>CP110839.1:18780444-21280444 GCA_028411795.1 Euphorbia peplus | reverse complement strand
CAAT
This sequence comes from Euphorbia peplus, assembly GCA_028411795.1. Lineage (NCBI taxonomy): Eukaryota > Viridiplantae > Streptophyta > Magnoliopsida > Malpighiales > Euphorbiaceae > Euphorbia > Euphorbia peplus. Next base: position 21,280,440 of record CP110839.1, on the reverse strand, counting down.
TAGACAAATACTCAGAGTCATGGAACTTAAAAAAAATCTTAAACATGGTGAGTTGCCATTTTTTGATAGAGACATCCGCAATCTTTATGGTAAACTTAAGAGAATGATTGGTGCTAGTGATGCTGAAAATTTAATGGAGTATATGAAATCTACAAAAGAAGAGAATAAAATGTTTCAATATGTATTCACTTTGGATGAAGAAAGTAGGCTCGAAAATTTATTTTGGTGTCATGCTCAAAGTTTTGAATGGTACCAACGATATGAGGATGTTGTAGTTTTTGATACCACCTACAAAGTTAACTCATATGATATGCCTTGTGGGATTTTTGTTGGTGTTGACAATCATGGAAAAACAATTTTATTCGGTTGTGCACTCCTTCGTAATGAGACGACATCTACCTTTAAGTGGTTAATGAAGGTATAACCTTTGAACATTTTATTTTTGCGTCATTTTACTTCTTTTTTTGTCATTTAATTACTCGCAAACTCTAATTTTCTTTTATTGCTTTTAATTATATCATAATTTTGTTGGTGTTATGAAGAAACCACCAAAGACTATCATAACGGATCAAGATCCTTGGATGTCTGAAGCAATTTTATATGAAATGCCAACTACAAAACACAGCTTTTGTATATGGCATATTACTTCAAAGTTTAGTTGTTGGTTTGCGGCTCTTTTACATAATGACTATTAAAACTGGTGTAGTGATTTTTATGATTTATACAAAATGACTTTACCCGAAGAGTTTGAGCATAACTGGTATCTAATGGTTGAGAAATATAATCTCCAAAACAATAAACATGTCCAAGGTCTGTATAAAGTTAGACATTTTTGGGCACCGGCTTATGTTCGTGATTACTTTTTTGGAGGGATGATAACTACTGGAAGATCAGAGAGCATAAATGCATTTATCAAAAGATTTGTTTCTTCTCATACATGTTTATCAGATTTTGCGAAGCAGGTACTTTTCTTTTCTCAAATAATTAATCTTAATGTTGTCGTTTATTTTAGTAGATTAGTAATTTTTCTACATATATTATCATTTTTCTATAAGATTAAAATGTATTTGTTTTATGTCGGATAAAAATATAGTTATAATGTATTTGCAGTTGGACATAGCAGTTCAAGAAATTAGCCATCAACGTTTGCATAATAAAGTGATTGCTACTCTTCGACCTGTTTCTTTGAGTACAAAGTCGCCTTTGGAAAAATAAGCTTTTGAAGTTTTAACACCATTTGCTTTCAAAAAATTTCAAGAAGAATTTACAAGGGTTGCTTTGTATACTATCAGTGAAGTTGATAGCAACCAATACATGGTACAATATTTTGAAAGGGACACTGCTAGACATCATACAGTTTTTTGGGATGGATATACATCACTATGTAGTTGCAAATTTTTTGAGTTTTGGGGCATAATTTGTCGTCATGCATTGCGAGTGTTTATCCATAGAGATTGTTTCCCATCCCTCTATTTACCTACGCGATGGCATTGTGATACATTGGAAGTTATAAATAGTGTTCAAGAAGTGGAAGACGATGTAATGTCAGAAGAAGAATGCAGTCCCATAAATACTACACTTGGAGATAGAAATGTAGTATTGTGCCCGCCACCATCAAAGAGAAAAGGACGTCCGAAAAATAAGCGATATAAGGGTGGAAAAGAATTGGCGATGAAGAAGACTAAGTGTTGTTCAATATGTAAACAACCCGGTCACACTAAGCCTACTTGTCCTAAAAAAGAAAAACTTTTCTCCGTAGATGCTATAGATGAGGATATATCATCTACACCATTTCAAAAGAATATCTTATCTACATCGGCGAGAAAGCAAAAACAAACTGTAGAAGATGTAGGACTCAATCCTGTCTTTATATTGAAAATACAGGTAATGAAATAATATGGCAAATATTAAATACCTCAAATTATTATTTTTCTTCTACATCTTGACTTATTTTCATTTGATTAGATTTTAAATGTTAATTGTTTATATGCACAGGATGCAAGCACAAGCAAGAAGATCATTGATAAAGGCTATAAAAATGTGGAGTAGTTTGGAATATTTGAAATGTTTATTGTATTTTATTTTTATTTTGCTTCAAATGATTCCATTTACCAGTTACAATTTATGAGTTTTTGTTTTATTTAATAGTTTAATTATTAACAGATTTAGGTTTGTCTTTTTCTAACAAATTAATGAGTTTTGGTCCACTATCAAACCTTGACCCTTGGAAAACTAAAAATTTACACTTGGCATGAAATGCTTGATTTTATGTATAGCCCTAAGGGCTGTACATATCAATACCCTAAAAAAAATATAAAAATTGAATTTTCCCGGGAAACAGCCGTTTCTCCATATGGAGAAATGGAGAAACGGCCATGGTGGACGTTTGAGAAACGTCCACGGTGGCCGTCGGAGAAATGGTCTTCGAGACCAAAATCGCTCTTTTTTTTGGAATTTTTTTTATAAAATTAACTATTTTCGAGTATGCTTTTAAAAAATTACGTATTTTATTCGTGATTTTGTCCATAATTGTGAGCAAAAAGTGTGATTTTGGAGTTAGAAAGTTCAATTTTGGAAAAGAGAGTGTTGAGAGGTTTTAGAATTTCAAAATGAAAGAGAGAGTTATGGCAAGAGTATTTTGGGAAAAAGTGGGCTGTAGTTCGGAAAAAGTTGTATGTAAATAACAATCCACATTTATTATTTATGCTAGATTGAAGTAATTCCAACCATTTCGTGTCCTACTAAAAACTAAAAATGAGCTCGAAAATGACACTTAACATACTATTAGACAATTTGCCATTAGTGTTATTTTTAATTTTTAATTTATTAAAGGTATTTTAAAAAAAATAAAAAAATTTATTAAGCGTGTTTTAATATTTTACATTAGCTAGTCCTCTACATACCTTCAACTTCTTCCTTTTTTTTTTTGGTTTTCCATCCGGTTTCCGAATCCACTGGGCCGACTAATCCAGAATCGGGGCGGGTCCAAGGATTATGGTATTTAAATACCTTTCAGTCGCTGTTGTGGAGGATCGATCCGCAGACCTCCCTACCAAGCGCAATCGCATGCTACCACTGCGCCAACTAACGATTGGTTCAACTTCCTCCCTTTTAACCCAATAATACCTTTTATTTTTGTTCTTAAAAAACATTATACGGAATAAGACTAATTTAAATTCGTAATTCTGATTTTAATTATTTTTTTAAGTTTATTATGAAGTAGAAATTCTTTAAAGTTTTATATAATAATATAACTTGTTAATGGATATGACTATGACATATATTCTCAGTAAATTAGAATAATATGTAACATTTTAGTGGTTGTCACATGACATTCAAATTCAACAATTAAAAGTGATTTATAATGATGATGTAATTGCGTCAATTCTTGGTGTTCAATTTGACTTTAGAAATTTAATTGAAAAAAAAAACCTCAAAATTGGATGACTTTATTTAGACAAATTAAAATTTAATGACCATTGTAAGACAAACGATAAAATTAAGTGAAAAATGGTGCATTTCACTCTCCGTACATTGCACGGACTCGAAACCTAGTATACTATTAATTATTTACACGATATAAAATTTAATTGGTTAAAATCATATCTATCAATTATTTATTCGTTTAATATACCATACGCCATATACATATAACACGTTGCTCTATGTTGTGGCTCATTTTTTTTACCTCCACTTAATTCAAAAGTTAAGTTTAATTTTGGTTTTACCATTAACCAAATTATCACTTTTACCTCCACTAACCACACACACTCCCCCCCGACTAGTGATGTGGCGGAGGAGCTTCACCACCGGCACCACCTCCATCTCCACCGGCAGCCGGTTACTAACTGACAAGAAATGGGATGCCGTAATAATCGGCGCCGGCCATAACGGTTTGACAGCCGCTGCTTACCTAGCTCGAGGTGGACTCTCCGTTGCCGTGCTGGAACGCCGCCACGTCATTGGCGGAGCAGCCGTCACGGAGGAGCTGATTCCCGGTTTTAAATTCTCTCGTTGCAGTTACCTCCAGAGTCTCCTCCGTCCCTCCATCATCAAGTAAATACACTCTTTTCTTTTTTAAATTCCGCCATTGCACTTGCATTAAATAACAAAGGAAAACTCACACTCCGATGTGATTCGAACTTATCTCTCACTCTGATGTGATTCGAACGTATGAAGTCCCTGATCATATGTAGAGTCTTTATTCATTTCTTCTTTGCTTTGCTTAAACTTATTCAGTGTTTCGTTCGTCTTCTTGTTTAAGGGAATTGGAGTTGAAGAGCCACGGATTGAAGTTGTTGAAGAGAAGTCCGTCGTCGTTCACTCCGTGTTTAGACGGGCGTTATCTTCTATTAGGATCTGATAAGGAGCTTAATCATTCTGAAATTTCAAAGTTCTCCGTGAGAGATGCTGATGCGTATCCGAGGTTTTATCTGCATTCTCTTATTATTCAATTAAATATGCGTATCGGCTAGTTTCTGGCTTGAGTAAATCCTCATGTTCAGGTATGAGAATCAGCTGGAGAAATTCTGCAATTTCATGGATCTTTTTTTGGATTCGCCTCCTCCAGAATTGTCCAAAAATGCTTCGTCTTTTAAAGAGAAAATCCAGAGATCAACTTTCTGGGCTCGTTGTTTGCGTCAGGCTGCATCGTTAGGCCAGAAAGATATGGTGTAAGAGTTCATCTTTGTCACTACGAAAAGGAAAACTGTAATGTTGAAATTTCTGTGAGAGTAACTAGAGTTGTAGATATTTTTCTCATGCCATGCCATGTTGTTTTATTGATTTTGACAGGGACTTTGTGGACCTCTTACTATCCCCGTCTTCAAAGATTCTCAATAAGTGGTTTGAGGTCATCATTTCGATTTCTTAGTATTGGTTTAAGGTCAACTTGAATTCTGCTATTTGTTTAATTTCATTTTTCAAAATCGAGTTGGTTCAAAATGACATAAGTAGGCAGAACCAGGATACAACCCCTAGGTGCTGAAGGGATCATCATGGCCGGGTGCTGAAGCAGGCCTCTCCTAGGGCGGAACCTAGGTGCCCCTTAAGGGCTGGGGTCGATGAGCCATGTGCATTCCCTATCAATTTTGGTTTGTTCAAAATAAAAAAGAAAATGTCAAGTACTAACACCAATGCTCATTTTTTAATGACCAAATTGATCCTTGGCTACCTGTTTAATTTGTTCATTTTTCAGCACTTTGTTGTGAGTAAATAATGATTTCACATTACCCTCTGAGTATTGATGCTGTTTTTTAGATGGTTAAATGCGTGCTATTTTTAATCTCGGATAACATAGTTTTTGTTTTTATTTTGGCAAATTTTCTGAGTCAGTAGAAGTGATTCAGTATGCATTACCTTGTTGTTCACTACATCTGCTTTATGGCTGTAATCAATGTTGATTTTCTCTTCTTCTGCCAATTTGGTTTCTTGTGAAGATAAAGTAACATTTACTTGTTATTTTTCTGCTGCTGAACATACAGACAGATGTCCTAAAAGCAACCCTTGGAACAGATGCTATAATAGGTTCCACGGTAAGTTTTCACCACCATGCAACGGTCTATTCATTTTCAGTTGATTCAATTTATTAAAATATCATAAGACGAATAATAGAGCCCTTAAGCTTATGTAACAACATACGTGCTAAAGAGATTCTGCATCTCTCTGTGTAGTTTTGTGAGTGCAGATGATGTAGAGGCTGATGTGTGATATTGAGGTTGAGAAGAATAGATTAGATATTAAAAACTGTATCCATTTAGAAAAGAAGCATTGATGGATTGGATTCTTCAACAATGTATTGCAGGGTAGCATCCATACACCAGGGAGTGGATATGTCCTTCTACATCATGTCATGGGAGAAACAGACGGGAGTCGTGGAATTTGGTCGTATGTATTTTTATTGCTTTGATGTTGTAGTTCACACCATGTACATAGGAATTTGTAAAGTTCCCAAGATCCCCCTCTATTTTGCATATCCGGAGAAGATAGAGTAGGGTACTGAATATAGAAATTATAATTAACAATTGGGATGGATAATCAGTTAAACAAATTTTAAGGACGCATTTTGCCACTGGTATTTTCTTTCTACACGAAGGCTTCCTCTTGGTCTATCGTCTGCAGAAGTGAACTTTGTCCACTTTGCTCTATTTGAAGGATGGGGGATTTGTATGTATGGTTGTACACTTTGTTTTTGCCTAATAAGCATAAAGGGCTATTTCTCGGATATACTTACTAGAAGTTTCTTGCAGAAAAGTACTACACACCTTTTCTTTTCAATTCAATATCAAATTAATTATTTTATTTATGTCCATTTGTTACTGCCCATTGTCGTTCCTCTCAAACACATGGTTTTCACTTACATATTAAGATATTGTCATGGTTTTTTCACAAGTTATACTCAACTGTAGGTATGTTGAAGGTGGGATGGGCTCAGTGTCCTCTGCAATTGGTAAAGTTGCTAGCGAGGCTGGAGCCCATATTGTGACAGATGCTGAGGTATGTTTTTGCTTTTCATAAAGTAAAGAACCTCAATGAGATCTTTGCTTCTTTTAAAGATATAAATTATCCTGTCTAAATTTATTATCCTTTCTTAAGAAAACAAAATGTGGCCTCTTTTGCTGGGTAGAGCTTCTAGCCTCTTTTAAGTACACAACCGTTCCATTCATGGCAGCAAGAAATGGAACACTTCTAGGCATAAGGCTGTTATTTATTTGACTCTACTTTTGAGTGTGCTTAGTGCTGAGTTGTTAAATGTGTTCCGTTTTAAATCCTGCAACCATAGTTAGTCATCTCGCAGTTTCTTAGGCAGACATTTGTATTTTGGTTTTGTATCTGCTGAAGTTTCAGAGTACAGAAGTTGAGTACCCTTCATTAGAAACATCCTCGTCTTCACATCTCCCGTCCCCATCATCTCTTGCATGTGTTGGTGTATACGCTTAGTCCCAAAGGCACTTTATGTAATTGACTTTTGTTTAATTAGTAATTAAAGATGGATTCAAGCTTTTAGTTAAATAGTTAGTGTGCTTATATTAATTGTTAGAGTAGCCATCTCTAATGATCCTCATTTGTCAGCAATCATAGGTACAAAAACTAGAAAATCAAAGAAGAATAGAACTGATTTAGATTGGAGTCTTCTCACCTATTGACTTGTAACTCGATCATAGACGTTGGGGACAAGAACTTTTGAATTCTGGATGTAGATACATTTCAAAAGCTAAATTTGTGTTCTGAGCCAATGCTGCAGTAGCATATCAATGAAAAGCTTGGCATGTACTGTTGCATATGTTCAGTTTTTAAATTGTATTTTCCAGATGAGCTGGTCATGGTTCTACTGTTAGTTTGCTTTTTGTTTCTGTTCCATGTATGCAATATTTTTTGAGCTTCTCCTTGTGCAACCATTAATACAAACCTTTAACTTTTCTATAGGTTTCAGAAATGATAATTAATGATTCTGGCAAAGTGGATGGGGTAATTTCACCTGTGCATTTCCCCCAATAAAGTTGCTTTCAGAACTCAATCTAATGAGGAATAGCTTGCTTAGGTATTACTTGCTGATGGTACACGGGTCCTTTCTTCAGTTGTGCTCTCTAATGCCACCCCTTATAAAACTTTCATTGTAAGATATAATCTGTTAAAACTTGAATTAATTGTTATGACAAATACAATGGAATTTTTTATGCAGGAAAAACCATGAATGCAAATGTTTTCTGATCATGCTCAAAACTAGTTTTAATTTCTAGTTCTCCTTAACTTCTACAGGAATTAGTTCCCGAAAATGTTCTTCCTGAAGATTTTGTCCGTTCCTTGAAGTACTCTGATTATAGTTCTGTAAGCTTCACTATATTGGAGTTGAAAGTATTGGCATATCTGTGCAATTGATACCTAATCAACTAATCATATTTTCCTTAAATGTGTATGGTTTTTCACTCACCGAAACAGGCTTCTACAAAGATAAACATAGCTGTTGACAAATTGCCGCAATTTACATGTTGCAAGCTGAATCACCCAGATGCAGGCCCTCAGCATATGGGCACCATTCATATTGGTTCAGAGAGGTTTCCTTATATTTCAAAATCATTTTCTCCATTTGGTTTTTTCAACTCTTTTTATATTTTGGACAATTTTTGTCTTGAATTGATTGCACTAATTAGAGACCAATAGCACACAGCTTTTAAGCTTTGAATTGAGTGATCAATGCATGAATTAAGAATTGATATAGGGGGAAAAGTAGTTACCAGAACTAAATAAGAATCAGATATATGCTGTAGAATTGGTAGTAGAAGTAGCAATTGTGATTCTTTCTTTGGTCAATTGTTGACTCAAATGGCCTTACCCCGTTTTTTCTGTGTTGACAAGTATGGAAGAGGTTGACTTGGCCTGTCAAGATGCTGCCAATGGTTTGCCATCCAGGAGACCTGTTATCGAAATGTCAATTCCTTCTGTTTTGGATAAGACGATCTCTCCACCGGGTAAAACTAATTTAGTTGTCTGTTTCTTCTATCTCTAATCATTTTGTGGCATGTTATATAATTGATTTATCGTGAACGAAGGAAAGAGGAATCAACAAATATCTTGGCACAAACTCTCTGTTATTAAGAATAAAAAAACTTATTTATTAATTAAGGGGGCGTTTGGTTTAGGGGAATAAGGAAAGGGAATGGCATTAATTGTTCTTGTTTTGTTTGTTTACATGAAACAAGTTATCTCATTTTCTCCTCTTCATTATAGGAAGAAAGGGAATCCAAAACCTTAGATAGATGTAGGTAATGGAATTAGATGAGTTTGGGGTAATGAGGAGGAGAAAATGAGATAATTGGTTCCATTTAAACAAACAAAACAAGAACAAGTTGATCTCTTAATGTAATTCCCTTTCCCTTTCCTTATTCCCTTAAACCAAACGCCCCCTAATTCTTTTTATTTTCCTGCTTCTCTTTAATATGTCTCATTTGTTTGCTCTATTTCCTCATTTTTCTCCTTTTTTTTATTCTCAACTACTGAATGAATGTGAAAGTAATTAAAAAGCTGATAGAATATTTTAGACCTAATATCTGACACGTCTGATATGTAACAATTTGTTTTAAGGATAGTTAAAGCATATGCAACCTTATTTTTATTTTTTGTTCTTCTTGCAATGAATTTGTTGTTATACACATTAACTCATTAAGCAAGTTTCCATTGTAATATTTGTGCTTAAATAGTCTGTAAAAGAAATAAAAATAGAACTGCATAGTTTGACCATAAAATTGATTACTCAGACTTGTTTTTTCATGAAATCTAATTAAATTTGGGAATTTTTGGCACAATTTGAAATTTTATGGCCATGATGGACGTTGAAACTACCCTCAAACTTCAGAGGCAGTCATTGATTTTTAACTGGAAAATTTCTGTTAGCAGCAGCTTCTCATCTATTGATAACTGCTTCGATTTTTCATCTCACATCTATGGAATCTCAAATCTCTTGTAGGTAAGCATGTGATAAATTTATTTCTTCAATACACACCGTACAATCCTTCTGATGGAAGCTGGGAAGATCCTGTTTATAGAGTAAGTTAAATTATGAATCTCATAATTCTGTTAAAGAAGCACTAGGTTTATGGAGGTGAAAACGTTTCATTGTTGGTCTATACTTCTATAACAAGTTACCTCCACTTGCCCTTGATTGAAAAGAACTGTTTTGCAGGAATCATTTGCTCAAAGATGTTTCAACTTAATAGAGGAATATGCTCCTGGCTTCAGCTCATCAATCATTGGTTATGATATGTTGACACCACCTGATCTAGAAAGGGAAATTGGTTTGACAGGTATTTCATTGAGGAATCTGAATTGATAATCATCAAGACTATAGAATTTACGCATAGTTGTTTAGATTACATAGGAGGAGTCAGTCAGACTAGTTACATTTTTCAGGCTTTCGTTTATCTGCTTTCTAAATCTTCTAGCAGCAAATTCTGAGGATTCTAGATTTAGTTTTCAGCTTGAACAAGTTCCTGAAACTGAAATGATGTTTGACAGGGGGTAACATATTTCACGGGGCAATGACATTGGATTCTCTTTTCCTCATGCGACCTGTCAAGGGATGGTAATGACTGAACATATATATTCAGGTTTTAGTGAACTGTGATTGTCAGATTCTTGCCTTAAACAATTTGTTACCGGAACAGGTCTAACTACAGAACCCCTGTGGAAGGGCTGTATCTGTGTGGAAGTGGAAGCCATCCGGGTGGCGGTGTAATGGGTGCACCTGGACGCAATGCTGCACATGTAGTTCTGCAAGATGTTAAAAACCATTAAATTTGATGGTGAACAGCTTTTAGCTATATTACTAAGAAAGTTCCCAAATTTTATGTTAACATTGTGTTGTGGTAGTTTGATCTGTCTAGAGGTATTAAGAACATTTTCTGTTCGGTTTGACAGTGGAATCAAGTTTTACACCATTGATTTCAAGTCCATTGGCTTGCAGAAAATGGAATCAACAATTTACCTTAATTAAGTGTCTGTGTGTGTGTTTGACAGTGGAATCAAGTCTTACACCATTGATTTCGAGTCCATTGGATTGTGGAATACCGAATCATTGTGTTTTTGTTTTTCTCAACAGCCCAGCAACTAGGAAATACAGAGTCCGGGTGCTCTTGTCTTTACAAAATTGTCCACATTCCTCCAGTTCCACATAAGCCAACGAGCAACTCCATATAGATACTAGTGAAGTAATCATCAGCGGAACCGAGTATCGAATGATATAAATTAACAGTAAGAACTAAGGGTTTGTTTGGATTGAGGTTAGACAAAGTTCACTAAAGTAGAGGGAAGTAGAGGGAGGGGAGGTTATTAAAAAAACGAGGTTCAATTGATTTACATTTAATAATTATAGGACTTTTAGATTCCACTGATTTGGTGGATTTGAAGTTTAAATCATGGTTTTATAACTCTCATTTAACTTTATTATAATTATAAAATTCTATTCAACTTTATTATAATTATGAACTTCTATTGATGTAAATTGAGCCATATAACCTAGTAGGTCAAACATGAAAACATGATAATAACTTCTCAAGATATGCTTGATAGATTCTTGCTTATATGCCTTTTAAATTAATTTCCGTTAGTTTGCTAACAAATATCTTCATTCTTTTCTTTTTGGTGTCTGTTCAATTAAACAAATGGATGAAAATTTAGGCAAGTCAACATGACAATGAGCGAGGAAAATGTGAAAAATGTTTCTTTTCCGTCAAAGCGATATGCTATTAGCAAATTAAAAAAGTTTTAGCCAATTGTAACCCACCTGGAAAAACACAGCTCACTTTTCAAAATTTCAAATTTTTGACAATTTTGCTTCTTGCATTTAAAACTCTCTGTAACTAAATCAAGACATTTAATTAAAAAATAACCAAAAAACTTATGGTGGGACCGTATAATTCTCCGAAACGGAATAGTGCCGAAGACTCGATGGATGACAATGTAAGAAAAAATAAATTGCGTTAAATAAAATTTGATTTTTTTTGCCTAAAACGGTTCTCAAAACCATTTGGACCATGGTGTCCAAACGGTTTTGAGAACCGTTTTGACCGTGGCTGAAACGGTTCTGAGAACCGTTTGGTGGTCCAAACGGTTTTGAGAACCGATTAGGGTCAAAAGAAATTAAAAATTTAATAATATTATTTATTGTATATTATTTATATTTTCTTTAAGTTTTAATTAGAGGTAAAATGTTATACAATAGAGTTAGAAGTGGATTTAAACGTTGTTTGATTAGAATTAGAGTTAGAGTTATGCCTAGGGTTGCTAATTAATCGATTTACGTCTTTATGATATTGATTGGAGATATTTCTAATTCGTATTTGAAGTTTAAAATCCGCCGGTTATAAATTCAGGATGGAGCTCGAGTTAAAAAATAAGGGGGTAAAAGTTAGCGACTTTAGCATGGTATGCTGAAAACTTGGATGCGAGGATTGAAGATGATTTACTCTTAGAGAGCGATGGACGGACGCCGAGTGACTTTTATATAATTCGTGATGTTAAATAACTCAATTATCGGATAATGATTTTCGGATTTTGAATGTACTATATTTCATGTTTCGAAAATTTAACACTGACCATATAAAATTAGATATAAATGAAAAAACCAAAAGTCTAGAGATAGATATAACAAATCAAAACCTATTTTTCATTGATTTTCTACTATTTTGTTACATGAAATATTGAAGACCTAAAACAATTTAAAATATAAAACTGTACGAAACATAAATAATCTTTACTCACGCAGTTCCAAAAACAGAGCCGTGCCACATTGCCGATTTTCTATATTATTCTTTGTGTGTTAACTATTATAAACTGTTGAAAATGACGTTAGAATTATGACCAAAGGCAATGGATTGATACATAAAGTGTTTTCTGGATTAGAGTTAAGTTTTCGTGTTTCTGAATGGTATGGCCCGTTGCGGAGTCTATTATTATACCATTGTTCCCGGATAGGATAAAGGGGAGAACACCAGATGACGATTCACAGATGTAGACGGATTGGGGAGTTACGCGGCCTGTTAATAGAACTGGAGCATGGTGGTTTCCTGTTTATACTTGAGCTGCTAAATAAGGCTTTTTCAAATAACAGTTTTTGTTTATGTTGGCAAAAGCACTTTGGTATTGTGTTCGAAAAGACCAACGAGATTTTTCTCAACCAATCAAGTGCATAAACATGTATCATTCTGAAAGAAAAAGGTTCAACCAATATGTATATATATTTTGCTTTGACATTTTCCAGGTAGCTTCCTAGCATCTAAATCAAGAAATCGATGGATGACTTCGGCTCATGCTTTACTTGTAGTACCTTGGTTTTCTCATGCATCAGCAGCGCCACAACTACTGTATCCATTGACATTCTACCGGCCACGCCATGCGGAAACACTCTTTGGAACCAATGTGATAGAATTAGAGGCAGCTTCTAGCCTGGATACCATGTCCCCACATTAACATATATATTATCAGTTCTTCTAGTCTGTTGGTGCACATGAATATTAAGAGGAGAGAGAGAGAGAGAGAGAGAGAGAGAGAGAGAGAGAGAGAAACAGACTCACTTTGATATTTCTTCAACAGCCTTCATAACCTCAGAAGAACTTGTTTCAAGCACCTGACCTCCACAAATTATTTCATCCAAAATTGTGTGCAGCTGCATAAGAATTTTGGTGAAGTTTGTCTAATTCAGAAACCGACCATATATAAGACCAAAATTGCAGACATATCAAAAAATAAATGATAGCAACAAGGTCTGTTCTATAAAATGATTTTCTCCGAGTTCGTAAACAAGAAATGGAATAAAGAAAAAAGGCACCCAGTTCAACTATATTGGGAATTAGAATTACACATACCTTACTGTAATTGAACACTATGTCAAGCTCGCACACATTTCTAAAGCATTTGTCCAGTGTTTCTACAAAAACTGAAGGCAAGGGAATTTACTTGATCACGAGATTCAGAAAAACAATCATATGGCAACAATGTTCCAATATTTGAAATTTATGAAACAATCATCTAGTTTGAGCACAACCTTGGTAAAATTAATCAAACTGATCTTGTGTTCTCATTAGTCATTAACAGATTAATAAGCTTATCTAGCCATAATTTAAGGGCGGATCACCATTCACATGGCAACTCATAGTCAGATGAGAAGCAACGAATGCATTCAGTAGGTATATCAGTTGAAGGAAAAGCTTTTGAAGACCATAGATGATTGTATGATTGATGATCACAAGGCACAAGGTAAATTAAATAATTCAACTAAATAATGGAAACCAACATTCGCTACTTAAAACGAATGCAGACAGCAAAAGTAAAACAGAAGACTGGTATAACTTTGTCCTTTGTGCAAATGCATTTATTAGCTGGACCAAGATCAGACATATCTCCTCTCACAACTGAAGAAAGTCACAAAATCCTGAGAGGGTTTAAGCGTGCATTCGGAATGCAACCACAGAATAACAATGCTATAACTTAATTTCAAATCCAAATTACTTTCTCAAATCCTTCTCCATACAAACAGGATCTCAGGGAATTTCTACTGATGTTCAGCAAATTAGTGTGGACGTTTACAGGCAATTAGAAACATTCATGTTGTGGGCTACAAATTCATGCACGTGCTTCAAATTATCAGCTGGCTTGTATAGGATTATAAGCAATATTTTGAAAGTAAAGAAGCCTCAATGTGTACACAATCAATAGATATGATACAAACTAAACCTATAGTAGAACAATATTTGAATATCTACCCAAGCGCTCAAACATTTTAGCTAAAACTCACCATAAAAATGCTATGCCTAAAACCCTCCCCTTCTATAATAGACAAAACATGAACTGCCACAAATGAATCTGATTTTATAGTAACCAATTGCTTACTCACCTTGTATAAGATCGAGAACGGCGAGCTCATTTTCACAACTATCAAATATGAACACGAAGTACAGAGTAGCAAAATGTTTGTACACAAGACGAGTTTCCTGTCATGGTAAAGAAAACACAAAAATAACCATCCAATCTAAATATATAGAAATTGCTTGAGAATGACCAGAAATGAGACATATGCATATCATACCGGACCAAAGATAGAATTGGCCTCCATGAAATTGCTGACATTCTCTGCTCTACTGCATAATACTACAAAATTTGAAAACCATAATATAAGGAAAGAAGGTTAAGAGGTTTTGAAAGCAGTAACGAACAAGAGAGGCAAATTTTCTTAATGCAAGTATGAGAAATATCCCAACCTCCATATACACTGCGAATAAGCTCTTGCTGCTTTTCCACGCTCTAATCTTACAAAAGTCAGTATCAGAAAATCAGATTTATTCAACAAGATATCGCAAAAGGGATTGATTACTGAAACAAACAAGCTTTAAATAAAGTTTATTTTTACCAAAAACTCGTAAAATTTGGCAAGGCGAGGTTTGCCTTGGGTATTCATAACCATGACAGCTTTAATCATTTTTCTTGATCTCCTTCAGAGTCTCGGCAACTAATATTCTTATGACCTACGTTTCAAGTCAAAGATAGATAAGAAGTATGTAGCATGTATTGACAATTGGAGAGGTACGAACCAAGTTGTGATTTGAGATATTTCAGATATAAATATAAAAGATGCTGTCAGTCTTAATTATACTTTTGGTTCAATCGGTTAACTAACGTGATATCAGAGTCTTTGTGATCGAGAGATCCTGAGTTAGAATCCTGACAACCCCATTTATTGGTGAATTGAAAACACATGGTGGGTTAGGCTGGTACACCCAAGGGACATTCACGTAAGAGTGTGTTACAGATAAATATAAAAGATGTTGTTAGCCTTAACTATCAATTCGAGCTTTTGGTTTAATCGGTTAAGTAACAAATAATTATAAAACCAGTATCTACTTACTATCTATGTCTGTGTGATGATGTTAAAAATATTATTGGGGTCATGTTTTTGAATAAAAGGTAGGTCAGATTAAACCAGCATTGCTTAAAAACTCAGTTGCAGTCAAGTTGAGATATGGAGTTTGATTGAAAAATAAGCAACGAAGAGATTAAATGAAAGAGGTAATTTGGAAATAGAATATGCAATCAGACAGACACACTAAAAGACAAGTAAGAAAATATTTACCTACGAAAAACGATGGAGCTTCGGCTGAATCGGAACGAGAAAGAGGATCAGCGCTACCTGGATCTCTTTTTCTTTTTTCATTATTAGACTACATTCATAAATACCGCCCCAAATTACTACTTACCCTTCTGAACAACACTTGTATTCTTTTTTTTAATTTGGCTTAATGTTTACACGGTCCCCTAATTTTGTTCATTTAACCCCTAAGCAGTTTTGCTATAGCAGAAAATTTGTTACGCAAATTACAATTTTGAATAAAAAAATCTCAATAAATTCTTTGACATGTAATATTAAGTAAGATTAAACTAAGAAGAAACTTAAATAAAGGAAGAAAGTATTTAGAAAGCTATAATTTTTGTTAGGATAAATTGCACTAATAGTACCAAACTTATACTTCATTCATATTTTGATACCTAAACTTCACTTTTGCACAATAAAATACCCCAACTTAATAAAAACTGGACAATTAAGTACCTTTTTCCGGTTAACTGATGGTCAATGCATATTTGACTACGTTTAATAAATAATTGGGACTCATCTAATATTAAAATACCTTCCTAGCCCTCACCTTCTTTCTCCTTCATGCTGCCTTCTCTATTCAATTTCTTTTCTTCTTCTTCAACTCTTTCTCTTTCTAAAAATTTGGATTCAAAGAATAGTTCAAGAAATGTAAAATGATGGGTAATTTGAGAAACTGAAAACAATCCAAAAGACTAGAATAATATATTTAGAGCTTTTTAGAAATGTTATACGGATTTTCAGAAATTTTTTGAAACCCCACTTGGTTTACTCCATTGATTCCGGGGAAGAACTTTTCTTCTCTGCCTCCTTCATGGAAGAAAATTTCTAAAATTTAAGTAGGCATATATATGGTTTTTGTAGTTGAAAATAATGATTGAAAAAAGTAAAAAAAGACCATGATTTGCTCCCATATTGCCATAATCTATCATTAAATATATTTATAATTGTATATATATGGAATGCTTAAAAGATGATTTGGAGATTTTTCTTGAGTGTTTATGCGAGGTGGAGAGAAATTCAAAAGAGAAGTTGGAGAGAGGATGTGCAGGTGGAGATAGTAATATTGTAAGTATTGGTGTTAGAAAAAGGTTTGCGAGGGTAAAGATTAAAGGGTATGAAGGGAAGTTTACATATATGGGTCCCGTTGTCTTTATTAAAACCGGTCAAATATGCATTGACCCTTTGTTAACCGGACAAATGTACTTAATTGTCCAGTTTTATTGTGCAAAAATAAAGTTTGGATACTAAAATGTGAATGAAGTGTAAGTTTGGATTATATTGGTGCAATTTACTCCTTTTTATTATAAAAGAGAAGATTTCTAAGATTTCAATACAACTTAGGATGCCTTATAACTTAAACTGAGGCTTGTTTTTATAAACAAATCTCTTAAAATAAAAGACATTTTTACCTTCACAACTACCACACTTATTAAATCAAAAGACACTTTACTCCTTTTTGTGGGCTCGTTTTTCCATGAGGTGATTAAAAGACATTTACAAATGGACCCGAGAAGTAGAAGAATTGCCGAAATTGCATGAAATCCTCACCCTAAATTGAGAAGTTCGATCGACCTGAGACGAAAAGAATGATGGTAGATAATGGTAAAAGTGTGCTTTGATATAATAACTTTGATAGATATGAGAGTAAAACTGTTTTTTATGCAAGGAATTCGACTATATAAAGGAGCCTTAATTTCACTTTATAAGACATCCTAAGTTATCTTTCGAAAAAAAAAAGACATCCTAAACCATCTTGAAAATTTTGGCTGTATAATAAAAAGTATGGTTTTCTAAATTATCTCTTCCCTCCATACGTTTCTCATTAATTTAAGGTCTTAATTTCTAATTTTTATGTAACAAAAGAACTGTGTTACATAACCCTTAAGTTGTGAAAAGGCTTTTTGTTTCTATTTGAATTGTTGGAGCTCCCAAAGTTTAGGTCTTGTCTAGAAGTACTTATTTCAATGCTAAAAAGAATAAATAAATAAAATTACGTAGATGTTTTCTTTAAGAGGCCTAATGCTATAGTAACCTCCTCAATTTGTATATTTTGGTCACTTAATCTTTCAAAAAAATCCGTATACATCCTGAATTTTGAAAGTGGTATTGTCAACTATATGAAGTTATCCCTTTAGATCACTTTACCTCTAAACTATCAAAAAATATATTTTAGTTTACTCCTTACACTTCAGAAACTAGTTTTCCAAAATATTTTTTTAATCGTCAACTTTTTTTATTAAATTCTACCCGTGACATTTTAGTGGTCAAAAGTGAAGCTCGTGTATGAAACGAGTGAAGATCTCCTCCAAAAATTGAAAAAAGAAGCTGATTTGGAGTTGAGGTTGGTAAAATGGTTTTATTTTTAGAAAAGTTCGGTGGATAGAGTGACCAAATAGAACAAGTGAGGGGATTGCAAGAGGTTTAGGGCTTTTTAAGATGTAGATGGGGAGAAAAAAAGACATGAGTTTGCCAAATAGAGTAATTTTTGAAATTCTAAAATAAGAATAAAAATCAATCTCCAGTGGAACAATAGTAGTGGATAATACCACCTCAAGTAGCTTTTAAACACTTGCCCTAGCTTCCTCCTGATGTGGCCGCCATTCCACCATTACAGGGAAACCGAAACTTTCGGAGTTGACTATCCATGGATCCACCTCATCATCAAGACGACGACGAAGATGATAATAACATACATCCCCTCCGCATTTTTCTACCTGATGATCATAATCATGATCATAACCAACTAAAATCCACTATGCTACACCACACCGCACCCAATCAAAACCATTACATCGCTTCCATAAACTCCACCATCCTCATCCGCCAGCTTCCCTCTCAAGGTTTATCTTTCCAGCTATGGCCGGCAGCCACCACGCTCGTCACGCTCCTTGACCTCCACCGCTCTAGTCCCGCCTCCAGTCCCCTCTCTCCGGTCATCAATGCGTTGTCGTTGTCATGTACTACAGCTCCTCTCAGGATACTTGAGCTTGGATCCGGCACTGGCCTCGTCGGGATCGCGGCGGCTATGACTTTAGGTGCTAATGTGACGGTCACCGACTTGCCTCATGTGATTTCTAATCTGAAGTTCAATGTGGATGCGAATGTGGAAGCGGTGGGAGTAGGAGGCGGGAGCGTGGACGTGGCTGCTCTTCGGTGGGGAAAGGAGGGAAATGGAGATGTGGAGATGTTAGGGAAGGATTTTGATTTGATTATTGCGTCTGATGTTGTTTATCATGATCATCTTTATGAGCCGTTGCTTTATACGCTGCGTTTGGTGATGGATGATGGGGAGAATATCAAGGGGAAGATGAAGAAGAAGAAGGTGTTTGTTATGGCTCATTTGAGGAGGTGGAAGAAAGAATCGTCCTTCTTTAAGAAGGCGAAGAAGTTGTTTCATGTTGAGGTTATTCATGTTGATATTCCTTGTGAGGGATCCAGGATCGGAGTTGCTGTTTACCTGTTTTCTCACAAGCCACCGCGGGTCTAGGACTTCAAGTTCCACGGCGAGCTTAGTTCAACTTCAACGGTTACTTGCTTGCTATGGAACCTCTATGTAGAACCCTTCAAAGTATCAGTGAACTTTGAACACTATCAACAACAAAAACTCGACAATATTTCAATTAAGCATGCGTAAACTCTGAACATCTCTTTCACAAATGTATGATATGAACCGTCACTACCGGACAAGTTGTAGTTGTCAGTTACTTCTTTATATGGAAAATCCAACCAAAATATGGTTCGAAAAGCTGTAACTGTATCCGCATGAGTCAAATTTTCATCTAAAGCGAGTTACTGTGGCAACAAATTTCGTTTCTACTCTCAAGGTTCATATTTTTAGTATAGGATGATAACTTTTTATGTAGGTTTCAAGATTTTCAGACAACTTGATAAATTGGACCTTTATGGGGGACCTTTTGGTTTCTTGGAAGAAAAAAAATTGATTCTCTAATATAAACAAAAGACTATAAACTAATATATATTTGTAATTTTGGACATTTGCAAAATGATCTCCGCGGTTTACAATTTGCAAATACAAGCTTGAGGTTTCAGACATTTGCATTTGGAAAGAAATTTTTGCCACTAAAATGGTGGACTCAAATGGAATTTAGCTTCATACAATAGCCAAAAACTAAAGGCTGAATGGAAAAGAACGAAAACTTAGATTAGATTGTACCACAAGTGCAAAAGGAAGAGTCCATAATAAAAAAGAAACATAAAAACAATCATCAGATTATTATTCAAGAAATGATGGAATCCATATAATTAATTTGACATACAAGAAGACACATTTCTTTGCTCAACCTATTTTACAACAAATTTAATCACAGATAAGAGATACCTCAAAACACCTCCCTTATCATTAAAGCCAAAATCATACTTCAAAGCTTGAAGATTGCATGCCACTCATCTATCTACAAACAAATCTTAACACAACTTATTCTCTGCATCCAAACACTACAACTGATGCAAAGAAGAGCATAACTTATCGTTTCCGTAAAGGTGAACCTTTAACTGCAACCTTCATACTTTGAGAGTCCCTAAAGCAAACAAAGTGCACAATTGTTTTTCCATTGGGATAAACTGCAAATACGCTTGTCCCAATTTTCTTGTTGCATAGGGAGCACATACTATCACCAGTGATTTTCACAACTGTTTTCCTTTGCTTGTATAGTTCATCTTTTACCTGTTTGACATAATAATCATTTGTTTAGCAGGGAAAAAGTAATGCACAAAACACGCATTGAAGAGGCAATATAGAAGACCAAAAGCCAAGTACAAACAAGGTAGGTTATAGTTAAACCATGAAAATGCGAAAGGGGCATAAGTAAGAACCAAGTTGAGCCTGCTTAGAGCAAAAATCTGTAATATATAAATGCAAGAAATGCAATTTTGATTGAGAATATATCCTCAAATTAATTGAAGTAACATCTTAGAATAATACTATGTAGATGCATTTATCCCGGTTTGAACATGTCACTAAGTGTATACCTGCAGATTCTCGCTGTGCCTCAAGCTCTTGATAACTGAGAGATTCCTATATGCTTCACTGGATTTTCTCATAAGAGGTCCAAGGAAAGGAAGCAAATTCTATAGAGGAAAAACAAAATAAACCATCAGGAGTAGAGTTCTAGATAACATGAAGAGAAAAAGACTTGATGAAAAATAGCATAATATCAGGCGAAACAGGGAGAGAGCTTCATTCAGTCAATCAGAAGAATTACGCATTATAGTAGCGTAAACCTCATTTTCAATATAACAACGCATACATCTAGCTAGACTAAAATGCACAATAATCATAATATGACAACCAAATTAAAGCCCGACCAATGTGATTATCAGTAATACAGATACCAGTTACAAAACAAGTCAAAAAATAATCTAAAACGTTCGCCAGTCCTGTGTATACCACATACCTGCAATTTTGTTTCCTTGGGCAAAAGTTTAAGGGCCTGAGCTCCATTTATACGATCCCATCTTCTACCCAATAGGTCAAGGACCTCATCAAACATAATGGTAGAGCCTCCTTCCTCACTAAATTCATCTGCATCCCCATCACTCTTGCTACTGTCGGTGCCACTCAGACTGAAACGCAAGTCCTCTGCACCCTCAATTGCAGCAATTTTCTTAGCTCCACGACCTCCTTTAGCTTTAACTGATATCCCAGTCCCAGAGCTAACCCTAGGAATTACCGTATTCTGAGAGGAAACTATGTTTGTAATTCTCTTTTCAAAGTTCTTTATTGTCCTTTGCGGATTCAGATAAATTTGTAGCAATGTGAGGTATATATTGCCAGAAGGTTTTCCAGATGGCTGATGAGCTGAAGATTCGTATACTCGATCGCAATAGGACAATGCTAGTTCAGGAACAAGAAGCTGAAAAGCATGAAGAGGAACTTTTTTTTCAACCCATGTAAACAGAACCAGGAAGAATGATGTACAGATTATAAAGAGAAAACAAACTCCTACATTAGAAGAAACTTAATGCTGAATACACTACACCAAAACAAGAAAACTATGGCTTAGTGCAGGATTAGAAAAACAAAGAAACGCTTAAACTTGGTCAAATATGTCAAATTGGCCCCTACACTGTAATTTGGGCACATTTGGCCCATCTGCATGTGCTTGGCACAAGTTTTTATGTACCCCACTACTTCAGTGGTTTTGTCTTTTTGTCCCTATACTTAAATTTGCCGCAAAATCTGGCCCTTAGCTAACAATCACATAATTGGAGAATAAAATTTGACTATAAGCCTTTCAACAATGTATGTTATAAACAGCTACCAGAATCGTCAGCCATTAATCAAATGCCGAGAAAGTATAGGGGCCAAATATGTCGAAATTGACGTGCATGATCTAAAATGACGAACTGTGCCAAGTACAAGGGCGAAATTATATGCTTTTTCACCTTATATGACAGCACATAGCGAGTATCTCACTTATTCTTATTCATTATAATTCATAACTGATTGAATTTTACCAGAAAATACCTTGTGAACATAAAGAGATAAGGCAAGCTCATGTTGATTCATTTTCCCTAGTATTAGGGCACGCTCTTCATACAATGCATCTGGTGGAAGTCGTTTCAACAAGGCCTCTGGGTTATAACCAGAGATGCTCTCCAAGGCAGACAGTAGTTTCTTCCTGGTTGGGGAATGGACTTTCTCATCCCATTTCTGTTCAGCAGTAAGATCTGAATGCCAGTCAAGTACTTCGGAAAGATATATTTGCACCTGCCTCATAACATATACAATACTTATCTGTATTAGCAGCAATACTACAACGAAAATTCTGGTTTTGCACAACTAAATATCATGCGAAGACATTCAATATAAACGAAGAGGATGGTAACTAAGGAACCATATAACTAGTAAAAGAGCTTATTACCATTTCGTTCTGCAGGTTTCTTGAGATCCCATCTTCATTCATTGCAAGCATAAGTTCCAAATATCTTCCCTGCATACTCGGAGCATGCTGCTTCAAATAAGAGTTAACCAAGTCTGCAGAGATATTCCCTGACAAAAAAAGTTCAATAGTTTGTGTCGGACAGCTTTCAAGAACAAGCATCGAGTACTCCAGGACAAGCATGGGATCTGTCCCACAAAGAGGCTACATAAAATTAAAACAAAAAAGGTCATTGTGATGCTAAAAAACCAATCAAAATATTATACGTCTTTTACGACCTTTATGCACTCAAGACCACCTTCCTACGCAGTGCAAGAACCCAATGTCAAATAACATTTCTTACTATATTTTATCAAGGACAAATAAGGAAAATGCATGCTTTGACATTAAATTATTACCAGAAAAATATTTGGTTTACTTAAATGCTGAGAAACGCTGATAGAGAAAGGTAGAGTTAAGGGAAAAATAAGAAGACATGTGTATATGTCCCTTAGCTGGATGGATAAGCAGAGAACCTGAGAGTAGTGGGTAGCTTTCGGAAAATTGTCTTTCGGTGTTGCCTTTGGGAGGGGCTTTGCCCTGTGAGAGAAAAGGATTAAGTTCTTTGTTCATTTCCATTATCTTCTCACGGTTGTTTGTTGTTGAATTTGTTTACTTTCCTCCATTTTCAGAAACTACAAATGGGGAAAAAAAAAGCAACCAAGAGAAGATAAACAAAAAGAACGGAATCCTTGCTCCCACATGGCAAACCCATTCACATACCTAAAAGCCGAGACCCAAAAGCTACCCACTAATCTTTCTATCTCTCCTTATATATTCAGCTAAGGGACCTATAATATACATGTGTCTTCTGATTCATTCCTATTCTACACACGTCTCTCCTTATTTACTCCAAATTCTACCCTCTCAGACAAGCATGGGATCTAACCCAGAAGACGATGCTAACCAACCAATCAAAATAGGATACATCTTTTCAGACCATGCTACATTCAAGATTATCTTTCTGGATAGTTCTTTACAGTATTCCATCAAGTTAAAAGGACAAATTGCACCAAAAAGCCTGCTTCGAAACTAAATTGTGATTAAAAAGGAAAATATTGTGTCTGACTCAATGCTGAAAAAAACTGATAGAGAATGGTGTAGAGTTAAGGGCCAAATATGAAAAAATAAGGAGACAAGTGCATAGGTTCCTTAGCTGGATATATAAAAGAAGAAAAAGTGACAGTAGTGGATAGCTTTTCGGGAAATTGTCTTTTGGGTGTCCACTTTAGGCCTGGGGAGAGGCTTTGCCCTATGGGATCAAATGATTTTTTTCTCTACTCATTTTTGTCACTGTCTTGGTTCTTTTTGTTTTCTTCTTGATTTTTTTGTTTTTTAGTGGAAGAAACAACACAAAATCAACAAACAACCAAGAGAGATTAACAAAAACGAACAAGGAAGAGGAGTCTGCTATCCTACAGGGAAAATTCTCTCCCCAATCTAAAGCTGACAGCTAAAACACAATTCCCACACAAGCTATCTACTGCTCCCATTACAGTAAGAAATCTAATTTTGCTTCCAAGGCGATTGCAAGCCAAAAACATGAAATTGAAAAGTTATGAGAGCTAGCTGGCCCAACAAGAAAGCTACCTTCAGATATTCAATCATCGATTCAGGCTTAAATTTTGAGGTAAGCTGTGCCTGTGATTTTGACTCTTCAATTAATTGATGCAAAAGCTTAAGAGCTTCATGGTGCATAGAATTGCACTTATAGAGTTCCAGTAAGGCAGCATGGTGATTTCCTTTTTGAAGAATCTCCTCGCATATCTTCAAGTCACAATAGTTAATACCTTTGAGTAACTCTATGGCTGCTGTTGATTGTCCAGTAAGAAGAAGAGCTTGAAGTAGAGCAGTATCTAATATTGCTGCCATTTCTCTAGCACCTGAGTTAATATTGATGTTACCACGCCCCTAGACAACCAAAGCAAGCACAAGTTGATAAGTACTATCAATGAATAGAATCAAATGCATATGCATTCTGTTTCTACTGAAAATATTGGTAGCCTCTCTAACATGCCTTTATTCTGAGAAACCAAATTGAAGTTAGGTACATGAACAACAACAAAAGAGAAAATGTTTTGCATATTCTTGGGCCTGCAATTCGTAACTAAGAAAACTTGGTATTTATTTGATCTGTTCAAAATATTACCAATGCCCTTACAGCCGGTAAAACAATATTTTTGACCCCTATACTTGTCCAATTTTGACTCTGGAGTGGCAGAGATTCAGACCTGAATTCAGATAGTTGTTAAATTGCACTTCTTAATAAATGGAACCTCGCGCTTGCTGCCACATGCTTTTAACCCATTCAAATTGAACAAAGAAAATCAAAGTTCAATCTATTTAGGAGTATATTTTCGTGAAAGCTAAGCATGACAAATCTATTCATTGAGGGGTACTGTCAGATGGTAAATAATATTCTTAGACCTTAACTATTAGCTTGAGCTTTTAGGCTAATTGGTTCATCGACATGGTATTAGAGCCTCTTAGACTAAGTGGTTGAAGGTTCAATGACATTTATTGTGAAATTCAACAAATGGTGTATCCCAAGGGAAATTTGTATGCTCAGAGAAGATAAATAATGTTCTTGGGCTTATCTATCAATATCAGTTTAACATTATTGGCTCTGGACAGGAACATTTAGAGAAAAATAGAGCCAAGTGGCTGAAAATTATGAAACTGAAGTTCAAGAATAGAGGTTAAATGTTGACCAAGCATATGGGCCAAAAACAATTTTGTTGCCCCTTGCAGTCCCTTATCTTACCAACGTGCTTAGTTACTTTTCCTGTTCCTGCTCCCTCTCATGCACAAGCACATACTTCCCATCATAATGCATTAAAAGTTGCTTACCTTGTTTGACTTTTTAAACCTACTAGAGTCGTAAGGTCCAAAATTATCTCCAACGGCATCTGAAACAACTTCTTCTGTTCCCTCAGCAGTGGCCTTCTCAATTATACTATATCTTTTTTTCTGCAAGAACTTAATGAGAGCCATGAGTGTATTATGATTCATTTTCTTGGATTCAAGAGCTGCATGCTCATCAAATTCAGTAAACTGTGATGGAGGTGAGGATTCCATATCATCTGACACTCCAGATGAAGCTCGTGAGAGATGCGGAGGATCTGAAGAGATGTCCAACAACTTTTCTGTTTCAGGAACCATGGATGTTTTAGGAATAATAATAGAGGGATATAAGGAAAGCACATATGTGATATCTACTTGAGATGCTAAAAATTGTTCCATAGCATCCTCATAGCTCCCATTATCAAAAAGATAGTGGGCATATCTGCAAGACAATGGCATAAGCTCTATCAATGCAAGCGTATCAAGTAAATGCACGGGCCAGCAGCCAAAACTAAATAATAAAAATCATACGCAAAGACAACAGAGTGCTGCAACATATAAATATCACTCGAAATTGCCAAAAAAAAATAAAATCATACATCCCTAGCACCTATTATGACATTTTAGGTCAACTTTCTACATTTCAAGATCTCTGTTCAGCCTTGATAACTAAATGAAAGGAGTAACTAATGGAACACTTAGCACAAAGTTAGAGACTTAGGCCTCGTTTAGCATTGGTTTGTTTCATAGAATCTACAAGCAGTTTTCCCAGGTAATAGCAGCATTTGGTAAATGCAAAACTGTTTTCCTTAGAAGCTGAGAAAGCTGCTTTACAATTTGTAGCTTTTGGGGAAAGAAGTTGTCACAACTTATCCAGAAAGCTGATATTAAAAATTTCTTTTATTAAAATAGCACTAACTTTCAATATAATTTAATAAATACATCTTTTTATTTTTTATTTTTTATTTCTGAGGTTTAGAACTTTTGTAGTGTTACTTAATAAACACCTATTACCTTTTCACTGTTTTTTTCCACAAACACTTTTTCCCGACAACAACTACTCCCCACGGCAATGTCAAAATGGCCCTTATTTGACTGATGTGGAAGAATATAAAGCTTCTGTTGACGAGTCATTTTCTCTAATGAAGCATTTCTTTCTTATTTAGTACTCCCTCTATTTCGTGATAGATACAACCCCACATTCTCTGTCTAATCATTTTACCCTATTTTTGCATTGTTCTATAGATCTATATAGTTCAGTCACCGGCACCGCTCTTCCCTACCCTGCTAAGGTTCTACCTTATCTCGGTGTATCTATGTTCCTGTTCGAACTCAAATTCAAATTCATTTTCTGAAATTGAGATAACCTAATTCCTATCCTCCTACCTCTCATCTTATCTTATATTCGATTCTTCTTTTGTAATCTGTTGCATGGTCAAAACGTACCTAACTCCTCTTCTCCACCAATAAAAGGGAATGCTAACTTCCCCTAACTCATGTTCCTAAAAATTATATCCATGTTCAGAACTTTACTTCAATGGCCATTGTCAAAACTCAATAACCCTTTTGCTTGATTTCTTGTGTCTCCCCGTCCCTTCCTTAATTTAGATTTTTGTGTGTCTACTTGGCTACTCTTCTAGTGTTCTTAATCCTAATAATACTACTGCTACTGGATGAGTTTGTAACTGAAGTGAGGTCTGGCTTTCTTTTGGTTTTTATGTTCACCTGAATGATTCGAAACTTTTCTACCTCAACACAGTCAGTTTCCCTTTTACTATATTCATTGGAGAAGTGCAATTTCTGATGTTAAGGATACAGGTGTTGTTGGTATATTATAATGCATGTTTAGAGATGCATCCCAAAATCAAATGCTAAATCTAAATGTATTCAATCTTATAGAGGAAAAGGGAGCTTTGACTGATTGAAATCGTTTCTAAGAGAACCCGAGCTATTTTTAAGTTCATGAGTATTCTAATTGTTTAGCTTGATTCAAGCGTTTGATGCTCTGATTTATATAAGTGGGGGAGGGTAAATGCAGCAAGCTTGAAGATTCGTCTGCTTCTCTGCCAACTGGAATTCAAGGTTTGGGTATGGGATGCCTGACTACAGAAAGAAGAAGGGAAGACATCAAGATATTAAATGTATCCCATGCTGCTGAAGCACTTGATAAGCATAGGAATAGAGGAGGGAGGCTGGAAAGAAACTAGATTCCGCCACTGATCCAAAACCAGAAGATTTGAATAAGGATGTCAGTTTGAAGAGCTTGCTAGCTCTCAGTTATATTTGAGTTGGTATAAACTGTTTTTCCCCAGATGACCATTACATTTATTAGTTTGGCATCTTATTGTGTTTTAGCAGCTAAAGGTTTTATTGTTTAAGTAGCTCACTGGATTTACAATCTATATGTATATATCACTGATAAAGTTACATGATTGGGATAGGCTTAGATTTAACTATCGAAACTATTAGGTCTCCAACAATTTCTTTGACCAAAGTAGAAACGTAAGATTCATTGGGAATTCAAGCTATTCCTTCCAATATAATTATAGATTGATAGCAATGAGAAACAAGGGATATAATGGCCAGTTGAAGAATTAGAAGCGCTTAGAGGGAGAAGTCGAACTGACCAATACAAATAGTAGGCATCACTACTGGCTACTGCTCAACTTTAGTTAATTTCTTCACACCTTTTTTGCTTCATTTACTGATGGGATTTAATTATGTACTAAGCAAATCTATTGCAATACAACTATGCTAATAGTTGCTGAAGTTATCATCTGATTTTCAGGCCTTGGAAAAGCAAAAATATTTGAGTCGAAATGGACTAAACTACCTGCATAAGATGTTTGTGCCAAAAGGGGATCTAAGGTCGCCATTCATCTTAAGAACTCGAAGAACTTACCCATGCTTTCTTTAGAGTTTTCAAGTATGATAACAAGCAAGGTTCTGCTATGATCCCTGTATTCCGTGTATTTGTTATGTGACAATAAATTATCATATTTCAAATATCAGTTTCTCCTTCAGTTTTAACTGATGAACTTCATCTTAGGCCTTTATTTAAGCATAGAAGGGAAGACACCTCTTTCCACTGTATACAAGCATATAAGAACCAAAGGCATGGGATTAAACTTCAGACTGGACAACACATGGGTCTCCCTATATATATACATATAATTTTATTTTAGAGTTAGTATTAAAGGGTAAACCAGCAATCTAACAATTAGCAGACAAAATCTCTCAAAAACTTAATAAACAAGTAAAACACAACGAATTTTAATTAGTTCAAAGTTAACGTCAGAACAGAAACAATTACCTTATATGAATGGATCCCTCCTTTGCTGCTCGAAGGCTCGCATCCTCTGGTGGAAGAAGTTTGCACAAGGCCAAAGCTTCATCAAAATTTCCAGAAGCTGTTAACTGTACAATCTGCAATTTCATAACAGAATTTACTGTTATTTCGAAGATAATGTCAGCAAAATCAATAGATAGAACATTCTGATAAAATGTGTGGTTTTAGATCTAAAGATCAATCAAAAATTGAAATAAGCAATTCCTAGTAAAGGCCTGCTATACCTATACTATGAGCCACAGACGTATAGCAGAATACAACTTATAAAGAGTATAATTCTTACCTGTGCACCGAGAGGAACAGGGAAGAGCCCATACACAGACTTGTCCAATGCAACAATAACTGCATTGCTACTTTGGATAAGATGACGGACATTTTGAAGAACAACTGTCTGTATCAATGGATATGGAACTCGGAGTGATCTTATCTGGCAAAATTAATGGTAATATTAAACAAAATCCACAATTTTTCAGAACATGGGTGAAAAAAAGAGGAATAACAAAATCTTATACACCATAGGACTAGCTACCTCAACACGTCTTGGAAGCAGACCAATTGCATATGGTTTCTGAATGACAATAACAGAAGGTGCCTCTGACCAACAAATCCTCTCTGCTTGAAGAAGCTTCCCATTTTGGTCAACAAAGACCCCAATGTTCTCCTAAGGCAGGAAAATTTATTTGTTTATCTCCTTCATTACCTTTTGCTTAGTTGATATGATTTAAACAAACCACAAATTGGAGCAGTCACCAAGCAATGTATACAAATTTAGCAAATCAAACCTCAACTCTCAGGATATCCCATATTTATAATCATGTCATTCAATTCAATTTGTCAATACAATGAGATAGCAATAACCAAATTAGAGATCCTTTCATATTTAAACACAGTGTTGCTATCACAAAAGGAGAAACTAAGCAATAGTAGTCCAGCTAAACGAAAATTCCTGAAAACACTGTCCTCGTTGCTAGAAAAAGTCTATTGCATTTGGAAACCTGGCTTTAGAGAAATAGACATGCAATACAATTCATTTTCTTAATCTAGATAGCTCCCAAATAGCAACGAAAGGATATCAATCAAACAAACAGGCAAACTCAAAACTAGTTGCGAAACAGTTATATGGTTAACTGATGCTTTCTTATTCAATAGAATAAAGAGTTCGACACAAATGCAATTCCATAAAATTTTGTGAAATGCACAAGTAATTTTAAAATTGTTATGCTTGCATCGCAATATTAGATATAATAGATTTCATATCCTACTCAATAGTTTCAATTTTGTTAGGTCACTTGTGAGTATACATGCTATCAAACTTGATGAAATTCGCGAGATACTTGTCTATAACTTGAGGTTTGTAATGATTGGGTTGGTGGCACTTATCTGCACACTCCCTGGAAAACACATTTCAGCTATAAGTTGATTATTATCTAAACGAATGCCATAGATAGAGTATGGAATTCATTTAAGAGCAAATAGTAGAATCAATTTTATTCGTTGCACAAAGCACTTGAACAAATCAACTTTATAGCATAACACATTTGGATTAGCCCTCCCATTTGGCACCAAACCTAAAACAAATTTCCAGAAGAAAGGATCCTTAACTTTAGCTCAAGAAGGACCTAACAGAACATCAAATATCCTAACAATCAACTTTACAGTGGACTATACTAACCATTAGATGCTCCTTTCTTAACATCACACGAGAAGATAACAACAAAAGAAAAATACAAGCAAAAGAACTTTACCTCACACATTTGTGTAATATGCAAAATGCGGAAACATATGAATTAGTTAAATACTAAATGAAGGGTAGAACTGAAAATACCTTTCCAAGAAGAAGCTCTCCAGAAGGAAGAGAGACCACCAAAGGAGGTGCTAGTCTCCCAGAAGGAAAAACTTCAGCCAATGCACCACTGATAGCATTCAGTATCACGTATTCCTTTCTAATCCCTAGACATATATTTTCACCACACCAAGACATGGACTTTACAGCATCTGGAACCCCAAATTCTTTTACCTCCACAAACCCTCTCCCACCTAAACAAGGGTTAGAAAACTTCAGTTCCATCCAATATTTGTCAAGTGTGCAAAATCTTCAACAACATAAAGAGATACTACAGAAAATTAAAAATAGCACTCCATACAAAATGAAGATAAGCTAATAGTGTCATCTCTGATGATCATAATTAAAGACTAAGCCTCTGCTCTTTTTTAATAATCTGCATCACATTTCAGTTCAATTTAATAAAAGAATGGAAAAAGCTTTTATTGTGTCAAGTTATATAGGAATTCTTGAACCCAAGAATTAAGAAAAAGAAGTTCTTCACTACTTAGAATAACGAAATAGATTATATTTATCGAAAAGTGCAAAATCGTATGGATACAATCCTCATTGTGTATCCTGATCAATTGTATCATTTGTTTCTGGATTCTGATAGGAAAATTTTGTATATGTATTCCGGATATTCTTTTATCATTACGTCCAAGCGAACGAGTTCCTCTAATTCTATGAATTTTTCTAATTCCAATTCAATTCAATAAATTCAGCAAAATTTAAAGGCATTGAGTCAATAATTCAGTTCAGTTTTTCTCTGTCAAAAAGAACAACGCCTAATTACAATCAACAAAACAAAAACGAGGAAAAAAATCATCGAAATTACCATCGTGTCTGAAGATACTGACTCTCTTTTGCCTAGCAAAACACAAAAACCCTCTCCTATCATCCCACGAATACACATTGGCACCTTTAGCCTTAGTGATGACAGCTAACGTCTCCAAATTAGGAAGGCGGTGAAAGGCAATGGATTCAGAGAGCGATAAAAGCAGCTCTCGAGACGCCAATACCTCCATTGACAAGAGAGGCTTCTTAGAAAAGCCTGTGACAGTTTTCTCTAGGCCATACTTTTCCTTGCGCAGCTCTAGGGATCCGCCATGGGGATCAGAAGGCGGAGATCGGTTGGAGATAGAGGATTCAGGACCGTAAATTCGAAGGGCACCATCGGAGCAGGCAACGAGGAGCTTGGAGCCGTAGGATTCGATGGCATCGATCTTTGTAGGACATGTGGCCAGGAGCTCGAAGGAATCGTAGGCACTGTGTACCATTTTTATAAGTAGTAGGGGATTGTCATATTATGCAAGGGGTGTTTGTGAATCTGATCAGAATAGCTGAATGAGAATAATTATAAGTATAATGGTTCTTCTTGTGGGTGTATAATTTTCTTCTGGAAATATCAATCATACTGCAAAAGACCCCACCACCGTTTCTCTCATCCCCACATAGTACCAATGTCGTAGTTCCCACGAGGAGAAGATGGTCTTTACCAGTTTAGCTCTCTTTTCTATGATTTACTTCCGGAAAAGCGCCACGGTATATATTTTTCGGAAATGTTATATTAATTTTATGATAAGTTTTATTACAGTTTCTGTTTAATAGATTGGGTAAATTACACCACAGGTATCCAAACTATGCCCATTTTCTCAAACTGGTACCTAAAAATTATTTTTTCACAAATAAGTATCCAAATTATCGATTACCTTCCAAATGGGTATCTCGTGACCTCCTATAGCAGGTTTCTTTCAAGTCAACGCTGGTCAACGCGAGTCAAACCAATTTTGACCAATTTTTTAGTTGACTCAGTTGACTGAATTATTGAAAAGATTAATTTGCCCTCCATTATTTTATTCCTCCTCTCTCCTCCTTCATCTTCTTCCTTCATTCAACCTTCATCTTCTCCTTTCATTCAACTTTCTCTCTCTTCATTCATCTTCTTCCTCCCTTCAACTTTCTGTCTCTTCTTTCTCCCTAACACTCTCCCACATTTTTTTTCCCTTCTTTTTCTTCTCTTTTTTCAAAACAAAAAAAAAACACATCTAAAATCCGGTGGGTCAAACCCACCGGAATCTGGGAGGAGGTTCCATACGGTGGGAACTGGAATTTCCAGGTCGCCGCCGATCTGGAAACCAGCGGCGACGCTGGGATTTCCAAATCCCAGCGCGACCTGGGATCTGGAAATCCCAGCGTTCGCCGCTGGGATTTCCAAATCCCAGCGCGACCTGGGATCTGGAAATCCCAGCGTTCGCCGCTGGTTTCCAGACCGGCGGCGACCTGGGATTTCCAGATCCCAGGTGGCGCTGGGATTTCTAGATCCCAGCGGCGACCCATCGGAATCTGGGAAATCCAGATTTCGGCGAGGCTGAATCTGGATTTCTCAGATTCCGACGGGTCGCCCGCCCACCGTGGATCTTTTTTTTAAAAAAAAAATGAAAAAGAAAAAAGGAATGAAAAAGAATAGAGAAAAAGAAGAAGAAAAAAAAAAGTTACGGTGAAAAGAAAGAAAGAGGAGCGAGAAAGTAAAATGGAGGTGGAAGAAAAAGAAGGAGGGGGTAGTTTAGACATTTTTTTTTTAGAGTGAAAGAAGTCAACAAAATTTGGGTTGACTTGGCGTTGACTTGAGGTAAACCTGCTATAGGAGGTCACGATGTACTCATTTGGGAGGTAATCGATAGTTTGGATACTTATTTGTGAAAAAATAGTTTTTAGGTACCAGATTGGGAAAATGAGAATAGTTTGGGTAACTGTGGTGTAATTTACCCTTAATAGATTTGATCAATAAATATGCGTCATTTGTCTATATCAATCATCTTTCGATGAGATGGTTTATTTTTCTAATTTAATTTGGTCGGATTTATTACATCGAGTTTATAGTAGAATTTCTTCAAATTTATTGACTAAATATCATACGATGGACACTATTAAAAAAAATTCAAATACATAATACATAAATATTATCCTATTTTTCAAATATTATAATCTCAATTATTTTGCACCAATTATTTTTATTTTATAAATCATTTTTGATGATTTTAAATAGATATGATATGAATTTTAATTTTATATTTCTCTGAAAAGTCGATGTTGTGAATTTACATATTTAAATTATTAGTATTCTAACATAAAAATTATATCTTAATAGTTCACATGTATAAAAGAAAATTATAGTTCATTAATAACTTTACAATTTTTTCAAAAATAATAATAATCTTGTAATACGATTATCATCAATTTTATATAAACGATTTACTGTTTTGTAAAATCATATTAAACTGGATTTTTCTGTAGTTAAAATTAAATTAAACTACTATTTTTTTCATATTTATGAAAAGATTATATGCAGAAAAAACTTTTATTAAAAGATAATTACCCTAAAGGGTACATGCCCCAAATCGAAAACTATTATTGAATAAAAGAATATATATAAAAAAATTTCCCGTGCATATTCTCTCATTAAGCCACATCATTTTTCTATGTACCAACCCGTCTTAAACAACCATGGTACAAACTATTCTGAGTCTTATAAAATTGATAATAATTTTTTTTCATAATCAAGAGTTAATGGGTTGTTTTTGCAAGCGTTTAAGGTTGGGTTGCTGCTAGGAGCTTTTGGAGTATACTTTTATAACCAAAGGTTAAAGGATTGTTGCTAAGTGCTTTTAGTGTATACGAAAATGTAGAAATTCTTTTTATAACTAAGAATTGACGGGTTGTTGCTAGTGGATTTTAGAGCGTAATAAAAAATAAACTCTTTTATAATCTATAGTTAACGAGTTGTTTCTATGGCGGTTTAAAATATAATACAAAAATGAGAGTACTTTTTTAATTAATTGTAAATATTGTGACCTTAAAATTAAATACAATAAAATCAATAACACTTAAGAATTTCAAATTAAATACAAGTCTAGAGATATTTGACATCCAATACTATTTTTTGGTAAATAAAGGTTCACTACCGTGGTTTAAGGCTTTAAGTCAATTGAATTACGTTTCTGGTTTCGAATCCTCGTATATGCAAAAAAAAAACGATTATTAAAAGATAATTACCCTAAAGGGTACATGCCCCAAATCGAAAACTATTATTGAATAAAAGAATATATATAAAATAATTCTCATGTATCGCGCGGGTCAAAAGCTAGTTCTGTTTAAAAATTCTTTCAAAATTTTTTAAATTTTTAATTGAATACACTAGTGTAACGTAAAAGGAATCAAGAAATAGAAAGGAAATGAATCTATCTATTTGTTATTTATATTAAAATCTGGAAAAGAAAAGATGATGCTCACTTTCATGTTCAATTTCATTATTTATTATCATTTGAATTTTAAAATTGTCAATATCAATTACCTAGAAGTAGACCTGGCAATTTTTGTGTTCATGTCGTGTTACAAAAACCTGAACACGAACACGACACGAAAACAGTTTCGTGTCAAAATCTCAAACACGAACACGACACGGGTTTGACACGAAAAAACACGACACGAAAAAACACGACACGGCACGAGTTTTGCAAAATCTTAACCTTACACGAGTAAACTACTAACACGACACGAACACAACCCGAACACGACACGAACACGACCAGAACACGCCACGAACACGAGTAAATTTCCCATTCCCAACCCTAAACACGAGTAAACTCCTTCCAATTCTCAACCCTAAAATTATATTTGAAATTTTATATAAATTTTCGTGTCAACTTCGTGTTTCCGTGTTGACCCGTGCACGACACGATTTTTTCCGTGTCAAAACCGTGTCGTGTCAAATTCGTGTCGTGTCGAAAAAACCTATACACGAACACGAAATTTTCGTGTCGTGTAGCATTTTTCTAGGTCTACCTAGAATTCGACTTGGTATAATTCTACTTTTTATCTATATATATATTTTTTTTTTCAGAATTACGATTAAACACCAATTAACTTTAGGATAATTCTCTTTTACAAATTTTTACTCTTTCCTTAAATACCAAACTAAAATAATAGTATTACAAAAATTGTCAAAGTTCAATTAAATGTTTCTATGTTTGACAGATTTTCAACCATTTTAAAACCATAATTCTTAATAGTATTTACAAATACCCATGTAATTATGTGCTTTTATAAATAAGTGTCTATGGTTTTTTTATTAGCAGATTAGTGTATGTGATTGCGTTGTTTTGTCGATACTATCAAAAAGACTATTAATGACTTCAAAATATCGAAATTTTAAAAATTAAATTTGTTCAAGTTATATATGAAATTACATTTTTTTTTTATTTTTATGTATTGCTTGAAATTCTATATTCTACATATTAGTAAAAGTGTTGGAAACAACATACAAAAACGTCAAACAAAAGTGGACTGAGTCACGGACTAGGTCGCTCTCTTTAAGACGTTCTCGGAACTGCCGTCACTGTGCAAGCAGTTTGGATTTCGGTCGCCTCGAGGATAAAACAACCCTCTTACGATTCTATATTGCACATTACAGAACCGCTCTAAATACACTCTATTTGCTCAGTTTCAGAATTAGGTTAAATCGTGTGTAAAACTGTATCAAGCGGACCGCTTTAATACTAAAAAAAAGAGCTGTTATGCTCTGAGATCATGGAGAAAAGTTTAGAAATAAATGGCATTAAACGAGAGAGAAATCAGGGAAATATTGTTGACCGGTTCAAAAACTAAAAAGGAAAAATGAAATTTATTTTTGATAAAAATAAATATAACTGAAATCCAACACCAACACCAACCCAGTCCGGTCCAGTCGGTCGGTCGGCGCGCGGGTGTGGTGGTCAAGTAGGCCATCTCCCCTTTACAAAAGTGGGGTACCGGCCCTTGGGGCACACCCCTATAGGACAAAAGTCCCTTATAAATACTTAACAATCCCTAAAGGTAAGCAATGTGGGATAGAGTTTGTAAAGGGAAGGACATTGACCCTTAAACAAAAATTCTCATATGGGCTAAAGCCCAACAATCCCCCACTAGAATTCTTTGTAAACGTTATTACTGAGCAACTACATAAGTCAGACATAAACAAAGGTGTCTTTCAACTTGAACCATTGTGTAGTGGTAAATTTCAGATTTTACTAGAGTGACTCGTAGTCTTGAACTTTATCTCTGACATAGACCACGTCATAACCTTTCAGACTGTAGTTCTTGTAGCCCGTGCATTCATGGTCATGCACGTCTATCCCGGTTTAATGAACGCTTTAGAGTTTTTGCCCTAAAACTCATAGGAAGCGGCCTCACTTCCACATTCATATAGGCAAGTCTATCAGAAGTACTCCTGTAGCTATGTACTTCACTCCATCTAGAGTATAGACATCGTTAAGAGTTTCTATTAACTCAACCTCGTGTCGCTTCAGGATATTTCATGCTTCACTTGCACGATTTAATCAATATTACATATAACTTGTTGTTACCCATTGAACCTATTTCTTAGGGTCTCCAGTCTATAGGTTGGGTTACCATTATATGTAACTCATCACTTTAAGGGCATTAGTCCCATATTCTTTGCAGTTTTCTGGACTTTCTCTCTAGCTAATCCTTTCGTCAAAGGATCGGCTAGATTCTCTTTAGAGCGTATATGATCCACTCTAACATCTCCTTTCGTGAGCAAGTCTCTAATAGTGATGTGCTTACGAAGTATCTGTCGTTTCTTATTGTTGTAGTAATGATTCTGAATCTTAGCAGTAGCCGCGGTACTATCACAGTGGATCAATACAACAGGAATCGGTTTTTCCCATAAGGGAATCTCGGCTAGCAGACATCTCAACCAACTTGCTTATTCACTAGCTACTCCAAGAGCTATAAGCTCAACATCCATAGTTGATTGAGCTAGAATAGTCTGTTTCTTAGACTTCCATGAAACAGCACCACTAGCTATATTGAAAAATATAGCCACTAGTTGCCTTTGAATCATCAGATAAGGAATTCTAGTCTGAATCAGTATATCCCTCAAGCACTGCTGGAAACCTCTGATAATGTAATCCAAGTTTCATTGTTCTTTTAAGGTATCCCATGACCCTTTCTATAGCATTCCAATGCGTTATACCAGGTATGCTGGTAAATCTACATAATAATCCAACGATATATGCGATATCGGGTCTAGTACAATCAGTGGCATATCGAAGACTGCCAATTATGCTAGCATACTCTGATTGTCTTACACTGTCTCCAGTGTTCTTAAAAAGCTTGATACTATGATCATAGGGAGTACAAGCAGTATCACAGTTAGAATAGTTATATTTCTTTAGAATCTTCTCAATGTAATGAGATTGATCTAAAGAAATTCCAAACTCTAGGGAGTGACAGATTTCTTCTTATGAGGTTTATCATTCCCCAGAGGCAGCTTTTCTTTACCTTTGGCTTTTGAGCCATCAGAAGGAATGCTGAACTGTTTACTTAGTTTATCTTCCAATATTTTCATATCAGCATAAACTTGAGTAAATCTAAGAAATTTGTCAGCCTCACTTTTGTCCAATTTCCTCTTAAGGTATTTGAACATACTATATAGTTCTTCAAGAGAATCAAGGATGTCTTGTTCGTGAGAATTGTTTACCTCATAGTCATATGTCACTTCAGGAGGTGCGGAAGTCTCTCCTGTAATATCTTCAGAGGTTGGCTTGTCAATAGCCATGAAACAAATCTGAGCTTGCTCTTTCTTCTCTTCAGGATCACTGCTTGTCTCAGAGTCTGACCAAGCAGCCAGCATTGCTTTCTTGAACTTTCTTTTATCCTTTTTTAGCTCTGGGAAATTAGGCTTAATATGCCCTGGTTGCTGACATCTATAACACACAATGGGTTTGCTAGGATCTCTCTTGGATTTTTCACCAGAATCAGGAGTCTTCTTATCAAAGCTCCTGAAGGGATTTTTGTAGTTTCCACCTCTGCCTTTCCTAAAGGCTTTCTTGAACTTCCTGGTCAGCATTGCCAGTTCCTCATCTTCAGAGGATTCATCAGAAGATTCTGCTCTCAAGACAACCCCTCTTTTTCCCTCTGACTTTTCTC
This sequence comes from Euphorbia peplus, assembly GCA_028411795.1. Classification (NCBI taxonomy): domain Eukaryota; kingdom Viridiplantae; phylum Streptophyta; class Magnoliopsida; order Malpighiales; family Euphorbiaceae; genus Euphorbia; species Euphorbia peplus. The sequence goes on along the minus strand of CP110839.1, from coordinate 21,241,852 downwards.
TCAAGTCATGGTTCTTCATTGACATTTCATGGGTTATCAATGAACCAATAAGTTCATCATATGCATAGAAGCATAAGTCCTGGACTTCTTCAATGGCAGTCTTCTTGGCTTGCCATGACCTTGGTAAGCTTCTGAGAATCTTCTTCACTCTTTCTGGTTCTTCAATATCCTTTCCCAAACCTTTCAGATCATTGACTATCTTGGTGAATCTTGAATTCATGTCTGAAATCGATTCCTTCTCAAGCATTTCAAATAACTCATAGCTTCTCATGAGTTGATTGATCTTGGATTACATCACTTTGCTTGTTCCTTCATAGGTTACTTCCAGCTTGTTCCATATGTCCTTTGTTGTTTCACAAGAAGAAACCTTATTATACTCAGTAGTAGAAAGTGCACAATGCAGCATGTTTATTACTGAAGCATTAGTTTGGAGTTTCTTAAGGATATCATCAGTATATTCCCTAGGAGGTATTACAACATTCCCTAGACCAACTTCCATTTTGATTGGAATGAAGTCACCTTCTGTGATAACATTCCAAGCACTCATATTCTGGGCTTGAATGAAATACATCATCCTCCTTTTCGAGTAGGAGTAGTTATCACCATTAAACAGTTGAGGTCTAGTTGTGGAAGCACCCTCTGGGATCATATAATAAGAGGAATTCTCAGGTAGATTTTTACCAGCCATCTCTATTAATTCTGATGGATCTTACACTTAGATTGTAAATATACGAAGTGACCTTCGCTCTGATACCACTTGTTGGCCCTAACAAGATCAGAATCACCTAGAGGGGGGTGAATAGGTGTTTAAGTAGAAAACTGATAGTTTTAAGTTTTTAGAGAAACTTAATTTTCAGAGTCAAATTTCCTCAGAGTCAGAGGCAAGCTTAGTGAAGTAGCCTCTAAGGGAAATTCTGCCTTCTCGCAATTAACTGCTTTTTAGCAACAGAAGTTCAGAGTTAGAGAACTTCTAGACAGTCTTCTGAACAAAGACAATGAGACAAAGACTAAATCGGTTTCAGCACTAAATACATATCAAGTACACAGAAGCAATAATAACAAGTTAAGGAAGGGAGAAAGAGATTTAGGAGGTCCTGATGAACAGTCCGATTTATCCAAGTTCGCTACAGAAGTCCTGTGACTACGTCATGTCCCCTATGATCACAGTTAGCAGAGATTTTAAATCCACTATTCAGAACTTTTATGGCAAGTTCAGAAGCTCCTTTACATCAACAGAACTTAAGCTAATTTCTCACTAAGTTCTGACTAGCCTAGAAAGAGTTAAAGGATTTCCACCAGAACAACAACAATCCTGTTTTCTGGAATTCTCGCCCAACTCAAACCTTAACTAGATTTCTCTCAAAATCTAACTGAATATCACAAACGATATCAGTTTACAAGATTTCTATTATGAACTTGTTTTTCTTCACTCTCTCACTATTACAAAGTCTAAACTAAGAAAGATTGAGAATGGAAAATGGCTGCTCTGTTTTGCTTGTTAAAACAGTGCGTTGAGATTTTAGCTCGATAATCGCGTGTGTCTTCTCAATGGAGCTTGGCTACTATTTATAGTGCTTTGTAGATGACCATTGTTTGAATTTGAATCTTCAATTGATGACATCAGTTGTTGTAGCCGTTAATCTGTCATTTCTTCAAACGGTCTTCAAACACTTTGATTCCGTTAACCTTGTTCATTAACTTAATCCGGTAAGTGATTTGAAATCAAAGATAAGGTTGACTGGAAATTCGATCAACAAAGGGTAGACAAGGAAATGCTGGTTTTGTTTGTAGCAGACATGCGCGCTCCTTCAAAAACAGTTTTTTGAACTTTTGGCTCCTTGCATTAAATGCAAAAGTCAGAGCATTAAATGCTTAGCAAAACCCGTGATTAGAGCTTCTGAGCTCTTTATTCCTTTTGTCTAAGCTTCTAATCAAATGGAATGACTTCTGGTTGTAGTTGAACGTTGAGGAGAGCTTTATCAATCTTCTGAATTTCTTCAGAGCGGAGCATCCAACTTCTGAGCTTTAACTTCAGTCTTCAAATATCCTTCTCTTCTGGGTTCTTTAAACAATCCAGAGATTCTTCGTTCAGCACATGCTGACAAAACTTATACAAAACTTAACAAAAATTGTTAGTCAACATTGATAAGTATATAAGCATAAAATAAACTTCATCTTCTGAAACGTTTGGACATAATCAAAACACTTAGGGTTCATCACGACCGACCGGGAAAATGTATGAACCGGTTTATGTACCGATTGCTTTTAAAAACCAGAGATTCCATATACGTTCGTGGATACAACTTATTAGTTCCGACATTCTAGGCCTTAGAGGATCTTTAATGCAACCTAATTCATTATTGTTTTATATTTATGGTTATCACAAAAAAGTATTAAAATGCGCAGATATTTGTACTGTAAACCGTCAGGTGACACAATAAAATTCATCAGAAGCTTACCCTCGTAGTGTGCCAGTAGGATCCTTACAAGCTAGTACTCATCGAACGGAGCCGGGCGGACAGAACTTCGGGGTTTGGAGAGCATTGGAGACGTACTCCTGAAGATAAACTTTGGACTTTGCGGTTCTGGGGGAACCTTGACTTTGGATGACTTGGATGCACTTATCCTCGAGGAGGATGAAAGTGCCGAGATGACTTAGGCGATAGCCGAGACGTCGGGAGATTTGTGTCGTGAGGACTTTAGTGGGGATGTACGACCGGAATATCGAGGATATTTGGAGATGGGATGCTTAGAACGATATTTATGTCGTGAGGACTTTGAGGGAGGTATGTGATTAGGAAGGGAAATGAATAGTAATTTGTGCATGGTGGGTTTTGAAGGGAGTTTTAGGCGACGTGAGGACTTTTAAGAGCGGGAAGGTTTATGAGGGCAGAACTTCAGAATTTGATCGATTCTTTATATCAGAGGCGACTTAAGGCAACTTTTTATCAGAGGCAACTTATTGGGTCAAGAATCACCCAAAAACCGAGAGAGAAAGGGGGAGAAGAAAGGATTTGTTGAAGAATTTTGTAGAGGATTCAGACTCCTTATATAGAAGTTAAGGGTGACCATACGGTCCCTTGAACAACGACTGTATGGTCCCCACAAGGCTCGTCTCAGATCTAGATTTGGATCTCAGACGGGCTTTTCACAAGGCCCGGCCGGGCCTTTCAAGTCGTTTGGATTTTAGTGACACGTGGAGGATAAGGATAAGGACCGTATGACCATGTAAAGAGACCATATGGTTCTTGTGATGGAGACCGTACAGTTCTTGTGATGGAGACCCTACGGTATTGTCTTAGGGATGGAGACCGCATGGTCCCAGACTTAGTCCAATGCAGTTTCGTTTTGACAGACTTTAGCATTTTGGCCATAACTTCTTCATACGAGCTCTTTTAGAAAGCTAAGCCGTAGATCTACAACTTTCATGTTTAAAGTTTTTCCTAATTCAGACCCTAAGGGGGGGTCTCAATCGACCTCCAAGTTGGACTATATGCTGACTCCTATGTGGCAGAGTTTTATTTTGAGTAGAGTTGATTGGACCTTTGTCTAGGAGACTTTATAAGCTATTTTACGTGTCATTGAGGGTGTCAATGACACGTGGGAGGAGTGAGTTATGACTCCGGGGAGTCGTTCAGTTCCTTAACAAGTACTTGCGCTTGTTTCGGTTGGCAGTTCGAGGAGCTCAAAATAGCTTTCCTTATACGGTTCGAAAACCAGTGCTTACAGTTGTTTTACCACAAATTGAATTTTCATTGAAATAGAATTTTACGATTTCTTCTTTGTGAGAATTTCTCTTCTATTCTTTGGAACACTGCATTTGAACAATTTGGGTCAAGTCCTCCTAGTTTAGACTATGACTTAGATTTTCGCAACTCCGTTTTGCAAGGGTTTTGTTTTTTGTTTATTTATCGAGTCCCTGTGACAATCGTTTCACAAGGTTAGTTCTTGTCCGACCATGATTTGTTAGTCTTCATGGGGTTTAAGTCTTGTTATGCGTTTTTAGGCACTGCTATTCAAAGATTTTGAGCTTAAATTGATAATATAACAGTAATAACCAAGTCCTCTAAAAGACAGAATACTAAGAATGTTTAACATATATATATATATAAGCAACGTAATGGCAAATTAATATTCAATAGAAAGTATAAAAGACAAACTAAGAAAGAGATACTCAGCAAATTTTATACTAGTTCAACATCTTGCTTATGTAACGTGGTCGTATACAAGATTTGTTTAAAAGAAATACTATAGCAACAAGATCTCACCAAAAAATCATATAGAGAAGTCCCTTAATAGATTACCTTATATTGGTTGTTTTGAGATTGTATTTCCATAAATCAATCTTTGGAACTTTTCCTATAAAAATAGGCTATATATGCATTAGTTTTTCATTGCATTAGCTTAATTAAGTGAGTCTTATTTTTGCAAATAATTAACAACACTAAAGAAAATGAATTCTATGAGCCTATTTTCATCGTTTCTCTTGTTTGTGTTGCTACTTCAAACCAATGGTAAATTCTACTCTTATTTTTACCTCATATTTCTTCTACGAATTTATTAGCTTTTTTAATACAATTTTACTTAAATAACACATTAAATGTTTAGCTTTCATTTTCAAAATAAATTATTAATATCTCGAAGGACCTCTCTCACATATTAAACTGTGTTTTATATCAAAGCATATCCCAACTGTTGGATTGAAGAACATTACATACCTCATTGTTTGCTAATACAACTTATATGGTTTCTTTATTTTGCAAGTACAAGCATTTTTTTTACATTACATGTATAACCTGTGTTTCACATAATAAAAAACGAATTCGGTTACCATCTTTTATCACACCATCAAACCAACATGTTATGTTAATAAAAATTAATATTTCTTTTTATGACATTAGAACAAAGGCATTTTTGTCATTTTAAATTTTATTTAACCTCCAAGATTGATAAAAATATCAAAAAGTTAGTTGTATAAATAATATACGGGAAGAATATTCAAATAATAGTTTATATACCCTAACAAATATTAGGATAAATAAAATAAAAAACTTATATATTTATACTCATTCTAAAATTATTCAATACTCCATTTTTATCTCAAAAACCATGTTTGTGGGGAAAAAAATCTGCTGTCCCCAAATTGGTGTCCCCAACCATGTCCCACTCACATAAATTCAGTTTTTTTATGTGGGAGATAAGTGGGGTCCACATGATTTATTAATTTTAATTATTTTAATTGATTTTGTGTGAGTGGGACATGGTTGGGGACACCAATTGGGGACAGCAGATTTTTTCTCTGTTTGTGGTTGTCAGCATTATATATTCGGTTGATTTTGTGAAAGTCACAATTATTACGACCTCAAACTAAAAAAATTATAGAACAAAAGTTTTGTGGAACAAAAATTATTACGAATTTACGCTTTTTATTTTCCAAAATCATCATTTTTCGAAGTTTTATCTCTCTCTAAACACTTGTTTTCTCTCTTCTCACTAAAGAATACATGAATGACATTAAAGTTAAATGATTGGAGAATTAAAGTTTTATAAAATATGATAATTTTTTCGGAATTTTTTATTTGAATTTCGTTTACCATAATTTTGATAAAGTCAATGTAAAAGGTCTTCACTTGAAGAACTTGATTAACCAAGAACATCGAGTTTTGAAAAAAATTTACAAGATTTTATTTTTTGAGTTGATGTAATCTCATAGTTTTTTAATTTATATGTACCTAGAAATGGGGATTCAGGCGACAAAAAGAGGAAAATGCTATGAAGTGAGCAAAACATACACAAAGGATTGTATTAATAGTGATGATAGCGCGAAATGCAATCAGGCTTGCAAATCTGAAAGTTTTGAAGGTGGCATTTGTGGAGGAATACATTTTCCTTACTGTAGTTGCTTTAAGGAATGTACTTATTAGCAAGTTTCAAAATGAACATATGAATAATAGTTAAAACTCTCATTAATAAAATAAAACTAATAATCAAGATTTGAATTTGACTTGTAATAACATTTCGAACACTATTTTTAATCATTATTCACACAAAAAATACATACACTGATAAAAATTAGTTTTGATGTACAAATTCAATAAATTATAGGAAAACTCTCATTGCAATCCCTTTGATTCTTCAAACTAACACGATAAACCTATTGAATTTTGCCCTCGTTAAAATAAAATAAAAAAACTACACAACTTACATTTTGTTTTTCGTATTATAAATTGCAGAAGCTATTGTAAAAGACATGTGTTTCCTAAATAAATGTTTAGGTTGGATTTTGAAAACTATATATATCACTACAAGAAAAACGTGAAATAGAGACCGACCATCCGGTCTCTACTGCAGTTTGGGGACCAGATTGTGGTCTTTGCGACCAATTTTGGTCTGTCTTAATTTTGCAGGTTGCAAAGATGCTCTGTCTCAATTTCAGCTAACTTTGAGACCATTTGGTTGCGAAGTTTGTCTCAAACTTAAAGACTACATATTTTGAGACCAACCATCGGTTTCTAAATGAAGCAGTTAAGTGCAAGTGGTTAGTGAAATAGAGACGCTTTTCCAGTCTCAAACAATCCAGTAGCTAAGTTTACAGACACATTTACAAGGCAATTAACAGCTTCAATAGGTCTGTAGTTTTAATTTACTACTTTCCTGTAAGCAAATTTGTTGCAGTTTTTTTTATAGGTAGTTCTCGCACATTGCAAAGCTTTATATTAATATTATATTATTTATATAGAATAACTTCATAAACAGTGTGCACATAAACTAAACAAAAAATTAAAATCTAATGACATTTTAAGGTCTCAAAACTACAAAAACGAGATTTCATATGTTCAATACCCATCCTTCGAAAGAAAAATATCTATGACCTACGAGTCTTAACCTTATCTAACTTCTAATTAGGGTTTCTAATCACAATTCAACGACATATCAACTCTCCATCTTCTATGTTGGCCCTAACAAGATCAGAATCACCTAGAGGGGGGGGGGGGGGTTGAATAGTTGTCTAAGTCCGAATTTAAGTTTTTAAAGAAACTTAACTCAGAATCCAATCTCTTCGGAGTCAGAAGCAAGCTTAAGGTAAGCGCTTCTGAGAGAGATTCTGCCTTAAGACAATTTCTGCCTTTTAAGCAACAAAAGTTCTGTTTACAGAGCTTCTGGATGGTCTTCTGAACAAAGACAGTGAATTTAAAGAGCCGTCTGTTTCAACACTAAATATGAAACAATTGCACAGAGGCTAAAATAACAAGTTATAGAGAAGGGAGAAAGAGATTCAGGAGGTCCTGATGAACAGTTCAATTTATCCAAGTACACCACAGAAATCATGTGATTACGTCATGTCCTCTGTGAGCGCAGTCATCAGAGATTTAAAATCTACTATTCAGAACGTTTATGGCACGTTCAGAAGCTCCTTTACAATCAACAGAACTTAAGCTAATTTCTCACTTAGTTCTGACTAGCCTAGAGTAAGTTAAAGGATTCCCACCAGAACAACAACAATCCTGTCTTTTGAAATTCTCACCCAACTTAAACCTCAACTAGATTTCCCTCAAATCTAACTGAATATCACAAACAATATCAGTTTACAAATTTCTATTATGAACTTGTGTTTCTTCACTCTCTCAGGTTTACAAAATAAACTGAGTAAAATGAAAGAATGGAAAATGCTCTATTTTGCTTGAATAACAGTGCGTTAAGATTTTGCTCAAGGATTCACGCATGTACACTTAGTTGAGCATGGCTACTATTTATAGTGCTCTAGAGATGACCATTGCTTGATTTTGAATTTTGAATTTGATGATGACAAAGTTGTAGGCGTTAATCTATCTTGTTCTTCAAACGGTCTTCAAACACTTTTGATTCCGTTAACCTTGTCCATTAATCCAAAACTGGTAAAGATTTGAATCACAAATCAAGGTTGAATGGAGAATTTCTTCATTAGGATCAACAAAGGATATACATGGAAATTTTTGGGTTTGTTTGTAGTGAACAATGCATCGCTCCTTTAACAACTTTATGAACTTTTGGCGCCTAGCATTAAATGTAGTTGACTGATGCATTAAATGCTTAACAAGACATGTGATCTTGCTTCTGGACACTAAATTCCTTTTGTCTAACCTTTTGATCACTAAATGAGAGGCTTAGCTTCTGGATGCTTGAATTTGCTGAGGAGAGCTTGATCAATCTTCTGAGTTACTTCAGAGCGGAGGTTCCAGCTTATGTGTGACATCTTTTGATTGACTTAAAGCATTCTCTTCTAAGTCCAGTAGCGAAGCAAATTTAATTCATTCAGCACCTGCTGAGAAAGACTTGAGAAAAGACTTAACAAAATTGTTAGTCAACATTCATTAGTATAAGTCAAAAATAATATATTCATCTTCTGAAACATTTGGACATAATCAAGACACTCGGGGTTCATCATTCTAGATCCTCAAGGAAGGCCAACACGTAAAACCAAGCTATCACAATTTGCAACATATGATGTGTTGCTTTAACTTTAAATTGTTTTGCATGCAATTACAAAAATACAAGAAATAGTTAGAAGAAGCCTTTTTATCCCATAATTTAACAAAATTATACATCATGCTAAACTTGTGAGATAATGTTATCTTTTGCTCAAGAGAAAAAAATATTCTCCATTATGTGCTTAACTTTTAGAATATGGTTAAGATTCAGATCTCAAATCATTTGCATGCTTCACAGAAGGTCTTTCATATACACATACAAGGAAAACAACCGAAGGAAACGAAGAAAGCCTCAACATTTTCATATTACAAGGCTTGAAGTATCATTTCCACCTAAGGGTTTGTTTTGGAGGAGGGTTAATAAAGTAAGGTTCAAAGACAAACCTATGTTTGGGAAGAAAAGTTTTTTGAGATGGTATGGGTTAATAGGGTTTTATGGGAGATATTTTGTTCTAAATCTCAACACTGCAAGGGTTGGATACAAACCCGTGAAAACTTTTCCCCAACCTCCCTTTATTAACCCATTATACACCCCATCTAAACATAGCCTAAATGGCACCAAAGTATAAAAGCAGAGTCAGACTACATTTTGGAAAAACCAATTCACATTTGAGCTTCTCATTGTGAATCATTTATTACCATTGTGAATCATACTTGCTTAAGATAGCAAAAATGAAGTAATGGATTTTACTAACCTTGTCAAAGTCCTTCAGAATTTTGGCTTTTCATATGTACACCATCCACAACTCACTTATTTCCTTTGCTACAATACACAAAAAAAGTACATCCAACATCAAAATATATATGCACAAAACAACAAGTATATTACTCTATCTCAAGTTATAATGACATAAGACACCTTCACGCATATACATTAGTTATGAACAAGTATATTACTCTCTATCTCAAGTTATATATATATATATATATATATATGTGTGTGTGTGTGTGTGTGTGTGTGTGTGTGAATCAGAGTTCAAATAAAAAATTAATGCTCCTGGTTTTGACATACCTCGTGATGATTGTATTTGGAAGTTTCTTGTGAAGATCAAAACTGTTAACATTTATTCTACTCATAATATTCCTCAGAATATTCTTCTTATTTAAGCTAGTTTCCTGTATAGGTTGGACTCTGATTCTTTTCTGTTTTGTGTGTAAACCTTAATTGTACATATGGTATATATATATATGTGTATTCTCTTCTCCATTCAATCTAATACACAAAACATATTTTACACTAATACATTGTCTATCATGGTATCTTTTGCCGGTTCAGGTTCTGAACTTCCATTGCTTCCGCTTCTCGGTCAACATCCGGTCGCCTCCCACGCTACTTCTGCTCCGACGGAGAATCCCCATGATTCTTCCGCTACGTCCCACACCTATTTTGTTGGCCCTAACAAGATCAGAATCACCTAGAGGGGGGGGGGGGGGGGGTTGAATAGGTGTCTAAGTCTGAATTTAAGTTTTTGAAGAAACTTAACTCAGAATCAAATTTCTTCAGAGTCAGAAGCAAGCTTTCTGAAAGCGCTTCTCAGAGAAATTCCGCCTCAAGACAGTTTCTGTCTTTTTGGCAATAGAAGTTCTGTTTGACAGAGCTTTTGGATGGTCTTATGAACAAAGATAGTGATTAATAATGAGCAAACTGTTTCAGCACTAAATAATGAGCAAAATACACAAAAGCAAAATAACAAGTTATAAGGAGGGAGAAAGAGATTCAGGAGGTCCTGAGTGAACAGATCGATTTATCCAAGTTCACCACAAAAGTCCTGTGACTACGTCTTGTCCCCTGTGAGCGCAGTCAACAGATATTTTAAATCCACTATTCAGAACGTTTATGGCACGTTCAGAAGCTCCTTTACATCAACATAACTTAAGCTAATTTCTCACTTAGTTCTGACTAGCCGAGAATAAGTTAAAGGATTTTCACCAGAACAAACAACACTCTGTTTTTCTGGAATTCTCACCCAACTTAAACCTCAACTAGATTTCTCTCAAATCTAACTGAATATCACAAACGATATCAGTTTACAAGATTCCTTTGATGAACTTGTGTTTCTTCACTCTCTCTCTCTTATACAAATATGAAATAAGAAAAGATTAAGAATGGAAAAGTGCTCTGTTTTTGCTTGTTAAAACGGTGCGTTAAGATAGCTTAAAATTCTCGCGTGTAGAACACAAATGAGCTTGGCTACTATTTATAGTGAGTTGAAGATGTCCGTTGCTTGAATTTGAATCTTCAATTTGATGACGACAAGTTTGTAGCCGTTAATATGTCTTGTCTTCAAACGGTCTTCAAAACACTCTTGATTCCGTTAACCTTGTTCTTTAACTAAATCTGGTAAGTGATTTGAAATCAAAGAAAAAGTTGACTGGAATGATTCTTCATTTGGATCAACAAAGGGTAGAGATAAGGAAAAACTGGTTTTGTTTGTTGTGGACAAGACGCGCTCCTTTAAACAACTTTTTGAACTTTTGGCGCTTAGCATTAAATGCAGTTGACAAGTGCATTAAATGCTTAACAAAACCCGTGATCAAGCTTTTGATCACTTAATTCCTTTTGTCTTAACTTCTGATCAAATGAAATCAGCTTCTAGTTGCAGTTGAACTTTTGAGGAGAGCTTTATCAATCTTATTTAAGATCTTCAGAGCGGAGCATCCAGCTTCTAATTTTTATCTTCTGTCTTGAGATAATCTTCACTTCTGAGTTCCATTAGCAATCCAGACTTAATTCATTTAGCACCTGCTGAGAAAAACTTACACAAATCTTAACAAAAATTGTTAGTCAACATTGATAAGAGTATAAGTTAAAATTAAATTTAATCTTCTGAAATGTTTGGACATAATCAAAACATGTAGGGTTCATCATATTTTACTGATCCAGCCTCCTCGGCAATGTCCGTACCACCTGCCTTTGCTATAATCAATAATTATTCACCAAATCCACCTGCACACAATTATAATCTTCCTTACAATCCCGACAATTGGCCGAAATTTCGTCATGACGCATCCGTCTCCGTTCATACAACTGATGTCTCTGGTGATATTGAATCGGGCATTCAAACTCATTCTAGTTTGCTGGTTCCAAGTGGTTCTTCGCAACCAAATTCTTTTTATAATTATGACCTTGTGATTTCCCGTCCGCCGGTGCGAGCTTAGGGCCCTCCGCCTCCGTCGTTCCATTCTGACGATGTTGCTCCTCTCCGTCCCGACCTCCTCTGCTCCGTTCAGCAACCGCTGGGCTTTCCCCCGCTGCTGATCTCCTTCATTCTGCAGGAAACCGCTGGAACATCACCTCTCTGCCATGTTGTCCCTCCTCCTCCGCCGCACCAATACCAACCGTACCGCCAGCACCCACCTGGATATCAACAGGTGCGTCCACCAACCCTTCAAACCGTTGGACAACAACAAGGTCATATCCACATGGGTCATCCACCTCCTCCTCAGGCCCGTCAATACCCAGGCCTACAAATGGGCAAGCATACTCAATTTCAGGCCCAAAATTACTCAAGACAGCATCAGATTCACCAAGAGGCGTATATTGGTCCTCAAACGACTTTGCAGGCTCACCAGGTTCTACCGGTAACGTACCCACCTCACTCTATCAATGAACATGTGCACTTGGGATCAAATTATGTCAATTCAAGTCATGTTTCCGTTCCAAATTCTGTGAATGTACCTGTTCATATTAAATTGAAACCTCAGAACCATAGAGCATGGAAAACAATTATGGTGGCACGTTGAAATCTCTAAAATTATTTGATCATGTCATTAGCCCTTTGCCTGCTCCCCCAAAATTGTTGCCCAATTCATCTAATTATATGGATTTTGCTCACAATCCTACATATTTATCTTGGGAAAACACTAAAAATAGCACTAAGGCTATCATTTTGAACTCTATCACTAAAGAGGTGTATCCATTGATTAATAGTTTGCACACCTGTCATCAAATTTGGGTTATTCTTGAACGTACTTATGGTGTCATGTCTGCTAGTCGTCGTCTTACTATTCATCAAAAGATGGGAGAACTCAAACATGAAGGGGGCACTATCGAGGATTATCTTACAAAACTTAGGGTCTTGTTAGATGAGTTAGCTGCATCTGGTAACCCTTATCCGGATGACATGTTGCCTGGCCTTATCATGATGAATGTACACAAAGATTTTCACCCCACTATCTCTACCCTCACGACTCGTCATTCCATTGTGGATTTTCACACCTTGTATAATGAGCTGATATCTTTTGAGACATTGTCCCGTGGAAGCTTTTCCGAGTCTGTCATATCTACTTTTGTTGTTCCTAGTGCGAATGTTAGTGTTAAACCTGGTCCTGAGTCACATGGTTCAAAGAATGTCAAGAAATGAGGTCACTGTTTTAACTGTGATGATGTAAATCACTGGTCTAACAAATGCCCTGAGAAGAAGCAAAATACAGGGAGCTTTCAATCTGGACAGAGTCGTTCTCGGGGTCGGGGTCGCAACCGAGGTTCTCGCCCTCAGGCACACCTTGCCTGGCAGCAGATGGATTTTGATCCGTACTACTCCGATGCTTCTCATCCATAGTACCCTGACACACGGGCCACTCATCACATGACTCATACTACTGCTCATGTATCTCATCCTTCGCCATATATGGGGTATGACAATACTGCTCACTTCGGCAATGGACAAGGTTTGTCAATTACTCACACTGGTAACTCCTAAATTCATAATTTAAAGCTTAATAATGTTCTAATTACACCTAAACTCACTAAATATCTACTTTCTATACAACAATTTACTCGTGATAATAACTGTTTCTTTGAATTTTGGCCAAACTTCTATCTTATAAAGGACAACATCAGCAGGGAAATCCTGTTGTGAGGCCCCAGTACAGATGGATTGTATGTGCTTCCGCCAAACTTGAAGGAGGCATTGGCTGGTGAGGTGGTACCGTTCTCCAAGTGGCATGCTCGTCTAGGTCACTGTCAGGATCCTACTGTTCGTCAGGTGGTGTCCCAGAATAAGCTTTCAGTCGTAGGTTCTTCAGAACTCTACAATTTTTGTCCTTTAGGAAAGAAAACCTTTATATTCTGTTATTTGAACTAGTAAGGTTGCTTTTGAGACTATTCATGATCAGATCTAGTTATCTTTATGCCAAGAATGACATTCGCTTCTCATAGATCTTTCATATCAAAGTTATCACATATCATAGACTTAACAGAATTCACAACATGTATATTAGAACCAGAGATAAGCAAATCATCAACATATAGGCATATAATAGTACATGCACCATTCTCAAATTTATAGTAGATGCACTTATCACTTTCATTCACTTTGAAAACATGTGATACAATAAAATTATCAAATTTCTCATGCCATTGTTTAGGTGCCTGTTTCAAGCCATACAATGACTTGTCTAACTTACATACTTTGTGAGCCTGATCAGGATTAACAAAACCCTCTGGTTCACGCATATACACTTCTTCATCTAAATCACCATTCAAAAATGCAGTTTTAACATCCATTTGGTGCACAACAAGATAATATAAAGCAACAACATCAATCAAAACAAGAATAAAGGTGGTCCTAGTAACAGGTGAATAGGTATCAAAGAAATCAACGTTCTCTCTTTGTCTAAAGCCTTTAGCTACACGACGGGCCTTACACTTGTCAATTGAACCATCAAGTTTCAGTTTCTTTTTGAGAATCCATTTACTCTCTATAGCTTTGCAACCAGGTGGTAAGTCCACTAAGTGCCAAGTTTTGTTTGACTCAAGTGAGTCCATTTCATCATTGATGGCTTCTTCCCAAAGGTCAGCATCTAACGAGGTCAAAGCTTCTTGGATACTATTAGGATCCTCCTCTACTGCAAATATACAATAATCAGGACCAAAGTCTTTAGTCATTCTAGGTCTTTTACTTCTCCTAGGTTCAAATTCCTCAACTAGATGAAGCACCCCCACTATTTCTCGAAATAAAAGAAAATCTATCGCTCATAGCGGCTTTAGCCTTCTTTGACTAGAGTCGCCACCCGGCCGACCGGGAAAATGTACGAACCGGTGTTTGTACCGATTGTTTTGAAAACCAGAGATTCTATTTACGTTCGTGGATACAACTTATTAATTCCGACATTCCAGTGACCCAGAGGATCTTTAATGCAGCCTAACGGTTTATTATCTTGACATTTTAGGGTTATCACACAGAAATATTTAAATGCGCAAACATTTGGACAGTAAACCGTCGGGTGACACGGTACAAAACCCTCAGAAGCTTACCCTCGTTGCGTGCTAGTGATTGCTCGCGGACCGATGCTCGTTGAAGAGCGGAGACCTTTTCAGGGAGGAACCTCGGGGGCTGGAGTTGTGTAGGGCGTCCTCCGAAGTGGTAGCTACAGGACTTAATCAGCTCTAGCGAGACTGCGAGTGATGCCTGGGTTGGATCCTTTCAATAAGGGGAAATATATTTTTGGTGGTCGTGGGGACCTTTTTGAAATATTTTTAGGAAAATACTCTCAAGCTCAGACTCTAACGATTCTTTTCTGTATCAGAGGCAACTTTAGGCAACAACAGAGGCAACTTTATCAGAGGCAACTTATATCGGGTCAAGAATCGCTTTAGAACGAGCTAGAGAGAGAGAGAGGAGAATGAGTGTTTTGTTGGTGAATTGAATGAGAAATCCGGGGGGTATTTATAGGGTAGCTTGTGACCGTATGGTCACCATTTAGTGACTGTACGGTCACTAGTTTGCCCGTCTCAGATCCAAATTTGGATCTGAGCCAGGCTTCCCATAAGGCCCGGCCGGACCTTGTAAGACCCGGCCAAACTTGTTTGGCATGTAGTACACGTGTCACGTTTTCATTGGACCGCCAGCCACGTGGCAGATAAGGATTGGATTGCTATCTGCCACGTGGCAGCGACCATACGGTCAGGAGCTTTGTGACCATACGGTCTGAACAAACAGTGTTGTGACCGTACGGTCCCTAGTGAATAGTACTTGTGACCGTATATCATTTCGTGATCGAGGATTTTCTCATAAGTATGAAAGTGCCACACTCATGGTCCCGAGGAGCAAGTGGAAGAGGTTACGACCCTAAAAAGATGATCCGTTCTCCGACGAGTATCAGTATTTGAGCAGTTGGCGCGACGAAGAGCTCTTAGATTGCTTTCATCATCGGGTTCGGAAACCAGTGCTTACAAACGGTTATTCCGTAGACGGTATCGCATGGACAAAAGTGTGTTCATGAAAATACACGATAACTTGCAAGCCCACACGCCATATTTTACTCAACGACATGATGCAACAGGGACGCTGGGGTTGTCTCCAAAATAAAAAATCTCTTCTGCCCTTCGTATGCTTGCTTATGGAGAGGCGGCTGATCGCTCAGATGAGTATCTCAGGTACTCTGAGAATACGGCATTGGAATGTCTATCTTTATTTTGTCGCTAAGTTATTGAGGTCTTCGGATCAGTATACCTCAGGAAGCCTAATGCTAATGATGTCAGACGGTTGTTCGCAATGCACAATAACATACACGGATTTCCAGGGATGCTAGGAAGTCTTGATTGCATGTACTAGGAGTGGAAAAACTGTCCAACTGCTTGGCAGGGACAGTACACCCGAGGAGATCAGGGTGTTCCTACAATCATGCTTGAAGCAGTCGCATCACATGACCTATGGATATGGCATGCATTCTTTGGTATGGCTGGAACAAACAACGACATTAATGTCCTGAACATGTCACATTTGTTTCGTGACAAAGTAATGGGTCAAGCTCCATAAGAGGTCTACACTCTTAACAATAAGATTTATAACATGAGATACTACCTAGTTGACGGTATATATCCCGAATGGGCTACATTTGTCAAAAGTTTTTCGAATCCGATTGAGCCCAAGAAAAGATTGTTCAAAACTAAACATGAGGGCGCTCGCAAGGATGTGGAACGTGCATTTGGGGTTTTGCAATCTCGTTTTAATATCATTCGGGGACCTGTAAGGTTCTGGGATCAAGATAAACTTCATGACATCATGGACACATGTATAATCCTTCATAACATGATTGTTGAGGCAGAGCGAGACGGTTATCAGAAAGACTATCCTGAGGAAGAACCTATAGTGCCTGACGATTTTGTTGTTTTACCTTGACCTCCTAATAATGTTCAGGATCGTATCGAAGCAGATTTACGAATTCGTAATAGAGTAAATCATCACATGCTAAGGGACGATCTCGTCGAGCATGTATGAAATATTGTAGGACCTCCGAACCTCAACAACCCGAGAAATGCACCATATGGGTAGTGCGTTATTTTATTATTTTTTAATGTGGTGTTTTTTCTTGTATTTTTCATTTAAGATTTTTCTTTTTAATTTTGTGTGTTGTAATTTTAATTCTATAATAAATGTCGTGTGTTGTTATCGTAATAAAATTTTTATTGTGTTACAATTCGAGACTCCGATTTTAAATACTCTAAAACGAAATATTTAAATAATTTAAAGTTAATTAAATTTTTTTATAAATAAATATACTGAATTAATAGTTTATTTAATTGTTTAAGGAAATTATTATATGAATATGTAAGATTTAATTAATAGTTTTGGGTATTTGATAATTAAAAAAAGTTATCACACATGGGCCCACATTTATTGTTGAAGGACTTGCTTCACATTGGTTCAAAAACTGAAGGACTTGAGGGACAGTCCTTTGAATAGTGAATGAAGGACTCGAGAGGTTCTTTGAATTGGGGATGCTCTAATTAGTTTCCTTGAGTAAAGGCATCTACAACTATAACTTCTCACTTATTTTCTCATTCCCTACTTTTTCTTCAACCATAAATTTCAATTATTTTTCATATTTACTTTATTCTTTTCTACCCAATATATATTAATATAATAATACCTTTTCATAAAAAATAAAACCAACAAAAAAATTAAAAAATCATAAAACTTCGCTTAAAAGGAAAGTAACCACTATAATATAGTTTATGAAAAGTGGGGATGACCAAATTCTTCCATACTATGGAGTTAAGGAATCTTCACTAGTGAGGAAGAATATAGACGTGATTGAAGATAAAAAATCTCCACTTACCATTTTTCAAGAAGAATAGTGAGGATGGTTGGAGATCTCTAAAGACATCTCCAACCATAATCCTCACTTTTCTCTCCATTCCCTACTTTTTCATTTCATTCTCTACTTTTTCTTTTACCATAAATTTCAATTGTTCTCTATATCTCATTTATTTTTTTTACTTATAATATTTATTAATATAATAGTAATTTTCTAAAAAATATGAATGTAACAAAAAATTGAAAAATAATTAAACTTTTATTGAAGGGTATCACTATTTACAGCCCAGTTTTTCCGAACTACAGTCCACTTTGGACATTTTTGCCCTTTCATTTCTCCTAATCTTAAACTAAAATTTTCTTATTCTCCCAACACAAAATTTAAACTAACGTATAAAAAAAAAACAATTACGTGTAACTAATTAAATCGTTGTTTGAACATTTAGTATTAATTTCACGTCAAGTGATTTTTTTCGAAACGTAAACTAATTACACATAATTAATTAAGTCATTGTTCGAGCATTTAGTATTAAAAATATACTACTAAAAAAATTAATTTTGTCAAAAAGAAAATTTTAAGAAGAAAAAAAAGAAGAAAATAGGTCCAAACGGCCCTTTGTCCTTATGGACAAACGGCCAAGAAGGCCATTTGATGGCAAATGGCCTTCTTGGCCGTTTGGACTTTTTTATAGAAAAAAAAAAAAAGAAATTAACTTTGGGTATTTTTTTTAAAAAAAATAAAATTATTTTATATAAATCTAAGAGTTAATTAGGTGATTTCGTGAGTTTTTTTCGATTGAATGTGGTACTTTTTCGTGTTTTTGTTTTCGGATCTCAAAATTTTCTCTATTTTTTCGAGTTTGTTAATTGAGCGAGAAAGAGGATTGAGAGAGCTTCGTGAAAATGTTATATGAGTCGGCTCGTGAACAAACGAGCAACTAAATAAGAAAGTCGTGAAAATGTTATATGAGTCGGCTCGTGAACAAACGAGCAACTAAATAAGAAAGCCTGAACAAGAAATATGAGGTTGTTAAATTTTTAAGAGCCAAGCCTGAACAGGTCAAAACTTGTTCCGACTTGGCTCGTTTACAGCCCTACATTCATAATATCAAACTCCCAAACAAAACGCTAAGCGATTTCCACTTAGCTCTCATTAGGGAGGAGATTAATGAAGGTTAATGAGAGTAATGAAATATAAACATTTTAATTAACTCGTTTGAGAGTTTTCTAAAAGTTTAAATGAAGGTTACTGGGAGTTAACATTTTACATTCATTAACCACGAAACCTTAACCTCCAAATCGGGAGTTAATGGAAGTAACGTAAACATTAACTAATTTACCTCCATTAACCTCCAATTCAATTCCACCAACTCCTAAACAAAGTTGATATTTAACTTGCATTTCCGTCGCTTCTATTCATGTTCGGTTACTCCCATTAACATTCTCTAACTCTCTGCTCCATTGACCTTCCAAACTCCCAAACAAAGGCTTATCCCCAATTCATTTTTAGCTTTCACAAGCCTGCTGCGTTGAAGTTGTGGAAAACAAGGGGTAAAAGGAAACGAGAGTATAAAACTGTGGGTGTATTATTCTAGTCAAAACAGGCAATGAAAAATGTATACTATAGTGAAGAAAATGAGATGAAGAAGTTTATTAAAATCCCCTTCCCTTTCTCCGTGACTTGAGAAGAAGAAGAAGAAGAAGAAGAAGAAGAAGAAGAAGAAGATCAGAATGACGCTAGGTTTAATCAATGCAAATCCAGTAGTTCATGCTAAGAAAGAAAGGATTGCTCGCACTGAAGATCTTCACTGTGATGATATCGTCGATCCACTCGATATCTATGATATCCTTTTTCATCTCTTTCATTTAATTATTTCATTTTACTGGCTTAGTTAATTCCTTGACTTGAAGTGCTGCACATTTTGTGAGGGATATAAGGGATCCCGAACATCCTTATTCACTCGAACAGCTCAGCGTTCTCTCTGAAGAATCAATCACTGTTGATGACAAGCTCGGCCGTATTCTGTGAGTTCTCTTTTCTTGATTATGATTGAAAATTGAATGGGAATTTGATGAGTGAGTGTGGTGCTTTCTAGGATTACTTTTACTCCAACAATCCAACACTGCAGCATGGCGACCGTTATTGGTCTTTGCCTTCGAGTTAAACTGCAAGAATGTTTCCCTCCCCATTACAAGGTTCGTTTTTCCTTTTTTAGATCATTCTTGTATCCGGTGTTTGTTTGTGTCCTTTGCTTTCCAATTTTGTTTTATAGCATCCTATCTTAGTTTCAATTGAATGCCAATCCGTTTTATTGACATTGCCTCTATATCTTAATATTAAGGCTGTGTTCTTTATGCTTTATCAATAGTTCATTTCAGTAATTTCCCTTCAGTAAATGAACTTCAGTTCAGTCATAAAGAACATGGCCTAAGTCGTTCACTACCATACCACATACTTTTGTCATTTGTAAATTTCTGTAATTAGGATGTTTTTCTGTGTTTAGTTTAGATGCTTGCTTTTATTGTTTTTCTTAATTATCATGCTAGTATTACTTATGCTACTCTCCAATTCAGCCAGAACTTGCACAACTTATGCCTCCTTGAACAAGGAGTTTTGCTAATGTATAAAACTGAAATTGATGGATGATCAGAATTCACTAGCTAGTTTTGTTTGATTTCCAGGATTGCTTTTAAGAGAATTTACTTGTTTACGTTTAATTACTTCCATGCTCGTGTTTTGCCTTTCCATTTTTGTTCCACACTTTGTTTATCAGGGTTTCTGTTCATAATTGAACCAGAATTAGGGATAGGAATGTATATGGGTACATTAGTGATTAATCATCTGTCTAGAGTTGTTGTATTTCGATAATTGATTGGTTTAAGATATTTCTTATTATGATTACTGGTACTTTCTTCACAGGTTGACATTAAAGTATCTCCTGGATCTCATGCCGATGAAGAATCAGGTGAAGTTGAATCGGATGTTTATTGCATTCTATCCATGTATTTTACAGTCTTGTCTTATTATGCGGTGTCTGCAGTACAATGCATATCTTTGTCTTCATGTTCACATGGAAAGTCTTTAAGATACAGCCCCTGTTGCTATACTTTGTGTTATAATATTGATATACAGAATGTAATTTGACCTTTTCTACACATTTAAATAGTTGTGGTTTGCTCCCAAGCCCCTTCTAAAGAAAGTCTCTTGAATTTTACTTGTGCAGTTAATAAGCAATTAAATGACAAGGAAAGAGTTGCTGCTGCTCTAGAGAATCCAAATCTTCGCCAACTTGTTGATGAATGCCTCTATTCCAATGAACTCTGATCAAGTAATTCTACCTTTTAACATCTGTACATAAATTTCAAGGAGTTGGTTAGTGAAATAATTGAATTTGCTGCTAAATGAGATTTAATTTCCTGATTTTGCTGAATGTATCATTGTTTTATGTCAAGTATGAGTGTCTGTCAGTTCATCTCAATGCATTTAGAAGTCATAATCTTAATGAGATACATTGCTTAGCATAGATTTATAAATCATGTTGGCTGAACTTATTTAGTTAAACCTTGGACCGTGCCTTGGTTATGCCTTATACCGCCTTATACCATTAGATTATAATGACCTTTTGGTATCTCAGAATAGTGTTCTGTAATTTGGCTTTTCCCCTTGGGATTTAAGTTCGAGAACTGAGTGCGCACACTTGATGCACTTTGGTAGTGCATTGATGAGATGGGGCATTTTTGTTGATGGAACTCTTCAGACTTCTTGTCATTTTGATTCCAGGTAGTTCTCAGTGTGAAGGAACCATTAAACTAAAAGTTTAAACTAATGGTTATGGCTTGAAGATATCTTTTGTATTAATATCTAACACACCTCCTCATACTCGTTGGGCTTGAAGTGTATGCAATATAATCCTTGTCTTATCATGTGTTATTAATTTCACCAATAAATTCTTTCAAAAATAAAAAATAAAAAATTTCACCAATAAATACGGACTGTTGTTGAATAAATATACATATACATGTACTGTTGTTGGTTTAAGACTGCGTTTATTGTTGTATTTTCCAGCACCTGCGTGCTTCGTTGTCTACATTTGTTTGTGAGTGGATATATACAGTGATAAAGTAGGTCATAGTGAAAGGGAAATCATCAAAATGTCTTCCTCCAGCTCCAGGAACCTCTTGATTAATGATGATGGATCTATATGATGGTATGAAAACCACCTTGGATTGCCATTTTCAAACTCTCTCTACTAGTATCTACACCTAATCATTCCAAAATAAAATAAAATTTATGGAAGAAAAATTGCAGGCACCCATTTCATTTCTTTCATCTCTGATTGCACATTAAGTGCACTTGAACTGAATCTGTGTTCCTTGAAGTTGAGGCAAGCATGAGAATTAAACCAAAATAAGATATTCCATTCTTAAGTTGAGGCGAGCTCAATCCCAGAGAAACCCTCATGAACCCAACAAGTAGGAGATAGATAGCCATAGGAAGTGAAGCGTCTAATTTTTGGAGGGATATTACATGTAGATGTTAAAAATGGATATAAAAGATATTGTTGGGCTTTAGTTATCATTTTAAATTGGTAGTCAATTGGTTTCTTGATGGTAGGAAGAAACAATCTTACAGATTTCATTTTTAGAAGACCAAATCTTCTATTTCTCGTCCACTTTCAGCAATTAAGATGCTAATCACATTTTACTCAAACAACCAAAACTGTGAAATATGTTATGGGTTTAAGAAAAGCTATTGTCAACAAGTATACTCATTACGTGATCAACATGGCGTGAACCCTAGTGGATTAACAAGGCATTTAACCCTAGTGGAGGGAAGCCAGGTGTGGGGTAAGATTTCAGTTTTTGATAGGCGGATAAATCATTTAATTTCCTTTTTTGGTTGAAGTAGTCATTTTAACGATCATTATACGTGACATTTTTTTTTTTACAGAATTATACAATGACATTCTATCTGTGATTGATGACTATATATAAATATTGTTTGTTATTTAATATAATGTACTTGCACTACGTTTTAAAAAAATGAACTTTGTGGCTTCCTTAAACACAAACTAATATCAGGAAAGTCTAGTTTGTCTAGTCAGGTCAGGCTTCTGATTTTACAAAAGGTGAGGCCACAAGATTGGCATTAGAAACGAGGGTTGGCTTGTCTTCATCAAATCCCCAATATTTAGCTGTTTTCAAATCATCTTCAGCCATCATTCTTGAGAACTCTTCATGGTCATATTGCATGGTGGCTTTGCCCCCAAACTCCCCGGGAAGATTGTCCACATCGAATAAGGACTTCATCAGCTCCACACTCTCTTTGCTTTTTGGATACACAAATTTTACCTTCTGAATCGTTTTTGCATCCAGGAAATATTTCACAGCCTAAACAACAAAGGCATATATAACTATTATTCAAGAGATTGACAAGAGTGTATGCATGGTATAGTGAATGAGACGAACGATAGGTACGTATGGTAGGGTACCTTCCAGAAGGCCTCAAAAATTCGAGGAGGATTATAGAGAAATGCAATAGCAAGCCTCTCAGGATAATGAGACTGTAAAATGTGAATGATGTCACGAGCTGTTCTAATGGAGACATTGTTGCTCAAACCCAATCCAGTGTAGTCTATCAACCAAGACATTTGTTCTTGTCCCTCTCCAAGGTTTAGGATGCCGTTCTCTATCAGATACACCAAATGTTTTATATTGTCTTCTGCGCACCATGTATTCTGCCACACAAACACTGTTTTTTTCACTATGTGCTTTTATTTTTTTACAACATTTTCAATATGTGCTTTTAGTTGTTGTGCTCAGATGAATGATCACAGTGGAATAATAGGTTCAATTCCGCCGTTCAAGAGGTTCAACTTAACAGTCAGTTTTCTAAGCTTAGTAGGACTTGTACTACTAGAAGAAGCCTATAAACACGGGCTTTAGTTAGACTACATAAACACCCAATTGACACAAGAAAATTCTCTCCACTTTGTTCTTAGATCATGGAATTATCTTTCTTCTCCCAAAGTTAAGTGTGGAAATGAAGTAACTGGTAATACAAGTTCGCGGTTTAGAACTTTCCACCGCAATCTTCATGTACGGTAATCTGCACTTCAAGAGATAACTGAAGTTGTACTTGAATTCGTTTGATTACTTGGGTATACAAGATCTGTAACTTTGATATCAATGAAGGTAGGAGAGGAGAGAATTGTCTTGTGTCTTTATGTTGTCTAATTGAGCCTCTATTCCTAATAGTAGTATTAGACGACTCATTTCTAAATTAATTATGGCTCTAACTTATAGTTGAAGTAAAATTTTCTGATTACCTATTATAACTCTATTACGATTACTAATTATCTAATCTAATAATCCGAATTTAGTGATAGACTCAGGATCCGAATTAGCATAGACCGATTTTTAACTCCACCAATTTGACTAAAAAAAGTTTGGAATTTGTTATCAAATGAAAGCAACACATGTCAACAAATTAAGAGAACACGTCACTTTAAGACTAGTTTAATAATAATAATAATTTTAATAAATAATAGAAAGTCAAATTGACCCTTTATCAAACTTGGTAAGTAAAAGGTAAACATAAGAAAAGAAGAAACCTGCATGCCAGGCCTCATAATAAGAACAGTCCTTCCATATCGATCATGAAAATTTGCTCTGAATACTTTGCCTGTCTCGCCTTCATGCGATATTTCATGCTGCAAATGCAAACTCTCTTTTTCATTAGATAGGATAGGACTAAATTGGATCTTTTGAAAAAATGAAATGGTTAATAAAATAATGCAAAGTGATAAGTAGATGATACCCAACGGATTTCTTCAGGCTTATAAGATGCCCTCCACTTAAGGGTCTCAAGTAACATTTTATGAGCTTTGTCGACATTCCAGTTCCTAGCTTCAAGATATCTCTTCAGGCATGCGTCGCTACAATATTTCAAACTACGCCCAGATAAAGGTCCTAGAGCTGCCCTTACTTCACTCACCTGCATTATCACACCAGTTTACTTCAGAATGTAACATTTATTCTTATTATTATGAAATTAGTCGAAAGCTGATAAGATCACTGCTAATTTTACCATAGTTTGACCAAAATAAAAGTTTAAAAAGACCCATTTGATACTCAAAGTTCATTTCAAGAATTGAGACATGAACACTGAATGTGTTAATTACCTTTGCATCTTGGTGCGCACAATCATTCTCCTGATGATTCTTCTGAGAGCTCTTTCTCCACATAAACATGTTTCACTGTCAATTGTCTTTAACCAGTAGTAGTAAGTACAAAGATATAAACAAGTTCATTTAATTTGAAAGGAGTAAATTAAATTCACTTCATTTTACAGCAAACAATTAAAGAAATGTAAAATAGTAGTAAAAGTTACTAGAATGCAGGATCATTGACTTTTCCATCAAAGATGATGAAGAAGAAGAATCCAAGGGTGGAAAAACAAAATGAAAGTCAACATCTTACACTTCTCCCAAAGATGTTGACAATTTGACAAATCAAGGAATCTGAAACTTATTAATGATCTATCTCATCAATGATCAATCCAACATAAGAAAAGTAGTACTGAAGCATTACTAAATTAACAAAACCATCAAACATCAATAGATAATTTAGATAATAGTAATACGTTCTTAAAAGGAAGCGTGTGGTCTTGAATTTGGTTCGAATCTCAAGATTGACAAAAATGAAACTCTAAAAAAAAATAAAGTCAACCTCAAAACAAAGAGATTTCTAGTTAACTTAAAATCTGAAGGCCCAAGATATGATCAGAAATACATTCTAAAAGGAGCTCAAAATTTTTAGAAAAAGGAGTACCAATTGAGAGACAGAGAAGAATAATGAAATTAACAAACCTGATGAAATCCAAGATGGGTCAGCGATAAAAACAATGGGAGATAAGATAGTGAATGAATCTACTTCCCTTGTAAAAAAAAAGGGAAATGAAAAGTTGAGGAGGAGGGATGGAATTATTATATAAGGAAAAAGAGTTGGATTTTTACAATGGGAATTGGAATCAAAATAACGTCACGACTAACTTTTATTTTCCCACCATTCTTTCTACGCCTTTGAATTCTATAGGCATAAATAAGTATATGTAGATCCCTAATCGTTGCCATTTTGGTGGATGGATTATTAGAAGTAAATTGAATTTAATTGAATTGAAATTAGTTGAACTGAACTGAATTGTTGGTAGAATGTCTAATGAATTTTAGTGAATTTGCGAATTAAACTAAAGTTAACTCATTTAGAAAGTTAATTATTTTATCCATTTGATTTTTCTTTAACTGTATAGATTCTTTGATTTTTTGGTTTTCCATTCAGTTAATCACATTGGGCTGACTAATCCGGATTTGGGGCGGATTCTAGAATTATGGTATTTAAACTTCGCTCACTCGTCATTATGGGGGATCGATTCGCAAACCTTTCTACCAAACGCAGCATCATGCTACCACTACGCCAACCAACAATTGGTTTTAGTAGTATGAGAATATCTAATTATGGATCTAAAAACGTTTTTGGGAATACTAGTCACGTTTTGCATCGTATTGTAGTTTGTATGTATGTTTATGGCGGTGGGGTCTCTGCTTATTTAATTTTGCCCCAGTTTACCACTGTTCTCTTTTTTGTGTTACCATCTTTTCCCACTACTTGTTCCTTAGTTTAATAATCACTGTTGGTCTTATTTCAAATTAGAATGACAACTTAGTCTTGAAATCCTTGATGAATACTCAGCTGGAAAATCTAAAGTGATCGGTTATAAGTTGATGACCTTGTTCTTTATACATTGTCAGTAATTTATTTCAGTTCAGTAATATTCTGTTTAATTCAATTCAGTAATTTTCAGTAAATTTAATAAATTAATTTAATACAATAATTAATCATTATTTATATATGAGAATAATAGGTCTCGATATGTTTTGTATTCATTGAGATGTAAATATATATAGTTGTACATGTGATGAGTTCAACAGATTAAATTCAAAAAGAGAGAATATCTAATCTAATCAGAATACATGATTTTAGCTAACAAAATCAGAACAGCTGTAACAGATAATTGACTTCTTCAATTTGGTTTGGAATGACTAAAACACCCTTGCGTAATCCATCCTTATAACCCCCACTCAAGTTGATGGTGGGTAAACATTCAACTTGCTTCTAATGTCCAGGAAACGAGCTTTTGCCAAGGCCTTTGTAAAAATATCCGATGTTTGATCTAAAGTTGAGATGTATGAGACACGAAGCTCTTTCTTTGCTACTTTATCACGAACAAAGTGGAAATCAATTTCCAAATGTTTGGACCGATCATGAAAAATTGGGTTAGCAGTTAGATAAGTTGCTCCCAAATTATCACACCACATAGTTGGAGTAGACGATGACGAATAGCCAATTTCATGTAGCAAGGCTTTTAACCACAAAATTTCTGATGCTAAGCAAGCAAGAGCACGATATTCCGCTTCAGTTGATGATCGAGAAACAGTACGATGTTTTCTAGTGCGCCACGAAACTAAATTGGGACCGAGATATACTGCAAACCCAGAAGTTGATTTTCTGTCATTGAGGTCACCACCCCAATCGGCATCTGTGAAGCCTGTAAGAGCTAGAGATCTCCTTCTGTGAAAAAGCAAGCCATGCGACGGAGTTGAATGAAGATAACGCAAAATTCGTTTCACCGCTTTCCAATGATCAACACGAGGACACTGCATAAATTGGCTCACTTTGTTGACGGCAAACCTCACATATGGTCTTGTAATAGTAGCATATTGTAATCCCCCAACGATGCTTCGATACAAGTGTGGATCATCAAATGGCTCTCCTTGATCAATTGTCATCAACTTATCAGAAGTGCAAATTGGAGTAGAGATACCCTTTGCATCTTGCATCTTTGTCTTTGTAAGAAGATCCTTTATATATTTCTGCTGATTCAGATGTCTGACCATTTTGCTTCAAGACCAAGAAAATAGCTTAACCTTCCCAAATCACGAATTGGAAATTTTAACTGAAGTTGAACAATAAGTTTCTGAATGGCAGCAAAATCAGAGCCTGTGATTAATATGTCATCGACATATAATAAGCAAAACAATTGAACTCCCTTATCACGCAAAAAGTATAGTGAAGAATCAGCTCTAGAGCATTGAAAACCAAGAGCAATTAGAACAGCGGTTAAACATTTGTGCCACATCCTCGGAGCTTGCTTGAGCCCATACAAACTTTTCTTTAATTTGCACACATGAGTTGGAAACTGCGGATTTACAAATCCAGGAGGCTGATCCATATAAATTTCTTCGTCAATAGCTCCATGAAGAAACTCGTTTGATACATCAAGTTGCCTTATATTCCAACCATAAGATAGTGCCAAAGAAAAAATTACTCGAATCGTTGTAGGCTTTATTACCGAACTAAAAGTTTGCTCATACTCAAGTCCACGACGCTGATGAAATCCTTTGGCAACTAAACGTGCCTTATATCGATCGATGGATCCGTCTGGATTCAATTTCTTTCGAAACACCCATAAACAGCCAACTTTGTTGGAAACATTATCACACGGTACCAACTCCCAAGTACCATTGGTAATCAAGGCATTATACTCAAGTGTCATTGCATCTCGCCACTCTTTTGTTTTTAGCGCTTTACTGTAACATGAGGGAGGCTCAACTATAGCAATCGCTTGATGAGCTTTTGGTCTCAATTTGCCAGTTTGTGAGCGAGTCACCATTTTGTGGGGCTTTGAATTTTTTGAAAAGGATTCAGTGTGTAAATCACTAGAGGAGGCGACATTGGGGTCAACTGGGGTTAAGAGATAATATATTATTAATTGTTTGAGGGACACGTAAAATATCTCGAAATTGAATTGAAGAATTGGAAACTTTGAATTTTGAATTGCCAATATGAGTAATCGGGATAGTATGACCATTACCTACGACAACTTCTTCAGGCCCGTCGTATTCTGAGTGAACATTGATGTTTCCAAGATCAGCAGTTAAATGATGTGTCGCACCGGAGTCCATAAGCCAATCAGTCGAACTTGTGGAGGTGGTAGCAGCCATATTGGAGGCGGGTTTGATGTTAGAACGGAATGATTTGTTCAGCTTGGGTGAAGGACACTGCTTAGCAATATGACCAGCTCCTTTGCAATTATGACAGGTTAAAGTACTGACATCCAGAGGAGAATTGACCGAAATAATTACCGCCGCGACCCCAAGTTTGAGAATTGCGACCCCTGCCAGTATTTGATCTCCCTGCAAAATTGACAGATGGTGTGAATGATGGAAGGGGAGCCTCACGAACTAACTGTCGTTCTTCACTCAACACCAACCCGGTGAGATCGTCAAAAGAAATTGGCTCCATTCGAGCCTCTAAGGCACGCATAAAAGGCCTATAGGCTACACCAAGACCATCTAAAATAGCAGCAACAAGGTCATCCTCAGAGACAGGGCTCTGTAAAGCTGTAAGCTCATCACTAATAAGTTTTGCACTTTGAAGATATGAGGAGGCTGAATCATTGTTACGTTTCAGATTATGCAATCTATATTTGAGATCGCGTATCTGCGACCGGGATCCTGTGGAATACGCTCTGAGGAGTTTGTTCCATGCAGCACGTGCAGTTTATGCACCAACAACTTGAGGCAAAAGCCAACAGACAGTGAGTTAATGATCCAGCTGAGGACCTGATGATCTGTCTGTTCCCAGATCGTATACGCCGGATTGACAGCTCCGGTGGGCAACGCCTTGGCAGGAGGATTTACGGTTGCATCAATATGATGTGCCAACCGTTGACCCCTAACAATTGGCAATATCTGTGTTTTCCATAACAGATAATTGGTTGGGGTTAATTTTAGTGAGACCTAAGAGGAGAGATTAGTAACGGGAATTTCAGCTACTACAGTTTGAGTGCCAGCAGGAGTACTTCCATTAGACATGGTGAAAAAGAAAAAAGGAGAGAAATTGAAGACAAACAGGAATCGATGATCAGGGTTATTAAACCACAATTGGCTCTAATACCATGAGAATAATAGGTCTCGATATGTTTTGTATTCATTGAGATGTAAATATATATAGCTGTACATGTGATGAGTTCAATAGATTAAATTCAAAAAGAGAGAATATCTAATCTAATCAGAATACATGATTTTAGCTAACAAAATCAGAACAGCTGTAACCATGGTTCTTAAAACCGGACCGGCCGGTCGGATCGGGTCCCACCGGAACCGGAGGTCTAACCGGTCGGTTTCTGTCCGGTTTTGTTAACAGATCAGAACCGCCCGTGAACCGGTGAACCGGACAGTCGGACCGGTGAACCCGGTTCCGGGCGGTTCAAATTTTAAACCAAAAAAAAAACTAATTTATTTAAAAAGGAAAAACTAAAAGCATATTTGAATTTTTTTTAAGAAAGGAAAAAAACTTAATTAGGAAAATAAGTCTTAAATACTTCAAATTAAATATACTCCAAATTGAGACTAGATTCAATGTATCAATACTAATTAGCATTTATTAATTTCAAAAGAATCCAATTTCCAATACAAATCTTCTAGATATTCAATTCACATTTGTTATTTAAGATTATTTTTCAAAAAAAATATTTGACTATTATTGACATTAAAATTGCATTATTAGATTAATATTTGAAGTTAACGATGGATAGTATGGTAATTTTTATGCTATTACGAACAAGATTTGACTCTTGCAATTCGTATGGAATCACGATTCACAAAACTAGGATTTTGAGACACGAGTTGACTCTTGATTTAACAACTATGGTTATTAAGTTTGAACTTCAATTTGGTCTCTTAATTATTGATGGTTGAAGACATTTAAATAGCTATCAAATATTAACTATTATTTTTTTTTCCAAATTGTTAAATTTGTTAATATAACGTAAAATTTATTATTTATGAAAATTTAAAATCTTATAAAATTATCATATTACATATATATGACAGCTAATACATTGAACCCGGTTCGATCCCGGTTGAATCCCGGTCAGACTCCAGTTCGTCGAACCGGTACCTTCACCGATTTAATGGCCGGTCCGGTTCTGAAAACCATGGCTGTAACAGATAATTGACTTCTTCAATTTGGTTTGGGATGACTAAAACACCCTTGAGTAATCCATCCTTATCAATATATACTAAATTGAATTATAAATTAAAATTTCATCTATTCAAAAAATAATTAATTCATCAATAAAATAAAGTATCATATAATGAAAAACTTGTTACGCTTTAATAATTTATATACTTCATGATATTATTACTAATATCATGAGAAAATCGTATAAATTTTTTTCATCAAAAGTTGAAGTTATCACTAATATGTTTGTATTCGAGTTTTTTTTTTTATTTCAATAAGAATTAATGTACTATATCGTATTTCACAGGTCTTATATTATAGTATTTTCAAATTCTCATTTCCACCGTACCTTAAATTGTTGTAATATTGAGTTATTTTAGATTTAATAAAAAAAATTAAAAAAAATTTCATTAGTATTATTTAACTGTATTTATTTTAATTATTGCTATTTACAAGTTTAATATTATCATTATTGTTAAGTTTAGTTTGACTCAGTTCAACATATTCATTAAGTTCAGTTCAGTAAATTCGTTCAGTTCAGTTCAATCATAAAGAACATAGCCTATGTCCTAGAGTTTCGGAGTCTAAGGGAATTCGGTTCCCTAGTTAACTTGTGTCTCAAGTTATTATTCATTGTATAAGACTATAATTGTTTAGAAAGTTTAGGACTCTACACAATTTATGAGTTCTCATGCTTATGCATATAGATATACCATTGTTACCATTGCAATATACGAGAGAATATTTTTCCACATAGTTTTCAGTCGCGCTCCATCGCTTGATTCACCTATGGTGATTAAGGTAGTAAATATAGAGAAATAGTAGAAATAGTAAGAATGTTGTAAAAGGAGAAGAATATTCAAATGAATAGGAATTGTGTCATTTCTCTTTCCATTGGAGTGTTTTTTATAGTGATCCCATCCTTGTTCGTTTATGGGGGTAGATTACTATTTTACTTTTATCTTGGTGAACAAGCAGTGTGGATGAACTTGTTAATCGATCACTTGCACCCTAGCATAGTTCATATTAGCTTTTTTTTTAAACCAACAAAAAGGTTAACCGATTGAATTATAACTTTAGTGCACTGACTTATCGACCACGTGCACCCTAGCTTAGTTCATATTAGTTTATTATATATCTTTAGAAATTCATTACTTGTAACTTTTGGGTGAGGCAACAATAAGAGAAAGGTTGGACAAAAAAGAAAAAAACATGAATGTTAAATTTTTGTACTAGGAAAACTGAAGACATAAAAAGTGACTGGAAGGAGAGGAGAGTGAAAGGAGAAGGAAGCATAGGGGCAGGAATTATGTTGGTATTTGATAGTTGGAGTCACCTACCTATAGAATATTAATATTTTTATTATTATTATTATTATTGTTAACAAATTTTAGATGAACTCCACAAGAGTTTTTCTTACCCTATAGGCTTGTGTATCTCATGTGATATAACGGTCTTAATTATAGGCAATGTTTTATTCTCTGGATTTGACTTCCTTAAACACAAGAACTGAAGTTCAGGAAAGTCTAGTCTAGTCTAGTCTAGTCAGGTCAGGCTTCTGCTTTTACAAAAGGTGATACCACCAAATTATCATTAGAAAATGGGGCTTGGCTTCTCATCAAATCCCCAATATTTAGCTGTTTTCAAGTCATCTTCAGCCATCATTCTTGAGAACTCTTCATGGTCATATTTCATATTGGCTTTGCCCCCGAACTCGCTTGGAAGATTGTCCACGTCGAACAAGGACCTCATCAGCTCCACACTCTCTTTGCTTTTTGGATATACAAATTTTACCTTTTGAATCGTTTTTGGATCCAGAAAGTATTTTACAGCCTACGCGAGTATATATGTAAAATTAATACTATCATTCAAGAGATGAACATATGTAGTATAGTGAATGCGAAGAACGGTAGGTAGGGTAGCGTACCTTCCAGAAGGCCTCAAAAATTCTCGGTGGATTATAGAGAAATGCAATAGCAAGCCTCTCAGGATAATGAGACTGTAAAATGTAAATGATGTCACGAGCTGTTCTAATGGAGACATTGTTGCTCAAACCCATCCCAGTGAAGTCTATTAACCAAGACATTTGTTCTTGTCCCTCTCCGAGGTTTAGGATGCTGTTCTCGATCAGATACACCAAATGCTTTATATTGTCTTCTGCGCATGATGTATTCTGCCACACAAACGAACATTTCTTATTTTTTTAACGTGCTTTTAGTTGTTGTGCTGAAATGACATGAATGATTACGATGGTAATTGCTTAATTAGGTTCCGACATTAACGTGATCGGTAATACAATTTCGTGGTTCAAAATCTTCTCGCTGCAATCTCAACGGTAATCTACACTTCAAGAGATAACCTGGTTGATAAAGCTCTACTTGAATCCATTTGATTACTTGGGTAAACAAATTCTATGACTTTAATACCAATGGAAATTTTGACCCAAGTAATCAAATAGTTACACTCTTGAAGTGCAGATTGCCGCGTTGTTGAGATTGCAGAGAAAAGATTATGAACCACAAAATTATACTACTGATCTGAAGTTAATACAAATGAATTTGACCAAATTGAATTTGTAATTTGTTATCCAATGAGAGTAACACATACATACATATCAACAAATAATGAGAACACGGCACGGGCACTTTAAGACTAGTTTGATAATAAAAAGTCAAATTGACCCTTGATTAAAACTTGGTAAGAAGCATGAGGAAAAAGAAAATAAGAAACCTGCATCCCAGGCCTCATAATAAGAACAGTCCTTCCATATCGATCATGAAAATTGGCTTTGAATACTTTGCCTGTCTCGCCTTCGTGTGATATTTCGTGCTGCACACTCACTTTTTCATTAGATAGTACTAAATTTTGATCTTGTAATAAATGAAATGGTAAATATTAATAATGGAAAGTGATAATTAAGTTAATGATTCGGAGATACATACCCAACGAATTTCTTCAGGCTTATAAGATGCCC
This sequence comes from Euphorbia peplus, assembly GCA_028411795.1. Classification (NCBI taxonomy): domain Eukaryota; kingdom Viridiplantae; phylum Streptophyta; class Magnoliopsida; order Malpighiales; family Euphorbiaceae; genus Euphorbia; species Euphorbia peplus. The sequence continues at coordinate 21,208,280 of CP110839.1, read as the reverse complement.
TCCACTTAAGTGTGTCAAGTAACATTTTGCGCGCTTTGTCCACGTTCCAGTTCCGAGCTTCAAGATATCTCGTTAGGCATGCGTCACTACAATATTTCAAACTACGCCCAGATAAAGGTCCTAGAGCTGCCTTTACTTCACTCACCTGCATTACCACACCAAAATTAGGGTCAATTTCTCAATGAACTACTACTATCAATTTACTCCGAATTTTTACATTTACTCTACTTATTATTATGAAATTAGTCGAAAGCTGATAACATCACTACTAACTAATGTTAGCGTAATTTGACCAAAATAACAAATTTAAAAGACCGACCTGATACTCAAAGTTCATTTCAAGCGGTTCAATAGCTAAATTGAAACATGAACACTTACCTCAAATTGCAAAATGAATTACCTTTGCATTTTGGTGTGCACAATCATTCTCCTTCGGATGATTTTGAGAGCTCTTTCTCCACATAAACATGTTTCACTGCCAATTGACTTCAACTAGTAGTAAGTACAAAGATATAAAAGTTTATCTAATGCTAAAGGAGTAAATTAAATTCACTTCATTTCACAAGTTTTCAGCAAACAATTAAAGAAATCTAAAATAATAATAAAAGTTACTAGAATGATGATGAAGAAGAATCCTAAGGGTGGAAAAACAAAATGAAAGTCAACATCTTACACTTGTCCTGAAGATGTCTAAAATCAATATAGATAATAATAGTCAACCTCAAAACAATAGAAGAGATGATCAAAATGACCAAATTGAGAGACAGAGAAGAATAGTGAAATTAACAAACCTGAAGATGGCTCAGCGATAAAAATAATGGGAAATAGATAGGTGCAAAGATAGATAAGAGAGTGAAGAAATCTTCTTCCCTTGTTAAAAAAAAAGAAAGGGAAATGAAAAGTTGAGGAGGAAGATGAGTGGAATTATTATAGATATGGAAAGAGAGTTACAATTAATTGACAATGGGAAGAATCACAAAGAAAGCAACTTCATAACAAAGTTTTTTTTTTTTTTCCCACCATTCTTTCCACGCCTTTGAATTCTATAGGCACACAAAAGCATCTTTAGGCTATCATCTTTTTCTTTCTTTTTTAATACATTACCTTTTTAACATTAAGAAAATTTATATACCGATTCTAAATATCTAATTCATTTAGCATAATATTTGTGCTTACTTTTTGCAGATTCAAATTCAACCCCTTATTTAATTTCAAATAAATGTGGCGTGGTTTCATATTTTTCCAAATAAAGTACTGTGGTTTGTTTTTGAGCAAATAAATGAATGTGATTTGCATTGTTTGCAAAATTCATGTAATGGTCAATTTTGTTGACGTGAACGAAGACTATATTTGTCCAAATTATTTTTTTGACATTTGACTTAACTCTTACATAACTGATCAAAAGGTTGATAAAATATTTGGGAAAAAATGTCCTCGTTTACGTCAACAAAATCGACCATTTCCTTAATTCTGCAAACAATGCAAACCACTGTCCTTTATTTGCTCAAAGGCAAACCATGGTCCTTTATTTGCAAAATTGCGAAACCACATGGCACTTATTTGAATTTAATGCTTATTTTTGTTTGATATAACTTTGGCGAAAACCCTAGGAGCGAACTTGGGCGATTTTTGATAAATGAATCTTCTGGCCAGAATGATTTTGGGAACGGAGGGTGAACCTGGTGACGGTAGTGATACAGTGGACATGGAAACAACTGAGACCCCTACTAAGTTATACACTGAAGCTGTTGGAAATACGGAGAATGTTGTTGATGAGGAGACTGAGACTATAGATTTGCAGGCTGAAGGTTTGGTGTCTGTGGTTTTTTATGACACTTTGAAACTCATGTTTACTGTGGTTCCTTAGTTGATGGAGGAATGGGCGATGCCATGGAAGGATGGACTTGTGATAAAAGTGTTAAGGCGAAATGTTGGCTATGTTGCGCATCAAAAGCGTGCTATAGAGATTTGGAATCTAGTGGGGAATGTGGATATCATGAATGTGGATACCTAACAATACAAACTTGGTCTCTGGATTTTTAAGCGTCATCAGCTACGATAAACTCAATAATGGTATGGGTGCGTTTTTCCGTTCTTTAGGTTTAGATGTATAACAAAAGTTTTTTTAAAGATGATAGGGAACTCGTTGGGTAAAGCTGTCAAAGTGGATGTTACCATCATGAAAGCAACTTGAGGAAAATTTGCATGTGTTTGTGTCGAGATTGACTTGGCTAAACCCTTGATCGTTGAGTTTGAGGTTAATGAGATCTTACCACAACACATCATATGTTGCAAATTGTGATAGCTTGGTTTTACGTGTTGGCCTTCCTTGAGCATCTAGAATGATGAACCCTGAGTGTCTTGATTATGTCCAAATGTTTCAGAAGATGAATATATTATTTTTGACTTATACTAATGAATGTTTACTAACAATTTTTGTTAAGTATTTTGTCAAGTCTTTCTCAGCAGGTGCTGAATGAATTAAATTTGCTTCGCTACTGGACTCAGAAGAGAACGTTTTAAGTCAGTCAGAAGATGTCACACATAAGCTAGTATAATTTGCTTCGGCCCAAATTTAGTGTGGGCTTTTGCTTCAACAGGTTTGTCTCGGTCAAGTGGAGGACCGAATCAAAATATGGTATCATTAGCTTCGGTCTTAAACACGGCCGAAGCAAATAAGTAAAACTCGTATTTTCTGCTTCGGTCCCTTACCAAGGACCGAAGCAAATTATCCATTTCTCTTTATTTGCTTCGTGCCTTTGAGGGACCGAAGCATAACGTACGATGCTAATGAACGATTTTGTACTAGTGGCTGGAACCTCCGCTTTGAAGTAACTCAGAAGATTGATCAAGCTCTCCTCAGCAAATTCAAGCATCCAGAAGCTAAGCCTCCCATTTAGTGATCAGAAGGTTAGACAAAAGGAATTTAGTGTCCAGAAGCAAGATCACGTGTCTTGTTAAGCATTTAATGCACCTGTCAACTGCAATTAATGCTAGGCGCCAAAAGTTCATAAAGTTGTTAAAGGAGCGATGCATTGTTCACTACAAACAAACCCAAAAGTTTCCATGTCTATCCATTGTTGATCCTAATGAAGAAATTCTCCAGTCAACCTTGGTTTGATTCAATCTTTACCAATTTTGGATTAATGGACAAGGTTAACGAAATCAAAAGTGTTTGAAGACCGTTTGAAGAATAAGACAGATTAACGGCTACAACTCTGTCATCGTCAAATTCAAAATTCAAAATAAGCAACGGTCATCTCAAGAGCACTATAAATAGTAGTCATGCTCAACTAAGTGTACATGCGCGAATCCTTGAGCAAAATCTTAACGCACGGTTATTCAAGCAAAACAAAGCATTTTCCATTCTTTCATTTTACTCAGCTTATTTTGTAAAAGTGAGAGAGTGAAGAAATACAAGTTCATAATAGAAATTTGTAAACTGAGATCGTTTGTGATATTCATTTAGATTTGAGGGAAATCTAGTTGAGGTTTAAGTTGGGTGAGAATTCTAGAAAACAGGATTGTTGTTGTTCTGGTGGGAATCCTTTAACTTATTCTAGGCTAGTCAGAACTAAGTGAGAAATTAGCTTAAGTTCTGTTGATTGTAAAGGAGCTTCTGAACGTGCCATAAGCGTTCTAAATAGTAGATTTTAAATCTCTGCTGACTGCGCTCACAGAGGACAGGACGTAGTCACATGACTTCTGTGGTGAACCTGGATAAATTGAACTGTTCATCAGGACCTCCTGAATCTCTTTCGCCCTTCTCTATAACTTGTTATTTTAGCCTCTGTGTAAATGCTTTATATTTAGTGCTGAAACAAACTGCTCTTTAAATTCACTGTCTTTGTTCAGAAGACCATCCAGAAGCTCTATTAAACAGAACTTTTGTTGCTTAAAAGGCAAAAATTGCCTTAAGGCAGAATCTCTCTCAGAAGCGCTTACCTTAAGCTTGCTTCTGAGTCTGAAGAGAATGGATTCTGAGTTAAGTTTCTTTAAAAACTTAAATTCAGACTTAGACACCTATTCACCCCCTCTAGGTGATTCTGATCTTGTTAGGGCCAACATAGAAGACGGAGAGTTGATATGTCGTTGAATTATGATTAGAAACCCTAATTAGAAGTTAGAAAATGTTAAGACTTGTAGGTCATAGATATTTTTCTTTCGAAGGATGGGTATTGAACATATGAAATCTCGTTTTTGTAGTTTTGAGACCTTAAAATGTCATTAGCTTTTAATTTTTTTTTTAGTTTATGTGCACACTGTTTATGAAGTTATTCTATATAAATAATATAATATTAATATAAAGCTTTACAATGTGCGAGAACTACCTATACAAAAAACTGCAACAAATTTGCTTACAGGAAAGTAGTAAATTAAAACTACAGACCTATTGAAGCTGTTAATTGGATTGTAAATGTGTCCGTAAACTTAGCTACTGGATTGTTTGAGACTGGAAAAGCGTCTCTATTTCACTAACCGCTTGCACTTAACTGCTTCATTTAGAAACTACTGGTTGGTCTCAAAATATGTAGTCTTTAAGTTTGAGACAAACTTCGCAACCAAGTGTTGGTCTCAAAGTTAGCTGAAATTGATACGGGGCATCTTTGCAACCTGTAAAATTAAGACAGACCAAAATTGGTCGCAAAGACCACAATCTAGTCCCTAAACTGCAGTAGAGACCGGATGGTCGGTCTCTATTTCACGTTTTTCTTGTAGTGATATATATAGTTTCAAAGTCTAACCTAAACATTTATTTAGGAAACACATGTCTTTTACAATAGCTTCTGCAATTTATAATACGAAAAACAAAATGTAAGTTGTGTAGTTTTTTTATTTTATTTTAATGTGGGAAAAATTCAATAGGTTTATCGTGTTAGTTTGAAGAATCAAAAGGGATTGCAATGAGATTTTTCCTATAATTTATTGAATTTTGTACATCGAAACTATTTTTTATCGGTGTATGTATTTTTTGTGTGAATAGTGATTAAAAATAGTGTTCGAAATGTTATTACAAGTCAAATCCAAATCTTGATTATTAGTTTTATTTTATTAATGAGAGTTTTAACTATTATTCATATGTTCCTTTTGAAACTTGCTAATAAGTACATTCCTTAAAACAACCACAGTAAGGTAAATGTATTCCTCCACAAATGCCACCTTCAAAACTTTCAAATTTGCAAGCCTGATTGCATTTCGCGTTATCATCACTATTAATACAATCCTTTGTGTATGTTTTGCTCACTACCCAGCATTTTCCTCTTTCCGTCGCCTTAATCCCCATTTCTAGGTACATATAAATTAAAAAACTATGAGATTACATCAACTCGAAAAATAAAATCTTGTAAATTTTTTTCAAAACTCGATGTTCTTGGTTAATCAAGTTCTTCAAGTGAAGACCATTCACATTGACTTTATCAAAATTATGGTTAACGAAATTCAAATAAAAAATTCCGAAAAAATTATCATATTTTATAAAACTTTAATTCTCCAATCATTTAACTTTAATGTCATTCATGTATTCTTTGGTGAGAAGAGAGAAAACAAGTGTTTAGAGAGAGATAAAACTTCGAAAAATGATGATTTTGGAAAATAAAAAACATAAATTCATAATAATTTTTGTTCCAGAAAACTTTTGTTCTATAAATTTTTTAATTTGAGGTCGTATTAATTGTGACTTTCACAAAATCAACCTAATAGATAATGCTGACAACCACAAACACAGTTTTGGAGATAAAAATGGAATATTGAATAATTTTAGAATGATATAAATACATAAGGTTTTTTATTTAATTTATCCTAATATAGTTAGGGTATATAAACTATTATTTGAATATTCTGCCCATATATTATTTATACAACTAACTTTTTGATAATTTTATCAATTTTAGAGGTTAAATAAAATTAAAAATGACAAAAATGCCTTTGTTTTAATGTCATAAAAAGAAATATTATTAACATAGCATGTTGGTTTGATAGTGTGATAAATAAATGGTAACCGAATTCATTTTTTATTATGCGAAACATAGATCATACATGTATTGTAAAAAAAATGCTTGTACTTGCAAAATAAGGAAACCATATAAGTTGTATTAGCAAACAATGAGGTATGTAATGTTCTTCAATCCAACAGTTTAGTTGGGATATGCTTTTATATAAAAGACAGTTTAATATGTGAGAGAGGTCATTCGAGATATTAATAATTTATTTTGAAAACGAAAGCTAAACAATGTGTTATTTAAGTAAAATTGTATTAAAAAAGCTAATAAATTCATAGAAGAAATATGAGATAAAAATAAGAGTAGAATTTACCATTAGTTTGAAGTAGCAACACAAACAAGAGAAACGATGAAAATAGGCTCATGGAATTCATTTTCTTTAGTGTTGTTAATTATTTGCAAAAATAAGACTCACTTAATTAAGCTAATGCAATGAAAAACTAATGCATATATAGCCTATTTTTATAGGAAGAGTTCCAAAGATTGATTTATGGAAATACAATCTCAAAACAACCAATATAAGCTAATCTATTAAGGGACTTCTCTATATGATTTTTTGGTGAGATCTTGTTGCTATATAGTATTTCTTTTAAACAAATCGTGTATACGGCCACGTTACATAAGCAAGATGTTGAACTAGTATAAAATTTGCTGAGTATCTCTTTCTTGGTTTGTCTTTTATATTTGCTATTGAATATTAATTTGCCATTACGTTGCTTATATATATGTTAAACATTCTTAGTATTCTGTCTTTTAGAGGACTTGGTTATCACTGTTATATTATCAATTTAAGCTCAAAATCTTTGAATAGCAGTGCCTAAAAAACGCATAACAAGATTTAAACCCCATGAAGACTAACATATCATGGTCGGACAAGAACTAACCTTGTGAAACGATTGTCACACGGACTCGATAAATAAACAAAAAACAAAACCCTTGCAAAACGGAGTTGCGAAAATCTAAATCATAGTCTAAACTAGGAGGACTCAATCCCAAATTGTTCAAATGCAGTGTTCCAAAGAATACAAGAGAAATCCTCACAAAGAAGAAATCGTAAAATTCTATTTCAATAAAAATTCAATTTGTGGTAAAACAACTGTAAGCATTGGTTTTCGAACCCTATGAGGAAAGCTATTTTGAGCTCCTCGAACTGCCAACCGAAACAAGCGCAAGGACTTGTTAAGGAACGGAACGACTCCCCAGAGTCATAACTCACTCCTCCACGTGTCATTGACACCCTCAATGACACGTAAAATAGCTTATAAAGTCTCCCAGACAAAGGTCCAATCAACTCTACTCAAAATAAAACTCTGCCACATAGGAGTCAGCACATAGTCCAACTTGGAGGTCGATTTAAACCCCCTAAGGGTCCGAATTAGGAAAAACTTAAAACATGAAAGTTGTAGATCTATGTCTTAGCTTTCTAAAAGAGCTCGTATGAAGAAGTTATGGCCAAAATACTAAAGTCTATCAAAACGGGACTGCATTGGGCTAAGTTTGGGACCATACGGTCTCCATCCCTAAGACAATACCGTAGGGTCTCCATCACAAGAACTGTACGGTCTCCATCACAAGAACCATATTGTCTCCTTATATGATCATACGGTCCTTATCCTTATCCTCCACGTGTCACTAAAATCCAAACGACTTGAAAGGCCCGGCCGGGCCTTGTGAAAAGCCCGTTTGAGATCCAAATCTAGATCTGAGACGAACCTTGTGAGAACCATACGGTCGTTGTTCAAGGGACCGTACGGTCACCTTTCACGCCTATATAAGGAGTCTGAATCCTCTACAAAATTCTTAAACAAATCCTTTCCTCTCCCCCTTTCTCTCTCGGTTTCTGAATGATTCTTGACCCGATAAGTTTCCTCTGATAAAAAGTTGCCTTAAGTCGCCTCTGATATAAAGAATCGCTCAGATTCCAAAGTTCTTCCCCTATAAACATTCCCGCTCTTAAAAGTCCTCACAACGCCTAAAACTCCCTTCAAAACCCTCCATCCACAAATTACTATTCATTTCCCTTCCTAATCACATACCTCCCTCAAAGTCCTCACGACATAAATATCGCTCTACGCATCCCATCTCCAAATATCCTCGATACTCCGGTCGTACATCCCCACTAAAGTCCTCACGACACAAATCTCCCGACGTCCCGGCTATCGCCTAAGTCATCTCGGTACTTTCATCCTCCTCGAGTATAAGTGCTCCTAAGTCATCTCAACACTTTCATCATCCTCGAGGGTAAGTGCATCCAAGTCATCCAAGTCAAGGTTCCCCCGGAACCGCAAAGTCGAAAGTCTATCGTTAGGAGTACGTCCCCAATGCTCTCCAAACCCCAAAGTTCTGTCCGCCCGGCTCCGTTCTCGACGAGTACTAGCTTGTAAGGATCCTACTGGCACACTACGAGGGTAAACTTCTGATGGATTTTACCGTGTCACCATACGGTTTACAGTACAAATATTTGCGGATTTTAATACTTTTTTGTGATAACCATAAATGTAAAACAATAATGAATTAGGTTGCATTAAAGATCCTCTAAGGCCTAGAATGTCGGAACTAATAAGTTTTATCCACGAACGTATATGGAATCTCTGGTTTTCAAAAGCAATGGGTACATAAATCGGTTCATACATTTTCCCGGTCGGCCGGGTGGCGACTCTAGTTAAAGAAGGCTAAAGCCGCTATGAGCCCCCGTTTCCGCTCACAACAACCTATGCAAAATACTTAAATACCTAAAACAACTTCTAATGATGTATGTAATTTTCCTTAAAGCAGACGAATTGGCAATATTGGTGACTTTGCCAAAAAAATATTAGTTAAAAGAAATAAAACCTATTAAATAGTTTATGGTAGGAAACACAAGTATAAGAATGAATTAGGATTAGCTAGGTGAAATTCTTCAAGACTTACCTTTCACTTCCAATTTCTTACGGGGGGGCATCACATATCTTAAGACAAGGACAACCTTGGGTTTTTGCATCCTCACAACTAATTTTCCAGTCTTGTCTACCTCTTACTCCTCATAATCTGGTGGTTTCATACTATTGTTATGTCGGACATGACTGACTTATCTCCATGAGCTCTTTAAATTTTGTGAGGGGCTTCTACATCAGCTTCAATTTTATGTCGGGGGCAAGTGGTGTTCAGAGCCATCACATTGATCGTGACTTTCGTGTTTAAATCGTTGACTTGTGATGCCATGAGCTAGAACCTGTTAAGGTAGTCGTGTAAAGGCTCGATCGATCTTGCTTTAAGAAGGTCAAATCAATGTTGATTCGGCAAGCTTTAACTGCTTCAATGAATTTAGCGACAAAAGACGTTTTTAATTTCTCAAAAGATTCTATTGAGTCTGTGGGCAGGGATCGATACCACTCTTGAGATATGGCGACCAAAGTGATTAGGAAGATCTTGGTATGGGGGGTTTTGTGGCGCAACTTGCTCTACGGCTCGTCTATTGCTTTAGGTTGGTTAAAGGAATTTTGAAATTTTTTCATCAAATATTGCCATACTTTGCAATTTTATTCCTTCATGGCAAGGTGTTGGTCCGAAATTACATTCTGATGAACGAGCTGATAGGATTGTGCCCGCTGCATAGTTTGCATCGTGTTTAAGATATCTTTTGAAGTGGGCTGATCATGGATGACTTCCTTGAAGATAAATGGATCGAGGGTTTTGTCGACTCCACCAGCGTTGTCTAAAGTGGAGATGGGGTACCACCAATAGCTATATCGGAAATGTCAGCTGCCATTTCAGCAACATTGTCATAGATATTTATGTTTGGGGGAGGACTAAAAGGAGATTTCATAGTGAATGCAGATTTTCTGGTATTATGATTGGGGTTGTTTTTTGTGGAATCAGTCATAGGGTAATCTTAAAGGGAACACTTGTGATTCATGCTCACTGTACCAAATGATGAATTATTTGGGTTCAAGTGAGCTCAAGATCTAATTTTGATTTTGGAGGTTGACGGAATAGTGTGCTCCTCCTAGTGAAACAATGGGGTCAGGCCCTAGGAAAACTCTAAGGATCAAGTTAGGAACAATTATAGATAGCAAAATCAAATAGTGGAAAGTGTAGAGACAATGTCCAAAAAGTGTTCATTGCATTTATGATTTGAGGGGTAATTATAATAGTGCTCATTGCCACGTAGGCACTACAACTTGGACTACCTTGAGGGTCGATCGGTCGAGCACATAATTGATAGAGAATCGAGCATAGTTTGAGAGGGTTTTTGTCCCCGAAGTGGTCGGGTTGCTAGTATAAGTGTGACCGACTGTGTGATGAGTCTTAAGGAATATCTCTGGGATTGGGCCTTCATGGGTCCGAGCTTAAAATCTCAATATCATCATCACATTATAAATCTTTAACTTTTGTTATATGCAACATTTTAGTCTATTAATCAATTTAAATTATTGATCTACCATTAATTATTAAGCGTAAATTACATTTTGGTACTTGAACTTTAACATGTTTACAATTTGGTGGCTCATATGTAGTTCATAATTGTTTTTCTCTCTATGAAATATGAATTTTAAAACATATAAAATATAAAATATATTTTTAATATTTAAAATAATAATTTCAAGTGTAAATATAATTTTTAGGTATCAAAGTGAACACATGTAAAAGTTCATGTATCAAAATTGTAATTTGCACCTAATATGTAAATGGTATCAATCATTTAAATGGGAGAGACCAAACTATTGAATATAAAAAAACATGGACCTTATGATTTATTATCGATAATACAAGGACTGCACAATGTATTTTTGCATAACATAGAGACTATTAAATTATTTATCCATTATTATAATATAGACACTCCACCATTTTCCTCAATTGACGACACTAGAGAGATGACGTACATTTGGTTACCCGTCACCTGAATTTTGATTGTGGTAGTCATTTAAAGAACCGTCATCTAATTGTAAAGCATGAAATTTGTTGTTCGGCTTACATGACAGTACGTTAATAGTGAGTGTCATGTGAGGAAAATGTGAAAAATTGCATTTTTTTTGTAAGACGAAGGTCCTTAAAATAACGGTCATGAGATTCAAAGAAAATGAAAATTATAATTTTCGAAGTTAGGCAAACAGAGGAAAAAAAATCCCAACAATTTAGGCTCGTTGATTTTGGAGGACATATAAAAGGCGGAAGTAAAGCTCTTGTCTGCTCTCTTCCAAAATATCACCAAAAGAAAACCCTAGATCTACCAAATTTGAGTCCCAACCCAAATCCTAGATCAAATTATCACCAAATCTTATTCTTCACCAAAATATGGGGTAAAATCCACCTATGGTGTATAAACTTAGGAGTAATTCACATGATGGTGTATGAACTTCATTTTTGCACACTAAAGCGTATGAGCTTAAGGTGACCTTCCACTAAAGTGTATGAACTATAAATGACCTCCAACTAAAGTGTATAGCGGGTCAAATTAACCGCTGAATGCGTGGTCAACACGTTGTTGGCCCTAACAAGATCAGAATCACCTAGAGGATGGTGAATAGGTGTTTAAGTCTGAATTTAAGTTTTTCAAGAAACTTAACTCAGAATCCAATCTCTTCAGAGTCAGAGGCAACCTTCTAGGAAAGCGCTTCTGAGAGAGATTCTGCCTTAAGACAATATCTGCCTTTTGAGCAACAGAAGTTATGTTTTACAGAGCTTTTGGATGGTCTTCTGAACAAAGACAGTGAATTAAAGAGCCGTATGTTTTTGCACTAAATATAAAGCAGTTGCACAGAGGTAAAATAACAAGTTATACAGAGGGAGAAAGAGATTCAGGAGGTCCTGAGTGAACAGTTCGATTTATCTAGGTTTGCCACATAAGTCCTGTGACTACGTCATGTCCCATGTGAGCGCAATCAGCAGAGATTTTAAATCTATTATTCAGAACGTCTATGGCACGTTCAGAAGCTCCTTTACATCAACAGAACTTAAGCTAATTTCTCACTTAGTTCTGACTAGCCTAGAATAAGTTAAAGGATTCCCACCAGAACAACAACAATCCTGTTTTCTGGAATTCTCACCTCAACTTAAACCTCAACTAGATTTCTTTCAAATCTAACTGAATATTACAAATGATATCAGTTTACAAATTTCTATTATGAACTTGTGTTTCTTCACTCTCTCACTTTTACAAATATGAAATATGAAAAGAGAAAGAATGGGAAGTGCTATGTTTTTGCTTACAATAACAGTGTGTTAAGTTAAGATAGCTCAAAAATCTCGCGTGTGAGAACACAAATGAGCTTGGTTACTATTTATAGTGTCTTGAGAATGACCGTTGCTTGAATTTGAACTTTGAATTTGATGATGACAGAGCTGTAGCCGTTAATCTATCTTGTTCTTCAAACGGTCTTCAAACACTCTTGATTCCGTTAACCTTGTTCTTTAACTCAATCTTGTAGATGATTTGAATTGAGGAATAAGGCTGACTGAAACATTTCTTCATTAGGATCAACAAAGAATAGACATTGGAATTCTGGTTTTGTTTGTTGTGGACAAGACGCGCCCTTTTAACAGCTTTTTGAACTTTTTGCGCCTAGCATTAAATGCAGTTGACAAGTGCATTAAATGCTTAACAAAACCCGTGTCTTATCTTTTGAGCACTTAATTCCTTTTGTCTAAGCTTCTGATCAATAACGGAATATTTACTTTTGGTTGCTCTTGAACTTCTGAGAAGAGGTTGATCAATCTTCTGAGTTACTTAAGAGCGGAGATTCCAGCTTCTGTGTGACAACTTCTGACTGTCTTCTGGCGTTCTCTTTTGAGTCAAAAGCGAAGCAGATTTAATTCATTTAGCACCTGCTGAGAAAACTTTGTCAAATACTTAACAAAAAATGTTAGTCAACATTCATTAGTATAAGTCAAAAATAGGATATTCATCTTCTGAAACATTTGTACATAGTCAAAACACTCAGGGTTTATCACATGCCACCTAAGCATCTCTCAATATTTATTTTCTTTTTTATTATCTTTTTCCTCCTCTCTTCTTATCTTATTATTATTTTTTTTCTATCTTCTTCAATGTTTTTGCTTTTTCTTCCTTTTTTTTTCTCTTCTTCTCACTCTTTAGAGTTTAGGGAATATAAATTTTAATTTTGAGTTTAACAACTAAAATTTAGAATTTTTCTTTTTCTTTTTCTTATTTACCATCTTTTTCCATTTTTTTTCCTTTTCTCCTCCATCATTTCCAAATTTTTTCTTCTTCTCCATCTTTTTCAAATTTTTTCTTTTTCTTTTTCTTCTTTGTCTTTTTTATTCCTTTTCTTTTTCTTTTTTTTCAGTTTCCATCGGAAAATTGGAAATTTCCAAATTTCTGATGAAAACAATTCAGATTTCCGACGGGAATTTCAGTTTCTGTCAGAAATCTCGAAAAATCTGGATTTTTTTCTAGATTTCCGACGGAAACTTGATACTTTCGGACGGGAATCTAGAAAATTGAGATTTTTCAAGTTTTCGCTACGAAAAGTGGAAATTCTCTGACAAAAATCAGGAAAATCGCAAGGCAGCTGATAGTAGTGTTAATGAAGCGAGTTACAGTAAGCGCCCTTCACGAAAGAAGAGCTCACAACCATTGGATGATCAGGAGGACGATGAAGCTCTTCATGCTGAAATTATGAATAACTTAACCGGGGGTCTGAAGTTGCTCAAATGTGAGACAGTTTACAATGGGTTGGCTTACAAGCTTAATAATTTGACGGAAGAAAATATACATCCAATATGCAAAGAATTGTGACCCTTCTGGCAAGCAGTATGGGTGGTTGTAATCACACATCGGAGTATTGACATGTAGCAGGGTTCTCATCTCATACCCTACTATGAGACATGTGTCAGAAGATGATAAAGAAAAGATTTGTGAATGTGTAATGGTAAGTTTGAAGAGTTTAATTTATTCAGTTTTCATAAATGTTTTATGCGCGTTCACATTCAATTTTAAATCCTTACTAACACTTCTTAATTGCCTACTAGAAAATTTTCGTATACCCTCCGAGAAAGCGAAAAGAAGTGATTAGTTCAGATGGTTTTAAGTGGAGGAATTTCAAGTCCATGCTTACAAGTAAATACATTGTGCCTTACAAGGATGACTTGGAAGCTTTGGAAACTGCCCCTGATAATTATCGGTTTATCAACTAGGATACGTGGCAGGGAAAAATCTTTTCTTTATGATTCTTCGTTTTATATTAAAGGTCTTCTTATGCATACCTCATATCTTACGCATCATAATTTTTTCCACTATTCTTTTTATTTGCATACTTTGGCATTATAATCTTGCCCGCTCTTCAAATATCTCATATATTAGACCTAAGGGGACCCGTCTCCCTCTCTCCCACTTAAATCACCACCATTCCCGATGTTGTGGGGGGAGAAAGAGGTCGCGTATAATCAATCGCGAGAACACTTGCATCCAATCGCACCATTCTCCCATTAACTGCTCCAATAATCCATTGGTAGCACCGATCCCGAATCTTGATTTCCTCGCGACGGGAGTAGCAAGCTTTAACTAAGCAAGGTCTTCTTAGTGTGAACGAGCAAGCTTTAACCGTTGACTTAAACAAAAAGACTAATGATTTAAATATAACCAAATTGAATGACTATATAGTTAGTTCAAAGATCAATAATCCAATTCAATTTTGTTCAACAACATTCAGTTTAATTCAGTTCATTTCAGTTTTTAGAAAATAAATTACACTAATTTCATATTTTTTTAGGGTAAATTCCAAACAAAACCCATGTGGCAACAAAAATTGTCAAAAAAAAAATGATTGCGTTTTGATTTGTGACAAAACAGTGAATGTAGTTTCATATTTCGTCAAAAGAATGATTCTTTTTATTTAGATACTGTAAAAACGACCAATAACGATCTTAAAATAGAAAATTAGAAGAATTAAAGTTCTTTAGCACGTCATTTAATATAAAACCATCACTTTTTTATTTTAAAAAAAAAACAATTTTAGAATTCTCTCTCTAAACAATAATTTTCTCTCTACACTAAATACCACCTAAACAATTTAAATTTAAAATGGGAAAGAATTAAAGTTGCTTAAAAAGTCATTAATTCTTGAAATTTCTTACAATTGAGGTCTCTAGCGGCCTTTTTTACAGTATCTAAATAAAAAATCATTCTTTTGACAAAATATAAAATCACAGTTACTGTTTTGTCACAAAGCAATCCACATTCACTTTTTTGATAATTTTTATAACCACATGGATTTTTTCTTGAATTTACCTTTTTTTTTTAACTAACCTAAATAAAATCATTCTCATATTTTCCGAAAAAAAAAAGAAAATTTGGCATACTGTTTATAGTACTTTTCCAGTAAAAGCGGTACCATTCTACAAGTTCTATGTACAGTGAAAGTTGAACAAATGTTACTCTCAGAAAAAGAAAAATTGAATATATTTTTTTTTTAATTTTTTATGAACAAATGTTAACTATAATGTTATTGGCTGCTGTACAAATCAATTTTATTTTTAATATGCTTATAGAATTGGAATTTGGACTTTTGATTTTGGTATTTAGTGGTAGTGCTAAACAAAACGTGGCCACATTCTGCATCAAAAATCCTCTGCGGCTAAATGTGCATTAACGTGCATGATTCTTTCTACATCATCGTCAATTCCCAAATTAGTTAGCAAATCGTTTCAACTAATGTTTCAGAAAATAATTTAAAGTTGTTCCTTCAAATTATAAAAGTAAAAAAGTTGATAAGGACAATAAAAATTTACAAACATTTGTTGTACGATTACATTTACTTTGAAGTTGCAATTACTCTTTTTGAGATCAGACTATTTGTATAACAAGTAAGAGGTCATTACCGAATAGAGAGTTGTATGACAAAAACTTTGTTCTTTTGAACTTATCAGCACTTATTTTTAGCAACATTAAGTTCAGTTCAACAATATTAAATTAAGTTCAGTTCAACAATATTAAGTTCAGTTCAGTTGGATTTAACAACATTAAATTCAGTTCAGTTTTAATTTATTATTATTATTGGTATTATTTTTATCAATAAATTATTAATAAATATTTATTATTTATATTATTTATATCTAATTAATTAAAATTTATTAAAATTATAATTAGTTGGGCCAATTTGTTTATAAAATTGCAAGATATAAAAAAAATATTATTATTTCTACCAACTTAATAATTATACTACATTTTATTTCTGTAGTCTTTTTCTTTCATATGATACATTGATCTCATCATCCTCATCATCAGCATCCTCGTTTGCACCATGTAATTCCCAAATTTATTGTGATATAACATTTCGCACTGCAAACATGACGGTTTTACAATATGTATTAAACATATTTGAATTTACCTTTCCATTATCCTTCAGATCATATTATATAATTGGTATTCCAAGCATGCATAAAGTGTGAAAGTAGAAACAATAATCGACATTTGATACTTTTATGACACTTGAAGTATACAATAACTTTCCACCTTTTTTTTAACTATTCAAACGTCATTTCTACATTCATTCTCAATGATGAATGTAAATCATTGTAATCTTCTTCTATTATCTTACGTTTTTCACGCCTAAACTATGACATATGACATTTAATTTCATGTTCTCTAGTTGGTGACAAATATCCAAGAGTATTTGAGGCGGCTATTGCATGTCGTGATTATTATTATTATTATTATTTTAATTTTAATTTTTTTATTATAGTTATTATTTATAATGCATTATTATTATTTCTTAAATTTAGTTTTAGTAATTTATTTTTCAATTCGGTTCAGTTAAGCAAAATTAAGTTCAGTTCAGAACAGTTCAAAATTTTACAGTTCAAAAGAACAGGGCCAAAGATTCTCAACACTTGAGATTAGACTATTACATAACAATCGAGATGTTATTTTAATATAAAATATTCATTTACAAAGATTGGGATCAAAATTTATAGGCAAAAAACATTATTTAACAATTGACTTATTTCAAATTTGTTCATTTGGCTACTGATTTTTTATTTGGTGACATTTAGCCACTCATCTTTGTAAATCTGGTGTAATCGTATTTTTATTATGTTAATTGACATTTCTACATTCATATTATTTAACAAATTTTTAGTTTTAGTTGTAATATTTTATTTGAAAATAGAATAACTTCAATATTTAACATTTTAATCTTTTTTTAATTTTGAAACAAGAAGGATGGAATTTCACTAAATTGATAGATCAATAGTCAAATATAACCAAATTTATAAAGGTAAGTGGTCAAGAAGGAAAGGCAAATGGGCAAATGCACAAATTCGAAATAGGTGGGTGGCAATTGGTGGGCAGTGGCAGTTCCGTAAATGGAAGAAACGTGAAGGGCAATGGGTAGGAAATTAGCGAATGACATGCATCATCAGCATTATTCAGCGATGTGAGCAGCCAATTGCAGAATAAGCTCGGCATATCATCCCTTCTTCCCATACCTGCTTGCAGAATCAGTTCATCTTTCTTCCCAAACCAACAAACCTCACCTCTTTCTACAAAACATATACTCAAATCTCTCTTCTTCTTCTTCTTCTTGTTCTACAGAACGATCTCACTTTCAGACAAATAAATGTGGCGGTGCGTGGCTCGTGGCCTTCGCCTTCCTCATTCCTCATCATCTGTTTCATCAAGGACATCGATCTCTAATGATTCTCTCAGATCAAACATATCCAGATTATTCTCCTCTGCATCGGTTTGTCTTTCTTTTTCTCTTTTGTTTTGCTTTTCAGATACTCTCCATGTCTGATTTTTGACGATATATTAGGGTTTATAATCTTTACTTTCTAATTTTATCTTTTCTTTTCTGTTTCGCCTCAGCCTAGGTTTCCGCTTATTTTATTATTTCTGCATATAGTTTTTAATTGATTTCAATTACTGAAAATGACACAATTGTTTAGTAGAGTTGAATGTCTGCGTAACAACTTTACATCATATGATGACTATGTCGTAATTCGAACCACCTGTTTTGTGCTTTTCATTTCTACAATCTTTCTGTCTAATATAATACTAACAGTAAGAATTATTTAATTTTATTGTGAAGCTGGTAATAGGATATATTTGGCTTTTTATCGTGTTGCAGGCAGCTGGTTCCTCGTACACCATTGTCGATCACACATATGATGCTGTAGTAATAGGAGCAGGTGGTGCAGGATTGAGGGCTGCTATAGGACTCTCTGAGCATGGCTTCAACACTGCTTGCATTACTAAGCTTTTTCCAACTCGTTCCCACACTGTTGCCGCCCAGGTATCATTAAGACATATATTTTAAAAAATCGTGTGTATGAATTGTTATCTGAATACCATCAATGTTTCCTGGGTCATTGATAGGATATTGTCAGTGGTATATGTTTCAAATGTTGTTAATTTATTTGATGTATTTTAGCCTGATGAAGCATGATTGAGGCATGCGGTTTTATTTTCAAATCGAAACAGTTCTAAGGGTTTTGCTTGCTTTCTTTCTATTCCTGTGATTTTTTCAGATTCTTATTGGATTGGGTATTTGGTAATTCTAACCATCAAATTATTCGTTGCAAATTCTGATCTAATTTGGTCTTGCTCCTAGTTAAAAATATATTAGTACAAATGGTGCAGGGTGGAATCAATGCTGCTTTAGGAAATATGACTGAAGATGATTGGAGATGGCACATGTATGACACTGTCAAAGGAAGTGACTGGTTAGGTAACTCATCTTTTCCAGGCTTGAAATAAGTCGTAAAACCACTGTTCTACGGGGAGTATCGAATTAGATGGTTTGCTGAAACTAAGTTTTTATTTTATGCTTTTTTTAAAATGTTAATTCGTACCTAGCTTTGTAAGGTTTTGGCGTCGTCTTAGTTTCTGGTTTGTTTTTTGGAATTTATTATGAAAACAGTAGAATTCACCCTCAATTTTGCCCCTCAAATCTCAATGAAATTGCTTGTATTCTCAAACAAAAGGCTTATCCTTGTGGGCTAGGAATTCCAAATTATTTATGTAATGATGCTGCCATTTGTGTAAACATGTTACTTTGCTGCATACTTATGTCTTAGAGTATTTCCACAGGTGATCAGGATGCTATTCAATACATGTGCAGGGAGGCACCAAAGGCAGTTATTGAACTTGAGAACTATGGTTTACCATTTTCTCGAACAGAAGATGGAAAAATTTATCAGCGTGCATTTGGTGGTCAGAGTCTAGATTTTGGGAAAGGTGAAACCTTCTTGTAAATGAGAGCGTCAATCACTGAAATTGATGATTTTATATGCATCTTCTGATATGTTTTTTTATGTAACTGCTGTAGGTGGACAGGCATATCGTTGTGCATGTGCTGCTGACCGGACTGGGCATGCGCTTCTGCACACTCTCTATGGCCAAGCAATGAAACATAATACACAATTTTTTGTGGAATATTTTGCTTTAGACTTGATAATGAATAGCGACGGTACGTATTTGTATGTTTTAGAGTGATATAATTGATTCTTAGGTAATATGGCACTCCGAGAACCAAATGCATAATGTTCCATGTGACTGAACTTTTTTTATTCATATTTCACATTCTTCTTAACACAAATTGGTTTGACCATCTTTGAGATGTGTTTAGAGCCCACAAAATCATGTTTCCAAAACCATAATTCTTGATACTGAAAAGTTGCTAGGAAGTAGGGCAAGTCTGTATAGAAGACTGACTTTCAGGGGCTAAGAGAGTTCACTCATACAAACATAAGTGAAACATGCACTTACGAACCATGCTTTCATCATACATGAAAAATATACTGACCAGTTGCATCTGAAATTCAGGTACCTGCCAAGGAGTAGTTGCATTGAATATGGAGGATGGAACTTTACATAGGTTCCGTGCAGCGTCAACAATCCTGGCTACAGGGGTAATAAGTTCATTGTGTTTGTTATTTATTATCTAGTCACTAATACTTTTTTTCACTTCATTCTGATCGATCATTATCTATATCATGTTCTCATTTTAGGGTTACGGTAGAGCATACTTCTCTGCGACCTCAGCTCACACATGCACTGGAGATGGCAACGCAATGGTTGCACGAGCTGGGCTCCCTCTGCAAGTCTGTAGTGTTCCTTAGACTTGAAGTGCGTTTATGTTGAAGTTACCATGACATCCAGTATTTATTTTTCCCTTTGATGTATTTTTTCTGCAGGATCTAGAGTTCGTTCAGTTCCATCCTACAGGCATATATGGTGCTGGCTGTCTAATTACAGAAGGTTGATGTTATAGAATCCTTTTTCTGGAATTGATTGCTTCATCCAGATACTTGATTACTGATTATGACTCAGGGTTGGTATATGCTGATAATCATCATTTTCTGACTTTTTTAGGATCTCGAGGGGAAGGTGGTATTCTAAGAAATAGTGAAGGTGAACGATTTATGGAAAGGTATGCCCCTACAGCAAAAGATCTTGCATCAAGAGATGTTGTCTCAAGATCAATGACCATGGAGATCCGGGAGGGGCGTGGTGTTGGTATGATTTATTTTCGTGATTAGGCAGTTACATTTTTATAGTGAGACAATATTGTAGGTTTCCTTTAATAATATGCATTTGTTAGTTGCCATTCTTATGGCCTAATTCGCTTTGATGAAATTTTCAGTTTCGGGTAATGCATCTCCCATGTTGAATAACTGTGTTTTTTATTTTAGCTTTACAACAATGATAAATTAGTTAGACACGTCAAGATATGAATGCTTCTTACTCCGCCACAGAAATTTGTGTTGCATTCATAATGTTCCTGTAACCAGATTCCTGAATTTGTCAATTACCTCAGTGTCCAGTGACAATGTGCTGATAAAATCCTTTAAACTTGTTTTTTCAAGCTAGCAATTCTCAATTTACTGCACGAATTAGGTTTTTGCATTTAAAGCATGGCTAACATATTTTTTTCCCTTCAAACAGGACCTTTGAAGGATCACATTTATCTGCATTTGAATCACTTGCCGCCAGATGTACTGAAAGAGAGACTTCCTGGTATTTCTGAAACTGCTGCAATTTTTGCTGGTGTGGATGTTACAAAGGAACCCATCCCAGTCCTACCCACTGTGCATTATAATATGGGTGGAATCCCCACAAATTACCATGGAGAGGTGAGTTAGCATACATGTTGGAATCTTCTATCTCCTCTATCAGCATATATGACCAATATTTGACTTAGCGTCCCTTTTTGAGACACATGTATAGTTACGATTGTTGATGCATGAAGTTAATATCATTGCTTCCAGGAAGTGTCTTTGAGAAAAGAAAAAATTAATGTGAAGCATTATCTGTGAAGTGAAATGCTGGAATGCCTTACTGATTCCATTGTTCTCTTTTATATATGAAACCTAGCATTAACTAGTTTTCAAAGTCAGGCATTCTTGATGAATTTGCTACTTCATTCTACAGGTAGTTACCATCAAAGGAAACGATGCAGATGCTGTAATTCCTGGATTAATGGCTGCTGGAGAGGCTGCTTGTGCATCAGTTCATGGTGCGAATCGACTTGGAGCAAATTCTCTACTCGATATTGTCGTGTTTGGTCGGGCTTGTGCAAATAGAGTGGCAGAGATCCAGAGGCCAGGTTATAACCAACAAACTTAAAGAATCAGTGTCTCTTAAAAAAAACGAAATAACATAAGAACAAGAGTTCACAGCTTGATTCCATTTGTGCAGGAGAGAAACAGAGGCCTCTGGAGAAGGATGCTGGAGAGAAGACAATTGCTTGGCTAGACAAAATAAGAAACTCAAATGGGTCAAATCCTACTTCAAAAATTCGGCTAAATATGCAGAGGGTAATGCAGAATAATGCTGCTGTGTTCCGTACACAAGAAACATTGGAAGAAGGTACTTTAATTTCTCTCTAATTTTCATTATTTGATATGTTTATCCCCTGAAATAGAAAACCCAGATTTTTATACATGTTTATGCTTCTGTCCTTGTTTTGTAAATCCTTCTGAAGTAGTGACACCATGGTGAGTGAGGTTGCTGTTTTCGTGACTGGAACTTGACCTGTTCGATTAGTACATAGCTTTTAGCGTAATAGGAACTTTCTTGTAATAAATGACCATATCCTCAAAGTAGGGATCCTACCTATTGGCTAAGGTTAGCGTGTATTTCTCTGATGGCTCCTTTTTACTCTGTTTCTACTGCAGGGTGTCAGCTGATTGACAAGGCATGGGAAAGCTTTCATGACGTGAAGGTGGAAGATCGAAGTTTGATATGGTGTGTAACTAAGGATGTGAATGATCAAATTATTATGTTGAGTAGTCTATTAAGTGCCTTTAAATTTAGTTATGAAACATTAAATTTATGTCTTTTGACAGGAATTCTGACTTGATAGAGACCATAGAATTGGAAAATCTCTTGATAAATGCGTGTATAACAATGCATTCTGCTGAGGCTCGGAAAGAGAGCAGAGGAGCACATGCCCGTGAAGACTTTACTGTGAGTCTGAATCTATAATCAGTTACTAATATTTTGCTCCTAATTTTGTCGTGATAAATTATGTTACTTTCATTCATGCAGACAAGAGATGATGAAAAATGGATGAAGCACACTTTGGGGTAAGTTTTCTTTTTCCACTGTAATATGTTCCCAATTTACAGACTAAAATCTAAGATATTGCTTGCAAAATTTTCTAGTTAACCCCATGTATTTATAAAAATCACCTAATCATTAGATTGTTTATTTAGTTCAATAAACCTAGTTATTTTCTTTTAGAACTTAGGATGTTGAATTGGTGGGTCATAATGTCATTTGCTAGTACTTGCAATTTTAAGGTGGTCTTCTATATTTGATTTTCAGGTATTGGGAGAATGAAAAGGTTCGACTGGATTACAGACCTGTACACATGAACACATTAGATGATGAGATTGAGACGTTCCCACCGAAAGCTCGTGTTTACTAATGCATTTGGCTAGTAAAGAACTGGGCATTAATAAAATCTTTGCAGATATAAATAGCAGTTTTGAGATGATTATGGCACTGATTAGTGTCAAAGGTTAGGAATTATCTGCAAACATTGACTATGAATAATAATGTGTCTGTATCAAAATTTCATGCTGATCAATTGATAGGTTAATGAGCTTTTTATATGATTTGTTTAGAACGTTGTAATGGTCATTGGTATAAAAGTGAATGATGTAAGTTGGTCATTCTTATTTTCAGAGATGTTCATATACATTAATAAATTGCTGATTCACCAATAGACTGCTTTTCCGATGGGTGACTGATTGCTTAATGGTTTTTTTTTTGACAAACAACTGATTGCTTAATGGTTTGATAATACTTGTTTAGGTAATCACTTTTCTAATTAAAATTTTACAAAAAGCATAAATTTGAGATTTAATCTCAAGCAACTAGACAGCAATTAAATCAAATGTAAAAGATAAGTTTCTATTATGTACTGATTTTTGCTTGGGTAACGAATAGCAATAATAAAAAGTATAAAGAAAAGTGGTCGACAGATTAAGATAAAGTCATTGATAAATAAAACAAGATAAGCACAAAGAATGACTGAACGATGTTTCAATTTCATCCATCACTCATTAGATTTGACTTAAAATCAAAATATATACGTTGGAAAGTTGACGGCTTTATTTATTCCTTCCACCAATCCCCCCATTTTCCTATTTCCTATTGATCTTAATATTTGTTCTCTTGTTAGACCCACCTACTATTTTATAGTGGCCAATTATAAAATTAGGTGTTGACGAGATCCTAATAAACTAAACCAAAATGGGTAGAACATCCTAAAATACCCTTCTTCTCATATTGTAAAAGTAAGAAATAATTTTAAAACATGATTTGATTATCATTTCAATTCTAGCATTATTTTATAATAAGAGTTGGTCCAAGTGGTAAGGCACTTCATCTTCTACTTGAAAGGTTTGAGGTTCGAGTCCCCTCTTCGTCAAAATTTAGCTTTTATTGGTAGGCAATCTGTAAACTCCATTGTAAACCTTCATCGAAGTCTTTGGTTTGCCCTGATTTTGCGAGTAGGTAGGTCTACCCTTAGCTAAATTTTTTTGTTACCGAAAAAATATTCTAACATTATAACGTGAAGTAATGTTCTGAAACCTGCACACAATTTACTTCATGTTTTTAGTCGAATCGAACACATAAATACATACCAAATCAGATAGCAACTCATGAACAGACCATTAAAACAAACTCTAAGCCATTAATAATGCTAGAACTCTATCACAATCAAATGCTGTTGTGAAACTAGCTCATACTTTTGCAAAAAAAGAAAAGAAATAGTTTTGTGAGAATAATGATATTATGAGGAATTTTGTTCATTTTTGTTTAGTTTGGCAACACTGGTGTCCAAAAGTGTATAGAAATGTAAATAAAGCCAGCCCAATGACTTGTTTTTGTTTTGTTACTAATACTCCTTTTAAGCATTATTAGGTTATTATTCGCAATGAAGAGAATAAATATATACATACAACATTGTTTGATTGATACGAGTATGTTGTAGTGGGATACATATTGCATCATAAATATTTCAGAATTCCCCATCTCACAACTAATATTCAAGGTCGGATCTATGGGTTCAAAAGATTGATTAAGCACACCTTGGTCATAGATTAAATCTATCAGGTATATATGAATTTTATAATTTTTCAGAGCAAAAAGAAAAAATTAATTAACTATATATAGGAATTGGGATATTCTTGTGCATTAAGCAGTATTAGGTTATTATCGCAAGGAAATATATATGTACATACAACATTGTTTGATTGATACGAGTATTTTGTAATGGGATACATATTGCAGCATAAATATTATAGAATTCTCCATCTCACGGCTAATATCCAAGGACGGATCTATGGGTTCAAGAGATTGATTAAGCACACCTAGATTAACTCTATCGAGCATGTATGAATATTATGATTAGAGCAAAAAGAAAAAATCAATCAACTATAAATGGGAATTGGGATATTCCTGTGCATGAATACTACTACTACCAAACCAAAAAGAACCGACCATTGCAATCAACCCTAAACATAGAAAGAATAGCTTTCTATTGCCTCTTTTATCTCTATTTTTTCCCATCTCTTGACTAAAGTTAACCCAAAGGTTTCATAAGCAATCCATCTTTTTCTGAATACTACAATCATTTTTTCAAGACAATGTAGCGAAGTTATCTCCATTATTACCTATTTTAAACAGGATATTTAATTTTTAAACGAGTGTAAAGTATTTATAGTAACATTTGCGAATTTGAAGTTGTGTTGAGAGTTCATTGAATTTAAATATGATTGTAAATTGGTTGTCTTATTATAATTTTGACGCTTATCTATCGAACATGTGTAGCTAGTGAGGGAGTAGTCAGTACACCTCTTAATTAGCAAGCAAAATATATGTACAAGAACCATAGCGGTCATATACAGTCCTACAAGCCTACATTTGGACCCTTACCATTCAAGATAAATAAAGAAAAAGTTACTATAATATAACAAAAGATGAAGCAGAAGTGTAGGCGTCCATTGGACCATGGACAACATGAACGACGCATGCTTACCTCGCTAAGGCTGGCCCGAAACAATGTAGCACTGCTGGAAAGGAGCTAATTTTCTCCACCTTTCTTTCTTTTTCAAGCTATAAGGATCAGATGACACTTACATATTAATCTCTTCCTCTTTGGTTCAAGAGATAATGTGATAAGAGAGTGGCATTGCTGCTTGAAAATGACAACCACTACTTCCAATAAGTCAATACTCAATACATCAAACATCAAGAAACTATGCATCCTTTGCCCTACCTACCTTTGTTATTTTCACACTATTTTATTTCCACCTTTTAATCATTTAATTAACAATTGAAATTATAACGGATAAACATTCAACGTGTAAAAAACAGATGATCGGAAATTCAAAATAAAAAGTAAAACAGCAAGAGAAGCTTTAGTCCAAAGAAGACAGTGCCAATCTGCCATTGTCTTACATTGATATAAATGGAACCAAGGCCCCATTAAGAATTCAAGTCCTTTTCGATTTGTAGTTTTAAGGACATTGATAGCAGCTGAGCAAAGCAAATGCAAAAAGATGAAAAGGAAATTTAAACAAGAGAACAAAAAGTCCTATTATTAGATATCATTCATTTACACACCTAAGCTTCTCCATCACTTAACCATTACATGTTCAAAGACACTAATTATCAACACCTACACATTTCTATATATGATATCAAACACTAAATGCAAAACCTGGTAAATTTTAGTCACTCTTTCATTACTTCACCATTTCTGCAACAAATTCAAACAAAGAAAAATGACACTAACAATTTTATAGCAGAGATTCAAATTAATGTACAGATTTATCACCACCAAAGGGAAAAACAAGTCTTTCTTTCTTCTTCTTCTTTTTCTTGTCTCCTTGAGTTTTCATTACCCTTTGGTCGGTCTTTCTCCTATTTTACAATGTCAAAAACCCAACAAAAGCATAGCAAAAACAGACCAACATATGATATATCTAAAGACCAAACTCATAAACTATCAAAAGGGTTACTTCTAAACCACAATCTTTTCCAACTAAAAACGATAAATTATAACTAGCATCAATGGCGTTTATGAACAAAAAAAATTTCCACGCCAGAGAAAAATTACCAGGTGGAAACGGAGACCAAATCAATGCATTATCAACGCCATGACGAAACAGTAAGCAATGGCACCTCATTCCAGGCTAGAGAAAGAAACCCAGCTGGTTCGGATTGAACGAGAGAGTACAAAGAACTGTAATTATAGTTCCATAAAAGAATCTTAGCCTGACTTATTGCATAATGGCTTAGTGCAACTGATTCAAACCCGCAACTTTCCATTAAATTCCTCCATTGTTCTTTATCTTCGACCCTTTCTCTTCTTACCCCGGGTTTCTCGGGCCCAACAACACCGGCAATTCTGCGACCTAGTAGCAATTTCTCAATTTGGAACCTCTCCGGCGAATCCCTGGTCAAGTTAGGCTCAAGAGATTCAAACACAGCGGAGTAGTATCTCAGAGCGTTTCTGAACCGGTTCAAGTATCCAACTCTGTTCAAACTTGCTTCATATTCTCCTAGGGTTACAATCTTGGGTTCCAATGATTTAGCCACTCGTAGAGCAGTTTCTACAGAATCATTAGTTTCGTCCAATAAATTATACAATTGAAGCATGAAATTCACCGCTAAAACCTCATCGGGATCAACTCGAAAACTCGATTCTTTCAGCTCCTCGATGGGTGTAAGAATCGGGTCAAACTCGAAATTCAAATCAAGAAGTTTTGCAAAATCATGAAGCCTATTACCAGTAGCAAAAAGAGAAGCTTCAGGAGATTTACCAAGAACAGGAGCAGGTATACCAGAGATCCGGATTCTTGCTGGCTTCCCGGCAGAACGAGTAGCCAGAGCTTGTAAAAGAGCAGCCCATTGAACTCCTTGAACGATCCCGAAATCGACAATGTGAATCTTGCTTGCTCTCTCTGTCGCCTCGAGGATTGCTTGATTCGCCGTTAAATGAGCAAACTTAGAATACGGGCAGGCGTCGTTAAACGCCTTATACGATAGAGTAAACTCTTCGCTGGTGCTTTCGGAACTAGTCAAGAGCTTCTCACCTTGAATTGAAACTCTGAAATTCAATGCTTCAATGAAGTAAAACGCTACTCTTTCAATTGGATCCCCGTCGTCGGAAACCGCTTCCCTGAGCTTAACCAGAGATTTCACGGCCTTATCGGGTTCTGATTCGGCCAGTCGAGCACATTCAAGAAGAGCTTTCAACAGCTCCGGTGCAGACTCGATCTCCGGCGAATTGGAAGAAACACCAACAATCTCGTTCTTAACCTTCGCCGTTACGATAAGATTACCGTCTGCCGCCGCCGTTTGCGGTGGCGGAGGTGGAGCCCAGAGCGAGTTAGGGCTTTTCTGAGTAGTATCAGTGAAGATGACTCGGTTGAGATCAGACGGTGGAGAGCAACCCACAGCGAGACGAGTGGGACACGTGGCAAAAGGATCAGGACCGTAGAGAGTAAAATCAGCAGTATTATGCCACGTGTCACACCTAGAAGGCAGATTAGAACTATCCGTTGAGTCTGCACCACCTATCAAACTATCCATCCACTCATCCGAGTCGAACTCGGCCCCACCGCCGGCACCGAAATCCGAGAACCTGAATCCAGCATGATCAATATGAGGGAACTGAAAACCATCCGCTCCAGCATCCCCTCCGCCACCGCCGCTGGGAACCTGAAAAGGATCAGCGAACCCCGCGGCGTAAGTGAGATTAGAATGACTAGGCGCCGCGGCGGACCAAGGATTTGTATTATTAAAAGTGGAAGAGTTAAGACCCAGCAGTTGCTGGTGCTGCTGCTGCTCTTGCTGCTGCTGCTTCTGCTTAATAACTTGCTGAGCAATAGCCATCAGGTTTCCACTGTCTGTACACATGTACGCCATTAGCGACGGAAAAGTAACTGCAGTCACAAAAGGGTAAAAGAAGAAAACAAGAATGAAGAGATAGAGAGAGAGTAGATCTTTGAGAATGAAGGAGTGAAAAAGCTGAGAGTTTTTTCTTTGTTTTTCAGAGACAAGTGATATAAACAGGGTGGGGCCTGGTTTGGTTTATTTAAGAAAAGAAAAGAGAGTAAAAAACAAAGAAATAATGGGAACTTGTGTAGTGTAGTGTAGTGTAGTGTAGGTGTACAGTAAGAGTACAGGATAGTGTACAGTACGTCAGCTGTCTACTCTACACTTCACTCTGCTATTTTCCACTTGTTCGCGCTTAAATTATTGGAATGCTAACTCGTTAAAAAACAACGTTCAACTCAAATTTACTCTATTCTTTTACTGTTTACTACATCACCTTTCTTTTTGTTTCCGTTACTAGTAGACCTACTCTCATCACTGGGTTTGGGCCCCGGCCCGGCCAACAACCTTGAGTTGGGGTGAGCGAGCATACAAGATCGACCTGAATCAAATTTCGGTTTGGTTTTAGATTGTCATTTTAGATCATTTTGTTTTGCTTCTTTCTTCTTGTTAATTTCATTTTTGGTGATAAGTGTATTTCTACTTAAGGTTAATGAAGTTGTTGATTTTGCTAAAAAACAATGTATACAACAGAAGCAACACGTAAAATCATATGTGCTTAAAGCTATCTTAGTTTGGAGAGATTTTAGCATACTCTTGTAGTATGATGACGTGATACTCCAAACCAATAAATGGTTGGCATATGTTACATCAACCAATAAGATTTTGACAACGTGTAATAATTAAAAATTTATTTTTTAGTTAATAATTTATATAAAATTCTAGACCCTAAAATAAATACCCTAGACCCTAAAAACTAAACCTTAGAACCTAAATCATCGACCCTAAATATTAACATATGTGACGTGTCATCGAATTATTAGTCTGGAGTACCACGTCATCCGTACTTCAGGAGTATTTTAAAATTTCTCCTTAGTTTGCTAGTCTCGGTATATGAAATGGAAATTGTTGTATTCTCATCATGTCCATTACTTTCTGTCTTATGCTCATTATTCATTATTGTTGGAGAGAAATGAAGAATATCAAGAATAGAATATTGTATAATTAAAAGAGTAGACTCTATAATTGTTATTAGTTTTATTAAAATCTTTGTTACTCCACTTGAATTTGTGCTTTGACTTTACTGGTTGCTGTATTTTTCTAACAATCTTTGAGAGAAAAACCTGTTTTGCTTAGTTTAATCATGGATCTTCTTAATTTTTTGTCTAGTAAGCCTGAAAATTTTACTGGTCAAAATTTTCTTTGTTGTAACAACAGATGAAGTTTTGGCTCTCTGAATTAGGTTTTTTCTCTGTTATTACTGCTAAGGAGAAAGTTTCTGTTGAACCTAATAGTATGATAGAAATATTGAACCTAGAGCTGCAAAGGATGATTTTAATGACAAAGATTTCTTGTGTCATGGTCGAATTTTAAGTGTCTTATCTGATAACATCTATCGTATCTTCTATCACACGAAAACTGCTTTTGAATTGTGGAATGCTTTAGAGCAAAAATTTTGTGCTGAAGAAAAAGGTTTGAAAAGATATTCTGTGGAAATTTTTCTTGATTATCATATGGTTGATGGAAAAAGTGTGTCTAATCAAATGCATGATTTTGAAAACATTGTTTTCGATTTAAAAATCAAAGGCATTGTTCTTCCCGACATTGTTCTTGTGTATTCTCTTATTAAAAAAGTACCGCCTTCTTGGTCCGATTTTGCTGGAGGCTTGAAACAAAAACCAGAAAACTTTTCATTTGATTCTTTGTTGGTTTCTTTGAGAATTGAGGAGAAACATCGTATCTCTCTCAAACAAAATTCTGCTTCTCAAGCTAGAGCACATATTGTTGAAAATGTCCACAAACCTAAGTCTTCTAATTTTAAGAAAAATGGTTTTAAGAAAAAATTTGGTGGAAGCGGCAATTTCAACAATAAACCGAAAAATAACAATTTTAATCAAAAAAATGGTTCAGAGTGTTGCGTTTGTGGAAAGACCAATCATATTGCCAAAAATTGCTTCCAACGCCATGGTCAACAAAATAAAGGACCAACATCTCAAAAACCTCAAGCAAATATGGTTACCATAGAACCTAGCTCTCCTTCCTCATCTCAAAGGTACTTTGTTTTGAGCCCAGAGTTAAATATAGTTTTCGACTCAAATGATTGGTGGATAGACTCTGGTGCTAATGTGCATGCTTGTGCTGATAAAAGGTTTTTCTCCTCTTATCAGGTTTCAAGTGCAAGATTTGTGAGTATGGGGAATGAGAGTGAGGCTCAAGTCATAGGAGAAGGCCAAATAAAACTAGAGTTGTCTTCAGGAAATTTTCTTGTTTTAGATAATGTTCTTCATGGACTTAGTTTAAGGAAAAACCTTGTCAGTGCTTCTTTGTTAGATCAAAATGGTTTTAAACTTGTTCTTGGTTCAAATAAAGTAGTTATTACTAGACATGGTACCTTTGTTGGTAAATGCTATTTGGTTAGTGGTTTATATAAGTTGAATGTAGTTCCATTTTCCAATGATAATAACAAGTCTTCTTTTGAATCTTCTGTTATCGAATGTAATGACATTGGCATGGTAGAGTTGGGCATGTAAATTTTGACACTATGAAAAGAATGATGGGGTTAGAATTAATCCCAAAGCATGAAATTAATAAGTCGAAAAAATGTCAAATATGTGTCCAAGCCAAACAACCTAGAAAGTCCTTTAAATCGATGATGAAGGAATCATCATTGTTGGAATTAATCCATAGTGATATTTATGATAGTAATGGTGTGATGACTCGTGGTGGTAAAAGATATTTTATTACCTTTATTGACGACTTTTCTAAATTTTGCTATGTGTATTTGATTAATGCCAAAAGTGAATTGTTTGATAAATTCAAAGTTTATAAGGCCGAGGTGGAGAATCAACTAGATAAGAAAATAAAGAACTTACGTTCTGATAGAGGTGGTAAATACACTTTAAATGAGATGAATGATTTTTGTGAGTTACATGGTATTGTTCATCAAGTTACACCTCCTTATTCACCCCCAATCTAATGGAGTAGCATAACGAAAAAATAGAACCCTCATGGATATGGTCAATGCTATGTTGCTTAGTTTTGGTTTGGCTAATAACTTTTGGGGTGAAACTTTATATTCTGCATGTTAAATTCTTAATAGTATTCCTTATAAGAATAGTGACAAAACACCTTATGAAATTTGGCATTGCAAGAAACCATCTTTGAAATTTTTTAAAGTGTGGGGGTGTTTAACAAAAGTCAATATTCCTATTATCAAGAAAAGGAAAATAGAACCTAAAACTATTGACTGTGTTTTTGTTGGTTATGCCATGAACAACAATTGTATCGTTTTTTAGTTTTGAATTCAGAGATTCCAAAAATTTCTAATAATACTATTATGGAGTCAAAAGATGCATGTTCTTTGAAAATATTTTTCCTATGAAAAATAAAATGTCCAAGCCTGTTGATTTGTGTTCTTCTAGTTTTGATCATGTGCTTAGTGCTCCACAAGAAGTTAGAGTAAGTAAAAGGAAAAGGAAAAATAAAGATTTTGGTTCAGATTTTTATACTTTTTTACTTGAAGATGGTCCCAAAACTTATCATGAAGCTATGTTTTCATCTGATGCTCCTTTTTGGAAAGAAGCTATAAACGATGAAATGAATTCTATTACTTCAAATAAAACATGAGTTTTATGCGATCTTCCACCCGGTTGTAAGAAAATAGGTTGCAAATGGATTTTAAGGAAAAAATTAAGGACTGATGGCTCCATAGAAAAGTACAAAGCTAGGTTAGTAGCCAAAGGTTTCAAACAAGAAGAAGGGGTAGATTTCTTTGATACATATTGTTGCGTTATTTCTGCAATGGCACAGTTTCACATAGAGTAATAAAAAGATCGTACCCAGAGAGATGGAACAATATACTTAAACTTTCTCTTACTCACATTCGTTTTCTTTTCACATATAGTTAAAGCGATAATCCTTATTGATTTGGTTGAATAAAACACAACTTATTGTACCATTCACGTATAACATATACTTCAAGTCACCAAACGCACATGTTTGGATTTCTATTCATTCTAAAGGCAAAGACAACAATTCATTTAAGCACGTAAACACAATATTAAGTAATCTTAATATGATCAATCTAATCTCGAAATAACTTATTTCGATCTCTCGATACATGCAAATAAGTTAACCATATATAAACATCAATTATACACTAACCGAACCTATTCGTTTTAATCTTATAACCGACTACAATCACATATGTAAAACTAGATTATAATCTAAGTAACCGAACTTATTTGTATCACGAAGATTATAAGTTAATGGTAAACACAAGTTTATATACTTAATAACTATTTTGATGTAAATATCTTACTTAGCATGCAAACTTATTAATTCAAGAGCATAAGCATATGAAGAACATTAATCTCTTAATAAACTCAATATTGTATTCATATAAGATGTAAACAGAAAATCAAAGTTGGACAGAACATAAACAAGTAAAAGAAATCAGGAGCGTCAATCCTTTTTACTCTACTCAGAAGGCATGTCAAGCCTCGGGGCGTTCTTGCTCGGATTTCCTTCGATGAACGGATGAACAAAGTTTATCTCTCGATCTAAACTACAATGCCTTATGAAAGGAACGAAATCTTACTGTGTTTCTGATCTGAATACACGGTTGGAACTATGTATGTTGGGCGAATTTACGGGTCAAGGTTTACGGGAAATGTTAGTAAGTATTTAGCGTTTCTTTGTTGTAAGTATGATCAACCATCCGAATTTCAGACATCAAGGGTGTATTTATAGGCACCAAAAGGTGTGTTTGGAAGGGTTACAACCTTCTGGGAGTGGTCGTGATCGTTGAGAAGATACACGACTTTTCAGAAGAGTTGTACGGATAAGAACGAAGAAATCAGCTTCTTGGAGAAGCTGTGTCTCGGCGCGCCAGAGACAAGCCAAGTTCCTCTTTGCGCGCCAGAGACAAATGTTGTCTCTGGCGCGCGAGCTGTAGGAATGGAATTTCGATTTTTTTTTCTTCGTTTTTCCAACTTAAGCTTGCACGTAACTTCCTCGCACGACCTTGCATGAGATTGCACGTCTTCTTTCGATCGTTTTCAGCTCGAACTAACACCAAATTGCTACGTTTTCACTAGATTAAGCTCTGAACATCAAAACAAACACAAAGTAGTGAAATTGCCCCTAACCTAGATATTTCTAAGCTAAATGAACTAAAACTATATGAAATGTTACGAAAATATATATGAAATACATATCTAAATTAAGTACATTTTGGACTTAACACATATGCTCATGTTTCTAAGATCACAACTATTAGACTTTTGTTTGCTTTAGCTTCTATCTATAATTTAGAAATACATCAAATGGATGTAAAAACTGCCTTTTTGAATGGTGATCTAGAAAAAGAAATATACATGGATCAACCTGAAGGTTTCATTGTACCTGGGCAAGAAAAGAAAGTTTGTAGACTTAAAAAATCTCTTTATGGTTTGAAACAAGCCCCTAAACAATGGCATGAAAAGTTTGATAAAGTTATGTTGTCTGATAGTTTTCAAATCAATAATGCTGATAAATGTGTTTATTATAAAAAATATGAGAACTCTTTTGTGATGCTTTGTTTGTATGTAGATGATATATTAATCTTTGGTAGTGATATGAATGTTATTTATTTAACTAAATCATTTCTTTCAAATAATTTTGACATGAAAGACTTGGGCAAAGCTGATGTGATTTTAGAGATTAAATTATTAAGAACCGACGATGGTACTACTTTGTCTCAATCACATTATATAGAAAAATTATTGAAAAGATTTGGTTATTTTGATGTATCTACTATGTCAACTCCATATGATATGACTGTTAAATTAAAGAAAAATGTGGGTAAAAGTGTTTCTCAATACAAGTATTCTCAGATTATAGGTTCTTTGTTGCATTTAGCAAGTCATACTAGACTAGATATTTCTTTCGATGTTGGTAAGTTGGGTAGATATACTCATAATCTTAATATCACACATTGGGAAGCCTTAGAAAGAGTTTTCCAATATCTTAAAGGAACAATTGATTATGCATTACATTATAGTGGGTTTCCTACTGTAATGGAAGGTTATAGTGATGCTAATTGGATACCAGATTCAAAAGAAACAAAGTCAACTACTGGTTTTGTTTTTACAATAGGTGGTGGAGCTATAGCTTGGAAATCTGCAAAGCAAACCATCATATCTAGATCTACCATGGAAGCAAAATTAGTAGCATTAGATGTTGCTAGTAGGGAAGCAGAATGGATTAAAAGTTTATTATCTGATATACCATTATTAAATAAGTCATTGCCTCCCATTTCTATGCATTGTGATAGTCAATCCACCATTTCTCTTGTCAGAAGTAAAAATTATAATGACAAGCGAAGGCATATAACAATCAGACATAAATCGATACGTCATTTATTATCTCATGGTGTTATTTCTTTGGATTTTGTCAGGTTTGAGAATAATATAGCAGATCCGTTCACCAAAGGTTTAGCGCGCCAACATATACTTTTTACATCGAGGGGAATGGGACTGAAACCCACTATTAAGTTACCATGGTGGATACTTGTCTTTATATATATGGCGATCCCAGAAAATAAAGTTCAATAGGTAACAACGAAACTATTTGGTAACTTGAGAGAGAAAAATTAATAATCATGAGGGAGAATTCCAAGTTCCATTCCTAGGATGTGTTGCTCTCTAATATGAAGTTCAGGAAGAACTTAGTTCTGAATGAATCCAAAGGCATTTGTTTTGCAGGGTGGTTTTCACATATCACTCTTAGAGGATTCACCTAGTGAGTGTGGTGGTGGGGCCGCCATTGTGAAAATTGGGTAATTTCTAAA
Source organism: Euphorbia peplus (assembly GCA_028411795.1). Taxonomy (NCBI): domain Eukaryota; kingdom Viridiplantae; phylum Streptophyta; class Magnoliopsida; order Malpighiales; family Euphorbiaceae; genus Euphorbia; species Euphorbia peplus. Next base: position 21,172,924 of record CP110839.1, on the reverse strand, counting down.
GACACTCATGACTATATACGAGCGCATGACCGAAAGGCGCAAAAACTGATAGAACCTTGATGATTCCTCATATTTAATGGGTTGTTAAATGGGCTAAATTATCTCAGTGGAGGTTTTCTTATTTTGATTGAAACAATCAAGCCACTAACGTTAATATTTTAACGTTAATTTTTTCCCAGCCTATAAAACCAGTTCAACATCATCTCTTGTTTTGCACTAATCTCCTGCATAAACCTTTGATCTTCCTCTGTCAACTAATCCCCAAACACTCATTTTAATCTCATCTTTTTATTATTACTTCATTGCTACAATTTACGTAGTAAACAAAATATATTTGGCAAGCTTTGTTCATAATACAATTCTTTGGTTACTTTCAATTACAATTATTGTTTGAGCATCGGGGATAATCGGTTCGGGGAATTCTTAGATGCACAAAAGAATTCTAGCGGGTTGGAGTGTATCTTGCAAGAGAGACGTGGTTGACAATTACTCGGTGTAGACGAGACGTTTTCTCTCTAAGGACAGCATATTTTCAGCGTGCTCCAATCCACAAACTCATCACATGCTATTCTAAACCTTTCTTTGATTTATAATTGTTATTAGTTTTATTAAAATCTTTGTTACTCTACTTAAACTTGTGCTTTGACTTTATTGGTTGCTATATTTTTCTAACAACATTAAGCCATCACTTGCAACAATGCATGTTCAATCCGTCGAATGCTATAGGAACTTATGTGCCTTATTCATATCCTAAATAAAATTGAGCTATCGGACGACTGAGAAGCATGATCGCAATCTGCAAAATTAAGGAAAATGTTAGACGTTGTGGCATGGAGTAATTGCAAACGGGAACAATATTTATCACAAACTATAAGAATGTAGTATTTATTGCATCTAGTAATTGAAACAAAATATCTAACTTGATCGTTTGTACCTTGAACTAATAGAGCATGTCGTAAATTATTTGTAATTGAAGTATTTTTTTCACACATGCATTATTAACGTATATTGAAACGATACTCCATGTAAATAAGCACACTACATATGTGTTCATTAAAAAAAAGAAAAAAAACATAGCCGTTATATGGATGGACAATTACATCCGAGCGCAAAATATGTTACGCCATTGTACATCACATGGTTGAGAATACAATCGTATCTTGAATATAATAACATTTAACTACTACAACATAGTTAATCTACTGAACAACAATACTCATAGCTTATATAACAGGAGGCCCACACCACTGATAAGCCAAATAAACGATCTTCAATGCACATGTACCAAGTATAGTGTGTACCTAAAATAAAAAAAAAAGTGAACAAGAAATTAGTACAAAAAATTTAGGGCATTAGTAACATTCAATTTTAAAATTATTTAAAGTATTTTGAAAATTTGCATGAAATGATAAAAATGTAACCTGGTAGCAACGTCCTCAATCCGACTTGTTCTTACGCTGCATGCTATAAGAAAAAATGACATTTGTTAGTATTGTAAATTGTAATGTAATCAAGAGAATGAACAAAATAATCCAATATATTATTTATCGACGGAGCAACATAACAATAGTTCTTACATGCTTGTAGGAATTGGTGAAGAAAACAGAGATTCTATCAATTTGTTTTTTGTCTCGAAAAATTTCTCAGACTTTCTGTTGTAAGAAGTTAATTTTTTTATTCAATTTTGCAGTTTTAGATTCACGATAAGAGGCTTGTACCGACCCTTTCTCCATCTCGTTGGAACTGGATGACGATCTGACACGAAGACGAATTGCATTCTCACCATATTCAAGTTTAAAGTTGGAAACAGAATCAATCCCATAATTATTTGATGAGGGAACAATTGTTTTGGCATTAGCATGGCAGGTGTTTTTTTTCATGTCAAAGGGTAGGTTCATGGCTAATGGATTAGTTGTGATGGGGCCTACATTGCATTTAGGGTCAGCTGAAAATATGACATGTCCATCGAAGTTGAAAGTGAATCAACCAAAGTCGGGTCTTCGAGGGGGCTCGGGTCTAGGAAATTCAACATTGGTATCGTAATAGCATAACAAGCCATGGTAGTTAATATATTTGACAGTTAAACCTGTAAGTAATAATAAGATGTCAAATTAGCTGCAAAGTGGCTGAATATTTTGCCTCTATTGCATTTTAACATTAGAGAAAAAAGACTTTGGCACGAGCATTAGAGTTAACCATCGTCATAAGCAACGTACAACCTAATTCATTCCAGCGGGGTTGGAAGTTTCAAAGCAATGTGGAAGTGGTAAACCGAACACATACGTGAAGTGCGGTAGCAAATCAGCAAAATGGAGAATAATAGTAGTCATCTGTGAGTATACACTACACCATAAATGGCCTGTTGCAACAACCTCTAAATGTTGCATAAAGTCATTAAAGAGTTGGCAAAGCAGAAAAGGCAACTCTTTTGGAAAATAAAAAGAGTTGCGTTTTTCGCAGTTGCTAAAGGTATTTTTGGCAACACATTTCCGTATCTCTAGCAACATACTCTAATATGTTGCCTTACATATCTATAGCAACTTGTTTTATTGTATTTGGCAACCTTTTTGGTTGTGTTTCTATAAACATAAAAGTGTTTCACTAATATGTATTTGCAACTCTTTTATCCACAATTGCAACTCTTCACTAGTACAGAAATACTCATATGCATCGACCTTTTAACCCCTTTTTGCTTCGGTCCTTGTGCGAAGCAAAAGGTCTCGATGCTGCTTCGGCCGTTTACCGAAGCAAAATATACAGTATTCGCATCGGCCTTTAGAATGAGTCGAAACAACAACTTGAAAATTCCGAAGCAAAAGTAGCTGAAGGACGATGCAATTGAGCCCACTATTGCATCGGTCCTAGCTAAAGGCCGAAGCAAATGCTTATTTATTAATTAAAAAAATTTCAAATTTGGATTGAATGGAGCTCTAATATTATTCTCAAATAGTACATAAAATACAAAATAAATTCCAATACAGGATGAATGATACTAATCATAACAAAGTGCATATACATACACAACATAAACCATATTTGAAATTTATTCACAAAAATATGCTCAAAAACCTATATTAGTCCGACTAGATTACAAAAATTAAACCACTTGTGTGCAGATCATGAATTGAAAGGAAAACACAAAGCTCAACTAGGCAGAGTCAATAAGTTTAGGCTTGAGAAGATCAAAACTTTTAAGGAGTAAGCTTGTTCAATATACTGCATAAAAAAAAGGAATATGAACAAAGAAATATAAAACAGAAAAGAAGGCATATCATTCATCATGGTTCTATGCCATATCACATAATTGGTTACAAGCTAAAAAATAAATACTAGAAATCAGAAGTTACTTGAACAAACTTAATAATATGCTGAGAGACATTACCTCTCTAAGATGCTGACATTTGATCAGGAAACCGAAAAAGTAGATTTATCTTGAACGAAACACAAAGCCAGGAATCACCTTAAAGACTCAGGGAATAACAAGCTTTGCTGAATTTAAACTTCATCATAATTCAACTCCCCACGAGATACTGAAGCTGCAGTCATGGTTCCTAATTGAATTCACATAACATTAATTTATGCAGTATGTTGCATATGATCAAATTTAATTCTTTCACACCATATATTAATATCATCAATTATTATTCTTTGTATTACTACATGATAGAAAGATATATGCATGGTTATTTAAAGTGGAAAGAACTCCCACAACCATAAGTACCCATTCTCATGTAATGATGCAAAACCAAAGAAAACCTTCATATTATTGAAGTAATCTTAGAAGTATTGGCTTCACAAAACAAATGCAGAACAAATTGAAGAAATTTTTTCTCGACCCTTTCATAATGTGCCTAAACACCAATTGTTCTACATAAACGTCAACTTGGAAAGGAGAACCATACCATCCAAATTTTATTTCACAAAGACACAAGTCAATGACTAATGTACAATATGCAATTCAGTAAAAAAATAAAAATAAACTGAGCAAAGCTGGAAAACACATACCAAGTGATGTATTGGAACAGTAGTGAATGTTCCAAATCTACCATTAATGTGTCCAACAATCTCGTGAACCTGGCTCGTGAGTTTTTTATCTGTGAGTAGCAAACAAGAACACTAATTGATGCACACTCAGAAAAACTGAACCATGTTTACATAATTAACACAGGCCAAAGTAGTTGACTATATCCCATTTCCACTATAGATCATAAACAAGAAGAAAGAAAATTGTATTCAATAATAGTATCAAGTATCTATCCAGAAAAAAAGTATCAGTGTTATCAACACTAGTTCTCCAAACAAAACTCAAAATTGAGTAAAAGCATGTTTAATCTTCTTATTAAAGACCAACACTAGACTATTATCTCTACATCTACCGGACCAAATCTCTCAAAGTCTAAAAGTTATACCTATAATCTTGAAAAAAACAGTTCATAAAGACACGCAACAATGAGCATGAGAAAATAGTTGAAATCTGAAGCAGATGACAATAATAACAATGACAACCTGCAGCAAGGGCAAAGTAAATATTACTTCCGATTGATAGTGTTTAACTACAACTTCAAAAACTAAAATGTTATCGAACTAGTAAAAGACTTGAACCTATATTGAACGAGAAACAGGTTTCAAAAAGGAAGAATAGAATGGATCACCTTTGTCAGAGTCATGTAACAGTTCACCATTGAAGACTCTCCAACACCCCAACACAGAATCACTGTGAGAAGAGCGAGGAGAATTGGTGCTAAAATGTTGATAGAAAGAGTTCCTCCAAAGAATTCCTGCCACCATGTCCAATCCAATTCAGAATATGATCTTTAAATACCGGAAACAGCTCTAAAACTGTAACTACATAACTAGGTAAACTTCGTGCAATACTAGCAGCCCTAATGTGATAATCAAGCATCCGTTGACCAAAAACAAGGAATGCAGTGATCTCATTGAAAGCTGAGTAGGTATACAAGTATGCTCTTCCAACAACAGCTGGAAATAGAGATGCTAGCTCGGCATGACACAACACATTCAATATACATGAAAATCCAACTAGTAAGAAACTAATCATCACTCCTGAAATTCAAGACGATAAAATACAGCACAATGAGTTCATTACATAATATAATTTCATAAATTAGCTCAAATTTTCAAGACGAAAGATAAACATTTTATAACACAGTGCATTCGATATACATGAAAATCCAGCAAGTATGAAGCTAATCGCGACTCCTGAAATTCAAGACGATAAATATAACACAATGAGTTAGTTCATCACAAACAGAATTTCACAAAACATTAATTTATGCAGTATGTTGCATATGATCAAATTTAATTCTTTCACACCATATATTAATATCATCAATTATTATTCTTTGTATTACTACATGATAGAAAGATATATGCATGGTTATTTAAAGTGGAAAGAACTCCCACAACCATAAGTACCCATTCTCATGTAATGATGCAAAACCAAAGAAAGCCTTCATATTATTGAAGTAATCTTAGAAGTATTGGCTTCACAAAACAAATGCAGAACAAATTGAAGAAATTTTTTCTCGACCCTTTCATAATGTGCCTAAACACCAATTGTTCTACATAAACGTCAACTTGGAAAGGAGAACCATACCATCCAAATTTTATTTCACAAAGACACAAGTCAATGACTAATGTACAATATGCAATTCAGTAAAAAAATAAAAATAAACTGAGCAAAGCTGGAAAACACATACCAAGTGATGTATTGGAACAGTAGTGAATGTTCCAAATCTACCATTAATGTGTCCAACAATCTCGTGAACCTGGCTCGTGAGTTTTTTATCTGTGAGTAGCAAACAAGAACACTAATTGATGCACACTCAGAAAAACTGAACCATGTTTACATAATTAACACAGGCCAAAGTAGTTGACTATATCCCATTTCCACTATAGATCATAAACAAGAAGAAAGAAAATTGTATTCAATAATAGTATCAAGTATCTATCCAGAAAAAAAGTATCAGTGTTATCAACACTAGTTCTCCAAACAAAACTCAAAATTGAGTAAAAGCATGTTTAATCTTCTTATTAAAGACCAACACTAGACTATTATCTCTACATCTACCGGACCAAATCTCTCAAAGTCTAAAAGTTATACCTATAATCTTGAAAAAAACAGTTCATAAAGACACGCAACAATGAGCATGAGAAAATAGTTGAAATCTGAAGCAGATGACAATAATAACAATGACAACCTGCAGCAAGGGCAAAGTAAATATTACTTCCGATTGATAGTGTTTAACTACAACTTCAAAAACTAAAATGTTATCGAACTAGTAAAAGACTTGAACCTATATTGAACGAGAAACAGGTTTCAAAAAGGAAGAATAGAATGGATCACCTTTGTCAGAGTCATGTAACAGTTCACCATTGAAGACTCTCCAACACCCCAACACAGAATCACTGTGAGAAGAGCGAGGAGAATTGGTGCTAAAATGTTGATAGAAAGAGTTCCTCCAAAGAATTCCTGCCACCATGTCCAATCCAATTCAGAATATGATCTTTAAATACCGGAAACAGCTCTAAAACTGTAACTACATAACTAGGTAAACTTCGTGCAATACTAGCAGCCCTAATGTGATAATCAAGCATCCGTTGACCAAAAACAAGGAATGCAGTGATCTCATTGAAAGCTGAGTAGGTATACAAGTATGCTCTTCCAACAACAGCTGGAAATAGAGATGCTAGCTCGGCATGACACAACACATTCAATATACATGAAAATCCAACTAGTAAGAAACTAATCATCACTCCTGAAATTCAAGACGATAACATACAGCACAATGAGTTCATTACATAATATAATTTCATAAATTAGCTCAAATTTTCAAGACGAAAGATAAACATTTTATAACACAGTGCATTCGATATACATGAAAATCCAGCAAGTATGAAGCTAATCGCGACTCCTGAAATTCAAGACGATAAATATAACACAATGAGTTAGTTCATCACAAACAGAATTTCACAAATTAGCTCAAATTTCTAAGACGAAAGATCAACATTTCTATAACATAGTGCATTCAGTATACATGAAAATCCAGCTAGTATGAAACTAATCGTCACCCATGAAGACGATAATTACAGCAAAATTGAGTTCATCACAGAACAGAATTTCATAATTAGCTCAAATTTTCAAGACAGAATGGGTAAATACATATAAACATCTCTGCTTTATTATGTAAAAGCCTCTTCTAGCTCTATTATGCTTGTACCTTCCCTTAATTTTCCTTATCCATTCTCTTCTCCGGTCATCAACTTAAACTCCCAAATAAGAATCCGTTCAGGCATAATTTAGTAACTTCAGTTGAGAATATGTACCTCGTATAAGGTTTCTCATGTATTAAGCCTAATTTTAACAATGAACTCAAACTCATCAAGTCATGGTGCATTTTCTTCCAAAATCAAACTTTAATTCCACACAGAACATCAATAGAAAGAATTGAGATAACAAGCATGAACATTTCAATATCAACAAGAATTACTCAAGCATATAATCGATGAGTCAAAATATCCAGCCATTGAAATACAACAATAAAAAATGCATATAATGATGAACCCTATGTGTTTTGATTATGTTCAAACGTTTCAGAAGATGAAAACTTAATACTTCCTTACATATAGTTTACTGTTGACTAATATTTTTGTTTACTTAGTCTATGTGTAAGTTACTCAGCAGGTGCTGAATGAATCATTTCTGGATTGCCTAAAGGACTCAGAAGATATGTTTGCTGAAGTCAGAATTTCAATAATTCAGAAGCTGGATACTCCGCTCTGAAGCCGAAGTCTGCTAAAGCTCTCCTCAGAAGTTCTTTGCAGATCAGAAGTATAGACAACTGGAAATTCGCTTCTGAAAGCTTAGTCACGGACTCTGGCTAGCATTTAATGCTCTGACAAGTGCATTTAATGCAAGGCGCCAAAAGTTCAAAAAGCTGTTTTGATGGAGCGCGCTTGTCTGTTCAAGAGAAACCAGTTTTTCCTTGTCTACCCTTTGTTGATCCAATTGAAGAATGATTCCAGTCATCCTCATCTTTGATTTCAAATCACTTACCGGATTTAGTTAAAGAACAAGGATAACGGAATCAAAGTGTTTGAAGACCGTTTGAAGACTTGACAAATTAACGGCTACAACAACTGATGTCATCTCTGTGAAGATTCAAATTTTCCCAACGGTCATCCTCATTCACTATAAATAGTAGCCAAGCTCCAAAGCATCTACCACGCGTGATCATCGAGCAAAATCTCAACGCACTGTTTTAACAAGAAAAAAACAGAGCAACATTTTCCATTCTCAATCTTTCTTAGCATAGTCTTAGTTAAAGTGAGAGAGTGAAGGAAAACAAGTTCATAATAGGAATCTTGTAAACTGATATCGTTTGTGATATTCAGTTAGATTTAAAGAGAGAAATCTAGTTGAGATTAGAGTTGGGTGAGAAATCCAGAAAACAGAGTATTGTTTGTTCTGGTGGAAATCCTTTAACTCTTTTTAGGCTAGTCAGAACTAAGTGAGAAATTAGCTTAAGTTCTGTTGATGTAAAGGAGCTTCTGAACTTGCCATAAAAGTTCTGAATAGTGGATTTATAAAATCTCTGTAGGCTGCGACCTCAGGGGACAAGACGTAGTCACAGGACTTCTGTGGCGAACTTGGATAAATCGAATTGTTCAATCAGGATCTCCTGAACTTCTTTCTCCCTTCTTATACCTGTTATTTTTGCTTCTGTGTACTTGTTTATATTTAGTGCTGAAACAGATTTTCTTTAAAGTATCATTGTCTTTGTTCAGAAGACTGTCCAGAAGTTCTCAAATTAGAACTTCTGTTGCTGAAAACAGTCTAACTGTGTTTAGGCAGAATAGTACTTGGATCAAGCATTGACAAACAAAACTCTAATCTTGATCTTTTATTTTCTTCTTTAAGAAAAGGTTTTATAACATTTGAGTGTCGCCGTATGTCACCAGCTTTAAAACGCCTATGCAAGAAGTAGTGCTAAAACTTACCGGAGAAAGTAATGATTTGAGAGAAAAAGATAATGACCGGAGAGTTGTCCGTTTATGGAAAGGAATATCATGTATTGTTACAAAACCAAAATATATCCGCTTTCGACCAAATTTTTTTTTCCTTCTATGTGAGATATCAACACTTGGACCACCATTCTTCGATTGTTTCCAAATACGTTGCACGGAGCGTAGTGGGACATAAAAATTTGAAGCCACTATCGTTGTCTCTCACTTTTTCAGTTTTCTATCGACACTCTTTTGCAAGAGCATTTCATAGATAGCTTGTCGTAGTTTGTTATTTAGAAACAAATATTTTCTGCCCCCATGTGATGGTTCAATGTTTTCATCGTCTTGATCAATCTCAATATCTTCATCTGTGTATATACAAATATAAAAAGTTGTTACATCTGAATCTACTTAAATCAAAATTTCAATTTTTTTTCACAAATTAAGATTTCAATCTAATTATGGATAAAATTAGCTACCTAATAGTCAACATTCAAAAGCTAACATAACCATTTTAGTATCTTCACAAATCCAGCAGACAAGCATACTAGCAAAAAGCATGTGAGTTTCTTCTTTCACAAAACATGTAAAAATGAAGCAACATGAAAAATAAAGCATGTAGAATAATCTCATTTCTAGATATTGATATGCTAAATAAAAGAATGAGAAGTTATCTATAACAACCATGACATTAAGTATAGTATACTGTAAATATAAAAAGAATGAAGATGAATTGTACGTACCAAATTCTTCAAGATTTTGCAAGTCCAATGAAGAATTTGGATTTTCATTGGAAGTTACTATTGATCAAAGAGTGGTTATCAATAACTTCCTGAAGCAGTTTTGTGAGTGTTCAGGTCAGAAGGTGAATCTGAATAAATGTTTTGAGTACTACGAGTCGAGGTATTTGTGACATCCTAGGGGTTGAAAGAACTTTCGACTTGGGAGTTTATCTTGGTATGCCTATCATTCATGATCGTATTAATAGTAACATGTTTAATTATGTGATTGATAAAGTGAGTAATAGATTGTCTGGGTGGAAGTCCAATTGGCTTTCTTTTGCAGGGAAGATGACATTAATTAAATCTGTGACCTCCGTTATTCCTACCTATGCTATGCAAACGAATTCTCTTTGTAAGCGACTGGATTCTTTTAACAAGAATTTTCTCTGGGGCTCGGAGCCGAATGCTAGGAAAATTCACCTTGTGGGTTGGCCTCTTATCTGTCGATCGAAAGTTGAAGGTGGTTTGGGGATTCATACTACTCAGGACTTTAATGTTGTTATGCTAGCTAAATTGAGTTGGAAAATGCTTAATGATGGGGACTGTCTTTGGGTTCGGGCGTTAAAACACAAATATTGTAGGAACCGAATCAGGTTAGAGATGTTTCGCAGTCGAGCTAATCAATCTATCGTTTGGAGAGGTATTGTTATTGGCTCTCGTCTGGTTCGCTCGGGTGTGAGGAGGAATGTGGTTAAGGGGCGCACTACTAAGTTTTGGCAGGATAGGTGGTGTGGGCATAACCCTCTTCAGGATCAAAGCATTATTGTTGTTCCGACGAATTGGACTCAGCTGATGGTGCGTGATTTTTGGATTGATGGGAAGGGTTGGGATTGGGAATTTTTATCTAATTATCTTACCATGACAACTACTTTTCAGATGGCCTATACTATTATTTTCTCTGACGCTGATTGAGAGGATAATTTCTATTGGCCGAACTCCGCCTTTGGTTCTTATTCTGTTGCGTCTGGGTATCGTCTTCTCTGAGGTAATGGGGCTTGTGTGGCGGACCCTGAGCGGTGGAAAGAAATTTGGAAACCGCAAGTTCCTGAGCGGATTAGATGTTTTCTTTGGCTGGTTAAACATAACAAAATTTTGTGCAACTCTAACTAAAACGAAGACATCTTTCTATTTATGATGCTTGTGATTTTTGTGGTGCTGAAGAATCGATTCTCCATGTTCTTCGTGAGTGTAGCAAGGCGAGGAAAGTTTGGGATTGGTTGGTTCGAAAATGGAGACATCTTTCTGTTTATGATGCTTGTGATTTTTGTGGTGCTGAAGAATCGATTCTCCATGTTCTTCGTGAGTGTAGCAAGGCGAGGAAAGTTTGGGATTGGTTGGTTCCTACTCAAGCTCGAAATTCGTTCTACTCTTTAGATCTTGATAATTGGATTCATGATAATTTGACTGTCACTTTCTTTGTTCGAGATATCTGATGGTTGATCATTTTTTGTATTGGAATATGGTTGCTTTGGAAGTTTCGTAATAACATAATTTTTAACAATGAAAGTGGAATTGATCTTAATGTCGAGGAGGTTATTAGGCGTGCTAGTGAATGCAGCCTGGCTTCTAAGTCTATTCTCAATCCGAGATTTATGAGTAAAGAAGAGAGATGGATTAATTGGGGTCCGCCGGAGGATGGTTGGGTGAAGATGAACTCGGATGGGGCCAACAAGGGCAATCTAGGTTTTGCTGCTGCTAGGGGTGTTTTGCGCGGTAGTAGGGGCGACTGGTTGGGTGGTTTTGCTGCAAACCTTAACATTTGTACAACTTATCTCGCGAAGGTCGAAGGGTTACAGGGAAGTGATTATTGAGTTGGACTCTAGTTTTGTACTTGCTTTTATGCATAGTCAGGTGAGTGCTAACCATCCTTATGGTTGGATTATTCATCGTTGCCATGAGATTAGGGATCGAAATTGGGAAGTGCGGTTTCTTCATGTCTATCAGGAAGGAAACCAAGCGGCTGATTGGATGGGAAATTTCGCAGGCTCTCTTGCCCTGGGTCATCACAAGTGTGGTGTGCCTCCAGCAGACCTCTAGAGTATTCTTCTTGACGATCGAAATGGTCGATTAGCTAGGAGAATTGTTTCGATGTAATTTCTTTTCTTTTCTTTTCCTTTCTTTCTTTTTTTTGATGTCCAGGCCTTGAGCCCTCCTATTCTACCAAAAAAAAAAAAGCAACAAAGTTCTCTTGAATTTATGATTCTCTTGACTTTGTAAAATTATTATACGGCAAGTTTATATCAAATTCCGTCAAAGGTGTCCTTGTACCTAAATATCAAGATTCGGTTTGACACCTAACATCATGACATGGTATGATGAGATCAATCTCGTACAGAGACATACTTACATCCCAAATCAATTTTTACAATTTTTTGTTTATTTGAGAAAATAAAAGAAGATTCAGTGTTACATAGAGAATGTTACAAATTTTAAAAAATTGGTGAGAAAGTTTTTCACCGCCAAAAATTACTTAAAATAATGTGAATTGGTTTTAGGTTTGACGCTAAATAATTTCGAACGAATATTATGAAACAAAAGGAGTATTATACATACACACACAAATCATTATTCTCTTACATTTTCTTCTCCATTATTATTTTAATAAAAAAAAAAAACCAAACCGTCCATTAATATCTCTTTTCTCTCTATCCAAAATAAATGTCATGTGATAAAATTCAATCAAAAAATTCCTTACTTATAGTGTCAATGACAACTATTATCTTGTTCAAAACACCACTTCCATCATCATCTCTCTCAAGGTACTCTGAATCTTAATGCAGATGTTATCGCTGCTGCGATAACTACCACCAAAACCAACGCCACCTCACAACATAATATCTTCTTCATCCTCTACCTTTCTTCCCCAATTTGTTTTAAACAAAAAAAAAAGGAAAAGTTTAGTTTTGGGTGAAACGTGTATTAATTTTGATAGCGATGAGAATGATATTAGCAGCAGGTTAAAAAGGCATGACATTAGCATCGATCCACTGAGTCGCCGTGTTAGATAAGAAGCGAAATATCGTCATTAATAGCTCCGATAATGATTCCAATTTTAGTAATTAGCGTAAAATTTAAGAACTTTTGGATTGACTTCGTAGAGTATGTAGAGTATGACTTTCTGTATCACAATACTTTACAAAATCTTTGCAGTGGAGGCCGGTGTCGGTAAACTGTCGGCAACTATTAAATTGGCTATTTTTTCTAATTTTCATCATATTTCTTTTGTTTTCATATTTTAGTTATTTTAAAAAAATTAATTAAATTTATCAATAACAAAATTAATTAAAAGTTTACATATGACTTTATTTTAATGATTTTTGAAAAGTTAACGTACACATTAGTGGAAGTGAATTTCACCTCCTGATATGGAGATGCTTCTTATATGTTTTCGTATTCAATGTTTACAAAATTGCTAAATTCAAATAGCTCATGAAACGAGTGTAAAGTTTAGGGAGCTAATGCGAATTTTTTGTCAAATTAAAGGGGCGGATGAATTATTTAGCCATTTATTTTTCCGCGTATATACGACGCTAGCAAAACTTATCTACAAGGTTGCCGTCCATTTTTCTATCATTAACCTAATCCTAAGAAACTCCACCACGTGTTTTCCTTTGAGCCATGGATCTTTCTACTCCTCTTTAATCACGTCCGTCAATCCCACAATATAACAACGCCATTCCTTCTCTCATTTCAACCATTCTCTTCATCTTCTTTCTTTCATCTCCCCTCATTTCTCAGATCTCCTCCTCAATTCTTAACATCTACGCCTAAAATTCAAGCCATCATCTCCGGTGCTCTCCGATCTGCGTGATGATTGTAATTTCAATGGAATCGGTGAATATATCAGGTATGTACCGTTCTCGAACTTCTTTTGACTATGCTTCAATTATCAGTCTATTAAATCATTTCTTGATTATGTTTCAGATCTCATGTCGATCTGGCGTTTGCTGTTTCTCGATCCTGAATCTGGTGATGTACAAGAAGAAAGATTGAGGTTATGAGTCATCTGACGATAATGAACGACGGCAAACATGTTCGTGAAGTTTGATCTTGACGGCGTTAACAAGGTGAAATCGGCGCATCGATGAATCGACGATCTTACGTTGAAGCGGTTGTGTTAAACAGTGTATGAATCTAGAAGATGTGTATTATCGCGATGATATGGATGAATCGAGATGTGTGTTAATATCGAAGGATGTAAAAGATATATCAGTAGGATGAAAATAGCCACAAAATTGTTTAATTGTTTGATGTGGCTATTAGATCCTGAGTAGATGTATCTTTGTCGTCCGGTCCGGTCCGACCTTTGCCATGACAGGTGCGCTTGCTTGGCAGGTCAACGAATTAATAAAAAATGAAAGGTTTCTGTGTTTTTGAGGGGAGATCGCACGGGGATTTCCCGGGTTCTCCTCTCTGTGTCTCGTGTTCTTTCTTATCCTTTCTCCTTACCCTTGAATTCATACAATATATTCCGTCGCTGGCTCTCATCAACTCCCCCCAATATAAGCAATATCTCCACTCGCGATGGTTTGCGCTATGAGGTATACTCTAAATTTGATACTCTACTTTATTCTCTGGTTTAAATAATTATTTATGCTTCCAAAAGAAATCAAGCACCTCGATAATATTTTATTTGCAACGTGTTATGTTCTTGAAGATTCAATTATAAAGGGCATTAGTGTTTGCAATTCGCAGTTGTACGAATTTTGTGGAGTTCAACAAAACCAGGATGTATATTCTGTAAGGTAAAATTGAATGTGCCCTTGACAATATTTTGGGTGCAATTTAGTACCAAGCTCTTTTGGATAATAAGCATTAACTACAATTATAAAATAGTTGCATAATGATTATTTGTGCTTAAATTCAATTGGCTGTTATTTCCCTGGCAATATGATTTACCATGAATGTTTACAATTCTTGGGTAGCAATACTTGATTGTTACTATCAATAGTGGGTTTTGTTATCCAATCCTAGACTGTTAATGTATCTTGCGAATTGTTATTCGAGACTGTTCATGTATTGTTGCTTTAGATCATATTTTTAGACTCTTCAGTTAGATGATATTCGGGCTCGAGTTCTTTTGAGTTGGCCAAAATCTGTTGTAGTTTTGTTGTACTGGAAAATAGACAGCAAGAGCGATTGGTTTTCTGTTGATCAGCATCTCTTTATTGTGGGAACAAGACATGAGGTGATGAAATTTTAGTCTGATTCTATCTAGTTTACTCTTGTTGTCTCCAATAGATTAACTAATATATATGCTTTTTAATTTTAAGCTTTGCATATAATAGGTTTTTTGACTTCTATTTTCTTGTGCCAGCTAATTCCGAGCTCCTGTCTATTCTGCTTCTAATTCATTGTGCTCTAAAGGCTTCATCTTTAACATCATCTATCGTTGTTCTTTGAATCAATTAAGATAATCTGTACTGAAGAATCTTTTAAGTTTGAATTGACGAAGCTAATGTGTTCATGTTTTGTTTACTACTACTGAACAACCTATCATGCTGCACATTTGTTTATAAGTCTCGAAGTTTGTTTTAATTCAACTCTTCATATTGCCAGTTATATCATTTATTTTGAAGTATCCACTTTAAAATTTTAATCATGCATTAGTGCAGCTCTAATATCTAAAATTGATTTTTGAATGTTTTATGCTGATTTTCCTAATGTTTTAATGTAATATTTTCGAGATAATAATACAGAATCTACCTTTTTCATTTTATTATGGGATGTTCCTTTTCCTTTTCTTATCTCTTTTGATAGATTAAAATGTCTACATTCACAATTTATATCTGGTAAATATATCCAATGTTAGACACTTTTTATTGAGAGGATTTATTTCAAAGAAACATAGGTCGGCCAACATATTTGTACTTATTTAAGTATAGCATTAGGGTACCTTTATCATTCTAAATTCGATCCATAATTATTTGATGGAAAAATTTTTACTCTTTTAAGCTCAATTTATTTGTTTTCCAGGTTTGGAATATACTATTGTCAAAATAAAGATAATGATGAAATATGACCAACAAGACAAGAAGACTGTACTTTATTTTAGGACATTGTCATTCTGCTGAGTTTTTATTTCTTTAGCACTATCAGTACATAGGGGCAAGAGTTTGTCTACATGGAGAAAATATCAGAATGTTTTTTATCTTGGACAAGGGTGATGTTGTGAAGATCTGTAAGCTAAAAATGGTAGAGCGCTCGATATGTATTATCGTGAGGTTGGTGGTTCGAATCCATCCAGGTCTATTTTTATATAATAAGGTTGAAGTTAAAATTGAAGTTTTATAAAAACTTGGATTGTGAAAGCTGTAATCTTTAAAGCTTGTCTTTGAGTAGAAAACGGTTCTCATTGAAAACTTGAACCGCAGGAGCGTTGTGTTTCACAAGTGTTTTTTGAGTAGAAAACGGTGTTCATTGAAAACTTGAACTGCAGGAGTGTTGGTATTAATTAAGATTGCCATGCTGGACTTGTAAAAAATCAGGTGAGGGACGTGTATTAGTTTTGCACCCTTGGAAAGGACTGATGCTGCAATCGTTTAAAAAGCTGAAGCAAAAGGTATATGTATTGGCTAGGGTCAGTTTATTTAGGGGTAGGGGGTCGGTGTGTAATGTATTTGTTTCGCACCCTTGGACAGAACTGACGCGAAAGGGTTTGCATTTGCTTCGATCATTAAAAAGCAGAAGCCTTTTAGGTAAATGGTTAGGGTTTAGAGTTAGGAACAGGATTAGGGTAGGAGTATTTGTTTCGCACGTTTCGAGAAACCTGACGCAAAAGGTTTTACATTTGCTTCGATCAGTTAGACAACCGAAGCAGAACTATTTGCTTCGATTTTTAACAAAGAACTGACGCGAAAGGTATATATTTGCTTCGACTCTCTGGAACGACCGAAGCCAAAATCATGTATTTGTTTCGATCCTTTGCGAAGAGCCGACGGGAAAGGTTTTCATTTGCTTCGAGCACTAGGGTAGGCCGAAGCAAAAGGAGTTCATTTGCTTCGATTCTCTTAAAAGAGCTGACGCGAAAGGTTTTGATTAGGGTTAGGGACGGACCCTAACCCTCCTCAACCCTGATGCGAAAGGTTAGGGTTAGGGTCCGTAACCCTAACCCTAACTTGAAAGGTTTCATTTGCTTCGATCTGCGGACAGACCGAAGCCAAAGGCATGTATTTGTTTCGATTTTTTGGAAGACCCGACGGCAAAGGCATTTGCTTCGACCCCTGGAAGGCGAAGCAAATGAAGTCCATTTGCTTCGCTTCTCTTGAGAGAGCTGACGCGAAAGGTTTTGATTAGGGTTAGGATCCATAACCCTAAACCCTGACCTTGACTCGAAAGGTTTACATTTGCGGAGAGCCGACGGGAAAGGTTTGCATTTGCTTCGACCTACCTGAGAGGCCGAGGCAAATGGACTTCAGTTGCTTCGGTTATCCTGAGTGAGCTGACGCGAAAAGGTGATATTTGCTACTGTTTTTAAGGCAGACTGAAGCGAAAATTGTCTACTTTGCTTCAGTTTCTCAAAAGATCCGTTGCATTTCCCATACATGCAGCCGAAGCGAAATGTGTCTAGCATATGCTTTTTTTTTATCTAAAAGTAAATTAAAATTTTTGAATTCAATGAAGGTCGAATATTATTTATCACTAGTCAAACTGTGACGAAAATATCCGTCCCTAATATAAAGGCTCCGTCATCAAATAAGCATTGAGACGGAAAACGAACGTCCTATATTGAGAGCGCCGTTTCTCAACAGAAGGTTCAGGTCACGGAACAAAACGTCAAAGCTTAAGAGAAATCTGGGCGGAAAAATAGCATCAGTAATCCTTTCGACATTCTAACGTCCCGCAATACTAGGACAGGACTGAAGACGGAAATAAACGCCGCAATTTCTACACCATCTCAGAATTACATTAGTGACGTAAATTCCGTCACTTATAGCCAATTAATTATTAATTGGATTGAAGGGAACTCAAGTGACCATAAAATCTAGTCAATCTTCTTCGGAGAAGAAAAGATGAAGAGATCATAAATTTTACTCTAATAAGTGGCAGAATCATCATATGCTCCAACAAGGAACAACAAGAAGTATAAAATGAATCTCATTTTAAAAAACTACAAAACTGATACAAGTGGTTGTCTGTCCTTTATC
The DNA here is from genome assembly GCA_028411795.1 of Euphorbia peplus. Taxonomy (NCBI): domain Eukaryota; kingdom Viridiplantae; phylum Streptophyta; class Magnoliopsida; order Malpighiales; family Euphorbiaceae; genus Euphorbia; species Euphorbia peplus. The sequence goes on along the minus strand of CP110839.1, from coordinate 21,154,968 downwards.
ACAAATAAATGAAAATGAAGTAAAAATTGGAAACACATGAATGGATCAACAAAATATTGATATTGACAAAAGAACATAGGAAAAGCTGAGATAGATATAGAGATACATACATTAGGGCGATGCTCTGGACTCTTTCTCAACATTCCTTTGATCAACATTTTCCTACAAGATGAAATTTAAACTATCAGCAATATGCACTGATTTAATAATGGTTGATCATCATTCAATAGCTGCATAAGGACACGTCCCATTTCTTGAGATAGACAAAAATAAAGCAACAGACTTGTGAGATGCTTTATCATGAAGGCAAGCATCACTTTGATCTACCAAAAAGTGAGCCTTGGTTGGGTTAGCAATCGTTCAAAATAGCCAAGGAACAATATAAGAAAGGATGAATAAAATAGAGTGAGCACGTCACTATGCAAAATGGCTTACAAGGCAATTTAGTAGGAAACAGGATTAGCCTTGAGCTATCTAAATTGACAATGTTGTTGCATATTTCCCCTACTAGAAATCTCGCTAGTCTTGTGTAATTTAGATTACTATTACAAGAAAGAAAAAGAAATCCCCTCCTAAAAAGCGTTTATGGCTCGAGAAATAGCCATCTTGACAAAGGCATAAAAGGACACATTCAAAGAAGGGGGAGAGGCTATCAGCTTTCCTAGTCGATAACTTTCTCTTTGTACCATCTGGAAATGCATAGAACTGAAACTTATATACTTCATAATGCCGAGGAAAAATGGATTGAACTAAATATGGACAAATCCTACAAGAAATTCAGGTACTAAACAAGGATATTTAATATCCAAGGACTTCTGACATGGCAAAAATCAACAAATGACGCACGAATGATATTTGCAGAAATACACAAAATAAACCCAATATATACAGACACATTCAACCGTTGATTTATTGTTTTTACATACTCAGCGGAATGCCTGAACTGAAATTCATTTTCGATATAAAGAAGTACATGTTCAATTCAAGCCAAGACAATCAGTCAGTTTCAAGAATCATGGTTGGAGCAATGAAAACAATGTAAGCTTTTCTGTCAACCATGTTTATTTCCGAACAACTTTGTTGCTAACTTTGTCATCTATAAATATGGCTTAGGCCCTACTGCTACAGAAGCATTAGACACCCAGTGGAATTATAAAAGCTTGTTAAAGCTGACTTCATAAAAAGTGTACAATGTACTTATTTATTAAAACACACGAGTACGAGACCAATAAAATACATAAAAGTGCAGCAAAACTTACAAGGTTGGGGAGTAACAGGCTGGCAAAGGGCCAATTGAAGAACGGTTTATCTTGCTGATCAATCCTGCCATATCCTGCAAGACATATAAAGGCCATCAGGAAATGAAAGAAGTGACATGCTTTATGAGATATTACCATAAACGTTATCACAGGCTTTTCTGGACCACAGCGTAAAGATAAAAGTGCATGGACCCTTGATCATTTTGTAAGTGTATGACGGCTACAGAATGTCTGTTACAGTACGTGTTACACATACACTACTCTTTACTAGTGTAGCCGTAGCCGTGTCCGTGTCCGACACTATGTCCATATCCATGTCCTAAATTATACAACCTGTTCTAGCAGACGTATAACCGATGGTTGGGACAATGAAACAAAAATATTAGAAAAATTATCAGAACATGGGAGACTTACAAAAGCTTTGAAAGCAGGGCAATGAGCTGCCATCTCATACATGCAACATCCCAGAAAAACAAAAAATACCCAGTTCAGCCAAAAGAAAAAGGAAGACATGAGACTTAAAACACAATCTAGGCATTTCATACCCAACGACCAAATGTCTGATTTGAAACCATAAGGAATGTCTGCAAGGAGTTCAGGACACATATAATTAGGTGTTCCTACAACCTGCAAATAGTTATCACTTCTCTTCATGAAATCATTATATCTAAGGTAAGTAACTACATGAACTGCTAACTTATATGCTTTGGAATTTGCCGAATCAGGATTGAGAAGTAACAGAGTATTAATACACTACAATTTATTAGTTGTTTTAAAGGCTTCTTATGTTTAAGTGCAAATAAAAAAAGCAATATGATTTTTTGACCATGAATTTCCATGAAACAAATGACAGTGGCCTCCATGGCCATAATCAACTCTAATTAGGTGATTACCCTAGAAAAAAACTATTGAAAATAATAGAACTCAGCTGCAGCCGCATGATCTTAGCAAGATCAGAACGCACACGAGTCAATGATGTTTGACCATAGTTTATGGCGACATGGATAAAATAATAGTCAATTATGTAGTTAAACTTGTTCATTAAAATCCTAGCATATCTGTGGCATCTTAAGTTCACATAATATCTAACCAGCAAGAGAACAAATTCACAACATCAAAAAATAGCTTTCAAAAGAAATTCAAAACTTGAAGATTAAAGCTACAGTCTCGTACCCTGTCTAATCAAATTGCATAGCTAGTTAAGTTTGATGCCTTAAATTAAAAGTCTCGTACCCTGTCTAGTTAACAATTTGCTTCAATTCCTAACTAATTAAATAATCATTTCTGCATCTATCAATAGAAAAAACCGAGGCATACAAAATCAAACCCTAAAACAAACATTCTAAATCAGCAAATACCACAATCATATGCAAAAACATCAATGTTCCATCGAGTTCACAGCTCAACCATCAATCTCAGATCCATATAATATACAATTCATCACTTAACTTCAACTTATATACTCTCTTTCAATAGCACTGTTTTAAAAGATGAACACATTGACCGCCTAGGCGCTAAAAAACGAGACTCCGACTGGACCGATTTGAGTCCAGGTTAAAAAAAACCCGACTAATCACCAAATTCCTAACATGTTAGCACCTCATCACTACACTTAAAACACCACAAGATCTATACACTCAATAGAGACGTTCAAATGCATTTTATTTTTCTTATGAACACTCAAATGCCAAAACCACAAACAATTCAAAGAAAGTTGAGTAACAAACCATTACTCAAAAATAAAAAAACAAAATAAGAAAAGTACAGAGAAGGTTACCTGGTTAGGTGAATTCCTTCTTCATGACAGATTTATGAAGCAAAGCAGCAGGTTTGTTTGCTTCTTGAATTTGAGTGGAGACTGGTGGCGGTGGGGCTGTTAGGGTTACGATGGTAGAAGAATACAAGCGGCGGAACTAAAAGGTAGGTTGTGTAACCCTAGTTTTCAGAATCATTTTTTTATACCCTTTCAACCATTTAATCCTGGCCTTCCATCTATATACCAATCAATGGCCTTCATCTTTCTACTTTCTCTAAACAAATCAATACCCCAATTATTTATAACTCTTCTTTTATACAATCTATAATTCAATTAAAATTACCTTAATCAAAATTATTAATCTACTTTCCATAAAAATTATAAACAAAAATTATTAATCTACTAATAATGTGTATAAATGAGTCTATTTGTCTTGTTTTAATTGGTTCAAAGTTTCACCTAAGTATGTCTAGTTGGAAGTATAATGGTACCTTAAAATTTCTCTTCGAAAAACGGTCAGCTTCAACTTTTCCAAATGAAAAAACAACCTTTTATTGCCTAGATTGGATTGTTTTGGTTTTGGTTTCTTTCCGGTCCAAAAATATCACTACTTTTTTTTTTACTTTTGAAAATATGCGTAGGGACTATAAAACTATTCATGCTACTATCATCGTGACAACAACCTTAATTATGTCCTCTTTTTGTTATAAATGAATAAGATAGCAATTAAGAAATAATTCGCATTGTTCCACATGAATTGAATATTAATTTCTATTTTCTTATATAATAATAAATTTTAAAGAATAGGATTCGTGTCTAAGACATTTCACTCACTCACGACACATATTAATTTCTAAAAATCATCAATGGTAAATTAAGGGTCTGTTTGGTGCAGATGTTCCTGTTTGATGTTCCTATTTGTTGTTGCTGTTTCATTTTGCGGTTTGCTGTTTGATAATTGCTGTTTGGTAAAATCATAATTATTTATTGTTGTTAGCATGTAAAATGACTAATATGAGCATAATTAAATTTTTTAAATGTAAATGCAAAGGACATTAAAGGAAACTAAAATCCGTAGAGATTTTTTTTTGTAGAAAAAGCAGTATTTTACTGCTTCTTGAAAAAACAGTTGCCTTTCACCTAAAAAGCAACAAACATCATTTTCTAATTCCTAACCAAACACCCAATTAACTGCTTTTTAGATCGAAAAAACAAAAAGCAGCTGGGAAACGGTGAAACAAACACCCTCTAAGGGAAGTTATTCTATCTGCTCATAGGATAGAAAATCTGATCCAAACTCTTTTTTCAGAAATTGCTTCAATCAGAGGCAATTTTGGTGAGAGTATCTGCTTTCAGTCAGCAGGTGACGTTCAACAACATAGAAACTTCCTTTCAGAATCTCTGGATATACTTCGTCTTCTAAACAAAGACTTGACCAGACTTAGACTTAGTTATTATAGCAACAAAATGATAAAGCAATCAGAAGCAAATATAACAATTAAATATAGATAAGGGAGCAAGCTTCAGAAGGTGCAAACTCAACAGTTTATCCATGTTCACTACAGAAGTTCTGTAGCTAATCTTGTCTCCAAGAATCCCTCCTCAAGGTTTGAATCCACTGAGTTTATCTTTATGTGGCAGACACAAAACTCTTTTACAATCAGAAGTTCCTAGCTAATTTCTCACGAAGAAACAATATGCTTACCCTACAGTTATACTAATTGCAACACCAACCTAAAATGAGTTAAAAGATTTTCACCAACAGTCTTATACCCAGGCTTTAGTTTTTATACCTAACTCAAACATCACTTGTATTTCTCTCTTTTCTAACTGAATATCACAAACTATATTAGTTTGTAATTTCTATTATGAAGTTGTATTTTCTTCACTCTCTCTCTTTTACAATTTAGAATTATAAAAGAAGGAAAGTGGAATGCTCTATTTTTACTTTATAAAAAATAGAGTTGCGTTGACTCAGTTCAAAGTCACGTGTGAGCTTCAATTTGAGTAGACCTCATATTTATATATACTTTGAAGAGGACTGTTGATGAATTTGAATCTTCAATTTGTGAGATAAAGGAAGTAGCCTTTTACTCTACTTTCTACTCAAACGATCTTCAAGTACAGGGATAAGATGTCCGTTAATTTGTACTTGTTTTAAATCCACTTGTTACCGAGAAATTGTAACTTGAATCCACGTAAGCCAAGCTTCCTGAAAAACAGCAAACGTTAGCCTAAAGGAGGCCGCTGATTGGCGACCCCTCTCCGATGCTAAAGTTAGTATGGAACTTGTAATCGGAAAAGTGATAAACTCAAAGTGTGAGTCAAGAATAATGTACCTTTAGCTTGTAGAAAGTCCCACATATTTATAGCTATTTGATCATGTATCCTAATCCTAATCGAACTAGGACTATACCTCGAATTATCCCTTTTTAGTATTAGAATTATAATCCCAATTAGCTTGTGTTGTCCTAATCGGACAAGGAGACCTAAAGAGGAATACTTCGCTTTGTAGGAGAGACATTCTCCTTTCTTTGACTATTCAACGCACGCCTACGTGGACATCAAGACTATTCAACATAGTTTATCCGTCCTACGTGTTTGAAAGCTAAATGACTATTGGTCCACGTGTCATACGAAATATTAGGTGATAACAGAAGCCCCCCCAAAAGGATAAACAAGTTCCTTTAGGGCTTATGTCTCAAAATACCTCCAAATACTTCCAAATTAAACAAAGCCCAACTGGCAGGCCCATGCAACAAAATATGGCTGTTGAGCCCAGAAGCTTTGGACATCAAGTCCAACCACTTCTAGCGCACGCTTCACTTCAAACCTCCACACTTGTCAACAGGCGTGGTCTCTAACTTTAAACTCCCTCCAATTACACGAAAGGGTTTTGTAATTCAAAACACCATTTCGCCTATAAATAGCAGAGAAAAACCCTTCACCTTTACGCTTTCAAACAATCAAAATTCTCCCAGCAAACTCTTCTCCGGATTTCTGCAAAGTGTAAGTAGTCCTTAATCTTCCTTCTATTTCATTCCACATTCGTTATGGCCTCCTCATCGCTGAATCTCACTTCCTCGGACGAAACTTCCCAAAACTCAGATCTTGAATTACATCACCGACGTCGCCAAACCATTATGGATTGGTCCGAAGACGAGCTAACCCCAACCAGAACTCAAAACCCGAAGCCAAGAAACACACATAGCGCAAACCCTAGGAACCCTAATCCTCCGATTCAAATGCCAAACCGTGCGCCACACCCTCAACAGGGTCTCTGGACCACAGCCCTACCTCACGAAGCGACCAAGATCAACACAATCGAGGCGCTCCGTGAGTTGAAAAAGAAATTCCCCTGCCTTAAAGATTTCGATTGTGCGGTCCCCACGCCCGAAGACAGGATGTTTAGGGGAAAAATCCACAAGGTGGCTGTTCTCGAGAGGCATCTTGAATATGGGATGAGGTTTCCTTTCCCCGAGGTGGTAAATGACATTCTCAACGAGTTCAATCTCTGCCCTGCACAGATCGTTCCCAACTCGTGGGTCGAGATGCTTGCGCTCGTGCGTGTATGCCAGGATCTCGGTGTTCTGCTTACCGGAAACCTCTTCAAACATCTCAGGACTCCGATCAAGGCGTTAAAACACCCGTGCGTCTCATTCAAAGAAGTCCACGAACCCAAAGGCTTAGTCGGTGGCAAACCTTCATCACACAGTGGCCATCGCTCACGATGGATCTGGGTCGGACCTGAAGATGGCGACCTTCGATGGCCCTGGAGGATTGATTTTAACGAATTTCCTACCGATCCGAGTACATGGAGAAACCCTACGAAGAATGTGATTCTTAACGAGGAGGAGCAATGCTCCCTTAAGAAACTCCAAAAATATAAACCTCCCACTCCCATCTCCCTCGAGCGATTTTTGACTCGTTATCGAGGCAACATGCCTATCGCCGCGGTGGGAGAAGATGGAACCATTTTTTATTACCCTGCTCCCGAAGTTAACCGGGCTCATCTCGGGGAGCCCATTTCTCTTCCAAAAAATCCTTGTAAGCTTTCTTGATTTTAACTATGAATTTGTTATTTGCAGGCATTTTATCATGGCCCCTAAGTTATCTTACAAACAACGCCTTGCAGCTGCCCGACTGAAGGCTTTAGAAGGTGAAAAACAAGCTCCTTCTGTCCTCGTTTCCCCAAAAGGTCCTCGGGCCACGACCAAGAAAGTCCGAGCTTCATCAATTGGCCACAATGCTATCTCCGAGGACTGTGAGCCCGAGGTGGCACCAATCGAGGAGACGCAAGCTCCCGAGCCACAATTACAGGACGAGGGCCCTGGTAATTCTATCGAACCTTGGAAAAAACTTCTTTGCACCTCTCGATTTTATTAAGCTAATTTCTCGTAACTTCTATGTAGAAATCCAAAACATCTCATCGGAGGTCGACCCCGAGGCCCAAGATCCCGAGGTCCTAGTTTCCGATGCCCCTGAAATCCAAAACCTCGAACATCAAGGGGTCCCAAAACAAACTCGCTCGAAGAGGAAAACTCCCTCCATCTCCGTCGACACCTCGATTCTCGAGGACGGAAACGCCATGGAGACCGAAAATCCCGAAGGTCCCCATGCTAAACGTGTCCGAGAGATCGAGGGCACGAGCTCACCATCGCATCCATCGGCCTGGGACCCAAATTGGCATCCTTATTCCAACTGTCCCGAGATAACGAATGCCAAGGGAAGGGTACCACCTGAGGCCTCGTTAGATGGCTACGAGAGATATAAACTCTATAACGTAAGCTTCTCTATCCCTTTCTTTGACACTAAGACTTTTTGTATCGCCCTAACTATTCGATATTGAATCAGTTCTGGTCGGAGCGCTTTCCTCGAGTCTCTCTCAGCGTCCCTGCTATTGCGGAAGACGTTGCCCAAACCTGCCTCGTTCCCGAGGAGGTTAAACTCGCCGAGAAGCTAACTGACGAGGAGTTGGCAAAACTTGTACACGTCAGACAGGCTAAGGTAACGATCTTAGTTATAACTTTCGCAACATTTCTTTGAATTGTTTTAAACCGTTTTCTCATCATTTTTTTTCTTTACCTTTACAGGCCATGGCTGCAACGGAGATCATGTCCTACCGCTTTCTCCAGAAATCTGCATCTCTCGAAGATTACCGTCACAAGTGGGCGGTAGTTTCCGATAAACTTGACACGGCCGAGGACGCTTTGAGTGCTCAAACAAAAATCCTGCAATCTGCTCAACACATTGGTCGTGAAAAAACCTTTGAGTGTGAGAGATTGAAGGTTGAATGTATTCAACTAAACAAAGCCCTCGAGGCCTCGAAAAAACGAGTTCTGGAGCTCGAAGATGAGATGCAGTCGCAATGGTATGACTCCTGCTTTGCACTAGCAAGTCTTCATCAGGGTGCGCGAGCCCAACTTGCCTTGGAGAAAATTGACCAGGCGACCTGGAGGGCTCGAGGACGGGAGGTAACTCAAAAGCTTCGATCTCAACTCGAAGCTTCCGAGAAGGCCAAACAGGACCAGGATGCTGCTCACGAGGAAGCCATTGCAAAAATGGAGGAGAACGAGATTTGGCGTATGTCCAGATTCAAAACTCGTTTCGTTCAGTCCATTAGAGAACGGTTCCCTGACATTTCCTTGGAAGATCTCAAATTCTTTGTGAATGTGAATCCTCCCGAGGACGATGAAGAAGCAGATGCTGTCCTCGATGATACCTTTCCCGAGCCTGACTCACCCAAGGAAGGGATCCCTGTCGATCCAATATCCGCAGTTGAACCTGTGGAATAGTTTTTCGTTTTATCCTTTGTAATCATTATTCTAATGAAAATGTCACAACTTATCGTATCCTGCCTTTTACATATATCATGTGTGCAAGTTTATTTTCAGTTGTACTTAATAAATCATATATTTTTCTTATTTGAACTTTGATTGTTCGCAGCCCTCGTAGTAGCCCCCCCTTTGTTGTCTGGTCGGGCTAACTCTTGTAGGGTGGATTCTTACCACGACGTTCTTAGATTTGGTTTTAATCGAAGCCTTCTAGCATGCATAAGCTTGATTTTAAAATATAACCAAATTGTCCAGTGTTGAATACTTAGAACAAAACTTTCGAAATAAGACAAGCGTTTCATAATGAATTTCTAAAAATCCGAGCATTTTTCATTTGCAAATAATTCCTAAGTAATATCTGAATCAAATGTCATTGATGAAAACGATGCCTCGAGGGCCTTTATTCGTAATAACTCCTAAGCTGAATTCTGAGTTTATACATAGTCAAAAAAGAAGAAGAAAATGAGAACTAAAAATAATACTTTCTAAGAGAGACTGCATTCCAAGTCCTTGGAACCTCAGCGCCATCAAGATGCTGTAAACGGTAAGTGTGTGTTCCGACGCATTCTATGATCCGAAATGGTCCTTCCCACTTAATTCCCAGTTTACCTTTGCCTTGTCTCGAGCTTGATGCTGCTGTACTACGGAGAACGAAATCTCCTTTGAAAAATTGTCTTGGTCGTACGCCTTTATCATAGATCCTCTTTGTTCTAGCTTTATACGCCTCGATTCGTGCAAGCGCCATTTCCCTTTTTTCCTCGAGGTCATCCAAGTTATCTCGCAAGTTTAGTTCATTCCATTCTTCAGTATAATGGAGAACCCTTGTACTTGGTACCTTAGTCTCGACCGGAATAAAGGCTTCCGTCCCATAAGTTAACGAGAAAGGGGTTTCTCCAGTAGCTGTCTTTGGTGTTGTTCGGTACGACCACAAAACATGATACAGCTCTTCGACCCAATTTGTTAACTTCTCGAGGTGAGTTAAGCGCCTTTTGATTCCTTCCATGATCGTTCGATTAGTCCTCTCGGTCATTCCATTCGTCTGTGGATGGAAGACAGAACTAAACCTAAGCTTGATCCCTTCTTTCTCGCAAAAGTGTCTAAATAAAACACTGTCGAACTGTTTGCCATTGTCTGTGATTATCGTATTGGGGACCCCAAAACGATATACAATGCTATTCTTGACAAATTTGACGATCTGCTGGGCCGTTATCGAGGACACTGCTTCCGCCTCAACCCACTTTGTAAAATGATCGACAGCTACGATAACATACTGCCTTTGATTAGTCGACATCGGAAACTGTCCCACGATATCGACTCCCCATGTGGCAAATGGCCATGCTACCTTTATACCTTCTAATCCTGAGGCCGGGCTTTTCAAAACTGGAGCGTGAGCTTGACACGCAGCACACTTCTTTACAAACTCCGCAGCATCATTGTTCATTTGAGGCCAGTAATAACCTAATAACCTCGCCTTTCGAGCAAGAACATTCCAGCCCTCATGAGCCCCACATGATCCCTCGTGGATTTCTTCTAAAATCTTGGCTCCTTCCTCGATCCCGACTGCCTTGAGCCATGGTTGGGAATATGATCTTCGGAATAAATTTCCATCTACGACCGTGTATCTACTCGATTTCCTCACGATCTTCGGGTGTTGAGACTTATCTTCCGGCAATTTACCTTCGTACAGATATTCAAAGATCGGCCAGTACCACTCGTTTCCTCGATCGAGTGCAAATACTTCTTTCGAATCGATACTTGCGCATGGAATGACCTGTATATCACAAGGACACAAATTTAAGTTAGTAGGATCAGATGCTAACTTTGCCAAGTGATCGGCCTCCATATTTTCCTCTCGCGGGATCTGTACAATCTCAACTTTACATCCCATGAGCTCACATTCCTCAATTGTACGTTTTACCATCTCGTGATACTTTTTCATTCGAGCATGTTTGGTTTCCCAAGAATTTCTTATCTGATTGGTTGCTAATCCAGAATCACTCTTAATGATGGCCTTGTCTGCCCTGATTAGTCTAACCAAACGCAGCCCGAGCAATATTGCCTCGTACTCTGCAGCATTATTTGAGGAATCAAAGCCCAAAGTTGCAGCGTGCCTGAACACCAACCCATCTGGACTTTTGCAAAAAACTCCAATCCCAGATTGACTCTTATTAGCACTCCCATCGACGAAGATTTCCCAAGTATTTAATACTGGCTCAATTTCTTCTTCAGGTGGAACCTCGATCAAAAAGTCAGCAAGAACTTGAGCCTTTTTGGACGGCCTTGGCTCGAATCTTACATCGAACTCCGTGAGTTTTATGGACCATTCCGTCAGTCTCCCCGAGGCCTCAGGTCGTGAAAGAATTTTCCTGAGTGGGGTGTCCGTACGAACTACGATGGTATAACTCAAGAAATAGTGTCTTAACTTTTGAGCAGCAATATACACCCCGAAAGCCAGTTTCTCCATTTTAGGGTATCTTGATTCTGCCCCTCGAAGAACTCTGCTTACATAATAAACTGGATATTGGACTTTTCCTTCCTCTTCTTCTCGAATTAGAACCATACCAATGCATTCTTCTCCGACACTTATGTATAAATACAAATTTTCTCCTTTCACCGGCTGACTTAAGAGAGGTGGAGAGGATAGAAACTGCTTGAGATCCTCGAATGAAGTTTGACACTCATCAGTCCACACAAAGTCCTTTACCCCTTTAAGACTTTTGTAAAAAGGCATGCATCGTTTGGCGGAATAAGATATAAAACGACCTAAAGCATTGATCTTACCGTTTAAAACCTGCACCTCGCGAACGCTCTTTGGTGGCTGAAGATCAATGATAGCTTTGATTTTGTCTGGGTTCGCCTCGATGCCTCGTTTAGAAATCATGAAACCCAAAAATTTGCCAGAATTAATCCCAAAGGTGCATTTTTCAGGATTAAGCTTTAGATTATATTCCCTCAAAATCCTAAAAACCACCTCGAGATCACGAGCATGCTCTTCTGCTTTCTTACTTTTTACTATCATATCGTCAACATAAATTTCGACGTTCTTGCCAATGAGCTCTTTGAACATCTTGTTGACTAATCTTTGATAGGTGGCTCCAGCATTTTTCAAACCAAAAGGCATTACCTGATAACAATAGGTGCCTTCTGGTGTGATGAAACTCGTTTTTTCCATGTCTTTTTCTGCTAGTGGGATTTGATGAAAACCTTCCTTTGCATCGAGGAAGGAATATACCTCGTATCCAGCCGTCGAATCCACCAGCATGTCAATACATGGCAAGGGATAGAAATCTTTAGGGCAAGCTTTATTTAAGTCGGAAAAATCGACACACATTCTCCATTTTCCATTTGCCTTTTTGACCAAGACCACATTTGAAATCCATTGCGGGTAGTGAACTTCCTTTATCCTTTCGAACTCAAGCAACTTTTCAACCTCGCTCTTAATAAACTGCTGCCGCTCCGCCCCTTGATTTCTCTTTTTCTGTTTCACAGGAGTGTATTCTGGGTCAATGTCTAGTGTGTGCTCCATGACCTCACGAGAAACTCCTATGATATCTGCCGATGTCCAAGCAAAGACATCTTTATTCTTCTCAAGTGTTGCGATAACGGTCGTTTTTGAATTCTCTTGCAACTCTGCTGAAACTTGCAACACCTTTCCTTTTTCCAAAGTCACAGCTTCAATTGCATCAACTGGTTCACCACGCTCCTTAACCTCCTCAACCAAAATACTCTCTTGAGGAACTATTTCCAACGAAGTCATATAAGTATGCCTCGCAACCGATTGGCTACCAAGAGCGACTGCCATTCCCCGCTCCGTCGGGATCATCCAAGCTAAGTAATAAAGGGATATTGCACCCCGGCTACCTGAGATCAATGGCCTGCCTATTATCAAATTATAAGCAATCGGCGTGTCAATTACTAGAAAATCAGTAGTGGTTCTCCACTTGTTCGTGGTATTCCCTATTTCGACCTCGAGCTGGGTTTCTCCCAACAGAAGTACGGGATGTCCACTAATTCCGACTAAAGGTGACGCGGAAGGTGTCAAACGTTCCTGATCCAAGCCGAGGGCCTCGTAAGCCTTCCTTGTGATGATGTTGACCGAGCTTCCTGTATCTAGCAAAGCCCTTCGAACGGTAAAACCTTCCACCTGCATATCGATAACCAATGCATCATCATGCGGATCACTTGGACGACCCTTCAAGGACCCGAAGTCAAAAACTTTTGAAATCTGCTCGATTCGCATTCGCTCGGAAAAATCCCGTTTCCTTTTAACACTCCTGTCAATGGGAGAACCTCCCATAATCATATTAATGACACCCCGAGGAGTCTTCGTTCCCTCTCTATCCGGGAATTGATCTTTATATTTCTCAAAAAGGCTTTTTAATTTTCCTTTAGCTGCCAATTTGTCCAACTCCTTTGCCAGTTGTTCACAATCCTCTGTATCGTGGCCCTGTAACTTGTGAAAAGCACAATACTTACCATTAAATTTTGGCTTCCCACCTTTGGGTGGATACCTAATTTGCTCCTTTTGTTCTTCAACCCACATAAGAACCTGAGCTCGAGGTGCAGGCAATGGGATGCGATCCCTTTTATCAAAAGGCTTTCTTGGAACCTCACGAGTCCGTTCCCATCTATCTGTGCTTCGACCACTGCCTCGATCTTTTTCTTGTACCTCGGATTTGATTGCCTTTACCCTCCTCGTGGGATCATCTTGGTGCTCATCCCACACCACAAACGATTTTGCCATGCTCATCAAAGTATGAAAGTCGTCTGGTCATTCAGTCATAAGCTTCATCTGAAGATCCCGATTTCGGCAATTTTCCGCCAGTGTCTTTCGTGCTGAGGATACGATCAAGGGTTCAACCTTTAAAGCCACATTATTAAAATTGTGCAGGTATGATTCTAAGGTCTCGTTTTCTCCTCGTCGTACCCTTATCAGGTCATCGACCGTCTTCTTCTCTGGTATGGCCGTGACAAAATGTGCTTTGAAGGATTCTGAAAGTTGATTCCAGCTCCTGATTGAACCTGTAGGGAGACAATCATACCATTGTGCCGCCGTTTCTTTCAAAGTTGTTGGAAATAATTTACACATAAGTGCCTCGTTAACTGGACTTGCAAGAAGCGCCCTTCCAAAACTCTTAACGTGCATTACAGGGTCGGAATCCCCACAGTACCTATCGAAGTTTGGATACTTGAAATTGTTCGGGTAAGGAGCTGCCAGGATCTTAGCATAGAGTGGACTGTCTTTATCCTGTATAGGTCCTTCCTCGCCCCGCAAAGTCTCATCGGAACAATCCCGATTCCGATTTCTCCTCCTGTGTCTCCTCCGTTCTCTGGACCCCACATCCCTAGTTTCCGTAGCCTCATCACGCTCTTTAAGAGCTTTTGCAATTCCTTCGGCTAAACTCTTATTGAACGTATCGACGAGCCTTTTATGTTTACGTTTGAGTTCCTCAACCTCAGAATTATCTCTTCGAGACCTCCGATGTTTGGGATCCCTACTCCCCGAGGAGCTCCTCGAAGATGCTGATCTGTCCTCGTAAGACAGTCTCCTTACAGTCCCTGGTGAGACTTTTCTTGCTTGTGACTTTATTCGAGGCTTGTGCCTCGGAGGAGTAGGAGATCGCTCTACAGATCTTCCTCGAACTGGAGTTTTTTCACGATCCGCGGTTCGAGTTCTTCCAGCTGAAGATGCTGTATAACTTCTTGAACGCTCCGAATTCCGAGATCGTTTTACACCCCGAATTTTGCTTCGTGGTCGATCTGGGGGAATCCGTTTGCTCAAATCTTCCAATTGTTGTTGCAAACGATCTATGGTTGATCTGTCATTAACCGTTCTAACCGCCACCTCGGCAGCGACTCTATCCATCCATTTTCTTTGGTCTGGATCAACAGTTCCTGACCATTCGAACATCCGGTGTAATGCAACTTCTTCGTCCAGAACCATTGTGTCTTCGTCATGGTCCATGTTTTCTTCTTGAGCATTAGTAACTTGATTTTCTTCTAAAATCACCATGTCCTTTGATAGAATCTTTTAAAGATTCCACGATCACCGCACCAATTTGTTACCGAGAAATTGTAACTTGAATCCACGTAAGCCAAGCTTCCTGAAAAACAGCAAACGTTAGCCTAAAGGAGGCCGCTGATTGGCGACCCCTCTCCGATGCTAAAGTTAGTATGGAACTTGTAATCGGAAAAGTGATAAACTCAAAGTGTGAGTCAAGAATAATGTACCTTTAGCTTGTAGAAAGTCCCACATATTTATAGCTATTTGATCATGTATCCTAATCCTAATCGAACTAGGACTATACCTCGAATTATCCCTTTTTAGTATTAGAATTATAATCCCAATTAGCTTGTGTTGTCCTAATCGGACAAGGAGACCTAAAGAGGAATACTTCGCTTTGTAGGAGAGACATTCTCCTTTCTTTGACTATTCAACGCACGCCTACGTGGACATCAAGACTATTCAACATAGTTTATCCGTCCTACGTGTTTGAAAGCTAAATGACTATTGGTCCACGTGTCATACGAAATATTAGGTGATAACACCACTAAAATAATTGTTATTTTAGGAATAAATCAGCCCATACTTTTCTTTGTTGAGATTGACTTAGATTAGACTTGCCAAAGATGCAATTTGAACTTTAGTAAACAGTTATGGCGCGCTCTGCAACTACTTTTGTACTTGGCGCCGCAAATATTAAATGCGTTGCATGTGCATTTAATGATTCAGGACAAAAAAAGCTTTATGTTCTCTAAACCAGTTTGATATCCACTGAAATTACTTCTTGTCTTGTGGATGAATATCTTCAGTACTTTGTTTAACGAGATATTTAACGAGATATTCAGCTTCTGAGACTTTTACTTCTGAAATAAACTTGACCATCTTTTG
Source organism: Euphorbia peplus (assembly GCA_028411795.1). Classification (NCBI taxonomy): domain Eukaryota; kingdom Viridiplantae; phylum Streptophyta; class Magnoliopsida; order Malpighiales; family Euphorbiaceae; genus Euphorbia; species Euphorbia peplus. The sequence goes on along the minus strand of CP110839.1, from coordinate 21,139,227 downwards.
ATTAAGTTTCCAAATTTTGAGATACTATATTCTGAATGATTAAGCTTGATCCTCTGAATAGTCAGCTTCTGAAACATCCATCTTCTGACGAGTGATAGTTTCATGCTGAAAATGACTTATACAAATACTTGAAAAAAATTGTTAGTAAAATAGTATAAATGTAAAAGCTCTAAGTATTTTATAGGCTTAATAGTGAGATAGCCCCCAAAACTTGTCCCGAATTAACAAGTGACACCCTGAAATTTTAAACGTTACAAAAATCCCCTTAAACTTGCTTAATTGTATGAACTAACCCCGTAAAAACTCTCAATTGTAACAATTAACCCCCATATTCGGCATTGTATAGTTGCAGCCAAAAAGTGGACTACACGCGCGACACGTGGTAGTATGTCATTGGTTGTTAAAAAGTCAAATGCCACATGTATAAAAAAATAATAATTTTTAAAAAAAAAAAGAATTAAACAAAAATTAATTTTTCTTCTTCTTCCTCTTATGTTCTTGTTTTTGTTCTTCATTTTCATTTTCATTTTTTTTTTCATTTTGATTCTTTCTTTTTCTTTTTCTATATCCATTAAAATTGCTTTACTTTTTTTTTTTTTTTTTCTTCTTCTTTCCTTTTTCTTTTATTCGGAAATCTGGAAAAATTCCAGATTCGGAAATCGGAAATTCCGTCTGAAATCTGGAACTTCTGGGCTTTTCCAGATTCCGTCGAAAATCTGGAAATTTTCCAGATTTCCGAATCTGGAAACAAAGAAAAAGGAAAAGAAAATAAAAAGAAGTTGAAGAAGAAGGAAAGGAAGAAAAAAAGGAAAAAGAAAAAGAAAGAAGAACAAGATGAAAATGAAGAACATGAGAGAGAAAATGAAGAGTTAATTGTTTTTTAATTTTTTTATATTTTTTTAATTTTTTTTTCGTTTTTTAACCCTTTCACGCGCCCCTAAGAGTTTGAATCTCACTCTCCCTGCCATGTTAGCAATTTGGGGTTAGTTCATACGATTTTACAAGTTCAATGGGATTTCTGTTACAATTGAAAGTTCGGGGTGTCACTTGTTAATTGGGTCCAAGTTGAGGGGGTTATCTCACTATTAAGCCTATTTTATATCTTTTGAAATAGTTTTGTCACATCAAAACAAATAGAGTTCATTCAACAATTAAAATTGTATATTAGTACTTTATTCAAAAAATGTATAATTGAAACATCTAGTATTCCAGTTGGACAACTGGAAATGAAGTCTAAAATATTTGTTGCTTGAAAACATTTAGAACTAAATTTGAAGCATTTCGTACGCTAAGGTCAAAATATGCATTTTCTAACAAATGGTTCGGTCAAATTTGGTCATTATCCCCTCATTTAATAAATAAGGTTAACACGGAGGGGTTAAGACCCCAACAGGCAAAGGAAGAAAAAGAAAAAGAAAAGAAACTAACAACCCGAGCTACACACGAACGACTCGAGTAGCACCCGCTTCATTAAGATCCACTGTAAGTAAATCATGGAGGCCTGCAGGAGGCACATCAAACTCATGATGACCCATAGTCAGAGACCCTGCGAAATTCGCCATCCAATCAGCAGCGCAGTTTCCTTCGCGAAATTGATGCTGAAGCTTCACATCCCAATCCTGCTTAAGTAAAGTACGACATCCCTCTATCAACCAAAAATACCGATGAGTAACAGGATCTCCATTATTAACCAAACGAATGACCACCATGGAATCCATCTCAATCTCCACCCTTCTGAACCCTTTCCGCCAAGCCATATCAAGACCATAGTACAAACCCCAGAGCTCCGCTAGCACTGTCGTACAAATACCCAAATTACACATAAAACCACAAATCCAATTACCTTAACAATCGCGAATCAAGCCTCCGGTAGCAGCTAGACCAGGATTGCCTTTACTCATCCCATCCGTATTAAGCTTAATCCAATTCTCAGGAGGAGGCTGCCATTTAATCATTTTTTCTTCATAAATATTATGGCAGCCAACACCCAACATAGACACAGCAGCACCACAAAACTCTTTAGCTTGGAGAATAATGAAATTCACTTTATCTCTATCCTCCCCATCATCAAAATTAAAAACTTTTTCATTCCGCCAACGCCACAACCACCAACAAATAGTTGAGAAAAGAGTAGGCCAATTAATACCTTGCCATTTGAAATTCAGAGTCAAGTTCTCCACCAGAAGTTCGGCCCTCCATACTATAGAAAAAACCTTGTTGAGCTCTCGGAACAAAATGACCCCGAATATGACGAGCTTTAAAGCAATCTCGCAACAAATGGAGAATAGATTCGCTTCTCGCACAGCTAGGACAAGTATCGGTTAAGCTAATTCTTCTTCTGAACCGCCTTTCATTTACCAGGATGCCATTCTTCAAAACGAGCCAAAAAAAGTAACGAATTCGTCCAGTGTTTTGAAGTTTCCACACACAATCCCAATTTAGAGTAGCAATTTCCTCATTAATATCAGTACTAGCAACAACAATATCATATGCAGATTTGACGTTGAACTTACCCGATGTTGAAGCATTCCAATACCAGCTATCTGGTTCCGAGTTCTCACATAAAATAACATAAGAAGCAAGTTTAAACACCATAGAATGAGGTAAAAATTGACCAATGAGTTCCCAATTCCAAGTCTGATTAGGAAGCCAATAATCAGCCACTGATTTGTTAATTTCAGTATCAGGAATCAATGGGACATCCACTTCGCAAAGACGAAGATCATCCACCCACCGATCACGCCAAAATCGCACATCAGTACCAGACCGCACTACTCGACTCATTCCTTTCGCCAAAATTGAAACACTTTGCACTATACCCTTCCAAATATGGCTTTGCCCTTGTTTAGTTTTGAACACAGAAAGATCAGTACAAGAACCCCCATATTTGCTGCGCAAAACTTTAACCCAAAAAGCATCCGGCTCAATCAGAATTTTCCAACCAAGCTTAGCAAGGAGAGCGTTATTCATATCAGCAGTTTTACGAATGCCTAACCCTCCTTCACGTCGGCCTTTGCAGACCGACTCCCACTTAATCAAACTCAATTTTCTTTCACCCTCTTCTGCACCCCAAATAAAAGCTCTGTTCAATTTATCGAGAGTATTACAAATGCTTATAGGAAGAGGAACCGTCTGCATAGTTAACACCGACCGAACAAGAGTAGCTCGACCTGCTAAAGAGAGATTTTTAGCTTTCCACCCCGACAATCGAGCTTTAACTCTATCAACAATAAAACGATGAGAATCCTTTGTCACTTTATCATGCACGATTGGGACACCTAGGTATTTCCCCAAATCCATAGTTTTAGCGACCCCTAAAACATCACATATTGAATTTTCATCCTGAGGTTTAGTGTTTCCAGAGAAAAAGACTCGGAATTTTCATCTTGAGCTTTAACTTTTTGCCCAGAGCATTGACAAAAGTAATCCAGGGTCGATCGAATAATCTCAGCCTGACGCACAGATGCCTCCGTAAATAAGACAATGTCATCCACGAAAAACATATGGGACAGCTAAGGTCCTGAATGAGAGAGACGAATAGGTTTCCAATATCGAGAATCAACTGCTTCCATTATCAAATGACCGAGTCGCTCCATACACAAAACAAATAAATAAGGGGACAGAGGGCCCCCTTGGCGAAGGCCGCGGGTAGGTTTGAAACTCTCAGTCTTTTCACCATTCCAAAGAATCTGCAGGCACGAAGTCGTAACACACATCATAATAGTTCGAATAAGATTGGCAGGTAGTCCTAGCACTTCCAATGTATCTTTCAAAAACTCCCAACTTATGCGGTCATACGCCTTTTCTAGATCAAGCTTTAGAATCATACTACCCATCACTCCAGTCTTCTTTTTAAACGAAGACACAACTTCTTGCATCAAAATGATATTATCAGTAATTTGTCTACCGGGAACAAAACTACTCTACATTGGATTGATAACCAAACTTAGAAACGGTTTAAGACGAGCGACAATGCATTTCGAGATTGCTTTATAGACCACATTACACAAACCTATAGGACGAAATTGAGAAAAATTCTCAGGATTTGAGGTCTTCGGAATAAGAGCAATTAAAGTATCATTGACATGATCTTCAAAAATCTCATCATTTAATGCCCGGAGAACACTACGGCAGAGATCAGTACCAATAACATTCCAACACTTCTGATAAAATCCAGCATGAAACCCATATGGCCTGGAGCTTTAAAGGCTGCCATGTCAAAAATATCTTGGCGAACATGATTAGCAGTAAAAGGACGCAAAATTTCCGCTTGAAACTCAATCGGTATTACTGGAAATGAATAACACCCCTCAATCTTAGGACGAGGAGAACAATCCTCAGTATACAACTTCTGAAAAAACACAACAACCATGCTTTTCAAATTTTTGGAGTCCCAAATCCAAATTCCCTCATTCTGCAACCCGTCAATTTTATTCCGTCGTCTTCTAATAAGAGTTGAAGTGTGAAAGAAAGAGGTATTTCGGTCACCAAACATAAGCCACTGGATTCTAGATTTCTGGAACCAAATCAATTCTTCTTGTTTAAGCACTTCATTCAACTCATTTAGGAGTTTGTTTTCAAGCTTGAGCAATCCGCCTGAACACTGATTCGCTAAACACATTTGGACCCCAGCAATCCGCGCATAAAGCTTCTTTTTGCGATAAAAAACATTCCCGAAATTATGAACATTCCATTCTTGCAACCCACCAGCAAGCTCCTTTAAACCCTCCATCATACGGGTTTCTTCCGGCCACATATTCGAAATCAGATCCAAGAAATTTGGAGAAGTTAGCCACGCTGCTTGAAACCTGAAGGGCGTAATAGGCTTCGGATCAGAATTGGCCTTGAGATTAACTAACAACGGAACATGATCTGATTTATTACGAGGTAAATATCCAGTAACTGTTGTAGTTTGTGTCCTAAAGACAATTGTCGTTTAGGATATTTTATTTAGAATAAAGAATGTATAAACTATTGATTTTATGAAAGGCTTTTATCTTTTATCTTGTATATATTACGTTGTAATTATTAGTTAAAAGAAATCCATAGTTTATATTGATAATCTTAAAGTGTTCATACAAGATGAAGTGAGACATACTTTAATGATTAAATAAACTTAAAATATCCCAAGTCGAGTATTGTATTATTGGATTAATATATATACTGTTGAGACTTGCATATAATATATCCCTTATTCATGAATAAGAAGTTGATCTCACGAACTTAGATTATACGAGATATCTGGATAATTATATGGATATGTATAATGATGTTATATATATTGGAGACCCCGCTTTGAGTTACTAGTATGGAATAAATACATAAATGTCAACTAGCTTTAACTCATATGTGGTAATAGATATAAAGTAGTCCTAGAACTCAAATACTCATTCATGTGACTTTGAATTATGGAGTGTGTTACTTTGATTCTACTATCTGTACGATCCAGTATTCGGGTGTCCTTCGGGTAGACATTGGGTAACACATAAAGTAATTGCAAAGCAGTTAATGTTAGATTGAGGATATCATCACTTCTGTATTAGAGAAGATTTATCTTGGGCCTCTTGTGAATAAATAGTTCTAAATCCTTGCGCGAGGTAATATGATAAATTGGAAATGGTTTTCAATTTATGGAGAATATTTATTTGAGCACAAGTAAATTAATAATGAATTATATGATTGACTTTTCCGTGATCATGATTCATTAAAGATAATATTGATGAGGGACCGAATTATATTGCAACTATCACTGACAGGTAAAAGAAGTCAACTGTTAATCTTGACTCCTTATGACTCCGGGTTAGAAGAGTATCTCCATATTTGAGTCGACGCTCTTCTATGTTATATTAATTAATAGAGATTAGATTAATATACGACCGGTTGTGGTAAGGACCTAGTGGGTCACACACTAAGAGTATTGAATGATAAAATGGTAAATTGGTAAATATACCAAATATGTGTATTTGGTAATGTTGGCCGAAATATGTATATATATAGTGTTGATATATATGGTTTAATTGAATTAAATTATAATGTGTTATAATGTTAATTAATTAAATCCTACTAGTATAATAATTGAGATTATTATTTAGTTAAATTGAGTAATTTAATAAATATGAATTTATATAAATTACTAGTTTAATTAAATAGGAATACTAGTATGAATAGAATTGTTTTTATTAATTAAATAAGAGTTGGCCTAGTCCTTTTGGGAATAGGATTCTTATTTAGGAGAGACAATTCTAAACACTATAAATACAACCCCTTATGAGGTATTTGAGATACATCTAATTCTATCTAGAGAAGCCGAAATTCCTAGACCAAAATTGGGGTTTCGATTTACCGTTTTATTCGTTCTTGCTCGTGTGGACTTAACGCTAGAGGTGTTCTACTTTGGGCACTCACAAGATTAAAATAAAGAAGACTTGTGGGCGCGACAACAACGTTACATAGTAATCTCCTAGAGGTATTTTATCTAACTAATCTTCTTAATTGTTATTCAATAAGCTAACGGATCTTGGTTTAAGAAATTGAAAATTTTTAATTCCGCTACGAACGTCGTAAATCTTCAATTTCCAACAGTAACAGCCTCAGGGAATTGATGACGCCATTGGACATTACAAAGAGCTCGATCCAGTCTACATGCTACTCTCGTACGGGGGGACGATCCACGAAACCAAGTAAATTGCGGGCCAATAAAACCTAGATCAACCAAGTGAAGATCATCAATCCAATTAGTGAAGGGAAGACATCTATCCAAAGTCTTCATCGAACCACCCCTCTTTTCATCTGAAGATTTGATATAATTGTAATCTCCCGCAATAATCCATGGTTCAGATATAGAAACACTCAAGCGACGAATATCCTCAAAGAAAATCCTTTTGTTTGACATTTGAGGTCGATACACCACCGTAAATAACCAAGGACGAATACAAGGCCCCCCTCCATGCATCGTAATAGAGGAATGGATAAATTGTTTATTACAAACCAAAACATCAACAGTAATTAAATTTGCATCCCAGAACATCCAGATGCCTCCACTAAAGCCATCAGCCTCTACAATTTCAGAATTAGGGAAATTCAGCTTTCTCCCAAGCTTCACAGCTCGAGTTCCCGGAAGACGAGTTTCTACTAGAACCAAAATAGACGGCTTATGAGTTCGAACTAAATGACGAAGCGCACGTTGAAACTCAGTGCCACCGACACCGAAACAATTCCAAGTTATGACCGACATTATAACTAACAACAAAAAAAGCACACCAAACTGACACCTCATTAAAAACCAGGAGGAGCATCCCCCAAGTTCTCCCCTTGTGTAACTTCTTCATTTACATGCTTCTTAGAGCTCGAAGGCATAGAAACATGCCCGTTACTGTTGCTAGTTCCAGCGTTGGGTAACTTTTCTCTGTTAACATTTTCCTCTTCAGAAATATCGACACGAGTGCGTTTACCTCTGCCCACCGTATCTTTGAGTTTCTTAGTTATACTTGCAAGTTTCTTTGTAAAACCACATCTTGAGTTCCGGGAAACGAACCCAAATCATTGTCTTGTTAACAACTGCATCCGACGGGTTAAAGTCTGCCGACTAAGTCCGAACTGTCAGATAATTACCTTGCACCAGCCACGGTCCGTCATTAATCACATGTTGTCTGTCTAAGTCCTCTAAAAATTGCACCAAATAATACCCATGTCCCAAGTCTGTCATCGTAAAGCCAGCAATAGTCTTCCACAACTCATTCACTCGTTTTTCCAAGGCTATGTATCCCAGGTTCCGTCCCAAAAGTTTAATAACCAACGCATTCTCCCAAGGTGCAATAAGTTCTTTTTTCAGTTCAGGGTCAATGGAAACCCTAGGTTTCAAGGGGTCATTGTTAACATATTCTAAAACAACTTTACCTGCAGCACATAAATCATCAATAATCCTAGGCTCAAGTGAAATGCCCTTCTCCTTCGCAATATCTCTCCACAATTTCTTGGAGGGGGGGGGGGGATTGATTCTCTCCGTCGCCGGACACAAAGGGTTTATCCGGTGGGACGGGTGGTTGCCGTAAATGCGGTTGAAAAACCCTAAGGTTTCCAGGAAACGACATTTTTTTTACTATATTAATTGTTACATGCATATTTATTAATTTGCTAAAAAAAAATAAAATCAATGTGGACACAAACTACATGTAGACGCCCAACTATTTCAAAATCATGCTTTGAGGTACTATTGATCAATATATGCTTTGACATACTGTTGTAAAATCATCCTTTTCACACGTCGAATTCGAAAATTTATATTAATTAACTAACTAATATTAACAAAATCAAATGTTAACCAAAAATAAATGATATATGGATTGTATACTAACCGATATGACGTGTCATGGACCACGTCACTCGTACTCCAGGAGTATTCTAAAATTTCTCCAAATAAGTTGTTGGTATATAAACATCAAATGGAACTTGTACATTTTAATAAGGGTTTGGAGATGAATGGACAAGAGAGTTTTGTTTACAAATATACATTTGGGTATGAAAAAGGTGTGTGTAATAATTAAAATATAAATGTTGAATTAACTAGTGAAGGTGACTTTGATAGGCAGTCCTTTAGGAAAATCGACGAAAGGATAGGCAAAAGCTTCATCATTGTCGGCTAACTCCCACTCGTAATTAAGGACCAAATGATGAATGAAAATAGCCATTTCTAATTTTGCGAATTCTGATCCTGCACATAGTCTTGGTCCTCCCCCAAATGGCATGAAGTTGTTATTCATATTTTGACTCTCACCGTCTTGCATCTGTCCATAACAAACGAATAATATTTCCGTTAACCTAACAAACAAACACAATTTATTTAATGCATGTATTTCAACTGCATTCATAACGTAATATGAGTACATTTTTATTAATAAATTTGAGAGTCGTACTGTATGAAGATCTATGAATGAGGCTATAAGAATTCGAATTCAAACACTATCTGCTCACAAATGACTGATACTCAATTATGCAACTAAAAACTTTAAGTTGAGTTACAACTGCCATTTTTGTATGTTAATGTCTAAAAGTTTGAACATTTAAGTTCAAATGATGGGATGGTCAACTTGATCAGTGGACATGTATTTACCCCATCCATGTCTTTTCTATTATCTTTTTTATTTACAGAAAGGACAATTGTCTCTTCTTGATTCATCTGTTGACCATTCTTTTGTGGTGAGTTAGTAATTTTGGCAGTTCTTTGACTAGGAAATAAAATACTACTACTAAATAATGAAAAAGAAAGGGGTAGTGATGTAGGTGCACGTGAGAAGCCCACTTGCACATGGGGGCAATAATCATCAATCATAAACATAGAAATACAAAGAGAACGAGAGAATGGGTCATCATCGTAGTTTCGTAATGTTATACATACAATAACTTATCTTATTGGAAAGAAACAAATTAACTTTCCAAGTTAATATAATTTCTTATTAGCTCCTAAAATTTACTTAAAACGAACTATTTAACATTTAAATTAGTTTTTTTCTATGAAAACACTTAAATTGATTTTAAATGGTTCATTGGTTGCTCAAACTTGTTTAAACTCGTATATTCATTTGTCGAACTTGTATAAAGTAATATACTTTATAATTTATCAAAATTCACTCTTACTTTACCATGTGAACCTAAAAAGTTAATTATGTCACTTCAAACAAGTTCAAAAACATAATAGAAAGTAAATAATTAATTTAGTTTTTATATTGTGAAGTAGAAAGAGATTTAGTTTTTAGTTTTTATAGTTTTTCTTATTTTTAAGATGGAGAAACACATACATACATACCATTGAATGATGAGGGCAGTTCATTAAGTTGGGAATGCATCCATTCAAATCTCTTTAACTCTCTGTATCTTGATTCAAGTGAGCCTTATCCCCTTTTCCATATACCCTTCCTAATTAAATCTCATGCAAACCTCATTGCATACCTCTTTTTATATATATTTGGGTTAATACATTTATGACCTCTGAACTTGTCTATTTTTTTCACTTAACTTCTTCAACTTAACGAACAACCTATTGATTACTTAAACTTGTAATTTTTTTCCACTTAGCCACCTGAACTTGTAATTTCTTCCACTTGGCCTCCTCAACTTGTCAATTGTGACATATTTGTCCTTTTTATGCTGATGTGGCATGATTTTTTTATAACCACTTATATTATGTCAAGTCAGCACAAAGAGGCAAAATGAGTCATATTTGACAAGTTGAGGATGCCAAGTGGAACAAAATTACAAGTTCAGATGACTAAAAGGTTCATCTAAATTAGGGTGGCAAAGTGAAAAAAGTTGACAAGTTTAGGGAACTCAATAGGTATTAAGCCTATATGTTTTAATTATGTTTTACTAGAGCTCTAAATTAGAAATCCCAAATAAAAGGACTTCAAATTGGAATAAATGTTGTCATTTTTTTTCACAGTATTATGTATTTTGACACTTTAGGAATTGTGAAAAATTTCATTTTCAATGTTGAAAAAAAAAAGATTTTTTACTAATATTTGACATGTTTAAATGGAATTTAGTGCTAAGCCACATATGAAAGTTTTCAATATCATAATTAAAAAAAAAAAAATGCTTTCATGGACAGTTGTGTAGGGATTTAGTGTGTGTTTTCACTTTAAAGATCAACTTTTAGTTTTGATGTGTGCAGAAAATATTTTCATCCTCTCGATTTAAATTTGATTCATTTTATGTAGATATAAGAAAAGCATAATTTTATGATGCTGCAGAGGTAGAACACAATGATTAACGCTCACACCTACCAATTTTACATAATAAATTCATAAAAGAATATTAATGATGGGATGGACATGGATAGATAGGGGAAATTGAGGACCCAGGGAAAGAAACAACATAAAAAAAAAAAATACTATATACCCAAACTGATCATTTGTCCTTTGCATTCTCCAAAATAAATCTTTTCATTGGTTACTTTTTGCTCAAATAAAAATTTCATTTTTTTTTTATAAATTTGTAATTTTGTATGTTGTTTATAGATTTAAATAGAGTTGATTTATTTTCTCCAAGTGTAGTCTTACCTTAAAATTTAAAGAGTTTATTGAGAGGGCATATTAGTCCAAAGTAGTAAAACTGACCTGGTGTGACCATCTCCATGGATTGAAGTGTTGAGGCTTCTCAAAATGGCTATTGTCCAAATGCACGGCTGCAATCACTGGCAGCACTTTCCATCCACGTGGAATGTCGTATCCTTCCATTTTACACCCACATTTATTTTTCCATTATTTTATAAATTCAACCAAAACTCATATTTGTATAAGTGTATAATTGTGAATCATGTTGATTTGGTCAGTCAATGTTAATTGCAAATCTAACATTATTACACAGATCTAAGGTGAGTGACCAAATTAACATGGTCAGTGACTGACCAAATTAAAATTACTCGTGTATAATATATAACGAGTTAATTTTAAATAAGTGTTCTGTGCTTTCATAGTTTTACAAATAAAGGACTGTGGTTCGCATTTGAGCAAATAAATGACCGTGATTTGGATTGTTTGGAAAATGATCGATTTTGCTAACGTAAATGGGGACATTTTTTACTTAAATATTTTTTCAAACCTTTTGACCTCTTATGTAAGAGTTGAGTTCAAAAGTCATATATTTTTTTTGGATGAAAACTTTCTTCATTCAAGTCAGCAAAATTGACCCTCTTTCCTTAATTCTGCAAACAATGTAAACTACAGTCATTTATTTGCTCAAAGACAAACCGCAATTCACAAAAATGCAAAACTACAAAACACTTATTTGAAATTAACCTATATATAAAGAGATTAAAATATCCGTGGAGCATGATAGTATTTAATTTTGTAACATTTTACTCTTATAATATTACTATTTGATAAATGCTATAGAATCATACCACATATTTTAGGAATCACAAACTTTTAGAAGATCCTAATCCATAAATATATAGGATAAATGTAGAATTTATAAGCATACCTTTATATTGGACGTGTTTAATAGTCTTCCTATGAAGGAACCTAACCACATTACCAAGTCTTAGTGTTTCATTGATAACCTGTTAGTTAGTATGGGCAAACAATAAATAAACAAAAGTTTAGTTTCCTTTTCAAGAAACGTTTTTTTTTAAAAATAAAAAGATGAAAACAAAATCTTACACATTGAGTGAATTCCATATTTTTGTAATCATCCCAGTTCAGCCCCTTCTCTCCTGACTGCTTCTTGGCCTTTTCAATCTCCCTATGTTCTTCCTAATATGTTGTTGAAATTAAATTAATATCTATCTGAAATGGATTAATGAATGTTAAATTACAAGAGATAATTACTAAATTACCCTTAGCTGTTGAAGTGCACTAGGACAATTTTGCAAAAAGTAGATAGCTAAAGCAATGGCAACTGAAGAAGTTTCATGGCCAGCAAACATCAAACTCAATACCAAATCAAGAATTTGCTCTGTTGAAAGATTTGAATTCTTCAAAACCCATCCTAGCAGATCATCTTCCTCTGCTTTTCCTTCTTTCATTTTTTCTATTCTTTCCTCCATTTTCTGCTCTATGAACTTCAAAATTGTTGATCGAGACTACACCATTTATATCAACTAATTATGCCCAATTCTTTATGACTGAATTGAACTGAACTGAACACTAATGAACTGAATAGAACTGAAATAAATTACTGATAAAGCATAAAGAACAGTGTTTTAGTTTTACGTGATGGGTTAAGAATTTAATTAATTGATTAATAGTTATACCTGTAAGGCCCTTCTGTAAGCAGTTCCAGGAAAATTAATAGGGGCAGAAACAACTCCTTTCATGAAAGTAACATATTCTTTCTTGAGCTTTTCTGTCTCTGGCTTTCCAGGGTCCATGATCATTATATGTTTCGCCATCAAATTGAATGTGAACTACAGTGTTAATTAGGCATTAATTAACTTAATAGCTTGAAATGAACAATGAAACTTAAGTGATATGGTAATGGTACCTTTTTGGCCTCATCTTGAGCTGAAAATGTAGAATTGTGGGTCCAAGAATTAAGAACAAGCAGAGTTTGATTCTCAACTTCTGTTAATAAATTCCTAAGCCTAGCATGGCTAAGAAAATTGAGAGATATAATCCTCATATCTCTATGTAAATCTCCAACTAAAACAAGCATAGACCATTTTCCAAGAATTCCACCTATACTTTTTGGATAACAACATTCAAATAATCTGCCTTCATTTTGCAGTATAAATCTATTCAGTCCAGGATCTGCAGAAACCACTGTTGCCTCCCCAAACAAATTTGATTTGTAGATGTTCCCGTACCTGCTAATCATCCGTTGGATTATTAATTTATTTAACAACAAGTGTAATTACAGTGTAATTAAAAAAGTCGCTACACGCTAGTGGGGTGGTCGAGTTCTTTTGACGACTAATCTCAAAACTATTCGAGGATAAGTTGGATATGGGTGGTGAAGGTGTTAGCGTAATGGTTAAGACTTTATCCTATGACTAGGGATGTCATGAGTTTGAATCACACCAGACCAGGTGTGTAAATTTTCCTTTATTATTATTTGTAAGCTCAGTGGCGTAATTTTTTTTGTTTAAAAGAAGTTGGATATGGAGCACCTATACAGAGTTAGACATTCAAGTCAGTACAAAGCGTAAACTCAATTTTGAACACCTAGGCGGATTTCGTTGACAATAGCTAGCAGATGATATTAATATATATGTTACCTGGAAATATGATGTTGCATGAAATGACCAATTGAGGTAGCAGAGTAAGGCTTGAGATATGAAAAGGTTTCTCCAAGAAATGGTAAGCCCATATTGCCAGGGGGGAGGTTGAACTTTGCATGTTGTTTTCTTTTAGTGAGAATGAAAAGGAGGAGAAGAGATAAGATTGAAGGAATTACAAGAAACAAACCAAGCTCTGTCTCTGACATATTCTTTCTCTTGATTTTGCTTTTTTCTTGTTGTGAAACAAAAGCAATATCAGATTTTCATTTTCTCCAACTCAAATACCTGAAGAAAAGAAAAAAGGAAAACAAAGAGGAAGTTTATGTTTTAGAAAATTATGCATGTGGTTCTTCAAAGCATTTGGAGCCAATAGGCTGCTTTTATAAGCCTTTCCTCAGTTCCCTAGTTAGGCATGTTCTTTTTAGGTTGGATAAAGCTAAACGAAACTGAACTGACTGAAATTGCTGGATAGATTAAATTTTTTGAACTAAATTGAAATTGCTTTATAAAACTGAACTTGTTGAAATTGCTGAATTGAACTGAAATTGTTGTACTGAATTGAATATAATTAAACTAATTTTATCAATCTAAAATAAATTAATATTAAAACTATATAAATAAATAAATAAGTATAATTTCTTAAATCGTTTTACTATTAAAGTTTCATTACCAATAAAAATATAATAGTCATCATTTTCTTTGGAAAAACATAACTTATCATATTGATTATATAATATTAAACACAATAAAATATAATAGTTGAGTATCTAATTAGACTATAGATTCTTATGCAATTATTGATAAAAATCAAAAAAAGAAAATCATATAAGATCTGATGGTTGTGATAATCACATCAAATACTAAGATAGACAAATTAGAAAAAACTCACACTCCCACTAAATTTGATATAACATTTTTGCTCTTTAAAAGTTATTCCATCACAACCCTCAATTTTCAAATCAATGGTTAAAACAAATCACTTAATTTTAGTTAATAATAAATGATGCACCTAATTCCAAATTTAAAAATTACAATTGATATTTAATTATTTATAATTAAGAATTTTATTTTAAATTAAATTAATTTTATCAATATTTTTAATTTAAAAATAATATTATTTTTTTTTTATTTTCTAAAAATAATGTTATTAACACTGAAATTGTTGAAAAAAACTAAAATTGCTGAACAGATTTCAGCTCTGAAAATAAGTCAAAAAAAACTATGCCCGTTTGTTTCCAGAAAAATATTATGTAGAAAAATATTTTCTAAATTTTCTTGTTTGCTCACAAAAATAGGCCAATAGAAAATATTTTACAATAAACTGAAAAATGTACGAAGAAATTTAGAAAAAGTTGTAATCCATTTTTTTCAAAGACCATTCTCTTTACTTTTGGTATCCTTCCACCACCAACCATCCACCAGCCACCCCTTCTTCTCGAAGTCACCCACATTCATTGAACGACCACCCATTACCTTCGTCGGCCGGCCACCACTTCTTTCCAGAGCCAACCTTTTTCTACTTTACTCTCTCTAACTTAATTTATTTAACTTCCATTTTTTCCTAACTACACCATCTTCTTTCTTGTTCGTTTTGCTTTAATTTAATTTAATTTAATATCTTTTCACTTAAACTTAATGGATTTGTGCATTCTTTTTTTTATTATTATTATTGTTATTATTATCTAGTTTCTCTTTTTTTCCTTACTCTTATTTCTTCTCCCAATTTTCTTTCATTACTAAACTATTGTTAAAGAATGTAAAATATTTTCAGTGTCATAGACAGACATACATTTTCCTCTAAAATATTTTTTCTTGTGAAATATTTTCCAGTAAACAAACAGAAATTAAAAATAACAATCATTTTCGTCTCTTTGCTAAAACTTTTAAATTTTTTGTTGGCTAATTACATGGGTGAGCTAATGGTAATTGAACTAAAAATTAATAATTAAATTTAGCATCAGTTTTTATATTTCTAACATGTTATTAGTGGTTGTGCCTCTAAGATCATTTCGTGATGTAATAGTTTTATTAACTTTTTCGTTATACTGATAATAGGGTGTTCAGATTTTAATGCAATACACAACTTAAATTGAAAAAGAAATCACATAAAGAATGATTAAATTGAAAATAGGAGAAATCTTATGGTAGTACTAATATATTAAGGTAAATTCTTTAAAATTTTTATGTATTTATCAATGTTGTCAAAATGATATTTGTTCTTGTTTTTCCAATAAAAGAAAAACTATATTTAGCTCTGTAACACGAAAGGCAGAAAATTTGTTGACGGTGTTAAATGAGATGACGTGGTAAGAGAGATTTTGGTCTTAATTTATTGGTATGATATGAAAAAACTTATTTCTCACCTTAACGCTTTGTACACATGAATATTTTATAAATTTATCAATAAATTCGAACAAAAATACCCCTTACCATGTCACTTTATTTAATATCGATGTCAAATTTTCTGCTTTTTAGGTAACAAAGTTAAACACAATCCTTATTTTGTCAAAAAGATAAACAGGAATCCTATTTTAATAAAATTGATAAACAAAATTTGTAAGTAATGAAACATGTGAGTTGTTGCTTACATCAATAGAACTAACTCACATGAAATATTAATATCATTTATATAATTTTTACAATAGAATTCTATATTTACTTTTTTCAAACTAATAGAATTCGATATTAATAATATGAATTTATGTATTCTTTATAAACTTATGTTTTTATTGGCCGTGTTTGGTAATTAGTGGATTGAGTTAAAATTAATGGATTTGACCATATTTAGAGGATTTGACCATCCAAATTGTTAATTGCAGTGTTTGGTAAATAGAGGATTGAAATAGCTTATTGACCTCAAAAAGTTAATTTTTAAAAAACTCATTTTAGGAGCTTTTTGAATTAGCTTATTGAAACATTTAATTTAAAAGAACTTTTTACCCTAATCAATATACATCCCAACGTTTCCCATGTAAAACTTTTTTCTTTTTTTCTTCTCTTACCTATTAAAACTTTTCATGGTTGTAAAAAATATTTAGCATATGCTAAAACATGTTTTAGTTTTATTTTGTGCTATTTGGTTAAAATAATAATTATAATTTTAGAAGATTAAATATTTGAATTTTGTGACTTGATGACATAATATGCAAGCTTTCATTAATTCCATTATATATTGCAAATTAGTTTTTTTGTGGAGTTCTTTTTTCCGTTAACATCCTAATTAGAGAAGAGGTTAACGCATTAGTTTAAGTAAATATGGCAGCTTTTAGGGTTAATGAGCACAAATTAAATGATTCTAGTTAAACATTTTAACATTTGTTTTACTATTCATATATTTTATTTTATTTTTTAACTTTTATGTATTGGTATACGGTTAGGAATTTATTTTCAGGTATATAGATTTGTTAAGAGCGATTATTCAGAAGATGAAAAATAATATTAAAAATAAATGTCCTTATTTGTCATTTTACATAAACAGCTATTAACAATCAGCTAAATTTTACCAAACATGTTTGTACAAACAGCTAGTCAAATCAGCTAATCAAATCAGCTAACAACTAATGTAATCAGCTAACAGCTAACCGCTAACAGTTAATTCCCAAACAGAGCCATTCATTGTTATTTATTTTATGGCATTTTCCTAAGATTTTTAATATAAGGAAAAATATTAAATAAGGTTTGCGGTTTACAAAATATGCAAATAGAAAATTTGGGTTTTAACAATTTGTAAAAAAAGTTACGTGGTATGAAAAAAATTTACAGAACTTCTCTTCCTCTTCCCATCAATAGAAACATAAGGTGAGGAATAATAATCAATATGGCTTACCTGTAAAGCTGTTGCTCGACTTTTAGAGGCCGAAAAAAGATTTTTAGGTGATATATTAATTGTAGGAGGTTATATTAGCGTCATACTGAGGATCAAAGTTTATGAATGCTACAAGGTTTCTGAATCCACATGTGTCGCCAAACTGCACAATGCTGACATGAATTGGTCGCTAGTGTGTGTTCGCTCATATGATTTTGGAGGACAGATCCATCTTCTTCCATGAAAGTTGTTGGTGAATCATTCTCAATATATATTACCTGAATCATCTGAAGGGTGCCCATCGAGGTTGTGGGCATCGTGGTGGTTTTGACGACGAAGTTCTAATAGCCTCATCTATTGAATCATCTACGTTTCGTGAACTCTAAGCTTGACATTTGAGATCTCAAAATGTAAGAGTCCATGATCATCGCTCTATGATAAATCCTTTACTTCTCTCCGTCTTTAGTTGACTTGGATCACAACTGTCATTGATAGGTTCAGTAGAGGTACAAATCAATAATATTTCAAAAGAGGAAAATAGGTATTTAAAATAGGATTTGATAACTTACCTTGGGTAACACCTTTAGAAGGCTATTTTAGTCTCTCATAACATGTTAGTGTTTATCTAGGAAGGTACCTTTCCTTTTTCACCCTTTCCTTTTTCAAGCAAGAAAATAACGGTTTCATTAAGATCAAGATACACGAATGTGACAGTTTATTTTGATGTCATCACTGCCTTTTATCAACTTGCCATCATGAAGAATGATTAGCCCATAAGTGAAGCTCTTAAAAGAAGACTATTCACCATACGCGCTTTCCTGAAATCTCGAATGGTGAATTCATCAGTGATGTTGTGAGCACCTTAAGATACAACCCTTTTCTTATAGCTCCACCGTTATAGATCCACGAGTCGACTTGTAATCTAAGATCCATCTAGTATTTCACTGTACAGATCTTTAGAGATCCTTATCCTCTTTAGAGAGGTTGATAACGTCCGTAACGAATTTGAATGTTATCATAATATTACACTAAACTCTTAATATCATTCTCATTATACCACAATAAAATCAATAGATAGATATCATTAGATTTGGAGACAATTCCAAAATATCCTTTAAGTAAATAATGATACAAAATATAGCATTTTTGAGTGGTAAAATTACTCAAACTAGTAACAAGCAAAGATTGTGGGATGAAAAAGATAGATACATCCCTAGCCTAGTAGAAAAGTAGAATTTAGCACCCAAAATAAAGAATTTAGCATGCAATTTTTCTATCGGAGTTGAAGTCATATGATCAATTTCCCTCTAAAAACACCATCTTGGCCCCTGTTTCTAGGGTTTACTTCTGCTCTCAAATTGCAATTTGGAATCCAAATTTCCATTCAAAGAAGTTGAAATTGCGCAGACAGAACATCCAATCGATCTGCCTAACCTCAACTGAACAAACCCTTTATTTATTTATACATTGTCAGCAGAAGCAGCGCGGAGAGTTATGTGGAGAAGCAAGAAGATGAAGCTTTGCTTCACCTTCTTCTTCTTCTTCTTCTTTTTCCCTTGTTAGAAATCATGGCTTCATCTTCGCAGCATCGTTGCGTTTTCGGTATTTCTCTCCTTTTCAGTTACATATTGCATACCAATTTTGAATAAAGTTGGTTCCTTTTTTTTCTGAATTGAAATTAGAAGATGCATTTTTTAACAAAGTTGGTTTCTTTTCGATTGGTTTGTGTTTTACAGTTGGGAATATACCTTATGATGCCACCGAGGAACAACTCATCGATATCTGCAGGGAGGTCGGCCCTGTAGTATCTTTCAGGTCTCAATTTTAGCTTCACTCATTATTTACTATTTACAGACCCCGTGTTTCTTTTTTTATTGATGTTTTCGTACTAGCTTCACTGCTTTAAGATTTTCCGCATGAAATCATTCTATCTACTGTTACTTGGTTTAATTAGTTCACTTCAATAAAAAGAATTGAATTTATAAAAAATGGCCTAGCATAGATGAAATCTTGAACCAAAATTAATGGATCTACAAAAATTTCCATGACGATAATTATATGGCAAAGTAATTGCCTGTCTTGTTAATAGCTGAAAGTTGGTTTTAACATTGAGTTGTAGGACTTAATGCTGCATTCAGCATACCTGTAACTAACTACCCTATGTGTATGAGTGATAATTTTGTTAGAGATTGGAGAAAGTCATTGTACATACTGACAGCGAAAAGAATAATTACTACAGGAACTGTATACCCAAAAAAGCTTCTGTAGTTGATGCGAAAGATCTAAAGTTAAGTGCATGATAGCATTTATATCCGATTTCTTCTCGTGCATTGCCATGAGAAGCATACGAATTTTTGTGCAACCTCTTTAGGACTTGGCGCTTCACACGCATAAAAGTACTTCAATTAGCTATATTTAGATTCTGTTGTGCTAGTAAAATTACTAAATGGGCTTGATGAGCTGATAGTCAACACGTATTACCTAGTTGATTTTAGCATTTTTTTCAGGCTAGGAAGTACTTTATTTTTGTATTATGAAGCCTGAAGGAATCTGGTTGTATTTAGATTTTTTTGTCCAACTATAATTACTGATTAGGCTCAACGAGCTATTTGTGAAACTTTCACTGACCAGTTCATTTTGGCGTTGTTTTACGGGAATACATTTATTGTATTCATTATAGTGCCTTCAGATAAAACTATCTATTATAAGTCAAGAAATAGAGGTTCTATTCTGATAGAACAATTGACATAATATGCAGTTCTTTGTTTGTTGAGATTGTTGTTTTCAATTGTCTTATTCAAGGTCTATCTGCTAGGTAAGTGTAAGACTATAACCTACAGAGTAGAATTGTTGTGCTAATTTTGTGGAAGAAGGGCTGAAGGGATGTTTGGCTCTCTGCAAAGTAATTTGCCTTTTTTATTTTCTGTACTTCTGTTTATCATTTTTTTTTTTGTTTTCCGTTCTGTTTCAGGTTAGTTATTGATAGAGAAACAGGGAAACCAAAAGGTTACGGTTTTTGTGAATATAAGGACGAAGAGACAGCTCTAAGTGCACGTCGTAATCTGCAGGGCTATGAGATCAATGGCAGGCAATTACGTGTTGATTTTGCTGAGAATGACAAAAATACCGACAAAAATCGAGAACAGGTATAGTAAAACGTAAAGGCATAAGCTCTTAATTGTGTGCTTCCTCAATAAGATTCTAGGGTTCAATTCATGATGTTATCTGTAGTTCTCTTACTGGACGATCATACCTTTTTGTTCTAGATTATTTGATGCCATCTCATTGGAATTAGTTGGCTTACTAGTATGATATATATATGATGGTTGAGTAACTTTGGGGATTTCAGCTTATGAGTTATGGTGCGAGACACCATTTAAATGCTGTGATCCAATGTATTACCTTAGTGGTTGCAGACATTTTTTAGGTGTCCTGGACCCCTATAGTTGTAATGGCAGTATCATCTTTGTGAGAAGAGAGTACAATTGAATACAGTGAATCGCTTTTCCTCTCTGTAGTTCATGTAATATTATAATAAGAGGTTTTGGCTTCTTAAAAGAACATCACAGTTACCCTCTACAAATGTGACTATCATTTTATAAAAGAATGCGGCAATAATTTTTCATGTACATGCATATATAAGCTTGCTAATTGGCATGTTTGTTACTGATGGATGTGCACTTTTCCTTAGGCTGTGTTTCTCCCTTAGCTTTAGTGATGCACACAATGTAATGTCATTAGCATGGCTTCTTTTCTTGACATGCTAGAAAAAGAATATCTTTCACCAGCTGAGTAGGAGGATTTAATGATCTTCATTTTTTATTTTCTCAGGCAAAGGAGTTCCTTATGTTCTTTATTGTCATTATTAGTTTTATATTTTATTTATTTTATATGACATATTTGTTTTTATATGTTTTGAGAATGCATCAATTGCAGAATGCTTTATCTTCATAGGTAGTAAGGATTGTTTAAGAAGTGTGCCGCTGGTTGATAATTTTCATAGTGATGCTCGTGTTGTATTTTTAATGTGGGACCAGGGCAATAATCAATTTGGTTGTGGTCGGTTTGAGATACATGTTTGCTTCAACATTTTAATTTATATTGCAGCGTGTGTCACGATGCTTAAACAGATTGTTACTAGTATCTCTTTGAGTGCAGGAACTAAACGATTTGCAATGAAAAGTTATCTTCAGATGTGTCCTATGTTAAAAAGTTCTATTTGATTTTTTAGTTGTGTATATAAATTCTGTGATTGAAATGAAAGTGGGTAACCAAGGATCTGCGTTAGGCATAAGTGGCTTCCTATTACATGGATCTTTTTGTGCGCCAAACAATACATGTGAAACTTGTGATTTGTGTGGCTATGATGCCTTATGTTAACATGCTAGTAAGTGTACCCTTTATTATTCCAAGACACCATGTGTTAAAGTGTATGAAGGCTGGATTGTTGTATATGTTTGTGGATTAGGCTTCAAAATTTTCTGATGATGTCAGGCCTAGATTTGTTATTTGGGTTTTCCGTATGAGTGCCTTAATTTTCGGCATTTTCCTTTGGATTACTGGTCTAAAGTCTAAATTCTTATTGCTGAAACCACATCTGTGGCTAATTTTAAGAGACCTTTACCTTCCTCTGTTGCATCTCTGTTTACATTTCCTCTAAAAAGATAAAAATCACCATGGAAGTCTTAGTTCTCGTTTGTTGAATCCGTTAAAGCAGATACTTTCAATACTTGAGACTAGCTTATGCATTTTATATATGCTAGTAGTAGTTACAGGCCACTAGCTGTATTAACTTTCAATGAGGGATGCAAAGATAGTATGGCAAGCTAGCTGCATTAATTTGCAATGAGGTATGCAAAGATAGTATGGCAAGCTAGCTGCATTAATTTTCAATGAGGCAGTAAGGCAGGCTGTTAATTTCATATTGATATAGGAAGTGTCACCCCCACCCGTGAAAGTGACAATACACACATGCCCATCAACCTGTGTGTTATTAGGATTTTATGCTAAACTATACCCCATATGGTCTGCTTTTTTATGTGTTATTGTTTTTCAGCATTAGTGTTTGGTTGTTTCTATTCCAGTTTTGATTGTAAAGTCAAAATAATGAAGGCATTACATTTGCATGTACTGCAGGGCCGTGGGGGACCTGGACTGGTTACAACTACCGGTAAGTTTTTTAATGTTATATGTGGTTCTTTTTTCGCATAATTGATTTTAGACTGATTTTTTCCCTATTTACACATCTCAGAGCCTTTGAAACAAGTAGGGGGGCCAGCTGTCCTTGGGGAGTCTGCACAGCATCAGCCAATTGGTCTTCATATAGCTATAACTGCTGCCACTGCCATGTCAGGAGCTTTAGGTGGTGTGCAAACCGGAGTGCATTCAAATCAAAGTTTACATAGTCAGTCTGCATTAGCTAGTGATCCCCTAACACTTCATTTGGCCAAAATGTCAAGGTTTCAACTGAATGATATAGTATCTGAGATGAAGGTATGTGTTTGAGTGTACCTCATGCTTAACCTGTTTTGATGGATTGTGTTGCTTGGTGATATGATATATTCTTTATCTTCTGTGGTAAGGCAATGGCCCAGCAAAACAAGGAAGTATCCCGCCAGCTATTGCTTGCAAGACCGGAGTTGGCAAAAGCTCTTTTTCAGGTATTTCATTTCCACCTGTTTCTACATGGAGGTCCTATTGTTATACCTCTTCAAATGCAGACACTGGAGAATAGTTTGTCTAGTTCTTGTTGAAATCGCTCCTTTTTAACCTAGTTGTCTTCTTTATTTATTTGTTGTGTCCATTGATGCAAAACAGCAGTAGAACAGATATTTTATGAATGGATTCCCTAAATTTATAAGAATTCATTTATAAATCTTAATTATTTGATCAATTCAAAAATTTACTTGTATTTTTTTTGTTAAAAAAATGACCTGAAATTTCATTTATTCTTTTGCATAAATAATTTGTGGGAAGCCCTATTTAAATGAAGCACAACATTTATTTCATTTTAAGATAAATTCATATTTAATAGAAATTATGCTAACTATAAGAAATCATTTGGACATAACTCTGTCAAGAAATTTATTTGCAAATAAATGGATATGAACTGAACACTACAACAGTGTTGCTTTTATTTACTTTTCTTATCAATATAAAACCTTGATGTTGAAACAAAATTTTATAATCTACAGGTAGTAATATTGATCATGGAAGAATCTATTCACGTTTTTTTAACAAGATATTTGCATAGTATTTCTTTCTTTTGCAATTTGATTGTGAATACTTGTATGACAGTATGTTGTGATGTTTTGGCAGGCACAATTAATGTTAGGGATGGTGAACGCACAAGTGGTTTGTTTCAATACCTCTCTCAAAGCAATTTGGTTCTGTTTTCACATCTTGAAATTATGTCATGTAAGTTGTGTTTTTGAATTATGCAGTTACGCATGCCAAATATTAGACAGACACCAGGTCCAAATACCTTACAAGACACTCAGCAAGCTCAACAGCCAGCGATTCAAACGCTTCCTGGGTTACCACCACTTGCACAGAGGAATCACCCTGGGTTGGTCCCAAAAATGCATGAAGGTCAATTCTCTTCTGTGACTCAAAGTTCCTTGGTTCAAAAGCAAACATCTGTAGCTCCACAGCCTATGCAACCTCGACCTCAGATTCCACAGCTCACCATTAGCCATGTTCCTCAACCAGCCATGCTACCTGCACAGTCTGGAGTTCCACCCTTTCGTCCCTCACTCCCTTCTGTTAGACCACAACCTCAAGGGGTAAATACCTCTTCCTTGAACCAACAGTTACCAACTTCATTGCTACAGCATTCAGGACAGCAAGTTGGAACTGCAAATTTCAGGCATACATCTCAGGTGGTTCTTCCAAACATGACAATGCAATCATCTGGTGTAACCCGTCCTCCCCTGTCAGATGCAACATTCCAGGTACCAAAGTATTGCTTCTATCTCTGACCATTGACTTCTCTCTTCTGCGCCTTCTCTCTTTTTCATGTTTCCCTGTTCCTTTGAGTGTGTGTGTTGATAGTTGGGCTTATATGGTAATGATTAGTCTTGGTTGCATCTTAGCCTTGGATGTCTATTTACATTCATTACATGTCAGGAAAGGGTAAAAAAAGAGTGGCCAGCCTAATACAGATGCAGGCCCTAAACACCTAACTTTCAAATATCCTAATGGCCCCCTTAACTTTCTAAAATGCTGATTTAACCCCCTATCAGCAATATGTTATCCACACATTGATTTCTATAAAGCTAATGTATAAGTCACATCGGAATGAGAAAAAGCCTCCTGTCCTCTCCAAAATATTATTACTACCTTTTTCTCAATTCTTCCATTTTGTTCCCCCCCTCTCTCTAATTCTGATGGTTTGGCATGTATTTTGTTCATTTGTTGGTGTCACTATTCAATATATAAGTTTCAACTTTATTAAATTGGAGAATTTCCAATGGAAATAAGAATCCTCCTCTGTTTCTATGCTTCTTGAAATTGGATGTTACAATGTCAACTTCTTGGTGCACGGCAAATGACTACTTGTAGTGTAGGAAATCCTGCTTCATCGAAATTGTTACATCTGAAAGTGAAATAAAAATTTCATTGAAAAAGAAAAATTGCAGTTGTTTTTGCCTGAGTAATTAAGAGTCCTTAGACACCTTCGCATACCTCCACTTTTAGTTCTTTCACACGCACTGCTATGTTGGAGGGAGGTGGTTATTGATTTCACTTTATAAAAGTTAAGGGGGTTATAGGATGTTTTAGGACCTATGTATAAGGCCAAAGAAGCTGTAAATGCTATATAGTTCATTCCTACTAATGACTCCTGCCAAATTCTTTTTGTTTAGGTACTTCCGTAGGTCGGAACATGTTCATGTTGAGAATTAATTAGTTTAAATCTTTTCTAAGATAGAAGAAGTGACACAACTCCTTTTTGAAACTTATGTTTATGAGTAGCATTTGGATCTGTTTGGGATGGGAAATTGGCGAAGACATAATAATGTGGGGAAGGTACTACACATGGGAGAGAATATTTACAATTGATCAGCCATAAATATCTACAAACTGGAGTACAAGTGACGTCAATCTAGTTGCAAGTGCTGACATGTACTTTTATTTTTCTTTTAAAAAAACAGCCTGGCCTCAGAAAATCAGGCCTTTCAGATGCGATTGCCAATGATGCTGATAGATCTATGCAAGCTCCAGTTGATCCAGCACAGGTCTATAGGAGTAATGCATATTTGAATATGCAAAGAAACAAGGTTGAGGATCCTGTAGAACCAGCAGTCAATCGACCTTCAAAGATGCTTAAATTGGATGCTGGAAAGAATATGCATTTTTCTCCGGGCAGTTCGAATGTGTCTAATGCCACTGGGTCTCAACCATCCCAAGCTTTTGCATCGAGTTCAACGCCTAGAAATCCACTTGTGAAGATAGAAGAATCTAAACACTCTGAAAAAGAGGTTTCACAGGTAATTTTTGTTACTTTTGTTTTTGAGTTTGTGTTGAACCAACTTCATGTTCAAGCTAGAGAAACATCATCCTGTATTGTGCATATCTAAATTGGAAGTAATATTCATGCCTTTGATTTGCTAGCTGCAATTTTAACCCAATATTTTTGGGTAAATTAGATCGATTTTTTTTTTATTTTTTTTTATTTTTCGATGTCTGTCAAAGTTTCATCCTTAAACATTGAAATTTTTGTCTATTATCTGCAGGTTCCAAGTGATGTGGAATCAGCATTGCTGGAGCAAGTCCTGAACCTGACACCAGAGCAGTTGAATTCATTGCCACCGGAACAGCGACAGCAAGTTCTCCAACTTCAGCTGGCACTCCGGCGAGACCTGAGAAATCCATCATAAGTAGACATCATGTTCTTCAACTCCAGCTGGCACTCCGGCGAGACCATAGGCGGCTATCATAGAAGGCGGGAAACTCCTTCCTTGTGTAATTTCTTGATTCATCCAATTCTTAAAGCATGTAAAGAATAATCCTTGGCATAAAAGGTCCATCCGGTCTGAGTTAGGGATGTGAGATGCTCAAAAGCATTATTCCCTCCGTGTAACGATCATTAGATAATGAATTTGGTTAGTGTATGTGAAAGAATCTGTGATTTTAGATGAGAAGGAAAAGAAATTTTGTGTATTAGTTTCAGGATCCTGATTATACGCTTTTATACTTTTTTTTTTTCCTTCCGCCTTGTGCATTTTCCCTTTGATACTGCTTGTCATGTTTTTTTGCCCTTCTGTTGCTACTTATGTTCATGTTCAGTTCCTTTGAGATCTTTTATGGTCATTTATAA
The DNA here is from genome assembly GCA_028411795.1 of Euphorbia peplus. Taxonomy (NCBI): domain Eukaryota; kingdom Viridiplantae; phylum Streptophyta; class Magnoliopsida; order Malpighiales; family Euphorbiaceae; genus Euphorbia; species Euphorbia peplus. Next base: position 21,112,389 of record CP110839.1, on the reverse strand, counting down.
AACTTATAACCAGTATTTATTATCTCGTATTGCCTTATGGTTTATGTTATAAGAAATGGTGATATCTCAAAGTATGATTTCGACGGGTTAGTATGGGGAATAATGCTTTCATGTTAAAAGGCTCATTAATTTGAACGAGGATAATGTAATCTGAACTATCATTATTATTCTACGTCTACATCTACATCTACTTCGATAAGGTATGAATTTAGTAGAAAAGAAAAAGATTATAACTATATGAACAAAAGCTGCAAGGAATTCAGAATCCAGTAGACGATTGAACATGTCTTAACATATATAGGACTACAATTAATATACAAGTAGTATTCAAACACAGATGTTATTGAGGTTATAAAAATAAACAATCAGAATAATTCATTTCTTTCTCATCCGAATTTACTTTTTGTTTCGTCACTACACTACTCTCTCTCTCTCTCTCTTCTGTACTACTCAATTTCATTATCATCATTACTATGATTTTTAATCATAAAAATATATTCTAACTGTAAGGTTTTTAGCAAGTTATTGCATGCAATTATATTTATTATAGGGAACTAAATACCTGGGTACAAATTAGTTTGTTATTCATATATTTGAAAACTTTCACGGCTCATAACTTTCTCTTTTGAACATCTAAATTGAAGATAGTGAGTTTTATCGGACTTCCATTAGGAGAAACCACAACTTTCATAATAGTTTTTAAACAAAAGGTATTATTTGACCACCTGTGCTTTTTGCTACCAATCCATTAAAGGAAATTGCATTAAAGGTCATGTCTCAAATCTAATTTACAATTAAATTAGTTTCATTTTTAATTTTTATCACTTTATTAATATTTTATAATTAATTTCTCATAACCCTTAATTCTATCCTACTTTTGTAATGTTGGACGGTTACAACACTAGAATAATTTAAAATTCAATTATTATTATTATTGTTCATATTAAAAAGTTTTATTTGTCCACTAAACTTATCCAGATTTGTATTTTTGGCCACTTATATATTATTTGATTATTTTCAACACTGATCTATCTAATTTGGTTATATTTGACCACTGATATGCTAATTTGGCGAATCACCTTTCTTGAAGAAAAATTAAGAAGAAAAAAGTTGTTAATAATGAAAAATTTCTCGAAAAATTAGCAACTAATACACCAAAGAGCAACTCTTTTCAAAATTTCAAAAGAAATGCTAGAATGTGAACTAACACAAAAATTTATAGATTAATAGTCAAATATATTAGCTTAATGGTTAAAAATGAAAAACCAAATTACAATATATATTAGTTAGACGAATTTACATTAGTGAATAGGACGAAATGTCGGGAGAGAATTCAACGCGACTTGAATTTCACGGTTATGTATAATCAATCATTTTGAAACTAAAGTTTTGTTGTTATTGTATTAATCTCCAAACTTATACAATGTAATTTTCTTTTCTGAACTTGCTTAGAGTTGCATGCTTAACCTACAAAAGCTAGAAAAGCTTATATATTAGAAAGTTAATTTATTTTAGAGTTGGATAAATTAAAATAAGATCACTTTAAACAATTTAATGAGTAACTAAAAGAGATTGGTAGTTAATTGCAGAAAAAGTTACTATATTGATTTTAAATAAATTTAAACAAATTGATGAGTAAACAGTTCTGTTCACATATACTTTAATGATCAAATTATATTTTAGTCATTAAATAATAAATAAAATTTTGTGTTTTTTTATTATATCTAAATAATTTTAATATGAACTCGTCGTTTTTTATATTCTCAAAAAGTACTATAATTTGAAGTCATTTTTAAATTTTTTCTTTATTATAAACCGTAAGATGAAATCTAATATTTAATTATCAAATAAATATAATTTAGTCATTAAAAGTGCAGGTAAGCGTGTCGGAGTAAATTCCCAGAAACAAAATTCATGCACGTATGGACCTTAGAGATTCCATTCCGTAAAGCACAAACATAAATACATTACATAATAGTATATATGCATACATATATAGTTGATAGTAGTAATAGCATGAGTCCATCAACGAATGACAAAGCACCGACTCTACTTTTTGAATAATATATAGTTTGGATTTGGATGGTCTGGTGGGAATTAATGAGTGACATTCCTCTACTTTTCCTTCAGAATCCAATTTTTAATTTTCTTACTTTCAAATCAAGCACTAATGTTTCCTAGAGGGTTCTTCCACTTTATCACATGAGAACAAGTCAATTAAGTCATACCACCATCTCTTATTATAATTTATTTTATATGTCTTAGTTTTAGTCTTTCTTTAATAATCAAATTATTTAGTTTTCACTAATATTTAACTATTCATCTATTTGAGTTCTAGCGGATCATATACATTTTAATTGATAGAAAGTACGCATTATGAACTTGGAATCAAGTAGTTACACAAGTTAATGTACATTACCAAATACGGAAATTCGTTATTTTTAATTTCATATTTCGTTATTTGACTCAATTTAATTTTTAACAAATAAAATAATTGTCTTAATTTGATCACATAAACTTTGATTCAACTATAATAAGCACGATGTGCGTCACGAATTAAAAAAGAAACACGTAAGAAGAAGAATAAAATAAAAATGAAATGTCAATTTTCTTTCAACAAATCACGCCCTATTCATATTTGACATTTAAATTTTATATGTTTAGAAATTAATTTTTCATATATACCATAATGAAATTAAATTTAAACAATTTAAATTGAAAGTTTAAATGAAACTTATCCAACTAAAATTCACTTTGAGCTCACAAGTCACAACATAAACATATTAAAAAAGTTCTATATTTGAAAAGGAAAAAAGGAAAAAAAATAAACTTTTGTAGAATTTCTCCTATAAATAGAGTGAGCAACAAGAACATTACTCCCTCCACCTTATCCCAAACACAACATTCCAGAAATGGCTTCAATGACCACTCTCCTCTCCGCCTACGCTTCCATCTAGTCCGGTGTCAGTTCTTCTCCTTCATAATCTCCATTTTTGTTCAAAAAAAAAAACATGATTAGCAACTCAGAAACCGAAAATCATGTGATTAACATATGGGAAATGAACAAAGATCATCTCAAATTTATGCAACAAAAAATCTCAAACCCACCAAAAATTCTCACCTTAGCCGCCTCTAAACCCTCTTGTTGCATCTTCAAAGTCCCAACAAGATTCGTAGAGATAAACGGCAAGTCGTATCAACCTCATATTGTATCCATAGGTCCATATCATCATTCTCAACCTCATCTCAAGATGATTGAAGAACACAAGTGGCACTACTTGGGAAATCTTCTTTCTAGAGTGAAGGCCAAAGGGTTAACTTTGGAAGGTTTGTTGAGATCAATTGAGCCTTTGGAGAAAGATGCTAGAGATTGTTACTCGGAGTTTCTTCATTTTAATAAGGATGATTTCCTTGAAATGATGTTGCTTGATGGTTGTTTTATTATTGAGTGGTTAAGGAAAGTTGGGAATGTTGTGCAAGTTGAAGATGATGATCCTATCTTTACTATGCAATGGATTACCGCTTTTTTCACTAGGGATTTGCTCCTGCTCGAAAACCAAATCCCATTTTTCGTTCTCGAGCGCTTGTTTGAGTTAACGAAGATTGATGAGGAATCCCTGTCTTTGTCATCTCTTGCTTTGAATTACTTCAACCGTGATTTGTTGCAGTCTGCTGGGGCATTTACGCGTTTCTGGTAAAAATCCAAACTTTTTCTCATGTTATGGTGTTATAGAGTACTTGTTTTCAATTTTGTGGTATTTTTAGCCATTTTAGCCTCATGTTTCTTTTATTTTATAGTGACCTCAAAGGGAGACATCTTCTCGATTTAGTCCGATCGAGTTACATCGATTTCGACCAAGCTGAAAGGTACGAAGAAGCTCCTACCCCTAGCCACATAATCCATTGTGTATCCAGGCTCTGTCGCGGTGGAATCAAGTTAACTCAAGGAAACACTGACTCCTTCCTAGCAGTCAAATTCAAAAACAGAACCATAGAGATGCCAACCATAATAATAGACGATGCAATGAGTTCGTTCCTACTAAACTGTATAGCATACGAACAGTGTCACAACGGATCTTCCAAACATTTCACAACGTATGCCACATTTCTGTCCTGTCTGGTGAGTACATTCGACCATATGGAGTATTTATGTGATAGAAACATAATTGCGAATTACTTCGGGACAGATGATGAATTGGTAAGATTCATAAAAAATCTTGGAAAAGAAGTTGCTTTGGATATTGATAGATGTTATTTAGCTAAGTTATTTAATGATGTTAATAGGTATTATTACAATGATTGGCATGTTCCATGGAATTGGTTTAAGCTTACTCATTGTGATACACCTTGGTTTTTTATTTCTGCTTCTGCTGCTTGTCTTCTTCTCATTTTAACGGTTGTACAAACATTTTACACCGTTTATGGTACTTATGTTTAAACTCCGTATGATTATTAGATTAATCAATTACATATTAGTTGATCCGGCCGGATTATTGATGCAAATATGATAATTTTAAAACCTTTTTTATACATCCAATCATTTTGTAGTGAAGTGGTACATACCATTTGTCCATTGATCGGGGTTTGATTTATCATAGAATGTCCATTCGTTAAAGATTCTAAGAAGATATTCTACTAATTAAACTAATCCTATTGTTTGTGTAATCATATATAGCTATTAATAATAGTTTTCTCTATATATATAAAATAACTACATTAATGCCAAACCAGTTATAACTAAATTCAGAAACGAGTGAAACCACCAATGAAAAGTGTGTTTTTAGTCGCGAACATTTGATTTGTGCTAGGAAATTAGAGATCAAATTTAGTATTGATTATTTAAGTTTGATATGCGGAATAGAAATTACTGACAGCTCAAACACATTATAAAATAACACGGATATTTAACGTGGAAAACCCAAACGGGAAAAACCACGGGAGAGGAGATAACTTCATTATTGGAACTGGAACAAATACAAGAAAATTTATGGAAACTTCTAACTCGAGAACATTCCTACGAATTTCTACATCAGAGTATTTTCCAAAACACTCTATATCGCTCCCCACATTTGCTCCAATAACCTCCATAGGAGACTTCTCTCCAATCCTCACATTTTCTCTTTTGCACTCTCAAAAAATCTCACGTCTGCCTATGAATTTATATAACCTTCAAAATAACAATAATTGATGACAACTTTCAACAACAAATTATTGATGAAACGAGTTCAAATCTTCTATCTCAAATTCTCTATCCACTTCTCTATCACTCTCACATAAAAATTACTTTTTTAATGAGTGAGTTAATAAGGCCCATATAATATATTAATTTTAGTAAATATAATCCAATTTATGTGAGAGAATAGAGAAGGAGATAGGGAAGATTTGAACTCGATGAGTAATTGATCTTCTAAGTTCCAAGAGCATCACGTTTTCACGTTTTCATCCTTATTTTTTTTTTACCGAAAAAAGAAGGATGGAGAGATTTTTTCTTCCTTCCATACTTCTTTCTTTTTTATCCTTATTATCATTATTATTATTTATTATAATAATAATTATTTAGATTAATTAAAGGTTAAATCTCAACAATTTGTAATTCTAATAGTTTATCGTTTGAATTGAAAGACCGACGAACACTCGATCATGAAACAAAAAATACTAATTCAAACTACCTAGCAATAGTAACAAAAATATTCACTGATGCAAGGCTACTTATTCATTAGAGAGTAAGATTGTGATATGAGTTTTCAATAGTTGGAAAAATTCAGGAGCATTGTTCGACAGGGGTGGATCCAGGATTCGAAGATTGGGGGCTAATTTTAACCGTAGCGTAGATTTTTTTTTTTTCGATAAAGTTAGGAGAAGAAAATGAATGCTCTAATAAAGAAAATTTTGTTAAAATTATAAAAAGAAAAAAAATGTAGATTTTTCGATTAAAATAACATTGAAAAATTAAAAATTGATAAAAAAACATCAATATAAATCAAATAAATTAAGGATTATGAGAAATTAATTAATAAAATATTAATAAAGTGATAAAATTAAAGGTTGTAACCGTCCAACATGACAAAAGTAGGATAGAATTAAGGATTATGAGAAATTAATTATAAAACATTAATAAAGTGATAAAATTTAAAAACGAAACTAATTTAATTGTAAATTAGATTTGAAACATGACTTTCATGTAATTTTCTCATATAAATCAATATTTCGGTAAAAGCTCGGGTTTAGCCCAAACTTATATTCGCATTACTTAGCTTATTATAACTCAAAATTAAGCCTAGTCAATTTTTATTGGAACACTAATGGAAAATGTTATGAATCCCGTAGATGTTCAGGATTTGGATCGGCCCTTGCCAAAAACAACTTCTAAACATGGTTTCTTTGACCAAATATTCCAAAGAGTATACTTTCTCATTATAGATCCCAGTCAAAAGTAGAATTTCTACAAGTCTCCTTTGTGTAGGCTTTTATCACAGGATCTTGTCTTTGGTATCTATAATATCCTAAGCTTTAACAATTGTTGAATTAATGCATCTTCTATTAAAAATTTGATTTGGAAGTACACGCGAAAGAATGAGACATCAATATCTCAGACTTTACGAGTTGTACTCGTTATCACTTGATACTATAACGCATGCATTATGTGATTGTGTTCTGTTGATGGATCTAAAAGGATTTTCGGAAAGGGCTCAAGCATCCACCAGTCGCTTATAAAATCCATTGGACCTAAAAAATTTTTGAGCATCAGTACATTTTGGAATACCCTTATCAATTAATCCTAAACCCGTTACTATATTGAAGTATGATGTGCTTTCATTATTGGAAGATGTCAACCCCTTTTATAAGATTGATGGATACAAATTCAACATATTTAAAAACATCCCATTTAAGATTCCCCTACCCCACTACTATTCCTAATTAGTTCGATTTTAATTATTTGTTCACCTTCTTCTTTTTGTTTCTTAATCTACCAATAATAGTATCTTTGTTTAATTAAACAAGAACTACACAGACCCTCGATACTTTCTAAAAAAAAACTCATGCAATCACATTTTATTATAAACTTGTGGTGTAAGCTATAGTTACTTTGTTTATACTTTGTCCTATTTATCATTAGATTAAGTTTTAACCCATAATCTAATGGTGAACAAAACAAAGTAATTGTTACTTCGTGAAAAACAAAGTAACCATAAAATTTCTCTAAATTTGTACTTATGGTGAAGGCTATGGTTTAATTTATTTTTCCTTTACTTTGTTTATACTTTATTTTATTTACCATTAAATTGGTTATTACTTGTTGAAAAACAAAGTAATCAAAGAATTTTTCTTTTTTCCTTTCAATTCAAGTACTATTTACAACAGTTGTAAAATCAAGGAACTTCTAATATTCGGAAAAAAATGAACATCTCCTAATTCTATTTCCGTCGAAATCATTAGAAAGGCAGAAGTGTCAAATTGTTCTTTTTTACTTTTCAAATCTCAAATATTATTATTATAATTATTATTATTATTATCATCCATGTCCGAGCAAATTTTTTCCTTTTTAATTAAAGATAGATCTGCATTTCTCAAAAAACATTAGAGACAAATTTAAACAGTCTCATAAAGAAAATAAATTCGAAAATCTTCTAATTCCGAGAACTCACTATTTTGAACAAATTGATGTACGTACACATCTGGCAAGTTCAAAGATTAAGAGAACACTACAAACTAATTCAAGAGTCAATACATTTGATCTTATTATATGAGAGATAAAGAGGTGAGTTAGATTACTGTTCTGAACACTTACAAGGGCCTAGAGAGACTAGAGAGATCTATTGAAAGAAAAAATATATATTCCTTTAACTAGTTATTTAAATAAGCATACCTATCTACCCCCTTAACTCGCATATTTAGTCATTTTACCCCTCAATTTAAGAGACGTCCCTTTTACTTCCCTAAACTAGTTAAAAAGATAACAACTTGCCCCTTATTTACCCAAGCCCAGATGCTCCTTTGACTAGTTGAATGACAGGCGTTAAGAATCTTTCAAATGTGATTTCTTATTTATTTTAATCATGTTCCATCTCATAAAAAATTTAAAATTAGGGATGTGCCCCATAAAAACATCTCTCTCGCACCTCCTTCAATCTTTATGCAACCCGCTTACTGCAAAAACATAAAATAGTGGAATCTAAAAATCACCATCTGACTGTAATCTTGATAATGAAATTGTAAGCTTCAAGAAGATTAGTCGAGTTACTTGGGGGGTAATTGAGTTTTTAGAATAAAAAAAGTAATATTGTGAACTTTTAACAACTATAATTTCACGCGCCTAGTCTAAGTCTCAATTATAAAATTTGTCAAATCACTGCCACATAAGCAACAAAAAGATACATGATACCAATAAATTTTTTATTAGTTGAGGGGGTGACAAAACATGCAAGTTAAGGAGATTGCATAGGTATTAAGCCTTTAAATAACTTGAACCTAAATATACGAAAGCACCCGATGTGTACTTTTGATTTCAATTAGATACGACCGTGAAGAAAAGAAATATAAATCTTTTGCAGCCCAAAAGCAAAGTACAGAACATAATAGTTTCCATTCTAACATATCCCAGTTAAAGAGATTAATATCACATCACAATCCACAAGCATAGGAGACTAGTGAAAAAGATGAAAATGTCCTCCAAATCCATATCTAGGAGATTGAAAAGCAAAAGCAAATTAAAAACGAGACAGAAGGAAATATAGCAGTTATAGCTGACATAACAAACCAGCAAGACCTTTTATCAAACGCAGACCAAACTAGGGAACAGGGATAACGAACCACTTAGCAATCCCCAGAGATCTTACCATCAAAAACCAAGTATTGCGAAAAGCTTGTACTCATTTTTCAAACTCCCGGGAGACTGACCTATCTGAACGTCGATAATCATGTTCTCTTTCTCGTGGTTCAGATGCTTTGCGGCTATAATGGTAATCATCCTCATCCATTTGATCATAACGATCACGATCATGGTCAGCATATTGATCATACCGGTCATGGTTACCTTCACCATCCGCATGATCATATTGTCCCCTACTTCTATGATTATCATAATGATCATAATGTGGATCACGATCCGCATCTTGCCTCCTATGCCCCCCTTGTTCAGCTTGTTCATACCAACCTTGGTCATCCTCTGCCTCAGTGTGATCATAGTCCTTGTCACCACGTCGATCCCTATCATGTTTTGACTCGGCACGATCATAATCAGATTCTATATCACGTGAACGTCCACGATCAACTTCCCCAGCATCATAATCCCTTTCCCTATCTCGTGGACGGTCACGATCATGCTCACGATCTCGACCTCTATCACGATCACGACCACGATCCCGACCTCTATCGCGATCACGACCACGATCCCTGTCCCGGTCCCGCCCCCTTTCTTTCTCCCTTTCCCGGTCCTTCTCCCTATCACGATCTCTGTGGTGCCTGTCTTCTCGATGCTCGCGCTCCCTTGGTCTTTCATGGGAGCGCTCACGAGATTTCTCCCTCTCCCTATCTCTTTCCCTCCCCCTATCACGTGATTTTTCCCTGTCCCTGATTTATAATATACAGTAACATATTAATCACTTGCACATCAAACAACATATTTTTCACAAGTTTCATGGCTACAGTTTATAAACAAGCGGTAAATGCAGAAGTTATGAGCAAGCAGCAAATATGAAAATAGCAAAAAAAAGAGAGGATCTTACCGTTCACTAGGACGATCTTCTCGTACCCTTGGCTCCTCGGATCGAGATGATCCTCCAGATGGCTGTACCTCCCTGATTTAAGATAAGCATAATAATTCATTAAATTCAAAGCCGGAGTGGCAAACAGAAGGTTCGTCAGTTCACAAGGTAATAATAGAATATCATATTCAGAAAATGGCAATGGTTGAATTTTAAAGGATGCTCTATTGAACCCAAGCATGCATAATGTGGATTCTCCCGGTGAGACCAAGTCATAACAACATAATATGGTAGCAAACTCGAAGAGCATATATCCTTATACCATAGTTATTAATGGCGCACCAGGCTCATTCCACGGCGCCATTTTCTGGCTATGGCGGTCAGGGTCGCCATGGCGCATGCCAAGAGCGCCATTCTGAGCCATCTGCTAGTTATCAAGGCGCGCCATTGCGCACCTTAGTGAACAAACTGAAAGATGAAGGTTTTTTTTTTTTTTTGAAAGGTAGATGAAGGGTTTTTAAGTTATTTATTGCAGGAATAAATACTGACAATCAGATTTGACCTAATCTAAGAGTCCAAAATAAAAAGAAAACCTAATATTAAATAGGAATATGAAGAGTCCTATTTGAATTAGAATTGAAAGAGAAGTGAAAACCATCAGATTTTAGAATTTTGTCATGGCTTATTATTCATTTCAATTTTATGCAAGGATTCATAATTTTTGTAATTCTTTGTATTAGTGCACCATTTGTCGCTTTGGCGCGCGCCATGGAGTGCGCCGTGGCTCCAGGACCCCCTTTGCGCCATGGTGCGCCATGAGCCTTTAATAACTATGCCTTATACAATAGTGTGTTTGTATGTAATATATATACACTTCTATAGAAGTCCATATGATAGAATGTAGAGCAAATAGAAAAGAGAACTGCATATGATTAATTTAATTCAGCGGATAGGCATGGAACTCTTATATCTAGGAGTGCTGCATCTATGTTATCTGTAGGAAATCAAAAGTTTACCTTCCAGAATATTTCTGATTAACTTCTTCACCTCCCACTCGGGTGGTCCCAAGTCCACCACCAAGTCTGCGAGGGCGCCAATTTGGAACTGTCCTCCCTCGCTCAACATCCACAAGTACTCTTCGCCCATCGAGTTTCCTCCCATCAGCTTGCTTATATGCAGCTGGATATATACAAGCACAGTTAAGAAGGAAAAATACATCGTCGAACCAGTAAAAAGATCATCAAATGTCAATAGATAAATGAACCTTTCATGTCCCGGGTATGCATGTACTCGATAAAAGCATAGCCTCTAGGTTTGTTTGTTTCCTTATCAGTGATCAGCCGGACCTGCAGAACCAAAAAAGAAGAATAAATAAAGCGCATAAATGGCAAACACTTTTTAATTCTTCAATCATATCCACAATACTATTTTGTTCATAGAAATGGATGGCTATAGGAAGAAACGTATAAAATAGCAAAAACCTAAATGGCACGGCAGAAAGGCAATATGCCTCATTAGCCGTGCTCACCTTTTAATCATAGGGCTTCCAATCGCGTGATGCACCACCACCAGTGCTAGAGTTGCAGAAATAAAACTGACATTTCATGGCCTATTTACCGGTTCTTGAATAGACTCACATCCCCTTACCCGGGAAAAATGTTTTAAATAAGAAAACATAGTTATAAATTAAACAGGAAATACCAGGACATCTTCTCAACTGCTGATATGTTTAGATAGCCTTTGAAGCCAAAAACAAAACTTTTAGTAGCAGGGAAATGCATTAGAAAAGAAGTCAAATAAAAGAGAAAGAGATACTAATACTCCCTACATGTTTTACCCAGTTCAGGGGAAAGAACAAATGGCAGTCTCCTTTTCTTGCTTGATAAATAACACTGCTCAATTTATTTCTAGCTTTGCCGGCAGGATGAAGCACATCTTTGGAATTGGATGGCAAGAAAAAGGGAAAGCAAAATTTCCACTCATGAAACATAACAGAGATATAACCCCCTTACCAGGGATCTCTGAATATTAAGGGTCTTAACACTAGATATTACCTATAACGGAAACAACACCCCAGCCCTTGATGATTTCTGAACTGAACTAATTAAAAGCAGAGTCATCAAAGAATCATTGGAACAAACCCATACTTTTACCAGTTAATAGGAAGTGATACCTGTGCTATTGTTTTGGCATAATCCTCCAATGATACTATACACGGGCTAGATGCTCAACATTCTCCCTTTATATAAATGCTGAATAGTAAAAATGTATCATGCATGACTGTGCTCTACCATGCTCAAGTTTGCTAAATGCCTAAAAGGGATTTAAAAAGTAGTTTTTTCCGAAGTACTAAGAACTTAATATATTATGGGTGTGGATGAATCACAGGGACAGACAAGAGAGGGACAAAATCCAGTACCTTAAAAATTTTGGAATTCATGTAAAACTGGGATAAAGGTATAAACTCCATAATTTTCAAAGCTTGAAAAATTCAAGGAAAGAGTAAAACTATGAAGAAAAATCTTTGTTAGAGCATTTGAAATGATGCTGCTGCATAAACTCTTACCAAATCCGCTTGGGATACTCGGAAATACCTACCCGTTTTATTGGTCCATAAGTCTCAAACTCCCTTTTAATTCTATTCTCTGTCGTCTCATAGTTCTGCAGGAACATAATAAGAAAATGTTTAGTACACCTGAAAACTGATTAAATTACCACACAAAAAAATAATAGAAACTTACAAGCCTGGCAACAAACAGGGTCTTGTATGGATCTCCAGAAACATTGGGATCATTATTTGGATCATCTGAAAGAGCACAAAGGTTAAAATACACAAATATGAGTACATATCTACATATATAGTAACATCTAGAACTATATACATTGGAAAAATAAGGACACAGAAAATAAATCTGACATTTCTGAAGTTCTTCAGCAGCCTTTTCTGCTCCCTTCTCTAGTCGTAACTGGTGAATTCTAGCCCTCCTTTGAGCCTATACGCATTAGATGGCATTAAACACAATTGTTAAACATATAGCAGATTATTCTATAGAAAAACAAGGATAAAAGTATCAAAGCAACAAGTAAAATAACTCAAGTAATAATAATCCACATATTCTACATATAATGATGGAAACTATCTTAGTGAAAAAAGTGCAACTAAACTAAGTTACTAAAGGCGCAAGACGTGTGCCTGAGCGACACGCACACTAAGGAATGAGAAGTAAAAATTATAACTATTTTTTTACAGGACAAGAAAATCATAACTATACATAGCACATGTTTATTCTATCTTCAAATGAAATGGTAAAGAAAATAGCATCATACACTAAGACTCGCAGAATAATTATTCAAATATGATAGAATCCTACAAATTAGATCTATGATAATTGATAAATATGACTGTAGAAGATACGTCTCATTGCCAATTTTTAAAATTGTAATAACTAATAAAAAGTACATACAAAGAAAAAGCAAATCAAATATAACCCATTTACTTCATAAAAGGGCAAGGAAGTTTCCAATGAGTTCTTCTCAGTTCTTTAAAATCCTAAATGTTCTGGGTTTTTTTATTCTTTGGCGGTCTCCAGGATTTCAGATCATAGATGATGTTACTAGTATGTGTAGAGATTAAGACATCTGATTTGAAATTTTGAAACCTTAAGCAAACGACCCAAGTCAAAAACTGGCAGCTTGGCACCCATGACAGGCACACAAAGATATGCTGAGGCAAGCGCCTGCTGAACAATGCATGCCTATTGCCTTCTCAGGTGACAGACCTATCACCAAGTGCCTTTTGCATCTGAGACGCACCTTGGGCACACCTTTAATAACTTTGCAACTAATACTATCTTCTGTGTTGACAGCATATTTAAGACAACATCAGCACCGATTTTGAACCAAACAAACCTCCAGTTGTGCCACTGTAAAAACTTGTACTTGTGAAAAATGTAAACCATGCTTTATGGCTTTCAACTGTAGCAGCATGTTTCTCTCTCAAGAATTTACAAAAACAATCTCTAATGAGATGCTTGCCCAACAAAATCCAAAGACCAAGATATACACCCAAAAGACCCTTAAGTGACATTAGCTAGCAATAGTGCATCTTTCTGCCGCCTCAGTCGTAAACTAGCACACCAATAAATAAAAAATATTCACAAAAATGACACAATGTGAACATTAAAATCCTGACCTTTAAAAAAAAATAAAATTTAAAAAGCATAGGATGCTGGCAGTATTACATTATAAAATAAACCTAAACAGGCTAAAAGTACAGAGCTTATAAGGTACAATAAAAGATAACATCTGAGTTGGTCACACAAGGTTTTCTCATCAATTAATTTTGATTTTTGAATAAACAAGAAAGTACATAAATACACAATTCACGACCAGCAGAGTAGATATAATATAACTAGATCAACCTTTTCAGTCATACAATTATCATTAGATGTACATATTATCTTCTCCATAGTAAAATGAACAATCAAATCAAAAAATTTTTGAAGGTGAATGATTTACGTCCAATCAAATAATATACGTCCAATCAACATAAATAAAAAACTAAGAACACCAAGTACGAAAGAGTCCAAAGGAACTCAGGTAGTCATATTAAGCAATGGAGAACTTACAGGAGTCTCAACCTCCGGGACTGGTGGAGCATACTCGGGATCTCCAGGCTCAGCAAACCGGCTCACAAACTGCGCCATGCCTAAGGGAAAACAAAATTGTTAAAATCAAAATATCTAAAATCAAAACATCCAAGAAAATGCAAAAATGAATCAAACTAAAAGAGCACGTACCAGTGTATTGCGCGCATTTTCTCTTCTCGGGAGGAGGTTTAAATTCGAGCGGAGGACGAGGCTCAAAGAGCTTCAACAGATTGGCTGTTAAACCAGTTGGATGGCTTTGCCCAATCTGTAAAATCAATCAAAACGACAACGTAATCGCCATCTCTCAATTAGTTCCAATATAAAAAAAAATTCATCCAGAAAGAATGATATCACAGAGATTAAAATGTAAGGTTAAATTTTGAAGAGATTAAAAGCATGGAGAAGAGATTAAAAAGTATATTAAGGAAGAGAAAGACGAACGAGTTTGAGCTGGAGAACGTTTGCACGATTCTGGCCTTTGGTAGCACCACGCACGGCGGCGTTTTGGTTGCGCATGAACGGATCATTGTAATCACCCATGCCGATCAGATCGGAGCTCAGCTAGGGTTTCAGTAGTTTTGGGGGAAATAAAGAGATGAGCTACTCAACTAATCAAAACAGATTGGAAGATTGTTCTAATTTTCCTGGGCCATTTACGGAGCCATTTAAAAAGGCGAGCCCATTTATACATTGGCATTACTAAGAGGGTTCTAATGATTTTTATAAATTTGAATTCTTAATAAAAAAACTATCAAACTTTGAATTAAGATTTCATTTATAGAAGGCGTTTGGTTGAAACTTCATAATCGGTATAATCGGTATAAGGTGGAATCAAAGCGGAATAAATATTTATTTATTTTGTTTGATTGATTCTGATAATGAGATTCATAAAAATGATTCAATATATACTTTATAAATAATATCAACCTTAAAATATATTTTTATTACTAACTTTTATCATAAAAAAATTACCTGGTACATTTAACGGAGCTTATTTCCTTTATGCTCTTTGGTAATTTTTTGATCTTCAAGTGGTTTTAATAGTGTTAATATAACTAGCTTTTGATTACTGGGTTTTACAAACACGGTACTAAAAAACTTCCGCTAGAAATAAGATGGGGATAAGAAAGAAAAGTAAAACTACTATTTAATTTGATTTCAATGGAATTAAACCAACAGATTCAGAAACACGTTTTCTACTCTCGATGCCCTATACCAACAATAAGGTAAGAGACTATCGGTTAAGGCCTATTGTAGGAAATGAGGTTGTCCGTAGAAAAAAATACACATCACCAAGCTGGCACTAGAGACCAAGAAAACTAGAACCAGAAAGTCAAATAAATATCATATTAATTTGGTATAAGCATTGTCAAATAGTCCTTTTAATATGCTAGCCCGTCTCAACAGTAGAACTGTAAAAATAGAGATTGACCAAGCCACGGAGGAGGGAGAGGAACGAAGCGCAAAGTCTTCAGTAAATGACACTAAGGGGCTGTACCTGTATATAGATTCTAGGGGACCAGAACCTATCTGTTCGACTTCTGGTTCTAGCTTTTCTGATGGGAAAAGCCCTATCTTGCTAATGAATCTTACCAGACATGATTCAAGTTTAACTGAATATAAAACTTGGATATGCTCTTGCTCCTACCGCATATACTGACACGGGAAAGTCGAACCACTAACTAGGCCAGGACCCCATTCAGTAAACAACTTAAAATAAATGCCCAAGCGAGTTCAGTAATAAAGACGATAACTTGCCGATATGTAGAATCCAAGTCTTCCTCATAGTCCTAATATGCAATTTTGCTCACTATATAGTTCTAAACTATCTTTATCCCATGTTAGCATCATTCAGTAACTAGTTTTGGTTCAAGGATTCTAAAATGAAATTGGTTCAATGGGGATTGACGATTTCTTAGGATAGACACTACGAGTACAAATAGAACATAATAACCAGCAGGAAGCATTCAAAATTAGCACCAAAATCCAATCCAGTTTAGTAACAAAAGTCTGAAAATTGGTTTTTATGGAAATTTAGCAGCAAAGACACTACAAATAGAACATAACAAATAACAGTTAATCAACCTATAAGAAGCACTAACATCTCCATTTGATCATGGTAAATTATTCCAACTTACAATGAACATCTCCACTGACTGTTAAGGTTTCAAGTCTCTCTTATATGTTAACTTATCATCCCGGTTAAAAATCTTATCCCCATGGTTATGGTACTGAACTAAAAGCAAGAAGGAAAAATAAAGGACTAGAATAACACATTCTAAACTGGAAACTATAAATATTAGGCACAAATCGGATCAGTAATGTTCCATGTACCAGCTTATAACAGAAACCTACAATCCCTTTGCGAGAATGTTGAAATAAATAACCAGACATAGTAATCCGAAAACAGTTTTAAGTTACACATTATAACTTGTTCTAATCCCGACAAGAAGCAACCGGAGTCGGAAATGGCAAAAATGGATTAATCAGCTATAGCAAGAGGCGGATGACCAACATGAAATCCCTCAAAAGGATGTTTCGCGAGAGGTGGACAAATTACACAGCCATGGGTGATTTCTGCATAAGCAAGCAAGGAAGGTTAAAACTCATCGATTCCAGAAATCCATCATTTTTAAGGTGAGATAATCACATTCTTGATGAACTATTGTGGAAAAAACAACAAAAACCAGGCTGAGTATATCTATGGTTTTACTTGAAAGCAAGCAATAGAAACTGGCAAATGTGTAACTAAGAGACTCAATCAGTAAATATATATACCAAAGGGGAAAAGAAGCCATGTATGGAAGAAATCCAGCAAAATTAGATACCAAAACTTGGTAAAATTCACTTACTCCGATCACTAGGAGTGAATATCTCACAATAACTAGCATTATATTTCCAGGTCGTAGGGTCCTGCAACAATTCACCAAAGAAGTATTTGGGAGACACATCACCAAAATTAGCACTTCTGGGTTTTGCAGTGAAAACCACATGACACCACCATTCTTTCTTAACATTAGATACACGGACTATTGGCATGCACTGTGAGTCCAACACTTCCACGATTTCAAACTCAGCATCCTAAAAAATAAAAGAAAATATTATATATGTATGCAGCAATATAAGTTATCACAACATATATAAATGGGCCAAAGAAAACAAAATGAGTATGAAAAACATAAACAACCTTGCTCTTTTCATAAAATTCTAAGGCGCTCTTTGCATATTTAAGATGTGAATACTTCGCCACTTCCCTGTGTCTGTTCTCCTCCATATTCATCACAAAAAGTTAATAAATAACACATCTATTTATTAAATTGGATGCTTTCTTTCTTGATTAAAGATTGCAAGCTAGAGTGTGTTTGATGCTAAAAGATAGTGTATGCAAAAGCACAAAAACAGATTTAACATTTCTAACAATCATTGAAATGTAAACTAGAAAACTTTACATCTCTACATCATCATGATGCCTGTACACAGTATACGCCTTTGGGTGACGCTTGGAGCATCCACTTGTCCGTCCCTGGGAGGGTGCCCTTCAATTGCATATCGAAATGAAAAGCAAGTGGCATTTAATTATTTGATTTAATAAACATTAATACCAAAACTGTAGAAAATAGTTCTAAAGACTCACATCATTTTGCCACTTTCCCGACCATTAGCAGGACATCCATCAGCGGGATGAAGATATACCTCGGATTGAGGACAAAATACACAACCACGAACAACACCTGTAGAAGTGTGTTTGCTAAGGTCAAACTTGAATGTTCCAGTCATTAATTCAACATTCAAGGGCACAATTAGTAATATGCAAAAGGAAATGGGCATTACTAGGATCACTAGGGTCGAATATAGAGCAGTAAGTGACATTATATTTCTCTTGAGCACGATCAAACACCATTTCACCAAAAAAGTGTTTTGTAGAGTCATCGATGCAGCAGCCAGAGTTCCTAGGTTCAGCAATGAAGCTGACATGACACCATAGCCTTTCACCTTCATACCCACGGACAGCTAATTTCACACGATTGGAAAACAGGACTCGGAGAATTACAAACTTATTGGCTTCCTGGAAAGCAAGTGCAAAATTAGAACTACTACAGCATAATTGAGTTGCATCAATATAAAAAAAAAAAATACAAACTATGATTTAACCTGTCTCTCTTCTTCATATGATTTTAAAGCGATTTCCGCATATTCAAGGTCAAAAGACAAGACGGTTCTTCCGCTGCATCTGTTAAGTCCCAGTCGTATACTTAAAGTTGTGAGTAAGTATGGAAACAATAAAATCTGAGCAATTAATTTGTAGATTAGAAAAGCTTACCCAAAAGGAAGGTGATCATCAAGTATATCAAGCTCGGAGAAGAGATCTAATTCTTTTTGCTGCCTGCAATTGTATAGCAAACCAAATAATAATAATACTAATAATAGTAAAAGGTGCAAATCAATTGTAAATAAGAAACTCTACCGAGAGACATCATTCTTGTCGGTGACTCCATCTGAGTCTGCATCAATGTTTTGATGGACTCCCTGAGCTGATACCACAGGCTTTTCAAGGTAAGACGGCGGGTGTGGATCAACAGAACGTTGCTTCCTGGAAAAAAAAGAAAAGAAAGAAACCCTGAAACCCTAAAATCCACATAGTAAAAATGAGCTTAGATTGAGAAACCTTAGCTTGTTTCTCTTTCGCTGGTTTCTCCCCATCTTGCATCTCTTCAAGTTGGAGCCTTCAGTAGTAGTAATTGCTCTTTGCACCCTGAAAAAAGAAAACGACGATCGCCATACATTGCTTTTCACAACAAACAAATACAAATTCATCCATACCCTCTTCCTTCCATCCCAAGCAAACGCTCCCTATCCTCCTCTATACCTCCTTATATGATGATATTGTCTCAAAATCTCATTCCAACCAGGCCTGGCCCATTTCTTACCTTGGGTGGAATTATCAAAACCGATCTCACATCCGTTTCTTATGATTAACCGATAGTTATGGACTAGTTACGGGTTGAAGTATGTCAAAAACCGATAATTATGGATTTATTACAAAAAATGTGTAATGGACTAAGTTAACCGAACCGTGCCCACCCCTACTGTGAACAATCATTTATCGAATACTAAATTAACAACTCCACCATAATTTTGTCTTATTCATTCCTAACAATTGCCAATTTATGTTTTCTTCTATAACTGAGACTAAAGAACATGAGAGGTGCCATGTGGTAGTGAAGACAGACAGAGAAACAGAGAAAGGTAGTAAACAGCATATGTGCTATCCTTTTCACCCTTTGTATTTGTACCATAATACATAGTTCTCTCATGTATAGTATTATTTATAAACTAGATGTAAAACCCGCGCGTTCACGACTGCATAATAATTTTTTTGCAAATTGGTAGTTCAAAATATCGTGATGTTCTATTCAAAAATTGATAATGTACTATATACTTCATTTTAGTTTCTACTCATTTACCATATTTTTTTCAATTAACATGTGATTTAATTTGAATTATTTGCATTAACTAATATGAAATCTCCTACTATGAATACCGATAAATCTGAGGAGCAATTAAGAAAAATCCGCGCGTTGCACTGCTGCATAATAATTTTTTTGCAAATTGGTAGTTCAAAATATTGTGACGTTTACTCAAAAATTGATAATGTACTAAATACTTCATTTTTGTTTCTACTCATTTACCATATATTTTTTCAATTAGCATGTGATTTAATTTGAACTAGTCATTTTCCCGCGCGATGCACGGGTTTAAATGTGACTCAAATAAATTTATTATTTAAAAAAAAAATATATTCATGCATTATTTGTAGGAAATTCTTTCGAATATGTACTTAGTAAATATAATCCACTTTTAATTTACAATAATGTTATTAAGTTTTACAATAAATATATGAAGTTAGGACCTATTTTTTTACTGAAAAAACTAATAGAATAAAAGTGATATTTTTACTGAAAAAACTAAATAGAAAAAAGTGAACTGAACTGAAAAAAGTTGAATGTACTGAACTTAATTGTTGATTGAGTATCTAATGAATGTTGCTGAATTTCCAAACTGAAACTATTGAACTGAATTGTGTTTAATATAAGTAAAAAAACAAAGACTTACGTTTTAATCAAAAAAAAATTTGAAATTACCTCGCATATTTGATAGTATTTAATAAAAGAAAAAATAAAATTATTTATTTCATTAGTTTCATTTCATAAATAAGCAATACAAATAGTGATATATTTGTGGAAATATTGTTTTAACACATCAAATAAGATTATAGGTTCATTTGATTCACTTATTAAACGATCAATCATCTAATCACTTAAATTAAAAAAGCAGACGCTATAATCATGTTAAGAAGAGGTTAAGGAACTTTTATTTATTTATGACGTTTGAACATGAAAAATATTTTTGTGACCCATCAACTTTAATATATTCAACAAATGTGCACCATTCTTTCCTATTTTCATTCTTTACCGGTCCACAAACTTCTAAATTTTTTAATTTTAGAGATATGAATACAAATAGTTTATTTTAAAAATGTATATTTTATTTGGTTTAATCTTAACACATAATTTGTAAAGTGACTAAAGTTTGTAAGATTGAAAATCTATAAAGGGGAAAAAAGTTTGTAATTTCCATAACAAATCTCATAAAATTATTACAATTTATTTACCAAAAAGATTACCAAGATATAAAACACAAGTACACTACAATAAATTCATTCTTGCTCTTGGATTACTATTACAAGTCTAAAATTGGATACAATTTTTTTTTGAGAAAAAAATTGGATACAATTAAAAAATGCTTTTGAAGTATTTTTCAATTACAATTTTAAATTCTTATTTTCATTGTGATTTCAACAAACTAATTTCATAAAATTTAAGATTAAATCCTAATAGAAAAATGGTTATCATTATCACAAAACATGTATATATTAATTGAAGAAGAATAGAGACAAACCTGCAATAATTGGAAAATAATAATAATAATAATAATAATAATAATAATAATAATAATAATAAGAAGAAGAAGAAGAAGAAGAAGAAGAAGAAGAATAATAAGGGATTAGAGATTGGAACTTCGATGTACCTTGCAAATTTGTCTCATGTCATTAAGAGATTTGAGTTATTGATAAGAGTTTTTACAGAAAAATGTTATCTAGCATGATAAGCTAAATAATCAATAGAGAAAAAAAGAAGATATACATAAAGTACCAAAAAGTAAGAGTACATTGTAGAATAATTCGTTCGCAGACGTGTTGAGCTTTATATCCAATATGGTTCCATCCGATCGTTCAAATATTGTGTTGTTTTCATATCTGAAATTGAAGCTTTAAACAGTCGAAATCAATACCTTAAAATGAATCAATAAAATAGTTCCCCTATAAAATAGAAAAGAAATTAAAAGAGACAAATATAATCATCACTGATAAGAAGAGTCAAAATCCATACCTTAAAATGAATCAGTGGCCAAGAAGCCTATCCCCTTTTGCTTTGACATGAACTCAAAAAACTTGAGTTCATCATCCCCACTTGAAGAAAAACTCAATTACTTCTCGATAAATCTGAACTTACAATTTCCTAGTAAAATCACCATTATTGGTCAATTTTCCTGCAAAAATTTCGCGATAATATAAGAATTTTTTTAGCTCACTCAAGAACCACATCTAGGAAAAAAAAAGAGAAATGTTGGAAACTCATGTAGTTTTTAATGGAGAAGTCTAGGGTTAGATGTGAGTTGAAAAGGAAGAAGAAAAATCAATTATAATGCATTTAATATATTAATTGATCATTATTGTATATGTATAAGAGAAATTAAATTGAAAAAAACCTACATGAAAGAAAATGAAAAGTTAAAGAATTAAAATGTTATGGTTGTGGAAGAAAGAATTAAAATGTTATGAATGTAAAAAAAAGAAAGTAGAAAAGAGGCATTTAATATTTTTTGAGTAAAAATAATTAAAATTCTATTAAAATTACACATCATCAAAAGATGATGTGGAAGCATGTGATGAAGATGTTTGAGTTTGGCTTTTATATATATATATATAGATTATTTGCATTACAATTAGGAAAATTACATTAATAATACAAACTACAAACAAACAAATAAATTGAAGAAACTTGTACAATATCTTAAAAATAACGTTGAAAACAATAAATACTCATTCATTTGTAATTATAATGTTTGAATATTCAAAACAGTCGTAACTCAAATGTTATAAATTCCGTTTTACTACCTTTTATTATTTTTTGAAATTTAATATTGGAAAACGTTTTCTTTTCCAACTGTCAAACTTTTTTAATTTCTCAAATAACTGTAACATTTACAATTTTGATTCAGTTTAGCACCTCGTCAGCTCCTCTATTTGTGGCTCTAATTTAAAGCTTTATAAACATAGTTATAGCATTTTAACTTTACGAATATATTTAATGAGAGTTGAATTTAAGAGCTCTTTTTATAAACTGTGCATATATTGTCAATGGCTCTCAAAGAACATTTAACATTTTAGAGTGCTTTGTTGATTCACCTCTTTGAGTCCATTCTGCTATTAGGGATGAGAGTGATTTATTAGGGATCTTTAGTTCTCTATTAAAATCAACGTTTGTGCTTCCTTATTTTTAATTTTATTAGGCAGATAATTTACACTAGTTTATGCTCCTTAATTCTATATCGTTCCTAGCAGTTGCCAATTTATGTTTTCTTCTCTAATTGAGACTCAAGTTAGAGAACATGAGAGGTGCCATGTGTTAGAAACAAACTTTACCAATATAGTTCGATCACTCCTTTTATCTTAATATGAGATCCAATATATTCTTAACCTATCGTTACAAATAAAATCTATTTTTCATACATTTAAAATCGCATAGATCCATATACTGAACTGTAGATAAAAGGAAAATACAAATATTAGAGCAGCTTTTCTTTCTGTTTATTGCATTCTGAAGTATGCTTGCTTTGTACATTATAATACTAAATAACCAAAACATAGTATACCTGTTCAATCTCTCAATTCTTACATATTGGGATTTGGGAATAAAGTTTCTTTTTAGGAGCATATATACTTATGGTTCACCTAGTGCATAAAGATAATTGAATAAATCTTTAGCTTCTCCTGAGGTTTTTCAGACTGTGACACTCTTAACATTTGATATACAAGAGATGCATCTTTTGCTCCAACTATAGGAGATACAATAAACACCCAGAGATTCTTGTAAACTCTTGATACTATAGCAGGGCCTAAGCTTCTTGCTGGGTCCATCGAAGCTCCGGTGATTGGCCTGCAAATTTCATCCAAAAACCGCCCTTAAGATGACGCCTGTTAAAATGTATAAAGTTTAAGTAGTTCATACTTACCCGACAAGCATCACGTCTATCATCAATGTCCCTCCAATAGCTACTCCCGCAATGTTTTTGCTCTGTCATGTATAGTTAATTTCTATAGTTAGTTCTTCCGATACAGGAGAAATTTATGGACCACTCAGGAGATGACACGTCATTCGTAGTAATACTGACATGTCACCATCTGAATGGTTTGGGAGCAGTTAGGTCCGCGAGAATTTTATATCTCAAGCGCTCAATCATCTGTAGCAACACCGGACATAACAAACGTCAAGATAAATGTGGCTATAAATTCCCAAATTATAGCTTCAAGATGAGAAGTTAGAGTCTTTGTAAACCATTCACAATTATTTCAATATCATTCTCTTTACTGTACAAGGCTTTAAGGGCCAGACTAGCAGCTGTTGCTGCCAATATTTGGACCACAATATACGCAGGCACCTATACAAATAAATTAAATTATTACATTTGAAGCTAAAAAATCTGGTTTAAAGCTAAACAATTTGTTTTGGGTCAAATTATTGTATTAGAATTCAAAAGATTAATAGAAAAGGGAAAAAAAAACCATTTTGTGAGGATGCGAGAGAATGGAGAAAGTGACAAGAAAAAAATAATAAAAAATCCAAGTAACACTATCTATTTTAACAGCGTTCGCTGAATGAAGACAACACACAAAAACCACAATGTGAATAAAATTATATAAATTAGAAAACCGTCGAACACTAAATTACCAGCCCTATGCAGAGTCTAGATTAGTCTATACTCTATATAAAACCAAAGCCCTTCAAAGCTATGAAATAATGGCACATCAGCTTTTTGAATGATTCTATTCACTTTACAATTTGTGATTTTATTTTTTTGAATATTCTCTTTGCAATTGGGTTATTATTTTTACTTATTATTTCAACTTAATACAAATTTACATTTAAATTGCCATTAATCTATGTTAATTAATGTATTTACACAGCTCATTAATATTGTTAATGAAATTTCAGTTTCAAATCACAATAAGTCTTTTTCAAAATCCAAATATAAATACAAAACGTTTCAAATAAATATATAATTAAATGCACTTTGTAACATCTTTTTCTTCCTA
Organism: Euphorbia peplus; assembly: GCA_028411795.1. Classification (NCBI taxonomy): domain Eukaryota; kingdom Viridiplantae; phylum Streptophyta; class Magnoliopsida; order Malpighiales; family Euphorbiaceae; genus Euphorbia; species Euphorbia peplus. The sequence continues at coordinate 21,087,598 of CP110839.1, read as the reverse complement.
ACCTCTAGCCTTTTGTAATGGTTTCTTTGTCCTTATATATTTCCTTTTTTTTATCCGTCATTGTCAGTGTCAAGGATAATTTCTTTGATAATTTTGTTCTTTTTGTGTTTTGTATGAAGTTTGATCTGAAGTTTTTTAGAACATCTCCAAGAGACTCCTAACTCACTCTCTAAAAATAATATAAAATATTGACTCTTAGACATTTAGGGAGGCTTTAAGTTTTACCATCTCCAACAATACTTTTCATTGCAACCCCTTATTTAATTTTTATTACTAAAATTAGTTCTCTATTGTTATACTTACCAATAGGAAAAAAAGAGAGATTAAACAATAGTGAAAATATTAATAAAAAATAAATTAGGAGGAAGAGAGAGGCTCTTAAGTTTGAGGAGAGAGGGTTTGGCTCTTAGTGATTTGAGGAGTGGCTAGGAGGCTCTTGGAGTTGAATTTTTAGCCAAACTCCTCAAATTTTAACTTAAGAGCTTAAATAGAGAGTCTCTTGGAGATGCTATTAGATTTTAGTTTTTGGGTTCATCTTCTATTATTTATCTCAATTTTCCTTTTTTCATTTATATTAAGAATAGATGCAACAACTTTTAATATTTAATATTATTTTCTAATGATGTCTTGCTGTTAAGGTTTTTCTGATATTGTTGTTTGCTGAATTGTAATTGCAGTACAAATAATTCATTGTCAGATAAGGGGTGGAATTGGAGAGAGTTGGTACTTTAGAGAGAGTTGGTATTTTTCTAAACTATAGATTGAGTTGAGAAGAATGAAATGAAATGTATGGACTACTGCAATTTTCAACCTCATTTGCTAACAACTATATGTGGCTTGGGAAGATCAATCGATCAAAGAAAACGCGAGCGTCTTTTTATATTTTCTTTTATGTTTTTAATCTCTTACTAGAAACAGATAAAGAGAAGGGAAGGGTTACTAATAAAGTATGGAGTTCAAGAGATGAATATACTATAAAATGGACTATAATAAAACTGGACTAGAAGTAAAATATAGATAACAAATGGCAAGAATGCAATATAAATGGAAGACCATTTGTTCACATTGCTGGAGGATATGTAAGTTCCCAACATTCAAAATTGAAATTCACATTATTTTTCGTACCACTTTTATTATCATTATTGATGTATATAATTTAAATAATAGAAAAATTCAAGTACTCTTCTTCAGTTGATCCGTTTTTATAATTATTTTTCGTACTACTTTTGTTCACCGGTGCTTTGTGTTTGAAGCAATTACAATATTGTGATTATAATTCTTAGCATCAAATTTCATAAAATTTTTATATTGCAGTTTTATAATATTTTACCAATTAATTAATCTGATGTTGAATTGTGTTGACTCTAATATATATATTTATTTTGGCTTTGAAGCTTTGAAGCTTTGAACTTATATGTGAGTCAGTATGTGAAAAATTATAATAGTTACAATAAGTCAAGTTCAAATGAGACAAGGGTTTAGAATGAGACTAATTTTTATGGTGAGATAAGGGGTATTTTTGTAATTCAATAGGGGAATGTGACAAACTTGTAATGAAAGGAACACCCCTCATGCGTGAATTGAAGGGAAGGAAGAGGAGGTGATGTCAGCGCTGATGTCATCTCTGGAGAGAGAAAGAGTTTTAATTATTTTCTTTAAAATGCATTTTCCCGCTCTTTCCGAACTCATTTTTCAAAAAAAATTATACCAGTGAACTCGTATTAATTAGGCGGTCATTTTGAGATCCATTTTTGTTATTTATAGACGATTTATTTTTTTTATTTATTTTTTTATAATTGTTCCAGCAGAATACTATATTTATTCCACCGAACTACTCCAATTGTTCCACCAAAATACTACATTTTTTTACACTTCCAGAGTGCAATTAAAAAAAAAAATGAAAATATTCTGCTGGAACAAATGTAGTAGTTTGGTGGAACAAATGTAGTATTCTGTTGGAACAACCAAGTATCCAATTTGGAACAAAAATAAAAAAAATAAAAATCGTCTATAAATAACAACAATGGATCTCAAAATGACCGCCTAATTAATACGAGTTCAGTGGTATAATTTTTTTTGAAAAATGAGTTCGGAAAGAGCGGAAAAATGCATTTTAAATAAAATAATAAAAACTTTTTCTCTCTCCAGATGTGACATCAGCGTTGACATCACCTCATCTTTCCTTCAATAATGCCTCTCCATGTTTTTAAAATTTCAAAATTGCCACCACTTTTTAATTGTCTCACACTACAAAAAGTCTCTCCATAATGACCTTGTCTCACCTGATCATATCTCTTATATATAATATATTAATATTTATTATAATTTTAAGTAGTTGATCTAATTTGTTTGCAAAAGTTGTTGGATGCAATTAAATATTATTAGCAATATAGGTTACAATGTTCTACCAACTTAATAATTTCTACTATATAAATTTGGACTTAATATACAAAAATTTCCAATTTTGCTTATGTATTGTAATAAGAAATTCAAAAATGTTGTAAAAGAAATTAAAATTAGCAAATTAGGAGCAAATTAAAAAATTTCACTACTAGCATCATCTCATTCTATTTTCCTAATCATCGTCTCCCATATGATCCATGATCTCATCGTTTTGTTCAGTTTCATCATTATTATCGTCATGCTCCTCTCCTTGCAACTCCCAAACTTGGTGTGTTGTAGCATTCCGCACTGTAGACATGGTGTTTTTACGATCTGTTTAAACATATCTGAATCTACTCTTCCATTAATTTTCAGACCATGTTTTTTCTAATTTTTCTTAGCTCTTGTTTGGGAGGAGGTTAATGGAGGTTAAAGGGAGTAACCGAATGAAAATTTTTTTAATTAACCTCGTTTGGAAGTTTTTTAAAAATATAAATGAAGGTTAATGCGAGTTAACATTTTACTTCCATTATCCTTGAAACCTTAACCTCCAAAACGGGGGTTAATGAGAGTAAAGTAAACATTTTAACTAATATTTAATTCCAGCAACTCCCAAACAAAGTTAATATTTAACTTTCATTTCCGTCACTTCTCTTTCCGTTCCGCTACTCTCGTTAACCTCCTCTAACTCTCACCCCCATTAACCTCCCAACTCCCAAACAAAGGCTTAAAGAGGCGGATTTTACTTATTATTATTATTATTATTATATTTTTAATTTTTTTCAAAAGTTATTATTAAAAACTAGGGTAATTTCCAAGAAAAACCCCCGTGTTTATCAATTTTGTCAAAAAGGTGTCTGTGTTTATTTTTTTGACAAAATGAGGATTGTGTTTATCTCCGTTAACCAAAAAGCGGAAAAATCATTAATGGTGTTAAATGTGATGACGTGGCAAGGGGTATTTTGGTCTTTATTTATGGGTTATGATATAAAAAAGTCATTTCTCGCACTTTAAAGTTGTAAACACATGAATGTTTAAGAAATTTATCAATAAATAAAGACCGAAAACCCTTAAATTTCTTAAACATTCATGTGTTTACAACTTTAAAGTGTGAGAATTGAATTTTTTATATCATAACCCATAAATTAAGACCAAAATACCCCTTGCCACGTCATCACATTTAACACCGTTAATGATTTTTCCGCTTTTTGGCTAACGAAGATAAACACAATCCTTATTTTGTCAAAAAAATAAACACAGACACCTTTTTGACAAAATCGATAAACAGAGGGTTTTTTTTTTTGGAAATTACCCTAAAAACTAATATTATTATTATTTATGCAATTCAGTTTCAATATTTATTTTTAAGTTGTAGCAAAATTCAGTTTAGTTCAGCAACATTCAGTTCAGTTCAGTTCAGTTCAGCAACATTCAGTTCAGTTCAGTTTATCATCGTCATTTTTTCAGTTCAAAAGAACGGGGCCTAAGTGTAATGGTGACTTTATATTTTCCTTATTGGGTTTGATGTAGTGAAAAGATATTGGGAAAGAAAATATCATTTTAGCATTAGTGAATTACATCATCGTACACTATTTTTAATTGAAGGCAAACTAATAAACTTTAGTCCATCCATTCAACCATTGATTCATGGGATTTTGGGAGATTTAGGAAATGAGAGAACCCATATAATGAGGAAGCATATCGGTTTACTTGCAATATATCAAGTTATCAGTTGAAAGCTTGTAACCAAGTTGATAGAGTCAAAGTCAAGCATATCCTAAATCATGATAGAGTCCGAAAAAAACTGGTCAATGTGATAGTTTATTTTATATGGTTCCTCAAGAGTACACATTCAAGGAAATGAGTAGGAGAATAGAACCTATTTCCTTTTCATACTATGGTGTTCGTCAATCATAAATCTGTGAGAAAATGTTAAGAAGTATAAAAATTTTGTATTCCTCCTTTGTTCCTCGTCTATAATTCTCTCTAAGTAATAGTCTCTCCTACATAAGAACATCATTGAGAAACTATATTCGTTTATGTTTTTCTTAGTCGATCATTTAATTCATTGCCTAATTTAGTTCTCTATTTATACTTTGTTTGTAGGGGTCTATTATGTTTTTCCTCAATTCATATGCTTTGATATTTGGGCTTCTTTTCCTCAAATGACAAAGTCAATCTAACATGTTTTCTACCCGGGTGATGTTTGTTTATGTGACTTATTCAAACTCACAAAATGAAAATAAAAAATCACATTTCCAGGTGAGCAATGTCATTGCTATATAATTCTTTGTCCCATTTTCTTTCATTTTAGTACAATTTGTATTTCGGAAAAAACAAATAGAGAAGAATGTATCCAAATAATGCTGGAAATTAATTTAGTGTTTCTCTTGCAGTCTGAGAAAAATGTATCCAAAGAATGCTGGAGAGAAATCTTTTAAAGTTGGCATGAAACTTCTAAAGTTGATCCCAGGGTTACTTTCTTCTTGATAAGGAAAAAACACAAACAGATAAATATGCTCCAGTTGTCAATATTGACAAGATAGGTATTTTTATTTTCACATGCATAATGTTTGGCCTTTTACGAAAGAAGTTCTTGGTGTTGTTTGATGATTTTGTTTCTGTTTACTTTTATAGGCCTTTGAATCTCTCCAAACACACAACAATTGTTTCACATTTTTTAGGCCATATGCTGAGGACTCTTTCTCTAAAGCATCTTGCTTAGTGGTGCCAAAAAGTATCATATCTTACCCACAGGTAACATTTCAATTTGCTGATACTGGTTTTCTTGAGAAAAGAGAATTCTTATGTTATCATTTCTGTATTACTTAATTTTATTTATCCATTCATTTCCGATAATATAATACATAATCCCAAAGACTTGGAATATAGTTTGTTAGCCTATGAATCTCTAAAAACTAACAAATTCTTAACATGACAAATAACATGATAGCTTTGTGACAGCTCCTGCCTGATATTTTAATGAAATATATTTTGAATCCTTGTGGACACTGTTATGGTTCCATTGAAGAATGTTATAGAAGTATGATGTGCTTTCCAAGTCTGATTACCAAGGCTGCTCTATTTTCCTTGATAATTATCTGCACTGGACAGTTATTTGTTTCAATTTCCGATTCCAGCAAGAAGAGTAGTTGTATTAGTTTAGCTCTTCTTGTTTAGGATTCGTTTTCTATTAGTTATGTAGTTTTCCTATTTTGGAATTATTTCTTATTATATTCTCTTTGGTCTCTTATAAGAGACATCAACATTTCAGTAAAACTTATCATTAAATTGAGTAAAAAATATAAGGTTAGGCGATCTCTCAGAAATCACCACTAAAAGCAGTTGAATCCATTAGTTGTTGGATTCCGCAAGCTTCACTTTTCTTTAGGCTCTAATTTGAAATGATTTTTGTTATTTCAATGCTCGACCATGTGTACATTAATGGTTAAGCATTTTTGTAACTAAGAGATGAATCCCCTAAACATTTGGACAATTTTTTGAATCCTTTTGACATTTTCAGGGAATGCTTGAACTTAATTCCTCACAAGAAGTTCTCGTTTGCAAAGATATGGTTTCTAGCTGCCTAGTATGAAATCCTTCAGTTGAACCCCCAGGGAGCTCGACAAATTTTAGGCAACGCCATTGGCAAAGCTCCCAAAAATAAGGTAAAATGAAGTTGGTGCCACAATGCTGATGATTATATAACATTATACTGTCCTTGCGATAATCACCATTTTCCTTACTAATGTACAGATATTTAAGAAATATATTAAAATAGAGCTACGGCTTGGTAATATCGAACGCTGTAGAAAGCTTTACGAAAAATATTTGGAGTGGTCACCGGAAAACTGTTATGCATGGAGCAGATTTGCAGAACTGGAGAGATCCCTGTCAAAAACAGAGAGAGCAAGAGCAATTTTTGAGCTTGCAATAGCTCAACCTGCCTTAGACAAGCCAAAATTGTTGTGGAAGGTTAGTCTTATAATTTTGATCAATGCCTCTAAGTTCACTTTAAAATTTTAATAAAGCATTTAAGTTCTTGCTTTAGTGTAGTTATCTCTATGTGTTGAAGGAAATTTTTGACCGCCAAATCTTCCTTGCATGACCCTTAAACACAATCTGAAATTAATTGTGCGATCTTCCTTGCTTTTTTGCTTCTCCCTGTTTTGTTTTATGGGCATCTCAAGTCACATGAGGCCATATATGTTAGGTGTATTTACTTTTGAATTCATATTGATGCTTCCTTCATAAGTCTTGTTCTGTACCGGGATTTATTATTATTCCCCAGGAGCGAATATATTAATGTACCATCGTATATTTCTTGTTTAACATCTTTAACTTGGCAATCTATTCTAACGTGTCAAAACAGGTTACCGTGTCCTAATCATCTCAAAGGGGTGTAGTCTGTATAATTCGTTTTATCGTGTCATAAATTCATGGCCTTATCTATTCTACACCCAGATTCATTATCTGCCCGATACCATTTTGTAAGTTGATTTAATTTTGAATGTATATATGTATAACTTTGTGCAACATTCCAAAGCAAGAAACAGAAAGTATGAAAAGTTGTTGTGATGTTGCGGTTAAAATGTTTATATTTCTCCTTATTTTAAGATTTCAAATTTGCCCTTATTTCTGGCAATATAGAGGTTTAATATTAATGCAAACAATCCCAATAATTAAGTCGAGAAAAAGAGGAGTTTTGCATGAAAGTAGAGGTTTAGGAAAGAAATATTAAGGGTAAATAATACTTGGTTAGTCCCAATGGAGAACCTTAAATGACATAAAAAAAATGGACGAACAATAACTCTGTGCATCATTCCAAAGCAAGGAAACTGTAAGTATGAAAAGTTGCCATTTTGCAGGTTTGGTATTTGTATTTGGTTAGCTCTCATGATTTATGAGAGCTCGTGTGGTGTATAAGATATCAATATCATCATGTTCATTTGTTGAGTAGTTTAAAATGATTTTTTTGGCTCAAAATTTTTAGAATAAATTACTCACCATCTGATATTTCTATTCGTCTAATCGCTGGCATATATAGATTTTGAAATCTCCGAAGGAGAAAATGATAAAACTAGGCAACTTTACGAGCGACTGTTGGACAGAACAAAGCATTTAAAGGTGTGGATCAGTTATGCTAAATTTGAGGCACCGTCTGTTGTGGAAGAGGTTGTTGAGGAGGGTGTAGTGGACTCTCTGGAAGATGATCATGATCAGAAACAGAAATGCATTCAAAATTACAAATTCCGAAGAGGAGAAACCTATGAAGCACGGATACGGACACGGGTACGGGTGCGGACACGGATACGGATACGGACACATGTCAGAATAAACTTGAGTAAACCTAAGAAACTTGTCAGCCTCACTCTTGTCCAATTTCCTTTTCAGGTACTTGAACATACTATAGAGTTCTTCAAGAGAATCAAAGATATTTTGTTCAGAAGATATGTTTACCTCGGAATCATGTGTAGCTTCAGGAGGTGCGGAAGTTTCTCCTGTGACATCTTCAGAAGTTGGCTCATCAATAGCCATAAAACAAATCTGAGCTTGCTCTTCCTTTTCTTCAGAATCACTGCTGGTCTCAGAGTCTGACCAGGAAGCCAGCATAGCTTTCTTGAACTTCTTCTTATCTTTCTTCAGCTCCGGGCAGTTAGGCTTAATGTGCCCCGGTTGCTGACATCCATAGCACACAATAGGCTTATTTGGATCTCTCTTGAACTTTTCACCAGAATCAGGAGTTTTCTTGTCAAAGCTCCTAAAAGGCTTTTTGTAGTTTCCACCTCTGCCTTTTCTAAAGGCCTTCTTGAACTTCCTGGTCAGCATAGCCAGTTCCTCATCTTCAGAGGATTCTTCAGAAGATTCTGCTTTCAGGACTACTCTTTTTCCTTCTGACCTTTCTCTTAGGTCATGATTCTTTAATGACATTTCATGGGTAATTAGAGACCCAATGAGCTCATCATACAAGTAATAGCTCAAGTCCTGAACTTCTTCAATAGCAGTCTTCTTGGCTTGCCAAGACCTTGGTAAGCTTCTGACAATCTTCTTCACTCGATCAGATTCTTCAATATCCTTTCCTAAACTCTTCAAGTCATTGACTATCTTGGCGAATCTAGAGTTCATATCTGAAATAGATTCTTTATCAAGCATTTCAAATAACTCATATTCTCTCATGAGTTGGTTGACTTTAGATTGCTTCACTTTTCCTGTTCCTTCATATGTGACTTCCAGCTTGTTCCAAATGTCCTGTGCAGTTTCACAAGAAGAAACTTTGTTATATTCAGTAGCTGTAAGTGCACAATGCAACATATTTATTGCTGAAGCATTAGTTTGGAGTTTTTTTAGAATGTCATCTGTGTATTCTCTCTGAGGAATAACAACATTCCCTAAACCTTGTTCCATTCTGGTGGGAATGAAATCACCATCAGTGATGACATACCAAGCACTCATGTTCTGAGCTTGGATGAAGTACATCATCCTTTTCTTCCAGTATGAGTAGTTGTTGCCATTAAATAATGGAGGTCTAGTAGTGGAAGAACCTTCTGGAACTATGAAGTGAGAAGAATTCTCAGGCTGGTGTCTACTAGCCATCTCTATTGATTCTAATAGGATCTTACACTTAGATTGTTAGATCTTTAGTAAATATGCGAAGTGACATTCGCTTTGATACCACTTGTTGGCCCTATCAAGAACAGAATCACCTAGAGGGGGGGTGAATAGGTGTCAAAGTTGAAAATTGAAAATTTCTAAGTTATTCGAGAAACTTAATTTTTAGAGTCAAATTTCTTCAGAGTCAGAAGCTAGCTTACAGAAGCTGCTTCTGAGGGAAATTCTGCCTGAACACAGTTAGACTGTTTTCAGCAACAGAAGTTCTGATTTGAGAACTTCTGGACAGTCTTCTGAACAAAGACAATGATACTTTAGAGAAAATCTGTTTCAGCACTAAATATAAGCAAGTACACAGAAGCAAAAATAACAAGTATAAGAGGGAGAAAGAAGTTCAGGAGATCCTGATTGAACAATTCGATTTATCCAAGTTCGCCACAGAAGTCCTGTGACTACGTCTTGTCCCCTGAGGTCGCAGCCTTCAGAGATTTTATAAATCCACTATTCAGAACTTTTATGGCAAGTTCAGAAGCTCCTTTACATCAACAGAACTTAAGCTAATTTCTCACTTAGTTCTGACTAGCCTAAAAAGAGTTAAAGGATTTCCACCAGAACAAACAATACTCTATTTTCTGGATTTCTCACCCAACTCTAATCTCAACTAGATTTCTCTCTTTAAATCTAACTGAAGATCACAAACGATCTCAGTTTACAGGATTCCTATTATGAACTTGTTTTTCTTCACTCTCTCACTTTAACTAAGACTATGCTAAGAAAGATTGAGAATGGAAAAGTTGCTCTGTTTTTCTTGTTAGAACAGTGCGTTGAGATTTTGCTCGATGATCATGCGTGTGTTGATGCTTTGGAGCTTGGCTACTATTTATAGTGAGTGAGGATGACCGTTGGTGAGTTTGAATCTTCAAATGGAGATGACATCAGATGTTGTAGCCGTTAATTTGTCAAATCTTCAAACGGTCTTCAAACACTATGATTCCGTTATCCTTGTTCTTTAACTCAATCCGGTAAGTGATTTGAAATCAAAGATGAGTTTGACTGGAATCATTCTTCAATTGGATCAACAAAGGGTAGACAAGGAAATTCTGGTTTCTTTTGAACAGACAGGCGCGCTCCATCAAAAAGCTTTTTGAACTTTTGGCGCCTTGCATTAAATGCACTTGTCAGAGCATTAAATGCTATCCAGAACCCGTGACTTTAGCTTTCAGAAGCTAATTTCCAGTTGTCTAGACTTCTGATCAAAATTGGTAAACCTTCTGATTGCAAAGAACTTCTGAGGAGAGCTTTAGCAGACTTCGGCTTCAGAGCGGAGTATCCAGCTTCTGAGTTATTGAAACTCTGACTTCAGCAAACTAATCTTCTGAGTTCTTTAGGCAATCCAGAAATGATTCATTCAGCACCTGCTGAGCAACTTACACATAGACTAAGTAAACAAAAATTATTAGTCAATAGTAAACTATATGTAAGGGAGTATTAAGTTTTCATCTTCTGAAACGTTTGGACATAATCAAAACACATAGGGTTCATCATAGAAAACGTGTAGTATGGATACGGCAGGATACGCCGATTTATATATAATTTTAAAAAATATAAAATTCATAAATATCACAAATCACAAATAAAATTCAAACAAGTCATTACAAACCATCAAAAAACATCCATAACAAGTCAATTAATTTATCAAAACACACATCTACTTCAAAGTTCTTAAACTTCTAACACATCATCGGCTTCGTCTACAAACACAATTGATTCATATTCCGGATCATCAAGAGATAGATTAGCAATCTCAAGGATCCCCGCGCCATCCGGTGTCTCAAAGCTATCTCCACCAATATCCCACATCTTTGTTTCTCCTTTCTCATACTGTGGTGACTTCCTAGAAAGAAGACGCAAATTAGTGTGAACAAAAACTAAATCTTCCGCACGTTTAGGAGTGATTTTATTTCTCCTCATTGAATTGATAAACGAGTAGGTACTCCAATTTCGCTCACAACAAGAAGATGAGGCGGGTTGACCAACTAGTTTGATTGCTATGGATTTAAGCATTGGAGTAACCCCTCCGTAAACAAGCCACCAATAAGATGGATCCATCTCACTCCTATCATTAATGGAATCAAAATCACCAAACTCTTCACGCATAGATGAGAATTTTGCAAATTCAATCAAAACTTTCCTACGATCCTCTCCATTTGGAAAATACCGTCTAAAGCACTTGTTTCTTTCAAGTGTAATCTCTGATCATTGTGGGGAGCTACACGTCCAACTCCACCTATAAGCCACTCCTCGGTGTAGTATCTATTAAGAGTACAATTAAATTAAAATTCATACTAAATCAACTACAAATAAAATATTAAACTAAAATCACCTACGAAACAAGTTACCTAGGATTCAAGGAATGTGCCAAACAATGAAGTGGTGTGTTGCTTTTGTTCCAACGTGCCTCTAAGACTGTGTGAACCACATTGTAAAAAGTGGAGACCTCAAAATCTTCTTTTCCCTCGTGTCTATAAATAACTTCTTTCACTTTTTCAATCATCGTATCCCACATGTCATATATCAAGTGTAGACATGGCTTGTCGGTGTCCGCAATCCTTAACATGTGATAAATTGGTTCGGTGAACTCAACTATATATTTGATCTTCTCCCACCAAATATCATCTAATACTTTTGACTTAAAAAATGCCGCTTTCACCCTATCTTCATCCTTAAAAGTTTCCCATTTTTCACTAACCACTACAAGTGTAAGCCTACGTTTGATTTTTAGCATCCTTTTAAGCATCACAACTACAGAAGCAAAGCGCGTAGGTGCAACCGATAACATCTTTAACTCCACATTCTCATTATAAATGGCATTACTCAAGCTATGATTAGTGATAAAATGTTTCATTGCAAAAGCATCGTTAGAAACTTCAGTAATCCAATTGCACTCAGTAAATGTTACCTCATTAGCTTCTGTATCCTTTGCTGCACAAATTGCTTTCAATGCTAAATTAAGTGTGTGAACTACGCAAGGCGTCCAAAAAATGTGTGGAAATTCATTTTCAACTAACAAACCAGCAGCTCTACAAGATGGTGCATTATCAGTTATAATTTGAACAACATTTTGTGCTCCAACATCCCTAACTTGTTCCTTCATCAAATGAGCAATGAAATTTTTGTCTTTGTACTCACCTTCACAATTGATAGCTTTCAAAAACATAGGTCCACTTTCTGATGTAGCCATGAAGTTGATGATTGGCCTTCTCTGAGGGTCACTCCATCCATCGCTAACCAAGCTCAATCTGTTCTCCTCCCATTTCTTTTTCGTTGGCAGTAAGAGTCTTTCGACGTTTTCTCTTTCCTTTTGCAATAAAGTTGTCCGCAACGTATTATACCCAGGAGGCAAATAACCAATAATATTTTGATTTGCCGCCATTGTGTAAGAACTCACATAATATGGGTTCCTCGCAAGATGAAATGGCAACCCTCCAGTATAAAACATTCTTGCTATCTCAGTATGTAACTGCTCTACCCATTCATCATTTGCTAACTTTTCCAAAGGACTCTTAATATCAACTTTTCTTTTTCTTTGATCAAACGGGTCAACTCCTTGCACCCTAAAAGAACCCGAACCTACTGTGCCGCCTATATCTGTGCTTGCAACTTGAGTACTTTTTCCTCTTTGAGTTGTAGATGAAAGTATCCTTGCCTCATCTTGAGCCACCTCTGCTGTCAATTTTTCAACCATTGGCTTCTCTATTTTGGGACAAACAGCAACCCCACGCCCAGGTATCTTCAATAGATGCGCTTTAATTCGATATAGAGAACCAGAATACTCATTGTCACAAATTTTACAATGAAACTTCAAATTGCCTCCTTTCCCTTTTTGGCTTTTCCGAATAACTCGAACATGATTCCAAAGAACATAAACAGTTTCTGGAGGTTTAATTGAAGTACTTTCTGCAACACTTGTAGAAGAATGAGTAGCAGAAGTACAAGCAGGAGTACTATCACCAACACTTGCAGAAGAAGATGACATTGAAGAAATAAAGTTTTTGAATTAAAGATTGAATTTAGAAGAAGAATGAGAAGAGCAGATAGATTCTGTAAAAAAATAAATAAGGAGAAGAATAGATAGAAGAAGAAAGGTAGATTCTGTAAAAAAATAAATAAGGAGAAGAATAGATAGAAGAAGAACGGTGGCTGCTGTTTCTGTTTTAGGGATTAATGGTATGCGCGTACCATTTTAGATTTCTAGTGGGTCATCAATTTAGGCCCAATTAATCTTAGGCCCAGTTTTTTATTATTCTTGCTGTATCGGGCGTATCCCAGCCGTATCCCACCGTATCCGGCCGTATCCTGTCACAGAAAAGGACAAAGGAAGTATCCCGGCGTATCCTGGCGTATCCCAAGCGTATCCCTGTATCCGGCGTATCCGACACGGGCACGGCGACCTCCGAAAAGTATCGGTGCTTCATAGGGAGAAACTAAGGCTCCAAACCTCAAGATATTGGAAGCTGCATACAAATGGAAGAAGCAAAAGCTTGATGATGTCTATAAGAATACTCACTGGTGCTTTAATGGTCTGTCAACATAGTAAATGAATTATTTAAATTGTATATGAATTGCAATATATCTTAAATTTTTCAAAGCAAATTTCTTTTCAAAAATTTGAATCTCTCCTTTTTTTTTGAAGTTTTTGATTTTGTTCAAGTTAATCTTGTGTGCTTCAATGATAGAGTATAATTATACTCTAATGAATACAGAATAACGAAATTGATGATATGGGCTTTGGATTAGTTACATATATCATCACGTATGGTGATAAAATATACAAATACCTCAAGTTGGTGAAATGATTTATAATTATATCAAGTACTCCTAATATATTAACTGTTAATGGTCTTAGATACAAAAAAAATCATATTAATATATTCCCCTCCCACGAATCCATATGAGCGCGGAGGTGGATATGGCAATAGAAATCTAACAAGAAATGCATTTAGTCATGTTGTTATCCTTATGGCTAGCAAGTTCAATGTTCATGATGTCTAGTGTCAACAAATTTACATAGTTCGACGCTTACAATGTGGAAATATAAAAGTTTAGAATAAATCATATCTAAATATAGGTTTGGTTAATTGTTTTGAGATGAATATTTAAACCTAAATATAACCATTCTTCCACTTTTTTTTTCCGCCACTCTCAATCTCAATCTCCTCTCTCAGTCGCCTGATCAATTTTGACGAACCCTGCATCCCAAGTTTTGAGCTCATCTTCGGCGGAGTTAGGCCGATCCTCGGACTTATGAGTCTCCACATGCTTCTTACAGTACTAGATCACCTTCGAAAGGATCTTGCTGGTAACATTATCTCAGTCTCCTTCCTTAACCGAGCTCCGTGACTCCAACTCGATAGCCTGCTTTTTTTTTACAACCAATCAAAGCTTTATTAAGAAAGCAAAGGAACAATGAACTCGAGAGATACAAATAACCACTCACCCCGATGAGATAAAGAATTTCTAGCTAAGCTATGAGCAACACTATTAGCAAAGTGTTTAACAAACGCAATGGAGCAATTTAAAAGCTCGTTTAAAAAGTAACAACAATCTTTAACTATGCCGCTAAAAGGCGAAAAAACCTCTAGCGGGCGGGCTATTGATTGAATAACCACCAATGAATCTGATTCAATCAAGACATTATTCCACCCTTTCTCCTTAATCCAACTAAGCGCTTCACTAATAGACAACGCCCCAATCAACGAAGGATCCCCACTAAACGTCACCGGACCACTCTTAGCCGCAACAAACTCCCCATTTTCATCACGAACAATGCAACCAAAACCAGCAGTAGCAAACTCAGAAAAGAGTGCACCATGTACATTTAATTTCAGAAAACCTACAGGAGGGGAAGACCAAACTACAACCCCATGAATCACCGATGGAGCAGCCACCTGAACCGCCACTTGCGCCTCCTTCCATGACGTAAAAAACTGGGCAGCGAATTGAATCAAAATTGAGGCTGAGCTACCCTTTTAAGCCACACTACATCATTACGATAACACCATAATTTCCAACATATTGTTGCAATTAAATCTATAGTATCGTTCTGTTTTTGTAACACCCACAACCAGAATTCCTCCGTTGATCCAAAATGATTTCCGATATCTCCAATTGGAGATAATAACCACACAGCTCAGGCCATGTTGCAGCGGAGGAAAACATGGCAAGCATCTTCAATAGCACTATGAAACAATTCACAAACATTTGAAATCGGTACATGACGAGACAAAAGCGCTGCTTTAGATGGAAAACAATTTGAAAAAACCCTCCAAAGCAAATTCTTAACCTTTGGGGGAACCTTTAAACCCCAAATAGACAACCAATTAAAAGAATGGAATTGTGAAGCATTAACAGGACTAGTCATTAACCTTTTATAGCCACTTTTAACTGAGTACTTGCCTCTTCGATCATGCCGCCAAAACCAAACATCCTCATCAACTCGAATGCTCAAAGGAATTTTCAGAATTAAATCAGCATCTCGGGGAGCAAAAATCTCATTAATCAACTCCTCATCCCATACCCGATTCCCCACTATCATCAAGTCTGCCACTACGTCAACATCGCACTCGTCTAACCTTTCACTCTCTACATAAGGATAAAAATCATCCGGTAACCAAGGATCATTCCAAATATTTATATTTGAACCTGAACCAACACCCATCCTTACACCCTCCTTAAGCAAATTTTGTGCACCCATGATACTTCTCCATATATAGCTAGCACCATCAGGAACACTAGCATCAAGGAAGGAACAATTTTGAAAGTAACAAGCCTTAAGCACCTTAGCAACTAAAGTGTCGGGATTCGTTAGGATCAGCCACCCTTGTTTAGCCAACAAAGCAATATTGAAATTATGTAACTTTCGAAAATCCATTCCACCATATTTTTCTGGAATGCAAAGACGACCCCAAGCTTTCTAATGCAAGCTACCCGAACTCGACCCATTAGAACCCGACCAGAAAGAATTCATAATCTTCTCAAGATCAGTACACAACGTCTCCGGAACAAGAAATAGACTCATTGCATATGTCGGAAGAGCTTGAATCACCGACTTAATCATGATCTCCTTCCCCGCACGTGATAAAAACCTAGCCTTACAGCTTCGAAGCCGAGAACGAATCATATCCTCTATGAAACCAAACACCTGAGATCCATTCCGACCAACAATGGAGGGCAACCCTAGATATTTATCCGGAATAGAGACCGTCGTAACTCCCAAAATATCACTCGTCACTGTACAACTCTCCACTAGACAGTGCTTACGAAAAGAGATAGAGGACTTTGTGAAATTAATTTTTTGACCTGAAGCCCGTTTGTAAGCCGATAAACACTCATTTACTGCAGTAGCCTCCTCGCGATTTGCTCCAAAGAAAAAGTTACTATCATCCGCGAAAAATAAATGAGAAATCGACGAAGCATTGCTATTCACAGAACAACCACGAATACGCCCTTGCGATTCTAACTTCGACAAGTAAAGCGAAAGGCCTTCCGCACATATAATAAATAGATTAGGCGACAAAGAATCACCCTGCCTTAGACCTCGAAAAGGAGTTATAGGACCAATAGAATGTCCAACCGAGACCACATTGTAATGCACTTTGGACACGCACTGCATAATCAACGATACCCACGTCTCAGGAAAATCCAATTGAATCATCATGTGCTTCAAAAACTCCCATTCTACCCTATCATACGCCTTTGACATGTCCAATTTGAGAGCTGCAATACCATTAGTGACTCGTCTAGAACGCTTATGCAAATAGTGATTAACCTCAAGGGGTAGCATGACATTCTCTGTGATTAACCTTCCCGGAATAAAAGCACTTTGGGAAGGCGAAATAATAACATCCAACACCCGCTTCAATCTATTAGCCAAAACTTTGGAAATAATTTTATAAATGACATTACACAAAGCAATAGGCCGCATATCCGACACCATCTCTGGTTTTGATTTTTTTGGAATCAAAACAATATTGTTCGCATGAATATTATCTGGTAAAACTCCTGCATTCAACCATGCCAAGAAAGAACTAGTAACCTGACTACCAACCACATCCCAATATTTTTGATAAAATCCCGGATTAAAACCGTCCGGACCTAGGCTCTTGTCAGGATGCATAGAAAACACAACTTCTTTAATTTCAGATTGAGTAAAAGGGCAGACAAGCTTTGCACAATCATCGGGAGACAATTTGGGAACAACATTATCCAACACACTATCCATATCACAACCATTAGAAGAAAATAGCTGTTCAAAATAAGAAAGGATGAGAGAGTCTAAACCTGAGTCCCAACACCTCCACACACCCGAATCATCCTTCAACCGCTCAATCATGTTCTTTTTTCTTCTATTACTAGCAGCTGCATGAAAGAACTTTGAGTTCATATCGCCATCTTGTAACCACAACTTCTTATCTCGTTCGCGCCAATAAACCTCCTGATGAAGTAAGAGATCATCTAATTTGGAACGAATCTCTAAGACCTCTTTCTGCGAGTTCAAATCAGAGCAAGACTTGAGTCTATCTAGATCAGCCTTACAAGCAATTATTTGTCGAGAAAACTTCTTTCTTAACTCCTCTCCCCAAGAAAACAAAGCAGCGCCACATAATGTATGTTGTTCCACAATATCACTAGACAAAGAACTATGCCAAGCCTCCTCCACTTTAGCTCTAAAATAGCCTGCTCTCTTTCTCGGTAAGTAATTTTTTTATTATTTTGTTGTTTCATTTTCTTTCCCTATTTTGTGTTATTCTAGATCCAAATCCAATGGATATGTCTTTTGCATGTAACAAGTCTTATGGAGAATAACATGGAAGGGTTTATGAACATTAGCGATGGTGGGTTTCTATCCTCCGATGAGCTCTATTGTTACTGGTCCTATAGTAACTACGAAGGTGGCCCCTTCAACCGTGCTCAATCTATGCTAGAGAGTAAAATTCAGGGTCATTTCTTAAAAAAAAATTCTATGTCTTTTTTTTTGTTTTTCATTAATGGAGTATAACATTCTTTTTGTTCTTATTATGTTCCATTTTTATTCTTATGCATGAATAATGCTTCGGTCAAGACGCTGGAGGCACTCTTGCGTATTAAGCGGGGTGATATTAATCCCTCCTTAATAACGCCGGAGCTATCTATACAACATTGTGTTGACGAGGTTGGATTTGCATCAACGCGTGATTCTTTAGATTTCTTGAAGAATGATGAAGTAACACTCGAATCGGCATATGAATACGTAGGACCTAGAAGCAAGGATGAGTTGGGTCGGCCTCGGTCTTTGTATGACTATTCAGATTGGTGCTACATGCTAGAAACTTATAAATCTATGTTGTATGATCAAACAAATAAGTCGTTGACATATTATCTTATTAATCATTAGGGCCGTCACTAGTCATATATTTCATTTAAAAAGGTTGAAGTCATTTGAATTCTTTGCATATATTTCATTAAATTTTTTTTATAATGAATAAAAAATGAAAGTGTTGCAAAAGATTTTACCAAATAACTTGAAGTCAACTTTTGAAGTGTTCAAGTTTGTCAAAACATCATAATGAAATCCAAATATTTATTTTGCTCTTCAAGTTTACTTTATTATGATAGTGACTACTACATATGTTAAATTTTTTTAAAAAATTGTTGAAAAATTTATTTGATATCATTGATGTCATAATAAAAGTTTTGCCAATTTATAAACTGGGAGAATTATGTTAGAACATATCGATATATATTATAATTAGTTATTTTGCATTTAAAAAATGCTCGAATAGATCATTTTGTATAAAAAAACCGGTAGTCAAATATAAGGTTTGTTTTCTCATGTGGAATATTTTTATTCATCCATTTTTTTAAGTATAATCAGTTTATTTTTGAATTCATATATTTTTACTTGTATTTATTAATGAGGGCCCATATTTAGCTATGTGCCTCTAGGCACTCGAAACCTCAGGATCGGCACTGTTAATCATTTTCAGACAGTCGGTCCTTTCATAGGAGTTTACTTAGTACGGACCGGGCATTAGTCGTAGTGGAAAGCTAATATTTGGTTAACTACAAACACAAAACCTCTTCCGGAATATATGAGTCATGCGGTTACCATAACTGGATTTGTTTACTTAAAATCCACGAGGGAGCCGCTTGTTTGGTGTTCCAAAATAGTTATGGTCCAACGATATGCACTAAAGGTTATTGGCATATGGACTTGGACATCTTGAATTATTTATTTCTCTTGGAAGCTTGCTCATCCGGGAAAGTCCCATATGTGGTAAGAAAAATATTTAGCTTGTTTTAGAACATTAGTTTTGTGCATTTATAAGCAATATTAAGTTTGATATGTTTTGTTTTGTGACAGGGTGGTAGATTCATTCGCACCTAGCTCGAAAAGAATTCCTATTATCACATAGTGCCCTCAAGAAAAGGGAACCTCAGCGTGTGACTATTTGTTTGAATAATCATTTTGATAGTGAGGATCTAGCGAATGTATGTACCAATTATTATCTCTTTGATCTTGTAGTTGGTGGTGACTTGAGAAAGTTAGATACGGTTAGTGTTTATCCCATGTTCTAAAACAAGTTCGTGCTATATTGTTTTTTGTTAAGAAGACATAATATTATTTTCCATATTACTTTTCTATTTTAGAGTCCTTTGTAGTAAAAAATTTTACTGGATAATTTTGTAAGTTGGGGCTAATTCTGTGAAAAATGTAATTAGGAATAAAGACCATATCCAAAACCTTTCTTACTATTTTAGTCCAAGTATTTGAACAACTAGCAGTTCTTTGCAATTCTGTTATATCATTTTTAAATTTATTGGTTGATGTTGCTTAGAATATCTTTTACCAGCATTGTAGAACTCTACTTGGGTTTATTGGAAGCTTTTCAAATGGTTTTAACTGGTGCAATCTTGCTCAGGCCTTAATTAACTTGGTGTTTTTTCTGAAGTGCCATAATTTAGCTGATGGGCGAGGCTACATTTCCTTCCACTATGCCATTTTCCTTGATAGACGACACTAGATACTTGACAGAAAAATTTTTCCCCGTCATCTGAACTTTCTTTGTGACGGGCATTTGAAAAACCGTCATCTGAATGCAGACAATGAAATTTGATATACCTTGTACATGACACCGCTTTAATATTGAGTGTCATGTGAACATAATGTGCCAAAATGCATTTTTAATCAGACGACAGTTATTAATAATGTGTGTCATGTGAAGTAACAATAGAAAATGGAATTTTCAAATTTGAAATAGGCGGAGCACAAAGTATTTGAAAAAAACACGCGCGATCAAAACTGAATCAACGGTTGAGATCAAATTATTTGAATCAATGGTTAAGATTAAAATCCCAATTTTCTCTTCTCTTCTCCTTTGGCAAAACCCTAATTCATATCATTTCACCCCTTTTTCTCTTCTCCACAGCCGACCTCTCCTCCATCTTCAAACTCCTTCTGAGTTTTCTTCTCTTCTTCTTCAATGGCCGAAACCCTAGCAGCCCTATCTTCTTCATCTTTTTGCTTCTCTCTTTCCTCTTTTTCTTTCTTTCTTCTCGGTTTCTCTCATTTAAACGAATCCCGGCTGCTTTCCACAGATCAATGACGACGGAGGCTTCAATGACGGCGAACGACGGATGAGAAATAGGTAGGGTTCCGGGATGGATATGATATCTCTTTGGTTTTGTTTTGTATTTCGGTTGGGCTTATTTCTTAGATTCGTAGATCTATTTTGTGTATGGTATGATTCTAATTTGGTTTTACAATTTTAGGGGGTTTTCCGGTGGGGGGAGGCTGCCAGAGGCAAGCCAGCGGTGACTGTGGTGGCTGGAGCAGCTACGAGCAGCAGATTTTCGGTGACCGACGGTGGATTCCGGTGACAGGGGACCCGGGAAAGGAGGCAACCGGTTCTGGAAAAGCATCGGGTTAGGGTTTAAGACTCCCCGAGAAGCTATTGAAGGTTTGATTCTTTATATGTTTGGTTGATTGAAATGCTTTAAACTGTGATGTCTTTATTGTGAATGTGTTGTCTTTATCGTTGCTGACCCAAGCTGCAGTTGCATTTGTTGTGACATTTTTCCCCTTGAACCATTCTGGATAGCCATGAAGTAAAAAACACCCCACCTTCACATTTTAATACTTCTTACAGTGTGTACAAAAGTTATCTGCCTTGTTCTCCCTTTCTGCAGGCTTGATAAGCTTCTTCTTCTTTGGATCTGTGGCCTTAACTGCCATGTTTGCCAAATTTATGATGCTTTCTGCTACATATCCTTTCTGTTTTTCCAGTCGTTGTACAAGTGAATGTACATCCTAAATGCTCTGTTAACATGAAGTTAATCTATAAACAGAGAGAAATATAGATAGAGAAGATTGATTTTCTATTGAATTAATTGAAATAGTGATCTCAGCTAAAGATTACAAGAAAAACACATGCATGTAGTGTGTAATTAGGTAATTACTTTGCTGCTTTAATAAACAATCATAATTTAGTATTAACAATGCTATGTTTTACTATCTATTTAAAATTATTTTTTGTTTGATTTATAGCCAACTGAGAATACTTGTTTCATTGGGTGAAATCAGGTTTTGAAATTTTGGCATTTCCATGCAATCAATTTATGAAACAAGAACCTGGGTCAAGTGAAGATGCACAAGTGTTTGCTTGTACAAGATACAAGGCTGAATATCCAATTTTTCATAAGGTATTGGAGTTTCACTTGTTTGATAGCTTTTTCCGTAGTAATTACACATGACTGAACTATAGTACCTTGATCATTTTTCAAGTTCTATTTTTCTTTTGCTAAGCTAGAAAGTATCAAGCTATAAAACTGTTCCTAGAAATTATGCAGTTAGATATTTTGCATGTTCAATGTATATAACATGTTGGATAAACCATGGGCTCTCATTATAAGAAGAGTATGTACTTTCTCGAAAAAGAACTTGTACTGCTGATTCAATTTGCATTGTCATCAATCAGCGGTGGTTAATTTTGATGCTGTAACTAGTGAATCTTTTGAATGTTGTATTCCTTTTATAGTAGGCCATTGAAATGCTTTTGATAGTAGGCCAATGAAAGAAGATGCTCATGCCCCTAACCATATGTTGTATTCCTTTTATATTAATCTCTGACAAGTTTTATGCTGCTGATTTTGTTGGAGCTGGTTTGATTAACTGTGTTGCTTGAGATTGGGATTGAGATTTTGGTCTGATGCTTTTTTGTAGGGTTTGGCTACTGTTGGAGGTTCTGAGAAGGGTGACTTGTGGGAAAACAAGGGTGACTCGAGTTGTGTTGATGTTTGATCATAATAGTTGGAAGCTTGCTTGCAATGATGTTTGATTTAATTTAGGTCATCAATTTATAGATGAGAGCTCCATTCAATCCAAATTATTATATTTTATTGGGTGAATAATTTAAACGACATTATAAAATAAAAAGTGTCATCTTGAGAGAATCAAATGACAGAAAAGAAATGAAAACTGTCATTTTCTTTATTTTCTAATGATGGATAAATTAAATACACTGTCATCTGAACATTACATACTCCAACTTAGGATGGTTTGGTTGACGGATACATTTAAAATTGTTGTCATGTGAAATGCACTCGAAGAACGGATTCTTTTGTAACAAATGTCATGCGAAACAATGTACAATGACGTTCCACTATTTGCTGACTGTCATTAGAAATTCATTCACATGACAGTTTTTGACCGTCGTCTGAAGGTTCGATAGACTGCGCTGAGCCCCGTGACAGTAAAAAAATCAATCAGATGACGGGTTTTGCCCGTCATCTTAAGGGGTATTTGGCATAGTGTTCATATGTAGTAATTTGCATCTTATTTAATCATGGATTGATTTCTCTTTCTTATTATTCAGTTTCTTGTGGGATGCTTCTCATGAGTCACAAGATATTCAATTACTGAGTAGACTGTAAGGATGCAAATCTTCGACAACATAATCGAACAAGATACATGTAAAATAATAATAAAAAATCAATTAAAAATTTAAACTAACTATAGTTAAATTTTGATAATAATTTTTTATATTAATTCGTGATATGGGACTCTTGCTTGGTGATCTATCAATTATTTTGACTACTTTAAGAAATTACCGAATTCGTTACCTTGTGAAGACTAATTATTGATTAATTGTGATTTTTCATGCTAATAATATATAGAAAAATAATTGAATTGGTAGTTGGAATCTTCACATCCTGCCTAAAAATAATTTATAATATCCTATCCAATATAAAAAGGTTATAGCTTATTGATATAGTCTTGCTAAAATTGGTGTAATAGTAAAATTGATAAAGCCTTGTTTCATTTGTGGCAAGGGTGGGCATTGGACACGCAATTTCCCACAAAAGAACAAATTGAGTGCTATGAAGGTCAAGCAAGCGAAAGACTCCGATAGTAGCTTCGATAGTGGTGATGAGGGACTCGTCCACGAGATGGGTACTATCCAACTCTTGAATGCTCTCTACGAAATGGAGAAGCCAAAAGACGATGGGCGTCGTAGGGGAGTGCCTTTCGTCAACCTTACATTTAGTGGCCGACCCGCGAAAGCAATGGTGGACACGGGTGCCATGGCCAATTTTATGGATGTCGCCCAGACAAAGCGCCTCCACATCAAGTATCAAGAAGGAGGAGACGTCCATATCAAATCCGTCAACGCAAGGGTGAAGCCAATCATTGGCGTAGCTAAGGATGTGCATACCATCATCGGTAGATGCAAGGTAAGCTTGACTTTACCATCATCGAAATGGAAAATTGTGATATTGTGTTAGGCCTTACGTTCTTCGACAAGGCGAAGGCTTTCATTGTGCCGCAAATGGATATTTTCGCCATGGAAAGTGGGAGAAAGTCTTATACTGTTAGGCTTGGGCGCAAGATGCGAGGGAAGTCTTTGCTCAATGCCATGGAGCTCGTTGAAGAGCCAAATGAAGTGCCGAGTGCGCACCAGCAGCCCCACGAGGAGGGGCAAGTCAAATCGCTTCCGCAATGCAACAAAGACGTCATCGACAAGCAAAAGGACGTTATCATGCCAACTTACGCCCAAGTTGTGGCGAAGGAGGTGAAAAGGGGCAAGCAACCAGCGTATTGTGAGCCCAAGAACCAACCCGAAATGTCGCACGTTGAGGACGTGCTAAGTAGCCCAAGATCGACGAGTGAGGGCGAGCTACCGCAATTCAACACCAAGCTTAGGAGGCAATGGTCCAATATTTTCAACGAAGCATGCCACACATCGACGTCAACCAATCACGCCAAAGTCCAAGGGGCAGCAGCGAAACAAGAGAACGCTAGGCATGGACGTCCTAACAAACGTCCATACGTCCTAACAAACGTCCATACGTCCAAAGGGCCAAGAGAAACGGCCCGAGGGCATTTTGGTGTTCATCGTGTCATTGTGAAGCAAGCCGGTGGACATTGGGACATTTTTGCATGCCATCATGCATGGTTGGGATGAAGCAACCGAGCATCGAGCCCTTGCTTGCATGGTATCCGCTAATGGGGATTAGCACCTTCCCCCTATATATGCCTTATGGATGGATTACACCTTCGTGGTGTAGACATTCTACATGTTCCATTGGGCACTACCCAAAGCTGACGGGGTTCAACACGTGCAATGGTCATGAAACTTTACAAGGAGGTCCTTGGCATTATAATGAAGCTATGTGCAAAGTTTGGTGCTGGGAAAGTCCTACTGATTGGGAGAATTGGCGTGGTCCAGATCTGTCGCGCAGCTCGACAGGCCCAGAATCTGCCTAGCGCCTACCAGCCCAGCCCAGTCCAGCTCCGAGAAACTCCGCCCAAGGAACCTCAAATGAGCGAGAAATGCTGCAATCATCGCCCAAAACGGGGTGGAACAGCCTAGTTCCGCCTAGAAACTTCTAGGTCCGTGCCTTAGATATTTTTAGGGTCATTTTTTTATGTATTTTCTCTAGAATTGTCTTGTAGCTAGAGGCGGCAATTCGACACAAAACACGACAACACGACACGAACACGACACGAGTTTTACCGTGTTTGTGTTGAGCATATTATGTAACGTGTCATTTTCGGGTCTACACGAAATGACACGCTAATTTCCGTGTCGTGTTTGTGTCAACACGAAAAGCACGAAACTGACACGGAAAATCTAATTACTTTTTTACCCTTAAATAGTTAGGGTTGCAATTGGAGGAGGTATTTAAGTCATTATTATATAAAAATCTAATATCTTTGTATTCTAATGAACTTAGAACTTTGTGAAGATTAAGTGGTTAATTTTATATATAAATTACCATCTTTATATAGGTCGGGTTGGGTCCGGTCGGATTGGGTCAGGTCGGGTCGTTTGTAAATTATCGTTGTAATTTCCGTGTTTCCGTGTTTGAAGCAGGTCGTGTTTGGGTTTGGAATCTCGACACGAAACATTTCCGTGTCGTGTTTATGTTTAGAGTTTTGACACGAACACGAAAGTTGACACGACACGAAACACAAAATTGCCACCTTTACTTGTAGCTTCCATCTAGAGACTTCCTAGGACATATGTACATCTATAAATAGGAGTTAATAGCTCATTTGTATCCAAGCTTAAGCTTGAGAGAAGTTAAGCATCAAGTGTAAGCTCTTCCTTGTGTAATACAAATTTCCTTTCATTCTCCAAGTCTCGCATAAGTCCTGAGTGTTACGATCACTTTCCCGAAAGATCCTTTCTAGTTGGGGTTACTTAGCGTCTTTGATAGCAAGCGTCTAAGTGCCGCACGGGTTGATAGAGAGGTTGAAACCTAGCCCCGTGACAACGTGTACGTGCGTAACGGCTCACGCAAATAGCAAGTACTAGCAATCAGTAATCAGTTACCCTAACTTTTAAGATTTTACATGGAAATTTGAATACTGAATTAATCTAATACATAATCAAATTTCTTAATATTGCATTAGAAATGAAAAGGATTAGGAATTTCACTTATGAAATATCTAGTGATCAGCAGTAGAAAGAAAAGAAAGCAGCAACCCAGAACTACACTTTCCCATCTCCACTGCAACAAAAATAAAAAATAACATTAATTAAACTCATAATTATACTAATTAAGATGATAATTAACTTAATTTATTAACTAATTACCTGATGAGTTTGGGTAAAAACGGAGAGCATAACAGCAAGAAGATCAGTGCCATGAGTGAAATGAACTAAGCCAAGGGTTCTTTTGAGCTGTTGAAGACAAACCACAGTGGCAGCTCCACCCATGAATCCCACTATTGTTGCATGTGACAAGAAGTCCACAATAAACCCAAGTCTACATAATTTTATTTTAATTAGCAATAATCACTAAACTAATCCACATGATTAATTAATTAATAAAACACAATTAATAAAATTCAACATAAGTGTGTGCTGCCGTCACATGTTCCATATAATTACAATCATAATTCTGCCTTTTTCACTTGTTTGAAACTGTTCTTTTACATATTTAATTTCTATCCACCGCGTAAAAGAAGATAATTATGGCACTTTTAAAATTTCTTAGGGTTAGTTAAGCTCATTTTAGGATGAAGCAATTGTTGCGAGGGAACAAACAAAAAATTTGTGGTAAGATGTGTTTTTAAATACCTAGTAAAAGTTATAAAAATTAAAAAATAAAGACTAAAAATATATATTTATTGGATTTTAGTGACATTTTTTGTTGTTGTCAGAGATTAATAGTAGAGATGTTGTTAGTCTTAACTATTAGTTTGTGTTGGCGATATTTTTGAGAAATAAAAATATTTTCGTTCAACCTTGACTCGCGTGAAAATAAATGCGGGCGTGCCAGAGAATTTGGTTCTCAACCTACGCTCTAGGAAGCGGTTTAAAATGTGAAAGGTTGCGCCTATTGCCTATGGATACTTGATTACTAACTAAACAATTGGACGGGAAAAGCAAGGATTGAGAAAACGTTTCCTTTGGGTTCCTAGTCGAGGTCATACAACTTCGACTAGAAAATGGACCAATAAATGCTTTGTAATAATCTTAAAATAAGAAATCAATAAACAAAACCAAACTTTAGAAAATTTAATTTATTAATCAATATAATGTCAAGTTACAAATGAAAGAGATGATTATAAACCAAAAAATCCAATAAAAAGTATTAATGTGATCAATGTTAATTAACAAAAGATAACAAACAACTAAAAATTGGAAATAACAAAAATGTAAAATTGAACCGAAATGGCGAGCTTTAACTTCTTGCTTCGATTGACAATGGTGTTGGATGGGTGGAAATGGTTGTCGGGTTTAAAAGGGTCGAGTAAGAGACAAATTGGGATTGTAAATTGACAAGACCGGAGTTGGAATTGAAGAACTAAGGACTGAAGTTTAGAGAGCTCTAGAGAGAAAAATTAAGATTGATGTTGATATGATTTGTATTGATTTGATTGTTTGATTTGTTGGGGATTAAAATGAGAGATGTGAGGGGTATTTATAGATGAAAAATACTCGGTGAACACTCAATTTTCCACCCATTAACCACATTTACCACCACTAACTTGCCATGCCTCCATATTGTGAAAAAAAATGTGATTGTGTTTCCTTGAATGTAGGCCTCAAGTTTGGTGTAGAAAATTCATGAATTTACTTCTTTTTGTGCTTCTTTCGTCGTCTTCAAAAAATCAGCGCTCGACGCTTGATCCGCCCGTGAAGATTTCGTGAATATCGTCGGAAAGATGGGAACGTGTAGTTTCCAGAAATGTAAATTTCTCGACGTGTCTTCGACGTTTGACCCATTAAACTAATTAGTCAAAACCGATGATTCATATGACAAGTTAATAGAAAATAATGGTTTAAAGGAAAAAAGAATTTCCAATTAAATTAACTCATTAACCTCCACTAACTCCACTTGATTTATGTATGGACCAAGTCAAAAGCTCAAACTTCTCCTATTATTCTCTCTTTTGTCACTTTTTATTTTCTATTATTTTCTCTACAATCCTTACTTTTTTCTCTCTTTAATTCATATAAAACTAATACTATAGGCTAAAAATATAACCTATAGTTTTATGTGAATAAATGTAAAAAATTACATTTACCCCCAACAGTTTGAGTTTTTGGATTAATCGGTTAAGTAATATACTATCAAAGGCTCTCTGATTGAAAGGTCTTGAGTTGGAATCTTGACAACCCCATTTATTATTGAATTAAAAAAACATATAATGAGTTGGGCCTGTATTTTACAGGCTTGAAATTCAAAAGGCATTTGCGTGAAGGAGTGAGTCAGAAATTAATATAAAAAAATGTTATTAAGTTAAACTAATTTAAACTTTTGGTTCAATTGATTAAGAAATAATACAATAAATAAATAAAAAATATTAATATAAACTTTCTCAATTTATTTGGCAACTTTTTAGAAATTTTATATTATTAAATGGTTGAGAAAATTGAGAAAATGGAAGATTAGAAGAATTGGTACAACATTTGTCCATTATGTAACAACATATGAAGTAATTTTGAATATTGACAAATCACAAATACCCATAGAAATTAAGACAAAAAAAATATTGTTAATTGGTCATAGGAATGAATTACCTTAAAAATCCAAGAGTAGCTTGAAAAACTCCAGCAAAAAAAGTGGCAGTTAAAGCTAATTGAACATAGAGTTTTGGGTTTTCATTAGGGTTAACTTCCTTGCTTAACATGGTACTAATTAGAAGTGATGCCACTGCTACTGTTCCCACTGCCAAATCTTTTGAGATCCCTAAAATTGCATACACCAATGGTGGCACAAAGCTTGAATCTGCATCATCATCATCAATCACATTTTTCATTTACAAAAATTTGATTAAGTTGTAACAAAAAGCCTATTATATACATCAATAATATTTTTAACTGTCACAAAAAGTTACAGTTTCTCATTCTTGTGAAGTCATTTATGTAGTTTAAAAATTTTCACATATGGGTCTTAAGTGAGAAACTTTTTTTCTACAATAATCAATAAACAAAAAGAATATAGTCAGTTTGTTTTGAAAAAAATGTATTATATAAGATTCGATGAACAAATTTATAAGGAAGGCGCCACTATTTGATGATACTTACATATTTGTTTTTTTAATTTCAGAATTATTTTAGAGTTTAATTATATGTTTGCAGAAAATTTATTTGCAATCATCAAAATAAAAGTGAATTTCGAAAAATTATAGAGCACTCCTGGTGTTATCACTTAATATTTCGTATGACACGTGGACTAATAGTCATTTAACTTTCGGACACGTAGGACGGTTAAAACTATGTGGAATAGTCTTAATGTACTCGTAGGTGTGCGTTGAATAGTCAAAGTGAGGAGAATATCTCTCCTACAAAGTAAGTATTCCTCTTTAGGTTTCCTAGTCCGATTAGGACAATACAAGCTAATTGGGACTATAATTCTAAGACTAAAGAGGAGTAATTCAAGTAATATCCTAATCCTAGTTGGATTAGGATACATGATCAAAACACTATAAATACATGGGACTTTCTACAATCTAAGGTACATTATTCTAGACTCATTCTCTGAGTTACATACTTTTCCGATCTCAAGTTCCATACTGACTTTAGCATCAGAGAGGGGTCGCCGGTCAGCGGCCTCCTTTAGGCTAACGTTTTCTATTTTGCAGTTGACACAGCTTACGTGGATTCAAGTTACAATTTCTCGGTAACAAATTGGTGCGGTGAGCGTGAAATCTTTTAAAGATTTTAAGAACATGGCGATCTTGGAGGAAAATCAGGCCACGAATGCTCAGGAAGAGAACGTGGACTATGATGATGACACAATTGCACTAGACGAAGAAGTTGCTTTAAACAAAATGTTCGAATGGTCAGGAACTGTTGATCCAGAGCAAAGAAAATGGATGGATAGAGCTGCAGCCGAAGTGGCAGTCAGAACGGTTAATGATCGATCGACCATAGATCGTTTGCAACATCAATCGGAGGAGTTGAGTAAACGAATTCCCACAGACCGGCCACGAAGCGAAATTCGGGGTGTAAAACGTTCTAGGAATTCGGAGCATTCTCGGAGTTATACAACATCTTCAGCTGGAAAAACTCGAACTGCGGATCGGGAAAAAACTCCAGTTCGAGGAAGATCTGTAGAACGTTCGCAAACTCCTCCAAGGCGCAAGCCTCGTATAAAGTCGCAAGCAAGAAGAGTTTCACCAGGGATAGTAAGGAAACTGGCTTACGATGACGGGTCTGCATCTTCGAGGAGCTCTTCGGGAGGTATAGATCCTAAACATCGACGATCCCGAAGAGACAATTCCGAAGTAGAAGAACTTAAACGTAAACATAAAAGACTTGTTGATACTTTCGATAGAAGTTTAGCCGAAGGAATTGCTAAGGCTCTAAAGGAGCGAGATGAGGCTACGGGGACTAAGAACGTCGGGTCCCGAGAAGGGAAGAGACGCAGAAGAAGAAATCAGAACCGAGATTATTCTGATGAAACTTTACGGGGCGAGGAAGGACCTATACAGGATAAAGACAGCCCACTCTGTGCTAAGATCCTGGCAGCTCCTTACCCGAACAGTTTTAAGTATCCCAATTTTGATAAGTATTGTGGAGACTCTGACCCTGTGATGCACGTAAAAAGTTTTGGAAGGGCACTCCTTGCAAGTCCTGTAAACGAGGCACTAATGTGTAAATTATTTCCAACAACTTTGAAGGAAACAACGGCACAGTGGTATGATTGTCTCCCTACCGGTTCGATCAGGAGCTGGAACCAACTTTCAGAATCCTTTAAAGCACATTTTGTCACGGCCATACCAAAGAAGAAGACGGTCGATGATCTAATGAGAGTACGTCGAGGAGAAAACGAGACTTTAGAATCATATTTGCACAATTTTAATAATGTGGCTTTGAAGGTTGAACCATTGATTGTGTCCTCGGCACGGAAAACGCTGGCAGAAAATTGCCGAAATCGAGATCTACAGATGAAACTTATGACTGAGCGACTGGACGATTTCCATGCCTTGATGACAATGGCGAAATCATTTGTGGTGTGGGATGAGCACCAAGATGATCCCACGAGGAGATTGAAGGCAGTCAAATCCGAGGTACATGAAAGGGATCGAGACAGTGGTCGAAGCTCGGACATGTGGGAAAGAACTCGTGAAGTACCAAGAAAGCCTTTTGATAAACGGGACCGGATTCCATTGCCCGCCCCAAGGGCTCAGGTTCTCATGTGGGTTGAAGAACAAAAGGAGCAAATCTGATATCCACCCAAAGGTGGGAAGCCTAAGTATAATGGCAAGTATTGCGCTTTCCACAAGTTGCAGGGTCACGATACAGAAGATTGTGAACAGCTGGCAAATGAGTTGGATAAATTGGCAGCTAAAGGAAAACTGAAGGGCCTTTTCGAGAAGTATAAAGACCAATTCCCGGAACGAGAGGGAGCGAAGACTCCTCGGGGTGTCATTAATATGATCATGGGAGGTTCCCATGTTGACAGGAGTGTTAAAAGGAAACGAGACATCGCCGAGCGAGTACGATTCGAGGAGATTTCGAAAGTCTTTGATTTCGGGTCGTTAAAAGGTCGTCCAACTGATCCACATGATGATGCTTTGGTGATCGATATGTACGTAGAAGGTTTTACAATTAGAAGAGCTTTGTTGGATACAGGGAGCTCAGTAAATATTATCACAAGAAAGGCTTTCGAGGCCCTCGGTCTGGATCAGGGACATTTGACACCTTCTTCATCACCTTTAGTTGGTATAAGTGGACATCCCGTACTTCAGTTGGGAGAAATCCAGCTCGAAGTCGAAATAGGGAATACCACGAGCAAGTGGAGAGCAGTTACTGATTTTTTGGTGATTGACACACCAATCGCTTATAACTTGATAATTGGCAGGCCTTCGATTTCTGGTAGTCGGGGTGCCATATCCCTTTTTTATTTAGCTGGGATGATCCCGACGGAGCGAGGAATGGTAGTGGCGCTTGGTAGTCAATCGGTTGCGAGGCATACTTATATAACCTCGTTGGAAATAGTTGCTCAAGAAAGTGTCTTAATGGAGGAAGTTAAGGAGCATGGCGAACCAGTTGATGCAATTGAAGCCGTAACCTTAGAAGAAGGAAAGGTAGTACAGGTTTCAGCAGAGCTGCAAGAGAATTCGAAGAAGACTGTGATCGCTCCACTCGAGGAGAATAAAGATGTCTTTGCTTGGACATCGGCAGATATCGTAGGAGTATCTCGTGAGGTCATGGAGCACACGCTAGACATTGATCCAGAATATACTCCTGTGAAACAGAAGAAGAGAAATCAAGGGGCGGAAAGGCAACAGTTCATCAAGAGCGAGGTAGAAAAGCTGCTTGAGTTCGGGAGAATCAAGGAGGTTCATTACCCACAATGGATCTCAAATGTGGTCTTAGTCAAGAAAGTGAATGGAAAATGGAGAATGTGCGTCGATTTCTCCGATTTGAATAAAGCCCGCCCCAAGGATTTTTACCCGTTGCCATGTATTGACATGCTTGGACTCAACGGCTGGTTACGAGGTATATGCTTTCCTCGATGCTAAGGAGGGTTTTCATCAAATCTCGTTGGCCGAGAAAGACATTGAAAAGACTAGTTTCATTACACCGGAAGGTACTTATTGTTATCAAGTGATGCCTTTTGGTTTGAAAAATGCCGGAGCCACCTATCAAAGATTAGTCAACAAGATGTTCAAGGAGCTCATTGGCAAGAACGTCGAGATTTATGTTGACGACATGATTGTGAAAAGCAAGAAGGCAGAAGAACATGCTCGAGACCTCGAAGTGGTTTTCAAGATTCTAAGGGAGTATAATTTGAGGCTCAATCCTGAAAAGTGCACCTTTGGGATCAATTCTGGTAAGTTTTTGGGTTTCATGATCTCTAAACGAGGCATCGAGGCAAACCCAGACCAAATCAAGGCTATTATTGATCTCCAGCCACCAAAGAATGTGCGCAAGGTACAAGTTTTTAATGGCAAAATCAATGCTCTGGGTCGATTTATCTCTTATTCGGCTAAACGATGCATGCCCTTTTACAAAAGTCTTAAAGGAGTGAAGGATTTCGTGTGGACTGATGAGTGTCAAACCTCGTTCGAGGATCTCAAGAAATTTTTATCCTCTCCACCTCTTTTAAGTCAACCTGTGAAGGGAGAAGATTTGTATTTATACATAAGCGTGGGAGAAGAGTGCATTGGCATGGTTTTAATTCGAGAAGAAGACGAAGGAAAAGTTCAGTATCCGGTATATTACGTAAGCAGAGTGCTTCAAGGGGCAGAGTCAAGGTACCCCAAAATGGAGAAACTGGCTTATGGAGTATATGTTGCTGCTCAAAAATTGAGACATTATTTCTTGAGTTATACAATCGTCGTTCGTACAGACACCCCAGTCAGGAAGATCCTTTCACGACCTGAGGCCTCGGGGAGACTGACGGAATGGTCAATAAAACTCACGGAGTTTGATGTAAGATTCGAGCCAAGGCCATCGAAAAAGGCTCAAGTCCTCGCTGACTTTTTGATCGAGGTCCCACCTGAAGAAGAAACTGAGCCAATATTGAATACTTGGGAAATCTTTGTTGATGGGAGCGCCAATAAGAGTCAATCTGGGATCGGTGTTTTTTGCAAAAGTCCAGATGGGTTAGTGTTCAGACACGCTACGACTTTGGGCTTTGATTCCTCAAATAACGCGGCAGAACGCGAGGCAATATTGCTCCGATTGCGTTTGGTTAAAATTATCAGGGCAGACAAGGCAGTCATCAAAAGCGATTCAGGCCTAGCAACCAATCAGATAAGAAATTCTTGGGAGACCAAGCATGCTCGAATGAAAAAGTATCACGAGTTGGTAAAGCGTACAATTAAGGAATGTGAGCTCGTGGGGTGTAAAGTTGAGATCCTACAGATCCCGAGGGAGGAAAACATGGAGGCTGATTACCTGGCAAAATTAGCTTCGGATCCTTCTAACCTAAATTTGTGTCCTTGTGATGTGCATGTGATTCCATGTGCAAGTATCGATTCCAAAGAAGTGTTTGCGCTCGATCGAGGCAACGAATTGTACTGGCCAATTTTTGAATATCTGTACGAGGGAAAATTGCCGGAAGATAAGTCGCAACATCCGAAGATTGTGAGAAAGTCGAGTAGATACACAGTCGTGGATGAAAATCTATTTCGAAGGTCGTATTCCCAACCATGGCTCAAAGCAGTTGGAATTGAGGAAGGCGCCAAAATCTTAGAAGAAATCCATGAAGGCTCGTGTGGAGCACACGAGGGTTGGAATGTTTTGGCCAGAAAAGCAAGGTTATTAGGCTATTACTGGCCTCAGATGAACAACGATGCTGCGGAGTTTGTAAAGAAATGTGGTGCGTGTCAAGCTCACGCTCCAGTTTTGCAAAGCCCGGCCTCGGGCCTAGAAGGTATCAAAGTGGCATGGCCATTTGCGACGTGGGGGATTGATATCGTTGGGCAATTCCCAATGTCAACTAATCAAAGACAGTATGTTATCGTAGCAGTCGATCACTTTACAAAGTGGGTCGAGGCTGAAGCAGTGTCCTCGATAACAGCCCAACAAATTGTGAAATTTGTCAAGAACAGCATTATATATCGTTTTGGGGTCCCCAATACGATAATCACAGACAATGGCAAACAGTTTGATAGTGTTCTATTTAGACACTTTTGCGAGAGAGAAGGGATCAAGCTAAGGTTTAGTTCTGTCTTCCACCCCCAAACAAATGGAATGACCGAGAGAACTAATCGAACGATCATGGAAGGAATCAAAAAACTTGTTGGCCCTAACAAGAACAGAATCACCTAGAGGGGGGTGAATAGGTGTCAAAGTTGAAAACTGAAAAATTCTAAGTTTTTCGGGAAACTTATTTTTCAGAGTCAAATTTCCTCAGAGTCAGAAGCTAGCTTACAGAAGTTTCTTCTGAGGGAAATTCTGCCTAAACACCGTTAGACTGTTTTCAGCAACAGAAGTTCTGATTTGAGAACTTCTGGACAGTCTTCTGAACAAAGACAATGATACTTTAGAGAAAATCTGTTTCAGCACTAAATATAAACAAGTACACAGAGGCACAAATAACAAGTATAAGAGGGAGAAAGAAATTCAGGAGATCCTGATTGAACAATTCGATTTATCCAAGTTCGCCACAGAAGTCCTGTGACTACGTCTTGTCCCCTGAGGTCGCAGCCTACAGAGATTTTATAAATCCACTATTCAGAACTTTTATGGCAAGTTCAGAAGCTCCTTTACATCAACAAAACTTAAGCTAATTTCTCACTTAGTTCTGACTAGCCTAAAAAGAGTTAAAGGATTTCCACCAGAACAAACAATACTCTGTTTTCTGGATTTCTCACCCAACTCTAATCTCAACTAGATTTCTCTCTTAAATCTAACTGAAGATCACAAACGATCTCAGTTTACAAGATTCCTATTATGAACTTGTTTTTCTTCACTCTCTCACTTTAACTAAGACTATGCTAAGAAAGATTGAGAATGGAAAAAGGTGCTCTGTTTTTCTTGTTAAAACAGTGCGTTGAGATTTTGCTCGATGATCACCCCTATGTTGATGCTTTGGAGCTTGGCTACTATTTATAGTGAATGAAGATGACCGTTGGTGAGTTTGAATCTTCGAAGGAGATGACATCAGTTGTTGTAGCCGTTAATTTGTCAAGTCTTCAAACGGTCTTCAAACACTTTGATTCCGTTATCCTTGTTCTTTAACTCAATCCGGTAAGTGATTTGAAATCAAAGATGAGGTTGACTGGAATCATTCTTCAATTGGATCAACAAAGGGTAGACAAGGAAATTCTGGTTTCTTTTGAACAGACAGGCGCGCTCCATCAAAACAGCTTTTTGAACTTTTGGCGCCTTGCATTAAATGCAAGTGTCAGAGCATTAAATGCTATCCGGAACCCGTGACTAAGCTTCTGATCGAATTGGTAAAACTTCTGATTGCAAAGAACTTCTGAGGAGAGCTAAGAACCTAGCTAAGAAGCTTAAGTCCTAAAAGATTACAAGTTCCTAGGTTTCTTCTGAGGAGGAGGAATACCACTAGAACCTTCAGCAGCACTTGATCTCTTCTGACCAGTATTAAGACCACTCTTCTGACCAGACTTCTCCCCCGTTTGACCAGAACCAAGAGCAACACCCAGAGCACCCTGAGATTTCAATTTTTGCTGAACATTCAGTGCAGTCTGATATTGCTGAGGAGTTGGTCTCACAGTGTTGATCATATCCATTCTTCTTCTGAAATCATCATCAATGGTCTTCATATGATCAAAGGTCTGACCAGACATAAGTCGTTGTTTCTGAACGTCTTCCACGAGGAGCTTGATCAACCGATTGTTAGCATACACAGCAGCAGTGAGATGCTCATTCTGAATATAAGTCTGTCCTCGAACAAACCTATAGCAATTGTGAAGAGTCTTCTCTTGTTCACGTGCTTGAGTGTGCATAACCTTCAGAAGTTCAGTAAGCTCAGCAATCTGTGCGTTCTGAGCAGATACAGCAGACTCAATGTTGGAGAGTCGATTGTTGAGATCAGGAGTGATGTCATATACAATCTTTGCAGCACTGGAAGATGATGAACCTTGAGCAGAAGATTTCACTTCTCTCAGAATGTGATTGGCAGTACTTTGCAGGTCATCAATCTTACTTGGGAGCATCTTCTCATGAGCCTCATAATGCTCGTTTGCTTCCTTGACTTCTTCTGTCAATATCTCCAAATTCTCATTGACCTTCAGAGAAGAAGCAAGAGCAATGTTGTCCAATGAAGGAAGAGTCAGAGCTAATTCTCTTAACTTGTACAGCTCTTCATAAGTAGCTAGATGAAGTGTAGAAAGATTGCGTATGTAAACAGAAGGATCCTGCATTTGAAGCATAGTCATGAGCTGCAGGTTCTGAGCTTTCAAGGAATGTAATTCTTGCAGCATAATGCCCTGAGCATACATGTCAGCAGCAGAAGCCCTTTGCCCCATACCAGCAAATATGTTCAGCAATTCATCAGAGCCACTCTGACTCATTCTTCTCAACTCCTCAACACTAGGAGCACCACCAGCTTCGGATACCCCAGAAGCTCTGCCCATGAAACCAAAACTACCAAACCTGGTATCCAAATCATCTCGATTCATGTGTTTGCGTAGGAAGTCATAATTGGATGACAACCCAGCAAAACAAGAAGTAATGGAGGAGGTAGTTAAGGGATCACACACAGGAGGTGCATGTCCAGAGGTTGAGAGTGGAGGGATGGAAGTGGTTGAGGAAGGGATTGTATGTGAGGTTGAGATGGAAGGTAGTGTGGATGGTAGTGAGAAAGATGGAGCAGTAAATCCAATTGATGGACTTACAGAGGAAGTATGAATGGAGGAGGTAGTGGATGTGGCTATGGAGTCTGTGAAAATGGGAGCAGTGTTTAGGTTCACTTCTGAAAAGGATCCAGAAGGAGGAATAATTGGAGGAGGTACAACCTCAAAGTTGAAGTTGTAGGAGGAATGGAAGTGTGAGAATCACCAACTTCTGTGACAGAAGGTAGTGAAAGAGATGGATGGGGAGTGAGAGTGGGAGATGAGATAACCTGTTCAGAGGCGTTTGGATCAAACATAGAAATGGGCTCAGCAAAGATGTGAGCCATTCTGATCAGCGTTTCAGAGGCATCCCTATCACCAGGGTTTCTTCCTTGATTCAGAAGAATGTTGTCAATGAAATTTTCATCATCAACATTCTCAACAAACTGTTTAGCACCCTGAAGAACCTCTTCATCTTCTGGTTCACTCTCTTCTGACAGCTCTTCAATCAGAGGAGCATCAACATCCTCTTCAGCAGACATCTCCAACATGTCTTCATCAGCAGCTTCTGGTTCCTGAACAACAGGATCCTCTAATTCAGCACTGGGGGCAGCAACGAAGTCCTTTTTCCTCAGCGACCTTCGTTTTGCAACAGCCTTCTTTCCAATTCTGGTTGAGAGAGAGATATTCTCAAGTATCCGAGAGGACAGAGAGATATTCTCAAGTTTCTCTCCTTCTTCTGAAGCCTCAACTTCCTTTGAGAACTCCTCATCCTGAAGTTCAGCAGCACATGCTATAAGTCTTGCATCGGCCTTAGCCTTTGCAGCAATTTCTCTTTCAGCTGCTAACTTGTCTTCTGCTTCATTCTGCTTTCTTTTCTTATCAGCAAGAGCCACAACCCTTGCAACCTTTTCAGCTTCAGCAGCCTTCTCTCTTTCAGCAAGGCGTGCGTCCTCAGCATCCTGATCTTCCTTCTCAGGAACATCCTTTGGCTTCTCAGCAACGATCTTGCCAGATGGTTCAACACTGATTGTTGTTTGAACCATAGTGGGAAGAGGTTCTGAGACAACCACCTTCTCAACAGTCAGGATCAACTTACTTGATCCCTTCTTTCCCTTGCCCTTCTTGGCAGCATTCTTTCCTTTCTGTACAGCAGCCTCAACAATTTCCTTCTGAGCAATACTCACAGAGGAGCCCTTCTCATTCTTCTTCGGAGTCACACCAAAGTTAAGGTTCCTGAAGGTATGCATCTTCAGAACCGTACTCCTACTTGTAACACCTTCTCCTGAAACCACCACAGAGGCTGCCTCAAACAACCTAGTCAGGAGTGAGCCATAAGCTAATGCACTCACGGTAGTTACATTCTTCATCTGCCTTATCAGCATGACAGGTAAGTTGATCTTCTTCTGGTTGACCAGATGCCACATAAACACTCTTTCCCTGTTGGAAACACCATTAACCCCTCCAGCCTTCGGAAGGAAAACATTAGTTGTCAAATAGTGTGCCCACCTCTGGTGCTGAGTGAGCCAGGTGGCATAAGTTTCCTTGGCACTGAGATCTGGTCTATCCCAGTTTACTTCTGTAAAGCCATCTGCTGAACCATCATCACCTATGATGATTTCTTCATCATCTATACCGATCACTTGAGAAATAGAAGCCCTGCTGACCTCAATCTCAATTTCTCCGACTTCTGAGTGTAGAACATCCTCCTCATTAGAAAAGAAATGGAGGTTCTGATAGAATTCGGTGATTAACTTAGGATAAATGAATTCATCGAGAGAAACGAAAGAATTCCAGTTTTGAGTGCTAAGCCATTTGGAGATAGGTTCAGTGGATTTAACTTCATCATCTAGAAACCTAGAGGTGAATACCCTAGATTCGCTAACTTTCTTCTTCGATTCAGTGGTAAAGATGTGAGTGATAGTGATTTCTTGTGCCATTGTTGAATATATAAGAAATTAGGTTAAGAGTTTTTGAGAAATGGAGAACACAGAAAATCTATGGAGATTCTAATAGCAAAGAAAATGAGAGTAAAAAACTTCTAAGTATGGAAAACCCCTATTTATACCCAAACAGGAAACCGTTCCAATTCAAAAAGTAAATACACACCGTTCAAAAGGGAACAGATAACCGTTAACCACAGAACAGCGCCGTAAAATGCAGTAGATAACGCATGCTTAGATGTCAAATCATGATTAGAATCAATTATCACTTAATTATCTTAAACGATTAATCACCTAAGATACACAGAAATAATTAAACTAAGTTATTGAAGTGGATAAGTCATACTAATGCCTTCTCGTAAGTTGCTGAAAGAATTACCAGCCAGAGGCTTAGTAAACATGTCAGCAAGATTCTCTTCAGAGGGAACATGAGTAATGATAATATCCTTCTTCAGAACATGATCTCTCAGAAAGTGATGCCTAATATGAACATGCTTCATCCTGCTGTGCTGAATAGGATTTTTTGAAAGATCAATTGCACTCTTGTTATCACAGTAGATTGTAATTGTTCCAGGGATGACTACATAGTCAGCAATTTGTTGCTTGATCCAGAGCATCTGAGAAACACAACTTCCAGCAGCAACATACTCAGCTTCAGCAGTTGAGAGAGCCACAGAGGTTTGCTTCTTACTATGCCAGGAGACTAGGCACTCCCCCAGAAAATGACAACCACCAGAAGTGCTGAACCTTTTCAATTTATCTCTACCATAGTCAGAGTCTGTGTATCCTATAGGAGTGAAATCAGAACTACAGGGATACCACAAACCAGCTTCTGGTGTGCCTTTAAGATATCTGAGAATTCTTTTGACAGCAACATCCTGAATTTCTCTTGGCTTTGATTGATATCTAGCACAAGAACACACATCAAAATGTATATCTGGCCTGCTGGCTGTTAGGTATAAAAGAGAACCAATCATACCTCTGTAGGTTTTTATATCTACAGGTTTACCAGCTTTCTCTTCATCATCAATGTCTTTGCTGACATCCATTGGAATATCAACAGCATTAGAGTCCATCATGCCAAATTTCTTCAGCACTTCTCTAGTGTACTTGGCTTGATTGATAAACACACCATCATTACTTTGCTTGATCTGAAGTCCTAAGAAGAAGGTTAATTCTCCCATCATAGACATTTCAAACTCAGCCTTCATGTGGTCACTGAACTCTCTGCACAAAGATTCATTAGTAGCACCAAATATAATATCATCAACATATACCTGAGCTATAAGGATATCCTTGTTCTTCTTCAGAGTGAACAGAGTTGTATCAACACAGCCTCTGACAAATCCCTTAGACAGAAGGAACTTTGTCAGTCTCTCATACCAAGCTTTGGGAGCTTGTTTCAGTCCATACAAAGCTTTCTTCAGCTTGTACACATGATCAGGAAACTTAGGATCTTCAAAACCAGGAGGTTGAGACACATAGACTTCCTCATCAATGTAACCATTCAAGAATGCACTTTTCACATCCATTTGAAAGAGTTTAAAACCTTTGTATGATGCAAAAGCACATAAGATTCTAATGGCTTCTAATCTTGCAACAGGAGCAAAAGTTTCACCATAATCTATGCCTTCTTGCTGACTGTAACCTTGAGCAACAAGTCTTGCCTTGTTCCTCACAACATTTCCAAATTCATCAAGCTTGTTCTTCAGAACCCATCTAGTTCCAACAACCTTTATGTTGTTAGGTCTGGGAACCAAAGTCCAAACTTCTGACCTTTTGAACTGGTCAAGTTCTTCTTGCATTGCCATTAACCAGGAATCATCATCAGCAGCTTCATAGAAGTCCTTGGGTTCCAGAAGTGACACAAAAGCCACATTCCCCATGTATCTTCTGAGCTGAGCTCTGGTCATGACAGGATTATGAACAGAGTCAATTATGTTCTCTAAGGAATGATTCCTATGAGTTCTAACTTCTCTTGGTACATCCAATGAGTCTTCTGAAACCTGTTCATCATTTGTTGAATCATAAATAGGAGCATCTTCTGGAAGGAAGTTGACTTCTGGAGTAGTATTCACTTCTTCAGCTTGTTCAGCAACAGGAGGAACCACTTCAGCAGCTCTGGGAGAAACATCTTCTTCTACATCAGGAGATGTAACTTCAGGAGCTTGAACTACATCTTCATCAGGAGCTCTACTATCTGCAGGGTTAGTCTCATCAAACTGTACATGAACAGATTCATCTAAAGTTTGAGTCCTCTTATTAAAAACCCTATATGCTTTACTATGTGTTGAGTAACCAAGAAAAATGGCCTCATCTGCCTTTGAATCAAACTTTGAAAGATATTCTTTTGTATTCAAAACATAACACTTACAACCAAAGGTTCTGAAATAACCTATTTTAGGCTTTCGACCTTTCCAGAGTTCATAAGGGGTCTTGTTCAAAATGCTTCTGATTAGCACTCTATTCAGAACATAGCAAGCTGTGTTCACAGGTTCTCCCCAAAAGTACTTAGGAAGCCTTCTTTCATTGATCATAGTTCTGGCTATCTCAACCAGAGTTCTATTCTTCCTTTCAACTACCCCGTTTTGTTGAGGAGTTCTGGGAGCAGAAAAGTTATGATCAATTCCTTTGGTTTCACAGAATTCTTCAAACCTAAAGTTTTTGAATTCTCCACCATTATCACTTCTGATATGAACAACCTTTTCATTCCTTTCATTCTCAAGTTTCTTTATCAGAACTGAGAAACATCCAAGTGACTCATCTTTGCTAGACATCAAGATGACCCAAGTGAATCTTGAATAGTCATCTACAATGACAAAGGCATACTTCTTTCCACCCATGCTCATTGGTTGAACAGGGCCAAAAAGATCCATATGAAGTAATTCCAAAGGTCTTTTAGTTGAAATGACTTTCTTAGTTTTAAAAGAGCTTCTGGATTGTTTACCAGATTGACAAGCATTGCATAAATGATTCTTTTTAAAACTAATTTCAGGCAGACCCTCAACCAATTCATTTCTAGCTACTTTGGCCAGAAGGTCCATGCTCACATGAGCAAGTCTTCTATGCCAGAGCCAGGAGGTATCCTCTTTGGACATCAAGCATATATTATTGCAAAGATTCTCAAGATTCAGCATGAAAACATTTTCAACTCTAGGAGCAGTTAGAATAACTTCCCTTGACTTACTGTCCAAGATTTTACATCCAGAGGAGCTGAAGACAACATCTCTACCTTTATCACACAGTTGTGCAACACTCAGGAGATTGAACTTCAGGCCTCTGACTAGGGAGACATCTTCGATCGGATGATTAGTTCCTATAGATCCAGAACCAAGTATCCTTCCTTTCTGAGCATCTCCAAAGCTGACTTTTCCACCTCTTTTAGGATCAAATGTGATGAATGCTTTTTCATCACCTGTCATATGCCTTGAG
Source organism: Euphorbia peplus (assembly GCA_028411795.1). Lineage (NCBI taxonomy): Eukaryota > Viridiplantae > Streptophyta > Magnoliopsida > Malpighiales > Euphorbiaceae > Euphorbia > Euphorbia peplus. The sequence goes on along the minus strand of CP110839.1, from coordinate 21,044,971 downwards.
CACCCACTATCAATGTACCACAACTTTGACATTGATGGAGCACTCAGAGCAACCTGCAACACAATCAATTAGTGACAGGTACCCAATCCTTATTGGGTCCTTCAGAGTTAGATTTCTCTTCAGCAGGTTTTAATGATATCTCAGATTGCAAGAGGTTTTTAATATGGTACTTGCAATCCTTCAGCCAATGACCATCACTCTTGCAAAGCTTGCAAAAGGGAGGGTTCTTGGATCTTTCCCTTTGCTTCTTGGGAGATTTCTTCTTCTTCTGAGAAGGACCAACATCTTCAGAGGCTATAACAGCACTCTCAGAGGTACCAACTTCAGGAGGAGAAGCTATCTCCTTCAGAAGAGAGGGAGTGACAAGTTTCTTCTTCTTCTGGGGTTTATCACTTCCCAGAGGCAGCTTTTCCTTGCCTTTGGCTTTAGAGCCATCAGCAGGAGTGCTGAACTGTTTACACAGTTTTTCTTCTAACACTTTCATGTCAGAATAAACTTGAGTAAACCTAAGAAACTTGTCAGCCTCACTCTTGTCCAATTTCCTTTTCAGGTACTTGAACATACTATAGAGTTCTTCAAGAGAATCAAAGATATTTTGTTTAGAAGATATGTTTACCTCGGAATCATATGTAGCTTCAGGAGGTGCGGAAGTTTCTCCTGTGACATCTTCAGAAGTTGGCTCATCAATAGCCATAAAACAAATCTGAGCTTGCTCTTCCTTCTCTTCAGGATCACTGCTGGTCTCAGAGTCTGACCAAGCAGCCAGCATAGCTTTCTTGAACTTTTTCTTACCTTTCTTCAGCTCCGGACAGTTAGGCTTAATGTGTCCCGGTTGTTGACATCCATAGCACACAATAGGCTTGTTTGGATCTCTCTTGAACTTTTCACCAGAATCAGGAGTTTTCTTGTCAAAGCTCCTGAAAGGCTTCTTGTAGTTTCCACCTCTGCCTTTTCTAAAGGCCTTCTTGAACTTCCTGGTCAGCATAGCCAGTTCCTCATCTTCAGAGGATTCTTCAGAAGATTCTGCTTTCAGGACTACTCTTTTTCCTTCTGACCTTTCTCTTAGGTCATGATTCTTTAATGACATCTCATGGGTAATTAGAGACCCAATGAGCTCATCATACAAGTAATAGCTCAAATCCTGAACTTCTTCAATAGCAGTCTTCTTGGCTTGCCAAGACCTTGGTAGGCTTCTAACAATCTTCTTCACTCGATCAGATTCTTCAATGTCTTTTCCTAAACTCTTCAAGTCATTGACTATCTTGGTGAATCTAGAGTTCATATCTGAAATAGATTCTTTATCAAGCATTTCAAATAACTAATATTCTCTCATGAGTTGGTTGACTTTATATTGCTTCACTTTTCCTGTTCCTTCATATGTGACTTCTAGCTTGTTCCAAATATCCTGTGCAGTTTCACAAGAGGAAACTTTGTTATATTCAGTAGCTGTAAGTGCACAATGCAACATATTTATTGCTGAAGCATTAGTTTGGAGTTTTTTCAGAATGTCATCTGTGTATTCTCTCTGAGGAATGACAACATTCCCTAAACCTTGTTCCATTCTGGTAGGAATGAAATCACCATTAGTGATGACATACCAAGCACTCATGTTCTGAGCTTGAATGAAGTACATCATCCTTTTCTTCCAGTATGAGTAGTTGTTGCCATTAAATAATGGAGGTCTAGTAGTAGAAGAACCTTCTGGAACTATGAAGTGAGAAGAATTCTCAGGCTGGTGTCTACTAGCCATCTCTATTGATTCTGATAGGATCTTACACTTAGATTGTTAGATCTTTAGTAAATATGCGAAGTGACCTGGCTCTGATACCACTTGTTGGCCCTAACAAGAACAGAATCACCTAGAGGGGGGTGAATAGGTGTCAAAGTTGAAAACTGAAAAATTCTAAGTTTTTCGGGAAACTTATTTTTCAGAGTCAAATTTCCTCAGAGTCAGAAGCTAGCTTACAGAAGTTTCTTCTGAGGGAAATTCTGCCTAAACACAGTTAGACTGTTTTCAGCAACAGAAGTTCTGATTTGAGAACTTCTGGACAGTCTTCTGAACAAAGACAATGATACTTTAGAGAAAATCTGTTTCAGCACTAAATATAAACAAGTACACAGAGGCACAAATAACAAGTATAAGAGGGAGAAAGAAATTCAGGAGATCCTGATTGAACAATTCGATTTATCCAAGTTCGCCACAGAAGTCCTGTGACTACGTCTTGTCCTATGAGGTCGCAGCCTACAGAGATTTTATAAATCCACTATTCAGAACTTTTATGGCAAGTTCAGAAGCTCCTTTACATCAACAGAACTTAAGCTAATTTCTCACTTAGTTCTGACTAGCCTAAAAAGAGTTAAAGGATTTCCACCAGAACAAACAATACTCTGTTTTCTGGATTTCTCACCCAACTCTAATCTCAACTAGATTTCTCTCTTAAATCTAACTGAAGATCACAAACGATCTCAGTTTACAAGATTCCTATTATGAACTTGTTTTTCTTCACTCTCTCACTTTAACTAAGACTATGCTAAGAAAGATTGAGAATGGAAAAAGGTGCTCTGTTTTTCTTGTTAAAACAGTGCGTTGAGATTTTGCTCGATGATCACCCCTATGTTGATGCTTTAGAGCTTGGCTACTATTTATAGTGAATGAAGATGACCGTTGGTGAGTTTGAATCTTCGAAGGAGATGACATCAGTTGTTGTAGCCGTTAATTTGTCAAGTCTTCAAACGGTCTTCAAACACTTTGATTCCGTTATCCTTGTTCTTTAACTCAATCCGGTAAGTGATTTGAAATCAAAGATGAGGTTGACTGGAATCATTCTTCAATTGGATCAATAAAGGGTAGACAAGGAAATTCTGGTTTCTTTTGAACAGACAGGCTCGCTCCATCAAAACAGCTTTTTGAACTTTTGGCGCCTTGCATTAAATGCAAGTGTCAGAGCATTAAATGCTATCCAGAACCCGTGACTAAGCTTTTGATCGAATTGGTAAAACTTCTGATTGCAAAGAACTTCTGAGGAGAGCTTTAACAGACTTCGGCTTCAGAGCGCAGCATCCAGCTTCTGAATCAATGAGACTCTGACTTCAGCAAACAGATCTTCTGAGTCGTTTAGGCAATCCAGAAATGGTTCATTCAACACCTGCTGAGTAACTTACACATAGACTAAGTAGACAAAAATATTAGTCAACAATAAACTATATGTAAGAGAGTATTAAGATTTCATCTTCTGAAACGTTTGGACATAATCAAAACACATAGGGTTCATCAAAACGCTTAACTCACCTCGAGAAGTTAACAAATTAGGTCGAAGAGCTGTATCATGTGTTGTGGTCATATCGAACGACGCCAAAGACAGCTACTGGAGAAACCCCTTTTTCATTAACTTATGGGACAGAAGCCTTTATTCCGGTCGAGATTAAGGTACCAAGTACGAGGGTTCTCCATTATACTGAAGAATGGAATGAACTGAATTTACGAGACAATTTGGACGATCTCGAGGAAAAAAGAGAAATGGCGCTTGCACGAATCGAGGCATATAAAGCCAAAACAAAGAGAATATATGATAAAGGCGTACGACCAAGACAATTTTTCAAAGGGGATTTTGCCTTCGTAGTACAGCAGCCTCGAGCTCGAGACAAGGCAAATGTAAGCTGGGAATTAAGTGGGAAGGACCATTTTGGATCATAGAATGCGTCGGAACACATACTTATCGTTTGCAGCATCTCGATGGTACCGAGGTTCCGAGGACCTGGAATGCAATCTCTCTCAGGAAATATTATTTTTAGAATCTCTTTTATTGTGTAACTCAGAATTTAACTTAGGAGTTATTATGAATAAAGGCCCACGAGGCATCGTTTTCATCTATGACTTTTATTTCAGATATTACTTTGGAGTTATTTGCTTATGAAAAATGCTCGGATAGTAAGAAATTCATTATAAGGAATTTGTCTTATTTCGAAAGTTTTGTTCTAAGTATTCAACACTGGACAATTTGGTTATATATTAAAATCAGGCTTATGCATGCTAGAAGGCTTCGATTAAAACCAAATCTAAGAACGTCGTGATAAGAATCCACCCTACAAGAGTTAGCCCGACCAGAAAGCACAGGGGGGGCTACTACGAGGGCTACGAACAATCAAAGTTCAAATAAGAAAATTAAACATTAAACTCGGGAAAATTCGAAAAACAAAGTATGACTTTCAAACAAAGAACTTGTACGAGCGTATTAGACGTAATATACAGAGACAAGATAAGGAAAAGTTTGTCATTTCATTAAAGTTAATACAAGTTACAAGAAAAACAGAATAACAAAACTACTCTATAGGTGCGACTGCCGACACCGGATTAGCTGGAATCCCATCTTTGGGAGAGTCTGGGTCGGGATAAGACTCATCGAGGACAGCTGGTGCTTCTTCATCGTCCTCGGGAGGATTCACGTCCACGAAGAACTTGAGGTCTTCCTCGGAGATATCAGGAAACCTTTCACGAATGGACATAACAAACGAGTTTTGAATCTGGACATACGCCAAATCTCGTTCTCCTCCATTTTTGCGATAGTCTCCTCGTGAGCAGCTTCCTGGTCCAGTCTGGCTTTCTCGGAAGCCTCGAGTTGAGATCGGAGTTTTTGTGCTACTTCCCTTCCTCGAGCTCTCCAAGTCGCTTGATCGATTTTTTCCAAAGCAAGTTGAGCTCGCGCCCCTTGATGAAGACCTGCCAGTGCAAAGCAAGAATCGAGCCATTGGGATTGGATTTCAGCCTCGAGGCCCAGTACTCGTTCCTTCGAGGCCTCGAGGGCTTTGTTCAGTTGAATGCAATCAACCTTCAGTCTCTCGTACTCAAAGGTTTTTTCCCTTCCGATGTGCTGAGCAGACTTCAGGATTTTCGTTTGAGCGCTCAAAGCATCTTCCGCTGCGTCAAGTTTGTCAGAAGCTACCGCCCATTTTTGACGATAGTTTTCAAGAGACGCAGATTTTTGGAGATAGCGGTAAGACATGATCTCCGTTGCAGCCATGGCCTGTACGAGTGAAGAAATAAAGTATGAGGAGCAAGTCGGCATAATTTAAGAATGATGTAAAGAAAGATCGTTACCTTGGCTTGTCTGACGTGTACAAGTTTAGCCAACTCCTCGTCAGTTAGCTTCTCAGCAAGTTTAACCTCCTCGGGAACGAGGCAGGCTTGAGCAACGTCCTCCGCGATCGCAGGGACGCTTAAAGAAACTCGAGGAAAGCGCTCTGTCCAGAACTGTATAAGGTCGAAAGTTAGAACACCGAAAGTATCTAAGTTTCAACAACATAGGTAGGAAGAGCTTACGTTGTAGAGCTTATATCTTTCGTAACCGTCCAACGAGGCCTCAGGTGGCACCCTACCTTTGGCGTTGGTCATCTCAGGATAGTTGGTATAAGGATGCCAGTTAGGATCCCAGGTCTATGGGTGAGGGGGCGAGCTCGTGCCCTCGATCTCTCGAACGCGTTTAGCCTGGGGACCCTCGAGATCATCGGGGAAGGTCTCCAGGGCAATTTCGCTCTCAGGGATCGAGGTTTCAGTAAAAGTGGACGTTGTTTTCCTCTTTGAACGAGTTTGCTTCGGGACCCCTTGGTCTTCGAGGCTTTGGATTTTGGGGTCGTTAGAAACTTGGACATCGGCATCCTTGCCCTCGGGATCGTCTTCGGTTCCAGAGGAGAGGATTTGGATTTCTACATAGAAATTATAAACATTAGATTGTAAGAAGAGTAATGAAGTATGAAAGTTTTATTGAAAAGTTAATAAGATTACCTGGAGTCTCGTTCTGTGTTTGAGGCTCGGGAACATGTGTTTCCTCCATTGGAGCCACCTCGGGCTCGGGAACATGTGTCTCCTTAGAAATATAAAGCACGACATGTTGATACAGGAGCTATTTAGGGTAAAATAAAGAAACATAATAACAATATAAAGCACGGGGGATTGATACGGGTTTAGGATATAATATATTTTGGTCGTCTAGGGTTGTGAATTGGGAAAAATTATAGAGCGCTCTCGGAGTACAGTACTTCTTTAGAAATAAGCACGACGGGTCGATACGGAGGCTATTTAGGTATAATAAAAATATAATAATAATATAGAGCACGACATATTAATATGGGGCTCTTTAAAGTAATATAAAAAACATAAAATTCTATTTATAACTAAGGAGTACCGTAGTCCGAATGATCTTTAAAATCTCATATATTAGCGGCACCTTCTTAATATAAAATTGTTCATCAAATCTTGGCCACTGAAACTGATCCAAGGGCCAAGATTGATGAACTGGACCCTCCCGTTTGACCACCAACGGAAGAGGATCCTAACCCGTGTTCACCTAAATGAACTAGGACACTTGGCTTAATCTAAGCTCACGTTCTAAAACACCTTTTCAAATCATTATGCTACTTTCCTAAACAACCGAGTTCTCCTAATTAGAGTACAATTCTAGTAATGGTAAGGAGATCAATAGAAATCCTAATAATTGTACTAGTGAGCTAATTTTTTCATCTATAAATTAACAATTATTCATCATTATATTCTATTCATTCATATTCTAATCCATTCCGCGAACTAAACACCGTCTATATATTAATAGGAAATGGAAACTTTGTCCCATATTTTTTTTTATCTTTGGCTTAATATCTATCATGCCCTAAACTTGTCTCGTTCACTTATGCACCCCAACTTAAGGGACAACATCTCAACTACATTTTTTACCTACAGTTAGTCTCCTTTGTGCCCATACCCAGTCTCATCCGAGAGAGTGTACTACACTCGTCCAAAAATTACAAATTTGATCTCCAAAACCACAAAATTGATCCTCATACTTTCTCTTATTTATTTTTTTATCTTCTTCATCTTCTTTCTTTTTATCTCCTTCTTGTTCTTTCATCTTTTTTTTTCTTTTTCTTCTTTTTCTTCTTTAAAAAAAGTATAAGAGAATTCTGGTGGAGGCGGCCGAAATCTGGAATTTGAGATTTCGACTGCTGGATTCTGAAAAGTTTCAGAATCCGATCGGAATTAATCATCTTTTAATTCAAAGAAGAAGACGAAGAAGAAGAAAGAGGAGAAGGAGGAGGATGATTTAATGATGATGAAGAAGTTGAAAAAACAAAAAAATAATTAAAATTAAGAGGTCTTTTTGAAATTTTTTATTTCCTTTTCACCACTCTTTTGTCTTTCATTTTCTCTTTACTTTAGGTTTTTGTCACGTCTTCACCACATGGGGCTATAGGTGTTACAATTGATAAGTTGGGGCGACTAAGAGGTTGTCTCTTAAGTTGAAGTGACTAAGTGAAACAAATTGACAAGTTTAGGTAGCCTAATAGGTTTTAAACCTTTATCTTTTCACTTTAAAAAAAGAAAGAATTGCATTGTCCAATTATTTTCTTCTTCCCTTATTTTTTCTTAAAAAATTTAAGAATTTTAATTTTTGGAGAAAAAAGAATTTCTAGAAATTCCAAACCTTCAAAGTCGAAAATTCTAAAATGTAATTTCCATAATATATGAATTAAAGAAGAAGAGGAAAGGTAGAAGAAAAATCAATGGATGGGGAGAGACAAAAGGTCAATTTTCAAGTCATTTTTACACCTAACGAAGAAAATTACTCTATCAAGTTAGACAACACATCACTGTGGTTCCTCATTTTTCTAACGTAGAAAACCACTCTCCTCTTTTTGCTTCGAAAAAAAAAAACACCACATGAATAGATATGGAAAAAAATGCAAAAAATTTATTTGGTCATTCACCTAATTCAAATTTTTGTATTTGGCCACTGACATTTTATTTGGTCAAATTTGGCCACTCATCTTTGTAATTTGGTGAAATTTCACCTTATTATGTTAAATGACATTCCTAAATTGTATTATTTTGCAATTTTTAGTTTTAGAATTAATTTTCTTATTTGAAATAGAGTAAATTTAATGTTTAACATGTTTATCTCTTTCAATTTTGATCAAAGAATGGTGAAATTTCACTAAATTGGTAATTGAATAGCCAAATATGACCAAATTACAAAGGTGAGTCGCCAAATATAACCAAATAAAAGGTCGGTAGCAAAAGGCACCAATTTAGGATAGGTCGGTGGTCTAATAGTACTTTTTGACATGAAAAAAATAATAAACCGCATGATTTGTTTTCACTATATTAACCCTATATTTAATGGGAAATGGTTATCCGCTCAAAACACTTTTTATGACAAACCTATTGTGCGAACTTGCTGTGAGTTTCTTTGGTCTGCATAATATTTTACTAACAAATTTTAAATGTTTACATGATAAATGTCTTATTATAAATCTATTTGTAGAGTTGATTTATCGATCCTAGCGATAAGTGTAACCTCTCTCTCTCTCTCTCTCTCTCTCTCCAACTCTACGAAAATAGATTTTAAAACCTAATGGGGTGAGATTCAGTAGTAAATATATATGTGTTAAACACTCTACGTGAACATGGCATAAGTTATTATAAAGAAATAGGAAAAATGAAGATGGATGTTGAATAGATAAGAGGTTTTCCAAATGAAAAAAAAAAATAGATTAAAAAGATTACTTAATTAAATCCCAATCACAGTTATGGATACTTTTCTTCATGGATTTGATCTTCAAAATGAGATTCAAAGTATTTTTATCTCTACAAATTGATGGTTGTTCTACATTTTGATGTTTTTATAAATGGTTTTTGCGAATATCTTTAGGAGACATTAATTCTTGAGAATCATTGCTTGATGTTCCATGTTCGCTGCTCACAAATTCTTGGCTTGATAATGCAACTTGCCTAAATTTCTTCAAATCAGCATTATATGAACTTGCATCATAATCTGTGCTTCCACTTGAACTTGTGAATATTGAGCTCTGCCCAGGCTTTGTTCCCTCGTTTAAGTCATCTAATGACACATCTCCTTCGAGAGCACGTACTATCTATTTCATTTTACATGTTAATTTAATGTTAATCTCATGTAATCGTTGAAATCAATACTAAAAAATGGACTAAGTACGTACCTGGCTCATTTTTGGACGTTTTCTAGCAGAATGTCGAATGGAGGCAGCAGCACAAGCAAGCATACGCTTCATCTCTTCGCGATTATAATTATTTTCCAATCGGCTATCTATTAATTCGCCACTTGAGATGTTATCATCCAATGACTGATTTAGGAGTGGCCGAGCCTGAAATAGCTGGTTGTTAATGGAATATGCATATACATAATTAGTTTTAGTTCAAAAAATGAATTATAGGAAGAAGTGCAAACCCAATCTACTAAGCTATCTTCCATCATATTTGAAGGATCCACAGGTTTCTTTCCCGTTATGATTTCTAAAAGCATGACTCCAAATGAGAATACATCTGATTTTTCGGACAATTTCCCGCTTGATGCATACTCCGGAGCCAAATACCTACATCACCCAAACCTTTTTTTTATTATTTGTACCAAACAAGAGAAATTTTACCACTCGTTTAGTGCATTGCGCATGAATCTTAAGGATAGTGTATGTTACCCAAATGTACCCATCACACGGGTTGAAACATGAGTATGGTTGTCGGAAGAAAGTTTCGCCAATCCAAAATCAGCAACCTTAATTGGAATAGCCAACAAAAGAATTTTTAAGTAATTAGGAATTAATAAAGGTTGAACATTTCAACAAGGAAAGAGATTTCGGCAAGTACCATGGCTTCAAAGTTGAAGTCGATGAGAATATTCGCTGATTTGATATCACGGTGAATAATTTTAGGATGACCTGTACAAAATAATAATAATTTTGAAACATAAATTAATTAACTCATTTGGTTCGTATGTATGATTTCTTATTATCACAAATTCATATTGCAAAATAAAATAACAGAAGAGAAGATAAATTAATGTCTTACAATCTTCATGAAGGTAAGCAAGTCCTTTGGCAGAGCCTAATGCAATACGAAGCCTAGTAGGAAAATCCATGACTGGAAGCTCCTTTGCTGCAATCAAGAATATATTTACTAAATGAGTTTCCATATGTTATTCTTTACAAAACCATACTAGAAAAAAAAACTCATGTTGGTTTTTTTTTCAAGAAATTCAAGTGTTTTATACAATTATCGAAATAAAGAATTCAACTAGGAGTCTTGTCTTTTCCAATATGAGAGCCATGGCCCTCTCACAAGCTGATGAAATATACATTTATGATGAGTGGTTCCCGCTATCATTTCCTCTTGACGATTAGAAGATTCAATCCCCCAAACTCAAAATGAAAAAAAAATTCTTAGGTGTAAAATCATGCCACTCAGGGTCCTAGATATATCACTCACCATGTAGATGATATTCCAAGGTGTTATTGGGAACAAAGTCATAGACCAACATTCGTTGTCCTCCAGCAATACAATATCCGACTAGGGAAACCAAATGTCGATGGTGTACACGGCTAATTATTTCAACTTCTGCCTGGAATTCTCTTTCCCCTTGTCCACTTCCCGACTTTAAGCTCTTCACTGCTACCTCTTTTCCACTGCCAAATACTCCTTTATGCACATATCCGAATCCTCCTTGTCCCAATAAATTTTTGTCTGCAAATCCACCTGTTGCTGTTGCTAGCTCGTCATATGTGAATGTACTTTTGTTGAATCCTAGTGATAACCCTGGCGATGGCGGCGGTAAAGGTGGTGGTCGGTTTGGACCCCCTGAAAAATCTGAGCTCATTTCCCCACTCATCGGCATGCCGGGAGGTCCATTATGCCACCCTCCCGGTCCTGGTGATGAATTCATTCCACCTCCTGCTTGAGATACTCTCATTATGTGATCTGCTCCCATTGCTTGGTTGTTTTGCCACTTTGGTGGTGCATTTGCTGAATTTGGATAATATTGGCTACCTGAAATTACATTATATCATAATCAAGTTAAAACTAACTCAAGCTTTTTGACAAACCCACACGTATAAAATGCACCAATTTAATTTAATATTTATGAAACTACAAAATTATAGTTTTATCTAAGAAAACTTATATATCAAATTACATCGATTTAACCTCAATATTTATGTAACTATATCACTATAGCCCCATCTAATAACAATTGGCATGTCAAATTACCATAGTTTAACTCAAACAATTGCAAAATATTGTTAGATTAGCTTATAATGACGCGATATTGTAAATATTAGGTTAAATTTGTGCTATTATATGGGGTCAAAGTGATGCTGCGGTCATAATTTTGTAGTCATTCATCTTTGATATGTTTATAAAATGCTACAAAATAAAGACATTGAAAATAATAATGGGAAAAATATTATCGTACCGTCATGATAATCTCCATAATATTGAGGAGGCCTATGCTTCTTCTTTCTTTTGCAACATATTACAATACATACGATGATCATTAAAATGATGAATAACCCGACTCCTACGCATACTCCAATTATAATTTTAATCTGATCGTCACTTATACCACTACTATCCGTCGAAGAAGTGGAAGAGCTTGGTGGTGGAGGTGGTGATCTTGATGATGATGCAGATTTGGGAGGTGGAGGTGGCGAAGCATTGTTGGTACTGCTCTTTGGGGGAGGAGGTGCAACATTAGAACTCGATGGTGGTGGTGGTGAAGGTGAAGTCTCGGGTGTAGGAGATGAACTTGATGGCGGTGGTGGAGGCGAAGAATCTGAAGATGAAGGGGGAGGAGGCGATGGAGAGGATGTTGAGTTCGAGTCTGATTCCGATGGTGGAGGTGCAGCTGGTGAAGGTGGAGATTCAGAATCCGGTGACGGAGCAGTAGAATTTCCGGGAGGCGAAGACATTTTGATTATGTCTCCTGACCACCGAGAAATTACAAGAAATAAAACGCCAAGAACCTGATTGGAAACTCCACCTTTCCCCTAGCTGCTGCTCACAACAATTTCAGGTCCCTGCGGATCAATCACATATTACATTATACATCTCTACATTTGAAGTTAAGAACAACAACAATGTGAATTAATTAGAGGAAGAAACCTGAAAGAAGAAGAAAAAGGAGAAAGAAAGGATCTCAGAGGAAAAAACAAAGGGAGCATGGTGGAATTTTCATTCTCTTTCCTTGCCTTCCTACAATGTGGGGTTGGATTGTTTTTTTTTTCTTCTTTTTTTTCACATTCTCTCTCTTTTTCATAGCCATTTGTCTTGCTCACTTTGTTTAGCTCTAATTAGTTATTGTTTTACCATTTCTAGCCTGTACTTATGCTTTATTTTCTTTCATTTTTACCTCTTTACTCTCCTGTTATCACTGTTTTTGTCCATATTTCACGCTTCTTTCCACCCTCTTAACAAATATCAAAACAAAATTACTATCCTTTTTTTATCCAAAAATAGTGTTGATATACATCATATATTGAGGTCAATATTGCTTATTTCCCTCTTCAACATCTTATTGTTTATCAAAATTATAACTCCAACAGAACAAACTGACCTGTCATGATTGTCAAATGTTAAATTCTAAAATTATAATGGTGAAAGCGTGAAACAGATCAAACCTTCTCTATCTTTTTACATGGACGTTTAATAATAAATAATATACTATAGTAATATTATATTGATTGGTTCCGCTTTGCTCAAACGTCTTTCTTTAAATCAAGCGAGTTACACATGCACTTTATTTCTTTTGAAAGTAAGTTACACCTCTACTTGGTTCGTATTCTGATGTCGTTTTTGAGTTACACATGCACTTTATTTCTTTTGTGAGGAAGTTACACCTCTACATGAGATATTCCTCCTCCACTAAACATTTTCTTGATAAAAATAGAACAATTTTGGAGCATTCATCTAAAAATGTATCATGTATCACTACAAGAAATCCTAGTATATGTGACAATAATTTAAGTGTCACATAAATTGTTGTAACAAATACCCTATTATTTGTGACATTAAATTTTTAATTGTCATAAAAAATAGTTTTGCGACAATTGTATAAAAATTATCACAAATAGATTAATAAATCCGTGACAACAATATTTTACTTGTTACTAATTGTTTTATGTGACAACTGCTATTGTAACAGAAAATATAAAATATGTTACAACACATTTATATTGTTACAAATATAAGTTCTGTGACATGTTAGAAGAAATTATCACAAATCGGTTATTCATTTTGTGACAATAAATTTCAGTTGTAACGAAAATATTTTTGTTACAATTAACAATTATAACAAAAACATTAAATTATATGACAACATGTTTAAAGTTGTCATAAACTCTAATTCTGTTACAATCTAAGAAAATTGTCACAAGTTATTTATTAATTTTGTGATAATAAATATTAAAGGTAACCAAAACACTTTTGGTACAACTAAAAGTTGTAACTAAATATTTAAAAATTGTGACAACTTAGTAATAGTTGTCATAAAATTTAACTATATCAAATCGAATGACAATGAGTATCCTACCTACGGGAACTCGACACTACCTAACTCCATTAGGATTATTTGAACTCAGTTTAAAAGAGTATTGCGTAAATTGAGATTGACCCTTAGGGTACCCGTTATTTAGTACCCATTATAAATTGAGCTCGTGACGTATAATAGCGTAACGTTTCATTTCCAACAACAACAAAATATACCACCAATGGGTACGAGACGAGTACGTTAATCAAGGATGGCAATAGGAACCATATTAGCGTGTAACTAATGCTACTCTATCCTAATGGGACTACCCGAACTCAGTTTAAAAAGGTACGAGATAGGTATGTGATCTAAAGTACTACATGTGTGATGGGTACGAGACAAATATGAGATTAGTTGCTATGGTATTGTTAAACTAATATATTTGACTCATGACGTGTAATGTGTAATGTTTTGTTTCCGACAAAAGAAAAATATTGGTATATAACTCATCTCTAAAGTAATATATTTTATTAAAGGCAAAAAGTATTGTTTAGCCACTCACCTAAGTATAAATGGTCAGTGGCCAAATGTGACTAAGTAAAACGTCAGTGACTAAATGCACAAATTTTGAATAGGTCAATGGCTAAATAGTGCATTTTGCCTCTGTTAAATTAATATTTGTATTGTACATAAAAATAGTGTTTAGTTTTTATATATATCAAACATTTTAACCTAATAAAACCATTACTCTTTCAAAATCCATTTTTATTCTTAAAATCTCCATTTTTTACTTAAATTCAGAACAACTGATCAGTTCAGTTTAATTCAATAAAATTCATTAGATGTTTAGTCAATAGATTAGTTCTGTTCAATTCAATTTTCTTCAGTCGAGTGAAAGAAAAAACATGGTCTTACATAGTATAGTATTTATGAACGGATAAGGGGTACCTTCAGGTATCGTAAAAACTGAAAAGGTAAGGATATGATATTTCAAGAGTATATATTTGTTAACGTAACGAGGAGGTCGCAAATATATCAAACTTCAAAAGTTAAGCATATGTGAAGATAAAAACGCGCGGATACCCTACCTGATGTCACATGAATTTTATAACTTAGCCTCTATTCTTTATAATTGAACTGAACTGGCTGAATGTCGTAACAATTTTGCTAAATTGATTTGGTACATTAACTAATTGAATTGATTATTACATTCTACTAAGAAGTGTGAGGTTACGAGTTCAAATTCTATGTCTGTAAAAAGTCAACTAATTTGTATTGAAATGGTTGAAAATTATTTTATAATTATCACATTATGATAATATAAAATTACAATACAAACTTTGTTATCTCAAGTCAAGATAAATATTCCTCTGAAATAAAGAAAAAAAGTCCATATAAATGTCATTCCAAATTATAATTTCTAGTTATTTGAGTATTATATTATTATTTGCTATTAGTTAACCAAGATGAAATAAAAAAGGAGGGAAAGAAAACCTTTTATGCTTATTTTTCCCTCCTTCTTTTCCCTCCTTTCATCACACTGTACTTTTTTTTGTCTTCCTTTGAAGTTCTTCCCCCTAAAATCCACGGTAAAATACATCTCCACCTCCTAATCCTAGACATACTAAAATTCTAACTAGACTTAATGTCGAGGGCTTGTATGGTACAGAAATTCCAATCAGAATCGAAGTATGAATACCCATATGGTACGACTTCCTTTCCTGTTTGTAGTAAAAGAGCTTTTTCTGTTTAATATAATTAGGAAAGATTGGCTTCATTCCTCTTCTCTTCCTCAAATCCCAAGTTAACATCTTACTTAATTTCATATTCACCTTACAATACATCTCCATCTCCATCTCCTAATCCGGAGCATAACATAATCTTTTTCTATTTTAATAAAGACACTTCTCAGCACATACAGAATTCTGTCGATCCTTCAACCAATACTGCTTCTCATAATTCTCAGTTAAGGCTTTCTTATTCTCATCAGGTAATAGTAGATGCCTTTTTCTCATCTCTGGCTGCTAACAATTCCAAATTGGATAATTCAGATATTCAGGCTATTATGCCTAGTATCTTTCAGCCTGATCATGAACTCATAAACCAGATGGAGTCTAATATATCCCTTGTTTTAGGCATACAAAAATTCTAACTAGGCTTGGTTAATATCTCACTTAATTTCATATTCAGCTATAGTTTTAGAATTCGAGTAGGTTTTGCACGAGTAGGCCTTTTTTCTTCTATATATGATTTTGTCTATTCTCTTATTAGAATTATTCCTTGTCAATTGTGCAGCAATTGATACAGGAAACGTATTCAGTTCCTTGATCCATGCTGTGGTGAGGAATCATTCGGCAGAGCGAAGGAAGAGCCTTAAGAGAGTGGGTCGGATTGTGTTCCTATTGAGCCAACTTTGATAGCTAACCCAGTAAGTACACCTGACCCAGACAGATTCATGTACCGGTTCAGGAATTTGGAGCCTTTTTTTCTTTCTTTTTTTCGATATTGAATTCTACATAAGATGTTCATGATTAGGAAGAGCGATTGAAGCATACGGTCACCTATTGGTTTATTTTTATTAGATTCTAGAGACTAGTTTTCCGTGAGTTGAGTCTTATAATTACATCTCTCTGTTTTTTTTCCAGTAAATATTCTTCCTTGTTGGTGCTTTTGAGTAACTTCTTAATTTTGTGGAGGCATAAAGAATTATTTCCTTTTTCCAGAGCTTTCTTCTCCAAACAGGTTAGTTACACTCTCTGTTTGTCCTGTTTGCAATTGGCCCCTTAATCTATTGTGAGGTGTAATTGAAACTCGTATCAGATTTTAAATTTTTTATATTTTTAGAATCTTAAAGCTCAAAATCGATGTAGCTAAAGCTATTAGATCTCCATTCCAAGTTTATGCAATTGAACTAGAGAATAAACAAGTGCTTTTGGTAGCTTTATAGACCAAATTCAGTGATTTGCTTTTGTTCATGTTTATTGAATTCCTTGTAATCCTAAATCTGAAGTTGCAATGATTCATCTATTGGCCCTGAAGATCATGTCTTAGAAGGTCTCTCTCTCTCTTTTTTTACCTTTTTATTTCATTCTACATATGCCTCTATTTTGCACTGAAAATCATGAAAACTATTGGTGCTGAAACTTTAGTGTAGGCATATGTCGAATAGTAGTTACGGTAATTGACATTGGACGGTGTCACAACTATAGTTTTCCCTTTTCTAGATTTTCCACTTCAATTAACAATCATCGTTGTGCAGCTAACTATATGTGACAGTTACGTTTTAAACTTCAACATGATGTGATAAAATTTCTTCAGATTACTGCCTAAACAAAAGATTTATTAGAGAAGCGTAGATTTATGTTGTTGTTTTCTTCTTCTTTTTTTTTAGTTTCTTGTGTTGCCTTGCCACATGATTAGTTAGGGCCTGAAAGTGGTTTTTATTTGTAGTTATTGGCATGATGAGGTTTAAGGTTCTTACATATTATATGTAGTTTCTATTTAAAATGTTGAAGTGGTGTGAGCAAGGTTCACATAAATCTTGTCGTCAAAATTGAAGAGTAGGCATGAATGGAAAAAAGTATATTTTTTTGAACTTAGTATCTTATTGCTACAATGACTTTCTGCTTGTTGTATCTTTTTTGTTTTTGCTTCAACTCTTCCACTTTCAAATTACTTCAAGAATCAATTTGTCTATGCATTGCCAATGATGACAGAAAGTTAAAAGTGCAGCTTTGTTAAAATGGGTTGAGAATGGTACTTGCAACTTTTCATAACAAACTTTTGGTTTAGCTGAATATTTGCGGTTTATAGACAGATTTTGCTTGACTGTAAAGAATAATTGTTGGTGGACGGAAGATCGGTACTTTATCTGCTTGTATGTATATGCTCTCTTTGTATATAACAATATTTTAGTGATACATTAAAAAGCTTGGGTCGTTAATCTCAGACTGTTTTCCTAGTATATAGGGTCATATAGATCTTTTACTGTGTGGAATCTGATTTTTATTTCATAGTGCGGTTCTCTAAGATTGTTGAGTGTGCCATCTCTTGCTTCCACCTATTATTAGTTTGTTAACAGGTTGGTGTTGCAGTTATATTATATGCTAAATATCTGAATGTGCTTGAGAGAAAGAAAGGGGGAGCGCTGGAAAATTGGTGTGTATGTTTTCAACTCTGCATGTTTTTCTTTCTCGTGATGTTTCATGCTCTATTTTGGTACGTTAGACTGAAATAGCTCCGACACAAATTCTATGGTTTGACTTTGTATTTTCTATACTACCTGCGAAAATCTGCTTCCGAAAATCTTCCTTTTTGCCTGTGTGTATTCAAATTCAGAGCTATTAACCATGAAATTCAAACCATTTGTTGACTCTTGTTAGATACCCATGTTTACTGTTTCATTCCAAATTCAGACCATATGTTGACTCTTGTTAGATACCCCTGTTTACTGTTAAATATTTTATGCTTACTGGTTTAATTTATGCTATACGAAAATTTAATTTTTATATGAATTTCATTTATTTTGTACTAGGAATGACACTAGACAAAGAATGGATGAAAATTAAGGATAGGGCAAACAAGGAATACGTAGATGGTGTTGACAAATTTCTTGAGTTGGCCTTTAATCATTCTGACATAAGAAAAAGAATTCGATGTCCTTGTAATAGATGTAGAAACAAGGAATTCTATAGTCGAAGTGAGGTGCGATTTCATTTGTTCGATAAAGGATTTTATGATAGTTACAAATGTTGGACGTACCATGGTGAAGAGCAAGAGGCGTCAACTGAAACTAGCAATAAAGATAGGCAAAATGATTCTCGTGATCAGTTTGATGAATTCTTTCAAGATCTTCTTGGTCATGTTGATGCTCATATGATGGATACAACAGGATCGACGAGTGCAGATTCACTAGATGTGCAAGACGAACCTAATCCCGATGCAAATAAATTCTATAATCTCATCGAAGATGCAAAACAAAAACTTTACCCAGAATGTGATGACCAGTTGACTAAACTATCTTTTATTGTTAAGTTACTTCACACAAAAGTTCTTAACAAATGGACAGACAAATCTATGGATTCACTGTTAAAATATCAAAAGGAAGTTTTACCCAAAGGTTCCTTAGTTCCCGATTCTTACTATGATGCAAAGAAGATCATAAAAGAATTAGGATTGGACTATATCAAAATAGATGCCTGCATAAATGATTGCGTTTTGTATTGGAGAGAGAATGAAAATGCTGAAGTATGTCCAACTTGTGGTCAATCTAGATGGAAATTAGATGCATCTACCGAGGGTAGCACTTCCAATAAAAAACAGAAAAAGGTACCCCATAAAGTTTTACGATACTTTCCAATTGCTCCAAGACTTCAACGACTATATTTGTCTAGGAAGACTGCAAAAGACATGAGATGGCATAAGGAGGGAAATGTTAGTAATGGTAAAATGAAACACCCTGCAGATTCATTGGCTTGGAAGTCTTTTGATGAGAATTATCCAACATTTGCTTCGGATCCGAGAAGTGTTCGTTTTGGATTAGCAAGTGATGGGTTTAACCCGTTCGGAAATATGAGCACTTCTTATAGTGTTTGGCCAGTTGTTTTAGTTCCTTATAATTTGCCGCCGTGGTTGTGCATGAAGCAACCCTATTTCATGATGGCATTGCTCATTCCAGGAAGAAGTAGTCCAGGAAATGACATTGATGTGTACTTGCAACCATTAATCGAAGAGCTTAAAAATCTATGGGAAGTTGGTGTGGATGCATATGATGCTTCTTTGCGTCAGAATTTTAATTTGCGAGCAGCTGTTTTATGGACTATCAATGATTTTCCTGCATACGGGAATTTGTCGGGATGGGTCACTAAGGGTAAATTAGCTTGTCCTTGTTGTCACAGTGAGACTTGCTATTATTCATTGCGAAGTAAAGGGGGTTATTTGGGTCATCGAAAATTTTTACCAGCTAATCATAGATATAGGAATGAAACCAAATCTTTCGATGGGACCAAGGAACATGGATTTGCTCCGGAGCCGTTAAGTGGAGATGACGTGTTAAAACAAATGGAAAAGCTACCACCTGTGGAGTTCGGCAAAAAGTCAAAGAGAAATAAAGATGCATCTAACTGGAGTAAGAAGAGTATATTTTTTCAATTGCCATATTGGAGGACTTTACTAATGCGACACAATCTGGATGTTATGCACATTGAACGGAATGTTAGTGATAGTATCTTGAGTACATTGATGGGTGTAAATGGGAAAACAAAAGACACATTGAAGGCACGACATGATTTGGAAGACATGGGTATTAGGAGGGAATTACATCCTTTTTTGGAGAGGGGACAATGGAAAAAGCCAAATGCTATTTATAATTTGTCACCCACAGAAAAGACCAAATTGTGTGATTTTTTAAGAGATTTGAAAGTTCCGGACGGCTTTGCATCAAATATTAATCGGTGTGTGAATGTAAAAGAAAGGAAGATTTCTGGTATGAAGTGTCATGACCATCATATATTTTTGCAGCGTATCCTTCCATTTATAGCAAAAGGGCTGTTGAAAAAAGAGGTTTGCGATCCACTAATTGAATTATCTATCTTCTTTAGTGAGTTGTGTTGTAAGGTCCTAGATCCATCTAAATTGGATGAGCTGGAGACGAAAATAGCGATTACTCTTTGCAAGTTAGAGAAGATTTTTCCACCTGCCTTTTTTGACGTGATGATTCATTTGCCCATACACTTGGTTAGAGAAGCAAAAATTGGCGGTCCTGTTCAGTATCGATGGATGTATCCCATAGAAAGGTTATTCTCAAACATCAAATTTAGACTGGTTTGAATAGACTAACTTTCATATAATTGTTTTAATCGTTTCACGAATTTTGTGTATAGATATTTGCGAACCTTGAAGTCGTATGTTCGTAATAATGCTCGTCCGGAAGGCTCGATAGCCGAGGGATATATCGTAGATGAATGTTTGACATTTTGCTCTCGATATATCAACACAATGGAGACCAAATTCAATAGGTTGCCTAGGAATGATGACTTTGTCGATGCTACGCGTAGTAATTTGTCAATTTTCAAGAGGAGCGGACAACCAAAAGGATCTAGAACTTCATTACGTTTGACTACACCTGAATTTAATGAGGCTGTGATGTATATACTCCATAATTGTGACGAAGTGTTGCCATTTATTGAGTAAGTATGAAACAATGTTTTTTATAAAAGGTTTATATAACTACAATGATAAGTGACATTCAACTTCTACTTTGACCAGACAACATAAATCTCAATTAGCTGCTCAGAATGAGAAGGATATTGTAGCAAAGCACAAAGCAGAATTTCCACAATGGTTTTATTCTCAAGTAAGTTGAAATACATTGAGGTTTCTTTTGGCTTAATAGGTTAGTGCATTAATTTTTGACGTTTTTTCTTTTGCTCAATGATTATTAGGTTTCAAAATCACATAAAGAAGGACTAGCGAATACTGATCTTTTGAATTTAGCTATGGGTCCACACAAATTAGTCCATCGATATGATTCTTTCATAGTCAACGGATTCAGATTCCACACAAATGCACGTGAACGTAATTTGAAATGCCAAAATAGCGGTGTACTAGTGAAAGGAGATGTTTCTATTCCACTACAAGAGTATTATGGTGTTTTGACAGATATTTACGAGTTTTCTTTTGTTGGTGGCAATGATGTCTTTGTTTTTAAATGTCACTGGTGGGATGTTAGTAGCAAAGGTGTAGGTTATGAAATTGACAAATGGGGCTGTTTTTATGTCAATGCAAGTCGTTCTTTGAAAACTAATGAGAGTTTTGTGCTAGTTGCTCAAGCCGAACAAGTGTACTATGTGAAAGATATGAACAGTCCTCAATGGTTGGCTGTTAATAAGCATTCTCCTAGAGACGCTTATTATAGTCCATTGTCCGTAGTAGATGATAATTTAGAAGACGATCAAGGGCTTAATGGTGAAGAAGCATTTCAAAATGTCACAATCACAAATAACATCACTTTGGATGACATGGTTGATGAACATATGGACCAAGTGCTCAATCGGAGTGATTTTGAAGCTGAAAGTGTACACGTTGAAGATATTTCTGCTGAGGAAGTTCTTGAAGATGAAGATACCCTTGGTTTACAAAGCGATGATGATGATGATGATGCAAATGTAGATCTTAATATGGGCATTGAAGATGATGATGATTAAAATGTTTATTTTGTCATTTTTTAATTTTAGATTGAATCATTTGTTATATAGTTTGACTTACAAGGTTGCCCTTTGGATTTAAGATCACAGTTGTCTTCTTTAATTTACTCAATTTCAACTTAATTCCTACTGATAAGGTGATAATATTAAGATGGTAACAAATCTCTTTTATTTTGCTTATATGAAAGGGCTTGGAGTTTTGAATCTGACTAAGGGTAATATTTAGGTTATCATATCATTTTAACTTGGTTGGCCTGCTGTTATTCTGAATCCTTGGAATCAGTGTTTCAGCGCTTGGCAAATGACCGGTTCTGCAATTCAAATCACTGTATAGTCATTACTGTAAGCTTCTATTTCTATATGAGAGATTATATTATAAATGTGGACTATAAATTACCTGTATAACTGATATTTGTGTTTTTGTAGATTGTTTGTTGATTACACTCATAGACAAGATTTGATTTCATAATTGTTGACAACGAATATATTGATTATGGATTGGAGATAGCTATTTACACAAATGACATACTGAAGCTTAATCTTTTCCATCCATCTTTCAGAAGATTCAAATATTTACTACTCAGTTTCAACTAAGTTCCATTATGTCATACTTGAAATTGGAATCTTCTATTTATATGCAAATTAAGATTCGTTTATTAACCGGTTATTTGCTTTCAAAATTTTGCAGGGAAGAGGCTATCCAGATATTCCTACAAGAAGGTAGCATTTTCACGCTTAATGGACTATTCTACAGAAGGAACATTCACCTTTCTCATTACTTTGTATTTCTGATAATAATTTTCTGGAAATGACAGCAAGGTTCTTGCGACTCCTTATTGAGACACTGTGTCTGTCAGTCTACTGTTTAGTTGATTGTGATCCGTATGGGTTTGACATTTTGACTACGTATCGTTTTGGTTCTATAGTAAGTTTCTCTAGTTATTGCGTATCACATGCAATATATTAATGATACTTCAAATTTCTATTCTCTGATTCATTTTCCAAACATTTCAATGTCTTAAGCAAATGGCCTATGATGCTAAATTTCTTTGCGTCCCTGAAATACGGTGGCTTGGAGCTTTTCCATCGGACATTGAGAAGTACAGGATTCCTGAACAGTGTTTGCTTCCTTTGACAGCTAAGGGTGAGAGATGCTTTCCTACAAGTTGCCTTTTTCTTAGATTGGGATTGCTTGTTTCATGTCAATGTCTATCTAGTTTGGTGAAGCTTCATGTTTTTCCTGTCAGATAAGAGGACTGAAGCCATTTTAGTCAGATGTTATCTACAAAGGGAAGACCCACAATGGAGGTATCATTCTCAGACATCTTAAGGATATTGATCTCTCTTGCTTCTATATGATTTTGACTCGATGCAAAATTATCCATCTTGTTGAGCTCAGATCTACTTTTCTGTTTGCATCTGTTAACAAGTTATTTATTTAACTTGCATTGTAAATTTTTTAATTTTTTTGACATTGGATAGTGGGAGTGGAAGATGATGGAAAGTGGCCTTCAAGGTGATGAGACTTTATGTGCGCTCTCCTCTTGAAGCATCAACAACTCTTAATCCTTTTTGAGTCAATGGCAACTGTAGCAAGCTAGTCGTTCTGTTTGCAGGATACCTGTTGAAGTTAGATCTTTGTCGATTTCACTTTCCCAGTGGTGATGTTATTGTGGATGCTAGTTTTGTTGCTGCTCATTTCTCTGGTTCATTTGGCTGATGTTGCTGGTTCAGTTTTGGCGTTTCACAGTGGTGTAATCCACAATTGTAGTTCACCTACTGATGTAGAGGCTGCTGTTATTCACCAAGTTCTTAATTGGGTACGCTCTCAAGGCTTACATGATCTAACTATCTTCTCTTACTGTCTTTTTGCAGTTCAAGCTATCTGGTGAAAAGAGAGTCTGGTGCTCTCGAGCAGATTCGTGAGACGGTTTTGCAGCTGACAGCACCACCGCAATTGGTATGTTATTCTCATCGGTAGTACCAAAATATTATTCACCTTGCACTTATTTTCTGCTTCTGAAAGTCATTGAGAAAACCGTACTTCGTGATATCATAATCTACCACTTGTAGTTAATCAAGAATTCTCTTTGGAACTTTTGGCTTACATGAGTGGATCGGGCATAAAAATAAAGTGGGATGAGCAAATAATTCTATTTTGGTGCAAGCTGGGTCCATTGACAAAGAATTTACCAAATTTGTGTCCCACACTCTCCAAATGTCTTGACCAACTCCATGGACACACCCTAAATTTCCAAGAACAGATTTTGCTTCCAGTAACTTAAATCCTTAGTTGCCTATCCCAAACTGCTGTATTCTTTTCAAATTTTGAATTAAGTTCTTTACATAATCTACAGAATGCTGCAGTTAAAGCTCTAGAGCACTTCGTCCTAACATACTTTGTCAATGCAAAAAGTGGAAATGCATTTGGTATGACATCAAAGTGAACAATTGACTGACAAAAATGTTGCTGT
Source organism: Euphorbia peplus (assembly GCA_028411795.1). Lineage (NCBI taxonomy): Eukaryota > Viridiplantae > Streptophyta > Magnoliopsida > Malpighiales > Euphorbiaceae > Euphorbia > Euphorbia peplus. Next base: position 21,020,974 of record CP110839.1, on the reverse strand, counting down.
AAGAAGGGGATCAACAATGGCTCTAGGAGTTCTGCCATATGAATGTCTAGCTAAAAAGTGGGAAGATGTACTTCTTAAGCTTTGTAGCGCCTGTGAAATTGCGGTTTGGTTCATAAACGATGCTGACCTCATTTACATTCTCTAGTTCATGATTTTAGTATGATATCAAGTCGGCTTATTTACTTTGCAGGATAACCCTGAGGACAGGGATGCTGAAGCTCGAGTAAATGCTGGCAGAGGTCTCATTTCAGTTTGCATGACCTTAACTCAGGCAAGAGAATGTTCTGCAGAGGACTGTATGTCCTTGTGTCATTGGATCAAGTTGTAGAGAAAATGGATAAAATTAGAGAAACTGCTGCAAAGGTTCTCCAAAGAATATTGTATAACAAGACAATATCCTTCCCGTTTATTCCGCATAAGCACAATTTCTTGAATTGTTCCTAATGCAGGAGACTTAAAATGGGCTGTAAGTATGCTTAGCATATTTTCTTTTATGGTTCTATACATGTTTGAGTGAGTACTATGATTAAGAAAAGTTGTTGTAACTTTCTTGTAGGTGCCCTCTTTTTCATATCATCAGTTTATCCAACTACTTCAATTTAGTTGTTATAGCAGATCACTACTGTCTGGCTTGGTTATTTCAATTGGTGGGTTGCAAGAATCATTAAGGAAGACATCACTCTCTGCCCTGTTGGATTATCTTCAAGCAGAGGAAACGAATGACCTTAATGAGAGAAAGAAAAGAGAGGATATGATATCTGCCGACTTCCTATGGTGGCTCAAACAGTACAAAAAATCTGATAGAATCTTCAGGAGATGTTTTCTAATCATTTTACAGATGAGGCTGGTCAGAGTTTTGAGACAAGGCTGCCGTGTTCTGTCCACTTTAGGAACATATTATTTCTTGTTGTGTAGGATTCTCTTTTACATTTACATACCTATTTCAGATATTTTGTTATCTAGAATAAACTGAAAAGGAAAGAACATGAGGATTCTAATTTTCATGTTTCAACAGTATCTTACATAAACAATTGCAAAACAAAGGAAATCATACACAGATTTCATGCCAAAAGAATATAAGCTTCAAGTTACAACAATATGTGCTGAATGTTATGTAACAAAGTATCATGCTACATATAATTTAACACATTGCTAAAACATCAGAAGGTTTGAAGAAAAAACATGGTTGATGCTAATTTTCACGCAAATATATTTATCTCGTTCTCTATAAACGGTTCTAAAAACTTAATCTTTATTTTTTTTTTCTTATCTTGTGCCGGCTATGAAGTTACCCGTTGTCATCCCTAAACAGAACCGTGATAAATCAAACTCTATGAAAATACAAAGGAATAACAATAAGAATAATAATAACTACAAAAAATATGATAAAGTATGTTATCTTTTTAGTCTATATCACAAATATAGAATTACAACACAAACTCTTGTTATCTCACGTTTTGTTATCATGATTTTAAGATAAATGTCATTCTAATTCACTTTATTTTTCTTTATTTATTCTATTATTATTTTTTATTATTTCATACAGATGAAATCCAAGGAGGGAATGAAAACCTTTCATTATTATCTTTCCCTCCTTTTTTTCCCTCCATTCTCACGCCATTTCTGGGCATTTCTTTGACAAGGATAAGTCTTTCAATCAGATTACAACTCACATCTCTATCTCTTAATCTTAGGCCTATTAAAACTCTAACCAGGTTTGTTTAGTACTATGTTTAGCAGAATATGGCACTAAAAGGCTCCCAAAAGAAGAGGTCACATACTAAAGACGGGATCGAAGTTCAAAAGCGGGCAAAAACCTCTAATGGATGCGGATCTCAAGGAAGCAAACGTCAACTAACAATTGAACGAGATCATTTAGTGGTCCACACCCAGCTAGGAGATCAACATGTTGATTCAGATGAAACTCAACCTCCGTCCCCTGATTCACAATTCATGTCAGACGAACCTGACCTTGTTTTGTCGAGTGGAAATCAAGGTTGTTATACTGACTTTTTATTTTTCATTCCAGCATTTTATTATTTTGCTAATTAATCAACTAAGAGTGTTTTTTTTCCATAACAGGGAATATGACAAAAAAGAGAAAGGGCCGAGGTAGTTCAAAATGCTTGTATGTTGATATGCACACAATGGAGGGTAAGAAGATTAAGATTTATATTCCTGAGGAAATCGGTAGAGCGGTTGGAAAAAATGCACGAAATATCGTAAATTATTGTGGAATGGTTGTTCGTAGTGATGCAAAATTAAGCTATAAGTTTTGGTCAGTGGTTAAGAAAGAAATAGGAGATATAATGCTTGAAAAGGTCAAGGTAAATGAAATTGAAATACCTAGTGAATTTGTTGTGTTGTTTTAAAATGCTTTTGTAGTGTGGTGCTCATAATTATAATATATTTCAGGATAAGTTTGAGATGGATGAACTTGATGATCGCATATTTTCATCATTTGTATTTTCTACAATGCGGCGTCTATATAGAATCTGGAAGTGTAGACTCCACAAAACATGGGAGAATTTAGATGAGAATAAGAAAGAAAGCTATGTTCCGAATTATGTTGATGCTACAGATTGGGCTGCCATTACCACATATTGGATGTCTCCTGAGTTTAAGGTTAGTCTTTAACTCACTCATTGGTGTTTCAATAACTAGTGGAATTGTTCGATAATAAATGAGTAGTGTGATTCATAGAAGGAGCTTATATATGTTCTTAAATATGAAAAAATGTGCAGATTTCATATTTATCAAAACATGTCCTATAGTTGATTAATTATTATTTGACATATGTTAATGGAAGGCATACTTGTTCATTTCAAGGGACAATCAATCTAGTGCTTATACGGATCACAAAAGTAAATACACTAGTGCTAGAATTAACTATCAGTTAGTTGTCCTGTTAGGCATTTTTTAAAATAAACTACGATCAATTGGTTTGGAATGGATTTATTTGTAATCTTGTGCCAATTTGCAGATTATAAGTGAGAGAAACAAAAAAAATCGTGCTAAGAATACTACTAAGCACACATGTGGATCTGTTGCATTTGTTGAAATAGCTGAAAAAACGGTAAGATTTTATTAAATTTATTATGTAGATCACTGTTTGGAAATACATTTTTAAAATTTTCTATAATATGAATGTACAGAAGAATGTTGTAACTGGTGAAAAGCTAAAAGCTGATGAACTGTGGCTTCTCCAGCATACTAAAAAGAATGATAAAGGAGAACAAGTATGGTCAGATCCTACATCTGAAGAAAACTATGTAAGTTTTGTACTTTTATTATCTGTTAGTAGAAGGTTCTTTGATAATATTTGAAATTTTATACTTTGCTTTTTACAATTCATTAATGGTTGAGTGTTTTTTTTCATGACTCATTTATGGCTTCAGTACAAACTCAAAGATCTGACGAGACAACAATCAGATGGTGAAATTCCTCCAATGACTGATGATGAAATGTTGATTCAAGTACTAGGCAAGACATCTGGATACTTTAGAGGGAAAGGTGCTGGAGTGAAAGCCCCAAGTTCAAAAGGCACGTATAAAAGTCTCAATGTCGATCAAATGCGTCAAGAAATGCGTGAAGAATTACGTGAAGAATTGCGGGGTGAGATGCAAGGGGATATTGAAAAAATGGTGAAAGAACAGATGGATGGAGAACGTGCTAAGTTAGACGAGGAACGAGAAAAGATGGTCCAAGATCGAGAGAAGATAGAAAAGGAATTTCAAGAGAAGATGGGAAAGCAATTACTAGCAATGATGAAAGCCAAGTTTTCTCAAGTTATTCCCGAGTCTCTTGATTCATTTGACTCACTCGAATTTCTTTAAAGTTCTTCTTAAGATTAGTTAGGCAAACTTTCTTTCAAATAAAAGTAGGAGTAGCGAAAGAAAAAGTGATTAGTTATGCAAACTTTCTTTTAAATAGAAGTAGGAGTAGGGAAAGAAAAAGTGATTAGTTATGCAAATGTTATTGCTGTTGAATCATCCAATTTAGTTGAGATTTTTTTTAATTGATAATTTTTTTTGCAGATTTAAATGTTATTTCAAGTGATTCTAATTTCTAATAATGTGATTGGAAATTTACTGATGTTTGGTGTATGTTATATGGAATTAAATATTCTTCTATTTGCTTGATTGGAAATATACTGATGTTTGATACTAAAGCTGTAATTAGTGTTGTTTGTTTCTATGGTCTACCATATATGGCTTGCCAGAAATAAAGTATGCCTCCAGGATATCAGTTTGATACTAAAAGCTGTTATTAGTGGTGTTTGTTTTTATGTCAAACTTCGTTTGCTAGCTTGAAAGACCTTACATTACGATTTAGGAGTATGAGATTAATGGGGTTTTGCATAGAGCTGTATAGGTTGTGTTGTTTGGTGGGCTTTTTCTTTGTCATTGGGCTGCCTGTATATAGGTTGTGTATTCTTTGTTCACAGCTTGTTCTTAATAAAATTTTGCATGTAGCAGCCGCTCCTCTTCCTCCTATGGCATTTTCATCTTCTTCCTTCATTATTCTCCACTGCTTCTTCATCAATTTATGGCTTAACAAAACGACGACCGTCTGAGTAGGGGAGCATTGAAAACCGTCGATGATAACGGTAAAATTAATTCTATTTTCGTTTTCAATTCCATTAGATCTATTATCTTTCTTCCTCTAATTTAATCTATCATTTTCATGTTCTGAATGGAGCAAATGGTTCGATTGTTGAAGGAGGTTTAATCGACGGTGGTGCTTCAGTTTCTGGCAAGTCATGGTGGTGAGTTGACGACGAGCAGCAGACCTATGGTGGCCGGCGGTTGGACTCCAGATCCGTCAAGGGGAAAAATGGGAAATAAAAAGGTGGGAATACAACTATATAAATGTGGTGATAGGACTTTATGGTTTGGTGAGTTTTGTTTTTTGTTTCAGTAGATTTTGATTGGATTTGTTTGATGGATTGGGGATAATCTTGTTTGTAGCTATTCCTTATTTGAAGAACCCTAGCTTGGATTCTCGGTTTACGGTGTTGTTCTCAAAAGATTGGAATGACCCGTTGCGCCTTTCTGTGAGGAACTTTTTCAATGAGGTCTTCAATGGTACTCATATCCTTTTGATTGGATTTCATGAGGTTTCTACTGTGCTTTGTAAATTTGAAAACGTTGTCGTTGTTGCATTGTCTAAAATTGTTTGATTTTATTTCTCAAGTCACTGATATTGTTGCTGCTATTGCAAAACCATATGGTATTGGTGAGTGGTTCTTTTGTTTTTGGCTGTTTATTTCACTGGAGTTATAGTAATTGTTGCTCTTTTTAAAGTTGTTTCTGTTTCATCCTTTAATTCTATCATACCTGCATACCCAACAAGTGGATTCTATGGTGTTGTAGAGTCTAGATTGAGACTTTATTATATTGAGTGTGTTGATTTGGTATTGAAATTTGATTTTATTATTCAATTTGTTACTTGTTGTTATATCACATGTTATTATCGACTAATGTAAATACCTATATGAAGTTGAATGTAGCTATGATTTAGTTTCAAACTTGGTCCCTAAACTAGCATACTCTTTCTTTCTAATCCTTGCTGGCACTGAGTTATTTTGGCTATTAGCATACTTTTTCATATGATAATTTGGTTAGCCTTATGGATTCGAAAATATATATGTTCTTTGCTTAAGCTTTCTGACCATTATATAAGAGTACTTAATGTTTCGTAGGCTTTAGTTTAAGCAAACTGCTCTTTTACTCATATTAGTTTCTGTTTTTCCATTTCTATTCTTATTGAATGACTAACTCTAAGTGGATATTTTGAATTCGCAGTACCTTTAGTTCTCATTTCTCCATTACTGAATTCATTGCAGTGACGACAACACTATTTCTACACTTCAACTATCTTACTATACTGCTCGATTGGAGCAATGATTTGAAAGTTTGCAGCAACAATATGGCCATGCAGACTTGACCAATGGAATGAGAAATCACTTTGCGAATTGATTCAGAGATGTACCCTTGGGCAAAGCGAAAGATTGCTTATTTAGATATGTACATATTAATACTAGATAGGATATGGTGGGCTGAGGTGGAGAATACGAGAATCTTTAGCTATTTTTCAGGTGACTCAGTTGAGTTGTGTAAATTGATTTTTTTCTATTGAACATGTATCATCAATTAAAATTAATTAATAAAATATTTATTTATTTTATATATTGTTATTTATTTATTTATTTCATTTTCAATTAAACTAGTTATTATAAAAAAAACTAGTGACAATATTTATTATATTAAATTATTATAATCAATTGTCACTCAAAAAATATAGTTATAAGGATTACAGTTGTCACTAATATAATTCTGTGACAGCAATTATTTCTACAGATTCATAGATGTGACCAACCAAAATTGTAACATATAGGTTTTGGTGATAGATAAATATTGTTACATATTTGTAGTTGTAACAACTTAAACTTGACACTGAATATATTAGTTACAAACATTTTTGCAACAAATTTTAATTGGTGATATCTATATATTGTAACATATATTAAATTGTAACAAGACCTTGTTGTCACTAGTGTTTATGTTCTGTAACAACACAAAAATATTGTAACAGATATGAAACTGTTACAATACAAATTATTGTTACCAAGTTTATATGGTGACAATATTAGGGGTCACGAGTAAATGTTTTTGCAACAACAAACTAAAGTTGTTACATAGGTTTAGTTTAAATTTAAGGTAATTTGTGACAATTCGGTATGCTTGTGACAATATTTAATGTTTCAGCTACAATAAAACTTGTAACTATTAAAATTGGAGTGACAAGAAATGTATGGTCACAAAGAAATATACTTTTGGTAACAACATTATTTGTCACAACATAGCTTTTTTGGTGACAACAATCCGAAATTGTCACACGAATTCAGTTTAATTAAAAGGTAACTTGTGACAACTCGTTGTGTTTGTGACAATATTTTACGTTTCAATTACAACAAAACTTGTAACAACTAAAACTTGTGTGACAATAAATTTATCGTTACAAAAAAAATACGATTTTGTGACAATTTTATCGTCACAAAATGTCATTTTTTGTGACAATCGACTAAAGTTGTCATATGAATTCAGTTGAGATTAAAGGATATTTTGTGACAATTCCATATATTTGTGACAATAGTTTTTGTTTCAGTTACAATAAAAGTTGTAACAATTAGAAGTGTTGTGACAATAAACTATTATCACAAAAACTTCTATTTTTTGTGACAATATTTTATTGTCACACTTGTCAAAAATTATTAGCAACGGAGTTATATGTGACAATCATGGTGACAACTGCTTATTGTCACAAACCTTTTTTTGTGACAACCTTTCTATAGTTCGTGACAACAAAACTTGTCACAGACAACCTGATTTCTTGTAGTGTATGGCTATTTTTATGCAGTGAATATTTTTCGATTTTATGTCTTTTATATTTTGTCTCTAACTTAGACGTGGTTTAAAAATTTAATCATTCAAATCAACTTTAATTCATTTTAGGTATTATTTGATGGGAGAAGTTTTAATGTAAGATTGGAGATTCTGAAACTTTTGAAAATTTGATTAAATTGTAATATTGATGTTTAGCGAATGGCATTCAAAGTTAAAAAAAAAAGAAAAAAAAGAAGCTGGTATTTAAATCTGTTTATTTTTTTCTGATAGATGGTATTTAAATCTGTTTCAAATGGAGGTTTAAATACATTTTTTTTTTTGCCTAGTTTTCATGTACACTTGAAATATTGTAATTTAATTCGAGGTTATAATTTTTAAACTAGGTACAATATTTATTAAATTTTTATTTCTAATAATAATGTTAAATATTTTCGAAATTTGATTCTCATAATAGGGAGGGGTTCAGGTGTGACACTTTTGAGGTGGTGTGACAATGATTTAGTGTGTGACAACATGTGACAATTGTGTAGTTAAATGGAAAAAGATGGCATAATATGAGGGGCATACACGTGTATGGTGAGGGAAGGGAGGCTGATGATATTAACGCTGATGTCATCACAGGAGAGAGAAAAGTCTTTTATTTCTTTTTTTTAAAATACATTTTCCCGATGATCCCGAACTCGGTTTCCGAAAATTTTTATACTCTTGGACTCGTATTAATTAGCCGGTCATTTTGAGATCTATTGTGGTCAAATAAAAACGATTTTTTTTGGAATATTCCAAAATACAGACCAGAATATTCCAAAAGGCATAGTACAATATTTCAAAACGCATACTACAATATTCCAAACATAACATAAAACCACATCAAACAAAAAACACTCCTAAACACGACGGGTTGATACGAGACTACCTAGGGTATAATAAAAAAACAAAAAACACAAACAAAAACGATTTGAGATCCATTGTGGTCAAATAAAAACGATTTTTTTCATTTTGGAACATTCCAAAATACAGACCAGAATATTCCAAAAGGCATAGTACGATATTCCAAAATTTATCAACGATATTCCAAAACTTATCAACGATTTGAGATCCATTGTGGTCAAATAAAAACGATTTTTTTCATTTTGAAATATTTGGTAATAACTTTTGGAATATTTGGTAATGACTTTTAGAATATCCGTATGTTTTGTTTGGAATATTAGTGTATTCTGATATCAACATGTTTTTTGGATTATAGTTTTCTTTTGAGACATTTAGGATCTGATTTTAGAATATTAGAGATATACAGACATAACATGTCACCTTTTTTCTTTTTACAAACCGTCTAGAATTGTAGAAATTTTGATAAAAAATTCAAAAATTGCTTAGAAATTTCTGGAAAAATTCCAGAAAATGTATATTGTAATTCTAAGAAACTTTAATTCTCGGACTAAATCCAAATTCCGCACAGTTTAGTCCCAATAAATTATGAAAGTGATTAAATGGATAAAAATCAAAGAAATTTGAAAAAAAATCATTTTTATTTGAACACAATGGATCTCAAAGTGACTGGCTAATTAATACGAATCCAACGGTGTAAAAATTTTCGAAAACCGAGTTCGGAATCATCAGAAAAATGTGTTTTAAATAAAAGAAATAAAACTTTTTTCTCTCTGCTGTGATGACATCAGCGCTGACATCACCTTCCTCCTCCTCCCTTTTTTCATGCGTGTAAGGCTTTTGTATATATTTACAAGTTTGCCACATTCCTCTAGTCAATTACTAAATTGTTTCTATTGTCACACCATAAAAGTTGTCACTCCAAATGACTTTGTCACACTTGATCCCTCCCCCTCGTAATATATGTAATATTTCACTTTTTACAAATTAAATAATTTTTTCTCGTAATACTATAAAAGAATCACTTTATTAGCAAAAATTGTTTGTAATATTCTTACACATTTGTATAGGGTAAAAACGTTAATTGTGAAAGTTAAAGTTACATTGTGGTCATTATATAAAGCCTTTAAAAGACAGAGTCAAGTTCAAATGAGACAAGGGTTTAGGATGAGACTACTTTTTATGATGAGACAAGGGGTATTTTTGTAATTCAATAGGGGAATGTGGCAAACTTGTAATTAATGAACACCCCTCATGCGTGAATTGAAGGGAAAGAAGAGGAGGTGATGTCAGCGCTGATGTCACCTTTGGAGAGAGAAATAGTTTTAATTATTTTATTTAAAATGCATTTTCCCGCTCTTTCCGAACTCATTTTTCAAAAAAAATTATACCAGTGAACTCGTATTAATTAGGTGGTCATTTTGAGATCCATTTTTGTTATTTATAGACGATTTTTATTTTTTTATAATTGTTCTACCGGACTACTCTAATTGCTCCACCGGACTAATCTAATTGTTCCAACAGAATACTACATTTTTTTACACTCCCAGAGTGCATTTAAAAAAAAATAATGAAAATATTTTGCTGGAACAATTGGAGTTGTCTGGTGGAACAAATGTAGTATTCTGTTGGAACAACCAAGTATCCGACTTGGAACAAAAATAAAAAAAATAAAAATCGTCTATAAATAACAACAATGGATCTCAAAATGACCGCCTAATTAATACGAGTTCACTGGTATAATTTTTTTTGAAAAATGAGTTCGGAATGAGCGGGAAAATGCATTTTAAATAAAATAATAAAAACTTTTTCTCTCTCCAGATGTGACATCAGCGCTGACATCACCTCAATAATGCCCCTCCATGTTTTTAAAATTTCAAAATTGCCACCACTTTTTAATTGTCTCACACTAAAAAAAGTCTCTCCATACTGACTTTGTCTCACATGAACCTATCTCTTAAACGACAATGAGTTTAACAATAAAAAAACAATATTTCTGATTTGTACCAGATTATGGACTCTTATTTCAGATTAGTACAAGTTTTCATATTTCTGTAAAAAAAAAAAAAATAGGAGGATAAAATCACTAAAGTCTTGCTCCGTCTACAATAAAGGAGAATTTCTATGGTAGACCAGGCTCGCCACATGGCACAGGTCACTAGCCAATAGTGCTTTAACACATATTATGCACTCATAAAGTAATCATGAAATTAACAGTAAAGTTAATATGTGTTAAAATTTAAGTGATTAGAAACCAGTGCCACGTGATGTATCTACCCTAAATTTCTAAGTGAGTCATTGTTGCCGATTTAATAGCCACTGGAGAGATGACGTGGACATCGGTCATAGCAAAATATGCTAATCGTGTGCCATGTAGGCTTATTTTATGACGTGGCATGAGATTAATGTTTAAATTTTCTAAAAAATAAAAGTAATGTAATTAATACATCAATCTACCATTTCCTCTCTTGCGTTCATTGTAAATTAACTTCTTGTTCAATGATTGAATTATGTTGATTAAGACTCTCATAACAAAAATAAAACTTGGTATGCAGTTTCTCTAAAGCTAGAGAACATACACAAATTTGGAGTTTCTGAATTCTATGGTTTTTGTTTAGACGAAAGTTCAAGTGACAACAGAGACAAATTTAGGGGGTGCAGGGGGGCTTGAGCACCCACTAGTACGGGAGAACTCCATTGAAGGTTATGTATTGAGTTCATATTTTTCAGAAAAAGCACCCTGAGATTTCCACTTGAGCACCCATAAAGCATCAGAGAGCACATGATCTGAAGAAAGGAGATTAAACGACGAGCGGCAGCGAAGGAATTTTAAGATTTTACGTTTAGGGTTTGTACTGGTTTGCAATTTTTGTTGCAGAATTTAATTGGAGGCTGGAGGAAGAAGAAGAGTAAAACGCTCCATATGTTAGCATTTTGTTTTTGATATGTTAAAAAACACCCCTCTATTATAACCACGTGGTTTATTTTGGGGGAGAAAAAAAAAAGTATTAAATAGAAGGGAATGAAGTGATAAGTCCAACTTCAACTCGGTCAATTTTTTCCTACATCTCTAATTTTAATGCTTACTTAAATGGTGTTTAAGTTTACACTAAAATATTTGAGATATATTACACTTACTTTCCTATGTAAAAAAATTCATATTATCTTAGCTAATTAAGAATCTGGGGATACTTGATCATGGAATATCTTTAAGCTAAGTATTTAGAATTTTTTTTTTACTTTTGTCACTAAGAAAAAGTAAATTCTCAAATGCATTGAGCATCCCCTCTTATCGAGTTCTGGATCCGTCACTGAGTAACAAGGTTTATTCCCCTGGAACCTAGCATGTACAAATTTCTGCTGAAAATGAGGCTATAGTCTTCAAATTGGATATCCATATATTCCTATAATTAGGTTGGTTAATTTTTTTCCCTCGTAATATTTTCTAGGATGTTAATGGGTTCTTTGTAGGACCTGAGTTTTTGTATATTTTGTATTGTATTTTATTTTTGTTCAATAAATTGGTAATGGAGATGAAAACAATGGGAAAAAGGAGATTGAAATTTTTAATTTTTCAATGGTATCCACGTCACCTTTCCGGTGCCATGTGGCTATTACAATGACAATAGTGACTTTATTGTGGTTAGAGCCAAACTTTACTGATTTTATTGTCTTATTTTAAAATTTAATGACCACATTGTGATATTGATTAAACTTCGATGATCATGGATGCTTTTTATCCCATTTATATAAATGGTTATTTTTTATTTTTTCAATTAACCATTTTACATTTGAAAATATGCTATTAAAGAAGAAAATAATAGCTTAAATATCATAACATTTTGATTTTCACATATATTCAACTTCTTGTCATTTGGTAGTGGCCTATTGTTTAATCACATTTGATCATCTAAACTGTGACCATAATAATAGCTCACAATCAAATAACAAATTTTGGATAGATTAAAGGTACAATAATACTTTAAGCCATGTTATTGTTCGTTATTTTATACAATGAAGTAGTTACCAATCATTAGTAGTCGTTAATTACATTTTACTAAATATATTTACACAAACAACTAGTACGGTTCATAATTCATTAAATAACAAAGATAAGCAAATAGCAATATAGTAAGCTAGATGCTAAACTTTATTTATCAAATAGTGCATTAATCAAAGGTGAAATTCAAAAAGAAAAAAAGAAGGTTGTAAAATTCAGATCGGACTAGTCAGGTCAACCTGGTTCGACCGGTCCTGTTAGCCATTTGGGTCCGGAGATACATCAAAAAGCATAACCGAAACCCGTGTGGAACGTCAACGACTCCGTGAATGAAAACCCACGACCAGGCTCAATCTATAACTTCAATCAAATAGCGGATAAGTTTCTACAGCACTATGTCACGGCCATACCTTACAAAGTCAAAATGCACGACCTTACTCTATTGGAGCAGTAAAAGAAAAAAACCTCCCATTAGACAAAGTCCCTTTTTTGGTTCCACTTGAGAAACTATGTTTTGCTTATATCTCAAACAATGCATATAAAATATTTGGAACAGAAAGAGCTACTCTTACAATAAAAATCAATTTATATATACTACCTATCTATCAACAATAAGAAAGAGTATCTTAAATTTCATGATTATAAACTTCCCAATGTCAAGACCTTATTCAGATCCATTTTCCGACACCAGTTTGCGTTTCAATCACAAAAAATTCAAAAATATATATTTGGTCTCGGTTAGAAACAACTATTTTTGCAGGGTATTTTGTTAGATGACCGTAGCAGTGTTGTCTCTAGTCGTATTAAGTATTTATAGGTCAGAATATGATGTGTTAATATATTGATAGATGTATGAAGCAGGTGTTTTGGCAATCATTTTCTTGATTTTTCTCTGCGCGGTCGTTTGAGTTCTAGTAATGCTACTAATGCAAGGTATAGCAGTGTGTTCTGTACCACTGGTGCCCATTTTCATGGTCATCCAATATCATGTTACATTCTAGTCAGGAGGACCTGTAAGCAGAACATGGCAGAGAAAAGGAACCGGAAAAAACAGTTGGTATGGATCTTCTGTTTTTCAGGTTGCTGCTATTAGTTGATGTTTATTCAGGCTATTACTCTGATATCCATTTGAGATTTTCTCTTGTTAAAAGTAAATTCTGCAAGTGAGCTTGAAAACAAAGTAGCTGCACAACCTGTGGTTATAGACCTTTCAACAGGTTATGCTGTGCAAATTTCAACTAGTCTCTAAGAAATTTAAGTCTTAAGTTTCTTGTTAACGGCTTAAGTTAATCTGTCCTAGTATACGAAGTTAACATATGTTTCGATTTGTTTGAGTTGTAAATAACATATTGAAGTTAACATACATCTGGTTTTAGAGACCTTTATGCCTAAGAGTAAGTTTCCGGTTCATGCCTTTATTAACTTCTGTTTTGTAGAGACCAAATTGAAGTCTTGAAAATTTATGTACCTCGAATATTTTGTCATCCATAAAAACATGGAAACCAAATTACATTATACAAATTTAAATGAATTAGAAATCATTTAAATATATTTAATGGAGGTCTAATATCTACATTGAGTGTGATTTGTTTGAGTTGATTGTATATTATGAAATTTTCCAATGAGTATCATCATCTAAGCCTTTAAAGGTTTAGTAGTAGAGGATCATAATGTTTATCTCCAACATTCATAGGAAGCTGATCAACAGTCTTGAACCATGTGCCCGAAAGCTTTCCAGTGAAACCATAATCACCAAATAGAACATCTGCAACTCACTGACCTTCACTTCCAGGAAGCCATGCAGCTACAAGAGCGTCAATGGAATCACCGTAGGGTTGCATTACAACTGGACGGCCAGAGACTACAACCACAACACATTTTACAGCTCCATAGACATAACACTAAAGATTCGGAAGCCAGCAAACCTTAAATGTCACAATTTCAAGAAGTGAGATTCTGAACTAGAATGTTCAATAACACTCCATTCTCCAATAGAAACACATAGTACCGTAACCGAAAAAAAGAAACACATAGTACCTTTTTTGCAGACAAGGGAAGCATGAACAAAACAAATATAATTGCTCATCACTGAGTGTTATCTTCCCAACCGGACCCAGCCAGCCGATCATAATCAAATTCTTTTATGAGATTAATTCTAAAAGCCATTTAGAATTTTAAAAACTTCGTCTCCTCATTCCTATGAGAAGATTAAACTTGTCTACTATCATTCACCGCTAGTAGCTGAACAAGACTTCTATACACAAGAAAATAAAGAAACACAGGTTCAAAAGATCAATGAACAAGAATTAGCAAAGGAATTTATATCTGCTCCGCCAAATTTTCTTTCTTCTACTCCATTTCTTCAGCCACTGGGATGGCCACAGGAACAAGGCTGTTAACGTAGGGCAGATACTTTGTAAACCCGTCAGTGCTTCCATAACTCAGAATCTTGGATCTTCTTTCACTTACATGATATGCGATAATTTCTTCACCAAGTTCAAGGATTAGTGTATCATCATTCACAAAACACACAACATTGCACAACACATCCAAACCACCACTGCTAACCGGAATCACATGCTTCAGATTCATTTTCATGGTGCCATACACTTCAATTGAGTAATTGTGATCATCATCCTCTTTGGGAAAGAGGTAGCACAAGCGACCGTCCATTTCAGTGAGAGCACCCACTGGTGCATTACAAGCAGGGAGGCTAATAATCCCGTATTGCTCGTGGGTCATATTATAAGCCAAAACAACACCCGACTCCATTTCCCAATAGGCATACCCCTTCATATAGAACCCATCACCATTTGTTTCGCCAATATTGGACTCACAGCATACTGTTTCAGTTATTCTCCAAGAGTTGGTCCTTGAGGAGTATATCTCGAAATATTGAAAGAGACTGTCAGGAACCCGAACCACAGCAATTACCTCAAAATGTGAAGCGAAACCTAAAGTAGAAGGCTCAAACACAAGTGCAATCCCTGTTCTGGGCCCGTGATACAAGCATGGCTCCGGAAGCTTCCTCCACTCCTCAGTCACAGGGTTGCATATGTAGTAGGCCTGGTTTTCAGAGTAGCCTCGGCAGCAAAGCAAACCATTGGAGGTGGCTCGAATGGCAACCCATTCGGGTAAAAACTTTAAGGTCGGGTTACGAACACCAAAAGCTGATGGGTCAAGTGAGATGAAGGATGGCATTTCACCAGGGTGTTGACAAAAGAGACCCGAGACATTCTTGAAGCAAAGAGTGTGTTGGTGGATGAAAAATGGATTGGTTATCCACCGCTCCCACTGTTTTGAAACTGCTTTGCATTTGTAGAGTGATTTGGCTGGTAGGAAAGCAAGGGCATGTTCCTTCACAACTTGGTCAATACTCAAGTTGTTTTTCAGCTTCATATGCCTACCCAATACACCAATGTGTTCTAGACTCGGGTCAGTGGCCAGAGGAGCATTGAAGTTCTATAATGAAGGAAAAAAAAGGAACAATCAGACCAATGCTTTATGGATTAAAATGAAATAAAAACAAAGTATATTGGAATCAGGGATTCAGATTCTTGTGAGAAAACTTGCAACCTTGAAAACAGAGTATTTCTGTGTACATCAAAGCAGACTCAAGGAAAACAAAAGTTTGTTTTGTGTTTTGATATTTGAACTAAAGATGGAAAGTTCTCAATCATATGATACAAGGCCAAAATATATAATGTAGGCAAAGTAACCTGAGGCCCCTGATTCTTCATTTTTTGTCCATTAAGCCTTTCACTTGCACCTTTTTTTTCGATAAGTTAAGCTCCTCAAAATCTATCATCTGTGGCATTGACCCCTTGTGTGCCAAATTAGTTAGTTGTATACATCTAATTCAGTTACATTTGTTATTCAATCTGTATTTTATAATATAGCTTTTAACATTTTGAAATAAGATTTTTACAGTTCTACTACAGTCAAATTACACGTATCAAAAAAATGCTTTCAAACTGTATAAATTTTGAATGCATTAAAAACGAACAACACACTATTATACGAGTTTTATATTGAAACTGATCCATCCAGTCATGAAGGGCTTAATGTGACAAAAAAACAAAACAAGGTAAAGGCTTCATGTATCGAAATAAAAGATCAATGGCTTACTGAACCAAAAACTGAAAGATTATATCTGGTCCCCAAGATGGTTTTTCCCTATAATGTATAGGCTAGATATTTGAACATTCATATCCCCAGAATGAGCAAATAGGGCACGTCACAAATTCCGTTAATCATAGCAATACTAGTAAACCTACTATAAAATTCAATTTTTCTGTTCTTCCTCTTTTCTATAGATAATCAAGTAAACCGAGGAACTGCACGTTCAAGCCAAATAGAAAACAAATGCAAAAGCATAAATTTTTATTACATTTATAAGAACAGATAGCACTTCAATGCATCAAGTTTTTCATACCAAGCTAAAAGGTCTATTAGCATTAAAGAACATACCAGTTCAACACTTCCATCATCATCATCATCATCATCATCATCATCTGAATGAGGCTCTAACATATCCTCCTCCGAGCATGCGCCTTTTTCTTTGAAGTTAACGATGATCATATCCTCCTGTTGCAGTAAGCATACATCTTTTTCTTCTTCAAAGTTAACTAAGACGTACTCATCATCAGTTTCCTCCATCTTAAAACAACTAGATCTTTCCATTCTCCTTCAAATCACAAGATTCAATAATCAGATTATAAAAAAAATCACAGCCTTAAGAATAATAATAAAAGCCAACACTGTGTGTGGATATGCTTTAGCGAGAAGAAAACTTGTATTACAAGAAAGTAAATTTAGCAATAAGCAATAATCAAGGACTCAAATTAGGGATTTTTTTTTACGTAAGGAAAGAAAGAACAAGTACATTAAAATACGAAAAGATTGAACAAAATCTCTGATCAACAAAAAAAAAATCAAGAAAAGAGAGAAAATTAAGTTTGATCGAGAACGAACCAGGAGGGATTAAAATGAAGAAAGAGAGAATGAGAAAAATAAAAATTTAATTAGAAAACCAAAGCTATGTTAGTGTTTGGTTAGTTCAGAGAGAAATGAAGACTGAGCGTGCGAGTAACAAGGAAGAAGTTTCTGAGAATTTGAGTTATATATAAATACAAGTAATACGTGGACTTGACGCGTGTCTCTTAAGTCTTCACAGTTTTTCTCCTCGAAATTACCGGGATTATGCGCCTTCCTTTCCACTTAATTACATTGCTTATCCTCACTACAATTATCAATTCAATAATGGCAATTAATAATAGGGTTAATTTCAAGAAAATTCTCTCTGTGTCTGTGTTTTTAGGATAAATGTTAAGGTTAGGATTAATTTTAAATAGTATGTGTTTGTGGTTTTACGTTCTTGCAAATAAAGTATTGACGATTTTGTTGAGGTTTTCTGCTCTTTAGACTTAACTTTTACGTAACTGATTAGAGGTTTTAAAAAATATTTGAACAAGAAATTTACTTATTTACGTGAACAAAATTAATTATTTCCTTAATTCTGTAAATACGCAAACCACAGTCTTTTATTTATTCAAAACCAAATCACAATACTTCTATTCGGAACCACAAAATACTTATTTAAAATTAATTTTTAATAATACTCGTCTTGTTTAAAAAAACCAACGATCTTAAGTCTTAACCAAATAATAGTTAAATATATATTTAATAAAAACTATATTGCAAAATTTTCCTGAACAAAGAGTTAAAATATTTATAGTTTTCTCCATAAAAAAAAATATTTAAAGTTTCCGTTAAAAATAAAAATAAAAATTTATAGTTCCAATTGTATAAAATTAAAAAAAAATATTTATAGTTTTCCCTATTTCTAATGGGTAGGGAAAGAAAACAGTTAACAGTTTAAGCAAAATGGTCATTGAAAAACTTCATTTTTCATCCCTTACACTTTAAAAAGATGCGATGTCTATCTCCATTTGTTGATTAAAATCTCCTCTTTCACAAAAGGCCGACCATTTTCGTAATTCATAAACACTACTATTCCCTTATAAACTATTTAATTTTTTTTTTTACAATTCATTCTCTTTTTAAGAGCTATCTGATTTGGTCAATTGACAACTATCTGATTTAGTTAATTAATAATTATGATGAAAATGAAAATTTGGTTGGTCAATATTTTTTTTTGAGTATTAATTAATAATTGTATTCAAAATGAAGATACATTTTTTTAAAATAAAAAATTGTGCAAATTGTGCAATTGCACTTACATTAAATAATAAAGAAAAATCCTCCGCTCTTCATGTGATTCGAACCCATGACCTCTATGATCATAGGTAAAATGTTTAACCACCAGCCTAACACCTTCACCACAAAAAATGAAGATACATATCGGTGAATATTCTTTCTTTTTTAGTTCAGATACGAACAATCTATCTATATATATCATAAAAAAGTAACAATAAGGATGAGATGTCAAGCTCTTCTTTTTTCACTCATTTAAAATACACGTGTCAATTTCTCCAAATTTTTATTTTCTTAATTATTATTTTTCTCATCTTATTATTATTTACTTCCATATTTCTATTAAATTTAATGTTTAGTTTTCAATTTTTTACCTTATGCCCAATATTATAATTGATTTTTTCAAATCCTTACCATATATAGCAATTAGACCAATTTCAATAAATAATATTTACATTATTGAAAATTTTATTTCCTACATCTAAAGACATGTATTATTTTATATACCTAAGATTCTAAAGTTATGAAAGTTAGGTTCAGATTTAGTTTGGGTTGATAATTTAATTAGGTTCGAGTTTAGAATTTATGATTGGATTTGAGTTTATGATTTAAGTTCAGGTTGAGATTTAGAGTTAGAGTTGATTATTAATATTTATGTCATAATTAACGTTGCACAAATAATTTAATTTTTAATATACAATAGACAATAAACAGTATTTACATAATTAATGATGATAATATAATATGGTCTTATCTAACGTCTCGGAACGCCCGTTAGCGGGCTCGACATAAATTAAAAAGAAAATATAAAAGGTTACCAATAAAAAATAATTATATTGATAATAAAAACAAATGAAAATATCATCCATATTAACTATATTGGAATCGAAAAGTTTTAACAATATTGATTACACTTTTAATAGTGTGAGATTTCAGTGAACGGTTTCAAGTACATATTTCAAAAATCTAATTAGTAATTTTAAATTTTTTAAATTTATATATTTAAAAAATGTAATCGTTCATAGCACGGGCCAACAACTAGTTTGTATTTTAGAATGAGATTTGAATCTTTGTTTTTTTATATTTTCCGTTATTATTCAAGAATTTTAAAACGTAGATAATATTTAAAACATAAGGTGGTATTTTTCGGAAATTAAGTAAATAAAAACCCAAGAAAATGAGTAAAGTTTGGAGATAACAAATCTTAGGTATAAGTTTTGGTAGTGAGAAAAGAAGTCGTCCCAAGAAGTATTTTGAAGTCTGATCAACAATTATCGGCCGTTGATTTCAAAACAATACCCTGGTATGATTTCGCACTCTGCTTGATCGTACGTGCTTTTTAAGACTCTGTTTGATGATTTTAGGTCATTGTTTGAGTAATTTTTTGTACTAATTTGATTCATAGGTTTTGATTTCGATCACATTTTGCAATTTCCTATCTGGGTGATGGTTAGGGTTAGGGTTGTTTATTTCATTTTACCTCTTGGATGATGGGTTAGGTTTTCAGTTCAATTTGCTGTTTGGTTCACAAAATAGAATGGAATTGAATAGCTATTTCATGGAATAGAGTACGAATTGATAAAATATGTATTCGTTAGAAATATCTATTCCTATGTTTGAAATAACTATTCTAAGAACTAACTATTCCTCCACTTTTGGAATAGCTATTCCGTGGAGTAACTATTACGTGTTTGAAAAATCCAACCAAAGGTACGAATAGAAATAGGCGAGGAATAACTATTCTATTTCTTGCTATTCTTGGCTATTCTGCGAACCAAACACATAATTCATACTGGCTTTCTGCTATAAACAATTTTGGCTCCTAGGTACACTTTCTTTAATCTACGTAATAACTTGGATTACTTATTTATTTTGATATGTATTGTGTGGATCCCTGCCATTTTCAAGGGTTTGAGATCAATTATAATACTTCACTATCAGTTCGTTACATGCTAATTTTGGTGTTTAATTGTACGGTTTGAGCATCTTATTGGTCTTTTTGCCATAATGTAGTATCAGCGTCTTACGACTTATTGTAACCTGTGCTACTGTTTCCCTGTCATGCATTGGTTTTGAAAATAAAAATCCTGGAAACCAGTACTTCCACATTCTGTAAATATTGGAAATTGGAAAATACAATCTAGTTCTAACTCTGGTTCTAGCTAATTCAAACTTCCCCTTTAGCTCGAGCTTCATATTGACAAATATTTTTTAATCCATACTTCATAACTATTCCTATGTTCTGCTCGCTGTTGTATCCATTGAGTATAAATGCCGATTCTTAGTATTATACTTCATCTAATATCTATTTACACCTTCCCCATCTTTCCATTTCCTATGTTTTTAGAAGTAATGTATGTTATTCTGTTTTCATATTTTGTCTTTCTTGTATCCGTGCAACCTAGGGTGTAACTACTATATTTGGGCTTCTTGTTTGAGGAAATTTTTATGATGGCCACTTTATGTTTGACCCAGACTACTGTAGGATACTCCTTATATGAATTGTTAGCTATACTTGGTGATTCTGATAGAGATAGTTTTTTTGCAGGTGAGATCTTGCCTAACAAAGAAATGAATCGAGGAAAGAAACCAAATTTGTCTGTTGCAAACAGAAACAACCAGATATACATGGATCTCAAAGATATTATAAGGGAGAAAGCACTTCAGTACCTTCCTGCTAAATGTCTTCGTCGTTACACTGGTGTTTGTAGGGAGTGGAAGCTTTATATCTCAACTCCTTTTTTTGCTCATAACCAGTCGAATTCTTTTCAGCAAGTATCAGGCCTCTTCTGTCAATATGGTGCATCCCAGCCATCATTTATTTCCCTTGATCCGAATGCATACGGGATTCCAGACCCGTCTTTAAGTTTCTTACCTGAGAAGGTAAACATCAAGAGTTCTTCTAATGGACTTCTCTGCTGCCGGGGTGAGACTGGAGCTAGACCCTACTACATCTGCAATCCTGTTACTAGGCAATGGAAGAAGCTTCCTAAATCTGATTCTAACCATGGACCAGATCCTGCCCTTGTGCTTGTCTTTAAACCCTCACTACTCAACTTTGTTGCTGAATTCAAGATTGTTTGTGCATTCCAATCTGATCTTGATGGATGTGAATTTGACATCTACTCCTCTTCTGATAATTCTTGGAAGACATCCCGTGAGATTTTCTTTGGAGATAAAAACATCATCCCTAATAGTGGTGTTCATGTTGATGGTATTCTTTATTGGCAGACAAAGTTTAGAGGAATTCTCGCCTTTGATCTTAAAAATGAGCGGTCATCACTTCTTGGTGGTTACTATTCGACTGCAGGTGGGCACTTCGGGGAGTATAAGGGGAAACTATGTTGTGCTCGACTAAGCGGACCATTGTTATGTATAGACATCCTTGCAAATGCCCACTCCAATACAATGCAGATGAATAGCAAAGCAAAAGCGTGGAACTCGAAAAAGGTAGGCTTATCCAATTCGTTGTTTGAAGGGCGTACTGGTGCTGCGAAGTTGATGTTTGTGGGAGGAGAAGTTGTGGTAATTCGATTTGGGAGTATGGTTCTTTCGTATAACTGGGATAGTAAAGATATCGAGCAATTGTCTAGCGCTGCTGAAGACTATACTGTTATGATTCCGTACGTGAACAGCCTTGTAGAGATATAGTTGAGTTTGTCTTTGGAAAGACCGACCTATGCAGTTTTAGTGGGGGTCGCTGCTATTTTCAACCTAGACTTTAAGTTTGAGTCTTTTGTTATTGAACAGTTTTCTGTGTCCGTAGGAATTGATCTTTTCATGAATGCTGGATTTATATTTCCGCTATTTTAGAATTTTATATCTCGGATATAGTATTTTTAAGATATGTTGCTGATTTTTAAGTATTTAGGTCAAAGATATAGGATCAGGTGAGACAAGTGAGACTTTTTTTTAGTGTGAGATAATTAAAAAGTGGTGACAATTTTGAAAATTTAAAAACATGGAAGGGCATTATTGTTGAAGGGAAGAGGAGGTGATGTCAGCGCTGATGTCACATCTGGAGAGAGAAAAAGTTTTTATTATTTTATTTAAAATGCATTTTCCCTCTCTTTTCGAACTCATTTTTCAAAAAAAAAGTTAAAAAGTTATACCACTGAACTTGTATTAATTAATTAGGCGTAATTAGGCGGTCATTTTGTCAGGTGTCCCTCCCGTCCAGCAACAGCCATATGTATCTCCCACTTGAGGTGAAATCCAAGGTGTATGGACCGAGATCTACACATTTGAGTCACGAGTAAGTTAAATCAGGGTGGGATTAGAGCATGAAACTGAAACAATATAACTTTGGTCTCTAAAGTTAGCTAGAATGGTTTTAGAAACCCATTTTATTCACTCTGAAAATAATCAGAACATAGGGCTAAATTAGAGTTCACAATTGCCAGCATAGAACTCATTATCAATACTAAAGGAACTCCATGCATATGTAACTGTTCTCCCAAAGCAAGCATTAATTCCAGCAAGGACACCAGTAATTATTGATGCTGCTGCACATGTAGACACCACAATCGCCCTCCGGTGCTTCAGACCACGAGTCTATGAATCAAAAGGAAATAAAAGAAGACTTTAACCATACGACCTAGATACTTTCCATGTACCCAATAGATTCATTTTCAGCATGCAGCAGCACATATGCTCCGTGTAAAGAAGAACATATAAACAAACGAACAATGTCTTCGTAGGTTTAGAGATATATGCCCACTGGATAAAGAAAGAGCGAGCAGAAAATTAAATCAATATCCCCTCAGTGCCTAATATGTTCCCAAGTCGAGGGAAGAGTATGTAGCAACTTAATGGATATAATAAGCATGGACACTACGTCATGAATAGAGCATCATTATAAAAACATCAGTGTGCTATTATACTCAACATCTCAAAACTACCTGATAGATAAATCTTGTTGCACTGCAACTTATACTGATTGAAATGCATACTGGATATCCTTGCTCCAAGAAGACAAATCCCATCTTTGACCATTCTGCAATTGGATGTGTAAAATTTACATGGTATCCCAAATATCTAACACAGAATTAAATTCCATTTAGCATCTAGTACAAATTAAAAACTCAAAACCAAAAGCCTATAAAAGACCTTAAATTAAGAATTCTAAATACTAACATCTATGACGTGTCATTAAATTATTGGTTTGGCGTACGGATGATGTGTGTATTCAAAAATTTCTCGTCATTTAGAAAAAAAAAAAAAAGCAAATTGTGTCCCATCTTACGAGTTAAGAAAGTTAAATGATGAAAAAGAAATAAACTCAGACGATTAATAGGTTATCCTTTTTTTTTGGTAAATTAGGTTATCCTTTAATTTAAGAGACTTGTTCCCATAATTCAAAATTCAATAGATAAAGTCTCAATAGGTCAATTTTGAAGAAATGGGTGTCCTTTTTTGTAGTGAAGTTGTTCGTTAGTTAGTTAGCGATTGCATAACATAACAAGTTGCCTGATTCTTCTTCATTAAGAAACATTCTTCTCAAATATTTAAACTTCTTCTCTCTCATCCAAACACAGTGAGAATGGCGTTCAATTCGTTTTTTCGCAGAGCTTCTTCTTCCATAATTCATCTTCCGATCCGGTCAACGGGATCTCAGAGAACGTACCACGGTGTAATCACTCCTCTTGAAGTTGCAAAAGGCAGTCGTATCAGCGTGACCTACCAGCAGTACTTTCTTCCATTTTTAAGATTCTTTTCGACGGACCAAGACAGCACAACAAAGAAAGCTTCTGAAGAATATCCAACTGTAAGTTATCCGTTTTTAACCAGAACCTAGAACAGCTCTTATTTTTATATAATGCAATTTCATCAATAAATCGGATTTTATTATTATATCTTGAAACTTAATTTTACAAATCAGAAAACAAAACTAAACAGAAATAAATCTTCCTAATAATGTCAAATTTGAGTTCTATATTTAAAAATGAAAATTAAAAAATGTTGTGTTGATTCTCTGACTTTGACCGTCAGTTTTTTAAGCATCACTAAACTCTTTAGATGTTATGATGTAATGACTGAAATAATATACTTCTTTGTTTGTTGAAATATTTAAAGCTTTAATGTGTTTGGTTTGTATTCCACGCCATTGTCAAAATTTCTGCATTTTTGCTCAAATGTTTTAAGCTGGTTAACATAAAGATGGTATCTTTGGAAAGGACTAAACCAAGGACCGGTTTAGGGCGGTCAGGAGCGGGCTTAAACACCTACTGTTGTGTAAATTTCCATTGATTTTTGTACGAAACCTTTATTCTAATAACGCTCATTCGAGCACCCCTAGATCCGTCATTGAGAAACCGATATGCTCACTAATCGTGTCCTTTTGTATTCTTGGAGTAGAATTTGACATTCAGTATTGTTCGAGATGAAACTTGTAGATGATGATTTGTGTTTTCCATTGATCACTCTAATGCAGGCTAAATTTCCATTTCTTATCGAAGATGGTTCTTCCAAGAGATCTATAACTCTTACGAGGAAGTTCCAAGATGAGATTATTAAAATTAATAATCTTAAAGCTTATCAGAACGTTATGGATTATCGTGAAGAAGATCGAAGTATGGCAGGTGATGAAGAATTTTATGATTATAACAAAGAACTAGTGTTACATGATAAGTCCACAGCAAACGATGGTGAATGTCTTTGTATGGATGTCAAGATTTTTCATGGGGATATACATAGAATGCGTCTCAAGTTTGATGTTCTTGCTTCCTTTGATCACCCAGCTCCTCGGATTGTTATCCGCAGAATGTTTACAAGGTAAATGGCAGAATTTAGAGTATGATAAAAAAAAATTAAATCTCTATCTATTACTAAATGTGTGTGTATTCAGGAAGAGCTCTAGAATCTCTCATTATTTTGAGAGGTGATAGCTGACATCATTTCCATTTTTTGCTATCAGTGTTGACCCGCGGCGTACTGATGAATTCAGTGAACTACATTTGGTAGATTTTGAAGACTTTCTGAAGAAAAGAGGGATAACACCTAACAATAGGACCTTTTTGTTAAATCATCTCAAGAGTCGAGGAGCTTTCGATATCGATAGAGTTTACGATGAAGTGCAAGCTGAGAAAGTTCAACTCGGAACAAAGCAGGGAGCAGATGAAGATGAATTAGAATATCTAGAGTTTTCTGATCGTACTGTTTTCGAATTCCTTTGTTTGCTTTTCTTGTGTTTTTCTGTGTGGTTTCTGTGTTCTTCTTCCTTTCTTTGCTTTTCTTGTTTTTTTTTGTGTGCTCTTTTTACCCTTTCTTTTATCCCTTTTTTTGTTTTTTATCTGTTTTTTTGTCATTATCTTAGACGAAATCCCAACTTTATGAATCGACGTGACTTGTGAAGATTCAGTTGGAATTCATAATATTATAAAAATAAAATATGTATCATGTTAAAACTCATATTAGTCTAGCATGAGTTCGGTAACTAGTTTGATGAATGCTATGAAAATAATTTGGTTTTGATTGATTGTTGTTGCACCACGTCAAAACAAAGATTTTTTCTGATTCTTGAAGGGAAGGGGATCGATGCTATTTGCGTATTGAACTTGTAAAACCATGTTAATCGTTTGATTATTAAAATGTTTCTTTTTTATTAGTTCCCTTTCTGCTAATTTATCTCCTTAGTTAAAATTAATATATATATTTTGGTGTTTTTTCTTTTTGTATCGAGGGTACCAACCTAGTTGAGATGTTCGTTCTTAAAAAAATCACCTTGTGAACCATAAGCTTATGTGCAATTTAGATTCGTCTTGTCCATTCATGTTGAAAATAAAGTTGATTCGACTCGAATTGTACAAATCGAATCGTGAATTGTAAGAGTATGCAACAATGTATTTAGTGTTTTTCCTTCTCTAGCTTTTCTTTGCGCAATCTTGTCGCTTTTTTTTATCATTTTCATCATATTTGTTGTCTGATGATCCATTTCTCTGTCATTTACGCTATAACTGTATGCATTATATACTGAAATTTGTTGAACTTGACTGAATTAAAATTTGTTAAATTGAAGTGTATCTTTTTTTTTAATTAAGAGTAGTGGATTGAAAAGAACCCAAATCCAAATATTACAAAACAAATAAAAAAAACAATGAAAATAAAAAGAAAAACTAAAACATGGAAATCCAAATATACAGTGGCGTCTTCAGTTTCATCGGCTATAGCGTTTTTCTATATTTCCCCATTTTTGTCTCTTGGTTCCTTCCTCTCTTCTCAAGGAGTTGCTCTCTTTGTCTTTGGTTATCCGTTTACTTCCCTTTTTCTCGTTTCTCTAGTTTATAAGGTTTCCTTTTGATTTGGTAGGTTCACAAGCCCCGCTCAAGAGATATATTTTATATCTTTTAATTACTAGTAAATTTATAGTTTCTTTATGCAGACAAGATTATGAAGTGAGTGTTGATTTATGCACTTGTGTTGAATAGCTTGGCAGATGCATTTGTTATTAGGAGGTGTTTGGTTAGTATATGATATTCATACTTGTAAAGACATTAAGCAATAGGTGGGCAGCCGGGGACAGGACAAGTCCGGTGCAAAACGTATTTTGGGCACCTGGGCCCTGGATGGAATTAGGTTGACTACTTGGATAGATCGAATATTCAATTTTGAGCGTCAAGATCTAACGGTGATCGAACTGTATGAACGAATACATTAATATATAATTTAACATTTGTTGGGTAAAATCTTAGTATCTTTTTCTTATTAAATCATAAATACTTTACTATTAGTCCCTAAACTAGAAACTGTTTTTTAAACTGATACCCTAAAAGAAAATTTGTCAAAGTGAGCACTCAAACTATCGTTGAACTTCCAAATTAGGACTTATCTACCGGTTGGTAATCGGTCAAAACGTTAGTCAACGTGAGTTTGACAAAATTTGACCCATTGACCATCTTTTATCCCTTCTTCTTCTTCTTCCATCATACCTTATTCTCTCTCCTCTATCTTTCTTTCTCTCACCATAACCTCTTCACTCTCCTCAAACATACATTTTTCTTTTCTCTTCTTATTTCCTCTTCTTCTCTCTTTTTTATTTTTTTTTCTTTCTGTTTTTGTTCCTTTTTTTTTCCTTCTTTTTTGGAATTTCACTTTCCCGTTGGGATCTGGAAATTCTCAGATTTTGCCAGGTCGCCGAAATCTAGGAAATTTCAGATTTCAGGAACCCACTAGAATTGGGGAAGTTCCAAAAAAGAAAAAGAAAGAAAAGAAAAATAAGAGAGAAGAAGAAGAAGAAGAAGAAGAAGAAAAAGAAGAGAAAGAAAAAAAGAAAAAGGAGAGAAGAGTAAGAAGGAAGAAGGAAGGAAAAAGGGGTAAATTACACCACAGGTATCCAAACTATGTCCATTTTCCCAAACTGGTACCTAAAAACTATTTTGTCACATATAAGTTCTCAAACTATCGATTACCTCCCAAATGAGTACTTCGTGACCTACTATAGCAGGTTTCTCATAAGTCAACAAAAGTCAATGCAAATTTAGTTGACTTTTTTCACTACTTGAGCAAAATGTCTAAATTGCCCCTCCACCTTCATCTTCTTCCTCCTCCCTCCTTTTTTTTTCTTTCTCCAATTTTTTTTTTCTCTTCTTCCTCTTTTCCTCTCCTTTTCTTTTCTAATTAATTTTCAGACCCGGCAAAGGACGGTCCGGAATCTGAAAATCCAGATTCCGACGACAAATTGATGACTCGCCGTCGGAATCTGGATTTTCAGATTCCGGACCGTCCAGGGATTTGAAAATCCCAGGTCACCGCCGGTCTGGAATTATCGGCGGCGAAATGGGATTTCCAGATCCCAGGTCGCGCTGGGATCTGGAAATCCCAGGTCGCCGCCGGTCTGGAAACCTGCGGCGACGCTGGGATTTCCATTTCCCAGCGGCAGGTCGCCGAAATCTGGATTTCCCAAATTCTGGGAGGTCCCTTTTCATGATTGTTTTTTGTTTTTAATTTTTTTTATTTTGAAAAAATGAAAAGGAAAAAGAATAAAGAAGAAGAAAGAAAATAGGTTATGGTGATAAGAGAGAGAAAGATTGGATGGAGGAAGAAGATGAAGGAGAAAGAAAGGTTGAATGGAGGTGGAGGAAGAAGATGAAGGAGGAGAGAGAAAGGTTAAATGGAGGAAGAAGAAGATGGAGGGAAAATTCGTCTTTTTAATAATTCGGTCAACTGAGTCAACCCAAAATTTGGTCAAACATACGTTGATTTCCGTTGACCAGCGTTGACTTGAGGTAAACCTGCTATAGGAGGTCACGAGGTACTCATTTGGGAGGTAATCGATAGTTTGGGTACTTATATGTGAAAAAATAGTTTTTAGGTACCAGTTTGGGAAAATGAGCATAGTTTGGATACATGTGGTGTAATTTACCCAAGAAAAAAGTAATGAATTTTATTTATTTAGCTAATTCAATTTATTTTTTTATTGAGTTGTGTTGGGCGATTTCCGCAAGTGTACGGAGTCACTCATGTAGTAATAAAAAGATCGAACCCACAGAGAAACGCTAATTACTCATTTACATTCATCGTTTACTTTATTCGTTTTCTCGAGGTTTATAGAAAAGCGATAATTTGGATTGTTGTTGATTAAACTAAACTAATTCCTAAACTAACATTTATTCCTACACTAACATCTTCAACC
Organism: Euphorbia peplus; assembly: GCA_028411795.1. NCBI lineage: Eukaryota > Viridiplantae > Streptophyta > Magnoliopsida > Malpighiales > Euphorbiaceae > Euphorbia > Euphorbia peplus. The sequence goes on along the minus strand of CP110839.1, from coordinate 20,991,834 downwards.
AACATTCATCATCCAAGCAAAGACAACGATTCATTTAAGCACCATGATCACCATGACAATTTATTCATATATACTCAACCAATTCTAAAACATAACTTAACCCGATCTCTCGATTCTTGCGATCAAGTTATCCTTACGTGACTTAACTTAACAAGATCACTGGACCTTTCCTAGACAACCTTATTAGATTAATGATTATCACATAAGTTAGATTGATTACGGTTTACTAACTGGACCTATCCTAGATTAATAAAACATAAGTTATGAACAATTTAATCATTCATTAACATGAACATATATGAAGAATACTCATTTCATAAAATTGTAATTGTCATAGCATTCATACAAAAGTAAACGGAAATTCAGAGAAAATGAACTATAACTAAGAAGGGAAAGAGGGTTGTCAATCCTTTTACTCTTCCTCGTAAGGTTTGTCAAGCCTCGGAGCGTTCTTCCTCCTCTTCTCCTCAATGAAACGATGAAAGAAGTCTATCTCTCGATTAGCACTACAATGCCATGGAATCTAGAATGAAAGGTAAGTTGTATGGTGTTTACGAATTCCCCGAAGGGAATTCGGTGGAACAAATGGAAATAACTATGAATGTGATTTCTTGTAAGAGATAATCCCTCTTGGATCTATATCTTTCTTTCGTTGGAGAATGGCGTATTTATAGCCAAAAACTCAAGGATTACATTGCTTGATGAAAGGATGAAGCTATTGGGTGATTCGGGGCGTCATTTGGGCGATAAAATACGTCTTTTGGCATGAAGAGGCGAGACGGGCGTTCCCCGTCTCGATCGAGACACTTTTTTCTTGATCGAACGCCAAAAATGGAAGGGACAGAGGCCTTGTCTCGATCGAGACACCCAAAACTACAAAAACAGCCTTGTAGTCTCGGTCGAGACAGCTCCAGCCTTCCAACTTTGAACCTGTTGTGGCCACTTTCTGCACCGAATTTGGAACAACTCAAAACATGAAAGTTGTTAGGCTATGTCTTAGCGTTCCAACGCAACTTGAAACGCCCAAAAATACGTTGGTACGAGGAAGTTATGGCCAAAATACTTCAAGTTGTCAAGGTTGCCTTGTTTGCTCGAGTAGAACTCAATTTTCGCACCAAATCAACACGTTTTCTTAGAACTTGATCCCTACACATGAAAACACAAATACAAAGGTAAAGTTGCCCCTAACCTATGTAAATCTAAGCTAAATGGATCAATTTCTTATGAATACATCGATTAAATGCCTTGAATTATAAGTACATTTTGGACTTATCAAGCTGAACTAAATGTTATCATATCCAACCAATTAACAAAAGGCCTTCACCCAAGTGAGAGTAATAAAATAATGGACTTTAACTACTCGAACTTGCCAATTCAATGTTCAGTGGGTTGTTGAATGTGGTAAAATTCAGTTCAGCTAATTTAAATAGTTAAATGTCATATCTTCTAAGTTAACTTTTACCATTTATTTCATCGCTTTTCTTTATATTACATTATTCAACTTTCATCTCCCAACACCTAAATAAAAGTTCATTAGGGTTTATTTGAGTGGTGTGCATCAAGTATTTATAAAAAGAGTTAAATGAATAAATGATAATGGGTAAATGTCCAACCGACATTTCAAAGCCTTAAATTTACAATAAAAATAACCTTTAATTCAACTTTATTTATACTATATATGGTTTCTTAAAATTGTTCAGAAAAGTCACTTTATCTACTTAATTTAAGAGACCTCCCTCCTATTAGTCTCATAAACTCAACAAATAGTATTTCGTGCTTTTAATTTATAACCAGAGGTAAACCTAATATGCGAACACTACAAATCTAGTGTTTAAAAACCGAACTAAGCCTTCGGTCGGACCGAATACGACTGCGACCTATCCATGTGGCTGATCCAGTTTTATGTATTAAGAATCATTATTATCCACAAAGAACCAACCACTAGACAATATTGACCTATTAAACCGAATGGACTCCTTTTTTGCACTTTAAAAGAAAAAAAAAATTAAAATTAACATAATTAGTAAAATATAACATAAAGTTAATTAAATCTAAAGGAAGCTCATTAGTCCCTCACTTATTTTTTCTTTCACTTGTCATAAAATTAATAAAAACTAAAAAAAAAAAAGCTCATAAAATTAAGACATTTTGATGATATACCGGATGAAGATGACAATAATTTTCACATGGTCCATGACTGACCAAGTTAATTTGATCAGTCACTGTTAATTACCGTTAAATCTAACATCATTACACAGATCTAACGGTGACTGACCAAATTAACTTGGTCAGTAAATTGACCTATTGGCGATATTTTTGTGAAATAAAAATATTCTTTTTACAACCTTGACTCGTGTGGAGAAAATGCGGGCGTGCCAGAGAAGAAAGGTTCTCAACCTACGTTTTTATGAAACGATTTTGAACATGTGCGCCATGCTAACGGATGCTTAACTAATAACGAAACGATTGGACGGGAAAAGTAAGGATTGTGAAAATGTTTCCCTTGGGTACCTAGTCGGGGTCAGCAGAACTTTGACTAGAAAACGGACCGAAACTATGTCGTAGCTTCGAAAAAGTAAACAATAAAGACAACCCAAAGATTTTGGTAAATTGACTTGTATTGAGTAAAAAAAATTTCACAAATGTCGGCCAAACTATTACAATCAAGAGATTAATAATGTCAGAATGAGAAATAGTAATAACAATTGAGCTAAAATAAGAGCAATAAAATAACTGTCGAGGCGAGTGTTGCGGTTAATACCTACGTGCTTATTAGGGCAAGTGTACCCATCGCTCAAGTAATAAAGTGAGTATTTTAGACTCGGATTATCGTACCCAAGGGATCGGGCGAAGCTAAAGTTACTAACTTTCAGTCTTAAAGATCTAATAAAGTCACAAGTAATGATTTTGAATGATTTAAAACTATGAATCTAAAGCAGGGTAATGTAATAACAATATTTAAAGGCACACATGCTACAAGTGGCTGGATCTGGATCATAGGCTACTGGTCTGGGTTTCTGGTAACAGCAAAGACTAATCTAACAGTAAAGGTTCGGCCTTTCCCACAAATATCTTTTCCTAGCTCGTTTCCAAGCCTAGGAGTTGATAACTTAGTAGATCTAGCAAAGTTATTTGGTCTAGATCTACTAAGGAATGTGTTGTCTTAGAGTTTTACTAAAAAGTTTCCTTAAATAGTAAATAACCAACATACAAATAAGGCAAGATTTCTCTAAACCACAAAAGCATGCATCTTTAGATCTAATCCGTATAGTAAACCACAAGATAGCTCATTTCTAAGCTCCACTAATGATTTTAGGAGGTTTGTTTGCAACCACTCCTCACCCGAAGCATAGATCTAAGAAAACCAAAGTTAGAATAATACTACCATAAGTAGAAACCTTTCCCAAAGCCACGATCCGTCACCTTTCACTCGCGGCCCATGCTAAGAGACTACTCACTCATGCTAAATGAACTCATAACCTCCATGGAAATGTAAAAACTAAAACTTGAAACCATTAATCTAAAGGAAGAAGAAGAGATTCGGATCCCAAAGTTGTAAGAACAACTTTCAAAGACTAAAGAAATATTACTATAAAAGGAACTAAGTAAAAAGAAAGTTGTTGCAACCTAAAAATAAACTAACATAAAATTAGAGCATAAAAGGTACACCCAAAAGCAAAAGAAAACATTGCCTTAAATAGGGAGACAAGGGTGGCAACCCTAAAAAGGCAAAAGACTAAAATGACCTTAAGAGTTTAGGTCACACTACCCTTAAAAACTGAAATTTAAATTATCCAAATTGTTGATAAGATTAACAGAATTGCCACTAGGGCTAGGTGGCATTCCACCCCTTTAATACTTCTTGCACAGCCTCCTCCGCTTCACGGCCGCAGCCTGCATCAAACACTGTCTGGATCACAGCCTTTGCGCTTCTGCAGTCCGAAAGCAGTCTACACAGCTCCAATTCGCCTACAAGGCCTCCAATGCCTAGATTCACCTTTTGTTTGCAATATTAAGCGAAATCTGCACTAAACCTTTATGAGAAAGACTTTCAAGAATATAATCATGCAAGAATAGAAGCTAAAAAGAGTGGAAAACTACGTAAAATTAGGCCTATCAGCGAGCTTGAATCTTGAGTCAGCAAGTCGATCAAAGTACCGTTTGAGGTGAAAAGTGGCAGTGTACTAGAGTATTGAACTAAGGATTTCTAATTAGATCTAGGATTTGAGTATTGGGATTATGTAAACAGGCAGGTGTTTGATAATCAGACAAGTAATTAAGACTTAGGAATAGCAAATGAAGTTAGAATCTAAGAATAAAAGCTGGAAAAACCTGAAATTGGAGACCCGGAAGCCGAATTGAGGGCTACTCTTTGGAGTGTCACATGATTGGTTGTTTTGATTGATTTTTGTTGTGTGTTTGATTGTGTTTTGAATGAAAATGGAGAAGGGTATTTATAGGTGGGGGAAAACTTGGTAGACACTCAAATTAACTACCTATAACTAACACCACTAACCCACTAACCCTAAAGAGTAGGAATAGGAAAAGGAGATCATGGGGGCATTGTTATTAGGCCACTTCCCTGACTTGAGGAGGAAGGAAAATTAGTTGCGTGCTTCTTCAGCTCGCTTCAAAAAATTCCTGCTCCTTGCTCGCTTCGCCTCTCGCAATTCTTGAAGACATTTCTAAATGCTTGGAATGTCTACTTTTTGGACCTTTTTTGATTCTTCTTGCTTTGTCATTTGGCTCGTCGAAATAACCGATCAAACATGACATTTTCATAGTCAAAGTTAGTTAAAGTTAGTTGGGGAAGTTGGAAGTTAATTCCACTTTTTAAGCCCACTAACCCACTAACTTTAACCGTAAAGACCAAGTCAACCGACCAATCATATCTTTTCTTTCTTTTTCTATTTTTCTTTTACTTTTCTTTTCTCTCAATTTACTTTCTTCTCTCGATAATGAAATGAACGAAAATGAACATGAATACTATAGGCTAAAATATAACCTAAAGTATTTATGTGAGATAAATATAAAAATTATATTTAACCCCAACAATTACCCCCGTTCTCTTTTGTGCAATGTAATTGCATAACAAGAGAAATGTTTTTGAAGAAAATAACCCCCGACTCAATCTAAACCTAGCTCTCGACATCCCGTAAGATTTGAAATCTTACTTGACTCAATGACTCAATTTAAATGAAAGAGTTAAAAACCCCAAAACCAAATAAAAAAAAAGAATTTAAGCCCAAGTAATAAACTTAAGCCCAATAAGGATAAAATATGACACTAAAGCCCACCCAACTTAATATTACCCACACACACCCAATTTAAACCTAGAATAAGTGAAGTAAAAGACAAAAAAAAATCCCTCAATTCCTCTCTGACTTAGAATTTTGGCCAAGTAGGAGAAAAAAGAGGATTTTCAATTTTGAAACTCTACTAAACCCAACCCGAATAGAATCCTAACGCTACCCGACAACCCAACCCTCCTTACTGATGAACCCTATGTGTTTTGATTATGTCCAAACGTTTCAGAAGATGAATATCTAATACTCCCTTACATATAGTTTACTATTGACTAATAATTTTTGTTTACTTAGTCTATGTGTAAGTTGCTCAGCAGGTGCTGAATGAATCATTTCTGGATTGCCTAAAGAACTCAGAAGATCAGTTTGCTGAAGTCAGAGTTTCAATAACTCAGAAGCTGGATACTCCGCTCTGAAGGCGAAGTCTGCTAAAGCTCTCCTCAGAAGTTCTCTGCAATCAGAAGTTATGCCAATTTGATCAGAAGTCTAGACAACTGGAAATAAGCTTCTGAAAGCTTAGTCACGGGTTTGTTTGAGCATTTAATGCTCTGACACTTGCATTCAATGCAAGGCGCCAAAAGTTCAAAAAGCTGTTTTGATGGAGCGCGCTTGTCTGTTCAAGAGAAACCGGAATTTCCTTGTCTACCCTTTGTTGATCTAATTGAAGAATGATTCTGTCATCCTCATCCTTGATTTCAAATCACTTACCGGATTTAGTTAAAGAACAAGGATAACGGAATCAAAGTGTTTGAAGACCGTTTGAAGACTTGACAAATTAACGGCTACAACAACTGATGTCATCTTCTTTGAAGTTTCAAACTCCACAACGGTCATCTTCAATCACTATAAATAGTAGCCAAGCTCCAATGCATCAAGACACGCATGATCATCGAGCAAAATCTTAACGCACTGTTTTAAACAAGAAAACAGAGCAACTTTCCATTCTCAATCTTTCTTAGCATAGTCTTAGTAAAGTGAGAGAGTGAAGAAAAACAAGTTCATAATAGGAATCTTGTAAACTGAGATCGTTTGTGATCTTCAGTTAGATTTAAAGAGAGAAATCTAGTTGAGATTAGAGTTGGGTGAGAAATCCAGAAAACAGAGTATTGTTTGTTCTGGTGGAAATCCTTTAACTCTTTTTAGGCTAGTCAGGACTAAGTGAGAAATTAGCTTAAGTTCTGTTGATGTAAAGGAGCTTCTGAACTTACCATAAAAGTTCTGAATAGTGGATTTATAAAATCTCTGTAGGCTGCGACCTCAGGGGACAAGACGTAGTCACAGGACTTCTGTGGCGAACTTGGATAAATCGAATTGTTCAATCAGGACCTCCTGAACTTCTTTCTCCCTCTTATACTTGTTATTATTGCCTCTGTGTACTTGCTTATATTTAGTGCTGAAACAGATTTTCTGCTAGTATCATTGTCTTTGTTCAGAAGACTGTCCAGAAGTTCTCTTACCAAACTTCTGTTGCTGAAAGCAGGCTAACTGTGTATAAGCAGAATTTTCCTCAGAAGCAAACTCTATAATTTTGCTTCTGACTCTGTGAAAGTTTGACTCTGAAAATCAAGTTTCCTTAAAAACTCAAAAAATCTCAGTTTTCAACTTAGACACCTATTCACCCCCCTCTAGGTGATTCTGTTCTTGTTAGGGCCAACAAGTGGTATCAGAGCGAAGGTCACTTCGTATATTTACTAAAGATCTAACAATCTAAGTGTAAGATCCTATCAGAATCAATAGAGATGGCTAGTAGACACCAGCCTGAGAATTCTTCTCACTTTATTGTCCCAGAAGGTTCTTCTACTACTAGACCTCCATTATTTAATGGCAACAACTACTCATACTGGAAGAAAAGGATGATGTACTTCATCCAAGCTCAGAACATGAGTGCTTGGTATGTCATCACTAATGGTGATTTCATTCCTACCAGAATGGAACAAGGTTTAGGGGATGTTGTTATTCCTCAGAGGGAATATACAGATGACATTCTAAAAAAACTCCAAACTAATGCTTCAGCAATAAATATGTTGCATTGTGCACTTACAGCTACTGAATATAACAAAGTTTCTTCTTGTGAAACTACACAGGATATTTGGAACAAGCTGGAAGTCACATATGAAGGAACAGGAAAAGTGAAGCAATCTAAAGTCAACCAACTCATGAGAGAATATGAGTTATTTGAAATGCTTGATAAAGAATCTATTTCAGACATGAACTCTAGATTCACCAAGATAGTCAATGACTTGAAGAGTTTAGGAAAGGATATTGAAGAATCTGATCGAGTGAAGAAGATTGTCAGAAGCTTACCAAGGTCTTGGCAAGCCAAGAAGACTGCTATTGAAGAAGTTCAGGATTTGAGCTATTACTTGTACGATGAGCTCATTGGGTCCTTAATCACTCATGAGATGTCATTAAAGAATCATGACTTAAGAGAAAAGTCAGAAGGAAAAAGAGTAGTCCTGAAAGCAGAATCTTCCGAAGAATCCTCTGAAGATGAGGAACTGGCTATGCTGACCAGGAAGTTCAAGAAGGCCTTTAGAAAAGGCAGAGGTGGAAACTACAAGAAGCCTTTCAGGAGCTTTGACAAGAAAACTCCTGATTCTGGTGAAAAGTTCAAGAGAGATCCAAACAAGCCAATTGTGTGCTATGGATGTCAGCAACCGGGGCACATTAAGCCTAACTGTCCGGAGCTGAAGAAAGATAAGAAAAAGTTCAAGAAAGCTATGCTGGCTGCCTGGTCAGACTCTGAGACCAGCAGTGATCCTGAAGAAAAGGAAGAGCAAGCTCAGATTTGTTTTATGGCTATTGATGAGCCAACTTCTGAAGATATCACAGGAGAAACTTCCGCACCTCCTGAAGTTACATATGATTCCGAGGTAAACATATCTTCTGAACAAAATATCTTTGATTCTCTTGAAGAACTCTATAGTATGTTCAAGTACCTGAAAAGGAAATTGGACAAGAGTGAGGCTGACAAGTTTCTTAGGTTTACTCAAGTTTATTCTGATATAAAAGTGTTAGAAGAAAAACTGTGTAAACAGTTCAGCACTTTTGCTAATGACTCTAAGGTCAAAGGCAAAGAAAAGCTGCCTCTGGGAAGTGATAAACCCCAGAAGAAGAAGAAACTTGTCACTCCCTCTCTTCTGAAAGAGATAGCTTCTCCTCCTGATGTTGGAACCTCTGAGTGTGCTGGTATAGCCTCTGAAGATGTTGGACCTTCTCAGAAGAAGAAGAAATCTCCCAAGAAGCAAAGGGAAAGATCCAAGAACCCTCCCTTTTGCAAGCTTTGCAAGAGTGATGGTCACTGGTTAAAGGATTGCAAGTACCACATTAAAAACCTCTTGCAATCTAAGATATCATTAAAACCTGCTGAAGAAAAATCTAACTCTGAAGGACCCAATAAGGATTGGGTACCTGTCACTAATTGATTGTGTTGCAGGTGGCTCTGAGTGCTCCATCAATGTCAAAGCTGTGGTACATTGACAGTGGGTGCTCAAGGCATATGACAGGTGATGAAAAAGCATTCATCACATTTGATCCTAAAAGAGGTGGAAAAGTCAGCTTTGGAGATGCTCAGAAAGGAAGGATACTTGGTTCTGGATCCATAGGAACCAACCCTCCGATCGAAGATGTCTCCCTAGTCAGAGGTCTGAAGTTCAATCTCCTCAGTGTTGCACAACTGTGTGATAAAGGTAGAGATGTTGTCTTCAGCTCCTCTGGATGTAAAATCTTGGACAGTAAGTCAAGGGAAGTTATTCTAACTGCTCCTAGAGTTGAAAATGTTTTCATGCTGAACCTTGAGAATCTTTGCAAAAATATATGCTTGATGTCCAAAGAGGATACCTCCTGGCTCTGGCATAGAAGACTTGCTCATGTGAGCATGGACCTTCTGGCCAAAGTTGCTAGAAATCAATTGGTTGAGGGTCTGCCTGAAATTAGTTTTAAAAAGAACCATTTATGCAATGCTTGCCAATCTGGTAAACAATCCAGAAGCTCTTTTAAAACTAAGAAAGTCATTTCAACTAAAAGACCTTTGGAATTACTTCATATGGATCTTTTTGGTCCTGTTCAACCAATGAGCATGGGTGGAAAGAAGTATGCCTTTGTCATTGTAGATGACTATTCAAGATTCACTTGGGTCATCTTGCTGTCTAGCAAAGATGAGTCACTTGGATGTTTCTCAGTTCTGATAAAGAAACTTGAGAATGAAAGGAATGATAAGGTTGTCCATATCAGAAGTGATAATGGTGGAGAATTCAAAAACTTCAGGTTTGAAGAATTCTGTGAAACCAAGGGAATTGATCATAACTTTTCTGCTCCCAGAACTCCTCAACAAAATGGGGTAGTTGAAAGGAAGAATAGAACTCTGGTTGAGATAGCCAGAACTATGATCAATGAAAGAAGGCTTCCTAAGTACTTTTGGGGAGAAGCTGTGAACACAGCTTGCTATGTTCTGAATAGAGTGCTAATCAGAAGCATTCTGAACAAGACCCCTTATGAACTCTGGAAAGGTCGAAAGCCTAAAATAGGTTATTTCAGAACTTTTGGTTGTAAGTGTTATGTTTTGAATACAAAAGAATATCTTTCAAAGTTTGATTCAAAGGCAGATGAGGCCATTTTTCTTGGTTACTCAACACATAGTAAAGCATATAGGGTTTTTAATAAGAGGACTCAAACTTTAGATGAATCTGTTCATGTACAGTTTGATGAGACTAACCCTGCAGATAGTAGAGCTCCTGATGAAGATGTAGTTCAAGCTCCTGAAGTTACATCTCCTGTTGAAGAAGAAGATGTTTCTCCCAGAGCTGCTGAAGTGGTTCCTCCTGTTGCTGAACAAGCTCAAGAAGAGAATCCTACTCCAGAAGTCAACTTCCTTCCAGAAGATGCTCCTATTTATGATTCAACAAATGATGAACAGGTTTCAGAAGACTCATTGGATGTACCAAGAGAAGTTAGAACTCATAGGAATCACTCCTTAGAGAACATAATTGACTCTGTTCATAATCCTGTCATGACCAGAGCTCAGCTCAGAAGATACATGGGGAATGTGGCTTTTGTGTCACTTCTGGAACCCAAGGACTTCTATGAAGCTGCTGATGATGACTCCTGGTTGATGGCAATGCAAGAAGAACTTGACCAGTTCAAAAGGTCAGAAGTTTGGACTTTGGTTCCCAGACCTAACAACATAAAGGTTGTTGGAACTAGATGGGTTCTGAAGAACAAGCTTGATGAATTTGGAAATGTTGTGAGGAACAAGGCAAGACTTGTTGCTCAAGGTTACAGTCAGCAAGAAGGCATAGATTATGGTGAAACTTTTGCTCCTGTTGCAAGATTAGAAGCCATTAGAATCTTATGTGCTTTTGCATCATACAAAGGTTTTAAGCTCTTTCAAATGGATGTGAAAAGTGCATTCTTGAATGGTTACATTGATGAGGAAGTCTATGTATCTCAACCTCCTGGTTTTGAAGATCCTAAGTTTCCTGATCATGTGTACAAGCTAAAGAAAGCCTTGTATGGACTGAAACAAGCTCCCAGAGCTTGGTATGAGAGGCTGACAAAGTTCCTTCTGTCTAAGGGATTTGTCAGAGGCTGTGTTGATACAACTCTGTTCACTCTGAAGAAGAACAAGGATATCCTTATAGCTCAGGTATATGTTGATGATATTATATTTGGTGCTACTAATGAATCTTTGTGCAGAGAGTTCAGTGACCACATGAAGGCTGAGTTTGAAATGTCTATGATGGGAGAATTAACCTTCTTCTTAGGACTTCAGATCAAGCAAAGTAATGATGGTGTGTTTATCAATCAAGCCAAGTACACTAGAGAAGTGCTGAAGAAATTTGGCATGATGGACTCTAATGCTGTTGATATTCCAATGGATGTCAGCAAAGACATTGATGATGAAGAGAAAGCTGGTAAACCTGTAGATATAAAAACCTACAGAGGTATGATTGGCTCTCTTTTATACCTAACAGCCAGCAGGCCAGATATACATTTTGCTGTGTGTTTTTGTGCTAGATATCAGTCAAAGCCAAGAGAAATTCATGATGTTGCTGTCAAAAGAATTCTCAGATATCTTAAAGGCACACCAGAAGCTGGTTTGTGGTATCCCTGTAGTTCTGATTTCACTCCTATAGGATACACAGACTCTGACTATGGTAGAGATAAATTGAAAAGGGTCAGCACTTCTGGTGGTTGTCATTTTCTGGGGGAGTGCCTAGTCTCCTGGCATAGCAAGAAGCAAACCTCTGTGGCTCTCTCAACTGCTGAAGCTGAGTATGTTGCTGCTGGAAGTTGTGTTTCTCAGATGCTCTGGATCAAGCAACAAATTGCTGACTATGGAGTCATCCCTGGAACAATTACAATCTACTGTGATAACAAAAGTGCAATTGATCTGTCAAAGAATCCTATTCAGCACAGCAGGATGAAGCATGTTCATATTAGGCATCACTTCTTAAGAGATCATGTTCTGAAGAAGGATATTATCATTACTCATGTTCCCTCTGAAGAGAATCTTGCTGACATGTTCACTAAGCCTCTGGCTGGTATGTCTTTCAGCAACTTACGAGAAGGCATTGGTATGACTTATCCCCTTCAATAACTTAGATTAATTATTTTTGTATGTCTTAAGTGATTAATCGTTTGAGATAATTAAGTTATAATTAATTCTAATCATGATTTGACTTGTAAGCATGCGTTATCTACTGCCATTTTACGGCGCTGTTCTGTGTTTAAACGGTTATCTGTTCCCTTTTAAACGGTGTTTACTTGCTTTTTGAATTGGAACGGTTTCTTGTTTGGGTATAAATAGAGGTTTTCCATACTTAGAAGTTTTTACTCTCCTTTTTCTCTGCAATTAGAATTTCCATAGACTTTCTGTGTCTTATTCTCTCTAAAATCCTAACCTAATTTCCTAAATCTTCAAAATGGCTCAAGAAATCACTGTCACTCACATCTTCTCCACTGAATCACAAAAGAAGGTTAGTGAATCTAGGGTATTCACCTCCAGGTTCTTAGATGATGAAGTTAAATCGACTGAACCCATTTCTAACTGGCTTTGTGCTCAAAATTGGAATTCATTTGTTTCTCTCGATGAATTCATTTATCCTAAGTTAGTTACAGAATTCTATCAGAACCTTCATTTCTTTTCTAATGAGGAGGATGTTTTACACTCTGTCGTCGGGGAAGTTGAGATCGAAGTCAGCAGGGCTTCCATTTCTCAAGTGATAGGGATTGATGATGAAGGAATCATCATTGGTGATGATGGATCAGCAGATGGTTTTACAGAAGCCAACTGGGCTAGGCCAGATCTGAATGCCAAGGAAACGTATGCCACCTGGTTGACTCAGCACCAGAGGTGGGCACACTATTTGACTACAAATGTTTTCCTTCCGAAGGCTGGAGGAGTAAATTGTGTTTCCAACAGGGAAAGGGTTTTTATGTGGCATCTGGTCAACCAGAAGAAAATTAATTTACCTGCCATGCTGATAAGGCAGATGAAGAATGTAAAGACCGTGAGTGCATTAGCATATGGCTCACTCCTGACAAGGTTGTTTGAGGCAGCCTCTGTGGTTATTTCAGGAGAAGGTGTTACGAGTAAGAGCACGGTTCTGAAGATGCATACCTTCAGGAACCTTACCTTTGGTGTAACTCCAAAGAAGAAAGAGAATGCCTCCTCTGTGAGTATTGCTCAGAAGGAAATTGTGGATGCTACTGTGCAGAAAGGAAAGATTGCTGCCAAGAAGGGCAAGGGAAAGAAGGGATCAAGTAAGTTGGTCCTGACTGTTGAGAAGGTGGTCGTCTCAGAACCTCTTCCCACAATGGTTCAAACAACAATCAGTGTTGAACCCTCTGGCAAGATCGTTGCTGAGAAACCTAAGGATGTTCCTGAGAAGGAAGCTCAGGATGCTGAGGAAGCACGCCTTGCTGAAAGAGAGAAGGCTGCTGAAGCTGAGAAGGTTGCAAGGGTTGTGGCTCTTGCTGATAAGAAGAGAAAACAGAAGGAAGCAGAAGACAAGTTAGCAGCTGAAAGAGAAATTGCTGCAAAGGCCAAGGCTGATGCAAGAATCATTGCATGTGCTGCTGAACTTGAGAATGTGGAGTTCTCAAAGAATGTTGAGGCTTCAAAGGAAGGAGAAGAGCTTGAGAATGTCTCTCTCTCCACTCGGATTAGCTCAAAGGCTACTGAAGAGGATGATGACTCTGAAGACATTCCTCTCTCCAGAAGAATCCCAAAGAAGAAGATGTCAGCAAAGAGAAGGTCTCTGATCAAAAAGGACTTCTCTGTTGCTTCGAGTACTGAACTGGAAGAATCAATTCCTGAAAAAGAGGACTTGGTTGATGAAGAAGACATGATGGATATGTCTGGTGAGAAGGATGCTGATGCTCCTGTTATTGAAGAACTGACTGAGGATAGTGATCAAGAGCCTGATACTATCATTCAGGATGCTATGAACTTTGCTGAAAACATCGACACTGATGATTTTCTAGATAATGTTCTTCTGGGTCAAGGGAGAAATCCTGGTGAAAGAGATGCTTCTGAGACGCTGTTCAGAATGGCTCATTTATATGCTGAGCCCATTTCAACTTTTGATCCTAATGCCTCTGAACAGGTTATCTCATCTCCTACTCTTACTCCTCATCCATCTCCCTCACTACCTTCTGTCACAGAAGTAAGTGAATCTCAGACTTTCATTCCTCCAACATCTTCAACATCTGAAGATGTTCCTCCTCCATCTACTCTTCCTTCTGGATCCTATTCAGAAGTGAATCTGTCCTCTGGACCAATCTTCACTGATTCCATTTCTACTTCTACTACTTCTTCTCTATCATCTTCTGCTGTACTTCCATCAACTGGAATTCCAGCTCCTCCCTTTTCAATACCTTTTTCAATTCCTTCAACCTTACCTCCCTGTACAAATACCTTCTCTTCCTTTTTCTCACATACAATTCCTTCCACACAAACATTTGTTCCTCCTCTCTCAACCTCTGGACATACACCTCCTGTGTGTGATCCCTTAACTTCCTCCTCCACTCCTTCAGGTTTTGCTGGGTTGTCTTCCAACTATGACTTCCTGCGCAAACACTTGAATCGAGAAGATTTGGATAACCGGTTTGGAAGTTTTGGCTTCATGGGCAGAGCTTCTGGTATTTTCGAAGCTGGAGGTGCCCCCAGTGTTGAAGATTTGAGACGAATGAGTCAGAGTGGCTCAGATGAACTGCTGAATAGATTTGCTGGTATAGGGCAAAGGACTTCTGCTGCTGACATGTATGCTCAGGGCATTGTGCTGCAAGAATTACATTCTTTGAAAGCTCAGAACCTGCAGCTCATGACTATGCTTCAAATGCAGGATCCTTCTGTTTATATACGCAATCTTTCTACACTTCATCTAGCTACATATGATGAGTTGTACAAATTGAGAGAATTAGCTCTGACTCTTCCTTCTCTGGACAATATTGCTCTTGCTTCTTCTCTGAAGGTCAATGAGAATTTGGAGATATTGGCAGAAGAAGTCAAGGAAGCAAACGAGCATTATGAGGCTCATGAGAAGATGCTCCCTAGTAAGATTGAAGACCTGCAAAGTACTGCAAATCACATTCTGAGAGAAGTGAAATCTTCTGCTCAAGGTTCTTCATCTTCAGGAGCTGCAAAGATTGTATATGACATCACTCCTGATCTCAACAATCGACTCTCCAACATTGAGTCTGCTGTATCTGCTCAGAATGCACAGATTGCTGAGCTTACTGAACTTCTGAAGGTTATGCACACTCAGGCACGTGAACAAGAGAAGACTCTTCACAATTGCTATAGGTTTGTTCGAGGACAGACTTATATTCAGAATGAGCATCTCACTGCTGCTGTGTATGCTAACAATAGGTTGATCAAGCTCCTTCTTGATGATGTTCAGAAACAGCGACCTATGTCTGGTAAGACCTTTGATCATATGAAGACCATTGATGATGACTTCAGAAGACGAATGGATATGATCAATACTGTGCGACCAACTCCTGTGCAATATCAGACTGCTCTGAATGTTCAACAAAAATTGAAGTCTCAGGGTGCTCTTGGTGTTGCTGTTGGTTCTGGTCAAACGGGGGAGAAGTCTGGTCAGAAGAGATCAAGTGCTGCTGAAGGTTCTAGTGGTGTTCCTCCTCCTCAGAAGAAACCTAGGAACTTGTAATCTTTTAGGACTTAAGCTTCTTAGCTAGGTTCTGGGTTGGGTAGTTTATGTCTTAGGACTTTTTCTGCTCCTCTGATTATTTTGCTTCTTATGTTGTCTTCTGAATTAAATTATATACACTGAATCTTCATTATACTTTCTTATGTCTCTGACTTCTTACTCTTTGCTTATGTTTCTGTTTTGACTTAGTAAATTACACTTCATTAAATCTAACAACTTGATCTTAAGTCTCTTTAAGTCTCTACAGATTGCTGAAGTTCTCCATTTACACTAAAATGGGGAGTTAATTTACTCAGAAGTTATGAAACATCTGCATCAGGAAGTTCTTTTTCTAAATCTCATGTTTTCGTTTTACCTTCTGACCACGGTTTGTCCATAACCAAAATGGGGGAGAATGTTGAACCCTATGTGTTTTGATTATGTCCAAACGTTTCAGAAGATGAATATCTAATACTCCCTTACATATAGTTTACTATTGACTAATAATTTTTGTTTACTTAGTCTATGTGTAAGTTGCTCAGCAGGTGCTGAATGAATCATTTCTGGATTGCCTAAAGAACTCAGAAGATCAGTTTGCTGAAGTCAGAGTTTCAATAACTCAGAAGCTGGATACTCCGCTCTGAAGGCGAAGTCTGCTAAAGCTCTCCTCAGAAGTTCTCTGCAATCAGAAGTTATGCCAATTTGATCAGAAGTCTAGACAACTGGAAATAAGCTTCTGAAAGCTTAGTCACGGGTTTGTTTGAGCATTTAATGCTCTGACACTTGCATTCAATGCAAGGCGCCAAAAGTTCAAAAAGCTGTTTTGATGGAGCGCGCTTGTCTGTTCAAGAGAAACCGGAATTTCCTTGTCTACCCTTTGTTGATCTAATTGAAGAATGATTCTGTCATCCTCATCCTTGATTTCAAATCACTTACCGGATTTAGTTAAAGAACAAGGATAACGGAATCAAAGTGTTTGAAGACCGTTTGAAGACTTGACAAATTAACGGCTACAACAACTGATGTCATCTTCTTTGAAGTTTCAAACTCCACAACGGTCATCTTCAATCACTATAAATAGTAGCCAAGCTCCAATGCATCAAGACACGCATGATCATCGAGCAAAATCTTAACGCACTGTTTTAAACAAGAAAACAGAGCAACTTTCCATTCTCAATCTTTCTTAGCATAGTCTTAGTAAAGTGAGAGAGTGAAGAAAAACAAGTTCATAATAGGAATCTTGTAAACTGAGATCGTTTGTGATCTTCAGTTAGATTTAAAGAGAGAAATCTAGTTGAGATTAGAGTTGGGTGAGAAATCCAGAAAACAGAGTATTGTTTGTTCTGGTGGAAATCCTTTAACTCTTTTTAGGCTAGTCAGGACTAAGTGAGAAATTAGCTTAAGTTCTGTTGATGTAAAGGAGCTTCTGAACTTGCCATAAAAGTTCTGAATAGTGGATTTATAAAATCTCTGTAGGCTGCGACCTCAGGGGACAAGACGTAGTCACAGGACTTCTGTGGCGAACTTGGATAAATCGAATTGTTCAATCAGGACCTCCTGAACTTCTTTCTCCCTCTTATACTTGTTATTATTGCCTCTGTGTACTTGCTTATATTTAGTGCTGAAACAGATTTTCTGCTAGTATCATTGTCTTTGTTCAGAAGACTGTCCAGAAGTTCTCTTACCAAACTTCTGTTGCTGAAAGCAGGCTAACTGTGTATAAGCAGAATTTTCCTCAGAAGCAAACTCTATAATTTTGCTTCTGACTCTGTGAAAGTTTGACTCTGAAAATCAAGTTTCCTTAAAAACTCAAAAATTCTCAGTTTTCAACTTAGACACCTATTCACCCCCCTCTAGGTGATTCTGTTCTTGTTAGGGCCAACACTTACCAAGTAATTCAGCCTCTTCCTCTCTTCTTTTCACGTTACAGTAACGCAAAACAGAGACCTCCATCATTCAAAAATTTCATCTCCTCCAACTTCACGGGAAATTGCGATTTCAAGCCCTTCTCCGACTCTAATGGCTTCTTCTTCCACCGGTAAGTACATTCTTCTCCTTCTTCTTCTCAAAAAATAAAAAAATCCCATGCCATAATCCCCCATAGAGGTTTCAGCCTATAGGGAATTTTTCCTCTTTGATGTTTTATCTCCTTTTGTCATGCTTGAATGGTGTTTAGATGTATATGGATGATGACTAAAGGCTTAAACTTGAAAAAGCTTGATTAGAATAACAATGGTGATGGATTTTGACATGAAAAGGCTACTTGAACTCGAAATTTTTGTGCATGGTTGATATAAGATGATGTTTTTTGGTTTTATGATGTGGTTTGATGTCGAAAATACGCTCAAACGCGTAGAATCACGAATAGGGCAGATTTGGTATGAGAATGGTGAAAATTTGTTAAAATTTGACGTTTGAAGTTCGAATTCTAAGCTATAGGGTTTCGGTTTTGGCATGGTTTAGCATAAGTTGAAATCGTAACTGAAGTAGGAAGGATTTGGTAAGAATTGATAGGAATAAAATGTGAATTCCCGCCAAAACTTACACTGTTCTTGATTTCAATTGAAAACTATACACTGCTGATTTTTTACGAAGAATATGGGCATTTACTACTTTTCCATATTCTCCAACTGCTTTGTATTTTCCTTTTTTAGCAGTCTCTTTTGACGAAAATCTTTTTTCCTGCCTTATATATATATATATATATATATATTCTTTTTCATTCTTTTTCTTGGCAGATTCGGTCTTTCTTTTCACTCTTTTTTTTGTAAAGCATAAAAAGTAGAGTTAGTAAGATGCGTACCTTGGCTTTATTGACTCCGTCGTGTCTGAATGCAGATGAGACTGATTACTCCGAATTGATCCCCTTGCAAAGCTTACTTGGGCGGCGACTGGGTTTGAAAAAGGTAAAACCTTCTTCTAGAATTGAATTTGACTTCAACTTACTCCAAGTAGCCATTTTGCCGCTAGTAATCTCTTTTCTTTATATTTTAGGACTCCAATCTCGGACTACAACGAATAGCTGATCACCAGGATCCTGCTCCAAGTCCTAGGGATTGCAGGCTATTCTCACTTGATTTTCGCCTTACTCCATAGTCGGCCAAATGTTGATTTTAGAAAAGGTACGACATCATCGAAATCAATCTTCGTTTGAAAATTAATTTGATCACTTTGACTACTTTCTAATCTCCATTTTATTTGCCAAAATCGTATCCTGGATTGAACCTGGTTGCTATCCGAGATATGTCATCTACAAGACCTCCACCCTCGATTGATGAGTCGCCACTACATCACTTTTTTTCACTTTTTCGGCTCCATATAGATTGGTGACTGATTTTCCTCAAGATGCCGCGGAGTGGATTGACTCGACCCAAAGCTCACTTAGCTTTACTTCCTCCTTCATGGTATAATCCCAACCTCATTTGATTTTTCTTTTCTCCGAGGAATGTAAAGCATAAGCTCAAGAATGTATGGCTCTCCTCTTTTTGTAATACTTATTTATTTAAAGAAAACATGATAAACTAACTAGTACAACAGTTAAAAGCATTCATAAGAATGCAAAAAGAATAGAAAAATAACACGACTAAAAAAACGGTCATAGATACTAGACAGGGCCGGCTCCAGTATTTTGAAGGCCCTAGACAAGTTACATATATATTTTTTGTATAATTTTAACAAATATAAAATTTAACATTATTTTAGAACCGACAAATACAAAATAGTAAAACGAGTAGTATATTATTAATTAGAATTTATAATCCCATATCAACCTCGCTATAACATATAAAATCAAATAAAAAATAACCTAGAGCCAGAAAATTATTACTCTTCTCGCTAATTAGTATCCATAAGATCTCTTATTAAACAAATATAATATAGTTCAACTAAAATTTGTTTCTCAACCGACAGTATGACCAAGCCATTCAATCTCTCTTCAAAAGTAATTCTCTGTTAACTTTAACTTGAAGAAATTTTTTTCGACACTAGCTATCATAACAGCTACAGTCAACATGATCATGTAAGCAATTCAATTATTAGGAAATGCAAGATGCAAATTCTTGACATATTCTAGCATTTCAGTTAATTTGGATAAGTTATCTGGTAATGATGTTCTCAGCAGTTGCAATTCTAAAAATAACTTTGTAGTTCATTAATATTTAAATCGTCTCCATCTTTAAAAAAAGAAAATCTCAGCTATAACGCAAACATGCTTCATTCTCTTATCTAATTCCATAGCTCTCAACTTGTTTAAGTTAAATAAGACATGAAGAGGTATTCTTTATATATTTTAAAATGCTAATAAATACACAAAAGTCTAATAGTAAAATAAAATGAATTATGAGGCCCTATAAGTCAGGAGGCCCTAGGCACCCGCCTGGGTGAACTCCCCCTTGTTGGCCCTATCAAGAACAGAATCACCTAGAGGGGGGTGAATAGGTGTCAAAGTTGAAAACTGAAATTTTCTAAGTTTTTCGGGAAACTTAATTTTCAGAGTCAAATTTCCTCAGAGTCAGAAGCTAGCTTACAGAAGTTGCTTCTGAGGGAAATTCTGCCTAAACACAGTTGGACTGCTTTCAGCAACAGAAGTTCTGATTTGAGAACTTCTGGACAGTCTTCTGAACAAAGACAATGATACTTTAGAGAAAATCTGTTTCAGCACTAAATATAAGCAAGTACACAGAAGCAGGAATAACAAGTATAAGAGGGAGAAAGAAGTTCAGGAGATCCTGATTGAACAATTCGATTTATCCAAGTTCGCCACAGAAGTCCTGTGACTACGTCTTGTCCCCTGAGGTCGCAGCCTACAGAGATTTTATAAATCCACTATTCAGAACTTTTATGGCAAGTTCAGAAGCTCCTTTACATCAACAGAACTTAAGCTAATTTCTCACTTAGTTCTGACTAGCCTAAAAAGAGTTAAAGGATTTCCACCAGAACAAACAATACTCTGTTTCCTGGATTTCTCACCCAACTCTAATCTCAACTAGATTTCTCTCTTTAAATCTAACTGAAGATCACAAACGATCTCAGTTTACAAGATTCCTATTATGAACTTGTTTTTCTTCACTCTCTCACTTTAACTAAGTTAAGAAAGATTGAGAATGGAAAAAGTTGCTCTGTTTTTCTTGTTAAAACAGTGCGTTGAGATTTTGCTCGATGATCACGCGTATGTTGATGCTTTGGAGCTTGGCTACTATTTATAGTGAATGAAGATGACCGTTGGTGAGTTTGAATCTTCAATAGAGATGACATCAGTTGTTGTAGCCGTTAATTTGTCAAATCTTCAAACGGTCTTCAAACACTTTGATTCTGTTATCCTTGTTCTTTAACTCAATCCGGTAAGTGATTTGAAATCAAAGAGAGGTTGACTGGAATCATTCTTCAATTGGATCAACAAAGGGTAGACAAGGAAATACTGGTTTCTTTTGAACAGACAGGCGCGCTCCATCAAAACAGCTTTTTGAACTTTTGGCGCCTTGCATTGAATGCAAGTGTCAGAGCATTAAATGCTCAAACAGAACCCGTGACTAAGCTTTCAGAAGCTGATTTCCAGTTGTCTATACTTCTGATCAAATTGGCAAAACTTCTGATTGCAAAGAACTTCTGAGGAGAGCTTTAGCGGACTTCGGCTTCAGAGCGGAACATCCAGCTTCTGAATAATTGAGACTCTAACTTCAGCAAACAGATCTTCTGAGTCCTTTAGGAAATCAAGAAATGATTCATTCAGCACCTGCTGAGAAACTTACACATAGACTAAGTAAACAAAAATATTAGTCAACAATAAACTATATGTAAGGGAGTATTAAGTTTTCATCTTCTGAAACGTTTGGACATAATCAAAACACATAGGGTTCATCATTCTCCCCCATTTTGGTTATGGACAAACCGTGGTCAGAAGGTAACAGAAAACATGAGGGTTAGAAGATGACTTCCTGATACATATGTTTCATAACCTCTGAGTAAATTAACTCCCCCATTTTAGTGTAAATGGTGGACTTCAGCAATCTGTATAAACTTAGAAAAGACTTAAGATCAAGTTGTTAGATTTAATGAAGTATAATTTACTAAGTCATAAAGAAACATAAGCAATAGATTAAGAAGTCAGAAACATAAGAAAGTATAAGAAAGATTCAGTGTATATAAGTTCATCAGAAGACAACATAAGAAACAAAATAATCAGAAGAGCAGAAAAAGTCCTAAGACAAAAACTACCAACCAAGAACCTAGCTAAGAAGCTTAAGTCCTTAAAGATTACAAGTTCCTAGGTTTCTTCTGAGGAGGAGGAACACCACTAGAACCTTCAGCAGCACTTGATCTCTTCTGACCAGACTTCTCCCCCGTTTGACCAGAACCAAGAGCAACACCCAGAGCACCCTGAGATTTCAATTTTTGCTGAACATTCAGTGCAGTCGATATTGCTGAGGAGTTGGCCTCACAGTGTTGATCATATCCATTCTTCTTCTGAAGTCATCATCAATGGTCTTCATATGATCAAAGGTCTGACCAGACATAGGTCGCTGTCTCTGAACGTCTTCCAGAAGGAGCTTGATCAGCCGATTGTTAGCATACACAGCAGCAGTAAGATGCTCATTCTGAAAATAAGTCTGTCCTCGAACAAACCTATAGCAATTGTGAAGAGTCTTCTCTTGTTCACGTGCTTGAGTGTGCATAACCTTCAGAAGTTCAGTAAGCTCAGCAATCTGTGCGTTCTGAGCAGATACATCAGACTCAATGTTGGAGAGTCGATTGTTGAGATCAGGAGTGATGTCATATACAATCTTAGCAGCCCCGGAAGATGATGAACCTTGAGCAGAAGATTTCACTTCTCTCAGAATGTGATTGGCAGTACTTTGCAGGTCATCAATCTTACTTGGGAGCATCTTCTCATGAGCCTCATAATGCTCGTTTGCTTCCTTGACTTCTTCTGTCAATATCTCCAAATTCTCATTGACCTTCAGAGAAGAAGCAAGAGCAATGTTGTCCAATGAAGGAAGAGTCAGAGCTAATTCTCTTAACTTGTACAGCTCTTCATAGGTAGCTAGATGAAGTGTAGAAAGATTGCGTATGTAGACAGAAGGGTCCTGCATTTGAAGCATAGTCATGAGCTGCAGGTTCTGAGCTTTCAAGGAGTGTAATTCTTGCAGCACAATGCCCTGAGCATACATGTCAGCAGCAGAAGTCCTTTGCCCCATACCAGCAAATCTGTTCAGCAATTCATCAGAGCCACTCTGACTCATTCTTCTCAACTCCTCAACACTGGGAGCACCACCAGCTTCGGATACACCAGAAGCTCTGCCCATGAAGCCAAAACTACCAAACCTGGTATCCAGATCATCTCGATTCATGTGTTTGCGTAGGAAGTCATAGTTGGATGACAACCCAGCAAAACAAGAAGTAGTGGAGGAGGTAGTTAAGGGATCACACACAGGAGGTGCGTGTCCAGAGGTTGAGAGTGGAGGAATTGAAGTGGTTGAGGAAGGGATTGTATGTGAGGTTGAGATGGGAGGTAGTGTGGATGGTAGTGAGAAAGATGGAGCAGTAAATCCAATTGATGGACTTACAGAGGAAGTATGGATGGAGGAGGTAGTGGATGTGGCTATGGAGTCTGTGAAAATCGGAGCAGTGTTTAGATTCACTTCTGAAAAGGATCCAGAAGGAGGAATAATTGGTGGGGGTACAACCTCAGAAGTTGAAGTTGTAGGAGGAATGGAAGTGTGAGATTCACTCACTTCTGTGACAGAAGGTAGTGAAGGAGATGGATGGGGAGTGAGAGTGGGAGATGAGATAACATGTTCAGAGGCGTTTGGATCAAACATAGAAATGGGCTCAGCAAAGATATGAGCCATTCTGATCAGCGTTTCAGAGGCATCCCTATCACCAGGGTTTCTTCCTTGATTCAGAAGAATGTTGTCAATGAAATTTTCATCATCAACATTCTCAACAAACTGTTTAGCACCCTGAAGAACCTCTTCATCTTCTGGTTCACTCTCTTCTGACAGCTCTTCAAACAGAGGAGCATCAACATCCTCTTCAGCAGACATCTCCAACATGTCTTCATCAGCAGCTTCCGGTTCCTGAACAACAGAATCCTCTAATTCAGCACTGGGGGCAACAACGAAGTCCTTTTTCCTCAGCGACCTTCGTTTTGCAACAGCCTTCTTTCCAATTCTGGTGGAGAGAGAGATATTCTCAAGTATCCGAGAGGACAGAGAGATATTCTCAAGTTTCTCTCCTTCTTCTGAAGCCTCAACTTCCTTTGAAAACTCCGCATCCTGAAGTTCAGCAGCACATGCTATAAGTCTTGCATCGGCCTTAGCCTTTGCAGCAATTTCTCTTTCAGCTGCTAACTTGTCTTCTGCTTCCTTCTGCTTTCTTTTCTTATCAGCAAGAGCCACAACCCTTGCAACCTTCTCAGCTTCAGCAGCCTTCTCTTTTTCAGCAAAGCGTGCGTCCTCAGCATCCTGAGCTTCCTTCTCAGGAACATCCTTAGGTTTCTCAGCAACGACCTTGCCAGAGGGTTCAACACTGATTGTTGTTTGAACCATCGTGGGAAGAGGTTCTGAGACAACCACCTTCTCAACAGTCAGGACCAACTTACTTGATCCCTTCTTTCCCTTGCCCTTCTTGGCAGCATTCTTTCCTTTCTGTACAGCAGCCTCAATAATTTCCTTCTGAGCAATACTCACAGAGGAGCCCTTCTCATTCTTCTTCGGAGTCACACCAAATTTGAGGTTCCTGAAGGTATGCATCTTCAGAACCGTACTCCTACTTGTAACACCTTCTCCTGAAACCACAACAGAGGCTGCCTCAAACAACCTAGTCAGAAGTGAGCCATATGCTAATGCACTCACGGTAGTTACATTCTTCATCTGCCTTATCAGCATGGCAGGTAAATTGATCTTCTTCTGGTTGACCAGATGCCACATAAACACTCTTTCCCTGTTGGAAACACCATTAACCCCTCCAGCCTTCGGAAGGAAAACATTGGTTGTCAAATAGTGTGCCCACCTCTGGTGCTGAGTGAGCCAGGTGGCATAAGTTTCCTTGGCACTTAGATCTGGTCTAGCCCAGTTTGCTTCTGTAAAACCATCTGCTGAACCATCATCACCAATGATGATTCCTTCATCATCAATACCGATCACTTGAGAAATAGAAGCCCTGCTGACCTCAATCTCAATTTCCCCGACTTCTGAGTGTAGAACATCCTCCTCATTAGAAAAGAAATGGAGGTTCTGATAGAATTCGGTGACTAACTTAGGATAAATGAATTCATCGAGAGAAACGAAAGAATTCCAGTTTTGAGCGCTAAGCCATTTTGAAATAGGTTTAGTGGATTTTACTTCATCATCTAGGAACCTAGAGGTGAATACCCTAGATTCGCTAACTTTCTTCTTTGATTCAGTTGAAAAGATGTGAGTGACAGTGATTTCTTGAGCCATTTTTTAAAATATAAGAAATTAGGTTAAGAATCTAGAGAGAAGAGAACACAGAAAATCTATGGAAATTCTAATCGCAATGAAAATGAGAGTAAAAACTTCTAAGTATGGAAAACCCCTATTTATACCCAAACAAGGAAACCGTTCCAATTCAAAAAGCAAATACACACCGTTTAAAAGGGAACAGATAACCGTTAACCACAGAACAACGCCGTAAAATGCAGTAGATAACGCATGCTTAAATGTCAAATCATGATTAGAATTAATTATCACTTAATTATCTTAAACGATTAATCACTTAAGACACACAGAAATAATTAAGCTAAGTTATTGAAGTGGATAAGTCATACCAATGCCTTCTCGTAAGTTGCTGAAAGAATTACCAGCCAGAGGCTTAGTAAACATGTCAGCAAGATTCTCTTCAGAGGGAACATGAGTAATGATAATATCCTTCTTCAGAACATGATCTCTCAGAAAGTGATGCCTAATATGAACATGCTTCATCCTGCTGTGCTGAATAGGATTCTTTGAAAGATCAATTGCACTCTTGTTATCACAGTAGATTGTAATTGTTCCAGGGATGACTCCATAGTCAGCAATTTGTTGCTTGATCCAGAGCATCTGAGAAACACAACTTCCAGCAGCAACATACTCAGCTTCAGCAGTTAAGAGAGCCACAGAGGTTTGCTTCTTGCTATGCCAGGAGACTAGGCACTCCCCCAGAAAATGACAACCACCAGAAGTGCTGACCCTTTTCAATTTATCTCTACCATAGTCAGAGTCTGTGTATCCTATAGGAGTGAAATCAGAACTACAGGGATACCACAAACCAGCTTCTGGTGTGCCTTTAAGATATCTGAGAATTCTTTTGACAGCAACATCATGAATTTCTCTTGGCTTTGATTGATATCTAGCACAAAAACACACAGCAAAATGTATATCTGGCCTGCTGGCTGTTAAGTATAAAAGAGAACCAATCATACCTCTGTAGGTTTTTATATCTACAGGTTTACCAGCTTTCTCTTCATCATCAATGTCTTTGCTGACATCCATTGGAATATCAACAGCATTAGAGTCCATCATGCCAAATTTCTTCAGCACTTCTCTAGTGTACTTGGCTTGATTGATAAACACATCATCATTACTTTGCTTGATCTGAAGTCCTAAGAAGAAGGTTAATTCTCCCATCATAGACATCTCAAACTCAGCCTTCATGTGGTCACTGAACTCTCTGCACAAAGATTCATTAGTAGCACCAAATATAATATCATCAACATATACCTGAGCTATAAGGATATCCTTGTTCTTCTTCAGAGTGAACAGAGTTGTATCAACACAGCCTCTGACAAATCCCTTAGACAGAAGGAACTTTGTCAGTCTCTCATACCAAGCTCTGGGAGCTTGTTTCAGTCCATACAAGGCTTTCTTCAGCTTGAAAACATGATCAGGAAACTTATGATCTTCAAAACCAGGAGGTTGAGACACATAGACTTCCTCATCAATGTAACCATTCAAGAATGCACTTTTCACATCCATTTGAAAGAGCTTAAAACCTTTGTATGATGCAAAAGCACATAAGATTCTAATGGCTTCTAATCTTGCAACAGGAGCAAAAGTTTCACCATAATCTATGCCTTCTTGCTGACTGTAACCTTGAGCAACAAGTCTTGCCTTGTTCCTCACAACATTTCCAAATTCATCTAGCTTGTTCTTCAGGACCCATCTAGTTCCAACAACTTTTATGTTGTTAGGTCTGGGAACCAAAGTCCAAACTTCTGACCTTTTGAACTGGTCAAGTTCTTCTTGCATTGCCATTAACCAGGAATCATCATCAGCAGCTTCATAGAAGTCCTTGGGTTCCAGAAGTGACACAAAAGCCACATTCCCCATGTATCTTCTGAGTTGAGCTCTGGTCATGACAGGATTATGAACATAGTCAATTATGTTCTCTAAGGAATGATTCCTATGAGCTCTAACTTCTCTTGGTACATCCAATGAGTCTTCTGAAACCTGTTCATCATTTGTTGAATCATAAATAGGAGCATCTTCTGGAAGGAAGTTGACTTCTGGAGTGGGATTCACTTCTTGAGCTTGTTCAGCAACAAGAGGAACCACTTCAGCAGCTCTGGGAGAAACATCTTCTTCTTCTACATCAGGAGATGTAACTTCAGGAGCTTGAACTACATCTTCATCAGGAGCTCTACTATCTGCAGGGTTAGTCTCATCAAACTGTACATGAACAGATTCATCTAAAGTTTGAGTCCTCTTATTAAAAACCCTATATGCTTTACTATGTGTTGAGTAACCAAGAAAAATGGCCTCATCTGCCTTTGAATCAAACTTTGAAAGATATTCTTTTGTATTCAAAACATAACACTTACAACCAAAGGTTCTGAAATAACCTATTTTAGGCTTTCGACCTTTCCAGAGTTCATAAGGAGTCTTGTTCAGAATGTTTATGATTAGCACTCTATTCAGAACATAGCAAGCTGTGTTCACAACTTCTCCCCAAAAGTACTTAGGAAGCCTTCTTTCATTGATCGTAGTTCTGGCAATCTCAACCAGAGTTCTATTCTTCCTTTCAACTACCCCATTTTGTTGAGGAGTTCTGGGAGCAGAAAAGTTATGATCAATTCCCTTGGTTTCACAGAATTCTTCAAACCTAAAGTTTTTGAATTCTCCACCATTATCACTTCTGATATGAACAACCTTTTCATTCCTTTCATTCTCAAGTTTCTTTATCAGAACTGAGAAACATCCAAGTGACTCATCTTTGCTAGACAGCAAGATGACCCAAGTGAATCTTGAATAGTCATCTACAATGACAAAGGCATACTTCTTTCCACCCATGCTCATTGGTTGAACAGGGCCAAAAAGATCCATATGAAGTAATTCCAAAGGTCTTTTAGTTGAAATGACTTTCTTAGTTTTAAAAGAGCTTCTAGATTGTTTACCAGATTGGCAAGCATTGCATAAATGGTTCTTTTTAAAACTAATTTCAGGCAGACCCTCAACCAATTGATTTCTAGCTACTTTGGCCAGAAGGTCCATGCTCACATGAGCAAGTCTTCTATGCCAGAGCCAGGAGGTATCCTCTTTGGACATCAAGCATATATTTTTGCAAAGATTCTCAAGATTCAGCATGAAAACATTTTCAACTCTAGGAGCAGTTAGAATAACTTCCCTTGACTTACTGTCCAAGATTTTACATCCAGAGGAGCTGAAGACAACATCTCTACCTTTATCACACAGTTGTGCAACACTCAGGAGATTGAACTTCAGGCCTCTGACTAGGGAGACATCTTCGATCGGAGGATTTGTTCCTACAGATCCAGAACCAAGTATCCTTCCTTTCTAAGCATCTCCAAAGCTGACTTTTCCACCTCTTTTAGGATCAAATGTGATGAATGCTTTTTCATCACCTGTCATATGCCTTGAGCACCCACTGTCAATGTACCACAGCTTTGACATTGATGGAGCACTCAGAGCCACCTGCAACACAATCAATTAGTGATAGGTACCCAATCCTTATTGGGTCCTTCAGAGTTAGATTTCTCTTCAGCAGGTTTTAATGATATCTCAGATTGCAAGAGGTTTTTAATATGGTACTTGCAATCCTTCAACCAGTGACCATCACTCTTGCAAAGTTTGCAAAAGGGAGGGTTCTTGGATCTTTCCCTTTGCTTCTTGGGAGATTTCTTCTTCTTCTGAGAATGACCAACATCTTCAGAGGCTATAACAGCACTCTCAGAGGTGCCAACATCAGGAGGAGAAGCTATCTCTTTCAGAAGAGAGGGAGTGACAGGTTTCTTCTTCTTCTGGGGTTTATCACTTCCCAGAGGCAGCTTTTCCTTGCCTTTGGCTTTAGAGCCATCAGCAGGAGTGCTGAACTGTTTACACAGTTTTTCTTCTAACACTTTCATGTCAGAATAAACTTGAGTAAACCTAAGAAACTTGTCAGCCTCACTCTTGTCCAATTTCATTTTCAGGTACTTGAACATACTATAGAGTTCTTCAAGAGAATCAAAGATATTTTGTTCAGAAGATATGTTTACCTCGGAATCATATGTAGCTTCAGGAGGTGCGGAAGTTTCTCCTGTGACATCTTCAGAAGTTGGCTCATCAATAGCCATAAAACAAATCTGAGCTTGCTCTTCCTTTTCTTCAGGATCACTTGCGGTCTCAGAGTCTGACCAGGCAGCCAGCATAGCTTTCTTGAACTTTTTCTTATCTTTCTTCAGCTCCGGACAGTTAGGCTTAATGTGTCCCGGTTGCTGACATCCATAGCACACAATTGGCTTGTTTGGATCTCTCTTGAACTTTTCACCAGAATCAGGAGTTTTCTTGTCAAAGCTCCTGAAAGGCTTCTTGTAGTTTCCACCTCTGCCTCTCCTAAAGGCCTTCTTGAACTTCCTGGTCAGCATAGCCAGTTCCTCATCTTCAGAGGATTCTTCAGAAAATTCTGCTTTCAAGACTACTCTTTTTCCTTCTGACCTTTCTCTTAGGTCATGATTTTTTAATGACATCTCGTGAGTAATTAGAGACCCAATGAGCTCATCATACAAGTAATAGCTCAAGTCCTGAACTTCTTCAATAGCAGTCTTCTTGGCTTGCCAAGACCTTGGTAGGCTTCTGACAATCTTCTTCACTCGATCAGATTCTTCAATGTCCTTTCCTAAACTCTTCAAGTCATTGACTATCTTGGTGAATCTAGAGTTCATATCTGAAATAGATTCTTTATCAAGCATTTCAAATAACTCATATTCTCTCATGAGTTGGTTGACTTTAGATTGCTTCACTTTTCCTGTTCCTTCATATGTGACTTCTAGCTTGTTCCAAATATCCTGTGCAGTTTCACAAGAAGAAACTTTGTTATATTCAGTAGCTGTAAGTGCACAATGCAACATATTTATTGCTGAAGCATTAGTTTGGAGTTTTTTTAGAATGTCATCTGTGTATTCTCTCTGAGGAATAACAACATTCCCTAAACCTTGTTCCATTCTGGTGGGAATGAAATCACCATCAGTGATGACATACCAAGCACTCATGTTCTGAGCTTGGATGAAGTACATCATCCTTTTCTTCCAGTATGAGTAGTTGTTGCCATTAAATAATGGAGGTCTAGTAGTGGAAGAACCTTCTGGAACTATGAAGTGAGAAGAATTCTCAGGCTGGTGTCTACTAGCCATCTCTATTGATTCTGATAGGATCTTACACTTAGATTGTTAGATCTTTAGTAAATATGCGAAGTGACCTTCGCTCTGATACCACTTGTTGGCCCTATCAAGAACAGAATCACCTAGAGGGGGGTGAATAGGTGTCAAAGTTGAAAACTGAAATTTTCTAAGTTTTTCGGGAAACTTAATTTTCAGAGTCAAATTTCCTCAGAGTCAGAAGCTAGCTTACAGAAGTTGCTTCTGAGGGAAATTCTGCCTAAACACAGTTGGACTGTTTTCAGCAACAGAAGTTCTGATTTGAGAACTTCTGGACAGTCTTCTGAACAAAGACAATGATACTTTAGAGAAAATCTGTTTCAGCACTAAATATAAGCAAGTACACAGAAGCAGGAATAACAAGTATAAGAGGGAGAAAGAAGTTCAGGAGATCCTGATTGAACAATTCGATTTATCCAAGTTCGCCACAGAAGTCCTGTGACTACGTCTTGTCCCCTGAGGTCGCAGCCTACAGAGATTTTATAAATCCACTATTCAGAACTTTTATGGCAAGTTCAGAAGCTCCTTTACATCAACAGAACTTAAGCTAATTTCTCACTTAGTTCTGACTAGCCTAAAAAGAGTTAAAGGATTTCCACCAGAACAAACAATACTCTGTTTCCTGGATTTCTCACCCAACTCTAATCTCAACTAGATTTCTCTCTTTAAATCTAACTGAAGATCACAAACGATCTCAGTTTACAAGATTCCTATTATGAACTTGTTTTTCTTCACTCTCTCACTTTAACTAAGTTAAGAAAGATTGAGAATGGAAAAAGTTGCTCTGTTTTTCTTGTTAAAACAGTGCGTTGAGATTTTGCTCGATGATCACGCGTATGTTGATGCTTTGGAGCTTGGCTACTATTTATAGTGAATGAAGATGACCGTTGGTGAGTTTGAATCTTCAATAGAGATGACATCAGTTGTTGTAGCCGTTAATTTGTCAAATCTTCAAACGGTCTTCAAACACTTTGATTCTGTTATCCTTGTTCTTTAACTCAATCCGGTAAGTGATTTGAAATCAAAGAGAGGTTGACTGGAATCATTCTTCAATTGGATCAACAAAGGGTAGACAAGGAAATTCTGGTTTCTTTTGAACAGACAGGCGCGCTCCATCAAAACAGCTTTTTGAACTTTTGGCGCCTTGCATTGAATGCAAGTGTCAGAGCATTAAATGCTCAAACAGAACCCGTGACTAAGCTTTCAGAAGCTGATTTCCAGTTGTCTATACTTCTGATCAAATTGGCAAAACTTCTGATTGCAAAGAACTTCTGAGGAGAGCTTTAGCAGACTTCGGCTTCAGAGCGGAGCATCCAGCTTCTGAATAATTGAGACTCTAACTTCAGCAAACAGATCTTCTGAGTCCTTTAGGCAATCAAGAAATGATTCATTCAGCACCTGCTGAGAAACTTACACATAGACTAAGTAAACAAAAATATTAGTCAACAATAAACTATATGTAAGGGAGTATTAAGTTTTCATCTTCTGAAACTTTTGGACATAATCAAAACACATAGGGTTCATCACCCCTGGCGCCGGCCCTGATACTAGACTTAATGCCAGTACTTGATTTAATTACTTGCAATCGATAAGCGACGACAAATAATCAATCTTGACCAAGACTAAACTGAAAATTTCTTTTTTTCTCTTTTTTGGCTACTATTTTTGACTTTTTTTTTTTTAATAAAGCAAAAACAAAACAAAATGTAATTAAAACCACAATGTGGCTCTAATTACTAATGTACAACTATGAAATGAAACATGCTAAAAAGGATTAGGAGGAATAGACAAAACCTGGTTTTGAGTTCACCGCTTCACGCAACGAATCAGATCCGAGTCCCGCTACTAACCACAATGGTTACACACTTCTCCGCCTTTTGACCATTGCTCCGTTTCACCGATGGAAATAACCATCATATAGTAATGTGTAACTGATATTTATTGCATGATTTTTTTATTTTTAAAAAACAAGAAACTAGAAACCAAATGAGAAATAAGCTATTGACATCCCAAGTAGGTTGGTACCTCAAATAGTTACAACTCAAATGGCTTTGAGAGCACGTACTAAAAAGCATGTCATGTTGTCGCTTCATACAACAAGACATTCAATAACATCTCTTCATAAATCTCATGCATTTCCATGTCGGTGATGGTATATTTGTGTCCCTCTTCCCACATAGCAAAAATTAAGTGTGCATTGACATGCAAGATAAAGAGGTATGTGAAAGAAGAAAAACCTGAGTCTTTTGGACCGTAGAAGAGCTGAACCAGACTGAAGATGAGCCAAATCATGGATCGTGAAAGAAATTCTTCATTCACGTTCACAAACTCCACAGAGTTTGTAGATTTTGGCCAAGCTTGAATAGTGGTTGGAGGCATCACTGGAGATGTTGTCGAAGGTGTTTCCGACGTACATTGTTGCGCAACTTCTTTCCTCTGACTACCCCCCAGGCCAAACACAAAAGTATATGTTCGTTGCTCTCTATGTGTGAGTTGCAATCATAGAAAATAGCATCGGCCTCTAGAGTTTCCACATTCTCATCTTGAGTGTCCTCCTGAACGGAAACATCATACGACCATTCTTCCTCCTTTTTCCTCATGATAGAATTGTGACAATTCTCCTGGGCTTCTTCTTGAATTTCTTTCGTTGTGTCTTCAACCAAGTCAGAGGGTGTGGGAGCTATATCCAATCTATTTTCTGGGAGATTATTAATATGGCCTTCCATTTCGAGTTGTCGCCTTCTTTGCCTCTGAGTAGCATGCTCCTCATTAGATTTGTCCATTCTGGCAAATAAGGCCTTTATGCGACAACCTAATGCCTCCTTGCTTGCACAAAATTCCTCGAAGTCAGTAAGTCGAACTGATGTCAGACTAGCATCCTCCAGCCGGCTCACTTCATCTTTCTCTCCTTGGGTTTCAACAACTGCTTTAGGGATACCCCCGAGTCAGAGCTATTGGAAAGATCCCCGTTCTGCAGACTAGACATAAAATCAAAGTCATAAGAGACAGATTTTTCCCCTTTAGGGATTTGTGCAACTGCATCGTGAATTTCCACCAAGTCAAAGCTACTGAAAGTGTCATCGTCACCAAGACTTGAACCAGAGTTAAACTCATAGGAAATGTCTTCCTCTTCAGCTTGGACTGGTTGTTCTACTTCTTCGTCCCCAATTGACTTTAGAGGATCTCCATCTCCAGATGGCATTTCTAAAACAAATTCTTGGTGAACTCGTTCTTCGTCATCACCCCACAAGTTTTGATTGGAACAGCCTTCGCAAAATTTTATGGCGTGATCATCAGCTCCTGTATAGCCTTCGTAACAAACAACGGAGTAAGAAAATTCCTCCTTCAGTATTCAGACACATCATTTTGATTGTAAGAAAATTTTTGTCACGTTATTGACAGGTAAGCAAGAGATGGCTTCTTGTTCCATTTTTGCTAGGTTGAATGGAGTGGTATGCTTCTTTAATTTCATTGATCGGGTTCATCGAATGAGTTTTTACATCTGGAAACATTTCTTGCCAAATATGGACTCATAATTAAGAATCAGTGTGCTGCCAAACAGCCTAGCTAAATAGGGTTTGTATACATTTTGGAGAAACTAAGTAGGGTATAAGCCTTTGGGAGTGAGTCAGAATGAGAGCTGAGTAGAATCCTCCACACCAATTCTTGTTTGAAAGATTTTTCAACTCTTGATATCAACAAGAACAATTCTCGTCCGGTAAGGTATCACTTGCTACTCAATTCTTGTTTGGGATTATTTTCCTATTTCACCAAATCTAATGATCCTGTCTCATTTTTCATGTATTTCAGTCCATTTAGATCAAATATGATTAGTTTGCAAAAAAAGAAAAAATATTTTGGATTTTATCAAATATTTTGTATCCAACAGTTTCCAGATCTGAATAAGGTTATCAATTTTTTTGGCACAAGGCATTTTATAAGCCCTAGCTCTCCTCAATCTACTTGGTTCTGAAAAAAATAATAAAATCTTTCTATGTTCTACCTTTAGTTCCAAATACGTAAATAGTAACCCGGATTGTTCATATTTTTTCTTTTTGGTTTATAGTTTTAGGATTCCCAAAAATTTTGAAGGGTTTGAGATCAATATGTTGCTTCAGTATCATACGGTAGTTAATTGTAGGGTTTGAGTATCCTCTTTCCATGAGGCAGTATTAGTGGGTTTTTGTTTGGTTACCAAACAACAATTTCCTGCCATTATTTGTTCAATGTAGGCCTTGTTTCATGTTTAACCTATGTTCTACAAAAAGATTACTTTAGTAGCGCTTCCGCGTTTCGTTTCCATTTCAAAAGTAAAAACTCCAAGACATGTTTCCGGGAGAATATTGAAAATAGGAAATGCATTTGTGGTTTAGAAAAACTGTTTCTAGTCTCCAAGCATAATCAAATTTCAATCCTGATAGGTAATTGAACGCCCACTTTCGCTAGAACTTCATAATTGGTAATAGTTTTTATTCCATAACTTATGATTATTTCTATTTTCCGCTCAATGTTGTATATCACGTAGAGTGTAAATGCAGCTCTTTTTTTGTTTGTTATTATACTAATGTTTATGAATTTCTCCCTATGTTTATAATGTTTACATTCCCCACGTGTTTCTGTTTCATATGTTCTTTTAGAAACAATGTTTCGGTGTCCGTTTCCGTGCAACATAGGTTGCAACTAGTAGAAAAATTTCCTTATTTGAATAAACACACATATTTGGTGATTCTGAAAGATATATACTTTGGCTGCAGTTGAGATCTTGTCGGGGAAACAATGCATCGAGCAAAGAAACCGAATTTGTCTGGTGCGCACAGAAACGACCAGATATACATGGAGCTCAATGAAATTATTAGGGAGAAATCTCTTCAGTACCTTCCGGCTAAATCTCTTCGTCGCTACACTGGTGTTTCTAAGGATTGGAAGCTTCATATCTCCTCTCCTTTTTTCGCTCATAGCCAATCAAATTCATTTCAGGATATATCAGGCTTCTTCTTTCAAACTGGTGCATCCGCACCATCATTTGTTTCCCTTGATGCTGCGGCTTACGGGATTCCAAATCCATCTTTGACGTTTTTACCTGATAAGGTTAACATTAAGTCTTCTTCTTATGGGCTTCTCTGTTGCCAGGGTCAAACGGGAACTAGACCCTACTACATCTGCAATCCCGTTACTCAGCGGTGGAAGGAGCTTCCAAAACCCAAAGCTTACCATGGATCAGATCCTGCCCTTGTGCTTATCTTTAAACCCTCTTTACTCAACTTTGTAGTTGAGTTCAAGCTTGTCTGTGCATTCACATCTGCACGAGTATCATCCGATCTGAATATATGTGAATTTGACATCTACTCCTCTTCTGATAATTCTTGGAGAAGATCCCATGAGAGGATTTCCCTTCCTAATCGAAAAATCATCCCTAGTAGTGGTGTTCATGCTGATGGTATTATTTATTGGAAGACGAAGTCTAGTGGAATCCTCACATTTGATCTTAAAAAAGAGCAGGCCAC
Source organism: Euphorbia peplus (assembly GCA_028411795.1). Classification (NCBI taxonomy): domain Eukaryota; kingdom Viridiplantae; phylum Streptophyta; class Magnoliopsida; order Malpighiales; family Euphorbiaceae; genus Euphorbia; species Euphorbia peplus. The sequence goes on along the minus strand of CP110839.1, from coordinate 20,956,217 downwards.
ACCTTCTGACTTCGATTGGGATGGTTATTATTGTTGTTCGGAAACTTATTTCGGGGAGTTGAACGGGAAACTATGTTGTGCTCGAGTACACCTCCCAAGATTAAATATTGAATTGCTGGAATATCCCGAGTTCAATAGTATAAAGTATAAGGAACCGGTAATCTTTGGCGGTTACTTATTTTCCTTGGATGAAGAGCTTAGTGTTATGGCAGAGCTGATGCACGTGGGAGGAAAAGTTGCGGTAATTCAGTTAGGGAGTGTGGTTGTTTTGTATAACTTGGAAACACAAGATGTGAAAGAATTGTGTGCAGCGGAAGAAAATACAAGGTGGATTCCGTATGTGAATAGCCTTGTGGAGATATAGTTGAGTTATCTTTAGAAAAAGCTATGTAATTTAGCAGGTGTTGTTGTAATTTAGAACTCAGACTTTAGCCTCAGCTTTTATATGCTTGATTAGTTGTCACAGTTTCCGTAGGAATTGTTGGTTATCTTTTCACCTACAAACTGAATTTATTCTATGCTGATGGTTTTGTTTAATCTCAGAATTGTGATCTTGAGGAAAAAATTACAGTTTGGCTTTTGCATTGGACAATTTTGTATTTCAGTGTACGCATTTCGAGTTTTGCAAATTTGGCCTTGTAACTCCATTTTCGATTGCACGGCAGCAAGCAATGCAATCAAGTTTTTGAGTAACTCTTATGTGAGATTACATCTGACGTTGAACAGATACAGAATTATACGAGGCCCCAAGCATTAAAATGTGTCCACCTATTCAAAATTTGATCCTGAATTTGGTAAATCAAATGTAAAAAATGTACACATGAATAATTGTGTTTTCTGTTATCAATAAAAGTTATAAATTGGAAACATTGTCAGAGTACGAGATGGTATTAATTTATCTTATATATTTTCAATCAAATTCAATTTTTACTTATGCTGTCGAAAACTTTGAAAGTCTTAGTTTCATGGTTGCTTGACTAACATGTTGAACATTCTAAATCTTTTTTCTAAATAAATTGCAGAAGTTTCATATCTTTTGGCATTAGCAAATTTATCTTTTTATTTTTTCTTTGTGTGTGATTAATGTACTCGTGGGAAGCTTAATTGTTGATATAGTAGTGGATATTTTTGAACTACATTTATTAGAATATTGCGTTAAATAATAGCGAAACCAACGATGATGGATATGAGATTGGACCAACGGGCTAGTTTGTCGGCCTATATATGTATCTGAGCTATACATGACCAGATAGCTTGGAGTGCATGTTGGCCCACAACATGGCATCCCGACACGGCCTTGTCAAGCTCCACGAGAATCTCGCATTTGACACACACAATTTTTATAAACACCTCAAACGTAATAAATGAGTGAACAATAATTTAACTACTCTCTCTTTCTCTATATTGTTTATTTTGGACTCCAAATCCGTTTGAAGACTCTTCTGTATCCATTTTGTCATTAATCAATATGTTCAAATTTTCGGATTAATGATCTCGATTAAACAGGAAAAAAATTTCAAATAAATCAAAAAAGAAAAAAAAGGAAAGGAGAGAGTATTTAATTCAAATAAATATATTTTCATAAGTTTAATTATTTCTTAAGCAAACATTTGAATAGGAGAAATGAAAAGGTAAAGCATAGTCATAGCCATCAGACTACCAAGCCGTGAGGAATACGACACCATAGTCATCCCTTCTTTTTCTTTCTCACTTGCAAGACTATGCTTTGAACTAAGCGTGAAATTATTCGGAAATGGAGTAGAAACTGTTTAGCTTTATCCATGTTAAACTGTTTTAGTAACTTCTCGATGTAACTTTCTTATGGTAACCTCAACTTCTGATTTTTTCTGTCAAGGAAATATATCCATACCGAGGATTCTTTTTGTGGGTCCTAAATTTTTTATAGCAAAAGACTTGCTCAACTCTTTCGTTTGCTTCCTAGTCTTATCACAATTTTGTCCCACGATCAACATGTCATTGACATAGAGAAGAAGTATGATGAATTCACAATCATCTAATCTTTTTACGAATACACAACGGTCTCAAGTAATCCTCTAATATTTATGCTCAATCATGAAGGAATCAAAATTTTGGTACCATTATCGAGTTGTCTGCTTTAGTCCGTGCAAACTCTTCTTTAGCTAGAATACTTCAAATCTTCTTTTCCTTTGACTTTCAACCCTTATAACTTCTCCATGTATATTTCTTCTTCTAAATGTCCATGAAGAAAAGCCATATTCACATCTAGCTGCTCAATTTGAAGATATAGGCTTGCAGGCAAACTGAGCATTACCCGTATAGGTGACATATTCAGTACGGGTGAGAAGATCTCTTCAAAGTCAAACCATTTCTTCTGATTGAAACCTTTCAAACTAGCCTTGTCTTGAATCTAGGCTTAGATTTTTTTTTCTTCCGTCTTCAATCGATACACCCATTTGTTCTTGAGTGACTTTCTACCTTTCGGTATGTTTACCAAATCATATGTATGGTTGATGGGTGTTTTCGGCAAGTGTATGGTGTCACTCAAGTAGTAATAAAATAGCGATCCTACAGAAAACGGCAAATGTACAAACTAATATGTCTTTATTGATACTTTGTTTGTTTTCTCTCTTTTTTTTAAAGTAAAAGCGGGTAGCACGGCGAAACGGAACGACTTAATCTCAACTAGGTGGGTACCAAGACGAGACCGCAAGCCGAGGACCGATATTATTAAAATCGAAATAGTAAAATACAAGAAAATATATTAAAAAACAGCTAAAAAGAAATGAAAAAGAAAAGAGATTAAAAAATAAAAGAAAATCAAGTCTAAGGCGAGAACCGTCTAGGAATCCGGACTTGTCTTTTGAAACCAACCCGAAAGTAGGTACGAGCAGTTTGAGTTACTGGCGGCTCTATCTGACTTACTGGCGTATATTTATCCTTTCGTCTTTTCACATTATACCGCCCTTCAGGGTCAAAATTTATATCATGAAACTCCTCAGACAAGCTAGTTTGCTTGCTATTTGAGCGCCACAATTGTTCAATTTTCTCTATATCAATCTCCTACTCCTCATGTTTTTTGTTTGTTTTCTCTTGAAATGTAGTAAATGCGATAATTGTGATTTTGTTTATTAACTAAGTAACTTTAAATATAAACTAAACGAATTCAAATCCTAATCTAATACTTTTAACCAACACATTCTTCATCCATGTAAAGTCAGCAATTGATTTAAGTATGACAATTGTAGAGACAATCTTTATAGAGTTATTGATAATCGCACAAGTTAGATTGATTACGACTGACTAACTGGACCTATATCCTAGATTAATAAAACGCCAGTGATGAACATTCTGATCATTTTACATGATAGCAACATAATCGATTATACCAAGCAATATAAGTACGTAACATTCAACCACATGAACATATATGTAGATTACATATTTATAGTATTGTAATTGTGTCAAACATACATAGATATTACAACGAAAATTCAGAGAAATAGAAGAAACTATATATCACAAAGGGAAAGAGGGTTGTCAATTATTTTTACTCTTGATCGTAAGTGTCAAGTCTTGAGGCATTCTTGGTCGCCTTCTCCTCGATGAAATTGTCTATCTCTCGATCAAAACTGCAATGCAATGGAGTCTAGAACGAAAGCTGTTTGGTGTTGATGTATGTTAAGTCCAAAATGTACTTAATTTAGCTATGTATTTCGTATATATTTTTATAACATTTCATATAGTTTTAGTGCATTTAGCTTAGAAATATCTAGGTTAGGGGCAATTTAACTACTTTGTGATTGTTTTGATGTTCAGAGCTTAATCTAGTGAAAACATGGCAATTTGATGTTAGTTCAAGCTGAAAATGAGAAAAGAAGTCGTACAAGTTCATGCAAGGTCGTGCGGAGAAGTTACGTGCAAGCTAAAGTTGGAAAAACGAAGAAAAAGTCGAGTTTTCCTTCTCTACAGCTCGCGCGCCAGAGACAACATTTGTCTCTGGTGCGCCAAGGCAAACCAGAGTTGTCTCTGGCGCGCCACTTTTTGTCTCTGGCGCGCCGAGACACAGATTCACGAAGAATTTAAGTTCTTCGTTCTCATTCGTACAACTCTTCCGAAAGCTCGTGTATCTTCGCAACGGACATGACTACTTCCTGAGGATTGTAACCCTTCGAATCACACCCTTTCATGCCTATAAATACACCCTTGATCTCTAAAATTAATGTTGTTGAACTTACTTACAAAAAGAACACAAAAATCCTTACTTACATTTCCCGTAAACCTTTACCCGTAAATTCGCCCACACACATTGTTCCAGTCGAGTATTCAGACCAGAAACTTAGTAAGATTTCGTTCTTTCCATAAGGCTTTGTAGTTTAGATCGAGAGATCAACTTTGTTCATCCGTTCATCGAGGAAAATCGAGCAAGAACGCCCTGAGGCTTGACACGTCTTCCGAGTAGAGTAAAAAGGATTGACGCCCCTTATTTCTTATAGTTGTTTATGTTCTGTCCAACTTAGATTTTCTGTTTTATCTTGTATGAATACGATATTGAGTTTATAAAGAGATTTATGTTCTTCATATGCTTATGTTGTTGAATTAATAAGTTTGCATGCTAAGTAAGATATTTACATCAAAATAGTTACTAAGTATATAAACTTGTGTTTATCATTAACTTATAATCTTGTGATACGGTTCGGTTACTTAGATTATAATCTAGTTTTACATATGTGATTGTAGTCGGTTATAAGATTAACACGAATATGTTCGGTTAGTGTATAATTGATGTTCATATATGGTTAACTTGTTTGCATGTATCGAGAGATCGAAATAAGTTATATCGAGATTAGATTAAGTATACTAAGATTATTCAGTATTGTGTTTAAGTGCTTAAATGAATTGTTGTCTTGCCTTTAGAATGAATAGAAATCCAAACATGTGCGTTTGGTGACTTGAAGTACATGTTATACGTGAATGGTACAATAAGTTGTGTTTATCAACCAAATCAATAAGGATTATCGTATTAACTATTTGTAAAAAGAAAATGAACGTGAATAAGAGAAAGTTTAAATGCATTGATCCATCTCTGTGGGTATGATCTTTTATTACTATAAGCGAAACTGTGCACTTGCAGAAATAACGCAACAATGTAGAACTTTGAACTTTTCTACACACCTAAACTATTCTTTGGATTCTGAAAATATGATTTCTGAATATCAATTTCTGCTGGAGAATGGTATATTTATAGATTACGTCTAAAGGAATGTGTTGTTTGACGAATATCTACAACACTTGGGTGATCGGAGGCGTTATTTGGACGATAGAGTAAGACTTTTGGTGTTTTAGGATAAGATTTCACGTTTTCGAGCACATATGTCGCGCCCGAGATGGTGACTTAACCAAAATTTTGGAACTTCCAACAAGTACGTCGCGCCAAAGACACTAGCTGTCTCTGGCGCGACCAGGCCTAGGATTACGCCTAAGTCTCGTCTCGTTTGAGACGACTCGATCTTTTGAGCAGAGATTCTTCCTTTGACAATTCTTGACTTGTTTTGGTCCGGATTGCACCAAATTAGCACAATTTCAATCACTTCAATCCCCGCACACGAAAGATAAATAAAAAGGTAAAACAACCCCTAACCTAGATAAATATAAGCTAAATGGATTGATTTCTCATGAATATGTTGATTAAACGTCTTGAAATATAAGCACATTTTGGACTTATCAAGTCCCCACACTTTAACTTATGCTGGTTCTCAAACAAATTCTTAGGCAAAATTTTGAGATTCCTCTATGAGAATTGATTAACTTAAGGTTAAACAAACTTTTCTCGAGAAAGTCAGACATGCATTTCATCATAAAGTCATATGATTACACAACCATTATCATCCATACTTTCTTAAGTTTGTATATAAAGCATTCGGGACAAATGAAAAGCACTCGTGTCTTTGATCTTTTAGTCTCAAGGCATTTCTAGGTATTCGTTTATTTTTTTTATCTTTGAAGTATTCCTTTATGTAAATCTTTCCTAGTCAAGACTGAGATAAGGTTGGTCTCAACCTTGACTTATAAGCTGAAATACTTTTGACCATGTCACTTAAGAAGCCACGTCCGTGACATGGGTGGACTTGGCCATGGCCAAAAGTACCGATGTAGGTTCCCTTTCATACCTCGACTACGACATGGGTGGTCGCAGTTGTTTCCAAAAAGTTAAGAATACGGCTTTTAAACTCATTTATGGCTCTAATTTCCATATTTAGTACTGAAATGCTTTGGATACCCTCATCCTATGTCGAATTAAAAGCAACACAGATAGTTTCCCTATATCTGAATTTTATTGATTTGGAAAAAGACGGAATCGAGTCAAGCACGTATAAAACGTATTTTTAAGGTAATATGACTTCAGATGAATTTTGCATATAACCTCGATTCGAACATAAGGAAAAGATATAATAAAGACATTAGTTAGGATTCGAAGAATACTTGTTTTGGGAATTTTTTCATAAAGTCATCTATGGCTATATGTTCTTCATTTCATTATCTTTTAGCAAAGTGATATGCACAAAATTTGTAATGTATATGTCAATTTTATCAGGTTGATTCGATAAGCTAAATATTTAAATGTGAATGTGATAAAATGAACGTATATAGTAAAAATTAAAGATACCGGTTGAGATACACACCGACCTTTCCACACTTGGAGGGAACTATGTTCTCAAAATATAAAAACAACAAACAAAACAAACAAAAACAACTACAAAACACAAGAAGATATTAATAAAAAAAACATAACCTAAACTAAAACATAAACTAGTACTCCCTCCATTTTTAAATGTTAATCGTTGTTGGGAAGTGCATTTTTCCACAATTGTTGACGTTTTTGTCATTAATAGTAATAAAGATTCGTGTTTTGTCAATTATGTTCCTATGCTTATATTGTTTTAAGAAAAAAAGCAAGGCAAAGGAAATTTAAGGGAGAGCAAATCACTATTTTACATGTTATGGCTAATGATATTTTAATTTCTCATATTTTTACAAAAGCGACTAACATTTGAAAACGAGGTGAGTGACATTAGGAAATAGTCTTGAAACCTCTAGCCATCTTGCGGAGGGGAATCCGGTGGTGAATCGGAGAAAGTGTGTCCTTGAGTGATCAAATACCGGTGAATTTCAAAGGGATCGATCCTTTGCCTTGTTCGGATAGATTCGATGTTGACTTGGATTTCTCCAATCGCGGCATTCATCATTTTATTTACTTCGATTACCGAATCAAGTTTACCCTTTAAATGAGCATTGGCTTCATTCATGTGATTGAGGACTTGTTTCCAACCCGGGTCTTCATCATCTTCACCATCCTCCTCATCATTATCATCTTCATTTGCATTTTCATTTTCAAGTTCTATCTCTCTTGAGTCTTTTTCCCTTTAGTAGTTCCGGAAGAACTAGCACCATCTTTTCCGAGAAAATATATACTTAGCCGTCCTCTCGAAATAAGACTTAATTTTACTATTTGAGAACGATGAAGTGCCTTAATATCCAAATTATGTAAACTCTAGTACAAACTTCAAAAGTGAAAATTTTAAATTTCTGCAACAGTTAGTGGCTGGGATGTTGAATCAAGATGCAAAAAAACATGAAAGATATGACAAAAAGTTGACCACTTTTTTCCCAAGAGAATCATATCTAAAACCCTCCATTGAAAAACGAAGCAAACATCATCTCTGATCGGCTGCAATTAATTAAGATTGACTCAAATATTTTATGGCGGAAATTGGACATCAAAAAGAAACAAAAAAAAAAAGAAAAAAAAGAAGAAGATGCATGCAAATAGATGGAGTTAGTGATTATGGATGGTTAATCAGTATGATATTTGATTTTGAGTGAAATTATACTAAAGAGGAGCCATTTTAGATGTCATGTGTAGAAGAAGATGAGTTGTAGAAATTAAGGATGAAAGTGAATTTTGTCTAAGAAGAAGACAATGAAGGTGGACTGGTTTTCTCCTTCATTTCGGACACATCATTCTGTAAGAAAATTTCTGCCACGTTATTGACAGGTAAGCAAGGGAGGGGGGATTTTTGAGAGGTTGAAAGGAGTAACGGAGTGGTATGCATCTTTAATTTCATTGGTCGGGTTCATCGAATCAGTTTTTACATCTGGAAACATTTCTTGCCAAATATGGACTCATAATTAAGAATCAGTGTGCTGCCAAACAGCCTGCCAGCTAACTAGGGTTTGTGTTTACATTTTGGAGAAACCAAGTAGGGTATAAGAGTCAGGAATGAGATCTGAGTAGAATCCTCCACACCAATTCTTGTTTGATAGATTTTTCAACTCTTGATATCAACAACAACAATCCTCGTCCGTTAAGGTATAACTTCCTACTCAACACTTGAATGCATGCGTTTGGGATTATTTTCCCCTTTCACCAAATCTAATGATCCTGTTTCATTTTTCATGTATTTCAGTCCATTTAGATCAAATATGATAGTTTGCAAAAAACGAAAAAATATTCTGGATTTTATCAAATATTTTGTATCCAACAGTTTCCAGATCTGAATAAGGTTATACTGTTTGTATCAAAAAATTTGGCATAATCCATTTTATAGGCCCTAGCTCTCCTTAATCTACTTGGTTCTGAAAAAAAAAGATAAAAAAATCTTTCTATGTTCTAAGCTAAATTCCATATACGTAAACAATAACCCGGATTAGACATATTTTTTGTTTTTGGTTTATAGTTTTAGGATGCATGACATCATTAGTTTTAAGGGTTTGAGATCAATTATGTTGCTTCACTATCAGTTCATTACACGGTAGTTAATTTCTAGGGTTTGGGAATCTTCTTTCCATGAGGCAGTATTAGTGGGTTTTTGGTTGGTTACCAAACAACAATTTCCTGCCATTATTTGTTCAATGTAGGCCTTGTTTCATGTTTAACCTATGTTCTACAAAAAGTTTACTTTAGTAGCGCTTCCGCGTTTCATTTCCATTTCAAAAGTGAAAACTCCAAGACATGTTTCCGGGAGAATATTGAAAATGGGAAATGCATTTGTGGTTTAGAAAAACTGTTTCGAGTCTCCAAGCATAATCAAATTTCAATCCTGATTGGTAATTGAACGCCCACTTTCGCTAGAACTTCATAATTGGTAATGGTTTTTATTCCATAACTTATAATTATTTCTATTTTCCGCTCAATGTTGTATATGTAGAGTGTAAATGCAACTCTTTTTTGTTTGTTATTATACTAATGTTTATGAATTTCTCCATATGTTTATAATATTTACATTTCCCACGTGTTTCTGTTTCGTATGTTCTTTTAGAAACAATGTTTCGGTGTCCGTTTCCGCGCAACATAGATTGCAACTAGTAGAAAAATTTCCTTATTTGAATAGACACACATATTTGGTGATTCTGATAGATATATACTTCGGCTGCAGTTGAGATCTTGTCGGGGAAACAATGAATCGAGCGAAGAAACCGAATTTGTCTGTTGCGCACAGAAACGACCAGATATACATGGAGCTCAAAGAAATTATTAGGGAGAAAGCTCTTGAGTACCTTCCGGCTAAATCTCTTCGTCGCTTCACTGGTGTTTCTAAGGACTGGAAGCTTCATATTTCATCTCCTTTTTTCGCTCATAGCCAATCTAATTCATTTCAGGATGTATCAGGCTTCTTCTTTCAAACTGGTGCATCCGTGCCATCATTTGTTTCCCTTGATGCTGCTGCGTACGGGATTCCAGACCCATCTTTGACGTTTTTACCTGATAAGGTAAACATTAAGTCTTCTTCTTATGGACTTCTCTGTTGCCAGGGTCAAACAGGAACTAGACCCTACTACATCTGCAATCCCGCTACTCAGCAGTGGAAGGAGCTTCCAAAACCCGAAGCTCACCATGGATTAGATCCTGCCCTTGTGCTTATCTTTGAACCCTCTTTACTCAACTTTGTAGTTGAGTTCAAGATTGTCTGTGCATTCCCATCTAAACATGTCTGTGGATCATCTGATCTTAATATTTGTGAATTTGACATCTACTCCTCTTCTAAGAAGTCTTGGAGAAGATCCTATGAGAGGGTTTCCCTTCGTGATCGAAAAATCATCCCTAATACTGGTGTTCACGCTGGCGGTATTATTCATTGGAAGATGACTGAGGGTGCAATCCTCACGTTTGATCTTAAGAAAGAGCGAGGCAAACATTCTGACTTTGGTTGGGATGGTTATTATTGTTGTTCAGATACTTATTTTGGGGAGTTGAACGGGAGACTATGTTGTGCTCGAGTACACCAACCAACATTAAATATTGAATTGCTGGAATATCCTGAGTTCAATAGTATAAAGTTTAAGGAACCGGTAATCTTTGGTGATTACTTATATTCCTTGTATGAAGATTTTTGTTGTATGGCAGACGTGATGTACGTGGGAGAAAAAATTGTGGTAATTCAGTTCGGGAATGCGGTTGTTTTGTATAACTTGGAAACTCAAGATTTGAAAGAATTGTGTGCAGCGGAAAAAAATACAAGGTTGATTCCGTATGTGAATAGCCTTGTGGAGATATAGTTGAGTTATCTTTGGAAAAAGCTATGTAATTTAGCAGGTGTTGTTGTGATTTAGAACTCAGACTTTAGCTTCAGGCTTTATATGCTTTATTAGTTGTCGCAGTCTCTGTAGGGATTGTTCGTTATCTTTTCACCTAAAAACTGGATTTATTTTTATGCTGCTGGTTTTGTTTAATGTTCAGAATTGTGATTCTGAGGAAAAAATTACAGTTTGGCTTTTGCATTGGGCAATTTTGTATTTCGGTATGCGCATTTCGAGTTTTGCAAATTTGGCCTTGTAACTCCATTTTCGATTGCGCGGCAGCAAGCAATGCAATCAAGTTTTTGAGTAACTCTTATTTGAGATTGCATCTGATGTTTTATTGGCATTTGGATTGGGTTCAATTTGCTTCTGTGTGTTTGTGGTTTTAGTGTCTTTGTGTATTTGAATATGAGGTTGAGCATGCTCAGATGGTGCCAATTGAAAACCAGTGGGTTCTTGGATAAGAATAGTAGCATCAGTATCAATAGCTTTACTACTTTCTTCCCCCATTTTTCCAGGAGGGGGAAGGTTTGTGTTCTTTCTTCTGGTCTGAGTATCAGTGGTCTCACTGAGGTGTGAGCTCACGGCAATTATGCATATTTTTTCGAATATTCGGTGTGGTTAGAATCACCAAGATCCCTGCTCAGCCCTAGTTAGGGCATTGTTATTCGAGATTCGAATAATTTTCTTATTGCGGCTAACAGCTCTTTTTGGAATGGTTTATTATGGATATTTTTTCAGATATTCAGTCTGGTTTAAGAATCACAATGATCCCCGCTCAGCCCTAGTTTAGGTGTCGTTATTCGAAGTTCGAATGGTTTCCTTATTCGACTGACAACTCTTTTTGAAATGGTTTAGTCTCTCCAAGTTCGCTGAAGCTATTGCTCTTAGGAATAACATTGAGCGAGTGCTAGAATAACTTCGCAATGTCGATTTTGAGAAGGATGTTATGGGAGTTGTGGATGATTTTCATTCTACTAAGAATACTTGACTGAGTTTGAAGTCTTAATTCTGATCGTATGAATCTTGTTAATTATCGTTCCAATTTAGAGGTGATTTTTTATCGTCAGTTAGCGAATATAGCAGCTCATACTTTAACTAGGAGTGCTCTTTCTAACGCTAACTTTCTTCATATTTTCTTTGTCTCTAGTTCCTTAGAGTCTATAATTGTTAACAACGTTTTCCATTTAATTAATGGAATTCCAGATGCAAGAATATCCTTACTATATCATTTATATTTGTTGGGTAAAATGTTTTTCTTTTTCCTATTATACAGATTGTTCCTAAATATATTATATAAGTTCAATGATTTTTCTAAGGAATTCAATGATATCTATATAGAAGTTAAACTTCAGATCTCCAAAACAGCTAATAATTCAAAAATGGATGGAGTAATAAATTAGTTTTTTTGTTGGGAATTTTTTATGGAGAGTGTCAATGAACTTCAAACACATCAGTCGGAGTTCATATGAGTATCATTCATTTTATCACTTTTCTTTACACTACATCGATCAACTTTCATTTCTCAACTCTCAAAAAAAAGTTTATTAGAAATTATTTGAATAGAATGCAACAATATTCATAGAAAAGTTAAATGGAAATGTTTTGATGGATAAATATTCAACCATGACCCTCGTTAAAACCTTAAATTTAGCATACAATAACCTTCTATCGAACTTGTTTTCAACTAAAAGTACGTATATTATTAAAGTTGTCGAGAAAAGTTACTTTGCTCTCTCAACCTAAGAAACATTTTATTCGCTCCATTAACTTCAATTAAACAAATTAAAATAATATTTTGCGTGTATGTTTTTTATTTTTGTGATAACGAGAGACAAAAGTTGACATGTGAACACCATTTAATTGCATAGACTACGAGATTGAAATCTGATTTTTTTTTTATATATTTTTTAGAATTTCCACCTCAACCAAAATGGTCTGAAAATATTTCTTTATCCTTTCGTTATCTACAACCCATTTTTGAATGCGAAAATAAGCACTGTTAAGAGAATTATACGATCTCGGGGCGATGGGCAGGCACAAAAGGCTCTTTTTTAGTCTTTGTTGTGCCTTGGAGTTGGTGGTACTTACAAATCGAAACCTTAAATTATCTACAAACCAATTCATGGATAATTACAACCAATTTCATGTACACTTTAGGACAAACTTTAAAACTGAAAATTTAAATTTCTCCAACAGTTAGTGGCTGGCATATTGAATCAACATGCAAAAAAAACATGAAACATATAACATAAAAAATTTAGATATCATGTGTAGAAGAACATGAGTTGTTGAAATAATGAAAGTGAAATTTTTTCTAACAAGACAATAGGTGGACTGGTTTTCTCCTTAAATTCAGACACATCATTTTGACTGTAAGAAAATTTCTGCCACCTTAATTATTGACAGGTAAGCAAGAGACGACAGCTTCTTATTCCATTTTTGCTACTTTGAATGGAGTGGTATGCTTCTTTAATTTCATTGATCGGGTTCGTTGCACCCGGTGCATGTACAGTTTCTCTACACCTGGAAACATTTCTTGCCAAATATGGATTTATATTTAAGAATTTTATAGTCTACCAATCCTTATTACCAAACAACCTGCTTGCTTGATAAGCTTTGGGAGAATGGGATCTGAGTAGAATCCACACCTTGTTTGCATGATTCTTGAACTCTTCATCAACAACAGCAATTCTAGTCCGGTAAGGTATGACTTGCTACTCTACTCTTTGACAAAATCTAAGCATTCGGCGGATGGCCATAATGCCATTGATCCTGTCTGATTTTTCATTTATTTGATTCCATTTAGATCAAATATGATAGATTTGCAAAAAAAAAATTCTGGTTTTAATGAAATATTTGTATCCAAAAGTTTCCAGATCTGAATAAGGTTATCCTGTTTGTTTCACAACTTGAAATTTCGTTTGCCAAATTAGCTTACAGCTTAGGTTTTTGGTTAATTATTTCATTTTATCTCTGGAATGATGATCAGTTTTTCAAGTAAATCTTTACAATTGAAACTCGGCATTTTGGCATGAGTGGTTTTCCTAGCTCTCCTTAATCTAGTTGATTGTAAAATAAATTCTTTCTATGTTCTATGTATAGTTCCAAATACGTAAATAATAACACGGAATATTCATATTTTTTCTTTTTGGTTTATACTTAAAGTATGCCTGACATTTTTGAAGGGTTTGAGATTTATGGTGCTTCACTATCAGTTCATTACATGGTAGTTATTTGTAGGGTTTGAGTATCTTCTTTCCATGAGGCAGTATTAGTGGGTTTTTTGTTGGTACCAAACAACAATTTCCTACCATTATTTGTTCAACATAGGCCTTGTTTCATGTTTAACCTATGTTCTGTTAACGTGGAGCAATTTCGCTTCACTTGACTTGTTCATTTTAGTTACTATGTATTCTTTTTTTTATCTTTAATAATATTCGGGTCTGTTTCGAGGTTTTGGCTTCGTTGGGGGTGTCAACCTAGTTGGGATGCCCGACTCCTTTTCCCCGTTATCTTACTTGGTATTTTATTCAAAAAAAATGTTTAACCTATGTTCTACAGAAAGTTCATTTTAGTAGGGCTTCCATGTTTCGTTTCCATTTCAAAAGTAAAACGTCCAAGACAGGTTTCCGGGTGAATATTGCAAATAGGAAATGCATTTTGTGGTTTAGAAAACTGTTTCCATCTCCAAACATAATCAAATTTCAATCCCGATAGGTAACTGAACGCCCTCTTTAGCTAGAACTTCATAATTGGTAATGGTTTTTATTCCATAATTTATAATTATTTCTATTTTCCGCTCAATGTTGTATACGTAGAGTGTAAATGCCAACTCTTTTTTGTTTGTTATTATACGCACCAATATTAATCCATTTTATCCCAGTTATTCCAAGACAAGGATTCAACAATCACTTACAAAAAATCACGGAACTTTGAGTACGTTGTTGAATAGAAATAAGGAATGTCAATCTTTCGTAATTTTGTCATCATCTAATTGTTTTCGAATGGATCCATTCAATGATGTAAAACATCACAATGGAATAAAACTAATGTTCATGAATTTCTCCCTATGTTTATAATATTTACACTTCCCACGTGTTTCTGTTTTGTATGTTTTTCTAGAAACAGTATGTTTCGGTAACCGTTTTCGTGCAACGTAGGTTGCAACTAGTGAAAAAATTTCCTTATCTGAATAGACACACATAATTGGTGATTCTGATAGATGTATACTTTGGCTGCAGTTGAGATCTTGTTGGGGAAAGAAATGGATCGAGTAAAGAAACCGAAGTCTGTTGGGCACAGAAATGATGAGATGTACATGGAGCTCAAAGAAATTATTAGGGAGAAAGCTCTTGAGTACCTTCCTGCTAAATCTCTTCGTCGCCACACTGGTGTTTCTAAGGAGTGGAAGCATCGTATTTCATCTCCTTTTTTCGCTCATTGCCAATCGAATTCATTTCAGGAAATATCAGGATTCTTCTGTCAAACGGATGCATCCGATGCATCATTTATTTCCCTTGATGCTTCGCTATATGGGATTCCAGACCCGTCTTTAAACTTTTTACCTGATAAGGTAACCATTAAGTCTTCTTCTTATGGACTTCTCTGCTGCCAGGGTCAAACGGGAACTAGACCCTACTACATCTGCAATCCCGTTACTCAGCAGTGGAAGGAGCTTCCAAAACCCGAAGCTAACCATGGATCAGAGCCTGCCGTTGTGCTTATCTTTAAACCCTCTTTACTCGACTTTGTAGTTGAATTCAAGCTTGTCTGTGCATTCCCATCTGAACATCTCTGTGTATCATCTGATCTTAATATATGTGAATTTGACATCTACTCCTCTTCTGACAATTCTTGGAGAAGATCCCGTGCGCGGATTTCCCTTAGTGATCGAAAAATCATCCCTAATAGTGGTGTTCTTGCTGATGGTATTATTTATTGGCAAGTGAAGCCTAGTGGAATCCTCACCTTTGATCTTAAAAAAGAGCAGGCCGCGCCTTGTTGCTTCGATTGGAATGGTTATTATACTTGTTCGAATGCTTATTTTGGGGAGTTGAACGGGAAACTATGCTGTGCTCGACTACAACTTCTAACATCAACTCTTGACATGCTGGAACTTCCCGAGTTCAAAAATACAAGGGAAATGAATAGTGGATCAAGAACATCGGATAAGGAACCGGTAATCTTAAGCAATTCCTTATTTTCCTTATATGCATACCATAATGTTACGGTAGAGCTGATGTACCTGGGAGAAACATTTGTGGTAATTCGGTTCGGGAGTGTGGTTGTTTTGTATAACTTGGAAACTGAAGATGTGAAACAATTGTGTTCTGCAGCGGAAGAGTATACAACGGTGGTTCCATATGTGAATAGCCTTGTGGAGATATAGTTGAGTTATCTTTATGAAAAAGCTATGTAATGTAGCAGGTGTTGTAATAATTTAGAACTCCGACTTTAGCTTCAGCGCCCGTTATATGCTTGATTGTCAGTCTCCGCAGGAATTGTTGGTTGTCTTTTCATCTGCAAACTGAATCTATTTTTATGTTGCTGGTTTTGTTTAATGTTCAGAATTGTGATTTTGAGGAAAAACTACAGTTTGGCTTTTGCATTGGACAATTTGGTATTTCGGTTTATGCATTTTGAGTTTTCCGAATTTGGCCTTGTGACTCCGTTTTCGAGTGCACGATAGCAAGCAAAGAAATCAAGTTTTTGAGTAACTCTTTAGTCAGATTGCATTTTGAATGAAGTGATTATCCAGAATTTGATCCTGAATTTGGTGAAATATACCAATTTTGGATGGAGAATTAACTTACTTGGTGTTTTGGTTGGGGCTATAGTTTTTGTTGTGCTGGGATATCAAATATAAATGTTGTGGAATCATCTTTCTTGTTAATTAAATTTCTATTAAGTATGAGCGATATGTTATCAAAATTCGATGTCGAATATAACCAAGATATATATATTAAACAAATTAGCAATAGAACATTGTGTTTGAATTCCAAAATCGATAAGTGTACTCTCAAAAGATTATACAATACATACATAATTGCGTTTTTGGTAGTTAATATACATGCGTTATGTAAAGATGAATAAATAAATCTTAAATGTTATAAATTGGAGACATTGTTGTTAGAATATTGCATATTCGTCCTATATTATCTTAAATGTTTTTAACCACGATCAATATTATCTTTATGTTATCAAAAGCTTGAAATATTAGTTTGACGGTTGCTCGACTATCATTTTTTTTTCAACAATTGTTTGACTATCGAACATTCTAAACATCTTTTCTAGATAAAGTGGATAAGTTTTCATATGTTTTGCCTGGTTGGATGTAACTGTATTAACAATATAATAAAAGCATTAGCAATAAACAAAAATGAAAAAGCTAAATGGGAAGCAATGAGATCCCTACCATACATACATTCTGAATTAATTAGGAAAAGAAGAAGAGGCATACATACATACATCAACAGAAAAAATTGTGCTTCCGGAGTACGGTACTTCTTTGAACCTTATCTAGAAGAACAAAGAAGTAGTTAGCCAAAACACTGATCAGCAGGCAAAGGTCCAGGAATATAGCCTCTCTCAACAAACTGCAATCCAAAAACAACTAAAATAGCAAGCAAAGACAAGTAAGAGATTCCTTCAACAGCACCCAACAAGCCATATGGACCATTAGGCAAACCTGACCCTGTTTTAGCCTTCTTGTAGATTGACCATCCTATGATTCCCACTACTACCAAGTAACTCACTCCTTCTACTGCCCCTATCGAGCCCCCTGGTCCGGGTGGTAGTCCACACCCCGTTGTTTTTAGGGTGTACAGCGACCATCCGATTACTGGGTTCGAGATTAAACCCGCTGCTATGGCTCCTATTTCTGTCACGCCGTTTGAGCTCTCAGTGCTATCATCCTTTGCCATGCTTTTGATGGTTCCGTACTTGGCTGCTGCTTTCTTCTGATTCCATCTTCTTGTTATAGATGTTGTTGTTGTTGTTGTTTTTCTGATTCTCAAACCCCCTTCATGTCCTAAGGACAACAAGACGGGGTTACATGAGGAGAGTATCAACATTCTTCAGATACACTCCAACTTTTGCTCTCTTCTTTTGTGGTTCTCAGTTTCCATTTTAATATATTATCTACTTCATTTTCTTATTTAATAAATAATAATAATAATAATAATAATAATATCAATTGGTTGTGATCTAACTCGTATACTACCATGCGTGCTCCTTGCAATTTATCAAATAAATAAATAAATAATAATAATTATAATAAATAACAAAAGAAGTATGTATTGTAAATAGTTTAAAATACCTTTTCTGAATGAAAATGGACTACAGAGCAAGATCGTGTTTTCCCCTCAAATAGTTTGGATACTTTTTAAAAATTTAAAATATATCTGACGTGACAACATCATTTCCAATAATTTAATATGTCATATATATTATAATTTAGGATCTAATGTTTATTTATGAGAGTCGGATTTTCTTATCTAAATTAAAGATTTAGTTTAATTAGTCCAGTTTAAAGGCTTTAATAAATGTAGTCGAATATAAACAATGTACAAACTCTAAAAAAATGATGTAGTCAAATATTAGAGATTTTAAGGTTTGATCAGTCAACTTTTATAGCTCGTTTGGGTGAAAAGTAATTTCAAAGGACTTCAAGTTCAAATTGTTAATTTGGCAATTTAAAAGAAGAATGTTTGTAACTGCTAAGCAATGATTTAACAGTTATTATGTTCTAAAAGGGTACATGAAACCCTAAATTCGAATCTCAAAATGGACAATATAAAACTCTCAAATAAAAAATGTCCGTACGTAGTCGCTTTTTCAATTACTATATTAAACCATTTATATTAAAAGATTTTCTTGTCCATACTAATATTACTTACCGAAAATTATCTTGTTTCTTGACGATTACTACAATAACGGCTGTTTGTTTTAACTTTCCAGCAAAACATTTAACGTTTCACTCCGAACTATATATAAAATATGTAAAATATAAATAGTGTTGCATTAGGTTTGTAAAATTTCATTAAATTGTATAAACCTAAATTTATATTATACAGAACTTAACCTAAATTACCAAATATATTTATATAACAAAAAATAAACCTAAATTTATATTATAGACAGGAATTTATTTCTTTCACAGTGTTCATCTACAAGTTATAAAAAATGAGAAGTGATCAAAATGGTCAACAACTCAAACAATAACAAAATGTGTATAATGTAAGAGCACTCAAAAATTCGACATTAGAATATTATATGGGAGAGCTAACTGGGTTGGTCCGCAGATTTTCAACACAATTGCTAAAACAACATTCCCTTCTAGGATTCCTAAGCAACCAAAAGTTGTGTAACATTTTGGAATTAGAGATTCCAGATCTCACATCTGAGCAAAACCATGCTATTGTTGAAACTTACTATAATTGAGAGGTGCAATATGGCATGAATTTCAAATAACAAAATAACCGACTACGCTGCCATCATTTGTCTCATCACTTTTCGGAGTCCCATTCCTATTCTTAGATCGCTAAAAGAGAAATAATTTGAATTGGCTTTGTTTCATTTTGTAGCTGCTTGATGGTTTAGATGATTATGAATCCATATTAGCTGTTCTTTAAATACTAGTACATTAGAGGATTAAGATTTGTCAAACAGGTGTAGAAAAGAAATCCATGAACCGGTTTTTCGGGTTTTTCCAAAACCGCACCCCAAAAACTGGATGCAGAATGGGGATGCCAAACCGCACTGTTACCACCCTAGTTTCTGGATTCTTCTCTTTGCTCCTCACCTTTCGCAAACATCACCACCACCTGCTATTTCCTAACTCTAAATCCAGAACAGGCCATTTTCCTCATTTCTTACGTCAGGTTGTAAAAATAAATTATTAGGTATTTGAACCAATTCAAAGTTATTAAACTTGAACTACTAAAATAAAAAGTAAATCCATAATACAAACCAAAATACAACAAGAAGATGCCTGATTTCTATAAACTATTTGTACAGTGGGACTATATGATATTTTTTCCCACAGTATGCATAAGGCAAGCATTATATGTCCTGTCTACTTGCTGTCTTCACTGAGGTTAGGGATTTTACCATCGTTTTGAGAGCCGATTCCTTTGAGCTCAACATGACCTGGTGCTAATTTAGGAGGTGGCTGCACAATGGATGAACACCCTGATGAAGAAGACATTGACCTAAACGGCCAACTGATCGAGCTCACTGCCCCATTTGAAAATTGGTTAGATCTACCTGTAGCCGTTAAGTCCTTGTCCATTTTAAGCTTCTCTATCTTTTCTTCCAGTTCTTGGCACTGCAACTCGTTCATATCCCCTCCCGTGCTTGCGTTCTGATTTTTCTCCCCAGGAGTTGCAAACTGAAGCCACGGCTGCCTAAAAGTTTGCCATGCACGGGGATCAGTATCCTCCTTGCTTCTGGCCGAGGCATTGTTTGTTTTATTTGGTTTGTTTTCAGCATGTTTATCTTTGTCAGAAGAGGAAGGTAGTTCCACCGGGTCAATTCTAGGTACAGATGAACGGCCGGAGGAAATTGCAGTAGTTGGAAATGCTTTCTCGAGAGGGACAGCGGGTGTATAATTAGATGGGAGAAGATCATCCCAGTTCTCCAAAAGTTCCTTATATACTTTTCTAAGGGTGACCTCAGTTAGACCAGTCACCTTACAAATCTCTGCCTGTGTTTTTCGCTTGTCTTCTAATTGACATGCCAGATAAATAGCAGCTGCAGAAATGCTAATAGGGTTTCTCCGAGTGCAGAAGCATTTGTTGATAACAACTTCTCCAATATGAGTCGCCAATTCCTACCAAAAATTTCATAATTCATTTCGACCAATACTTCATCAAATCAAAACGATGGGATCAAGTTTCAACATTTGACCCTTCAACTAGGCTGGCTCACAAGAAAAAGATTAATTCGCCTCAAAATGAACTTTGGGTCGACTAAGTTCACAACATTTTTCTAATCATATTTGAAACATGCTGATTTTTAATGCTCATACATGTCATTATAGACTACATTCCTAATTATTAAAGGCACAAACAAGTGCCTACGCGACACAGCACGCACTAAAACATAAAATACAACAAATGGTAAATCTAAAATTGAATGCAATAAATCAAATAGACCATCAAGCCAAGTTGAAGGACAAGTTGCAACTTTTTTTGCAATAGAATACATATGTCTGATCACAAACTTTAAGGAAAAACCAAAAGCAAAAACTTTAAGTTGACATTGACGAAACCATTCCAAGTTGGAAATTACCTGAGCGGATTTATTCAATTGAAGAAGAGTGCAGAATCTAGGCATATGGACAGATATTGAATTGCTATTTATAGGCTGACTCAATTGCAAAGCTTCTCCGAGTATCTTTATATATTTTCCAATCTCCTTTTGTGGCACATTGGCAGCAATTGAGATTTCCTGTCATTTCAGATACCATAAATCAACACCATATTAAGATCCCCGCGAATACTAAGCACAAATTGATTTATTACAATAGAAAGCAAAATAATACTGATGATATGGAACCAAATTCGCGCATAAAAGGAATTCATTTCCCTCAATAGAATTTGTTACCAGTCCATATTTCACAATGCGATGGGAATCGTTGATTACTCCATGTTGGCTTATATGAGTTGGTCAAATGTCATATTTGATTACCTGAAGGGTACGGGGCTCCTGGGCCTCGCGAATAGCCTGAACAAGAGCAGCAGTAGCAAGAGCTTCAACGCTACGGTTTCTCAAACAAGTAGCAGAACAACAATCCCTAAATAACTGAAAAGCATGATCAGAAATATCAAAATCCAATCCTAAAATAGAAGAAACATCAACGATCTGCATATAAGCCCTGAGATTATCAACAACCACGGACGAAGAATTAGAATTAGAATTAGAGGTAGTTAATTCGAGGGTTCGTTCAAGCTCAGCGAGGTGGCCGGAGAAGGAGAGGGAGGAGCGGAGGGAGAGAGGAGTCGGCTCAAGAGACCAAGCCGAGAAAGCCGTGATGAAGCCGGTAGGTTCGAAGGGGTCTTCTTCATCGTCGCCGTGGGGAGGTTTGGGAAGATCGGGTGTAACAAGGCATAGGGGATTATCTTGAGCTCGGATGTGGAACATATGCTGAGCTTGGAATTGACGCTCTTCTACTACTCGTCCGCACAATGTGCACTCGCTCATTGATCTCCCGCTGCTTGTGCTGCCGCAACGGGCTTGCGCCGCCGCGCAGTACGGGCATTTCATTTTTCTGGTAATCTTATTCTTATTTATTTCACACTATATATATTATATTCTACTAATGTTCTAGAAAAGCTATTCGAGGTTTTTTAAAACCTCTCGAATTTATGAATTCTTTTTAGTGACCTTCTCTTTTAATTGTAAAAACTATCTTTTTAATAGTTTTGTCTAAAAAAATTTTAAAAAATTAAGGAATTGTGCAAAAATAAGCCAACCAACACCTCCTCTAAAAAAAAAAAAACAAAAATTGAATAGGTAACACTTGGAAAAAAAGATATTAAGCTCGCCAAAGCTAACTTGTGCCCTCAAGACACAGATTTAAATATGGAATTTATTGAATTATTCCTAGCAACGTTAATTAGTGGATGTTCATTTAATTTTCCATAAGTTATTGACAGTAAATGTAATTCTTTTCCTTTTTAATCTTTTTTCTCGCCAAAGCTAACCTTGTGCCTCATGTTTAAATGTGGAATTTACTGTATTATCTCTAGCAACATTAATTAATGGATGTTCATTAGTTATTGGCACTAAATGTAATTCTTTTCCTTTTTAATCTTTTTTTTTTATGAATCGGCGGAAAGTTCTTGGCGACAAAGGTGATTTTTTAATCCCCAACTTTTCATCATCTTTCTTAATCTACTCTTATCATATTTGCCGCCAATTTGTTCAGACCATCTAACTTCTTAAGCCATTTTTTTTCTTGTTATTGTCAATTACCAATTTGCAAATTGTTTATCAACATTTTTCTATCTCTCACTCTCACGTTGCAATTAGCATTTGATGGATGAAGACTTGGATGCAAATATTTTATTTGAACCATTTTTTTCTTCTGAGGGCATTAATAAGAGATATGTAATATATCTGTGATTATTTTCATAGTTGTCTTATGTCTAAAATTTGATGAAAATATATATATATATATATATATATATATATTATTTTAAACTATAGGTTAAGTTTTGACCTCAATGAACTTCCGATAGAAGATGCAACTACAAATTGTGAAAGTCGGAGTAGTACGATGAACTTATTTGAACCATTTGTTTGACAATGTTTTGAGAGTGAACAAGAAGCTTATGCATTTTATGAAAATTATGGCAAAAGAAACGGTTTTTCTATTCGGAAAGGTAGGTTTGTAAAAAGAGATGGGGTTATAAGTAGAAGAGACTTGTTTTGTCATCGTGAAGGATTTTCAGAAAAAAAAAATTGTTAACCCATTAAAAGATCCACGAAATAGAGAGCCTTCAAGATGTGGATGCAAGGCACATATGCACATTTTACTTAAGAAAATCTTTTGAGATTTTTCCTGAACAATGGCATGTTACTAAGTTTGTCGTAGAACACAATCATAGATTGTTACTACATGACCAAGTTTGTTTTCTTCCATCATATCGCACAATATCTAAAGAAGATTAGCAAAAGATTCTTTTGTACAAAGAAGCTGGCCTTTCTATTAGGCAAACAATGAGGGTAATGGAGCTTGAAAAAAATTTGAATTATGGAGATCTTCCATTTCTTCGAAAAGACGTATATATTAATATGTGCTCCTATGTATATATTAATGTGTACTTTATTTTTTGGTAAATACTAGGTTCACCTTGCTATAGAAGCCATCGGGGAAAAACAATCACAATATATAGAGGGTCTTCTCTTTGAACTTTGTCGCCTTTGGAGGAACAAGTATATCGAGTTTTCACAAACTTTGCTTTTAAAAAGTTTCAATGAGAGTTTGAGATGGCAACTCAATATAAGGTATGTGTTGAAAGTCCAAGTGTGTTTATAGTACAACATTATGACTATTCACAATCACATGAGCAAAAAGTTTTGTGGGATGGCATTGTGGCAGAATGTAGTTGTAAAAAATCTGAGTTTTGGGGAATTATTTGCCGTCATGTGTTAACAGTATTTCTTCACAAAGATTGTTTCTGAATTCCTTTAACATATTTGTCATTACGTTGGTATGGCGATGAATATCATGAAAATGAAAGTTCTTTCATTTCTTGGAGGAGCAATGTCCGAAATTAAAATATTACCAATTGGTGTTGAAGATACTATCGGGTGTTCCCCTCGCCTATACCCAAAGGACGTCCCAAGAATAAACGGGTTAAGAGTAGCAAGGAGTTGGCCCCTAGACAAGTTAAAACTTGCAAATTCTGCAAGAGATTTGGACACAACATTACTACTTGTCGAGATAAGGAAAATTGCGATGCAAATGTTGTTTCTTCAAATATTGGAAAGAAGAGAAAGACAACTCAAGAAAATAGGAATTTGAACCATGTTTACTCTTTGAAGTTTTAGATGAAATTGAATATTAGTGCTTGTAATGCTTATAGACATTTTTGTTTTAAATATGAACCACAACTGATTTTTTTCACATTGTGTGGGTTTTTTATTTTAATATTTTATAATGCCAGTAGAATGATTTTATAACTTATTATTGGTGCATGTGGAAATTTCAAACAATTCATAACACACAAATTATAGCTAGGGAAATTAAAGAAAATATTCATACTGTAAATGATAGTTGTCTTATTTTTTTTTTGAAAAATTGATCTCTTTGCAAGTCTAAATGATGTATATATTTTCTGAAAAGTCAGATAATGTTAATTCTTGTATTTTACCGGTCTGAAGCCTAATTGGTGTTAAACAATATATTAATTTCTTTAAAAGTGAAAAAAATAATGATTATATATTCCCTTAAATGTATATAAACAAATTTAAAGCTTCTAGGCAATCAACAAAAATTACGCATTTAAGAAATTAAAAATTTCCAGATGTAAGCACTATAAATTTAATGTACTAATGAGACTTATCATATGCTAAAGGGCATAGGTTAGCCAACTCGTATTAAGCTTGCTTTACTCGCTTAACAATAGCAGAAGAACATGATAATAATATCAGAAAAAATTGATGTCCCTATATTTTTGATTAAATGGATAAGAGAATTTTATTCACTTTCGACTCAATCTTCACCTTGTCCCGTTTCTTCATCTCTATTGTCCCGTTTCCTAACCCACTCATGTTTTACCCTCGTCTTATCATGTCTCCATAGCATAGACACTTGCTGAAACAGTTACAACATATCGAGATGGATGCATATGCAAAAGCATTTCCTATATTTGGAACTCTTTTTGGACAAACACAACACTTTTTCTTTCTTCGACTCCCTTCTCCGGAATACATTAACCGCTCTTATTGCCAACCTCAAAATTTATTTTGTTTTCCTATACATTTTTTTCTTTCCCAGTACTCTTTCTAAAACACTACTCTACCGTAGACAAAGGGAGTCAAATATTATATGAATCAAGGGGCCATTTTCAAAAAAAAGAAAAAAAAAGAGCAGCAATCCTCCCTCCCTTTTTACAAACACTGCCGTAACTAATTTCTGCACAACAATTTGAGCAGCAATCCTCCCGCTCTTTTTACAAACCCACAAAACAAACTGTTGCCGAAATTGCACTTTATTACACTCATCACATTTCCAAATGAACCACACATTATGAGCATATGGCAAACTCAACAAATTATATGAACAAAATCAAAGGTTAAGGAGGTAACTATGATCATGTTCATGAAACGCCTTGAAAGGAGAGCCGATCTCGTAGAGTATCAAAAATTGAAGAAGCTGCAGTATTTTGCGCAAAACTCAATTTTAATCGACCAAGTAATTCTCCATCTTTTGCCTGAGATGCAGCATCTGCAGCTTCCTTTGCCATCCCTATCCGGGCGTAAGCCTGTGAAAAACAAGGACTGGAATTTAAGTATATTTTTGTATTACAAATATATATGATAATGAATACTAGACATGCCAAGAAACAACAATCATAACCTCAGCTTTCTCTCTGGGATCTGCTAGTTTTGGAATATATTTAAGGGCTTCGCTCTTCTCGTCAGCATCTGTGCATGCCTCCACAAAAGGTCTGTAACCTAAATATGCCCAAAGAAAAATAATGAAAAAAAAATAAGATAAGATCCTGATAATCGTAGTAGATTCAGGAGGACACGTATTGTGCAACATTGATAAAAGTATTAGTAATACAGGATTAATCGCATAGAGAATATTGCTATACTTGCAGAAAAATTCGATTATTCCAATTTCATAGACAAACACTGATCAACAAAAACTCCAAAAAAAAAACATTAACTAATTATAATTTGCAGTAGATGTTAGGAGTCGGCATTTTGGCAGTATTGATAAGTTCAAGGACAAAGTTGAAAAGAAAATAATTCCACAAATCCACTGACTCGGTGCATATCTAATCCAAGCATTGTTTAAAACAAGAAATGTTACCAATTGGTGGTCTTTTCTCCTTGGAGAACTTTTCAAGGGCATCCCAATCTCTGATAGTTGCCAAAGCAAAAACTTTAAGCCAGTACCATCTCTTCTCAGATACCTGTAGGGCATTAACAGTAACACCAATGAAATGAATGGGGATCTTAACTCAACCGATAATCATACAAGAAAAGAGATCAGTATAAGCAAGTGAACCTTAAACTCTGTTTTCACTTTATTCGCAGCTCGATGATTTCCTAACACAATGCATGTTCTAATAGTATCGCTGATACTAGAATCAACAAATATTGACTGCTTTGTCGAGACTTCCAACTCATGCTGAATCCTGCACAATTATAAGTATTCAGTACGAGAACAAACTATAATTATCACTAAAATAACAAGGCAAGAAAAATAAATTGTCAAAAAACAAAAAATTGGACATGGGAAAACATGACCAACATAACACAACACAGATTTCAGCACCCTCAAAGCAATAACATTTGTTTTACAACATGCTGATCAAAACAAATCCAAGAAACTTGGGCATTATAACTGCCATCATCCATTAAAGATTTGCCAGATTCACCTCAAGAAAGAATTTTTTCTTACACGGGGAGGAAATTATATTCATGACAACTGGTACATATAAGTACATGTACAAGAAACAACAAATAAGGTAAAATGTATCCATCCATGCTTTAAGCTTGCACAATTTTCAATCTGACACATCACTTTTATAGCTAGTGTCAACTAGTTTAATACACCTGTCATGAACTAAAATTGCAAGTTTATGCTGTGCTTATCCTGCACTTCCCACCAGTGCATTTAGAGGAAATTGATCAACAAAAATTATCCTGATCCAAAAGGATAATACCCCTTTCCAAAGACTTCCTTTCTGAAAAAGGAAATTGATTTCCTGAAATGTACAAATTTACCAGGAAAGATTTTAGACCCTATCATGTTCTTCAATTAACCATGATCAGCCATGTCAAGTAATTAACCATTCAATTCTAATTAACCATTCAATTCAAATGAACTGCTGAAATTAATTATTTGATAAAGTTGTGTTTTTTAAAAGTGAGTAATATTTGTTCAAACAAAATTCTTAACAATTCATTTTGAATTAACAATTACGATTACTTTATCATGACTTCTTATGTTCACTTCAACAGGGAAATATCCAATTCCTAAACAAAACGAAGTATGGAAAAAAACCTACTTAAGTATGTACCATATACTGTTGCCACAAGTGCACATTACCACCATCAAGCATCAGTAAGCAGCATTTGCCACCTCTAGCTGATCACTTGAAATCTCCAAATTCAATTGTTTTGTGCTACTTTTTACTCATAATGTTATAATATAAATTCTTTACATCAGAAAGAACATAAATCCTTATTACCGTGATCCAGTAATAATTAAAATAATTGCAATAAAAGAACAAAAACCATTCTCCTAAGCATGTTATTTTGTGCCAATATAATGTAGTAAACAAAATAAAAAAATCATCT
Source organism: Euphorbia peplus (assembly GCA_028411795.1). Classification (NCBI taxonomy): domain Eukaryota; kingdom Viridiplantae; phylum Streptophyta; class Magnoliopsida; order Malpighiales; family Euphorbiaceae; genus Euphorbia; species Euphorbia peplus. The sequence goes on along the minus strand of CP110839.1, from coordinate 20,928,608 downwards.
AGTCAATAAGAAATCAAATAGACAAATTTTAACTTGACAAAGACCGGAATCAATTTTTTGCAAAGATCAAAAGTTACATAGTAACTAATGAGAACTAAAAGAGCAAAGCAATTGATTGACAAAATAACTGATTAAGAATGCCCCACAATTTGTTTGGGGCTGACAGGTAATGCATAAAAATGTAGCAACACAATTTCTTGCAACATTATCAAATCATAGTTTTAATAAAAATAGTTAAATTTATGTGGTGATTAGACCCCTTAAGTTTTGGCATCCCCTACCTCAACAATTTTGCGTGCTCTTCAGCAGCTTTTGACTCAAACGTGTGTTCCTTGGTCTCATTAAAAAGGCTCTGTGCCTTTTCAATGAGCTTTATTCGTGGACCATGGAGTGGAGATCCTTTACTAGCCATTGGATTTTTTCCTAGTTCCCATGATTCTTTCCATAAAAGAAATGCCACATCCTGCAACAATGGTTATATCAAGTGAACACATTAGGTTGACAATGAATGTACAGCTTAAACTCATAATTGTTGAAATCTGTCCCATGCCATTCTGGATTCTATTTGTGTAAAATTTATTCTTTAACTAAAACAAACTCTTCATATTATAAGTTGTAAATATAAATCATGTTTCTTCATCAACCCTACAGAAAAATATTTACAAATTAGCCATTATTAGAAACTTGAAACCTACTTGAAGCTGCCCAGTGGATAGAAAGAAGTCCTTCAGAAATTCATGCTTGTAGAACCTAGGAGAAATCATGACAACATATTCAATAATAATAAAAAAGCTTGGAAGTTGTGGCTGACAACAGAAAAAATTAAAGCATTAGAGAAATCATATGTTGAACATGCACCAAAATATAACAAAAAGCAGATCCTTGATTATAAGAATAGCAATAATCATATCGCATGGATGCACTACCTATAAAGAGATGTTCCTTAGTTCACAATATGCTTAAAGATAAACTAAAGATATATCACATTAATTCACCTGAGGACAAAGACAGAATCTTTATGTTACAAAACAATATTGTAGAAAGAGATCAATTAAACGTTGCTTTGCTACAATTTAGGAGTAACTCCTTATTTAGGCTATATTTTAGACAAAGAAACGTTTGTCATTTTGTTTAGGAAGATTATCTAGTTTAGGAAAAATACTTTATTTACTTTTCTATTTTCCTAAAGAGCAGTTTTACTAAGCAGGAGCTCTTACCTATTGAAATCTCTTTGGTCTCCTATAAGAGACAGCAGCGTTTCAATAAAATTTAACGTGAATTTGAGTAAAAACCAGAATTAGGGACTTAGGGTGATCTCTCACAAATCACCATTATCGAGTCTTAGAGGTAGGCTTTTTGAAGAAGGGGAAAAGTAAGCGAAATCAAGGATTTTACATGTGCAAAGACCTATGATGAGATCATATTTGCGGGACCATACCAAATATGCTCACTGATAACTGATAATAGCAATAAGCATACTAATATCACATGCATCACATGAGGATAAAGACATCTTTCCTATTTAAAATATGCCCATTGATATGTTACATCTCAATTGGCAACAGCTCAAACATTCATGGTCTATCATGGTTCTTTTGTATTATGTCTTGCCAGAGATAATAATAATAATAATAATATTAATAATAATAATATATAAACAAAACACTTGAGGACCTTATCACGAATGGCTCCTTTACATGGCGTCAGAGCCTCTTGGACTAAGAGATCAACAGCTCAAATCAAATCCCAGCAACAATATATATTTATGAAATTTAACCACATGGCAGAACGGGCCTCTACTGTGCATATTTTAAGCCAAATAGACATTTGCATGTGAGATTTTAAAACTATTATTGGACTTTAAACCTATCAGCTTAAGCTTTTGGGTCGCATGATTCTTTGAAACCCTTTACTGATTCACGAGTCTTATCAACAATAAATCAAGGCATCAAATAGTCATCAGCTCGTAGCTAATATCAAGGCTCCTACACTCAATTACATCACCAATTATCACAATCAATCAACATGCACACTTTAAATTGTGACCAGTCACTAATCCATTCAGCCTTCACTCCAAGTACAATAATTTCAATTACCAACGTGCATAGCCTACAACTGTACTTGAGCTAAGCAACTAAAATAGCTCATGTGCAGTATGCACTTTCAAAACTGTTCATCGTAAAGAAGAAAATAATGAAAACCAGAAACTTTTCGGAAGAAATAACTTCAATGTATACACCTACCGTGAATAGACTATAAACAAATCACGTGCTACTGGTCTCGCTTGTATAGTTCCGAAAAATTCTAAAGCTGGCCTCTGAATCAAGGACAAATGCATTAGAAAACAACTAATTAACCAGAGCATACAGCGCCATCAATATTGCCCTGCCTTATAGACACAAGAAATATAAGTTGCAAACACCATACCTTGAGCCAAATATGAAACAGGACAAGGTAAACAAGGTCAGTATCACCACTATCAATCGCCTTTGTAAGGGCTGTATCTTCTTCTCCAATGCTTAACAAAAGAGGAACTTGTTTGGAGGAGCGTGGTTCATTTTCAACAAGCATAGCAGCCAACTTCCTGCGGCCACTCTTATCAGCGTGGGCAGCAACTGCTGCATATGATATACCTTTTGATAGTCTTAGCTGCAAAACAAATGACCACATGTTTCACTTGTTAAATTAAGTTGCCTGCTAAAGTTTTACAATGTAGCCCATAATATTGTCAAAGGAAGAATTAACCTTATCAAGCAAGATTTCAAGAAGAGTTGCATCAGGAATTGATAGAGAAGCCGTTATCTTTGAACATGCCCAATGCATTATCACTACCTCCTATACCAACATAAAGAAGAAAAAGTCAATTCACATAATGGTTTCGACGTTTCGTATTTTACCAATAAATGACTACTGCAATCGAGGTCATCTAGCCAGTTCACAATATGATAACAAAGCAATTGCCAAACTCCTTTCTAACATCCAAAGAGCTTGAAACAACATGCAATTTAATACTGCTTTATTCAGGAAAAACATAACTTCAATGCTTTCCACAAGCATACCAGACATGATACTCATAAACAGAACTCAGGAAAAATTAAGTATAAATACTAAACAGACTTAATTGTGCTTTAAATTTAATATTGGGGTCATTTGGGACATATAAGGAAGGTGTATATGCTTATCCTGCTTTAAATTCTAACTCAACTATTTTGCAATTTCTAGTTGTGTTGATGAGTTTCCTTTTTGTATTATCTTTCAGCCCCATACGAGACCTTGGTTTAGAATATTATCGGCCCTTGTTTTCCACTTGCATCCGGATGCTCAAAAGATTAGAACTCGTCTTGACAGCTCGCGGAAACTTCAGCATTGGTAACATCCAGATTAATAAAAGAAAAGAATTACAATCCCATTCTTAACCATTTCCCCTCTTCCTTGCCCCTCTACTAAACTCAAAATAATGTATGTCCGATTGCTTTGCTTATCATATTGTTATATCTATTTTGCAGCTTATCACTGAAATTAACAAGAACTAAGATTACATGAATTGATGTTTGAATTTTCTCTACTCATTTGGACATCTTTTCGAAAGCAGTCCACATAATGGAGCTAGCTTTAACCGTTATAGGTGATCACCTAATTATACTGCTGTCATCAGATAAAACCAAAATCTATCTTGATATCTAGCATGTGACCTGCCCCACAACCTTGGCTCGACGGATTGTGCATACCAGAAGAACAACAAAGATAATGGAAAAAATTGGTAATTGATGGTTCCATGCTTACTTGATTCATTCCAAGGTACTCTGATATTCGTAACGCAAGAAGGTGATGATGAGCATTAATCAAACGACCAATCAGCACAGGTGCTGTAAGCGACTGAATGCAAGAGATTTGTTCAGTATATCAGTAAATACATGCAAGTGGAATGTTGAAATTGGAAGCCCAATTAGGACAGACTGAACCTTGTATTGTCGGATACTTAGAGGGACACCAATCTCAGGGGCATGCACAGCATTTAAGACTCTTAAAGTTTTGCACATCTCCTGAATGCGGTCACGTTGAAAATTACTTCCAAAGCCAACTGTATTTCAATATCAAGAATAGGAATCAGAAGAAATAAAAGGGAAAAATACACCTAAATACCACAACATATCATTGCAAATCAGTATGGGAAGAAAGAAGCATAAATGTATATCTAAGGAACCAGGAACAGAAATCATCACATGGGAAGTACACTTGTAAAGATGTCAAAAGCATATGATACGAATTCCAGCACATTGGTAACAGATAAACTTATATATATAGTCCCGAATACACTGCTTTGAAGATCCTATGATTGTCTCTCTGGCCATACATAGTACGAAAAGTAAATATAACATAAGCTATGAATGGCATAAACAATAGTGGCAAGTCCATGCAACAGAATATACATGAACTATATGTACTATACATTGAAATCGATATACTGCCATAAGACCCTAGATCAAAAATCTTCCCCAGTTGGAAGTATCACTGTCAAAGCAAAAATTGAACGCAAGATACCCATTCCAAATGCTCATCTATCAAAGATACCAAGATCCAAATACGAAAAATTCTATTCAATTATATAATGGATACAAGTAAGAGTTTGTACAATCCCAATGGTTCATTCACAGGCTTATGCAAAGCATCAATATGCAAAACATAAATAATATCTATATCCAACAATACATTCACTTATGATCTGTATTTGGTCAGTCAAATTAATAATAGCCGAACTACATCAAATAATGTCATATTATCATGCAATAAATACCCTCAAAATGTATCGTTATATGGTACCGACAACTTCTGATGGTGTCAACTTCAGAAACAAATCACCTACAAAATGCTTGGCCATAGCTTGCTGCTCTTAGTAGAGCCCGTTGACGGGAAACATCAAATTCATGACCAGCAGCATCAACACATGCTTCCACAGCTTCAGGCAAGGATGTACGAATCAATCTTAAATTTTCATCAGCCTAGTGCACGAAGAAAAATTGGAATTTCCTCAATAGAAAATTGAATTAATTAACTCATATAAAACAGACTACTAAGTGTATAAAAAAACAAAAGGATAGTAATTGTGGATGGTAATCCAACCAGATAAATATGTAAACTTTGTTAGATATACACAAAAGTTTTCATGAAGTAAGCAATCCAAGGTTGTGTAACTAAATTATGCATTATAGAAATTATGATGGTCCAGAAAACAAGAAGTGACACATACCTTAGCACTTCGCCTGTCAAAATGATCCAATGCATCAAATAGTAATGATGCAGGTGAAGTGCTTCCTATCTTAAAGATAGACACAGTAGAATCAGGTACACGTTGAAGGAACTCCATAGTGGTATTAGTTAATATTCTGACTCCATCACTCTCGGGAATAAGAGTCAAAGGTTCATCAAAAATATAGGTTAGACATTCTTCAGAAGGACCGACCATCAAAAGCATATCATCCCAATAAAGCAGCACACTGTCCAACCCACACCACGCCATCTGCTGAGGAGGAAGGGCTGACTGTGTATTGTAAAGGATTAACTCGAATTACTCCTCCGGATAAAATAGATGTTAGACTATACATACTAGAATTGGTAAAGAAGCATATTTTACCTCACATTGATACTTATAAAGGTACTCAAAGCGGGAATTCAAGAACCAAAGCGCCCCATCATGAGTAAAACAAGCAAAATACTGACCATCATAAGACACAGCAATTTTCTGCACTGGCCCCAAATACAGCAACTGATCAGGCTCGCCCCGTATAACCGCCTTACTCTTAACCTCCACCTGTCTAGCCTCATCCTCGTCAACAATCACAATCCCATCCTCCCCAATCCCCAACAAAACCTCGACATTCCCGGACAACGTATACTGCGGTTCAATCACAGCAACACACCTTGGCAACTCCTCATCAACCCCAATCACCAAATCCGCCAGCTTACACACCTTAATCTCCCGAAAATCCGCCACGCAAAACAACTTCCCGGCCTCCGTCAAACACACAACTCCATTCCCCCAAAACACACATTCCACCACATTCTGTTCAAAGCACTCTTTCCCCATGGAAAAACTGGGCTCAATGCACTCCGCATCAGTATTGTATCGATAAATGGTACCGTCCTGGACGATACAGATTAGGGTTTGATCGTCGGTCCAGGACATCCCAATGAGGCGGCCCCCGGGGTGTTTCCAGACGGTTTCGGAGATGAGGACGCCGGCGGAGTTGAAGATGCGGAGTTTGCGGAGTGCGGATTCGGCGTAGAGCTGTACGATCTTGGAATCGTCGCGGATGACGGCGATTGGACCGCCAAATGCGGCGCAGGCGACCTTGTAACGGCTTAAGTCGATGTGTTTCCAGCGGAGTTGGTAGATTTCGAGCTTGCGGTAGAAGCGATCGATGAGGAGCTGCCATTCCGCCGCGACGGAGACGTTGGCCATCGTCGGGAGGATGAAATTGAAACTGGATGTTGGATTGTTACGAGGAATTGAAGGAAAGAGTAATCATTGTTGAAAAAAAAGTGAGAGTTCAATGATAATTGTATATCCTCCTCATTTAACTCGTACTAATAATTGCAAATGGCATGGTTTTCGGAATCGGATCGGCCACTAAACGGACAGAGGTGTTGGTTCAGTCCAATGAATGGAGATTTGATCGGAATTTAAATATATGTAATTTTAAGACATTTTAAATTTAAATAAACAATAAAATTTTATAATACATTAATAAAGTTAATAATTTTTAAATCCGCTAAACCGGTAGAGGTGTCAGTTCAATGAATCGAGATTTAATCGGGGTTCAAATATATGTAATTTTAAGACATTTTGAATTTAAATAAACAATAAAACTTTATAATACATTAATAAAGCTAACAATTTTTTAAGAAATGTAATATAAGTATTAAAATAACTTAAATTATATTCAATTATAATTTAAAGTTCAAATTTCATAAAATTAAAGTGTATAATTTAATAACTTTTAACATGAAAAAATTTAAAATTTTATTACATTAAAACAAATTATTTATCAAATTGGATAGTTATCTAATTGGACTTTACTTCAAAAAATATTTCTAATAATTTATAATAATAATAATAATAACAATAATAGTAATAATAATAAATGAGAAACTAAAATAATGTAAGTGAAATTAATTTCAAATAGTCATATATAAAAATTTGTTACCATGTTAATATAAATGTCTTAATAAAAGGATGTCAAAAATGCATTAATTTAATAAATATACATTAATTAATTAAGTCATAAATTATATAATTATATTACCTAATTAAAAAATTAATACAAAATTTGAAAGAAATAAAAAAAAAAGAAAGTAATAATATATGATATAGAAAATAAAATTAATAAATGGAAAGTGAGACTTTTTTATGGTAATTAACCTTAATAACCAACTTTAATTAAATTGTATTAATGTATAAAAATTTGTAACCTTAAAAACATGAACTGCCCAAAACCGGAAACCGGTCCGGTTTATCGGTTCTTGGGCGATTTTATACTGCTGAGAAAACCGGTCAGTAACCGACCGGATAGGGCACCGGTTTCAATCGAACTCGGACCGATCGGTCGATCCGGTCCAGTTTTCAAAACCATGGTAAATGGCATAAGGTTCATCAATCTGTTTTTGTCATGGAGAAAACGATTCACGGATCTGTTTCTCTTTTGGCCCAAACGGATCTTGATTTTATTTCTTCCACCTTGGCTTAAGCCTTTGTTTGGAAGTTAATGGAGGTGAGAGTTAGATGAAGTTAATGAGAGCAACGGAACGAAAAGGGAAGTAACATAAGTGAAAGTTAAAAGTTAACTTTGTTTGGGAGTTTATGGAATTGATGAGAGGTGAATGGATGTAAATTAGTTAAATTTTTACGTTACTTCCATTAACCCATGTTTTGGAGGTTAAGGTTTCGAGGTTAATGGAAGTAAAATGTTAACTCTCATTAACCTTCATTTAAACTCTAAACAAACTCCCAAACGAGGTTAATTGAAAAATTTACGTTCCATTACTTCCATTAACTTTCATTAACCTCCTCCCAAACAAAGGCTAAATCATACGTATGTTTTTTAAGTTGTTTAAATAAATCATTTTAGTGGGCTTTAAGCCCTCCGATCCCAAAAAAAATAAATCATTTTAGTCTAGTCTCGTTCAAGTGGTTCTTGAATGTCAAAATTGAATTTGGTTATTGACCATCAGGTCTAATATCTCAATATCCTACGGTTTACGATTTATACAATTAAAATATTAGTTGTAATTTCTTTTTATTTTTATCCCTGAAAAAATGACTCATTTATGGTAAGAGTGAGAAACAGACTTCTCCTTCCTTTTTCGAACTCGCCGGAGAAAATCAACGGCTTCCTCTCCCATCAGTCTCAATCTATGTTTCCTCCTTTCTTCTTCCCCATTATTCAGAAGCATAATGATCGAATCGAAATTCCAATAGCAAGACAGCCTTGTTAGAAGCGAAATCCCCCATTTAACACGAACCAGAGACTATTAGAGATCGATTCCAAGTTAGGCTGAAACCCTAAGTTCCCAAAATAGTCAAACCCGAGAGGATAGGAACGAAATCCATTCGTGGATTGTGAATAAAGAACGAAAAAGAGAGAATTTGATTTCGGGAATTTACTCCGTCGAAACCGATCGGAGAAGAAGAAGAGAGTTTAGTGAGAGAATGAGAAGAGAGATAAATGGGTCCTTTTTTCAGGGATAAAAATAAAAAGAAATTGCAACTAATATTTTAATTGTATAAATTGTAAACTGTAGGATATTGATATATTAAATCTAACGGTTAATGACCAAATTCAATTTGGACATTCAAGGACCACTTGAACGGGACTGCATTTTAGTCCCTTAACTTTGGAGAGATCGATTGAGTGCTTCAACTATCAAAATGTAGATCTATTGAGTCATTATTCAGTGACGTGGCACTAAATTGTCAAATGTGATGATAACTCAATGTCAGGTCATCGAATAAGGACTCAACAGGTTCACATTTTCATAGTTGAGGGACTTAATATGTCACATTTTGATAGTTGAGTAACTTAATGGGTCGTCTCCAAAGTTGAAGGACTAAAATGACTTTTATGGACAATTTGAAACACTTTCATATGGTTTAAGCCTCGCCCTCTAATTTTTTTAAACAATTTTTTTCTTGTTATCATTTCATTTCGTAAAGTTTTTATACAAATTTTTTTAACTCCAACTTTTTGTGTTTAAGGAACTTTTTTCGATTGTTTTTAAATTTTTGAAGTTTATAAATCAGTTTTTTTCTAAAAGCATGGGAGGCCTTGCTTTTACAAAAAACAGCTTTTAATAAAAAAAAACACTGGCTACGTTTGGGATTGTGGTTGCAGAAAGCAACTGTAGCTTTTGGTCTAAAAGCAAGTATTATTGTGTTTGGTAAATTGCAAAAGCGTCTTTTAGAAACAGTGTTTTTTAGCTAAAAGCTGCTTTTACTCAAAGTAGGACCTCATGTTTTGGAAAAAACTAAAGTTCAGCTGTTATGCGCATCAGTTTTTTTATATTTCGGACGAAAATATCCTTTAGTTTAAATCATATTACAATTAAACCTACTATAAAAGCCCTTTATTTTAGTTTGCTCCTTTGTTACAGCAATCGTTCCTTTAAGACTGCAACTCTGTATATGGAAGACAAACTATTCACAATCAAAGAGAAAATTCAGATATCATAGTCATCGTAGACGATAAGAGACCAGGCGTCGTCGATTGAGAGGTAGGTGTTATTTCACTCTATTAGATTTTGATTACTTGATTTAATATATGGTTTTTATAATATGCTTTATATATATATATATATATATATGCTTCTATAATATATACTATATATATATATATTTGTGACAAAGTAATTTAATTATATACTTTATGTGCTAAGATAATGATTAAACTCTAGTAGTGCTTAAATGAGAGTATTATCCTATCTAGAGTTATTTTTAGTTAAAGTATATGATTAAAGTATATATGCATGTCATGATCACATCTTTATGGCTTAAATATCACATGCTCACATGAATCTAAATTATGTCTAAATGATATTTATGCTACGAGCTAAAAAATTACGCCATGATAAAACACTTCTTTTATCCTATGTATTATGGCCTTTTTATGTGTGATCAAAAAGACACATCTTAACATGCTCTTCATTAAACTCTTATGATATGAACTTAATGTGATTAATATATTTATCATAAGCCATGCCATGGTTAAGATGCTTGCATACATACAAACTATGTCATATTGCCATCTATGATATCATCATCTATTTTACGTATGTGATTAACATGTTTACGATGATGAATGCATGTGATATGAATTAAATGATCATATGATATCCATGCTTAGATGAATGCAAATGATATAAGTTAATTGATGATTTAAGTTGAGTATAAATGAATGGCTAGGATTCAATCTTACATCTTCATCCTACGGTCATGATCTTCTCGAAATCATCAAAGTGTAATGTCTCATCATATCTTCCTACAATCTTCCCATTTCGTATAAGATCTTACTCTTCCTAATGTAAGAGATCTCTTTTCTAATGTAAGAGATAAGATTACTAATGTAAGAGTAGGTTTCCTAATGTAAGAGTAGGTTTCCTAAGTGGGAGATGTTGAAGAAAGAGAAACTCCTAATGTAAGAGGATAAAGGTATGATGTGACCACTCAAAGCTTCTCCATTTCGGCTACAACTTGAAGAGGTGAAGGATTTCGCCTATAAATAGCAAGGAGAAGAGAAGGTTGAAGCAAGGAAAAGAAAACCGAGAATCATAGCTATCAACACGAGATATTCAAGCGAGCTTTGATTATATTTTTCCTTCAACTTTACAACGAGAGTTTGAGTGTTTTATTTCATTCAAAGATCATTGTAAAAGATTAAACGGTGGGGTTTAATCTTGGGTTTTACACTAGAGCCTTATAAAAGTGTAAGAGAGGTTCTTGCTTAGCCTTGAAAAGCATATAGGTTCTTAAGCACCCGCAAGCTTAGGAGGTTATCACTGAGCCTTGAAAAGTGCCATAAGTTTCTTAGTTGATCTTGAGAAAAACTAAGTGGAGTTGCTCAAACACTTGGAAGTTTGAGGGAGTGAATACTGGGAGAGGTGTTCAGCTCTAGTAATGTCTCGGGTTGTGAGAACTACTCTACCGGATTGATTTCTGCCCTTAAAGAAATCCTTAGTGGAAAATCTCGAGAGGTGCTCTCGGGGACAGGACTAGGCTCACAAGGAGACCGAACCTGGATAAATGCTCTGCGTCTAATCCTTCTATCCCTACTCTCTCTACTTATTGCTTTTAATCACTTGCTCTGCTTTAAGCTTTTATCTTTAATTGCTTGTGATTAAATCGTGCTAAACTTGATTATTTTCTCTCATCTTTTAATCAACTAATCATTCCGCAAAATCCTTTATAGTTGATTATTTAATAGGCAAATTATTTTAAAGAGAAAATAATAGTTTTTAAAAGGCAATAAATCCTATTCACCCCCCTCTAGTCTTTATATAGTCATTATTTGGGCCAACAGTAGGTTCCTTTCCTTTTACTTTCATATTTATGTTAGAGTCTGATCAACGATCAGAGACGCGCAGCGAAAGCGAGAAAAACGATATTGATAAAACGTTGATCAGAAAAGATGATCTTGATCATTGCCTCAATGTATTTAATTATTAAAGTGATTAATCCTACATTAGTCACTCACATGGAATCCCTCTGAGAGAGATGGACGAACCGCACGATTGGAGGTTTCGCCAAAATCACGTGCACGACACCTACAGTCAACATGTACTCGATTCAGGCACGAAGAACGAAGAACGGCGAGCTCTGAAATTTCCCTGTGGGGTTCGGCCGGCCACTTGCAGTTAGAGGGGATTAGGGTTTTAATTTTCTGTGTCAGAAAGTCTAGGGTTTCAATCGATTAGGATTAATTTATAGTGTGTCGACTAATTACAGTTTTAGTACCTGTATTTATTTAATTAATCTGATTGTACCACAATAGAATACAATATATTCAATTAACATCAATTAGATTATAATTAATCACACACTGACTCCTAAAGAAAATCTAATTAATCAATCGCTTAATTAATTAACCCGATTGAATAATTAATCCCTCTAAACAATCAATTAACTTGTTCCAATCAGAACAATTAATCAATTAACATTATTAGTTAACAATTAATAGTTAGTTCATCATAAATACACTACATGTATTAGTTCTCCGAGTACAAGTCTCAGTGTCTAGTGTGCACGATCCAGTGGGCCATAATTAATTAGCTCTACGACTGATATAGAGTTGCCTAGACCATATCAGTGACCAATTGATTACAGTGTTAGTCCATCTCTCACAGATAGATACCCTGTAGAATTCTCTAATATCTCTTACCAAGCATATCGATATATCAAGCATGTGGTGGAGGTCATCTTCTACATCTTGAGATATTTCTCGATCTTGAATTAAACTGGAGAACAAATAAGTAACCAGCTTATCTGAGTGTGGCCACACATTTCTCAGTTTAACTCATCGAGTGGCCCAGTGATATCATCTCACTTATGGAGTGAGTGGTAATCCTTTCACTTCAACTATCAGTATGAATGAGTTCACTGACTAGACCAATCATACCCGTATTTGGCATCATTTTACAGACCTGTTAGGCGTATGTCAAATCTAATCAGATTCCTCATTCAATACTATATTGAAATCAAGTCGACAGATAAAAGAGATCTACATTTATAGGAGGACAATGACACTTCCACCATGTGCCTTCTAAAGCGGATCGACCAAGTCCCGTATTGGTCATACGTACCTATAAACATATATTGTACACGCGTACATATCCTGTTCGTAAAAGCTTTACGTTCTATTCATTCCCATGAGTAAAACTGACTTCTGGTAATTTATGATATACAATCAATGGATACTTAATACAGTACATATAATACAAGATATATTAACTGAATGAATTAATGTCTTTGTTCCATAAAACAAAATGTATAGTACAATCAACAAAAGTACAATACAATAACAAATAACTATGCCTAGAACTAGGGCACACCAACAATTTACATTTCATTTCAGTGTTCTTTTTTAAGGTTTAATTGATTTTAGTGACTTGTGATTTTACTTGATCTTTGCATTATGTATTGTTATTTAGGGATTGGGTTTTACTCATTTGTCGAATTGTGACATTACTTTACTTGAGAGCTATTGATTTTCTTTGCATTGATTTTCCTAGGTTTTGTGTATTAAATCCATGTTCGTTCGGGGGTATATACAAATTGTCGAATAGATTCTTTGAATTGTTATTTTTCAATTAGTGAATTTTGTGTTGGATATATAACGAATATATGCAAGCAATAATTGATCGAGACAAATATTCATATATATCATTTAATCCACCGATTACAGATATATGAATAACTGAACAAAATTAAACGAGACAGAAATAACTATACCAGAAAGATAGAATATAGAAAATGAACACTCGAGGCCCTTTCAGTTTCCTTAAGACAAATTCGCCACGTGTTGGCGTAGTCTCCCAAGATACAACAAGTCGTAGTCGAACTCTAAACCGCACATGATTTCTTATCACCGGAAGCAAAAAAGGAGGAGCAGAAAACAAATAGCTCGGGAAGGATTTTTCACACTAAATTTCGGGTGTGTTAGTTGAATGGACAAATTCAACTCTTATTCAAATGAGGTTGTAACGTTTGTCATTAACTCGTGATTAATGGAGATAAATATCCGTAACCGAAAACAGTTTCAGAATTTATTCCAAAAAACTGTAATAGTTTTTCGCATAAGAGAGTAATAAAAGTGGGTCGGCCCACGGGCCCCCAAATCGAAACGGCATTCGCATCGCCCCCGTCGTGTGGGTGCGCCCCAACCCGGTGGGATTGTAAGCTCTTTGAAAATGATGTGGGATTGGAGTTATTTCCACTTTCAAACATATTCCAAGTACTCAACTTTGAGCTTGAATATCTCATTCATCACAAGTTCATTTTAAGCGTATAATATACCGTTAGAAAGTTTACGTGTCATAGAATATGTTAATGTATTAACATCATTATAATGACCTATTTACCCCTTGTATATATTGCCTTAAACATGACACAAAATAATGTATAAAACTCATTATTTTCTAACAATCCCCCACATGAATGAAATTTCAAGGAAAAGAATTCGATTGCGGTGATAATAATCTTTGGCTGACATCTGCATAGGATAGGTAGGCATCACCTTTGAACCTTCCCTTGTGAAAGCATATTTACTTTACTGGTTGAATAGTAGACGCGATGTCCTTGAACTATTCTGCCATTTGTGTAAATGATGATACACCTCACACAGATACCACCGTGGCACGGTTTTTTGTTCTCATGGTTATGTTCGTTATGTTCATGAACATCTCCTGGTTCTGAAAGAGTTTAGGAACACTAGGCCCCACTAGTTTCCTTTGAAGCGACCCCACTTCACTCTTACATAGGTGATATCTTTTGCTCTTATACGTAGATGCACAAAAAATCATTAAAAACTTAGCTTGATACTAACATATCATTACGGCTTAGTTTAGCCTTACACGTCTAACATCACTGTTTACATCATAGGAACGGACATGGGGTGACCCCCACAGTGACCTCACAAGGTTTATGCAATTAGGTTGTCCCTTTGAACCTAGATCTTGGGATCTCCAATCAACTAGGTTAGATTTTCCTTCACATAACGCCTTAATTCTAATGGGCTTTAGTCTCATTCCTTTCGATGTTAGTTCAACTTGATCTCAATCTAACTCTTTTTGGTTAGTGGATCCATTGTGTTATCTTTGATATTACCCAATCAATAGATTCAACTCCTGTTGAGATCGGTTATTTAACGAAATATATCAACGACACACTTGTCAATTTCTTTCGTTGTACATTACATTTTGTGTTTCATTAGTTATTATTTGTTTATCACAAAAAATATACATAATGTGGACACAAATTTAAGTCATCCTCTAGCTAGATTCAGACTCAATCATGAATCTACTTTAATTGTTGAGGACTAAAGGATATTTTTTTCTTTCTAGAATATACATGTATCTTTTTAGACCTTTCTATAGTGCATTCTATACTCAAAATTGTATCATGATATTCGAGTATTATCTTAGTAATCTTCCATGGGCGTCCCCACGATTACTCGTGTACTTGCTTAAAAACCGGTTCATAGTAAAAGCAATATCATGCATTATACAATTTCATGAGATCTAATAGAATGCCTATAATCTCATTAACATAGTGTGACCTTGTTAACATAATAACTTCAAGTGAATAATAAATTTGATTATTCACACAAGGTTTATAAGTCCATATGTTAAACCGTGAGTTAACATCCCATGGTACTTTCCATCATTAGTCATTGTTATTCACGATTAGAAATATTATGTACATAAACCATATAAAATATTTCTTTCATTTGTGAACACTTGTTTACATGAAAGCGATTAACTATCACTATGGTCAAGGTCTTCGTATGGTCAATAATGTTCCATCATTACCAATTTCCCATGACCAAATAAATCGTTTCATTTGCTTTCATCGTTTCAGATTCTATCAGAGATAGTAATTTCGTTTCCAAAGGAAAGTTCACTATTTCCCATGTATGGTCTTACAGAATGAAACACACTCTTTATAGTCTTTCTTTCGTCATGACTATCTAGAGGACTACTTTAATAGCCTTTCTTTCTTTTGTATAAAAGCTTTCCAACTTCTTTCTTATTGTTAGTCTCAATTTTAACTCGTTGAAGAAGACTACTTGAAAGAAGACTAAGCTTCACATTTCCAAGAATCACCATTCGCTGATTCCTTATTTTCATGAAACGATATGTATTCCCATGAAGAGCAATGGAAATACAATCCACTTGTTTCCATTTCTACTATAACAGAGCTATTATTTTAGCAAGACACACCCCCACATTTCTAAGTGATCATAAAAGTCTTTTGACCTTTTCCATAATTTATGTGGTTTTCTTGTCTAAAATCTTTTAGGGTACGTTATCACAAGGTCATTAGATGATGGTATAGCTACCCCCACATTTCAATGGTATACTAGACCTGTTGATATAACGTTAATATATAGTGTATTTGTACTAACACTTAAGAAGTCACAACTACCACAACATATGAAATCAAACAGTTATGAGTTCCCAATTCTATTTTCTGGAACTAAAATCTGATTCATTTGTCTTTGTTTTAACATAAAATTACATTTTTGTTTATATTCAAATGGGAATAAAAAGGATATTTCGTTGTTAATTAAATTACGCGCGTCTTATAATTAACAAATCTATTCTCACAATGATATAAAAGAAAATAACATTATTCTTTATTCATTACCGTATACGGACTTACAAAATAAGAAATTACGCAAATTTCTAATTTGATACATATTGTATACGTTTTATTCCTTACAAAACAAATAAAAATCAAGATTCTAGAGACTAGATTCTTCAAATCTCCATGTCTGACAAATTCTGGATAACATCCTCAATGTCATAAGCTCCATTATGACTTTTCCCTCCACGCTTTCACCTTTTGGATATGCCACCTCTAGCTCCCAAGTTCATTTCTACATGAACATTTTTGCTCTTCTTTTTAATGGCTTTAGAGAATTCCTTTAAGTATTTCTGCTCTTCGTTTCCATTGGTTCAATTATTTCTGTTAGTCATTGTTTGAGATTAAACTGAAATAGAAACAGAACAAATTAGTCTCAACAACAAAGAATACTTACAAAATTTATATAATCACAATTATAATCAACAATTCTGGAACCAAGAAGAATTATATAGAAGAAAAGTTAATATATATAATCCAGCAAACAAAGTTTGTGTTGGCCCTAACAAGAACAGAATCACCTAGAGGGGGGTGAATAGGTGTCTAAGTTGCAAACTGAAAATTTCTAAGTTTTTAAAGAAATTTAATTTTCAGAGTCAAATTTCCTCAGAATCAGAGGCTGGCTTACAGAAGCAGCTTCTGAGGGAAATTCTGCCTAAACATAGTTAGACTGTTTTCAGCAACAGAAGTTCTGATTTTGAGAACTTCTGGACAGTCTTCTGAACAAAGACAATGATATAAGGAGAGAATCTGTTTCAGCACTAAATATAAGCAAGTACACAGAAGCAAAAATAACAAGTATAAGAGGGAGAAAGAAGTTCAGGAGATCCTGATGAACAAGTCGATTTATCCAAGTTCGCCACAGAATTCATGTGACTATGTCTTGTCCCCTGAGGTCGCAGCCACCAAAGATTTTAAATCTACTATTCAGAACTTTTATGGCAAGTTCAGAAGCTCCTTTACATCAACAGAACATAAGTTAATTTCTCACTAGCCTAAAAAGAGTTAAAGGATTTCCACCAGAATAACAACAACTCTGTTTTCTGGATTTCTCACCCAACTCTAATCTCAACTAGATTTCTCTCTAAATCTAACTGAATATCACAAACGATATCAGTTTACAAGATCCCTATTATGAACTTGTTTTTCTTCACTCTCTCACTTTAACTAAAGCTAAGCTAAGAAAGATTGAGAATGGAAAATGTGCTCTGTTTTTCTTGTTCAAACAGTGCGTTGAGATTTTGCTCGATAATCACGCGTAGATGATGCAGTGGAGCTTGGCTACTATTTATAGTGAATGAGGATGACCGTTGGTGAATTTGAATCTTCAAAAGAGATGACATCAGTTGTTGTAGCCGTTAATTTGTCAAGTCTTCAAACGGTCTTCAAACACTTTGATTCCGTTAACCTTGTTCTTTAACTAAATCCGGTAAGTGATTTGAAGTTGAAGGTAAGGTTGACTGGAAACATTCTTCAATTGGATCAACAAAGGGTAGACAAGGAAATTCTGGTTTCGCTTTGAGTAGACAAGCGCGCTCCTTCAAAACAGCTTTTTGAACTTTTGGCGCCTTGCATTAAATGCAATTGTCAGAGCAATAAATGCTTGACGGAACCCGTGACTTAGCTTCTGATAGCTAATTCCATTTGTCTAAGCTTCTGATCCAATTGGTAGAGCTTATCTTCTGATTGCAATGGACCTCTGAGGAGAGCTTTAACAGACTTCGGTAACTTCAGAGCGGAGCATCCAGCTTCTGAAAGAGGGAACACTGTCTTCAGCTTTCGTTTCTTCTGAGTCCTCAAGCAATCCAGAAAAACTTCATTCAGCACCTGCTGAGCAACTTACATACAAACTCAACAAAAAAATTGTTAGTCAACATTAAACCGTATGTAAGAGAATTTTAATTTTCATCTTCTGAAACGTTTGGACATAATCAAAACACTTAGGGTTCATCATTCTCCCCCATTTTGGTTATGGACAAACCGTGGTCAGAAGGTAAAATTTCTTAAGAAAACACAAGATTTAGAGATTAACTTCCTGATACATATGTTTGTTTTATAACTTCTGAGTAACTTAACTCCCCCATTTTAGTGTAAATGGTGAACTTCAGCAATCTGTATAAACTTAAGATATGCTTGAGATCAAGTTATGAGATTTTAGTGAAGATAAAGTTACTAAGTTAAAAAGAAACATAAACAGTAAGATATTAATCAGAGACAATTAATATGTATAAGAAAAGTTCAGTGTGTATATAATAATCAGAAGGGACAAACACAATAATCAGAAGGGAACATAAAGTCCTAAGACAAAACTACCCAACCCAGAACCTAGCTAAGAAGCTTAAGTCCTAAAGGATTATGTGTTTCTAGATCTCTTCTGAGGAGGAGGAACACCACTGGAACCTTCACCAACATTTTGTCTCTTCATCCCAGCAGACTTGAGACCACCCTACTGAGCAAACTTCTCCCCCGTTTGGCTAGAACCAACAGGAACACCCAGAGCACCTTGAGAGTCCAATTTCTGCTTAACATTCAAAGCAGTCTGATATTGCTGAGGTGTAGGCCTTACAGTGTTGATCATATCCATTCTTCGCTTGAAGTCAGCATCAATGGTTCTCATATGATCAAAAGTCTGTCCAGACAAAGGTCGTTGTCTCTGAACATTTTCCAGAAGGAGCTTGATCAACCGATTGTTAGCATACACAGCAGCAGTGATATGCTCATTCTGAATATAAGTCTGTCCGCGAACAAACCTATAGCAATTATGAAGAACCTTCTCTTGTTCACGTGCTTGAGTGTGCATAACCTTCAGAAGTTCAGTAAGCTCAGCAATCTGGGCGCTCTCAGAAATCTGGAAACAAAGAAAAAAGAAAAGAAAAGAAAAAGAAGAAGAAGAAGAAGAAGGAGGAAAAGAAAAAGAAAAAGAAGGAAATGAAGAAGAAAAGGAAGAAGAAAAAAAATGAAAGAATATAAATGAAGAACAATATGAACATGAAGAACATGAGAGAGAAAATGAAGAGTTAATTGTTTTTTAATTTTTTTATGTTTTTTTAATTATTTTTTTTTCGTTTTTTAACCCTTTCACGCGCCCCTAAGAGTTTGAATCACACCTCCTTGCCATGTCAGCAATTTGGGGTTAGTTCATACAATTAAGCAAGTTTAGGGGAATTTTTGTAACGTTTCAAAGTTGGATGTGTCACTTGTTAGTTGGAGACAAGTTTAGGGGGGTAATGCACTATTAAGCCATTAATAAATGATAATTAATATTAATATATTGAATCTAGTCTCATTTTAGAGTATCTTTAATTAGAAGTCTTAAAGACTTATTCTCCTAATTAGAAATTTTTTCCGACGGAATTTCGAATTTCTGGGAATTTTCAGATTTCTGACGGAATTTCCGACGGAAATTTGGAATTTCCAGATTTCTGGAAAATTTCCAGATTTCCAAATCTGGAATGTTTCCAGATTTCCGAATAAAAGAAAAAGGAAAGAAAAAAAAGAAGAAGAAGAAAAAAAAAAAAAAAGAAGTAAAGAAAGCAATTTTAATGAATATAGAAAAAGAAGAAAAAAAAGAAAAAGAACGAATCAAAATGAAGAAAAAAAATGAAAATGAAGAACAAGAACATATGAAGAAGAGAAGAAATATTATTTTTTGTTTAATTCTATTTTTTAAAATTTTATTTTTTTATACATGTGGCATTTGACAACCAATGATATGCTGCCACGTGTCGCGAGTGTAGTCCACTCTCTAGGTGCAATTAGACCTTGCCGGATATGTGGGTTAATTGTTACAATTAAGAATTTTTACGGGGTTAGTTCATACAATTAAGCAAGTTTAAGGGGATTTTTGTAACGTTTCAAAGTTCGGGGTGTCACTTGTTAATTGGAGACAAGTTTGGGAGGGTAATACCCTATTAAGCCTTTATTAATTTAAAAGAATCCAATTTCCAATACAAATCTTCTTAATATCCAATTCACATTTGTTATTTAAAATTATTTTTTAAAAAAAATATTTGACTAAAATGATGTCAATATTATTGACATGAAAATTGCATTATTAGATTAACATTTGAAGTTAAATAAAGATGGATAGTATGGTAATGAAGTTTGAACTTCATTTTGGTCTCTTAATTATTGATGTTTGAATATGTTTTAAGACATTTTAATAGCTATCAAATATTAATTATTATTATTTTTTTCAAAATTGTTAAATTTGTTAATATAATGTAAAATCTATTATTTATTAAAATTTTAAATCTGATAAAATTATCATATTACATATGTATGACAGTTAATACATTGAACCCGGTTCTAACCCAGTTGAACCTCGGTTCGTCGAACCGACACCTTCACCGGTTTAATGGCCGTCCGATTCTGAAAACCATGATTAGGACAACTTTGAATCATTTGATTTCTAATTTGTTTCTTTTGTTGAATTATTATTAGTGATGTTTTGAGAACTAAAGCTTAGGAATAGTTAATTTCTATTATTGAGGCAATTTGGATGCATGTATTGTTGGAAATTAACTATTAATTTAAAACAACTAAAATAAAATAAATAAATCTCTAGAATGTTGGCTCTAGAAAATTAAAGAAGAGTCTAGTAATAAGTAGATTAATTAGTAAGGGAAATATCTAGAGTAATAGCTAAGTATCTAGATTTTTCTTATGAACTTTCCTTATTTGGTGAGTCACCAACCTAGCCAACTATAAATATGGGTTTAGGATGTTGTAATTTGTGAGAGCAACAAAAATGTAGAAATAGGTGGCAAATTAGAGTTGAGTGAGAGTAGAAAAAATGTGAGAAGAAAATTGAGTGTTGTAGTGCTACTAAATGTAGCAAATATAGAGAGTTATGTGTATGCATGAGTGTTGTATGAGGTTCGTAAAAATTATGTTTCATCAATAAAAGTTAGTTCTTGTTTTAGTTGATTGCTTCAATAGTCTACACTGAGTTCGATCCTCGATTTCCTAACAGTGGTATCAGAGCCAGGTTGGTGTTAGTGTAGACAGAAATTGGAACTCAAGTATGAAAAAAAAAATTATTCGGATAGAAGAAAGTGTCAGTTTGGCACATGAAATTAATGAAGAAGAATTTGTTTAGTTGGAGAGAAAGTGCTCCAATAAAGGAATGTTGATGAGAGAGTGCATCAACAAAGGAATGTTGGTGAGATAGTGCATCAACAAAGGAATATGGTGAGAAAGTGCATCGGAACGTGTTTACGGAAAGAAAGTGCTCCGAGAAGGTTGGTGAGAAGTGCACTGACGAAAAGAATCCGATGAGATAGTGCATCAGAAAGCTGTTTGCGGAGAAGACGTGCTTCGAGATGCTGTTCGCGTGGGGAAGTACTTCGAGACTTTCATCGCGAGGGGAAGTGCTCCATTTAGAAGGTGATGATGAAAAAGTACATCATACATAATGAAAAAAATGTGAAAGTTTTAAATTAATAGTTAAGGGAAAGATTGTTTGAAATTAACTATTAATTTAAAACAAATAAATTAAAATAAATAAATAAATCTCTAGAATGTTGGCTCTAGAAAATTAAAGAAGAGTTTAGTAATAAGTAGATTAATTAGTAAGGGAAATATCTAGAGTAATGGCTAAGTATCTAGATTTTTCTCATGAACTTTCCTTATTTGGTGAGTCACCAACCTAGCCAACTATAAATATGGGTTTAGGATGTTGTAATTTGTGAGAGCAACAAAAATGTAGAATTAGGTAGCAAATTAGAGTTGAGTGAGAGTAGAAAAAATGTGAGAAGAAAATTGAGTGTTGTAGTGCTACTAAATGTAGCAAATATAGAGAGTTATGTGTATGCATGAGTGTTGTGTGAGGTTCGTAAAAATTATGTTTCATCAATAAAAGTTAGTTCTTCAATAGTCTACACTGAGTTCGATCCTCGATTTCCTAACATGTATATCTATTTTCTCTATCCATCCAATGTTTGGTGTTTTATTAGTTACAATAATTTACCAACTGCGCTTATAATTGTATTAGATGAGACATAACTCACAAAAGCAGTTAACCCAAGAACCTGGGAAGACAAAAGTTGTATGGAATTTACAGAGAACACATACTTTTTGTGATATCTGTATAAGTGTTATCACCAAGGGATTGCGACCTTCTACGCATTTTAATGCGGAAGGATGGAAATTTGTTATTTCAAATTTTCAAAAAAAAAAGGATTGATGTACGACAAAGAGAAATTGAAAAACAAGTGGGAATTAATGAGAGAGGAATGAAAACTTTGGAAAGAATTAATTGGCAAAGAAACTGGATTAGGTTGGAATCCAAAATAAAAGACAGTCGACGCGACTGCTGAATGGTGGGATGCTAAAATTCTGGTAATGTTACTACTTGCACTTTTTGTATTGTTATATGGTGTTACTATATGAGATTCAATAATTAAAAAGTTGTATTTGATTTGCAGATTAACAAAGACTATGCTAAATTTCGTAAGAAATGATTAGATCCCGATATTAGTTCGAAAAATGACCCTAGGAATCCAAAACTTGAATATCCGACACAGATTACGAATAACCAAAGATTTTTATCCTTATTTTAAGGTAACCAAAAAGTCTTCTCTAATTTATTTATTTGATAAATATTGACAAGTTTTTTTTGATAAAGATAAATATTGACAAGTTATTCACCTAGTATGTTTTATTTTAGGATTGTGTCAAAGCGATTGATGGTATTCATGTACCAACAAATGTTTCTTGTGACATTAAAGGAAAATTTCGAGGGAAAAACCGAGAACCCACACAAAATGTGTTAGCGACTATTACTTTGGACCTACGATTTACATATGTGTTAGCGGTTGGGAAGGAAATGCCCATGATTCTCGTGTCTTGACTAATACTTTGTCTAAAGATTTTAAGATTCTTGAAGTTATCAACTTTTATAAAATAGCATTTCAAAACATATTTGTAAGCATTAAAAAATATAGAAACACTTTTTGACTATTTCTTTTTAATTTTTTAGGTAAATATTATCTTGGTGATGCATGATATGACATTAGAAATTGAGTTATAACTCCATATTCGAGGTGTCTGATACCATCTTAATGAGTATCAAAACAATTTACCTGAAAACCAAAAAGAGTTACATAATATGAGACATTCTTCATAAAGAACTGTCATTGAGTGTACATTTGGTATATTGAAGGGATGCTTTCGTGTATTAGATTCTCGACCATTTTGGTCATACCAAGCACGAGTAGATGTTGTTCTAGCTTCTTGCATTTTGCATAATCATATTATGAAAGTTGACCCTGAAGATGTGAGAATGGAACAAGTGAAGAACATGAGTGAGCCAACAAATCAAAGATCTCAATTGAGTCCAAGAGAAAAACGCATGAAAGTAGAGAATGGGCAACAAAAAGAAATGTGACAGCAAACTCCATGTAGACTGATTATTCTAGAATAGACGATAAGTTTATGTTGGATGAATGGATTATTGTGAACTGATATACTTTGTGCTTTTGTGTCTAATGTGCTTTAAAGATAGTTAACGTTGGATGAATGGACTAATGTGTAGTGATATAATTTTATGTGCTTATAAATGCATTGCATTTTTTTTCAAATTTAGGGATTCATAATTGATGTGATTTGTGGATGATTATTTCTAGCTTATAATGAATACCTGCAACAAAAAGAAGGAAAAAGTAAAGGAATGTAGTTTAGATAGACTACACAAATGTCAGATATGGCTCTTCAAATATTTGTTGATGAGGCAATGAAAGGGAATAAACCATCTTCCACATTTAAGCTTGCCTATTTTGTTCATGTTGCACAATAAGTAAGTGAAAAATTTGTTTTTAAGGCCATGTTTATTTACTGTAAAATATTTTACAGGAAAATATTTTCCATGTTTTCCTATGTTTGTTTCACTTGGAAAAAAAGTCAAAAGTAAAACCTTTTACCGGTCAATGGAAAATAACTACAGATTTTGGGAAAAGGTTTTCCCTTCCCAAGAGAAGAGAAAACATTTTCCACAAGCAGACCTTCAACCCTAAAACTCCTCATTCTTTCAGCAGTCTAACTCACGGCCACCACTTCCATTCTTGTCGCCGTCAAACCTTGCCGCCGCTGATCCTCTCACCTCCGTCGACATCCTCGCCGGAAAATTGAGGTAAATAAACTTGTCTTGCTATTTTTTCTTGTCTTTCTCTAAAACCTTTCCTCCTTCATCTTTCTCTCGAGCTTCTTCAATTCTGAAAAATTGATTAATGATTGATTTGTGGTTAAGGTGAGAAAACCCCCAAATATGTTATTAGATTGTTCATGAAGTCTAGGATTTGTCAGCAACTTACCGGTGAAACTGTTGTTAAAGAGACAGTAGTCAAATCAGATAAAGTTTTGGGTAATTTTCCGGTGAGTGGATTGTTATAGAGTTAAATTTGAGTTGCAGTTTTCCATCCCAAAATGGAATCCAAAACCAAGTCACTCTAGATTCCTCTCTTCATTTCTGCGAATCTTTGATAAACTTGAGATTATTGTTTGATTGAATTCGATTTGTTCATTAAGCCTTTGATGATTAATTAGATAGATTTTCATAAAGATTGAGATTGAGATTTGGATTGAAATTTGTGGGTTTGGATTGAAATTTGTGGATGTGTTTTGAGTATGGAGATTGAGATTGATGTTTATATCTGTAAAAGCTTTATTGGGTTTGAAAAGGAATCTTTTTTTGGTGTTGTTTTATGAAGTTGTGTTGTTTGAATTGGTGAATTTTCAACTGTTTTACATCAAAAGAAGATGATTTTGGATGACTCTTTGATTCATTGAACTGTAAAAGGTGAGTTTTTCCAGGTCTTTTTAGTTCATTTGTTCTATCTACTGTTAGAATTTGGAGCTGATATTGCTGATCCTTTGAATTTGAGTTTCGGCCTATGTCAATGGGTGATCAACAAAAAGAGGGAAAAGTTAAAGGAAAGCAAGTTAGATGGACTACTTTAATGTCTAGCATGGCTCTTCAAATACTTGCCGATGAGGAAATGAAAGGAAACAAGCCATCATCCACTTTCAAATCGACATTATTTCTTCGTGTTGCACAAGAAGTGAGTGAAAAATTTAAAATTTGTTGTCTTCCTGAGCATGTTGAAAATCAGTTGAGAACCATAAAGAAAGACTAGAAGATTATTGCTACTCTAAAAAATAAGTGTGGATTCGGATGGGATCAAAACATGAAGATGATAATTGCAGCGAAACATGTTTATCACGAAGAAGTTGTGGTAATAAAATTTATTTATGTCGCATATATTTGTTTATTATTTATCACATTTAATTACTAGACCTTTATACAAATTGTTATTATATTTTATAGAGACACACTCATGCCAAATTCTTAAACAAAAAAATTGAGATGTATGATGAAATGACAATTGTTGTTGGAAAAGATATTGCCACGGGTGCTTATGCTAAATCTTTTTCTAATGTTAACATGGAGGAGACTGTAGATTTGGATAGTATTATGCCTGATGATGATATATATATATGTCCGAGGAGATGCTTACACCGAAGGACACTTAGACATCTGTTAGTTCAAAAAAAAGATCGCATAGGAAGAGAGGTCGTGCTAATGATGAAAAGCTATATGAACATTTATCTAATATGACTTCTGCAATTCGAGAGCTCGGAGTGACATCTGCAAAACATGCTCAGAAAATATGTGGATAGTCTGTTACAAGAAGTTATGAAGGTTGAGGGAAATGATGAGTTCGACTTATGCCGTGTCTTTGATAATTTGGTTCAGCATGAAGTGATGGCTCCAACTTTTTAAGCTAAGACTCCACAACTCAGGAAATTTTATGTTGCAAATTTTCTAGGCAAGTAATGAATTAGGATTATGAATTTGACTTTATTATGTCGCAAATTTTAAAGACACGCTTATTTTATATTTGGAGACTTTATTATGTATTTGACTTTATATTATTATTATGTTTGAAGACTTATTCATATTACATTTGGATATTATTTACTTAGATCTGTAATCGGAAAATATTTTCCAGCATTGTAACCAAACAGCAGAAAATATTTTCCAGTGTTGTAGCCAAATACAGAAAAATATTTTATCTTCCTGTAAAATATTTTCCTCCAAGCAAACAGGGCTTAAATGTCTTCCCGACCATGTTCAAAATCATTTGAGGACTATAAAAAAAGACTAGAAGATTATTAATTTCTCTAAAATCCAGAGTGGATTTGAATGGGATGAGACCATGAAGATGATAATTGCCGAACAACAAGTTTATGATGAAGAAGTTGCGGAAATAAATTGATTTATGTTTATATGTATTTTTATTATTATTTATTATATCGAATTAACTAATATGTTATAGAGACACACCCAAAACATGACAAATATTTGAACAAAAAAATTCTCATGTATGATGAGATGATAATTGTTGTTGGAAATATATTGCTACTAGTGTTTTGCAAAATCTTTCACTAATATTAACAAAATATGTTATACGTTTGAAATGAGGGAAACAAAATAATGTACACTTATTTAAGGTAGAGGAGCGAAAAAACTTACACATTGGTGAACAGTCCATGGATTCTGGATTGTGTTCCCTTGCTTTTAAGGTTGGATTGCAGAGAATAGAATCCAATGTACGTACGTTCTGTTGGCCCTAACAAGAACAGAATCACCTAGAGGAGGGTGAATAGGTGTCTAAGTTGAAAACTTAATTTTTAAGAAACTTAATTTTTCATAGTCAAATTTCCTCAGAGTCAGAGGCTAGTTTAAAGAAACAGCTTCTGATGGAAATTCTGCCTTAACACAGTTTAACTGCTTTCAGCAACAGAAGTTCTGTGTTAGAGAACTTCTGGACAGTCTTCTGAACAAAGACAATGATATAAGGAGTAACTCTGTTTCAGCACTAAATATAAGCAAGTACACATAAGCAAATTAACAAGTATAAAAGGGAGAAAGAAGTTCAGGAGATCCTCATGAACAATTCGATTTATCCAAGTTCGCCACAGAAGTCCTATGACTACGTCTTGTCCCCTGTGGTCGCAGCCGCCAGAGATTTTAAATCTACTATTCAGAACTTTAATGGCAAGTTCAGAAGCTCCTTTACATCAACAGAACATAAGCTAATTTCTCACTTAGTTCTGACTAGCCTAAAAAGAGTTAAAGGATTTCCACCAGAACAACAACTCTTTTTTCTGGATTTCTCACCCAACTCTAATCTCAACTAGATTTCTCTCTAAATCTAACTGAATATCACAAACAATATCAGTTTACAAGATTCCTATTATGAACTTGTTTTTCTTCACTCTCTCACTTTAACTAAAGCTAAGCTAAGAAAGATTGAGAATGGAAAATGGTGCTCTGTTTTCTTGATTAGAACAGTGCGTTGAGATTTTGCTCGATTATCACGCGCATGAGATGCAATGGAGCTTGGCTACTATTTATAGTGCATGAGGATGATCGTTGGTGAATTTGAATCTTCAATAGAGATGACATCAGTTGTTGTAGCCGTTAATATGTCATGTCTTCAAACGGTCTTCAAACACTTTGATTCCGTTAACCTTGTTCTTTAACTTAATCCGGTAAGTGATTTGAAGTTGAAGATAAGGTTGATTGAAAACATTCTTCAATTGGATCAACAAAGGGTAGATAAGGAAATTCTGGTTTTGTTTTGAGTAGACATGCGCGCTCCTTCAAAACAGCTTTTTGAACTTTTGACGCCTTGCATTAAATGCATTTATCAGAGCAATGAATGCTTAACAGAACCCGTGACTTAGCTTCTGAAAGCTAATTCCTTTAGTCTAAGTTTCTGATCGAATTGGTAAGGATTTATCTTCTGATTGCTTTTTGGACCTCTAAAGCGAGCTTTAACAGTCTTCACTAAAACCTCAGAGCGGAGCATCCAGCTTCTGAATTTTATCTATTGTCTTCAGCTTTCCTGTTTCTTCTGAGTCTTCAAGGCAATCCAGAGATTTTTCATTCAGCACCTGCTGAGAAACTTACATACATACTAAACAAAAAAAAATTGTTAGTCAACATTGAAACGTATGTAAGTAAATTTTAAATTTCATCTTCTGAAACGTTTGGACATAATCAAAACAATTAGGGTTCATCACGTTCCAGGGAGAGAACTAACTCAGTTTTAAGAGAGAGTCTGATACTTTTGAAGTTGTTGTACAACTAGTGTTAGTGTTGCTTTAGGAATGCTACTTTTACAGGTATATGTTTATTTTAAATTTGAATTTATTCTTTTTATTAGGATGTTGATTTTGTTTAAGAAGTTTTATTTTAGTCAAATAATGTCAGTTTTACTTTTTTAAAGCAACTAAGGTAATGATCGTGGTCTTTTACATGTGTTTTTTAGTCGTTGAGATTTCATCAAAAGATAGGGACAATTGTTAGACCCTTATTTTAAATTTTTTAGATCTATATACATTGAAAATTATGTTACTTTGTATTTAAATAAAATGAAAATAAAAGAATGTGAAAATAAAATAAAAAAGAGATTAAAACAAAAGAGTAAAAAAAAATAAAAAATAAAGAGAATAAAACAGTTAACTATTTTCAAGTATGAGCGACCAATCCTCTTCGACAAGCTTTTCAACAATCTCAATGGTGGAATTCAAGATTAAGATTTATACTTTCAGAAAATAGAGATTCAAGTTATGATGTTCATAAGGGGAGACTATTATTAATGGCAAAAAATGGAAGTTTTGGTGGATTTCCATACCTTGTCATATTGTCGAGCTACTATTCGTGAAATCATTATCGAGGAGGTCACATCATTATCTAACAAAGTAAAAAAATCTAGTAATTCAATTCTCGGTGACCTTTTTTTAAGTTATTGCAAGTGAGAAATACCATTTAATCCTAACTTAACTACTATAAAAATAATTACATGTTTTTAAGAGTCTTGTTTTATATTAAGTAGTTTCAGCTGACATTGTGCATGTGATTCCTTTGAGCTTCAAATTCTTTGAATTTTTCAAGAGATGGCAGAATATAATTGGTATTATAAGAGGTTAATTGCTGCATGTGCCGTTCTCAGTTTGCATGACATGAATGGATGTTAAGCTAGCTATTTGTTCTCATTTTCCTTTGGTAGATTTCTGTGTAGAGGATGTGGTTCTACTTATCTTTGAGGATTTTATTTTTGTTATTTAGTGACAAAATGTTGTGTGCATCAGTGCTAATAGTTGTATTTTTGCATATGTAGCTTGCAATATAAAGAAAAGAAAGAACAAAGATGGTTCATATGTGTTTAAGATCTTTGCTTCAACAATAAGCATGTTGGCAGAGTTTATGGACGTGCGTCGAGAAGTTGATAAATGAGACATTGATGAGTGATATTGAGCTCACCCCAACAATTCTAGAGCTTCTTCATTCATCGGCAGGAAGTCTGATTCTCCCATTACTGAACGACAACTTGAAACAACTCACGTTTTCTTTGATAGATACAGTGTTCGAAGGTATAGAGACAAGGAGAAATTTGGTTTTGCTGAAAAGAATTTGGTGAAAGCGCTTATGCTCTTCCAAAAGAAGAAGAATGTATAAATATCAACTTATTTGGTGACGAAAATCATTAAGGAGTATGAAGGTCAACTGCATGGCCTCAAAGAGATGTTCCCTAATGTGACATTATCACTCAATGAAAGGAAATGTTACATCTCGGTTAGTGGGAACCAAGAGACGAGACGACATGTAGAAGAAGAGATTAAAATGTTCGCTCGAACTTCTGGAATTTTTTATTATACATGCCAAATTTGCTGCTTCTCTGTAGTAATTGGGCACAATACTAGGTTTATGGTGGTTGGAGTAAGATATTTCAGAATTATTTTATCTGCTATTCTAAAATTATACAAACAACTTATTAGGAATCCGGAACATGAATGTCCGACACAGATTACTAATAACCAATCATTATTTTAAGGTAACCAACATTGTCTCAGTCTCGTCGTGAGCAGTCCCATCACTTTGCTGATCTTGTTGATCGTGTTGGGAGCCAAGATCATCGAACACTGTCTCAGTCTCGTCGTGGAAGCCAGGATTATTTAACATTGTCTCATCTTCAGTGTCATGATGGGGCTGCTGGATTTCATTTTGCTGCCCTTCGGTTTCGCCTCCTCCGATAGACATAATAGTGTTTGCTCAATTCTTTTCTCGTGTATGCTATGTCATGAGCCCATATGGCATTGTAGTCCCTTGGTGCTGTTCCTGCAGAATGCAAAATATAGGGCATTAGCGCAACCAAAGCAAACAGGCAGGTATATAAGAACCATATAAATACAACATGGAGAAATTACCCGTTAGCATTAACCCATTTTTAACCATCTTCACGTTTTGGAACTGATTTCTTAATTTTTGGGCAACTTCTTCTGTCATATCAAATTCTCGGAATCCATTGAATGTTGCATTCAATACCCGATGCCACAAATGGAACGAGTAGATGCGCAATCCCTCAACCACCAACCGATCTTTATACCGTCTCGGGAATAAATCATCAGACAGGTTATAAAGATCAACGTATGGATTCCATACAACTGATTCCTATAAAAGACATGATATGAAGAAAATGAGATTAGTTCTAGGGAGAAAGACAAGAAAACATGGTAGAGAGGTTCTTACTGCTCGCAACTCATCCCTCATAGTTGTTGTCAGCTCATCCACAGCAGTCCGGGAACGTCCGCGTCGGCTTGTTTTATCGAAAGCTTGGATCCAACCTTTGATTAATGGGAAAGTGGTTGGTCTCTCACTTGGTTTTAATCCTACATCTCGTACCAATCTAGGGATATGCATGAAAGCGAATATCTGCAAAAGAAAAATAATAATAATTAGCACTAGAAATATATAAAGAGAAATAAATAAAGAAAATGATCAAATCACTTACGATTAGAGAGAAAGCACACCCATAAACAATGTTGCTAGTTGGCTCATTCAAGCAACCATGTAGTCGAGAACCCACACAAAATGTGTTAGAAGCTATTCCTTTTAACCTACGATTCACATATGTGTTAGCGATTGGGAAGGAAATGCCCATGATTCTAGTGTCTTAACCGATACTCTGTCCAACATATTTTAAAATTCTTGAAGTTATCAACTTTTAAATAAACATTTCAAAAATATTTGTAAGCATTAAAAAAAATATAAACATTTTTTGAATATTTTTTTTTAAAATTTCTTAGGTAGATATTATCTTGGTGATGCTTGATATGACATTAGAAATGGAGTTATAACTCTATATCCGGGTGTTTGATACCATCTTAATGAGTATCAAAACAATTTACCTAAAAATCAAAAGGAGTTATGAGACATTCTTCATTAAGATTTATCATTGAGCGTTCATTTGGTATATTGAAGAGATGCTACCGTGTATTAGATTCTCGACCATTTTGGTCATACCAAACACAAATAGATGTTGTTCTGGCTTCTTGCATTTTGTATAATCATATTATGGAAGTTGACTCTGAAGATGTGATAATGGAACAAGTGAACAACATGAGTGAGCCAACAAATCAAAGATCTCAATTGAGTCCAAGAGAAGAAACACCAGAAAATAGAGAATGAGCAACAAAAGGAGATGTGATAGCAAACTCCATGTGGACTGATTATTCTAGAATAGACGATTAGTTTATGTTGGATGAATAAATTATTATGAACTAATATACTTTGTGCTTTTGTGTCTTTAATGTGTTTTAAAGATAGTTTACGTTGTATGAATCGATTAATGTGTACTGAAAATAATTTTGTGTGCTTATAAATGTATTGTATTTTTTTCAATTTTAGTTTCATAATTGATGTGATTTGTGGATGATTATTTCTAGCTTAAAATAAGTAAGCAACAAAAGGAAGGAAAATGCAAAGGAAAGTAGATTAGATGGACTACACAAATGTCCGCTATGGATATTTAAATATTTGCTGGTGAAGCAATGAAAGGGAATAAACTATCTTCCACATTTAAGCTTGACTATTTTGTTCAAGTTGCATAATAAATAAGTGAAAATTTTGCTATTAAATGTCTTCCCGACCATGTTGAAAATCATATGAGAACTATAATGAAAAAACTAAAAGATTATTGTTTATCTTAAAAATAAGAGTGGATTTGGATGGGATGAGAACATCAAGATGGTAACTGCCGAACAACAAGTTTATGATGAAGAAGCTGCGGTAGTATAATTAGAGTATCAATTGGAAGGAATTATTTGTTTGGGGTTATAATTAGAGTATCAATTGGAGTAATTTATTTGTTTGGGGGTTAAATTATAAGAGTATAAAATCTAATTTGAAGAAATTGAAGGAATTAGAAAGTTAAAGTTAGAAATTAGAATATATGATAAATGGGAGTACCGTATTGGACTTTTGAGTTGCCCATTGCGCGCAAACGCCCAATATCCCACAAAAAATAAGAACTAAAAATACAAGCCGAATCGTAAAAACATTGAATCATTAACTCAGCTAAGTCTGTTTATGCAGGGATAAAAAAAATTTCCCGTTACTCGTGAAAATTATCATGCCTAAAGTAAAATTACAAACGAAGCAAAGGTCAGAGTAGCATTAAAAGTTGGAAACATGTAGAGTAATTGATAAAAACTATATAGAGAGATAAAAATGTCTATCTCTTCCGAAAATCCTCGGGTGTGAAGAAATTTGGCTGTTTACTAATTCTTTTCGGCAAGTTTACTATCGTGCTGGTGTTAATCCTCATAAATTTCTCCGAGTGGGATGGGTAGGGGCACGAGCAGGGACATAAGTTGGGGTAGAGGTAGAGGCAGGATCAGTCCCATCACTTTGCGGATCGTGCTGGGAGCCAAGATCATCGAACACTGTCTCAGTCTCGTCGTGAGCAGTCCCATCACTTTGTTGATCGTGTTGGGAGCAAAGATCATCGAACATTGTCTCAGTCTCGTCGTGGAAGCCAGGATTATTTAACATTGTCTCATCTTCAGTGTCATGATGGGGCTGCTGGATTTCAGTGTCATGATGGGGCTGCTGGATTTCGTTTTGCTGCCTTCGGTTTCGCCTCCTCTGATAAACATGATAATGTTTGCTCAATTCTTCTCTAGTGTATGCTATGTCACGAGCCCATATGGCATTGTAGTCCCTTGGTGCTGTTCATGCAGAATGCAAAATATTGGGTGTTTCCAAAATATAGGGCATTAGCGCAAGCAAAGCAAACATGCAAGTATATAAGAACCATATAAATACAACATGGAGAAATTACCCGTTAGCATTAACCCATTTTTAACCATCTTCACGTTTTGGAACTGATTTCTTAATTTTTGGGCAACTTCTTCTGTCATATCAAATTCTCGGAATCCATTGAATGTTGCATTCAATACCCGATGCCACAAATGGAACGAGTAGATGCGCAATCCCTCAACCACCAACCGATCTTTATACCGTCTCGGGAATAAATCATCAGACAGGTTATAAAGATCAACGTATTGATTCCATACAGTTGATTCCTGTAGAAGACATGATATGAAGAAAATGAGATTAGTTGTAGGGAGAAAGACAAGAAAACATGGTAGAGAGGTTCTTACTGCTCGCAACTCATCCCTCATAGTTGTTGTCAACTCATCCACAACAGTTCGGGAATGTCCGCGTCGGCTTGTTTTATCCAAAGCTTGGATCCAACCTTTGATTAATGGGAAAGTGGTTGGTCTCTCACTTGGTTTTAATCCTACATCACGTACCAATCTAGGGATATGCATGAAAGCGAATATCTGCAAAAGAAAAATAATAATAATTAGCACTAGTAATATATAAAGAGAAATAAATAAAGAAAATGATCAAATCACTTATGATTAGAGCGAAAGCACACCCATAGACATTGTTGCTAGTTGGCTCATTCAAGCAACCATGTAGTCGAGAACCCACACGAAATGTGTTAAAAGCTATTGCTTTTGACCTACGATTCACATATGTGTTAGCGGTTGGGAGTGAAATGCCCATGATTCTCGTGTCTTAACCGATACTTCGTCTAAAGATTTAAAATTCTTGAATGTATCAACTTTTAAAAATAACATTTCAAAACATATTTGTAAGCATTAAAAAAAATAGAAACACTTTTTGAATATTTTTTTTTTAATATTTTAGGTAGATATTATCTTGGTGATGCTTGATATGACATTAGAAATGAAGTTATAACTCTATATCCGGGTGTTTGATACCATCTTAATGAGTATCAAAACAATTTACCTAAAAATCAAAAGGAGTTATGAGACATTTCTTCATTAAGATTTATCATTGAGCGTTCATTTGGTATATTAAAGAGATGCTATCGTGTATTAGATTCTCGACCATTTTGGTCTTACCAAACACAAATGGATGTTGTTCTGGCTTCTTGCATTTTGCATAATCATATTATGGAAGTTGACCCTGAAGATGTGATAATGGAACAAGTGAACAACATGAGTGAGCTAACAAATCAAAGATCTCAATTGAGTCCAAGAGAAGAAACACCAAAAAATAGAGAATGAGCAACAAAATGAGATGTGATAGCAAACTCCATGTGGATTGATTATTCTAGAATAAACGATATGTTGGATGAATGGATTATTATGAACTAATATACTTTGTGCTTTTGTGTCTTTAATGTGTTTTATAGATAGTTTACGTTGTATGAATCGATTAATGTGTACTGATATAATTTTGTGTGCTTATAAATGTATTGTATTTTTTTCAATTTTAGTTTCATAATTGATGTGATTTGTGGATGATTATTTCTAGCTTATAATAAGTAAGCAACAAAAGGAAGGAAAATGCAAAGGAATGTAGTTTAGATGGACTACACAAATGTCCGCTATAGCTATTCAAATATTTGTTGGTGAAGCAATGAAAGGAAATAAACTATCTTCGACATTTTAGCTTGACTATTTTGTTCATGTTGCATAATAAATAAGTGAAAAATTTGCTATTAAATGTCTTCCCGACCATGTTGAAAATCATATGAGAACTATAATGAAAAGACTAGAAGATTATTGTTTATCTTAAAAATAAGAGTGGATTTGGTTGAGATGAGAACATGAAGATGATAACTGCCGAACAACAAGTTTATGATGAAGAAGCTGCGGTAGTATAATTAGAGTATCAATTGGAAGGAATTTATTTGTTTGGGGTTATAATTAGAGTATCAATTGGAGTAATTTATTTGTTGGGGGTTAAATTATAAGAGTTTAAAATCTAATTTGAAGAAATTGAAGGAATTAGAAAGTTAAAGTTAGAAATTATAATATATGGTAAATGGGAGGACTGTATTGGACTTTTGAGTTGCCCATTGCGCGCAAACGCCCAATATCCCACAAAAAATCAGAACTAAAAATACAAGCCGAATCGTAAAAAAAAAAAATTGAATTCATGAACTTAGCTAAGTCTGTTTATGCACGGATAAAAAAAAAAATTCCTGTTACTCGTAAAAATTGCCATTACTAAAGTAAAATTACAGACGAAGCAAAGGTCAGAGTAGCATTAAAAGTTGGAAACATGTAGAGTAATTGATAAAAACTATATAGAGAGATAAAAATGTCTATCTCTTGCGAAAATCCTCGGGTGTGAAGAAATTTGGCTGTTTACTAATTCTTTTCGGCAAGTTTACTATCGTGCTGGTGTTAATCCTCATAAATTTCTCTGAGTGGGATGGGTAGGGGCACGAGTAGGGACATAAGTTGGGGTAGAGGTAGAGGCAGGAGCAGTCCCATCACTTTGTTGATCGTGCTGGGAGCCAAGATCATCGAGAAAATGTCCACAAGTTTCTTATTTGATGAGAAGATCATGGTCACTAACATGAGGTTGAGGTAATGGAAGAGTTAATGGTTGTTGTGGAGGTCAAAAAATATGTTGGTTATGCTTATAAAAGGAGCTCCTCACATCAGTTTTTATCACCAATTCTTCAACAAACTGTCTAAGCTCTCGGGAGAAGACCCTCATATCCTCATCGGGAAGGTTCCCCTCAATGAACTGGAAAGCCTCCATCAATGCTAACTTGGCTCATGTCCCAAGTAGCAGAAGATGTCTTGATGAGTCGAGCCACAATATTCTTTGCTTCCTTAAAAGGGTCGGAGTGAGGACAAGTAATTGGGCATCTAACCAGAGAGAAGGTAAGATATATCTTGGTAAATGGATCAATCAATCTGCAGACTCACTGGTTCAAGACGAGCGCTTGGCAAGAAGGATTCATGTACCAAATTGAAGAAAGAAGCAAAGCATAAATTCACTATCTACAAGCTTACAATTGGCGCAGACAAGAAAATAGAAACATGGCAGCAACATTTTTCAGTGTTTCAAAGCATAAAAAACGACTTGAATTCGCATGGGGGTGCAGAATTAAGACATATTCATCAATATATGTGTCTTAGTTACTATTTTGGAGCATTCTTGAGCATGGAAGTCAACGTTAAAGTCTCCAAACAATGAGAACAAACACGGGGCATCAACTATGTCATTCAAGTTTGAGCAAGAAAATGGAGGATAAAGCACACAGAAAAGCTAAAGAATGATGCACGGAGCTAGTACAAGGGCACACAAAACAAATGGCGCATACAAGTGGCTTAAAATTCAAATTTAAGGCATCACAACATCGAGAAATATCAAGGTATGCAAATCTGTAATTTTTAAGTTATTGTTATTTGTCATTGGTTTGTTGTTTTGCAAGCTCAGATTAACAGCAAGTAGTGTTTAAGTCGACCTAGACTATAACATGAAAGCTCTATTGGTGATAACATGAAGAATATAACATGAAAGCTATATCAGTGATAACATAAAGTTCATGGCATAATCATCGTGCATCTAGCAAAAAATCGGTAGCATACCAACGCAAATACGACTTTGCCAAAATTTCAACAACAAGAAAGAGCAGTTTAAATCCAATCATACGATGAAATCACTTCAAACTGCGGAAAAGTAACTTCTCAGTTGCTCAATGCCAAGTCCGAGAAAGATCCCCAAGGAGTTAGGAACGCATACCTGAGAAGGAAACCCGGAGATGATAAACTCTAGAGAAGAAGCCGCGAGCAACATCTCTTTCGCATGAGGATCTCGAGGTGTTTTCGCCTCATCAATGGGTGGTCCATTTGCTGATTTCTCGAAGGAAAATGCCTCAAGACTATCTGAAGGAGTTTCTGAACAGCCTGGTGGTGGTCACGAAACAAGACGATGAGGCTCTACTTGCAGCTCCTCTTTTTCTTCATCAGATTCATAGTTGCCTTAGCCCGGCTCAACTCCAAAGACCAGATAATCTTCACTCGGGTTAGACTCTTCCGTTCTTATTCCTGGTATGATCACATTGATTGTGTTCACAGCTCCCTCGGAGATACACACGTCAGAGACATCATGGGAAGAAGCATCATCAACAACCTCTGTTAGCACGATCAGATTAGATGGAAGATTACTAAAGCCAAAACCAACCCTACATATCCTATTGGATCGGCGGGTACCACATCTAAAGAAAGGTTTTTTTACCTTGGTCAGTCTCCACAGCTCGAGATCTCTTGTTGGGTGGCGCATCGTGAGTACTACAGCATGAAGCTGCAAGGTTTGAGTTTTTTGTTAGCTTTTGTAAAAAAAATAAAATAAAGTGCAATCATCGACAGAAAAAGAAAAAGTGAGTGAGTGTAGAGATTATACCTTTAGAAGGAACACAAACGTCGAAGATAGGCCTCCATCACGTCATGAAAGGCACTTGATTCCTCTTTGTCGTCGTCAGAAGCCTTCTCTTTCAAATTCTGAGCTGGAAAAGGGAAGACAAAAGGAATGTCTTGGTAGCAACCAAGCTGACGAGTAAACAAACATGGAACATAGAGAACTAAACTCTGCACCGGAGCTTTGGCATTCTTATTCTTCGTGAAACCATGGATAAGTTGCCTAGTAGGCAAAACTCGCTCCACAGATGCCTCTCATCTTCGTTACCAACCTCAAGGTAACTTCGAGCCCAGCTCAGAAGGAAAGATGACCCAAAAGTCTCAAAACGGAACATGCGAGTGTTCTCCTCCAACGTCAACCTGAAGAATCTGATGACTTTCTCTAGAGAAAGATCGGAGCGATGATTGCAGATGTCAATAATCAGAGAAACGTGTCTAGGGGTTGTCGTACACGTGCTCAGATGAGGAAAGTAGCCGAACAACCACAGCTGGAAGAACCATATCCCTCCCCGGATCTTCGATAAACGTTCCTCATTTATCGTTGTCTCTAACCGCTGAAAGACGTTTGCCAGAAGCATGGAACAGAGATTCACCAACTTCCTAGAACATATAGCTTTTGCAATGTTAAACATGTTTCGAACAGGACGGCCTCCCAAAGGCTCGAAGACGAACTGACAAAGCAATAGCCAAATGAAGTAAACATGGGTCTTCCGGTCGATAGTCTTGAATTCTGCGCCATTCCTCATCAAATATGAGTACTTGCCTGCATCTTGCACTGTATAAGTTTGCAGCTCGAGAAAATCTTCAGTGTACACCCAGGTCGGTATGTCATCTCCCTCAATTAGCAATCCTATGATCACCATAACATCCTTCAGGGTAATGGACATCGGCCCCAGTGGAAGAATGAAAGCATCGCAGTGCGAAGACTAGAAATTCAGAGAACCATCCATTACATTCTCATTCAAGGAAAAATCTTGACAAGTCAGCTCGATGAAGTCATAGATTTTCCACTCTCTTTACTCTGCCTTGAACCTGTACTTGAAGATCTCCACCAGATATCTCCACTCATCAAAGACGAGGATACACTTTGTAAACATTCTGGTTGCTTCCGAAAGGAAACAAGGGTTTATGGAGCAGCAATTCCTCGTGATTCAGTAGAGGACTCGGTGTAGGATCGTTGCGACCAACAATGGGATGCAAAGCAAGATAGGAATCCTGAAACATGGAGAAAAGGGATTAGTAAGCTACTTGGAGAAAATTGAAGTCAAATTCAATGTCGGGTAAGATTTTACCTTCTTCAAACCCAGGCATCTCCCAGTTAAGCTTAGCGAGGGGATCAAACCAGAGTAGTCAGCAACACCTGCATTCATACACGACGGAGTCAGTAAAGCTAAGGTACACATCCTACTAACTCTACTTAAGACCAAATCTGCCTAGAAAAAGATTGAAAAAATAATGTACAAGGCAGAAAAAAAGATTTTCGGCAAAAGATACCGCTAAAAAAGGAAAATACAAAGCAGTTGAAGAATATGGAAAAGCAGTAATGCCCGTATTCGTCGTAAAAAATCAGCAGTGTACAACACATACAGTGGAAATCAAGACTAGTGTAAGTTTTGGCGAGAATTCACATTTTATTCCTATCTATTCTTGCAAAATCCTTCCTATTTCAGTTTCGATTTCTACTTGTGCTAAACTAGTGCCAAAACCGAGACCATATAGTTGAAATTCGAACTTCAAACGTCGAATTTTAATAGTTTTTCACCATTCTCATACCAACTTTAGCCTATACAAATCTGCCCTATTCATGATTGTATGCGTTTGAGTGTATTTTCAACCTTAATCATAAAACCGAAAATCATCATCCTATGCCCACCATGCATAAAATTTTCGAGTTCAAGTAGCCTTTTCATATCAAAATCCATCACCATTACCATTCTAACCAAACGTTTTCTGAGTTTACACCTTTATTCATCATCCATACACATCCAAGCACCACTCAAGCATGATTAAAGGAAGAAAAAAATCAAGAAGGAAAAATAACCAATAGGCCGAAACCTCCTAAAGGGAATATGGCATAGAATTTTTCAATTTTTGAGAAGAAGAAGGAGAAGAATGTACTTACTGGTGGAAGAAGCCATTAGAGTTGAAAAGAAACTTGAAATCACAATTTCCAGGAAGAAGAAGGAGATGATCGTTCGAATGAAGAAGGAGAACATCGTTTGCATTTTTTCTATGCGTGCAATAGAGGAAGCTGAATAAGGTAAGGAGGATTGGGTTTTGGGGTAGAGTTAGGATTCTATTCGGGTTGGGTTTTAGTGAAAATCAAATTTGAAAAACCCATTTTTTCTCACTTGGCCGAAATTCCTAGAGGGAAGAGAGGTGACTACTTTTTTGTCTTTCAATCTTTATTATCTAGGGTTTATTGGGATGTGTGTGTAGTAGTCAAATTAGGTGGGCTTTTGTGTCATCATTTATCCCAATTAGGCTTAAGTTTCTTTCATGGACTTAAGTTTTTTTTTTTAATTGGGTTTGGGGAAAATTAATTCTTTAAATCAAGTTGGGTTATTGAGTCAAGTAAGGTTAATTTATTAAATCTTGCGGGATGTCGAGAGCTAGGTTTAAATTGAGTTGGGGGTTATTTTCTTCAAAAACATTTCTCTTATTATGCAATTACATTGCACAAAAGAGAAGGGGGGGTAATTGTTGGGGGTAAATATAATTTTTATATTTATCTCATATAAATACTTTAGGTTATATTTTAACTTATACTCCTTATGTTTATTTATTTATTTATTTTTTGGGAGAAAAAGACAACTCAACCAGTATTGTCAATACAGAAGGCATTAGAAAGCCAACCAGGAAAACGAAAGAAATGAAAAAATCAGCATTGGAACCAGAATTGCGTGCAACACAATGAGCAACCCCATTCGCTGGCCTTGGAACAAACGACACCAAAAAATCGTGTCTATTCTTGAGGAGATCCCGACAATCTTGAATAATTGATCCGAATTCAGAGAGGTCTTGTTTCAGAGAGAGTATACAATCAACAACAACTTTAGCATCCATCTCAAAAATCACATTTGACATATGTAGAGAATTAACCCAGCTAAGACTCATCTGAAGACCAATAGCTTTGACCACTGCTGCCCCGTGATTGCCCGGATAATACGAGCTAAAATAAGCGTAGAAAGACCCGTCATCCCTTCGCAAAACAACACCAACACCACACTGACCGTCAGAGGAAAAAATTGAAGCATCAAGATTGCATTTCCACTTACCTACCGGAGGCCTACTCCACTTAACATGATTAGTCCTTCTTATAGGAATAGCAGCATGTCTAGGCCCATTTCTCTTATTTATGTTCATTTTATTTTTTGAGAGAAGAAAAGTAAGTTGAGAGAAAAGGAAAGAAAAAGAAAAATAGAAAAAGAAAGAAATGATGTGATTGGATGTTGACATGGTCTTTATGGTTGAAGTTAGTGGGTCAGTCGGCTAAAAACATGGATTAACTTTCATTTTTCCCAACTGACTCTAACTTCCTTTAACTGTGAAACCGTCACTTTTGATTAATTATTTCGACGGGCCAAACGACGAAGCAAGAAGAATCGGAGTACGGATCCAAAAACTAGACGTTCCAAATATGCGGAAATGTCTTCAAGAATTGTGAGAGACGAAACGAGCAAAGAGTAAGGATTTTTCGAAGCAAGTTGAAGAAGCACAAACTCGAAATCTTCCTCTCCAAGCCAAGGTAATGGCCTAAATTTTAGGCCCCCTCTGATTTTATTTTCCTACTCTTAAGTTAGTGGGTTAATTAGGTAGTTAGTGGGTGGTTTTTTGAGTGCTCACCAAGCATTCTCTACCTATAAATACCTCTCTCCACTGACTTGGAAAAACACAACCAACAAAATGAAACACAAAAATCAACATAAATCATGTGACACTCCAAAAGTAGCTCTCAAATTCGGCTTCCGGGTCTCCAATTTTCAAGTTCTTTTTAGCTTTTGTTCTTAGTTTTCTAGCTTCTTTGTTATTTCCTAAGTTTCAATTGTTTTTCTGATTCTAGATACCTGATCTATTACCCTCTTTACATAATCCCGATACTCAAATTCTAGGACACAATCCGAAATCATTTAGTCTATTACACTAGTTAAATTGCTACTTTTCACCTCAACGGTGCTTTGATCGACGTGTTGATTCAAGATTCAAGCTCGCCTCGACGGTTATTTTTATTGTTCTTATCTTAATTTAGTTGAGTTATTTATTAGGCTTAATAGTGAGATAACCCCCTGAACGTGGACCAAATTAACAAGTGACACCCCGAACTTTTAATTGTAATAGAAACCCCTCTGAACTTGTAAAATCATATGAACTAACCC
Organism: Euphorbia peplus; assembly: GCA_028411795.1. Taxonomy (NCBI): domain Eukaryota; kingdom Viridiplantae; phylum Streptophyta; class Magnoliopsida; order Malpighiales; family Euphorbiaceae; genus Euphorbia; species Euphorbia peplus. Next base: position 20,886,212 of record CP110839.1, on the reverse strand, counting down.
CAAATTGCTGACATGGTAGGAAGAGTGAGATTCAATCTCTTGGGGGCGCGTGAAAAGGTTGAAAAATGAAAAAAAACAATTAAAAAAGTTAGAAAAAGTGAAAAAAATTAAAATTCTTCTTTCTCTCTCTTTCTCTCTTATGTTCTTCATTTTATTTCTTTGTTCTTGATGTTCTTCATTTTTATTTTTTCTTTTTCTTTTTTTCTTTTTCTTTTCCTTCTTCTTCTTTAATTTTTCTTTTCATTTTTTTTTCCAGATTTCCATGGGGTTAGCGAAATCTGGAAATTTTCCAGATTTTTGGAAATTTTCCAGATTCCAGATTTCCGTATCAAAAAAAAAGGAAAGGAAAAGAAGAAGAAGAAGAAGAAAATGAAAGAATTAGAAAATGAAGAACAAGAGAGAGGATATGAAGAATTCATGTTTGTTGAATTTCTTTTATTTATTTTTTTTTAATTTATTAATTTTTTTTACATGTGGCATTTGACTTTTCAACAACCTATGGCATGTTGCCACGTGTCGCGAGTGTAGTCCACTCTCTAGGTGCAACTATACAATGCCGGATATGGGGGTTAATTGTTACAATTGAGAGTTTTTACGGGGTTAGTTCATACAATTAAGCAAATTTAGGAGGATTTTTGTAACGTTTCAAAGTTGGGGGTGTCACTTGTTAATTGGAGACAAGTTTGGGGGGGGGGGGGGGAAATACCCTATTAAGCATATTTATTATTATTTCGATTATTCTGACGCTATTACTAATCTCTTGATTGTAATCGTTTGGCTGACGTTGTAATTCATGACACCTATTTAAGCAATACAAGTCAATTTTCTAAATCTTTTTGGGTTGTTTTGTATTGTTTACTTTTTTGCAGCTACGACACAGTTTCGGTCCGTTTTCTAGTCAAACTTGTGCTGACCCCGACTAGGTACCCTAGGGAAATATTTTCACAATCCTTGCTTTTCCCGTCTAATCGTTTCGTTATTAGTTAAGCATCCATAGGCAATGACACACATTTTTAAAATCGTTTCCTGAAAACGTAGATTGAGAACCTCTCTTCTATGACACACCCACATCTTTCCACACGAGTCAAGGTTGTAAAAAGAATATTTTTATTTCACAAAAATATCGCCAACAGTAATATAATCAAAACCAAGCTTTTGGAAATTTTTCGATCGAAGTAGTTTTCATCAAACAATTGTTCTGATCATCATTTTTCCATATTTGATTTCAATTATTTTGTGCTATTATTCATATTGGTTCTACCTTTATTCCCTTTTCTAATATCCAAAACATTAAGTCCAACTGTCGTTTCGTTAAAATTGACTTTCTATAGCTTAGTTCACATCTTTTTTCAAACCTCCAAGCTCAATATTTTTCTCGGTTGAAATTGATATTACTTAAAGTCAGAGACATTTTTATTATAATTCTGTCCAACACCTTGATTATTAAGAGCAATTCGGTTCCTAAGACGCATAGTTGGCAACTACTTCAACGACGTAGTCTTCACACATCGATGAACAAGTTTGTTTAATTTTTCGTTTTATTTCTCATTTCTCCTTCGTGTATATATTTATATTTTTATTGCAATATCATTTATTAATTTTTACTATACGGGTTATTATCCGTCTTTGTAATTAACGTTTGTTGCTCTTTGTTTTGTATCCTGCATATATTAAAATCAATGAAAATATAAGTCCAAAAAGTTTTTTTGTTGTTTTATATTCGTAGGCTTGTGAAACTTCGTTTTACCGCAATCAAGAACCCGAGAACAACTGTTTTCTCAATCTTTAAGTTTTTCGTCCAATCGTTTGCATTTATTCGAAAACAAGTAAATAGACGCACGTTTTTATTTCGCTCGTATAAATATTCAATTTGGAAAATATATTCTCTGGAACGCCCGCTTTTTTTTTCACACATATAAGATTGAAATTACCATATTAAAAAATATCACTAAGAATTTAAAGTTTTATCATCTTTACTTTAAAATTTTTTAAAGTTGTTTCTTTTTTACAATGTATTTATAAGTAATTTATTTCTTACGATAAAAAGTTTATTTTCTATTATCACGATATCAATTAGTAGAAAGAAACAATAAAATAGGGTGGTGATGGATGATTGTGAAAGAATGGGGACTCAATTGGGTTTGTTCTATAGTTTTGAGGGCCAAATGTGCTTTATGCCTTGTGCATTTTAGGGTCACTTTTTAATTTTGGGATTCTGTAATCTCAAGTCTAAAACCAGCCGCCGAACTGCACTCCTCCCCCTTTTCTTCGCTTCACTCGACGGCGTGATTTCCAAGCCTTCGTCGTTCCGCCGCCGCCGCCGCCGCTAACGTCTGTCTAAGTCGCCGCCGTCTGAGTGACTGCTGCTGTTCTTGTTGAAGTGAGGTAAGTTGTGTTCTTGTGTTTATTATTTTTGTGTAATATTATTAGTTTTCTGCTCTTCTTTACTTTCCGTTTCACGAATTAGAAAATGTTGTATGATTTTATCTGGATTTTCTGCTTTCGTTATGTGTAGCTGTGTTTTTTATTCATTTGTTAAAGATCTATTCTCACAGCCCTAGCCGTAATCTTCTTATCCTTTAACAAGCCACTGTTGAAGTTGACACTGTTTGCCACGAGAAGATCCACCGTCATTCTATAGAGTGTAATATCATGGTATGTTTACTTAACAGTGAGAATTTCAATATTTCAAAACTACTTAAATGTTATTTATGATTGATATGATTTGGTTTGTTGATTTCGCAGTCAGAATTAGAGAAGAAAGTTGAGACTCTCGAGGAGCTTGAGCGCAAGAAGAAGAAGGAAGAAAAGGTTGCTGCTCTTGTTTTGTTTTTTGCTTTTCTTTTTTTTTTATCTATCACTTCTAATTTGTTTTCCGCTTTGTGCTCTAGGCTAAAGAAAAAGAACTCAAGAAACTTAAAGCTGCCGAGAAAGCAGCTAAGTTGAAGGTATGTTTTGGTCTTTTTTTTGGCAGGCCGTGTATTAGTGGGGAATTCTAAATGAAGTTTGATAATTCTGTTCATCTTTTCCACTCAGGCACAACAAGAATCTGGAAACTCATCAAAGAAGAGTGTTACTAAAAAGAATGCTAGGAAGGATGTTGGAGGTGAAGAGAATCCGGACGACTTTGTTGATCCCGAGACACCTCTTGGGGAGAAGAAAAGGCTTTCAGCTCACATGGCTAAACAATACAGCCCTGCCGCTGTGGAAAAATCGTTAGTGCTATGTACTTCAACTCTTGATTTCTTATCTGTTGTTGGTTTAGAGTCAGGTAGTTCAGTTTCTGTTTTTGTTAATATGTAGATGGTACACATGGTGGGAGAAATCAGGTTACTTCATTGCTGATGCGAAAAGCTCCAAACCTCCATTTACCATTGTAAGTGTGTTAGCGCATTAATAAGTGTTTTCCTAGTGTTTTAGATTCGCTTCAATTCTGAATTCACGGTATAGCATGGGATTGGCCACATTGTTGGATATGCATGCTTTAAGATCATTATGCGATGAATAAATCACAGATTTTTAGTTGACGTATATTGCTTGCCAAACAACAATATTTTGCACGAAGCTTGATTTTAATGAATAAAAGATATTAGTAGGTTTGGTAAAAATGGTGCATTTTTTTTGGTTATGTTGATACGTACATTATTTACCTATTTCAATCACTATCCAACAAAATAAAAGAAAACTATGTCCATATCTAGTTGAGTCTTCGATTGCTAAAGTAAAGCTTAATTTATGTGCACAGAAGCCTTGCACCTTTAGGGGAACTTTAACATCATTGTCTAAAAAGTTCTCTAAATTCTTTATAGGTAACAAGTAGTCATTTTTTCGTTCATGTTGACTGCGAGGAACTTTTGACTGTTGTGTACATAAGCACTTTGTATTCCATTTATTGTCCTCTTATGGTTTTCGTTTCTGTTTAATTTTTCTTCCCTTCGTATTTAGAACGGATGTACTCCTTCGCGTATTGATAAGAATACAGTTCTTATGTAAATACTTCTATTTTTGTATTGCTTCTGTTGCTGTCTTTTTTTGGTTTGGATTTGCAGACAAGATATTCCATGCTCCTCCTTTTTTTTGTGCCCCTTTAAATTCTTATAGATTAGTTTACATTTCTTTATTCTTTGTTATCATTATGCAGGTTCTTCCACCTCCAAATGTGACTGGTGCTCTGCATATAGGTCATGCTCTAACGGCTGCTATAGAGGTTTGGTAACAATGGTGGTTCTATTTTGTACCTTTTTGCAGTTTTTGTGTGTGTATGCTATGAATCTATAACTCCGTTTGTACGCAGGATACAATTATCCGCTGGCGGAGAATGTCAGGATATAATACCTTGTGGGTACCTGGTGTGGATCATGCTGGGATAGCAACACAGGTGAACTTTACTCAGTTGTTTAATTGCTCAGCTTGTTGTATATCTTTGACTTTTTAGATAGTTTGTCACTGTGTCGTATTAGACTGCGATGAATGAAATTTCATATTTCATGAACTTGTTGGAATTTTCATACATGATGTGCAGGTGGTTGTAGAGAAGAAGCTGATGCGCGAACGCCACTTGACCAGACATGATCTTGGTCGTGACCAATTCATTTCTGAAGTGAGATTTTACAATCAATTATCTCTCTTTTTTTTTCAATCAATTTTCAAGCCATTAACTTATTTGCATCTTCTTTAATGTCTGTAATTAAAAGGTTTGGAAGTGGAAGGAGGAGTATGGGGGTACTATACTGAGACAATTGCGTAGGCTGGGTGCCTCACTTGATTGGTCACGTGAGGTAATGATATAATCCTTTAGTTTCATTGATCAATTGATTTGGTTTTGATGCATACTTGCTTACTGCATGTCCTTCCTCATTCCAGTGCTTTACAATGGACGAGAAAAGATCGAAGGCAGTGACAGTGGAATTTATTCGGCTTTTCAAAGAAGGTCTCATCTATAGGTAATACTGAAATGAGATTATGTGATTATACAAGCTTGGAGATTTTATTTTTTTTTGCAAATTTACCTTGTCCTTAAGTTGTCTGCTCTAATAGCTTAACAAGGTTTGCTTAGTTATCCCATTTGTTTAAGCAGCATTCGATATGAATTTCAAATTTTGAGGAAAGATAAGAATTGAATTTTGTCATCCCATTCAACTTTTGACTTTTGACCCTTGAATTGATTGAGTTGGGACTGCATAATTTTGATTTATGTTACAGTGCCTTTTTCATGCTTCCACTGCTGTACTGATTATGATATATACATATACTATATTCACACTTTTCATGAACATTATATTATCTTATCCAGGGCAAACCGGTTAGTGAACTGGGATTGCACCTTGCGAACTGCTATATCTGATATAGAGGTAATATTTGAGTTAGCTGATGGAATATTGTCAGATTCTTTCCTGTTTAAAAATCAGTTTTCCTTTGCAGGTAGATTATATTGATATCAAAGAGAAGACACTATTGAAGGTTCCTGGTTATGACAAGCCAGTGGAATTTGGTCTTTTAACTTCCTTTGCTTACCGCCTGGAGGATGATTCAGGTGAAATCATTGTTGCCACTACTAGAGTGGAAACAATGCTTGGCGATACTGCTATTGCCGTTCATCCTGATGACCAAAGGTACAGTCATTTGCATGGAAAATATGTAGTTCATCCTTTTAATGGAAGAAAGCTTCCAATAATATGTGATGCTGTCCTTGTTGATCCCAATTTCGGAACTGGTGCTGTGAAGGTGAGGATGCTTCTATACTTGGTGCTTATATCATTTCATATCTTCTTTTGGCTGGCTAGTACTTTATGTTTTTTTTTTAATTGTTTTGGCAGATCACTCCTGCACATGACCCAAATGACTTTGAGGTTGGGAAGCGCCACGATCTGGAAGTTATTAATATATTTACTGATGATGGTAAAATTAATAGCAACGGAGGCCCAGAGTTTTCTGGAATGCTGCGTTTCAAGGCCCGTGAGGCATTAGTAGAATCATTAAAGAAAAAGGTAATACTCCATCAATTAACTGCACAAGTCCAATTAGATTTTTTCGCTCAAATTTGTAGATATATGCTTGAAAAGATTTTCCTTTAATCATTTGTTTCTGGACTCCCACTATTCTTCTTCTTTCCATCTGTTCATACTTACACAAGAAACATACATACCTGTGCTCTGCTCCTCAATTACAAACCACCCTTATGCAGAATATCTTTTTGTCCTACTGGATGGCCTCACTCTACAATGTTTACTAGGGCAGGGTTCTTCAGGAACGGTCTTTTATTGGCATTCAACCAGTAGAACTTTGTTCAAACATGAACATCATTATTTCTCTTCTATTGTTCTTCTTTCCGTCTGGCCATTCTTACACAAGAAACATACTTACATGTGCTCTGCTCCCCAATATAGTATATCTTTTCCCCCGTACTATATGACCTAGCACTCTACGCAATGTTTACTACCCAGGGTTCTTCATGAACTGTCTTTGATTTTGGCATTCAATCTGTAGAACTTAGATTAGACACCATTACATTACCTCTTCTCTATTGGTGTTTTTTTCTCATGTGGCCAATTGGTATTTTCTAGTTCCTTGATTCACTGACATTTCAACTTAAGGTATAATAAAATAATGGCATTTTATTTATAGGGCTTGTATAAGGGTGCTAAAAACAATGAGATGCGACTTGGCTGTTGTTCAAGGAGTAATGAGGTTGTTGAGCCGATGATTAAGCCCCAGTGGTTTGTTAACTGCAGCAATATAGCGAAACAGGCTCTTGATGCTGCAACCGATGCTCAAATTTTAAGGCTTGAATTCTTCCCGAAACAGTATTTGGCAGACTGGAAAAGGTTATTAATTTTCTTGTTGCTGCATGCTATATCTAATAAAATGATATGTTCGTTTTGTTAACCATACTGAAAATGCAATTGAATAAGATTTGCCATTTGTCACTGCCAAGATTGTTTATTACGTAACAATTTGAACCTTGACAGCTCAAGGAATCAAAGGCATCTTTTGCATGAACAACACTGCTATTTCATTAAAAATTTAGTAGGCACAGTGCAATTTATTCAAATCTGCACCTCATGATAGTTTCTACTAGTATTCCTTGGAGACCATGATCTCTGAAGTGGAACACCATCTACTTGCTATGTAGACAATCTCTGTGCTGTGGATTATTCATCATGTGCGTTTGTACATTCTCTTTCTTGGCATTTTCTATCCGACTGTCATGAATCATGATATTGGGTAGAAAATATAGTAATTAGGTGGTTAATAGCTTTATTGTTTGTTAAATTGTTTGTTATTGCTTTAGTACTTGTTGTTTTCTATTAGGAGTTTGTTACGACAGCTGTAAATAGTACAGCAACATCAGCAACACCTTCCCCTATTTAAAGCCTCTCCCTTGTACGTTACTTACGTTCATCAGAAATCTTAATGAAAATTATTCCTACTTTTCTCTTCTCCTTTCCCTTCTCTCTTCTTAACTCTCTTCTTCCTATTTCTCTCTAATTCTCTTCTACCTTTTACTGTAATGCTGTTCTAATCTTAAAGTCAGAAATTGTAGTCGTGACACTGACATAGAGAAATGATCTGCTGCAGAAGAGCATGGGGTCCTAAATTTAGTGCTTCTTATCGCTCACTGACTAAGAGAAACACCTAATTTCATGTTTTTTTCTCATGTTTTTAATGGTTCAGCTTGTTCCCCAGTCAGTGAAAGTTGTATTTTTTTTCTACGATCTTAGATCAAGAGTATGCGCTATAGAAAATTTTTGGTGGCAATTTTTCTTTGAACTGCTTAAATATCTTTATTATGGCTGCCAAAACACAGGTGGCTTGAGAATATTCGTGATTGGTGCATTTCACGGCAGCTTTGGTGGGGTCATCGTATTCCTGCATGGTATGTCACACTTGAGGATGATGAATCAAAGGAACTTGGTGCATCCAATGACCATTGGGTAGTTGGTAGAGATGAGAAGGAGGCTAGGGCAGAGGCTAGCCTGAAATTTGCTGGAAAGAAATTTCAGATGAGCCAAGATCCTGATGTTCTTGATACCTGGTTTTCTTCTGGTTTATTTCCATTGTCGGTGCTTGGTTGGCCAGACGATACTGATGATTTGAGAACATTTTATCCAACTTCAGTGCTTGAAACTGGCCATGACATTTTATTTTTCTGGGTTGCACGAATGGTGATGTTGGGAATGAAACTAGGAGGTGATGTGCCATTCAGGAAGGTGAGTAAATACCCTCCCTTCCTTTTCATAAGTTGTTTTAGTGTGTTCCGCACAAATTAAGAAACACAATTGATATAGAATCAAGTTACTAAGTTAACCTTAATTTCATTTACTCCTCAATTACTAATTAAAACTTTGTATAGTTTGGTTCCCTATTTTAAGCCAGTCAAAGTAACAACCATTTATAATTTCTTTACTTCTCAAAATGTTGGCTCCACCATTATGGTAATTTCTTGCCGAATAGTGTTGTTTCATTAATTGATACGCGATCTACAGAATATCTTGTCCAATCAAAAGTTGGCTCCAAAAAATTCTTGGATATGCAAAACGTCATTCATTTTGGAATAGTTCCTATTTCCTAGAACTTCTAATGTATGAGCATAGAGGAAGTATCCTGAGCCTCATTTGTATTTCATTTGCATACTTATATTTTGCTCCGTATTTTCAATTCAGGTATATCTGCATCCTATGATCCGTGATGCGCATGGTCGTAAAATGTCAAAGTCTCTAGGAAATGTTATTGATCCTCTTGAAGTAATAAATGGGATAACCCTTGAAGGCCTTCACAAGAGACTAGAGGAGGGCAATTTGGATCAGAATGAGCTAAATGTTGCGAAATCTGGACAGAAAAAAGACTTCCCTAGTGGTATAGCTGAATGTGGTGCAGATGCTCTCCGGTTTGCTCTTGTTACCTATACTGCTCAGGTGCATACTGCTTCTTGTCCTAATCCTTATCATCTATTACTTATCTTTTTCTTCCTTGGTAATGTTTTCCTCCTCTCTTTCAGTCTGATAGAATAAATTTGGACATTCAAAGAGTTGTTGGTTATCGCCAATGGTGTAATAAATTGTGGAATGCTGTTCGGTTCGCAATGAGCAAACTTGACATTGATTATGTTCCACAACCGAGTTTGGAAACAGATTCTCTTCCTTTTAGTTGCAAGTGGATACTTTCAGTACTAAACAAAGCCATATCTAGAACGATTTCAGCGATGGACTCCTATGAATTTTCAGATGCAGCAACTGCAGTGTACTCATGGTGGCAATATCAGTTTTGTGATGTTTTCATTGAGGCAATCAAGCCTTACTTCACTGGTACTGATCCAGCATTTGCATCTGCGAAGAAATCTGCACAGGACACTTTGTGGGTGTGTTTGGACAATGGCCTGAGGTTGCTTCATCCGTTTATGCCGTTTGTCACTGAAGAATTGTGGCAACGCCTTCCTCAGGCTAATGATCATGCAAGAAAACAGTCAATTATGATCTCTGAATACCCATCAACTATCAAAGTAATTACCAGTTTCATCACTTCTTATATTTCAATTTATTTTTCTCTGAATACACATTTATTTATTTTTTTATTTTTTTTTTTTGCTTTTGGCACATATGGCTCATTTTTGTTGATCTATTCTCTTATTGTGGATATTTCTCTTTGTTAATTTAGTTTTGTCCCAGACCATATTTGTCTTATAGCACACCTTCTAATCTATATACAGGTGTGGACAAATGAAAGGGTGGAATTTGAAATGGACCTCGTTGAGTCTACCGTGAAGTGTATACGGTCTTTGAGGGGAGAGGTGCTTGGCAAGCAAAAGAATGAAAGGTGATTGCTTTGGCTTTTAGTTTGTTATTTTCCTTACAAATTAATCAAGCTGCTTGTTCAAATGTATGATTCAAAACTTTTTTCCCCTCATTTGTGCGTGCATAGGAAAAATTCTCCCTGTATATTTGATGAATGTTATATTTTCCTGGTTCTTTTCTTTGCATGTTTTAAACAATTGTCTATTTGGTGATGATCTGTTTTTCAGGCTTCCAGCTTTTGCATTTTGCCAAAGTGATGCAGTAGCAGAGATTATTAGTAGCCATGAATTGGAGATTTTAACCCTTGCAACTTTATCTTCTGTTAAGGTAGGCCAACACCTTTGCTTCATGTTATATTTCTCTGTGCTTTGCATATTGGGCTTAAAATTGAACTCTTCTAATTTGAATATTAGAATTTAGAATTCTCTTGCTTGAATTTCGGGGTTTGCCTCCAAGTGCATGAGATGCCAGTTAGTATGCAAATTTGAAATAACATGGCCAAAGGTGCATTGATAGCATAAAAAGTCATATATGAAGAATTGTTTGATAAACGATATAATCATATACTTAAAAACAAATGATTAGTTGTCAAAATATAGAACTGGTATCACAGTTGTGCTCTATAGCATTATAACTCCCTCCTTTTCTCTTATATCAATCGTAGTGCGCAGAATAAAAAATGGAGTTATTTTCCATGGATATGAAAATGAAAAATGGCTGTTTCATCCCCAAAAATCCTTGGTTATGAAAAGGGGGCTTTTCAGATTGAACTGCTTGACATTGAAAGCATCAGCTATCCTCATGTCGTCAAAAACCCTATTATTTCTTAGGACCAAAATTAACTTTGTAAAAGATAAGTCTGAACTATTTGATTATGCTGGTGCCGTTGAATAAAATGATTTAATGTTTAACTCAAAAATTCTGGATGTTGATATTATTTTAGTGAGGAAAAGTTTCCATGAACTAGTTCTTGTACATGTATTATACAATTTTCTTTAATAGAAAATAATAATTTTATCTGTTAAAATGTACATCTATATTGTACTTGCTCCCACCTTTTCTTGAACAATGCAACTGATTATACGATCTTCTATCTGAGAAATGATAAAAAAAATTCCATTTTTAGTTTCAGAGTGTTCCTTTGAAAACCATAGCTATGTACATATTCTTGTCATATTGCAATGATAAAATATACTGTCATGTGTATATAAAGCTCTACTAATTTTTTCAAACATCATCTTGTTTTGCTAAAATCACCATGGTCACTTCAGGTATTATTGAGTGGTCAAGATGATCCACCCATTGGATGCGCTTTTGAAAATGTCAATCAGGATCTTAAAATCTATCTGGAGGTCCATGGAAAAGTTGATTTAGAAGGAGAGCTTGCGAAGATCAGAAATAAGATGGATGAAGCACAAAAGTAAGTTTCTCAATTAAATATATTCATATTACTAGTAAAATACATATCCATACAAACTCTTCTTCTAGAATTGACCCACCTGGTTCAAGATTAACTAAATTCCGAGTAAATTCGCTATTTGTACCATGGTTCGTACACATTCGTTTTTCTTTTTCTTTGGTTGCATTCATTCTAAGTAAAATTATTAGAAAAAAAATAAAAATTCTTTGATTGGAGGGCCTATTTGAAGTGCTACTCACAATTTTTCGATGCATAGGCAATTGGAAAAGTTGAAGGATACGGTGAATGCAGCTACATATAGAGAAAAAGCTCCATCACATATTCAAGACGCCGACACTGAAAAGCTGACAAAACTTCTTCAAGATATGGATTTTTTTGATAAAGAGAGCTCTCGGCTTGAAGCTGAGATTCAAACAGACAGCAAGAAGAATGTTAAATAGACTAAACGAAAGGATAAAAATCATTAATTGGATGCCAGTCATATGGAGACGATAGGGGCCAAAGCTGCCATAAGATTTTGTTCTTTTTTGTGTTGGAGATGCATAATTCTATGGCAATCCAATGTCATTTCATAATGTATACACTCAATTTTTAGGGTTACTAAACATGCTGGTTTGTACGCTTCTATTTCTTGACAACATTTCTAATCTGAATCAATTTTGGTCAGAATCAATTTTCATTCAGTGTCTGATTACGGGGTCTAGCCTCATTCGGATCTTGTGTTTCTTCTCACTAACTCTTTCGCACTTGAAGTGTATATACTTCTATCTGGACATGTACTTTTTCAGGACAAAAAATTGTTTCTCTTCCTCCCCCAGTTACTTAAAAGCTCGGGGCACTTAATATCTTTGTCTGCTTTTACTCTTGTTCTTCCATGCCTCCAAATACCCTGAAAATGATGTTCAGTACTATGTGAATGATATTTTGGTGCAAATTTTAAACTTTACATGACAAGTTCTTCCATTTACAAGAGATAGTTTGGTGTTGTGTACACATAAGAATGCGAAAAAAGATAGTACCTGTACTATTTAATTTGGCATGATCTGATGATCATACTACTATTACTGTAAGATGAATGTTTTTATGTGGTAACAGTCTGATCTCTATCTTTGTAGCTCTGTCCTAATGTTCGAGCATATGCCTCCATTTCACCAATCACAAATTAAAAACAGAATCTCACGATTGAAAGAAAAAAATTGTCGGGCGACATTACTCTTAACATTTATGTTTACTAGAACATCAAAATTAAAACTTTCAGGCTTAAGTAAATGCGGCCATAAACTGCATTCCTCCTAACATTTACATTATTCTTCCTCAATATTCTTAAAGCTTTAGCTACTCCAATCAACGGAAACTGAGTCTCTAGCTGTTCATTTCTACAAAGATCCATAAACTGGATCATTCTCAATAGGGAGCTCAGAAATCTAGCATTTCCATCCACATGAATACTCCAAGGATGCCCCGCCCCTAGCAAGAAAATACAGGTTCACCGGTAAATATCAACTTCTGTCGTTAAATCACGATAAACGAATATCAAATATCAAATCCCGTCAATAAATCATCACCGGTGAGTTCTCTGGGAATGCCTCGACGATAAAAATTTCAAGATCAAATAGTCTGTTCATTTATGGGATTCGTGGGTTGTTCGCCATTAGTGGTCGTCGATAATATGACGTTATAATTATGAAAGTTTGAATGAGGTTGAAAGAGAATCTTGAAAAATTGAAACAGAACGTGAGCAAGTTTTTCTGATAGGATCATAAATGGTAATCAAGGTGGTAAATAACAGTATCCTTAAATAACAAAAGATTCAAATTGAGAGTATTGTCTTAAAAACCATAGAATCTATTGATGTGCTACATAAAAACATAGAAAAAAATTAATAATGTGATGCTTTGAATTTCTGAAATAATATAAAATAACATTTAACTTTTTAGAAAAATAAGATTACAGATCATAGTTTATTGTCGTGAAAAGTTCCGAAACAACTAGCATTTCTAAATAAATAAAAAATTATTATTTTTTATAAATCACCAAACTCTAAACTTCTCTAACTGTTCTAATTTAGAGTGAGCATGAAAAAGGGAACAAACAGCCCTTAGAACTCAATAAGCAAAAGAACTACTCATGATACGTTAATCCTATGTCCTATGTTCATGGCCATATTATTATTACAGAGACTTATTATCATTATTATATACAAGGCAAACATAACAAATAAGAATATGCAGCACCTCATTCTCTCATATTCATCAACTTTGCATATGCTGAATTCTCGTATTTTCCATCCCACCTGTAACCGTTACCAAATCTCAGTTCTACCATTCACCACTGCACTTTTCCACCAAATTCACACAATCTGAAAGCAAAATTAACCTACCTGCAGTTTTCCTCTTCTGGAATCTGAAGCTCCAAATCCTCCATAAATGGCTGGAATACCAGCTCCACCTTTTCATCATCCAACTTGTCACAACTCCCCGGCTCCCACTGTTAAGTTTGGACGGTTAACAATCTAACTACTACCAAACTCGGGACTAAACTGAGAATGTCACAATGTATATAACACATGCAGGGAGGGACTGACTAGTGCATTTCGGTTTTAATCAGGATTAATTAGTGTTATATAACCGTAATTTCAATAGCATGAACAACAAGACGGAGAGGAATAAGTACCTTAGGAGCATTATCTTTGTCAATGGTTAGAGCCCTGATACCCTTCAAAGCAGAAATTAGGATAACTTCTGTTTAGACTTCAAATGCAAGAAAGCATTTTTCATTATCTTTAAATCAGACATCTCTACAAAATACCTCATACACATCCCCTGATATTATGCTCCGCAGAATGTTTACTGTTAATCTGAATTCTTTCTTAAGACATTCCGAGAGTTTCTGTTTTCTTCCTTCACGAACCTGCAGTATAATGGATCAAAGCCAAGTTATGCACATTAGAGGGTACCAAATTATTACCAACTCTCTGAAGCAAATATGCATTTTCGTTTCTCGAGAAAAGAAAAGAAAGAAGTTAAACTAAAATCTCTATGAAAAATTGAAGCAGAAGAATAATGAGCACTACTAGTTTAAGTTTTCCTCAACTACCAAACAAAAATCGTGTTCAGAATCAGTCAAATTATTTTCCTTGTCATCATTTAGAATTTTTTTTAATACAAGTCTATCAGATGGCAAAGCAAAAGAAAATGAAAGAGGATACAAAACATCATTTAGATAGCTTCAAGTCCAACTATTAAAACACAATATGCCAGAAACCATGGTTAAATTATATTATCATTACCGATCTGAGAGTGATATTCAATGCAGTAGGGGATGATCTTTTTAACCCTTTCAGTACTGGTCCAATCCATCCATTTCCTTCCATATCTCCCTCAGTTTCCTGTACACCAAAATGTATATGAAAGTTAACATTTTTCAGGGTGAAGCATGCACCAATCATTTCATAGGAAAAGAAAGAGACCAAGGAACTTACTAATGATTCAATAATATCTAGGACAGTATGCTTGGAAAAACACTTGTCTATTATTGATAACCTAAAATTAAAATGAGCGCTCTATCAGATCCATATGTTATGGAATGTATTTGAAGTACTGATACCAACTCACATATGATATCCTCTTATTTTTAATGTATATTACTTGTTTAAAATGCTTTCTTCACCAGGCTGAACATCCACAGAGAATTCTTCAATTGCAGATTTGACTGCTTGCTCATTACCAGAGTTCAAGCCTATCAGATGCTTCTCTAGCTCTGGAATTTTCTGATTTACAGAGAACAACAAAATAAGTATCCTCATCAAACATCTTTAGAAAAGTGCACGGATACTGATGATTTCATTTTCATAGAATAAGCATATTTGCGAAATTTATGTTTGTGATGGTGATGGTAAACAATATCAGGAAAAGGTTAAAAAGGAAAACAGTGGTGATGGTGATGGTGATGGTAATGATGATGAAGTTGATTGATAATGCACAAGAAGATTGAGAATAGAGTTTATTGAGCTATATATATTGTTAAAACCAGAACTCACTCAAAACCAATTATTAAAACAAAAACTTATCATGAAATGCTGTACTAATTTATAAGTCCTACATCTTTATGTATTACTTACATCTATGGGTCCTATTATTTCCAAAAGTACATTAAGGAGTCCCTAAATTATGTTCTTGTGAAACTCTATAGTCCTTCAAATTCCCTTTAGACTTACAAATTCTCTTGTACCTATAGTTAAACATTCCTTAGTTATACCACTTATTTTTATCGAAAGAAAAATTCGTAACCTTTGATGCATACTATTGTCAGACTCGGAATAGCAACACGATCCTCTACCTGACATTTTTTCATTTTGATAAAATTAAATGGTATAGCATCTCTAAAGTCTAGTTCCTAAAAACATTTATGCAATAGAAACATGAATTATAAATTAAAATATTGTCATTATCAATATTGTACAGAGATATGTAGTGAATTATATTATTTCCAAATTATAGTGAATTGGACCGCAGTACAGTTAGCTATCTGAATCATACCACTACTAGACATACAACCATCAAAGTGCCTATTTAACACGCAAAGGTTCTAGACACTTGAGAGTTAAATGAAAAAAGAAAAAGTAGAACTTGAAATGTCAATGCAAAGACAGGCTGATGTGATTAAAAGATATCATACAATACATAAACTCACCTCAGAAGGTACAAAATGAGTTGCAAGTCCGAGAGCAACCAATTCCTTACCATTCAGTCTTGCTCCAGTCAAAGCTAAGAACTCACCTGAGGCATCATACCAATGCAAAGTAAATAATTCCGTTTAATTCCTCATTCATTTCACATGAGTTCCAGAAAAAAATAATTAGGAATTTTGGCACTTCAACAATATGACATACATATATAATAGATCTAAAAGAACTTAAGACTCTTAATATACTTTATACAGTTGAGTACTCACCCAAATGACCAGGGAGATGTGAATGCATGAAAGAGAAACCACAATCAGTATGAAATCCAATACTTACTTCTGGAGTAGAGAAAACCTATGCATTCATGATATAAACCAGAGAGGATGTTAACTCAAAATGAAGATTCCAAATCATTGGAACAAGAAACACTATGCAGATTGCAGAATTGTTTCCTGCCCTGAGAAACAACTAAAACAAGGACTCAATACACACCGTTTTCTCGGTAACAACTGAGAACTTCATTGGGACCATCAAAGATGCACCACCTCCCATTGAGATTCCGTTGACAATAGCAACCTGTTATATTATTGACAATGATTAAAATCTGTCTCCGTCAATATTGATTTGCAAGAGCTTTGATAGATAGAAAAAAACTACAGTATCTATATAATGTTTTCAAAATGCTACCTGAGTTTTCTTATATGTGAGGATGTGATAACAAAGCCAGTACATTCTGTAGACCACTTCAAGGCAAGAATCCTCTGCCAAGCATCGAAGTTGATCAATATACTTGTCTTAAGTTTAAATAAAACACATAGTAAATTAATTATCTCATGCATATAAGAAAACAAAAAATCTATTCTGGTGCATGCTCAGTCTGCAGTATTTGACTATGTGCAGGTTTGGATAAAACAATTCCAATTTACACCCTATGACATCAGACACTTTATTTGGATAGTGCGTTTACTTGATGTTCTTCCATCGTAGAACATTTTGAGATCTCCACCAGCAGAAAATGCTCGACCAGCACCCTGAAAAGGATATAAGACCACTATAAATTCCTGAAAAAAAACTTTAGGGCATTTCAATAAATTTCTGTTCTCGAGATTATTAGTTATTTTGTGATTTCCATCAGGCATCCAATCCAAGTTAGGATTATAGGCAACTACCTTTAAGTATTCATGCTTGTTGAAGTGTGACATTTGCTTGCCTTTGCAACATATTTAGCTAGCAACTAATGAATTACAGTTCACCTCATTTAACAAGAATGAATACTGCTGTGAGCAGTAAAGATGGAATCTTCTTTGATAGACTAGTTTTTATTTGTGCTTGTGTATGTGTGTGTGAATAATGGTATTAGAGCTCTAGTGAATTAGATTTGACATTAACACTAGGTTTGAAGCGGCACAAGAGTTGTTGATGTATGTGACTCTTGCTCTAGGGGATTTATTCTCTGAATTTGATTATGGTCGTCTTTGATTCGAAGGAGTTTTTTCCGATTCTTTTCTACTTTGCTGGAGAAAATCTTATTTATTCGAAGAGTAAGAAAGCCTGTTGTAGCTCAATCAAATGTGGATCTAAGTATAGAGCTATGACACAAATCAATAGTGAACTTATATGGCAACTTCATTTGCTTGGAAAATTGGACTTATTCAGTCTCAACCAATGAACTTGAGATATCATTGTATGGTTGACGGCTTTTCAAATATTTGGAAAAAGCTCCTACACATCAGTGTTCCTCTACTAGATATTGTGTTGTTTTTTTTTTGAGAAAGTCTAATTTCTTGGAGATGTAAGAGACAAAGTGTTGCAATGCAATCAAATGTAAGAGTCCAAGTATTGAGTTACTGCAAAAACCACTCATAAACTATATAGAAATCAAACTTATTCAGTCTCAACTCACAACCAATGAACTTGTGGCACGATGATCAAGAAGTTATACTGGTTGCCACAATTCTCATTTTCAATGATAAAATGAAGTGTCTAATTTATGAGATACAGTCTTTTTTTTTTCAAGGAAAAACTTTAGATCAAGATTTTTGATTTGCAGTAAAGGCTTTGACAGAAAACCAGTTAGCTTATGTGTTATACTAAATACTTTATTAGGACTATGCCCTTAGAGCCCATATAAACTAGGGGTGTTTTTCACTCATTATTAGTCATCTATTAAAGCTGTACACGCTACAAACTGCAAAAGTAATCGTGAAAGAGTTCATGGTATGAGAAATCAAATGCAAACAAATGTGTTAAGACCTTAATATCCATAGTAATGGAAAGGACATGTTAACG
This sequence comes from Euphorbia peplus, assembly GCA_028411795.1. Lineage (NCBI taxonomy): Eukaryota > Viridiplantae > Streptophyta > Magnoliopsida > Malpighiales > Euphorbiaceae > Euphorbia > Euphorbia peplus. Next base: position 20,868,028 of record CP110839.1, on the reverse strand, counting down.
GATATTCTAGCACTTGCTATGTTTCTTGCAAAAAAGAGGTAGTAATATAGTTGGACACGAGAAAAACAAACTGATAACATGTTTTATATTAATATCTGACAGTAGTAACGCGTAAGAAAGTAGAAGTAATTAGCATACCTTGATTAATATAAGTTGGACATTGTCATCTTTCTCCCAACTTTCAAGGAATTGTGCTAGCAATGATACCTGAAAGAATGAATTTCACAATCTAAAAACTGATAAGATTTGTGGAAATTCATTAACAAACATTACATAACATACCACTTGAGATGAAATCACATTGAGGTGACGCGGTCTGTTGAGTGTGATGAGCCTCACATGGCTGTTTAATTCTTGTGCAATAACAACCTGCAATAGTAGTAGTACTAAATTAAATTCAAGAATATGGTATAATACAAATTATCAAATGAAAATAATAATAATAATAATAATGTTGCATTGTTTATATATACCTCTTCTTCTGCTGGGGTGACAATTTCTTGAGCCATTTAAGAATAAGTAAGTAAGGGAGACCCAAAGAAAGACTACTCAAAAATATGAAAATCAAACTAGTCAAATAGAAATGAAGAAAGCAAAGAAAGTTGTCAGCAGAGAGACAAGTAAGGAAATGGAAAAAGAAGTAGTAGGTTAGTTAGGTGAATGAGATTCAATAATTAAATAAAACCCAACTCCAGCTACCACCATTTTTCCACTTTCAACTACCACCTATTACTAATGCTATTGTGGGTGTTGCCACCAATTTCAAATCGACTTTAAAATAAAATATTAAAATAATTAGATTTGTTTATTACATTATTGACTATACAATCATATTTTTTATTTTTCAGTTCTTAGAATTTTTTCATGTTTGAAATATCTTGCGGTATCTGTATTCTCTTTCTATGCATCGATATCATCTTAAAGTATATTTATTTGTTTGTCCATCTAATGGCAGGTTTTAATAGTTACATAGAAAACGCCTCAATTACAATAGGCATAGAGAGGTAAATATCAAATTTATTGAATGGATGTGTATGCATTTTTTTACATTCGAAAACTAATTTTGAGCAAATCTGATGGTTCTATATCCGATCTGTGGAAAACCCAACCCACACCAATAAAAGTTTGATGGGTATACCTAAAAAAACCCATAAGATCCCCGTAAAAACCCCAAAAAGTACAAGCATTTTTTATGGTATTTAAAGAAAAAATTATTCATTTGGCAAGCTATAAGAACCACAGCCACTATTTTGTCAAAAAGCAAACCACGATAACTTTTTTGACAATTTTTGTAACCTCATGGTTTTTTTTTTGAAATTTACCCTATATCTTAATTACATTATTCTATTTCGATGCATAAAATGTAATAAAATTTACTTTCTAGTGGTTAAGATTAGGGGTGAGTACGGGTCTTTCAATCCGGGTATTTAAAAATCTTCAGAATTGTATTAATAAAGTCAACCGCACAATTCGGTTTGGTTCTAAGAGAAAAGTCAATGGTTCAATCTGGTTCTGGATCTTTTTATTCGGGTATTCGGCCCGGTTCTATAATCGCTATTACATTTACTCAGTAATATTAGACATTTACAAATCTCCAGAACCCTATTGAAAAAAAGTCACGGTACAATCCGGTCCGGTTCTAAAGTAAAAGTCAACGGTTCAATACAATTCTGAATCTTTTTTTTCAGATATTCGGTTCGGTTCAAAAAACTCTGAGATCCACGCTCAGCCCTAGTTAAGACTACATGGAAATCGAATCTAGATAAGGTATGAGATTTCCTTGTCAACATGGAATGCCTGATTTGGATGGATGACCGAAAATGTACCATATAAATACGTGATATTTAATCGAATATTAGTTGAAAATTTCTCCAAAACCCCAGATTGGATCGAGCCGAATTTTCAAATCTCCAAACTGGACCGAATCGAAGTTTTCAATCCAATCCTGGATATTTCATTTTAAAAATCCTCGAATTTCAATCCAATCTTAGAGATTTATAAATCTCCAGATTGAACCGGATCGTGCCCAACCCACCAACATAATGATGGTGTTAAAGTAGGCCTAGGCATGAGCCGGGCTGAACTAAGCATGTCTGGCTTTCTTTAATATCTACTAAACCCAAGTAAGGCCCAACCCGTATTAGATTTAGGCGGACCAGGGTCGGGCCTAGCCCGAGTTTAAAATTAAAATCTCGAGTCCGCATGCCAAACCCATATATCCATCTAAATTTTTTATTAGAAAATAATAATAATAACAATAATAATAATAACATTATAAACTATTAATTCAGATTTAATAACCTAAAATTAAAATGTACTAACATTAACTTCATAATTAAAATCTAACACCAACTTTAATTGATATCATATATAGTATTAACATATAAATATTCACATAATATAACAAATTATATAATCGGACCGGCGTAGCCAGTTGGAAATTACCTACTATCCAAGCTCGGCCTAATTTTAGGCGGGCTTATACATGCTTGGGTCGGGCCGGGTCTAACAACAAATTTATGTGGGTTTGAACTTGGACGAGACTCAAGACCCATGCTCAGGTCTAGTGAGAGACTGAAATGTGAAAAAAAAATTGATGATAAATTACAAAACACACATTATTAACAAACAACTAAAATTGATGATTTAGATTCTCTAAAGTCGAGACGTAGTTAAATTGGTCAAGATCAATGCTTCTCAATCATTAAGTGTAGAATCAATAATTGTGATTACAACTTAATCAACTTGACCATATCATAACTTAGAGTTACCAAAAAATTCACTTTGTTGGTTGGCCCCGCTCACAGGACATTAAACAAGTCCAACCAATCACCAACTCATTCGTTTAACTTTATAAAAAGCCCTTCTATGTATAAATAAGGCAGAGTTTCAGCTGATTTGTAAGTGAGTCTAGTTTGAGTAACGTGAAACTCAGCTTGAAAACTCACAAACATTGCTTGAATGTAAAGTTCATGCAGTGAATAAAATTGATCCATTATTTAATATAGGTAAAAAGTCGGTTGTGAAAGATAAAAAGGTTAACAATGAATCATGAAGATCAAGAAAGCTCAGAGCATTTTCTACTGGTGAATCATTAAATCCCCTTAGTAAATCACGTTACAGATATAAAATTCATCGATATACATTAAATTCCGCAGTAAATCACCACTTGTGAGTGTCCTCTCGGAAGACCCTAACAATAAAAAAATTTATATTTTCAAAATAAAATAGCTCATGCTCATTACGTCCATTTCCAAGGTTTCTAGATTGTTCGTCATTAGTGATTGTCAATAATTTAAAGTTAAAATTATGAAAATTTGAATGAGCCCGTGAGAGAATTTTAAGAAATTGAAGTACATGTTTTTTGGTAGGCCGTAAGTGGTATTCAAAGGTGGTGCAACATCCTTACATATTCGTACATGATTTCGTATATACCCTAATAAACATGAAACTGATTTGGAGAGACTTCAGGCATTGACTTGAACTTACTTCATCCTTTTTTGTATAGTCAAAATTTCCAACATATGAATGCATCCTCCAAAATCACAAGTTAATTATAGTTGTACCTTATTAATTATGTGTAGTGTATAATGTCGTTATAATGTCATTATATAGTATTTTACTGTGTTACCAAACAAATGTTTTTACTGTTATGTTGTTGAGATATTGAGATACCAAGATTTAAGAAATTAACGTATGGTATTGATCTTTATATAGAGATTACAAACAATTTATATAACCTAGAGACTATAAACATAGATACTCTAAGCAATATTTTGGAACTGTATAACCAATTTGAATAAATCAAATGATTTAAAATACTATCTGATATTATCCTTATTTAACAGATATTAACACATGGGATAACATACAAATATATTGTCTTGAACATTTATACACTTCAATTTGTTTAAACCTTTCATTGTTGACAATGAAAGTTTGGGGGTGAATATAAAGTGTCCAAAACATAAGAGACAATTTACTAGTTACTTTTTTCTGAAAATATAATAGGCCAATTCCAATTGCTTACTGATTTAGAATATGATCTTATAGCTAAACATTTTCAATATCAACAAACTATGAGGCAGAAAAAGATTTAGCAAGGGAAAAGAAAATGTAAGATGAACAATTAAAACTAAAGTGAATTCTGATGAGCAAATATATTTATTTCATCAGCTTCAAATACAAAGAATGAATGTAATTTTCTGATTTCTCTTTTCTTCAACTTTGTTGGAAACAAAGGACTATTATAAACATCACAGGATGAAGGAATTAAAATGAGTTATTTAGCAAAGCTAGTGCACTGCATTCATGTCATGTCATTCTCTGAATGGGTTGAGAAGGTGGAAGGCTATACAATGATTTAAGCTGCCTGCTTATCAACTTGCTATTGTTAAGAGCCATTTGTAGTTCCACATCATCTGACCACCATTGTTCTAATCCATGAGCTTCCATAAACTTCTGGTTTCCCTTTGACATCACAAACAACTTTGCCCCATTTTTACAGCCAACATTTTCCTTATTGTTCCCATCTTTATCTCCATCCGGGTCCGTGTAAGAGCAACATATATAGTCACTATTGTTCACATATAAATGAGGCACCCATTTCTTTGTTCCTAATATCCCGTTATTCCTGAAATTTGGTATCCAATTCCTCAACCCCGCGCCCAAAGTTTTGTCTTCAATGTCCTCACCGGTGGCTGGAGATTCCCTATTTGAAGGAATCATTGATCTGATTCTGTTCCAAGCATATCCAGCTTTCTCCCCAATATTTCTTAAGCTCATAGCTACTGAAATTGAAGGAGGATTAAACAAATGGGCTTCCACATATATGCCTTCTTTAGCTAATGCTTTTCCTACTTGAAGAGCAAAACCAGCACCTAGAGAATGGCCTGCGATGCATACGTTGCTGCTTCCGTAGCTTTCAGCTACAGATTTTAATGCCTCTAGTGTTACTGTAAATCTGATAGAACCCTTTAAGCTTTCCCAAGCTAGAAACCGGAGGTCATCTTGGATGTCCCTCCGCATCGTTGGGCCCTTGAGTAGGGTACCTCTAAGTGCTAAAACAGCTTTAGGTGCTCCACTAGGTCTGATGAGTATCATATCAGCTAATGCTGCTGATCGATCCCATTCTAATACAGCACCGAATATAGATCCATCCCTTTCGTCAACCAAGGTTTGAGTCAGTTTGTACTTAAAGGGTGTCCACCATTTCGGAGCAAGGGCATTCTCTTGTGTTCTGTTTTCTTGTCTGTCAAGCTCTAGCAAGTAGACTGCTTGGATAAAGCAGGAAATTACGGTTCTCTTGTACTTCTGATCCTTCCTGGATAATCAAAAACCATTTATGGAATAAATTTACATAAGAAGGAAAGAAAATAAAAAAGGCAAATCTAGCTAATCACTTGATTAGAAGAAACTCTTAAAATTTAATGGCTGTCCATAAATCAAATGAATCAATCATCTAGCATTTTCATACACAAAGACACCTATTTTTCTGATCCATTCACATACATGAACAACTATTACAAAATAAAATAAGTTTGAAAACAAAATTACTGCCTGAAACTACCAACCTATGAGACAACAGACACTTATATAGCTACCAACAGTTATTGATTTGAGCATAAGAATTAATAAAAAAGATAAAGATTGAACATTTATTCCCAATTGAGAATTAACAGAAGCGAATTCGGATTATGTGAAGAAAAGAGAAATGAAGGGAAGCATAATGAAGAGTGTCACCAATTCTAATATTGTTGATTGAGTTGCGAAAACAAAAGTAAGCAGATGTGAAGTCAATTAGTTATAGTAATAATTTAGAATAGTGTGATATAAAGTAAACATAAGTATGGTAAAATGAGGATTGAAAAGGAAAGAAATAAGAAATGGAAAGAATAGGATTCGGAAATGAAATGCTAACCAACTAGAATTGATAAGATCTCTCCAGTTAGGAGAAGCTACATTTCGAGGACCCGATACGTGAAACGCGTAAGGGTGTGCTTCCATTTCCACCACCGTCACAGCCACCGCCTCCGCCGTTGCTTGCTTTTCCATAGTAGAGATATCGGAATACAGTTTAGAATAGAGGAGAGAAGCAGGGAGGTTTCTTCATCATGTCATTTACTTCTCCTTTAAATTTTTAAGTTCCTTCCAACGGTCATATTTCCATTTTGGAGACTCCCTCTTCTGTTTTGTCTACTACCATACACCTTCTTTTCAGGTTGTCTGCGTGTTCTACACGCGTCTCCTACTTTATTTCTTTTTTTATGAATTAACAAATAAATATCCTTATTAATTGCTGCATAAGGAATGAAATATGCTTTTTATATTTTTTAATTCCAATTCTGGTTAGAGCAACTCTACTAATTACAATCACTTTTCTCCCAAACATTACCCTACACAAAATATACTATTTTCATTCCAATAATGAAAAAACTCTATATGGGCCACGAGGATCCGATGCTACAATCACTATTAAAGGCATCATCTAACACTTGACTTTTATATTTTTATTCTTTTAGCCACGGAACCACTGGTTTCGATCGTTCCCACATCTTTTCATTGTGGGTAGCAGTTTCCGCATCTTCTGATATTTACTGAACTTTTAACTAAATGACAGCTCATTGGGCCTAACCAGACCCAGTTACGTTTTTTGTTGTCATCAATAACCTACTCCGAATGAGAGTCTTTTATAACCTACTCCAATACAATTTATTTATTTTGATTTTGGTAGTCGGTTCTTTTTTAAGACCACTAGAAAAGTTGCTCTTATGATAGAATCACAAATACTAAAAGGGAGAATGATGACTACGAAATAAAAAAGACAAACACTGAAAGTTATATACATCACATTAGTAAATGTGCAATTCTTGTTATGATGTAGTTAAGTGGTTCGACCACCTATAGCGATTAGGTAAATATACCAAAAGCTTATTGGCATCAAAACATGCGGCTCGTATATCTAATTGGTCTACGGGACTGGAAAGTTATACAATTATTCATGTTATCCAAAGAACTGAGATGATGTCACATCTCACATGTTCCGCTCTTGACTCGGAGTCTGGAGGACACATGCCTTGTGAATGTCTTGGCTTACAAAATTATAAATAACAACAGGTGTGTTATGTTAGTCGTCAAGAATCCCTCAAAAGGGCTAGCTGTATAATCAGATATGACAAGCTGAAGAAACAGTTCACACATGAAAAGCAATAAAAATGAAAACAAAATTGAACATGCTCATTTTTTAAAGCTGTATGAAGCTTCTTTATACCTGTCCTATACAAAACAATCACACACAAAGCCGAGAATATGTCAAAAATGTTCAAATAAAATTATGGGCTAGAATTCAAGGTTTTTTAGAGAGAGGTGCAGCAGCATTCTCTGTTAAAGAAGCTCCCAATTGAAGCATAAGAGGATAAACTGGGGTGAATTCCTTGTCTCCTCTTGATCTCACCCTGCTTTCATAATCATCTAATGTTGCTTTTATACCTTTCCATATCTGATCCTCCCCTTGATTATCAAGCCACAGTGAATACTGTAGAGGTGTCAGTTTGTTTCTTTGTAGCGGAGACTGCAATTCATCAGGCCCACGTGAATACAAATGATGAAGTATAACACTTGGTGGTAGATCCTGAAGAAGAGGAGATGCTTCCAGTTGAGATGTCTCTAAGAATATCAGAGGCCGGAATGCTCGGAGGGCCCGGTATGGTGCACCAAGTTGTTCGACAGGGAACATATTTTGTCCAACAGTTAATTCCAGTTCAGCCATATCTCTAGCCATCCTCAGTTTCCCGGACTCTGAAAGGGGTCTTACAAGAGATGCATGTCTAATAAAGAATGTCAAAACTCGTGATGCCATGCTTCTCACAAACTGGGTGCAGATACTTTCTGTCCCTGCAGTTCTAGCATTTGCTGCCGAAGGTAACAGTCTTGACAAAAACTCAGAACGAAAGTGGAGTGCGCATTTCTGCAATTCCTCCATATAAGGTGAAGCATTGTTGTCCATTGCAGCATCCATACCAAGAGCGCCAAAATTCTGTTCATGAATTTGCAAAACGCATGATTCGAGACGATCAACCATGGCTTTGAACAAGAGTGTGAATGAATCATGAGCAACCCCGTATATTGCACCCAGAGAGGGGGATAATACATCTGTAGCAATTGCGGGTAACCCCATAATCATAGAGGATATACGTGTGTGAATTTCTTGCAAATGCTGACACAAAACGAAGTTCTTGATTTGTGCTGGAGTTGCAGGACCTGTAATTTGGCGTGCCTCGTGGCCAGCAGATATCTGTAATCAAGAAGCAAGTTGTCATCTTTCATATGCTTTGCCATCACAATAAGATTATAACACACAGATCTATACACGGCAAACTCCCGAAATGATTATATCAAGTAATCTCAAGTGTCAGCATTATATACATGGTTTACAAGGCAATGCTCAATAAAGATATAGTGCCAATATTGAAATGACAATCAAAATAACAAGTGAGAATCTACTCGTTCCACTCATACTTTTTGTTTAATGTTTGCAACATAGAAATCAATGGATTGTAATTTGCAACACTATGGACGCATACCAAGGAGGCATTAACATTATTTGACTGGTGCATTAAGCAGGAAACTGACCTGAAAGAATAAATGCAACCAAGAAATTTTTTGACAAATTTGATAAATTGAAATTAGTTTTCCAATTATGATATACTGATAAAATTAAAACAGTAGGTGCGCTTGCTTCTTAGACCTTTATTTCATAAAAAAAAATGTCCACATTTAAAGCACAAGAAATCCCTCCAAATGATAAAAGAACAGCAGGAAGAAGATGAGAATAACATATATTTCTGCCAAAGTACCTGGTATTCTGCTCGTTCCGCAAGTAATTGCAAAACCTTCCCAATTTCACGTAATACCAAAAGAGTTAAACGAGGGTCCAACTGAACAGCTTGAATCTCTTCCTGAATACGTGATACAATTCGAGATACTTGGTCTTTGGAGGGAACACTTCCACGGCTGGATACTGGGAAAACATTATTCACAAGATCTGAAAGGCGACCCAGACAAAGGGCTAAGAAAGCGGTCTGGAAAATTTCAATAGATTTAACCATCTGATCTTTTCCTTCTAAACTGATAGCAGGTAAAACCCCTTTAACATCAGTATCCAGTGAAATCCTTTCTAGTAGATTCTCGACCATTGAAAAGAGCTTTGGATATCCCACAGTAAATATCTCCTTAACAAAACTCGATGCAGTGAAAGCAGACTTCATTTGGCTAGCAAAAGCCTTCATAAATGCATCCCAAACCCGATCTGTTAACATGGGATCACCCTCCTAAGTGATAAAAAAACAATGTTAAGTTAAGAAAAATGAAGTAATGGCACAAAATCACAAGTACCCACAATATCATCATATTTTCTCAAAACGTTGGCAATTTACAAAGAACAACACAAGCACCCCAAAAGGATAGAGGGTCCATTAATCATCCATTCATAAGAATATAAAAGATGAATGCAATAATCATTTTCTATGAAGGAACCTAGTTCAGGTTGACAATGAGTCTATCCAAAAAGAAAAGAGGATAATTAAACGAAACAGAACATAATAGCCAATATGTCCTCCAAAGCCAGGAAATAAGAAACTTGTATTTGATACCTATGTTTCATGGAACTTTGATGTCTAAACATTTCTCAATTTTGGGAACATTTTTATTGCAGATGTTTCAGGTCACTATTCTATAATATAAAAAGAATTGGAAACTTGATTCTTAAAATGAAATAAATTTCCAAAGCAGGCACATGCATTATCAATTTGTCACTTTTCATCAGATAGCTAATCTTTTGTATATCATCTTCCTCAAAAGCTCTCTAAATGCAAAAAGCCCTTTTTTCCTTCTTATGTAACTTTAAGTGATTCTTCCATTTTATATAAAGATTTATAAATGTACCATTATAATTTTAAATCTTATAAGTATAGGCTTATATTTGTATTATTTATACATGTCTTCCACATTTCCGTTTCTTATATTTTGAATAGTTACCTTTTCTCAGTCAGTTTCCTTTTTCATTTCCGCAACATAAATTGACATCAACTTGGAAAGTAAAGACATCAAAACCTGATAGAGAATGTGATGGATAATATTATATGATAATTAAGTCCAATGATGTAATGGAAAGTGACACCTGGACATGGCTGCCTGGAGTCTGTTGTATCAGGGTGTAGTGTGATATCTGGGGGGTAGTATTTATAGATGTGGTATGAAAGGAGAAAGGTACTAACAAGAAAATTAAATAATAGTTACATATTGCACCAAAAACATATAAACAGAATGGAAGTAAGCAAAACAAAAGGCCAATTAAGCTAATGCTTTGAAACAGGCAGAGTAACAAGCTAATCAAATACAAAGCAATCACAATGAAGTACTAAGCACTTTCACATTAGTGGAGATTGGACAGCTCTAATTTGTGAAACTAAAGGAGGAATAAAAGATCTATTCCTAGAGATGTAGGACAGAAAGGTTAGGCCAGTCCTACAGCAGGTTAATTAACAGTTGTATCAGTAATATGAAATCAGTGGGGTCCCTAGCACCCTACAAAAGGTAAATGGCTGCTAAATTATTCTGTTTGGTGAATTCTTTTAGATCCACTTCCAACTACTGAACCACCTTGTAATAATATAAAATACGGTTTATATGAATACTCCTGCAAACTTTAGCCCATACAATGTGCCCATGAGAACCAGTTCTTTTTATATGGTCTCACACAATGCACATATTATATGTATATATTTTCTACATCTCTTCAGATGTGGCGGAAGTAGAAGCTTAAGTTGCAAATGATTTCAAGAAAGCATTTTCTTTATCTTGTTTACCCTCATGTGTTATGATTGATAAAACAAACGAACACAGATTACGGATAATGAGAATAAACAAGTACTATTTCATAGGTCAAATAATTGCAAAAATATAACTAGTTTATACAACAACATCTCATGCAGGAACGCTATTAAGTTAAACTCAATTCCTCTCTTGTATTCTAAACAATCAATAACATAACACTTTAAGTCACTGCTAACTATCACAAGCATAAATATGTATACAAAATAAAGTGAAAACATATATAGATGAGAGCAAGTTCATCTAACCTTAATAACCTCATCAAGAAGCAAGACATGAGTGAAAGGATCCCTCTTTTTGGACAAGACTCTCTGCAAATGCCAAACTGCAACAACTACAGAATGCAATTGATCAAAACAAGCGCCCAACCGCTGCCAAAGCCCGTCACGGGCCTTAGCTCCTCCTCCAATTTGAGGAGTTCCACTTCCTCTAATTCCTCCCGGTCCGTAGCCACTACTAACACCTCCTCCTACCGAAATCGCCTTCATATCCAAAGCAGCACTCACACTTTTGACCCCAATTCCCTTATATTTATTCACCAACTGCTCCACAGTAACCCTCAACTCCCCTAAATTATAAAACACTTGCAACCCCGTACCGACTTCAGCCTGATTCAATCCATCCATACCCCGCTCGAGAACCTTCATCGCCTCACTCCTCAATCTCTCCCCAATCTCCTTAACCCAAATGAGCTCTTCATCAACACAATCAATCCCCACCAAATCATACTCCCCACACATATTCAAGATCTCGCAATGCAGCTGCGCCGCCTTAGCAAGATCCACCTTCTCCATCTCACTTTCAGACCCCGAAACAAGATCCCTAAGCTTCTTCCCCAACCTCAGAGCCCGAATCGCGTGCTGCAAAAGCTCAGTAGTGGAATGCAGATTCGAAAGCTGCAGGGTTTTGGATTGGATAGACTTATGAGGCTCGGAAAGCTCGAGGCGGGTACGACGAAGGGAGGATTGGAGGGAGGAGACGGCGGAACGGACGGTGGAGAGCGCGTGTTCAGCGTGGGTGAGGGAAGATAACTGGTTGAGGAGATCGGTGTGGCGGGATAAGACTTCGGAGCGGAGTTGAGATTCGAGGAGGCGGATGGCATGGTGGAGGAGCTCGGCGGTGGAGGCGGGGGAGCCGGAGGAGAGGGCGGCGGAGGAGAAGGTGGCGGAGGAGAAAGATGGGGAGAGAAATGGGGAGAGGATTGGGTCTTTTGCGAAGGAATCTAATGGTGATGATGATGATGATGGGATGGTGGAGATGGGTGGAAGTGGGGATGATGATGATGAGGTGGAATTAGGGTTTTTGAAGGTAGAAAGACGTTGAAGAGGGGATGATGAAGATGAAGATGGTGGTGTGGATCTTTGCAGTGTTGCAGGAGATGCCATTTCTTTTGTTCGTCGTTGTTGTCTTGATCAGTTTTGAAATGAACAACTAACTTTATTACGAAAGATGGGCTAACAAAATATCGTTAAGTAATGGTAGTGAACTAATTAACCCACTCTACCCGAACACACACGGAATTTACAGCTTTGTCTAAACAATAAGCTGCAGAGTTTGCTGAACGCTTAATAAACGAGATTAAGTTTAGCTGTTTTGGAGCAATCTCATTTTCTGGATCCGAGTTCTGTAGGAATCATCATCACCAACGGTTATCTATTCTATTGTTGTCGATTCAATATATACTGTATCGTGAACTGCTGGGCTTGGTCTAGTTGCTGGGCCAAGGTTAGTGCCGTTCATTGGTTAAAAAAAAAACACTTTCTTCAATATCAAATTTAGGGGAGAGTACAAAGATAAACATCGTATTTTAAGTGATTTATAAACATAATTTATGTGGTTTGAAAATTTGCAAACAAGTACTATGAGCTTTGAACTGTAAGTATAGTTAGTCTAATTTTTAAAAGATGTTAAAATTTGTTGACGTGACAAAATGATTAATATTTCTTAGAGGAGTAGTTTTTGTCCATTCTATGTATTTTCTTTTTTTATTCGAAAATTGCATATGAAATTGTTCAGAAACTTGCTGACGTATCGAATTTTGTATTTTTTATTTACAAAAAATGTCTAACTTTGAACGATCTTTGAGAGAATAGAGGGGTGCAAAGAGAGAATATGTTACATTTTATGAGTTATTTTTTTCAACGAACAAAAATACCCTCCATCAAATATCACTCTTTTTGTCACGACGACAAATTTTACCATTGTTTTGTAAATTAGACTGACTTTGCTAACGGTTCAAATCTCATGGTACCTGTTTGCAAATTTTCAAACCACATAGATTATGTTTGCAAATCACCAGAACCACAAGATTTATTTTTGTACTTTTCCCATCAATCTATAATCCAAAAAACAAAATGTTGTGCACAAATCACATGTTTGAGAACATAAGCCACAAACATGGTGAATTTTCGTTGTAAGAAAACCAATTGGTCTAATATTTTTAAGAATTATGCTCATATTTTGGCGACTCTAAACTAAAGTTTTGAAATTCATAGACACGTCTAAAAGGAAAGTGAACAATGACAAAAACAAAGTATTATTCAATGGAAAGGTCCATTGCACTTGTATGATTTAAATCAAATTGGTTCACTCTATTATTTTAAGGATTTCATAATATTTTTTTTATTTCTAAAGGGTGGAACGAGCTCGTCGAGTTCTTGTTCTTATAGACTTTTAAGGGCATTGGGTAGGTTTTTCGCAAGTGAAATTCCTTTTGATCGGGCTTTACAAGGCCTGCGTGTTTGGGTTTCGGGGTGGTAAGGATATGTGAAGGTGGCATAAAATAAATTTGATCATTGGTAATAGTAGAAAGTGAAGGCTTATTTGAATCCAAGATTCCATTATTAATACGAGAGGCTTCGAGGGTTATTTGATGGGCTAGAGCAAATGGATTTAATTTTTCCTTTGTTAATTTTCAAATGGACTTTATTAATTGACAAAGTAGGTTGGAGGCCAAGGTAATTTATGGAGGTGGAGCATGGGTAGGGTTAGGAGAAGATGATAAGGGTTTGGAATTATTAACGGGAATTGGTTGAGCAGTAAACAACTCAACATTTGTATTTTTCTGCTTCTTCTTCCTTCTATCATTCAATGCAATAGAGCCTCCATCATCCTTGCTCAATAAAGCATGGCCTCCTTCCTTATCACTTTTATCATTATCCCCCTCAGTTTCTAAAAGTGCGGCCAAAAAGTAAAAACGTGACCCATGATTTACTCGGGACTTCTCGATTTTCTAGGTGGTGGGGTTTGATAAAATTTTCGACATCTGATTGCTCACCCGACATCGACGACTCCCTAGCTGGCGTTTTTCTACCCTTCATCTACACATGGATCTATAGGCTATAAGTAGAGGTGGCCTTGAGATTGATTCTTGTGTTCGTTGTTGTAACGTATATTGTTGTTTGTCGTCGTCGGAGCAGGTGTGAGCACGGATTTTTCTAATCTCTATGATGAAAGTGTGTTTACCTCATGATTATACATTTATAGAAGTCATTTCTTAACCTACAATGTGTTAGAAAGTCCCGCGTAGCCTCGGAAGTGACAAACGGAGCCGAAATGACCAATTTTCCATCATCACTAGGCTAAACTCATCCAAGTTTAGACAACCTCGGCCGAGTTTAACCCAGACTCGGTCAGGTTTAGTCCTTCAAAAACAAATTTAGCCAAGTTTGCATGCGAACGGGTCCAAAAATGACGTTTTTTCACTATTTCGGGTTCGAAACGACCAATCCTCCACCACCAAGTGACTAAACTCGGCTAGGCTTAGAAAAACTTGGTAGAGTTTAGACAAACTCGGCCGAGTTTGCATGGAAACTGGCCCGGAAACGACGTTTTTGGGCAATTTCGGGTGACGTGCGCATTTTCGGAACCTTCCCATGGGTATAACCTATGAATAGGAAATTCTCCCTTCATAATAAACACTCATAAACATCCCTAAATCTCTTATAAACACCCATTCCACAAGATCAAAGCTCAAAGAATCAGCAAATTCTTCTTCGCGAACCAAGCTGAAACAACCCCGAAACGACTCCGAAACAAGCTCTAATTCTCGTTCCCGGATTGTTTTCTTGTTAATTATTGATTTCAACACCTTAATTCTTATCTTAGAATCACTAGAGAAGTTATTAGTTGACTTAGTATACAGTCAGGAGCTTCCGGGGATCTCAAAGATGCCAAACAGGGTCTAAACGACCGTTTTTGCACCATCAGAGGGACCAAACTCGGTCGGGCTTATATAAGCTCGGCCAAGCTTTTTTGTTTCTTGATTAAACACTTAATTTCTTCTATTGTAATCACTAGAGAAGCTATTTGTTGACTTAGTATACAGTCGGGAGCTTCTGGGACCCTTAACGGTGCTGAACGGGGTCAAAACGACCGTTTTTCCACAACCGGAGGGACCAAACTCGGCCAAGCTTGTATAAGCTCGGCCGAGCTTGGTCAAACTCGGCTGAGTTTGTCCCTCCCATGATCAAAATCGGCTGAGTTTACGTGGGAATGGGTCCGGGAAATAGTTTTTTTACTATTCCGGGACACTATTCCATTTTGGATGCTTTAGGGGTGCTTTTCCTATAAATAAGACCCTCCCCCTTCAGAAAAACACACATAAACACCCCTAAAACCTCCCAAACACTTCATTTTACAAGATTAAATACCCAAAAATCCATAAAAAGTAAGATAGTAAAAAGTGAAAAGTTTGAAGAACACACTCAAAAACTGACTTCAATCATTGTTTATGGAGTGATTTCAAGTTGTTTCTTGTTACAAACACATCAAATATCATCCCATAAACACTTCCCTTCCATAATTTGATCCACTTTGGTGCCTAAAATCAAGTTTTGAGTCGGGTTTTGCCACTTTATCCACGTTGCTCGGGTTGTCACTTCTGGGGTTCCGTTTGGAGGTTCTTTTGCATATAAAAGGTAAGTAATCTCTCTTTTATGTCACTATGATGTTCTAGTATCATGAATTAATGGTAACACGCTGAGAGGTACAAGAATCAAGTGTAGATTAATGGTGAATTCGGGTAGGAAAATCATGAATTCATTACAAAAAAAGTGAAGTCTTTGAGCTTACATCCATGGAATTCTCTTAATCAAACATCATGTGTTAAGTACAAATCATGGTTTGGTTTTATTCCAACGTAACTTTATTAAAGTAAAAACATCTTTAATCATACAGTAATTAGTTTTGTATTTTGTCTATTCAAAAGTGACGTGTGAAAACGACACGTCGGTTAATTATCGATTATTACCAACGTGGATTTAACGCTCTCTAAGGCGGACTACCGCCTGGGGATGCTCGGTCCATATGTGTTATTTCATTTTATGTTTATTTACCGTGGACTTATGACTCTCAAAGGCGGATTACAGCCTGGGGACGTTCGGTCCATTATTTTACTTCATGATCGTTTACTGTGGGTTTATGGCTCCCTAAGGAGGATTACCGCCTGGGGATGCTCGATCCACGTATTATTTTACCTTTTATTACTTTTTACCGTGGAGTCGAGTATTTTTACTGTGGTGACGCTTAGTCGTCTGATTATACCAGACACACGAGTTATACTTTACTGTACTTACTTTACCGCACTTTTACTATTTACTGTCATTTACTTTTTACCGTAGAGTCGGATATTTTACTGTGGTGACGCTTAGTCGCCCGATTATATCGGACACACGAGCTTTATTTTACCATACTTACTTTGCCGCATTTTTACTATTTACAATCATTTAATTTTTACCGTGGAGTCAGGTATTTTATTGTGGGGACGCTTAGTCGCCCGTTGATACTGGACACACGATTTATACTTTACTGTACTTACTTTACCGCACTTTTACTATTCACCGTCATTTACTTTTTACCGTGGAGTCGGATATTTTACTGTGGTGACGCTTAGTCGCACGTTGATACTGGACACACGATTTATACTTTACTGTACTTATTCTACTGAAATTTTACTATTCACCGTTATTTACTTTTTACCATGGACTCGGGTATGTTACTGTGGTGACGCTTAGTTACACGTGGATACCAGACACACAATTTATATTTTACTGCTCATATTTTACTACACTTTCACTATTTAATTTTTTTACCTTGGACCCGGTAATGCCGGGTACGCGATTTACTTTTTACTGTACATAAATATTCAAATATATCTTTTATCTTTATTAAGAAAATGACTGGTACACATTTTCCGTGGAGGCTATGCCTCCTAAAAAACGCTAAACACTTGCGAAATACTAAATATATAAATAATACAAATATATAAAAATAATAAAAATGTCATATATATTATATTTATAAAACTAATGCATATTTACTCTCATTTTGCAGGTCAATAAGTTTTGTCGTGCTCTAAATTAATTGTTTGTGTGAAATAACAAAATAAGAGTCTGGAAAAACAAAACAAGTACAAAACAAAGCAAGTTTGAGTATTAGAGATAAGTAAGTATTGTTCATAAACTTGTCTCTGAAGGGTACAGTGGGGGTTGAGCGCTCTACTCATTGTACCAAATTTTCTCAGTTTACGGATTGGGTGGCGACTCTTTAAAAATCAGAAAAATCTAAGTTTGAGCAGCTGAGATTTCCTTGCCCTTCACGGGCACAATATTGTTAAAATTGCTAAACATGATAAACCCGTAAATAAATGGCATAATAGTAATTGACTGATTACGGGGACGCGCGCTCACAGCAGGAAAGGCTAGGGATTCGATGGAAGTATCTAGATTAGTTATCGGCGTGAGTCGGATGTGCATCTTCCTTGGAGATGTCCAAATTGACCACAGTGGAAACAAATGGCAAGTAATCCTTATTGTATGCGTTGTTTCGAGCCATCAAGATCGATGTGTTTTAAGACTGGCTTAGTGAGATTGATGGCCACTACAATCTAGTGTATTTCCCCCCTTTTGATTGAAGATGTATTATGGTCCACTTTGTAGACAGTTCGAATTCCTCCAGCAACTTTTTTCAAAATTGTGGTATAGGTGAATCGAAAGATTTGGCAGTTGGATCCAAGCAACAATTGAATCGACAGTACTTGTATCATTGTGAAGGTTCTAGACCAAGGTTGAACAACACGGTATGCCCTGAAAACCATCCAAGGCCATGTGTTAGAGTAGTGATGTAGTCTTCCTCAAATAAAAACCAAACCATGTAGAAAGTATTGCCCAAATCAATTAGATGAAAGACCCCTTTTGGTTCCCACAGTCGAACTATGTGGGATTGAATGTTTCGGTAACCGATGCTCCTTCCTATCAGGCGGTCAATAACCTTGAGTTTCATATTATCAACAAGTAAGTCTTGTTCTTTTGACGATAATGAAACTTTCAGAACTGATCCACTCCTATTGACAATGACATTCCCCAAATCTAGTGGCCATTCTTCGAGTTGTATCTTTTTTTACTTCTGGACATTAGTTTACAAAACACCTTTATATCTAATAAGTGGTTCAATACGCCGTTCAGCATCCTAGGTTATTGCTGAATTTTTCCCCGATGCCGTTTTGTTCAACACATCCTCCACTACCCACACATGAGGTTCCTCTTGAACTTCTCGTTCATTAACATTGGATGGTGATCCATCATTGGATTTGCTTAAATAAATGAATTTTCTTCTTTCCCTTTTCATTTGGTGTTCCTTGGGAAGGATTTACATTCTTCTTCAAGACTTTCTCATAGTTGGGAAAAGAGGAATCGCAGATGATCATAAAAAAACGGAGCTGCACCTTCAAGGAATCGAACCGCGGGAAAATAAAATAACACTTTCTACAATGTCAATTTACGATTGAAAAAACACTTATTTGAGAATATGAAGGTTTGTGACTTATTTATCCCTAATGCTTGAGAATGGGTTTTGGAGTTGATAGATGAGTTATTTCTCCCTCAAGATGTTCAAGCTATTTTGAAAATTCTTATTCATTGGGTAGCAGGCCGGACATGATTATATGGAACGAGTCTTGCAATGTGGTGTATTTGGTTAAAAGTGTGTATCAGCTTGCAATGAAAAGGATTGACAATAATGCTCACCTTAAAGAGGAAGGAGATTGGGCGAGATTATGAAGATGGGGGTCCCGAATAAAGTTAGATATTTTGGTTAGAGATTGTCTAAAAATTGTATACCTCATTAGGCCAATTTAATTCGTCGGGGTATCTCAGCCCCTTCTACTTGTGTGGTTTGTAATTCCAATTACAATAATCCTTGGCGTATGTTCATTACATGTGGGGTTGTAAGGGAAATGTGGGAGGAGGAGTGTTTATTGTCTTTAATTGACGGGGTGTCATCTAGATGAGAAAGTTTTCCATCTTTTTTCTTCTCGGTTATATCTATGTCAAAAGAGATCCGGGGTAAAAAATTTATGCTTTTGTAGGGCTAGTGGCGTTCTCAAAATGCCAAACTTTTGAATTTGGTGGTAACTTCTTCCCAACAAGTGGTCTTTCAAGGGCTGAATTGATTGTGTTAGTGGAATATCGCCAAAGAGTTCAAAGGGGAGGTTGCCAACAGTTTTGCTTCCCATGAACACTGTTCCAAGTGGCATTATTTGTAAGCTGGATGGGTAAGATGTTGTGTTGATGTTGGCTTTTTCATGATGGAACATAGGAGGGGGATGGTGGCGGTGCTTCGGAGTCTAATTAGTTTAATGCATGATCGCCTTAATTTTATACTGGGTCTTTTAGTGTTGGCGAATGATGAAGCTTTACTAATTTTTCAAGCTTTTAAAACATCTAGTCGATAATGATTTTAGGAGCTCAATGACTGAGTTTGATGCTTTGACAGTTTGAAAAGCTATCAACAATTCTTCTACTGATTCAAGCGAGTTTGGTGACATTATTCATCAATCCAAAGGATCTTCTTTCTCTTTATCACGGTATTTCGGTTTGCTACATTAGGCGACTCGCTAACGATTTGGCCAACATTGATTTCATCTTTTTACAAAATGAAAGTGAATATTATTGTTTAAAAAAATTAAAATTCTGATTGACCAAAATCCAGATGGAACTGAGCATAAATTCTCTGCTAGTTTAGAACCTCCCAGCTAGTCATTTAATTTCTTCAGCTCGATTTTCTCTGAAAATACTAAATCAGAATCGATTAAATGGAAAGTAATAACTTAATAGATTTTTGTACCCGGTGTCTGATCTAGAAGCTCTCCGCTTGTAAGTATTGATGAATTGATGTTGGGCATTTTCCCAAATCGCTAATTCACCATCACCATTGCTGATTTTGGATATCGAAGGTGTAGCTTGGTCAAATTTTGTTGAAGAAGAAGAAGAATATGGCTTGAAGAATGAACTCTTTTTCTTTCTTTCTTTTTTGTGAAATGAAGAAGAACTCATTTTGGATTGCATTTAATCTATTTTAATCTTTACTTCATGATTTTTATTTTTTTAGAGAGAAAGAGAGAAGAAAGAGAAACAAAGAAGATAAATAGTTACTTAATTTTCTGAATTTTAAAATAAAAAAAATAATATAAAGAGGGTCTAATTTTTCTATGTAAGATTATTGTGTTTAATTGGTACCAAATTGTCAAGTTAAAGGAGCACATGAGACATGTTTAAAATATAGGGAGCCAATCAAGTTTTTTTGTCAAGTTTGAGGGGCTAGTAATGTATTAAGCCTTATTCCTTATATTCTAGTTTTACTAACGATTCAAGTTATTCCCTTATTTACTTCAGCGTCGGAGTGTCTACCGGCGATTACCATGTCGGCTCTATTTTGTAGGTATCCCGATCAAGCTAAGATATGTTTGGTTGTTTAGTCGATGTGGAGGCAAAATTATATTTCGTGTATAAATATGGGGGCATTTGTGTATATTAACCCAATTATTAATATTAAATAGGAAAAAGAGGTCGAGAAAACTGAGTTATTTCAGAGAATTAATAGACCAATTAAGGAGTAGGAATATGTAATGTTCACAAAATGATAGACATACAAATATGCATAGACATTCTGGAGAATTTCAAAGGAGCACAATGCTGAGAAACTGGATAATAGTTCACTAACAAGTAACAACCATAACTATAACTGTCGAGCATTACTTGCAAAAAGCTAACATGAAAGCAAATCTTATACATCTAATCTTTGAATTAAACATGTCAGTAAAAATCACATAGTGGAAACTAGTCCCAATACAACACAAGTAGAACCACTATCAAGTAGGATATCCAAAATAGATAGAACCGAAAATCGAGTAAAACTTCAATAACAAAACACTCCCAAAGGAGATAAGATAACATGTAGATGCATATCTTGTTTAACATAAAAACACAACTTAGAGTGGCTAAAGTTCATATTATTAATTATATTTTATTGGGATTGATTGTCCTCTCTCAAAGGAGATAAGATAACATGTACTCTATTCAAATTTCTTTTAGTTGTTAGCTGTTTGGTTTACAATTGTTATTGGTCAGCCATGTCAAGTTAATTTATGAACTATTATAATAATTGAATAATTCATGAAGTAAAATGGTGAATTATGCCTCATTAGTTATCTCGTTATGATCTTCAACCAACTTAGATTTATTTTTGTGTTGTTTTAAGCTAGTTAAGTATATGTATATTTTGTTCTATACTTTGAGATGGATTAAGATGTCTGTTTAATTTAGTTAGTGTAGAGTGTGGTGAAAATGATACATCAAAATATTTTATTGAGTTTATGTTTTCTTTTAATTAATTAATCTTATTTATTGCATTTAACACCTCACTTTCTTTTCTACTTTAATTATTTGGAAACATAAAAATATAAAAGAATTTCTTTTTAAAATATAAAATGGTAGAAATAACCACGAGTTTATTCTCCCATTAAAATATATAGTAGTATCAGTAGAATATATAACTAGTGATTGTTTCTGCTCCAATTGATATGGTAAAAAACGACAGTGAAAAAGAGAAACCATTTAAACTCATGTCAAAACTGCATATATAACGACGGTAAATATCATATTAACGACGGTTTTTTCTGACTTTATTGTTGAATATTAAGGACCGAGAGTAACCATTGTTGTTTATTTGTTGTACGCTCGCTAATTTCTTTGGAGATTTTGTTTGAGTTGTCCACCAAAACTCTACATTTTCCCAAATTCGTTGATGGAAGACTCAAAGAGTAAGTATTTTGTTAATTTTTCTAATTTCATTTTATTATATATATGGTGTTGAATATTTAGTTTAACACTTTTGTTTATCTATAAACGTATTATTAGATAAACGTGCTGCTTATGAAGGGGTGTATTTGGTGGGTGAAGATTTGTACACAATGAGCTTAGAAGTTTGTTTCATCCTATATTTTTCATTTCTTAGTCTTTTCAATTGTTGTAATTATCTTTATTTTTTCTAGCCTCCAAATGCATATAACAAATTGGATAAGATGACAAGTTCATTGGATGTTGCATTTGAAGCCAAACTTAAAAATTTTACTACATTGAGTATATTTTTTCCTATTACTTTTCTGATATAAACACATTAATTGATTTTGTTTCTTTTTTATAATAATTTTTTTTCTAATTAAGGATATAACACAAGTTTTACATGTATCCAACATTGTGGGTAAGATAATTATGCTAAAATGCCTAAGTATATTAATTCTATGAATAAAAATGAATGTTATCTTCTATTTGCTACTAAAATGATATTCTATATAGAGTCAAGTTCAAATGAGACAATGGTTTAGGATGAGACTAGTTTTTATGGTGAGACAAGGGGTATTTTTGTAATTCAATAGGGGAAGGTGGCAAACTTGTAATTAAAGGAACACCCCTCATGCGTGAATTGAAGGGAAGGAAGAGGAGGTGATGTCAGCGCTGATGTCACCTCTGGAGAGAGAAAGAATTTTAATTATTTTCTTTAAAATGCATTTTCTCGTTCTTTCCGAACTCATTTTTCAAAAAAAATTATACCAGTGAACTCATATTAATTAGACGGTCATTTTGAGATCCATTTTTGTTATTTATAGACGATTTTTTTTATTTATTTTTTTATGGTTCTTCCAGTAGAATACTATATTTGTTCCACCGGACTACTCCAATTGTTCCACCAGAATACTACATTTTTTTACACTCCCAGAGTGCATTTAAAAAAAAAATAATGAAAATATTCTGCTGGAACAAATGTAGTAGTCTGGTGGAACAAATGTAGTATTCTGCTGGAACAACCGAGTATCCAATTTGGAACAAAAATAAAAAAATAAAAATCGTCTATAAATAACAACAATGGATCTCAAAATGACCGCCTAATTAATACGAGTTTAGTGGTATAATTTTTTTCAAAAATGAGTTCGGAAAGAGCGGGAAAATGCATTTTAAATAAAATAATAAAAACTTTTTCTCTCTCCAGATGTGACATCAGCGCTGACATCACATCCTCTTCCCTTCCATAATGCCCCTCCATGTTTTTAAAATTTTAAAAATGCCACCACTTTTTAATTGTCTCACACTAAAAAAAGTCTCTCCATAATGACCTTGTCTCACCTGATCCTATCTCATTCTATATAATACTTATAATATGTTTTTCTTGCAGAATGAGAAATTATGTTTAGTCTGTTGGGATGCACGATATACACCTGATTTAGAAGAGTTGGCTAATATGAGAGTCAACATCACATGTATTCATGGATCTTTTCAGGAGACACATAAATTTGCACATTTGATGGACAAAATCGATGTGGTATATTCAGAGTTGTTCAATGTAGATATTGATACAAATAATAAGGTGATAAGCATATTGAGATTTGGCCCATAAGGCCCACCAAAGCCCACTATAGTTCTATAAATACTCCTACAAAGGAACGTAAAAGAGGGCTCCCATTCTCTTTCTCTCTCTCTCTAACACATATGTGCTCTCTCTTAATCTCTAAGATTGGGAAGCTCACTTCAATCCAATATAACTTAGTGTAATTTCCAGTTTATCATCATAAGGTATTCACACGACTTTAATTTTTTTTATTATTATTATTATTTTCTTTTATATATAACTGAAGACAAAATATACAAAAATAATGAATTGAAGATTAAGATAAAACTAAGACTTTAAACTATAGTTTATATGTATAATCCAACCATAAACTTTTCATTTTCATTGGCAAACACACATATCTAAGCCTTCAAACTTCACTAGTTTTAAGAATCAAACCCCTAGTAATTTATTTTCAAACATTCAACCTTTGAACTTTGTTTTTGTTACTAATGAAACATTTATTTAAAACATGCTAAGGTTCCTATGATAGAGAGAGAAAGTCATTTTCAACCTCCCTTCCCCCTGGTTTTGACGCCGACCTTTGGCCGCCACTGAGAGTAGTCGGCCAAGATGCTTCTCGCGCTTCAAAGGTCGGAGAGGAGAGACCTCCTCAACAAAGCCGGCAGGAGTTGGAGGTCGCGGCCTGATCCACGGTATTTGACATCTCTGTGGCTGTGGAGACATGCAAAGAGGGTGCCGAATCCGACTCCTCACCGATGATGGACGATGTCCCCAGGCTTCTTCTTGCACCCTACAAGGAAAAGCTTTTGAATTTAAGACCGGGTGTAACGGAAATTGAAGCCGAGAAGGAATGGAAACTAGAAAAGGATGACCTTAAGGTTGATAACATTGGTCCAATTTCAAAGGTCTCATTCTCCACCAGAGCTTACAAGCTTCTAGCAGAAAATATGCAATTTACTGCCATCATTCGACTTATAGGGAAGACAATCGGCTATTGTAGCCTCCAACTGCAAATCAATCAAATCTGGAAACCGTAGGGTACGTTTCACTTGATTGATCTTGGGAACCATTTTTTTATGGTAAGATTCTTAGTTGAAGATGATTATATTAATGCTTTAGCTAATGGTCCGTGGTTGGTATTTGGAGCCTATCTAATTGTTCAACCATGGTTTCCAAGTTTTTCTCCAAAGTCAAGTACTATTGAGTCTATTATAGCTTGGATTAGGCTTCCAAATTTGCCAATTCATTTATACCACCAAGAAGTTTTGAGGAAAATTGCAGGCGTTGTGGGGAAAGTTTTCAAAGTGGACCGCAACACTGCTTCTTTCGAGCGTGGGAAATACGCTCAATTTGCAGTCGGGCTGGATCTCAATAAACCTCTTCTCCCCCACATTATAATTGAAGGGCATTAGCAGAAAATTAAATATGAGGGACTTCCTTCAATTTGTTTCAAGTGTGGGTGCTATAGTCACCTTCAAACAATCTGTCCTAAAAACGCGAACAATATTTCTTCAAGAGCCATCTCGAACAATGAGGCTCAATCTTCGGATGGTATCTCTGTTTCGGCGAGGCCGACAATGGTCACCCACTCTGTTCAATCTAATGGAAAAAATGCCTCCTCGTCGGAAATTATAGAAAAATCCATATATGGGCCAGAGATGTTCGCGGCTCCACGAAGAAAGTTACCGCCGACAAGAATCCCAACCCGTGCTAACAAACAAGCTAATTGTGGAGGTGTGAGTAGGGGTGAGCATGGTCCGGTTCGGATCGAAATTCGAACCGAAGAAGGCCATTTTTTTCAATCCAAACCAAACCGAACTAAATTCGGTTCGGATTGATCCGAACCGAATTTAGTTGGGTTTGGAACCATACAACAATTTATATATTTTTTAAAAAATATTTAATAATTCATTAACTTCAAATTCAATCTCTACTAACACTAAATTAAATTTAAGTCCATGATTAAACGAAATAATGAAATAATAATTCATTCAAATTACAATTCACAAACTATAAAAGTCTAATAAGTTATTACATCAATATAATAAACACAATTCGACACAAAAATGACAAAGAAAAAGATTAAGCTAAATATAATACACTAATAGGAAATGAGAAGTGAAAGGATTAAATTAAATTTAACATACTAATAATAATTATAAAATTAAAACGATAAATGTATAAAGAATAAAAAATAATTTAAGACTAATTCGGTTTGTTCGGTTTTATCCGAACCAAACCTAACCGAACCGAAAATCGAACTAGCAAAAAAATAAAAATCTAACCAAACCAAATAGAGAATGGTTCGGATCGGTTTTTTCGGATTTCGAATTTCGGTTCGGTTTTGCTCTCCCCTAGGTGTGGGTTGCGGGTCCCGATTTGATGTCTTAGCTACTGAAATTGGGGAAGAAAATGAGGTTGACATGACCAATAATGGAGGGTCACATGATGGAGTACATGAGAGATGAGATGGAGTGAAGAAGAGGAACAATAATGGAGGTATGGGTAATAAGAGTGACAAAAGAAAAAATACTTCTCAATTACCTTTACCTACGCCACAAGTTGGAGAAGGGTCTTCTTCACATGTTGCTGTTAAGGAGTCCAGGATTAAGAAGGCTTTTAGAGAGCTTCTAAGCTCAATTTCCCAAAATGCAAGACAATTGGATCGAACAAAACACACGGTTACTATTATAATGGATGATCAAATTCACTATGGGCCACCTAGCCCGATCTACTCTTTTCTCGACTAAGAACCCGTGTCTAATAAAGAAAATGTGATTCGTCAACATTGCGGTCCTTATAGAGGAAAGCTAAGGGAATTTCTTTGGCGCAAAACATCCTAAAGACCCTTAAAGTCAGGAAAGCTAAGAGTAGCTCGAGCTCCTCTCACTCAACCGAGGTCAAAACGGCAGTGCTAGTATCTATGGAGGAAGCTTTAAATGTTCAAATTGGTTAATTTTGTCAAGTGTATTGTTCTGTTAGTCTTTTGTGTAGCCTATATGACTTTTGTTGCGCCTTTTAGGTGTCTACTTTTATAGCTTTTGCTGCACTTTTTTCAATAAAAAAAAATGAAACATTTATTTTAATTGTTGCCGTTAAAAACTCGCAATTCCTTCTCTACCTCAACATTTTGGATCATAGTCTTCTTCAATTATGCTAAACCTCATTCATGATTACCATTTATTAGATTTTATTTGATTGTTGTTGCTACTAAGTACGCATAATTTCACTCTTCCATTCATTTTCTGCTTTGTCAAATAATGAATCCCAAAATTCTTGTGAATTTAATCTAATATTGAGTCAACAAATGTTACCTCAAAATAACCAAAATCCATAAACTAGATATAACATTGGGTCAACAAATGTTGATTTTGACTTGAACAGGATTTGGTTTGACGATTTTTTTTTCTTATTTTATAAATAGGCTTATATTTTTCTAATTTTTTTTATTATACATATGGTGTTGAATATTTAGTTTAACACTTTTGTTTATCTATAAACGTATTATTAGATAAATGTATAATATTGGTTATTTATTTGTTGTACGCTCTCTAATTTCTTTGGAGATTTTGTTTGATTTGTATGCTAAAACTCTAAATTTTCCAGAACTCGTTGATGGAAGACTCAAAGAGTAAGAATTTTGTTACTTTTTCTAATTTTTTTATTTATATATATAGTGTTGAATATTTAGTTTAACATTTTTGTTTATCTATAAATGTATTATTAGATAAACGTACCCCTTATGAAGGGAAGCATTTGGTGGGTGAAGATTTGTACACAATAAGTTTAGAGGTTTGTTTCATCCTATATTTTTCATTTGTCAGTCTTTTCAATTGTTAATGTATTATGTAATTATCTTTGTTTTTTCTAGTCTCCAAATGCATATAACAAATTGGATAAGATGACAAGTTCATTGGATGTTGCATTTGAAGCCAAACTTAAACATTTTCTTATAATGCGTATATTTTTTCCTATTACTTTTCTGATCTCAACACACTAATTGATTTTGTTTTTTTTTTTATAATAATTTTTTTTCTAATTGTGGAAGCCTGGTAGTTTTGTCCTCTATTTTTGAAATTGAGGATATAACTCAAGTTTTACATGTATCCAACATTGTGGGTAAGGTAATCATACTACAATCCCTAAATATATTAATTCTATGGATAAAACTGAATGTTATGTTCTGTTTGCTACTAAGATGATATTCTATATAATACTTATAATATGTTTTTTTCTGCACAATAAGAAATTATGTGTATTCTATTGGGATGCACGACATACACTTGATTTAGAAGAGTTGACTAATATTAGAGCAAACATCACATGTATTCATTGATCTTTTCAGGAGACACATAAATATGCACATTTGATGGACAAAGTCGATGTGGTATATTTAGAATTGTTCAATGTAGATATTGATTTAAATAATAAGGTATTTTCACGACTTTAATTTTATTATTATTATTATTATTTTCTTTTATATATAACTGAAGACAAAATATACAAAAATAATGAATTGAGGATTAAGATAAAACTAAGACTTTAAATTAGAGTTTATATGTATAATTCAACCATAAACTTTTCATTTTCATTGGCAAAACACATATCTAAGCTATCAAATAGTCTTCTTCAATCATGCTAAACCTCAGTCATGATTACAATTTATCAAATTTTATTTGATTGTTGTTGCTTCTAAGCACGTATAATTTCACTCTTCCATCAATTTTCTGTTTTGTCAAATAATGAATCCCGAAATTCATGTGCATTTAATATAATATTGGGTCAATAAATGCTATCTCAAAGTAACCAAAATTCATAAACTAAATATAATATTGGGTCAACAAATGTTGATTTTAACTTGAACAAGATTTAGTTTGACGATTATTTATTTGTTTTTCTTATTTTATAAATAAACTTATATTTTCTCATAAAAAAATGAAATAAAAGAAATAAGCTTATAATTGAAATATGTTTTGCATTTTAACTATATTTAGTAACCTAATAAATGTTTTATCATGATTAATATTTGGAAGCTTCAATTATATATTTGAAGAATAAATGAAAATAGAACAAAAGAATGTTAAATGTATTGTTTTTTAGAATATTAAACGCCATTGTTAGTCAAGACATTTAATAGTTGCATCAAAATGACCACTTAATATTACTGTATAGAGTCACTTAATTTTGCATTTTGTCTAAATTAAATCATTTCGATCAAGTTTAATATTTGTAATATAATGTGAATGTTACGTGATAGTCACCTAGATGTCATGTGCTGTCGTCTTTTATTATAAGTATTTTTAATAAAAATTTAGTGACGTCACACCCGACGCTTATGCAGTTGTTTTGCCAATCAAAGTAATGGATCATAGTTGACTATTGTTTTGATATCCGCGTATATTTTTGTTGCCAAATTCTATTTAAGTTATCAAATACAATATTATTGTCGTAAAATTTTAAGTTGAATGACTTTATTAAAATAAATTAAAAAAATTGAATAATTATATTAATATAAACATTAAATTTAGTGATTGGTTATCTATTAAACAAAATAAATATGGATGGAAATATAAACACAAAAAATTGGAAAGGGAAAGTTTTTACTTTTTGATCGAAATGAGAAAGAAATAACAATAGTAAAATTTAAAACTTAAGAATCAAGTGGGGTAAAAACGAACAAATAAATGGATTAATGAGAGTAGAAGACGACAAAATTGTTTCTGATTTGATTTGTTGCATGCATTGCAATGAATAAAATGAATAAAGGGCATAAATTTATTCATTTTTCCTTTATGCCCCCAATAGTAGAGAATCTGATTTGCTGCAAACAGTTGGGAGACGGACATCCAAATTAAAATATAGTTCAAAAATTTTATTCATCTTCCCCTTAATGCCCTCAATCCCCCTAACATAAACCAAATTGATGTGTTTATAAAATACAATCTTTTATTTATTTAATTATAAATCTCTATCCGGTGAAAAATAAGCAGTGTTGTATGCAAGCAAGGGTTCCAGATTTCTAATTTACTCAAAAAACATTAATCAAAAGCATTTTTTCTGAAGCACATATCTTCAGTGTTTTCCCATAAAAAGTGCATTAAGACTGATTTCTCCACTGATTTTTCTGAGTTTGAATTCCAGCTATAAACTATTCTTTCAACGTAAAAATAAAATTATAAATATAAAGCATTGTTATATATTTAATTTAATGCAATTTAATGTTCGGGTAGGTTGGGGTGTCATTCGTACATTAGAGCCACCTGCAAATGGGTAAAATCAAATCCTTGTTTTTCTCTTTCATCGTAACACTTTCTGCCATTTGATACTCCACCACAACTGTACACACACATATAATATGTTTTTTGTTTTCATCATGTGTAAATATATGCATAATAGGCCCCTCAATTTATTCAAAATTACATATTTACCTTTCCCAACTTAGTATTTGTACACTATGAAATTAGGAGCACTACAAGAGCTTTTTTTATTTATTTTTGAAAGTATCCAAGTTTATAAATAAATGGATCAAATTTATAAAGAAACTTTAAGAAATATGCTAGACTTGTACGTAATTAATTCAAAATACGTTAACCCTTTGTTTTCTCAAGTTAAGAGGTGGCTGGAGACAGTGGCTCGAACTCAACCTTCCATTTATTGATGCATTCAAGTTGTTTATTACTACTCACTCAACTTCTATATATTTTAGCATTCTTAGTTATGTAATCAACTTATACATTCCAAAATTGTAGGCCATCTAGCATGCTTTTTTTTACTACTGTTAGGCCCTATTATTTATAACTGCACTGAAGTGATTGCTATTGAACTGAGTTAAACTGAAAAATACTGGACTGAATTTTACTGAACTAAACTAAACTTAACAATAATGATAATATTATTTTTTTAAAATCAATAATTAAAATAAATAAGAGAGATTTTAGAGCGCTTTCGGAGTATGGTATTCCTTAGTTATAAATAGAATGTTATGTTTTTCTTTTATTATACCCTAATTAGCCCGTATCAACCCATCGTGTTTTATACCGTACTCCGAGAGCGCTCTATAATATTTTCATGTAGCAAAGAACACATATCATATCTTTTATGGGAGGGTTTTTTTTTAGCATTTGAAGAATTCATGTTATCAACCCCCATTGGGTAAACTAATTGAAAATGGTTTAGAAGAAAGATTTGCGGCAAATTGAAAATGTTTTATAAGAGAAGTAAAATAAAGATAAAAATATTGAAATATGATAATTAAATATAGATAATTAATAATGTTAAAAATTCTTAAAATCAAATAATTATAGATAATAAACTAAATAATAAATAAGGGTTATTGTAAAATATGAAAAATTATAATTTGCTTAGCAGCACATCGCAGAAAAACTCATTAGTTCCTTTTGTCATAATTAACTCTTTAGTCCCTTTTGTCTATTTTTTAGATTTTAAACGTAATATATTTCAACTTTCAGAACACTCATCCTCCAACACAAAATGACCTTGTGATTCTGTTATATCTTGGTTGTTTGTTTATGTCGAAATATAAAAATTACAACTTTTAAAAGAATTGACAGAAGGACCAAAGAGTTAATTATAACAAAATTTGAGAATATTATAGTTAGTTTTTCAAAATATAAAAACTAAATTGTGAGTTTTAATTAAAGTTAGGAACCAAAAAATCATTTGAAAAGTAAAAATAAAATAATAAAATTGAGGGACCTAATAATTGACCAATTAGGGAGTAGAGGATGTAATTGATATTTTAGGGTGAAAGTGATGAGTAAGCGAAAAAGTAGTAACAGCGCGCGGAAACGAAAGATTATTTTATTTTTGATATATAAAATTGAAGCTTGACCTCCGGCGTGTGAGCCAATTCTTGCCGGCGAAGGAAACGACGAGAGTTACTTTAAGATGAGCAGTGCGAGTGCAGTGCTGCCACAAAAGCAAAAGCATTTCCGATGTTAATGAAACATTTTTCCACTGACTCAAAAAGCAAAAGCACTGATGGGTTGTACTGAATAAAGAAATGTTGAAAATGCAATCCCTAATTCCATTCTTTTCTTGTCTCTAGGGCAATCACTTTGTCCCACTTCACACCCAAAGCATCTCTTTCTTTCTTTATGGCGTCGTCTCTCTTTTATTATACTACTACTCTCTTCTTCTTCCTCTTCTTTTTCAATTTCACTACTGCTGCTCTTGTGCCAATGCTATGGCGAGTTCTAGCGGCACCAAGATTGATGGCCCGCCCCCGCCCCGTAATCTTTCCCGGAGGATGACTCGAGCTCATACTATGATGGTTGATTTACAAGATGAGGATCCTTCTGCTCTTGATAGTGAGCTTGTTCCCTCTTCTATGTCTGTTATTGCTCCTATTCTCCGTGTTGCCAATGAGGTTGAGAAAGATAATCCCAGAGTTGCTTATCTATGTGAGTTTTTTTCTTTTAATATTTTGCAAACTCAATGGAAAAATGTAAGCTATGCAAGAATTAGAACAAACTATGCAGAATAAATATGCGAAATACAATGCACATTTTTCTGAGCATCGCGGGCCACTGGGGGGTTTAATTGTCCAATTTTTGCTATTAATCACCACAGCACGATGCATACAAATGGGAACTAAAGCTCTTCCCGTTTCAAACGGGTACAAGAAACACAAAAGACCGTGTTTGCTTACAACTTTGAAGAAGTTAGCTTCTGCTTTTTTGGTGTTCAACATACATTGAATAAGTTATCAACAAATCCATAGGTGAATGTTAAATTTGATCATCGGAACTATTTTACTATTACACCATGTTTGACTTTGCCATTTGATGGTCTTTAAAGAGAAAAGCAACCTACATTAAGAGAAAACTACTTACTTTTAGAATTCATATTTGAAAAGTAGATGCCTTAAAGTTGGAGAGCAACAATCAAAATAACAGTTACTGCTGATATCATGAAATCTACTTTCAATTTGGGAATGTGCATTTCTTTTCTTACAAGTTTCTCAAAAATCTGCTAAGTGCATTTCAGTGCTATAAGCACCAGCATATATATGTCCTTAATTTTCTAACTTAATAGCTCTGAGTATCTTCTCATATGGTTTCGGAAAGCCTTATTCTTTTCTTATCCATTTGTGCTTTATGATGCCAGAACATAATGTTTCTATAAGCGGACAACTTATAGTACCACTCTTAAATAGAACAATTCTATAATGATTTTCGAGGATAAGTAATTTTATGTAAAGGTGTTAGAGGTTAATATAAAAGATGTTGTTTGTTGAGCTTTAACTATCAATTGAAGCTTTTAGTTCAAATGGTTCCTTGACATGGTATCGGAGCCTCTATGACCAAGTGGTCCAGGGTTCGAATCCTAACAGCCCCCGTTTATAGATTAAATGTAACACATGGTAACTTGGCCTATGTTGTTCACGCTTCAAGCCTAGAGGAAATTTGTGTGCTAGGATGTGCTAGATATTAATATAAAATATGTTGTTAGGCCTTATCTATCAGCTTAAACTTTTAGTTCAAATAGTTCCTTGACAAAAGGAATTTAGTTTTGGCAAACTCTCTCTAATTTATTTGTATGAGGTAGGGTTGCTTAGAAAATAAAGCAAATTACTTATCATGTACGCATCCTTCATACTATGGCTCTCTGTCATGCTTTTGTATTTACAATGTTCTTGCTTACTAATCCTTTTCTGATTACCTTCCAGGTATTATGCATGACAAAAAATTTATTGCGTTTGACAAAACGTTTACTATTTCTTCTGTTCCATTCTTACCTTGCCATAATTTCTTATTAGGCCGATTTCATGCTCTTGAGAAGGCTCACAGAATGGATCCAAACTCAAGTGGACGTGGAGTTCGCCAGTTCAAGACCTATCTGTTACATAAGCTTGAGAGGGTATAATTGTTTACTTCGACCTGTTTCTTTCATTTAAATGCGATTCATTTATGCATCATTAATCAGTGAAGATTGAACTTTATTTTTAGCTGCCATGGCTTTATTATAGTGTTTTCTATTTGAGTTTCGTAAATTCTATTTGTCTTTCAATTACAATCACTGTGCACTCGAAACGTTTTTCCAGAAGCTCCTGATGATTGGTCCTCTTGACTGAGTTAGAGTTCCAAAATCTATAGTCAACTCTCCAGTATGAAATGAATGATCTGACCTTGGTGTCAATATCTGATATTAAAACCTAAACACTATAGTTGTATATTCTAGCTTAATTTGCAGCTTCCTATAGTAAATTCTCACATTCATGTACTTGCTCAAGTTATGTGCTTCATTTTATGTAATTTTTTGACATTTAAGTTTCAATTATTTGTTACTGAACTTTCCAATTCCAACATCTTGAGTAATCCTTATATTATGTTAAACAGTAGCCATGGTGAAAAATGATTTGGATCTGTGGGATTAATTGTTTTTGCAGGAAGAAGTTGAAACACAACGTCAGCTTGCAGCAACTGATCCGCGAGAAATCCAGTTATATTATCAAAAATTCTATCTAGACAACATAAAAGACGGTCAATACGTGAAAAAACCGTGAGTCTTGTTTTTTTAGTAGTTTATTATCCTTCTTGTTTCTGTTGAACTGTCCAAGTCTTACTAAGCACCTATGGCTCCTTGTTCTTTACGGTTGGCTAACTTTTGAAGGGAGGAGATGGTTAAGGTTCTCCAGATTGCAGCAGTATTATATGATGTGCTGAAAACTGTGGTACCTGCTTCAAAAATTGATAGTGAGGTTTGTTCCTTTTTTGTTTAATAAAAAATTTAAATACTTTCAGGAACATGATTCACCTGTTTTGTGTGGAATCCACTTGAAAAGTGATATTAAGTTTATTCTTTAATCCCAGACTCAAAGATACGCTCGGGATGTTGAGAGGTTAAAAGAGCAGTATGAGCACTACAATATTCTTCCATTGTATGCTGCAGGAATAAAACCTGCAATTATGGAACTTCCTGAGGTTGGCCACGTGAAATGTATCTTTTTCATTTTTCTTGTGCCATCTGCATTGATTCATTAATTGCCTAAAACTCATCATGGTTGAATCAATTTTATTCCCTAAAAATGTAGATCAAAGCTGCACTTCTTTCTCTAAAGAATGTCGATAATCTTCCAATGCCAAGATATAATTCTGCAAACAATGCCTCTCATGATTTACCTAAGGAAAGGGTTAAGCCAGTCATCGACGTCCTTGATTGGCTTTATAATGTTTTTGGTTTTCAGGTAACTTGCACGTCGAATTTATCTTTTCATCTTTCAGAATTCTGAGTCCAAGGTATCTACTGTGGCATAAATTGCAAGTCATCTGTTGGCGTTGGCCCTCTAGGTAGCCCAAATATTAGGCACCCAATGGATAAGCTTTTTAAGCTCTCCAGAACTATAATTTTACAGTCCTCCATAAATGTCTACAAATTTTACCAATGTCACTATTACTCAAAGATAATGTCGATTCATGCAATTGCAGTATTACTCAAAGAGAATCTCAATGCATGCTTTTTGTTCTGCTGTTACAAAAATGAAGCCCAGAAAAAAGTAGTATAATTTGAAGTAAGGTAAATGTTCATGAACTAGGGAGTGGGGGATTGCAGTTTGGAAATACTAGAAAACCTAGTACTCGCTCTTTAGGGCTTGTACTTGAAATGCACTAGCGCAAAATTTCTAGAGAAGAGGTATTTTTCTTCAAATAAGAGTTGAGATATTCAAGACCGACTTTAGATCAAAATTACTAGATCAATGATGGTAGTTGTTTTTGTCAGATTAGACCAATCTTAATGGAGAACGAATGGGCATTTCTAGTTCTTAGTGGAGATATTTATTGCTCAGCATTTCCCTGCTTTGCAAACTAAATTAGAATTTATGTGAATTTACTTATGGTGCTGGTCCTGTATCTAGTGAAGGACATAATGGTCTTCTTAATAAATATAATTTTTGCGACTTATTATCATTACAATGGAAGTTCTATAACATATTTGATAGTTAAGTAGTAATCAGTGTATCTTGCCTTCTGTTCGCTATTATATTTCTTAATCTGGATATTGATTTATCTAACTAAATGATATTGTCTTATTGTCTTGTGGTGATCAAAGAGAGGAAATGTGGCAAATCAGAGGGAACATCTGATATTGCTGCTAGCCAATATTAGTGCAAGGACCAACAGCCGTGAAAATTATTCTGGGGTAACTTATAAGTGACCGTTGTTACTTTGTGATTCTTTTTTACCTAAAATTCTTTTGTATCGTTATAAGAATTCTTTTGTCCCTATTCCTCTTCTTTTGGGTATTGCTGAAATTTGAAGCTTATTTCAGATTGATAGTGGAACCATGGATCAATTGAAGGATAAAATATTCAAGAATTATCGCTCATGGTGTAACTACTTGCATTCCGAATCAAATCTTCGGTAAGTAACCTTTTAAATGTGCGATTATTTCAGTTGGTAATATGGATAAGTTTATCTTAGTGTATGTGCTTTAAATTTTTCGACTTTGCAGATTTCCTCAAGGTTCTGACATACAACAGTTAGAGCTTATTTACATTGGACTCTATCTATTGATATGGGGTGAAGCTTCAAACATAAGATTCATGCCAGAGTGCATTTGCTACATCTTCCACAATGTATGATTTTTTATTGTTTTAGTTAATTGTTTCTAAATGATCGTAAAATACCTTTTTATACTAATCTCTAAATGCCCCTTGAAACATGTTCAACATGTATGATTTGAGGGCATGACTCTTTTACCTTCTCCTTTTTTTTTTAATTTTTTGTTGTTGTTATTGTTATTATGGTTTTTTGTAGTGCTCCTTGAAGAATTCCATCTCCTTGAATTAGGTTATTTAGATCTTTATTTCTTTTTGTTCCAATAATATTTATATACTTATTTGTATTAACTCAATATTTAAAATGGTAGTACCAATGTATATACTTTGCTCCCTAAGATCGTCATTTCATCATTAAAACTACTCTACTACTTAACACTCCAATAGGCTCTGAAATCTGAGAATAAGCTTGCGAAAAATTTCTTTTATTTGACATGTAACTGGATTGAGTTTTACTGCCTGGCCATGGTTTATGTTTGTTTCTGATGTATTTGCCATATATCAAAATGAGAGATTGTTTGGTAAGTAACCCATGTTTAAGATTCACTAAATTAAAGCAACAACTACTTGTAGCGATAGCACAAATGTCTTGAATACTGAAGTTGTTTAGTACATCTATACCTCAGGGAAGGGATTTGTTAAGTTTCCTTGTTTCATCTTTTTGGAAAGTAATGAATTCTTTTCTCATGTTTAAGATGGCATACGCGGTATATGGAATATTACACAGCAATGTGAATCCTGTTACTGGAGAGTCATATGAAATAGTATTACCTGAGGATGAAGCGTTTTTGAAGAATGTCATAACTCCAATTTACCAGGTCTTGAGAAAGGTAATCTATTTAATATATTGTAGGATCAGTATACCTGTTTATTTACATCTGCACAAATGACTTTATTCCACGTGGAAAAAGGAAACCAAGAGAAACCAAGGAGGCAAAGCAAGCCATTCAAGATGGAGAAATTATGATGATCTGAATGAATACTTTTGGTGAGAATGTTGACCAATAGTTTTTTTTTTTTTTTTTTTTTTTTTTATTCACTATTAACTAGATTTGTCCAAATTTCTGTAGGTCTGACAAATGTTTTAAGCTGGGATGGCCAATGGACCTTAATGCAGATTTTTTCATTCATTCAGATGAGATGCCACTTACAAATGAGGTTCTTTATTTTGTTTCACTCACTGGTTACTGCACACAAATTATTGTGGTTTTCTTTTTGCCTTTCCATGCGCTAGAAATCTTTTCCTAAAAACATTAGTTTTTATGCCTCATGAAATGGCCAAGTACTTATTTAGCGACCACATCGTCCTGCTCCATGGTTTCTTATCATAATGATCTAATTCCCTTTATCTATTTTTTAATATTTTAAAGTGCGATTATGATCTAATGACAGCAGAACTTTTTAAGTGTTACAAGGTTAGACTTGGTGTTATAGTCTTGAATATTACTCGTCCTTATCAAGTATTGTTCAGGTCTTCCTTTCTTCTACTTTCTTATTTCCTGATTTGCATTTTTCAAATCCTTGTCCTGGGTACTTTATAAGTTGTTCCTTTGTTTCTATGAAATCCTTGTCCTGGGTGTTTGTGAATGAAAGTTGAATTCTGTGGATCATCTTATAATTTTTTATATTACATTATTAGGTTTTATCAGAGGGCTAATGTTCCTCTAATGGTTTCCACTTGTCCTTTTTTGCAGAGATCCAATCAAGCCACTACTGGAAAGAGGAAACCTAAAACAAATTTTGTTGAAGTCCGCACTTTTTGGCACCTTTACCGAAGTTTTGATCGAATGTGGATATTCTTTATATTAGCGTTCCAGGTAGTGCAACGTTATTTGAATTTGGTTTATATAGTAGTGTCCAAAAGGGATCAATAATGTTTGCTCTGTTCCCAGGCCATGGTAATTGTTGCATGGAACACGTCTGGATCTATCATTGATATTTTTGATGAGCATATCTTCAGAAGTGTTTTGAGCATTTTTGTCACTTACAGTTTCCTCAATTTTATTCAAGGTATTTGTTTTGGTCCCATTATTTTGTTTGTTTGCATCCTATGTGATTTTTTGCTCACATGCATTGCATGTGCGTACATGATTATTAATAAAGGATGTGGTTAGTCATTGCATATGTAAAAGTAAATTAGACAATATACTTCTCTAGTTATTTGATTATAAAGTTAGTAAGATTTTAGTTATAGAAGAATTAATGTATTAGTACTAGTACTTACTCAACTTAGCGGTCATATACGATGTCTTGCTTGTCTTTTAGTGCAGATTCGGCATGAATAATATTTGATTTGAATAGAAACCTTGGCTGGGAAATGAGAATGACCTGATTCAGGCCTAGACCAATGGGCCTAATGTCTCGTAAGTGTAAACTAGGTATAGAAATCTCTTCAGCAAGATAGAGAGGCAGATGAGAACACAAAAGGAAGTTAGTTATGAGTAGAGAAGTTAGTCATGAGTAGAGAGGAGAGTGAGCTGGAGGTGGGAGAGTGTTGTCAATAGGAGATTCTATGGGGTAGTCTCTCAGAAAGGGCAGGGAGAATGTTTGCTAGTTTATTGTTTCTAGTTGCAGAGACTGTTCCTGAGCTCTCTATGGCCCAGCAGATACATTGAAGCCTTCAAGCTCATTGTAACCCAAATGTCCACAAAATGATAACCTTCCTGCTCTCCTCTCTGGAGCAGAGTCTATAAAAAGCAGTAACAAACGAGCAGATATTCTTTCTTTC
Source organism: Euphorbia peplus (assembly GCA_028411795.1). Classification (NCBI taxonomy): domain Eukaryota; kingdom Viridiplantae; phylum Streptophyta; class Magnoliopsida; order Malpighiales; family Euphorbiaceae; genus Euphorbia; species Euphorbia peplus. The sequence goes on along the minus strand of CP110839.1, from coordinate 20,829,146 downwards.
CTTTTCTAAGTCAAGACTCCCCTTTGAATCCTGCTTCACAGTCTTCTCATTTCTGCAGCTCATCCTCCTGTCAACTCTTAACTACTTCCCTTTTTGTGGTCATATGCCTCTCTATCTTGCTGATGTGGTTTCTTGAGTCCACTGTATACTTTTCAGACCTTAGGCCCATTAGTCTTCGCCTGAATCGACTCACTTCCATTCTCCATCCCGGATTTTCTTTAAGCTTCTTGTCATGGCCTTATTCATTATTACAGAAAAGGAAAATTTTCTGTCTTCCATTTCTCCAACCTATATACCACTAAATGGTTATTGTTTCATGACAATGTGATGAGAATCAGATCCATGTCGAGGAAAATAGTACAATTACAAATGTTATTCCATTATTTGATAATCCTAGGAAGCGTGCAAAGTTCAAATACAAAAATCAGAATCTTCGGAAGGCGAAGTGTGCCAAATCAGTTGTTTATTTTACAAATTCATTCTTAGTGTAAAGTTACGTTTTTATTTGTTAAGGAAAAAAAAAAGTTTAATCCCGTAAGTAGCATCCCAAGTTTCACTTTGGAAAGTCTGGCTGAAACAATGAAGCCATTTAAATTGCCTCTTTAGATTAAATCCAAAATTAGGAGCTCCGACTTCAATCAGATTAGACTAGTTTTCGACCCGTTCGATCTCCTGCTACTCTAATTGTTTCATTTTGAATTTCGCACGCTTCATAGGATTGTCGAACAAAGGACTAAAATTTGTACACAGACTCTTATTCTTGACATGGAGTCGATTCTCATCACTATGCGGAAGCTCAACTAAGCGAAAGCATCATAATAAAGCAATCAAATTTCATTGTTTGATCAGAAAAGGATAAATAGCTATGGAGGTGATGATAGAGACCATTCTCTCAGTAGTACTATTTCCTTTGTGATTCGCTCATCAGTTCGATTTCCTTTGTGGTTTTGTTGTCATTTCGGCCCATCCTTATTTTTTCTATTTTTCTTTATGATTTGTCCTTCAGCTACTTTGGATGTGGTTCTTAGTTTTAATGCCTGGAGGAGCTTAAAAGCCAGCCAAATACTGAGATACCTCCTGAAGTTTGTAGTAGCTGCTATGTGGGCTGTTATTCTGCCAATTGGTTATTCTAGTTCTGTGCAGAATCCTACAGGCCTTGTGAAATTATTTAACAATTGGGCAAGGGATTGGCCGAACCAGTCATTTTACAATTATGCTATTGCAGTTTATTTGATGCCTAATATTTTGGCTGCCATTATGTTCGTGCTTCCACCTTTGCGGAGACAATTAGAGCGTTCAAACTGGCGGATCATCACTTTTTTTATGTGGTGGGCTCAGGCAAGCATATGATCCTTATTTGTTTAGAGAGAAACTACTTCATCTTGAGTTTGAGTTTAACCTAGTTGTTTCTTTATGTTCAGCCAAAGTTGTATGTAGGAAGAGGCATGCATGAAGATGTCTTCACACTCTTACGGTAGGAGAACTAGATATAGATACTGTTGGTTGTGATAGTGATTTCTTATTCAATTTTAATGGCAGTCTTGAATTCTTTTTGGCTTTAACTTGCAAAGTTTGTTGGTGCATATATGCTAGCAAAGTTGAAAGGCATTTTGACAAATTTATATGCTTTTTTATGCTCAGGTATACGCTGTTCTGGATTCTGCTGCTGATCAGCAAGCTGGCTTTTAGCTACTATGTGGAGGTGGTTTTTTTCCCTATATGTATCTGTTTTGGATTCAATTTCACTTGACACTGATTTAGTCCTATAAATTCCACATGAATACTAAACTTTTGCGCGCACGCCCACACTCACACACACACACACACGCACATTAACAATGAAATAAAGTCTATCAAAAGTTATTTAAGGTTTGGTTAAATTTTGATAATCAAGTAAAAGTTCGTTCCAAGATAATTTTGCATTTACTGGTAGGCTTTCTTTGTTGGTCAATATATTAGATTTTCTTTTACCTCTTTAGAAAGTTTGGAATAATGATCTTACTGAAAGTGAAATTACCCAGCGAGTTTCTTATTAAAATTGAAGTTAAATGAATTTACAGGAAGTATTGGTATGTTGGCGACTGTAACAACGTTACCCATCTTCATTGTCTTTTTTGTGCTGTCCTCTACGACAAACTTCATTGATTGCTAATTTGAATTTAAAGTAGGTTCATTGCAGTCATCCGTGCACATACCAAAAACTCTGCATATATCAATATAATTTCTTTTATTTAGAAATAAGTTATCAGAATAGGTGTATTATTCTCCAGATCAGGGAAATTGATGGTCTTATAGTCTTTCTTGTTACTTATAGAGGTAGTACTTCATTAGTTCAGTAGGTTTTTAATTTTATGGGTGGCCATGTCGTCCATAAAGAAATGGAGAACAATGGAACGATTATGTTGAGGCATGTAATAAATGAAATCTAATTTTCTATATTTCTATGAAGAATCTATGGAAATAGAAAGGAAGTTAAATTACTGGAAAAGATTGATTGATCAGCTTTAGATATGATTTAGCATTCTTTCATATGTTTATAGTTGAAATTACAAGTAGTCACAATATATTATCAACAGATACTGCCTCTGGTTACTCCGACGAAGACAATTATGGAAATGCATATCGTTAACTATCAATGGCATGAGATTCTTTCAAATGGTAATGCTATATCGTTTATGTTTTTCTTCCCACTTTCATTCTGTTTTGGGCCCACAGATATACTGATCATGTTTTCGAACTGCAGTTGATACCAATAATATTGGTGTCGTCATTGCTATATGGGCTCCAATTGTTCTGGTAAGACTGCATACCGTTTTCTGTTTTTCCTTTTTATTTTGGCAAAAACCATTAAGAGCCCTCTGATCTTTATTGATTTTGTTCCTAAGTTGATTACTCCCACCAAAGTTGTTTTTTATCCAGCCCCTGAATAATCAAATCTTCTTAATTTGACGGGAGTGAATATAATTATACAGAAAAAATGATGGAATTGTATGAGTTGCATATAGAATATGATAAGAAGAAAGATCACAGTAGAACTATCATCAGAGTTAAGGATTGTTCAGGATTTCATTCAATGTAAAGAGATAATGAAGAGTGACACACAGATTTTCCTATCCATCTTATTTTTTGATGGGTAGGAGAGTATTCCCACTAGAGTGGCTCAGAAGTTATATTTTACGAAACGTAGCCATCGGGTATCGCTTTCAGGCTAGTTTAATGCAGTTCGATGATAAATTACAAAAACTTCTGCCTACAATCATCTTCTATTAATTGGTGTCTTATGGTAAGCCTTTTAAGTCTAATGTTTAAAACAGGCCTAGGAATAAACTATGAATAATCTCAGACCAGTTATTGATAACATAAATCACTTATGAGCAAGGAAATCTAGCATTATAGCAGGTATGTATTACACTTTTGGCATTGAAATTGATTAGAGTTTAGGGAACAGTTGAACAGATAGTTTAAGAATCTTTCTTCTAGTTTTCTGTTTTGACTTTTTAATCTTGAATACTTGATCAGAAGAAAAGTGTCAAGGCACCAATTGAACTAAAAACTTAAGTTGATAGTTAAGCCCCAAGAGTGGCGTTTATCATTATTCACTGACAAAAAGTTTCCTAATAAGAGAGTCAAGGGCTGAATAAAATGTGACTTCAGTATGTGTTTCAATTGCAAACAAACGGAAAGTTCATTCATCTGTTAGTGGTTTTTGCCTTTCTGTATATTATGCTGTCAGTTATGATAATTCTACTAGTATATTAGGTTTATTTTATGGATGCACAAATATGGTATGCCATATTCTCCACTCTTTTTGGTGGTATTCATGGAGCCTTCAGCCACTTGGGTGAGGTAAGGGCTTGTTTCTTATGCAATTATAGAACTGTATTTGTCTAGATACCGAGTCTATTGTTATGATTGACTGAGAATTATACTTCTATTTTATAATTGTAATGCAAGATGTTTGTTGACAAATTATGCTTGATAAACCTTTTGCAATTTTCAGATACGAACACTTGGGATGTTGCGGTCTAGGTTTTCTAGTATCCCTGATGCATTCAATCGCCTTCTTGTGCCATTGGCAAACGAAGATTATGAAAACATATATCTGGTACCAATTCTTTGATACATTTGGTCTGTTTCTCTGGAATTTTTCTCGTGGCTTTTTTTCTTTGGCATTCTTTTTTTTTTTTCATTAAGTACGAATTGCCCCAATTAATTTTGTTTCCATTATCTATATTTACATAACATTCAATTGGAATTCCCTGCACTTTCCCTAGGCTTAATATCAATTTCCTTTTCAGGATGAGTCAACTGATAAGGCAAATATAGCTTTTTCTCGAATGTGGAATGAGTTCATCTATTGTATGAGAGTGGAAGATTTGATCAACAATCGGTGAAGCTTTTTCTTAATTGAAAAGTGATCTCTGGCCATTTTGTTATGTTTTGCATTCTTAATGTTTTTTGTTTTCTCAACAATGCTCAGTGAAAGAGACTTGCTACTTGTGCCGATGCCTAATTCTTCAAATGCTGTAACTGTTGAGCAGTGGCCTCCATTTTTGCTTGCTAGCAAGGTCTGAAATTTGACTCATTATTCATGTTAATATCAATGCCAGAAATTTTTATGCCTTTGACTTATTTAATTGCTTTGTTTGATATGTTAGATTCCAATAGCTTTGGACATGGCAAAAGATTACAAGCAGAAGGAAGATGCTGACTTGTATAAGAAGATGGATGATTATATGAAAAGTGCGATAACTGAGGCCTATGAGACATTGAGAGAGATAATATATGACCTTCTGGAAGATGATGCAGATAGGCAGTAAGCAGAATTCATCTTATAAGCTTGGAAACCGCATTATTAAAGCCTTTGAACTATTGGACCATATTCTATTGACCCTTCGAGCTTTGAACTTGTATATAGTTAGAGGCCTCAAGTTTGTATTAATCACAATGGATCTTTCAATGGTTCATCATTTAAATTACACTGAACTATTAAATTTTTGTTTCAAGTCACATTGAGTACTTCTTAAGAGAAAAGTTCTCATTTCATGAGAAAGGTTCAAGGTCTTAATAGAACAAAACATAGGTCTGAGGGTTAATATAACAAAATCACATAGTACAAGGGCTTAGTAACTGGTTTTTCCTATATTTGTTATTGTTATTGTTTTTTTTTTTCCCTTAAAGTGCACTAATGATTTTCTTTTCATTAATATCTCATTTTCTTTTCTCTTTTTCATCCATTCTGAAAAAGAATTGTTAGATATATTTGTTATGAAGTGGACATGAGCATTCAACAACACAAATTTTTGAATCAATTCCGGATGGCTGGCATGCCTTTGCTCAGTGAAAAGTTGGAGAAATTTTTACAAATCTTGGTATATACTCTTTTTTTTTTCCCTTTCTCTAGTTCTCTTCTTTCTTCCCCTTATTTCTCTAGTTCTTAGCATTTTCAAGAATCAAGTGCTCACAAGTAACATTTTGACAGCTAGCTGATCATGGTGATGAGGACCAGTATAGGTCTCAGATGATTAATGTTCTTCAGGATATCATTGAAATTATCACCAAGGATGTAATGACTCATGGCCATGAGTAAGTGCCAGAAATTTTCTCACATATTGGATAAGTGAAATTAATTTCAAATTTCTTTATCAAAACGAATTTCAATCACTAAGTTCTTCTGTGGTTTTTCTGTTGCTATAGAATCCTAGAAAGAGCTCACCCAGAGAATCAGAATAGCAAGATAGAGCAGAGATTTGGAAGGATAAATACCTCCCTGACGGAAAACAAATCTTGGAGGGAAAAGGTACTACTACATAATTATTATATCAATGTATTATTTTATATGAATATGTCTTATTTCTCTCTGTTTTTCTACCTTTTTTGGGTAACATGTGCATGTATCCGAAGGTTGTCAGGCTTCATTTGCTTGTGACCACAAAGGAATCTGCCATAAACGTACCTTCAAACTTGGAAGCTCGTCGGCGTATCACTTTCTTTGCAAATTCTTTAAATATGAAGCTGCCACCAGCTCCAAAAGTCCGAGACATGCTCTCCTTCAGGTCAGTAACCACAAATACATTTTTCTAAATATATTGCAGAGATGAGATGAATTTGTGCTAGTTATGCATTCACTTTCTGATTTACATAATTTTCTCAACATTAACCATGACTTTCTGCTGCAATCATTTCAAAAGCAAAGATATCTTAAATGCATATATTGAACCAGCGTAAGCTTTCTGATAGAGACTTGTCTAATTTATTCACTTCTGTTATATCAGGGTGGAACCAGCCTGGAGCTTGGGGGGCCCAAAGCCCCCTGGTCTCCGGCACCACCTCTGAGAAGGGCTGGCCCTGCCCCTAAGATACTCCTTACTAGTTGTACTATTAGACTTGAATTTGTAACAAGAGAAAATGCTGGGCTAGATGGCAAGGAAGGAGCGTTAGGTTTCATATGGGCATGTGTTTGACCCATGTGTCCAGCATTTCTTTTCCCTCATCCTCCACCTAATAATATGTTTTCCTATCATTGTTTAATTATCTAAACTTATCTTCCTCTTATTTTCCATCTAATAATATATTTTCCTATTACTACTATTATCTAATTTTAATTATTTCCTTAAATCAAAATGTTAATGTATAACTAATTTATGATGAATAATATATAGATTTACTGTCATTATATATGTTAGGACAAAATTAATTTTCACTACTTTACTCATACTACTACTATACTGTTATAAGCAAAATACAGAAAACTCTTTATATATATAACTAGATTTTTTAACGAAAACTTGTCACTACTTATCTTTCTATAGATTCTTTTAAGGAAAAGAATTTTCCATACACCAATCTCATAGGGTTGGCTCTGTCAGTAATAAAAGATAAATTACATGTAAAGCTAAAACTTAGACCCCAACTCTCAAAACCTGGTTCCGCCATTGTTGTATATAGTTACAAATTATAACTATTACCTACATAGATGTCAGAGTAGCGTTACATGCTTCTTAGACACAAAGATGACTCATTTATTTGCAAAAATGGCCATGGATTTTCAATTTCTGTTTCTGACATTATTTTGTCATTGTTACTTGTTTAGCGTCTTGACTCCATATTACACTGAAGATGTGCTTTACTCTGATGATGAACTTCATAAAGAAAATGAAGATGGGATTTCAATTTTGTTTTACCTCCAGACAATATATCGTGGTGAGTTTATATCTGTTGCCTCATCATGCTCATTTATGGCGATTGGCGACTCTAACTTACAAAAATACATTGACAATACTCTAGATGAATGGAAGAATTTTGAGGACCGAATATCTGATCCAAAGCTCAATTACTCTAGCAAAGACAAAGCAGATGCACTTCGGCATTGGGCATCCTACAGGGGGCAGACACTTGCAAGAACAGGTGTGGATAGTTGTTGTGATTATGGTGCTATCTTTTCCCAGTTTCATTTTTTTTTTCTGACCTCATATACTCTATTTAAATATTTCTACTAGTGAGGGGCATGATGTACTACAGGAGGGCGTTAGAAGTTCAATACTACCTGGAATTTGCCGGACACAACGGTTGGTGATCTGGATGCTGCTAAATTGCTGCAATATGAATTTCTTAGTTTGGTCCTTTTAAATTTTTGAGTTGCTTTTTTCTTTGCTAAACTAATTGCTGTTTTATTTCCAGCAACCCAGATTAAGGAATTTAACGAGCAGGATCAGATTCATCAGAAGGATTTTCTTGATCGTGCAGAAGCTTTAGCAGATTTGAAGTTCACCTATGTTGTTTCTTGTCAACTTTATGGAACTCATAAAAAATCTACTGATCTGAAAGCAAGAAGTCGCTATAGTAACATTCTAAATCTCATGTTAAAGTAAGTTAAAATTCTGTGAGCTTTCGCAAATAAACTCTAAAAAGGTCAAAAGTATTATTCTTAAGTATTTTAATTTTACTGTAGGTATCCATCACTCCGTGTTGCTTACATTGATGATAGAGAGGAGACAGTGAATGGAAATCCTCAAAAGGTTTATTACTCTGTTCTGGTGAAAGGTTGCGATAAATTGGATGAGGTATGGAAACAAATTTCTATTTCAAGTAGAATCTGTTCGCTGCCTAAGGCATGATTGGTTAAAACTATGTAAAAAAGGAAGGGGAATCAGTTATAGTCAACACGAGCAGTATTATGTTTCCTTTGGTCATAAATGATATCATTGGGCCTTAACAATCAGTTTAGCTTAAGCTTTTAGTTCAATCGTTTCCTTGATATGGTATCAGAGCCTGTGCGACTAAACAGTCCCGAGGTTGAATCCTGGCAATCCCATTTATTGGTGAATTAAAAACACAATGTAAGATGGGGCCTATGTTGTGCACCCTTCAAGCCTAAGGAGCATTCACGTGAGGGTGTGTCAGAGATTAATATAAAAGATGTTGTTGGGCTTTAACTATCAGTTTAAGCTTAACCTTTTAGTTCAATCGGTTCCTTGACACTTCCTATTTTGTATCTAGTCATCTTTTCAGACAAAATTTAGTCCAGTCTTCCTTGATCTTCCAAGCACACATCAAAAAGTTTTGATTAAAGATTTCTTCTTACACAAATTGTTCGTTTATATCCTGTTAAACATTTACTGATAGTGACTCGAATTAATATTTCAATACTTCTGTGCTGTTTGGTTTTAACATTTTGATACTTTTTTCTAGAAGAATTTAATCATACCTCCTTTTTTGTTTTGTTAGAACTCTTAAGTCAATACATCAGGCAAGAGTCAGTGACATTCCTCTTTTAAATGGGAGTTTGTTATTGTTCATTGTTATGGCTTATTCACATCGGACAAGTACTTATTCCAAGTTGTAGAAAGAAAATTCAAATTCATCAAGTACATAGGAAGCTTTCATGGATAAATGAAGATTTAGGAGGTTGACTACACATACTTTGGGGATATACAAGGACACGTACAATATACGGCAAAACAAGTATCCCTTTTTTTAATTAATGGGGATACACAGGGATACCCGGGGATACATGCTAGGGATGCTTCAAGGGGGGGATACATATTATGATCCCACAAATAGGATCTCTTCACGGGTCTTTTCACTAGAAAATCCTTGATTCCCTTTGCTTTTCTTGTTTGCCGTAAGACCTGTCTTGGAGACTCATTGGTGATTTGTGAGAGATCACCTTAACTCCCTAATTCTGATTTTTACTCAAGCTTGATTACAATAGGTGAAGAGATTCAAATAGGAAAGAGTTCTTACTTAGGAAAACTACTAGTTAGGAATAACAACTAACATATCTTTTCCTAAAATAAAAACTATTGCCTAGTTAATAGGAAAATGAACACTACCATCTACGTAAAAGAGGAAATATTACCTAAATAACTTCATGTGCCTAAATAAATACTATTAACATCATGTTTCTGCTTAAAAGGGAAACACCTAAATATCTTTCCATAAAATTACTGCCGCCTTGGACTGGAGCTTGTCTGCAAGCTCGAAATCAGGAATGAATTCAGGTCTTCATCATTCTCCAGGGTCCTTCTGTTCTAGCCTATAGAACCAGAGTTGTCTCTCTCCCGCCTTATAATATAGAGTCAATTCTGTCTCTCCTTTTGTGTTATCCAACATTGTTGATGAAAAATTGTTCACATACTTGAAACCATCCCAATGATTCCCTAACTCCATTATAGGCAGGAAATTCAACCATGCATTTAGGGATGATTGCAACTCTTGATTAGTTTGGAATGATTTTGCTTTGACTGTTTCGTGGCTGTCATGCATCTCAGACTCTTCAAGTGTCTCTCCAAACAGCTGTACTTAGGAATGATTACCTCTCTCTGTGTTGTCACCGGATGTTCATCTGATGATTCTGATTGCTCTGGTGTGTGGAAAAAGTTAGTTGCAAACCCCTCTGATCTTTTATTTTGAATGGAAAAGTGTGGCTCTATCAAGAGCCTGAGTTCCTGAATTATATCTTTAATCCCAAGCTGTCAATTGATAGATCTCTCCCTTGATGATCAACTCTGATGCCAATTGTTATGTCCTGCAAATAGGATCTTGTCACATGTCGTTTTACAAGAAAATCCTTTTTTCCCTTGGTTTTTGTGTTCTTTGAAGGACCTATCTTTGAGGCTGAATGGTGGTTTGTGAGAGTTCACCTTCACTCCCTAATTCTGATTTTTACTCAAAATTAATGATTTTTTTATTCAAACTTTGCTGCCTCTTATAGGACAGGAGAAGAGATTACAATAGGAAAGTGTTCTTACTTGGGGAAACTACTAGTTAGGAATAACAACTAACATGCCTTTTCCTAAAATAAATATTACTTCCTCCGTTCCTAAATATCCGTCGCTTTTAACCAAAATCCAAATTCCGTTGTATGTTCGCTTTTAGACTTTTAATACAATTTACTGTTGCTTTTTCAAGTTTCACGCAACCTTTGATGCATTGTTATTTTAAATTTATAATTCTTGACGGGAGGGAGTATTGCCTAATTAATAGGACAGTGAATATTACCATCTTCATAAAAGAGGATTTACTGCCTAAATAACTTAATTTGCCTAAACAATCAGGAAAGACGTAAATCTCTTTCTATAACGATATGGTTCAGAAAAATTAAGTAAAAGTTTGCGGGGTTATTTAAACAAGTTCACTAAAATTAGGGGTTGATATATGAAAAAAAGGTTTAATATAAAGTCCTGAACATAAAAAAATAAACAAAAACTTTAAACGAGTGTCACCCACCATTTTATTCAAAAAAAAAATAAATACGAAATTAAGGTCGTAAACTATTTTGTCGAACAAAAATCCAACCACACAGGAGCCATGTTATTTATGAGCGTGAAAATGTTTTAGACTTGGGTGTTCAAATAGGTTGAAGTATTCTTTCAAAAAAAGGAAAAAGAAAAGTTTTGAAGTATGAAATGTTTCGTTTTGCTGAGTTAATGTCTCATTAGTTATTATTACGAATGTTATTTATGGTTTTATAATTACATATGTATGTGATTTGTGGTTTATACATTATGTAGCTTTTAAATAATTTATGCGTCTTTTATAAGTATTTATATGCACACATTCATGCATGTGTGTGTAATTTCGCATATCCCTGCCACACCTGTATCTCATATTTTTTCTGTACCCGTATCCTTACCCTTACGAGTATCTGTACCTGTATCGGTGGTTCATATAAACTTCGTCTATCTGAAGCCATAAGACCGAGGCAAGACCAACTGGCTATCACATTGGTCAAATTCATTCTTTTTTGGCATCGCTACTAAATTGCCACCTCTTTTCTATTCTTTTTTTTTTTGAATTTTGATGGCCAATATCTCTACTTTCTTCATAAATGAAAAATGTAAATCAAGTGCCATTTGTTAATAGCGTTTGCTTTTTTAACACCTGCAATTTCAATAAAAATTTTACTTGTGAGTTTTCCTGGTTGCTAATTTACACACTTCAAGTCAAGCTGCTTTTCTTTTCTTATGCAACCCCATAAAATATCACCTTATCTGAATTAAATCTTATACTATAGGAAATATACCGAATCAAGCTCCCAGGTCCTCCCGCTGAGATTGGTGAAGGCAAACCCGAAAATCAAAATCATGCCATCATTTTTACTCGTGGAGAAGCTCTTCAGACAATAGACATGAATCAGGTGGGTTAAAGGCCTCTGCTTGTACTTTTTTTTTTCTGTAAAATTGTGACCTAATCATTTTAATGTACTTTGTTTTCAGGACAATTACTTTGAAGAGGCTTTTAAGATGAGAAATGTATTGCAGGAATTTGTAAAATCTCGTCATGGGCCACGAAAACCTACGATCTTAGGTCTGCGGGAGCACATATTTACAGGAAGGTCTGCTTAATCTTTACTTTTTTATGAGATAGAACTTTCTTTTTCTTGGATGTTAGCATTGGTTGCCGAGAAGTATCTTAGTGCTCAAGCAAGTCATTTCCCTACAGTCAGCCAAAAAATCCCATTAAACCTTAAGTACAGCCATTGTAGTCCCAACCTTTTGAAAGCCTACCAAATTTCACTGTCTTTAAGATCCAGTAAAGCTCAATGATTTTTTTCCTGTCATCCAGTTATTAACTTCTGACGAAGCATTTTGTCAGCTCTTTAATGTTCCTTTTCTATGCTCTATAAAATGTGATAATCTAAATCCAATTTGTCCTGTACTGAAATGAAATGAGGCTTTAGAAAGTGCAACATCAAAGAGCTCACAATGCCCGTAAAATCTAGATTTCGCGTAGATCTAATAGTTAGAAAGTTTATTTCTGCAATTAGAAGTTGTTAGAATCAATAAATATAGGCCTAATTCTAAAATGTTTTATTATATGCAATTAAACCTCCTGTTAAGTATTTGCACTCAGAGTCCTGAACTGGTAGTGAAATCAGGCTTTTAAAGTGTAACATCATAGGAACTCAAATTCTAGTAAGATTCGATTTCCGTAGCTATAGTTTTCAAAGATCAATTCTCCACTTTTCAATTATATGCAAGCAACCCTCCAATGAAGTATTTGCTTTCAGAAAATTAATGCTTAATGAATGACCAGTACATACAAAAAAAAAAAAAAAACAAGAAGAAAGCAACTTATATGATTAAATTCGTCTGGTTTGGTGACCAAATAATGCGCATTGAAGCAAGTTAATTTGATCCTTAATAGTTTTATTTCATTTTACAGTGTTTCATCGCTTGCTTGGTTTATGTCCAATCAGGAGACCAGCTTTGTCACTATTGGGCAACGTATTTTGGCCAATCCTTTGAGGTAAACTAACTATATAGTGAATACATGTGCAAAATATTTTAGTTTACAAATTAGTTCACTCGTGGTTTTAGTTGGATTGTTTTGAAACTTGGATATCTGCATGTGGTTCCTTTTTCTTTTGCTTCCTTTTATTGTGAATATCAATTGCCAGAATATTTCCTTCTGGACTCGGTGAATAGAATGGCATTTCACTTTTCAGAGAAAGAGGAGGACGTGTAGGAATTGCAAATCATAATCTGACATTAAACTGCTCTAGGACAATATAGTTCAATTGTTACCAGTTTTGAATTCTTATCTGAACTTTAGGAGTTTTAATTTATTTAATGTTTTTGTATTTATCTAGGAATATTCATTATTTAAGAGTTATAATATATTTAGGGAACTCCATAAATTATAATTTTGTGCACTTAGAATCATTGTTTTTTTTTTTCATTTAGAGAGAGAGAGAGAGAGGGGGGGGGGGGGGGGGGGGGGGGGGGGGGGGGTGTTTGTGTTATATTATATTAATCATGAAGTTTCAGTCAAATAAGAATCAAGGGAGTTTGGATTGTTTGTTGTAAATCATCATTGATTCTCACAATTGTCTTTCAAGCAACCATTTAAACTAAAAGTTTAAACTGATAGTTAAGTCCCCCAAAATAGCTTTTATTATTATCTTTGACACTCCCCCTCATGCGAATACTCCAAGCTTGAAGTATAGGACTGGTCATCTTACCTTGTCTTCAAATTCAATCAATGAGATTGTAAGGAGAGTCCTGATACCATGTCAACGAACCATTTAAACTAAAAGTTTAAGCTGATAGTTAACATCCAAGAATAGCTTGTATTATTATTGTTTAGCATAAGTTATCTTTCATTCAAATATCAACAAGTATAATATGTATAGTTTGGTGCCTGAGAACTGCCTAGTGTCAGTCTAAGGTAAGGATTTTGTCTTTGTACAAGTATACTCTTCCCATGGACATAAAATTGTCCGATGGAGTAAATAAAACTGAATAGAAGATAATAAGAACTAGAATTCTATATTTAGCTTCTCCTTGACCCTAAAAATATGATAATTTATTAGTAGGGGAAGAAAAAATTAAGATAGGTACTTTGGTAAGCAATTTCTTTTTACATACATTGGACACTTCGCTGAGTTGGACAGTCTTCCGCGGTTATCCTGTCAAATGAATCCAACTGCACCATGTAGTATTGCTTCTTACTTCCCAACTATATTGTAGAACCTTCACAAAACCGGGAAACTATTCTTCTCTTTCCTTTTCCATTTCGAACAATTTGACATTACTATGCATTTATTGTCTAAGAATCTATTAAAATTTTCCTTCTTACTGTACAGGGTCCGATTCCATTATGGCCATCCTGATATATTTGATAGGTTATTCCACATAACAAGAGGTGGCATCAGCAAAGCTTCGAAAATAATAAACTTGAGTGAGGACATATTTTCTGGTAAGTTTAAGCTCACCCGATGATAACTGGCTTTACAGGTATACTGTGAAGGTTATACATGTCAATCTCTTCAGGGTATAATTCAGCTCTGCAATTCAATCTCTTCAGGTTATAATTCAACTCTACGTGGGGGTTACATAACACATCATGAATATATACAAGTAGGCAAGGGGCGTGATGTGGGAATGAATCAGATATCAGCTTTTGAAGCAAAGGTTGCTAATGGAAATGGAGAACAGACACTCAGCCGTGATGTCTATAGACTTGGACGCCGGTTTGACTTCTACAGAATGCTGTCATTCTACTTCACAACAGTTGGTTTTTACTTCAGTAGCATGGTATATTAAATTTTTCTACTTATTCTTAACTAGTCTCTTATTTTGTTATAGATGTCTAAGATAATAATACAAGCTATTTCCTAAGCTTTTAAGTCAATTGTTACGGAATGTTGGGTAGTGAAACAATGCCACATTCATAAGATGTCAGTGGCGGAGATGCATATATTGCGATGGATGTGTGGCCATACGAGAAAAGATCGGGTGAGAATGAAATGATTAGGGGTTACATGTATTGAGAATAAAATGAGGGAAAATCGACTAAGGTGGTTTGAGCATATAAAAAGAAGGGCGAGTGATGCGCCGGTTAGAAGGCTTGAAGAGTGGCAAAAAGAGGAAATGGTGAGGAATAGGGGAAGGCCTAAACAAACTTGGAAGAGGGTGATTGAGAGTGATATGATCTATTAGGGATTGAGGAAGGTATGGTAGTGGATAGGACGGAGTGGAGGGAGAGAATTTATGTTGCTAATGGGACTTGATTTTCATGATTCATTATGATGACATGTTAGCTGACCCCATATTTCCGGACTAAGGCTTTGTTGTTGTTGTTGTAGTGTCGAAGTCTCCTAAACCTAGATGTTGTTAGTGTGGGCCTATAATGTACACCCTTTTAGCCACATTGCATGCAGGGCGTGTCAAAGATAATAAGAGATTAAGCTTTTAGGTCAACTGGTTTCTTCACATGAAGTCCATTTATGGAATCTTTGTTTTCATTTAAGTCTATTATTTTATTTTATCAGTTTGCGAAAATGAGAGGATGGAAATAACATTGATGTGTAGTAGCCTGCATTGGAGGGCAGTAGTTGTATAGTTCTAATTTTGCACCAGTAGTTATTAAAGACCTGATTCCCTCGAAATTATCCTTCTTTCTTTTTTGTTGTTGTTATAATTGTACCCCCTTGAAGGAACTAGTTGAATTAAAAGCTTAAGCTGATAGTTAAAGCACAACATCTTTTATTTCGATCCGTAGCAAACTCCATGGAGTGATTACTGTAATTTCACTAAATTTGTCTTTTTTTTTTTTTAATTACAGATAACTGTGCTCACTGTATATGTGTTCTTATATGGGCGTCTATACATGGTAATGAGTGGACTAGAACATGAGATTTTGACGAGCCCAATCATACGTCAAAGCAAGGCGCTTGAAGAGGCCTTGGCTACTCAGTCTGTCTTCCAGTTGGGGTTATTGTTAGTGCTACCCATGGTTATGGAAATTGGTTTGGAGAAAGGATTTCGTACTGCTTTGGGTGATTTCATCATCATGCAGTTGCAGTTAGCGTCTGTATTCTTCACTTTCCAGCTTGGAACAAAGGCACATTACTTTGGAAGAACAATTTTGCATGGTGGTTCAAAATACCGAGCAACTGGACGGGGTTTTGTTGTTTTCCATATGAAGTTTGCGGAGAACTACAGGACGTATTCACGAAGTCACTTTGTAAAGGGCCTGGAGCTGGTTATACTTTTGCTGATATATAGAGTGTATGGGGAATCGTATGGAAGTTCGAGCATCTATTTTTTTGTGACATTCTCAATGTGGTTTCTGGTTGCATCTTGGTTGTTTGCTCCATTCGTTTTCAACCCTTCTGGGTTTGACTGGCAAAAAACAGTGGATGATTGGACAGATTGGAAGAGGTGGATGGGGAATCGTGGTGGTATTGGAATCCCTACGGATATGAGTTGGGAGTCTTGGTGGGAGGGAGAGCAAGAGCATCTCAAACACACTAATATAAGGGGGCGGATACTCGAGATAATCCTTGCTTTCCGTTTCTTTATATACCAATATGGCATTGTGTACCACCTTGACATATTCCACCGCAACCGAAGCATACTGGTATGTACCTTCCATCTATTTCTAAATAATATTTATATTTCCGACTTTGGAAGTTCTTAACAGTATTTGTTTATTCATTTGGGTAAGGTCTATGGGCTTTCTTGGGCAGTTCTGGTAACTGCTCTTCTGGTACTGAAGGTATGCATTCTAATTATAGTTTGATATGTTATTTGCTTCCAATGTGAAAAAATGGTTTAATATTGGTGGCCTGGGTGTTTAGATGGTGTCAATGGGGAGAAGAAAGTTTGGTCTAGATTTCCAGCTGATGTTCAGAATTCTGAAGGCCCTTCTGTTCCTCGGGTTCATGTCAGTAATGACAGTATTGTTTGTGGTTTGGGGACTCACAATAGCAGACTTGTTTGCAGCCCTTCTTGCTTTCATGCCAACAGGCTGGGCCATTCTTCTGGTAACTTCTAACTTGAGATCTCTAGTTTTTTTTCCAATCAAATTCCAGTTTTCTTGATTCTGTTTTTGTTGGCTGGCAGATTGGGCAAGCTTGCAGGGGTGTGTTGAAGTGGATAGGGTTATGGGATTCGATAAAGGAGTTAGCAAGAGGATATGAGTATATAATGGGGATATTACTTTTCATGCCCATTGCTATTCTTTCATGGTTTCCTTTCGTATCCGAGTTCCAAACACGTTTACTCTTCAATCAAGCCTTTAGTAGAGGTCTTCAAATTTCTATGATTCTTGCTGGAAAGAGGGAAGGTGGTGATGCTGGAAAAAAGGACAGGACTTGAACCTTTTTTCTTCTTCTTTTCAATTTCAAAATTCTTTCCATAGTTATTTATTTGTACATTATATTGTATCAATTTTAACAATGTCATGTACAAAGAATTCTTATAATGGTTGGTCGACATATTCTTTGTAGCAGTTTTCCAGTTTTAATGAATAGATACAAACCTGATGAGACTTGCAACTGAATACATGAAAACTCAGCCAAGAAATTAGTCGTTATAGCTCAATATTTCCTTTGACGATTTAATGGCATGGAAAAGAAGACATGAGGAACTTCGGTTAAGTTCAGCCAACCTGCCGAATTACAAAAACAGAGAAGCATATGTACAACTATTGATTTGAGCCACAAGCAAGTCATCTCAAGTTGTAAAACTATTGTTTTGCATTTAAATTAATCTCTGTAGGTGGAGATTTTTTTGACTTCATATATAGAGCAGATGAAATGCTTTTCCATGTTCCTAATTTTAAGACTTGAGACCTGAGAGAAGATAACCAAATAGTACTATTTTGTTTCCCTGTAAAAGCTGGGAACGGAGAATAAAAGGGGCTGAACATTTCAGCTAGGCTGACATCCCTGGACATTTCTCTCAATATTTCTTATAATACAATTTATAAAAACGTACTCGTTTTGTTTAACGTTTTAGATTTTATTGTGGTTGAACAAAAACCAAAGAAAAAAAAATGTATATTAACTGAAAATGGTTGAAAGTGGATAAAATTAACTGAAAAAAGGCAATGTGAGAGCCGTGATGCAATTAAATGAAGACAAAAAAAAAGAAGGAAAAAGGGCAATAAAAGTGATGAGCATGAAAAAAAAAGTATTTTGGGTATGAAAAGAAGGATAAAAGAAAAGAGTTTGTAGTGTTGTAGGGAATGAAACTTGAAAGAATACATGAATAGCAAGACCCCCTTGATTTTCTCTTTAAAAGGAAAAAGTTATGCTTCAAATCAAAGACTTTTCCTATTTTCTTGTTCAAGGCAAGTCTAAAAGGCATGTATTTAACAACTAAGGTTATTTCTCCTTTTTAAAAAATGATTTTATGATTAAGTTAATAATAATATGTATCACAGATTTGGGTGAATCGGTCATGCTTCAAAATTCTAGCCGTTTCCCATATTCTATACAAAATTTTGTTGGATTACTCAAAAGGCGCATTATAGTCATATATTACTTTGACTTTAAACCTAGTTTAGAATTCAATAATATTTAACAAAAGATTTATATTAAGATTAGAATACTGATCACTCGTAAAATTTTCCAATTTTACACTCAAATTTTGAATTTAACATATGACTTGGGCTTTGTTTGATCAACTTACTTTGTGTTGTTGGTGTTTTGTATTTTATTGTTACTGTGAGATGTTTTTTATTCTTGTTTTGTTTATTTATTGATATGTAGATTACATAGTTTGAGACATTTTATTAGTAAAAAATAACTTGAGATATTGATTTGATAAGTTTCATATTGGTTTGAGACAAATTTTTTTTTTATTAAATTTGACTCTTTTTGCTAACGGGAGAAACTTCATGGTACTTTTTGTCGACTTTCAATCCACATAAATTATGTTTAAAAATTGATGAAATTACAAGATTTACTTTGTACTTTTTCCAACAGAAAAACACCTATAAAAGGAGACATATAATAATTTCTCATAAAAAACGAAAAACAATGACCATCTATATACAAAGAACTATCTCTCGTATAAGGGAATAAAGAAAACAATCTAACCTAAACATAAACGAATAAATCTAACATAGTTTTCACGGCCGTTTCCAGGATTTTGGAGGCCCTAAGCGAAATTGTAATAATAAGAGAATGAAGATCACGCTAGAGGCTATATACAAAATTGTTTTAGTAAAAAATAATTCAAATCTAAATTTAACAATAATAGTAGTCGGACTTGAAATTGGAAAAATAAAAATCATAAATTAATTATAATTTTCTTTTAGTATAACTATTATTTTTCTCTTACTTTAATATAACTAGTATTTCAATATACTAATAATTTTGAGGCCCAAAAATCAATAAAGCTTTAGGCGACTATTTAGGTAATTCTACTGAAGACGCTTCTGATAATTTTATTTAGTAACAAAAGATTTTTCGACTAAATCCCAAACTTTAATGAAGAATTGTCAATGACTTTCTCTTATTAGAGAAAACAAGCTCCTAAAAAAAATAGATATCAAACGGAACCAATGTATATTTGCAATAAAATCAAAACTATTATTTTTTTTTTAAAATAATATCTATTGAGGGAGTAAGAAAACAAAACAAGAATATAAATGTGAATAAGTATTGACTAGGTTTGGAAGTAGAGGCAGTGATGAGTTGAGGATATTGTTTCTTACTAATACTATGTATCTAATCTAACCTTAAAAATAATAATAAAAAAAAAAAAAATCAATCAATCAATCCCCAACTTCCTCACTTGCCTCTAATTGAATGCTTATGCTTATATGTGTTGTGCTGTCTCAACTTACTTTCCTTTTTGTGTTTTCTTCATCATTTCTACTTTTTACTCATTACTTCTCTCTCTTCTTTCTCTCTCTACTTTCCTCCATTGCAAAACAAGCTTCCTTTTCCAGCTTGAGAGGACCCCTCTTCCCTATCTGCATTCTTTAACAATACCCACCTACCATTTTCCCCTAATCTTTGCGTTTTGTCCCTTATTATCCCACATTTTTCATTTCACTTTCTTTCTACTCATTCAAAGATTAGATTTTTATTTATTTTTTTGTCTTCCATTCTTTTTTTGGCCCACTCCTCCACTTTGTGCTTCCAAACTACTCTTTTTCTTTTCTGGGTTTTCTTAGGTTTGTGTTAATTCATCCTACATTGCTTCTTTCTATGCTTCTTCATTCTCACTTTGCTCTTCTGGGTTCTTGAGGAACAAGATCACAGACCCTTGGATCCCTGCAAAGGTTGTTTTTTTTAAGGAATTTACTCTTTTCTTTATTGTTTTCTTACTTGGATCAGAAGTGATGCCTTGATGCCTTTCAACACTTTATTCTTATCTATTGATGGATTTGTGATTTATGCTTATGAAGCTTTGAATTTATTTATGATGGAAATGGGTCTTTTTGTTCTTTAATTTTTTCAATTGGAAGTTTAAATATAATATTTTTTAGCCTATTTTGGATATGGATGAAATTGATTTCAATTATGTTTCGGTTAGATTGAAAACTAAATTGATCAAGCAGCATAATTGTTTTGGGTACATTTGTTAAACTTATCTATAATTAGGTCATGTATAAAAGCTTCTATCTTTTTAAGCTTCATTAGTTCATATGTTGTTTATTGAAATGAAGACATGTTTAGAGTTACTTGATATGCTTGTGGTACTCAGGTGGAGTTGTGCTGATTTGCTGGTACGTTAATCACGATCACCTAATTTCATTGTGTTTGAGGAGGATCCAGGATGTCATCTGAGAGTTTGAATGCAGAATTGTCAAAGAAGACATCGATTTTTGGTCTAAAACTATGGGTTTTAATTGGAGTTTCTGTGGGAGCATTTATAATTTTGATTCTTGTAGTCCTTTCTATGTGGGCTACATTACGGAGAAAAAGTAGAAGATCCTTGGATAAATTCACCGTTACTCAGATACCAAATGTCTCGAAGGATATCAAGGTTGACAGGGTTGGGAATCATAATTTGAATGGTAATCCTGAAAGTTTGTTCCTCTCAGTTCATGACAAATCAAGCGATAGAAACTCAGAAAAGATGCTAGCTCATTTGGGAATGAGCAAATCTAGTGAGGCTGATAACCTCAGCCAAACTAGCTCAATTTATCACCATGAAAGGGGATTTAGTTCGCATTCCGGGGAAGAAGGAAGCTCTGGGACTGTGAACAAATTTGCCGGGCTCGTGACAGCATCTCCGTTAATTGGCTTGCCAGAAATTTCACATCTTGGATGGGGCCATTGGTTTACTCTTAGGGATCTTGAGTTTGCCACAAGTCGGTTTGCAGCGGAGAATATACTTGGTGAGGGTGGATATGGAGTTGTTTATAAAGGTAGACTAATCAACGGAACTGAGGTAGCTGTGAAGAAGCTTCTTAACAATCTGTAAGGATCAAAGGGCACCTTCTCTTAGCTTCCACTTTTTGTTCCGTGTTTGTGTTATGATTTTAAATATTCATTGTGATTGCAGTGGACAAGCTGAGAAGGAATTCAGGGTTGAAGTGGAAGCTATTGGTCATGTTCGACACAAGAATCTAGTGAGGCTTCTTGGCTTCTGTATCGAAGGAGTTCATAGGTATAAATTCTTATAATATTATATTTCCTTTATAGCTTTGAAGTCACAATTCTGATTATTTTTTTGGGCACAACATGCTTTTGATTGGACAGAATGTTGGTTTACGAATACGTAAACAATGGTAATTTAGAACAATGGCTCCATGGAGCAATGCGTCATCATGGTACCCTTACTTGGGAAGCCCGGATGAAGGTTCTTCTTGGCACTGGAAAGGCGTAAGCATCTATCTTTACTAGAACCATTTTTTAAGATCTTTCTGAAAGGTGGCTTATTTTGAAGGTTGTGGGAAGTTTGATTTTTCGCTGGCATTAACACAATTTTTTCCTTGTATTTATTTTTCTTTCGCAGGCTTGCTTATCTGCACGAAGCAATAGAACCCAAAGTAATCCACAGGGACATAAAGTCGAGCAATATTTTGATTGATGATGAGTTTAATGCTAAGGTTTCTGATTTTGGATTGGCCAAGCTGCTTGATTCAGGAGAGAGCCATATTACAACAAGAGTTATGGGTACATTTGGGTATGAGTTCAGTTTTATTTTTGCTCTTTTCATGATAAATATATGAACTTATGTACTATCATCTGACGGGAGTTTTCATGTTTGTGTAAAATAGTTATGTTGCACCCGAATATGCAAATACCGGGTTGTTAAATGAGAAGAGTGACATTTATAGCTTTGGCGTCCTGTTGCTGGAAGCAGTTACGGGAAGGGACCCTGTAGATTATGCGCGCCCTGCTGATGAGGTAACACACTCCTTAAACAAGTGGCTACTACAAAAATTTATATTTCGACTTTAAGTCAACATGTGCCATCCGAACAAAATAGCCCACATTGGCTTTTTTTTCTCCAAAATAACCCTTGAACTTGATGAGCCAGGCCGAGTTACCTTACTCGTTTTCCATGACATCGTGAGCATTAATGTGTATTAATTCACACCTAACCTCGATTGCTCTCCCTATTTTCTCCCCTTACTTCTCTTGTCCTCTCTCTGGAACCCCGAAATGGTTCTTTCCATTTGAATAATGTGTCCCGTTGCAAATGTTGTATCTGCTACTGAATTATTTGGCAATTCTTTCCACATTTCTTTATATAAGATAATTCTGTGCGTGGGGTTTGAGCTGCGTTGGTTATGGTGAAGAGATTTGTTGATTTTCTATTAACATTCAATCAAATGGGTTTGTTTTAGAATTTTCAGAAGCCAAATTATTTATATGCTGAAAGTCTAGTTGACTGTTACAGAAAAGGGTCTATAGTGGAAGAAAGGTAAAAAAAAGGAAAACTGGGTTCTTGATGTGGAAAGAGCTGCATCGTCACATGGTCTTTATTATGAATTTATAATTTGGTCGACTCATCTTGGCTCATCGAGGATAGAGGTCAATTTGTCCGAAAGAAGTTAATTTAGGTTTATCTGTTCAAACAGTACAAGTTGAAAGATAAACCAATAATCTTTTAAAGTTTATATTATGCTTGTTCATGAACTTGTGAAAACAAAACCATTTGTGGTTGTGCACCTAGCAGATCAATCTTGTTGAGTGGCTGAAGGTGATGGTAGGGACAAGAAAAGCAGAGGAAGTTGTGGATCCAACTCTTGAAGTTAAACCCTCAACACGGGCTCTAAAACGTGCTCTTTTGGTGGCACTTAGGTGTGTCGATCCTGATTCAGAAAAGAGGCCTAAAATGAGTCATGTTGTACGAATGCTTGAAGTAGATGAGTACCCGTTTCGTGAGGTATGCCCATCTCTAATTTTTCCCTTTTGCACATTGAGCCCCTGATACTCTTTTAATATTCATAAAGTCCTTGATCATTTCTAAGATAAACATTGAATCCTTAGAAAACATAATTGAGCCTTTCGTCAAATTGCGGAATGTGTAGATTTTTGTAAATGATCAATCAAGGGTTGTTTATATGTAGGTTTTAGAAAAAGTATTATTTCTTTAAGATTAGTGTTGTGCATTAACTCGGGAAGTCAGACATTATATAATGAGGTTGATGATACTGATTGATATTAGGATCGGAGGAACAGGAGGAGTCGAACAACAAGTATGGAAATGGAATCCATGAAGGAATCGGGTGAAGTGGAAACGAAGGAATCAGGTGATTTGGAGAGCAATATAATTGAGACTGAAACGAAGCATTCAGTTGGAAGAGAATGATTAGTTTCTTCCTCCTTCAATTGCTGAGCTGGAAGTTTGCATATGCCACACGGGCGGGCGGGCAAGGCGGTATAATTCATTCCTTCATTAGTATAGATGCCCTGAAACGACGGGAAAAGGTTGTTATTGGTGGTGTTGTACATAAAGATGAGATGTATGATGAGGTTTCAGTGGAGTTTTCAATCTCTTATACATAATTAGATTAATTTTTTTTTATATTATTTTGTTGTGTTTTGTTGCTTAATTATTTTGTTGTAATTTGTAAGCATCCATCATCAGTGTAATTGCTCAAGTTCTTTTGAATACTTGCTTCCTTTAGACGTTGACTAGAATGAAAAGTGATGTGATATGCATATATACTGTTGTTTTATTATAGTATAGTATTTCTTTAATAATGGGGTTGGCAGTGGATTGATTAGTGTGTACTTTTTGAATTTTGAAATGGCTTGTAACAGTAATATAGCCGTTAGGAAGAGTATTTTTGTGTATTTGAATCTGACCCATTCAAGAACTGAGGTTGAAGGATTAGTAGGGTTCACATCACTATTAGATAATTACATAAGTTAGGAGATTTGGTCATGTCAACTTTACTTGTTTAAGGATGCTTGCACACAAGGTACCAACATGCATCTCAACTCAATAGGCTCATTATTATTTTAAAATCTTTGGGTTGTAGCAAAATTAAATTTCAATAACCTCTTAGTTAAAAAGAACAAAGAAAAAAAGAGCGAAAAAAGAAGAAGAAATGAACTCGGAAAAATTAGGACTTGTTCAATAAAAATGTGAAGAGCCAGCAGATCAAACCCCCATTTAGCAAGATTATGGGCTGCCAGGTTTGTAACCTATCGCTCGAAGAAGAAGCCAATACTGGAAAACGAAGCAGTGACCTCCTGGACAGATAATGCAAATTGTTGAAGGAGTCTAGGTGATGAAGATTTGATTGTAGCTATTTTATTTGTTCATTTGTACTTTTAAATGATATATGATTGTTCGTTTATTTTTGTTTGTTGTGTCCGTCTTTCTTTGCCCTTTGTGACCTTTATATATCTTGCTTTTTGGTATTTTCTTAATGTTTTCCTACATTTCTGTTTGTTGTGTCAAAATATAAACTCTAGTTTATATTCGAATGAGGCTTAAGTTCCTTCATTATTTAGTTATATCATCCGTGATGTCTTATTCTGATTAATGCAAGTTTATTTTCCTATAAAAAAAGCTCTCTGAATTATCTCTGTTACTTTTATTTTATTTTCTATTAATTATTATTAGTAAGAGTCTCCACTCCTTTTCTTAATATAACAATTGAGAATGATTCTAATAATGAAATAAATAAATAAATATTCTCGTTATTAATAAATTAAACTAAATTTATCATCCACTAAGTTGAAACACAATTCAACATGAAAATTAGTTCTTTATTCCTTATAGCGATTCAAATCTCTTCAACCCATTGGCTTCTTGTTATTGATCCATTGGTCTATTAGGCGTTTTCAAACATATTCTTTCATAAATATGAAGTCAAGTTTAAGAAGTTCCATATTCCTTCCGACCTATGGATATGTTGAAACTTCAATATTTATATATCAAAACATAGGTTCATTCATTTAAAAAAAAAAAAAAAAAACAGGTTCATTATATTATAATATGTAGTTCAACTTCCTAATTTATCTTTGTAATTTGTTAACTAGATGTGAATCATGTATGTTTATTATTATCAGTGTTGTAAAGATCGCTATGCGGACATTAACACGTGAGTGCCCCAAATATTAATAAAAAATGAATCGGTGTTATTCTGTTTTATTTTCTATTTTTAAAATATTTTAAATAAATTATTATAAATATTATTAAAAGATATAGACTATCCTACTTAAAAATAATAATAACGTCTAAAATAGTAATAACACACGTACCAAAATATCTAGAAACATGGTTTCAGCCTACTTGTTAGGGTTCCTGTCGTTATGGTATTTTCGTGTGTATTTTCCCGGTGATTGTGTTCTATTTTCCCGTTTGATGTGATGGAGAAGGAGATTGAGACTATGTGCCAAAAATTGACTTTAGATGACGAGAACGAAATAGTGGTAGAAGTGGAAGAAGATAACCCTAATCCTGACGATTCTCTGAGGAGGAAGGTTGTTGGGGGCTTGTTAACTTCGAAGCCAATGAACTTGAAATCACTGGCAAATGCCTTTACCTCAATATGGAAAACTCATAAGGGGTTTATGATGAACCCTAAGTGTTTTGGTTATGTCCAAACGTTTCAGAAGATGAAAATGAAAATTAACTTGTATACTTTTCGATGTTGACTAACAATTTTCGTTAAGTTATTATGAGTTTTTCTCAGCAGATGCTGAATGAAGAATTCCTGCTTGCCTAATTGAACTCAGAAGATTAAAAAGCTGAAGACTGAAGCACTTTCTCAGAACCTGGATGAAGCGCTCTGAAGTCTTGATTGTCTGCCCAAAGCTTTTATCAGAAGTTCTCTTATGCAATCAGAAGACTAAGGTTGTTTTAGTTCAGAAGCGCTAAGAAGAAATACGAACATCAGAAGTTTGTTATCACGGGTTTGGTTAAGCATTTAATGCTTTGTCAGTTGCATTTAATGCAAGGCGCCAAAAGTTCAAAAAGCTGTTTGAAGGACGCGCCTGTTCACAACAAACAAAACCTGCTCTCTTACCGTTTCCCTCTAAATCAATCTTCAAGTTCAGTCAACTCCATCACCTTTATCTTAATCCCATACCGGATTAGGTTAAAGTACAAAGTTGACAGAGTTGAGTGTTTTGAGACCGTTTGAAGAAGTTGACAAGATTAACGGCTACTTTCATCCTTGTCATCCTTGAAGATTCAAATATCCTCAACGGTTATCTACTCAACACTATAAATAGTAGCAAAGCTCCACTGCATCAACTACGTGTGTGATCATAGAGCAAAATCTCAACGCACTGTTATTCAAGAAAACAGAGCACACTTTCCATTCTCAATCTTTTCTTAGCTTAGCCTTTGTAATTGTGAGAGAGTGAAGAAAAACAAGTTCATAATAGAAATCTTGTAAACTGAGATCGGTTGTGATCTTCAGTTAGATTTAAAAGAGAGAAATCTAGTTGAGATTTGAGTTGGGTGAGAAATCCAGAAAACAGAGTATTGTTGTTCTGGTGAAAATCCTTTAACTCATTTTAGGCTAGTCAGAACTAAGTGAGAAATTAGCTTAAGTTCTGTTGATGTAAAGGAGCTTCTGAACTTGCCATAAAAGTTCTGAATAGTGGATTTATAAAATCTCTGGAGGCTGCGACCTCAGAGGACAAGACGTAGTCACAGGAATTCTGTGGCGAACTTGGATAAATTGAACTGTTCATCAGGACCTCCTGAATCTCTTTCTCCCTTCTTTATACTTGTTAATTGCTTCTGAGAACTTGTATCATATTTAGTGCTGAAACAGATTTTCTCTTAAAAATCACAAGTCTGTGTTCAGAAGACTGTCCAGAAGTTCTTTACTCAGAACTTCTGTAGCTGAAAAGACAGAACCTGTCTTAAAGCAGATTATCCCTCAGAGGCTACTTCAATAAGCTTGCCTCTGACTCTGAGGATTATTGACTCTGAAAATTGAGTTTTCATTAAATCCTTGAAAATATCAGTTTTCGTTTGAAACACCTATTCACCCCCCTCTAGGTGATTCTGATCTTGTTAGGGCCAACAAGTGGTATCAGAGCGAAGGTCACTTCGTATATTTACTAAAGATCTAACAATCTAAGTGTAAGATCCTATCAGAATCGATAGAGATGGCTAGTAGACACCAGCCTGAGAATTCTTCTCACTTCATTGTCCCAGAGGGATCCTCTACAACTAGACCTCCATTATTCAATGGTGACAATTACTCCTACTGGAAAAAGAGAATGATGTACTTCATTCAAGCTCAGAACATGAGTGCTTGGTTTGTCATCACAGATGGAGATTTCATTCCCACCAGAATGGAACCAGGTCTAGGGAATGTTATTATCCCTCAGAGAGAATATTCAGATGAAATTCTGAAAAAGCTCCAAACAAATGCTTCAGCAATAAATATGTTGCATTGTGCACTTACAGCCACTGAATATAACAAAGTTTCCTCTTGTGAAACTGCACAGGATATATGGAACAAGCTGGAAGTCACATATGAAGGAACAGGAAAAGTGAAGCAGTCCAAAGTCAACCAACTCATGAGAGAATATGAGTTATTTGAAATGCTTGACAAAGAATCTATTTCAGAAATGAATTCTAGATTCACCAAGATAGTCAATGACTTAAAGAGTTTGGGCAGAGACATTGAAGAGTCTGAAAGAGTAAAGAAGATTGTCAGAAGCTTACCAAGGTCTTGGCAAGCCAAGAAGACTGCCATTGAAGAAGTTCAGGACTTGAGCTTTTACCTGTATGATGAACTCATTGGGTCCCTAATCACCCATGAGATGTCACTAAAAAATCATGACCTAAGAGAAAGGTCAGAAGGAAAGAGACAAGTAGTCCTGAAGGCAGAGTCTTCTGAAGAATCATCAGAAGATGAAGAATTGGCCATGCTGACCAGGAAGTTCAAAAGAGCCTTTAGAAAAGGCAAAGGTGGAAACTACAAAAAGCCATTCAGAAGTTTTGAAAAGAAAACTCCTGATTCTGGTGAAAAGTTCAAGAGAGATCCAAACAAGCCCATTGTGTGCTATGGATGTCAGCAACCTGGGCACATTAAGCCTAACTGCCCAGAGCTGAAGAAAGATAAGAAAAAGTTCAAGAAAGCTATGCTGGCTGCTTGGTCAGACTCTGAGACCAGCAGTGATCCTGAAGAGAAGGAAGAGCAAGCCCAGATATGTTTCATGGCTATTGATGAGCCATCCTCTGAAGATGTCACAGGAGAAACTTCCGCACCTCCTGAAGCAAACTATGACTCCGAGGTAAACATATCCTCTGAACAAAATATCTTTGATTCTCTTGAAGAATTGTACAGCATGTTCAAGTACCTAAAAAGGAAGTTGGACAAAAGCGAGGCTGACAAATTTCTTAGGTTTACTCAAGTTTATGCTGATATGAGAATATTGGAAGATAAACTAAGTAAACAATTCAGTTCTTCCTCCAATGACTCAAAAGTCAAAGGTAAAGAAAAACTGCCTCTGAGGAATGATAAACCTCAGAAGAAGAAATCTGTCACTCCCTCTCTTCTGAAAGAGATCTCTTCTCCTCCTGAAGTGGGAACCTCTAAGAGTGCTAATGCCTCTGAAGAAGTAGTACCTTCCCAGAAGAAGAAGAATGCTCCTAAGAAGCAAAGGGAAAGATCCAAGAATCCTCCTTCTTGCAAGTTGTGTAAGAAAGATGGACATTGGTTGAAAGATTGCAAGTATCACATTAAGAACCTCTTGCAATCTGAAATATCAGAAAAACCTGTAGAAGCTAAATCTAACTCTGAAGGACCCAATAAGGATTGGGTACCTGTCACTAATTGATTGTGTTGCAGGTTGCTCTGAGTGCTCCATCAATGTCAAAGCTGTGGTACATTGACAGTGGGTGCTCAAGGCATATGACAGGTGATGAAAAGGCATTCATCACATTTGTACCTAAAAGAGGTGGTAAAGTCAGCTTTGGAGATGCTCAGAAAGGAAGAATTCTTGGTTCTGGATCCATTGGAACCAATCCTCCGATCGAAGATGTCTCCCTAGTCAGAGGTCTGAAGTTCAATCTCCTGAGTGTTGCACAACTGTGTGATAAAGGTAGAGATGTTGTCTTCAGCTCCTCTGGATGTAAAATCTTGGACAGTAAGTCAAGGGAAGTTATTCTAACTGCTCCTAGAGTTGAAAATGTTTTCATGCTGAATCTTGAGAATCTTTGCAAAAATATATGCTTGATGTCCAAAGAGGATACCTCCTGGCTCTGGCATAGAAGACTTGCTCATGTTAGCATGGATCTTCTGGCCAAAGTAGCTAGATATCAATTGGTTGAGGGTCTGCCTGAAATTAGTTTTAAAAAAGACCATTTATGCAATGCTTGCCAAGCTGGTAAACAATCTAGAAGCTCTTTTAAAACTAAGAAAGTCATTTCAACTAAAAGACCTTTGGAATTACTTCATATGGATCTTTTTGGTCCTGTTCAACCAATGAGCATGGGTGGAAAGAAGTATGCCTTTGTCATTGTAGATGACTATTCAAGATTCACTTGGGTCATCTTGCTGTCTAGCAAAGATGAGTCACTTGGATGTTTCTCAGTTCTGATTAAGAAACTTGAGAATGAAAGGAATGAAAAGGTAGTCCATATCAGAAGTGATAATGGTGGAGAATTCAAAAACTTTATGTTTGAAGAATTCTGTGAAATCAAGGGAATTGATCATAACTTTTCTGCTCCCAGAACTCCTCAACAAAATGGGGTAGTTGAAAGGAAGAATAGAACTCTGGTTGAGATAGCCAGAACTATGATCAATGAAAGAAGGCTTCCAAAGTATTTTTGGGGAGAAGCTGTGAACACAGCTTGCTATGTTCTGAATAGAGTGCTAATCAGAAGCATTCTGAACAAGACTCCTTATGAACTCTGGAAAGGTCGAAAGCCTAAAATAGGTTACTTCAGAACCTTTGGTTGTAAGTGTTATGTTTTGAATACAAAAGAATATCTTTCAAAGTTTGATTCAAAGGCAGATGAAGCTATTTTTCTTGGCTACTCAACACATAGTAAAGCATATAGGGTTTTTAATAAGAGGACTCAAACTTTAGATGAATCCATTCATGTAAAGTTTGATGAGACTAACCCTGCAGATAGTAAAGTCTCTGAAGAAGATGAAGTTCAAGCTTCTGAAATATCATCTCCTCCTGTTGAAGATGTTATTCCTAAAGCTGCTGAAGTTGGTTCTCCTGTTGAACATGTTCCAGAAGAACATCCAACTACAGAAGTTAACTCTCTTCCAGAAGATACTCCTATATATGATTCAACAAATGATGAACAGGTTTCAGAAGACTCATTGGATCTACCAAGAGAAGTTAGAGCTCATAGGAATCATTCCTTAGAGAACATCATTGACTCTGTTCACAATCCTGTCATGACCAGAGCTCAGCTCAGAAGATATATGGGGAATGTGGCTTTTGTGTCACTACTGGAACCCAAGGACTTCTATGAAGCAGCTGATGATGACTCCTGGTTAATGGCAATGCAAGAAGAACTTGACCAGTTCAAAAGGTCAGAAGTTTGGATTTTAGTTCCCAGACCTAACAACAAGAAGGTTGTTGGTACAAGATGGGTTCTGAAAAACAAGCTTGATGAATTTGGAAATGTTGTGAGGAACAAGGCTAGACTTGTTGCTCAAGGTTACAGTCAGCAAGAAGGCATAGATTATGGTGAAACTTTTGCTCCTGTTGCAAGATTAGAAGCCATTAGAATCTTATGTGCTTTTGCATCATACAAAGGTTTCAAGCTCTTTCAAATGGATGTGAAAAGTGCATTCCTGAATGGTTACATTGATGAGGAAGTCTATGTGTCTCAACCTCCTGGTTTTGAAGATCCTAAGTTTCCTGATCATGTGTACAAGCTAAAGAAAGCCTTGTATGGACTGAAACAAGCTCCCAGAGCTTGGTATGAGAGACTGACAAAGTTCCTTCTGTCTAAAGGATTTGTCAGAGGCTGTGTTGATACAACTCCGTTCACTCTGAAGAAGAACAAGGATATCCTTATAGCTCAGGTATATGTTGATGATATTATATTTGGTGCTACTAATGAATCTTTGTGCAGAGAGTTCAGTGACCACATGAAGGCTGAGTTTGAGATGTCTATGATGGGAGAATTAACCTTCTTCTTAGGACTCCAGATCAAGCAAAGTGATGATGGTGTGTTTATCAATCAAGCCAAGTACACTAGAGAAGTGCTGAAGAAATTTGGCATGATGGACTCTAATGCTGTTGATATTCCAATGGATGTCAGCAAAGACATTGATGATGAAGAAAAAGCTGGTAAACCTGTAGATATAAAAACCTACAGAGGTATGATTGGTTCTCTTTTATACCTAACAGCCAGCAGGCCAGATATACATTTTGCTGTGTGTTTTTGTGCTAGATATCAATCAAAGCCAAGAGAAATTCATGATGTTGCTGTCAAAAGAATTCTTAGATATCTTAAAGGCACACCAGAAGCTGGTTTGTGGTATCCCTGTAGTTCTGATTTCACTCCTATAGGATACACAGACTCTGACTATGGTAGAGATAAATTGAAAAGGGTCAGCACTTCTGGTGGTTGTCATTTTCTGGGGGAGTGCCTAGTCTCCTGGCATAGCAAGAAGCAAACCTCTGTGGCCCTCTCAACTGCTGAAGCTGAGTATGTTGCTGCTGGAAGTTGTGTTTCTCAGATGCTCTGGATAAAGCAACAAATTGCTGACTATGGAGTCATCCCTGGAACAATTACAATCTACTGTGATAACAAGAGTGCCATTGATCTTTCAAAGAATCCTATTCAGCACAGCAGGATGAAGCATGTTCATATTAGACATCACTTTCTGAGAGATCATGTTCTGAAGAAGGATAGTATCATTACTCATGTTTCCTCTGAAGAAAACCTTGCTGACATGTTTACTAAGCCTCTGACTGGTATGGCTTTCAGCAACTTACGAGAAGGCATTGGTATGACTTATCCTCTTCAATAACTTAGAATTATTGTCTCTGAGTATCTTAAGTGTTTGATTGTTTAAGATAATTTAGTTATAATAAATTCTAATCATGATTTGACTTGAAAGCATGCGTTATTTACTGCTTATTACGGCGCTGTTCTGTGGTTAACGGTTATCTGTTCCCTTTTAAACGGTGTGAAGTTACTTTTTGAATTGGAACGGTTTCTGTGTTTGGGTATAAATAAGGGATTTCCATACTTAGAACTTTTTACTCTCATTCTCTTTGCCATTAGAATTTTCATAGCTTTTTCTGTGATATCATCTCTCTTAGAAATCTTAACCTAATTTCTCATTTCCTCAAATGGCTCAAGAAATCACTGTCACTCACATCTTTTCCGA
Organism: Euphorbia peplus; assembly: GCA_028411795.1. NCBI lineage: Eukaryota > Viridiplantae > Streptophyta > Magnoliopsida > Malpighiales > Euphorbiaceae > Euphorbia > Euphorbia peplus. The sequence goes on along the minus strand of CP110839.1, from coordinate 20,796,641 downwards.
TGATTCACGAAAGAAAGTTAGTCAATCTAGGGTCTTTACCTCTAGATTTTTAGATGACGAAGTCAAATCAACTGAACCTATCTCTCTTTGGCTTAGTGCTCAAAACTGGAATTCTTTCGTCTCTCTCGAAGAATTCATCTACCCTAACTTAGTTACAGAATTTTATAAGAACCTCCATTTCTTTTCTAATGAGGAGGATGTGCTTCATTCTGTGGTCGGGGATGTTGAAATCGAAGTCAGCAGGGCTTCCATTTCTCAAGTGATAGGAATTGATGATGAAGGAATCATCATTGGAGATGATGGTTCAGCAGAAGGGTTTTCAGAAGCCAACTGGGCTAGGCCAGATCTAAGTGCCAAGGAAACTTATGCCACCTGGTTGAGTCAGCACCAGAGGTGGGCACATTATTTGACTACGAATGTCTTTCTTCCGAAGGCTGGAGGAGTCAACTGTGTTTCCAACAGAGAAAGGGTTTTTATGTGGCATCTGGTCAACCAGAAGAAGATAAATTTGCCTGCCATGCTGATAAGGCAGATGAAGAATGTAACTGCTGTGAGTGCATTAGCTTATGGCTCACTCCTGACAAGGTTGTTTGAGGCAGCCTCTGTTGTTATGTCAGGAGAAGGTGTTACTAGTAGGAGTACGGTTCTGAAGATGCATACCTTCAGAAACCTCAGTTTTGATGTTACTCCGAAAAAGAATGAGAAGGGCTCCTCTGTGAGTATTGCTCAGAAGGAGATTATGGATGCAACGGTTCAGAAAGGAAAGAATGCTGCCAAGAAGGGCAAGGGAAAGAAAGGATCAAGCAAGTTGGTCCTGAATGTTGAGAAGGTTGCTGTCTCAGAACCTCTTCCCACGTTGGTTCAAACAAAAATCAATGTTGAACCTTCTGGCAAGATTGTTGCTGAGAAGCCAAAGGATGTCCTTGAGAAAGAAGCTCAGGATGCTGAGGAAGCACGCCTTGCTGAGAAAGAGAAGGCTGCTGAAGCTGAAAAAGTTGCAAGAGTTGTGGCTCTTGCTGAAGAGAAAAGGAAGAAGAAAGAAGCTGAAGATAAGTTAGCTGCTGAGCGTGAAATCGCTGCAAAGGCTAAGGCTGATGCAAAACTTTTAGAAAGTGCTGCTAATCTTGAGGGTGCTGAGTTCTCCAAGGTAAGTGAGACTTCAGAGGAAGAGGACAATGTTGCTCTGTCCTCTCGAATTGCTGAGACTGTCACTCTCACTGCCAGAATTGGGAAGAAGGCTGTGGCAAAACGAAGGGTTCTGAGAAAGAAGGACTTCGTTATTGCTTCGAGTGCTGAAATCGAGGAACCTGCTGCTCAGGAACTAGAAACTGCTGATAAAGAGCTGTTAGAGTTTTCTGATAAAGAGGATGTTGAAGCTCCTCTGATTGAAGAGCTATCTGAGGTTAGTGAACCAGAAGATGAAGAGGTTCTTGAAGAAGCTAAACAATTTGTTGAGAATGTTGACAATGAGAACTTCATTGACAATGTTCTTCTGAATCAAGGAAGAAACCCTGGTGAAAGGGATGCCTCAGAAACGCTGTTCAGGATGGCTCATTTATATGCTGAGCCAATCTCATCTTTTGATCCAAATGCCTCTGAACAGGTTATCTCATCTCCTGTTTTTACTCCTCATCCATCTCCTTCACTTCCTTCTGTCACAGAAGTAAGTGAATCTCAGAATTCCATTCCTCTGACAACTTCAACATCTGAGGTTGTCCCTCCTCCATCTACTCTTCCTTCTGGATCCTATTCAGAAGTGAATCTGTCCTCTGGACCAATTTTCACAGACTCCATTTCTACTTCCACTACTTCTTCTTTATCTTCTTTTGCTGTTTTTCCATCAATTGGAATTACTGCTCCTTCTCCTTCCATACCTTTGTCTATACCTTTTTCAATTCCTTCAACTTTACCTTCCTGTACAAATTCTTTTTCCTCCTCCTCTTCACAAATTTTCTCCTCTCCTCAAACTTCTGTCCCTCCTCTTTCAACCTCTGGACATACACCTCCTGTGTGTGATCCCTTAACTACCTCCTCCACTCCTTCAGGTTTTGCTGGATTGTCATCCAATTATGATTTTCTACGCAAACACTTGAATCGTGAAAATCTGGATAACAGATTTGGAAGTTTTGGCTTCATGGGCAGAGCTTCTGGTATTTCCGAAGCTGGAGGTGCCCCAAGTGCTGAAGAGTTGAGAAGAATGGGTCAGAGTGGCTCAGATGACCTGCTGAATAGGTTTGCTGGTATAGGACAAAGAAGTTCTGCTGCTGACATGTATGCTCAGGGCATTGTGCTGCAAGAATTACACTCTCTGAAAGCTCAGAACCTGCAGCTCATGACCATGCTCCAAATGCAGGATCCTTCTGTGTATATACGCAACCTTTCTACCCTTCATCTAGCCACTTATGATGAGCTGTATAAATTGAGGGAATTAGCTCTGACCCTTCCCTCTCTGGATAATATTGCTCTTGCTTCTTCTCTGAAGGTCAATGAAAATTTGGAAATATTGACAGAAGAAGTCAAGGAAGCAAACGAGCATTATGAGGCTCATGAGAAGATGCTTCCTAGTAAGATTGAAGACCTGCAAAGTACTGCAAATCACATTCTGAGAGAAGTGAAATCTTCTGCTCAAGGTTCTTCATCTTCAGGAGCTGCCAAGATTGTATATGACATCACTCCTGATCTCAACAACCGACTCTCCAACATTGAGTCTGCTGTATCTGCTCAGAATGCACAGATTGCTGAGCTCACTGAACTCCTGAAAGTTATGCATAATCAAGCTCGTGAACAAGAGAAGACTCTTCACAATTGTTATAGGTTTGTCCGAGGACAGACTTATCTTCAGAATGAGCATCTCACGGCTGCTGTGTATGCTAACAACAGGCTGATCAAGCTCCTTCTGGAAGATGTTCAGAAACAGAGACCTATGTCTGGTCAGACCTTTGATCATATGAAGACCATTGATGATGACTTCAGAAGACGAATGGATTTGATCAATTCTGTGCGACCAACTCCTGTGCAATATCAAACTGCTCTGAATGTTCAACAAAAATTGAAGTCTCAGGGAGCTCTTGGTGTTGCTATTGGTTCTGGTCAAACGGGGGAGAAGTCTGGTCAGAAGAGATCAAGTGCTGCTGGAGGTTCCAGTGTTGTTCCTCCTCCTCAGAAGAAATCTAGGAACCTGTAATCATTTAGGACTTAAGCTTCTTAGCTAGGTTCTGGGTTGGGTAGTCTATGTCTTAGGACTTTTTCTGCTCCTCTGATTATCCTGTTTCCTATGTTATCTTCTGAATGATCATATATACACTGAATCTTTTCTATACTGTCTTGCATATCTGACTTCTTAAATGTTTGCTTATGTCTCTTTTTATCTCAGTAAATTACACTTCATTATATCTAACAACTTGATCTTAAGTCTTATTAAGTTTATACAGATTGCTGAAGTTCACCATTTATACTAAAATGGGGGAGTTAATTTACTCAGAAGTAATGAAATATTTGCATCAGGAAGTCACTCTCTAACCCTCATGTTTTTCCTTTACCTTCTGACCACGGTTTGTCCATAACCAAAATGGGGGAGAATGATGAACCCTAAGTGTTTTGGTTATGTCCAAACGTTTCAGAAGATGAAAATGAAAATTAACTTGTATACTTTTCGATGTTGACTAACAATTTTCGTTAAGTTATTATGAGTTTTTCTCAGCAGATGCTGAATGAAGAATTCCTGCTTGCCTAATTGAACTCAGAAGATTAAAAAGCTGAAGACTGAAGCACTTTCTCAGAACCTGGATGAAGCGCTCTGAAGTCTTGATTGTCTGCCCAAAGCTTTTATCAGAAGTTCTCTTATGCAATCAGAAGACTAAGGTTGTTTTAGTTCAGAAGCGCTAAGAAGAAATACGAACATCAGAAGTTTGTTATCACGGGTTTGGTTAAGCATTTAATGCTTTGTCAGTTGCATTTAATGCAAGGCGCCAAAAGTTCAAAAAGCTGTTTGAAGGACGCGCCTGTTCACAACAAACAAAACCTGCTCTCTTACCGTTTCCCTCTAAATCAATCTTCAAGTTCAGTCAACTCCATCACCTTTATCTTAATCCCATACCGGATTAGGTTAAAGTACAAAGTTGACAGAGTTGAGTGTTTTGAGACCGTTTGAAGAAGTTGACAAGATTAACGGCTACTTTCATCCTTGTCATCCTTGAAGATTCAAATATCCTCAACGGTTATCTACTCAACACTATAAATAGTAGCAAAGCTCCACTGCATCAACTACGTGTGTGATCATAGAGCAAAATCTCAACGCACTGTTATTCAAGAAAACAGAGCACACTTTCCATTCTCAATCTTTTCTTAGCTTAGCCTTTGTAATTGTGAGAGAGTGAAGAAAAACAAGTTCATAATAGAAATCTTGTAAACTGAGATCGGTTGTGATCTTCAGTTAGATTTAAAAGAGAGAAATCTAGTTGAGATTTGAGTTGGGTGAGAAATCCAGAAAACAGAGTATTGTTGTTCTGGTGAAAATCCTTTAACTCATTTTAGGCTAGTCAGAACTAAGTGAGAAATTAGCTTAAGTTCTGTTGATGTAAAGGAGCTTCTGAACTTGCCATAAAAGTTCTGAATAGTGGATTTATAAAATCTCTGGAGGCTGCGACCTCAGAGGACAAGACGTAGTCACAGGAATTCTGTGGCGAACTTGGATAAATTGAACTGTTCATCAGGACCTCCTGAATCTCTTTCTCCCTTCTTTATACTTGTTAATTGCTTCTGAGAACTTGTATCATATTTAGTGCTGAAACAGATTTTCTCTTAAAAATCACAAGTCTGTGTTCAGAAGACTGTCCAGAAGTTCTTTACTCAGAACTTCTGTAGCTGAAAAGACAGAACCTGTCTTAAAGCAGATTATCCCTCAGAGGCTACTTCAATAAGCTTGCCTCTGACTCTGAGGATTATTGACTCTGAAAATTGAGTTTTCATTAAATCCTTGAAAATATCAGTTTTCGTTTGAAACACCTATTCACCCCCCTCTAGGTGATTCTGATCTTGTTAGGGCCAACAGTTTAAGGCCTCTGAATGTGATTGTGGTCTATTTATGATAGAGTTTGAGTCGGAGAGGGACAAATATAGAGTTCTGGAGGACGGTCCTTGGTATTATGATCGACATCTGCTCATACTGACTGATGTGGTGGGATATGATGATGTCGCTGAAATAAACATGAATCTGAGTCCTTTTTGGGTCCAAATAAGCGGGTTGCCTCTCTCGTGTAGAAACAAAACGATGGTGACCAAGATTGCAGGAAAGATTGGGGCGGTCCTAGATGTTTATGAGGAGAGTATAGTGAATTGGGCCTCCAGTGTGCGGGTTAGAATATGTGTCGATGTCACACAACGACTTTTGGATAGAACCAAGTTAGTAGTGAAGGTTAAAAACAAAGGGGAAAAAGTGGTGTGGTTGGAATGCATATACGAAAAATTACCAATTTTTTGCTACACTTGCGGAATAATTGGTCATGTGTACGAGGATTGTGAGGTAGAACGAGATGAGAATGCAGCGGACTTCCCTTTTGGACAAGATCTTAGAGCGTCCCCCAAGAAACGAAGAACTTTCAATTGTGGTTTCAAGGAGAAATCTTATGCGGAGAAAGTCCAGAGTTATCAAAGTTCTTCGGGGTATAAAGCTGCGAGCTGTAAGAAGAAGTTATTTGACGGGTTGAAATCGGGAGAGGTGCAACAACCAAGTGGGGAAGCTACTGCTGATTCAGATTCAGTGAGTGTAGTGCAAACAACAACTAGAGACGTCAATGTTGAGACAACGAAAGAAGGTGACGGTATACACAAGCTTGGTCTGGTCGATAAGCAGTTTTCTTTGGACAATGTGTTATCTGCAAACGTTTTTGTGGCCGAAGCCGAGAAGGAGAGAGAAGCGAACATAAGTACGGAAAGATCAGAGACAAGTCAGGGAAGGGGTCTACGAAGAGTAAAGCTAAAAAAGTTAGCGAGACATGGAACAAAGTTAGCACCGGGAGTGGGGATTAACCTTCAGTTAGGTGTAAGAGGGGGCGAGGGTGGAAGTTTATACTCAAAGCGTCCGATGGAGATTGATGTTGGTGGGGTAGTGGGGGAGGACTGTAGAGTGGGGAAAAAACCTTTTCATTTCGATGACCAGAGGGTGGAGGCCGCAGAGCGACTCCACCCTTCGCAATGAAACTCTTGAGTTGGAACGTCCAAGGGTTGGGCAACCCGAGGACGTTCCGTTCCCTTAAAGATATTTTAAGGGTAAATTGTCCGGATGTCTTCTTCCTTATGGAGACAAGGTTACATAGAGGCGAAGTGTCGAAGTTGGAGAAGGAGTTTAGTGATTATTTTGTGTTTGGAGTTGATGCTTTTAGAAGATCAGGAGGGTTGTGTTTGGGGTGGAAGAAGAACACTAACATCCAAATTCAACGTTTCTCCCAACATTGTATCTATTTCCATGTGATGCGGGAGAATGGGTCGGTATGGTGGAGAGGGGGAGGTTTTTACGGATGGTCGGAGAATGGGTTGAAACACTTGTATGGGATCTTATGTTGTTTCTTACTAATATGGAGTAGTATCCTTTTCTATTATTTGGAGATTTTAATGAAATTCTAAACCTTTCGGAGAAGAGCGGTGGGAGACCTAAAGAGATGAAGAAGATTAAAGACTTCCAAAACTGTGTTGATGCTTGTCACTTGAAGGATCTGGGATACGCTGGTATTAATTTCACTTGGTCAAATGGAAGGGACGGTGAGCATCTTGTTTTGGAGAGACTTGACAGGTTTTTGGCAGACGATCAATGGGACTTGCTCTTTCCGGAGGCTGTGGTTAAACACCTTGCGATGGCAGCCTCGGATCATGTTCCTATATTTATTATTTGTAATGGAGATAGGCTGCCTACTAGTGCAAATAAGAGGGTATTTCGTTTCGAAGCAATGTGGGTGAGGGATTCAAGGTGTAAAGAAGCGATCAAAGAAGCGTGGGATTTTGAAGGCACCGAAGAGAATCAAGGGTTGTGCTTCTGCATTATCCAAATGGAATCGAGAAGAGTTCGGACACGTAGGGAAACAAATTCAGTCGAAGAGGGAGCTTATTGTTGAACTTCAAAAAAATCCGATGTCACCACCTCTCTATAGACGCCTTAAATCAGAAGCTGGAAAGTTGGCAGACCTGCTTGCTCGGGAGGAGGATATGTGGAAACAACGCTCTAGAATTGAGTGGTTGCGGGGAGGCGATGCAAATACCAAATTTTTCCATGCAAAAGCGTCTGTGCGACGTAAGACTAATGTTCTTCTAAAGTTACAGGATCATAACGGTGGTTGGTTCGTCGACGACGAGAAAATAGCAGAGCTGATCAATAATTACTTTTCGGATGTCTTTAAATCGTCAAGTCCAACATCTATTGGGAGGGTTGTTTAGGCAGTAACGAGTACATTGGAGGAGGACGGGCGTGCTTCTTTAGATGCGCAGTTTACAAGAAAAGAGGTTGAGGAGGCAATGAAGTCGATAAACCCGAGTAAGGCACCGGGGCCGGACGGGATGACTGGAATGTTTTATCAGAAAAATTGGGAGATTATCGGTGAAGATGTGATTAACTTTGTCTTGAAGTTTCTCCAGACAGGAAAGATGTCGAGTGAGCTAAATTATACTTTTGTTACTTTAATTCCTAAAGTCAAGAACCCATCTCGTGTGAAGGATTTGCGCCCTATTAGCCTTTGCAACGTGTTGTACAAGGTTATTTCTAAAGTGTTGGCGAACCGCTTGAAGAAAGTCCTCCCTGGAATTATTCATCACACGCAAAGTGCTTTTGTTCCTGGAAGATTAATAACTGATAATGCCCTCGTGGCGTTTGAGGCTTTTCATTCGATGCGAACTCGGTTAAAAGGAGTGGTGGGATCTTTCGCCTTCAAACTTGATATGAGTAAAGCCTATGATAGGGTGGAATGGGCTTATCTTGACCAACTAATGGTTCAGATGAACTTCCCTGCACATTTTCGAAATCTGATAATGGAAAGTATCTCAACTGTTTCATACTCTTTTCTAGTGAATGGTCAACCGCGAGGTTTCCTTCGACCGGAGAGAGGGCTACGGCAAGGAGATCCGCTATCTCCATATTTGTTCCTGATTTGTGGTGAAGGCCTTTCTTCGTTACTGAAAGAGGCGGAGGGGAGAAGACTGCACCATGGTATTAAAATAGCGAGAGCTTGCCCGGTTATTTCTCATCTCTTTTTTTGCGGATGATGCGATTATTTTTGGGAAGGCGACGGTTAAAGAAAGACGTGAGGTTCAAAGGATTCTGAAATTGTACGAAGATGCTTCAGGGCAATGTATCAATTTCGATAAATCTGAGATAACTTTTAGTTCTGGTGTGTTGGAAGCTAATAAGCCATCTATCTTACAAATTTTCAATGTGAAAGAGGTAGGGAGGTTTAAAAAATACCTTGGACTTCCTACAATGGTTGGGAGGGCCAGGAATGAGATTTTCGGTTTTCTTAAGGCAAGGTTGATGAAGCGAATAAATGGGTGGAATGAGAAGAAGCTCTCGAAAGGAGGAAAAGAGATCCTTATCAAAGCAGTAGCCCAAGCCATTCCGACGTACATAATGAGTTGCTTTAAATTGACAGATGGTTTTTGTGATGATTTACAGCGAATAATTAGTAGGTTTTGGTGGAAATCGGGAGAATCGAATCGCTCAATGCACTAGCTAGCTTGGGATGCATTATGTTCGGTCAAAACATCTGGTGGGTTGGGGTTTAGATGGATATCGTCTTTCAATTTGGCTATGCTAGCTAAACAAGCGTGGAGGCTAATGGCGAATCCATCTTCACTGTGTGCTCAAGTTTTTCAAGGCAAATATTACGCGGATGGAGACTTCCTAGAGGCACGATTGGATAATGATCCAAGCTACTGTGGCGTGTAATACCTACGTGCTTTTAAGGGCAAGTGTACCCATCGCTCAAGTAATAAAGTGAGTATTTTAGACTCGGATTATCGTACCCAAGGTATCGAGCGAAGCTAAAGTTACTAACTTTCAGTCTCAAAGATCTAATAAAGTCACAAGTAATGATTTTGAATGATTTAAAACTATGAGTCTAAAGCAGGTTATAATAACAACAATATTTAAAGGCACACAAGCTACAACTAGTCGGATTTGGATCATAGGCTACTGGATCCGGGTTTCTGTAAACAGCAAAGACTAATCTAACAATAAAGGTTTGGCCTTTCCCACAAATATCTCTTCCTAGCTCGTTTCCAAGCCTAGGAGTTGATAACTTAGTAGATCTAGCAAAGTTATTTGGTCTAGATCTACTAAGGAATGTGCTGTCTAGGGTTTTATTAAAAAGTTTCCTTAAATAGTAAATAACCAACATACAAATATAGCAAGATTTCTCTAGACCACAAAAGCATGCATCTTTAGATCTAATCCATACAATAAACCACAAGATAGCTCATTTCTAAGCTCCACTAATGATTTAGGAGATTTGTTTCGAACCAAACCTAACTATAAGCATAGATCTAAGAAAACCAAAGTTAGAAAAATATTACCATAAGTAGAAACCTTTCCCAAAGCCACGATTCGTCACCTTTCCCTCGCGGCCCATGCTAAGAGACTACTATAAATGTAAAAACTAAAGCTTGAAAGCATTGAACTCAAGGAAGAAGAAGAAGTGTGGGATTCGGATCCTAAAGCAATATTGAAAAGACTAAAGAAAAGATTACTATAGATGGAACTAAGTAAAAAGAAAGTTGTTGCAAAACTTAAAAGTTATCTAACATAAAAATAGAATATAAAAATTGTTGTAAGTCACACCCAAGCACACTAAAAGCAAAAGAAAACATTGACTTTTATAGGGAGACAAGGGAGGCAACCCTAAAAAGGCAAAAAACTAAAATGACCTTAAAAGTTTAGGTCACACTACCCTTAAGAACTGAAATTTAAATTATCCAAATTGTTGATAAGATTAACAGAATTGCCACTAGGGCTAGGTGGCATTCCACCCCTTCATACTTCTTGCACAGCCTCCTTCGCTCCACGGCCGCAGCCTGCATCAAACACTATCTGGGTCACAGCCTTTGCGCTTCTGCAGTCCGACAGCAGCCTACACAGCTCCAATTCGCTCACAAGGCCTTCAATGCCTAGATTCACCTTTTGTTTGCAATATTAAGCGAAATCTGCACTAAACCTTTATGAGAAAGACTTTCAAGAATATAAAACATGCAAGAATAGAAGCTAAAAAGAGTGGAAAACTACGTAAATATTAGGCCTATCAGCTACGCGTGGCGGGGTTTTCTTGAAGCCCGAAAATTGATTGAGGCGGGGCAAGGTTGGAAAATTGGCGATGGGTTTCTGGTGCGCATAATGGAGGATCGGTGGATGCCGGGTTTACCATGTCATAGGCCTCTATCCATTTTATCTCCTCTACCTACTCCTTTTGTGAAGTGCTTGATTGATGAAGATACTGGGCAATGGAATAATTCTCTAGTTCGGTCCGTTTTCCATTCGCCAGATGCCGATCAAATCCTCAAGATTCCGCTCAGTTTACGTCGACCTAATGATATGCGAATTTGGCTCCATTCAGAAACTGGAAATTATGCGGTGAAATCTGGTTACCATTTAGCGGAGCAAATCAGATTAACTAAATCAAATAAGGCAGCTTCCTCCTCAACGGTTTCAGGAATTTGGAATCTGATTTGGCGCCTCAATGTCCCGTCAAAAGTTCGACATTTTATGTGGAAGTTGTCTAGAGGAATTCTGCCGAGCCTTGCTAATCTAGCAAACCGTCACATTCAGGTTAATCCTCGGTGCTTTCGATGTAAACACCAAATTGAAACTAATATTCATCTCTTTAAGAGTTGTTCGAAAGCAAAGGAGGCGTGGTCATTTTTTCCAGTTCCGAAAATTGACAAAATCTTGGGCAATGATATAGTGGACTGGTTTTTAAATATTTTTGCAGGCATCCCAAACCGTTTACATGCTCAGTTTTTAATTGTTCTTTGGCTGCTATGGTATGACCGGAATCGGTTGGCACATGGATCTGATATCGACCTTTTGCTTAGTTGTGTTGATCGGGCGCAAAATCTGTTGGATGAATGGAGATCAGTCAAGGAAGGCAAATCGGTGGCTGCTGGTGTTATTAAAGCTGAGTTAAAATGGCAGGCTCCGTCGTTGGGTACCCTCAAAATGAATGTTGATGTCGCTTTTGGGATGGGAGGAAAAGTCTGTGGTGCAGGAGCTGTAATGAGAGATGATCAGGGGAGAGTATTGCTTTCCATGGGAGCGCCGATTGGTCCGTGTCTATCGCCGGAGGTGGCCGAAGCTATAGCTGTCCGTTTATGTGTACAAACAGCCTTCGAAGCTGGTTTCAATAAGCTGATGGTAGAAGTGGATGCTAGCAATATCTCTGATGCATTAAATGGTTTAATCCCTCCTGCTATTGATAGTTGTTTTATTCTTGAAGATATAACAGCTTTTATTCCCAACTTTAGCCATATTAAGTTTGTCCATGCTCGTAGGGAGTGTAATTTTGTAGCGCATGAATTAGCAAAATGGGGTTCAGGTATCTCGGATATGAGCGTGTTCATTGAGGAAGCCCCTAATTGTATCCACTCTCTTTTGCTCGCGGATTTTCCCCCGAGTTAGTTGCTAATGATATGGTTTCGTTTATCAAAAATAAAATAAAATCTAAAAACATAAATATTTTAATGTTATGATATTAACATTCATTTAAATTCTTTTAACAACAAACTAATATAACATCCTTAAAAGATTTTATTGAACCTATTCTATCTGCTAGAGTCAAGTTCAAATGAGACAAGGGTTTAGAATGAGACTAGTTTTTATAGTGAGATAAGGGGTATTTTTGTAATTCAATAGGGGAAGGTGGCAAACTTGTAACTAAAGGAACACCCCTCATGCGTGAATTGAACGGAAGGAAGATGAGGTGATGTCAGCGCTGATGTCACTTCTGGAGAGAGAAAGAGTTTTAATTATTTTCCTTAAAATGCATTTTCCCGCTCTTTCCGAACTCATTTTTCAAAAAAAATTATACCAGTGAACTCGTATTAATTAGGCGGTCATTTTGAGATCCATTTTTGTTATTTATAGACGATTTTTTTTATTTATTTTTTTTATGGTTGCTCCAACAGAATACTATATTTGTTCCACCGGACTACTCCAATTGTTCCACCAGAATACTACATTTTTTTACACTCCTAGAGTGCATTTAAAAAAAATAATGAAAATATTTTGCTGGAACAAATGTAGTAGTCTGGTGGAACAATTGGAGTATTCTGCTGGAACAACCTAGTATCCAATTTGGAACAAAAATTAAAAAAATAAAAATCGTCTATAAATAACAACAATGGATCTCAAAATGACCGCCTAATTAATACGAGTTCAGTGGTATAATTTTTTTTGAAAAATGAGTTCGGAAAGAGCGGGAAAATGCATTTTAAATAAAATAATAAAAACTTTTTCTCTCTCCAGATGTGACATCAGCGCTGACATCATCTCCTCTTCCCTTCAATAATGCCCTTCCATGTTTTTAAAATTTCAAAAATGCCACCACTTTTTAATTGTCTCACAGTAAAAAAAGTCTCTCCATAATGACATTGTCTCACCTGATCCTATCTCTACCAATATTCAAAACATGTGTCAATATTAAATAGGGTTAACTTCAAATAAGTACTTTGTGGTATCGTGGTTTTGCAAATAAAGGATTGTAGTTTGCATTTGAGCAGATAAAGGACTGTGGTTTGCATTGTTTGCAGAATTAAGGAAATAATGGATTTTGTTGATGTAAATGAGGACATTCTTTGCCTGAAATGTTTTTTTGACCTTTGACGAGTCAAGTTTGAGTTAAGCTCAAAGGTAAAAAATACATTTTGGACAAAAAATGTCATCGTTTACGTTAACAAAATCGGCAATTTCCTTAATTCTACAAACAATGCAAACCACAGTCCTTTATTTACTCAAGCGCAAACCACAATCCTTTATTTGCAAAACCCCACAAAACACTTATTTGAAATTTACCCTATTAAATATACTAAGAAACATAAAATTTTCATATTTGTTTCGTTATTTATAAAAATTTATTATTTAATTTAAAAATATATGGACCAATATTTTTTTGGGTCGATTTTTTTTGTTAGCCAATTAATCGGTCATAAACTGTTGACTGAGATAAATCGATTTGCCGGTTTAAAATAATCTAATAACGAAAATCAACCAATATATTGGTCAAATCAGCCAATTTTTAAAACACTTATTATTATTATCATCTTAAAATTTCACTATTATCGATTATGAACTTTGAATTCGCACTCTGCATCCTTCTTTTTGAGATGTAGCCACTGAATGTAATGTTTACTATTTTGTTCTGTTTTACTATTATGCAATGTATTTTATGACTTTTTGATGTCAATGCATTAATTGTTTCACTTATATACTAATTATATTCATAATATAATAGATTAAATGATATTTATTTTATGATAAAAAAACAAATTATATCAGTTTTCTTTTTGAAGCTTTATTAAAAAGAGTCAAGCAAAAGCACGCGGGACCAATGAAATTGGAAGGGATTAAAAATTACTCAACTTAATAATGCGGTAAAATAAAATACTAGTTAAATTATACACAAATTTGTACTACGTTTGACAAACGTATAGAGCAATTACTAAGCTTGTTAAGAATTAACTGACAATCTTTAACTATGACATTAAAAGGAGAAGAAACCTCTAACAAGCGAGCCAACAACTGAACAACCCAATAACAAGTTCGACTCAAAAATTTATCCTTTATCCAACTAAGAGCTTAAACATAGATAACATAACGCCTCCACAATCAACATATCCGGATTAGCTACCACTAACCCACTTTTAGCAGCAATAAACAAACCAACAATATCACGCACCGACACTCCACCCTTAACAACAAATTATATACTTATTATCAAATAAATTGGATATCTTTCATCAAATAAATTAGATATAATTTTTGTAAGGAATTATTTAGTATTAAATAATTAAAATAAAGCTTATTTTTTTGACGGAAATAAATCTTTATTTATTAATACACATTAATTGATTTTGAAAATTTAAAGGATTAACATCAATTCAGATAAACGGGTTCGGGTAACATCTGATCGATAAAGAGAACTCATTAATTTGTCAGACTAGCGGAAGCGAATCGTTATACTACAATCTTATACTATCAGTGATAATAAAACATACACTGTTAGCCAGGAAAAAGAATGTAGTCCACTTACTAAGAATGCGAAGATCGAGAACGAGAGAGACGCACATCTTATCGTATGTGTGTCATTATAAGGATGAGTGGAGTTAAGCTTTATTTATTGAAGCTAAAACTTAATCTCCCATCTTATAAGATTAACCTGTCTAGTTTCATTAGGAGTTGAATCCATAGACACATCTAATTTTAACAAATGAATTGATAAAACATTTTCCTTTTTTTTTATTATTTTTATATCTACTTAATAAAATGAATTCAAACCCAATATTTTAAGTAATTATCCCTCATAATTATAAAGAAGCTTGCAAAACCAATTGACTTTACAATTCATTTTGCAAGCCCATGGAAATGTCTTATTAAAAGGAGAGTTGAATGGTCATGTTCGTAGTTTATCCTCTATTGTTGGAATGTTTTTTTCTTTATATATATATTTTTCTTAGAAAGGATAGTACATGAAAGAAAATACCTTTTAAAGAAAAGCATGGAAAATTGTTTTCTAAAAAAAAGTAATATTTGTAAATTTTAGAGAAAGCCATTGGCAACATTTTAGGATTGTTCAAGAATAACATCTCAATATCCTTCCATATCCATCTTCATATAACAATGTCAAACTCGCCTTAAATTAAACAGAGCCAAATAAGAACGTGAGCCTTTCCGGCGAGTTGTGTAAATGTTGTGATGGGAATATGGAAGGGAGGTTATAGTTAATTGCTAATTCTAAGAAAAGGCAAATGAAAAAGGACCAAAACCAAAAGTAATGAATTGAAGTTTTGCTGAATTTTCAACAATACTAAAACAGGTGGCTTCTCCAAGGTTGACCATTTCTTTAATTTCGTACGGTAATTAGGTGGCTCCTAATTGTTGACTCTCTTTTTATTTGCATTTTTCCATTGCAGATATACATAACAACCACAATTATTTATTTTTTTATTTGTTTGTTAGGAAAGGACCCATATTTTATTTTATCTCAAATATATAACTGAAATGGAATACTATAAATTATTCTTCCTGTTTACCTCAAGTTGAATTCAATATAATTAGCATAATCTCAGGCATATTTTGAGCCACAAGAAACCATATATTAATTTGTTTCTTTTTATAAACAACACATGAATGACTTCAGTAGCACCTACTGTAACTAAATCATAGAGGCTTGCAGGAGGCACATCAAAGTTAGAGAACTAATGTGTTTCTAATAACAAATCAATAAGCATGAATCAAATGCAAAAGAGACTGAATCTAACTCGAAAAGATAAGAATTGATTCATACAATTTGTGAGGCAGATTACAGGGATGCCTATGATTAAAATGGTATACCTATACCTATGTTAACATCATTAAACAAAAAAGAAAAAAAGGAAAAAATAATGAATATGTGTTTCTGTATGTTTACAGCTTGTGTGATAGTGAAAAGATTATACATCAGCACAGTTCATTGGTGCATATCCCAGCCTAGACCTCTTTGTGTCATATAAGATATGGAAATTCTGCTGCTGATAATTCCCTATTATGGACAGAGCATTTTGAGGTGTCCCTAGAATGGCCAAACATACAATCTCCTCCGGTTCGAGACGGAGAAAGTAATTCTCAACAGGGAAATTCCAAACTGCTCCATCACTAAATCGGATTCCGAATTCAGGCATCTCTAGCTTCTCCACCCCAGATACATTATAACAAGGTTCAAGAACTGGAAAATCTTTCACTATTGGGTACTTCTTAACCTTGTTTATAAATGCATCCTTTATAATCTGATAAGCAGGCTGTGCAAAGTAACTAAGTGTAGTACCAGAATCCACAATAGTACCTCCACCGCCGTCCCCCGACATCTGCCATGTCTCCTCTGGAATGTTAACCACTTCTCCTCCAACCAAGATCGACTTGATTTGAACATAATAAAATGTGTCAACCGGGTTTTCTTTCCCGGCCACAAATGAAGTGAAATTCAATTCAGGATGATTCAATAGGTCTTTATCTTCCCCAAATATCAATTTGCTGCTCACATTGATATCACTATTTCTATTAACAAAACAGTACGAAAACGAATGGCCATACTTTGATTGAAGCTGAGAAGGAAAGGAAAGAGGGCCTCTTCCAAACCCTAACAACCCTGCAGCTCCATGGAATAACCCTCTATTCCAATGTCCAGCCCCAAACATAACATTCTCTACTTTCTTGAACTCCGATTTCCCGGATGGTGATGTGAGATTGACTGTGAATGTTTCTAACGCGAAATCGCCAGTTGTGTTTGAACTATCACCATACCAATAAAAATAAGGGCAAGATTGGTTCTGAAACTTGCAAGTTTGAGGAGGGTTTGGGGATGAAACTAAATTACATTTAGGGTCTTGACAAGATATATTCCTATAAGATAAAGACTGTTGTGGATCATAAAAATCTTGAATTTGCTCAAAACAATCATAACAAGGAACAGATTGAATCCAATTAAGATCACTTCCAGTATCAAGAATCAAAGAGTAATGTTTAGGAGGTGTACCAATGAATACATCTATTAAGTATTCTCCCGAACCAAGGCTCACCCCGGACTCTAAAGTCGCGGTTAGTTGACCCGAAAACTCCTCCCCGGTCACCCCTGCCACTTCATTCTTCTTATCTTTGAGTCTTGAAACTGAGTTTTGATTCTTCTTCTCTGTAATTCTCTTATGTAAAGTCTGGATTCTGCATAAGTCTCTCTTGGTGGAATCCAAGAAAGATTCTTTAGGCTTAAACCTCTTCTTTAAGTTAAGCTTCAATGTTTCTTGACCACCCTTATGATGATGATCATCAGAGTTGGATGATGATGATTGGGGTTTCTTGGAATTGGAAAAGCTGCAATCTGTTGATGTAGAAACTGCATTGAAGCTCATATGGTGAGGCAAATGGATTCCGGTGAGACCGGAGATGTTCCTGTTGTGGTCATCAAGTCCTTCAACGGATACAAAACCAACAAGAACAAGAATTACATGAACAAGAAACTTGGAAACCATAGCCAATAAGTTGGTTGGTCAAACAGAAAATCTGAGTACATGAACAAGAAGAAGAAAATGGAAAGAGTTCAAAAAGTTAAGAAATGGATTAGCAGAGAGAGATTAGATTATAAACAAACTAGTACTGAGAAAGGAAATGGATGGATGGGTTGATCAAAGTACGACTTTCCCAAGAAAGAAAGATTAAAAAGAATGAAAAGACACGGAACTGAAGGGTTTATGAATCAAGAAATAATACTAAATTCAAGAAAAATAATGTAATGTAATAAAATGTGGGATTGGTTTAATAATAATAATAATAATAGAAAGAAAAAGTTTGAATTGAATAAAATAAAAGAAACGCGGTTTCACAGGTCAATAGAGGAAATTTACGAGGTCTTTTTTTCTTGTTCCTCTCCTCTTTCTTTCCCAATATTATTTTTTCAGAAATCAACAACCAACAATACATCCTTTAATTTCTTCCCCCCTCTCTATTTGTGTGTTCATTCAACTTCAATTTTTATTCTAACCAAAATAAATAAAAAATGCTCTTTATGTTTTATAATATTTGTTGTTTAAGATTTTTACATACACATTAAGAAACTCATTAATTAACATTAAAAAGAGTTTGATTTGATCATACTACCGTCTAATAATTAATGCTTAAAGTAACTATAAATATTTCTAGCCAATTTTCATGAGGGTAAAGTTGGTAAAAGTTCATTTAATTCTTCTTTAGAAGTGTAAAACGTCAAATATTTTGGAATTTTTTTTTCTCTAAATCGTCAAATATTATGAAATGGATGAAGTAATTCCGCCTCATTTTTTTCTTAAAGCTGACTAAAAAAATATTTTTAAAAGATGTCAAGTTTGTTACAAATAAATTAATAAGAATTTATGGATGCCCATAAAGTTAACTACTTCAAATCCTACTTATTTATTACATGTAACATATTCATTTAATCTTATGGGTAACCTATGTTTCCTAAAGCCTATAAATATAGGTTTATTCTATGTAATATACACAACTAAGAAATACATAAGAGAGATACATCATAGTTCTCTACATTGCTCTTATTTACTTTATAATATTGTTCTTTCTTTTATAACACGTTATCAGCACGAGTTCGCTCGACGGTTTGTAAGTGTTTTATTTAATTTATATTTCTTGCAATTTGTTAATATGTCAAACATTACAAAGCTTGAATTTGAGGCTCTTGATATTACTGACAAAAATTATTTGTCATGGGTTTTATATGCTGAAATACATCTTGATGCTAAAGGGCTTGGAAATACAATTTTACTTGAAAATGAAGCATCGAACCAAGATAAAGCACAAGCAATGATATTTCTTCGTCATCATATACATAAAGGGTTAAAAGCTGAGTACTTAACCGTGAAAGATCCACTAGAATTGTGGAATAATTTGAAAGAACGATATGAGCACCAACGAACGGTGATATTGCCTAATGCTCGTTATGAATGACTACATTTGCGGTTTCAAGATTTTAAAACCGTAAGTGAATATAATTCTGCCGTTTTCAGAATAAGTTCTCAATTAAAATTATGTGGTGAAAAGATAAACAATGGGGACTTATTAGAGAAAACCTTTTCAACCTTTCATGCCTCGAATGTGCTCATGCAGCAGTAATACCGAGAAAAAGGTTTTAATAAGTATTCTGAGCTAATCTCATGTTTACTTGTAGTTGAACAAAATAACGAGTTGTTAATGAAAAACCATGTGACTCGTCCTACTGGATCTGCTCCATTGCCTGAAGCAAATGTAGCAATCGATCGAGGTCGTGGTAACAATCGTGGCAGAGGACGAGGAAGAGGAAGAATTAATTACCGTCATGGTAATAATGATAATGTTTCCCACCACCAGAAGTGGAATAACAATAAGGGGAAAGGGAAAGCTAAGGTTGACCATGACTATGGTTCAAACAATAAAGAAAATCCATGTTATCGATGTGGAATGAAAGGACACTGGTCTCGTACCTGTCGTACGGCTGATCACCTTGTCAAGCTTTATCAAGCCTCCATCAAAAGAAAAGGGAAAAATGTGAAAACCGACTTAATTGATCAGGAGGATGATGTGAAGGCAAACCTGATACATGATGATGATGATGATGATGATGATGATGATGATTTTGGAGACCTTGCAAACAATACTCACTTAGATGTTTCAGATTTTCTCGAATAGCTGTAAAAGATTAAGAAAAATATAATAATAATAAATAAATAATAATAATGAGAATAAAAGATAAGAATACTTATCACTTTTATTTTTGTATTTACATATGTTATTAAAAGTTATCATATTTGTCATATTTTATTAAAGTGTTTGTGTTATGCTTTTAATATTATTAACTTTTATAACTTAGCTCCTTATATATTTAAATATTTATTCATCTTCTAACTAAATAATTTATTTTCATTATTCTAATGAAGAAATGAATATCTCTAATTCAATGATTGGACCTATAATTGACGATGAAGATATATGTCTTGTTGATAGTGCTACAACACATACCATATTGAAAAGTAAAAGGTTTTTCTACAATTTAACATTAAAAGATGCTAATGTTAATACTATATCAGGTGATACTAAGCTAATTGAAGGCTTCGAAAGAGCTACTGTATTGTTACCAAACGACACAAAACTTATCATAAATGATGCATTATTTTCTTCCAAGTCTCGAAGAAATTTATTAAGTTTCAAAGATATTCGTATCAATGGATACCATATTGAGACTGGAAATGAAAAAGGTATTGAATATTTATATATTACAAATAATGCATTTGGTAGAAAATGTATTTTAGAAAGACTGCCAACATTATCATCTGGCTTATATTATACTAAGGTTAACTCAGTCGAGACATATGCTACTGTAAACCAAAAGTTTACTGATTCGAAAATATTTATAATTTGGCATGACCGGTTAGGCCATCCCGGTTCAACAATGATGCATAAAATTATTGAGAATTCACAAGGACATCCACTAAAGAACTAGAAGATTCTTCAGTTTAAAGAAATCGCATGTGCTGCTTGTTCTCAAGGTAAATTGAATGTTAGACCCTCAATGGTAAAATTGGAACTGAATTGCCTATGTTTTTAGAACGTATTCAGGGTGATATTTGTGGGCCTATTCATCCACCATGTGGACCATTTAAGTATTTTATGGTATTAATCGACGCATCGACAAGATGGTTACATGTTTGTTTATTATCAACTCGTAACATGGCATTTGCAAGATTGCTTGCTCAAATAATTCGTTTACGAGCGCAGTTTCCAGATTATACAATCAAGTCAATTCGTCTTGATAATGCTGGTGAATTTACATCTGAAGCTTTTAATAGTTATTGCATGTCAATTGGAATAGCAATTGAAAGACCTGTTGCACATGTTCATACACAAAATGGTCTAGCAGAATCATTTATTAAACTCCTCCAGTTAATAGCTAGACCATTACTTATGAGAACAAAACTTCCTATTTATGCATGGGGGCATGCTATTTTACATGCTGCAGCACTTGTACGCATCAGACCAATCAGCTATCATAAAGTCTCCCCTTTACAAATGACTTTTGGTAAAGAACCAAATATAGCGCATCTTAGAATATTTGGTTCTGCTGTATATGTGCCAATTGCCCCACCACAACGCACAAAGATGGGTCCTCAAAGAAGATTAGGAATATATGTGGGGTATGAATCTCCTTCGATCATCAAATATCTAGAACCATTAACTGGAGAACTATTTACAACAAGGTTTGCTGATTGTCATTTTAATGAAACACTTTTTCCAACATTAGCGGGAGAGAATAATAAGTTGGAAAATAAAATTACATGGAATGCATCATCATTATCTCATTTAGATCCTCGAACAAAAGAATGTGAACTTGAAGTTCAAAAGATAATACATTTGCAAAATATTACAAACCAACTGCCAGATGCATTCACAGATTTAGGAAAAGTTACTAAATCTCATATACCAGCAGAAAATGCTCCTATTAGAATTGATGTACCTATAGGACAATCTAATATTGCAAACAATAACAATCCACGCCTGAAGCGTGGTAGACCGGTCGGTTCCAAAGATAAAAATCCTCGAAAAAGAAAAGGATCAAATAATCAATATGGTCATATTATGGAGGTGGATACTCTTAAAGAGACTTAGGACATAACTTATGATAAAACTCCAGAAGAGATTCAAGTACTTGAAAATAATGATAATGAAGAGATCTTAATTAGTTATGTCAACATGGGAAAAAGATGGAACAGAAAAAATATAGTTGTCGACAACGTTTTTGCATATAATATTGCTATTGATATTTTAAATGAAAATGAGGATCTTGAGCCAACATATGTTGAAGAATGTAGAAATAAAGATGATTGGCCAAAATGGAAAAACGCTATTCAAGCAGAATTAGATTCACTTTCAAAACGTGAAGTATTTGGACCTATAGTCCGAACACCTAAAGGTGTAATACCAGTGAGGTACAAATGAGTATTTGTGCGAAAACGAAATGAGAAAAATGAAATTGTGAGGTTCAAGGCACGATTAGTTGCACAAGGTTTTTCGCAAAGACCTGACATTGATTATGAAGAAACATACTCACCAGTGATGGATGCAATCACTTTTACATATTTAATTAGTTTGGCAGTTGGTGAAAAGCTTGACATGCGTTTAATGGATGTTGTTACAACATATTTATATGGGTCACTTGATAATAATATTCATATGAAAATCCCTGAAGGATTTAAGATGCCTGAAGCATGTAAAGATCCCCGGGAAATTTGTTCAATCAAATTACAAAAATCATTATATGGATTAAAGCAATCAGGACGAATGTGGTACAATCGTCTTTGGGAATACTTGTTAAGTGAAGGATATAAAAATGATCTGATTTGTCCATGTGTGTTTATAAGAAGATCTGGATCGGAATTTGTTATAATTGTTGTATATGTTGATGATTTAAATATCATTGGAACTTCTACAGAGCTTATAAAAGTTGTAGATTACTTAAAGAAAGAATTTGAAATGAAAGATCTTGGAAAAACAAAATTTTGTCTTGGTCTACAAATTGAACAATTAAAGGATGAGATTTTTATTCATCAATCAAGTTATATAGAAAAGATATTGAAGCGATTTTATATGGATCAAGCACATCCATTGAGTACCCCAATGGTTGTGAGATCACTAGATGTTGATAAAGATCCATTTCGTCCTCGAACAGACGATGAAGAACTTCTTGGTCCTGAAGTACCATATCTAAGTGCAATAGGTGCATTAATGTATCTTGCTAATAATACAAGACCAGATATCGCATTTGCTGTAAATCTATTAGCAAGATTTAGTTCATCTCCAACAAGGAGACATTGGAATGGAATTAAACATCTTTTCCAATATCTCAAAGGAACACTCGATATAGGATTATTTTACTCTAATAAATCTAAATCACATTTAGTTGGTTATGCATATGCAAGATATTTATCTGATCCACATAAAGGTCGATCACAAACAGGTTATCTATTTACTTGCGGAAGCACTGCTATATCATGGCGCTCAACGAAGCAAACCTTAGCTGCTACTTCTTCAAACCTTGCAAAGATAATTGCTATACATGAAGCAAGTCGTGAATGTGTTTGGCTAAGATCTTTGACTCACCATATCCAGAAGGAGTGTGGCTTGCATTTTGAAGAAAATGTACTGACGATATTATATGAAGATAATACAGCATGCATATCTCAACTAAAGGGAGGGTATATCAAAGGAGATAGAACGAAACATATTTCACCAAAAAATTTCTTCACTCATGATCTTCAAAAGAATGGTGATATAGGTATTCAACAAATTCGTTCTAGTGATAACTTGGAAGATTTATTCACCAAATCATTACCCACTTCAACATTTGAAAAGTTAAGATACAACATCGGGATGCGAAGACTTAAAAATTTACAGTGATGCTTTTATGAGGGGGAGTTACATGTTCTTTTCTAAGCCAATGCCTATTCCACAAAATGACAGTCTTATGGATACCATAAATATTGTGTACTCTTTTTCCTTCACTAAGTTTTTATCACAATGAGTTTTTCCTAGTAAGGTTTTAACGAGGCATAATAATTTATGGACATTCAAGGGGGAGTGTTACAAATAAATTAATAAGCACTTATGATGCCCATACAGTTAACTACTTCAACTCCTACTTATTTATTACATGTAACATATTCATTTAATCCTATGGGTAACATATGTTTCCTAAAGCCTATTAATATAGGTTTATTCTATGTAATATACACAACTAAGAAATACATAAGAGAGATACATCATAGTTCTCTACATTGCTCTTATTTACTTTATAATATTGTTCTTTCTTTTATAACAAGGTTGTATTTTTATTTTTTTTCTAAAAGATATTATGTTATTTAGATAAAATAACATCATGTTATAAAAATCAATACGTGTTTATTAATTTTCTTCATATTACCTATTAATTAATTTTTCATATATAAATAATTTTAGTACATTTTTTTCATAAAAATTGATTGTCACTATTCTTATTTTGAAAGATTAAGGGTCTGTTTGGTAAAACGTTTCGTGTGAGCATATAGCGTTTTGTAGGAGCATATAATATTTTTATCCTAATATGATGATATATAGGTGTTTGGTTAAAAAATTTAAACTATAGAATTTAGCGTTTTGAAAGCAAAACGTAGCGTTTCGTGAAATGCTCCAATTTGGAGCTTTTCACGAAACGCTAATTTGTATTTTAAACCACAAGTAGACTTTAACCAAATTAGACTAACTTATTATTATTATTATAATTTATTTATATTTATAAATAGTATATCCATATTAGTCTTTTCACATGTCAACATCTACTGTCTTTTATTAAGTTTTCCAAACACTAATTATCCAACAACTATCAGCAAACAGCAACATCAAACAACAACATCAAATGCAACAGCTAATAGTAACAGCTGCAAAACTAACAGCAACGCCAAACAGACCCTAAATGTTACTATTATAAAATACATAAACATCTTCTAAATCAGGAGTAACTGACATAATTTATTTTTGCATGATAATTTTAGTTAGTCTAAAAAATTATAAATACATTTGATATTTATTCAAATAAAATAAAATTAATACATTTTAACCATTTTTTAAGGAGTATGTTAATTCCTTGCACGAGATCAATTAAAAAACAAAAAGAGTATTAAATTAGTTTGAAAAAAAATCAAATACAAACTAGTCCTCCGACGAGTTCTATAATGACTTGAGATGTGCTTGGGCTTCTCTTGTGATTGAGTTGGGCCTGAAAGCACCATGTCAATCAAGTTAGTAAATTTCTAGAGAAAGTAAAAATACATTGACTAGAAAGAGTCTAAACATCTGTATCCCAACATTTATTGTGTAGGGGTATATATAGATTAGGCCTAATAAGTCAGCTAAAAAAGTCGTAGGAGACGGGTGTCTGCCAATGGGTTTGGCTCATCTTGATCACCTACAATCTAGGTGCTTCTACGTGACTTGTTTCATGCTCGGGCCTCAATGTGGTTCGACATGTGTTGTCCGACATCAGTGAGCACATTATTGGCCAAGTTGTCATGGTTTGGTCGCCTTATTCAGGGTAGTATTCTGGATGGGATCGATTTATGGGCTTGGCACAATCTCACAATCCTCATCAAGTAGTTCCGCTCAAAGGATAGAGGTGGACTCATTAATGAGGCGCCCCCAGTGAACTTTGGGTTATTTAAGAGGGAATGTTTGAAGCCGTGGTTGGAGTATTGTCATAACAAGATGCAACATCTGTTGACAAGGGATTTAAAAAGCGTCGCCATTGTGAATGGTTGTCATTTATCAAACGTCGGATTGCTTTGATTGAGAAAAAAGCTTGGATTTTCCCTCCAATTTAAGTATAAGTTAAAAAATTTGAAACGTCTTTTTTCAGTTTCCGCATTCTTATCGAGGAGCTCGGAATCTTGATTGTGAGAGGAATTCGCCAGCACAAAGACGCCTAAACATCATATTGCATATCATCTTATTTTCTTGTCTTTTATGTTTATGTTTGATTTAATTATTATCCTAAGTTATTAATGAAACAATTTCCTTTTTGTTCTCACTTACGTACTTTTTGCTATTCATGCTAACTTGCTATTTTATTTATTAAGTCTTTAGATATAGTATTAGTTCAGAGCTAAGCATAACTTATGAGGGAGTATATACTCATCTTTTTCGATGTCATTATCAAAATGGCGGATTGTTGAAAACTCAATCATCTTGTTTTGAGTAATGTCAAGATTCAACTATGGAAAATGATAACTCCTAATCATGAATTGCTTATGTTAATCTTTCATGAAGTTTGTTAGTATTATAGAGATATAAGATAGATATTGACATGAAAGGGAAGAGCATATATTATTGAAATCTGATGAGCAGTTTTTATACTGCTAAAACACAACTAAAAGAGAGTAAAGAAAGCCTACAAAACAACATAATATCTTCCTAACAAACAACAGAAAATCAGGACTGATATACAATAGAATCAGAACTGATATATGACTAATTCAAACTAGAAAATCTCCAGCAATAAATCATAAAAATTAACACTCCTCCTTGACTTTATGGCCGCATATTCCAAGCTTCTCTCTGAGATATTCAAATCTTGCTTGAGGAAGTGGTTTTGTTAGAAAATCAACAAGCTGATTCTCTGTCTTGTAATAAATCAACTTCACCTCTCCTTGGTTTTGCACCTCTCTTAGAAAGTATAACTTTATCTTGAAATGCTTTGTCTTCCCATGAAACACCGGATTTTTAGCAATCGAAATTGCAGCTTGATTATCAACAAGAATCATTGTGCTATATCTTTTTGCTCCATATGCAAATCAATCATGAGCTTTCTGAGCCAAAGAGCTTGATTTGCTGCTGAAATAGCTGCCACATATTCTGCTTCCGATGTTGACTGTGCTATGACTTCTTGCTTCTTTGAACACCATGAAAAGACTCCAGAACCAAAACTGAAAAAATATCCTGAAGTGCTTCGCATGTCATCAACACATACAGCCCAATCACTATCTAAATAGCCATAGAGACTAAAATTTCCATGAAGACTGAAGTTGTTTACACGTAGGAACTTAATACCATAACCAACTGTGCCCTAGACATATCTGAGGATCCGTTTGGCAGCTGTAAAATGAATTTCACTAGCACAATGCATGTATCTTGACAACAAACTTACTGCATACGCAATATCGGGCCTGGTTGCAGTCAAGTACATCAGACATCCAATTAAGCTTATGTACAAATTTTCATCAACCTTTTCAGCTCCATCTTCTTTGCTGAATTTGGCTTTGTGATCCATTGGAGTTGGAGTTGGATTGCAATTCTCCATCTTGAACTTTCTCAGAATTTCTTTTGCATATTTTTCCTGACAAACAAAGGTTTCACCATTATTTTGATGCACATGCATACCAAGGAAAAATGACATTTTTCCTAGGTCAGTCATTTCAAAAACATCCTTCATTTTTTCTTTAAATTCCTCAATCAGCTCTTTTGAACCTCATGTAATCAATAAATCATCAACGTACAAGGAGACAACCAATATTTCATCACCAATCTTTTTGACATATAAAGTGAACTCACTTAAACTCTTTTCAAAGCCTAAGCTTATCAAGTGTGCATCAATTCTACTGTACCAGGACCTCGGGGCTTGTTTTAAGTCGTACAAGGCTTTCTTCAAGCGATAAACTTTCTCCTCTTGTCCTTGAACAACAAATCCCTCTGGTTGCTCCATAAATATTTCTTCCTCCAAGTATCCATTTAAAAAGGCCGATTTTACATCCATTTGATGTACAACCCAACCCTTTTGTGCAGCAAGAGCTAATAACATCCTTATAGTATCCAGCCTAGTAACGGGTGCAAAAGTTTATGAGAAGTCTACCCCAAACATCTTAGCGTAACCCTTCACAACGAGCCTCGCCTTATATTTGTTAACAGAACCATCAACATTTAGTTTGGTTCTATACACCCACTTGACTCCTATTGCTTTCTTATCTTTTGGTTTCTCCACTAACTCCCAGGTTTGGTTTTTTTAATCATACTCAGCTCCTCCTTCATTGCAATTAACCATTTCAAATCAGTAGCAGCTTCTTTGTAATTTGCAGGTTCCATGACAACAACACTACATCTTTCATATATATCAGAGAGTGATTTGGTTCCTCTGACTGGCTGGTCATCAATATCATCTTCACTCTCCTCCTCAAAATCAACTGCCTTCTCTTCTTTGTTCCAGTTTTCTGTCTCAAAGAAATGCACATCTCTACTGACAATGACTTTATTGCTTTTCGGCAAGAAAACTCTATAGGCTTTTGATGTTAAACTGTAGCCTACAAAGATTCCCGGTTCCGCTTTTTTATCAAGTTTGTCTCTTTTAACCTGAGGAATGTAACAGAAACACAAACAACTGAAAACTTTCAAGTGCAACATCTTCGGTTTGAAACCATACCAACCCTCAAATGGAGTTTTTTTCTGAAAGAGCTTTAGATGGCAATCTGTTCAGTAAAAAGACTGCGGTGTTGGCTGCCTCTGCCCAGAATTTATTTGGAAGATCTTTATCATGTAGCAAGCATCTTGTCATCTCCACGATTGTTCTATTTTTACGCTCCACAACCCCGTTTTGTTGTGGGGTGTAAGGAGCTGTAAATTGATGCTCTACACTTGCATCTTCACAAAATTTGCTGAACTTTTTTGATGTATATTCCGTTCCATTATCCGAACGTAATATCTGCAATTTTATGCCACTTTGAGTTTCCACCCAAGTTTTGAACTTGAAAAAGATGTCAGCAACCTCAGCTTTAACTTTCATAAAACAAATCCAACACATTCGTGTATAATCATCAATGGAAGCAATATAGTACTTACTGCCATTCAAAGATGGTGTTGGTAGGGGTCCTCCAACGTCTGTATACACCAATTGCAGCTTACTAGATGCTCTCCAAGACTTGCCTACTGGGAAAGGCAATCTTATTTTTTTTTTCGTATCGACAAGCAGCACATTCAGATAAATCTGCTTCTAATTCAGGTAGCCCTCGTACCAGATTATGTCTTTTCAAATAAAGCAAAGCATTATGGTGGAAATTCCCTAATCTTTTATGCCAAAGCA
Organism: Euphorbia peplus; assembly: GCA_028411795.1. Taxonomy (NCBI): domain Eukaryota; kingdom Viridiplantae; phylum Streptophyta; class Magnoliopsida; order Malpighiales; family Euphorbiaceae; genus Euphorbia; species Euphorbia peplus. Next base: position 20,768,253 of record CP110839.1, on the reverse strand, counting down.
TTGTGTTGTCTTCAACATTGTGCACAACAATTTGTTCTTCTTCAATCAAATTCAAAGCAAAACTTTTGCCTTTCATTTGAATTCTGAATAGCTCATTTCCATTTGAATCTTTAATCAAGCAACTTTTGTCTTCAAAGAGAACCTTGCAGCCTTTCTCCAACAACTAGCCAACACTCAATAAGTTTTGATCAATTTTAGGAACATAAAGAACATCTGAAATTAGTTTCAAACCTGTACAACCTTTGATTTCTACGGTTCCCTTTCCTGCTACATCTATTTTCTCCCCGTTTCCAATTCTGACTTTGGTGGTGTAGTTTGTATCAAGATCTTTGAACAAATTTCGATCATAAGTCATGTGGTTCGTACAACCACTATCAATCAGCCAACTTTCTACTAAGCTTGAAGTAGTGAGGCAAGATGCTACAAAAAGCTCCTCTTCATCAATCTGTTCAATAGCAGCTTTTGCTTTCCCTTGTTGTTGCAAAGACTTCCGGATTTTCTCCACATGTCCTAATTGTCCACACTTGTTGCATTTTACATCTGGCCTCCACCAACAGTTCTTCTGCAAATGATTAGTTTTCTTACAATTAGGACATGGTGGAAAATTTTGAAAGTTTTTGTTGCCGCTGCTGGTATTGTTGTTGCTTGAGTTTCCTGTCTTGAAATTCCTGTTCTTCTTGTTCTTGCCACCATAATTGTTTTGAGTTTTTGCCACCAAAGCTCCTTCTACAGACCCTTCTTTCCTTATTAACCTTCTCAATTCTTGTGCCTGGAGTGCACTCAATAATTCCGTCAATATGATGTTTGTTAGATCTCTTGAGTTTTCAAGAGAACTAATTGTTGCTTCAAATTTCTCTGGAATGGTAACTAGAATTTTTCGAATGATTCTTGAATCGGGAAAATCAGTACAGAGGAGTTTCACTTTATTGGCAATGCTGAGAAGTTTATCTGCATACTCTTGGATGGTCTCTGTCTCCTTCATCCTTTGTAATTCGAATTCCCGAATTAGGTTGATAGTTTGCATCCCCTTTAATCTTCTCACTTCCTTCGTATTATGTCTTCAAAAAATCCCAAATCCCCTTCGCAATTTTTAAGGCCATTATTCTGTTAAAAATAACAGATGACACTGCAGTAAACAAAATTGATTTAGACTTCGATTTTTTAAGCTTCTTCTCCTTATGAGCTTTCATTTGAGCCATTGTTGGATTTGCAGCTAGTTCAGGTACTTCATAAACGTTCTCCACAGCTTCCCATAAATCATGGGCATCAAGGTAGGCTTCCATCTTCACAGCCCACATTTGATAATTTGTTCCGTCAAATAACAGAGGTGACATCGAAGAAGAGAAAGAAAACTCTGAATCCATTTATTGTGTTTGTGTTTGTGGTTTTGGTTTTGGTTGTGTTTTTGGGTTTTGAACTCACAGGTTCCTTCAAATCTAAATAAGCTCTGATACCAATTTGTTAGTATTATAGAGATATAAGATAGTTATTGACATGAAAGGGAAGAGCATATATTATTGAAATCTGATTTGAAATCTGATGAGCAGTTTTTATACTGCTAAAACACAACTAAAAGAGAGTAAAGAAAGCCTACAAAACAACATAATATCTTCCTAACAAACAGCAGAAAATCAGGACTGATATACAACAGAATCAGAACTGATATATGACTAATTCAAACTAGAAAATCTGCAGCAATAAATCTTAAAAATTAACAAAGTTATTGACCGTTTATATTGTGTTCTAAACCAGTACTCATTAATACTTCATCTTTTGATCTAGAGTTCATTGAGTACTCAGTATTCTGCAAGATACTGACTTGAAGACTAAGCCCAGCACACTGGTGCTCACCATCTTTCAAGAATCAATGCAGTAGCCCAACAGAGCTCAAGGAGTTGATGGACCAAGTCAAGACATTGGTACCTTCGAAGATCTAAACCAAGTAGATCATTCAAAATTGTGGAAAAGAAGTCTATATTGAAGATTCCAAGATATTTCCCAAAATGTTAAGTCTTAAAGCAGTTACCCTGCTGTAAGCACCGCTTTTTAAACCCTATGATGAAAGCAATTTTGAGCTCTTCGAACTGCCAACCGAAGCAAGCGCTAGTACTCGTTGACGAACGAAATAGATCCCCGGAGCCATAACTCACCCCACTCGCATCTCAGGAACACAAGGTTGACACCCTCGGCCTTGTGGCAAAGTTCTTTTCCTTCATAGAGCCATACGATTCCCACCTTAGAAGCCAAGGACGATATGGTCCTCATTACAGTAACAAAGTCCATACAGTCTCCACCCATGAATCGTACGGTCCTCCCATGTGTGTCAATACAATCCTTATCTTTATCCTCCACATGTCAAAAAAAATCAAACAAGTTATAACACCCGTACGGGCCTTTCTTCAACCGTATGGGCCTTTTAAAACCCAGTCTGATATCCAGATCTAAATCTCAGACGGGGATTGTCAAGGATCGTACGGTATCTGCAGGGGACCATACGGTCTCCACCTAATTCTATATAAGGAGGTCGAAATCTCCATTCAATTCACCTACAACCACTTTCATTCCTCTTTCTCTTACACAGTTCTAGGCAAATCTAAGTCCCGAAGTTGTCCCCAAAGAAAAGAATGCTTAGTCTCGGGCCTCAAACATCCATTTTCCCTCGCAAATACCACCATCTCCGAAAAGTCCTCACGAGACCTAAAATCTCCCCAATACCCCTTTTTACCCAAACTACTACTTGTTAGGCCACGTCCACTTTTACGAGTCTAGGTCCCAATACAGCTCTCCACCCCACAAAAGAGTGCACATAATCCTCATAGAAAGTTTCAAGTCCAATGGATTCCCCCGAAATCCCCTGTCTCAATCAGTAGGAATACGCATGACGCACCTCTGACCTTGAAGTTCTGTCCGCTCAACTCCGTTCTTGACGAGTAATATATAGCTTGTAAGGATGCCACTGGTACGCAATGAGGGTAAGCTTCTGAGGTTTTTACCGTGTTCACCTTACGGTTTACCGTACAAATGTTTGTACATTTAGATACTTCTATGTGAGAGCCGTAAATATAAGAAAATAATGAGATATGTTGCATTAAAGATCCTCTAGGACCTAGAATGTTAGAGCTAATAAGTTGTATCCACGAACGTATATGGAATATCTAGTTTTTAAAAACAATCGGTTCATAGCCGGTTAACGCATTTTTTCGATCATTCGGGTGGAGACTCTAGTCAAAGAAGGCTAAAGCCGCTATGAGCGTCCATTTTCACTCACACCTACTGTACGAAAATCATTTCCTAATTTATCACGGAAATGGCAATTTTTAGAAGGGTACCTTATGTTTTCAGAAAGAAAAGGTAAACTATTTGGAATTGGAGGAAATTCAATCATGACACTTGCAATATCAAAACTATGAATAGACACGGGTGTTCCAAAAAAATTAGTGTCAAGAAAATGCTTAGATTGTGAAGCTTTAAGGTCGATAAGTTCTTTATGATTTGCATCAAGAAAGTGAAATCATAAAAAAATTTAACTGTTGAATTGCATCTAGTGCAGCTAGGTGTCTTGCAACAAATTCACCATGTACAGAAGTTCCAGTAAAACTAATAATATCTTTAGAGGAACCAGAACTTACTCTAGTAAAGTGAACAGTGCACACCCATAATATTTGTTTATCACACCTATGTTTATATGTCGGTGGAGTATAACCAATGTTATTAAGTATCTTTGGCAAGTAATCAGCAGCTGATAGCAAAATAGTGAACATCTGAAAATAAAAAAACAACTATCGTTAGTTACAATAAACAAGAATATTAACGTACATCTCAAAGTTTTGTAAAAAATAAAATAAAATCAAATAGCTTTTTCTTTTTTCTTAGTAGAGATGTTTGAATTGTAGTTGTGCACTTGGAAAATAAGGCCCTGTTCTTTTGAACTGAAAAAAGTAGAACTGTTCTGAACTGAACTGAACTTAATTTTGCTGAACTGAACTGAACTTAATTTTGCTAAACTGAACTGATTTTAAAAAATAAATACTAAAACTAAATTTAACAAAATAATAATAATAATATTGCATTATAAATAATAACTATAATAACAAATTAAAATTAAGATAATAATAATAATAATAATAATAATAATAATAATAAAATCACGTCATGCAATAGCCGCCTTAAATACTCTTGGATATTTGTTACCAATTAGAGAATATAGAATTAAATGTCATATACCAATCGAGGGTTGGCGCAGTGGTAGCATGGGGTTGCGCTTGGTAGGGAGGTCTGCGGACCGATCCCCCACAACTGCGACTGGAAGGGGTTTAAATACCATAATCCTTGGACCCCCCCCCCCCCCCCCCGAATCCGGATTATTCGGCCCAATGTGGTTCGGAAACCGGATGGAAAACTAAAAGAATTAAATATCATATGCCAGAGTTTAGGAGTGAAAAACGTAGGGGAATGGAAGAACGTTACAATGATTTTCATTGATCATTGAGAATTAATGTAGAAATGACGTTTGTATAGTTAAAAAAAGATGGAAAGTGCTCTACAATATGCTTTAAGTGTCATAAAAGTATCAAATGTCGATTATTGTTTCTACTTTCACACTTTATGCACGTTTGGAATACCAATTATACAATATGGTCTTAATGTTAATGGAAGGGTAGATTCAAATATGTTTAATATAGATCATAAAACCGCCATGTTTGTAGTGCAAAATGCTATATCACAATAAATTTAGGAATTACATGGTGCAAATGATGATTATGATGATGAGATCATGTATCTAAGTTGAAAACTGATAATTTAAGTTTTTAGAGAAACTTAATTTTTCAGAGTCAAATTTCTTCAGAATCAGAGGCAAGCTTAGTCAAGTAGCCTTTGAGAGAAATTCTGCCTTATTGCAGTTTAACTGCTTTCTGCAACAGAAGCTCTGAGTTAGAGAACTTCTGGACAGTCTTCTGAACAAAGACAATGATATAAAGAGTAAATTTGTTTCAGCACTAAACGAGAGCAATTACACAGAAGCAAAATAACAAGTATAAGGAAGGGAGAAAGAGATTCAGGAGGTCCTGATGAACAGTTTGATTTATCCAGGTTCACCACAGAAGTCCTGTGACTACGTCCTGTCCTCTGTGATCGCAGTCACCAGAGATTTTAAATCCACTATTCAGAACTTTTATGGCAAGTTCAGAAGCTCATTTACATCAACAGAACTTAAGCTAATTTCTGACTTAGTTCTGACTAGCCTAAAATGAGTTAAAAGATTTCCACCAGAACAACAACAATCCTGTTTTCTAGAATTCTCACCCAACTCAAACCTTAACTAGATTTCTCTCAAAATCTAACTGAATATCACAAACGATATCCGTTTACAAGATTCCTATTATGAACTTGTGTTTTCTTCACTCTCTCACTAATACAAAGTCTAAAACTAAGAAAGTTTGAGAATGGAAAATGGTTGCTCCGTTTTGCTCGTTAAAACAGTGCGTTGAGATTTTAGCTCGATAATCGCGTGTATAGATGCAATGGAGCTTGGCTACTATTTATAGTGCTTTGTAGATGACCGTTGTTTGAATTTGAATCTTCAATTGATCACATCAGTTTGTTGTAGCCGTTAATCTGTCATTTCTTCAAACGGTCTTCAAACATTTTGATTCCGTTAACCTTCTTCTTTAACTAAATCCGGTATGTGATTTGAAATCAAAGATAAGGTTAACTGGAAATTTGCATGAGAACAATGTTTATTGTTAAATAAACTTCAAATACCAATGTTCATTGCTTAAATAATGACCTAATAGTGTATATATATTGTATAAAATAAATATCACATCAAAATGTTACATTATTACACTATAAAAAATATTAAAAAATGACATAAATTTTGTATTTCAAGAGTAGTTAATATGACATGTATTTATGAGGATATATCATTATGAGGATATATCATAACCACTTGTAAATTATTATATTTTAAATGCTAAATATCAATGTAATATTGCTTCCATGAGGATGTACTCCAATGTGAATGGATGGACCTTGGTAGATTAACATAGGTTTGCATATATCAAATTAGTCATTTCTTCATCACTGCTGCTTTCAATTGGATTTCCAATTGATAGTGGTCATTTCTATTCTCTTTTAAAGTATTTTTGGTACCGGTATGAATGAAATAGTAACTCGGTGTAAGGACATGCATGATAAAAGCAATTGTACGACATTGAAACTTAATTGCAAATTATTTAAGGAAATGGTTCACATTGAACATTTTAAAGCAAATTGTTTATGGATAAAACACGACTGGAAGAAAATTAAACACGATTGAGAATAGCTGCCCGAATAATCAACAATTGTAAGCCTTTGATTACGATATATCAAAGACAGTTTGATACATTGAGCAATGGATGTATAATCGACAGTTGTAACTCTTTATCCTCAGATTGACCAATATTGATTATAGTTCTCAAAGAAACCCCCACTATTCAATAATTACTACAATGTTGAGCTGATTTAACAAATTGAACCAAACTAAGCTAAATAACCACATTCTTTGTTGAATAGGTTAGACAGCTACAATCCGCCACTTTGACATTGGCCCGATTTTCAAAATGAGAGGAGTGAGATGAATTTCTGAGAAAATAATGCAAGTAAGTCAAGAAAGTGATGCAAAATAATCCAGATGTGCTCATAAGTCATAAGTGCATATTAAAAGCTAATAGGCAGAGCACGAATAAAATGTATATCAAAATTTAAACCACCTTTCGATAATAAGATAACAAATTCTTAATTAAATAAATCACAAATAGAAATAAAGAAAAAAAAAAGTACAATCATTTGGATTGAAGAGAGCACCAAAAAAACAAATATGTATAGTCCAAGTTAGCATGAAAAATACACAACACTACTCTCAAACCATCCAAACCATATATAATGCTAGTTACAACATTTCACTATATAAATCCTCAATTTCACGCCTGTTCAGTTAAAGCATATGACTCTAGTAATTTTCAATCACTATACTCATGCACAGTCCACAAAGCATAGTCAAACTTTAATTTTACTACACCATCCATGTGTATATTAAAAAGAAAAACATTAGGGCACCTCCCGAAATAAAAGTTAAGTTAATATTATGTTTAATTGGATTCTTCAGCAACGTTAGAAGTCTGCAAGAATTAAAAGAAAAGGTTAATTCCAGGCGATTAATGGCGGATCTGTACCTCGTGTCAACATGAACGCTTAAAATCTATTAAACAAGAACATAATACCATACAAAACTTAATATCTTGAGAAGGCAAAGCACCGGTTAAAGGGAAAAGATAAAAAGCAAAATGACATTTTCCTGCTAGGTAGGGGAAAAGCAAGTTAGCATCTCAAGGCAACATCTTTCCAAGACAGTCGCCAAATACATTGTAGGTTAGGCCTGTATATCTCCCCCAATTTGAGTGAATGAAAAGATAAAAATGAAGAAATTGTAATTTAATCCGTGTAATACAGTTTTTGCAAGATAGGCAGGCATTCATTGCAATGACAGATTCAGTTCAGATCCAATTAAACCCAAATAATCTATAGAACTAACCATGACTTGAAGGAAAAAAGGATGATAGACGGTAATTCCATATGCAGTTGCAGATGTAAAACGAATTTATCCTAAATAGAACAATTTTCTCAGTAACCGACAACATAGTTAAAATCCTATACAATTAATCTGCAGCGGAGAATAATACCTTCGACAACGTAGTAGCAGTGAAAGCCATGGAACATGTAAAAAAAGACAATTTTTAAAGACGAAACAATAAATAAACATTCATGTTGAGCAAGAAATATTAACTATATTTAATGACTTGGAAGGTAAATTTACATGGTGTGTAACACATTGTAAAACAGCAAACGATCTACTGCAACACAGAATAGCACCAAGACTCTGAAAAAGTTGCGAGCCAGATCATACTAACAACTGAGTAGTTCCAAGTTGCGATTCATCAACAAAGCAAAGGAAGAAAAAACAACAATCAGTACGAAACCAAACATGAGAGTTCAGAGATAGGAAAAACGCTTTAAAAAAAACCTAGACATCAATAGCGACATGGACTGGCCCATCACCAAATCCGGCGTAGAACATCCAGTTCCAAACATGCCTGCATACAGGAAAGTTTAGATACAATGGTCAACATACTTAAACACCTGAATGAAGTAAAAAAAAAAAGGAAAGTTGATATTACATGGTCTCACCATGTAGCAGAGCATAAGCAGTATAACGGAACGCGAAATCACAATCCGCTTGTCCATGGTTGTGGCTGTAATACGATGCAAACCGCAGGCATCTACCGAAGATGGAGACCCATAAAGGTACAAAATAACATGAGTTATTTGTAGAAACAAATGACACAGGATGAGTAACTTCAATAAAAAGAAAATTTCATTCCAAATGCATAATAACCAAAAATAGCATCCAATGCACAAAAGTGTAAGCAAAGCAACGCGTTCCCTGTATTTGTCTAACAAATAAACAGATCAACTTAAACGTTATCAGATCAAAAGAATTCATAAGGGTAAAATAGAAAGTAACAACAGTTACATTCGGGCATGCAATAGCAAAGCAGACAAATTAGTAAAATGCTGAGAACGTCACCGAATTAGCCACCAGGAACAACGTCATGCGTCAGTTCAAGGCATTTTGATCAGCACATCATAGTTGCCAAACGTGCTTACAGTCCATGAACCTGTTCATCCCGATATGCGAACAAAAAACTTAATATTTGTAAAATGTACATGCATAGAGTAAATGTAGAGAAATGGTAGTTGAGTTTCATCAATGATATAGCCATGCAATTTTGGTATTAAGGCTCTTCCCCTTTGAAGGTGTACGATAATGTAATGGCTGCATTGTGCCAAATAGTTGAGTTTCATCAATGATATAGTCATACATTTAGAACCCCAATTCTTGTTCATTGTGCCAAATAGTTCAAGTATAGACAAATCAGCAGCTCTTCAATAACTCAACCCCAGAAATATACAACATTATCTAATTAATGCAATGTCTAATTACTTGATCAAGAGATTGCTTCTTCTTTTTAGCTCTCAGTAAGATGAGTAGAGAATCCTGTAACATAACTTCGCACCTAGATCCAGCCAAATAAATATTATGTTTAAGCTGTGGGAGAATGTGAAACCGAAATCATATCAGCAATAAAGAACATTTGTGAAACAAAAACGGCAAAACACATATTTGAGCCCTTGAACTTTATTGATTTTAAGGATCATGTCCCTAATCATTTATTTTTCCACATTAAGCCCTTGATCATTTAATTCTTTATTGATTAAGCCCTTTTTTAACACCTCCATCCAAATTGAATCAAATCAAATAAAGAAAGAAATATAAGGGACCAAAACGAATATCTTTCACTAAACCTCCTCATTCTCTAGAACTCAACATGCGATCAACCTCCAAAAAAGATGGTTATTCTACTGGAAAAAAAGACACTTCTTAATCATATTATTCTCAAACATTGTACATTTATATCTCATGTTCATGTAGGATGTATTTACATGATCGTATTATGTAAGAGGAAAAAAGCTTCGAAATATCGATTTAAAATTGTACTCTCAAGTCACATCTCATGAGTGGTCCAAAAGTCTCATCCGAATTTTCCAATTTAAGCAACTCTCTGTCCTTCTTCAACAATCAATTAACACATTTTACTGAATAATGCAATTTAGTTCCCGATACTAGCAAAAACTATTGTTGTTGCAACTTTCATGAAAAAATTGCATTTACAAAACAACTCAAAGGAAGAAGAATCACATATATTTTTAGGGTTGCATTGTTAATTTTACATGAGAAATATTTTGGATAATACTTACTTTAGTCCTTTATGTTTGTTTATTTATTTAATTTGGTTCAATTTGGATGAAGGTGCTAAAAAAGGGCTTGATCAATAAAGGATTAAATGATTAAGGGCTTAATGTGGAAAAATAAATAATTAATGGCCTAATCCTTAAAACTGATAAAGTTCAGGGGTTTAAATATGTGTTTTGCAACAAAAACTAACAAATCAACATTGTACGCTTGGGGTATTACATAATTGCAAAGTGGCATATTCGTAAAATGAAATTCTAGAATTGTAACGGAATGCAAAAGGCAGTAAAAAAACTGTCTCATATTTCTAATGGTTTGCTCGGTGGAAGTAATCCACAAATCATATTTGTGGTAGCAACATAGGATAGGTAGGTAAATAAATTAATCTCATTAGTAAATATTTCTAAGATCCCATCTTTGAGACAGCTAGTAACAAATCTGCAATGAAAACACTATTAGCTCTTGTAGAAAACTATGTCGCATATCTCTTCTCTTAAAAAAAAAAGCATGTCTAGTTCTAAAAAAAAATTAAAATTATCAAACGCTGAAATTTAGATCGGTCATTCCGGCATTAAAAGTAGGATGTGGACATTTTTCTGTAGTTAAACGATAAGTCAAGCTTGAGGACCGCATTGAGATGAAATTACAATGGAGGACATACAATAACGAGGTCGTTTGTATTTCTGGGGATGTACTTAAATGTTAGTGGCCGGAATCTTTCACAACAGCGACCGTGAGAAGTTTAAATACCATAATCTTTAAACCCACTCCGAGTCGGCTCAATGCGGTTCGAAAACAAGATGAAAAAAAAAAAACCATTAATAAAATATAAGGATAATTTTGTTAGTGTTTTGAATTGAATTTTAATTACTTCCTCTTTACTCTGATTCTCTTTTGAAGCTCTCCATAAATGTTGTCTCGCCCTTTTGTTTAATTTTATTTTATATGGGTTCCTGCCTCTGCTTGAGAATGGACAGACGGAAGGGCTGGTGGAGTCAAGGAGAAGCTGCTCTGTAAATTGTAGATGAGATGTACAAAAGGTGTTGGTTGGGCGGGTTCCATCTTGCCTCTGCTTTTAAAACATACCAGAATCAACTTAGCAAGTGGAGGAAGAAGATATACCATCCCTTGTCTTAAATCTTAACTCCATCATACAATTACTTGTGTCTTTGGTAAAGAATCATGGTATATTTTACATCACTAACTAAGCTATTAGGAGTAGTGTGTTCCTTAAAGAAGCTTATGATGGTTCACGTTTGATTGATAAATGCCCTTTGTTGTTGTTTCATGAGGAGTTTCTCGTTAAGAATTGAGATTTTTTTTATATATATATGTACATGTTTAAAATTAGTCCTCTGGTGTCAGATTTCTGTATTCGCCATTGGCTAGAAATTTTACTTATAGTAATTGGTGAGAAATCCTCGAGATGCATTCAGATTTGAAGTAAGTATCTGAGACTTCCGAGCAAATGAATAGATTGCAAGCTCATCATTCTTGTTTGTTTCAATGGCCAACCAAAGTTTTTCGTTTAACACCTGGATTGCAACGTCTAAGAGGCATAGATATCAAACACTAGCTAACCGTAATACAAACTATTTATAAATGAGAAAAATACAGAATACGAAAAAACTCACCGTACAAATCACAAACAATCAAAGCCATGAGTAAATCAACAGCTCGAGTATTTTCTAAACGATCTTTGGTAAATGAATAAAGCATTCGAACTATTTCACCATATCCGTTCAGAGCAGCAGCTTGAATCGGTAGGTTACCTGCTCTTTCTTCAAGGAAAGGTACAAAATTGTTCTTCAACAGCATAATTTTTGCAATTTCAGTATTTCCTCGTGCAGCCGCATAGTAAAATGCAGTAAGACTGTGATTGGTTAGAACCGTTGCATCGTATTACGTCAACAAAATCCACAAGCTGTCGTATAAATTCAGTGTGATCAGCCGCAGTTGCTATATGAAGTACATTACATGTGCAGGCAACAGTCATATAGTGTTTTTTTAAATAAACACTCAAAGATGCCTCTAAAAATAAAAAAACTTAACTATTTTTGTCTCATGAATTATATATATTCAAACTTTTCCAAGATCGTACGAGGAATGTCAGCTTTGAACGAGTGAACGAGTGTCACTGTTGTCATCGATGATGCTAAAAGAAATAGCCACTAAGACACGTGAACTAATCAGGACATAGATAAAGCGTGTGTTTTGGCACGTGGAACAACGCTACCTAGCTCATAACCGCCACTACTAACGCAGCAAATACAGTATGACACGTGTTTAGGGAAAACTTTAATTTACTATAGAAGGACACTTTCTTAGCTCAATGAGGTAATTCACCTTTCCTTTTTACGCAGGCAACTGACGTTCTCCGTTCATCTCTAACCTGATCGTGGAGTATAAAATTGTATCCTCATTTACAGCAGGAGGTTAACGGTATATTTTTATTAGTATTGTTACCTGATGCAATTTCATTTTCCATTTTCTGAGGGACATACATTTCTTTCTCTTCTCTGTCAAAACCTCTACTTTGACTTCTTTCCTGCAATTAATCACATTATCATCGTCTTAATTCACCGTGCATTAAGCAAAAACAAAATTATTACCTTATTTTCACCGTTAACGGTAACAAAAATTCAACATTGTTGTTGATTCAGTACTGTCTAACTTAAAGTCTGCAAAAAAAAAAGAAAAAGTTAAAAGTAGTTTATGAGCATTGGAGCTATCTATAATAAGATTACAGTAAAAGATTCAAATATTTTACTGCTAAGATTGTAACTTCTGCTGGTGGTTGATCTTGATCTTGTGCTTCGACGTCATTTTCAGCCATTTGATCTTTTTTGGTACTCATTGAATTACTAAGAATTGTTATAAAAGGGAAGAGAAAATAGTCTGAAGATTTAAGAGCAGAATGAATGACAATCAGAAGTCAGAACTTAACAGTGGCACATAAATAACATTTTGGATCCAAAGCGTTGACTTCAATTTATTTATAAATAATGTGATGTGATCCTATAACTCATGTAGTCATTGAAGCTTAGACCTTAAATATATGTTTAAACTTTTACATTAATTGGTAATGAATGCATTTTTGGCGGACTAATCAAACTTCTTCTTTAGATCTCGAACGAAAAACCTATGACGCCTAAACTGTAAAAAGGACATGGGAGTAGTGCGAAAAATTTGGAAAAAGAGAGGCAAGTGCAGGCGAGCGACCAAAACAATAGGGACCAAAGCAACAGCAGCTACAGGATAAGCAAACTGAAGCTTCTTGTGTCTGAAGATAACAAAAAAAGCTGCAATAGAAGCTACCATCATAGCTAGAATTGAGGTGAAAAGCGAAATGAGTCTGAAAAGCAACTTGAATGGCAACGATTTGTAGAATTCACATATCGAATATCGAGAAGTGAGAATTGACAAGAAGAACAAGATTGAAGATGCTGAAAAAATTAAAGTGATTGCATCCGAGATGACAAAAATTTGGAACCAAATGTTGTCAAGAAGAACAGGGATTCCGGTGTCTTGTCCATTACCACCCGGTACACTAAATATTCCTGTAAAAGCAACCGCGGCTATTAGTGCTGCTACTAGCATGCACGAGTCTGAGGTCTTTGTCAACCATTTTTCTCCTTCTTTTCTTAACTCTTCATGTTCGTCTTCAAATAATTGTTGTGGTGTTTTACGATCATTGTTTTTCGCTGCTATATGCTCTGCCCCGACCACTTTCTTGACTTCCTGGTAGAAAAAAAATTGAAAATTGTATGTTAACATGTAAATTTTGAGCTTAAGGTACAAATTGTGTGTTATCATTTCAGTAAACCACAAAATCTGAAAGCTCTAAGAATAGTCTTTAACGGGCTAAATACATCACGAGTCTCCTGAATTGGATGCAATGAACTTTGACTCATTATCCCTTGAACGTACTTACATTGACATATTGACCCCCTAAACTTACTTAACTCGGGATGCTAGTCCCATGATTTTGCTAAAAATGGCGTATTGATCCCATAAATTTGACTTAACTTGTGTGTGTTTCATAATTGTCTAATTCTCCATTTACTCTGTCACGTAGCAATGACGGATCAATCTTATATAAACTGTTAATATAACAAGGAATAAAACATTACCTCAAACCAGAGCCACTCGCGCTGCAATTGAAGAGCTGCGCCAGGGACAACTTGAAGTCCAGTAAATGGTAATTTAGCAGCCAAATGCAGAATGTTATTATTACCTTGCTTATCTTTCACCAGTCTTATCATATTTTTGATAGATTTCGTCTCGTGAACCATATTGTAAATGTCTACTCTGCGATGCAGAACAGCAATATGAAAAATAGTGTAATTGTCGTTATCCAGTTCAAATGCTATTTCTGGGTGTGAATGTAAAACTGTGCTTATGTACTCATAGTTCCCGCGCTTTGCTGCTATAAATAGTGATACTTGGATATACTTTTGGATTTTTTTGTTCACTACCGACGCAGCCAGCTCCAAAAGCAGCTTGAGTAGTTCTATTCCTTGGTTCCTCAATATTTTTTTCCTTCTTTCTGAAACTGAAGTTGAGAAATCTCAAAAAGAGAAAAGAAGAAAAACGTCTCACCCTTAGTTATTCCGTAACTAAAGCAAAAATATCAAATCAAAACTTTTCGTTTAAATGAAATTGTACTCACAGTAATTGCTAAGAAACCCTGAAGATGCATATAGATTTGAAGTAAGTATCTGCGGCTTCCGAGCAAATGACGCGATTACAGGCTCATCTTTCTTGTCTCTTTCAATGGCCAACCAAAGCTTCTCGTTCAACACCCGGATTGCAATGTCTAGGAGGCCACAAAAACATCAGATAGTAAGTGTTTCAGCTTAAACTGAGCATGATTCATAAATGAGAAAACAAGAACTGAAAACTCACCGAACAAATCACAATCAATCAAAGCCATGAGTAAACCAACACCATCATAATAAGCCAAATGATCCTTGGTATATGAATAGAGTAAACGGACTAATTCGCTATGTCCATTGAGAGCAGCAGTTTCAATGGGTAAGATACGTCCTCCTGAACCTCGAATGAGAACAACATGCGGGTTCTTTGATATCATAATCTTTGCAATTGCACTACTTCCTCGAGTAGCAGCATAGTGAAATGCAGTATCGTGGCCATACGTTTCAACTGCTACATCATCTTCATTCATGAAATGAACTAGATGGTATACAAATTCAGTGTGATCAGCTGCAGTTGCTTGGTGAAGAGCAGTTTCGCCTATATTATTGAGTTTTGTTGTTGGTGCAATTTGTTTTGGATATTTTTTGAATACTTCTTCAGCTTTTTTCCAGTCTCCACTTATTGCTGCTTTATACAAATCCTTTCTTCTATTCCTTGTTTCTGCCAAATTCACAATTTTATTCTTTTTTTTAGAAATCTTTTTTTTTTCTTTTGGATTTGGATTCGAACCCACATTCTCGTTTTCGGAGTGTGGAAACTACTAAAGTTTATCCAAAAGATATTAGCAAATAGATAGTTGCAAAAATTTTAAAATATAGAGAAATGTACAAATTTAGATGTATCAAGACCCCATAGAGGAAATTATGGAATAAAACACTTTATATGTACTTCCTACTATAGATGTATTTTGCTAAAATTTAGTTTGCAGAATAGAATGCAATACAACATAATGAGGGTCAGCCCTGAGCCTAGACTTAGAGGGTAACGAACTTGGGCCCAGAGAAAAACAGAGGCCCAAATGTTTTCCAAACTCTATAAATACTATGGACTCAAAACAATTTTTATTTTTTTTTATAGGCAGAGGATAATTCATATTAAATTTTGGTGGCTTAATTAATGAGTATAAATTATTCCAGTTCCGCTCGCCTATACCTTAATGATAAAATTATATTTTTGATAAAAATTTGTGTTTTTTATTATACTCTAAATAGTTCTCGTATGAAACCGTCGTTCTTTATATTTTCGATAATTACTATAATCCAACGTCATTCTATTTTTTTTATTTTTTAATGCTTAATAACTAAATATAATTGAGTAATTAGGTTGTATGTGAGCGTGGTTGTAATTACACACTAAACAATAATTTAGTGGTTATTCTACTTCGGAAAAAAGAATGAGTACGTGTTTGAAAACAATAATCTAAAGCAACCATGTGGAGTACGTGGGTCATGCATAAAAAGGCAAACCTGTTGTATGGCATAAGAAATGTCAAGACGAGTAAGTGTCAGATATTAAAGTGCACCCGCTAGACTTCGATATTCGGTGGGATCGTGATACGGAGACTCGGAAGGATACCTTTCCATGCTTTAACAAGCCAGCTACGCACCTTGCTCTTCAGTTCTTTGATTTGGGAATAAGTTAAGGTGAACAAAAGACGTATGATTTGAGAAAGTAAGATCTTTCATTTAAACATAAATTTAAATTAAATTTAGTCTTTTATACTATTTCATTTAAACATTAAGATGTAAATTAAATTTAAAAATCATATAAGATTTTGTTATGTATTAAAACTTAAAATGTCACAGATTACAAAATTATATATTTCAATTAATAAATTGAATCAAATTGAACTTCGATCAGACACCATTTTATTAAACTGGTACCTTTATCGGCCTAATAACCGAACTGGTTTTGAAAATCATGTTGTTAGTCAAATTCATATATTTATTAAGTATGTAAATCACATATTCATGAAGAAACATTACCCAACAATTTAAGAAAGAGGAGAAATACAAATACTTACTCACTATACAATGCCATTGACTTGGTCTCAGAAAAGTCATTTCACATCTGCTATTGAAATTTGTGGCCTCATCATCTAACTCTCTCACTACTTGGAACCTTCTGCTTCTTTTCTCAGCATCATCATGTTTCTGAGTTTAACCATCGGATTGTATCGTGACTCCAAGGTAGCTCAATTCTGTTTTGCAGCATAACCAACCTGCCATTTCAATAGCGTTTTCTAATTTCTTACTAAACACCAAATTAACTGCTTTTTAAAAAGCAGCTGCGAAACGGAGAAACAAACGTCACTATGGGTAACTGCTTCTCCGTTTCCGTGAGCCTGGATAATTTATGCATCACCTGCTATGATCGCACCAAGGGAGAGGTCATGTACATCTCTGAATTCCACACCAATCTTCATAATCTCAAAACTTGCCGAGATGAACTATTTGCATCCAAGAATGACATGAACACCAGACTCCAATCCCAGGAAGCTCCCCAGATGAAGCGTCTTCAAGTAGTTGATCACTGGCTCAACTCCACTGATCGAAAGCTCCATGAAGCTGATGAATTAATCGTTCAAGGTGAAAATGAGATTGCCAAGAAGTCATGCTGTTGCTGCAAGAACAGCGTGTTTTCATACAACATGGGTAGAAGTTTTGTTGATATGAAGATGGCACTTGAGGATCAGAAGCAAAGAGGAGAGCAGTTTGATAAGTTGGTTGAAGAGGTATTGAAAGAACCGCGGTACATTACGCAATTGAAGCAGGATCTTAAAGATTTGGAGGCTGCAAAACACGATTTAGTGGCTACGAACCAGGATGTGATGCGTAGAGTAGTGAATCAGGAAGGTGGCAGAATGAGGCGGCTGGAACGAGTTCGAGTTTGGATGTTACAGCTGGAAAGTTTGGTTCTTGAAGTAGATGAGCTGCTCGGAAATGGTCCTGAAGAAATTGAGAAATGGCAAGTTCAAGAGTTTCCTGATCCGGGATTTGGGAAGACGGTTTCCCGCGCGTTGGAACATGTGAAAAGGCTAAGAAGTGATGGGGATTTTGATCAAGTCGTTGAAGCTGCGGACTCTGTGTATTTAACCCGGGTTGAAGATAATGTCGAACGTTTAAGAACAGCAACGCGGTCTCTTTCGGGATTGAAGGAGGATGTGATGAGGCAAGTTCGATCTGAGGAAGAAATACACCAAAAGAAGCGGTTGAAACAGGTTCAGGTTTGGCACAAAACTGCAGCATCTAAAATAACTGCTGCTGATCAAATGTTGCTTGAAGAAGCTCCTCGAGAAATTGAGAAACTCCGCCTTGGGGATTCTTCCAGCGACTTTGGGGAAAGGGTAGAGAAAATGCTGAAAGATGTGGAAGATCAAAGGAATGACGGACGTTTCACTGAAGTAACTGCTCCAGCACTTCCTGAAGCAGTAGTTGAAATTGGATGCGATCGAACCGTGGGATTGCAGACCAAGTTAGACGAGGTGTGGAGTACGCTGATGAAGCCTGAAGTTGGAGTTCTGGGCTTATATGGTCTCGGAGGAGTTGGCAAAACCACTCTTTTGACACACATTAATGATAAATTCGTTAGCACGCAAAATGATTTCGATTTCGTGATATGGATTGTGGTGTCGAAGGAATTTTCGCTGGGTAAGATTCAAGAACAGATTGGGGAAAGGATAGGCATTGCTGTAAATGATTGGAGGAAAAAGGATATCAGGGAAAAAGCTAGAGATATAAGCAACCTTTTGCGGAAAAAGAAGTTCGTATTGTTGTTGGATGATTTATGGGAGAAAGTCCTTCTGGAAAAGGCTGGGGTACCTGTTCCTACCGGACAAAATGGCTGTAAGATAGTTCTCACAACACGATCTGAGTTGGTCTGCAGTTTGATGGATGCCCGAAATAGGACTAAGGTGAAGACTTTGCCCCCAGCCCAAGCATGGATATTGTTCGAGGACAATGTTGGAAAAAACACCCTTTCTGCTGATCCAGCTATTCGTGGTCTTGCAGAATCCGTCGCTGAAGAGTGCAAGGGTCTGCCTCTGGCACTCATTGTTGTGGCTCGTGCTATGGCTTGCAGCAAGACAGCTGAAGAATGGAGATATGCTCTTCAAGACTTGCAGATATCTGCTTCGGATATAGAGGGACTCAAGGATGAAGTATTTCTTCGATTAAAACTCAGTTACGACAGATTGCCAGATGACAAATTCAGACCTTGTTTCATGTACTGTGCCCTGTTCCCTGAAGACTTCAGAATTTACAAAGATGATTTGATAGACTATTTTGTTTCTGAAAAGTTTGAAGATGATGACTATGCTCAATGTATTACTCGGGCTAAGGCGCATAAGGTTCTTCGTCACCTTATCAATGTATGTTTATTGGAGGAAGAAGGCAAATATGTAAAAATGCATGATATGATCCGCGATATGGCTTTGTGGATATCGCGTGATCTTGAAAGGGCAAAATATAGCTACTTGGTTGAGGCTGGTAGACAACTGACTAAGGCGCCAGACGTTGAAAAATGGAAAGGGGTTAAAAGAAGTTCATTGATGGAAAATTCCATTCGGGATCTACCAAAGGTTGACGTATGCCCTGATCTCCGGACTTTGCTTCTATGTGGCAATCATCGTTTGCACGAGATTAATGGCAGCATCTTCCATTTTTCTCGTACACTAACAGTTCTTAATCTGTCCAACACTCGACTCCACACGTTGCCATCAGGTATTACAGAATTACACTCGCTGCAATATCTTAATTTATCACGTACGTGGATACAACAGTTGCCACTGGAGTTGAAAATGCTGACGAAATTGATATATTTGAACTTGGAGCATAATGATTTACTCGGTATGATCCCGAAGGAAGTTATATCTAGTTTCTTATCTCTACAAGTTCTGAAAATGTTTCGATCTGGTTTTTTCTATGAGGGAGGGGATGATAATATATTCAGTGACAGCAAAGTGCATATAGAAGAAATGCAGCACCTGAAGCATCTGAATGTGGTGAGCGTCACAATACGTTCTGCTGATGCTCTCCGGCTCTATTTCACTTCTGAGAAGGTACAAAATTGCACTCGAGCTCTGTCTCTTGAGTGTTTAGATGAAGCAAAGTCGATCGAGTTTTCACCAACAGAGAAAATGGACCAATTGGAGTCATTACAAATCAGTGCAGGTGAACATTTGGAACAGATTAATTTCAGTATGTTCTACAACTACAGCAGTCTGCGCGAAGTGGTTGTGGAGTACTGTCCTCGTTTATTGAACTTGAATTGGCTTTCTTGGGCCCCAAACTTGACAGTCCTAAAGGTTGTAGTGTGCGAGAAAATTCTAGAAATTATCAGCTTCGGTGTGGATGAAAATCTGACTGCATTTTCCAAACTCCAAGTTCTGGAATTGGAGGGTTTGCCACAGCTGAAAACCATATTTCGCGAAGGTCTATGGTTGCCATCGATAAGGAGGGTGAAGGTGCTTGATTGTCCAATGCTAAAGAAGATTCCACTGAACCTGGAGATCATCAAGGTACGTAAAATTATCATTGAAGCAGAAGAACATTGGTGGAAGGATTTGGAATGGAACAATACAAGTACCACAGATGCTTCATTCCAATCGGCATTGAGAAGTTATCCGCCAAGAACAAGAATTCGTCTAGCAGCACATCATTATTTTGATCTGTGGAGCTCAATTTATTCTTGATTCTTGTAAAGCCGTGTTTTAATACATTTCTATATTGTCCGCTCTACATGTGTTGACCAGATTGTTACAATTGTAGCGTTTGTTTCAGTAGTTTTGTTGCTCATTTTCTTTCCACAGTTTTGTTCTACCAGCTGGGTTTTCAATTATACTTGCAAGTGTTGTTTCATTGCTCTTTGAAAAAATTGTTGTAATATGAACGATTTGTAGTTTGATTCGAATACCGAAAGAAAAATATTGTGGATGTTTAGTTTGATCACAAACTTGTTAAAAGATCATGTAAAAAAGACAATTATAAGTAAAGCTGCATAAAACAAATTTAACTCAAGAACTTCTAAATTTGCATACATAAAACATTACATGAAATAGATTTCTACTTTGAATTAATTAGAAACATAGTTGAGTAAATAGTTATATTATAATGATAACAATAGGTGAAAGAGCAAAACAGGTAACCCAAAATGAGGTATGGTAGCCCTCTCCTATCCTACCCTGTCCTATCCTATGGAAGTTTAGCAAATCTGAGTAGATGCTAAAATACCAATTGCCTAACATATCTACTAAAACATGTTTAAGCATCAAAAGATGATATAACAAAATATTGACATGTTTTAAGCTTTCTGCTTCACTTCAGTTAGTAATATATATATATATATATATATATATATATATATATATAAACATGATTTTCTGTTCAAGTGCCCATAATTTCTTGGCATGTCCATCAACCAAATAGTATCTTGATGCAGCTTCCTTTCCTTTTATCTTCACTCTCAATGCTTTTAGGTTCTTGCACCTGCACATTTTATGCATTTTCAGTACAATCACAAATAGGGAACAAATAACATACTATATATTTATAAGGCTGCACCTTCTGCTTCTTCAAGGGTTCACAAGTAGTCACATCACTTTTACACGACCTGAAAATTTAAGGACAAATATACAAGTCAAGGGTGCAGCAGAAGACAAAAAATATATTAGATTTCTAATCCGCAATTAAAGATATCATATCCTAAGTAGAATGTATAAATGCATATATGATATGCCAATGCATACAAGAGCCTTTTGCATACATCATATCATATGCCAATGCATAAACAAAAGGCATAGAACAACTGAATAACAAACTTGTATTGAAGCCAAGGGAGTAAGGAGAAACATGTAACAAACACATACTTCTGCTTTGCTGAACATTCAACTCCTTTCGAAGAACCACTCACATCCCCAACAAAATGCTCATCTTCACTTTGAGGCAAGGAAGTCTAAAATTTTAACAAACAGGCACTTAGCAAAATATATTTATAGGATATGTTAAGGTGAAGATTTACAATCAACATTTTACAAAACCATTTGATGACATAACAGTAAAGTACCTCAGCAGAAAGCTGCTCATTCATATCACGATTGCTGATTTTAGAACTTAATCGTCTTTTCTTACCAGTCCACTGTGGCACTGATGAACCATCCTTATTCTCCAGAGCCTGATTGAATATGATTCATCATGAAAAAGATTTGGTCAACATATGACCACTATCGGGACATCGAGAAAGTAAAAACAAAGTTAAGACACCAGTATCAATCATAAAAGACTGCATACAACAATATTACCAGACAATCCCCAGGACTGTTATCTTGAGCAGCAACAGCTTCATCATTGTTACGCTCTGGGATCAGATCTTGTTGTTGACATAAAAATTGAACAATTTTACCATAATCTTTTACAGAACAGCCAGTGTATCGCACTGCTCGATTCATGTAGGGTATAAGCTGCTTATAAGAATTTTCAATCACTCTTTCACCTAACTTCCGCCCGATAGGCAGGACCTTCTGGAGGTTAAACTGCTAAGGTATCAAGTAATGAAGGCTTAATATCTAATCAATGTAATATTTGAGCAAAAAGATAAAAAGGCTGTGTAAGCAATAAATCACCTTATTTCTCTTTTTTCTCAAATAGCCCAAAAGTGTAGATAGAAGCTCTAATGGAATCTCATCCATTTCCTCCAAGACCCTTATCATAGTCATCCCCATATACATAAACACATCATCATGATGATCTTCCCTGAAATTTATATACATCAAAGTAAACAATTAACATTCTTCCATTTAAAAATACTTTAGTTGAGACCATCAAATTGACATTACACCACTTGTTCTTTTTTTCCGAAAACTCGTAGACAAGGAATCAAAATCTCTCTGAAATTAGTTCTCTAATCATCATTATTTTCCGAAAAGGAAGCTAAAAACTAACCTTATGTTAGCAAGGAAATTCTTAAACATCTGGATAATCAAGGAATCACAATTAAGATCAAGCATAATGATCCACAACCTGACCCTTGCAAAGTGTTCGAGAATGCTAACCCTCTTGGGGTAATAAGAGCTAGAGATATCAGCAAGATTATCGAACTCTGAAACAATCAACGCAAGCAGATCCTATTGAACAATAAACGGGGTGATTAGCGCATACAAAACATAATGTACGTGAAACAAACAATAATACCTTCATCCGTTCATCATCACAAGCGGGAACAGGTGCAGTTATTCTCAAAATCTCAGTTACGCATAAAGCAACGGAAACCTTGACGTTTGCATCCTCATTATGTAAAAGTTGTTTCGATGTCAATGAATTCATGGCAAGGTTTATCGATGTTTGCAAACATTTCGGGGGAGACTGATCGAGTCCAGTTAAACAATTCTCAAGATCCTGAAACAGACAAAGGAGGAGGTATAATAAGCGCGTGCGTACAGACGGAGGTAAATGAGAGTATGTATGAGTTAAAAGAAGCTTACAGAAAGCAGAGGAAAAAGCAGTTCAGTAGTATCGAGTGGTAGCGAAAGAAGTGCATTTCCGACAGCCTCGAGATTTGTTGCCACATCGGAATCATTCTCGTCGTCTATAGTCTTACGAACCGCCATTGAAACTGAACAAAAAACAAGATGATAGTGGAAATAAAAGTTAGGGGTTAGGGTTTTGGGGAAACTGAAAGGTCTCTATGGTTTTCCCGCTCTTTTGAGGGAGGTAAAGATATTAAGTCCCTTTTGAGGGTAGATTGACTTGTTTAAAATAAGTTTTGTTGTTTATGGTTGTAAGACTCGGACCGATCACTGAATAGGTGGAGGTAGAGGGTTATGACTTTCAAGGTTCAACCAAGGTTTAATCGAGATTCAACTGAAAATTTAAAAATTTTATAAAAAATGATAGTTTTAATTTCTCTTAACCTTCTAATATAATTAAATGTATATGATATCAATAAAAATCAAGCTAATATTTGAATCAAGCTAATACCTTGGCCAGCGGAAAAGAAAAGCTTATCGTAGGTTGGAAGGGGTTCAAAAGGCTTTAGCTAATCGGATAGATGGGGGGCTGCTGAAATTAGAGCGGAAAATCACTACAGAGTTAGATTTTATTCTTCAGCAGGAGGAGATTATGTGGTTCCAAAAGTCGAGGGTTAACTGGCTCTGCTTTGGGGATCGAAATACCAAATTTTTCCACCTTTCCACCTTAATCAGAAGACGTCGCAACAAGATCATTGGTCTGCGGGATGATGGTTGGGTGTGGATTTGGGATCATAAGCTTGTTGAAAGTATGGTCTTTGAGTTCTTTAGGAAATTGTATACTGAAGAAGATAATGCTCGAGGGGAATTATTCACAATCACTACTTTTCCTGCTCTTAGTCCTAATGCGACTGATATGATATCTCGTGATTTTGAGGCAGGCGAGGTTTATCGTAGTCTCTTTGATATGGCTCCTTTTAAAGCCCCGGGTCCGGATGGTTACCAGTGTTGGAAACGTTTGTTTTTATGCTTCAAAAGAATATTCGTTTGGGCTTGGGCTTAGGTTAGGGGCGTGGGTTGTGGTCTTTTAGACTTGGTCATACTTTTTAAACGTTGAAGATTTGCTATAACAGATAGAAGCAGATTTCTCGCCCTTTCTAATGGTGAGCCGTTTTACCCCTGATAGTGGATGGGTTTGCCTATATGAGTAGGAAAAATCCTCACAAAAGAAAAAGCTTTTTCTCAACTCTGTTTCTCTGGGTATTGTTCATTATCGTTCTCAATCCGATTCTTCATAGTACACCGAGGAATTGGAGTCGTGTATCCCTGGAGGTTGATTGCTACGAGTCCGTGTGTGCTTTAACGGGGCAAATTCGACTTTAGGGCAGTGATTAAGATCACGCCACGACACAATCTAGATAAGCAATTCTGGTTTCACTTTTATTAGTCATATTCTTCCAACATTCTAAAGTCGAATTTTGTTATTTGAATATGTCTGCTAGTGAAATCCCTATGGCTATTCCTATGATATCTAATGCTTTCATTCCTGATATGTCAAAGTTAGATCCCTTTGATGGAAAAAATTATAAGATGTGGTCTGACAAAATGGATTTTTTCTTGGGTTCTAACTTACCTTCCTAGAGGCTGTAAGGCTTTAAGTAGTAGATGGATCTTGACAAAGAAATATAAAACTGATGGATCTCTTGATAAATTTAAAGCTAGACTTGTTGTTGGTGGACATCGTCAAAAGAAAGGTATTGATTTCTTTGACACTTATTCTCCTGTTACTAAAATAGCCACAATTAGAGCTTTGATTGCAATTGCATCTATATATAATCTTGTTGTGCATCAAATGGACGTAAAAACAGCCTTTTTGAATGGTGATTTGAATGAGGAGATTTACATGAAGCAACCAGAGGGTTGTATAGTTCCTGGACAGGAAAACAAGGTATGCAAACTTGTAAGATCATTATATGGTTTGAAACAGGCACCTAAACAATGGTATGATAAGTTCCATCGAACTATTATGTCTAATGGTTTTCAGGTAAATGATTCTGATGCTTGTGTTTATTCCAAATCTGATAATCTTGGTCATGTTATCATATGCTTATATGTGGATGACATGTTAATCTTTGGTAGTAATTTGGACATAGTTGTTTCAACTAAGGTTTTTCTAAATTCTTGCTTTGAAATGAAGGATTTAGGTGAGGCAAATGTTATTCTTGGAATTAAGATTATTAGGACTTCATATGGAATATCTTTAAACCAATCTCATTATGTTGAAAAAATTCTGAAAAGGTTTAATCAATTTGATTGTATTCCTGTGAGAACTCCATATGATCCTAGTATTCATTTGAAAAAGAATAAAGGTAAAAGTGTTTCACAAGAACAGTACGCCAAGATAATTGGAAGTGTTATGTTTTTAATGAATTCTACTAGACCTGACATTGCATATGCTGTTAGTAGATTGAGCAGGTATACTCACAATCCTAATCACCAACATTGGGATGCTTTGATTAGATTGTTGAACTACTTGAAAGGTACTATTAACTATAGTTTGCATTATCAAAGAACACCATGTGTTTTAGAAGGTTTTTGTGATGCTAATTGGGTGTCAGATAATGATGAAATTCATTCTACAAGTG
Source organism: Euphorbia peplus (assembly GCA_028411795.1). Classification (NCBI taxonomy): domain Eukaryota; kingdom Viridiplantae; phylum Streptophyta; class Magnoliopsida; order Malpighiales; family Euphorbiaceae; genus Euphorbia; species Euphorbia peplus. The sequence goes on along the minus strand of CP110839.1, from coordinate 20,742,575 downwards.
GCTATGTGTTTACTATTGCTGGTGGTGCTATTTCTTGGAAATCCTCTAAACAGACTTGTCTTGCTAAATCAACAATGGAATCTGAATTTATTGCTTTAGAATTGGCAGGTAATGAAGCTGAATGGCTAAGGAGCCTGCTAGCTGATATTCCATTTTGGGGGAAGCCAACTCCATCAGTATCAATCCATTGCGACTCTAAAGCTGCAATTGGGGTGGCGAATAGTCAGTCTTATAACGGGAAAAGAAGACATATTCGTTTGAGACATGCTGTTGTTCGAAATCTGATCAGAAATAATGTGATATCACTCGAGTTTGTAAGATCAGAGCGAAATATTGCAGATCCTCTGACCAAAGGCCTTTGTAGACAAATGGTGCTGGACTCAGCACAAGGAATGGGTTTAAAGCCTAATGGGAGGTAATTTGTAATTGATACCCAACTTAGAAATTAACTAAGTTCAATGGGTCAAACGAAGTTACAAAGTGCTTGATGTACTACAAACCATTTCTATTAATAAGATAATGTAGTAGTTTTATTACTGTCATGAGTATAAGGTAGAGTTTGAAAACTCTTAATTAAGTTTATAGTCTCTTTGGAGGTGGTTTGTGACAGTACAAACTTGATGAACTTACCTATGTGAATGTGGGGGTTATGCCCAATCCCCTATGAGGTTTTTTAGGCTTGAACCTCTAGAGCATTCATGAAAAAAAAATCCAGGTATTTATGGGGCATCTAATTTGAATGTGTAATTGAGTACACATTTGAAAGCGCAATAAAATGCGTTGGTCGCGAGAACATGTATTGATTTGAGAAAAGATGAGTGCGCAATTGTGTCTTTACAAACTCCATGGAGAGGTTCAAGGTTAAAATCACCTAACGTGGTTGTAGGACATTCTTGTATGCACTAGGTGTCAATTCAAGTCCATAAGACATTGATGCCTTAAATCTTAGTATCCATTACCCAGAAACTTTTTCTCTAAAAACTATATTTTTTTGAATCATGTGGGGGATTGTTGGAAACGTTTGTTTTTATGCTTCAAAAGAATATTCGTTTGGGCTTGGGCTTAGGTTAGGGGCGTGGGTTGTGGTCTTTTAGACTTGGTCATACTTTTTAAACGTTGAAGATTTGCTATAACAGATAGAAGCAGATTTCTCGCCCTTTCTAATGGTGAGCCGTTTTACCCCTGATAGTGGATGGGTTTGCCTATATGAGTAGGAAAAATCCTCACAAAAGAAAAAGCTTTTTCTCAACTCTGTTTCTCTGGGTATTGTTCATTATCGTTCTCAATCCGATTCTTCATAGTACACCGAGGAATTGGAGTCGTGTATCCCTGGAGGTTGATTGCTACGAGTCCGTGTGTGCTTTAACGGGGCAAATTCGACTTTAGGGCAGTGATTAAGATCACGCCACGACACAATCTAGATAAGCAATTCTGGTTTCACTTTTATTAGTCATATTCTTCCAACAACCAGGCGATGTTCTTTCAAAAGTTGTGGGGGAAGCTCGGCTCGCAAGTCACCAGCAGCGTCCTTAATATGTTGCGTACAGGCTGTTTTGATGCGGGAGTCAATGACACGCTTATCACAGTAATTCCCAAGGTTCCCAATCCTGAATCTATTATTCAATTTCGTCCGATTAGTCTTTGCAATGTGCATTACAAAATTGTGACAAAATGTATTGTTAATCGTTTGAAACGGTTTCTTAGCGATGTGATTAGTCCGGCTCAGAGTAGCTTCGTGCCGGGTCGTCATATTACTGATAATGTCATCCTTGTTCAAGAAGTTATCAGTTCTATGCGATCTCGAACTGCTAGGCCTGGTGATATGGTGTTGAAATTGGACCTTGAAAAAGCGTACGATAGAATTAGCTGGAACTTCTTACGTGACACTTTATCTCTCCTTGGACTCTCAGTCCATTGGGTTAATTTGATCATGAATTGTGTAGCTAGCACTGATATGCGTGTCCTATGGAATGGGAGCAAATTGTAGGGGTTTACGCCTTCACGTGGCCTTCGTCAGGGTGATCCCCTTTCTCCCTATCTTTTTGTTCTGTGTATTGAAAGGTTGGGTCATATGATTGAAGATGATGTTTTGTGCTCTAATTGGAAGCCGATTGAAGTTTCTCGAGGAGGGGTGTCTATCTCCCATGTTTTTTTCGCGGACGATATCATTTTGATGGGGGAGGCTAGTATTTCCCAAGTTGTTGTTATCAGTAATATCTTAAAGCAATTTTGCGATTGCTCGGGTCAAAGGATGAATGCTAGTAAGTCGAAAGTTTATTTTTCGCCTCATGTCTCGGAGATTACTAGTCGAGGTATCTGTGACATTTTGGGTATTGAAAGGTCGATGGATTTAGGTATGTACTTGGGAATGCCCATTATTCATGATCGGGTGAAGAGTGACACTTTTAATCACGTGATTGACAAAGTTATATGAGAATGTTGGGTTGGAAAGCGAAGTGTTTGTCTTTTGCGGGTCGCTTAACTCTTATCAATTCTGTTACGTCGGCTATTCCTTCGTATTCTATGCAAACAAATCTTTTTCCGGTGAGTACTTGTCAAAAGTTGGATGCGTGTAATCGGAATTTTCTTTGGGGTTCGGAGCCAAGGGTTAGAAAAGTTCATCTGGTGAACTGGAATACTGTTTGTCGGCCTAAACGTGAGGGAGGGCTCGGGATTCGTAGTGCTCGGGATGTTAATTTAGCCTTTCTAGCTAAGCTTAGCTGGAAGGTTTTAAATAATGATAATAGTCTTTGGGTTAAGGTTGTGAGGCATAAATATTGTAGAAACCGAGAGGGCCTTCATATTTTTCGTAATAAAGCCAACCAGTCTGCTGTTTGGAGAGGTATTGTTGCAGGTTCTGTGATTATCAGATCGAGAGTCGGTCGGATTTGCCAGGACGGAACTACTACTTCTTTCTGGTTCGATAGGTGGTGTGGGAAGACGCCTCTGATTCAGCGCTGTCTTAGCCCGGTTCCGCCGAACTCGTTGAATCTAAAAGTTTGCGATTTCTGGATCGATGGTCGGGGTTGGAATTGGGAGAGTCTGAACCGACTCCTACCAACTGCTGTTATTTTTGAGATGTCTTCTACTGTTTTGTTTCCTTCTAGCGGTGAAGGGGACGTTTGGCATTGGCCGGCGGCGAGGACTGGTATGTACTTCGTTGCTTCGGGGTATTCTATGCAAAGAGATGAGCCCGTGATGATGAACAATAATTCCAGCTGGTCGGTGATCTGGAGAATTTTAATCCCGGAACGAATTCGATGCTTTTTGTGGCTCGTCCATCATAATGCTATTCTCTGCAATGTGAACCGCGGTAAGGGACATTTAACTGATAATACTTCCTGTGATTTTTGTGGTCTTGCTGAATCAGTTTTACATGTTCTTCGAGATTGTGAGATGGCTAAGAAAATTTGGGATGCTTTAATTCCACCTGCAGTAGCTTCATTTTTCTTTTCTTGTTCCCTTGAGGTGTGGCTTTTTGAAAATCTTAAAGTGCAGTTTACTTTTCTTGATATTAATTGGGGTGTTATTTTCGATTATGGTATTTGGTGGTTGTGGAAGTACCGAAATCATAGAGTTTTTGAGGGTAATAATCAACCTGATTTGACAGCAGATTTTGTTGTGTCTAAAGCTCGGGAATGTAAGCTTGCCTTTACCAGCTTATCCCGTGTTCAGGCGCCTACTCGGGAAGAGAGATTGATTCGTTGGGACCCGCCTGCAGTTGATTGGGTTAAAGTAAATACTGATGGAGATAGTAAGGGCAACCCGGGTTTGGCGTCGGCTGGTGGTGTGCTGCGAAATTCAAATGGGTATTGGCTCGGTGGTTTTACTGTCAATCTTGGGATTTGCTCTGCTTTCCTGGCCGAGTTATGGGGATTGTATTTTGGTCTTGTGCTTGCTTGGTCAGCGGGTTGTAAAAAAGTTTTGATTGAGATGGATTCTAAAGCTGCTTTGTCGCTTATGAATGGGGAAGTCGGTCCTCATCATCCATATGGGTGGATTATTAGACAATGTTGTGAGTTACAGACGAGAGATTGGGAAGTTCGGTTACTTCATGTTTATCGCGAAGGAAACCGGGCTGCTGACTGGATGGCGAATTTCGCAGGCTCTCTTGCCTTGGGTCATCACGAGTGTGGTGTGCCTCCTGCAGGCCTCCAGGAGATCCTTGAAGATGATCGTAATGGTCGTTCGATAGGGAAATTTATTTCTGTTTAGTTTTCTTTTCTGCTTTTGTTTCTGTTCGGGCCTTGCGCCCTCCTTCCGTCCAAAAAAAAAATAAATAAAACTAAGAAAATAAAATTAAAATAGTTTCTTAAACAAAAATATTTAAAAAATAAAACTAGGGTAATTGAATAAAAATAAAAGAAATAAACTAAGTCAACTCAGATTTTCTTAATAAGAAGACATCTCTGATTTTTTAATTGATGCACCCAAAAGTATTTGAACAGAGTAAAAACAATTAATGAAAATAAATTTACCTAAAATCAATCAAAAAAATTTATAAATTTAGAATATTAATTAAATTCCTTTCATCAAAAAAATTTTGAATTCTTTCTTGCATTAAATAACATTAACTTTTTTTAAAACAAAAGTGACTTATTGACCTTCTGAAATCCGCTGACTCGTAACCGAATTACAGGTCGGTGCTCGAACTGACCGGTTCTCCGAATTTAAAGCGGGTTTCAAAGAGGTTGTATTTTTCCTACTTCTGCTCGGAATAGTGGCCGGGCCCGGTTAAATCCGGTTCTACTGGTCGGACCGAGTCCGATTTGATAACCATAGATTAAACTGAATTGATTAAATACTTCATGAATTTTGCTGAATTTTGTACAACTGGATTGAATTGAACTTTTGTTAAATTTAATGAACTAACTTATTAGATTCTTGAAATTGTTTCAAATCAACTATACCGCTTAAAAGTATTCATTATAATTGTTTGAATTTATTTGGAATAATATATATCCTATCATTAAAATGAGCACAACAAATGACACATGATAAATCTAGTCATTATTTTTGTTACATCTAATGATTTCTCCTTTATTTGGAGTATATTTTTTATAATCTTAATATTTACGTGGATTTTCACTTCTTTTAGCCTCTATTTTAGCCTTGTTTATTGTTATTATACTCATTTTTATGAGGTTGTATTCTCAGTTTAAACTCAAGCATTAATTAGAGTGATTTAGGGAGCTTATTGGGCAATCCAAGAGGACTATGCAGTCTAGAGCTTGCTGGAGCACGCAAGATGAGATCTTGAGATCAGGCACCATAGGGAAGCAGATGGGACTAGGCCGTGTACTCGCATTGGTTAAGATGTTGTATAAATGAAGGGGTGTAATTTCACATTGCCTAGTGACATTGTTGTTATTTTTATGGTTTAACTCCTCTGCTGATCCCTAAAGTTTGCACTTTTTTTCAGTTTAACCTCTCTCATATTTAGCGTTTCCCATTTTAACCTCTCAACTCCAAAAAAAACAAGTTAGTTTAACCATTTTAGGTGATGACCAATCTCACCTAATGAGTATAATATGCTCTCCGGTAAATATCAATTTTGATCCTTATTTTATTTTTGTCATTTTTTTCTTTCTTCCCTTCCTTCTCTTCTTCTTTTCTTTCTTTCTTTCTCCTTTATTTTTTTCTTCTATAATTTTTTTTCTAGAAATTCCGAATCTTTTAGGAATTTTTTTGAAATTTCCAGGAAAAATCTTGAAATTTCAAAATTTATGCAATGTTCGGATTTCTGGAAAATTCCTGAAATCTGGATTTTTCGAAGAAAAATCTGGAATTCCTGGAAAAATTCCAGAATTCTAGAAAATTCCAAAAATTTCTAGAATTTTCCAGATTTCTGGAAAAATTTCAGAAATTCCCAAAAATTTCAGATTTGTAGAATTTTCCTGGAAAAATTGAGAAATTTTTAGATTTCTGGAATTTTTCGGATTTCTGGAACTAGAAGTCTGGAAATGTCCAAAAATTTCGAAAATCTAGGATTTCCTAAATTTTTTCTAGATTTCTGAAATTTCGTATTTCTTGAGAAAAGGAAAAAGAAGAAGAAAATAAAGAAGGAAGAAGAAGAAGAAAAAGAAAAAGAAAAAAGGAAGAAGATGAAAAAGAAAGAAACATAATAATTTGGGGGTCATTTTTCAAAGGAGATATATATCATAGTTGTAAGAAACTATAATTCTTGGTTTAACGTCAAATTGCGCACATTTTAGTCTCAATAAATTATGAAAGTGGTTAAATAAATAAAAATTAAAAAATATTCAAAAATCCCTCAGAAAATTCTGGAAAAATTCCAGAAAATGTATATTGTAATTCGAAAAAACTTTAATTCTCGGGCTAAAGCCAAATTCCAAACAGTTTAGTCCCAATAAATTATGAAAGTGATTAAATGGATAAAAATCAAACAAATTTGAAAAAAAATTCCTTTTTATCTGACCACAATGCATCTCAAAATGACCACCTAATTATACATGTCTAACGGTATAAATTTTTTCGAAAAATGAGTTTGGATCATCCGAAAAATGTATTTTAAATAAAAGAAATAAATCTTTTTTCTCTTTCCTTGTGATGACATTTCCTCCTCATTCTATCTTTTTCATGTATGACATGCTTCTCTCTCCCTTAATTAATTACTAAATTGCCCCCCATTGTCACACCATAAAAGTTGTTACATTGAAACACATTGTCACACTTGATTCCCTCCCCTATACAAAAAACTTATCTTTATTAATCATCAAGATTTAAATTTACGGGAGTATTCGATCAAGAATTTAAAATACTTTTACATAATTTATAAGTCTTTCAAACATCTTAAAAGACTCTATAAAAGACTTGAGGTATTGAATATAAAAATTTAATTGACTTAAAATAAAAGTCTACAAATTGAAACCACATTACTCTATTTACAAATCCGTAAAATCACAAGGATTTTTTTATATTTTTTTGGTACATTTCCAAAAAATAAAAAATAAATTGAATGTTAAATTGATCAATTCAATAGCGGAGTGGATTTATAAAAGAGAAAAAGTGTAAACTACATCATCCCTTATGTGGGCTTAGTTGAATAATCATTGAATACAAAGTGAGCCCAATGTAGTCTATCCAATCCAATAATCCTGATCTCCCTATCCTAACGCTTACATGTCAACGTTTTAGTGGTTACTGAAGCCATGCAACTACATATAGTTGAGTTTTCCGACAGTTATTTTGGTAAACTGTCCTTGACCATGATGATGGATTGGATAATGCTGTAAATATGGCAGCAGCAGCAACAATTAACTCCTTCACTCTCGGCTATGGTTTCAATCATCTTCATCATAACTCTTTATTTGGGCAAGTCACCTTTTATCCTCATTCATTCTCTCTGTTTATAATTGATGGTTTGAATGTATTTTGTGCAATTCTTTATCTTTTCAGATGTTATCGGGTAGATTCGTGTTCTACTGCTTCACAAAGAGTGCTGCTTTCTAGGGTTCAAAAAAGACATTTACATCTGAAGAAGAAAAACCAATGTGGAGAGATTGTTTCTGGTTTATGCAATGATGATGAAGAGGAAGATGATGTTTCAAGAGTTACCTTAATGTGGAGGGCAGTTAAATTGCCTATTTACTCTGTTGCTTTCATTCCTCTCACGGTAACTATCCTTCTATCTTTCTCTAATTTCATTTACTCTGCCTTATGCTGAATCATATGTTGTATGGGGGAAGCAGGTGGGATGTGCAGCTGCTTATTTGCAGACGGGCATATTTTCAGCTAGGCGCTATTTCGTTCTCTTCGCTTCTTCGGTCCTTATCATCACTTGGCTTAATTTAAGGCAAGTTCTATAAACAACGTATCATAAATAGACTATATATCCTCTTGTAACTCAACTATTTTAGCTTAATGTTTTCATTTAGTTGTTAAAATTCTTATACACGGTCTTACGACAGCAACGACGTTTATGATTTCGATACAGGAGCAGATAAAAACAAGAAGGAATCAGTTGTAAACTTGGTCGGCAGGTAAGTAGTTTAACTAACCTTGTATTCAACCAAATTATCTTTTTATTTCATTTGTTTTGGCTAATTATGTTCTGCTCGGGCTATGATAAGCCGTTCAGGAACCCTTGTCGCTGCATACTCACTACTTGCTCTTGGCTTCACTGGGCTGGCATGGGCCTCTAGAGCGGCAAGCAGTGTGCAAGCGTTATTATTACTGGCTTCTGCAATCTTTTGTGGTTATATATACCAGGTACATTCAATCTTTTGAAGAATCCGAGCTCATCTGTTTTAGATAGTTGTCATCTAATATCAAGTTTGTTCTGAGCAGTGTCTGCCTTTTCGATTAAGTTATCAAGGATTGGGTGAACCGCTGTGCTTTTCTGCATTCAGTCCATTTGCAACTACTGCTTTTTACTTATTGTTGGGCACTGCAAGGTTAATATTTTTGTTTTAGTTACAATTCCAACCTTGATTAGTGTGAAATAGTAGAAAAAACAAAAAAGCGTTCACCGCTTTGCTTATCGGTGTGTTTATTTTTACAGAGAGGTAATCGATCTTCCATTAACAGGCACAATTCTTTCTGCATCCGTCCTTGTTGGCTTCACAACCTCTTTAATCCTCTTATGTAGTCACTTTCATCAAGTAGGTCTTACTCTTTTTTCTTCATGTTCGTCCTTTTGTCGTTTTTTTCTCCTTGGGTTACTTTAACAGTAAGATTCATCTATTAGATTGAAGAAGATAAAGCTGTTGGAAAAATATCCCCTTTGGTAAGAGTAACATTGATCCCAGCTCTCTCGAAAAGTTTAATTCATTTTAGCTAAACTCTATATCTGCATATCTATCTGTATATGCAGGTAAGACTTGGGACTGAAGGAGGGTCTCGTGTAGTAAAGGTGGCAATCACGACACTTTACTCTATTTTGCTTGCTTTCGGCCTCAGCAAGACGCTTCCTCTAACATGCATAGTAAGCAGACACTTTACTCTATCTTTTCCATCCTTCCTCCATGATCCATTGATCGAATTTTTCATTTATTGCAGCTTTTATGTGCCCTCACGCTACCTATGGGGAAACTAGTAGTTGACTATGTGGACGAAAACCACAAGGTGAGAATCAATTGTGCTATTTACGGAATTTGCTGGTACGACTGCTTATGGGAACCTATTTTTACAGAATAAAGCGAAGATTTTCATGGCGAAGTACTATTGTGTGAGACTACATGCTCTATTCGGGACAGCATTGGCAGGCGGACTGGTGTCTGCTAGACTGCTTACTGGCAGCTAGATGAAATTCTACAGCCTAGACAGTTTCTTGATTAGTAAAGCATGTGGCATGTTTTGTGTAATAGCAATCGGCTTTATCGATAAAAGGAGGGGTATGACGGAATTGCAATTTACAAAGTATGCAATGAAGTGAACAAATTGATGCAGAAAAGTTGTTGTCTTATTGCTGTAACTCTTATAGGGAAACTGCCTGTTGTAGTATATAATCCCTTGATATTGGTAGAACAGTTTTGCATGTGTTAGTGAGTATTGAATCCGATTTTATGGTATCATACGACATTATCGATAAATGCTTTTATAATATCTGTAGAATAACACAACTTTATGGAAGAAGAATAAAAGGAAACTGAAATCTTATTGATAGGAAATCAAGATTACAGATTGAAAGAGATGAATAACGAATTGAATTACAATAAAAAGGGTCTAAGTCTCCTTTTATAGATTCGATGTTTTGATGTAGTCGGGCTTCTTTTGACAAGGGGATCTCTCAGGAAGTTAATGGAGATGCTCTCAGTGAGGTATGATGATGTCGTATGAATACGTGTTTTACGTGTTGGGTGTGGTAATTGAAAGTTGATGTATGTATGTTTAATTTGAGGTTAATGTTTAACAGGAGTTCAAGGGGTATGTGTTCAAAATCATGGGAGGTTGTGACAAGCAGGGTGTGCTCACCCCTGGTCGTGTCCGCCTCTTGTTGCACAGAGGTAGTTACACTGTTTTGTTATTGGTCCGATTGAAATAAACACAATTATTTTGGAGTTTTAAGAAAGGATAGTACTTCCAAAATTTATAGAGAAGTATCCATCAGTGAGGTGTGATGGCATTAAAAACTTTTCAGATTGTTACATAGTAATATGCTATTGTTTCAAATACTTACTACCTATGTTGCCTGGCCACGGATACGGTGTTGGAAATGGGAAAGGTTATTTCTAAAACATAACCTTCAAAAAATGACTTAAAATGGTGTCCGATACATTTCCGACACAGATATGGGTATTCTAGTAAGGAGAGAAGTGTCTGTGTATCATAGTTTACTACCCTACTTGTTGCTAGCACGCTCTGCATTGTAAATTATTGCTCATAGTGGACTATTATTGATTTTTTTATTATGTTTCTTCAACCAAATTTTTTTGTAAATGCACAAATTTCATCATGTTAGCTATGTCTTTTGTTGTTTGAACAGGCACCCCATGCTTCCGTGGATATGGAAGACGTACCGGGGAGCGCAGGAGAAAGTCCGTTCGTGGATGCAATGTTAGTCAGGACCTTTCTGTTTTGAACTTGGTTATTGTGAAGAAGGGGGACAATGACCTGCCTGGTTTGACTGACACTGAAAAACCCAGGATGAGAGGTCCAAAGAGGACATCCAAGAACCGGAAGCTCTTTAACCTTTCAAAGGAGGATGATGTTCGCGAATATGTTAACACATATCGCAGAACCTTCACTACCAAAAATGGTATAATTTCTTTTACCTTTCTTGTCATCATCACTTTTTAATACTTCGTTTGAATTATGAATTTTTAATTATTAGCACATTGCATTTAGAATGTATCTAACAACACCTGCCATGCATGTCCATAAGATGCAGCATCTTCACTAACAAAAAGTTCCTAGTGGTATATGTTTGATGTTTCTTTTTGCCTTTAGGCATGCTGCTGGGAGATCTTGTTTAGTGTAATAATATGTAGGCTCAGCTTGAATGCTGTATTGAAACAATTTAAAATGATTATTCAGTTTATAGGGCTTGTTTGGCTGTAGAGAAGATACATTAGTTCCATTTCAATGTTTCTCTGTTTATTTATTGTCTTAATAGATATTTTTAAATCATGATAACAAAATTCGATCAACTTTTTTTTATTTGCGGCCCTTCATAATTATTGTTAAATTTCTTTTTGTACAAATTATTCTAGACTTCAAATAATAATTATTTTTTACTGCAACACTGATATTTCAATTGCATGACTTGAATTTTTTCAAAGTAATTCAAAATGAAAAAGCTTGCTATGGTATTTGTGCAGTATAACATTTCAAAATGGTAACTTTATGTCATTAATATAGAGTTAAAACATTGGAAACATGATTGATGACATCTATTAGATTCCTAACCTTTTATTTGAAGAATTTGATACTAGATCTGATGAAGGGTTAGTTTGGATCTTAGCTGCAAGGTTTGGAAGATATGAATGAGTAGTTAATTTAATCTATCAAGAAACTTGGATAGAAGTTGGATAGAAGTCATGAATTTTTGTTACTAATTTACAAATAAATTTTAAAATTTATATGTTTACATTCAATAATATGTCGTTAAAAAATGTCTTATATTTCTTTATGGAAAAATTTTAATATGTGCCTTGCATACTACATAGGATGGGTGATGAGGTGTGTCACTTCCATTCAAGTCATGACAAGTGTCCAATTCATTAATATCCCATTAATCTAATTCCTAATTTTAATTAATCCACTTATTATTAATCCTCCATCTCTCACACGTCTTCTCCACCTCCATCTCTCTTTCTCCATGACTTGCTCTACTCCGGCAACCGCGATCGTCCTTTTCCGACCTCCATCTCTCTTTCTTCATGAGTCGCTCTACTCTAGCAACCGCCTTCGTCCTTTTCCGTTCCCTCCCGAACGACGAAAGGAGAGGCAAAACAAAGAAGAAATTTATTGCAGTCACTACCATGTTTCAGATCTGATTCTAACCAAATAAAATTTCTCAATTACAACTTTTAAATAGTTTTATTTGATTTCTTTTAGTTCCATATTTGAGTTAATTTTTAATTTCATGTGATTATAGAATATGATTTTATGTAATTTAACAATGAATCTATTCTCTGTCACTTGGTTTTATTAAAATCTTGTAATGGTATGGTGGGTTCTATACATCTCCCCAGTTGAATTTTGTATCTCTACTTAGAATTTTTATTGTCAGCTAATTTTTGCTCATGATCTGTTTGATGGTGGTTTAGTTGGTAATTTATTTGTTTCATGTAATTTTGTGGTTGAAACATGTTCATGCTACAAAGAGTTGAATTACAATACAGACTTAATGAGTTTTTTTTTTTTTTATTTTGATGGAGAAAACAAATTTCAAGTTATTAAACCTTGAATTAGTAACAGGTGAAATTGAACTTTTAGGCTTCTAGCTGCTGAAATTTAACTCCTAAAACAAGAGTATATATTTACAGCTTTTTATTGAATTCAAAGAAGACAAATATGGTTTGGAGAGATAGCGATATTAGTGCTCCTAGTGTTCTAAGTTTTTCTTTGTTTTTCCAATCAAAATGCATGCTACAACAATTTCGACTCAACAATGAACATAACTCACTTTTCCAAACAAGCTTCCATTTTCATTGCTCTTGAATCATTCCGACGATTATTGAAGTGTATGAATGTGACACGAAAATACAAGTTTGAGAAGCAGAATTGATAGAAGCAGAATAAGTATATCAAACAAATCTACGACTTGATGAAATAAAATGTCTTCTATTAATCCAAAAAAGTACATATTTCTTTATAGTTCATATTCGCTCTATTTCAAACAATAACATTTGCAAATCGTTCACTCTTAAAAAATAATGTCTCCTATTTCTCGTCAAAGTCTAATGAACCAAGCTAGCAAAGTGACAAATGAATAAGATGGATCACACAATCCGGCAGCTAATTTTTGTCGAGATTTTTGGATAAAAGTAAGTATGGATCCTGCAATTAAAAATAAAAAGTTAGATGGTATAATAATATTAATAACACTATTTATAACTGAAACATTAGCAAGAAAGTAATTTTTTCTAAATTTTTAAATTATTTTTACCTGTAAATATTTCGATGAATTGATATTTTGCAGCATTTGAGTAAATGACACATTTGAACTGGTAATTCCTTGAGTTGCCATCTAAAAACATATTTTAGTCTCATTCACATAAAAAAACAAACATATACTACAAAAAATAATTAACACAAATTACCGGATGAGGAGTTGTTAACGAGAATGGCATCATAGGTTGTAGCGTTTGATTTGCTGACATCAATTGAGGAGGTTGAGAGAAATAAATACCGGGTCCAACAATTGGAGGCGTGTTAATTATCTAAATTCACTATAAATATTAGATTCTAAATTCAATTAATGTAATTATATAATTCTAATTTGTTCTAAATATTAAAATATTTGATGCGCCTCGAGCTAGTGCTACAAAAAGGCAACAATAAAAGGACAAATGTACCCTATCGTTATCAAGTAATAAAATCCGGGGTTTTAAGTCCGGGTATCGAATCCACGGGATTTAAAACAATAAGTATAAAACTACTCGGTTTCGGGTTGTTATCTAGGCGAATATTTCTTTATGATTTTGGTTGAATTAATTAACTACTCCTAAACTACAACACACAAGTATTTTCCATATTCCTTAGCATGAAATGGTGATGATAAGTTTATATAACAATAGAGATAAAATAGCCTTAAGATTAATCAAAATACCATAGCTAACTTTTTATGATATCTATTAACACGTATGAACTTATAATCACACACTTATTTAATCCTATGATTTCAAGGTTAAGTGTCTCCAATGGATTTAGAAACTAGGGCCCTTTAAGTTCCGTGATGTCGTCAATATCTACGGTTTCCGGCTTGTCACTTCCGATGGGGGCAACACCTATATAAATCCTATAGAAATGTTAAGTTCATATCAAGTATTCATAAATAAACATAAGAGAAGCATATGATGATGATAAATCAAATATTCTAATTTATACAAACTTGTTGTATAAACTATGAAAAGAAACAAGATGATACTACCGAATCTAGCACATAAACGGGTCACAACTAGTTTAACAAGGTAAAGGATTAGCTACTCCCTTTTACCGTGCTACACCGGACACACAATCGTATCTTATGATCTCGGAGAGGAACTCTTTGTCAACTTGTAGATTTGAATAGAATGGATGAAAAATGGAGGAAATATTTAGTAACTTTGTATTGATGGAATGGGAATGGATTACAAGTTTACAAAGAGGGGAAATGGAATACGGATTGTACTCGGATCACCTCTTTAAACAACTAAATGGAGAGAATTACAACTAAATGAAAAATTAATACAAGTAAAGAGGGATAGCTTTTCTGGCTAGAGAACCCCCCCCCCCCCCCCCCCCTATTTAAACAAAAAAGATGGCTTTGTGAACAAGTGTGAATCCTCAAAACACATGCTTGAAAATCTCATCGAAGTGCAAAATAAAGCTTGACACGGGTCGTGTGGGCCAAGTGACACGCCGTGTCATGAAGAAAATGCATAAAATGACTTTAATCAGCTCAGGCGTGTCCTTGGGCGTGTGGATTGACACGGGTCGTGTCACATTAATTACTCGACAATTTGGATTTTTGCTAATTAAAACGCCGCGCAGACTAAATGTCTCCTTTTTGACACGGATCGTGTCCCACTTGACACGGGGTCGTGTCCTTCAGTAACCGTGTGAACACGCCCTCAAAATCAACCCGTGTAAAACAAGTAAACAAAGCGACACGGGGCGTGTTAGATTCGGGACACGGCGTGTCAAGGTATCAACCCCTCTAGAAATCGCATTTTGGACCTGTACTGAATTAATTAAATTAGAGGGGCGTGTCAAACGACACGTGTTCCACACGCCCCGTGTCACAGGTCAACAATACAAATTTTGGTCAAACTTGGGACACGATCCGTGCCACGCCTGGGACACGGCGTGTCAGGGCTAAAACAGCCCAGAATTCACCGTCTTGACTCCAAAATAAAATGTTAATCGTTACTGAGGTCGAACATTCGACCAGGAAGAGGTTATTTAGCCAATCCATACTTGATACAACCGTAGTGGTATCATTTATAGGTTGGGTAAAAACCTCACCTCGTAGAGGTTTCACAACGACACGAGCAAGCACCAAATTACGCGGAGTTCGGGTGATTGTGAGATCTCCAAAAGAGGTCAACGACTCTATAAAAACTAAGAAAAATAAAAAGAAATATGACAAGCAGCAAAAATAAAACACAAAACATAGAGTTAATAAAAATAAAAAAGAACGAGAAAATCAAACCGAAGCTATGTTTATAGTCGGAATAGCTCGACTTTCAAGTGGTTGAAGGTGGTCAAGGGTCTCTTAGGTGGGTACAATCCTTTTCTTTGGCGAAGTCGCCTCCGAAATAAAGCTTAAGACGATGCCCATTCACATGTTGTCTTATACCCATTGAATCCTCGATTTCAACCATCCCGGAGGGATATGCCTTACGAACCACAAAGGGGCCGGTCCAACGACTTTTGAGTTTTCCGGGAAATAACCGCAAACGAGAATTGTACAAGATAACATGATCTCCGTCATTAAATTGCTTGTGTTGAACATGCTTGTCGTGTAATCTCTTCGTCCGCTCCTTGTAAAGCTTTGCATTCTCATAGGAGTTCAATCGAAGTTCATCAAGCTCATTGAGTTGCATCAAGCGACTTTCACCGGCTACCTTGTCATCAAAATTAAGAAATTTCAGTGCCCAATAAGCTTTATGTTCAAGTTCAACCGGCAAGTGACAAGATTTTCCGAAAACAATTTTATAAGGAGACATGCCAATAGGGGTCTTAAAAGCGGTGCGATAAGCCCAAAGGGCGTCATCCAAATGCAAACTCCAATCTTTCCTAGACGCACCTACGGTTTTCTCTAGGATTCGTTTTATCTCCCTATTAGATACTTCAACTTGGCCACTAGTTTGCGGATGATATGGTGTTGCAACCTTATGAACTACGCCATACTTACGAAGCAACGACTCAAACAACCTATTGCAAAAATGGGAACCCCCCATCACTTATGATGGCTCTAGGGGTTCCAAAACGTGTTAAGATGTTTTTCTTTAAGAACTTAATCACCACTCGAGCATCGTTAGTAGGTAAAGCAATGGCTTCCACCCACTTGGACACATAATCAACCGCAACAAGAATATAAAGGTTGTTATGCGACTTAGGGAAAGGTCCCATAAAGTCTATGCCCCAAACGTCAAATAGCTCGCAAACTAGGATTCCTTGTTGAAGCATTTCATGTTTCCTAGAAATATTTCCGACTCTTTGGCACCGATCACAATGTTTGACAAATTCAATTACATCTTTATGCATAGAAGGCCAAAAGAAACCACATTGTAAAATTTTAGCAACGGTTCTATCGAGAGCAAAATGTCCACCCGGTTCATCACTATGACACATACGAATGATAGGCACGACTTCATTATCCGAAACACATCTCTTAATCATGTTATCCGCACAAAAACGAAACAAATAAGGTTCTTCCCAAAAGTAATGTTTAGCATCATGAAAGAACTTACGTTTTGCTTGGAAATTTAAATTAGGAGGAAGGATGTTACCGACTTTGAAGTTAGCTATATCCGCATACCAAGGAGTAGATGTTACCGCAAAAAGGTTCTCATCCGGAAACGTCTCACAAATGTCTAACTCGCTTTCCTCCGCTTCTTGTCCTTGCAACCTAGATAAATGATCGGCTACCACATTCTCAACTCTTTTTGTCTTTGATCTCAATATCAAATTCTTGGAGAAGGAGTATCCACCGAATCAACCTTGGCTTTGCATCTTGTTTGGACATCAAATACTTAAAGAGCCGCATGGTCCGTGTAGACTATCACTTTAGATAAAACAAGGTAAGACCGAAATTTATCAAAAGCAAAAACTACCGCTAGCAATTCTTTTTCCGTGATAGAATAATTTTGTTGAGCACTATCAAGCGTTTTACTAGCATAATAAATAGGGCGAAAGATTTTATCGACCCTTTGACCAAGGCAAGCTCCTACGGCTAGATCACTAGCATCACACATGAGTTCAAATTGGAGGTTCCAATCCGGGCTAACCATAACCGGAGCATTAATCAATTTTTCCTTAAGCGTTTTAAAAGCTTGCATACAATCATTGGAAAAATCGAAATTAGCATCTTTAAGAAGTAATTGAGTGAGGGGTTTAGCAATGTTGGAAAAATTCTTAATGAAACGACGATAAAAACCCGCATGACCCAAAAAACTCCTAACAAGCTTAACATTGCTCGGTGGAGGTAATTTTTCAATCACCTCAATCTTAGCCGGATCGACTTCGATTCCCTTACCGGACACTTTATGTCCTAACACAATTTATTTTAACCATAAATTGACATTTTTCCCAACTTAGATCTAGGTTCGTCTTTTCACACCGTTCTAGGACTCGATCCAAGTTGTTCAAGCATGCATTAAACGATGACCCTACTACGGAAAAATCATCCATGAAGACTTCCATGAAATCCTCAATCATATCCGCAAAGATGGACATCATACATCTTTGAAAAGTGGCGGGTGCGTTACATAACCCGAATGGCATCCGCCTATATGCAAAAGTACCGTATGGACAAGTAAACGTAGTTTTCTCTTGATCAAGAGGGTCCACGGGAATTTGCATATAGCCGGAAAAACCATCCAAGGTACAAAAGTACTCATGACCCGCCATTCTTTCCAACATTTGGTCAATGAACGGTAATGGAAAGTGGTCTTTTCGGGTGGCATCATTTAATTTCCTATAATCAATGCAAACACGCCACCCCATTACCTTTCGAGTGGGAATTAATTCCCCTTTATCATTTTCCACTACCGTGGTACCACCTTTCTTAGGTACACATTGAACCAGACTAACCCATTGAGAATCGGAGATAGGAAAGATTATACCCGCATCGAGAAGTTTGATCACTTCCGCTTTTACTACCTCCATCATGTTTGGGTTAAGTCGCCTTTGTGGTTGCATGGAGGGCTTAATTTCATCATCTAGAAAAATTCGGTGAGTGCACATCGCGGGACTAATCCCTTTGATGTCATGAATGGACCATCCGAACGCTCCTTTGTGTCGCCTAAGCACTTCAAGCAACTCCTCCTCCTGTTTTGAAGATAACATAGATGAAATTACAACGGGTAAATCACTAGGAGGGTGCAAAAACACATATTTCAAAATAGGGGGCAAAGGTTTAAGATCCAATTTAGGAGGTTCCTCTAACGAGGACTTTGGTGCCGGTTTGGTCTCACGGTCGAGATTCACAAACCTACTCTTTACCCATTTACACTCTTCTTGCGGAGAGGCCCCAACGTACTCTACGTCCCAAATGTGAGAGGTTTCCTCTCCCAACTCACCTTCCACATTCTTTTCGCCATTCTCGGAGGGGTTTACATTAAGCCTATAAAAAGAATCCTCAAAGCAAGCATCAATAGTATCGTCACAAATGAAATTACAACGAGCTAAATCAATACTAGGAAACTTCATAGCATCATATACATTAAATACTACCTCCTCGTCTTGCAACCTTAGGGTCAATTTACCTTGCTCGACATCAATGAGAGTTCTACCGGTTGCAAGAAATGGCCTCCCCAAGAGAATAGGAACCATGTTATCCTCTTCCATATCTAGCACTACAAAATCCACCGGAAAAATGAACTTGTCGACTTTTACAAGAACATCTTCCACTATACCGTTTGGGCGAGCAATGGATCGATCCCCTAGTTGGAGTGTCATATTGGTGGGCTTCGGGTCCCTAAGACCGAGTTTCCTAAAGATAGACAAAGGCATTAGATTAATACTAGCACCTAAATCACATAAAGCATTTTCAATAAACAAACCACCAATTTGACACGGGATAGAAAAACTCCCTTGGTCCCTTTTCTTGGGAGGTAGCTTGTGTGAGATAATAGCGGAGCATTCCTCCGTTAAAGCTACCACTTCATGATCATTTATCCTCCTCTTTTTAGTTACAAGCTCTTTCAAAAATTTTGTGTATAGAGGCATTTCCTCCATCATTTCCGCAAAAGTAATATTTACTTCGAGCTTTTTCAACATGTCTAAGAATTTAGAATATTTAAGATCAAGTTTATCTTTTCTCAACCTATGTGGATATGGGAATTTAGGTATAAAAGGTTTAACTTGTTCCTTATTATTCTTTGCTAGAGGAGAGTTTGTAGACTCGGAGTCGGGGTTCACCTTACCCAACTCCTCACTTACCTTTGGAGATGACTCGGTTGTGACTTTAGTGGCATAAAATGGTTCCATCTCCTTACCACTCCGCAAGGTAATCACTTGAGCCGTTTCCCTTTGTTGAACTTTTGGGTTCTTTTCCGTGTTGCTTGGAAGAGAACCTTGGGGACGCTCTTGCCTTTCTCGATTTATTTGGGCAACTTGGTTGCCTAAGTCCCTACAATAAGCTTCATTGTTAGCAAGACGGGTAGAAATATCTTTAAGTAAAGAAAGTACCGGGTCATCTTGCTTTGGCATTGGTGGCTTTTGAGAGGATTGGCCTTGTTGGTATGTCGGGTTGCCCAAACCTTGCTCCTTATACTCATTAGCAAACTCGGGTGAAGGCTTCAACACATTATTATTATTTCCATAAGAAAGATTAGGGTGTTGAGCCCTTTGCCTCCACCCTTGATTACCATAGTTATTGTAAGCATTATTATGAGGGGATAGTTATTATACCTTTGATTTCCATCGACATAGCTTACGTGTTCATTATCACCGGCAAACGGACTACCGGTTTGACAATCCCCACTTTCATGATCACCTTGGCAATGTGTACACATCAAGACTTGTGTCGGCTTGGTTATGCTCATTTGGGCAATTAAGGTGTCAAGCTTCTTTGTGACTTCTATCATGGCCGCATTTGGTACCTCCTTTTCCACGGAAAAAAATTGATTTCTTGGTGGACCGGCAAATTTATCCGATTGCCATTGAATACTTTTCCTTGCTAACTCATTGATTAAATCATAAGCTTCGGAAGCCGACTTTCGGAATAAATCACCTCCGGCCGCGGAATCTACAATAGCACGATTATTAGGAGTTAAACCATGATAAAAAGTACTTACCAAAGTGTGCTTAGGGATATCATGATGAGGACAATTCCGCAACATTTTTCGAAAACGACCCCAAGCTTCATGAAGGGCCTCGCTCTCAAATTGGCGGAAGGATATGATCTCATTTCTTAACATCACCGTCTTAGATGGCGGAAATAGTATGATAGGAATGCCCTCTCCAAACCTTCCCATGAATTAATAGAATCGGGTTCCAAGGAGTGGAACCATTCTAATGCTTGCCCCGTCAAAGAGAACGGAAACAATTGGAGGCGGATGGTATCTTGGGGCACCCTATTAATACGGGTAGTATTGGCACACATGAGAAATTTATCAAGATGTTCGTTTGGATTTTCATGCATTTCTCCACTAAATTGGCCACTACTTTGAACAAGTTGAATAATGCTCATTTTGAGTTCAAATGAGTGGGCCTCAATACGTGGAGGAACAATAGCGGAGCGATTTTGAGGGCGGTGAGGAGCCAAAATCTCCAACATAGAACGTTCATCATTACCACCACCATTTCGCCCCCCATTCCTAGGTGGGTGTTGTCGGATAGGCATAACCGGTGGAGGTTCCGCTCCCACGGGTTGTTCTTCATTGAATCCAAGTATAACTCCATCATCGAAATTTGCCATCTCTTCCAACCACCTAGTGTAGCAATTCCGATTCCTAGAAAGAAAACATTCAATTTCGGGATTAGTAGGAATCAAAGAATCACTTTTTGATCTAGTATGCATAAATAAATAAAAATAAAATAAAATAAAAGAACAGAAAATTTAAACTTTACAAACAAGTGCCTAGTTTAACAATGAAACACTTGGTTTAATAGTTATTAGAAGATAAATCCCCGGCAACAGCGCCAAAAACTTGATGCGCCTCGAGCTAGTGCTACAAAAAGGCAACAATAAAAGGACAAGTGTACCCTATCGTTATCAAGTAATAAAATCCAGGGTTTTAAGTCCGGGTATCGAATCCACGGGATTTATAACAATAAGTATAAAACTACTCGGTTTCGGGTTGTTATTTAGGCGAATATTTCTTTATGATTTTGGTTGAATTAATTAACTACTCCTAAACTACAACACACAAGTATTTTCCATATTCCTTAGCATGAAATGGTGATGATAAGTTTATATAACAATAGAGATAAAATAGCCTTAAGATTAATCAAAATACCATAGCTAACTTTTTATGATATCTATTAACACGTATGAACTTATAATCACACACTTATTTAATCCTATGATTTCAAGGTTAAGTGTCTCCAATGGATTTAGAAACTAGGGCCCTTTAAGTTCCGTGATGTCGTCAATATCTACGGTTTCCGGCTTGTCACTTCCGATGGGGGAAACACCTATATAAATCCTATAGAAATGTTAAGTTCATATCAAGTATTCATAAATAAACATAAGAGAAGCATATGATGATGATAAATCAAATATTCTAATTTATACAAACTTGTTGTATAAACTATGAAAAGAAACAAGATGATACTACCGAATCTAGCACATAGACGGGTCACAACTAGTTTAACAAGGTAAAGGATTAGCTACTCCCTTTTACCGTGCTACACCAGACACACAATCGTCGCTTATGATCTCGGAGAGGAACTCTTTGTCAACTTGTAGATTTGAATAGAATGGATGAAAAATGGAGGAAATATTTAGTAACTTTGTATTGATGGAATGTGAATGGATTACAAGTTTACAAAGAGGGGAAATGGAATACGGATTGTACTCGGATCACCTCTTTAAACAACTAAATGGAGAGAATTACAACTAAATGAAAAATTAATACAAGTAAAGAGGGATAGCTTTTCTGGCTAGAGAACCCCCCTATTTAAACAGAAAAGATGACTTTGTGAACAAGTGTGAATCCTCAAAACACATGCTTGAAAATCTCATCGAAGTGCAAAATAAAGCTTGACACGGGTCGTGTGGGCCAAGTGACACGCCGTGTCATGAAGAAAATGCATAAAATGACTTTAATCAGCTCAGGCGTGTCCTTGGGCGTGTGGATTAACACGGGTCGTGTCACATTAATTACTCGACAATTTGGATTTTTGCTAATTAAAACGTCGCGCAGACTAAATGTCTCCTTTTTGACACGGATCGTGTCCCACTTGACACGGGGTCGTGTCCTTCAGTAACCGTGTGAACACGCCCTCAAAATCAACCCGTGTGGACCTTTTAGGCGCGACACGGACCGTGTGGAAAGAGGACACGGGTCCGTGTCAAGAGCAAATTTTGGGCAGTTTGGCTTTTTCCTTGAATTATTTGCAAATCTCCTTGTCTCTTAGCTCTTTATTAGCACAAAAACACCTCTAATCATGTCTGGAAGTTGCTTTTCACCATGGATAATTTTAATCTTTGAAGTGAAACCTACAAACAAAATAAACATGAGTTACTTTGATGGTTTTCGGTGAAAATAGTGTTTTTACGGAGATAAATTCATACTAAGTGATTAAGAATTAATTTGTTCACAAAGTATAATAAAAAGACTTGAAACTATACTAAAAGTAATAAAATAACATTTAATTACACCGTAAATAACCCGAAAAGATAGGGATATTTCATCCCTATCAATATTATACCTGAAAATTTCTTTGAAGTTCCATTCCAGTTGAAGAGTTGTTGACTCTTGTCTCTAAATTCATCTTCTTCCTTTGTTGTTTTGAACCTTCAGTTGGCCCAAATTATGACTATATAAAGACTAGAGGGGGGGGGGGGGTGAATAGGATTTATTGCTTTTAAAAATAATTATTTTCTCTTTAAAATATTTTGCTTATTAAATAATCAACTATAAAAGATTTTGCGGAATAAATAGTTGATTAGATGATAAGAGAAAATAAGCAAGTTTAAGCACGAATTAATCACAAGCAATTAAAGATAATGCTAAAGTAGTGCAAGTGATTAAAAGACAATAATAAAGAGAGTAGGGATAGAAGGATTAGACGCAGAGCATTTATCCAGGTTCGGTCTCCTTGTAAGCCTAGTCCTGTCCCCGAGAGCACCTCTCGAGATTTTCCACTAAGGATTTCTTTAAGGGCAGAAATCAAGCCGGTAGAGTAGTTCTCACAATCCGAGACACTACTAGAGCTGAACACCTCTCCCAGTATTCACTCCCTCAAACTTCCAAGTGTTTGAGCAACTTTCCCTTAGTTTTTCTCAAGATCAACTAAGAAACTTATGGCACTTTTCAAGGCTCAGTGATAACCTCCTAAGCTTGCGGGTGCTTAAGAACCTATATGCTTTTCAAGGCTAAGCAAGAACCTTTCTTACACTTTTATAAGGATTTAGTGTAAAACCCAAGATTAAACCCCACCGTTTAATCTTTAACAATGATATTTGAATGAAAGATTATAACACTCAAACTCTCGTTGTAAAGTTGAAGGAAAAATATAATCAAAGCTTGCTTGAATATCTCGTGTGATAGCTTTGAATCTCGGTTTCTTTCCTTACCTTCAACCTTCACTTCTTCAAGCTATTTATAGTCGAATGCTCTTCACCATTTGAGAGATGTAGCCGTTTGGAGTAGTGTGTTGTCACATCAAATCTTCATTTTCTTCCATTAGGAGATTCTCTTACATTCACCTTACATTAGGAAACCTTATCTCTTACATTAGGAACCTTATCTCTTACATTAGGAGATTCTCTTTCTTTAGTTATCTCTTACATTAGGAACATGATCTCTTACATTAAGAGATTTGAAAGATATGATAAGATCTCATACGAAATCCTGAGTTTGTAAGATAGATTTGATGAGATGTGTCAACTTGGTGATTAAGAAACATTTGTGGCCGTAGGATTGAGATAATAGCACAAGTTATGATTGAATCCTAGCGATTCATTTCTACTTAACTAAAATCACCAATAAACTTATATCATTTGCATCATCTAAGCATGGATATCATATGAGTTCATTTGATTCATATCACATGCATTCATCATCATAAACATGATAATCACATAAGTAAAATAGATGATGATATCATAGATGGCAACATGACATAGTTTGTATGTATGCTAATATCTTAACCATGGCTTAGCTTATGATAAACATATAAATCATGTTAAGTTCATATCATAAGATTTCAATGAAAGAGCATGTTAAGATATGTCATTTTGATCACATAGAAAGCCATAATCCATAAGATAAAAATAAGTGTTTGATCATGGCATAACTTTTTAGTTTGTGGCATAAAAATCATTTAAACATATTTTAGATTCATGTGAGCATGTGATATTTAAGCCATTATAGTTGTGATCATGACATGCATACATTTATACTTAATCATATACTTTAATTAAAGTAACTCTAGATAAGATAATATTTTTTATTTAAGCATTTCTAGAGTTGAAATCATTTAAGCATGTAAAGTATATACTTAAGATATTTTGTCACATAAAGTATATAAAAACATATATATATATATATATATATATATATATGTATATATATAACATATTATAAAAACCATATATTAAATCAAGTAATCAAAATCAACTAGAGTGAAATAACACCTTCTCCTGTTCACAACAAAATGAAATCAAACATGGTTCTTATATATAATCATACTTAACAACAACAAAATCTTTAAAAAAACACCTTTTTCCAATCGAGTTTTGTTTCCTTTTGCTTTGCCAATTTCGAAATGACCTTTGAATCTAGCATTTGAAGTTCCTTTTGGTTTAGCACGTGGAGGATTCAAAATAGGTTCCACATCAGTTACTTTTTGTTTTCCCTTCACAGTACTAGTTTCATGTTCTTCAACATCACAACCTTCCTCCACATTCAATGCAGATAATTGCCTTTCGATTTCTACAATCAGCTTATTCACAGTATTTTTGCAAATTTGTCTACATATTTCACTTTCTTCACTTCTTGTAACAATGTCATACACACGTCTCATAGTCTTATTTCGAAACATGGAACCCGTCTCGTTTGTAACCTCTCTAGACACTCCCCCTTGCATATCTACACATAACCCTTTTTTCGCATCTCTTGTCGAACGATGTAATAAACAACTTTCAGGAATTTTTTTCACATTATTAATGCTGAGTACACGTAGAATATGAAAACATATCATGCCCTTAGATTCAATCTTCTTACAAGTGCAACTAATACTCATAGAAGATGTATTAAAGCGAATAACACATTTTCTAGAATCCCTTGCTTCGCCTTTAACCTCATATAAGCGAGTATCACCACTACAAGCAATCTCAATCGAATCTGTAGCCATAACTTGCCAAAATTCTTTCTCAAAATGCTTATATATTTCACACGTGTAATCACTTGCAGCATGATTCAATAAACCACTAGTCTTAAGAAGATGTGAAGGCGTACATTGTTTGCAACGAAAATCCTCTTCAAATTCTGAAGAACGCCAACGAGCAACAATTGCCTCCAATTCAAGGACAAACTTAGTAATTGAAATTGTCTTATTTCCAATTGTTTTCAAAACCTGATTAGTAATTTCACTCCTCTGAGATGATGATAAACCCGCAGAAAAAAAATCTTTATTTAAACCTTTACACCATTTTTGACGAAGTCCATATAGTCTACTCAACCATGGATGAGTTTTTACTTGTTCAAATGAGTTGCAAATTACATTCCACACATCATCAAATTCTGTTTCAGATTCACATCGATATAACATCTTATAAAATAAACGCTGAAACTCTTTGTTAGAATTGAGACTACCTAAATGAGATGGAGCATTTTGTGATATATGCCATAGACATAAACGATGTCGTGTCTCTGGAAAAACTACAGGTATGGCATTTACCATTGCTTGATCTTGATCCGTAAATATGGTTTGTGGTGCCTTATTTCCCATCGACTCCATAAATGATTTGAACAACCATATAAAAGACGATGTTGTTTCATCTAACAAAAAAGCACAACCAAACATGACGTTTTTTCTATGATGATTAACACCAACAAATGGTTCGCAAATCAAACTATATTTATTTGTACGGTATGTGGTGTCAAACACAATAACATCTCCAAAACAGTCATAATCAATCTTAGATCTACCATCTATCAAAAAAAAAATTAGTCATCCTACTTTCTTCATCAACTTGTATTGTATAGAAAAACATACCATCTTCAGCTTGACATTCCTTAAAATGATTAACAAGACTTTGTGAATCCCCACCTTCAATCAGTGACATCTTTTTACTATGAACATGATTGTAACAATCTCTTTTTGTAATCCAGATTCTCATCTCCTCCAGCTTCTTTAGACAGATATGAGAATACATCTATTGTTCTTAAACCTGCATTTAGTATATTTTACTATATTAAATAGTATTTTTGTATCTCTGATATGACAAAAATATAATAATAAAAATAATGATAAAACAAAATTATGAATTTATTACATGCATCCACCATTGAATCAATGACATTGATTTTTGAAGAGGTAAGCTTCCTATTCGAGCGCAACATGTGGACTTCAGATTGCAATGCAAGTTCATGATTGTGACCTGAGATGAATTTTGTTACTCTCCATTTACCATCTTCAAAAGAAAAACGAATCATTGCTCTACATCCAATTCTTGTTTCTAGAGTCTGTCGTTGCTTTGTTGACATGTCTTTATCATACTTTTCATTTTCTTTTGAGCAACAATATTCTCTATGTCTTATAGTTCCATCAACACTGACTCTTTTTCTAGATTTTCTGATACTGAATCCAGTTCGAATATCATAACTATTATACAAATTGTATGCTTCTTCCTCTGTGTGCACAACCATTCCCATAAGATTATCCGTATCATTGACATGATTTTCCTCAGTTAAATCTATTATATTTTCCACAGGTTCTTCCATGTCACCTAGTACAAGTAAATAGAAAATCACTCAAACCGAATCATGAAGGAAGAAAAGAATTCCAAACAAAAAAAATAAACGACTCAATATAAAAACATTCCGACTCAACATCTGTATTTGGAGGTTTTTTTATTATGGGGAAACGGCCAAGGTGACCCTTTTTCCGTTTTTCCCTGTACTGATCTATACTGACTCCGAATTATTTTTGGACTAAGGTTTTTTTTGTTGTTTGACGGTTTAATTGCGGGATTTACAAGACGTCGTATGTTCAGGAGCAGGTTAATATTGGCTCGGAGCTGCCGGGATCTAAAGTTAGGTGGTTCCGATCGGAGAGCAACGAGCCACTGTTTCTGAATACGGTCACGTTTGATAACAAAGAGGATGCGCCTGTGCTTGTTATGGTTCATGGATATGCTGCTTTTCAGGGGTTTTTCTTTAGGAATTTCGATGGTTTTGCTAGCCGAGTTTAAGGTCATTGTTGTTGATAAGCTCCGGTATGTGTTTTAGTTTTGATTGTTTAGGTTGTTTTGTGATTGGAAATTTGAATGTTGAATGTTGAATTGTTGTAATTGGTTGAGTATAGAAGGAGTTAGTCATGATGATTTGATGATGATGATTTCCAGATGGGATTATAATGTAGCTAGCTTGCTGTTGATCAGCTATAGGTTATGTTTTTTAGTTTCAATTGTGAAAAGAATAAGAAGGTAGCTGCTGGATGATGATGATGATTACAAAATCATGATCATAAGGTAGATGTTGGCAATTCTTTTCATTTTTTAGTTCTCATTGATAAGAATTTGACCACTTAAGAAGGGATACGTTTTTGTATTTCTATGAGAACCTTTTTTTGCTTTTTTCCAATTTCAAGAAAGAAGTTATGTCAAGGTATTTTCGGAAAAAGTGGGTTGTAGTTTAAAAAAAGTGGGCTGTAAATAGCAATCCACTAATTAAAATTAGGAATTAGATTGATGTGATATTAATGAATTGGATACTTGTCATGATTTGAATGGAAGTGACACACCACATCACACATCCTATGTGGTATGCAAGGCACATATTAAAATTTCTCTTCTTTATGCTTCATTTATGGTAAAATGGGTTATTTAACAACATATAACTGTTACATAAATACTAAAATTGAAAATGTTCAATTAATATTATAAATTTAAAATCATAGTTATTTATAATATGAAATACACCCGTGCACTACACGGGTTTAAGACTAGTTTTGTATATTAATTGACTTAGGATACTGAAAGCAATCAAATTGTTTACATGGTTGATTATTATTACTAGGCAAACGCTAACGAGTGCCCCCGTGACTTTGGTTAAGCATATAATGATCATTAATGATTTATTTTGAAAGTAATAAATATAGTAAAATCATTACGACTTTAATATTTAATTATTTCATGGTAGTTTTTTGATAATTCACTTTCTACAATCATGAGAATTGAAAATAACCACGAAGTCATCGTTTGGTGGATAATTATTTTATGGTAGTTAGTGATTATTAATTATTTTACTTAAATAATAAATAAAGTGAGGTCATTATAATTATAATTAATGATGATTAATTATTTTATGGTAATTAGTGTTGGGTTTGATAAGTTTGTTATGGTTTAGTGTTTAGGCTTAGGTTTGGGTTTGGAGTGATGGTTAGGTTCCGGTTTGGATTGGTGGTTTTTAGGGTCGGCTTTTTGATTTTAGGATTTATGGTTTGGGTTTATAGTTTAAAGTTTATAACAAGGTTATGGTTTAGTGTTTAGGCTTAGGTTCGAGGTTTGGATTGATGGTTTTTGGGGTCGAGTTTTGATTTAGAATTTATGGTTTGGGTTTATAGTTTAGGGTTTATAGTTGGATTTTGGTTAAGAATAATGTTTATGGGTTCGGGTTTGAGTTCACGACGATTTAGGTTTGGGTTTAGAATTTAGGATTGAGTTTGGATTTAGAGTTTATGGTTTAAGTTCGGGTTTGAGATTTCAAGATTAAGGCTTAAAGTTAGAGATTGGTTATGGTTAAGGTTAGAATTCAGGTTTGGATCGATGAGGTTCAAGTTTGGATTCATAGTTGGAAAGGAAGTGAGGGCAGAAACTGAAAGAAAAAGAATTGTCAAATGAGTTATGAAATGGTGGAGAAATATTATGGAGGGGATGAGGTTTTTTTTTGTTGACGGAAGAGGAAATGAGAGGGTTAGCCTAACCCGGTTAGCAGGGGCGGATCTATGGTGGGGGGAGCACAGGGGGCACGTGCCCCCCCTTGCCCAAGAAAAATGTAAAAAAAAAAATAATTTTTTTCGGTGTAGAAAACGTTAAATACGGTATATAGATATAATTGTGAGTAAAGAACATTAGAATGAGCTAGTAGAAACGGTGCTAAGATATTAAGCTTCACATTGTAATTAAGAGGTCTTGGGTTCAAATTCCCATCCTTCATTAATAATTATTATTTTTATTTCTTTCTCCCATTTTAACTCTTTTCTTTTTCTCATTAATATTATCACATTGTTATTATTCTTTTACTATTTCTTCAATTATTTTTACTATTAATTTTATTTTTTTCTTGAATTTAAATGTAAATTTACATCTTTTTCCCTTTTTTTCTCCCAATTCCATTATTTTGCGTCATTAATATTTTTTCAATATTGATTGATTTTGCTATTTTGAATGAAATTAGAGTCGTGTATTGTTAATTTTGGTATTTTTTATGCAAAACTAGAGGTGCATGACAAAAAATTTATTTGGCTTAGAAACGTGCCCCTCTTTATACGAATTTCTGAATTCGCCACTGCCGGTTAGGAGTATAATTTATTTATTAATGCATTAATTTCTACTTTATTTTTTATTTCTATAAAATAGGTAATAATTAATAATGACATCTTTTTATTTATTTATTCAATGGTAATTAAGAACAACTATTTCCTTAGCAAGCACCTCGGGCGTCCGTTAGCGGACTTGTTGTTGTTGTTGTTTTTTTTATTATTATTATTATTATTATTATTATTATTATTATTATTATTAAATGTGTTGTTTCTTCTTCTTCTCCTTCTTAGAAATGCAAGGATATTTATACATAAGTTTAATATGTAAAACATGAAAGATATATAAACAAATGATTAGTTGTAAATATGAAACATTACTTCATTGTCGCTCCATAATTTTGGTGGAGGATATTGGGTTTTTATTCAACTTTAGAATTGTTTTTCTCTATGACAAAACATTCCAAGTTTAGATAAGAGATGTCAAATCCACATAATTTTACAAATCAATTGGGACATATCATAGCTCGATTTCCATGTTGCTTTTGCTTTCCTCGAAGGCTAAATTCTCTTGAAGAAAACATAATACAGCTACTAGTAATCTTCTATTATTTTTTTTAATGCTTAACTTATATATGAAAGTTATTTGGATCTAGGCTACGAATTAGAAAAACTTTCAATTTGAATATGGCTAGATTTATTTTTTTTTCTTTGGATAATTGCTTTGGTATTTTTCGGGACGTGTATCTTAACTCCTAAAGTAGGAAATTACGGAATTCTTCTCATAATAGTTTCAAGTAAGATAAATTCTATATCAAATTAGACAATTTAACAAGAAAAACCTTTTCAAGAACTCAATGACCAGACCCATAAATAATATAACAAGGTTGGCCAGTAGAAATTTTTATTCAGCCCGGCCCAAGCCCAGAAAAACCCCATTAACTTATAGGTTGGGTTTGGGAACTATCATAAAAGCCCGTTTAATCCGGCCCATAACTTGTATATTTAAATTTATTTATGTTTTTATAATATTATACTACATCCGATCATATAAATAGGGGTTTTTCTATGGTTACTTTGTTTTTTACAAAGTAACCATTACTTTGCCCATTATCACCATTGGATTAGTTGTATGAGATGTGATCCAATGGTGATAAAAACAAAGTAGTGGTTACTTCAAAGTAACCATAGAAAGCACCTAAATATGTGCACAAATACGGAATAAGAAAACATTAAATATTGTTGATGTTTACTTATATACTCTCAATTATTGTAGTATTTCAATGAAAAAATGTTTAATGTATTCCATATTTAGTAACTCACATCATATTAAATAGGGGTATATTAGTAAAGTGAGAGTTAGTTAGTAGTTTTGTGCACTTTTTATGAGTCATATAAATTAACTATTTTGTACATATTTATGGCTGAACACGGTCCGGTCCAATCCGGAGATTCAGAAATGTCGAGGATTGGATTGAAATTCGGGTATGGTTAAATGGAAATCTCCAAGATTGGATTGAAATATAAAATCTCCAAGATTGGATTGTCCCAAAAATTTCGGTTCGGTCCAGTTTGGATGTTCGGGGATTCTGTTTCGGTCCAATCTAGTTCAATCCAATACGGTTATTCGGATAAAAATTATAAAAGAAAATTAAAATTAAATCAATTTATAAATATAATAAAATGTAAACTTATTTTACCAAAATATAAATTGTTAGCAAAAATAAAATATATTACGAGAAAATATAAATTTAATAGAAATAAGTTTCGGTCTTTTTACATAAAAGAAGATAAAATTTTATACTTAAAATATAAATTTAATAGTAATGAGTTTCAGCTTTTTCAATTCAATTCGATCTAATTCGATTTAATACGAGTATCGGTCTAGTTTTGGATAAATGTCGGTCCAGTTTTTTGACTAAAAGTCAACGGTCCAGTTCGGTCCGATTTTCTAAAAAAAAGTCAACAGTTCAATCTCGGTTATTTTCACTCGAATATTCAATCTAATTCGATCCTCCAAATGTTTTGTCCAACCTTAGTTTATATTGCATATGTATATATTTATAATATTATATTATATTATATTAATATGAAAAGTTAAAAATCATCACAACCATCTTTCAAAACATAATTTTAATCTGTTTGTTTCATGTTATATTCTATATCATTATTTATTATGAGCTAGTCGCCGATATCCAGGTATCTACAAATATTACTCACATCCTCAGTTTTTTCTAGTTTTCTTTTATCAATTTATTTTAATTTCTTTTTGATTTTGAGCCATTAATTATTTGGCCACATCCTTTTCCATCCTCCTTCATACAAATGTGATGAAAATAATGATAATAAAGATATATTGTCAAAAAAAGAATGATATTGAAAAAATGATGATGGGCGGGCTAAGGTTGGGCCTGCGATTAAGATTTTTTAATTTAGCTCAGCTCGGCCTGAGCCCGTGAAAATTTATACATGAGTTGAGTTGGGTTTTTGTCTCTTCTATTGAAAAACCTGACATCGTCCAGCTCAAACCCGGCCCAGCTCGGTCCAACCTATGAACATGTGTAATTTAAATGGATTGGTCTATTCGTTATTTGAGTGCTAATCAGACATTCCAAACATGTTTACCAGTAAATTTATCACTATTTAACATATTTGATACCAATACACCCTCAATTTATTTATTTTTTTAAAAAGAAACTCAAAAATATATATATGACTTGAATAGAATATTAGTTTAGATAATTAAGGAGTTCAAAAGTGCATTTGTTCTGCATATCACAAGTGAATTAACAGCATAAATATATCCATCTATCTATGTAATGATTCATAAATGTTAGGTGAAATGTCACAATTGTGTAATTTAAAATTTGGAAACAAATTAAAAGGTAACTATCGTATAAAGATGCAATGGTACTTGGTTAGAAGTGTAAGAAAAGTGTGGTCCTCCCCTTATTGAAGAACATATTTTCCTTTGTGATGCTAGCTAGAGAGAGAATTCAATCGAGGCAGTGAATGTTAAGGTCACCCTTGCAGCCCTATGCTTAAAAAGAACACAAGAATAATGGGCTGCCAATCTTCTTCATATCTCAAGTAATTTTTACATAAAATTAATGATCACATGATATGGGTTCTTTACGTTGAAATTTATTATTCACAAGACAAGGACTATTGATCGATCAAGCATAAGTTATGATCACCTGCGCATTACTGCTCGGCGCGGTTCTTCGATGCACTGTGATTTGGAATATGGATGAACAAATGTCTACCAATTGAGTTTAGATAATTTAGATAATATGTATGATTTGGAAAAAAATGTTACAAATGAATAATAAAGTAATTAGAGAAATATTATTGGATAGCAGAAAGTAGAAAAATGTATAAAAAGGACGAGTTGAGTTTCGAACTTGTATCTTCTAAGACTACCTTCTTACCACTCTGCAACATTGTTTCTCTAATTAACTTAGCTCCTGAAACCATATATATATATAAACGAAGGGGGTGATATAAAAATCACAACCCATCCCTAACGGGGTAATTTTACTATTTATTTTTCCATTAACATTTTCAACATATGCATTTCTAGTCAATCCATCACGACTTGATCGTCGGAGTGGGCCAATTAATCAACCTACCCTATGTCACCATTTGTTCATCCATTTCAAATATTAGAGATATCAAACTTACAATTTCACGAGACATTTGTCTGTAAATTTTATCATTACTTAGGTTTGAGTTAAAACCCATACTTGACTAAAAAGGATCGGGTAAATTTGTCCTTTTACCCTATAAAGTAAAGACTTTCCTCTTGGTGTGTATATATATAAATAGGATGAAACGTGGCATGGTGCAATAGGGAAAAAATACAGCACCCATTAGAGGTCACTTTCAGAAAAGTATTATTTGATGATGAGATGAGCATCCAGTTAATGTGAGGAAAATATATATACATGAAGATTGATATAGATATGGATGGCCAAGAAGTGAAGAGTTGATATCCAAAAAGCATACGTATTCGTAGCAGTATTTTTAATTTAGTGGTGTACGTACGTAGGTAAGTGAGTGAGTGAGTTGGATATTTGTTGAAAGGTCAATTTGAATGTCCATATATACTTACCTATCTCATGCACCACCTCACTTCCATTTTCTGCAAACTCCACTGTACACACATAAAGGAAAGAGAGTGAATTATTCAACCAAATAAACTCCTTTACTTTCTTAGTTTTCCAAAATTTAGAGCATTCTATGTGAAACAGAAAATCCAGATCGAAACGCAACCCGGAATTGGTGTAAATTAAGTTGGTGTGTTTGTGTTTTGTGCTGATCTTGATTTTCATTAATTAAAGAGAGTGTTTAAGAAAGAACGCAATCACGGAGTTCCCAAATGAAGAAGGGGAAGGCCCTTCCCAGAGAAAATCTGGTAGGGGTAAAATTGAAATCAAAAGAATCGAAAACACGACTAATAGGCAAGTCACTTTCTGCAAGCGTCGCAATGGCTTGCTCAAGAAAGCTTATGAGTTATCTGTTCTTTGTGATGCTGAGGTTGCTCTTATCGTCTTCTCCACCCGCGGCCGCCTCTACGAATATGCTAATAACAGGTTCTCCTTTTTCCTTCTCAATTCTTTGTTCTTCAACATCCTATTCTCCTCAAACGAAAAGGGCCATCTTTCCTTTCTTTGTGCTTCTAGTATGCAAGATCTATTACTAACACAGTTGTAGAAACCGAACCAGGTGGTGACGGTTGAGTCTCGGACCGAAAAATCTGATAAATTATGTTAACAAAGAAGATAAGGGTTACATCTAGGGTTATGAAATATGTTGTGTGCCTTAGTTTCTCTCTCTTTGTCAAGATCGGAAATTTCCCATCCCAAATCTATGACTGGATATTTTTTAAGAGAATATTTCAGCTAAATCAAATATGGTGTCAGAAAGACTCCATCTTTAAAATACCCCTAAAGTAATAAGCTGAACATCTAAAAGAAAAAAAAAAAAAAACTGAACACAATTGCTCAAAGTTATACAATAAATTAATGGGAAGTAGCTAGGGTTTCAAAACCCTAGATTTTTTTTCAATTGCGGTTTCTTCTAATCATGTACTAAAAAGCTGATTCTATGTTCTAGTTTAAGCCATTTTCTTTTTATACAAGATAAAGCAAAATTGGGTGTTTTTGTTTTCTCTATGGTTAATTTGATATGATTATAGAGATGATACGAATCTTTGGTCACGTCGACATGATATTTCAGTTTTTTGATTTCTGACAAAGAAGATGGGGTGTCATTATTTCACTCCCATAAACTCTTTGGCATTTCAAGCTTTTTGAAAAAGGTCCCAATTTAAACTTGAAGATGCACTTATTCCTTTGTTTGTTTGTTTAAAAATTTGAAAGCTAAAAAGAAAGGCTGACTCAATGCAAGGGCAGTTTTGACCAAATCTTTGAGAGGGTTGTAAAAGGGTGTTTCATGTTTTTGTGAAGAAAACTGGGTAAAAGTAGAGTAGAAAATATGGCCATATATTTATTGTAGGTTTAGATTAGATTCATGCTGATCTGATATGTTTAGAGTGTTTGAAAGTAGGGTCTGGCTATCCGTAAAAAGATGAAAAGAAAGAGAAGTAACATAATTAAGGTAGCAAGGTTTTAAATAGAAAAGGGTTAAAATGTTTGTCCATTTTGATGTCAACAACTAGTAATAGTAATAGTAATAGTAATACCCATACCATTTCATTTGATATTAAGAGATTTATGAATGAATGAATTCGTGCACTTACAAGATTTTATGCATTGGATTTGGGGAAGAGGATGATTATATTATATGTCATATTAAAGAAGAAAAAAGCAAACAAGCATTGATTCAAAAGGAAATGGTACGAACCAATGAGAGCATAATTTCCATTTTTGGGGTCATGGGGATGAGAGACCTGCCTCTCTTTTCTGCTGCTAGCTTAGCTTATACAGTTTCAGACACTACACCACTCTTATTAATACATCATCTTCTCTTTTTTAAATAAGTTAATATATCATCTTTAATATTTCATCTTTTATAGCACTTCTTTTTGTTAATTAGTGAGAGAGAGATATATCAAATATAAATAACCGAAAGCTAGTACCTGGTTTTCTATACACGTTCAATTAATTTTAGGCTTATTGATGTAGAAGTAACAGAAATAACGAAGGTGCGAATGAAACAATTCTGTCTCGATTGTTCGGTTCCTAATGATACTTAATATATATGAAACATTAGACCATACTCTATTATGCTTTCCATGTTTAGGCAAACCCACATTCAAGAGGCCTGCAAATTACCCCCCTCAATGTGATGAAAAGAATAAAATTAAACGGTTTGATTTTAGATTTTGCTCACCTTATTACTAGACAATTGATTTCATGTGTTATATCTTGTACGTTTAAAATTGTTTAAATACAAACTTTGCCGGCTAGTCATATTTGAATCCCCAACCACAACAATATGACAATTTTTCAACTTTCATGGCTTTTAATATTAGGAAATCCCAAACCCCAGATAAAGAAGATTTATGGAGGAGTGTATTTAGCTAATATTATACTTAGATAAACTCTTCATGATTTTTCTTTTCTAGCTTATCCTTAACAATTTATTGCTAATGATATCTACAAATTACTTATAAAAAAGATGAAATTAAATTAATTAAAAAAAAACTCTCAAAATAGAATTGAACTTCTACGAAATGTTACTACGTATAAGAGCATCTTCAAATTTAGCTAGTTGAATAACTAAGATGCACTTCCAACAAAGTGACATGGCTCTTTAAATAGATTTGACTAGCTATTTGCATTTTTTAATCATTCTTTCTCTTCTTTTTTTGTTTGTTTGCCTTTCTTTTTCTTTTCTACTTTTCTTTTTTATTTACTTTAATAATAAAATAATCAAATAGAGAGTCAAATAGTTAGCATGGTTGGAGAAAAAAATAGATTTAACTAGCTAAATTTTAACTAGTTAATATTTTATAGTAATTTGGAGAGCCAAATAGCTAGTAATATTGAAGTTGCTCTAAGAGATAATAAAATAACCTACTGTACATTAATACGATTTGAACCTAATTTAGCCGACACAACAGAAATGATGCTTGTATACAATTGTGAATGCTAACAATTGTTTTCCTATATATAATTATTGTTTTTTTAATTGTTATTTTTAATTGAGAAGCTAGATATAACATGAAATAAACATATGTAAATTTGCAGTGTGAGGGCAACGATTGAGAGATACAAGAAAGCCTCTTCGGATTCCTCAAATCCTGCATCTGCTTCTGAAGCTAACACTCAGGTAATTACTAACATATTTCCATCTCAAAATTCATACAACACAATGGAAATCAAATAGTTATTTCATGTGAATACACTTATTCAAAATATTTGATTTAAATTTATCCACACTTATATAATTTCACGGAATATATATGTTTATTTTTGCAAGGTATTGTTAATACAAATAGTTTAGTCAAATTTTTTCAGTATAATCTATTAATTGTTTAGTTCTTTCTGAACTTAAAAGTGGAGTGCAGTTGAAATGGGAAATGCAGATTTTGAATATCTTTTTCTCTTATAAAGATTTTGACAAAATATTTTATTTCTCCTATATTCTATTTTTTGCAAACTCCACATGCACATATATATAGCACAACTTTTGCATTAATTCTGCTTATACATACCAACTTAACTGTTGTATGAACTAACATGCATTTATCTCAGTTTTACCAACAAGAATCATCGAAACTACGCAAGCAGATCCGAGAAATTCAAAACTTAAACAGGTATTTAAGTAATTTAACACAATTTCCCGTCTGAAATTGAGCTCATTAACTGGAAGCAAACTTGTACGAATAATACATTTTTATGTTGGGGTGAATTAGGCATATTGTTGGAGAGGCACTTAGCACATTGACTTTTAAGGAACTGAAGAACTTGGAAGGCAGGTTGGAGAAAGGAATTAGTAGAGTTAGGTCCAAAAAGGTATTTCTTAATTATTACTCCATATATTATACTTTTCTTGCCCTAATTGATTGATTTAAATTCACAATTGCATATGTGTGCTTTATAGAATAATTTGATTTGTGTTTTGTTGCCAGAATGAAATGCTATTTGCTGAAATTGAGTACATGCAGAAAAGGGTAAGTATTATTTGTTCTAGTATAATTAGTTGACATTTTAGTAACAATTTTCTAATTACCTGATATGTTATTGAGATATGTCAAAGTCACACAGACTCACTAACTTAGTGCACATTGTGCAGGAAATTGAGCTGCAAAATGACAATATGTTCCTCCGCGCTAAGGTACCTTGTTATATTCATTTGGCTAGTTGATCAACGTGCTCGTAATAAAACTTCGGATCTACTTAATATACATTAAGTTGTGAGATTAAATTTATACTACTTTGGCCTATCTATTTTGATAACAAAATTGAAAAATTAAATTGCTCTAGGAGTGTCTTATTTGCACTGTCCAGAATGCCATCAATCCTTTGGGGCACCCTGGACTTGGAGTTCAATCCTGAACTTGCCACTGTATATATAATTTTATCAAGAGGTTTTATTGTTATAATTGCATGTAGATAGCTGAAAATGAGAGAGCACAGCAAGGGCACGAGCATGAGCATGAACATGAACCCGAGCATGAGCAGCAGCACCACACAAGCTTAATGCCCGGTTCTATGTACGGTGCTCATGGTCCGTCTAATTCCCAGCAGCAATATGATAGGAATTTCCTACCAGTTAACCTCCTCGAACCTAACCAGCAATACTCTCGCTCTGATCACACTGCTCTTCAACTTGTGTACGTATCATTTAATTACTTATAATTCTCATTCTGCATATACTTTCAAATTAACCCTTCAATTTCTACTTCTGAGCTAAAATATTAATTTGTTTCAATTGTTTTATGTGTAGGTAAGGCTGGCAGTACATTCAATACTATATTCCACTTGTTTGTCACTGTCTTTCTGCTTAATTAACTATTCTATCAGTGTTAATTGGTTAATGCAGTTTATATTCTGCTTAACTTCACCAACTTCGGAAACCTTTTACTTTTACTTTTTCTCTTAAACTATTAGTATTCATATAATAAATATACATTTTCTATGTTTTCTTAGTAAATATTTAATGTCTTGTACTATGGTTATAAGAATACAGATTCTTTCTAAGCGAACTATATGTTAATTTTAAAATTAGAAGCTACACCAATTACTCCTTCCGACTATAGTTGAAAAACTATTGTCCGGAAAAGAGGAAAGAAATTTTGTCACAGAATTCTCTGCCGTCTGTTGCTAACACTCACAACTATCATCTGAAGTACGATCAAACGACAAACACCAATTTCTTTCCTATCATTTTCCTTCAAATACAATGACGGCTTATGTAAAAGTAACCGTCATTTAGATAAAGGTGTAATGACAACAACTTTTGGGAATAACAAATTGAATTTTGTATAATTGTTCCGACAGTGTTTCCTGTGGAAATTTACAATGGTAACTTAGGTATGACCAATAATATTTTTAGTTTTTTATATCAAAATACTTCCTTTAAATAATTTGTATAGTTATATTTGTCATGTGAAAGAATTGTCACATGACATTTCTTATTAAACAATTTGATGTAACTATAGCAACTGTAAGTTTTAAGTGTATTCAATGATTAATTCGGTTTATATTTCTGTAACTGAACCGTAAGCACAACAGTCAAATATTCAGTTATTGTTGGTGTATACATTTCAAATGAAATCTTATTATATTTAACTCTCATCTAAAGTTATATGGCACAACATTTTATTCATTTCATTGTGACATGATAAACCACTTTCTACGTTCACCTCTCTCACTAACATCATAACATGTGCATATTGTTAACATATTATTTGTTAATTAATATTAGTATTAAGGATAAGTTACATACAAAAAAAGGTTATATGGATTTGAAAAAATATATTTGTGGATTCTTTTTTTTTAAATATTCTCTATAATTACAAAATTTTCCAAAATGGGAGCCTTAAGTTTGATCTTATAAATGACACTTAATGACTTCAAAATAAAGTTTTCTAAATATTAAAGTTGTTTAGTAACATATTTTATGTTGAAAATCGCTTTCGATTTTTCAAACTTATCATTTTGGATTTGTGTTTTCCTAAACATCAATTTCTATCTCCTCACTGGGATTACCTCAAAATTAAAAAGTGGAATAATTAAAATTGCTTACAATCACTAACTTTTTGCTTTTGAAATCATCATCCATAATTTTGATAATATATTAAAAAAAAAACAATCATTATTTTTAGAAATTTTGTAACCATAAAGATTAATCTTAAATAATAATAAAAAAATACATATGTATTTTTCATAATCTTTATAACCACAAGATTTTATTATTATTATTATTATTATTCGCCCTATATTATTAATTATCATTAATATCCTATTTATATTTTGTACTTATATTTGATATATGTACTTATCTCAAGCCAATTTGAAAATGTCAAATTAGTTACCTAGAATATAGGCATTCTTAGCTTATTTATATGTGTATCTTTAACAATTCAAGGAAAAAAAGTACAATATTATGTTAATTTCAAATTCACGTATAACTCTCAACATGGTATCAGAGCTAGCATCCTTCAATATGTCGCCGCCAAAATGTAATCCACTACCATCTCTGTATTATTTTAATAATTAACTCCATTACCTTCTACAACTTCCACTCGCGATCACACTTAGATAACATATCTTCCTTCATTACACAAGCTTTCTTTAGCAAATCTCAATTCAAAATGTATACACTCTCTATTCACACTCATACATATTATTGGCCTTGATTTTCTGTGCCAATTAATCCTTCACCAACCATAGTTGTATAGATTTCTTCAATCTCACATTTACTCTAGTGAACCCATAGGCCTCAATAGTCTTCACAATTGTTCGAGATACCAATCTCAACGATAATTTTCTTCTTCTTCTGGGCATCCATGCAGCACCACTACATAAATTTGTACACATCCGGCTTACAATAATGCTTTGTCTCTCAATCCAATGCAATAAAGGCCTCAATTTTACAAAACGACACTAACTGCTGGTCCATTTTGGTCAACCTATGTGCGTTGCATCCCCCCCTCTAAAACAATGGGCACAACCCCAATTTGCCCCACAAAATCAGACCCACTACCTATAATTATCTTCCTCCACATACCAATCAATTTGGACCCCAACTGAGGCATCCCAATGTAATTCAATTTTAGTCTCCTAGCCTTCATTTTGTAACTGGTAGTAACATTGTTAGTCATGTTCCTGTGCACACGCCTGCTTCCACTAACATAACAGTGCATATTAGATTGAATACCAAGAATGATAGTCCACAAACAAATTGATGTGCATAAAAGACTGCTATGCTCGATCGAGGGTTGAGCATCTCCCACTTAACCTACAAGATAGAAGATAGATTAGGCTTGGGGTCATCATCATGTCGTCCCACTTTGATGCCTAATTCAATGAACAGTTTTAGAGAATGAGAAAATTTGATTGGGCCTTGTAAATGAAGGAAAATTCAATATTTAGGGTTAGGTGGAGTTAACTTCAACTTATGTCACTTGGAAACAAACTTATATAGGGATAGGAGAGAGGTGGCTCTGTTTAAGAAGGATTTAGACAATCCATGAATAATAGACCAACTAGGAATCTAACTATTCAAGAGTTTGAGTTGTTTAAGGGAAAGCCACTTGGGAGCACGATATTGACCGCTAAAAGTTATGGAGATATCATTCATGTGTAGAGGTTGGCTCTATCTAGGAATCAAAGGTCTAATCGAGGACATGACTTAGTTCATGTTGATGCACAACGTGGGGCTCTAGGATCACTCTACATGCACATGTTCATTTTGTCGTACGTCCATCTTGGTCCTAACAAGATATAATATGTTCTATAGGGGGATGGTGAATAGGATTTAAGCTAAATAATGACCTTTTAAATTTTCCTGAGTTGGAAATTTGTACTGAGCATTTTCTGAGGCAATGTTGCTTATGTGCACAGTACATACTTTTGTTATTGAGACTTAGGCGCAGAACAAAGCTCTGCATTGTTTCTTATTTGATACAAATAAAATATGCAACAACAATAAAACAGTTCAGTAAAAGAAAGAGAGTAAAGTTCAGAGAAAAAAAATACTCACAATTTATCCTCGTTCGTCGCTCTCTTTGTGACTATGTCCAAACCCAAGGTACATTGTGTTGAATGATGTATAATTTAAAAATTTGTTATAATTTGATATTAAAACACAACTTGAATGAAGTATCATTGGGTCTCGATCCCATGATAGAGATTACAGTGCCCGTGAATGTGGAGGAATTTTATTGTGCTAATGAAGTTCCATGTAGGCATTCTACTTAGTGCTTTTGTTCACTAAAATACATCCATTTGAAATGAATGAAATACATCACATTTGTTAATTTTTTTTGTTTAATTTCAATCTTTCAGTGGATCTTGGTGATGTGTTTCATTAAGTTCAAATGACTGTACTTTAGTGGCTAAAAGCACCAAGTATGATGCTTACGTGGAACTCCATTTGCACAATATAAGTTCTCATGAATATGTATGTATATATGGTGACGATTCATTAAAGTCAAATGCTAATAGTAATTAATTACTAATCATGTACTAGAGTTTTAAACTATTTTTCTTTTAAAGGTATAATAATGGGTAACTTAAAGAGTATTTCCAAATGGTGAAACTTATAAAATTCATGTATATCTCTATTTCTTGAAAAATGATCTCCTGTCCCAGACTTTCTATTCCATTTTTCTATCACTCTATAAATTTTTGACATGTGAAAAAAGAATTCTTTTATGTTAAAGATATAAAGAACGATGGGTTGATACAGAGACTATTTAGGGTATAATAAAAAAACATTAGATTTTTTTTACACATGTCAAAAAATTTTAGGGGGACAGAAAAATGAAATAGAAAGTCCGGGATAGAAGATTTTCTTCCCTATTTCTTCTCTTTCTCTATTCTTTTTCTCAAAAACAATAATTTTTTTTCTTCTCCAAAAACAATATTTTTTTTTTTGACTGATACTTTTTTTATTTTAATTACTTTAGTTCATCTACGACTTCTATTAATGTTAAAGTCAATTTTATATCACTTTAATTTTGTACAAAAAAAATCCAATCAAATAATGTAAATTAGAATATCTAAATTTAGGGACTAAAATAGGGAAGTCTCACTCAATTATAGGAGTTCACTACTCACATAAGAATAAATATGGAGATCATTAGAAACTATAAACAAAAATAAACATAAAAATAAAGATCTTTGCTATTTTTTGGAGTGCATTGAAGAAGCTCTAAGGATGTACATCTATGAATAACTTTGTGGTTTGCAGAAATAAAATTCTTAGTTAAGAAAGAACTGATATTTCAGTCAAGGCAAAAGCAAGTAAAAAAAATTAATCAAGATGATAAGGAATGCTATAGAATTGGAAGATTAATGTAGAAACATTTTTAGTTTAGGGTGTGAGAGAATTTAGGTAGAAACTGAAAAAGGATATGTATAAATGAAATGAATGGAGCAGAAAACATGTCTCATGCATATTAAATACTAATTGCAATTTGTTATATATCAAAATGGGTATCCACCTTCTCCATTATTTAGCTTTCTACTTTTGATATAGAAAATCAAATTAGAGTACAGACAATAATCCACTCAAATCTCAACTTATATAGCTGAAGGACCACCCCTTCAAAAATTCTATGACATTTTCTAAACAAAATCATGCCCAAAGATGCCCATATTCATTCAATGCTACACCTAATTCCATAAATGCCACTAACCTCTCTATCTTCCAGTTGCAATAGTAAATAATCATATTTAACCCTTGCTATTTTTATTAAGGTTTGATACTCCAAAGCCTCCTAACTGCCTGTAACCCGGATTTGCTCTTCAGATTTTCGGAATGTCTCGTTAGCTTTTTACATTTGTTTAAGGTGATCAATTGATTTTTCAAGTTATTTGAAATATTTTATTAACCCTTTACTTTTGCTTACAAATGAGTAATTTAGGCCCTATTCTTTTTTTACTTAATTTCAGCAAAATTCAATTCAGATCAGTTTTATTCAGTTCAACCAAATACAACAAAATTGCTTCTTCGTTCAGCCAAATTTTGTTAATTCAGCCAATTCAGTTCAACAAATTCAATTCAGTTCAGTTTAATTCAGTTCAGTTCAGTTCTGCCCAAAAAATATAGAGCCTTATAATTCGCTTCT
Source organism: Euphorbia peplus (assembly GCA_028411795.1). Taxonomy (NCBI): domain Eukaryota; kingdom Viridiplantae; phylum Streptophyta; class Magnoliopsida; order Malpighiales; family Euphorbiaceae; genus Euphorbia; species Euphorbia peplus. The sequence goes on along the minus strand of CP110839.1, from coordinate 20,698,588 downwards.
TCAACTAAAATTAGTTGATCGTAATTTAATATGTCTAACTCATCTCTTATTCTTCCACATGAGCTTAGAAAGTTGATAATGTTCCTTTAAATAATTTCAAATGATTAATGAGGCATGGAGTCAATTAGTTCTTTAGGGTCAACTTCACAAGCCTATTGATATATTTCGGTAGACCATTTAGCATTCTAATCTCAGTAAATTAAGTCATTTATATATCTGTCTTTACGTATCCATTTTGGCTCGCTTAATTTTCCTTCTTACATATAGATCGACTTTTTTACGAGATGTCTTTAATAGATAAAATTATCTATTTTTCAGGTTACTAACAGTCATTTTGAATCAAACAAAACTAATTTTTGATTTAAGAATTCATGTAATCACATAATGCAAAAAAATTTCTTGAATAAACCACATATGTCATTTCCGGAATGAATGTAACCACAAAGGTCTTTTTATTGAATTTACCATTAATATATAGGGTAAATTCAAAATGTGATAAAAAGAAAACTCTTTATGATCTCATTGATTTGTAGATGGAAGGAATGTTATTTACTTTTTAATTAAAACGAGATTGAAGTTTTTTACTTTTCTTTTTAGAAAAATGAGAAGTTTTTGATTGACACTATGATTAAAATTACCGTTCACAATTAAAAAAATATTCCATAAACTAATGATATTATGCAAAAAGTTTAATTCTTTTAACTTTTTCATTTGAAATTATTTGGGTAATATTTGGTAAAAAATGAGAAATAATCAATTTAAAGATAGAAAGCTGCAAAGGTGAGATTTTCAAAAACCGGAATAGTCTCATATTAGTGTCTTATGATTTTAACTTTTCTTTTTTATGAATGAATTAATTATTTCTAAATAGATGTTAAGCTCGATCTTAATTTAGTTTATAATTCAATATATTATACATAAATAATCATTATAACTAAATGAAAAAAACTGAACTGAATTAATTTATTGAATTTACTGAAAACTACCGAACTAAACTGAATTCAATTACTGATAAGGCAGAAAAACAAGGTGTATGTCTCATTTAAGATCGCCAATCTTGATGTGTCTATCTTTATGAGTGTTACCAAGTTAGTTATTGTTGAAAAACAAAAAAATATAATTATATTTATTATCACATAGATTCGAGTGATTGAAAGATTATGAAGTGATCGCATAAAATGAAAGTCAAATCTGGATGAAGTGTGTTTTCTTCTGTTATATCAAAATATTATTATTCTACTATGATTTATGATTTTGAAGATATTGACCCTTTTAATGTCCTTCTAAATTGTAAATTTCAATTATATGTACAGTTTCTCTTATGAATGAACCACCTATTATCAATTTCCTTTTAAAAAAAGTGTTTGTACAAGTGAGTAATCTAATTAAAGTTTGACTTCCAACACAGCTGACGAGATTTTAAGATAATTGAATGAAAATTAGGGCTTCAAACAATTAAATCGAAATGCAAAGTAAGGCCTATAGCCCAATAATAAAAGTCTGGAACAAGCCTCAAAGCCTAACCACGTTAGAAGGCCCTATTGCACACTACAAAATAATACCCTAAAATGTGTTATTTGATAACTAAAATGTGTCTTCCACAACACCCTTTTAGCTAAAGTACAATATAATTACTTAAGTCAAGTGCATTCACCGAACGAAAATTATTTAAAATTACCTGAACTGATCTGTAATGAACTACTACTAAAAAGTATTGATAAGACATATATAACACAGCCTTAAACACCATAAAGCACCATACTCGTTCAAAAAATGCCAAACGAAAAAGTTGTTTGAAATCAAAATCAACATTGCTCGTTTTTCAGCATTTCCTAAAATACTAAAACACTATATAAATGTGCTCTAAGCTCTAACAGAAACAATGTGTTCCTGGAGTTTAATCTCTAGAATATGAAAATGATCCCATCATGTCATAATTATCATTACCAATTAACCATGTCAGTCACACAGACAAAAGAGTACCAAATAGTAAAGATTAAAACAGCCTTCATTATATATATGAAGCAACTAAGCTAATCTCCATAGTAAGGATCAAAGAATGCTAATCTGCCTCAAGATTAAGTACATAGAATATTCAGACAAGAATCAATCATCATTTTTCTACCCCAGTCATCCAATCTTGGGAACACATCATAGCTTGCAATGTAGCCGGACTCAATGAACTCCATTCCCGATCAATCACCCTCTTCCCGGTGTTAAAAGCTAGCTCTGGAGTAACTTTTGACATTGGAATTCCCAAGATATTACATGCCATCATTGCCAGGACTGGATATCTAGGAGTGTGCACTTTCCACCAATTTAATATGTTGAAATCCACACTTCGAGGGAAAAGCGGTTCTTCCAAGTACTTATCTAAATCCGACTTTTCACCCTGACTTTCTGAAGTTTCGTGGAGATATTTGTCAAATCCGGTTAGTCTATCCTTGCAGTCCCTTTCTTGAGTAGCCAGACCTTTGTCAAAAGAAGCTAATGGAGAGCCAATTGAATGTTCATTGTACAATGCTTTTATATACTCAAAAACCACATCAATTAACTCTGAAGAATCCGTGCCGTATATTTGTTGGTAGTAATACTCGATCAATTTCATCTTGAATCGAGGATCTAACATTGCCGAAACAGCCAAAGCAAAACTACATTTTTCCCAGTATTCGTCAAACCTATTTTTCATCTTCACTGCCAAAGAACATATATATTCATCTGGGTTTTTGCACCAATCGATCAAACGCAAATGAATATCACATATTTCAGGAAAGTAAACATTGGCAGTTGCATTCTTGTTCTTCACAAAAACATTAGTAACTTCAACAAAGTGTTTCAAGTAACTCGTAATGACCCGAGCCCTTTCCCACTCTAACTCAGTAGGACACATAACATAAGTAGAGTCTTGTTCTTGAAGGAGAGAAAATGCCCACCGGTAATCTAATGCAGCTTCCAGCATAAAATATGTTGAGTCCCATTGTGATGGATTTTCAAGACATAAGCACTTCTGACTCTCCACTCCAGCTTGTACAGCTATCTCATTGAACTTCACTTGAGTTACCTGGGTACTTCTAATATACCGGATGCTCTCTTGAATCTTATGAGTCACCTCAGAAAGTGCCTCCAATGCATCATCTACCATCAGATTAAGAAGATTTGCTGCACACGCTATATCAAATAACATACCGTTACAAAAGAGGAACCTATTCTGGGAAAGTCTATCTCTAATCCTATGGACAATGCCATCATTGGCAGAATAACTATCCGATGTTATTGAAAATAATTTGCGGTCTATATCCCAATCCATCAAACATGTTATGATAACTTCGGAATGCAAGTCTTCTGTATGACTTGGATCGACCACTATGAAACTCAATTTCTTCTTCCTCAACTGCCAAGCATCATCTATGTAGTGTGCTGTCAAACACAAGTACTCAGCAGCATCTTCTGAAGAACACCACAGATTTGCACTAAGGCTGACTTTGCCTGGCAATTTATCTAAGACTTCAAAAACCTTTTGTTTTTCTTGAAAGTAGATATCCATACATTCGGCCTCTAGTTTGTCTGACGAAACAAGCTGAAATAATGGCTGAAGATTCTTAACAAATACCCGAAAACCAACATGATCAACCATTTGGAATGAATATCCGTGCAATATAATCATTCGGGCCAAATCAATTTGACTTCGTCTTTGATCCCAGGTACCCTTTGCAATAGTAACACCATTATCTCTCACCAGGCCGGGTTCAAATTTATAATTCACAACAATAAGGGGTTCATCCCTTTGTTGCTCCTGATCAATGTTAACGCTCGAAAGTGCAAGTTGATTATTGTCCTTCTTCTCCCTAGCTGTAAGAAACTGAGAAATCCCGTGATTAGATCTTCGCTGACACCTAATTAAGTGATTCCTCAAGTGGGAGGTTCCACTAGTGCTTGAACCACTAAGTTTCTTCTTGCAATGCCGACAAATAGCCACAAAAGTATCACCCTTTTTTACCCTATCAAAGTCATTCCACACAAGAGATTTTAATCTGCTGGATTTCACTATCACTGCATCTGATAAATCCATTGCATCACTTTGATAATTCACTGACATCTGCAACTCAGAACAAATTTCGGCGACAATTAAACAGAAATATCACTAATTTAGTCATACACAAACAAAATTGACAAGAAAACACAAAAGGGTTGCGAGAAATCGGGTGTAAGACATCCCGAATCACAAAAAAATTAGGGTTATAAGAGCTAAGCTCCATAAGAATCAATTTATATACAAAGAAGTGAAATTTACATTAAAAAGGTGATGGTAATGATGACATATAGAGCATAGATAGTTGTATTAACATGTAAGAAGATTGCATTTGTAGAAAAATAACACAGACAAGAAGTGGCAGAAATATATGTGATGCAGAGATAGAAATTACCCACTTGATTAGAAGGTGTTTAAGAATGGCAGATGAGAAAGATAGAGCCATAAGTGAAGAAGGTGGTCCGCATGTGGAAGACGGCGGCCGGAACTTTTTACAGTGCTCAACGTTTTCTTAAATGAAAGAGCAACCGCCGGTGAAGATTGGGCAATATGAAATTGGCGGCACACAAAAATTATGACAATTTAGGGCTTTAAATGAAAAATGTGAATTTTACAAATTTTGAATAAGGGTTAATACTTGTCGAACCCTGAACTTACCCATTTTCTTCACTTAGCCACCTCAATTTTTGGAACAACTACCTCAAGTCCACTTTTTACCTATACTTTACCACCCAAACGACTGTACTCCGTCTCACTCAAGAGAGTGTACGACACTCACCAATAAATTACAAAATTGGTCCTCCTATAATTATGAATTTGCTTTTACTATTTTTCGTATTTCTAATTTCTTCATTTTCTCTCTCTTTTTTAATCATTTTCTTTTTCTCCTTCTTCTATTTTCCAGTTTTTAGCCGGATTCTAGAAAATTCCAGTTTTCAGTCAAATTTTGGAATTTTTCAATTTCTAGATGAATTCTGAAAAATTTCAGATTTCAACCGGATTCTAGAATTTCCAGTTTTCTGTCAAATTCTAGAAAATTCTAATTTTGGCTAAAATTTTCTTTTAATTTAAAAAAGAAGAAGAAGAATAAAATAAAAAGTGGATGGTTTTTTTTGAAAATAAAATTATTTTGTTTTCACCTCTCTTCCACCTTTCACTTTCTTTCTATTTTTAGTTTTTGCCAATGGATGACACGTCAGCACCACATAAGATTTTGAGGGGTATAAGTGTTACTATTGTTAACTTGAGGTGACTAAGAGATTGTCCCCTAAATTGGGTGGTAAAATGAAAAAAACGAACAAATTTATGGGGGCGATAGGTATCAAGCTTTTTAATGACTTCATTAAAAGGTCAAATGCACGGTTGGTCACTTAAACTTATTAGTGTTTCAAAATAGTCACTAGATTTCAATTGTCCCAATAAAGTCACTCAACTTTAAATTTTGTCTTAATTAATTTTTATTTTTTTTTATAATCTTTGTCTGGATTAAGTTACTTTAATCAATTTGGACACCAAAAAAATGATGTGGATGACACGTTAGCATATTCAACTTTTGAGCGTTAACTTTAACCGCCACGTATGACACGTGGTGTCTAGGTGCCTACCATGTGACAATTAAAATCAACGGTGAAAAGTTGATTTCTGCTGATACGACATCCATGTCACTTTTTGATGTCCAGATTGATTGAGGTGGTTTAATTGAAACAAAAATCAAAGTGTTTTCATGAAAAAAAATAGCAATGTCAAGCAACTTTACTGAGACAAATTGAAATTGAGTGAAAGTTTTGAGATAAACAATAAAGTTGAGTGACCAACGATGCATTTAACCCCTTCATTGAATGAAATATTTGTAAACATAAGCGGTGCAAAAAAATGCTTCAACTTATGTTTGTTGGTCCCTGACAATATATTCAATTGGTTCTAAAGGGGTGAATATGATTTATACAAATTAATGTCCGTTTAAAGCTCTTTACAATAGTTTTAGAGTTTAAACTCGTTTCATAAGCACGTTAGCTTCTGGTGGAGATTTTATGTTTTTGTCAGTTTTGACTTCAGCACAAAACACATTTTCCTTTTATATGCTCTAGATAATATTCTCTTAACACTCAGTTCTATACTTTCAACATACAATATAAACTCACAGATAGGTAAACATAAGTAAAAACCGTGGTTATTAAAACCGGTCCGGCACAGCCGGTTCAACCGGATTGGTCCGGACTCGAAAGGTAAATCGGGTTGGAGGTACCTTTTTTTTATAAACCTAAAACCCGCTAAAAACCCGGTGAACCAGCTGGTTGCCACCAACCTGGAAACTCGGTCACGGTTCACGGGTCTAAACGGGTCAAAAATTTATTGTCAAAATAATTCCTAAATTAACTCAATTAATAATTTATTTTTAAATAGTCAAAAACTTAAATAGCAATAAATTCATTTGGCACCTTCCATAAAATATCAAATAAACAAATTAAATGATAACTAAATGCTAATTTGGCACCTTCTAATTAATATATTCATTATAAATAAACAAATTAAATGATAATTTGGTATCTATATTAAATTATTATTACTTAAAAGTATATTGGTATTATTAAAATTTTAAATTTATACTTTATTATATTTGAAGGTAAAAAATAATTCAAATTATTGACATTTTACTATAGTTATCGACCTCCGGTTCAACCTCGGTTGAACCTTAAACTCATGACCCTTTAGCTCTTTCGGGTCTTTGACCGGGTCCGGTCTGACAACCATGAAGGCAACAGATAAAAGGAGTTTCAACATAAAATAAATACTCATAATTTATCCTGGTGCACCACACTCGTTATGAATACGCCTAGTCTTCAAGGTTTCTGATTGACACATTTTGTACCTATTTATTAGGACGTAAAACTAACCAAAACATGACTTATCAAGAGTAAAATATGTGGAAAAAAGGGAAAAGTTTGGTTGTTTTGCAGAATTTGTCTCCTTTCATTAGAACAAGACGATTCTGGTTGTTCAAGGTGGAAAACTTTCATTTTTGGAGTCAATTGTGAGCAAGGAAGATCTAGGCAGGAAAAAAAAGAAGATTTGATTGATGTGACATCCTAGCCCCACACCTACACCTGAGTTCTGAATAAATCAAGTTAACAAAGCTTGTTGGAGAAGCTTAACAGTTGGTTTACTCTTTAATTAATTAATTGCTGAACAACTGTTCACCGTAGCAATTGTACTATTTTGTAATATTTTATTCCAAGTTGCCAACTCTATCTCTGACATTTGGGGAATAAAAAGACTCTCTCTCCTGAGGTCTCATCAGAATTACCTAAGCTTTAATTCAGCTTTTAGTTTATCTCTCTAGAAGTAGTTTTAGTTTTATCTCTCTAGTTTTATAAGATATTAATTGTTGGAATAATCATCCAGCTTTTAATATTACTAATGTTCATCGTCTTCTCAAATGCTTCTTTGGCTTTCAGTGGAGTTTCATTAATGGAGGAAAGTGAGTAGTTTTTTTGCAGGGGTCAACCAATTTAGAACTGGCAGAAGTAAGTTGTTCTCTCTTATTTATTGAATGAAATTATATGAATGATTGTATGGTACTATAAATGCATTAAAGGCCTCATGAACCTTTATTTCAATTATGGAATTCGTAAATCAAGTAGATTTATTAACCGATATACCATTCATGCACACAACTTATGGACTTCCCAAGAGAATATCTTGTGCTTGGGGTTTCTGACTTGCGAGTTAAAATGTTTTCCAGATCTTAATGCTTGATCGTTAGATGAGATCCGCTCCCCGCTACTCATATATAGTCTAAAAATCCTAGGTGTCCGCTACCAACTAGCCTAGGTAAATCTAGTGAAAGAGACTTTAAATGTATTCATAGTTGTTAGATTGGATATGTTCCCAACTATCCAGAAATGACCTTAGAGATTAGCCACCTTATTGCATGTTGTGACTGTGTTGTATTATGTTCTTTTATCATTAGAGATTAGGCTTAGCTTTTATTCATGTCAATCCTAATTTTAGTATAACATTAGTTTAATCATATCAATCTTGTGACTTTGACCTGGAACTAACTGTTCATACGCTTAGAACGACTGTTTGATAATTCTTTTCCTGTGGAGACGATAATTTACTTACACTTAATTACTTGTACCTAGTACACTTGCTAGGGTGTTCACTCGTTTTGGAAACGACGGTTTCCTTCCTTGAGATTTAATCCACTAGTGTTTCAGAGGCAGAAAAAGCGTTACGAAGTTTAGCTTAGTTGTATAAAAATACCTTCCTTGTTACACACTCAAACTAACTCTCTTCACTATAAAAAAAATGGTAGATAAGGACACTTAAATTCATGGTTTAACGACGCTTTTCGGTGTCGTCAAGCACTTACCTACACTTTTTAAAGCGTTGCCACAAATGTCGTTGAATCGCGTGTCATCCTTTTTAACGACACATAACTGTTTGTGTGGGTAAATTCCTGGCGGCGACACTTTGTGCATAATTCTAGTGTCGTTGTTTTTTATTCTATTACTGTATTATAATTTCTTGAATTTTTCTGACGCTTTATTAAAGCGTCTAAAATTGAGGACACTTAATTTTTGCTATGTCATTATTTCACGACAGAAAATAGTTATTGCGTCTTACATATACAACGCTTAAATTTGAAAGCATCTCCACAATTACGACATATGGCTATTTAATTGTCTAGAATGGATACACTAAGAAACTATTGTGTCTCGACGTTTTTAATAAACAAAATGTCTTTATATTACAACACATAAATATTATTATGTCCATATAATGACATTTTCAACTAAAATATGTCTCTAAACTGTGATAGATAGATGGTATTACGTCCTCAATATTATGTGACCTTATCATTATTAAACGTCTCTAAATCATGATGCATAAATATTATAACGTGCTCAATATAACATTTCCGTAAATAAAGGTCTTGAATTCAATTAAAAAAATTCTCCAAATGTACACAGTTACATAAGTGTCTACTACCGAGTATCAAATTGTAAAATTAGTTACTGAAAATGAAATACATACAAATAATTACAACTACAAAGCGGTGAGTGAAACCAAAATAAAATGTCAATGCTTGTTTTTCTGATAGTGAAAAGCATTATAAGTTGAAAACCACTGAGCAGCTCAAATTATCATCAAACAGAAGCTCCAACCAGCAGTGGAAATGGCGTCTATGATGATTAGGCAACATCCATGGAAGCTCTGGGTGGTCGATCATATCTTTCGATCTCTTCAATTTCTGTAAACAATAAGACTTTATATCAAGACATAATTTACAACATGTACATCTTATACTCATTGAAATAAAAGTGAATAAACTAGAAATGTGCAACTCTTCCATGAAATTTCCCCAAAAACTCTATCGGAATTGATGAACAAATAAAATTATATTCAGAAATATCTTTTTCCTTACCGAAATTCCCAAATGCTTCTGTTATACACATAGTCTCCACTCCGCATTGGTTGCTAAATGAAAAACAAAAATGAGACCAATCGCATTCGAGATATTTTCAAAAGAATATGAGCATCTAACAGTACAGTATTACCTCCGAAGAGTTCATCCAGGGCTTGGCTTCCAGTTATTATACGAATCACAGACTTCCTCTGTCAGGATAAACAAGAATCAAACCTTTTAGCTTGATTTTACAGGTTTAATTAAAAACTAAAATTGATTTTCTCGTTACGCAGAACTTGTATCTTTATATTGAATGTCATCTTTTTATGAATTAAGAAGAACACAGAGTATATACAACTTACTTTGAGCAGAGCATCACTTGCTGTTATATAACCGAAATTCTGAGAAAGCACAAATCACAAAATTCTGAGAAAACACGAATGACAGTTAAAGAAAATCTATAACGGAAGAATAAGTCGTAGCCATGGAAAATTAGTTTTTATCGTCTCATAAATCTCGATCTAGTTATCAGCAATTAAAGCACTAACCACAATCTAGATCTTATCAGCTTTTGTAACTTACTTGGGAGTCGCGATCATCTCTGATTCGAGAACAAAATCTCAGTTTCTCTACAAGGTCTTGATTTGAGGGAGAGAGAATAATAGAGAGGGATTCTGATTTAAAAAATCGTGGAAATTGAAGATAATGCTTTAGAGTTGTGGTCAAAGTATAACACATGAGAAAAGATAGTGGACTTTATGAAAACGTGGACACCTGCTTTCTTTTCCTATTTATTTTTTTTAAGTTATCTTGTTTTTCCATCAATCGATCTTAATTTTATTTTCGAAAATTTTGATACTATAATACAAGAAAACATTTTTATGAGAAATTTTATGATTCTCCAAATGTAATGGATCTAACCAATGAAATAAAAATGCATATTACCTCATTAGTAAAAACGTCCTTAAACGAATATAGAAGGTGTCACAAATAAAAATGTGGTTAGATTTATAGATATAGAGACATAAATAAATAAAAGTCCTCAGTTCGGACATCTTTTGTAGACACTAAATCAAAAGTGCCTTTAAGTTTAAAAAATTGTCGAGGCTGTTTTCAAAAGTGCAGTTAATTTTTTGAAAGTGTCTACATATAATTTAGAGCATCATTAACTAGCGACACAATTATAATGATAACACGTTTTCTAAAGTGTGGTTAACTTTGTTAATGCGGGAAATGTCTTAAGTGAGGACATACAAAAAAAAGTGTGGATAATTTTTTTCTAATTTGGGACATATACAAGAAAATGTCTTCAGTAGAGACACTTGTTTGAGACACAAAATGAACACCGTCTTTAAGTTTTCAAAAATGTCAACGCTTTTTACAAAAGTGTTGTTAAGTTTTTTAAATACGATGACATATATAAAAATGTCTTCAATTGTGACACTTTTTGTAGACGCAAAATGAAAATTGTCTTTAGCTTGCAAAATATATCAACACTTTTTTCAAAAGCGTAGTTAATTTTTCAAAAGTAACGACATATAATTAGAAGTGTCATTAAATGACTATAACAAATGACACAATTTCAAAAGTGTGGTTAGATTTAAAAATATGAAGACACATGCTATAAGTGTCGCTAAAAAAGTGTTGTTAGCTACCCTTTATTTTGTAGTGTTTCTTCACTCTCTACTGATTACACCAATTAACATCACTAGAATCTTAGATAAATTACACCATCGGTATCCAAACTATATCATCTTTCCTAAATTGGTACCTAAACAAATTTTTTTTTCCATCCAAGTTCCCAAACTATAGGTGACTTCCCATTGAAGTCGATCCAAACAACATGTCAACATTCGAAACTCGAGACCATTTTTACTCGAGAATCTTTTCTTTTTATTAATTAATTAGGCCATATTTGAGGATTAACTGTTAGTTGTTAGTTGATAGCGGATTACATTAGATGTTAACTGGTTGGCTTTTACCTAGCTGATTTGACCAGCTGATTAACTTTTACCGCGTCAAATCCTCTAATTTTACTAAAAGTTTTTTTTAAAGGTATGTTGAACAATTAGTTGATTTTTCTTTAATTTATCAAATGCATAATATTTTGACCTGGAAAATAATATATGTTTTAAAATTGTTATCTCACTATTAAAATATATATTACGTTTTTTTTTTTGTTGAACTCACATTAAGCTTCTAATTAATTATATAATCGCTTAGATTTTAATCTTTATTAATGAATTAGTTGATTAAAAATATTTAATTTTTTTTTTTTGAGTTTTTACTTTCTAAATTTATGACCTCACACTTCTTAGTAAAATGTAATAACCACCAAGATATTGTTTGATAGGTATTAAAAATATTTAATTTAATTACAAAGGCTGTTAGTTTTTTTATCTCTTTGTGAAATTTACAATTGAAATGTGATTTTCCTATTTTGCATGCTAATAAAATTAAATTAATATTTTTTGAATGGCAACAGATGAAGATTTGAATATAGACAAGATGGATGTTTAGCTTATCTTGAAAAAGGAGTTATTATATTGATTAAAAAATTCAAGGTATCTATCATTTGAAAAGATGAATCTCAAAATGCTTTTTTCCTACAATATAAATGTGCTTTTAGCTAGGAATTTAAAGTGTAAAGAAATGGAAGAGATGTTTGAATGAGAAAGAAACGCAAACTAATGATGTTAGAATGTACAAAATTAATACTTATTCCAAAGTCTTGGGTTACTTACTTTTCTTTTCTTGGACAAAACCCTAACCCAAATTCTTTACTTTGTTCTTTCTAGGAGCACAACAAAATAATACTCATTATTATTATATATGGTACAACCTTAATTTTCCATTCTTCACATTCATTATTTTGTTTGGCATAATTGAGAATTTGAAGATGGGTGTTGTTGGAGTTATTGCAAAGCGATTAGATACCCTCGTCGGGTGGGTATATTTATGTTTTTTTCAACTATTAATTTAACTTCTATATTTTTCATATTAATTCATCCATTAATTATATTAATTTGCTGATGAAATATCATGTTTTTGTGGTAACAAACACAGCCCAGGAGTTATGCTTCTATTCCCCTTGTAAGTCCTTGCTTTAAATTTAGTTATTTACTTCCTTAAATTTTTGAACTTCATATACAACCTGAATTTTCATTTTAACGTACTTTCATGAAAAACACATAAACCTCTAATACAAGATATATATTGCAAAATTTCACAATTGATATTTTCAATAACTTGGAACAAATTTTAGGGTACATAACAATACATTTAACAAATATGGGTTTAAATAACCTATAAAAGTGGATCACTATCTAGATCAAGAGGAATATATAAAGGAATGAGGGCCGGTGTACTCTCAAACAGTTATAAGTGTGGTTCCTTATCTTTCCATCTTACTATCTTCATGTGCGGGATGTTAATCGCACCACAACACATGGAGGGTTATACATCTTTTTGTGCTTCTTTTTTCGACCTTGGTCCAAACCAAAATTAATGGTGTCCTAAAGGGACGCCTAGTCGATATTATCATTCTTGAGTGTGGTTGTAAAAATTCTCTATATATGTTGGAAAAGTTAAAGAAAACGTTTTACCACTTTATACACGCTAAAAACATTAGAGACAAATCTAGACATTATCTTTCTTGTGGGATACAATTTTTAAAAATTTCAACTAATAGAAATTATAACAAGTAGTGAAAAATAAGATATATTAATTCATGCATATATAAGATAAATCCGAGATAGATGATGAAATGTGAAAGTAACGTTGTGAAAAATGAAAAGGTACGCGTCGTTGAGAGCTATAGAGAGCCCATCGGTGCATGATGATCAACAATGGCTTACTTATTGGATTCTCTATTCCTTGATTTCCCTGTTCGAGCTATCTACCTGGAAAGTCCTTGTTTGGTACGTAATATATTCATCTTCAAATATATATTCCAGTATTGTTAATTAAATCATTCATTAATATTTGTAGCTAATTACCTACTAAATATATATATGTACCTTATAGGCTGCCATTTTGGCCATACATAAAGCTGTTGTTTTGCATGTGGCTGGTGTTGCCTGTGTTCAACGGAGCTGCTTATATCTATGAGAAGTTTGTTCGGAAGTATGTGAAGTTCGGGGGGAGAGTGAACGGGAAGTACTCGGAGAATCAACGAAAAGTGATGGAGATGATAAGCCTTGACGCTAGGAAATCTGTTGCCCACTATGTTGATCAATATGGTTGGGATGCTTTTGAAAGAATTATTCGAGCTGTAAGTTCATCGCAATATCGATATCTCTCTTTCATTTCGCCATATTAATAATAATAATAATATCTTATGATTAATTGCATTTTTCTTCATGCTTGTATAGGCTGAGAGGGAAGCCAAGAAGCATTAGTTATTTCACTCTCACTCACCCTCCATTCTTTCTGTCATTCATTTACCATAATGTAATCATGGAACATTACATGTATACAGATTTTTCTTACTATAATATAATAATATGTTTGAATGTTTGGTCTTATATTAGTATATGTAGTCTTTGTACACACTGGAGCTTCACCTAAATAAATGTGAAACTTTGCTACTGCTCTGTAGATTGTTAATGATTTATACTCCAGTCAAAACGAAATAATAATAGATACATTTACCTATATTTTGATAAATGTTTGATTTTGTTAGAATATTAGATTAAGTAACAACAATTTATGAGATAATTTTAAAGACATAACAAAGATGTTTCACTCGATCCCTATGCCGTTTAGGACGCGGTGTGACATGATTAATGTCTTTTAGTCTTCAAGCTCAATGACTTTAACCACTAAGAGCAACTTTATTGGTGTCCTTCACCTAGTCCTTGAGATTGGTATAATAAGTAATTTGCCATTGGAGAAGAAGTACTTGGAGGTGCTTGAAAAATGAAGTCCTTCAAATGAAGGACCTCAAAAAGTAAATTGTGATTGGCTGGTCAGAGGGAGGTGGGCAACCAGGCGGTCCCACCTCCCTTTAATATATATAAAAAAAAGATTTTTTTTCATTTCTTCTTTTTTTAAAAGGTTTCTTCATTTCTGTTTTTATTTTCTGAATTTAATTTTTGGATTTTATTATGTGAAAAAAACAGTAATGTTTGTCTACTTTATATAATTTAAAACAAAATAATTATATAATTAAATAATTTAAAGTTAATTAAATTTCGATTTTTAATATTTTAAAACAAAATAATTAAATAATTTAAAGTTAATTAAATTTTTTTATAAATAAATATATTGAATTAATAGTTAATTTAATTGTTTAATGTAATTATTATATGAATTTGTAAGATTTAATTAATAGTTTTGGGTATTTGATAATTAAAAAATTTTATGACACATGGGCCCACATTCATTGTTGAAGGACTTGTTACACATTGGTAAAAAATTGAAGGACTTAGGAGAGAGTCCTTTGAATAGTGAATGAAGAACTTATTGGGGTTCTTCTATTGGGGATGCTCTAATGCATCTCCATCTTCCTGGCAAACGATGACTTTGTCACGTGGCTTCACAACTCCAATTGACTTTCCATAATTAAGAGCATCTTTTAAGAGCAACTCATTTGTTTCATTAGTAGATTTCGCCTGCCAAGACCAAAACACACATACCGGATTTATGATTCGGCTTAATATATGTAATACACGCTATAGTCACTTTTTGTGTGAATAAAAACTTACAGAAAGCTCTAAATCAGCAAGCACAGGAAACAAGCCTCTGACAATGAGTAATTGTTGTGCCTGAACATCAACATAGTAAAGTTCCTTTAGTTTTTATAGAAAGAGTTAGGAAGTCATAAGATGATGCCCAACTGCTACAATTTCTAAACATATAATTAACAAAACACACAACCAAAGTATCAATTCCAAATGCTAAACAATCAGTGGCAGAACCAGGATCCCAGATCGTCCGGGGCTCATGTTTTTAATACAACAAAATTTTCATACAATATTTATAAAAAATCCAAAATAGACAACTAGTATTACATGCTGGTAAAAGAGCAAATTCATATTATTTCTTTTAATCTTGAACAAATTGAATTATTGTCCTGTGTGAAATTAGAAGTTTCTCAATATATCATATATGTCCATAATACTAAATCTGAATTTCCATAAGAAAAAGGATCATATCCTAGTAGCATAAATTCCTAATAGAAAAACAAATTGCCACACCAAACCAAGATACCAAGAGTTCTATTTATGAATTTCTGAACTCAATCTTTTGTCCTTTATTCAAATCTTATATCATAAATTAGACATGATTGAATTAAGAAAGTTCTTGTCATGTTGGGAAGTCAGAACTAACAATTGGCCGAACACCAAAATAGAGAGTTTTCATTTTCATTACTAACTATCTTATTTTTGAAATAAAGTTTACTAGTTTCCATTTTAGCAGCTACTAAGACTTTTCCTTTCTTCTAAAGAGAAGGAACAATTTTGAAAATCCCATCATGTAAAACTGCTGTGATAGTTGATAGCAAGTTCAGTTTTCATGCAAATTCACAAGTATAAACCAACAACTCAGGATTTGAATTAGGAAAGTATAATATATAAAGGAAAAGGGATAAGTTCAAAAATAATGCCTGTGGTTTACTCAATTTTGCAAATAAAGGTTTGTGGTTTAACAGTTTAGTTTACAAAGAGAGATATGTGGTACACTGTTTTTTGCAAAATAAGGTATCCTAAATTGCACTTTTACGTTTTAAAGACAATGAAGTACATCTCATGACTTCTAAGAAAAATTACATCTACATATCTATAAAACATATCCTTTAGTGTCATTACCCGCACTCAAGTCGAAATCTAAACCATATTACGAACGTTTTACGTTTTTTATAATTTGACAGTTTACAAACTAAAGTGAAGTTTAAGTTCATTTTACAAATTTAAATTCAATCTGGAAATCAATATTTTGTCAATATATATCTAAGTTGTCCAAAAGTAAAAAATATCATCACAACTCAATAATGTGATTTCGGATACTCTGTTTTATAAAAACATTCATACCGCATACTCTTATTTGAAAAAAAACCACATCCCTCTATTATTTTTGAATTTAAGAAATAAGAGCATACCTCAAAGTTCCATTTCAGTTGATTTGTTTCAAGTTGGGAGAGGACAACAGTTAGAACAGGCATTGTTGGTTTGTACTTGGCGATCAATCTGCAGATGATAGTCAATGTGAAATTTCCAATAAAAAAAGCAAGAAGATAAAAGGGGAGAAATTGAAATATGCCTTGCTACTCTTCCTGAAGAAGTGAAGCAAATAATTGCAGATGCATTGACTTCAATAGCAGATTGAACCTGAAAAAATAATTGATAATGAACTTTGATTTAATATAAGATAAACTGGTCATAAGATGATTATCTGAAAAGGTATTTAGTAACGTACTGCTGAGGAAGCACTGCATTCCAAATTGGACACTGGCTGCCTAACATATTCAGCAATCCTCTCGGAATACAAGTCTCGATTGAACAAAATTTCTGTCTATATTGAACACAATAAAAAGAAAAAAAACAGAAGCATTAGTTAGTAGATATTCAACTGTGTGAGTTCAAAATCAGAAAACAAATGGTAGCAAAAGAAGTAAAAAATGAAGCATTTACCTCAGCACAAATCTTACTGACCGTAGAAATGGTCTTACCAGGGAACGGTCCAAGAAGCGTCTCAATATCAAGAAGAATTGCATCACATCCTGCCAAAAGTTCGGATTAGGATTACAAGACAAACAAGAATAAGAAAAATGCTATCCCAAGTCACAAATGATTCACAACTACAAGCATAGACCTTACATAAGTAATGACATACCATCCAAGACAGCATTGGCAAGATTGATTCCTTCAGCACGAGTCGGCGTCGCGCTGTAACTCATACTTTCCACAACATTAGAGACTACAGCAGGCTTGCCAGCCATATTACACTTGTAAAGAGCCGTTTTTTGAAACTTTAACACCTGCAATGCAAAGACAGGTTTAACGAGCACACTAAGCATGAGCCATTAATGAATTTCTTATCATAACCTCACTAAAATACGAAAATATAAAACTAACCAGCTCAGGAAGGCAATATATACTCATATTCTTACGACAAAGAATGACTCCATCGGCTTCTTGTAATATCTCATCGAAATTTGATATTCCCTGGAAAAAAAAATATTCGTAAAAAACTTGTTTGGAAATCAATTAGAATTTAAGAAACAACCTAGATAACTGATAAAGTAAAACAACCTCTGCATTTTCAATCGTGGCAAAAATTTGAGCGTGGGACAGATCTTCCAACTTAGAAAGATATTGACGAGCCTGCATTACGGCATAAAGAAGAATGTCATCAAACTTATACAAACAAGCAGTTTAACACCATTAACTACAAAGAAAGAAAAAACAGATTTAGAAGGCGAAATTTGTTAAAACGGTACTACTTGCCTCACGGACATCTTGTGCAGTTCGTGTATGCGACAATGAGAGGATGTCGATTTTGTTTTGAACTCCCCACGTGCTTATTACCTGAATTTCATTTGATAAAATCTTAGGATGAACTCATTTGTAAAGTAAATAGGTAAAAAGCAATGACTAACCTCCTTATCTTCATCAGAAATGGCAGGTAGATCAAGATGAATGCCTAATACATGAAGAGTAAGCAATGGACCTCTCAATGTGCATGTGTTTGAGACAACACAGACCACATCATCCCCATTGATAGAAGAAACCTGTTCACGCTCAACGTAGGTAGTTTTAAGAGTTAAGTTAAGCACCCATTTTGTGATTTAGAAATTACAGGATGTGTTGTTAAAAATGTTACTACCTCGAGCCAAACAGATGGAGCTTTACTTCCTGACCTCATATATTGACAAACACCGATGGTGTCTCCTGGCTTCACTGCCTGCAGAGACCAGACCAGACCGGACAAAAACATAACATAAGATAACATAACAGAATTCAGTTATACGGGAATTCCAATAGTCATTACAGCAGATTAACCTTGGATAGCCCGTTGAAATTGATGGGCAGCAAATTCGATGAGGCAACTAGATTTTGATTTGGAGTTAAAACAAGTTGAGCATCTTCTACTAGTGTAATGGGCTGCCCACTTTCATTGGTACCCTGCAACTCGGGACCCATAGTATCCATCATCACCTGAACGACGACGCACAAGAGCTAATAAGAACTACTTTTCTAAAACTTTTCATTAACTTTACACATTGCAGGTTGAGAAGCTTACAGCACAAGGCATGTTAGTGCTTTTAATAGCAGACCTCAAGGTATCTACGATTTTTTGTTGAGAGTTGCCCTTGGCCCGTCTAAAATCGAACCGAACCACTGTGTATGAAGGTGGAAAAAAGTTGCATTTTATATAGTTCGTTGGTGTGTGATCAAACAAAATCAATCACAAAATCAAAATAAGAAAACTCACCGGACATTCCAGCCTGCAGACAACTTGAAGTATCATTGGATCGATTACAGCTTCCAAGAGAAGCCACAATCTTGGTCATTGACACAGGCCAATTCTACAAAATCAAACCAATCAATTATGCACCTTTTAGAAAAAAAAACAATCTTAACTGCTGTTAAGGATACATTACTCACGCCATTCGACTGCGACATCGCAGATGACTCTCTTCTTTTTCCTTTTCCTTGGATGGATTAATAAGAAAGCAAATTTAGTTATATATACCTGACCTCTTTTTCTCATGCACACGCATCCCCCCATATAATATAATATATAGGCAACGAAAAACAAAACAAGGACGGTTAGCGATAGTAAATTACATACATGCTCCTATAATTTTACTTTTACTTCACCATGAATATATTTTTGTGCCTCTTTTTTAGCCTCTGTTTGGGAGGAGGTTAATGGAGGTTAACGAGAGTAATGGAATGTAAACTTTCTAATTAACCTTGTTTGGCAGCTTTTTAAAAGTTTAAATGAAGGTTAATGAGTGTTAACATTTTACTTCAATTAACTTCGAAACCTTAACCTCCAAATCGGGGGTTAATGGGAGTAATGTAATCATTTTAACTAATTTACATCCATTAACCCCTATTTAATTCCACCGACTCCCAAACAAGGTTAACATTTAACTTCTATTTTCGTCACTTCCCTTTCCGTCCGTTACTCCCATTAACTTCTTCTAACTCTCAGCTCCATTAACCTCCCTACTCCCAAACAAAAGCTTAAGTTATGGATGAGGTGTATGGAGGGTTACTAAAGGAAGGGAATGGAAATGTTTTAAAGTGTTTATAAAGATTTAGCTTTTTATTTGTTTGGAAGAAAGACATGGGTTAATAAACGTTAACTATTTTAGCTAAAAATATTAATAAAAGATTCAAAATTTTCAATTACTAAAATACCCACGTATAGTTGTTTGGAAGTAATTCCAATCATTCTTCCCTACATGACAAAAGGAGTTCACATTATAATAAACATAAAGACAAACAATTTTCTCATAAATTCGGCAGAAGAAGAGGAATAAAGAGAGGAGAAGAAAGATCTATTTGTTTTCAATGGAAGAGTCAAGTTCAGGTGAGACACCCCCCTTATGGTGTGACAACCCTCTTATGGTGAGACATGTACCAATTATGTAATTAATTAGGTCTATAAAACTAATTTTCCAATCTATTTTTTTTATTTTCGAAATCAATCCGTCGAAATGTTAAAACCACGTAGCCACCCAAACTGCCACCGCCGGCTCCGCCGGGGTGAAGAAAGACGAGAAGATTGAAGATCCGATTCTGCCGCCGATCATCCCAAAACGCCTCCGCCGACGCCTCCGTGGTGAAGAAAGATGAGAAGATTGAAGATTCGATTCTGCTGCCGATCATCCCAAAACGCCACCGCCGACGCCGCCGTGATTGAAGATTGACGACATCGTTTATTGGTAGAGGTTGTAGTGGATTGTGATTTAATGACGTTGTGTTTGATCCTACAAAAAGAAAAAGAGGGCGACAAGAAATTGATTTGTATAGTGCAGCAGGTGTGAAGTTGGAGAAGAAGAGATGAATTAATTACATAGTTGTTTTGAAGCAAGATAAAAATGATGAATTAATTTACATCATCATCATCATATGTTTAAATCAATTAATCCAACTCTGTCTCATATGTGAAGTGATGAATTAATTGATGATGCTTGTTTGATTGTTTAGTCATGAATTAATTGTTAACTGTACAGAGCTCCATTCAATCCAAAGTGTTAATTTATTTTATGGTTGTTCCAAATTGGATACTCGGTTGTTTCAGCAGAATACTACACTTGTTCCAGCAGAATACTACACTTGTTCCACCACACTTCTACATTTGTTCCAGCAGAATACTCTGAGAGTAAAAAAATGTAGTTTTCTGGTGGAACAAATGTAGTAGTCTGGTGGAACAAATGTAGTATTCTGCTGGAACAACCGAGTATTAATTTGAAACAACGATAGAAAAATAAAAAAAAATAAAAATCGCTTATAAATAGCAACAATGGGTCTCAAAATGATCGCCTAATTAATACGAGTTCAGTGGTATAATTTTTTTTTTTAAAATAAATTCGGGAAGAGCGGGAAAATGCATTTTAAAGAAAATAATTAAAACTTTTTCTCTCTCCAGATGTGACATCACTTCCTCTTCATTCCCTCCATTTTCCACGCATAAAGGTTTTTCATTTAATTACAAGTTTGTCACCTTCTCATGTTCAATTACAAAATTACCCCCACCTCATCCCCTTGTCACACCATAAGCCCATTGTCACACTTGAGCCTTTCTCTTCAATGGAATTGATCAATAAAACACATCAGACTATATAGACAAGCTTGAACTCATGAATAAGGTAATATAGATTGCTAGATGAATTGATGAGAAGATTAGGGCGCCAATTTTTCTGGGAAAGACAACAAACTCGCACCAAAAAAATATTTGCAATGATCGTACATAAAATAGCAGGAGTAGAATAGGAGCAGAGTAGGTATTTTTTTAATTTAATGAGGACAATTTAGTACAAGAAAATATTTGACCGTTCCTAACATTTGGATTTGGAGTGTTAAAATTTGGAACACAACTAACCTCAACATATCAAAAACCTTATTCCCAAACATGGGTTTATTATTAACCATTACTTTATTAACCTTTCTAAAACCTCCTCTCAAACATAGCCTTAAGTGAACAGAAAAAGTAATTAAAATATGAAAAATTTCAGCCCAGCTAATCAAATTTCAACCCTACTTTATTGTGTAAAATTAATTAAAAACATCTTCCATTATTTTACTGATTTTTTTTTGTCTACTTTGCATTTTTCGTCCCCTTTGAAATTAATAAAGAACATCTCCCATTATAACTGATGTAAGCCAACTGATTAAATAGATGAGTTTTCACATAAAACCCCCAAATTCCCCTAATATATAAATTAATAATCAATTAGACAAGAAATCAACACAAACAGAACCACATTCTAGTACCAAAAGTAAATCAATTAGACAAGGAATCAACACAAAGCAAAATCATGGTCGTAAATGCATAACATTAGATACAAATATGAATCACTAGAATAAGAAAATTTTCATCAATTTCAGAGTTTCACTGATTAATCTACTTCAATTACCAAGTCGATGAAGCATATTGAGCTAATTAAGTCTTTCCAATGAGCAGTTAATAAACTCACGAGAACAAAATAAATAATATTATAGAAGATAGAGAAATTAAGCTCAGAAATCATAGAAAATTGAAACTAAAAACACAAAAGACTGGAATTTTGTTTGCATCAACTTGCATAGCTTTTGAAGAAAGCATGAGAACCAATAAATTCGTTTGTTGAAGATGCTTTTGCCAAGTATGTTGATAGAGATCAACTTATAGATTATTTTATAATCTTAATTGGCTTTCTCGAGATCAGTTGTGTGATCATCTAATATGTAATAGCCCACATTCGATGTTGTGTGGATGGATTTATCTGGTTGCGCATGAAACTACAAAAGCAATCTTGAAGAGCATAACCACAGTACAAAATCTCATGGTGCAGATGATTTGAACGCGATGCTACAGGGTATGCAACAAAATGAAGGTGGACGACAATACGGAAGAAATCTTGAAACCAAAAGGTTTTATGAGGTTCTTGAGGATGGGAAACAATCATTATATCCTAGTTGTCAAAAAAATTTCTAAGTTAAATTTCATAATTCAACTTTATCTTTGGAAGTGCACGTGGGAGAAGATGAGGTTGCACATACAAAGCACCAAAAAAGCAAACAAGGTAGCTGCGAAAGTAATGAGATATTTTCCTCTACAACCAAGGCTACAACTTATGTTCATGTGCAAAGAGTATTCTGAATTGATGGTGTGGCATGCTAGAGTACGAAAGAAGGATGGAAATGTGAGACACGCAGTTGACGGGAAGTTTTGGAAGGGTATGGATTCGATGTATCCCCAATTTTTGTGCGAGGAACGAAATGTGCGGTTGGGTTTAGCTTCAGATGGTTTCAATCCATTCAGAACAATGAGTATCTTACACAACACTTGGCCAATTGTGTTAGTGAATTACAACCTTCCTCCTTGGCTTAGTATGAAACCTAAGAATTTGATTTTGTCGATTCTAATTCCCGGTCTAAAATCACCCGGCAAGAACATTGATGTTTACATGCAGCCTTTGTTAAAAGAGCTAAAAGAATTGTGGGATACGGGGGTAGAAACATACTATGCAGTTGCTAACTATGCACTTGCTATTGAAGCATTTGCTCTTCTTTGGACAATCAGTGATTTTCCAGCATATGCAATGTTGTTCGGATGGAGTACTAAAGTAAAATTTGCATGCCCTTATTTCCATTATGTGACCTGCTCGTTGTACTTGAAACATAGCAAGAAAATGTGTTATCTAGGCCATAGGATGTTTCTAGATGCCGATGACGAGTCGAGGTTGGATAAGCAGAGGTTCAATGGTGCTATTGAAGAGAAAGCAACCCCTACTCCATTATTTGGGTTAGAAGTAGATCACTTATTGTGTGACTATGTAAATGTGTATGGAAAACAAATGAAGAATCAAAAGCCTAAATCCGATGTGCCAAGGGGAAAGCGCAGTGCGCCTGGTGCAAATGGCTTTCTTTTCCTCTTTTCTATCTTTCCCGTATGAGTTGGCTAACTTTCAGGACCTGTCCTTGGAGGAAGAAACCCATTCTGTTTGAACTTGCTTATTGGAAGAACAACATCTCCCCACATAATCTTGATGTTATGCATATTGAAAAGAACGCATGCGACAACATTTTAGGCACTTTGTTAAACATTCCTGGGAAGATAAAGACCATCCCAACGCCCGTTTAGATTTGCAACACTTGGGTCTTAGAAAGTCAGTACATCCCACTCCTTCACAATCACATTATGGTGTGCCCATTTTCATATGACAAATGAAGAAAAATAAATGTTTTGTTCGGTGATAAAAAATTCCAAATTTCCATATGGGTGTGCATCTAACATCGATCAGTGTGTGCAAATGAATGAGAGGAAAATTTATGGATATAAGAGTCACGATGCTCATTTCATCCTTCAATATTTACTCCAATTTGCTATGAAGAAGAGCTTGAAGCGTGAGGTAGCTATACCTTTGATGAGGTTGGGTGGATTCTTCAAGCCATTGAGAATACAAAGACCATAACTCTTCTAAAAGAGTTTTAATTGAAATGAAATTTAAACTATTTAACTAAAAAACTTCATATATCATATAGATTATCTAATTCTAACATCCAAAGTTATTGCATAATAAACATCCACTTCCAGTAGAACCATTTCTACTTGCTACATCAATTTCTTGGAGGAGATCATCTTTCTTATCTTGTTTATCGCTAAGCTTATTTTCTATTTGTGTGATACGACTAGCATGTGCTTCAGCATTTTCTTCTCGAGTTATCCTTAAGTTATCTACTAAAGTATCAATTTCATCTTGGCAATCCTTTAGATTTCTTTGGAGCATGTTCATAAGTGCGTTGGAATAATTCGTGGAATTAGTTTTTGCTTCGATCTGGGCATTACCATTAGCTATGGTTGGGAACAGATACTAAATTTATTCATTTTGATCAAATATTCAAGTAAAATGATCTTGAATTTAACTATGTTATTGACTTGGTTTGATTGAATTCGGTCCAATTCGGTCGAAAACAGTTACAAATGTGAATATTTTTCCTTTAATATATTTGATCCAAGATTGAATCACTGGGATCCGTGCCCAGCCCTACCATTAGCATTTCTATTAGAATGAACATTTTCTATCGTTAGAGTATAGAGATTGAGATATTTTGCTAATACACATAACATACATTTTGTTCATATATATATAAGCTATTTGCATGCTACATTTGTGTTAGGTTAGTTGAATATAGATTAACAAATTGAATGAAATTATAAGCATGAATTTTCTTCCCAATAATTCTCATGCATTTAAGTTGATAGATTAGGTGATTGATAAATTACTTTTAATATATCAATTTATTTTTTATGTCTCGTGAGAAATTCTAAAACATACTCAGCATACCACGTTATTTATACGTCTAGATTATGTACGAAACCGTTTTATCTAGAATATCTTTAAATATAGAGTGCTACAATAAAATTTCACCAACTATAAAAAATAATGAAAATTATTTATAAGATACAAAATGTTTTGATGTATATTGTAACTTTGTTTTTAAGTTATCTTGTGTTTATTACCATTAGATTGATCTCGTACATGTTAGTCTAAAGGTGAAACACATAAAGTAATATTTAATTTGTAAAAGATAAATTGACTATAGTATAATCCCGATATTTTACAATTTAGGTTTATCAAAGATGTTTAACAATTTAGTATTTTAGAACATACCATTTAGATTCTTTTTATTATTAATTAGTAAGATTATATTCATGGATTAATATATTATTGTCATCAAATTATTATGAATTAAAATGAAAAATGTATTCAAAGAAAGTCAAACAATGATTGTGGTCAAGGGTTAGGTAAAAATTACAAAAGTTACTTAGTTTCGTTCGTTTTTGTGAAAAGTTGTTGCACGTTATTTTAGGATACTGAGAGCCCATTTGTTTTCCACTTATGAGGCTCCTGTTTTCGTTTCATTATGAAAAATAAAGTTTAACTGTGTTGAGTTAATCGGTGCTATTTCAAAAAGCATCAATCTGCTGCTTTTTGATGAAAAGTAGTTTTATTAATTTTCAATGACTAAACTATCTCTATCCCAAAAATAGAAGTTGTGGATTGAAATAATTATGACACGTATTTTTTGTTATTTTTATCATTTTCTATATATTTTTATAATTAAAATTTTATTTTTACAATTATTTTTATTTATTTTATAATTAAATTTTTATGTTTCTTTGCTTAAAAATGTTAGTGTCACTAAGCTTACAAAAAATAAATAATAAGTAGTTCGAATTCATAACTTTTTAAGTCATCAAACACCAAACAACAAACCGCTCTTGTGAACAACAAACAACAAACAACAAACATAAACATTAAATAGCAAACGTATCAACAAACCGTAATCAGCAACAAGCAACATGTGAACCAAGCATAAATAATCATTTATCATCTGCATTTTGCTTAGTTTAGACTGACATGGATGGAATAATCCAAGAGTAGCAAGACCCTTCAGATATCTCAAAACATGCATAATTTATTTCAGGTGCTTGGATATAAATTGGCTAAGCTGTTGAGTAATTTAGCCAATATCAAGCCTAGTAAAACCCATATACATCAATTTGCCAATAGTTCTTATTGTTAATTCAACTGGACACAGTCAGACTAATTGGGAGCACAAGTTGAACTTGAGCACTAAAAAACAATCTCTGGTTGTTCGAAACACAGTTTAAGCACGAACACTTTATAGAAAAAAAAACCTTGATTATATAGGTGCATTTTTGCACTCAACACTAGTTAATTCATATTTGCATCCAGTAGGCTTTTTATTTGAAAACTCTCTCTTATAATATCGAGAAGTTACAAATTTAACTTTATGCTTATTCATGAAGAGAAGATTTAGCATTCATATATTATCAAATTCATATTTGCATTCGGTAGGCATTTTAGTTCATATTTGCATCCAGTAGGCTCTTTATTTGAAAACTCTCCCTTAATAATGACTCCAAAGTTACAAATTTAGATTTATGAAGAGAAGATTTAGCATTCATATGTAAAATACTAGTACAATTCTAAGCTAAACATAATTTACTGAATGATCACTTAATTTCAAATCTCATTATGAAAAATGAGTTTTTTTAATTAATATAGACTTAAAAATCGCCCCTAATATTATCATCAAATCCTGAACGGAACTGAATTATTAACTGAATGTCTAATGAATTTTACTGATTTTATGGAATTTGATTGACCTAAATGTGACAAAAAAATAATTATTAATATATTCTAGCAATTTAACCATTTTCAAATTGTAAAACCCTTGTTAAACCCCTATAGATTACGTGAGCTCCAAGCATTACTTATGTAATTAAAGTTCATTTTAAAATGTTTAATAAAACCATTTCCTTAAACGTCCCAGGATAACTGAAAATCTTCCGTTCACCGGAAAATCCCTCCCACGGATGAATCTTGGTCGATTAATCAGTTCGCTGAGTGAAATTACCGGTCTTGGTTTTGGATTTCATTCAAATTTCTACTCCACAAAGGCAAAACCAATTGTTAGATCCATGAAACTATGGCAAGACTAAAAAATTGAGCTGTAACATCAAATCTCTTCAGTTGGAGACTGGAAAAACTCGATTGAACCGATTTATAAAAATTTAAACTAAAAACGGTACAAACTGGAAGGTTTATAGAATAGCTATTTTAGGTGTCTACAACTATCAATTTCCGACACGACAATGCTATCTAGGGAGAAAATGTATTGGACATGATTCATTTGACACGACGATTATTTCTTTTTTGCATACATATAGTATATAATTATATGAAATACATATATATCATATGACAGAACTGTGACCCGACAACCTGTTGTGACATCTCTACATTTATGTCGTGAAACCTATGGAGAATAGGTCGTTAATGAATTTCCTGTGTCAAAAATTTTGTTCTATGTTATATATGGCTAGATGAATATACTATATCATGTGGTTTTCTTATTATTGCTTCTTGACCTCATTTCAATTTTGTTCCTCAGGTTTCAGTGTGGATGACTGACAAACAATATAATTTCCTCACTCCATCTGATGTTGCCATCCGATTGGACTTAATATCAAAAGCTCAAGGATAGAACAAGTAGAGAAATATTTTGATAACCTCTTGCAAAAACTGAAAGGTCGAGATGTTTATACCGCGCTCCTCAATTGCTATGCAACTGCCAAATGTGTTGACAAGGCAGAATGAGTAATGCAGGAGATGAGGGATATCAGTTTTGATAGTAAACCAATAGCTTACAATGTTATGCTCACTCTTTATTACAAGACTAAAAATGTTGACAAGTTTGATGCTTTGTTGAAGGAAATGGAAGAGAATGGTGTTCTTCCTAACAGGATCACGCTAAGCATAGAACTAACTGCATATGCAGCTGTTATGGACATCAAGGGAATTGCTAAGATAGTCCAGATGATGGAATCTGATCCCAAGGTGCTTGACTGGACGAGTTACATTGTTGCTGCAACAGGTTATATAGAAAAGCAGGTCTTTTGGACAAGGCTTTGGAAAATGCTGAAAAAAGCCGACGCATGTGTTCCAAAAAAATGGAGGATATTTAGCTCATTATGACCTTATCTCACACTATGCTAAAGTCGGGAGGAGGGATGATGTTCTAAGACTCTGGTCAACGTGCAAGAAACGCAAGGTTTACAATAAGGGATACAATAAGGGATATATGTGTGTCTTGAGATCTCTTGTGATGTTAGGCGACTTTGAAATGGCAGAACAAATTTTTAACGAGTGGGAATTGCGGGATCTACCATATGATATGCACATCCTAATGATTGGTGCATATACAAAGAAGGGCATTTTGGAGAAAGCAGAATCAGTACTAGACAGGGCGATATCGAAAGGAGTGAAACCAGATGCTTGGACTTGGTATAATTTGGTTGAAGGATACCGTGAGAATGATCAATCTCATACAGTAAAATGATGAAGAAAACAGTTAAGTCTTTGTGAGCAAAAACTAGATGGAAGCTAGACGTTGCTTGTTTAAAAGGCGTCTAAAGTACCTCAAAGATTCAGAGAAAACCGAAGAATTTGTAAAACAACTCTTGGATGATGTTTTTTTTCTTTAGATGGACTACAAGAACTCTCCGTGGAAAGAGATGAGAGGTTAAGCTGCAATTAGAATAATAGTGTTTCTTACAAGCTGCGGTACGAAGTTTATGCAGCTGAGGAGAATAGTAACCACTAGATTGTTGTATATTTTTTACATTAAGTTTTTCTGGATACATGGGAAATAAAATGGCAAGCAAGCTAAGGCTTACCTCCTGCAGTGTCTTAAATTCTTTAGAAATCTTACATTGTTCAAATTCAGATTTCATGAAGTTGTTTGAGTACTTCGTGGTGCAGTCTTCATTTTTTATGCGTATGAGATTTCAATTTGGCTCTTTTATTGTTGTTATTGAATGACCATTCAGACGGATTCGTTGAAATCTCATTATTTTCCTTTCTAGTGTGTCGAACGTATAATGAAATTTCTTCACTTGAAGGGTGGACCTTAAAGGATAACTGCAGCAGCTTATTTCTATTGTATATTGGTATTGATGGTGTAAGATTGGTTTGGTTGGTTTAAGGAGGGATATGCATGCTGCTATTGTATACTGATTGTAATCATGGCTGCTTTGCAGCGGATCAGAACAAAATACATAAATAGTTAGTGCACGTAAGACATACTCAGGCAGTTATCAGTTCTTGTATCTTCCACTGCATCCCCTACATCCCCAACTCAAACTTATATTCTTGCACCATCACTTTCGTGTTCTAAGGGAGTAAACATTATGCAGCTTACGAGTTAACTACACGGTTTTAAAGAGTGACCGTTGAATTTTAAAGCCATCTCATTACCACATTAGTATACCTCTTTATTATCTTTACCTTGTTCTTTTACTGATTTGCATCCGTAAGCTGATTGACAGTGGCAAATCAAAGGTTGAAATGATGGGGAAGCCAATTTTACACTTAGGTATACAAAATCAGGATTCAAGTTCAGCACCCATCATGAAGTTAAACAGCAGTGTAACGATAATGATTTCTAACTTTATAACATATATTAAGACAAACGAAATGACAATCATTTTATAGCATTTGCATAACATGAAACAACCCGACTGCCACCACCAATTTTTCTCACATTTGCATCAACCTCAACATATAGATGACACATATCGATTTCAACATGACAAACAAAAATTACAACTATATCAGGAACCATAGAGCTGCCATTACAGAGAGGCTAGACTCTTTCGTCAGACACTAATGCCCCAGAATTTCACAACAGAACATATATTAGAAAAATCAACTTTAGCCATTTGCAAGCATGAACAGCTAGACTCTTTCGTCAGACACTAATGCCCCAGAATTTCACAACAGAACATATATTAAAAAAATCAACTTTAGCCATTCGCAAGCATGAACAAGATGTGAGAATCATAAATTGGGAATAGTAATAATACAAAATCACTAACTGATTCTTAATTTAAAGTAAAGAAATCCAAACAAAAATATAGCAAAACTTTTTCAATACAACCAACTGGAAATCATTTAGTATGTTCAAAAGAGAGCTCAAAACAGACAACTAAAATATTCCTGAGTTGCACAAAATTATAGTCCACCTTGTATTGCTCGTCTTAACGGTTAGCCTTAGCAACTCGTTCAATCTCATCTTTTTTCTTGATGGCATAGCTGAAAAAGTTAGGAAAAAATGCAGTCAATAACAAGGTATTAATATAAGCATACAGATCAAAGTATGCGAAGATAAAGAGGTAAAAACAGATATATCGAACCTGTTTGAGGAACCTTTAGCAGCATTGATAAGCTCATCAGCCAAACATTCGGCAATGGTCTTGATGTTCCTGAAAGCAGCTTCACGAGCACCAGTTGTAAGGAGGTAAATCGCTTGATTTACCCTCCTTAGTGGAGAAATATCCACAGCCTGACGCCTCACCACACCAGCAGATCCAATACGTGTGGCATCCTCACGAGGACCACTAACATAATTCAAAAATGACAAACAAAAAGATAACTGTGATCAATATACACTTGTCCAAACACACAAGTGTCTTCCCACAAGTAAATAAAATCATTATATTATACATGTTACAGTAAAGTGGAGATTTTATACCTGTTAATGACAGCATCAACAATAACTTGGATTGGGTTTTGGTCAGTCAAAAGGTGAATGATTTCCATGGCATGCTTGATGATCCTAACTGCCATCAATTTCTTTCCGTTGTTCCTCCCATGCATCATGAGAGAGTTTGTAAGTCTCTCTACGATAGGGCATTGGGCCTTCCTGAAGCGCTTCACTGAGTACCTTCCAGCAGTGTGTGGAACATAAGTAGCATGCTTTGCTTGTTGGACACCAATGTAGTCGCTCAACGACATGTCATTGACCTAACACAAGTCACAAGATATGAGAGTCAAAGATATACATACCACTTGGCAACACAACACATAGTAAATATCGAAATGCAGAGATACTAAATCAACATAGACATATACTATAACTCAAGCGAATGCACAAATGAACCGAATCATCCAGCTAGAAAACTACACAATGTTATAATAGTTGAAACCCGAGAATAATCATACGATCAACAAATGACACGATCAACATAACGGGAAAAAGGGAGCTAGCAGACTCCATTAACAACTAGTGATGTCAAAATCAACAAATGACACTACATTAAAGGCTAAACCCTAGCTAAGATCAAATTAAATCGCACAAAATGATGGAAACACAGATGAATATATCAATTAGATACTCGTATTACTACAAAACGATTCTTATAACAAAGGAAACGCAAAATGATGGGGAAAAACCTCGACATCATCGAAAGTCCAGCGATTGAAGAGCTTAACATCAATGGTGGGCTGGGTGGGGTCGGGGTTCACTGCTGCTGCTGCTGGCGGCACGGCTACGTCGGCGGCGGCCATGGTTTCTGATTCTGGTGACTCGGAGACGAGACTGTGAGCACGATTTTTCTAAACCCTAATTTAGCAGTGGCGAGTTTATGGTATTACTATCATCATATTTATGTTGGGCTGGACGTTTCGGCTCCTAAACCACCATCCTTCGGCCCACGACAGGTAATACTAAATACTCATACGATAAAACCAAATTCACTTAGAATCGGATTATTTATATAACAATTAGGTAGTTATTCTCGGTGGCAGAATTAGAATCCCGACTCAGCAGGAGCTCAAAAATTTATTACCAACAAATTTCACCACGTCAATAAAAAACATATACAAATACAATTAAAATTCCAAAAAAAATCAATTGAAAAATCAAGAGAAAAGCAAAAACTAAAAAAATTACATTTTCATTTAGCAATTAAGAAAATTATTTGAATTCAGAAAAATAATCGTTATTGTAATAGGCTTAAACATCTATTTGCCCATTGTGGTATCTAAAATGTTGGCATTTGCCCCATGTGATATTATTACGTTACATTTGCTCTCTATGGTATCCTAATTCGTCACATTTAGCCCTTCAATGGATGGAAAGTTAAAAAAATTGTTATCTATTGTCACATGTCACTGTCTGACATGTGGACATACCACGTAACAACTCAATTTGATTTATTTTTTGATTATTTGCAATGGATCTTAAACATATAGAGATGTCAATTGAAAATACACTTAAACTTTTGTTAGAATTGAACAGGTGAAGTGACATGTTCATATGTCAAAATATGGCACGTGACAATATGTGTCAGAATTGCTATATTTTCATTTGATGAAGGACCAAAAGTGACGAATTAGAATACCACAAGGAGCAAATGTGACAAAATAATACCAGATGGGGCAAATGACAACATTTTGGATACCACAGGGGTAAAAAGGTGTTTAATCCATTGTAATATAAACAAGTCTTCATAAAATTAAAACAACGCCAATAATTTATTAGTTCCTGATTTTTCTTTATATTTTGAAAAACTCACTACAAGGTCTTCATATTTTGTTATAGTAAAACACTTTGGTCCATCTATCCATTTTATTTTAGATATGTAACTTTTATATTTCAGGAGAGACAGACATTACATAACAGAATCACAAGATAATTTCGTATTGCAGTAAGGATATCTTGAAAGTTAAAATATTATGTTTAAAATCTAAAAAATTGACAAAAATGACTAAAGAGTTAATTATGACAAAAGATAGGACCGTGTAGTGAGTTTTTCAAAATATAAGGATCAATTAGTGAATTTTGACAAAAATGAGGGACTAATAAATGATTTGCCCTTAAAACAATACAAAAACAATACACCTTGACAAAATGGGAGACGATTGGCAATTGTTTGAAAATTGAAATCCTTATATTAATAAAAAAAATAGGTCTAAATTATATGCAAGTCCTAAAAGTTGTTTAAAATGTCATTTTAGTTCCTCAACTTTCGAGACGACCTATTAGGTTCCTCAACTATCAAAATGCGACTTATTAAGTCTCTTAACTATAAAATATGGACCTATTGAGTCCTTATTCGATGATGTGGCACTAAGTTGGCAGCCACAAGTTGAGGGACTAAAATGACTTTTTTGAACAATTTTAAGGACCTACGTATGGTTTAAGACTAAAAAACAACAAAACTGAAATTTCCTGTAAAAAAAAATAACAGGCCTGAAATAAAATGGGCCTAACCTGCATCATACAAAACCCAACAAAACAGGTAAGTGATTTAGTTTAAGGAAATGACGTCGTTTCATGTTAGTCAGAAACATAAATTTAAAAGACAATACGTATATCGCCGACCAACACCTGCATATTTTCTTTCTTATAAACTTTTCATGGAGATTTTCGGTGTCCAAGGGGGGCTCGATCCCCTGATGGCCTTCTCCTAATTCTGCCACTAGTTATTCTTATATAGAGGTTGGTAGGGTAAATTGCACCACAGGGTTCCTAAACTATGCCCATTTTTCCAAACAGGTACCCAGAAACTTTTTATTCACATCTAAGTACCCAAACTATCGATGACCTCCCAAATATGTACCTAGTGACCTCTTAGAGCAGGTTTCCTTTAAGTCAACGCCGGTCAACAGAAGTCAACTCCAGTTCGTCCAACTTTGACCTGGTCAAACAAAAACTAAAAAAAACTCAAAAATGGAAATGTCCACTTTACCCTCAAAATCATCTTCTTCATCCTCTCTCCTCCTCCTATCTTTCACTCTATAACTCATCTCCTTCTTTCCTTTTTTTCCCTTTAATTTAAAAAAAATAAAAAAAAGATTAATTCAGATGCCGACGGAGGGGAATCCTGCCGGAATCTGGAATTTTCCAAATCCCAGGTAGCCGTCGGGATCTGGAACCGGCGGTGACCAGAGATCTCGCCGCCGGTTCCAGATCCCGGCGACTACCTGGGATCTGGAATTCCAGGTCCTGTCGCCGTCTGGAACCTGGAAATCTAGTTCCCGACGTCGACGGGACCTTGAATTCCAGTTCCCGTCGCCATTGAGAACTGGATTTACAGTTCCTAAGCGGCCACAGGATCTGGATTTCCATTTCCCGTCGCGCCTGGGAGTTGGATTTCAATTCCCGGCCCGTCTGGAACCTCCAGCTCCCAGATTCCGGTGGGTTTGGATTTTAGATATTTTGTTTTTTTTTTTTTTTAAAAAAGAAGAAGCAAAAGAAGGAGAAAAAATAGGTGGAAGAGTGTGATAGAGAAAGAGGAGAGAAAAAGTTGAAGGGAGGAAGAAGACGAAGGAGGAGAGAGAAGGTTGAATGGAGGAAAAAGATGAAGGTTGAATGGAGGATGAAGATGATTTTGAGGGTAAAATAGACATTTCAATTTTTGAGTTTTTTTTTAGTTTTGGTCTGACCAGGTCAAAGATGGTGGAACCGGCATTGACTTTCGTTGATCAGCGTTGACTTGGGGGAAACTGGTTATAGCAGGTCATTAGGTACCAATTTGGGCATCAATAGTTTGGGTACTTAGATGTGAAGAAAAAGTTTTCGGGTACCTGTTTGGGAAAAATGGCATAGTTTAGGAACCTGTGGTGCAATTTACCCGAGGTTGGTACAACAAAGACTCTGGACCAAAATTTTGTATAAATATTGGGAGATTATTCTTATATAGAATATTCCTATATAGAGTTCCACTGTACTATATTTTCTTTTTCCTTTGTTAGGGAAAAAAATATAGTACTACTATATTAAGCGTCTAATTTAGCGGAAGATGATTTCCCATTGATTTGTTCTAAATAAGCAACTAATTCTATATTAACTTTTCCATTCTATACAAAAAAAAAAGCCAAATCACTTGAACACCTTTAAACATGAGCCAAAAGTTTTTTATATCATCATCAATAACATGAGCCAAGAGTTTCACATATCATCAATAAAACAAATGTTGTGCATTTTGAAAGACTACATACTTCAATCTTACGGAAAATTTACGCTTCACCCTAGCCCAGCTAGGTTCACCGCCTCCTAAATTTGAATATGAAAAGTATCAGTCCGGCCTATATGTTTGCAAAATTTATTATACCTATCGAGATACACAGGGCCATGTCTCGCCCTTAGATTATTTTGGTTTGGTAATCGAGAGGCTAAGAAAGAGGCTTCTTACTCTGCTTTAAAAAACCCCACAACGCCTTTACGGACTGACTTATTTTGATTTCAACCGTCCCAAACTTGATGTTGTGCATTCTGAATATTACACTCTCCTCAATGCTTATAAAGAGACTGTTTTGAAGCCCCATGAAAAGCGGCTTGTAGAATGTAATGCATTGCACAACAAGCTAGCCTTCGCTGCTCGACTTATTTCTCGAATGCATCCTTTACTTGTTAGGATGAATGAATTTTTTTAGAGTTATTAATTTTCTAATGAAAAATATCACTATTTCTGTTTTATGTACTAAATTGTTAATTCTAATTACATTTTCAATGTTTTGTTTATTGCCAAGATATTTCTATAATTTATTTGTTTTGGTTAGTTTATTAATTAATTGCCCTTCTTTGAAATGTCGACCATGTAGGGTTCTGAAAGATTGATTAAAGCCGCGCAACGGAAGCAACGATAATTTGATATAAACTGTGCTTTCAATCTTTCTGAACCAATTCATTGATCTTAATCTTTAACCATTAATCGAATTGTAAACTATGTGATTTCTAATCTAAAGATTCAAAAACCTACTTGGAATCCCTCTTGGGATAGACAAGAGCCACATACGTTACTCCTCCTAGTTCTCGTGGAAACACGAGCAAAAACCAAGATCAACTACTAGTTGTCTTACTCTAAGAACACGAAGAACGAAGATCAACAGAGATTCCCACACCAAAGGGTTCGGCCGAAACAGTTAGGGAGGAGGCTAGGATTTTGATTTTCTGATCCAAAATAGTGAATTAACAATTCACTTAAATAGTGTAGTCCAATTAACTTTCAGTTAATTATTAATTTGACCCCTAACTAATTTAATTTATCTATTAAACGCACAAGTATTAAATTGATTCAATTGACATCAATTAGGTTAAATTACAATTACACTTTAACCCGTAAACAATTAACCGCTTAATTAATTAACCCGATTAATTATTTTACCTTTTCGAAATTTAATTAACTTGTTACATAACAAATAATTAATATGTTCCTCAAATAATCAATTCATCAACTGATCATTTCATCTTGGAATTAATTAATGCAATTCATGTATCAATTAATCTTTCTCGATTACCGTGTTGCACGATCCTTAGGGTCTGAAATCAATAAGCTGTGAATTAGCAATTCATTTATAGACAAAGGTTCCTAGTAAAACAAGTCCGTGACTTATTAATCACAGATGAATGCTATCCATATCAGACAGAAAACCATGTATGATGCTCTACTTATCTCTTACCATAACATATCGATTAATCAAGCTGGAGGCATGGTGCAGTCATCCTTTATTGCTAGATTAATTTCTTGATCTTTGAGTATAACTGACAAACAAACAAGTAATCTGCTTGTTTCAGTACGGCCGTACATTTCTCAGATAATATTTATGAACTAGCCTGTGATATCAACTCACTTAAACAGTGAGTGGTAATTCCATCACTTCTACTATCTGCATCAATAAGTTCAGAGATTGAACCAGTGTATCCATATTTGGCATCTTATTACAGACTTGTTAGAAATACACCAAATTCAATCTGATGCCTTATTGATTGCTACACTGAAATCAGGTCATGAGATAAAGAGAGATCTACATTGTTAGAAAGCTTAATGACTCTACCACCATGTGTTTTCTAAAGTGGATCGACCAAGCCTCTTGTAACGCACACGCTTCTATATCCATATTCATATACACTAACCAACCTACATAGTGTCATATGAATCCTGGATATAAAAGTTTATTCCATAATCATTCCCATGACTATGACTGGCCTCTGGTATACTTTATGATATACAATCAATGGATACTTCAAATAGTTACTATAGTACAAGATATATAACATAAATGAATTAATGTCTTTATTTCATAAAACACCAATAACATAGTATTAAATACAATGTCATAAAACAATGCTTAGGAACTAGGGCACGCCAACAGACCACCCCGTCCAACAATATTCCTTCGGTAGGTTTGGTTGATGCTCATTTGCAAATGGACCTTGGTAATTCTTTAGATATTTCACTACAAGAAATTAGGTATTTTATTACGCACAAGAATTATCACGAAAACATGAATTTTTGTCACAATAGACATTTTGTGACGATAATTTGTTGTCATAAAGGTCGTCATGGTATGACTGTGGTATTTGGTATATATGACGACTTACTCGTATTGTCATGATTAATTTACTTTTATATAACAATAATAACATTTGTCATTATATAATTTTGTTTTAGTGACACTTTAGTTGTCACTAATACTCTAAGTATTTTGTCATTTTATTCTACATATTGTCATAAATAGTAATATTTAAGTGACATTTTTTGTCATCTAAATATATTGTTAGTGTGACAATTTTTAATAGAAAATTGAAATGATAGAAGCTGGGTGACACTCATTTGTTGTCACTTAAGATCTACTATTGTGATGAAAACAAATATATAAATGACAAAATTCAGCTTTCGTCACCAAACTATAACATGCACATTACTGGAATAACCTGCCAGACAGAGCAACCCGTTGCTAGAATTAGCTATCTCGTACTTGTGCTTCTTCGTATTGAGCTTGCGGTTCTTAACCTTGACCTCAACCTCTTCTTTATCAAGTAACATTTGGATATTACGTAGCGGGAGTTTCAATTTGGAGTCAAGTTTTACCCTAATCGGTGAGGTATTATCGTAACACATATCGTCAAGATCATTATCCTCTGACTGAACAAGATAAATGATTATTGACAGTAACTTATTACGCTTGGTTCGAAGAAGATGATAAACCTGAGCTTGACCGAAATGCAGCGTTGCAAAATGAGGGTCCGAAATAAGATCATACCATGCTTTGCACACACATTTGCATACAAAAATCCTCTTAACATATAGCTTAAGTAGAATAGTTACCAGAATGCTATTCGGCATGTCAGAAAATGAAGGGCATGAATTCATGATACTGAGAGACTTTGATACATAGAGAATTCTCCTTAGTCCTTACTAGTGTACCCGTACCAGTATCCGTGTCGGACACATACTAGAGACATTGTATTGGACACAATTTTAAGGCTATTTTATGAAGGCTATGTCTTAAAAACAACATTTCCGTGTCAAATATCGTATCTGTGTCGGGCACCGTATTCGTATATGGGCATTAAAGAAAAAGTTACCTCAATTTCATTCTCCGTACTATATGATCGGCTCTCCCTCCAGACCTCCAAGCTCAGTTGAAGGATGGCACAAGAATATGAAGGAAGAACAAAGAAACATAAAGTAAAGAGAAGATGGTTCAAGAAATAAGGATAAAGGAAGTGAGTTGATGGGAGTAAAAAATGTGCCATTTGGGTTTTTTGAGTCGGTCCATCGGGTTACAATTGTATAAATAGAGGGTTGTGATTCGAAGCATTTGCAATAACGTCATAAACTGTTAACGATGTAAAATGAATAAGTTAGATGAGTATTTTTTTAGGATAAATTACATTAGCGGTATCCAAACTATATCCCCTATTTAAAGTGGTATCCAAATAAGTCATTAATTTTTTATTTGGAAAATGACCAAATTGACCTCCATCCTTCCTCCTCCTTCCTGCTATATTCTCTCTCATCATTTTCTCTCACCTATCTTTCGCCATAACTTTCTCTCATCCTCCTTCTTCTGCAGTCATTAAAGAGTCATTAATCTTTGACTTTTACTTTTGACTGTAACGTAATTTTTTTAAACATGTTAACAGTTCATAAACTTATTTGCAAATAGTGCAATCCACCTACTCATTATACAATTTTAAACCACATCACTTTGTTTGCAAATAACGCAAACACAAAGTCATTTTTTTTTTGTAATTTTACCCTAAGACAAATTGATGAATTTATGCATCTCTTGCTTTGTCCTCAGCATCGTGTGGGAGGGCTACAAGATTCACAATAATATTCTATAACGTGAAAGAGAATACTGATGAACCCTAAGTGTTTTGATTATGTCTAAATGTTTCAGAAGATGAAATTTAATTTTTGCTTATATACTTATCAATGTTGACTAACAATTGTTGTTAAGTTTTTGTATAAGCTTTCTCAGCAAGTGCTGAAAGAAGAAACTCTGGACTGCTTAAAGACTCAGAAGAGAAGATTAACTGAAGACAAAAGTTAAAGCTCAGAAGCTGGAAACTCCGCTCTGAAGAACTTTTGAAGAATGTTAAAGCTCTCCTCAGAAGTATAGAAGCAACCATAAGAACTAATTCTGTTTGATCAGAAGCTTAGGAAAAAGGAATAAGGAGCTCAGAAGCTCCAGTCACGGGTTTTGTTAAGCATTTAATGGTCTGACATCTGCATTTAATGCAAGACGCCAAAAGTTCAAAAAGTTGTTTTGAAGGAGCGCGCATGTCTGCTACAAACAAAACCAGTTTTTCCTTGTCTACCCTTTGTTGATCTAAATGAAGCAAATTTCCAGTCAACTTTATCTTTGATTTCAAATCACTTACCGGATTAAGTTAAAGAACAAGGTTAACGAGATCAAAGTGTTTGAAGACCGCTTGAAGAAATGACAGATTAACGGCTACAACATATGTCATCATCAAATTGAAGATTCAAATTTAAGTAACGGTCATCTCAAGACACTATAAATAGTAGCCAAGCTCCTTTGTGCTCACACACGCGATTATCGAGCTAAAATCTCAACGCACTATTTTTACAAGCAAAACATAACACCTTTTTCCATTCTCAATCTTTCCTAGTTTAGTCTTTGTAAAAGTGAGAGAATGAAGAAACACAAGTTCATAATAGGAATCTTGTAAACTGATATCGTTGGTGATATTCAGTTACATTTTGAGAGAAATCTAGTTAAGGTTTGAGTTGGGTGAGAATTCCAGAAAACATGATTGTTGTTGTTCTGGTGGAAATCCTTTAACTCTTTCTAGGCTAGTCAGAACTAAGTGAGAAATTAGCTTAAGTTCTGTCGATGTAAAGGAGCTTTTGAACTTGCCATAAAAGTTCTGAATAGTTGATTTAAAATCTCTGCTGACTGCGATCACATGGGACATGACGTAGTCACAAGACTTCTGTGGCGAACCTGTATAAACCGAACTGTTCATCAGGACCTCCTGAATCTCTTTCTCCCTTCCTTAACTTGTTATTATTACTTATGTGTACTTGCTGTGTATTTAGTGCTGAAACAAATTTTACTTTTTATCAACTTGTCTTTGTTCAGAAGACTGTCTAGAAGTTCTCTAACTCTGAACTTCTGTTGCTAAAAAGCAGTTAACTGCTAGAAGGCAGAATTTCCCTCAAAGGCTGCTTCATTAAGCTTGCTTCTGACTCTGAGGAAATTTGACTCTGAAAACTGAGTTTCTCTAAAAAATCTAAGTTTTCCAGTTTCCAAATTTTACGCCTATTCACCCCCATCTAGGTGATTCTAATCTTGTTAGGGCCAACAAGTGGTATCAGAGTGAAGGTCATTTTGTATATTTACTAAGCTCTAACAATCTAAGTGTAAGATCCTATCAGAATCAATAGAGATGGCTGGTAGACACCTACCTGAGAATTCCTCTCATTTTATGATTCTAGAGGGCTCCTCCACAACTAGACCACCACAGTTTAATGGTGATAACTATTCCTACTGGAAGAAAAGGATGATGTATTTCATCCAAGCCCAAAGCATGAGTGCTTGGATAGTTGTTGCTGACGGTGACTTCATTCAAACTAGGGAAGAAGCAGGTCTGGGGAGTGTTATAATTCCTCCTAGGGAATATACTGATGAAATCCTTAAGAAACTCCAAACTAATGCTTCAGCAATAAATGTGTTGCATTGTGCACTCACTGCCTCTGAATATAACAAAGTTTCTGCTTGTGAAACAGCCAAGGACATTTGGGATAAGCTTGAAGTAACTTATGAAGGCACAGGAAAAGTGAAGCAATCTAAAGTCAATTAACTCATGAGAAGCTTTGAGTTATTTGAAATGGCTGACAAAGAATCTATTTCAAAGATGAACTCAAGATTCACTAAGATTGTCAATGACTTGAAGAGTTTGGGAAAGGATATTGAAGAAGCTGAGAGAGTAAAGAAGATTCTCAGAACCTTACCAAGGTCTTGGCAAGCCAAGAAGACTGTTATTGAAGAAGTTCAGGACTTGTGCTTTTATGCATATGATGAACTCATATGTTCATTGATAACTCATGAAATGTCTATGAAGAACCATGACTTAAAAGAAAAGTCAGAAGGTAAAAGAGGAGTTTTCCTGAGGAAGAATCTTCAGAAGAGTCCTCAGAAGATGAGGAACTGACAATGCTGACTAGGCAGTTCAAGAAAGCCTTTAGAAAAGGCAGAGGTGGAAACTACAAGAAGCATTTCAGGAGCTTTGATAAGAAAACTCCTGATTCTGGTGAAAAGTCCAAAAGAGATCCTAGCAAGCCAATTATGTGTTATGGATGTCAGCAACCATGACATATTAAGCCTAATTGTCCTGAGCTGGAAAAGGATAAAAGAAAGTTCAAGAAAGCAATGTTGGCTGCTTGGTCAGACTCTGAGACCAGCAGTGATCCTGAAGAAAAGGAAGAGCAAGCTCAGATATGTTTCATGGCTATTGATGAGCCAACCTCTGAAGATACCACAGGAAAGACTTCCGCACCTCCTGAAGCTACATATGATTCTGAGGTAAATATATCTCCTGAACAAGACATCCTTGATTCTCTTGAAGAACAATATAGTATGTTCAAGTACTTGAAAAGGAAATTGGAAAAAAGTGAGGCTGACAAATTTCTTAGGTTTACTCAAGTTTATGCTGATATGAAAATATTAGAAGAAAAACTAAGTAAATAGTTCATCACTCTTTCTGATGGTCTAAAAGCCAAAGGCAAGGAAAAGATGTCTCTGAGAAATGATAAACCTCAGAAGAAGAAATCTGTCACTCCCTCTCTTCTGAAGGAGATCTCTTCTCCTCCTGATGTGCGTTCCTCTGAGAGTGCTATTGCCTCTAAAGAAGTTACACCTTCCCAGAAGAAACCTCCCAAGAAGCAAAGGGAAAGATCCAAGAATCCTCCTGTTTGCAAACTGTGAAAGAGTGATGGACATTGGTTAAAGGATTGCAAGTATCACATTAAAAACCTCTTACAATCTGAACTATCAGTAAAACCTGCTGAAGACAAATCTAACTTTGAAGGACCCAATAAGGATTGGGTACC
This sequence comes from Euphorbia peplus, assembly GCA_028411795.1. NCBI lineage: Eukaryota > Viridiplantae > Streptophyta > Magnoliopsida > Malpighiales > Euphorbiaceae > Euphorbia > Euphorbia peplus. The sequence goes on along the minus strand of CP110839.1, from coordinate 20,656,232 downwards.
TATCACTAATTGATGTTGCAGGTGGCTCTGAGTGCTCCATCAATGTCAAAGCTGTGGTACATTGACAGTGGGTGCTCAAGGCATATGACATGTGATGAAAAGGCATTCATCACATTTAATCCTAAAAGAGGTGGTAAAGTCAGCTTTGGAGATGCTCAGAAAGGAAGGATTCTTAGTTCTGGATCTATTGGAACCAGTCCTCCTATTAAAGATGTCTCCCTAGTGCCTGAAGTTCAACCTCCTGAGTGTTGTACAACTGTGTGACAAACGTAGAGATGTTGTTTTCAGCCCCTTTGGATGTAAAATCTTGGACAGTAAGTCAAGCGAAGTTATTCTAACTGCTCTTAGAGTAGAAAATTTTTTCATGCTGAACCTTGAGAATCTCTGTAAAAATATATGCTTGATGTCCAAAGAGGATACCTCCTGGCTCTAGCATAGAAGACTTGCTCATGTGAGCATGGACCTTCTAGGTAAAGTAGATATATATCAATTGGTTGAGGGTCTGCCTGAAATTAGTTTTAAGAAGAACCATTTGTGTACTGCTTGTCAATTTGGAAAACAATTCAGAAGCTCTTTTAAAACTAAGAAAACCATTTCAACTAAAAAACCTTTAGAATTACTTCATATGGATCTTTTTGGTCGTGTTCAACCAATGAGCATAGGTGGAAAGAAGTATGCCTTTGTCATAGTAGATGACTATTCAAGATTCACTTGGGTTATCTTGCTTGCTAGCAAAGATGAGTCATTTGAATGTTTCTTAGTTCTTGTAAAGAAACTTGAGAATGAAAGGAATGAAAAGGTAATCCATATCAGAAGTGATAATGGTGGAGAATTCAAGAACTTTCAGTTTGAAGAATTCTGTGAAACCAAGGGAATTGATCATAACTTTTCTGCTCCCAAAACTCCTCAACAAAATGGGGTAGTTGAAAGGAAGAATAGGACTCTGGTTGAAATTGCCAGAACTATGATCAATGACAGAAGGCTTCCAAAGTACTTTTGGGGAGAAGCTATGAACACAACTTGTTATGTTCTAAATAGAGTACTCATCATAAGTATCTTGAACAAAACCTCCTAACTCTGGAAAGGTAGAAAGCCTAAGATATGTTATTTCAGAACCTTTGGTTGTAAGTGTTATGTTTTGAATACAAAAAAATATCTTTCAAAGTTTGATTCAAAGGCAGATGAGGCCATTTTTCTTGGTTACTCAACACATAGTACAACATATAAGGTTTTTAATAAGAGGACTCAAACTTTAGATGAATCTGTTCATGTTCAGTTTGATGAGACTAACCCTACAGATAGTAGAGCTCCTGAAGATGATGTAGTTCAAGCTCCTGAAGTAACATCTCCTGCCGATGCTGAAGATGCTTCGCCTAGAGTTGCTGAAGTTATTCCTCATGTTGCTAATCCAGTTCCAAAAGAGAATCCAACTCCAGAAGTTAACTTCATTCCAGAAGATGCTCCTATATACGATTCAACAAATGATGAACAAGTTTCAGAAGATACATTAGATATACCAAGAGAAGTTAGAGCTCCTAGGAATCACCCCTTGGAGAATATCATTGACTCTGTTCACAATCCTGTCATGACCAGAGCTCAGCTCAGAAAATACATGGGAAATGTGGCTTTTGTGTCACTTATGGAACCCAAAGACTTCTATGAAGCTGAAGATGATGAGTGTTGGTTAATGGCAATGCAAGAAGAACTTGATCAATTCAAAAGGTCAGAAGTTTGGATTTTGGTTCCCAGACCTAATAACAAGAAAGTTGTTGGTACAAGATGGGTTCTGAAGAACAAGCTTGATGAGTTTGGAAATGTTGTGAGAAACAAGGCAAGACTTGTTGCTCAAGGTTAAAGTCAGAAAGAAGGCATAGATTATGGTGAAACTTTTGTTCATGTTGCAAGGTTGGAAGCCATTAGAATTCTGTGTGCTTTTGCATCATACAAAGGTTTCAAGCTTTTTCAAATGGATGTGAAAAGTGCATTCTTGAATGGGTACATTGATGAGGAAGTCTATGTGTCTCAACCTCTTGGTTTTGAAGATCCTAAGTTTCCAGATCATGTGTATAAGCTTAAGAAGGCCTTGTATGGACTGAAACAAGCTCCCAGAGCTTGGTATGAGAGACTGACAATGTTCCTTCTGTCTAAGGGATTTGTCAGAGGCTGTGTTGATACAACTCTGTTCACTCTAGAAAGATATCCTTTTAGCTCAGATATATGTTGATGATATTATATTTGGTGTTACTAATGAATCTTTCTGCAGGAAATTCAGTAACCACATGAAGGCTGAGTTTGAAATGTCTATGATGGGAGAATTAACCTTCTTAGGACTTCAGATCAAGCAAAGTAATGATGGTGTGCTTATCAATCAAACCAAGTATACTAGAGAAGTGCTGAAGGAATTTGCATGTCAGACTCTAATGCAGTTGACATTCCCATGGATGTCAGCAAAGACTTTGATTATGAAGAGAAAGCTGGTAAACCTGTAGGCATAAAAACCTACAGAGGTATGATTGGTTCTCTTTTATATCTAACAGCCAGTAGGCCATATATACATTTTGCTGTGTGCTTCTGTGCTAGGTATCAGGCTAAACCAATGGAAATTCATGACACTGCTGTCAAAAGAATTCTCAGATATCTTAAAGGCACTTTAGAAGCGGGTTAGTGGTATCTTGTAGTACAAATTTTATTCCTGTAGGATACACAGACTCTGACTATGGTAGAGATAAATTGAAGAGAGTCAGCACTTCTGGTGGTTGTCATTTTCTGGGGGAGTGCTTAGTCTCCTGGCATAGTAAGAAGCAAACCTATGTGGCTCTCTCAACTGCTGAAGCTGAGTATGTTGCTGCTGGAAGTTGTGTTTCTCAGATGCTCTAGATAAAGCAACAAATTGCTGACTATGGAATCACTCATGCAACAGTTACAATCAATTGTGATAACAAAAGTGCTATTGACCTTTCAAAGAATCCCATTCAACACAGCAAGATGAAGCATGTTCACATTAGGCATCACTTTCTGAGAGATCATGTTCTGAAGAATGATAGTATTCTTACTTATTTACCCTCTGAAGACAACCTTGCTGATATGTTTACTAAGCCTCTGGCTAGTACTCCTTTCAGAAGCTTGCGAGAATGCATAGGTATGACTAATCCACTTCAGTAATTCATCTTTAATTATAATCTCTTCTGTCTTAACTGCTAGTCGTTTAAGATAGTTAAGTGTGATTAAGGATAATCATGATGTTTTATTATATGCTTAAAGCGTGCCTACGATAAATGCTTTTTACTGCGCTTTACTGTTGCTAACGGTAACTGGTTCCCTATTTTAACGGTGGTTATCCACTTTTTGAATTCGAATGGTATATTTGTTTGGGTATAAATAAGGGATTTCCATACTTAGCAAATTTTCTCCTAAGTTTTCATTTGCAATTAGAATCCACATAGCATTTTCTGCAATCTCTATTTCTTTTCTCTATCTTAACCTAATTTCCTACAATGGCTCAAGAACAAAATTTTGCCCCAATCCCAATCACTCATCTTTTCGACGCCAAAACTGTGCTCAATAGATCTAAGGTCTTTACCTCTAGGTTCCTAGATGAAGAAAGCCTAACCACTGCTCCCATTTCTAAATGACTTTCAACCCAAAACTTGATCTTCATCGCTTCTCTCGATGAAGTCATTTACCCTTCACAATTCATTGAGTTTTACTAAAACCTCTCATATAGATCTGATGAAGTTGATGTGCTTCATTCAACTGTCCGTGGAGTTGAGTTTGAGGTCTCCAGAACCTCCATTGCTGGTATTTTGGGTACTTCTGATGCTGGTATTGTAGTTGGTGAAGATGGTACTGCTGAGGGCTTTACTGACACTAATTGGGGAAGACCAGATGTGAGTGCTAAGGAAACTTATGCCACATGGTTGACTCAGCACCAGAGGTGTGATGAACCCTAAGTGTTTTGATTATGTCCAAACGTTTCAGAAGATGAAAACTAAATTCTATCTCACATATAGATTATTGTTGACTAATATTTTTGTTTTAGTCTATGTGTAAGTTACTCAGCAGGTGCTGAATGAATCATTTTCGGATTGCCTAAAGAACTCAGAAGAAAAGTTTGCTGAAGTTAGAGTTTCAATAACTCAGAAGCTGGATTCTCCGCTCTGAAGCCTAAGTCTGCTAAAGCCCTCTTCAGAAGTTCCTTGCAATCAAAAGTTATGCCAATTTGATCAGAAGTCTAGACAACTGGAAATAAGCTTCTGAAAGCTTAGTCACGGATTTGTTTGAGCATTTAATGCTCTGACACTTGCATTCAATGCAAGGCGCCAAAAGTTCAAAAAGCTGTTTTGATGGAGCGCGCTTGTCTGTTCAAGAGAAACCAGCATTTCCTTGTCTACCCTTTGTTGATCTAATTGAAGAATGATTCTGTCATCCTCATCCTTGATTTCAAATCACTTACCGGATTTAGTTAAAGAACAAGGATAACGGAATCAAAGTGTTTGAAGACCGTTTGAAGACTTGACAAATTAACGGCTACAACAACTGATGTCATCTCCTTTGAAGTTTCAAACTCCACAACGGTCATCTTCAATCACTATAAATAGTAGCCAAGCTCCAATGCATCAACACTCGCATGATCATCGAGCAAAATCTTAACGCACTGTTTTAGACAAGAAAACAGAGCAACTTTTCCATTCTCAATCTTTCTTAGCATAGTCTTAGTAAAGTGAGAGAGTGAAGAAAAACAAGTTCATAATAGGAATCTTGTAAACTGAGATCGTTTGTGATCTTCAGTTAGATTTAAAGAGAGAAATCTAGTTGAGATTAGAGTTGGGTGAGAAATCCAGAAAACAGAGTATTGTTTTGTTCTGGTGGAAATCCTTTAACTCTTTTTAGGCTAGTCAGGACTAAGTGAGAAATTAGCTTAAGTTCTGTTGATGTAAAGGAGCTTCTGAACTTGCCATAAAAGTTCTGAATAGTGGATTTATAAAATCTCTGAAGGCTGCGACCTCAGGGGACAAGACGTAGTCACAGGACTTCTGTGGCGAACTTGGATAAATCGAATTGTTCAATCAGGACCTCCTGAACTTCTTTCTCCCTCTTATACTTGTTATTATTGCTTCTGTGTACTTGCTTATATTTAGTGCTGAAACAGATTTTCTGTAAGTATCATTGTCTTTGTTCAGAAGACTGTCCAGAAGTTTTCTTACCGAACTTCTGTTGCTGAAAGCAGGCTAACTGTGTATAGGCAGAATTTTCCTCAGAAGCAAATTCTATAAACTTGCTTCTGACTCTGGAAAGTTTGACTCTGAAATTTAAGTTTCTTTAAAAAACTTAGAAATTCTCAGTTTTCAACTTAGACACCTATTCACCCCCCTCTAGGTGATTCTGTTCTTGTTAGGGCCAACAAGTGGTATCAGAGCGAAGGTCACTTCGTATATTTACTAAAGATCTAACAATCTAAGTGTAAGATCCTATCAGAATCAATAGAGATGGCTAGTAGACACCAGCCTGAGAATTCTTCTCACTTTATTGTCCCAGAAGGTTCTTCTACTACCAGACCTCCATTGTTTAATGGCAACAACTACTCATACTGGAAGAAAAGGATGATGTACTTCATCCAAGCTCAGAACATGAGTGCTTGGTATGTCATCACTGATGGTGATTTCATTCCTACCAGAATGGAACAAGGTCTAGGAGATGTTGTTATTCCTCAGAGGGAATACACAGATGACATTCTGAAAAAACTCCAAACTAATGCTTCAGCAATAAATATGTTGCATTGTGCACTTACAGCTACTGAATATAACAAAGTTTCCTCTTGTGAAACAGCACAGGATATTTGGAACAAGCTAGAAGTCACATATGAAGGAACAGGAAAAGTGAAGCAATCTAAAGTCAACCAACTCATGAGAGAATATGAGTTATTTGAAATGCTTGATAAAGAATCTATTTCAGATATGAATTCTAGATTCACCAAGATAGTCAATGACTTGAAGAGCTTAGGAAAAGACATTGAAGAATCTGATCGAGTAAAGAAGATTGTCAGAAGCTTACCAAGGTCTTGGCAAGCCAAGAAGACTGCTATTGAAGAAGTTCAGGACTTGAGCTATTACTTGTATGATGAACTCATTGGGTCCTTAATCACTCATGAGATGTCATTAAAGAATCATGACTTAAGAGAAAAGTCAGAAGGAAAAAGAGTTGTCCTGAAAGCAGAATCTTCTGAAGAATCCTCAGAAGATGAGGAACTGGCTATGCTGACCAGGAAGTTCAAGAAGGCCTTTAGGAAAGGCAGAGGTGGAAACTACAAGAAGCCTTTCAGGAGCTTTGATAAGAAAACTCCTGATTCTGGTGAAAAGTTCAAGAGAGATCCAAACAAGCCAATTGTGTGCTATGGATGTCAGCAACCGGGGCACATTAAGCCTAACTGCCCGGAGTTGAAGAAAGATAAGAAAAAGTTCAAGAAAGCTATGCTGGCTGCCTGGTCAGACTCTGAGACCAGCAGTGATCCTGAAGAAAAGGAAGAGCAAGCTCAGATTTGTTTTATGGCTATTGATGAGCCAACTTCTGAAGATGTCACAGGAGAAACTTCCGCACCTCCTGAAGTTACATATGATTCCGAGGTAAACATATCTTCTGAACAGAATATCTTTGATTCTCTTGAAGAACTCTATAGTATGTTCAAGTACCTGAAAAGGAAATTGGACAAGAGTGAGGCTGACAAGTTTCTTAGGTTTACTCAAGTCTTTTCTGACATGAAAGTGTTAGAAGAGAAGCTGTGTAAACAGTTCAGCATTCCTGCTGATGGCTCTAAAGCCAAAGGCAAGAACAAGCTGCCTCTGGGAAGTGATAAACCCCAGAAGAAGAAGAAACCTGTCACTCCCTCTCTTCTGAAAGAGATAGCTTCTCCTCCTGATGTTGGTACCTCTGAGAGTGCTGTTATAGCCTCTGAAGATGTTGGTCCTTCTCAGAAGAAGAAATCTCCCAAGAAGCAAAGGGAAAGATCCAAGAACCCTCCCTTTTGCAAGCTCTGTAAAAGTGATGGTCATTGGTTAAAGGATTGCAAGTACCATATTAAAAATCTCTTGCAATCTGAGATATCATTAAAACCTGCTGAAGAGAAATCTAACTCTGAAGGACCCAATAAGGATTGGGTACCTGTCACTAATTGATTGTGTTGCAGGTGGCTCTGAGTGCTCCATCAATGTCAAAGCTGTGGTACATTGACAGTGGGTGCTCAAGGCATATGACAGGTGATGAAAAAGCATTCATCACATTTGTTCCTAAAAGAGGTGGAAAAGTCAGCTTTGGAGATGCTCAGAAAGGAAGGATTCTTGGTTCTGGATCCATAGGAACCAACCCTCCGATCGAAGATGTCTCCCTAGTCAGAGGTCTGAAGTTCAATCTCCTGAGTGTTGCACAACTGTGTGATAAAGGTAGAGATGTTGTCTTCAGCTCCTCTGGATGTAAAATCTTGGACAGTAAGTCAAGGGAAGTTATTCTAACTGCTCCTAGAGTTGAAAATGTTTTCATGCTGAACCTTGAGAATCTTTGCAAAAATATATGCTTGATGTCCAAAGAGGATACCTCCTGGCTCTGGCATAGAAGACTTGCTCATGTTAGCATGGATCTTCTGGCCAAAGTAGCTAGAAATCAATTGGTTGAGGGTCTGCCTGAAATTAGTTTTAAAAAGAATCATTTGTGCAATGCTTGTCAATCTGGTAAACAATCCAGAAGCTCTTTTAAAACTAAGAAAGTCATTTCAACTAAAAGACCTTTGGAATTACTTCATATGGATCTTTTTGGCCCTGTTCAACCAATGAGCATGGGTGGAAAGAAGTATGCCTTTGTCATTGTAGATGACTATTCAAGATTCACTTGGGTCATCTTGCTGTCTAGCAAAGATGAGTCACTTGGATGTTTCTCAGTTTTGATAAAGAAACTTGAGAATGAAAGGAATGAAAAGGTTGTCCATATCAGAAGTGATAATGGTGGAGAATTCAAAAACTTTAGGTTTGAAGAATTCTGTGAAACCAAGGGAATTGATCATAACTTTTCTGCTCCCAGAACTCCTCAACAAAATGGGGTAGTTGAAAGGAAGAATAGAACTCTGGTTGAGATAGCCAGAACTATGATCAATGAAAGAAGGCTTCCTAAGTACTTTTGGGGAGAAGCTGTGAACACAGCTTGCTATGTTCTGAATAGAGTGCTAATCAGAAGCATTCTGAACAAGACCCCTTATGAACTCTGGAAAGGTCGAAAGCCTAAAATAGGTTATTTCAGAACCTTTGGTTGTAAGTGTTATGTTTTGAATACAAAAGAATATCTTTCAAAGTTTGATTCAAAGGCAGATGAGGCCATTTTTCTTGGTTACTCAACACATAGTAAAGCATATAGGGTTTTTAATAAGAGGACTCAAACTTTAGATGAATCTGTTCATGTACAGTTTGATGAGACTAACCCTGCAGATAGTAGAGCTCCTGATGAAGATGTAGTTCAAGCTCCTGAAGTAACATCTCCTGTTGAAGAAGAAGATGTTTCTCCCAGAGCTGCTGAAGTGGTTCCTCCTGTTGCTGAACAAGCTCAAGATGAGAATCCTACTCCAGAAGTCAACTTCCTTCCAGAAGATGCTCCTATATATGATTCAACAAATGATGAACAGGTTTCAGAAGACTCATTGGATGTACCAAGAGAAGTTAGAGCTCATAGGAATCATTCCTTAGAGAACATAATTGACTCTGTTCATAATCCTGTCATGACCAGAGCTCAGCTCAGAAGATACATGGGGAATGTGGCTTTTGTGCACTTCTGGAACCCAAGGACTTCTATGAAGCTGCTGACGATGACTCCTGGTTGATGGCAATGCAAGAAGAACTTGACCAGTTCAAAAGGTCAGAAGTTTGGACTTTGGTTCCCAGACCTAACAACATAAAGGTTGTTGGAACTAGATGGGTTCTGAAGAACAAGCTTGATGAATTTGGAAATGTTGTGAGGAACAAGGCAAGACTTGTTGCTCAAGGTTACAGTCAGCAAGAAGGCATAGATTATGGTGAAACTTTTGCTCCTGTTGCAAGATTAGAAGCCATTAGAATCTTATGTGCTTTTGCATCATACAAAGGTTTCAAGCTCTTTCAAATGGATGTGAAAAGTGCATTCTTGAATGGTTACATTGATGAGGAAGTCTATGTGTCTCAACCTCCTGGTTTTGAAGATCCAAAGTTTCCTGATCATGTGTACAAGCTAAAGAAAGCCTTGTATGGACTGAAACAAGCTCCCAGAGCTTGGTATGAGAGGCTGACAAAGTTCCTTCTGTCTAAGGGATTTGTCAGAGGCTGTGTTGACACAACCCTGTTCACTCTGAAGAAGAACAAGGATATCCTTATAGCTCAGGTATATGTTGATGATATTATATTTGGTGCTACTAACGAATCTTTGTGCAGAGAGTTCAGTGACCACATGAAGGCTGAGTTTGAAATGTCTATGATGGGAGAATTAACCTTCTTCCTAGGACTTCAGATCAAGCAAAGCAATGATGGGGTGTTCATCAATCAAGCCAAGTACACTAGAGAAGTGCTGAAGAAATTTGGCATGATGGATTCTAATGTTGTTGATATTCCAATGGATGTCAGCAAAGACATTGATGATGAAGAGAAAGCTGGTAAACCTGTAGATATAAAAACCTACAGAGGTATGATTGACTCTCTTTTATACCTAACAGCCAGCAGGCCAGATATACATTTTGCTGTGTGTTTTTGTGCTAGATATCAGTCTAAACCAAGAGAGATTCATGATGTTGCTGTCAAAAGAATTCTCAGATATCTTAAAGGCACACCAGAAGCTGGTTTGTGGTATCCCTGTAGTTCTGATTTTACTCCTATAGGATACACAGACTCTGACTATGGTAGAGATAAATTGAAAAGGGTCAGCACTTCTGGTGGTTGTCATTTTCTGGGGGAGTGCCTAGTCTCCTGGCATAGCAAGAAGCAAACCTCTGTGGCTCTCTCAACTGCTGAAGCTGAGTATGTTGCTGCTGGAAGTTGTGTTTCTCAGATGCTCTGGATCAAGCAACAAATTGCTGACTATGGAGTCATCCCTGGAACAATTACAATTTACTGTGATAACAAAAGTGCTATTGATCTTTCAAAGAATCCTATTCAGCACAGCAGGATGAAGCATGTTCATATTAGGCATCACTTTCTGAGAGATCATGTTCTGAAGAAGGATATTATCATTACTCATGTTCCCTCTGAAGAGAATCTTGCTGACATGTTTACTAAGCCTCTGGCTGGTATGTCTTTCAGCAACTTACGAGAAGGCATTGGTATGACTTATCCCCTTCAATAACTTAGACTAATTATTTCTGTATGTCTTAAGTGATTAATCGTTTGAGATAATTAAGTTATAATTAATTCTAATCATGATTTGACTTGTAAGCATGCGTTATCTACTGCCATTTTACGGCGCTGTTCTGTGTTTAACGGTTATCTGTTCCCTTTTAAACGGTGTTTACTTGCTTTTTGAATTGGAACGGTTTCTTGTTTGGGTATAAATAGAGGTTTTCCATACTTAGCAATTTTTACTTGCATTTTTCATTGCTATTAGAATCGCCATTGTTGTCTGTGCATTTCTCCTCTCAAAATCTTAACCTAATTTCCTATTTCTTCCAAATGGCTCTAGAAATCACTGTCACTCATCTCTTCACTTCTGAAAGCAGAAAGAAAGTTAGCGAATCTAGGGTTTTTACTTCTAGGTTCCTAGATGACGAAGTTAAAACTACTGAACCTATCTCAAACTGGCTTAGTGCTCAAAACTGGAATTCATTCGTCTCTCTCGATGAATTCATTTACCCTAAGTTAGTCACCGAATTCTACCAAAACCTCCATTTCTTTTCTAATGAGGAGGATGTTCTTCATTCGGTTGTTGGGGATGTTGAGATTGAGGTCAGCAGGGCTTCTATCTCTCAAGCTATTGGTGTTGATGATGAAGGAATCATCGTTGGTGATGATGGTTCTGTTGATGGGTTTTCTGAAGTGAATTGGGCTAGACCAGATCTGAGTGCCAAGGAAACGTATGCAACGTGGCTTTCACAGCATCAGAGGTGGGCACATTATCTCACTACTAATGTGTTTCTTCCAAAGGCTGGAGGAGTCAACTGTGTTTCCAATAGAGAACGAGTTTTCATGTGGCATCTGGTCAACCAGAAGAAGATTAATCTCCCTGCCATGCTGATAAGGCAGATGAAGAATGTCACTACTTCTAGTGCTCTTGCCTATGGTTCCCTCCTGACGAGGCTCTTTGAAGCTGCCTCTGTGGTTATCTCAGGAGAAGGTGTAACCAGTAGAAGTACGGTTCTGAAGATGCATACCTTCAGGAACCTTTCCTTTGGTGTAACTCCAAAGAAGAAGGAGAATGCTCCCTCTGTGAGCGCTGCTCAGAAGGAGATTGTGAAGGCAAGTGTGCTGAAAGGAAAGGATGTTGCCAAGAAGGGCAAAGGAAAGAAAGGATCCAGCAGAGTGGTCCTAACTGTTGAGAAAGTAGTTGGTTCTGAACCAACGGTTGTTCCTGAAAAGGATGTTCAGGATGCTGAGGAAGCACGCATTGCTGAGAAAGAGAAGGCTGCTGAAGCTGAAAAGGTTGCAAGAGTTGTGGCTCTTGCTGAAGAGAAAAGAAAGAAGAAGGAAGCAGAGGACAAGTTAGCTGCTGAGCGAGAAATTGCTGCAAAGGCTAAGGCCGATGCAAGACTTTTAGAATGCGCTGCTGAAGTTGAGAATGCGGAGTTCTCAAAGGTAGTTGAGACTTCAGAGGAAGAAGGGAATCTTGAGAATGTCTCACTATCTTCTCGGATTGTTGAGAATGTCTCCCTTTCTACCAGAATTGGAAAGAAGACTGCTGCAAAACGAAGGGTTCTGAAGAAGAAGGACTTCGTTATTGCCTCAAGTGCTGAATTAGAGGAACCTGTCACTCAGGAACCGGAAGATGCTGATAAAGACTTATCAGAGATTTCTGATAAAGAGAATGTTGATGCTCCTCTGATTGAAGAGCTGTCAGAAGAGAGTGAACCAGAAGATGAAGAGGTTCTTCAAGGTGCTAAACAGTTTGTTGAGAATGTTGACGATGAGCACTTCATTGACAACGTTCTTCTGAATCAAGGAAGAAACCCTGGTGATAGGGATGCCTCTGAAACGCTGTTCAGAATGGCTCATTTATATGCTGAGCCATTTCAACTTTTGATCCTAATGCCTCTGAACAGGTTATCTCATCTCCTACTCTTACTCCTCATCCATCTCCCTCACTACCTTCTGTCACAGAAGTAAGTGAATCTCAGACTTTCATTCCTCCAACAACTTCAACATCTGAAGGTGTTCCTTCTCCATCTACTCTTCCTTCTGGATCCTATTCAGAAGTGAATCTATCCTCTGGACCAATCTTCACTGATTCCATTTCTACTTCTACTACTTCTTCTCTATCATCTTCTGCTGTACTTCCATCAACTGGAATTACTGCTCCTCCCTTTTCAATCCCTTTTTCAATTCCTTCAACCTTACCTCCCTGTACAAATACTTTCTCTTCCTCCTTCTCACATACAATTCCTTCCACACAAACTTTTGTTCCTCCTCTCTCAACCTCTGGACATACACCTCCTGTGTGTGATCCCTTAACTTCCTTCTCCACTCCTTCAGGTTTTGCTGGGTTGTCCTCCAACTATGACTTCCTGCGCAAACACTTGAATCGAGAAGATTTGGATAACAGGTTTGGAAGTTTTGGCTTCATGGGCAGAGCTTCTGGTATTTCCGAGGCTGGAGGTGCCCCAAGTGTTGAAGATTTGAGAAGAATGGGTCAGAGTGGCTCAGATGAACTGCTGAATAGATTTGCTGGTATAGGGCAAAGGACTTCTGCTGCTGACATGTATGCTCAGGGCATTGTGCTGCAAGAATTACATTCTTTGAAAGCTCAGAACCTGCAGCTCATGACTATGCTTCAAATGTAGGATCCTTCTGTTTATATACGCAATCTTTCTACACTTCATCTAGCTACATATGATGAGCTGTACAAATTGAGAGAATTAGCTCTGACTCTTCCTTCTCTGGACAATATTGCTCTTGCTTCTTCTCTGAAGGTCAATGAGAATTTGGAGATATTGACAGAAGAAGTCAAGGAAGCAAACGAGCATTATGAGGCTCATGAGAAGATGCTCCCTAGTAAGATTGAAGACCTGCAAAGTACTGCAAATCACATTCTGAGAGAAGTGAAATCTTCTGCTCAAGGTTCTTCATCTTCAGGAGCTGCAAAGATTGTATATGACATCACTCCTGATCTCAACAATCGACTCTCCAACATTGAGTCCGCTGTAACTGCTCAGAATGCACATATTGCTGTGCTCACTGAACTTCTGAAGGTTATGCACACTCAGGCACGTGAACAAGAAAAGACTCTTCACAATTGCTATAGGTTTGTTCGAGGACAGACTTATATTCAGAATGAGCACCTCACTGCTGCTGTGTATGCTAACAATAGGTTGATCAAGCTCCTTCTTGATGATGTTCAGAAACAGCGACCTATGTCTGGTCAGACCTTTGATCATATGAAGACCATTGATGATGACTTCAGAAGACGAATGGATATGATCAATACTGTGCGACCAACTCCTGTGCAATATCAGACTGCTCTGAATGTTCAACAAAAATTGAAGTCTCAGGGTGCTCTTGGTGTTGCTGTTGGTTCTGGTCAAACGGGGGAGAAGTCTGGTCAGAAGAGATCAAGTGCTGCTGAAGGTTCTAGTGGTGTTCCTCCTCCTCAGAAGAAACCTAGGAACTTGTAATCTTTTAGGACTTAAGCTTCTTAGCTAGGTTCTGGGTTGGGTAGTCTCTGTCTTAGGACTTTTTCTGCTCTTCTGATTATTCTGTTTCTTATGTTGTCTTCTGAATTAAAATATATACACTGAATCTTCATTATACTTTCTTGCATATCTGACTTCTTACTCCTTGCTTATGTTTCTTTTTAACTTAGTAAATTACACTTCATTAAATCTAACAACTTGATCTTAAGTCTTATTAAGTTTATACAGATTGCTGAAGTTCACCATTTTCACTAAAATGGGGGAGTTAATTTACTCAGAAGTTTTTGAAACATGTGCATAAGGAAGTCTTTCTCTAAAACTCATGTTTTCTTTTACCTTCTGACCACGGTTTGTCCATAACCAAAATGGGGGAGAATGATGAACCCTAAGTGTTTTGATTATGTCCAAACGTTTCAGAAGATGAAAACTAAATTCTATCTCACATATAGATTATTGTTGACTAATATTTTTGTTTTAGTCTATGTGTAAGTTACTCAGCAGGTGCTGAATGAATCATTTTCGGATTGCCTAAAGAACTCAGAAGAACAGTTTGCTGAAGTCAGAGTTTCAATAACTCAGAAGCTGGATTCTCCGCTCTGAAGCCTAAGTCTGCTAAAGCCCTCTTCAGAAGTTCCTTGCAATCAGAAGTTATGCCAATTTGATCAGAAGTCTAGACAACTGGAAATAAGCTTCTGAAAGCTTAGTCACGGATTTGTTTGAGCATTTAATGCTCTGACACTTGCATTCAATGCAAGGCGCCAAAAGTTCAAAAAGCTGTTTTGATGGAGCGCGCTTGTCTGTTCAAGAGAAACCAGCATTTCCTTGTCTACCCTTTGTTGATCTAATTGAAGAATGATTCTGTCATCCTCATCCTTGATTTCAAATCACTTACCGGATTTAGTTAAAGAACAAGGATAACGGAATCAAAGTGTTTGAAGACCGTTTGAAGACTTGACAAATTAACGGCTACAACAACTGATGTCATCTCCTTTGAAGTTTCAAACTCCACAACGGTCATCTTCAATCACTATAAATAGTAGCCAAGCTCCAATGCATCAACACTCGCATGATCATCGAGCAAAATCTTAACGCACTGTTTTAGACAAGAAAACAGAGCAACTTTTCCATTCTCAATCTTTCTTAGCATAGTCTTAGTAAAGTGAGAGAGTGAAGAAAAACAAGTTCATAATAGGAATCTTGTAAACTGAGATCGTTTGTGATCTTCAGTTAGATTTAAAGAGAGAAATCTAGTTGAGATTAGAGTTGGGTGAGAAATCCAGAAAACAGAGTATTGTTTTGTTCTGGTGGAAATCCTTTAACTCTTTTTAGGCTAGTCAGGACTAAGTGAGAAATTAGCTTAAGTTCTGTTGATGTAAAGGAGCTTCTGAACTTGCCATAAAAGTTCTGAATAGTGGATTTATAAAATCTCTGAAGGCTGCGACCTCAGGGGACAAGACGTAGTCACAGGACTTCTGTGGCGAACTTGGATAAATCGAATTGTTCAATCAGGACCTCCTGAACTTCTTTCTCCCTCTTATACTTGTTATTATTGCTTCTGTGTACTTGCTTATATTTAGTGCTGAAACAGATTTTCTGTAAGTATCATTGTCTTTGTTCAGAAGACTGTCCAGAAGTTCTCTTACCGAAC
Source organism: Euphorbia peplus (assembly GCA_028411795.1). Lineage (NCBI taxonomy): Eukaryota > Viridiplantae > Streptophyta > Magnoliopsida > Malpighiales > Euphorbiaceae > Euphorbia > Euphorbia peplus. Next base: position 20,640,750 of record CP110839.1, on the reverse strand, counting down.
TTCTGTTGCTGAAAGCAGGCTAACTGTGTATAGGCAGAATTTTCCTCAGAAGCAAATTCTATAAACTTGCTTCTGACTCTGGAAAGTTTGACTCTGAAATTTAAGTTTCTTTAAAAAACTTAGAAATTCTCAGTTTTCAACTTAGACACCTATTCACCCCCCTCTAGGTGATTCTGTTCTTGTTAGGGCCAACAAGGTGGGCACATTACATCACAACCAATGTGTTCTTACCTAAATCTGGGGGAGTCAATTGTGTCTTCAACAGGGAGAGGGTAAATTTATGTACCATTTGATGGCTGAGAAGAAGATCAATCTGCCTGCTATGATTTTGAGGCAGATGAAAAGTGTTAAGGCTAATGGTACTCTAGCCTATGGATGCCTGCTGACGAGAATATTTGAGTCTGTCTCTTTAGTCATTCCATCATATGCAATCAGAAGCATGAGTACACCAATCTTTTATGTCGCTCTGACTAAGTTGACTTATGGTGTGCAGCCATTCAAAAAGGCTGAGACTTCTGCTCTTGTAGTTATCCAGGAAGTTCACAGAACTGATGTGAAGGATTTTGAGAAAAAGGGGAAGGGCATCAAGAAAGGAAAAGCTGAGAAAGGAAAGGGAAAGAAGACCAGTAGCAATCTGGTTATGACTGTTGAGAAGGTTGCTGCTGATGAACCAACTTCCAATTTGGTTTAAACAACAATAAGTGTTGAACCTTCTGGGAAGGTGGTTGCTCAGAAGACATCAAAGGATGTTGAGAAAGATAAGCTTGCTGAACTAGCAAGGATTGCTGAGAGAAAGAAGGAAGACCAAGTTCTTAAACTTGTTGAGGAAAATATGAGGGCAGAAGCTGCTGTTGCAGCTAATGCTGAGTTGGATGCAGCTGAACTAAACCTGAGAGCTAAGGCTACGGCTGAGGCTGATGAAATTGTTGCTGAAGAGGACCCTGAGGATAATGTTCCTCTGAAAAGGAGAAGAACTAAGGCTTCTGCTTCTATGAGAAGGCCTATGAGGAAGAGAGATTTTATCTTGACCTCTGCTCCTGAGCTGGAGGATGACATCCCAAAGGATAAAGAGGAAAATGTGAATGCTGATGAAGAGATTCACTTGGAGGATGATGAGGGAAATTTTAATGATGATGGTGCTCCCATCATTGAGAATTTGTCAGAGGACTCTACTCCTGAGAAAAGGAGATTTTGATGAAGTGCTTAACATTGCACGAGCTATTACTGATGAAGATCCAAACTTCAGGGATAATGTCCTTCTTGGACAGGTAAGAAGCTCTGAGAGAAGTAGATCTGTGCATGAGGTGTTTGACAGAACGTCTCATCTCTTTCCTGAACCTCTAAATGCTAAACCTATCGCTTCTTTCAATCTAAAAGCTCCTGTGAATCCTTCTTCTACAGCTCCTGAGAATTCACCTTCTCCTTCTCCTGAACATAATTCTCCTATTTCATCTCCACCAACTCATGTCACAGAAGCTGGTGATTCCCATACTTCACTTCCTATTACAACCTCAACTTCAGAGGTTGTAGCTCCTAAAACCACTCCTCCTTCTGAATCCTATTCAGAAGTGAATTTATCCACAAACCCCATCTTTTCAGATTCTACTACAACATCCACTACCTCTCTAAATATATCTCTTTTATTTTCCTTCCCATCTACTACACCATCCTTTACCATACCTTCCACCAAAACAACCCCTGCTCATTCCTCCACAACCACTATTCCTCCTCCTTCAACCTCTGGACACATCCCTCCTCTGTCTGTTCCTCCACATACTTCTGCTTCCACCACTTTTGCTGGTCTTTCATCAAACTATGACTTCTCAGAAACTTGATGAATCAGCATGAGTGTGAAACCTATTTCGATGGTCGTGGATTTATTGGAAGAACTCTTATTTCATCAGGAGCTGGTGCTGTTCCATTAGTTGAGGAGTTGAGAAGAATGAGTCAGGGTGGCTCTGATGAATTCTTGAATAGGTTTGCTGGGATGGGACAAATGACCTCTGCTGTTGACATGTTTGCTCAGGGTGCTGTGCTTCAAGAACTTCAATCTCTTAAAGCTCAGAACTTGCAACTCATGTCCATGCTTCAAATGCAGGACCCTTCTGTTTACATTCGCAATCTTTCAACCCTTCATCTAGTTGCTAATGATGAGCTATACAAACTGAGACAACTTGGTTTAACCGTACCAACTTTGGAAAACATTGCTCTTGCCTCTTCCAAGAATGTCAATGAGAACATTGAAATTTTGATTGATGAAGTTAAGGAAGCTAACAAGCATTTTGAGGCTCAGGGTAAAGTTATTCCTGCCAAGATTGATGACCTTCAAAGCACTGCTAATCATATTCTGAGAGAAGTCAAATCTTCTGCTCAAGGTTCATCATCCTTTGGTGTTGCTTATGTTGTATATGACATCACTCCTGATCTCAATAACAGACTGCAGAACATTGAGAACACCTTGGTTGCTCAGAACACTCAAATTGCAGAGCTTACAGAATTTCTGAAGATAGTTCATGCACAAGCTAAGGAACAAGAGAAGGTTCTTCACAATTGCTATAGGTTTGTTCGAGGACAGACTTATATTCAGAATGAATCTCTAACTGCTGATGTGTATTCCAATAATCTATCTATCAAGTTGCTTCTTGAGGATGTTCATAAAACGAGACCTCTGTCTGGACATACCTATGATCGTATGGTCGATATTGACGCTGACTTCAGAAGAAGAATGGACTTAATCAACTCTGTTAGGCCTAGTCAGCGCCAATACAATGTTGCTCTGGCTCAACAACATAAATTGAAAGAGCAAGGTGCTCTGGGTATGCATTCTGGCCAAACGGGGAGAAGTCTGCACAACAGGGTGGTTCTAGTACTGGTGAGGAGAGACAGAATGAGAATGTGGGTTCTTGTAACGACCCGGTCCAGAGAGAGTGGCGCCTGGGTGAGAAGGCCTGTACAAGGAGCGGCTCTAAGGGATGGCAATGTGACAGGAATGAACCGAATCCCACATCGGAAATAGAGAGGAGTGAATTGGGGCTTATAAGTGATATATGGACCTAATACATGTATGACGCGTTTTAAAGCCGTGAGGCCCAATGGTGATGGATTTGGGTCAGAACGAACAATATCTGCATGGTATTGGGCACGGTTGTTATAGGTGGTATCAGAGCCGACTCTCTTTGTACGATGTGTAGTTCGGAGACGAACCAGGTGGAAGTTGGTGGGCCTGTAACGACCCGGTCCAGAGAGAGTGGCGCCGGGGTGAGAAGGCATGTACAAGGAGCGGCTCTAAGGGATGGCGATGGGGACAGGAATGAACCGAATCCCACATCGGAAATAGAGAGGAGTGAACTGGGGCTTATAAGTGATATGTGGACCCAATACATGTATGACGCGTTTTAAAGCCGTGAGGCCCAATGGTGACGAATTTGGGCCAGAGCGGACAATATCTGCATGGTATTGGGCCTGGTTGTTATATGTGGTATCAGAGCCAGGTTCTCTATGTACGATGTGTGGTTCGGGGACGAACCAGGCGGAAGCTGGTGGGCCTGTAACGACCCGGTCCAGAGAGAGTGGCGCCAGGGTGAGAAGGCATGTACAAGAAGGCGATGGGGACAGGAATGAACCGAATCCCACATCGGAAATAGAGAGGAGTGATGAGTCCAGAATGTACTCATGTATTAAGGGTATATTTCATCAAGTTTCGACCAGAAAGAAGGAGATTTGTGCTTAAATTGGGCATTTATTGAAGATTGGTGTAGATTGTTTTATTTTCAGAGAACAGGCGTTTCTGGCTGTTCTTTAGCTTTATTTCAGCAGCTTTGGTGAAGGATTTCAAGGAGGGTATTTCTGTCAGCGTTAATTGTTTGAGAAAAGTTGAAGTTTGGCAAGTGGGACTGAAAAGTATGGGCTGACTTGTTGAGTGTAAGCGTGGTGTGAAGTGAAAGGAGAGGAGAAGAAAGTGCTTTTTACTTTATTACTTTTTCTGTGTAGAGAACAGTTGAGTCACTGTTCATTTTTGTACTTTTTTTGTACTTGCTTTGATCTGATCTGTTTATTTTCTCTTCAATTTCCAAGGAGGCCTTAACCTTCGGCGAAAGTGGTTGCTTAGGGAAGATAAAGGGAGAAGATCAGAGTAATTTTAGGTGGTTAACTTTTGTTTTTGAATTAATTGTACTTTTAGTTTAGAGAGAGAAGTAGTAGTTGTAGTTCTTCCTTCTCTCTTCTTGTATTCAAGTCTTGAACTCTTCTGGAAATTTATTCCAGCCTCAATCTACTGCATTTATTCATCATCTCCTTAAATGTTTGCTTTAAAGTCTACGGAATTTATTGTGAGAACAACCAGGGCGATGTGTGAGTAGTTCGTTTACAGGCTAGGGCCAGCCTAGGAGTTGGCAAAAGTAAGTTCGTTTCTCTCTTTCTGTTAGCATGAAAATACTTGTTGATTATTAAATGGAGTAATATTTCATCTAAGGCCTTGCTAACCTTAGTAATCAGTGGATTAATTAGGATACCTCCGAAGTTATGAAGCGGATCTACCATTTAATGCATGTTATGTCTCAGACCTAAGCTTAACATGTTAGGGGTTTATATTTCTCTGATTTATAATGCTTTCCTATTCCTAATGCTTAGATGTATGTTAAAAGTAAACCGCGGATTTCATACATCTATAGATCTCAAGGACATAATTTCTGATTTGAGTGTAAAGAGAGGAAAGAGACCCTAAGTCTATGAAATCAAGACTTCATGTGTGCTTGAGAGAGAGAACACTTGCTTTTGCCTGTTCTGGTTGTGCCTCTGCCCGTTCTTTAAGTGATTGGAGTTCATTCTTGCTTGTTTTAGCTATCTCAGTTTTAGTTGCTCGTTATTACTGTTCATTGTTAGAATTAGCTTAAAAATCTCTCATTTAACTGTTACCCAACTGAAAGTTGACTGTGCTTTAACATTAGAAAAACTGTGGATCGTTTTATTCTCTGTGGAATACGATAATTTACTTTTGATGTGCTATTTGCGACCTGGTCCTCTTGCCAGAGTGTCCTCCTCACATTTTGACACACCAAGGAGTGAACTGGGGCTTATAAGTGATATGTGGACCCAATACATGTATGACGCGTTTTAAAGCCGTGAGGCCCAATAGTGACGGATTTGGGCCAGAGCGGACAATATCTGCATGGTATTGGGCCTGGTTGTTATAGGTGCTATCAGAGCCGACTCCCTATGTACGATGTGTGGTTCAGGGACGAACCAGACGGAAGCTGGTGGGCCTGTAACGATCCGGTCCAGAGAGAGTGGCGCCGGGGTAAGAAGGCAACATCTGATTTCCCAGATAATATATATAGTATATGTCGAAAGTCAATATCAAAACAATAAGATAGTAAGGAAAACCTTTAAATAATAAATAACGATTTCTCTGTTGATTTGGCACCTGAAACTAAACCTATATCTATGGCTCCTTACCGAATGGCTCCTGCGGAACTGAAGGAGTTGAAGGATCAGTTGCAGGATTTGCTTGATAAGGGGTTCATCCGTCCTAGTGTCTCTCCTTTGGGTGCACCTGTTCTATTTGTGAAGAAGAAAGATGGATCAATGAGGTTGTGTATTGATTATCGACAGTTGAACAAGGTCACCATTCGAAACAAATATCCTCTTCCTCGAATTGATGATCTGTTTGATCAACTTCAGGGTGCAAAATACTTTTCCAAAATTGATCTTCGTTCTGGTTACCATCAGCTGCGGGTTAAAGATGGGGACATACCTAAGACAGCTTTCAGAACTAGGTATGGTCAATATGAATTTCTGGGGATGCCTTTTGGCCTCACAAATGCTCCTGCTGCTTTTATGGATTTGATGAATCGGGTCTTTAAGCCTTTTCTAGATCGTTTTGTGATTGTTTTTATAGATGATATTTTGGTGTACTCAAAGACCAAGGAAGATCATGAGCAACATCTGAGACTTGTCTTGCAGACCTTGAGAGAGAATCATTTGTATGCCAAGTTCTCAAAATGTGAATTTTGGTTGGATAGTGTCTCATTCTTAGGGCATGTCGTTTCTAAAGATGGAGTCAGTGTTGATCAGAAGCAGGTTGAGGCAGTTCTTAACTGGCCAAGGCCTACTTCAGTGTCTGAAATTCGAAGCTTTCTTGGCTTAGCAGGGTACTATCGGCATTTCGTACAAGATTTTTCTCGACTAGCTTCTCCTTTGACCAAGCTAACTCAGAAGAATGTGAAGTTTCATTGGTTAGAAGCATGTGAGAAGAGTTTTGAGGAACTGAAAAACCGTTTGACTTCAGAACCAGTTTTGGCTCTTCCGTCTGGTTCAGAAGGTTATTCAATGTTCTGTGATGCTTCGAGAATTGGGTTGGGATGTGTGTTAATGCAACATGGGCATGCAATTTCTTATGCTTCTCGCCAATTACAGAAGCATGAACATAATTACCCAACTCATGACTTGGAAATGGCGGCTGTGATCTTTGCCTTGAAGATATGGAGACATTACTTGTATGGGGTGAGATGTGAGATTTTTACCGACCATAAAAGTCTCAAATACATCTTTGAACAGCGTGATCTGAATTTGAGGCAGAGGAGATGGGTGGAGTTTCTGAAGGACTATGATTGTATGATTCAGTATCATCCGGGCAAGGCGAATGTGGTGGCAGATGCTCTGAGTAGGAAGTCTCTTGGTAGTTTAGTGCACCTTTCTGTAGTGAGGAGATCATTGATTGGCAACGTTCATGGGCTTATCGATCAGGGAGTGGAGTTTGAGGTCACATCTGAAGCGTTGGTTGCACATTTTCATGTCAGGCCTATTCTGTTAGATAGAATTAAGGAAGCTCAGCAAGTAGATCCTCAATTGTGTAAGGTTATGGATGGTGTTCGCCAAGGTAAGGTTCTGGACTTTGTGATTGGTGATGATGGTGTACTTCGTTGTGGAACAAGACTTTGTGTTCCTGAGGTTGACGATCTGAAGAGGGAAATTTTGGAGGAAACACATCGTTCAACTTACACTGTTGATTCTGGTTCGACTAAAATGTATAGAGACTTGAGGGAAGTTTATTGGTGGAGTGGAATGAAGAGAGATGTTGCAGAATTTGTAGCGAAATGCCTTACTTGTCAGCAAGTTAAGGCAGAACATCAGAGACCATCTGGGTTACTCCAACCGTTACCCATTCCTGAGTGGAAGTGGGAGAACATCGCTATGGACTTCGTCGTTGGTTTGCCAAATACCAGAGAGGGGTATGATTCGATTTGGGTCATAGTTGATCGTTTAACTCAGTCCTCTCACTTTCTTCCCGTGAAGATAACCTATGATTTCTCTAAGTTAGCTCAGCTTTACATTGATGAGATCGTTAGACTTCATGGAGTTCCTGTTTCCATTGTATCTGATCGTGGTCCTCAATTCACTTCTCGATTCTGGAAGAAATTCCAGGAAGCTCTTGGTACAAAACTTCAGTTTAGCATAGCTTTTCATCCTCAAATGGACGGTCTATCAGAAAGAACTATCCAGACTCTAGAAGACATGCTTCGAGCTTGTATCTTGGATTTTGGTAAGAATTGGGATCATCACCTGCCTTTGGTTGAGTTCGCTTACAACAATAGCTGCCAAGCTAGCATCGAGATGGCTCCTTATGAAGCTTTGTATGGTCGGAAGTGTCGATCACCTATTTGTTGGGATGAGGTCGGAGAGAGAAGACTTACTAGACCGGAGTTGATTCAACTAACTTCAGAGAAAGTTCGTGTAATCCGTGAGAGACTTTTGACAGCTCAGAGTAGACAGAAAAGCTATGTTGATCCGAAGCGAAAGAACGTGGAGTTTCAGATTGGTGACCATGTGTTTCTTAAGATCTCCCCGACGAAAGGAGTTATGCGTTTTGGTAAGAAGGGAAAATTGAGTCCTCGTTATGTCGGACCGTTTGAGATTCTTGAAAGAGTCGGTGAAGTTTCTTATCTTCTCGCTCTCCCTCCCGATTTCTCTAATGTTCATCCGGTGTTCCATATATCGATGCTTAGGAGGTATATTCCTCATGATTCTCATGTTCTACAACCTCAAACAATTCAAGTTAGAGATGATCTTTCATATGAGGAACAACCGGTCAAGATTCTTGATAGTTAGGTTCAAAAGCTGCGATCTAAGGAGATTCTTCTAGTTAAGGTTCTTTGGCAAAATCACTATAGTAGTGAAGCAACGTGGGAAACGGAATCTGAAATGCGTGTTAGATATCCTCATTTGTTCGACGTTTCAAGTTAGCATCTAATGATTTAGATTCGGGGTCCGAATCTCTTTTAGGGGGGAAGAATGTGATACCCGTTTAAAATAAAATAAAATTAATATTCTATTTTAATTAAACTAAAGTATTTTGAATTATAATTGGGTTTTTCTGTTAAAAGGTTTTAAGTATTTCAAATTATATATTGTTTTTATCCTTTTTGTAATCCTAATCTACGTTCTTTTAAAAAAAAACCTAATCTACTCTTAGTAGAGCAGTTACTGCTTCTTTTCCTTTCTCCAAAAAAAAAAAACTATCTGACCTTTTCTATCTCTCAATTTGTAATTCCTCAAGTCTTGAAGTATTCCTTTGTGGATTCGGATTTGTTCTTTCTTGGGATTTCTATTCAATTGCAAATATTATACAAGTAAGTGGTCTTTATTGAATGGTTTGATTTATCTATTCCTTTAAACGCCTCTGAAATCTGTTTTGGGGATTAAAAATTTCATCATCAATTTCATATCTGTACTTTAGTAAATATCATGGTTTTCTTTTATTATATATCATGATAAAGAAAAACCCATTCAAGTATTATATATATTTCTTTTAGTTTCAATCCAAAGTGTAAAAGATCCTTTTAGTTGTCTCTGCAAATCAGTTGTTTTAAAAAATAGTATAATAGTTTGTTTGGTCAAGTGGCTTTTACTCTCAACACATATTTTGTTTCTTTTCGCAAGTATTAGAACTCCTGCAAACGTTTTCTTATTGTTTAACTGTGTTCAAAGTTTAAGTTCTTAGTATCACATATTTACAGTTTCTTGTTATCTTTTAAACAAAAAGGTTTAATTACTACTCTTCCCCTTAGATGTTAGTTGGCGACATTAGTTAGATATGTGAGTTTAATTAATCCGTGGCTTCTCTATTCGAACATGTAGGTAGTTTTGGTAATCCTCGTGTTGATTGAGTTGCGCTTTTGGATTCTGCTTTGCTTGGATTTCAGGTGAGTGATAATTATGGTGCACGACACCTTTTGACTCTTCTATTTTTATTAAAGTTTGTGTTGAGATTTGTGATATCTTTTATCGAATTGTTCAGTTTGAACCTTGTTAAAGCATCCTTAGAACTAGAGCGTATATTTCTGGGAACATGCTCTTCGAATTGATTTGTTTTGCTATCAGCTACACTTATCTATATTGAGATTTATTGAATACTATATTGATTCTGATAGCGGTTTTATTATGATCTCTTTTTGAATTCTGAAAGTTTGTTTCAATCTATTTTGTTAAAATTAAGATTTCTGATATGTCAGTTATGTATATAGATATATACTATTTGTTTTCAAACTGGTACATGTGCTCAGTAATCTGTATCTGTCTGGCCTCCCACCGATCTCATATCATTAGGTTTTGCATTGTCTGAGTCTAGGTGTCAATGTCAGTATCAGTTGTCAGTTTGGTCGTCAGTCTGAGTCACATTAGAATCATGCATAGATCGGTGGAGGTATATCTGTTATCTGTATCTGATTGGTAGCGCGCTTACCGTTTGTCTGGCCCTGGTGAGCATTATCACCTTTCTGTTACACTGTACCATGGTTTTAAAGATCTGATTTACTATCTGACTATTTTGCTATCAGTATTTGATTAATCTGTTTTAAGCTGTTTGAAATGTTTATTCGTTATTTTAAGGTTTTACCTTTCTATCTGATTGTTTGCTATTGGAATTTGACAAGAACGATGTGTTATTTGAGCAACCTTATGCTGTATTTGAAATCTGCTATTCTGATATCTGGTAAACATTATGAATCTATTTTATGCTATCAACTGTAATTTCTGTTATCAAATGTTATCAGCTTAATTGCATGTTCCCTTCCGTTGTGTGCTATAATTGCTTCTCACTGAGGTTTTCAATCGCATAGACGAAAATCTCATACCATGTTGATTATTCTTTTTTTCAGATTAGCTTCTCTTTGGCGAAGTAGTCCTGTCTGGCATTGAGGAAGACAACTTAGGTTTATAGCTTTATATATAGTTTAGAGACTTTTATTATCTTTGAGATTTGTGTTATTGGATTATTGAGACTTTTCTTATGTAATCAAATTGAGAACGATATTCAGTTATTTGATTTCAGAACTTCGTTAGTTTGAATTTGAGGCTTCCATAGATTAATGTATTTTAATTTATGCGCCGGTCTCGGCCTAGTTTTGGGTCGTGACAGTTCTGGTGAAAATCCTCATAAGAAAACAAAAAGAGAAAATCCACCTAGGAAGTAGAACTTAAGCTTCTTAGCTATAGGTTCTGGGTTGGGTATCATGTCTTAGAACTTTATGTTATCTCTTACCTCCTTTGTTGTTTTATTCTTGAATTTTTGTTTTGCTCTGATCATTTTATATACTGGCTCTTAAACTTTATCATTCACACTTGTCTCTGATCATTATGTCTTACTTTTGTATTCTTATTACTTTTACTGCTTAAGTTTTTGCTCTGAACTTAATCCACTAAATCTAACAACTTGATCTTAAGCCATTTTTAAGTTAACACAGATTGTTGGAGTTCACCATTTATACTAAAATGGGGGAGTTAAGATTTTCAGAGGCATTAAAAACATAATAGTCAGGAAGTTGCCTTCTAAACTCTGTGTTTATTTAAGTAATTCTTCCTTCTGAACCACGGTTTGTCCATAACCAAAATGGGGGAGAATGATGAACCCTAAGTGTTTTGATTATCTCCAAACGTTTCAGAAGATGAAATTTAATTTTTGCTTATATACTTATCAATGTTGACTAAAAATTCTTGTTAAGTTTTTGTATAAGTTTTCTCAGCAGGTGCTGAAAGAAGAAACTCAGGACTGCTTAAAGACTCAGAAAAGAAGATTAACTGAAGACAAAAGTTAAAGCTCAGAAGCTGGAAACTCCGCTCTGAAGAACTTTTGAAGAATGTTAAAGCTCTCCTCAGAAGTATAGAAGCAACCAGAAGACCTAATTCCGTTTGATCAGAAGCTTAGGCAAAAGGAATAAAGAGCTCAGAAGCTCCAGTCACGGGTTTTGTAAAGCATTTAATGCTCTGACATCTGCATTTAATGCAAGGCACCAAAAGTTCAAAAATTTGTTTTGAAGGAGCGCGCATGCCTGCTACAAAGAAAACCAGTTTTTCCTTGTCTACCCTTTGTTGATCTAAATGAACAAAATTTCCAGTCAACCTTATCTTTGATTTCAAATCACTTACTGGATTAAGTTGAACAACAAGGTTAACGGGATCAAAGTGTTTGAAGACCGTTTGAAGAAATGACAGATTAAGGGCTACAACATATGTCATCATCAAATTGAAGATTCAAATTCAAGCAACGGTCATCTCAAGACACTATAAATAGTAGCCAAGCTCCTTTGTGCACACATACGCGATTATCGAGCTAAAATCTCAACGCATTGTTTTTACAAGCAAAACAGAGCACCTTTTTCCATTCTCAATCTTTCCTAGTTTAGTCTTTGTAAAAGTGAGAGAGTGAAGAAACACAAGTTCACAATAGGAATCTTGTAAACTGATATCGTTTGTGATATTCAATTAGATTTTGAGAGAAATCTAGTTAAGGTTTAAGTTGGGTGAGAATTCCAGAAAACATGATTGTTGTTGTAATGGTAGAAATCCTTTAACTCTTTCTAGGCTAGTCAGAACTAAGTGAGAAATTAGCTTAAGTTCTGTTGATGTAAAGGAGCTTCTGAACTTGCCATAAAAGTTCTGAATAGTGGCTGACTGCGATCACATGGGACAAGACGTAGTCACAAGACTTCTGTGGCGAACCTGGATAGATCGAACTGTTCATCAGGACCTCATGAATCTCTTTCTCCTTTCCTTAACTTATTATTATTACTTATGTGTACTTGTTGTGTATTTAGTGTTGAAACAGATTTTACTCTTTATCAACTTGTCTTTGTTCAGAAGAATGTCCAGAAGTTCTCTAACTCAGAACTTCTGTTGCTAAAAAGCAGTTAACTGCTAGAAGGCAGAATTTCCCTCAGATGCTGCTTCATTAAGCTTGCTTCTGATTCTGAGGAAATTTGACTCTGAAAACTGAGTTTCTCTAAAAAATCTAAGTTTTTCAGTTTCCGAATTTGACACCTATTCACCCCCCTCTAGGTGATTCTGATCTTTTTAGGGCCAACAAATACTATAGGCTAATGGCTTGGAGATAATGGAATAGGGATTGAGCCGATGTGGCTCTCCTCTTGTTTGGATAGTGGGCCTTATGCCGTTTATTCAATTATATATTTTTTCACTATTTATTTTTATTATTATGAAACATTCATTTATGTTTTACCTTAGAAGTTAGAACTAGAAAGAGAGTATTTTCATTTAACTTTACATAGTTTTTCAGGTATTTATGATATTGCGTAATATCCTAAATGCTACAAGGCCTCCTAACAGTATCTTCACATGACAAAATCAAAATCGCAAAACTTTTTCATATAAATACATTGATGGTTTCAAAATTGAAACCATTCATGTGAAGATTTTAAATATATATGGTATCACAAGAAAACGTTTCAAGTAGAGATATATTTATAAAACAAATTAAGCATTTAGGATATTTTAGAAACTGAAGTTTCATTTTTGTTTTTCATAAGATAGGAGTATGAACAAAGCCCAAATATATTTTTGTCCTTCTACCTCCTCCAAGGTTCGAACCTGAAACGTCTAGCTATAAACAATAGTTAATTACTATCAAGCCATCCCATGTGTAGACACCAAAGATAAATTGTTTATCATGATGACATTAAAATTCAGACGTGGTTAGGTGGACACTTTCAATATGTATGGAATGACGTGTAGACGTTTCAAGTATAAATATAAGGAAATTAAGCATTTAATTAGTATATTATTTTATAAAAATGTGTTTTCACGAGTCAACCATTGTAAGCTGTAATCGTAGCTTCACATGGTAGAAATTTGCAGACTTGTAACCGTAACTCTAAATATGGATAGTTTTCTATGGGTATCCAAAATTCGAGACGTTTCATGAGCTGTCTTTGTATGTATATGGTATGGTATAAAAAAACTCCAGGCATTTCACGTGAATACTTTGAATTATGGTTATACGTTTCTAGTAGAGTGAGATAAAATAATAATATTTTAAGCATTTAGGATTGCATAAGAGTTTGTGCTTCATTGTCCGGCTACTATATATATGATGGTGAGAAACTTAGGTATACATATTCACCCGTAGTTAGCAAAAGAAATTGCTAGAAAGAAAAGTAGTGATAGGAAATTAATTGATGCTTTACAATTGTAGTGTATGCTTAGTTATTTTTAGAATCATTGTTTGGTTCATGGAGCCAGAATTTTCCAATCAAAAATGTTCTCGAAGCCAAATTTACCATTGCCAAGTTTGTATAGAGTTTTCCTTCGACCAGTTCTTCTATGAACTGGAATCAATGAAGCCACTCTTTATGGAACATATGAAGATTCTTCACCACTTCAATCACACCAACAAATCCAAATACTAAGGTAAGAATTAATTATATATGAAATGTGTTTTTGTTGGTGCGAATATTCTAACCGTAGTTTCATGTGATTGAATCAAATTTAAATCATTTCACGTGAAGATTTTAGATTCATATAGCATCGCGTGGAGACGTTTCGAGTAGATATGTCTAAAAAAATTACGCATATAGGATGATTTTATGAAAGTTGAAGTTTCATTATCTAGGTAGTATATAGGAAAATGTAATTAGCGATTTATATTTTTATGTGAGGTAAAAAACAATTTATGTTAGCTTATATTTTTTTGGTTCTTTTTCAGGTTGCAATGGTGGTGCTGAATTTGATATTAGTTCAGTTTCAGGTGTTCCGTGACCTTTGTTGGCCACATTGAATCCATCCCCAACCTTGAAATGAATCCAGCGGTTTCTACCTCGAGGTTTTATGCAAATCGAAGCCATATACAACCTTGAAATTATTTGGCGTTTTGCTTAATTATGTTCATAGAGGATCTGAGTTTCTGGTTGAGCTGAAACTGATGGTGAACTTAGTGTAACAGCCACATTCTGTAACTTCCTTGAAGTTCGTAATTAAATCGAAGAATTTTGGAACGCTTGATCATGTTAATTATCAGCCTTTCAAAGCAGACTTTATAAATCGGATGCTCGAGGGGATTGTGATAGATCTGGAAAAATCACATTATCGCCCATTGTTTATAACATTGTGTCTTGTAAACTGTTACCTGGAAAGTTATTATTAGACATTAACTATGAGCTGAATATTTTAAGTTTAATTTGTTCCTTTAAATTGTATCAAGCCTCTTAGATCAAGTAATTGAGGATTTGAAATCCTTTCATCTCCAATTTATTAAGAAAAATTTAGTCAAAATTTAGCAATATTTATTTGTAGATTATACACGTTTGAAGTTCAAGAGGTGAGTAACATGGATTACAAACATATACCATGTACTGTCATTAATTACATATCATGCATCTAGTATATATGAGAATTTTCTAATATATTTATAAAATTGTAACTGTAGCTTTGAATGATAAATCAAATTTAGAAAGGTTTTATATGAAGATATAAAAACATTGAAATATATCATGCATCTAATATATATGGTAATGTGCTAATATATTTATAAAAACTGTAACCGTAGCTTTGAATGATAAATCAAAATTAGAAAGGTTTTGCATAAAGATATTAAAAATTCACGCGTTTCATATGAAGACTTTGAATATATATAGTATATAATGTGACAAGTTGCAAATAGACTTATAAAATAATAATAGTAACAAATTAAATATTTACCAAATTATAAAAGATTTAAAATATCATCATTCTACTATTTATATGATTGTGAGAAGCTTAGCTAAACAAATCCCTCATACTTAACAAAATGAATTACTAAAAAAAATTAGTAGTAGGAATGCTTGTATGGTTGTGTATGTTTAGTTATTTTGTGAAGCATTGTTTGGTTTGTGGAGCTAAAATTTTTCAATCAACATTGATCTCTAATTGAGAGTCAGAATGTACATATTCTTACGCATTTTAGATGTTTACCACATGAGGCGACTTTTCGAAACAAAGGTATCATTGAAGCTTTGAAGTTGGCCGGTCCTCCAACAATTTTAATGATGCCTGAGGCATTATTGGAACTCCTTATAAAAAAAAATATGTGTAACAAGGAGTGTTCAGTAGGACATACGGTAGCGTCTATTCGGCATGTGAACATAGGTGAATCTAACGATTCATCTATATTTCGATATGAGTGAATTTAATTGATGATGTTTCGTATTATACGTGATGAGAGTATGTTCTCTAATTAGCTTAATTATCAACTATTATTGAGAAGGAAATCAAGTAGCGGATGCTTTAGCTAACTATGGAAGATCTTCTTCAACTTTGGAGCGTTTGCCTACATTTCCAAATTTTTGCACTGCTTTATTTTCTGATAATTTCAGTCGCCGGAACATGTATTGGTTTACTTAGATTCTCGCCAGTGAGAAAAATTTGAGGATAAAATGGTCTTTTCCATTTTTTTGTTTTTTTTAGTTTTGGTCTAACCAAGTCAAAGTTGGGCGAACCGGCGTTGACTTTCGTTGACCGGCGTTGACTTAGGTGAAACTGGCTATAGGAGGTCACAAAGTACCAATTTAGACGGTCATCGATAGTTTGAGTACTCGGATTAGAATAAATAGTTGGTAGGTACCAATATGAGAAAAGGGGTATAGTTTGGGTACCGGTGGTGCTATTTACCATATAGTAATGACATAATTTAACCCAAAAAATATTTTATATTGAAAGAAATTATATTCGAAACTAGATAACATCTATATTTATCTAATATAGTCACATAATTAGACGATTGATTTATAATTTCAAGCTATTAAACCTCATCTACATATATAAAAATTAAAATAAAATTAATAAAAACTTATATTTCGGTCTATTCGGTTAATTCGGTTATTTAGTACTAAAAACAAATCGACCGATATTACCGATATATTTTGAAAACTAAAACCAAAACCGAACCGAAATAACCGAATAACCGAACCAAATAAGATAAATCGGTCGGTTTGGTTGGTTATTTCGGTTCGGTTAAGTGGGAAAAAGAAAAACTGCTTGAAAAGTCTACTACTATTTAAGGAACTGATCAATTCATTTCCTCTTTTCCCTCAATTCTCGAACGTACTTATGAAACACTTAAAAAAAAATTATTCAGCAAGTTTCATATAATAGGTTAAGGTAAACCCAGGGTATACAAAACCATGCTCAAATGAATGTGATTTTATTCATTTAAGTTTACCTTTTATAACCCGATTACTACGCTCCTAAAGTCTGAAAAGAAGCGTGGGGTTCTTGGCCTCGAATCCAAAATCGACAAAAGCGGAAAAATTCCACCCTATAATATATCTTATCTTTACCTTCTTCTGGAAACAAAGGTATTAATGAATGAAAGGATTAATTGCTAATTGAATTACTACATCCATTTTCACACATCTAGTTGACAATATTACATTAACCTTACATATACTTTCATTTCAAGCACGGGAAGAAATCTGGTTAGCTACATCATTTAGACAGAATTAAGCATAACTGTAATTAAGAGCAATAACTCTAAAACATGTCGATCATTGTTCATTTCCTCTGAGAATCTACATCATTATCTCGAAAAAGGAACAGAATAATAGATGACCCTGGCCCTGGAATTATCTTCCACTTTTTTCCAACTCGGTTTCAGGTTGTTCTTCTCTCCTCCGCTTAGTTTCGCAGGACCTGATTGCGGTATTCCATCTGCTTCAGATAAACCAACGCCATTTGAAGTTCCAACCTCGTCTTTCTAAACCTTTATTCTTTCCTCCCAATTGACATGCAATTCACATTCCCCTATCTTCTCACAAGCTTCGTTGCCACGGATGTTGTTTCTTGGTAGCTCTATTACATTACTTAAATTTTCATGTATCAAGTTGGGCATCTTCGTAGGCCTCAACATATTACTGCTTATGGCTGCAGCAGGCCTCTTCTTCATTTTCTGGCAGTTATCAACACCAAACTTCATTCTATCTTCAACGTTGATTCTGTTCTCGTTACTCATCATGATCATGGAAGAATTAGAATCCATTTCATGACTGAATGGAAAGGTTGGAGGCTGGACAAAGAATGACGAGCTTAGTGAACTAGCCACGTGCGAGTCTTGAAATGTATGACTGTGATGCTGTGAAAGTACAGACGGACGATTAAGAGTAGCCAGAAAATCAGTTCCTGCTGTAGCAAAGGGATGATGTTTTCCACCCACATCAGCAAGAGAAAAAGGCACTAACGATGCTTTGCCTTGTTTTTTGCATCTACCAGCCATGGAGGCAGGTTTTCGTATGCGCTTGGGAAAGATGATGAAGAGACATGTCCACAACAGTTCGGGTGCAAGAAGGAAAGGTCAATAGGTAACCCTCTTCCACTCACCATATTCTATTGGCAAGTTATTTCAGCAGGACTCCATTTCATACTTGGATGGAGACCTCGAATTTCCGCGCTAGGAATGAAGGATTCCTGCACGTTAGCCTTTCTTTGTAACTTCCTAAGTGGATTGCAAGTAGAAAGAGGCGATTGATAACCAACATTTCTGTCCATAGTAAGGCCGGTTTTCTTCATCGCAACATTTGTTTTCCAATTGAAGACTACGTACTTCAATCTTACAGAATATTTACGCTTCACTCTAGCCCATCTAGGTTCACCGCCTCCTAAATTTGAATATGAAAAGTATCAGTCGGGCCTATATGTTTGCAAAATTTATTATACCTATCGAGATACACAGGGCCATGTCTCGCCCTTAGATTATTTTGGTTCAAGCCCTGTTGGTAATCGAGAGGCTAAGAAAGAGGCTTCTTACTCTGCTTTAAACACCCCACAACGCCTTTACGGACTGACTTATTTCGATTTCAACCGTCCCCAACTTGATGCTGTGCATTCTAAATATTACACTCTCCTTAATGCTTATAAAGAGACTGTTTTGAAGCCCCATGAAAAGCTGCTTGTAGAATGTAATGCACTGTACAACAAGCTAGCCTCCGCTGCTCGGCTTATTTCTCGACTGCATCCTTTACTTGATAGGATGAATGAATTTTTTTAGATTTATTAGTTTTCTAATGAAAAATATCACTATTTCTGTTTAATGTACTAAATTGTTAATTCCAATTACATTTTCAATGTTTTGTTTATTGCCAAGATATTTCTATAATTTATTTGTTTTGGTTAGTTTATTAATTAATTGCCCTTCTTGCCTTCACTTCCAGCACCTTTATTTGAAATGTCGACCATGTAGGGTTCTGAAAGATTGATCAAAGCCGCGCAGCGGAAGCATCGATAATTTGATATAAACGGTAATTTCAATCTTTTTGAACCAATTCATTGATCTTAATCTTTAACCATTAATCAAATTGTAAACTATGTGATTTCTAATCTAAAGATTAAGAAACCTACTTGGAATCCCTCTTGGGATAGACAAGAGCCACAGACGTTGCTCCTCCTAGTTCACGTGCAAACACGAGCAAGAACCGAGACCAGCTACTAGGTGGCTTACTCCAAGAACACGAAGAACGAAGATCGACCGTGATTCTGAGAAGCTCAAATTTGACTATGATAAATATTTTTTTTATTCATGTATTTAAGGCTATTTGGACCACAATTGTATATATCTTTGGTCTAATAATGATATTTTCAGTTTAAAGAGCCTTCAAGGATATTTTGCTGAAAATCAGCCTGCCTGAGTGAACAGTGGAGATCACATTAGAGGAAAGGAGGGGTAAAAGTGCCGGCGCAGCTTGGGAGAGAGTGTGGCAGTTTGGAAAAGATTATAGCAGTAAAAGAAGGAGTCATTTGCTTTACCAAGAAGTGGTCCGCAGCTGTAATCAAAGTTTTGCTTTATTGCTGGAACAGTCAACTAATTGTACTTTTAAGTAGTATTTTATTTGTTTACTTTTGCTTTAAGTAGTGAACTATTCTGAAGAGAGAGGAAATCATCCTATCTTACCATCAACATTATCATCTTTCATTTTCTCTTTAGTTTCAGTAGTCGAAGCTCCTTTAATGGAGTTTATTGCAATTCCTTTTGTAATATTGCTCACTATGAGTGAGTAGTACTCTTACGAGCTAAGCCAGTTGTAGGGCTGGTGTTGTAAGTCTCCTTATCTTTCTATTTAATGAATGAATGTTGCATTTATAAGGTGTTTAATGAAGTTCTGTAGATTTCAGGTCTTAACAGCCTGTTGCAGTATGCATAATGTCATGACTATTGCTTTTATGTGTGCTTGTTCTTCATATAAACATATATGTCTGATATGACCATTTCACTGATGTATATCAAGGGTTTCCATGTAAATGGAATGTTACTTCGTGCTTAATCAAGTAGTGAAGTATCCTGAAAGGCCTTTAAGGTGTGAGTAATGCTTAGTAATTTGGGGATATGACCATTTGAACCAAATTAGCTTAAAGTAGAGACCTTGACAGAATTTGCATGCATTCATGAATTAAGAAGGAAGAGAAAAGAGGTTGCAATGCCAGTTTCGTGCTAGGTTTAGCTTGTTCCTTTTAGTTATTGTTATAAATCACCATTTCTCACCTTTACTCTTTAGATCTAACTTGCTTAGAATACAACAGTTTAGAGATAATAGATAACCAACCTCAAAAACATGCTAAATGTGTTACTAGTTACTTAAACAGACTGTTCCATAGATCCTTTCAGTTTAGTTTTATTTCAATCCTCGTGGGAATGACACTTGTACTTACCTAAGCTACATAATCGATCTAGTATACTTGCTAGAGTCACTTCTGAGGGTAACAGATTCCCACACCAAAGGGTTCGGCCGAAACAATAAGGGAGGAGGCTAGGATTTTGATTTTCTGATCCAAAATAGTGAATTAACAATTCATTTAAATAGTGTACT
Source organism: Euphorbia peplus (assembly GCA_028411795.1). Taxonomy (NCBI): domain Eukaryota; kingdom Viridiplantae; phylum Streptophyta; class Magnoliopsida; order Malpighiales; family Euphorbiaceae; genus Euphorbia; species Euphorbia peplus. Next base: position 20,620,633 of record CP110839.1, on the reverse strand, counting down.
CCAATTAACTTTCAGTTAATTATTAATTTAACCCCTAACTAATTTAATTTATCAATTAAACGCACAAGTATTAGATTGATTCAATTAACATCAATTAGGTTAAATTACAATTACACTTTAACCCGTAAACAATTAACCGCTTAATTAATTAACCCGATTAATTATTTTACCTTTTTCCAAATTTAATTAACTTGTTACATAACAAATAATTAATACGTTCCTCAAATAATCAATTCATCAACTGATCATTTCATCTTGGAAATCAATTAATCTTTCTCGATTACCGTGTTGCACGATCCTTATGGCCTGAAATCAATAAGCTGTGAATTAGCAATTCATTGATAGACAAAGGTTCCTAGTAAAACATGTCTGTCACTTATTGATCAGACAGAAAACCTTGTTTGATGCTCTGCTTATCTCTTACCATAACATATTGCTAGATTAATTTCTTGATCTTGAGTATAACTGACAAACAAACAAACAAGTAACCTGCTTGTTTCAGTAAACCGTACATTTCTCAGATAATACTAATACTGATCAAGTGGCATGTGATATCAACTCACTTAAACAGTGAGTGGTAATTCCATCACTTCTACTATCCGCATCAATAAGTTCAGAGATTGAACCAGTGTATCCATATTTGGCATCTTATTACAGGCCTGTTAGAAATACACCAAATTCAATCTGATTCCTTATTGACTGCTACATTGAAATCAGGTCAGGAGATAGAGAGAGATCTACATTGTTAGAAAGCTTAATGACACTACCACCATGTGTTTTCTAAAGTGGATCGACCAAGTCTCGTGTAACGCACACGCTTCTATATCCATATTCATATACACTAACTAACCTACAAAGTGTCATATAAATCCTGGATATAAAAGTTTATTCCATAATTATTCCCATGACTATGACTGGCCTCTGGTATACTTTATGATATACAATCAATGGATACTTCAAATAGTTACTATAGTACAAGATATGTAACATAAAAGAATTAATGCCTTTATTTCATAAAACACCAATAACATAGTATTAAATACAATGTCATAAAACAATGCTTAGGAATTAGGGCATACCAATACACCACCCCGTTCAACAATATTCCTTCGGAAGGTTTCGTTGATGCTCATTTACAAATGGACCTTGGTAATTCTTTAGATATTTCACTACAAGAAATTAGGTATTTTATTACGCACAAAAATTGTCACGAAAACATGAATTTTTGTCACAATAAACATTTTGTGACGATAATTTGTTGTCATAAAGGTCGTCATGGTATGACTGTGGTATTTGGTATATATGACAACTTACTCGTATTGTCATGATTAATTTACTTTTATATAACGATAATAACATTTGTCATTATATAATTTTGTTTTACTGACACGTTAATTGTCACTAATACTAAGTATTTTATCATTTTATTCTACATATTGTCATATATAGTAATATTTAAGTGACATTTTTCATTTTTTGTCATCTAAATATATTGTTAATGTGACAATTTTTAATAGAAAATTGAAATGACAGAAGTTGGGTGACACTCATTTGTTGTCACTTAGATCTATTATTGTGATGAAAACAAATATGTAAATGACAAAATTCAGCTTCCATCACCAAAAAAGATACTTAATACTGCTGACTCAAGATCTTCTGAACTCTATCTCTCTATTCTATTGCTTGTTATATTTGTTTCTGTATTGTGCAACATAGTCTAAGTACTGAAACAGATTGTCTCTCAAACTCTGTCTTTGTTCAGAAGACAAACCTTCTAGAAGATCTGTCAATCATAACTTTAGTTGCTGAAAGACAAAATCTGTCTTCAAGCATAATTTCTCTCAGAAGCACTTCTCTGAGGCTACCTTCTAAACAAAAGAAATTTGATTTTGTCCAAGTTTTTCTAAAACTTGATTTTGAACGAGAAACCTATTCACCCCCTCTAGATTATTCTGATCTTGTTAGGGCCAACAAACACTCCAATCTCATTCTAGAAACCCAATCCTCGTTTGGTTCTGAAATTGACTTAAAGCATTCTTTCTCAATGTCAAAACAAATTACATCAGTTGCATACAACCAATAAATGCACCCATTAAAATAAGTAGGGTATGACGTATTGCTTGACTTGGGTGAACGGGAAAGTATTCTCCAAGTTTCTGTACCAAGAATATGTACAAGGATACGGTCGGGAAACGTCCTTAATACCTTATATTGGTTAGTTTGAGACTAAAACCCAAGCACAATCAACAACCCAGGCATTTTATGACGTGTTTTAACAGTCCTAACGTTTGGAAGTTTAATAAACTCGCCTGTAACAGGATTGCAAACTATAACATGTACATTACTGGAATAACCTGCCAGACAAAGCAACCCGTTGCTGGAATTAGCTATCTCGTACTTGTGCTTCTTCGTATTGAGCTTGCGGTTCTTAACCTTGACCTCAACCTCTTCTTTATCAAGTAACATTTGGATATTACGTAGCGGGATTTTAGTTTGGAGTCAAGTTTTACCCTAATCGGTGAGGTATCATCGTAATGCAGCGTTGCAAAATGAGGGTCCGAAATAAGATCATACCATGCTTTGCACACACATTTGCATACAAAAATCCTCTTAATAGATAGCTTAAGTATAATAGTTACCAGAATGCTATTCGGCAGGTCGAAAAATGAAGGGCATAAATTCATGATACTGAGAGACTTTGATACATAGAGAATTCTCCTTAGTCCTTACTAGTGTACCCATACCAGTACTCGTGTCGGACACGTACCAGAGACACTGTGTCAGACACCATTTTAAGGCTATTTTATGAAGGTTATGTCTTAAAAACAAAATTTTCGTGTCAGATATCGTATCTGTGTCAGGCACCGTATTCGTATATGGGCATTAAAGAAAAAGTTACACCTCAATTTCCTTCTCCGTACTCTATGATCGGCTCTCCCTCCAGACCTCCAAGCTTAGTTGAGGGATGGCACAAGAATATGAAGGAAGAACAAAGAAACAAAAACTAAAGAGAAGATGGTTCAAGAAATAAGGAAAAATGAAGTGAGTTGATGGGAGTAAAAAATGTGCCATTTGAGTTTTTTGAGTCGGTCCATCGGTTTATAATTGTATAAATAGAGGGTTGTGATTTGAAGCATTTGCAATAACGTCATAACCTGTTAACGATGTAAAATGAATAAGTTAGATGAGTATTTTTTTTTAGGAAAAATTACATTAGCGGTATCCAAACTACATCCCCTTGTTAAAGTGGTATCCAAATAAGTCATTAATATTTTATTTGGAAAATGACCAAATTGACCTTCATCCTTCCTCCTTCCTACTTTATTCTCTCTCCTCATTTTCTCTCACCTATCTTCCACCCTAACTTTCTCTCATCCTCCTTCTTCTGCAGTCATTAATGAGTCATTAATCTTTGACTTTTAGTTTTGACTGTAATGTAATTTTTTTAAACATGTTAACAGTTCAGAAACTTATTTGCAAATAGTGCAATCGACCTACTCATTATACAATTTTAAACTACATCACTTTGTTTGCAAATAACTCAAACACAAAGTCATTTTTTTAAAAAAAAAAAGTTTTACTCTAAGACAAATTGATGAATTTATGCATCTCTTGCTTTGTCTTCAGCATTGTGTGGGAGGGCTACAAGATTCACAGTAATATTTTATAATGTGAAAGAGAATACTATAGGCTAATGGGCTTGGAGAAAATGGAAGAGGGATTGAGCCGATGTGGCTCTCCTCTTGTTTGAATAGTGGGCCTTCTGCCCAAAAGCCCATTCCACATCATTCTATAGGGATAATTTCCATGCTTTCTCTATATACATATGTTTATTCAATTATTTATTTTTTCACTATTTATTTTTATTATTATGAAACATTCATTTATGTTTTACCTTAGAAGTTAGAACTAGAAAGAGAGTATTTTTCATTTAGCTTTACATAGTTTTTCAGGTATTTATGATATTGCGTAATATCCTAAATGTTACAAGGCCTCCTAACAGTTACTTTACATGACAGAATCAAAATCGAAAAGCTTTTTCAAATAAATACATTGATGGTTTCAAAATTGAGACTATTCATGTGAAGATTTTAAATATATATGGTATCACATGAAAACGTTTCAAGTAGAGATATATTTATAAAACAAATTAAGCATTTAGGATATTTTAGAAACTTAAGTTTCATTTTTGTTTTTCATAAGATAGGAGTATGAACAAAGCCCAAATATATTTTTATCCTTCTACCTCCCCCAAGGTTCGAACCTGAAACGTCTAGCTATAAACAATAGTTAATTACTATCAAGCCATCCCATGTGCAGACACCAAAGATAAATTGTTTCTCATGATGACATTAAAATTCAGACGTGGTTAGGTGGACACTTTCAATACGTATGGAATGACGTGTAGACGTTTCAAGTATAAATATAAGGAAATTAAGCATTTAATTAGTATATTATTATATAAAAATGTGTTTTCACGGGTCAACCATTGTAAGCTATAACCGTAGCTTCACATGGTAGAAATTTGCAGACTTGTAACTGTAACTCTAAATATGGATAGTTTTATATGGGTATCCAAAATTCGAGACGTTTCATGAGCTGGCTTTGTATGTATATGGTATGGTATCAAAAAACTCCAAGCATTTCACGTGAATACTTTGACTTATGGTTATACGTTTCTAGTAGAGTGAGATAAAATAATAATATTTTAGGCATTTAGGATTGCATAAGAGTTTGTGTTTCATTGTCCGGCTACTATATATATGATGGTGAAAAAGTTAGGTATACATATTCACCCGTAGTTAGCGAAAGGAATTGCTAGAAAGAAAAGTAGTAATAGGAAATTAATTGATGCTTTACAATTGTAGTGTATGCTTAGTTATTTTAAGAATCATTGTTTGGTTCATGGAGCAAGAATTTTCCAATCAAAACTGTTCTCGAAGCCAAATTTACCATTGCCAAGTTTGTTTAGAGTTTTCCTTCGACCAGTTCTTCTATGAACTGGAATCAATGAAGCCACTCTTTATGGAACATTTGAAGATTCTTCACCACTTCAATCACACCAACAAATCCAAATACTAAGGTAAGAATTAATTATATATGAAATGTGTTTTTGTTGGTGCGAATATTCTAACCGTAGTTTCATGTGATTGAATCAAAATTAAATCATTTCACGTGAAGATTTTAGATCCATATAGCATCGCGTTGAGATATTTCGAGTAGATATGTCTAAAAACATTACGCATATAGGATGATTTTATGAAAGTTGAAGTTTCATTATCTAAGTAGTATATAGGAAAATGTAATTAACGATTTATATTTTTATGTTAGGTAAAAAACAGTTTATGTTAGCTTATATATTTTCGGTTCTTTTTCAGGTTGCAATGGTGGTGCTGAATCTGATATTAGTTCAGTTTCAGGTGTTCTGTGGCCTTTCTTGGCCACATTGAATCCATCCCCAGCCTTGAAATGAATCCAGAGGTTTCTACCTCGAGGTTTTATGCATATCGAATCCATATACAACCTTGAAATTATTTGGCGTTATGCTTAATTATGTTCATAGAGGATCAGAGTTGCTTGTTGATGAAACTGATGGTGAACTTAGTGTAACAATCACATTCTGTAACTTCCTTGAAGTTCGTAATAAAATCGAAGAATTTCGGTACGCCAGATCCTATTAATTTTCAGCCTTTCAAAGTAGACTTTATAAATCGGATGCTCGAGGGGATTGTGATAGATCTGGAAAAATCACATTATCGCCCATTGTTTATAACATTGTGTCTTGTAAACTGTTACATGGAAAGTTATTATTAGACATTAACTATGAGCTGAATCTTTTAAGTTTAATTTGTTCCTTTAAATTGTATCAAGCCTCTTAGGTCAAGTAATTGAGGATTTGAAATCCTTTCATATCCAATTTATTAAGAAAAATTTAGTCAAAATTTAGCAATATTTATTTGTAGATTATACACGTTTGAAGTTCAAGGGGTGAGTTACATGGATTACAAACATATACCAGGTATTGTCATTAATTATATACTTACCATCCTCTGAAAGGTTGATAAACTCACTGATAACAAGATTAGAAACAACAAGAGAACGTAGCTGTCCATGAGCTGTATTCGATAAGCAAAGCAAGCCATTGCATGTCAATATAGATCTCGCAGATCTCAAATTTGGTGTCATATTTAAAGTTAAAATAACAGTCACATCCAACATAGCGAATAAAAGCAACTCGTACATGAAAAACTACAAACTATAAAATAGAACATCAACTTAATACTACAATTAATGTTTTCAGATGACATGAAAACGTGATTTGAACGTATCAACTAAAATTACAGCCGTTAAATAACATAAAAATTAGATAGTTTAGCAGATGCTATGTTGCAGCCTACAATGTCCATGTTTACTTTTCCTATCTTCAGGATCAAAATCTAGAGTCTCAATTTTCAGAGTGAGTTTGGTGTTTGGAGTTTCATTCACAGAAAAAATATTACATTTTGATGAAAATAATTATAATATTTGTTATGAAGGAGAGATGTCATACATACCATGCTTTAAAAAAAGTTAATTGATTGAGCTAATTAAATTAACAATTAAAAAAGTATATGCAAGACCCCAATAAAAAATTGATATCCACGTTCTTATCATGTTGTAGTTTAGAATATTCATTCATGTATAAAAGAGATCTAAATAATTTAATGTTGCGATAAATTAATACTAATTAAATATTAATATTACGAATCAAATCCTTGAAAATCTATTGTAATTTTTTAAGTAATAATAATGATGATAATAACAATAATAATAATAGTTTAAAGATTTTTTGTCTAATTTAAGTAAGATATCATAAACAATTGAAGAATTATATATTATGCATCTAGTATATATGGGAATTTTCTAATATATTTACAATATTTTAACCGTAGCTTTGAATGATAAATTAAATTTAGAAAGGTTTATATGAAGATATAAAAAAATTGAAATATATCATGCATCTAATATATATGGTAATATGCTAATATATTTATAAAAACTGTAACCGTAGCTTTGAATTATAAATCAAAATTAGAAAGGTTTTACATAAAGATATTAAAATTCACGCGTTTCATATGAAGACTTTGAATATATATGGTATATAATGTGACAAGTTGCAAGTAGAATTATAAAATAGTAATAGTAATAATTCAAATATTTACCAAATTATAAAAGATTTAAAATATCATCATTCTACTATTTATATGATTGTGAGAAGTTTAGCTAAACAAATCCCTCATACTTAGCCAAAGGAATTACTAAAAAAATTAGTAGTAGGAATGCTTGTATTGTTGTGTATGTTTAGTTATTTTGTGAAGCATTGTTTGGTTCTTGGAGCTAGAATTTTTCAATCAACAATGATCTCTAATCGAGAGTCGGAATGTACATATGCTGACGCATTTTAGATGTTTACCACATGAGGCGACTCTTTGAAACAAAGGTATCATTGAAGCTTTGGAGTTGGCCGGTCCTCCAACAATTCTAATGATTCCTGAGGCATTATTGGAACTCCTTATAAAAAAATATTATGTGTAACAAGGAGTGTTCAATAGGACATACGGTAGCGTCTATTAGGCATGTGAACATAGGTGAATCTGACGATTCATCTATATTTAGAATGGTGTCACGTGTACAAAATAATTGGATATGAGTGAATTTAATTGATGATGTTTCGTATTATACGTGATGAGAGTATGTTCCCTAATTAGTTTAATTATCAACTATTATCGAGAAGGAAATCAAGTAGCGGATGCTTTAGCTAACTATGGAAGATCTTCTTCAACTTTGGAGCGTTTGCCTACATTTCCAAATTTTTGCACTGCTTTATTTTCTGATAATTTCAGTGGTCGGGACATGTATTGGTTTACTTAGATTCTCGTCCATTATTTTCTATATCTTTGATTCTTTTCTTAATATATTAGGGTCTTAGTTTGGTTTGTGAGTCCGAGGGTGCCAGCTAAGCTGGGATGTTCGGCTCACTCTCCCCTTGTTCTTTGCTCTTTAATTAAAAAAAACTATTACAAAATCTATATTGTTGTATTCCTTCTTTAAAATGTTTATTCGACTTAGTTTCTTTTTCTGCTTGCATTAATTGTAGTTGAAGTAATGTACAATTTGAGGACGAAGTGTTGGACAATGAGATTACAGTCAAACAGAATAACCACAACATCGATGTTCACAATATTGTGTTTTGTTGAGAATGTTGTAAAGAAAGCTATTATTGGAGTTTAAATTTTATTGTGTATGTTTCTTTTGTCTTTACTTCGAAGTTCCATTGCAGTGCAAACCTGAAGTCTTGATATATAACGGAAAAACTTGTTGACATTTGATGAGTGCTTAAAATGACTTGAATATATGCTTCTTTTGTGTTTTAAATCATGATTAACTTAATTATTTTAGGAGCATTTTACTTGTTTTGTTATATTTACCTCTACATGAGTCTAGTTAGAGAAAGTGAAGTTAAATGGGGCGTTTTTGGAGCAATTTTGCTAAAGTTTCGGATTTATGGGCAGATGTGCATTAGTCTTGCCCAAGACTAAGGAAGGTCGGCGGAAGCAAAACTGCCAAGTCAGCAGATTCAGTTTTAACTTTGGCAACAAGCATCCTAACTTGATGAGGACTGTCCAGATTAGTGAGAATTCGGGGTTATGATTTTAATTAGTTCTTTCCTATTTTGATTATGCAAGGAGTCTAAACTCTATTTAAGGAGCCTTCGTATTTCAATTTTATTATCGAGTCATTGGGTCTAGAATTGAGTATTGTAATCAATTTTTAGGGAGTCTTTTATTAACGTTTATTTCTGTAATTTAGTTTAGTTATGTCCATAGCCATGTTCGGCTAAGTTTGTTATTCGGTTAAGGGATTAATCAAATGCGATTTTTACTTTCTATTGTGAGATTTTTGAGATTCTTATTAATTACAAGTTGTTTGCATGTTTATTGATCTTTAAAATTAGAATCTTCATTGTAAGTCTAGGGAATTTTCTCTTTTCGTTCGATGGAAAACGTTAGGAAATAGGATCTGTAAGCATCTGAATAGAGTGAAAGGCTGGCGGAGAAGTTAGCACGGGTAAGTAAGTTAGGGGCGAATAAGCTAGCTAGGGAGTCTTAAAGGGTTACTGTTGGGTATTTTCCGCAAGTGTACGGAATCACTCAAGTAGTAATAATAAGATCGAACTCACATGTTGGCCCTAACAAGAACAGAATCACCTAGAGGGGGGTGAATAGGTGTCAAAGTTGAAAACTGAAAAATTCTAAGTTTTTCGGGAAACTTATTTTTCAGAGTCAAATTTCCTCAGAGTCAGAAGCTAGCTTACAGAAGTTGCTTCTGAGGGAAATTCTGCCTAAACACAGTTAGACTGTTTTCAGCAACAGAAGTTCTGATTTGAGAACTTCTGGACAGTCTTCTGAACAAAGACAATGATACTTTAGAAAAAATCTGTTTCAGCACTAAATATAAACAAGTACACAGAAGCAAAAATAACAAGTATAAGAAGGGAGAAAGAAGTTCAGGAGATCCTGATTGAACAATTCGATTTATCCAAGTTCGCCACAGAAGTCCTGTGACTACGTCTTGTCCCCTGAGGTCGCAGCCTACAGAGATTTTATAAATCCACTATTCAGAAATTTTATGGCAAGTTCAGAAGCTCCTTTACATCAACAGAACTTAAGCTAATTTCTCACTTAGTTCTGACTAGCCTAAAAAGAGTTAAAGGATTTCCACCAGAACAAACAATACTCTGTTTTCTGGATTTCTCACCCAACTCTAATCTCAACTAGATTTCTCTCTTCAAATCTAACTGAAGATCACAAATGATCTCAGTTTACAAGATTCCTATTATGAACTTGTTTTTCTTCACTCTCTCACTTTAACTAAGACTATGCTAAGAAAGATTGAGAATGGAAAATGGTGCTCTGTTTTTCTTGTTAAAACAGTGCGTTGAGATTTTGCTCGATGATCACGCGTGTTGATGCTTTGGAGCTTGGCTACTATTTATAGTGAATGAAGATGACCGTTGGTGAGTTTGAATCTTCGAAGGAGATGACATCAGTTGTTGTAGCCGTTAATTTGTCAAGTCTTCAAACGGTCTTCAAACACTTTGATTCCGTTATCCTTGTTCTTTAACTCAATCTGGTAAGTGATTTGAAATCAAAGATGAGGTTGACTGGAATCATTCTTCAATTGGATCAACAAGGGTAGACAAGGAAATTTTGGTTTCTTTTGAACAGACAGGCGCGCTCCATCAAAACAGCTTTTAGAACTTTTGGCGCCTTGCATTAAATGCACTTGTCAGAGCATTAAATGCTCAAACAGAACCCGTGACTAAGCTTTCAGAAGCTAATTTCCAGTTGTCTATACTTCTGATCAAATTGGCAAAACTTCTGATTGCAAAGAACTTCTGAGGAGAGCTTTAGCAGACTTCGGCTTCAGAGCGGAGTATCCAGCTTCTGAATTATTGAAATTCTGACTTCAGCAAACAGATCTTCTGAGTCCTTTAGGCAATCCAGAAATGATTCATTCAGCACCTGCTGAGCAACTTACACATAGACTAAGTAAACAAAAATATTAGTCAACAGTAAACTATATGTAAGGGAGTATTAAGTTTTCATCTTCTGAAACGTTTGGACATAATCAAAACACATAGGGTTCATCACCACAGAGAACGGTAAATGTACAAACTAGATATTTCTTTATAATACTTTGTTCGTTTTCTCTTGAAAAGTAGTAAATGCGATAATTGTGATTTTGATTATTAACTAAGTACTTTAAACATAAACTAAACTAATACAAATCCTAATCCAACACTTTTACCAACGTTCTTAATCCTTGCAAAGCCAACAATTCATTTAAGTGCGATGAACGTTTTAACAATTTACTCATACAATTCAACCAATTCTAGAACACAATTAAACACGATCTCTCGATACTTATGTTTAATTGTCCTTAAGTGAATTAACTTAACAAGATTATTGGACCTATCCTAGACAATCTTTATTAGGTTAATGAATATCACTTAAGTTAGATTGATTACGACTTACTAACTGGACCTATCCTAGATTAATAAAGCGTAAGTGATGAATATTCTATTGATTTTACTTAATAGAAACAAAGTAAATTTACCAAGCAATAAGATTTGAACATTGAAACACATGAACGTATATGAAGATTACTTATATTATAAGTTTTCCAATTGTCAAACATTCATAGAAATTACAACGGAAATTCAGAGAAATGTAAGAACTATAAACGATAAAGGGAAAGAGGGTTGTCAATCCTTTTTACTCTTGATCGTAAGGTTTGTGAATCCTCGGGGCGTTCTTGCTCATCTTCTCCTCGATGAATCAATGAAATAGTCTATCTCTCGATCAGAACTTCAATGCAATGGAAATCGGAACGAAGGACGTAAAATATGGATATAGAACTTCGAACTTCTTCTAATAACTAAATGCGATTCTTTGTAGTAGATTATCTGTCTTCTTCTTTCGCAGGAGAACGTCATATTTATAGCCAAAAACTCAAGAATTACATAGCTTGATGAAAGGATGAAGCTATTGGATGATTCGGGGCGTCATTTGGGCGATAAAATACGACTTTCGCATGAAGAGACAAGTTGGTCGGAACCCGTCTCGATGGAGACACATATGTCTCGATCGAGACACCCAAAAGTGGAGAAACAGAAGCCTTGTCTCGATCGAGATGGCCAATGTCTCGATCGAGACACCCAAAATCCAAAAATCAGCTTTAGTGTCTCGGTCGAGACAGCTCCCATCTCGCCCGAAATTTCCTTCCAACTTCAAACCCTGTTTTGACCACTTTCTGCTCCAAATTTGTGAAAAACGTAAAACATGAAAGTTGTTTTTCTACGTCTTAGCTTTCTAACGCAACTTGAAACGCCTAAAAATACGTTTGTATGAAGACGGTATGGCCAAAATACTTCAGGGTGTCAAGGCTGCCTCGTTTGCTCAAGTAGATTCCGATTTTAGCACCAAATCAACTCGATTTCTTCAAACTTGATCCCTACACATGAAAACACAAATAGAAAGGTAAATTTGCCCCTAACCTATGTAAATCTAAGCTAAATGGATCAATTTCGTATGAATATATCGATTAAATGCCTTGAATTATAAATACATTTTGGACTCATCAGTTACCCACCAGCAATCCCCGTTTTTGATCTGAAAGGAATTGCCCAGACCAGTAAAGCCACACAATCAGTCATTCTAACAACAATTAAGCCTATGAATATGCAATTGGGTTTAAATCGGAGTCGCTAAGAATTCGGTTAACTTAAACTAGGTCTTTTTAGATTTTAATGTTGTTGATAGATTAAATTCGAGCCGCTAAGGATGGATTGTCTATCGATTAGGGGCTAGTCTTTAGGAATACTTGGACTAACTTTACAAGTAAGGAAGGATTCGATCGAGAATAAATAAGGAACGATTATAACCAGTTCAATTTGTACTAATTAGGAGTCTCACTGTCAATGATCGATAGGAATTAATCGCTCTGCCTGCGAAATCTCTCTTAGCTGAAGTTTTAAGTCTTTGTTTGTTTTGGTCTATTTTAACTTGTTGTAATTGAAATTTTTTTTACAGCCAATCTTCAAATCCCCCCATTTACTTTAATTGCTTTCTTGTTATTAGTTTAATTAATTCAGTGTTAATCTCTTGGTTCGACTCTGCTTAGCCTGTTTATAGTTATTTGTTGCAGAGAAGTAAGGAATTTATATTTTGTGGTTCTAACACCCATCAACATTTCATGTGAAGCCATTGAATATAATATGGTATCTCCTGGAGATATGTTTCTAATACGGATACAAAAAAATAAGCATTACCACCGACATGTACTAAATACGTAACAATATCTAGAATGGTAGTAAATTGGGATTGAAAATTTTGTCTGCAAAAATGAAAGTGAAACAAATAGTTCTAAAGTATAGTATTCATATGGATTTAAAAATTTCAATAATTGATAGTTACTTATAATGGTAAAATAATAATAATAATATAAGACATGTACCAAATGCTAATTTAAAAATACTACATACACGATACATTGCACGAGAGAAAGATTAGTATTTCTCTTAATCTTTTGGAACCCTACTACACTTCCTACCCTTAGCCACCCTCCACCTTTTTTTCATTCATGAAAATATCTTATTTTTCCCTTAGCCACCTCCCACTTTTTCGCATTCTTGAAAATATCTTATTTTCCAACAAAATAATTCTCTTACTAAATAAGGGTGTTCATTGGTCGGTCAGTCTGAAAACCGAACCAAACCGAAATAACCAAAAACCGAATAGCTCCTAAAATGAGCACCGAACTGAACCGAGTAATATTGTCAAACCGAATAAACCAAAATAATTCAGTCTATTCGGTTCGGTTTCCGATGTAACCGAATAATGTTGGGTTTTATTTCATATCATACAATTATAATATATTTCTATAAAATAATTGAAATTTTTTTCGATTGAAAACAACAAATTGAAAATATTAGTCAACATGTGCAAGGATCAGGTGAGATAATGTCAATATGGCGAGACTGATTTTTAGTGTGAGTCAATTAAAAAATGGTGGCAATTTTGAAATTTTAAAAACATGGAGGGGCATTATTGAAGGGAAGAGGAGGTGATGTCAACGATGATGTCAGCTCTGATATCACCTCTGGAGATAGAAAAAGTTTTCATTATTTTATTTAAAATGTATTTTCCCGCTCTTTCCGAACTCATTTTTCAAAAAAAAATTATACCACTAAACTTGTATTAATTAGGCGGTCATTTTGAGATCCATTGTTGTTATTTATAGACGATTTTTATTTTTTTTTATGGTTGTTCCAAATTGGATACTTGGTTGTTCCAGGAGAATACTACATTTGTTCCACAAGACTACTACATTTGTTCCAGCAGAATATTTTCATTATTTTTTTAAAAATGCACTCTGGGAGTGTAAAAAAATGTAGTATTCTGGTGGAACAAATGTAGTAGTCTGGTGGAACAAATGTAGTATTCTGCTGGAACAACCGAGTATCTAATTTGGAAAAACCATAAAAAAATAAATAAATAAATAAAATCGTCTATAAATAACAACAATGGATCTCAAAATGACCGCCTAATTAATACAAGTTCACTGGTATAATTTTTTTTGAAAAATGAGTTCGGAAAGAGCGGGAAAATTCATTTTAAATAAAATAATTAAAATTTTTTTTCTCTCTCTAAAGGTGACATCAGCGCTGACATCACCTCCTCTTCCTACCCTCCAATTCCACGCATGAGGAGGTTTCTTTTAATTACAAGTTTGCCACCTTCCCTTGTCTCACCATAAAAACTAGTCTCATCTTAAACTCTTGTCTCATTTGAACTTGACTCTATATGTTAATACATATACTAATGACATAATTTAGCACAAAAAAAATTTTATATTGAAAGAAATTATATTCGAAACTAGATAACATCTAAATGTATCTAATATAGTCACATAATTAGACGATTGATTTATAATTTCAAGCTATTAAACCTCATCTACATATATAAAAATTAAATTAATATAAACTTATATTCGGTCTATTCGGTTAATTCGGTTATTTAGTATTAAAAACGAATCAACCGATATTACCGATATATTTTGAAAACCAAAACCGAACCGAAATAACCGAATAACTGAACCAAATAAGAAATATCGGTCGATTTGGTCGGTTATTTCGGTTCGGTTAAGCGGGAAAAAGAAAAACTGCTTGAAAAGTCTACTAATATTTAAGGAACTGATCAATTCATTTCCTCTTTTCCCTCAATTATCGTACGTACTTATGAAACACTTAAAAAAAAAATTATTCAGCAAGTTTCGAATTATAGGTTAAGGTAAACCCAGGGTATACACAACCATGCTCAAATGAATGTGATTTTATTCATTTAAGTTTACCTTTTATAACCCGATTACTACTCTCCTAAAGTCCTGAAAGAAGCGTGGGTTCTTGGGCTCGAATCCAAAATCGACAAAAGCGGAAAATTTTTAACCTATAATATATCTTATCTTTACCTTCTTTTGGAAACAAAGGTATTAATGAATAAAAGGATCTCTTCTTCATTTTCTGGCAGTTATCAACACCAAACTTAATTCTATCTGCAACCTTGATTTTGTTCCCGTTACTCATCATGATCATGGAAGAATTAGAATCCATTTCACGACTGAATGGAAAGGTTGGAGGCTGGACAAAGAACGACGAGCCTAGTAAACTAGCCACGTGTGAGTCTTGAAATGTATGCCATCTGCTTCAGATAAACCAATGCCATTTGAAGTTCCAACCCCGTCTTTCTGAACCTCTATTCTTTCCTCCCAATTGAAATGCAGTTCACATTCCCCTATCTTCTCAGAAGCTTCGTTGCCACGGATGTCGTTTCTTGGTAGCTCTATTACATTACTTAAATTTTCATGTATCAAGTTGGGCATCTTCGTAGGCCTCAACATATCACTTCTTATGGCTGCAGCAGGCCTCTTCTTCATTTTCTGGCAGTTATCAACACCAAACTTCATTCTATCTGCAACCTTGATTCTGTTCCCGTTACTCATCATGATCATGGAAGAATTAGAATCCATTTCATGACTGAATGGAAAGGTTGGAGGCTGGACAAAGAACGACGAGCCTAGTGAACTAGCCACGTGTGAGTCTTGAAATGTATGACTGTGATGTTGTGAAAGTACAGACGGACGATTAAGAGTAGCCAGAAAATCAGTTCCTGCTGTAGTAAAGGGATGATATTTTCCACCCACATCAGCAAGAGAAAAAGGCACTGACGATGCTTTGCCTTGTATTTTTGCATCTACCAGCCATGGAGGCAGGTTTTCGTATACGCTTGGGAAAGATGATGAAGAGACATGTCCACAACAGTTCGGGTGCAAGAAGGAAAGGTCAATAGGTAGCCCTCTTCCACTCACCAGATTCTGTTGGCAAGTTATTTCAGCAGGACTCCATTTCATACTTGGATGGAGACCTAGAATTTCCGCGCTAGGAATGAAGGATTCCTGCAAGTTAGTCTTTCTTTGTAACTTCCCAAGTGGATTGCACGTAGAAAGAGGCGACTGATAACCAACATTTATGTCCATAGTAAGGCCGGTTTTCTGCATCGTAGCATTTGTTTTCCAATCGAAGACTACGTACTTCAATCTTACGGAATATTTACGCTTCACCCTAGCCCAACTAGGTTCACCGCCTCCTAAATTTGAATATGAAAAGTATCAGTCAGGCCTATATGTTTGCAAAATTTATTATACCTATCGAGATACACAGGGCCATGTCTCGCCCTTAGATTATTTTGGTTCAAGCCATGTTGGTAATCGAGAGGCTAAGAAAGAGGCTTCTTACTCTACTTTAAAAACCCCAGAGCGGCTTTACGGACTGACTTATTTCGATTTCAACCGTCCCAAACTTGATGCTGTGTATTCTGAATATTACACTCTCCTTAATGCTTATAAAGAGACTGTTTTGAAGTCCCACGAAAAGCTGCTTGTATAATGTAATGCACTGCTCAACAAGCTAGCCTCCGCTGCTCGGCTTATTTCTCGACTGCGTCCTTTACTTGCTAGGATGAATGAATTTTTTTAGAGTTATTAGTTTTCTAATGAAAAATATCACTATTTCTGTTTAATGTACTAAATTGTTAATTCCAATTACATTTTCAATGTTTTGTTTATTGCCAAGATATTTGTATAATTTATTTGTTTTGGTTAGTTTATTAATTAATTGCCCTTCTTGCCTTCACTGCCAGCACCTTTATTTGAAATGTCGACAATGTAGGGTTCTGAAAGATTGATCAAAGCCGCGCAGCGGAAGCATCGATAATTTGATATAAACGGTGATTTCAATCTTTTTGAACCAATTCATTGATCTTAATCTTTAACCATTAATCGAATTGTAAACTATGTGATTTCTAATCTAAAATTCAGAAACCTACTTGGAATCCCTCTTGGGATAGACAATAGCCACAGACATTGCTCCTCCTAGTTCACGTGCAAACACGAGCAAGAACTGAGACCAGCTACTAGTTGGCTTACTCCAAGAACACGAAGAACGAAGATCGACCCAGATTTTGATAAGCTCGAATTTGACTATGATAAATATTTGTTTATTCATGTATTTAAGGCTATTTGGACCACAATTGTATATATCTTTGGTATAATAATGATATTTTCAGTTTAAAGAGCCTTCAAGGATATTTTGCTGAAAAGCAGCCTTCCTGAGTGAAGAGTGGAGATCATGATGAACCCTATGTGTTTTGATTATGTCTAAACGTTTCAGAAGATGAAAACTTAATACTCTCTTACATATAGTTTATTGTTGACTAATATTTTTTTTTCTACTTAGTCTATGTGTAAGTTACTCAGCAGGTGCTGAATGAATCATTTCTGGATTGCCTAAAGGACTCAGAAGATCTGTTTGCTGAAGTCAAAGTTTCAATAATTCAGAAGCTGGATGCTCCGCTCTGAAGCCGAAGTCTGCTAAAGCTCTCCTCAGATGTTCTTTGCAATCAGAAGCTCTTTTACCAATTTGATCAGAAGCTTAGTCACGGGTTCTGGATAGCATTTAATGCTCTGACAAGTGCATTTAATGCAAGGCGCCAAAAGTTCAAAAAGCTGTTTTGATGGAGCGCGCCTGTCTGTTCAAAAGAAACCAGAATTTCCTTGTCTACCCTTTGTTGATCCAATTGAAGAATGATTCCAGTCAACCTCATCTTTGATTTCAAATCACTTACCGGATTGAGTTAAAGAACAAGGATAACGGAATCAAAGTGTTTGAAGACCGTTTGAAGACTTGACAAATTAACGGCTACAACAACTGATGTCATCTCTTTTTTGAAGAATCAAACTCACCAACGGTCATCTTCATTCACTATAAATAGTAGCCTAGCTCCAAAGCATCAACATACGCGTGATCATCGAGCAAAATCTCAACGCACTGTTTTAACAAGAAAAACAGAGCAACACTTCCCATTCTCAATCTTTCTTAGCATAGTCTTAGTTAAAGTGAGAGAGTGAAGAAAAACAAGTTCATAATAGGAATCTTGTAAACTGATATCGTTTGTGATATTCAGTTAGATTTAAAGAGAGAAATCTAGTTGAGATTAGAGTTGGGTGAGAAATCCAGAAAACAGAGTATTGTTTGTTCTGGTGGAAATCCTTTAACTCTTTTTAGGCTAGTCAGAACTAAGTGAGAAATTAGCTTAAGTTCTGTTGATGTAAAAGAGCTTTTGAACTTGCCATAAAAGTTCTGAATAGTGGATTTATAAAATCTCTGTAGGCTGCGACCTCAGGGGACAAGACGTAGTCACAGGACTTCTGTGGCGAACTTGGATAAATCGGATTGTTCAATCAGGATCTCCTGAACTTCTTTCTCCCTCTTATACTTGTTATTTTTGCTTCTGTGTACTTGCTTATATTTAGTGTTGAAACAGATTTTCTCTAAGTATCATTGTCTTTGTTCAGAAGACTGTCCAGAAGTTTTCAAATCAGAACTTCTGTTGCTGAAAACAGTCTAACTGTGTTTAGGCAGAATTTCCCTCAGAAGCAACTTCTGTAAGCTAGCTTCTGACTCTGAGGAAATTTGACTCTGAAAATTTAGTTTCCCGAAAAACTTAGAAATTTTCAGTTTTCAACTTTGACACCTATTCACCCCCCCCCCCCTCTAGGTGATTCTGTTCTTGATAGGGCCAACAGATCACATTAGAGGGGAGGAGGGGTAAAAGTGTCGGCGCAGCTTGGGAGAGAGTGTGGCAGTTTGGAAAAGATTATAGCAGTAAAAGAAGGAGTCATTTGCTTTACCAAGGAGTGGTCCGCAGCTGTAATCAAAAAGGTAGTTTTGCTTTATTGCTGGAACAGTCACCTAATTGTACTTTTAAGTAGTATTTTATTTGCTTACTTTTGCTTTAAGTAGTGAACTATTCTGAAGAAAGAGGAGATCATCCTATCTTACCATCAACATTATCATCTTTAATTTTCTCTTTAATTTCAGTAGTCGAAGCTCCTTTAATGGAGTTTATTGCAATTCCTTTTGTAATATTGCTCACTATGAGTGAGTAGTACTCTTACGAGCTAAGCCAGCTGTAGGGCTGGTGTTGTAAGTCTCCTTATCTTTCTATTTAATGAATGAATGTTGCATTTATAAGGTGTTTAATGAAGTTCTGTAGATTTAAGGTCTTAACAGCCTGTTGCAGTATGCATAATTGTCATGACTATTACTTTTATGTGTGCTTGTTCTTCATACAAACATATATGTCTGATATGACAATTTTACTGATGTCTATCAAGGGTTTCCATGTAAATGGAATGTTACTTCGTGCTTAATCAAGTAGTAAAGCATCCTGAAAGGCCTTTAGGGTGTGAGTAATGCTTAGTAATTTGGGGATATGACCATTTGAACCAAGTTAGCTTAAAGTAGAGACCTTGACATAATTTGCATGCATTCATGAATTAAGAAGGAAGAGAAAAGAGGTTGCAATGCCAGTTCCGTGCTAGGTTTAGCTTGTTCCTTTTAGTTATTGTTATAAATCACCATTTCTCACATTTACTCTTTAGATCTGACTTGCTTAGAATACAACAGTTTAGAGATATTAGATAACCAACCTCAAAAACATGCTAAATGTGTTACTAGTTACTTAAACAGACTGTTCCATAGATCCTTTCAGTTTAGTTTTATTTCAATCCTCGTGGGAATGACACTTGTACTTACCTAAGCTACATAATCGATCTAGTATACTTGCTAGAGTCACTTCTGAGGGTAACAGATTCCCACACCAAAGGGTTCGGCCGAAATAATTAGGGAGGAGGCTAGGATTTTGATTTTCTGATCCAAAATAGTGAATTAACAATTCACTTAAATAGTGTACTCCAATTAACTTTCAGTTAATTATTAATTTGACCCCTAACTAATTTATTTATCAATTAAACGCACAAGTATTAGATTGATTCAATTAACATCAATTAGGTTAAATTACAATTACACTTTAACCCGTAAACAATTAACCGCTTAATTAATTAACCCGATTAATTATTTTACCTTTTCCAAATTCAATTAACTTGTTACATAACAAATAATTAATACGTTCCTCAAATAATCAATTCATCAACTGATCATTTCATCTTGGAGTTAATTAATGCAATTCATGTATCAATTCATCTTTCTCGATTACCGTGTTGCACGATCCTTATGGTCTGAAATCAATAAGCTGTGAATTAGGAATTCATTAATAGACAAAGGTTCCTAGTAAAACATGTCTGTCACTTATTGATTAGAGATGAATGCTATCCATATCAGTCAGAAAACCATGTATGATGCTCTGCTTATCTCTTACCATAACTTATTGCTAGATTAATTTCTTGATCTTTGAGTCTAATTGACAAACAAACAAACAAGTAACCTGCTTGTATCAGTACAGCCGTACATTTCTCAGATAATACTAATACTCATCAAGTGGCCTGTGATATCAAGTCACTTAAACAGTGAGTGGTAATTCCATCACTTCTACTATCCGCATCAATAAGTTCAGAGATTGAACCAGTGTATCCATATTTGGCATCTTATTACAGACCTGTTAGAAATACACCAAATTCAATCTGATTCCTTATTAACTGCTACATTGAAATCAGGTCAGGAGATAAAGAGCGATCTACATTGTTAGAATGCTTAATGACACTACCACCATGTGTTTTCTAAAGTGGATGGACCAAGTCTCGTGTAACACACACGCTTCTATATCCATATTCATATACACTACCCAACCTACAAAGTGTCATATAAATTCTGGATATAAAAGTTTATTCCATAATTATTCCCATGACTATGACTGGCCTCTGGTATACTTTATGATATACAATCAATGGATACTTCAAATAGTTACTATAGTACAAGATATATAACATAAATGAATTAATGCCTTTATTTCATAAAACACCAATAACATAGTATTAAATACAATGTCATAAAACAATGCTTAGGAACTAGCGCACACCAACAGACCACCCCGTCCAACAATATTCCTTCGGAAGGTTTGGTTGATGCTCATTTGCAAATGGACCTTGGTAATTCTTTAGATATTTCACTACAATAAATTAGGTATTTTATTACGCACAAGAATTGGAATAATTATTCCTTACCTCAATTAAGAAATAATTATCCATCCACTTTTGAAATAGCTATACCGTCGAATAATTATTACGTGTTTGAAAAATCCAACCAAACATAGGAAATGAATAGGAATAGGCAAGGAATAGCTATTATATTCCATGATATTCCTTGTCTATTCCGCGAACCAAACGGCACCTAAGTATTTTATCATTTTATTCTACATATTGTCATATATATTAATATTTCAGTGACATTTTTCATTTTTTGTCATCTAAATATATTGTTAATGTGACAATTTTTAATAGAAAATTGAAATGACAGAAGTTGGGTGACACTCATTTGTTATCACTTAGCTCTATTATTGTGATGAAAACAAATATGTAAATGACAAAATTCAGCTTCCGTCACCAAAAAAGATACTTAATACTGCTGACTCAAGATCTTCTGAACTCTATCTCTCTATTCTATTGCTTGTTATATTTGTTTCTGTATTGTGCAACATAGTCTAAGTACTAAAACAGATTGTCTCTCAACCTCTGTCTTTGTTCAGAAGACAAACCTTCTAGAAGATTTGTCAACCAGAACTTTTGTTGCTGAAAAACAAAATCTGTCTTCAAGCATAATTTCTCTCAGAAGCGCTTCTCTGAGGCTACCTTCTGAACAGAAGAAATTTGATTTCTGTACCAAGAGTATGTACAAGGATACGGTCGGGAAACGTCCTTAATACCTTATATTGGTTAGTTGCATGACTAAAACCCAAAGCACAATCAACAACCCAGGCATTTTATGACGTGTTTTAACAGTCCTAACTTTTGGAAGTTTAATAAACTCGCCTGTAACCGGATTGCAAACTATAACATGTACATTACTGGAATAACCTGCCAGACAAAGCAACCCGTTGCTGGAATTAGCTATCTCGTACTTGTGCTTCTTCGTATTGAGCTTGCGGTTCTTAACCTTGACCTCAACCTCTTCTTTATCAAGTAACATTTGGATATTACGTAGCGGGAGTTTCAGTTTGGAGTCAAGTTTTACCCTAATCGGTGAGGTATCATCGTAACACATATCGTCAAGATCATTATCCTCTGACTGAACAAGATAAGGGATTCTTGACAGTAACTTATTACGCTTGGTTCGAAGAAGATGATAAACCTGAGCTTGACCGAAATGCAGGGTTGCAAAATGAGGGTCCGAAATAAGATCATACCATGCTTTGCACACACATCCTATCTTTGAAAAATGAGGATCCTATTCAGAAGTTCATGTCTCCACAAATCCTATCTTTTCAGACTCCACTACAACATCCACTACTCCCTCTCTAAATACTTCATCCACCTTCTCTTTTCCCTCTACCACTTCATCTTTTACCATTCCTTCTACCCAAACAACTTCTGCTCCTTCTTTCACTACTTCCATTCCTCCTCCTTCAACTTCTAGACATGCACCTCTTATGTCTGATCCTTTAACCTCTTCCATTCCCACTTCATCTTTTGTTGGTGTTGCATCAAACTATGACTTTCTCAGAAATTTGATGAATCAGAATGAGAATGAAACCTATTTTGGAGGTAGAGGATTCATTGGGAGAAATCCCAATCTCTCAGGAGCTGGTGCTACTCCTTCTGTTGAGGAGTTGAGAAGAATGAGTCAGGGTGGCTCTGATGATTAGTTTAGTAGGTTTGCTTCTATGGGTCAGAGGTATCATGTTGCTGATATGGTTGTCCAAGCTGTTGTGATGCAAGAACTCCAGCAAGTGAAAGCTTAGAACTTGCAACTCATGTCAATGCTGCAAATACAAGATCCCTCTGTTGGCCCTAACAAGAACAGAATCACCTAGAGGGGGGGGTGAATAGGTGTCTAAGTCCTAAACTGAAAATTTCTAAGTTTTTTTGAGAAACTTATTTTTCAGAGTCAAATTTCCTCAGAGTCAGAGGCTAGCTTAAGAAAGCAGCTTCTGAGGGAAATTCTGCCTAAACACAGATAGACTGTTTTCAACAACAGAAGTTCAGAGTTAACAGACTTCTGGACAGTCTTCTGAACAAAGACAATGATATAAAGAGTAAATCTGTTTCAGCACTAAATATAAGCAAGTACACAGAAGCTAGTAAACAAGGATAAGAGGGAGAAAGAAGTTCAGGAGATCCTGATGAACAATTCGATTTATCCAAGTTCGCCACAGAAGTCCTGTGACTACGTCTTGTCCCCTGAGGTCGCAGCCACCAGAGATTTTAAATCTACTATTCAAAACTTTTATGGCAAGTTCAGAAGCTCCTTTACATCAACAGAACATAAGCTAATTTCTCACTTAGTTCTGACTAGCCTAAAGAGAGTTAAAGGATTTCCACCAGAACAACAACACTCTGTTTTCTGGATTTCTCACCCAACTCTAATCTCAACTAGATTTCTCTCTAAATCTAACTGAATATCACAAACGATATCAGTTTACAAGATTCCTATTATGAACTTGTTTTTCTTCACTCTCTCACTTTAACTAACGATATGCTAAGAAAAATTGAGAATGGAAAAATTGCTCTGTTTTCTTGAATAGAACAATGCATTGAGATTTTGCTCGATTATCACGCGTAGATGATGCAGTGGAGCTTGGATACTATTTATAGTGAATGAGGATGACCGTTGGTGAATTTGAATCTTCAAAAGAGATGACATCACTTGTTGTAGCCGTTAATCTGTCAAGTCTTCAAACGGTCTTCAAACACTTTGATTCCGTTAACCTTGTTCTTTAACTAAATCCGGTAAGTGATTTGAAGTTGAAGTAGAGGTTGACTGGAAACATTCTTCAATTGGATCAACAAGGGGTAGACAAGGGAATTCTGGTTTTGTTTTGAGTAGACAAGTGCGCTCCTTCAAAACAGCTTTTTGAACTTTTGGCGCCTTGCATTAAATGCAATTGTCAGAGCAATAAATGCTAAACAGAACCCATGACTTAGCTTCTGAAAGCTAATTCCTTTAGTCTAAGCTTCTGATTGAATTGGGAGAAAATATCTTCCGATTGCAATGGACCTCTGAAGAGAGCTTTAACAGACTTTGATAACTTCAGAGCGGAGCATCCAACTTCTGAACATTTAAAAACTGTCGTCAGCTTTCTCGATTCTTCTGAGTCTTTCAGGCAATCCAGAGAATCTTCATTCAGCACCTGCTGAGTAACTTACACACAGACTTAAAAAAAATGTTAGTCAACATTAAAGCGTATGTAAGGAATACTCAAATTTCATCTTCTGAAACGTTTGGACATAATCAAAACACTTAGGATTCATCACCCTCTGTGTATATTCGCAACCTCTCTACACTTCATCTTGCTACTTATGATGAATTATTCAAGTTGAGACAGCTGGCTCTAACTTTGCCCACATTAGAGAACATTGCTCTTGCTTCCACCAAAAATGTCAACAACACTCTAGAGATTCTGACAGAAGAAGTCAAGGAAGCAAATGAGACTTTTGAAGCTCAGGGTAATGTTATTCATGCGAATATTGATGACCTGCAAAGCATTGCTAATCAAATTTTGAGAGAAGTGTAATCTTCTGCTCAAGGTGCATCGTCTTCTGGAGCTTCTCGCATTGTTTATGACATCACTCCTGATCTCAATAACATATTGCAGAGCATTGAGGACACTCTGACTGCTCAGAACTCTCAGATTGGAGAACTTACTGAATTCTTGAAGTTTGTACACAATCAGGCTAAGGATCAAGAGAAGATTCTTAATAATTTCTATAGGTTTGTCTGTGGGCAGACTTATCTTCAAAATGAACACTTGACCACTAATGTGTATGCCAACAACCAACTCATTAAGATTCTTCTTGACGATGTTCATAGAGAGCGCCCTTTGTATGGTTCTGCCTATGATAGAATGGTCTCCATTGATGCTGATTTCAGAAGAAGAATGGATATTATCAATTCTGTCAGACCTAATCCACATCAGTACAATGCTGCTCTTGCTCAACAGCAAAAGCTTAAAGATAAAGGTGTTTTGGGTCAGGTTTCTGAACAAACGGGGGAGAAGTCTGCTCAGCAGAGTGGTTCTAAAGCTCATGAGAAGAGACAAAATGAGAATGTTGGTTCTGGTGCAAATCCTCCTCAGAAGAAAGCCAAGAGATAATCATCTTAGGAAATAGAACTTAGGCTTCATAGTTATATGTTCTGGGTTGGGTAGCATGTCTTAGGACTTATGTTATCTTTTACCTTCTTTGATGTTTTGCCCTTATGTGTTTGTTCTGATGGTTTATAAACTAGTTCTTACATTTTATCACATCTTGTCTCTCATCATTATATCTGCATTCTTATAAATATTACTGTTTATGTTTTAACTGTTTTTGCTCTGAATTTATCCCACTAAATCTAACAACTTGATCTTAAGCCTTTTCTTAAGTTAACACAGATTGTTGGAGTTCACCATTTATACTAAAATGGGGGAGTTAAAATCTTGCAGAGGCACTTAAAAACATAACAATCAGGAAGTTACTTTCTAAACTCTGTGTTTATTTTAGTAACTCTACCTTATGAACCACGGTTTGTCCATAACCAAAATGGGGGAGAATGATGAACCCTAAGTGTTTTGATTATGCCCAAACGTTTCAGAAGATGTACTTAGATTTTTACTTATATACTTTTCAATGTTGACTAATAATTTTTGTTAAGTATTGTATAAGTTTCTCAGCAGGTGCTGAATGAAGAAACTCTGGATTGCCTAGAAGACTCAGAATAGAAGAATAGCTGAAGACAGAAGATAAAGCTCAAAAGCTGGATGCTCCACTCTAAAGACCTTCTGAAGACTGTTAAAGCTCGCCTAAGAAGTTTAGAAGCAACCAGAAGAAATTCCATTTGATCAGAAGCTTGGACAAAAGGAATAAGGAACTCAGAAGCGCTAGTCGCGAGTCTTACTAAGCATTTAATGCTCTGACTTTTGCATTTAATGCAAGGCGCCAAAAGTTCAAAAAGCTGTTTTGATGGAGCACCCATGTCTGCTACAAACAAAACCAGCATTTCCTTGTCTACCCTTTGTTGATCCAAATGAAGCATGTTTCCAGTCAACCTTTCTTTGATTTCAAATCACTTACCGGATTAAGTTAAAGAACAAGGTTAACGGAATCAAAGTGTTTGAAGACCGTTTGAAGAAATGACAGATTAACGGCTACAACAAACTAATGTCATCAATTGAAGATTCAAATTCAAACAATGGTCATCTACAAAGCACTATAAATAGTAGTCAAGCTCCATTGCATCTATACACGCGATTATCGAGCTAAAATCTTAATGCACTGTTTTAACAAGCAAAACAGAGCAACTCATTTTCCATTCTCAATCTTTCTTAGTTTAGACTTTGTAATAGTGAGAGAGTGAAGAAAACACAAGTTCATAATAGGAATCTTGTAAACTGATATCGTTCGTGATATTCAGTTAGATTTTGAGAGAAATCTAGTTAAGGTTTGAGTTGGGTGAGAATTCTAGAAAACAGAGTTGTTGTTGTTCTGGTGGAAATCCTTTAACTCATTCTAGGCTAGTTAGAACTAAGTGAAAAATTAGCTTAAGTTCTGTTGATGTAAAGGAGCTTCTGAACTTGCCATAAAAGTTCTGAATAGTGGATTTAAAATCTCTGGTGACTGCGATCACAGAGGACATGACGTAGTCACAGAACTTCTGTGGTGAACCTGGATAAATCGAACTGTTCATCAGGACCTCCTGAATCTCTTTCTCCCTTTTTTATACTTGTTATTTTGCTTCTGTGTACTTGCTAGTGTTTAGTGCTGAAACAGATTTACTCTTTATATCATTGTCTTGTTCAGAAGACTGTCCAGAAGATCTCTAACTCAGAGCTTTTGTTGCTGAAAGCACTCAAACTGCGAGAAGGCAGAATTTCTCTCATAGGCTACTTCTCTAAGCTTGCCTCTGACTTTGAAAAATTAAGTTTCTCTAAAAACTTAAAACAATCAGTTTTCAATTTAGACACCTATTCACCCCCCCTATAGGTGATTCTGATCTTGTTAAGGTCAACAATTTTCTCTCACCTATCTTCCACCCTAACTTTCTCTCATCCTCCTTCTTCTGGAGTCATTAATGATTCATTAATCTTTGACTTTTAGTTTTGACAATAACGTAATTTCTTTAAACATGTTAACAGTTCAGAAACTTATTTGCAAATAGTGCAATCCACCTACTCATTATACAATTTTAAACTACATCACTTTGTTTGCAAATAACTCAAACACAAAGTCATGTTTTTAAAAAAAAAGTTTTACCCTAAGACAAATTGATGAATTTATGCATCTCTTGTTTTGTCCTCAACATTGTGTGGGAGGACTACAAGATTCACAGTAATATTTTATAACGTGAAAGAGAATACTATAGGCTAATGGGCTTGGAGATAATGGAAGAGGGATTGAGCCGATGTGGCTCTCCTCTTGTTTGAATAGTAGGCCTTCTGCCCAAAAGCCCATTCCATATCATTCTATATGGATGATTTGCATGCTTTCTCTATATACATATGTTTATTCAATTATTTATTTTTTCACTATTTATTTTTATTATTATGAAACATTCATTTATGTTTTACCTTAGAAGTTAGAACTAGAAAGAGAGTATTTTCATTTAGCTTTACATAGTTTTTCAGGTATTTATGATATTGCGTAATATCATAAATGTTACAAGGCCTCTTAACAGTTACTTTACATGACAGAATCAAAATCGCAAAGCTTTTTCAAATAAATACATTGATGGTTTCAAAATTGAGACTATTCATGTGAAGATTTTAAATATATATGGTATCACATGAAAACGTTTCAAGTAGAGATATATTTATAAAACAAATTAAGCATTTAGGATAGTTTAGAAACTTAAGTTTCATTTTTGTTTTTCATAAGATAGGAGTATGAACAAAGCCAAAATATATTTTTATCCTTCTACTTCCCCCAAGGTTCGAACCTGAAACGTCTAGCTATAAACAATAGTTAATTACTATCAAGCCATTCCATGTGCAGACACCAAACATAAATCGTTTCTCATGATGACATTAAAATTCAGACGTGGTTAGGTGGACACTTTCAATATGTATGGAATGACGTGTAGACGTTTTAAGTATAAATATAAGGAAATTAAGCATTTAATTAGTATATTATTATATAAAAATGTGTTTTCACGAGTCAACCATTGTAAGTTGTAACCGTAGCTTCACATGGTAGAAATTTGCAGACTTGTAACCGTAACTCTAAATATGGATAGTTTTCTATGGGTATCCAAAATTCCAGACCTTTCATGAGCTGGCTTTGTATGTATATGGTATGGTATCAAAAAACTTCAGTCATTTCACGTGAATACTTTGAATTATGGTTATACGTTTCTAGTAGAGTGAGATAAAATAATAATATTTTAGGCATTTAGGATTGCATAAGAGTTTGTGCTTCATTGTCCGGCTACTATATATATGATGGTGAGAAACTTAGGTATACATATTCACCCGTAGTTAGCAAAAGAAATTGCTAGAAAGAAAAGTAGTGATAGGAAATTAATTGATGTTTTACAATTGTAGTGTATGCTTAGTTATTTTAAGAATCATTGTTTTGTTCATGGAGCCAGAATTTTCCAATCAAAACTGTTCTCGAAGCCAAATTTACCATTGCCAAGTTTGTTCCAAGTGTTCCTTCGACCAGTTCTTCTATGAACTGGAATCAATGAAGCCACTCTTTATGGAACATATGAAGATTCGTCACCACTTCAATCACACCAACAAATCCAAATACTGAGGTAAGAATTAATTATATATGAAATGTGTTTTTGTTGGTGCGAATAGTCTAACCGTAGTTTCATGTGATTGAATCAAAATTAAATCATTTTACTTGAAGATTTTAGATTTATATAGCATCGCGTGGAGACGTTTCAAGTAGATATGTCTAAAAAAATTACGCATATAGGATGATTTTATGAAAGTTGAAGTTTCATTATCTAGGTAGTATATAGGAAAATGTAATTAACGATTTATATTTTTATGTGAGGTAAAAAACAATTTATGTTAGCTTATATTTTTTCGGTTCTTTTTCAGGTTGCAATGGTGGTGCTGAATCTGATATTAGTTCAGTTTCAGGTGTTCCGTGGCCTTTGATGGACACATTGGATCCATCCCCAGCCTTGAAATGAATCCTGAGGTTTCTACCTCGTGGTTTTATGCACATCGAATCCATATACAACCTTGAAATTATCTGGCGTTTTGCTTAATTATGTTCATAGAGGATCTAAGTTGCGTGGTTGATGAAACTGATGGTGAACTTAGTGTAACAACCACATTCCGTAACTTCCTTGGAGTTCGTAATGTAATCGAAGAATCTCGGTACGCCTGATCCTGTTAATTATCATCTTTTCAAAGCAGACTTTATAAATCAGATGCTCGAGGGGATTGTGATAGATCTGGAAAAATCACATTATCGCCCATTGTTTAGAACATTGTGTCTTGTAAACTATTACATGGAAAGTTATTATTAGACATTAACTATGAGCTGAATCTTTTAAGTTTAATTTGTTCCTTTAAATTGTATCAAGCCTCTTAGATCAAGTAATTGAGGATTTGAAATCTTTTCATCTCCAATTTATTAAGAAAAATTTAGTCAAAATTTAGCAATATTTATTTGTAGATTATACACGTTTGAAGTTCAAGGGGTGAGTTACATGGATTACAAACATATACAAGGTACTGTCATTAATTATATACTTACCATCCTCTGGAAGGTTGATAAACTCGCTGATAACAAGATTAGAAACAATAGGAGAACGTAGTTGTCATGAGCTGTATTCGATAAGCAAAGCAAGCCATTGCATGTCGATATAGATCCAACATAGCGAATAAAAGCAACTCGTACATGAAAAACTACAAACTATAAAATAAAACATCAACTTAATACTACAATTAATGTTTTCAGATGACATGAAAACGTGATTTGAACGTATCAACTAAAATTACAGCCGTTAAATAACATAAAAATTAGATAGTTTAGCAGATGCTATGTTGCAGCCTACAATGTCCATGTTTACTTTTCCTATCTTCAGGATCAAAATCTAGAGTCTCAATTTTCAGAGTGAGTTTGGTGTTTGGAGTTTCGTTCACAGAAAAAATATTACATTTTGATGAAAATAATTATAATATTTGTTATGAAGGAGAGATGTCATACATACCATGCTTTAAAAAAGGTTAATTGATTGAGCTAATTAAATTAACAATTAAAAAAGTATATGCAAGACCCCAATAAAAAATTGATATCCACGTTCTTATCATGTTGTAGTTTAGAATATTCATTCATGTGTAAAAGAGATTTAAATAATTTAATATTGTGATAAATTAATACTAATTAAATATTAATATTACGAATCAAATCCCTGAAAATCTATTGTAATTTTTTAAGTAATAATAATGATAATAATAACAATTATAATAATAGTTTAAAGATTTTTGTCTAATTTAAGTAAGATATCACAAATAATTGAAGAATTATATATCATGCATCTAGTATATATGGGATGTTTTAATATATTTACAAAATTGTAACTATAATTTTGAATGATAAATCAAATTTATAAAGGTTTTATATGAAGATATAAAAAAATTGAATATATCATGCATCTAATATATATGGTAATATGGTAATATATTTATAAAAACTGTAACCGTAGCTTTGAATGATAAATCAAAATTAGAAAGGTTTTACATAAAGATATTAAAATTCACGCGTTTCATATGAAGACTTTGAATATATATGGTATATAATGTGACAAGTTGCAAGTAGAATTATAAAATAGTAATAAGTAACAATTCAAATATTTACCAAATTTTAAAAGATTTAAAATATCATCATTCTACTATTTATATGATTGTGAGAAGTTTAGCTAAACAAATCCCTCATACTTAGCAAAAGGAATTACTAAAAAAATTAGTAGTAGGAATGCTTGTATTGTTGTGTATGTTTAGTTATTTTGTGAAGCATTGTTTGGTTCTTGGAGCTAGAATTTTTCAATCAACATTGATCTCTAATCGAGAGTCAGAATGTATATATTCTGACGCATTTTAGATGTTTACCACATGAGGCGACTTTTCGAAACAAAGGTATCATTGAAGCTTTGGAGTTGGCCAGTCCTCCAACAATTCTAATGATGCCTGAGGCATTATTGGAACTCCTTATAAAAAAATATTATGTGTAACAAGGAGTATTCAATAGGACATACGGTAGCGTCTATTGGGCATGTGAACATAGGTGAATATGACGATTCATCTATATTTAGAATGGTGTCACGTGTATAAAATAATTGGATATGAGTGAATTTAATTGATGATGTTTCGTATTATACGTGATGAGAGTATGTTCCTTAATTAGTTTAATTATCAACTATTATCGAGAAGGAAATCAAGTAGCGGATGCTTTAGCTAACTATGGAAGATCTTCTTCAACTTTGGAGCGTTTGCCTACATTTCCAAATTTTTGCACTGCTTTATTTTCTGATAATTTCAGTGGTCGGGACATGTATTGGTTTACTTAGATTCTCGTCCGTTATTTTTTGTATCTTTGATTATTCTCTTAATATATTAGGGTCCTAGTTTGGTTTGTGAGTCCGAGGGTGCCTGCCTAGCTGGGATGTTCGGCTCACTCTCCCCTTGTTCTTTGCTCTTTAATTAAAAAAACTATTATAAAATCTATATTGTTGTATTCCTTCTTTAAAATGTTTATTCGATTTAGTTTCTTTTTCCTTTTGCATTAATTGTAATTTAAGTATTGTACAATTTGAGGACGAAGTTTTGGACAATGAGATTACAGTCAAACAGAATAACCACAACATCGGTGTTCACAATATTGTGTTTTGTTGAGAATGTTGTAAAGAAAGCTATTATTGGAGTTTAAATTTTATTGTGTATGTTTCTTTTGTCTTTACTTTGAAGTTCCATTGCAGTGCAAACCTAAAGTCTTGATATATAACAGAAAAACTTGTTGACATTTGATGAGTGCTTAAAATGACATGAATATATGCTTCTTTTGTGCTTTAAATCATGATTTACTTAATTTTTAGGGAGTCTTGTAATCAGTTTTTAGGGAGTCTTTTATCAACGTTTATTTCTGTAATTACGTTTATTCGGTTAAGGGATTAATCAGATGCGATTTTTACTTTCTATTCTGAGATTTTTGAGACTCTTATTATTTACAAGTTGTTTGCATGTTTATTGATCTTTAAAATGAGAATCTTCATTGTAAGTCTAGGTAAGAATTCGACTGACTTTTCTCTTTTCGTTCGATGGAAAACGTTAGGAAATAGGATCTGTAAGCATCTGAATAGAGTGAAAGGCTGGCGGAGAAGTTAGCACGGGTAAGTAAGTTAGGGGCGAATAAGCTAGCTAGGGAGTCTTAAAGGGTTACCCACCAGCAGTCTCCGTTTTTGATCTGAAAGGAATTGCCCAGACTAGTAAAGCCAAACCATCAGTCGTTCTTACAACAATTAAGCCTATGAGTATGCAATTGGGTTTAACTCGGAGTCGCTAAGAATTCGATTAACTTAAACTAGGTCTTTTTAGATTTTAATGTTGTTGATGGATTAAATTCGAGCCGCTAAGGATGGATTGTTTATCGATTAGGGGTTAGTCTTTAGGAATACTTGGATTAACTATACAAGTAAGGAATTCGATCGAGAATGAATAAGGAACGATTATAACCAGTTCAATTTGTACTAATTAGGAGTCTCACTGTCAATGATCGATAGGAATTAATCGCTCTGCCTGCGAAATCTCTCTTAGCTGAAGTTTTAAGTCTTTTTATGTTTTGATCTATTTTAACTTGTTGAAATTGATTTTTTTTTTACAGCCAATCTTCAAATCCCCCCATTAACTTTACTTGCTTTATTGTTATTAGTTTAATTAATTCAGTGTTAATCTCTTGGGTTCGACTTTGCTTAGCCTGTTTATAGTTATTTGTTCCAGATAAGTTAGAAATTTATATTTGGTGGTTCTAACACCCATCAACATTTCATGTGAAGCCATTGAATATAATATGGTATCTCCTGGAGATATGTTTCTAATACGGATACAAAAACAATAAGCATTACCATCGACATGTACTAAATACGTAACAATATCTAGAATGATGGTAAATTGGGATTGAAAATTTTGTCTGCGAAAATGAAAGTAAAACAAATAATCTAAAGTATAGTATTCATATGGATTTAAAAATTTCAATAATTGATAGTTACTTATAATGGTAAAATAATAATAATATAAGACATGTACCAAATGCTAATTTAAAAATACTACATAAACGATACGTTGCACGAGAGAAAAATTAGTATTTCTCTAAATCTTTTGAAACCCTACTACACTTCCTACCCTTAGTCACCCTCCACTTTTTTTCATTCCTGAAAATATCTTATTTTTCCTTTAGCCACCCCCCACTTTTTCGCATTCTTGAAAATATCTTATTTTCCAACAAAATAATTCTCTTACTAAATAAGGGTATTCATTGGTCGGTCAGTCTGAAAACCGAACCGAACCGAATAGCTCCTTAAATGAGCACCGAACTGAACCGAGTAATATTGTCAAACTGAACCGAATAAACCGAAATAATTCAGTCTATTCGGTTCGGTTTCCGATATAACCGAATTAATGTTGGGTTTTATTTCATATCATACAATTATAATATATTTTTATGAAATAATTGAAATTTTTTTCGATTGAAAACAACAAATTGAAAATATTAGTCAATATATGTTAATACATATACTAATGACATAATTTAGCACAAAAAATATTTTATATTCAAATAAATTATATTCGAAACTAGATAACATCTAAATGTATCTAATATAGTCACATAATTAGACGATTGATTTATAATTTGAAGCTATTAAACCTCATCTACATATATAAAAATTAAAATAAAATTAATATAAACTTATATTCGGTCTATTCGGTTATTTAGTACTAAAAACGAATCAACCAATATTACCGATATATTTTGAAAACTAAAACCAAAACCGAACCGAAATAAGGGGGAAAAAGAAAAACTGTTTGAAAAGTCTACTAATATTTAAGGAACTGATCAATTCATTTCCTCTTTTCCCTCAATTCCCGTACGTACTTATGAAACACTTAAAAAAAAAATTATACTCTCCTAAAGTCTCAAAAGAAGCATGGGTTCTTGACAAAAGCGGAAAAATTTCAACCTATAATATATCTTATCTTTACCTTCTTTTGGAAACAAAGGTATTAATGAATAAAAGGATTAATTGCTAATTGAATTACTACATCCATTTTCACCCATCTAGTTGACAATATTACATTAACCTTACATATACTTTCATTTCAAGCACGGGAAGAAATCTGGTTAGCTACATCATTTAGACAGAATTAAGCATAACTGTTATTAAGAGCAATAACTCTAAAACATGTGGATCATTGTTCATTTCCTCTGAGAATCTAGATCATTATCTCGAAAAAGGAACAGAATAATGGATGACCCTGGCCCTGGAATTATCTTCCACTTTTTTCCAACTTGGTTTCACGATGTTCTTCTCTCCTCCGCTTAGTTTCGCAGGACCTGATTGCAGTATGCCATCTGCTTCAGATAAACCAATGCCATTTGAAGTTCCAACCCCGTCTTTCTGAACCTCTATTCTTTCCTCCCGATTGAAATGCAGTTCACATTCCCCTATCTTCTCAGAAGCTTCGTTGCCACGGATGTCGTTTCTTGGTAGCTCTATTACATTACTTAAATTTTCATGTATCAAGTTGGGCATCTTCGTAGGCCTCAACATATCACTTCTTATGGCTGCAGCAGGCCTCTTCTTCATTTTCTGGCAGTTATCAACACCAAACTTCATTCTATCTGCAACCTTGATTCTGTTCCCGTTACTCATCATGATCATGGAAGAATTAGAATCCATTTCATGACTGAATGGAAAGGTTGGAGGCTGGACAAAGAACGACGAGCCTAGCGAACTAGCCACGTGCGAGTCTTGAAATGTATGACTGTGATGCTGTGAAAGTACAGACGGACGATTAAGAGTAGCCAGAAAATCAGTTCCTGCTGTAGCAAAGGGATGATGTTTTCCACCCACATCAGCAAGAGAAAAAGGCACTGACGATGCTTTGCCTTGTATTTTTGCATCTACCAGCCATGGAGGCAGGTTTTCGTATGCGCTTGGGAAAGATGATGAAGAGACATGTCCACAACAGTTCGGGTGCAAGAAGGAAAGGTCAATAGGTAGCCCTCTTCCACTCACCAGATTCTGTTGGCAAGTTATTTCAGCAGGACTCCATTTCATACTTGGATGGAGACCTCGAATTTCCGCGCTAGGAATGAAGGATTCCTGCAAGTTAGCCTTTCTTTGTAACTTCCCAAGTGGATTGCACGTAGAAAGAGGCGACTGATAACCAGCATTTCTGTCCATAGTAAGGCCTGTTTTCTGCATTGCAGCATTCGTTTTCCAATCAAAGTATGGATGAGATGATCTAGGTTCTTGAACTTTAATCTGGAAATTGTTCGGCAATGCTTGATTTCTTTCAATATCCAGAGGAGGTAACATATCCATTGATCTCTCTACTGGTCGGCAAACTATTCCATCATGCTGAATAGGTATATCTGGTAAGGCACCATCCCAAGCATTAGTTATAGGATAATTCCCTGGCATGATTTCCTTGCCAATCCAAAACTTTCCACCCTCAAAACCTAGTTCTTCTGCATCGCTTCTACCAATCGCTACATCTTTACCCATCAATCTCATCGTGGGTGCTGCAGTTTTCAGCGAGATATTTTCTAAACTTCCATTTAGATGAGTCATATGAACTCCTTCACAGTTAGGAATTTGATCATACTGTTGCCTCAACTGATTGAAAGAGATGCTCGTCAAATTCGAGTTTGAATCCAATGGATAGGAACTAGGACTGCTTCCTCCTGGAGAATTTGGCAAATGGCCATCCACTATTCCAATATCTGAGAACTCACTAACACCAAATCTTGCTGGTAAGTGCATATTATGGTTCTTATGCATGGTCCGCAAATTTGATTTTCTTTTTGGAACATCACGCCAGGTGGGATGTTTTTCAGGGACAAAATCAGCCAAACTTCTGGGAAACGAAGAATTACATGAACTTTTCATTGTTGACATTTCAAGTTGGTCTGCAGCAACCCTACCACCTGAACTCCACCGGACTAATTCACCATGTGAATTGAGAGGCAACCCATAAAATCCCCCATCCGTACACTTTTCACTGAAACCACCTACTCCTTGCATCAACTCAGGAGCCATCATTGGAGATACAAGACAATATGGTTGGCGTGGAAATGTCCGTTCGCTAATACTTTTGATGGAAGATTCATTCATAAATGAAGAATTCCTCTTGGCACTTCCAATGAGACTAAAATCAGAAGCTGATGATGGCTGAGCAGATGGCCTTGTACTTGGCAATGCACCCCGTGCGGCAAATCCACATGTCTGATTTTCAAAATGATCAGAGGACTTTCCTCTAGAATTAGAAACCATGGATATCTTAGCACATTGACAATGCGAATTAGGACAGGCTTCATGTACCGTGGGAATAAGTCTTGAAATGCCAGCATCCATGGGATTATTTGAGGCATTCAGACATCCTTGAGCAAAGATAGGCAAGTTGTTTTCATAAATGGTACCTCGATTTGGGGACGATTTGTCTGAAACCTGCTGCTCATTTTCTTGATGCAGCCTCAGAAAATCCAGCATGTCAATAGCATTCAGAGTAGCCGGTAACTGTTTATTGTTAGTCTGCAACTCAGCTCCATTTCGGGAGCTTAGATACGCATCAACACTTTCATAAATAGCAGCATCGACTGTTTCTTCATCACTTTCTTCAGAGTTGTACTGCTCCGACTGAGAAGCAAGGCGATTTAAATATTTGCTAAAAACAATTTCTTCAGATGAGTTACAGTTTGTCGTCCTTCGATCAGGTATGTCATCTTCACTTGAGAACCTGACATGCTTGTCAAAATATGGAAGTTCACAACGAATTGCTTGACTAATACCTGGCGTGTCAACAGTTTCTGAATCCATTGGAGGGATGAGTTTTTTCTTGTGCTTGAGAATACCACGGACAGGAGCAACTGCTTTCTGTTGCTTCACTACACATTTTGATTCTTTAGCTCCACGCTGTTTTCTTGTACAGTGTTTTAGTCTTGATTTATTTCTGTAGATAGAAAATCCATCGATGCTGTTTCCAACAATCCCTTTATTGCAAGATGGAGCATTATCATGAATAGAACAATCTACTAGAGTTGATGGCTTAAACTTGCAAACATTACCCTGAAAAAGCAATTGATTATTTAAGTTTACGAGCATTAACATGAAACAAGAAAGTCATTGCACAATCAGAATAGATTCTCATATATACCTCAAAAAGAACAAGAAAAATGGTTTATGGTTTGGACTTCATATAGTATATGTTTCATCCCATATTCATCGAAAAGTAACACTCAAGCTTGAATATGTATTCCATTGTGTTAAAGCTGGGGAAATCAAAAGAGAAGAAAAGGAATCAAGCAGAACAAGATTTTGGTTGAAAAATCATGGGTGCCTAGAATATGCATGGACAGGTAAAAAAACTTATCAAAGTGAACTACTAACTATATCTTGTAGTTCATCCATCTGTCATGTCATTTTCTAATAAAATTTCTTGGCAACCACTTTGATATATCTAACATTTTGCTTTTTTATTTTTTAAAGAATTCTTTTCTTTATTTCTCTTATGTCTATAATGTTTATTTAGTAAAAAAAATTCCCTAATTTCTAAACATAACATCCCATTTCAATGACACTATCAAATTTTGTTTACTGAAAATTTAGGCATGTTGTGATGAGTACAATGTTCTGAACATAATAAATGTGTTCAGAAAATCAAGAAGCCTGCCAAATATATATGGTTGATTATGTCATAGAACGGTAAATAGTGTATGTAATAATGAAAAAAAACATCATAACAATCACTCATGCTGCTTCCTAAACTTGTGTTTAATTAGATCCTATAAACATGCCTTGAGAGAATCCATACCAGTGCGAGTAGTTCATCAATTGGTATACATTCTCAAGCTCAGAAAAAAAGACCATTACTGAATTTCCATGTAATCCTAGACAATTATTACAATAATGTTATGATTTTACTTCAATACATGTGATCACTGTTAATATTTTCTACATATGCGGTGTTCTTGTACAACATCTAATAAAAGAATTCTAGGCTCACGTATTTAGAACATTTTACTTGACAATCTAATACTAAAATCATCATAAATATGTTAACCAACCACAACTGGAATAAATAAATAACATTCCAAAGACACATATTTTCGGAATAATCTAGATAAGTATCCAAATAAAAGGGATTGAAAGATCCATACACATTCAAGACTTAACATCAGATATATATATATATATATATATATATATATATATATATATATATATATATATATATATATAACAAGAAACAACGACAGGATATATCGGAGATGCTATCTATGTTGCATGGGCACTGAACGGATTATTTCTAAAACTTATACAGATACGGACACCAAATGCGAAGAGTGTACATGCAATATAGAGAGATATCCTTAAAATAGTCACTGAATATAACTTGCTGCATGTAACTTGAAGCTCTAACATATTTATATATAGTAACCTCATTTCGCCTGTGTAAATATGAAGATATATCCAGCAAAGAAACTCCCATGCAAGTAATTAATATGAGATGTCTTGCTTATTTAGAAAATGGTCACAAGAAATAATGAATACACATAGAAGGAAGGATGATGACATAAAATTAAGCAATGAAATATAGTTGAACATAATAAACGTTATATGGTAGCAATTTCTGGGTTGTTTTTTATTTAATTTTATGGAGATGATAGCGATATGAAATGCTAGGTTGAAGTAGTGTTAGATGGTATAGAGGTGATGATAAGTCTGCTTCTTCAAATAAATGAAGCAGCTTTTGTCAGCAGAAAGTGAAAATGAAAATTTGGAAAACGAATCTTACATACAGTAATTAACCTGATACTAATAATTTTTAATCACAAGTGAAAAAGTATATAGTAGCCTAGCTAATACAGTATTATAGGAGATAGCAGTCAACTATAATGTTGTCTCCTTTCTTTAAAATGGATGGATAGTAAGGGTTTGTGGTCACATAAAATCACAAAACATATAAAGAAATCACATACCTTCTTCTTTGAAATGTTCTTCTTTTTCGCTTTCTTCTTCTTATTCATCATCATCTTTAATTTGTTCTTCTTTCGCTCCATTTTCAACTTGGTAGCTGTTAAGGTCTTATTCTTGGTCTTCTTCTTCTTCTTCTTCTTTTTATGTTCTTCTTCTTCTTCTTCCTCCTCGTAATAATCATCATCAGCAGGCTTCTGAACGAGCGGGGAAACAGCAAAGATCTCAACAATGGATCTTTTCTTGGTCAATTTAGACTTAGATTTAGACTTTTGCATCCTCTTATCTTCTCGACAAGCTTCGACATGAGTGTGAGCTGGTTTATTATCTGTTCCCAATGAATTCTCCACTTGTTGAATGTTGTGAAGCTCATGAGACCACCAACGGAACTTGGTGACGGAGATAGGAGGAAGAAGAGCTTCTACTTGTTGTATTTCAATACCGCCGCTACTAAACGGCCAGCATTTTATGAGATCCACCGCTCTCATTTTGGCCGTGTAGTCTCTGGAAACAAAAGCCACCTTTATTATTATTATTATTATTATTATTATTATTATTATGAAATTGGTACCTCAAATTAAAGAGAAACAAGTATATAAAATATAAACTCACCGAATAGAAAATCCATTAGCTGCAACAGTCATTTTCTTGAAGAAAGAAAGAGAGGAGAAGAAGAAGAAGAAGAGATGAAGAAATAATTGAGAGAAAAAAAGAAAGATGTTTGTTTGTCAGAAGAGAAGAGAAGAGAAGAGAGAGTATTTTATTTAAGTTACTTATTTAATTTAGTATGAGTAGGGGTGTCAAGAGAGAGAGTGTATGGGACAATGTTGTTAAATTATGGTGATGATAGCTCATCCTTTTCTCCCTCAATTTATGACTGACTGTGACTTATGAGACCCCAACACCCACTATATACACTTTTTATTATTGTTTTTTTATTTTTGTTTTACCAAAAAAAAAAGAAACCAACCTTAATATTGAGGCTGACCTTAAGATTAAGTCATAAATCACCATACTTCCGAGATTGTCTCAACTAAATTGGGCTCTATTGTAATAAGGAGAAGTGATTTCATTTTATTAATTTTTCAATGGGTACATTAACTTTGTAGTAATATTACCCACCAAGCAATGGCTTAATGGTTATTACATTTTACTAGGGAGTGTGAGGTCATGGGTTCAAATTCCATGATTGTAGAAAGTGAACTCTCAAACAAAAAAACTTTGTAGTAGTATTATTGAGCGAGTTGTAACAAAAAGAAAAAACAAAAAATATTGAGCAAGTCTCCAATGTTCGATATGGATGAAAAAATCGTTAATGATCTAAAGTGGTGTTGGTTAGCTGCGATTCCGACTATCAAGTCATTTATTAGCGAGGAAAATAATTCATAACATCAATAAACAGGTGAATGGCAATGTTACTCGGAGATCTGCATTTTATAGTACAATCATGTGCTTGACCTAAACTCGTTTTATGGTTTTGGCTTCACAAGTTGCAAGCATTATGACAAATTGCTAGAAAAGTTCGGTCCACATGTTAGGCACGTAGCATGTATCAATTAGCCTCTTATCAAGGCAATTACTCCCTTTTGCGAGGGTGATGAAGGCTTGAGGTGTCTCCTTTAGGTTCCTTCCCTCTCCGTAAGATCTAGTCACGTGTCTTCTGATATTTCTCATAATATCAGATATCCCCTTTTAAGCATTACATTCTTTGAAGGTGTCTGATATAACGAGATGATGAGGTGACGGGTTTTGAAACTATTCGAATTCCCCCTATAATAATTTTGAATATATTAAAATAATTAAAGAGCGTTGATTACAACCGAAAGATGGCGTCATTTCATTGACATAATTTTCTTATGCCACCCATCAAATGGCATTACCTTCAGATAAGGTGACACTTATTTTGAAATTAATTTTAGTGCGACATGGCCTTAATTAAACAACGTTGTAATTATTTATGTCTTTTCACCACTGTTAAATTTTTAAATTTTGAATACTTAAAACAATATAGCTAAGATAAATAATTTTAAAGTCTTAAAGTTTTTACATAATACATTATTTAGTTTTTCTATTTTAAAAAACACATTATGAGGTCCACATCTTTTGTCAAAGTTAAGTTCTTGATCCTTTTTGTCTATTTTTTAGATTCTTTACGTAACATATTTTAACTTTCAAGACATTTATCTACCATACAAAATGATTGTGTGATTGTGTTATGTATTGTCTTCCAATTCATGACGAAACATAATGGTTACACTTACAACTCTGAAAAAATAGAGAGAATGACCAAGGAGTTCATTATGACAAAAATAAGGACATTATAATGTGTTTTTCAAAATAATGAGACTATATAGTATATATTATGGAAACTTAAGGATTTTATGTGTTAGGAATTTTGCTGTAGATGTATGGCAATTACATATCATTGATATGGAAAGAGTACATATATATATATATACAAGTGTAGCATATGTATAATTACAAATATACCACTAACATATTAATCTAACACCCTCCCTCAAGTTGAGCAAGGGTGAACAAATGCTCAAGTTGGACCGTAACAGAAGAAATAGCTCCTTTGTTAACAGTTTTGTTAGGATATCAACAACTTCATCTACGTAGGAACATATTTGACTTGTAACAAGCGTTTGGAGATCATGTCTAGAACAAAAAAGAAGTCCACTTCGATATGTTTACTACGATGATGAAAAATAAGAGGGTGAGATACGTAGCTGAAAGATTGTCACACAAGAGTCAAGGAGGCCGAGATAGCAAAATGTTGAGTTCTTGCATAACTATTTGTAGCCATCCTAATTCTGAAGCACCAGTAGCCAAGGCGTGGTACTCGACCTCAGTGAAAGAACGAGCAACTATTTTTTTAAATGTCCAAGACACTAAACTTCGACTAAGATAAAGAGGAGAACCAGACATAGATATTTGTGTAACCATGTAAAAAGACAGGAGAACAACGATGCATAAAGATTATGTGGGTCCGGGTGTATTGAACATAACAAGAATTCTTTTGACCCCATGCGGGG
Organism: Euphorbia peplus; assembly: GCA_028411795.1. Taxonomy (NCBI): domain Eukaryota; kingdom Viridiplantae; phylum Streptophyta; class Magnoliopsida; order Malpighiales; family Euphorbiaceae; genus Euphorbia; species Euphorbia peplus. The sequence continues at coordinate 20,578,234 of CP110839.1, read as the reverse complement.
CGTGCATAAACTGAGCCAAACAATTCACAAAGGAAGAAATATCTGATATGGTGAATGCAAGATATTGGAGACTGCCAACTTTACCACGACATAGTGTTGGATCATAAAATGGATCAACAAGATTCAGCTAGAATTTTTCCTTGGTTCACATGGGCGTAGAGATGCCTTTGAAAGCTGACATCTTTACCATAAGGAGAACTTTCATCAATATACTTAGTATGATGCAACAATAAACCAGACAAAGTCCAAGTAGCTTCCACTCCAAGAAACTGAATGGCCTCAGGATTGGAGCCCATGATGATGATCGTCAACATAAATGAGACAAAAAAAAATGATATTATGTGCATGACGATAATAGAAGAGAGAGGTGTCAGCTTTGGAGCCTTCAAAACTAAACTTGCATAAGACAACAATGAGACGTTTATGCCATTGTCATGGTGCATGTTTGAGGCCATACAAAGATTTGTTGAGTTTATAATGGGAAACTGAGAACTAACAATCCCATAGGTTGAAACATGTAAACCTCTTCTTCAAGATCACCATAGAGAAAAGCATTGGAAATGTTCAGTTGAATGACACTCCAATCTAGAGAAATCGTAAGGGCAAGCAAAAGTCAAACATTAGCGGCCTTCACTAACGGACTGTAGGACTCAAAGAAATCAATGCCCAAACGTTGACTGTAACCTTTGGCCACAAAACGGCCTTTATACTGTTCAACGGATCTGTCATGATGATGCTTGATACGCCAGAACCAATGACATTTAACCAAGTTAAGCGTTGGATCCCAAGGGATGAGAGTCCAAGTAATATGTTTATGAAGTACATTAAATTCTACTTGCATAGCCCGTTGCAAAAAAGGTGTCTTAAGAGCCTTATACACATTTTTGGGTAGTGTCGGTAAAATGTGAACCAAAGAAAATGGTTGCTTGGGCTTCAGAGATCCATTTTTTAACCATGTAATCATAGTATGAGAATCGCCCGGTTCAGAACTTGGTTTTGCAATTGAACTAGACGGATGTCTTAAATGAGCATGCCATGTAGACAAGGCAACATAATTTATTTGAACTGGAGAAGCAAACGCAGCAGGAAGGTAGTAGAGTCCATCTTTTACTTTGTCCCTTGAGGAGTATGGCATTCATTTCCAAATGCTTATTCAAAAAAGAGTCAGCAAAATATTCAACAAAAATACGATTAGATGTTGTTAAGAACCGAATATACACTAAACTTTGAGACGGAGACGGGATAAACAAAACATCACCAAATTTAATATGTTTCCCATTAATATGACATGTAAAAGACCCAACTGAATGAATAGGGATTTGAGTGCCATTACCAACGGTTACTTGCTCGAGACCTTGATATTCTGAATGAAGCTGCAAATTATCAAGACCAGAGGTGAGATGATGAGATGCACTAGTGTCCATGACCCAGGGTTGAGATTGAGAAGGTGATGCGAAGTTATTCATGGGACGGTTAGGGCTTTGTGTTTCATGGGGATAGCGGGGAGAGGAACATTTATTCGCGAAGTTACCTCGACCTTTGCAGTTATAGAACAGAACATTAGTAGTATCAATCTGAGAACTACTATTAGAACGTGCACAATCTTGCCGAGGCGATGAATATCTAGAGTAACCCAAAGGACCCGAGCGGCCTCCACGACCACGTCCGCGACCCCTTCCACGAGGAGTCGGTCATGCACGATTAGAATGTTGCACAGATGGGATAATCAAAGTACATGTATTATCCCTATTAACCTAAATTTCTTCATTTAGCAACATTTCATACAGATGGTCAAACGAAATTGATTGAAAAACAGATGTTGAGTTCATAAAATGAACAAGCATATCATATTCCTTGCCTAAACCGACTTTAATATAGTCACAAAAACCATCATTACTAATAGGCGAACCCAACATCGCCAAGTGATCATACATACTATTTGCTTTCTGAACATAGGTCTAGTGACATAATCAGAATTACGCTTTATGTTACGTAATTGATGAACAAGATTCTGAACTTGAGGGCGAGAGCACTGAGCAAACGAAGCATGCAGTTTGTTCCAAGCTTCAAGAGTTGTCCGAGAGCCAATAAGTTGAGGCAGTAGTGAGTTCGAGACACACGAAAATAGCCATGACAAAATTCAAAGATCCACAAGTTCATAATTGGTAAACTCAGGATCTGTAACATCCGGGAACTGGGAACCATCAACGTGATGCATAATCCGACTAGCACGCAGATTTAGCTCAATTGAGTTTTCCATATCATAAAATTGGACGATGTTAACTTGGTTGCAATTGAATGGGAGATGGAACCATAATGGTTATTTGAGGAAGAGGCCGAACCAAATTGGTTCGAATGAGGACTAGTGAACATAGAACCCACGCGTTGTGTTTCGGGAAGGGAGAAGGAGCTTGTAGTAGATGAGGAGTGGGCGGAGATTGATGAGTTCACCGAGGAGGAGACTGTAGGGGATGAAGTATTTGGTTCGGTAGCCATTAGGGCCGAGTATCGAGCTGAAGAGAAAAGAAATGAACGAAAACAAAATTCTTGAAGTCATATGGTTTTCTTTAAAACTCGTATAGCTCTGTATATCATGTAAAAACTAGGAATTGACTTCATTATTATTAACACAAAGACACGTATATATACATGAACTATCCTATTAGCATAGGAAGTCCTAAACAGTGTGGAATCTTTAAAAGACATATAACAATAACTTGTACATCAAGCAACAACTATAACCTTCCTAGACCTCCTTGGATTCGGCTCACTATCACGAAGTACTTAAGATGGAGATTTAAGTTGCCCAGGTTTAATGTGATGTGATGAGTTACTTCAAAATCGACGACCCATAGTTGAGGATTGAGAGACCTAGAGGCAATATTGGACTAGGCATTGTAGATTACGAGCAATGTGATCAACTCCACGAAAATTGTGGCACGTGAGGCGGTCACGTCCATTGGAAGCATACATGAGATGTTCACGATAATTTTCATTAAACACAAAAAAAATTATTTCACTATAAGTAATTTATAGCAAATACAAGGAATATTAAAACTCCATAAATATCAAGTTAACCATAAATTATTAAATGACACAAAAATGAAGAACTAAGTAGTGAGTTTTCTAAAATACGAAAATCAAAATCAAATAGTGAATTTTGAAAAATATAAGGCCTATTTAATTATTTACCTTATTTATTAAATAAAATGAAAATCCAGATATTGATAAAGATCACATGTACCAGTTTCAAAGAGCACATCTTATATCTCATAATAATTTTCACTGAACATGAAAATCTAGATGACATAATTTTTTATATAAATGATAACAGTTAAAGTAAATGGATTGGCATAAATAAATATGATATCAACAAAAGATTTAGCTTTCAGTTTGAACTTTGGTTGGGCGGTTATAGTTTCGTGGACATCTTTCTCCAGGTGCACATTTACTATCTTGATGTCTCTAGGAGTTGGAAACAAGAAAGTGGATGGTTCGCATCAAGAATAATTGCAGGAAAAGTGTGCAAATCAAGTAAAGTGGAAGCATATTGCTTCAGAGAAGGATTGTGTTACTAGTATTCAACAAGAAAAACTGAAAAAGAACACAATCCCGAAAATTATTCCGTCATTGCATTTCGTTTTCTATTCAAATGACTAAGTATAACAAGCATTGTTAAGAAAAAACAAATAAACAGAACTTAATCTGTTTTGTACAAGTAAATGACGATCTTACATGAGGCATTGCTGAAGAAAAAAGATAACTATATAATCAATAGCACCATTTAGCTACGGGTGACAATTAGCGCTGTGGTTTTACTCATTACATAACCTATATATTTCATCCGATTATATGTTTTAAATCATGTTCTCGAGCAACAAATATCCCCGTAGTGTTTGCTCATGGGTATTTTCTACCAAAATAACAAGTAAAAAACTTGCACTTGATAAAGAAGAGAAAAAAGGTCAAACATTTTACAAAGGCAAATTAAACAAGTGTTTCACGTTGTCCGCTAACGGAAAAAAAAAATTGAAAATAAGAGTGGTGGAATTTCTAACATAAGCTGAGGCTAGAGGATTACTCAAAGATTATGACAAACTTATAATGGGGCACAGATCCTCGAAAGTTGTTTTCTCCTCAACAACATGCATTTTCGCAAAAAGAGCTACCTTGTGGAGAAAACTTTTCCAGTCCAGACTATATCGACTATTGGAACATGCGAAGAAAGTTATTTGCATACGCCATTGGTTTCACATCAGGATGTGGCTGTAAATCAAATTAGAAAAAATGTTAACACTACAGCCAAAGGAAAAGCAAATAATAATAATAATAATAATAACAACAATAATAATTTATCAAGCTCTCACCACTGCAGAGAATGTGACGATATTAGGCTTCAACTCAGGGGCTTCAAATCGGATGAAAGCACCCTTATTCCCCATCTGAGAAAGTGCAAAATATAAGAAATAATCAAATGCAACATAGATTGCCATAACCTCTGCATGCTAAAATACATTATCTCTAATTATAAAATGGGAATTTCACTGTGGAAGTGGAAAAGAAATGCTGAGTGAGATCCACAACTAAAGCAAGAACCGCCTATAGGAGCCCAACTAGTCATGACTAGTAACCTATTTATAGTGGCTTCAACTCGTCTCAAAAACTCTACAATAAAGACAAAGATGCACCGACTATCCAAAAAAGCCGTGGCAATTAAGGAACCATGAAAGTGTTTCCCATGGCATCTTTAGAAGAAGATACAACCCACACCACTCTTAACTAAGTCTATCTATATACCACATCCTTCCCTCAACACTATAATATGAACTTCCTCAGCTTTACTATACTCTATCTAAAAGGCAAAACATCGCCCAAGTTGTTTCTTGATGATAAAAATAGTTTGTTTTGCAATAATCAGCAATTTTCTCATGCTGATTCACATTATTACAGTGTAACAGCATCCTCAATTAAAAACATGGAATGTCCTCATAGTATGTTATCCATTTATAAGAGGTGAGAAGTACATGTGAATTAAATCGAAACTGAATGTTTACAAATCTAGTCATAGCACATTTAATAAAAAAAGTATCAAGTTTATATTACCTGATCACAATAATTTGGAGCAGAGAAAACAGTGATAAGTTTTCCATCATGCTCAATCTCATAGCCTTCGTCCTTTACTTCATGAGATCGCACCACTAGATCTGTTGGATGGATATTTTATATATCAGAAAAGACTAGTCTAGAAACAGGAAATACAATGATATCTCGAGATGATTACCTAGCTTATTTTCCTGTAAAAACTTTTTCGTGACATCCCCACCAAAAGAAAGACCTACACCTCGCTTGCTGGGGCCTCTTCCAGGGATGGGTTGGGGATCACTCCATAGCAATTCACACATCAACCCTGATGTAAATTAAACATAAGAATAGATATATATGCAGACCCAAAAATTAAACAGTTCAAAGACCTTAACTAATCAAGAGAGAGGCTGAGCCACCTACTACACTAATCCTGTGCAATTCTAGTTTAAGATTTAATTGTATAACCTAAAACTATTCGTATGCACAGCATTGAAATGAAAAATGATAAGCAAGCCTTGAAGCTAAAATATATAATACCATAAACTAAAATCAGTCTGGGAAATCTATGAGTAATGCCATTCATGAAAACATTTTATGCTTAATATCGATCTGCTTTGGATGCAATAGCAAGAGCCCGAAGCAAGATAATCCTTTGGATACATACATTGACAAATTCAATATCAGGAAACATAAACACACATACAAGTAACTTACCTTCCTCAGGGGGCTCACAAAAGCGATCAATAGCTCTAATATCAGATAGTTTGACCCCATCAACACTGAAAAGACCTCCATGAACAACAAATACCTTCTCATTTATTACATGAGCCAACGGTAAACAACAGAAGACTTCTGCAAAGAGTTCCACAAATGTCTCGTTCAATTTGGATCGCACTTCACCCTCAAAACCATATATTTTGTTCATACTCTTGCTTTCATGATTTCCTCTAGATAGGTATAGAGCTGAAAAAAAATTAAAATGAAAAGTCAATTTTACGCGAAATGCAACCAAAAAGTGGGAAACTAAAACAGCAGTGCACAGGAATGTGTTGCTGTTAATAGGACATAATTATTCCAACATTCACAGCAGCAGAAGCAACAATAGAAGAAACATCAATAATGACAAATATATTTTTGCGAAGAAATTAATAACACTTGGAAGTACAGAAAATTGAGGGTGCACCTGATGGACACATGCACTTGAATGCAAACAATGTGAGAATAATCTCCACTGAAAATGATCCTCTATCCACAAAATCACCATTAAATAGATATGGATTCTCTTCTGAGGGTAGACCATTGAGCTCAAAAATGTTCATGAGATCATAGAACTGCAAGTATAAAAAGATAAGTAAACATTTCAAAAGCAAGTAAGAAGGTTGTAGACAAAGAAAAGGACTCAATATAGGTATAGCTTTAAAAAATTCTCATAAGGCCAGACATCAAAGCACTCTGATAAATTAAAACAAAAGCATTCTATTATCTAAACTAAAAATAGTCATCACCAAAAGTTACGAAAAAGGCAGAGACATACATGGATGTGACAAAGATCAATTACCCATACTTGGATTTGATAACTACACCTTCCATATATAGACAAAACAAAGAGCAATATTGAAATGAGCACCCCATACATGTATCAATTAGATTAAATGAGTAAATGACTTACTTTCTACTATAGTTCCTACTATGGTTGTTATTTAAACTACTTGTCATGTCCAGTGAACAATGCCGTCCAATAAAAAAAATAACATTGACATACTTGGCTAAAAGGCCAAACTTCATCCATCCCAAATTTGTACGTGAAGTCCAATTCTAATATATCATGTCCAGCTATAGCTACATGAGGATTGATGTGATTCTATAGACTATAAAATGTATGCCTATTATGTTCTTTCAGTGACCATCTACAGTTGGCTATAATTTGGTATACCTTAAAGAGAATGGGCTACGAATGGGTAGATCTAGATTGTAGCACACCTAAGCCTAAGGAAATGAGGGTCTAAATGAAAAGAAGAAGAAAGAGAAGCAGGGCAAAGGAGGAAACTTGGCTGTTGGTTGGAAATAAGGGTATAAGAGGGAAGAGTTAGGTATAGGTTAAAACCAAATGATGAGAAGCTATTAGGGTGGAAAAATACCTGTTTTATTTGGGTGGTTTTTAAGGGAGAGATATTGCTATTTTTTGCATTCTTCTGTATGTTTTGTAAGGCTCGATTTTATATATGTAAATAAGAATTAATGGTGTTCAAAATTTATGTTACCATTTAATAATTCAATTCAAAATTTATGTTACCATTTAATGTGTCAAATTAATAGACTTTGGTTGCAATGTGGACATGAATGCATGTAGAATTTAAAGAATTTTTTCATGAAAATGCATGGACTTTTTTTATATTTTTACTGGAAATCAAGAAGTAATGTGGTTACCTGACCATGCACATCACCACAAACAGTAAAATGCTTCCCATTAGGAACACTAATATCAACCAGGGAAGGCAGAGATCGGAGCATGTCTCTTGTTTGTACGACTATCTGGAATGCATATCTAAGACGTTGCAACAAGGTTCACAAAGAAAAGCATTAGATCAATCCTGCATGCACCAAGTTCCTAACAAAATTCAATAGTCATACCTTTTGTGCAAGCACTTCTGATTCTTGAAGTCATCCATCATTTTCTGGACAAAATCCAAAGTGATTGTGTCTCCCTCTATCCTCGCACCTGAGTACTGTGGCTCCACATCTAACATATAACCAGAAAAGTAATTTTATTAACTGAAGGGCAAAGCTTGGAGTGGCCAAACAATAACGTAGAACAGAAAATTAAGCATGAACAGATGAAAGAAGGATGAGAGACACAACAAATATATCACATCTAGTTTAATGGGAACCCTTGAAACCTTCTCCACAAATTGTAAGAGCACTAGTAAATATCTCAAATTTCAATAAATATTCAAATCAGAGAAGCAGGGAAAATACACAAATGCTTTTGAATCTTTTATCCCAGTATCAAATGATATTGAATGTTCAACACACTGAAAATGGATTATGATCATAGAAATTCGTTAACCCAAAACTCAAACCTAGGTCAGGTATTTGTCTCTCAGTCAAGACCCCACTACCCCTCCAGCCAACCCACCAGCATGCCCCCAGGACCACCAGTATCACCATCAGTACTGCCACCACTATTGCAGCTGTATTCCTTCCTACCAAAATCACAGCTGCCGCCACAACTGCTACCGCTACTGGTGCTATGGCCACTTTGGTGGGTATAGATGATGAACTGGGGCCAGTCCCTATTATGATAATATAGAAATATATAATTAATACCTAATATTGCTACCTTTTTTTAATTGCAAAATCCATATTGAAGAAAGATATGAACATAGTGCAAATGCTTATCATGCTTGGTGACAGGAAATGCTGTGCATATGATATATCTTGAACCTGCCCCCAAGATAATGCCTAACAAGTTATTTTCACACAGCCTACTCAGCAATGGAAAATGGTACAACACTAGCAAGATGGGGCACTAAAACTGTATAAATGTACCAAAACACACACACTCAGAAGAATCACTATGCTCCATCCAAGCGACCTACATAATGCCTTAACACACCAAGAGATTAAGAAATTCTAATAACTCTTTAGAAAGCCTCGTGTCCAAATGCATCTCACAGTTCAAAATAAAATGGATACCAGTGTAATGAACTAAGCATTCATCTTCTCAATAGGATAAGATAATTGAAGCGAAAACAAAGCACTTGAAGTACAAATGTTTAGATCCTGAAGGTAGAACCAAGTATGGATACTGCAAGCTATCAACGATTCTAGCATTATCGGTATTTAACAAAGGTGTTTAAGTCTTTGAAGGCTACGTTGATAGCTTGCGAATAATTGAGCAAAACACATAGGGGCCTTGTTATACCATCTCCTTTGCTGGCAGTGCATATAAATAGTTGGCTAAGGGTTTGCTGGAATTATACATGCATTGATGATGCAAAGGAGATGTAATCTTATACGTAACTGAATTGCTCTTGTTGTTTGAAACAATCTAATATCTTTTTCCCAAGGATAATAATAATAACAATAACAATATTGAGACAGAAACTATTAGCTTTTCTACTTGGTGCCCGAAATAAAATATGTTACAAGAGTTAATAAACTGGAGCCAATGAAGTAATAATGGAAGATGAACTGAGAGTTGCAACTGCAATTTTCTTAAGTTACTGAGGGATGAACAGATAAACTAAACTTCCCCTGCATATGTTCTTATATTTCATATACATGAAAATTTATAGCTCTGTGATGGTAGTTGGTTTTTAGGCCTTAAATACCTATTTTTCGCATTTATTCTACTATTCCTTTCTTGTCACTTGTGCTATTGATGGCAGTGTAAAAAAATCTATTCATATACTCTTAACTCATAATGCAAAATCCTTGCGCTGCAACAGTGCTATTGTGATACCAATACCATGGCTCGTTTTTTGTTACACATTGCCTTGTAGTTTTTTTTTAACAAACCGATGTGCTCACTATATAGGCTAATAGCATTGCGGAGTAATGTATTAGTGTGTTACTGGAAATTCACACTTCAAATCCATAACCCTGTCTCTTTGCAAGCTTTAATTTCTTCTTTTCTCTTCTAAATCATTTCGCACATAACACTGTAGTTTTCTAGACACAAGCTACTAGATTACTTGATTATTTAAGAATCAGAAGTAGCTAGAGTTAGAATGTGGTTAGTCCTTCACATTATTATTGTTAAAGTTGTGTTTAAGTCATGGTATGCTTGACACGATAACAGCAAATTATCATATAAGAGTAAACCTCATTTTTCCATTGGATATTGGTCTTAATAACCTCAGAAGAAATATAGGTACTCAACATTCATTTATATTTGTGATGTAATACCAAACTGCCACATAATTGACTCTACAATAGCATTGTTGATTATAAGGGATGATTGCAGCACATCATGCCCATCACAAAAGAAAAAGTTTGATAAATGGTTCAGCTTATGCTTATACGAAATGAAATTAGTTTCAAAACCTGCTTTAACCTGTTTGGAGGACTAACGCATTCCTCCTACATGCAGCAAAATAGAAGGTGAAGTTTATAGAAATTTCTCTATGAAAGAAATCCATGTAATAAGTTTCCAGCTAAGTAGCTTTCATAATGGCATGCTAAGGACTTGTCTTATATCATTTGAAAACACGTCTTGGTTTCAATTCTCTTTATTGTTTGGGTAAATAATTTAAACGTCCTCATCTTTTAACCTAACTCATTGTTTAGTCTCTCTAGTTTGAAAAACAATTATAAGGTCCAAATCTTTTGTAATAATTAACCCTTTGGTCCTTCTGTGAATTTAAGTTTAGATTTGTAAACGTTATATTTCGACATAAACAAGACCAAAAGGTTCATTATGACAAAAGATGGACCTTATAATTGTTTTTCAAAATAGGGAGACTAAACAGTGATTTAGGTAAAATGATGGGGACTTCTAAATTATTTACCCTTACATTTTCCATCAAAAGGAAGATATGTAAAATCTTCTAAACGAAATATACATCTACTCTATAATTATAAGCTCTCTCCAGCTCACTGGACCCAAGGCATGCTAAGGACTTACCTTAGACGAATGAATAAAGATGAGTAAAACCATTCCTAATCATAAACCTCTAGTTGCTGATAAATATTGATTTCATTTGCAATTATGATGGCACTCTATCTGGGTGAAGTTCCAGTCATCCAATTCTTGAATTGACCTTCAACTTCACACTGTGTAGCATAGGCAGACTCAATTCATAATGGGTGATAATGCTTAAATTAAAAATGTGTTCTTTCATGCCTTGCTGACCTGTTCCCATCTGCCTATAATCGAGTTTTGTAAAAAGCATTAGATCCCCTTAAGGCACTGAGATCTCAAATTGCCAAGACACTAAGTGCCCCTCTAGGCACTCATCCAAGCAAAGCGAGGCACTACTGAAGAAAGTAGGGTAAGGCTATACAGAAATAATATTGAAGTTTCAAACAAGTTAAGGAATAAGGCACCAAAATGGCTTCAAGGTTTTTGGGGAAGCACCAATTTTTCCCCCACATACAAAATAGCACTAGTTCAACCCTAAACATTTATGAATGGTGTAATTATAGCCTAGTTTAAAGACATTTCATAAACATTGGTGTTAGATTGGTGCAACTACAATTTGACACGTCAAATGCCTTTAGACAGAGCTATTATTCATTACATCATTTCATAAACAATGGGGTTAAATTGGTGCTAATTTATATGTGACGGTCAAATTGGCACTTCCCCTGTAAAATTGAGGCCATTTTAGTACCTTATCACAAAAATAAAAATAGAAACATGCAAGTTAACACTGTCATTATATTCAAGTCTTAATACCCTAAAAGGAGGAAAAAGTAAAAAGCACCAAACAATAAGCAAAAGAAAAAACGTCAAATCTAAAACTAAGCAAACAACAAATCCATCTTTATCATCACATAATGGATTGATTTTTAGATGATGATTGCTTTTTGTTTATGTTGTATTTTCTAAATGTCTCTACGGCAGTGGCACACAAGGCAGCAGCTGTCTGCATTATGCAGTCCCTTTTTTCTTACAGAAACAGCTATTTTCTTTATCAAATTAATCTTCCATTCAGTATTCCTCTTCTCTTAAATAGGTTTAATTTGTTCACAAACTATTTATTTTTTCTCCTTTAAAAAACAAATTACAAAGTGAGGCACTAGATTAGAGTAGAAGAATTGAAACATGCATCTCCAAAAGTTTAGAATATTGTTCACTTCAACAAGGTGGGCATTGGACGTGAATTTTAAAGTGTCAGAGATCTTGTAGTTTATCCAAATCAGTATCATGTTGTACAACTAATATTTTATAAGCTTGCACAAACTACCTTGTATGGAAACTAAAAATCATATGACAAACACTCAAATGCCTTTGATTAATAAGTTGTCAGCTTTTACAGATGTTACTAGCCTTTTACTTTGATGGCCTGTTATCCGCAACAGGTAAGTTTTCCTATCTATATACACATTCATTATCTATGTAATTTCCCCAGAAAGTCGGGTTAGATAATAGGTAAAACACCGAATATACCAAAATAAATCATTTACAGAAACATTTGTTGAGACTTAAACATTTAAATAGCTATTTATTCCTAATTTCTTGAGTTGCAACTTCCTTTGGAAAAATAAGACAAATATAACATTGAGTTTCGACAAAATTGAGACCTCCTAACTAACAATGTTTTACGCTACAAATTGGGAATCTCAAATCACGCGGAAAATTTCTTTCAGAGTTCATATAAAAAAATAAAAACAGGGCATTCACTAAGAGCAGGATACTGATCAAATGCCGTCAAGCATGGATTGAGGATAGTACACAACTACTGAACTATCAAGTTCTTAATCATGCAATTAAAAGCTTTCATACTTAAAACAAGTTAAAAGAATAGTGAAGGGCTTACACATGAAGCTATGCTTCTAACAATATCCCCCTAGTAGATTTAAACATTTAACAACAACAAAAATGGCCAGAACAAAGTGTAAAGGAAAAATCAAATGCTGCAAACATTCAAATAGATACGAGTGCAGAGAAACCAGTACCTATAGAATGAAAATCAATAGAATCAGCTACTGAGCGCCTTTCAGCTTCAGGTACAGAAATTGCTTCTTCAAACTTAAGCTTCATAACTGCCTTTTCACATTCTCGTAATTTCTTGGAAGCATCAGGATCATTCGGAGAGATTTTCTTCACCTGTATTGGTCAAGACACATAAGCAACATTTACAACACACCAGAGTATTTTTTTTTTTTTTTTTGTGAACGATATAAAATTCCGCCGCATCTCCTATTCTCCCTAGAAAATGTAACAGATTGGCGATAATAATTGGCTACAAAAAACAAGCAATACATTGGCAAAATAATTTTGCCTAAACAAGAAGCACACATGCTGAAAGACAATGACACATAATGTATCAACATGTGTCACTAAGCACACACAGAGACAAAAATTAGATAAAGTCATATAAAATGGCAACCTGACAAAACCGAAATATTTTACAATAAAAACTAGGCCTTCCTTTCAGTAACACTCCTTTCCAATGTACTAGTTAAGACCAACCAATAGTAAACAATTTATTGCATCAGTAAGATATTTGATTTTGCATATGAAAAATTGTTTGTCACCCACAATCCATTGAGTAGCAAAAGCAAGAACCAATTCCTCCCACGTTAGTGCATTTCAAGAGAGCAAAAGAATTTAATTTATCTTTCATATAACTTGATTAATATGAAAGTTACATCTGCAGTCAACAAAAATACGAATCTTGGATTAACATGTAAATTCACAAAAACCCTTTTAAATTCACTGATTTAATATGCCAAAAGGAAAATACAGCCTGAGGGACAATTATCCTTTTGGCAATGCTCTGTGAGAACAAGTGCTAAAGTAGAGTGAGAACAACATATTCATAGATTATCATGGGCAAAAGGACAATGTTGAAATGTATAGCTCACACAAAAGGAAATGAGAATCTGTGGACATGAAGTCTACAAAAATAGAGGGAGACTATGACAAATCAAGGAATTTGAGGGCAAAGTGCATGCTAGTATGATTATTATCATAATAAAATAAACGTTAGTGCTTACAATGACCCTGCAAATATTTGGCATGTCAAATACAGAGCCATAACCTAAAAATGCTGGGGACAACTATATTCAAGTCAGGTTCAAGAAGTAGAAAAAACACAATAAGTAAAAGACACTTCAGTAAATATTGATATGTAGTAGAAACAAGAAATACCAATTGGGTTTTACTAAAGAGTACTGGTCATCCAAGTAATGCCATATCAGTCCTAGAAACTTCTTATTTGTAACACAAATTTCAAATAGCGAATAAACAAATAACAGCTCTTGGCAGCACCAAACACCAAAATGACTTTGATCATCAAGTGAGATTAATTTTAGGAAAAAGTTTGAAAACTTAACCCAGCAGCTGTCAATAAATCTAGTATTCTAAGATTACAGCTAAAGTCAGACCCGATAAAATGAAACACGTTGGCAGTTGGCAGCAAATTAGCTCGAATAGTTCAATATGAAATTACATGTACTAAGAATCCAACATAAAAGTGCCCAACTTTCAAGACAACAATCCATAGATGTGCAGAGTGATAACATGCAGAAAAAGACAATAGATAGAATGAGACAAGCATAACAATATTAAGAATAAGGGAGTAAAAAGCCACAATCACAAGCATACAAAACACCTGTTGGAAGTCCTTAAGGGCATCTTTGAATTTCCCCATAGCAAGATAAGCAGCACCGCGCCTGTAATAACCCTGTAAACCAAAAAATAAATAAAACTATTAGCTAAACGCGCAGAAGCAAAAACAAACAGATCTTAAGAAGAAACGCGTACACGCCTTTGAATAATTAGGATCGATTTCAATAGCCTGAGAAGCATCCTGGATTGCACTACCATACTCCTCCAATTTAGTATGCGCAAAGGCACGATTAGCCCAATAAACAGCATTCCGGGCGTTTAATTCAATCGCTTGAGTATATAAATCAATAGCTTGAGCATACTTGTGAGCTGAAACAGCAATTTAAAAAAGGCACCTATCAACACAACTTGAACATGCAAAAACAAAAACAGCAAACAAAAAAACATACCTTTAAATGCATCATTAGCTAAAACTTTGATTTCTTCAGCTCGTGATGAGTCCATTTCGGGCATAACCTTAATTATGAATTCGACTATAAGTTAACAATGCTTCCAGAAACTAAATAATAGTCGTACGTCTGTCGGAAAAACACAAACACAAAGACATAATGTATGAATCAAACATGCACATTGTCAATCAGAAAAACACAAAGACATAACATATTTGTGAAAGAATACCTATAATTTCATGAACATAATAGAGAGATTTGAGTGTTGCATCTTGATTTTGCGGCGAGGTTTAGGGATTGAAGAGCAAAGTAAGTAGACCACGACACTAGTGGCAGTCTTGAAGTCGGTAGGGTTTCGTTAAAGCCCCGCTTCGTATTTTGGATTAAAGATGAAGACGACTTTAGACTCTCTATACGAGTTTATTTCATGATTTTGTTAGCACAAGGGCTTTATGTTCCAAAAATATCCTTAATCAACAATTAACATCTCGTTTTGTACTATATAATTGTTCGGAAAATACTGATTTTTCATTATCACCCTAAATTCTTTTTCGGGTTCTTTGGTATTTGTTTCGTCGAAAAAAAATTTAAAGTAAAATATTTGATTGGTTAATAGCATAACTTATTAAAGAATATGAAAATTTGTACTTTTTAAATTAATAAATTACACTGTAGTTTCTTCGTTATATTGGTATCCTTTTTTTCAAACTGATACTAAAAAACTATTTTGCACTTCTGAGTATCCAAACTAACGATTATCTCTCAAATTAGTACCTAATGACCTAATGTAGCATTAACTCCAAGTCAACGTTCGGTCACGTTGTTCAATGCAAATTTGTTGACATTTTTTACTCCTAATCTGGATTTTTCATATTCTGGCGGAGACCCGCCCTTGTCGGGATCCGATATTTGTTAAATTGTTTAGAAAAAGGGGGTATAGAGGAAGAAGGAACAAGAACATAAAAAATGAAAATTAAAGGAGGGAGGAGTTATGGGGAGAGAAGAGAGAGAATGGAAGGGGAGGAGAAAGAATAAGGTGAATGGTTAATTTATCATTTTTCCCATGGGAGTGAATAAAGTCAACAAAAAGTCAACAAATTTGTGTCGACCGGGCGTTGACTTGAGGTTAACTTGCTATAGAAGGTTGATATGTACCAGTTTGAGAGGTAATCGTTAGTTTGGGTACTCAGATGTGCAAAATAGTTTTTTAGGTACCAGTTTAGAAAAGAGTGTATAGTTTAGATACCAGTGGTGTAATTTACCCCATTTTAAAGGCGCAAAAAACTAATTGGTCAGAGCATCTCCAAGGGAAGCCCCTAAATCACTGTTCTAGTTATAATAGGGAAAAAAATAGAGAGGTGGCCACTCCAACCATCTTAAGTGGCTCTTTAAATAATACAGAGAGCCTCTTCTCTCTCCTCAATAATAGCGAGTTTGAGAGTGTTCTCTATTTATTTTTTAATAGTTATTTCTCTCTCCTAACATCTCATCTCCCCTAAACGATGTTCTCATCTCTCCTGAACGACGTTGCAAAGAACTCTCCCTTCTTTATTTTTTCTGTGTTTGAGTTGAAATCGAAGAGCAATTGACAAAGGGTGGACATAAAAATTATGATCAGATATAGGTTTGGATTTATCCTTCAATTTGAACTCAGTATTCACTAATTTTGTTTTAGGGTTTAGAGTAGAGATTGATTGTATGAGTTTCAATTTGATTTTTCTTCAATATGCTCTTCGATTACCCAAAGTTTTTGAGCTCTTGGATTATCGAGTTCTTAAATTACGTTTTTGTATCAGTTTCACATCTTTCTTCTTGTTCAATTCTGGTTAACATCTCTTTAATCACTATATGTAGCTTGTTTTAACCCAATTTCTGGTTTGTTTTACCCCAATTTGTGGCATGTTTTGAATTGTTTTTTAATTATCTTTTGAAACTTGCACTTGTATACGCTTGTTTGATATTCAAATAAAGTGATAATGTCATACCAAGTTGAATTGGAATGTGAAAGTTTCAATGGTTTTTTGTGTTATTTGTAATATCTACACTAATTTAATGTGCATTTTTCTATTAAACAAGGCAAGAAAGGATTTAGTTCATTGTTGGTGCATATTGTTAAAGCCAAAGTTGATTCCAAATATTGCTATCTAGAATTGATAGACAATCCTTTATAATTACTCGACTTTATTGTCACTTGTTCAAATTGCTTTGAATTGTGGACTCATGTTAAAAGATTGCTTCAAATTTCTCATTGTTGTAACTGTTCCTTTGTAGTTATTTATCATTGCAAATTTTGATGTTTTTTTACATGAACATTTGTGATATCACAAGAACCTTTTAACATTTGGTGGAGTCATATTGTTCCTCTGTAGTTATTTATCATTTGCAATTTTCTAGTAATCGATGTGTTTTTTACAGGTTTGTTTTTTCACAATCCGATAATGGATTTTTATTCGAATTTGATTAGTAATGGCACTTATGATAACCATGAGTCGTATTTGTCACAAGAACCTGAACTTTCTCAAGTTCCCAACACCCAAGATCAACATATTGTTGAAACCGATTTTCGTGCTTCAAGAAGTAACAATACTAAAAAAACAGGGAGGTCTAAAAATTTCTCTGTCCAAGAGGATTTGTTACTCATTTCTGCATGGCTGAATATTGGCCATGACAATATAACCGGAAACAATCAACCTCTTGAAGCATATTGGGAACGAGTTCCTGCTTACTTTAATGAGTATAAGAACTTTTCGTCTGAATGCAATTCTAATTCTTTGATGCATCGGTGGTCTGCAATTCAACTTGTCGTGGGTAAGTTCCAAACAGCTTACATTCAGATAGACACTAGAAATTAAAGTGGAATAACTGAACAAGATAAGGTAAATTTTTAACTTTGTTAAATTTTAAGGCATAATTATGAATTGATATTGACTCAACCTCTTATATTTTTAGGTATGTCAAGCATTGGAGATGTACAAGACTTTGTCAAATCCTCCAAAAGACTTTGCCTTCTTACATTGTTGGAATGTTTTGCGTTATGCACCAAAATTTATCAACTTGCCTTCAAATAGAAAAGCAAAGCATACTCAAAATGCAAGCCTAGGTCCTCCACACCAGGTACCTCACCAAATACTCCTGATAATATAGGTTTGAATGATGGGGTCGATCTTGCAACGGGGTTGGTAAGACCAATAGGAAGAAAACAATGTAAAGAATTGTTTAGAGATGCAAGAAGAAAGGAGAATGAAGCTGAATCTGAAAGCATGAAAGCATTATTGGTTGAGATGAAAGAAGCACATAATACAGCGAGACAAGAAAGGCGTGAAAAAGCAAACGGGATATGAAAATGGAAAAGGAAAGGCACGAACGAGAAAGAAAGAAAGAAAGAAAGAAAGAAAGAGGAGCGTGAAGAAATGCTTCATGATGAACGAATTCTTTCTATTGATGTCACTAATTTGGATGAAGGTATAGCTAGTTATTATCGTGCTCCTAAAGCGTCCATTCTTAACAAAAGAGAAATTAACTAGACGATCTAAATTATGAAGTCTTAGTTTAAGTTTAAGGTACTAATATTCAGTAGACGAGCTAGTTAGTATATCAAATTTAAGTTTTAGTTTAATGTACTCTGAAATATTATCTTGTCAAGTTAAATTTTTTTTACTCTGGATCATCATCTCTATTAATATAAGTTGCATAGTTGCCATCTATTTATTTTTTAACCTAAGTTGTCATGTATTTATATTTTAATTAAACACAAATACATTGGTCTTTACCCCTATGTATCAACACAAACGAAACACATATAATGAAATCACTAAACATTTAATTGAATTAAATACATAGACTGAAACTTTAAAAAGGGCAGACTAAACATAAGGCCAAATACGCATAAGCTTACAATAAAAATCTAACTTTTCAAACTGAATACACAAAATGAAACTTAAATATCCCAAATACAGTAAGCTCATTTAACCACTTGAACCATGTTTTTTCCAAATGTGCTCAATCAGATCATTTTGGAGTTGAAAGTGACCCCTATTGTCTCAAATTTCTTTATGTATTTGTATGAACTCCAGGATCATGTGTGTGAGCACGAGACACAACAATTGTTGGAGTTCCATCAACTTCATCATAGTTGCAATCGGGACTCCTAATGTCACGTTCATTTTCTACAATCATATTATGCATTATTATACAAGCTGTCATTATACATTTCATTGTTTCGACATCCCAAAAACGTGACGGTCCTCGTACTATTGCAAAACGGCTTGTAACACTCCAAATGCTCGTTCAACATCCTTTCAGGCAGGTTCTTGTGCAGTTATAAAAAGTTTCCTTTTATTTCCTTGAGGGGATGAAATAGTTTTGACAAAAGTGGACCATAAAGAATATATTCCATCTGCAAGATAATATCTCATATTGTAATTATGATCATTGATGGTATATCTTACCTCAGGTCCACGTCCTTCTGCTAGATCTGCAAAGACATGTGATCGATCCAACACATTGATGTCATTCAGTGACCCTGGAAGACCAAAAAAAGCATGTCATATCCAAAGATCATATGATGCTATAGCTTCTAAAATAATGGTTGTTTCTTAAATACGGCCAGTGTATGTTCCATGCCAGGCAGTTGGACAATTTTTCCACTGCCAATGCATACAGTCAATAGTTCCTAACATCCCCGGAAAGCCACGTTCCTCGCCTTTTGCTAATAACCTTGCAACATCAGTTTCATTAGGTCGTCTCAAGTATTCATTACCAAATACTTCAACAACTCTTTTCATAAATTTTCGAAGACTCTCTATTGTTGTGCTTTCACCAATTCTCACGTACTCATCAACAACATTTGCATGCGTTCCATAGGCAAGCATCCTCATGCCAGCTGTTATTTTTTGTAATGAGGATAAGCCACGAACTCCTACAGCATCAGTTCTTTGCACAAAATATTGATCATGTGCTTCCACTATCGTTTGAGTTCGTAAAAATAACGATCGACGCATTCTAAATCGTCTACGAAAAAATGCCTCTGGAACGTAGGATTATTAGAGAAACAATCGTTCATAACCTTCAGCTCTGTTACAATTAATAACGCGATGATTCATTACAGATCCACCATGGTTTGTTTCATCATCTTCACGAATGCGTTGAAGATGTTAATGCACAACAACTACAATTGTATTCATCATAAGTTCCTCCTCCTCTTCTTCTTCAAACATATCCATAATTAACCGTATGTTGTTAGACATGGGAATTCGTATAGAATGAAATAAAGTGAAGATATTGTATATGTTTAATTTAAGAAAGAATATAGAAATGTAAAGGGAAAGAATATATGTCATCTATTTATAAAATAAAAATATAGCTGTTGGAACAAGTCCGTTAAAATATAGTTGTTGTGATATGTCTGTTAAAATATAGCCGTTAGAATTATTCAAATTTAAAATTATGTCATAACTTTTATTAATAAAGTAATGAGATAGGGAGTGTGGTTGGAGATCACACGTAAATCAAGACAGTTAAATATAGAGAGATATTTTTATAATATTATTTTAGGGAGTGGGATAGAGAGAAGGTTGGAGATGCTCTCATTAATCTATCCAAAATTTGTGCATTTGACCATTGATTTATTTGGTCACATTTGGCTATTCACCTTTATAATTTGGTCATGTCTAGTTATTTATCTACCAATTTAGTGAAATTCCACTTTTCATAAAGCTAAATTAGAAGGAGATAGAATGTTAAATATTAAAATTCCGCTATTTCAAATAAAACATTAATACTAAAATTAAAAATTGTTAAATAATACAATTGTAATAAATGCCAATTTACATAATAAGGGTGAGATTTCACCAAACTAAAAAAGGTGAATGGTCAAATGTGATGAAATAAAAGGTCAGTGGCTAAATACACAAATTTGGAAAATGTCGATGGCTGCCCCTTTAAAAGAGAAAACATTTTTCAAGCAGACACCACGTATCGCTCTCTCTCTCTTGCTCATTACCCTCATTCTCTCTTATCGAGCTTCTCCTTCTTCATCGATCTTCACTCACTCATTTATCACCATTTCTCTATGCCCTTTTTCTTTTGGCTAAATTCTTAGCTTTCGTATTGTTTCTCATGTATTTTCATAAACGGATTGCATTTGGGTCGTGACCTTATCTACTCATCTTCACTCTGCCACAATAGTAGTTCCAGCAAGGTCTTGTAATTTTTGTAGAGCAAAGTCATCTATCTAGATGATTTGATCATTTGGCGAGGTATATGTATCATTCCCTGCCATGGTGTAGTTTCTGAAAGCATAGAGTAATATCAGCCCATGCTCACTACACCAAGAGCTATACAAAAAAAGCTCAACCCTTCAGTCCAACTTGATCCAACCTAATCCAATCCAACATTTTTAAGTTTTATTGGGATGGGTTAAGTTGAGTTGAATTAATAAAAAATTTGGATACTACCAACTTGAAATCCACCATCCAACTTGAATCAACCCAATAACCCATTAAACTTCTAAATCCCTAATCTCATCTTATATACATCGTGACACATCTCTTTATCACGTACACCCACCACCTCCCATCACCGTTCGCCACTAGCCATTACCTTCCACCGGCGCCCAGCACCTTCCGCTATCGGTCGCGACTCTGAAATTGTTGTTTATGACCTTCCATTTCTCGAATCTAAATCCACTTTTGGACCTTGTCGCATTCAGGGCCGGTCCTGACAATTTACGGCTCTAGGCAAAATAAGTGAGAAGAGTCCCTTCAAAAAAATCACGCATAAATTTCGTACATACAATAAACGATAAGCAAAAAAATATTTCATTAAGAATTATATGATGTATATCACTACATTCATCGATAACGGCTTAAATTATCAAATTCTTATAATAATCGTTATCTTCTAGCATTTTTAGATGCAAAATCATTAACGACAACGTCGACATCAATATTTCCTAACATCTCCTTCTCAATAGATAGAGTTGCTAAACCGTTCAATCTTTCATGTGACATTGACGGTCTTAAATATGTTTTTATCAATTTAAGTTTTGAAAAACTTCTCTCAACTGATGCGACGGTCACGGGCACGGTCAATAAAATTCTGTAAGCAATTGAAGCATTTGGATAAACAATCTATAGATTTGACAAAACATAAGAATATCAATAGCGGATAACAATTCAGTTGGCAAAGTCATTTGCAATATTTTCAATTCAGAGAAAAGATCATCCAAATCAGCATCAGATAAATTGTTATAAGAAAAGGTAGAATGAAAATTAACACAACATTTTCTTAACTCATTCTCATCTAGTGACTTTAACTTATTTGAATCATATAAAAAACCAAAAATACTTTCAAATGTTTTCAATTGCTCAAATTTATCCTCTAAAGATTCAATTGCATAATCCACTACAACAAAAAAATATTTAGTTCTAAATAAATCTTCAGGTGACTTAATCAAGTCATCATCAATATTAATATTCTCCCCAAATTGTTTTTTTCTATTTGAGTGACGTTTAGTGGGAAAGTTAGGCTCTACATTCATTAATTTCAATTGCAAAACCTTATTTCTTGCTCACCGTATTCACAAAAAAGAGAATGTCATGCCAAATTACCATACGAAGCAAAAATTCATAACTTTCTGTTGCATCAATCAAACTATCAGTTTCACTCTTCGACTTTGCATCATTTCCACTTACACAAGAGTCGGACAATTCCCACTAAGCTAATCTTATTTGAGAACATTAAAATCTAATAGCTTTAACACTTTTAATTCGACTCTCCCAACGTGTATTAGACAAGTATTTCAATGTTAACCCAAGAACGTTATCAAGCAAAATTTTCATCTTTTTGTAGAGCCCGAAAACACAGAATATAGGTGTTGAACAATCCTAAAAAAGAAATCGCTTTCACACAAGAATGTGTCATGTCACTAAGAGTAAGATTAAGACTATGACAAGCACAAGGCATGTACAAAGCCTTTGAATTTATTTCAAGAAACCGTGTTTGAACACCTTGGTGTTTTCCTTTCATGTTGGAACCATTATCATAACATTGACCCTCACATTATCAACATTAAGATCAAGAGACTTCATGGCATTTTGTAGTTCATTAAAGAGTCCTAACCCCGATGTATCATCCATTTTTAAAAACTCTAAAAAGAACTCTTCAATTTTGATTTTATTACTTCACATATTCACACGTCGAACTACAAAAGTCATTTGTTCTTGATGACTTACATCAGGAGTACAATCAAGAATTATGGAAAAATATTTGCCTCTTTAATGATCTTAATGATAGAATTTTTCACATTTTTTGACAAAAGTAGAATAAACTAATTTTGAATTTTATGTCCAAGATAATGATAATGAATTTCTCTATCCTAAATGCGTCTAACATGGTCTTGCATAATCATATCAAATTCCGCAATCATTTCAATCAAACATAGAAAGTGACCATTGTTATCTTGATATAATTTCTCATTGCACCATCGAAATGCAAGATTATGCTTTGCAAGACATTTAACAACTGAGAATATTCTATGTAAAACTTGTCTCCAACGGTTTTTCTCTTTCATGATCTCTTCTTGCAAATGTTTATCGATTGTTTGATTGCTTCCTAATCTTACTCTCAAATCATTCCAAGTAATCATATTAGTCATATGCTCAGAACTAAGCTCATGTTGTTTGAGTCTTTGACTAATATGTTTTCAATCATTTAAGCCCTCATTTGCTAACAAACTTGTGTTACTGAAACATTTGAATAACTTACAACAAAAGCAATATACTTTTTGACATGTTTGGAGTAAACTAACCATTTTCTATCACTAATCTCACCATTATTCAACTTTCTAGAATAATATGCATATGAGAAATGTCTAAAAAAACTATCCATGGGAAAAGTAAGATTTATTTCTCTTATAGGGGCCTTTTCAATTAAAACATTCCTTGTATTATTGTCATGACCCTCCCAATTTCTAGGACCATCTATATCCAAAGGAGGAAGAAAAATTTCTTCATTGATGCCTAAATTTTCAATATTAGATGCATTTGGCGGCATATCAATTGGATTATTAACTTCATTATTCTTGTTTTCAGGATTCTCATTATGCAAATTTTCATTTGCTTGATCCAATTCATCCAAATTTTCATGAGGATCTACTTTTTAAAACACAAATTTATATAGAGCTCATTGTTGTGATTTCACTAATTCCGCTTCGCCTGTCCTCTTTTTTCTTTTCTCACTTTCCAATAAACATTTTTTAGGCAACATCTTATCAACAAATCTAATAATAAAGTAATAAAAGAACAATTACACCTGAAAAACTTCCATCTAGATTCTTGAAGTAGAAACATGAAATTTGAAGCCAACATTCAAGATTAAAAATCTACAATGTCATAAGCAAAAATAATATTACAGCATAAACAAATCAATGAACTATTTTTGCTCGATAAAGAAGAAAGAAATACCCAATTACACATTAGTTGAAAGTCCATACTATTGGAATTGCCTAATAAGTATTTCGCAAAGCATAAAAACCTATAATCAAAAGGAAGTTAAATAAATTATGATAAAGAAAGGAGAAATACCTAAATTAATCAACCAAACAAATAAGTGGATCCGAATTATGGCCAAAGATCGAAGAAGATAGTGAATTGAAGAAGATGGAGAAGAGAAGCTAATTGAAGGAGTCATGGAGAACAAATCAAGAAAAGAGAGGCAAAATGAAGATTAAAGTCCAAGATGATGGGACATTTAACGTTACAGAGGAGAATAACGTTTAGAAAATTAGAGATAGGGACGATATTTTAGGGAGTAGAGTAGCTAATAGGCTAATAGATTTAATAAAAAGAAAAAAGAAAACAAATGAAATATTAAACTAGTTTTTTCTTTGCAAACAACCAATTAACGTAAAAGTCTAAAAACAATAAATTAGGCTAAATTTTCATAAGCATTTTTGGGCTCATTTAGGCTTATATGTACATAAAGGAAAACTCATATACACATACATAGATAAACAAAAAAATTCAAATTTTGGGCCCCCTTTGACCTTGGGCCTTAGGCTATTGTACTCCTGGACTAAGCCCATGGTCGGTCCTGGTCGTATTGCTCCATTTGCATGAGTTTTTCCAATTAATTTGTCAGTCTTTTTTCTCCCTTTGATTTTGCCCTTCAAAGTCTTCTTCTTCAGTGAGTTTTTTTTTTCCAAAATCTTCCCCACTTGTATCTTTTTTGTTGTTGTTGTTGTTTGATATGTTATTTTTGTGGGTTTGTTTGTTTTTTTTCCATATTCTATAGATCCATTCAAGATTTTTCTACGAATTCGCACGTGAGTATTTTTTAAGGGTTGATAAAGTTAGGACCTTTATGATATTATCTCTGATTTAGACACTTTATACTTTGATTTTTATTTTTTTTTAAAGTGTTCTTGTTGGGTTTGAGTAGTTTTGAACTGTTTGTTGTTCACTTGTACTTTATTGTTAGTGATTGAAATTGAGTTTCTGTTGTTTTTGTGGTGTGAATAAGTGATTTTTTTTGTGGTGTGGACGATTCAGTATTCGTTTTAAAGTTGAAACTCATAAAAAGAAACATATGCTGAATGTTTTTACCTTTGGCTAATTGTCAAGGGGTATTGTTGTGATGAATGTTGAATTATATTAATGTGAATGAAGATTGTTGTTACTTTGGGGGCATAGGATTTTGGATTCAATGTCGTGGAATTGAGGAATATTTTAAAACGTGTACTTCTTTGATTATCTATTTGCATTGTGGAATTGAGGTGTGTTTTTATTTTAATTATGGTTGCAGATGGATGATCAAAGTGTGTATTCAACTGCTGCTAATAGTGAGACTAAAACTTCTAAAATATTAGTTGTATAAGGGCATTATAAAGTAGAAAAAAGGATGATAAGTGTAGTGCATTTTGCATACATTATGCAAAGAGTTATGCAGCTAATTAGGGTACTACTAATTTTATGGGCTCATGTGAATTGCCGATGTAAGGAGTATCCTTCTAGCGTTAAAGAGAAAGAAAACTTATGAAGATGAGGTAAATAAGGATAACTATGAGGATCATTTTCGTGAGGAAGCTAGGTAGAGGCT
Source organism: Euphorbia peplus (assembly GCA_028411795.1). NCBI lineage: Eukaryota > Viridiplantae > Streptophyta > Magnoliopsida > Malpighiales > Euphorbiaceae > Euphorbia > Euphorbia peplus. Next base: position 20,552,359 of record CP110839.1, on the reverse strand, counting down.
TGTGAAATGATCATTATAGATGAGTTTCCTTTTAGAACTGTAGAAGGGGATGGATTCATAAGATATTCAGAGTATCTAAAACCTATATTCATTGTTCTATCTCGTTTTACTGTTGCTAGAGATGTTTTGAAACTCTACGAGGATGAGAAGTAAAAATTAAAAAGTGTCTTTAGATCACACCGTATGTCCTACTGCTGACATTCAGACATCAATTCAAAATCAAAATTATATGTGTTTAACTGGTCATTGTATATGTAAAGAATGAAACTTAAATAAAAGGATTTGGAATTTTGTTTGGTTGTCAATCACGAAGGGAAAATAATTGGAAAGATGATTGAGAGTTGTTTGTTAAATTGGGGAATAAAAAATATTTTCACTCTTTCTATAGATAATGCAAGTTCTAATGATGGTGTCTAATGATGGTGCAATTAGATATTTGAAAAGAGAAATTACGCATTGGAGAGGTACAATCTTAAATCATAAGTTTATGCATGTGAGGTGTTGTGTTCACATATTAAATCTTGTAGTTAAGGAGGGTTTTGGAAGATGTTCATGATTCAATTCTCAAAATTAAGAATGCAGTGAGGTATGTGATATCATCTCCCTCAAGGTTGGAATCTTTCAAAGCTTGTGTAGAGAAAATCAAAATAGAACACAAGGGTCTTATTTGTCTTGATGTTGAGACTAGGTGGAATTCTACTTACAAAATTCTAGAAGTGACTCAAGATTTAAGAAAACTTTTGGAAGGCTTGAAGTACCACTACTAATTATCTTTTATACAAAGAAGAATATATAAATTATCAATGAGGACCAATGGAAAACTTTTGGATCCGGAAAACAAGCTCAATCCTTTATACAAGGAAGAATATATAAATTATGCTAAAAGACTTCAATGAGGTCATTCATTATTTTGTTTTGTATATCTAAGTTTAATCAAACTAAGTATCACTACTAATATTGTTTGTGTTAGAATAGCTATTGGTGTATTTTGTGAATATTGTATATTTTGTATTGTTGTTTGACTTCCTAGATTAGCTCATACATTTATGCTTGTAATTCTATTTATGCCAATCAAGGCTAAGGAATGGAATGAACAAATTACCTTCTAATATGGTATCATCCTAACCCTAGAACTCTTCCTGGTGCCGCCGGTTTTCTTCTCTCTTCGTCTGCCCACTGTTCTTTCTCTTCCGCTCCTTCTGATTAATCTGTTCTTCCTTCTCACCATGACCGAACCCACTTTTCATCCGGCTTTTGGGGTTTCAAATATCAAAAACCATATTTCCTTGGTTCTTTCTCTGGACAAGGCTTGCTATTCACATGGTCTGAGCTATTTAAGGTTTTTGCTCGGTCTCACAAGGTTCTTCCCCATATCCTTCATGCTGATGCTGCGTCCAAGGCTCATGAAGAAGCGGTAGCCAAAGATAAGTGGCTTACATTGGATGCAAAAGTTCTTGGCTGGATTTATGCTACGATCTCCGATGATTTGGTAGAAACATCATTGAGCCGGATTCTACAGCCATGGACGCATGGTATCGTCTTCGGGATGTGTTTCAAGACAAAAGTATTCTCGGGTTGTTGCTCTTGAACAAGAATTTTCTCACACTATTATGGATGATTTTTCTTCTGTTTCTGCCTATTGTCCAAAGTTGAAGGAATTGTCCGATCAACTCCGGAATGTTGATTCTCCGGTTAGTAACGATCGACTTGTTCTGCAAATGGTTTCGGGCCTTCTCGAGGCGTACAATAGTGTGGGTACGATCATTCGTCAGAGAGAGCCTCTTCCCGTGTTCATGCAGGCTCGATCGATAGCCGCGACGTTGGCAGGTTCCGCAATGGTGGTGGCAATTTCTAATTCCCATCCTTCGTCTTCTGGACTTTCATCTTCATTTGTTACTTCGGCCTAACCTCAAAATCAGGGTGGCCGGGGTCAGAACCGTAAACAAAAAGGGCGCCAGAATTCTGGGAATCGCGGCGGAGGTGCTGGTGGCTGTGGAGGTGCGCAACAAGGCAAGCATTCTGGTGGTGTACCACAGCAGGGCTCCTGGACGTGGGTTCCATGGCAGACCCCTCCTTGTCCATTTCCTTCACAAAATTGGGTTCGGCCCATTTATAACCAGGCTCTATCTCAGACTGGGCTGTTAGGCCCACACCCTTCTCCTCCTCAAGCTTTTATTGCTTCTATTTCTCCTGCTGAGGCTACTAACATAGATTCGGCACTTTACACTATGAGTCTCAATCCTCCGGCGACTCTATGGTACATGGACACGGGTGCAACGTCTCATATGACTTCTGATCAAGGTACACTCTCGTCTTGTTTTAATTTGAGCAAACCTAATGGCATTAATGTTGGTAATGGAAGTTCAATTCTGATTCATGGACTAGGACACACAAACCTTATTCACCCACATTATTAAAAATCTTGTGTCGATTCGTAAATTTACATCTGATAATTTTGTTTCTGTTGAATTTGACCCATTTGGATTTTCTGTGAAGGATTTTTGGACGGGCCGACGTTTGATACGATGTGAGAGTCAAGTAGACCTTTATCCCGTTACTTCCAAAGCTGTTTCGGCTTCAAGTCCTCAATCTAGTTTTGCTGTTTTGGCACCATCCTTGTGGCATGATAGTCTCGGGCACCCTGTGTCACCAGTTTTTGATGCTCTTTGGAAAAATAAATCAATTAAATGTAATTCGATCAATAATCGTTCAATTTGTAGGTCTTGTTCTCTTGGAAAACATGTGAAATTGCCTTTTGTTTCTTCGAATAATGTGACTACTTTGCCGTTTGAAATCGTGCATTGTGATTTATGGACATCCCCAATTTTAAGTTCCATGGGACATCGTTATTATATTATTTTTGTGGATGATTACTCTAATTTTGTTTGGACTTTTCCATTAGCTAAGAAATCTGATGTTTTCTCAACTTTTATACACTTTAGAGCCTTCATTCGCACTCAATTTGAACGTGAGATAAAGAATATTCAATGTGATAACGACCGCGAGTTTGATAATAAACCTTTTTGGAATTTTTGCAATACTAATGGCAATTCGTTTCGTTTTTCATGCCCCCACACTTCATCCCAAAATGGAAAATCGGAATGAAATATTCGTAGTATTAATAATATTATTCGTACTCTTTTAGTTCATGCGTCTATTCCATGCGTCTTTTGGCATCATGCTCTTCAAATGGCCACCTATCTCCATAATATACGACCCACAAAATGTCTTGATTTGAAATCTCCTTTGGGTGTCTTGTATAAAACCACTTCGTCTTATTCTCACTTGCGGGTCTTTGGGTGTTTGTGCTATCCGTTGTTTTCTTCTACTACTATTCACAAACTCCAAGCTCGTTCTACCCCATGTGTGTTTTTGGGATATCCTTCGCATCACCGAGGATATAAGTGTTATGATTTGGTGTCTAAGAAAATTATTATTTGTCGTCATGTGATTTTTGATGAAACGCAATTTCCATTTTCATTGACATCCTCTCAACCCCTCATCTAATTATGATTTTTTAGACTCAGGTTGTAATTCATATTTGCAATATCACATGTATTCATCCAGCTTCCCCCCAAATTTCCCTACCCAACCTGTTTCCACTATAGCCCCATTTCCTACTCCCGCCCAAACTGGGCTACCTGCCCCAAGCCCACCTGCGAGTTCCTTTTCCCACAGCGGGCCTACTGCCCCAAGCCCATCTGTTGGTTTTTCTGGACCTCTTGTCCAACCCACAACAGCCCAGCCTCCTACTACCAGCCTCCCTCTCGTCCCCACACCATCCTCCACCATACCGCCACCCCCACCCCTTCCTTCCCTTCCTCGTTTGTCTTCCCGACCCACTACTCGGAGTCAACATGGCATTTTTAAACCTAAGAGTCAATTTAACCTTAACACCATTGTGTCTCGGTCTCCCTTGCCTCGTAATCCCGTGTCCGCACTCCGTGATCGGAATTGAAAAAATGCTATGGATGAGGAATATAGTGCTCTTATTAAAAATAAGACGTGGGTGTTGGTGCCCCGTCCTCCTCATGTTAATGTTATTCGTTCTTTATGGGTTTTTGCTCATAAAGAGCATTCTGATGGTTCTTTTGAGAGGCATAAAGCCCGTCTTGTAGGTGATGGGAAAACTCAGCAGGTTGGCATTGATTGTGGTGAAACGTTTAGTCCGGTTGTTAAACCTGCTACTATTCGTACTGTTTTGAGTTTGGCTCTCTCACGAAATTGGGGAATTCATCAGTTGGATGTCAAGAATGCCATTTTACATGGTGAGTTAAAATAAACTGTGTATATGCATCAGCCTGTTGGTTATCGTGATCCTGAGCATCATGATTATGAGTGTTTACTTAAAGAAGTCCTTGTATGGGCTTAAGCAGGCTCCTCGCGCTTGGTATAAGCGTTTTGCTGATTTTGTACCATTGGTTTTACGCATAGTAAGTCGGATCACTCTCTTTTCATTTATCGTCATGGAGAACACACCGTCTATCTGCTTCTCTATGTCGATGATATCATTTTGACGAGGTCTTTCGATACACTTCGTCAGCAGATTGTCTCGGGTCTCAGTTCTGAGTTTGCTATGAAGGATTTGGGTTCTTTGAGCTACTTTTTGGGTATTGATGTTACTCGCTCCTCGAACGGGATGTTCCTGTCTCAAACAAAGTATGCCTGAGAGATCATTGAGCGCGCTGGGATGTCCGCCTGTAAGCCCTCCCGTACTCCAGTGGATACGAAATCCAAGCTTTCTGTTGCTGATAGTCTTGTGTATGTTGATCCATCCCAATATCGCAGTCTTGCTGGGGCTCTTCAGTATTTGACATTCACTCGCCCTGATATCACATATGCGGTTCAGCAAGTGTGTTTGTTTATGCATGATTCACGCGACATTCATATGCATGCCTTGAAGCGGATTCTTCGATATCTTCAAGGTACTCTTTCTTTTGGCCTTCATCTTTATTCCTCCTCTACATCTACTCTTTTATCCTACGCGGATGTTGATTGGGGAGGGTTCCCGGATACACGTCGGTCAACCTCTGGTTATTGCGTTTTCCTCGGGGATAATCTCATTTCATGGTCGGCCAAGCGTCAAGCTACCCTCTCTCGGTAAAGTGCTGAAGCCGAGTATAGGAATGTTGCTAATGTGGTTTCTGAGTCGTGTTGGCTCTGAAATCTGTTACTTGAGCTTTGTGGTCCTATTTCGAAAGCTACCTTAGTATATTGTGATAATATTAGTGCTATCTATCTGTCCGACAATCCTGTTCAGCATCAACGGACAAAACACATTGAGATGGATATACATTTTGTTCGAGACAAGGTTGCTAAGGGTGAAGTTCGGATGTTACATGTACCTTCACGTTATCAAATTGCCGATATTTTTACGAAGGGTCTTCCTCAAGTTTTGTTTGAAGAATTTCGGGACAGTCTGTGCATACGACCGTCTCTTGCTTCGACTGAGGGGGAGTGTTAGAATAGCTGAATAGCTATTGGTGTATTTTGTGAATATTGTATATTTTGTATTGTTGTTTGACTTCCTAGATTAGCTCCTACATTTATGCTTGTAATTCTATTTATGCCAATCAAGGCTAAGGAATGGAATGAACAGATTACCTTCTAATAGTTTGGCATTTTGTAGTCGGCAGAATTTGAAGAAATGGGAATTAACAAGAACCAAAGTGAGTCTACATTAAGTTGATTGAATTATTTCATTTTTTTTATATTGTTTTAGTTTGGTTTAGTTCATACAAAAGGTGCTTAATTTGATTCGGTTTTATTTAATTCGGTTCGATTTTTGGACCAAACTAGACCACGCTCACCCCTCGTTAAATATCCTTCGAGCTTATTCCTTTTCTTCATCTCAACATTTAATCATTAAAATTCATTAATAAGCATTCTATTCAAATTCCATAATAATTTGAACTCGCACGACCTATAAATAATACAATATTATAATCTGCAAAATTCATTTCTCCAGCGGTTTCAAAATTATAGCTTCACTATAGATTATAGATTTCTCATCTATGTTGACATGAGTATGAAGCGGGAAATTGCAACAATGAGCATGCAACATCGGCAGAAATTAACAACGTGCATGACAGGGTTGGGGTTGGTATGTAAATGATCGGTAGAGATTTTCGTTGTTTTAATGTGAAAGTTTATGATTTGTGTATTGTCCATATCCCGAACATAAGCTAACTGAGGCATCTGTATTTTTATATTCCATTATATCTCTATGCACTTACAATGTACATCACTTCTTTTTTTGAGTTTGATTTTAGGTGTAATTCTCTTAACAATTTATTTTGATAATTGATGGTTGATAAGTCCAAAATGTAATTATATTTCAAGACATTCAAGCTTCATCTTCACGATGTTAGCACCCATTTTTGTCCGGCTTTTAAAAACAAGAATTTTGTTAAGAACTATATTTTTGGACCTCAAAAAAATCTATGTTATAGATTTTTATATACGTCCGTTTCAAATTTTTAATCAACAATGATTCGAAGATAATATTTTCTCTGTTTTAATCTTAAAATTTTTTATTTATCTTTTCCAATCAATTTACTAAATTTGATTTTAAAACGTTTATGTTATAAATGACATTTATTTTAGAGTCGTGGATTTGATAGCGAGTTCTTACTTTTCTAATTGACATTTATAATGATCATTCCATTAAACCTTAACATACTTTTTTAGACAATGTTTATGTTATAAACAATAACTAATTCAATTTTTTTATCAATTTACAAATAGTTTTATTGAACGTTTATAGTCTAGGAGCTTATGTTATGGACTTCGGCTAATTAATATGAAAACTGCTTCTAATAGAATAAATAAACAAGATTGAAATGATACAGAAAAAATTGCGACTTTTATTTATTGATCAATAATTACAAATAAAATACAATTTGGTACAAAATTACATCGCTTTTAAAATAAAATGACATTTTACTACTAACTCTATATTTTGCAGAGAAAAGTAATTAAATGTCACAAGTTTTGTACTCGTATTTTTAATGTCAAAGGTTATGTTTTGCCTCCTTTTCGTTTGAAGGCCACCGTGGAGTCTCAACAAGCCGGGTTAAAGCCCACATTCAAGTCAAGAAGCTCTAGTTTTGATTAAGGGACGGTCCGTTTTAAAAGAAATGGTCATTTTCTTTTCTTTTTGGGTCAAATAAACACGAAGGCGATATGAATTTTCGGTGAAGGGACACAGGTGACATTTCTCGTCAATTAATTTTTCGTCAATCCAAATCGATTCCCATATAAATTTCCATACAAATTTCAGCCCGAAATGCATCAAGGAGGATTCGGCTCAAGCCTGATTAAAGCTTGCAATTTTTCAAAGTCCAAGTCGACAAGAGATTTGGCCCAAGACCCATTAATTTAAGATGGCAAGATCAAGGTCCACAAGATTGGATTTGCAAGTCCCAAATCCAACAAAATTCACCAAATCATTTCCAAAATCAATATCAGCCAAAAATCCTATCCAAATTACAAAATGATTTTATCTTCACCGAGATTTCACACAAACAAGTACATGTGTGACATCACCAAAAATCCAACACAAGATTGCTTTGTCATGGTATAAAAGGAGGCAAACATGCACATCTAGAGGGACATGGACAAAAGAAACAAGACAAAAAGGAGATAAAAAAAAAATACAAGAGAAAATATTGTGAGCTCAGTGGTACTAAGATCTAAGTGGTCTTAGTTAATTTGTAATACTCAGACTCACCAACAAAAAAGGTAGGTGTTCTCCGTTCATATATCTATACTATACTATAAAATTGAATAGAATGAACAGTATCCAATTGAAATTTGATTGAAAATAGTGTCAAAGGATACTATGGTATTTGTTTCATATCTAGAAGGCTACTATGGTCTTTGTTCCATATCTAGAAGGTTCGCCTCTTATCATCCCTTATCTCATTATCCTCCCATGTCCCCTTATCTTCTATTTCTTTGGATTTCTCACTATGGTCTTTGTTCTCTATTCTATATCTGATTCTGTATCCATTCCATTTGGGTGAAATACGCGGATTAATGTTAGGTCCGTAATTTCATGAGTACTTTGAGTTTGATGTTGTGCTTTCGATTTTGTTTCGATCTTACTACTTGCATCAACGCTTTAACTAATTTTTTGTGTTCTTCTATGTCGTTTATTTGAAGAGATTTGAATCGGTGGATCCATTACGGTGGTTCGATTCATCCTCCAAAAATGTAATTTTTCTTTCTCCCCATTTTTATTCTTAACTTTCAATTTCTTTTAATGATTACATCTAATCTGTTTATGTAGTCCTTCCACTATTCCTCATCTCTCATGTTTTCTTTATGTGTTTTTCTTTTTCTTTTTTTTTTTGATTTCTAGGCATATATGTTTTTTCGTGTATCTTAGATTTGACTTCTAAATTTCGTGGCTTTTTTCGTGTTTTTGACCTCATATCCTTTTCGGTTTATATATGAGCTCTGCATTTCATTGTTGATTGCTCCTAATCTATAATAGGTGTTTCTTTTGTTCTTCCTCTCTTCCCCAACCTCCAACCAAGTAGGTTGAGATCCATATGACTTTTTAGGATGACCGACAATATGCTTGCTAAAAGTATTCACTTTAGATTCGGACGATTCGGGGCCAATTTTAGTTCGAATCTATTTTGGGGTGAACCAAAATGAATCCACTAGAAATTGTTAAATACCTAATCTTAGTTCCAGCATCTTATATTTTGTAAACAATTTACAAAACATGGTTTGCATTGATTAATTCAATGGGGTTGAATAACTGCAGGAAAAGTTTGTTTTGGGTTGATCTGGGAGAAAAAGTATGCATATTATTTATCTTCTATTTAATCTAATAGTCATTATCTTCGTGGCTTCAATAGGTTTTTTCATGAATTTGCATGGTCATTACACTGAAATTGATATCCCTGATCTATGTAGTTATAATTTTGCTTTTGTATCCAGGGATTTTAGATAAGCAAAAAAGGGTGTGTTTTAATGTTGATTTCCATTGAGCAACAAGGTCGATAAAACAAGTGAGTAGAAGCTGGATTTTCAAGGGCAGATATTCACAAACAAATGGAACAAAATTACATGTTTACTTTCTCAATGTGTCTATTTTATGTAGACTACTTTCATGGAGTTATAGTTTAATGGAGGTATATCTTTTGTTTTTTAGTTAGTGTGATAAATTGTCATTATTTCTAGGAGCTAGATGTGAACAAATATGTAATTAATAAAACTATTGCTACCACATCGGGTTTTTTTCTTGATTGTTTACTCTTTTTGCAATTTCATATTTGACATAAGTTAATCATGTGTTAATTTATTGAGATCTTTACCTAAATGTAATTAGATTACTTCATAATATTAGTTTTTACATATTGGAGGTTGAATATGTCAAATATTTATTCTTTCCAAAATGATAACATACATCAATTAAGTTTTTTCATTCTGAAGCGAAGCGAGGGTATCCCTCTAGTATATATATAAACATACATTTCCACCGATTTTGTCTTTATATTTATTTAGCAATATAAATTTCAATATATATACTATATGATTAATGTTTCCAATGCTCAGAGTTTTTTTAGCTTATGATTAAAGAAAAAATTATGGTCGGTAGAAACGATCTTTCATACTAATCTAGCTGCCTCCTAGAATCGAATCAAAGATTAGTTTGCATAAAAAATTAGTACTACTAAATCAATTCTAGAGCACAATTTCTTTTTTAAAATAGAAGTTTTCATCGAATCACCTTTTTTGTCATTGCCTATTTAATTATTTCGATTCAAGTCAACCGAGGGGGTTTTAGTGATCGGGAGCTCATTTTGGGGCTAGACTGTAGAAGTCGTACCCTCGGAGAACCCGAATCCACTTTAATAATATATGTCATTATTAGATCTGTTTTTATCTTATTCTTAATATTAATTTTCAATTAAGTAGAGTAGAATAAATATTGTTTAGGAATCAATTCACCAAAAGGAAGAGTCCTATAAAAATATCATCGAAAATCAGAAACCCCCCAAGTAACATATGAGCATTCCCGTTTAGAGCCTATTAAATACCGAATGCAAGAAAACATAGAGTTTTCGCAAATAGGCAGTGAACATCGAAATCATAGGAACACATTTAATCATCAACACAATATCAACCCCTTTGAGATAGCAAATACCAAAATCATCATGTTCAAGCAAATTTCACAATCAAAACATAGAAAAGGCAAAAGAGTTAAAACACGTTTGAACCCGTCATCGCATCGATTAAGACTCGAAGATTAGAAGTTACCTTAAAGATGAAATAACATTAGAAATGGTCCTTTCAATATCACAGGATTTTACCAAAATACCGTCCCCGACCCTCTCTTTCCGACCAGTTTAGGTACGGGTCAAAGGGACCCTCTTTCGAGTCCTGAAATGAACAATAACTGAGTTAGAACTCCAAGAACACCACTGAATTTATTGAACTAAGAAACCCGAGTTGTTGTAGGGGTCAAATCACAGAGAATATAAACTCAGAAATCTCAGTTTGTGGATTAGAGGAATAGAAGCCGAAACCCTCTTAACCGACCGTCGTTACCCCTTTATCCCCCGATCAAACCTTGTAAATCCCGAATTGCATGAAACTAAAATCAAACCCTAGAAACCTTTAAGGGACAACCATAGTGAACACACGGGAGTACGAACCAATTGGGACTTGAATTGACATAGATTAGGTCTCAGATCCATGGAGAGATTAAGCCCTTATTTGGGAGGAGGTTAATGGAGGTTAGTGGAGGTTAATGGGAGTAATGGAATGTAAACTTTTTAATTAACCTCGTTTGAGAGTTTTCTAAATGTTTAAATGAAGGTTAATGAGAGTTAACATTTTGCTTCCATTAACCTCGAAACCTTAACCTCCAAATCAGGGGTCAATGGAAGTAATGTAAACATTTTAACTAATTTGCATCCATTAACCTCCAATTCAATTCCACCAACTCCCAAACAAGGTTAACATTTAACTTTCATATTCGTCACTTCATTTTCCGTTCCGCTACTTCCATTTCCGTCACTTCCCTTTCCGTTTCGTTACTTCCATTAACCTCCTCTAACTCTCACCTCCATTAACCTCCCAACTTCCAAACAAATGCTAAGAAAAAAAATGAAGTGAAAGCTAGAAAGAGTAGGGGACGACAGAGAAGAAAAAGAGAGGGTTTGGAAATGTGCTGTTTAGCAAAACTGGATCCTTCATCCCATCTTTATTCGCTTCTGGGTTGGGCTTAAGTCCTTCTTATTTTTCTTTGGTTAATATGTAGGTTTGTTATGATTGAAGTTTCTTTTCCACGTTAATTATTCTAGATTGATATAGTTAAATGTATTCTAAAGAATTAATTAGTTTTAATTAATAAAACATCGGGGGTTTATTAATTCCGCTTAGGTCCTATTAATAAGATTTATGATCAAATTTATTTGGTCTAAAATAGTTTAATCCACGTTTATGTAATATTCGTGTACGCTTTTGTGATGAACCCTAAGTGTTTTGATTATGTCCAAACGTTTCAGAAGATGAAAACTTAATACTCTCTTACATATAGGTTATTGTTGACTAATATTTTTCTACTTAGTCTATGTGTAAGTTACTCAGCAGGTGCTGAATGAATTATTTCTAGATTCCCTAAAGGACTCAGAAGATCCGGTTGCTGAAGTTAGAGTTTCAACAATTCAGAAGTTGGATGCTCCGTTCTGAAGCCGAAGTCTGCTAAAGCTCTCCTCAGAGGTTCTTTGCAATCAGAAGTTTTGCTAATTTGATCAGAAGTCTAGACAACTGGAAACTAGCTTCAGAAGCTTAGTCACGAGTTCTGGATAATCATTTAATGCTCTGACAAGTGCATTTAATGCAAGGCGCCAAAAGTTCAAAAAGCTGTTTTGTTGGAGCGCGCTTGTCTGTTCAAGAGAAACCAGAATTTCCTTGTCTATCCTTTGTTGATCCAATTGAAGAATGTTTCCGGTAAACCTTATCTTCAATTCAAATCACTTACCGGATTTGGTTAAAGAACAAGGATAACGGAATCAAAGTGTTTGAAGACCGTTTGAAGACTTGACAAATTAACGGCTACAACAACTGATGTCATGTCTGTGAAGATTCAAATTTTTCCCAACGGTCATCCTCTAAATAGTAGCCAAGCTCCAAAGCATCAACGACGCGTGATCATCGAGCAAAATCTCAACGCACTATTTTAACAAGAAAAACAGAGCATTCCTTTTCCATTCTCAATCTTTCTTAGCATAGCTTAAGTTTAAGTGAGAGAGTGAAGAAAAACAAGTTCATAATAGGAATCTTGTAAACTGATATCGTCTGTGATATTCAGTTAGATTTAAAGAGAGAAATCTAGTTGAGATTAGAGTTGGGTGAGAAATCCAGAAAACAGAGTTGTTGTTGTTCTGGTGGAAATCCTTTAACTCTTTTTAGGCTAGTCAGAACTAAGTGAGAAATTAGCTTAAGTTCTGTTGATGTAAAGGAGCTTCTGAACTTGCCAGAAAAGTTCTGAATAGTGGATTTATAAAATCTCTGTAGGCTGCGACCTCAGGGGACAAGACGTAGTCACAGGACTTCTGTGGCGAACTTGGATAAATTGAATTGTTCAATCAGGACCTCCTGACTTTCTTTCTCCCTCTTATACTTGTTATTTTTGCTTCTGTGTACTTGTTTATACTTAGTGCTGAAACAGATTTTCTCTAAGTATCATTGTCTTTGTTCAGAAGACTGTCCAGAAGTTCTCAAATCAGAACTTTTGTTGCTGAAAACAGTCTAACTGTGTTTAGGCAGAATTTCCCTCAGAAGCAACTTCTGTAAGCTTGCTTCTGACTCTGAGGAAATTTGACTCTGAAAATTAAGTTTCCCGAAAAACTAAGAAATTTTCAGTTTTCAACTTTGACACCTATTCACCCCCCTCTAGGTGATTCTGTTCTTGTTGGGGCCAACATGTTGTATCAGAGCGAAGGTCACTTCATATATTTACTAAAGATCTAACAATCTAAGTGTAAGATCCTATCAGAATCAATAGAGATGGCTAGTAGACACCAGCCTGAGAATTCTTCTCACTTCATAGTCCCAGAAGGTTCTTCCACTACTAGACCTCCATTATTTAATGGCAACAACTACTCATACTGGAAGAAAATGATGATGTACTTCATCCCAGCTCAGAACATGAGTGCTTGGTATGTCATCACTAATGGTGATTTCATTCCTACCAGAATGGAACAAGGTTTAGGGAATGTTGTTATTCCTCAGAGAGAATACACAGATGACATTCTGAAAAAACTCCAAACTAATGCTTCAGCAATAAATATGTTGCATTGTGCACTTACAGCTACTGAATATAACAAAGTTTCTTCTTGTGAAACTGCACAGGATATTTGGAACAAGCTGGAAGTCACATATGAAGGAACAGGAAAAGTGAAGCAATCTAAAGTCAACCAACTCATGAGAGAATATGAGTTATTTGAAATGCTTGATAAAGAATCTATTTCAGATATGAACTCTAGATTCACCAAGATAGTCAATGACTTGAAGAGTTTAGGAAAAGACATTGAAGAATCTGATCGAGTGAAGAAGATTGTCAGAAGCTTACCAAGGTCTTGGCAAGCCAAGAAGACTGCTATTGAAGAAGTTCAGGATTTGAGCTATTACTTGTATGATGAGCTCATTGGGTCTCTAATTACTCATGAGATGTCATTAAAGAATCATGACCTAAGAGAAAGGTCAGAAGGAAAAAGAGTAGTCTTGAAAGCAGAATCTTCTGAAGAATCCTCTGAAGATGAGGAACTGGCTATGTTGACCAGGAAGTTCAAGAAGGCTTTTAGAAAAGGCAGAGGTGGAAACTACAAGAAGCCGTTCAGGAGCTTTGACAAGAAAACTCCTGATTCTGGTGAAAAGTTCAAGAGAGATCCAAACAAGCCTATTGTGTGCTATGGATGTCAGCAATCGGGGCACATTAAGCCTAACTGCCCGGAGCTGAAGAAAGATAAGAAAAAGTTCAAGAAAGCTATGCTGGCTGCCTGGTCAGACTCTGAGACCAGCAATGATCCTGAAGAAAAGGAAGAGCAAGCTCAGATTTGTTTTATGGCTATTGATGAGCCAACTTCTGAAGATGTCACAGGAGAAACTTCCGCACCTCCTGAAGCTACATATGATGAACCCTATGTGTTTTGATTATGTCCAAACGTTTCAGAAGATGAAAACTTAATTTTCCCTTACATATAGTTTACTATTGACTAATAATTTTTGTTTACTTAGTCTATGTGTAAGTTGCTCAGCAGGTGCTGAATGAATCATTTCTGGATTGCCTAAAGAACTCAGAAGATCAGTTTGCTGAAGTCAGAGTTTCAATATCTCAGAAGCTGGATACTCCGCTCTGAAGCCGAAGTCTGCTAAAGCTCTCCTCAGAAGTTTTTTGCAATCAGAAGTTTTGCCAATTTGATCAGAAGTCTAGACAACTGGGAATCAGCTTCTGAATGCTAAGTCACGGGTTCTGTTTGAGCATTTAATGCTCTGACACTTGCATTCAATGCAAGGCGCCAAAAGTTCAAAAAGCTGTTTTGATGGAGCGCGCTTGTCTGTTCAAGAGAAACCAGAATTTCCTTGTCTACCCTTTGTTGATCCAATTGATGAATGATTCCAGTCAACCTCATCCTTGATTTCAAATCACTTACCGGATTGAGTTAAAGAACAAGGATAACGGAATCAAAGTGTTTGAAGACCGTTTGAAGATTTGACAAGTTAACGGCTACAACAACTGATGTCATCTCCTTTGAAGATTCAAACTCACCAACGGTCATCTTCATTCACTATAAATAGTGGCCAAGCTCCAAAGCATTAACATACGTGTGATTATCGAGCAAAATCTCAACGCACTGTTCTAACAAGAAAAACAGAGCAACCTTTCCATTCTCAATCTTTCTTAGCATAGTCTTAGTTAAAGTGAGAGAGTGAAGAAAAACAAGTTCATAATAGGAATCTTGTAAACTGAGATCATTTGTGATCTTCAGTTAGATTTAAAGAGAGAAATCTAGTTGAGATTAGAGTTGGGTGAGAAATCCAGAAAACAGAGTATTGTTTGTTCTGGTGGAAATCCTTTAACTCTTTTTAGGCTAGTCAGAACTAAGTGAGAAATTAGCTTAAGTTCTGTTGATGTAAAGGAGCTTCTGAACTTGCCATAAAAGTTCTGAATAGTGGATTTATAAAATCTCTGTAGGCTGCGACCTCAGGGGACAAGACGTAGTCACAGGACTTCTGTGGCGAACTTGGATAAATCGAATTGTTCAATCAGGATCTCCTGAACTTCTTTCTCCCTCTTACTTGTTACTTTTGCTTCTGTGTACTTGCTTATATTTAGTGCTGAAACAGATTTTCTCTAAAGTATCATTGTCTTTGTTCAGAAGACTGTCCAGAAGTTCTCAAATCAGAACTTCTGTTGCTGAAAACAGTCTAACTGTGTTTAGGCAGAATTTCACTCAGAAGCTACTTCTGTAAGCTAGTTTCTGACTCTAAGGAAATTTGACTCTGAAAATTAAGTTTCTCGAATAACTTAGAAATTTTCAGTTTTCAACTTTGACACCTATTCACCCCCTCTAGGTGATTCTGTTCTTGATAGGGCCAACAAGTGGCATCAGAGCGAAGGTCACTTCGCATATTTACTAAAGATCTAACAATCTAAGTGTAAGATCCTATCAGAATCAATAGAGATGGCTAGTAGACACCAGCCTGAGAATTCTTCTCACTTCATTGTCCCAGAAGGTTCTTCGACTACTAGACCTCCATTATTTAATGGCAACAACTACTCATACTGGAAGAAAAGGATGATGTACTTCATCCAAGCTCAGAACATGAGTGCTTGGTATGTCATCACTGATGGTGATTTCATTCCCACCAGAATGGAACAAGGTTTAGGGAATGTTGTTATTCCTCAGAGAGAATACACAGATGACATTCTGAAAAAACTCCAAACTAATGCTTCAGCAATAAATATGTTGCATTGTGCACGTACAGCTACTGAATATAACAAAGTTTCTTCTTGTGAAACTGCACAGGACATTTGGAACAAGCTGGAAGTCACATATGAAGGAACAGGAAAAGTGAAGCAATCTAAAGTCAACCAACTCATGAGAGAATATGAGTTATTTGAAATGCTTGATAAAGAATCTATTTCAGATATGAACTCTAGATTCACCAAGATAGTCAATGACTTGAAGAGTTTAGGAAAGGATATTGAAGAATCTGATCGAGTGAAGAAGATTGTCAGAAGCTTACCAAGGTCTTGGCAAGCCAAGAAGACTGCTATTGAAGAAGTTCAGGATTTGAGCTATTACTTGTATGATGAGCTCATTGGGTCTCTAATTACCCATGAGATGTCATTAAAGAATCATGACCTAAGAGAAAGGTCAGAAGGAAAAAGAGTAGTCCTGAAAGCAGAATCTTCTGAAGAATCCTCTGAAGATGAGGAACTGGCTATGCTGACCAGGAAGTTCAAGAGGGCCTTTAGAAAAGGCAGAGGTGGAAACTACAAAAAGCCTTTCAGGAGCTTTGACAAGAAAACTCCTGATTCTGGTGAAAAGTTCAAGAGAGATCCAAGTAAGCCTATTGTGTGCTATGGATGTCAGCAACCGGGGCACATTAAGCCTAACTGCCCGGAGCTGAAGAAAGATAAGAAAAAGTTCAAGAAAGCTATGCTGGCTGCCTGGTCAGACTCTGAGACCAGCAGTGATCCTGAAGAAAAGGAAGAGCAAGCTCAGATTTGTTTTATGGCTATTGATGAGCCAACTTCTGAAGATGTCACAGGAGAAACTTCCGCACCTCCTGAAGCTACATATGATTCCGAGGTAAACATATCTTCTGAACAAAATATCTTTGATTCTCTTGAAGAACTCTATAGTATGTTCAAGTACCTGAAAAGGAAATTGGACAAGAGTGAGGCTGACAAGTTTCTTAGGTTTACTCAAGTTTATTCTGACATGAAAGTGTTAGAAGAAAAACTGTGTAAACAGTTCAGCACTCCTGCTGATGGCTCTAAAGCCAAAGGCAAGGAAAAGCTGCCTCTGGGAAGTGATAAACCCCAGAAGAAGAAGAAACCTGTCACTCCCTCTCTTCTGAAAGAGATAGCTTCTCCTCCTGATGTTGGTACCTCTGAGAGTGCCGTTATAGCCTCTGAAGATGTTGGTCCTTCTCAGAAGAAGAAGAAATCTCCCAAGAAGCAAAGGGAAAGATCCAAGAACCCTCCCTTTTGCAAACTTTGCAAGAGTGATGGTCACTGGTTGAAGGATTGCAAGTACCATATTAAAAACCTCTTGCAATCTGAGATATCATTAAAACCTGCTGAAGAGAAATCTAACTCTGAAGGACCCAATAAGGATTGGGTACCTGTCACTAATTAATTGTGTTGCAGGTGGCTCTGAGTGCTCCATCAATGTCAAAGCTATGGTACATTGACAGTGGGTGCTCAAGGCATATGACAGGTGATGAAAAAGCATTCATCACATTTGATCCTAAAAGAAGTGGAAAAGTCAGCTTTGGAGATGCTCAGAAAGGAAGGATACTTGGTTCTGGATCCATAGGAACTAATCCTCCGATCGAAGATGTCTCCCTAGTCAGAGGCCTGAAGTTCAATCTCCTGAGTGTTGCACAACTGTGTGATAAAGGTAGGGATGTTGTCTTCAGCTCCTCTGGATGTAAAATCTTGGACAGTAAGTCAAGGGAAGTTATTCTAACTGCTCCTAGAGTTGAAAATGTTTTCATGCTGAATCTTGAGAATCTTTGCAAAAATATATGCTTGATGTCCAAAGAGGATACCTCCTGGCTCTGGCATAGAAGACTTGCTCATGTGAGCATGGACCTTCTGGCCAAAGTAGCTAGAAATCAATTGGTTGAGGGTCTGCCTGAAATTAGTTTTAAAAAGAATCATTTATGCAATGCTTGCCAATCTGGTAAACAATCCAGAAGCTGTTTTAAAACTAAGAAAGTCATTTCAACTAAAAGACCTTTGGAATTACTTCATATGGATCTTTTTGGCCCTGTTCAACCAATGATCATGGGTGGAAAGAAGTATGCCTTTGTCATTGTAGATGACTATTCAAGATTCACTTGGGTCATCTTGCTGACTAGCAAAGATGAGTCACTTGGATGTTTCTCAGTTCTGATAAAGAAACTTGAGAATGAAAGGAATGAAAAGGTTGTTCATATCAGAAGTGATAATGGTGGAGAATTCAAAAATTTTAGGTTTGAAGAATTCTGTGAAACCAAGGGAATTGATCATAATTTTTCTGCTCCCAGAACTCCTCAACAAAATGGGGTAGTTGAAAGGAAGAATAGAACTCTGGTTGAGATAGCCAGAACTATGATCAATGAAAGAAGGCTTCCTAAGTACTTTTGGGGAGAAGCTGTGAACACAGCTTGCTATGTTCTGAATAGAGTGCTAATCAGAAGCATTCTGAACAAGACCCCTTATGAACTCTGGAAAGGTCGAAAGCCTAAAATAGGTTATTTCAGAACCTTTGGTTGTAAGTGTTATGTTTTGAATACAAAAGAATATCTTTCAAAGTTTGATTCAAAGGCAGATGAGGCCATTTTTCTTGGTTACTCAACACAAAGTAAAGCATATAGGGTTTTTAATAAGAGGACTCAAACTTTAGATGAATCTGTTCATGTACAGTTTGATGAGACTAACCCTGCAGATAGTAGAGCTCCTGATGAAGATGTAGTTCAAGCTCCTGAAGTTACATCTCCTGTTGAAGAAGAAGATGTTTGTCCCAGAGCTGCTGAAGTGGTTCCTCCTGTTGCTGAACAAGCTCAAGATGAGAATCCTACTCCAGAAGTCAACTTCCTTCCAGAAGATGCTCCTATTTTTGATTCAATAAATGATGAACAGGTTTCAGAAGACTCATTGGATGTACCAAGAGAAGTTAGAACTCATAGGAATCATTCCTTAGAGAACATAATTGACTCTGTTCATAATCCTGTCATGACCAGAGCTCAGCTCAGAAGATACATGGGGAATGTGGCTTTTGTGTCACTTCTGGAACCCAAGGACTTCTATAAAGCTGCTGATGATGACTCCTGGTTAATGGCAATGCAAGAAGAACTTGACCAGTTCAAAAGGTCAGAAGTTTGGACTTTGGTTCCCAGACCTAACAACATAAAGGTTGTTGGAACTAGATGGGTTCTGAAGAACAAGCTAGATGAATTTGGAAATGTTGTGAGGAACAAGGCAAGACTTGTTGCTCAAGGTTACAGTCAGCAAGAAGGCATAGATTATGGTGAAACTTTTGCTCCTGTTGCAAGATTAGAAGCCATTAGAATCTTATGTGTTTTTGCATCATACAAAGGTTTTAAGCTCTTTCAAATGGATGTGAAAAGTGCATTCTTGAATGGTTACATTGATGAGGAAGTCTATGTGTCTCAACCTCCTGGTTTTGAAGATCCTAAGTTTCCTGATCATGTATTTAAGCTGAAGAAAGCATTGTATGGACTGAAACAAGCTCCCAGAGCTTGGTATGAGAGACTGACAAAGTTCCTTCTGTCTAAGGGATTTGTCAGAGGCTGTGTTGATACAACTCTGTTCACTCTGAAGAAGAACAAGGACATCCTTATAGCTCAGGTATATGTTGATGATATCATATTTGGTGCTACTAATGAATCTTTGTGCAGAGAGTTCAGTGACCACATGAAGGCTGAGTTTGAAATGTCTATGATGGGAGAATTAACCTTCTTCTTAGGACTTCAGATCAAGCAAAGTAATGATGGTGTGTTTATCAATCAAGCCAAGTACACTAGAGAAGTGCTGAAGAAATTTGGCATGATGGACTCTAATGCTGTTGATATTCCAATGGATGTCAGCAAAGACATTGATGATGAAGAGAAAGCTGGTAAACCTGTAGACATAAAAACCTACAGAGGTATGATTGGTTCTCTTTTATACCTAACAGCCAGCAGGCCAGATATACATTTTGCTGTGTGTTTTTGTGCTAGATATCAATCAAAGCCAAGAGAAATTCATGATGTTGCTGTCAAAAGAATTCTCAGATATCTTAAAGGCACACCAGAAGCTGGTTTGTGGTATCCCTGTAGTTCTGATTTCACCCCTATAGGATACACAGACTCTGACTATGGTAGAGATAAATTGAAAAGGGTCAGCACTTCTGGTGGTTGTCATTTTCTGGGGGAGTGCCTAGTCTCCTGGCATAGCAAGAAGCAAACCTCTGTGGCTCTCTCAACTGCTGAAGCTGAGTATGTGGCTGCTGGAAGTTGTGTTTCTCAGATGCTCTGGATCAAGCAACAAATTGCTGACTATGGAGTCATCCCTGGAACAATTACAATCTACTGTGATAACAAGAGTGCAATTGATCTTTCAAAGAATCCTATTCAGCACAGCAGGATGAAGCATGTTCATATTAGGCATCACTTCTTGAGAGATCATGTTCTGAAGAAGGATATTATCATTACTCATGTTCCCTCTGAAGAGAATCTTGCTGACATGTTTACTAAGCCTCTGGCTGGTAATTCTTTCAGCAACTTACGAGAAGGCATTGGTATGACTTATCCACTTCAATAACTTAGTCTAATTATTTCTGTGTATCTTAAGTGTTTAATCGTTTAAGATATTCAAGTGATAATTAATTCTAATCATGATTTGACATTTAAGCATGCGTTATCTACTGCATTTTTACGGCGCTGTTCTGTGGTTAACGGTTATCTGTTCCCTTTTAAACGGTGTGTAATTGCTTTTTGAATTGGAACGGTTTCTTGTTTGGGTATAAATAGGGGTTTTCCATACTTAGAAGTTTTTACTCTCATTTTCTTTGCTATTAGAATTTCCATAAATTTTCTGTGTTCTCTTCTCTCTAAAATCTTAACCTAATCTCTTATATCTTCAAAAAATGGCTCAAGAAATCACTGTCACTCACATCTTTACCACTGAATCCAAAAAGAAAGTTAGCGAATCTAGGGTATTCACCTCTAGGTTCCTAGATGATGAAGTTAAATCCACTGAACCTATCTCCAAATGGCTTAGTGCTCAAAACTGGAATTCATTCGTTTCTCTCGATGAATTTATCTATCCTAAGTTAGTCACCGAATTCTATCAGAACCTCCATTTCTTTTCAAATGAGGAGGATGTTCTACACTCAGTAGTCGGGGAAGTTGAGATTGAGGTCAGCAGGGCTTCTATTTCTCAAGTGATTGGTATTAATGATGAAGGAATCATCATTGGTGATGATGGTTCAGCAGATGGTTTTACAGAAGCAAACTAGGCTAGACCAGATCTAAGTGCCAAGGAAACATATGCCACCTGGCTCACTCAGCCCCAGAGGTGGGCACACTATTTGACAACTAATGTTTTCCTTCCGAAGGCTGGAGGAGTTAATGGTGTTTCCAACAGGGAAAGGGTGTTTATGTGGCATTTGGTCAACCAGAAGAAGATCAACTTACCTGCCATGTTGATAAGGCAAATGAAGAATGTAACTACCGTGAGTGCATTAGCATATGGCTCACTCCTGACTAGGTTGTTTGAGGCAGCCTCTGTTGTGATTTCAGGAGAAGGTGTTACAAGTAGGAGTACGGTTCTGAAGATGCATACCTTCAGGAACCTTAGCTTTGGTGTGACTCCGAAGAAGAATGAGAAGGGCTCCTCTGTGAGTATTGCTCAGAAGGAAAGTGTTGAGGCCGTTGTTCAGAAAGAAAAGAATGCTGCCAAGAAGGGCAAGGGAAAGAAGGGATCAAGTAAGTTGGTCCTGACTTTTGAGAAGGTGGTTGTCTCAGAACCTCTTCCCACGATGGTTCAAACAACAATCAGTGTTGAACCCTCTGGCAAGATTGTTGCTGAGAAGCCAAAGGATGTTCCTGAGAAGGTAGCTCAGGATGCTGAGGACGCACGCCTTGCTGAAAGAGAGAAGGCTGCTGAAGGTGAGAAAGTTGCAAGGGTTGTGGCTCTTGCTGATAAGAAGAGAAAGCAGAAAGAAGCAGAAGACAAGTTAGCAGCTGAAAGAGAAATTGCTGCAAAGGCTAAGGCTGATGCAAGGATTATTGCATGTGCTGCTGAACTTGAGGATGTGGAGTTCTCAAAGAATGTTGAGGCTTCAAAGGAAGGAGAAGAGTTTGAGAATATCTCTCTCTCTACTCGGATTAGCTCAAAGGCTACTGAAGAGGATGAGGACTCTGAAGATATTCCTCTCTCCAGAAGAATCTCAAAGAAGAAGATGTCAGCAAAGAGAAGGTCTCTGATCAAAAAGGACTTCTATATTGCTTCGAGTACTGAACTGGAAGAATCAATTCCTGAAAAAGAGGACTTGGTTGATGAGGAAGACATGATGGATATGTCTGTTGAGAAGGATGCTGATGCTCCTATTATTGAAGAACTGACTGAAGATAGTGATCAAGAGCCTGATACTATCATTCAGAATGCTATGAATTTTGCTGAAAACATCAACACTGATGATTTTCTAGATAATGTTCTTCTGGGTCAAGGGAGAAATCCTGGTGAAAGAGATGCTTCTGAAACGCTGTTCAGAATGGCTCATATCTTTGCTGAGCCCATTTCCACATATGATCCAAACCTCTCTGAACAGGTTATTCCATCTCCACTTCATACTTCTCATCCATCCTCTCCTCATACTCCTCATCCATCTCCTTCACTACCTTCTGTCACAGAAGTTGGTGATTCTCATACTTCATTTCCTCCTACAACTTCAACTTCTGAGGTTGTACCTCCACCAATTATTCCTCCTTCTGGATCCTTTTCAGAAGTGAATCTAAACTCTGCTCCCATCTTCACAGATTCTATAGCCACATCCACTACTTCCTCTGTAAGTCCATCAATTGGATTTACTGCTCCCTCTTTCTCACTACCATCCACCCTACCTCCCATCTCAACCACTCATACTATCCCTACCTCAACCACTTCTATCCCTCCTCCCTCAACCTCTGGACATGCACCTCCTGTGTGTGATCCCTTAACTACCTCCTCCACTACCTCTTGTTTTGCTGGGTTGTCATCCAACTATGACTTCCTGCGTAAACACATGAATCAGGATGATCTGGATACCAGGTTTGGTAGTTTTGGCTTCATGGGCAGAGCTTCTGGTGTATCCGAAGCTGGTGGTGCTCCTAGTGTTGAGGAGTTGAGAAGAATGAGTCAGAGTGGCTCTGATGAACTGCTGAATAGATTTGCTGGTATGGGGCAAAGGACTTCTGCTGCTGACATGTATGCTCAGGGCATTGTGCTGCAAGAATTACATTCTTTGAAAGCTCAGAACCTGCAGCTCATGACTATGCTTCAAATGCAGGACCCTTCTGTGTACATATGCAATATTTCTACACTTCATCTAGCTACCTATGAAGAGCTGTACAAGTTAAGAAAATTAGCTCTGACTCTTCCTTCACTGGATAACATTGCTCTTGCTTCTTCTCTGAAGGTCAATGAGAATTTGGAGATATTGACAGAAGAAGTCAAGGAAGCAAACGATCATTATGAGGCTTATGAGAAGATGCTCCCAAGTAAGATTGATGACCTACAAAGTACTTCCAATCACATTCTGAGAGAAGTGAAATCTTCTGCTCAAGGTTCCTCATCTTCCGGGGCTGCTAAGATTGTATATGACATCACTCCTGATCTCAACAATCGACTCTCCAACATTGAGTCTGCTGTATCTGCTCAGAACGCACAGATTGCTGAGCTTACTGAACTTCTGAAGGTTATGCACACTCAAGCACGTGAACAAGAGAAGACTCTTCACAATTGTTATAGGTTTGTTCGAGGACAAACTTATATTCAGAATGAGCATCTTACTGCTGCTGTGTATGCTAACAATAGGTTGATCAAGCTCCTTCTGGAAGATGTTCAGAGACAGCGACCTATGTCTGGTCAGACCTTTGATCATATGAAGACCATTGATGATGACTTCAGAAGAAGAATGGATATGATCAATACTGTGAGACCAACTCCTCAGCAATATCAGACTGCACTGAATGTTCAGCAAAAATTGAAATCTCAGGGTGCTCTGGGTGTTGCTCTTGGTTCTGGTCAAACGGGGGAGAAGTCTGGTCAGAAGAGATCAAGTGCTGCTGAAGGTTCTAGTGTTGTTCCTCCTCCTCAGAAGAAACCTAGGAACTTGTAATCTTTTAGGACTTAAGCTTCTTAGCTAGGTTCTGGGTTGGGTAGTTTTTGTCTTAGGACTTTTTCTGCTCTTCTGATTATTTTGTTTCTTATGTTGTCTTCTGATGAACTTATATACACTGAATCTTTCTTATACTTTCTTGTGTCTCTCACTTCTTACTTTTTGCTTATGTTTCCTTTTGACTTAGTAAATTATACTTCACTGAACTCTAACAACTTGATCTTAAGTCATTTCTAAGTTTTTACAGATTGCTGAAGTTCACCATTTACACTAAAATGGGGGAGTTAATTTACTCAGAAGTAATGAACCATATGCATCAGGAAGTCTTTTACTAAACCTCATGTTTTCTGTTACCTTCTGACCACGGTTTGTCCATAACCAAAATGGGGGAGAATGATGAACCCTATGTGTTTTGATTATGTCCAAACGTTTCAGAAGATGAAAACTTAATTTTCCCTTACATATAGTTTACTATTGACTAATAATTTTTGTTTACTTAGTCTATGTGTAAGTTGCTCAGCAGGTGCTGAATGAATCATTTCTGGATTGCCTAAAGAACTCAGAAGATCAGTTTGCTGAAGTCAGAGTTTCAATATCTCAGAAGCTGGATACTCCGCTCTGAAGCCGAAGTCTGCTAAAGCTCTCCTCAGAAGTTTTTTGCAATCAGAAGTTTTGCCAATTTGATCAGAAGTCTAGACAACTGGGAATCAGCTTCTGAAAGCTAAGTCACGGGTTCTGTTTGAGCATTTAATGCTCTGACACTTGCATTCAATGCAAGGCGCCAAAAGTTCAAAAAGCTGTTTTGATGGAGCGCGCTTGTCTGTTCAAGAGAAACCAGAATTTCCTTGTCTACCCTTTGTTGATCCAATTGATGAATGATTCCAGTCAACCTCATCCTTGATTTCAAATCACTTACCGGATTGAGTTAAAGAACAAGGATAACGGAATCAAAGTGTTTGAAGACCGTTTGAAGATTTGACAAGTTAACGGCTACAACAACTGATGTCATCTCCTTTGAAGATTCAAACTCACCAACGGTCATCTTCATTCACTATAAATAGTGGCCAAGCTCCAAAGCATTAACATACGTGTGATTATCGAGCAAAATCTCAACGCACTGTTCTAACAAGAAAAACAGAGCAACCTTTCCATTCTCAATCTTTCTTAGCATAGTCTTAGTTAAAGTGAGAGAGTGAAGAAAAACAAGTTCATAATAGGAATCTTGTAAACTGAGATCATTTGTGATCTTCAGTTAGATTTAAAGAGAGAAATCTAGTTGAGATTAGAGTTGGGTGAGAAATCCAGAAAACAGAGTATTGTTTGTTCTGGTGGAAATCCTTTAACTCTTTTTAGGCTAGTCAGAACTAAGTGAGAAATTAGCTTAAGTTCTGTTGATGTAAAGGAGCTTCTGAACTTGCCATAAAAGTTCTGAATAGTGGATTTATAAAATCTCTGTAGGCTGCGACCTCAGGGGACAAGACGTAGTCACAGGACTTCTGTGGCGAACTTGGATAAATCGAATTGTTCAATCAGGATCTCCTGAACTTCTTTCTCCCTCTTACTTGTTACTTTTGCTTCTGTGTACTTGCTTATATTTAGTGCTGAAACAGATTTTCTCTAAAGTATCATTGTCTTTGTTCAGAAGACTGTCCAGAAGTTCTCAAATCAGAACTTCTGTTGCTGAAAACAGTCTAACTGTGTTTAGGCAGAATTTCACTCAGAAGCTACTTATGTAAGCTAGTTTCTGACTCTAAGGAAATTTGACTCTGAAAATTAAGTTTCTCGAATAACTTAGAAATTTTCAGTTTTCAACTTTGACACCTATTCACCCCCCTCTAGGTGATTCTGTTCTTGATAGGGCCAACAACATATGATTCCGAGGTAAACATATCTTCTGAACAAAATATCTTTGATTCTCTTGAAGAACTCTATAGTATGTTCAAGTACCTGAAAAGGAAATTGGACAAGAGTGAGGCTGACAAGTTTCTTAGGTTTACTCAAGTTTATTCTGACATGAAAATGTTGGAAGAAAAGCTGTGTAAACAGTTCAGCACTCCTGCTGATGGCCCTAAAGCCAAAGGCAAGGAAAAGCTGCCTCTGGGAAGTGATAAACCCCAGAAGAAGAAGAAACCTGTCACTCCCTCTCTTCTGAAAGAGATAGCTTCTCCTCCTGATGTTGGAACCTCTGAGAGTGCTGCTGTAGCCTCTGAACATGTTGGTCCTTCTCAGAAGAAGAAGAAATCTCCCAAGAAGCAAAGGGAAAGATCCAAGAACCCTCCCTTTTGCAAGCTTTGCAAGAGTGATGGTCATTGGTTGAAGGATTGCAAGTATCATATTAAAAACCTTTTGCAATCTGAGATATCATTAAAACCTGCTGAAGAGAAATCTAACTCTGAAGGACCCAATAAGGATTGGGTACCTGTCACTAATTGATTGTGTTGCAGGTGACTCTGAGTGCTCCATCAATGTCAAAGCTGTGGTACATTGACAGTGGGTGCTCAAGGCATATGACAGGTGATGAAAAAGCATTCATCACATTTGATCCTAAAAGAGGTGGAAAAGTCAGCTTTGGAGATGCTCAGAAAGGAAGGATACTTGGTTCTGGATCCATAGGAACTAATCCTCCGATCGAAGATGTCTCCCTAGTCAGAGGCCTGAAGTTCAATCTCCTGAGTGTTGCACAACTGTGTGATAAAGGTAGAGATGTTGTCTTCAGCTCCTCTGGATGTAAAATCTTGGACAGTAAGTCAAGGGAAGTTATTCTAACTGCTCCTAGAGTTGAAAATGTTTTCATGCTGAACCTTGAGAATCTTTGCAAAAATATATGCTTGATGTCCCAAGAGGATACCTCCTGGCTCTGGCATAGAAGACTTGCTCATGTGAGCATGGACCTTCTGGCCAAAGTAGTTAGAAATCAATTGGTTGAGGGTCTGCCTGAAATTAGTTTTAAAAAGAATCATTTATGCAATGCTTGCCAATCTGGTAAACAATCTAGAAGCTCTTTTAAAACTAAGAAAGTCATTTCAACTAAAAGACCTTTAGAATTACTTCATATGGACCTTTTTGGCCCTGTTCAACCACTGAGCATGAGTGGAAAGAAGTATGTCTTTGTCATAGTAGATGACTATTCAAGATTCACTTGGGTCATCCTGCTGTCTAGCAAAGATGAGTCACTTGGATGTTTCTCAGTTCTGATAAAGAAACTTGAGAATGAAAGGAATGAAAAGGTTGTTCGTATCAGAAGTGATAATGGTGGAGAATTCAAAAACTTTAGGTTTGAAGAATTCTGTGAAACCAAGGGAATTGATCATAACTTTTCTGCTCCCAGAACTCCTCAACAAAATGGGGTAGTTGAAAGGAAGAATAGAACTCTGGTTGAGATTGCCAGAACTATGATCATTGAAAGAAGGCTTCCTAAGTACTTTTGGGGAGAAGCTGTTAACACAGCTTGTTATGTTCTGAATAGAGTGCTAATCAGAAGCATTCTGAACAAGACCCCTTATGAACTCTGGAAAGGTCGAAAGCCTAAAATAGGCTATTTCAGAACCTTTGGTTGTAAGTGTTATGTTTTGAATACAAAAGAATATCTTTCAAAGTTTGATTCAAAGGCAGATGAGGCCATTTTTCTTGGTTACTCAACACATAGTAAAGCATATAGGGTTTTTAATAAGAGGACTCAAACTTTAGATGAATCTGTTCATGTACAGTTTGATGAGACTAACCCTGCAGATAGTAGAGCTCCTGATGAAGATGAAGTTCAAGCTCCTAAAGTTACATCCCCTGTTGAAAAACAAGATGTTTCCCCCAGAGCTGCTGAAGTAGATCCTTCTATTGCTGAACAAGCTCAAAAAGAAAATTCTACTCCAGAAGTCAACTTCCTTCCAGAAGATGTTCCTATTTATGATTCAACAAATGATGAACAAGTTTCAGAAGACTCATTGGATGTACCAAGAGAAGTTAGAGCTCATAGGAATCATTCCTTAGAGAACATAATTGACTCTGTTCATAATCTTGTCATGACCAGAGCTCAGCTCAGAAGATACATGGGAAATGTGGCTTTTGTGTCACTTCTGGAACCCAAGGACTTCTATGAAGCTGCTGATGATGGCTCCTGGTTAATGGCAATGCAAGAAGAACTTGACCAGTTCAAAAGGTCAGAAGTTTGGACTTTGGTTCCCAGACCTAATAACATAAAGGTTGTTGGAACTAGATGGGTTCTGAAGAACAAGCTTGATGAATTTGGAAATGTTGTGAGGAACAAGGCAAGACTTGTTGCTCAAGGTTACAGTCAGCAAGAAGGCATAGATTATGGTGAAACTTTTGCTCATGTTGCAAGATTAGAAGCCATTAGAATCTTATGTGCTTTTGCATCATACAAAGGTTTCAAGCTTTTTCAAATGGATGTGAAAAGTGCATTCTTGAATGGTTACATTGATGAGGAAGTCTATGTGTCTCAACCCCCTGGTTTTGAAGATCCTAAGTTTCCTGATCATGTGTACAAGCTGAAGAAAGCCTTGTATGGACTGAAACAAGCTCCCAGAGCTTGGTATGAGAGACTGACAAAGTTCCTGCTGTCTAAGGGATTTGTCAGAGGCTGTGTTGATACAACTCTGTTCACTCTGAAGAAGAACAAGGATATCCTTATAGCTCAGGTATATGTTGATGATATTATATTTGGTGCTACTAATGAATCTTTGTGCATAGAGTTCAGTGACCACATGAAGGCTGAGTTTGAAATGTCTATGATGGGAGAATTAACCTTCTTCTTAGGACTTCAGATCAAGCAAAGTAATGATGGTGTGTTTATCAATCAAGCCAAGTACACTAGAGAAGTGCTGAAGAAATTTGGCATGATGGACTCTAATGCTGTTGATATTCCAATGGATGTCAGCAAAGACATTGATGATGAAGAGAAAGCTGGTAAACATGTAGATATAAAAACCATAGAGGTATGATTGGTTCTCTGTTATACCTAACAGCCAGCAGGCCAAATATACATTTTGCTGTGTGTTTTTGTGCTAGATATCAATCAAAGCCAAGAGAAATTCATGATGTTGCTGTCAAAAGAATTCTCAGATATCTTAAAGGCACACCAGAAGCTGGTTTGTGGTATCCCTGTAGTTCTGATTTCACTCCTATAGGATACACAGACTCTGACTATGGTAGAGATAAATTGAAAAGTGTCAGCACTTCTGGTGGTTGTCATTTTCTGGGGGAGTGCCTAGTCTTCTGACATAGTAAGAAGCAAACCTCTGTGGCTCTCTCAACTGCTGAAGCTGAGTATGTCGCTGCTGGAAGTTGTGTTTCTCAGATGCTCTGGATTAAGCAACAAATTGCTGACTATGGAGTCATCCCTGGAACAATTACAATCTACTGTGATAACAAGAGTGCAATTGATCTTTCAAAGAATCCTATTCAGCACAGCAGGATGAAGCATGTTCATATTAGGCATCACTTTCTGAGAGATCATGTTCTGAAGAAGGATATTATCATCACTCATGTTCCCTCTGAAGAAAATCTTGTTGACATGTTTACTAAGCCTCTGGCTGGTACTCCTTTCAGCAGCTTACGAGAAGGCATTGGTATGACTTATCCACTTCAGTAACTTAGCTTTTATTATATTTTCTTCTATCTTAAATGTTAATAACTTGAGATAATTAAGTATGATAAAATCTAATCATGATCTTGACTTTAAGCATGCGTACATTTACTGCTTATTACGGCGCTGTTCTGGTATTTAACGGTTATCTGTTCCCTTTTAAACGGTGTGTATTTACTTTTTGAATTGGAACCGTTGCGTTTTTGGGTATAAATAAGGGTATTCCATACTTAGAAAACTTTCACTTGCATTTTCACTGCTATTAGAATTTCCATAGATTCTCTGTATTTTCTTACTCTCAAAATCTCTTAACCTAATTTCCTATTTCCTACAATGGCTCAAGAAATCACTGTCACTCACATCTTTACCACTGAGAATAAAGAGAAAGTTAGCGAATCTAGGGTATTCACCTCTAGGTTTCTAGATGATGAAGTTAAATCCACTGAACCTATCTCAAAATGGCTTAGCGCACAAAACTGGAATTCATTCGTTTCTCTCAATGAATTCATCTACCCTAAGTTAGTCACCGAATTCTACAAAAACCTCCATTTCTTTTCTAATGAGGAGGACGTTATTCACTCAGAAGTCGGAGAAGTTGAGATTGAGGTCAGCAGGGCTTCTATCTCTCAAGCAATCGGTATTGATGATGAAGGAATCATCATAGGTGATGATGGTTCAGCAGATGGTTTTACAGAAGCAAATTGGGCTAGACCAGATCTTAGTGCCAAGGAAACTTATGCCACTTGGCTCACTCAGCACCAGAGGTGGGCACACTATCTTACAACTAATGTGTTCCTTCCGAAGGCTGAAGGGGTTAATGGTGTTTCCAACAGGGAAAGAGTTTTTATGTGGCATCTGGTCAATCAGAAGAAGATCAATCTTCCTGCCATGCTGATAAGGCAGATGAAAAATGTGACTACCGTGAGTGCATTAGCTTATGGCTCACTCCTGACTAGGTTGTTTGAGGCAGCCTCTGTGGTGATCTCAGGAGAAGGTGTTACGAGTATGAGTATGGTTCTGAAGATGCATACCTTCAGGAACCTTAACTTTGGTGTGACTCCAAAGAAGAATGAGAAGGGCTCCTCTGTGAGTATTGCTCAGAAGGAGACTGTGGTTGACACTGTGCAGAAAGGAAAGAATGCTGCCAAGAAGGGCAAGGGAAAGAAAGGATCAAGTAAGTTGGTCCTGACTGTTGAGAAGGTGGTTGTCTCAGAACCTCTTCCCACTATGGTTCAAACAACAATCAGTGTTGAACCTTCTGGCAAGATCGTTGCTGAGAAACCTAAGGATGTTTCTGAGAAGGAAGCTCAGGTTGCTGAGGACGCACGCCTTGCTGAAAGAGAGAAGGCTGCTGAAGCTGAAAAAGTTGCAAGAGTTGTGGCTCTTGCTGAAGAGAAAAGAAAGAAGAAGGAAGCAGAAGATAAGTTAGCAGCTGAGAGAGAAATTGCTGCAAAGGCTAAGGCCGATGCAAGAATCATTGCATGTGTTGATGAACTTGAGAATGTGGAGTTCTCAAAGGATGTTGAGGCTTCAGAAGAAGGAGAAGAACTTGAGAATATCTCTCTCTCTACTCGGATAAGTACGAAGGCTACGGAAGAAGATGAGGATTCTGAAGATATTCCTCTCTCCAGAAGAATCCCCAAGAAGAAGATGTCAGCAAAGAGAAGGTCTCTGATCAAAAAGGACTTCTATATTGCTCCGAGTACTGAACTGGATGAATCAATTCCTGAAAAAGAGGACTTAGTTGATGACGAAGACATGATGGATATGTCTGCTGAAAAGGGTGCGGATGCTCCTGTTGTTGAAGAACTGTCTGAAGATAGTGATCAAGAACCTGATACTATCATTCAGGACGCTATGAAGTTTGCTGAAAACATCAACACTGATGATTTTCTAGACAATGTTCTTCTGGGACAAGGGAGAAATCCTGGTGAAAGAGATGCCTCTGAAACTCTGTTCAGAATGGCTCATGTGTTTGCTGAACCTATCTCCACATTTGATCCAAATCTCTCTGATCAGGTTATTTCATCTCCACTTCATACTTCTCATCCATCCTCTCCTCATACTCCTCATCCATCTCCTTCACTACCTTCTATCACAGAAGTTGGTGATTCTCACACTTCCATTCCTCCTACAACTTCACCCTCTGAAGTTGTACCTCCTAAAACTGCTCCTCCTTCTGGATCCTATTCAGAAGTAAACCTGAATTCTGGACCAATTTTCACAGATTCCATATCTACTTCCACTACTTCCTCTCAATCTACTTCCTCTGTAATTCTATCAATTGGATTTACTGCTCCATCTTTCTCACTCCCATCTACTTTTCCATCCTTCACACCTACTATCTCTTCCTCTACTACTCATCCAATCCCTTCCTCAACCTCACAAATTCCTCCCCTCCCAACCTCTGGACATGCACCTCCTGTGTGTGATCCCTTAACTACCTCCTCCACTACTTCCTGTTTTGCTGGGTTGTCATCCAATTATGACTTCCTACGCAAGTACATGAATCGAGATGATCTGGATAACAGATTCGGTAGTTTTGGTTTCATGGGCAGAGCTTCTGGTGTATCCGAAGCTGGTGGTGCTTCCAGTGTTGAGGAGTTGAGAAGACTGAGTCAGAGTGGCTCTGATGAATTGCTGAATAGATTTGCTGGTATGGGGCAACGGTCTTCTGCTGCTGACATGTATGCTCAGGGCATTGTGCTGCAAGAAATACAATCCTTGAAAGCTCAGAACCTGCAGCTCATGACTATGCTTCAAATGCAGGATCCTTCTGTCTACATACACAATCTTTCTTCACTTCATCTAGCTACCTATGATGAGTTGTACAAGTTAAGAGAATTAGCTCTGACTCTTCCTTCATTGAACAATATTGCTCTTGCTTCTTCTCTAAAGGTCAATGAGAATCTGGAGATATTGACAGAAGAAGTCAAGGAAGCAAACGAGCATTATGAGGCTCATGAGAAGATGCTCCCAAGTAAGATTGATGACCTGCAAAGTACTGCCAATCACATTCTGAGAGCAGTGAAATCTTCTGCTCAAGGTTCATCATCTTCCGGGGCTGCTAAGATTGTATATGACATCACTCCTTATCTCACCAATCGTCTCTCAAACATTGAGTCTGCTGTATCTGCTCAGAACGCACAGATTGCTGAGCTTACTAAACTTCTGAAGGTTATGCACACTCAAGCACGTGAACAAGAGAAGACTCTTCATAATTGCTATCGGTTTGTTCGAGGACAAACTTACATTCAGAATGAGCATTTCACTGCTGCTGTGTATGCTAACAATCGCTTGATTAAGCTCCTTCTGGAAGACGTTCAGAGACAGCGACCTATGTCTGGTCAGACTTTTGATCATATGAAGACCATTTATGCTGATTTCAGAAGAAGAATGGATATGATCAACACTGTGAGGCCAACTCCTCAGCAATATTCTACTGTACTGAATGTTCAGCAAAAATTGAACTCTCAAGGTGCTCTGGGTGTTGCTCTTGGTTCTGGTCAAACGGGGGAGAAGTCTGCTCAGCAGAGTGGTCTCAATACTGGTGTTAAGAGACAGAGTGTTGCTGAAGGATCCAGTGGTGTTCCTCGTCCTCAGAAGAAACCTAGGAACTTGTAATCTCATTAGGACTTAAGCTTCTTAGCTAGGTTCTGGGTTGGGTAATTTTTGTCTTAGGACTTTTTCTGCTCTCTTCTGATTATCTTGTTTCATATGTTCTCTTCTGATGATTTTATATACACTGAATCTTTCTTATACATTCTTGTGCCTCTGATTATTTACTTATTGCTTATGTTTCTTTTTGACTTAGTAAATTATTCTTCACTAAATCTAACAACTTGATCTTAAGCAATTTCTAAGTTTATACAGATTGCTGAAGTTCACCATTTACACTAAAATGGGGGAGTTAATTTACTCAGAAGTTATGAAACATATGCATCAGGAAGTTACTTTCTCAAACTCATACTATTGTTTACCTTCTGACCATGGTTTGTCCATAACCAAAATGGGGGAGAATGATGAACCCTAAGTGTTTTGATTATGTCCAAACGTTTCATTAGATGAAAACTTAATACTCTCTTACATATAGGTTATTGTTGACTAATATTTTTCTACTTAGTCTATGTGTAAGTTACTCAGCAGGTGCTGAATGAATTATTTCTAGATTGCCTAAAGGACTCAGAAGATCCGGTTGCTGAAGTTAGAGTTTCAACAATTCAGAAGCTGGATGCTCCGCTCTGAAGCCGAAGTCTGCTAAAGCTCTCCTCAGAGGTTCTTTGCAATCAGAAGTTTTGCTAATTTGATCAGAAGTCTAGACAACTGGAAACTAGCTTCAGAAGCTTAGTCACGAGTTCTGGATAAGCATTTAATGCTCTGACAAGTGCATTTAATGCAAGGCGCCAAAAGTTCAAAAAGCTGTTTTGTTGGAGCGCGCTTGTCTGTTCAAGAGAAACCAGAATTTCCTTGTCTATCCTTTGTTGATCCAATTGAAGAATGTTTCCGGTAAACCTTATCTTCAATTCAAATCACTTACCGGATTTGGTTAAAGAACAAGGATAACGGAATCAAAGTGTTTGAAGACCGTTTGAAGACTTGACAAATTAACGGCTACAACAACTGATGTCATGTCTGTGAAGATTCAAATTTTTCCCAACGGTCATCCTCATTCACTATAAATAGTAGCCAAGCTCCAAAGCATCAACGACGCGTGATCATCGAGCAAAATCTCAACGCACTGTTTTAACAAGAAAAACAGAGCATTCCTTTTCCATTCTCAATCTTTCTTAGCATAGCTTAAGTTTAAGTGAGAGAGTGAAGAAAAACAAGTTCATAATAGGAATCTTGTAAACTGATATCGTCTGTGATATTCAGTTAGATTTAAAGAGAGAAATCTAGTTGAGATTAGAGTTGGGTGAGAAATCCAGAAAACAGAGTTGTTGTTGTTCTGGTGGAAATCCTTTAACTCTTTTTAGGCTAGTCAGAACTAAGTGAGAAATTAGCTTAAGTTCTGTTGATGTAAAGGAGCTTCTGAACTTGCCAGAAAAGTTCTGAATAGTGGATTTATAAAATCTCTGTAGGCTGCGACCTCAGGGGACAAGACGTAGTCACAGGACTTCTGTGGCGAACTTGGATAAATCGAATTGTTCAATCAGGACCTCCTGACTTTCTTTCTCCCTCTTATACTTGTTTTTTTTTTGCTTCTCTGTACTTGTTTATACTTAGTGCTGAAACAGATTTTCTCTAAGTATCATTGTCTTTGTTCAGAAGACTGTCCAGAAGTTCTCAAATCAGAACTTCTGTTGCTGAAAACAGTCTAACTGTGTTTAGGCAGAATTTCCCTCAGAAGCAACTTCTGTAAGCTTGCTTCTGACTCTGAGGAAATTTGACTCTGAAAATTAAGTTTCCCGAAAAACTAAGAAATTTTCAGTTTTCAACTTTAACACCTATTCACCCCCCTCTAGGTGATTCTGTTCTTGTTGGGCCAACATTTTGAAATTAAAAATTTAGACGTTTTATAAAATAGTCTTGTTATGGCTAATTTACAAAACGATTATGTAATAATCTATTTTTATTTTTTTCTTAAAAACTAAAAATACGTTTTGATCACGAGGGTTATGTTATAACTCAATATTACGTCTCCATTTAACAAAAATAAATAAACAACGCCCATATAAAGTTCTTATCCAAGCAAACAAAGTCAAATCTTAACGGTTTTCTAATCACACCTACATAATTAGTGGCGACTCGTCTTAAAAGAGCTTAATCGCTCTTAACTACATTTCCCTAAATAATAAACCAAAAAGTAGACGAGCACAGCCTCACGCCCCGATGCTCTTTTTTGGGGGCGCGACACACGAGAAATCGATCCATTTAGCTTACATTCATCTAGGCTAGGGGTAGTTTTACCTTTTTATTTGTGTTTTCATGTGTAGGGATTGAACTCATTTAAATCGAGCTAATTTGGTGTCAATTCAGGCCAAAACATGCAAAGATGCAGGAAGGAAGAATCGCCGCTCACTAGATCAAGTTGTCTCGGACGAGACGAGGCTTAGAATGGACTCTCTTAGCTTGGTCACACAAAAAATGCAGAGTGTTTCTGGCGTGACTATGTTTATGTTTCTTGAGCGTTTCTCGCGTGACGACTGTCACTGGCGTGATGAACACTCTGGAATCCGGAGAATCTTGTCCTATTACGCCAAAAGTCACGTTTTATCGTCCAAATGACGTCTAAGATCTCCCAAGAGTTTCGTCCATTCATGAAACGATGTAATCCTTGAGATATTGGCTATAAATACGCCATTCTCCAGCGGAAAAGATACAGATTATCTCTTACAAGAAATCACATTAATTTAGTTCCACCAAATTCGCTTCGGGGAAGTCGTAAACACCATACGCCTTACACCATTTATTCTAGATTCCATGGCAATGTAGTGTTGATCTAGAGATAGACTTCTTTCATCGGTTCATCGAGGAGAAGATGAGAAAGAACGCCCGAGGCTTGACAAAACTTACGATGAAGAGTAAAAAGATTGACAACCCTCTTTCCCTTCGTAGTTATAGTTCTTATATTCTCTGAATTTTCGTTTAGATTTGTATGAATGCTATGACAATTACAATATTATGAAATGAGTATTCTTCATATATGTTCATGTTATAGAATGATTAAGTTCATTACTTATGTTTTATCAATCTATGATAGGTCCAGTTAGTAAAGCATAATCAATCTAACTTGTGTGATAATCACTAATCTAATAAGGTTGTGTAGGATAGGTCCAGTAATCTTGTTAAGTTAAGTCATGTAAGGATAACTCAATCTCAAGAATCGAGAGATTAGGTTAAATTATGTTCTAGAATTGGTTGAGAATATATGAATAAATTGTCTGGTGATCATTGTGCTTAAATGAATCGTTGTCTTTGATTGGATAAAGAATGTTGGTTGAAGATGTTAGTGTAGGAACAAATGTTAGTTTAGGAATTAGTTTAGTTTAATCACCAAAAATCCAAATTCTCGTTTTTCTATAAACCTCGAGAAAATGAACAAAGTAAACAATGAATGTAAATGAGTAATTAGTGTTTCCATGTGGATTCGATCTTTTATTACTACATGAGTGACTCCGTACACTTGCGGAAATCGCCCAACAATGGCTAATGTTTAATGTTAAAGGTTGTATGAGAAAATCAAAAGGAGTTGACCTATTAGATTTGATAATGAGCTTTCCCATTAATATTTACTTATAATAAACAATTCTTGATGTGCTATAATATGAAAATCATATCTACATTTCGGTTTAACTATATTAGATAGCAATTTATACAAGCAATTTAACTTATGTAACTGTGAGTGAAAACAAGCGCTCATAGTGGCTTTAGCCTTTTTTTACTAGAGTGGCCGTCCGGCCGACCGAGAAAATGTATGAACCGGTTTATGTACCGATTGATTTTGAAAACCAGATATTCCATATACGTTCATGGATACAACTTATTACTTCCGAAGACATAAGCGACGATCGAGAGTCCGGTGTAGCACGGTAAAAGGGAGTAGCTAACCTCTTGTTAAACTAGTTGTGACCCGTCTATGTACTAGACTAGGTAGTATCATTCTCTTTTTACATAGTTTATACAATAGTTTTGTATAAATTAGTATCTTTGATTTATCATCATCATCATCATCATCATCATCATATGCTTCTTTTATGTTATATTGCAAATATTTTGAGATGAGCTTGATATTTCTATAAAGATTTATATAGGTGTTTCCCCGATCAGAAGTGACAAGCCGAAAACCGTAGGTATTGATGACACCAAGGAACTTAAAGGGCCCTAATTTCTAAGTCTATTGGAGACACTTTACCTTGAGAATATATGAGTAACAAAGTGTGTGTTTACAAGTTCATACATGTTCATAAGTTTCATAAAATGTTAGTTATGATAGTTGATAGGGATGAAATATCCCTATCTTTTCGGGTTATTACGGTGTATTTTAGTGTCGTTTTAGTTTAAGTTAGTTAGCATTTGCATATTTCAAAGTTATTTTGAGAACAAGTGAAGTGTATTTGCTAAAGTGTGAATTTTCCCTACTTAAAGTTGTTTTTCATATAAAAAGTCACTAACTTAACTATGGTTATTTTGTATGTAGGTTCCTCATGATGATATTTGACATACATACATGATTTAAGGTGAAGTAATGCTAATAAGGAGCAAAGGGATAAAAGAGAAGTCATGAATGCACCAAAATCCAAGGTTTTGGACCAAGAAATCTCGAAATACAGCTGACACGCCCGTGTCCCATGGCCACACGGACGTGTCCTTCAAAGTCAATAGGTCAACACGCGTTTTAAAGGAAGAAAAAGCTTAAATTTAGTCCGACACGACCCCGTGTCCCATGGGGATACGCCCCGTGTCATTTGTCCCAGACAGGTCAGAAAGTTCCAGTAGAAGCAGCAACTTGCAAGCCCATTTCGAAGCTCTTCCAATCCGAATCTCGACAAATGCAAAACTACAAGTTTGTGTATCTATGTCTTAGGGTTCATCTGCAATTTGAATCATCCAAATCGAAGGTCGTATGAGGAAGTTATGGGCAGATTACTAAAGGTCGTCAAATCTGGAATGTTGTCGGTCAAAACGCGTTTTCTAGAGGGGCTAAGCCTTGACACGACGTGTCACCAAGCCCACACGGCGTGTCACGCTGATTCCAGTAATGTAAACATGAATTTTGAAGATTTCCATGTGCAATTAGCTTTCCCATTTGTTCCCATTGATGGTTGGATTCCCATGTGTAATTAGCTTTCCCATTTGTTCCCATTGATGGTTGGTGTCCAAAAATTTGTATAAATAGGGGTGTAATTCACCATAGAAATCATCCCTCTTCACTTGTGTTTTGTTCCATTTAGTTGTTATTTCAATTCTCCATTTAGTTTGTAAGAAGAGGTGATCCAAACACCAAATTTCCATGTTCTATTTCACCTTTTTGCAAAGTTTGTAATTCAATTTCATCAATACAAAGTTCATGTTCTTGTTTTCATCCATTACATTCCATCTTCAAGCTTGGAAAAGAGATTCCTCTCCGAGGACATAAGCGACGATCGTGTGTCCGGTGTAGTGCGATAAAAGGGAGTAGCTAATCTTTTATCTCGCTAAACTAGTTGTGACCCGTCTATGTGCTAGATTCGGTAGTATCATCTTGTTTTCTTTACATAGTTTATACAATAGTTTTGTATAAATTAGTATATTTGATTCATCATCATCATATGCTTCTCTTATGTTTATTTATGAATACTTGATATGAACTTGACATTTCTACCGGATTTATAAAGGTGTTGCCCCCACCGGAAGTGACGAGCCGAAAACCGTAGATATTGACGACATCACGGAACTTAAAGGGCCCTAATTTCTAAGTCCATTGGAGACACTTAACCTTGAAATTATAGGATTAATTAAGTGTGTACTTACGAGTTCATACGTGTTTATAAACATCATAAAAAGCTAGCTATGATAGTTTGATTAATCTTAAGACTATTTTATCTTTATTGTTGTATAAAACTTACCATCACCATTTCATGCTAAGGAATATGGAAAGTAGTGTTTGTGTGTTGTAATTTAGGAGTAGATTAATAATCATCAAAACTCTAAAGTATAAATTCGCTTAGATAACAACCCGAAACCAAGTACTTTGATACTTATTGGTATAAATCCCGTGGATTCGATACCCGGACTTAACCCCCGGATTATTACTTGATAACGATAGGGTACACTTGTCCTCTAATTGTAGACCTTTTTGTAGCATTAGCTCGAGGCCGCATCAATAGTTTGATTTATTTTAGGATTATTTTATAAACTATTGTTGTATTAACTTACCATCACCATTTTCATGCAAGGAATATGGAAAGTGTTTGTGTGTTGTAGTGTGAGAGTAGATAACTAATCAACCAAAAACTCTAACGTATTATTCGCTTAGATAACAACCTGAAAACCAAGTAGTTTGATACTTATTGGTATAAATCTTGTGGATTAGATACTCGGACTTAAACTCCAGATTATTACTTGATAACGATAAGGTACACTTGTCCTCTAATTGTTGCCTTTTTGTAGCATTGGCTCGAGGCAAATCACATATTCACCCCCATTTAAGACATATATATCTTTTTAAGGACCAACAAGTGTTATCAGAGTTATTACTCTTGCTTATAGATTTAACCATATGAGTATAGAGACACATTCCAAACAATGAAACCACTTAGATCCTTCTTGAATGACTATCCATCACCAGACCCTCTCTATTCTTTGGGTTAAATCATATATTCCGAAAATACATAATGACGAACTTCATTCAAGTCCAAAGTATGAGTGCATGGATAGTCATTTTCAAAGTTCATTATGTTCCTACCAGAGAAGTAGAAGG
The DNA here is from genome assembly GCA_028411795.1 of Euphorbia peplus. Classification (NCBI taxonomy): domain Eukaryota; kingdom Viridiplantae; phylum Streptophyta; class Magnoliopsida; order Malpighiales; family Euphorbiaceae; genus Euphorbia; species Euphorbia peplus. The sequence continues at coordinate 20,512,227 of CP110839.1, read as the reverse complement.
ATGAGGTCCAACCATTGTCCCTTTAGAGGATTTGCTGATGAGGACCTAAAGAAATTGCAAACAAAAGTTGTTGTTATTAATATGCTTCATTGTGCTTAAGATGATGTATATTCCACAAAATTTTAGGTTGTGAGACTACTAAGAAGATATTGAAATAATAAACAATCCTCAACTAAATAGGACTAGGATTCCTATTATGAGCAAAAAGGCACTCAGAGCGACGAGACTTTGACTAGAGTTGCCACTCGGGCGACCACGAAAATATGAGAACCGGCTCAGGAACGGATTGACTTTGAAAACCAAAGATTTATTTATGTTTGTGGATACAACTTATTCCGCTATTCTAAGAGGATCTTGATGCAACCTAGATTTTTATTATCTTGCCTTTGTTTTGGATGCTGACACAATACTGTCGTATAGTTGAAGAAGGTCTGTATGGGCCTTATTCACGGGTTTAAGTTGTTAGATTTTAGAGACACGTAGGCAAGAAGGGATAAGAACCGTACGGAAACCACCGTCAGATGGAGGAGAACCGTACGACTCATGGTGAAAGCCGAACGGTTCTTAGTGATAGCCTTACAGTTTAGACAAGTGTCATATAGTGTTTTTGTGAGAGAGTTATTTCACATAAGACTGAGGGTGTCAATCTCATGCCCTAGGGTGTGGGATGAGTGAGTTATCACTCTGAAGAGTCATTCTATTATCTTTTGAATATTGTCACTTGTTTCGGTTGGCAATTCGAGGAGCCAAGAAATGCTTATATCATATGGTATGAAAACCGGTGCTTACACTGAGCTTCTCCTATAATAACAAGGTATATTTATACCTCAAGGTAAGTTCACATAACATTCTAGTTCTGAAATTATACTTCATCCTTTTGTAAGTTTTTTGCTGACTTAAGCATCATACAAGGGTCGACGGTCCCTTCTTAGATTATGTTTCCTATTTTGCAGAAAACTCAAACTTACGTGGAGTCATGTTCAGTTTACATAGTAACACTACTATAAAGCTACCGAATATACAAGTCTATATACCTATTCATTCTCACGATTAATACAGACCTGGGATAATCTTTTATGGTTTATGAATTAATGGATATCATATTCTTATTATAACACAAGATACGAAGGAAATGGATTAACACCTTTATAAATATTAAAATTATGTATTTATGAATTTGAAGCCTAGTGTATAATACAATCATATGTGAACCAATATCTGAGAATTAGGACACACCAACATATGGACCCCAATCATGATGTCTTGTGTCACGCTTTCCATGCTCGGAGTTCTCTCGATCTTAAGAAACTCTATCTCTATTTGAAATTGTTGCAAGGGGTCTTGCATGGTGCTTTGGTATTGATCAAGTATTTTTCTGATCTCGGGCTCTATAAAGGTTACACAATCCTCTACAATAGGATGGGATGTGATCAACGACATACATGTGATCCTTTTCTTTCCCGCCGAAGTGCGCATTTCATGATTGCTTTCTGTCTTAAACGTCACTGGCTCAGAGACGTTTCCATCTCTCATATCTTAGCACTCACAGGAGGAAAATACTTTTAGTTCATGCTCACCGCAACAATTTGATATCCTATAAACTGATCTGAACTGATTGGGGACTCCACTTTGATGTCTAAGTCAATAATATTTATACGAAAAATAAGTAGTGTAATAGAGAAAGTTATAAGTTTAGTCGTATATCTGAAGATGTAGAACGATATGTTTATAGAAGGGATTAGGACGGTTTGTCGTGTCTTAATCAGGACTCACGTTTTCAGGAATAATAGACTAATTAGGAGCATTCTTACTTAGGCATTGTGATAGGCGATTTCTGCAAGTGCAAGACTTGGCTTATAGTAATAAAATATCGATTCCATAGGAAAACGACAATTACTTATTTATATAAATTATTTACTTTCATTTTCTCTAAGTTTACAGAAAATCGATAAAATAAATATTGATTAATAAAACTAAATACATAAAATATAAATGATACTTTTATATATAAAATATAAATATTTTCGCTAAGGAACTCAAAATCTGTGTCTGAAAAATAAATTCTTCAATCCCTTATTTATGATGTTTGGAAGGTTGAGCAAAAAATGCTCTAACTCTTAGTGGAATAGGAGCAATCGTCGGCGAATCAGTGCTGAAATTGGGCCAAAAATGCAACAATTCATGCGCTGGAAACTAGCGTGTCACTTTAGAGACAAACACGTCGCTAACGCGACACACTCAGTTCAACAAGCGGAGAAGAGGAATGAATGCATTATCTCTGCAACGGCAATTCTCATCTCTAAATTCAACGCGGGTGGATTTTCTCATCCTTGGAGGCCAAATGAAGTTTGTCTCTGTAGCGGCTTGCTTGTCTCCGGCGCGGCTTCCATAATAAGTTGATATCTACTTGTTATCAACCTTATTTGGCTCTAATTTAGCATGACTTGGATATTTTAATACATGCACACCAAAAATACAAATATCAACGTAAATATTTCCTAACCTAAGTAAAAGTAATAAATTAGATAAATAACATACAAAAATGTAGATGAAATGCATGCTAATATTAGTACATTTTTTAACTTATCACGCTGTAATAGAAATGAAAAACTTACGTGAAAATAGTGTATTAGCTTCATAATTTACGGTGAATCCTTCGTGATTCACTTCCCTTCATAGAAATGTTTAAGAAATGTTTACCAATCTAGGAGGCGAGCTCGGCTCCATGACATGATATCCGAAAAGTACGGAGATCTTACCACGTGTCCTAGTTCACTTACCGAACATCAATAACTTTGATATATTAAATGTAATCAAATATTACTACTACTGAGTTGGAATGGTATTGAATTCATCCCACGTGAGGTAGAAGAGAAAGAAACCTGATGAGATCAATGTTATCACTATTTTCATTCATAAAACATTGTAATTATTTTCAGGTAATAATTCAAGTACATTTCCCATTTTCGTATTCCTTCCCTTTTCTCACTTGGACCCCACAATTCCCAATCATATAATTTTACTCGTGAAGAAAACCAAGTATGAAAGAAAGAGACACCACTTACTCACACCCCTTTGGTTTTCAACAATTTAATGTGCTGTAAATTGCCATAATTTAGTTTGTTGACAAAATATACTATAGTGAATCACTATCCGAGCTTAAACATCAAAATCCATAGTTTCTGACGACATGATATGAACCTGCAGGATTGTTAGTGGAATGCTCCAAACGAATTCAACTAGTGTTAAATGAATTTCGAATATGGTTCAAACTTATGACCTTTATAATTAATCGACCATCAAACTAAGGCCTTCACCACTTAAAATATCAACTTTATTAAATTTTCATAAAATTACATTAAACACATCTAAGTAAAATCTGACACCAAGTTGAATTCATCTGATTAATTAACCTCGTCTCTAGAATTTGTGGAAATTGGCTGACAATGGATAAATTGGGTGAATATTTATTCTTTAAAAAATAGGTTTATCACACAGGTTAAAACTTAAGCTGAATTGTTATGATTTATTAGTGTATTTTTGTCAAAACTCATTGTTTGGTCTTTATATTTTAAAATATTCACTACAAGGTCATTATATTTGGTATAATTAACTCTTTGGTCCATCTTTCCATTTTTTTTGGGCAAATGATTTATTAAGTCCATGACTTTTGTCAAAACTTACTGTTTGGTCCTCATATTTTGAAAAACTCACTACAAGGTTCTCAGATTTCTTTATAATTAAGTCTTTGGTCCTTCTGTCCATTTTTTTAAAATCTGTAACTTTTATATTTCGGCATAAATAGACAGACAGAATATAACAAAATTACAATATCATTTTGTATTGCAGTATGAATGTCTTGAAAGTTAAAACATATTATGTTTAAAATCTAAAAAATTGACAAAAATGACTAAATAGTTATTTATGACAAAAGATGTAGACCTTGTAATGTGTTTTTCAAAATATAAGGACCAAACAGTGAGTTTTGACAAAAATCAGGGACTAATAAATCATTTGCATTTTTTTTTAGATCTTTAACTTTTATATTTATGCATAGACAGACAAACAAGACATAACAGAATCACAAGGTCCTTTTATATTGCAGTATGGATGTCTTGAAAGTTAAAATATAATATGTTTAAAATCTAAAAAATGGACAAAAAGGACTAAAGAGTTAATTATAACAAAAGATGAGGACATTGTTGTGAGTTTTTCAAAACACAAGAAACAAACAGTAAGTTTTGACAAAGTTCATGGACTAATAGATCATTTATCCTCATATATAAGCATAACTTGTAAGAATTACATAGTTTTAGTTACTATAACTACATGTAAGCAATTTGGCATAGAACAATACTTGTAAGAATTACATTGATTATTTTTTTCCTCCACAATAGTTGCTTATATTTCTTGATAACAACTACATGTCTCCAGACAATATGTATTAATTTTATTTTATTTTGGTGAATATGTATTAATTTTATAGTTTTATATATTTTCAGGATTTAAATTTTTTAAACCATACAATAACAATCAGAAAATATATTGTAAAGGAATATATAGAGGAATTGTGCAAGAAAAAAGACAAAAAGCAAGTGGAATCGAGTAGAGATAGAGGAAAAGCAAAGAAGAACAGTGAAGCAAGTACATAATACTATTAAGGAAGGTGAAAAGAGAAAGGAGACCATGAATGAATCCTTATCTCTCTCTACTGTCCTTATTATTACACCCTCTTTTTCTAGTCTTGTTTCATCAATCACACCACACCTCACCTGTTTCTCCTAATTTCTAACTTATTTTCCAAACAATCCTCACTTTACTTTTATTAATTATCATATCCTATTGTATTAACAATTATAAAGTTGATATCTCTAATTTATCACCAGCTGTTTTGAGGATGGTTGTTCTTCCACATTTCATTATTAATTGTTGTAGTTCTCCTTGATTATTCATTTGGTCCCTTTAAAAGAAGTATCTGATGATTCAGAAAAAAAAGTTCCATGCCTGCCTTTGCAAAATAAACTTCCCTGCACTAATTGAATATGCCTCAAGTAATAGTAAATCATGTAAGACAATATAAAAGAAAGTACATTGCTTCAAAATATACGGAAACATATATGTTAGCTAGCAAGTAGCAACAATCACATTCATAACCAGGGTAGATCTGGTTTGTGAGAAAACAAAGTAAAATTATCATGTTTATGATTCAAGTACTTGATTAGAATGAGAGGGTATACCTCCGGGGGAAGAGACAAGATATCTTTTAACTTGAACGTCATTATGCCTAAACGTCACCATCCCACAGCCAAGTGAATAATCAAATATAAAAGTGGGATTAAACTGCAAAAAGAGTTAGAATTATCTCCATTGTGGCAGCTTAAGGACCTTTTTATATAACAATTTAAGCAACGCCTAGCTACCAAGAAATTCATACAGTTTATCTCTTTGTTTCTGTAAAGAAATCATTTCCTATGACTTCATAGGATATAGTTTATGGAGATGCATGTATTTCAAAATAATGATTTGCCACCCATAATTTAGTCCCCAGTATCGAATGTTGTCGTTTAGTATGAGTATCAAAGATTAATATAAAAAATATCGTTGAACTTTAACTATTAACTCGAGGTTTTAGTTCGAACAATTTCTTACAATAGAGTATATTTCTGTTTTTCAAAAAAGCGATAATGTTGATGCTAATTTTATAATAAACAAGGTCGGTTAATTTTACGAGGTAAAAGAAAAGGTATTACGAGTATAATTTTAATCAAGCAGTTTAATCAACTTATGGCGTTTTTAACCGGAATTAGACTCAAATATGTATAGTTACCAAAAAAAAACTCAATTATTTATATATTTATATTATGATGCACCAAAAATAATAATTATGATATGAATAAAGATTTTGAAACTTTTTGAGTTATTCAATTCACATTTTAAAAATAATCTTTAAAAGCATAAAGATTTTAAAATATTTTTAAAAAGTATATGAGAATCCAGGTTCAATTACAATTTTGATACAATTCTTCGAAAGTTACCATTTATTCAAAAAGTTATTGATATTGATTTTTGTAGACTTTGGTAGATTTTTCGTATGATTATATATAGTTAAAAAGTTCTCTTCTTTTCCCTTAATATTCAATTAGAATCGAATAAGATGTCGTTCTTTTGATCTGGAAAAAGCTGAACTATATTAATCTCAACTTAAATGAATTGAATTGAATGTTGCTGATCTAAACTAAACTGAATGATGTTGAATTGAATTGAATGTTATTGTTGAACTGAACCAAACTGAATGCTACTAAACTGATTTTTGAACTAATTTTATAGTTCTTTAATTTGGTCATATTTAAGTGTTTAGCCCTTTTGTTCAAGCCAACGATTAAAACTGTCCCTATATTATAATAATAGTTTAACAATCCCTTTGTTATGTCAAAACACATTGTTCAGTCCTTATATTTTCAATAATACATCATAAGGTCCACGTTTTTTTATATTCAACAGTTTAGTTATTTCATCCATTTAAATTACTGATTTATCCTTTACGTATCAGGTGGAATTACATTTTTGGCACATGAACTTTTACATGTGTACACCTTGATACTTAAAAATTATATTTACACTTAAAACTATTATTTTTACATATTTTTTAAAAAAAATTTATATTTCGTAGAGAGAAAAAAATTATAAACAACTTCTGAGGCATCAAATTGTAAACATGTTAAAGTTTAAGTACCAAAATGTAATTTACTCTTAATAATTAAAGGATAAATCAGTAATTTAAATTGATTAAAGGACTAAAGTGTTGAATACAACAAAAATTAAGGACTTATAATTTATTATTAGAAATATAAGGACTAAACAATACATTTTGATGTAATATAGACACGATTAAACTATTTAGTGAATATTATTGATTAATATCAATAAAATGCTCTCCAAACTCATAAATTTTTTATAAAAATTCTTTCCAAGAGAGTCAAGAATTCATTAAACTTGTAAAAATCATGCACATTAAAAAATCTTTTAAAATTTTAATAAAATACACTTAGGGACAAATTAGGAGGTAGCTAGTGAGAGTTTAGAACTATTAATTGTTAAAAAATGCTAAAAAACAAATCTATAGAATTTATATACAAATTATATGAAAAGCGAAAAAAAATAAAAAATTCAAAAACAATTGTCAATTAGAGCTGAGGCATGTATTATAATATATTTTGCAAATAAAGATATGTGGTATGAATATTTTTACAAAACAAAGTATTCGAAATCACAATATTGACATCTGATGATATTTTTATCTTTTAAACTACTTATATCTATATATTGACACCATCTTGATCATCTAGATCGAATTGTAAATTTGTAAAATGGACTTAAATATCAATTTAGTCCGTAAACCGTCAAACTATAAAAGAACGTAAAACGTCAATAATATGGTTTATGATTTCGATTTGAAAGTGAACAATGTCATTAAAGGATATGTTTTATCGATATATAAATGTAATATTTCTTAAAAGATACGAAATGTATTTCGTTATCATTAAAATATAAAGTTGTGATTTTTTGGATACCTTATTTTACAAAAAGAATAAAAAATAAAAATAAAAATTCATACGATATATTTTTGTTTGTGACCACAAACATTTAGTTGTAAATTGAGCAAACCATAAACATTATTTTTAAACTTATTTCAAAAAATAATAAATTTAACATCAAAAGCACCTACAACCGATATGCGTTAGATCCGTCGATGAATACACCTCGTCTTGATTGACTTGAAATAGGATTAAACATTCGAAATTTCCTATTCTGAAAGTCGATACAATCTATTTTCTTAATTTTTTTTTTTTAAAGAAGCTTATTTTACTATTGCATTTTGTGTACATGTCCTCTAGAACAATTAAGTATGGACCACAAAAACCAATAAGTGTTGAAATAGAACGTGTGTCTCTCCAGGACAGTGTCAGATCAGATGTTTTTCTGGCTTGGCTTCCACTTTCATTTTCTTATTACTCTCTCTCTCTCTCTCTCTCTCTCTCTACTCTAATTTAGTATCCATCATCATACTAAATATGCTTCTTCTTCCATGCTTTACTTACATAATGTGTCTCCACCATATCCTATTTAAGGAATTCAAATATAATCACATATTTTTTAAACAAAACTTAAGGACAAGGAGTTGGGGAAAATAAACATTATAAGGTACATTCAAAATGTAGGTCCTACAATGACTACACCATACATATACATATGTACAACTCCCACAATTAAAAAATTTCTGCAAAATCTTTGGAAATAGAATATACAGTCAAACTTAAAATAAAATGTTCAGCCTTTACATTTATGATTAAAGCCAATGCATATGTGTATGGAGTTTTCTGCTAGATCATTTTGAAACTGAGAACAGAACAAGAACCTTAATTTCCCCTAAAAGTTAGCAGAATCCTACATATCCAAACAATAAAATTGCATTCTATCAAATACCCATTACTCAATTTTTACATATCATAATAATCCATTACACTTACTACTAAAATGAAAAAGGAAAATCAAGATACTAAAAACAGTTTATGAATGATGACAACACCAAAAATAAAGAATAAAGATAGAAAGAAGTCATCAGAAGCTTGAGATTTCATCATGAAAGAACTAGTCTTGCAAACAGTAACACCAATTATATTATAATTTTGAGCTGGATTGAAGCATAGACTTGGATTTCCACTAAGGTCCAAATTTTTTCCAAGTCTCTTGAAGAAGGTAGAATTGAAAGGCACAACACCACCAAGCAAATTTCTGCTAAGATTCAAGTGATACATCCGAGAAAGACTTCCAAATCCTGCTGGAATTTCACCTTGTAATCTATTATCTTGGAGAGAAAGAGTGGATAGATTCATCAAAAGAGTAAATGTCGACGGTATGGACCCGAAATACCCTGAATTTGCAAGTCTTAGCTCTTGTAATTTCACTAGTTCACCAAGCTCTTTTGGTAAGAGAACATTCATTGGATTGTCATCCATTAACAAGTACTGCAAGCTCTGTAATTTGCGGAATCCTATAGGAAAATTTCCCCTGAATTTGTTATTGCTCAAAGCCAAGAATGTCAAAGAACTCAATTTTCCTATGCTGACAGGAATCTGACCCATTAGTGAATTTGAGCTCAAATCTAGTTTTTGAAGCATACCAAGTTGTCCAATTGTGGATGGAATTAATCCTGTGAAAGAATTAAAGCTAAGATCAAGACCTGCAAGATTTACAAGATTGCCTAATTGGACCGGTATAGCTCCAGTGAACATATTGAAGCTCAAATCAAGATGTACTAAAGCAGTCAATTTAGAAATGCCAACAGGAAGACGTCCGGAAAGGCGGTTTTGTGACAATGTAAGGATTTGTAGGGACTTAAGAGATGAAATTTGAGGTGGGATAGGGCCAGAAAGGGCAGGATTTGATCTAAGACTTAGTAATTGAAGTGGAGAATTAGAGAGAAAGGGAAGAGAAAGAATGGTTGGAGTGTGAGTGAAACAGTTGTGGAAAAAGAGAGATTGAAGAAAAGGAAGATGAAGAAATATTTGGTTAGGAAAAGAAGCAGTAGACTTGCAAGTTGGGTTAGGATAGGTACCAAAAACAAGCCTGGAAACATGAAGATGGTTATCAGGTCCTAATCTGCATTCAATACCAGGCCAGAGAGAGCCAGGTTTACAAGGGTTAGGATAAGAAGTTCTCCAAGATTCATCAGAAGAAATGGAATCCATGATCTTGAAAAGACTGTCAGCCTCAGAAGGAAGCATATTAGTAGGGGGGGTTGCATTGGTGAAAATAGGGGAGAGAAGGAGAAGGAGAAGGAGAAGAAGGGAAAGAAAAGAAGTGAAGAAGAAGAGCATAGTTGAGAGAAATAGGAGTAGTAAGGTAAGGGGTAGGGGGGGTGTGATGGTTCAGTTGCAGGCAGGAATTGCTTAGGTGATTTTGGAAGTGAAAGGGAGTGGTTTTTTTCATTTGATGTATGAATGAATTGAAGGGAGAGAAAGAAAGTTAGTGAGTGAGTGAGTGAGATGTGATTGATAGGATAGTGAGTGGGGTAATGAGTTGAATATAATAATAAGTGAAATATTGAAGACAAAGGTAGGGTCTATAGGATTGATTCTATTTTGAAAGGAAGCATGTTTCACTTTTCTTCAACATTGTTGTGTTACTGTTTATTTTGGAACTCAAACATGTACACTACATATATTATCTCTCCCTATTATTCGATGCCTAGAGTGAGCAAAGTTAGGTTTTAAGCTAATCATCTTTTATTTCTTTGTAACATTAAGCTTTTTACTTGTTGAAAAGTTAGTTTTATTTTGGCTTAATCCCCTCTATTGACTCCTAAAGTTGGAAAAAAAATTTTCAGTTTAACCCCTTATGTTCAGCGTTCCCATTTTAATCTCTTAACTCCAAAAAAACAAGTCACTTTCACTCTTTTCATGTGATGACCAATCTCACTTAAAGTGAGTGTAATACACTCTCCGATAAATATCAATTTTTAACCGAGTTTTATGATGATATGCATGAGCTCCTTGAGGGGTCTATCGTAAGAGTTCGTCCACGACAAGCAAGAACAGTCTCGACATAGTGTCGTGATTTTACTTTAGAGTGATGATGATGAGGGCCTCACAAAAATGTAGCGTTGCGTTTATAAGTTCGAGCTTGGAGCTAATAAATAATATAATATAATATAATATAAGAATGCAAATGTAATTATGCTAGCTAGGGATTTGTGTACGTATATATACGTCTCGAGTGGTGCTCACCAAGTCAATAACTGACCAAATATAATTTGGTTAATCACCATTAACTTAGAATTTAAGGGTGAAGATTAAAGACTAATGAAATCGCATATTTTACTTTAATTTATAAATAGTGTTTTTTGTTTTTTTATTATACTCTAGATAGTCTCATATCAACCCGTCGTCTTTAGGTGATTTCATTAGGTTTTAATCTTCACATTTTGGTGATTGACCAAATTGTATTTGGTCAGTTATTAACTAGGTGAGCACAACTGATACGTCTCTACCCATACAAATCATCCACGTTGTTATCTTTAACGAACCATCATCCTCACCATTGTCGCCGCCTCTATATTCCTACCACCACCACAACACCACTTGATAAGTCCAAAATGCACTTATTATATTTAGTATATGTTTTGAAGAGAAATCAATCCATTTAGCTTAGATTGAATATTTAGGTTAGGGGTGGTTTTACCTTTGTATTTGCTTTTTCATGTGCACGAATTGAAATCATTGAAATCGTACTAATTTGGTGCAATTTCGGACTACAACAAATAACGGATAGTCAAAAGGAAGAACATTGTTTTACAGATCAAGTTGTCTCGGTAAAGACAAGAGAAAAATGAGTTTCTAGAACTCTTGTTGCGATTAAAACAAAGTTGTTTCTGGCGTGACACACATGCTGAAAATCCCATTTGATGTGTTTCTTGGGTGTTTCTGGCGCAACGGATTCTATTTCTAGCGCGACAAAGATCCAATTGTAAACATGTTAAAGTTGAAGTACCAAAATGCAATTTACGGATTCTATTTCTAGCGCGACAAAGATCCAATTGTAAACATGTTAAAGTTGAAGTACCAAAATGCAATTTACTCTAAATAAATAAAGGGTAAGTCAATAATTTAAATTGAGTAAAGGAATCAAATGTTGAATATAACAAAAGTTAAGACCTTATAATATATAATTAGAAGTATGAAAACTAAACCGTATAGTTTAGTATAATACTAGTTTTTCCCTATGCATTGCACGATATAGATATTTTAAACTATAAATTATAAATCTGAAATACAAAATATAATTGAATTTATTATAAAATTAATTACAAATTGTTGAAAACCTCTTTGAAAATTACATTTTTGATGTACGTTTTAATTGACATCGAAAAACTCCATGATATACATTTTTCCTTGAAATATTTTTTTCAAAAAGTCATCAACTAAAATCTATACTATTATTAAAAGGAGCACGAAAGTATGACACATAGCACGATATTAGACATTTTGCCACATGGCGCGATATTAAACATTAATAGCTTATGTGTCAATTTGAATTAATTAATAATATTAATTAAATTATTAATTAATATAATCTAATATATTATCACGATTTTATGAGATAAATATGAAACTTATTAAACAATTTCAAAAAAAATAAAACAGAAAAATAAGTTTATGTATTTAATTTATTAATATATGATATATATATATATATATATATATATATACACACACACACATAGGGAGAGGCTCTTGTGAGAACACCTCTTAAGGTGAGAACACATCAAAACTACGTAGTTTTGATAGTTTTTAAAGTGGAAAAAAAATAAAATAGGAATACCCATGCTAGGATTCCAACCCCCATGGGTTAGCTTCTTCACTGATGCCTTACCACTAGGCCAAAGGAGACTTTATGCTTTGAAAGGGACTCGCTTCTATATAAACATTAAAGGGAGGAGAGAGGAAGTGGTGTAGTGATGAGTCATCATTTGTTTCTTTTTTATTAAAAAATGTTTTCCCGCCTATTCCGAACTCCGATTTCGAATATTTTTATATGGATGAACTCGTATTGACGAGGCGCTCATTTTAAGATCCATGAAGCCCGGGTAAAAACGACGTTTTCAATTTTAGAACATACAGTCTTAATTTTAGAATATGCGGTCTAGTTTCGTCTTTTTTAATATAATATTTTAAATAACGCTATAAACCTTTGGGATATTCTATGGTCACTTTGTTTTTCACAAAGTAACCATTACTTTGTTTTGTCAACCATTAGATCATGGGTTAAAAGCTAATCAAATGGTGAAAAAGACAAAGTGTAGACAAAGTAAGGGAAAAACAAAGTGACCATAGCCTACACCTAAACCTTTTAAACCTTATATTCTGTATTTTAAAAGTTCAAGATAATGTTCTAAAAAATATTAGTTGATATATTCAACATATTTGCATTCTTATTTTATAATATGTCGAATTTGTGACTCGTATTCTAAAAAACATAGCGTATGTGATAAATTTTTTAACATGTTCTACAATTTTAGAGTCTTCTTTCTAAATTTCGTCACATAAGTTCTCAATTTTATGGAACAAACACTATGTCATAGTTCTACAACTAATTTAAAGCTAATGTACATGTTTACTACATAACGTTACATGTGTTCGAAATTTTATAACTCGTGTTCTATATAATATTACATGTGTTCGGGTTCGGGTTGAGATTCATAATGAGGTTTAAGAAAGGAGTGAAAAGATATGCATGTTCTAAAATAGTAACAGTGTGTTCTGTAATATTAAGAGCGTGTTCTAAAATACTAACAGTGTGTTCTGTAATATTAAGAGCGTGTTCTACAATACTAACAATGTGTTCTGTAATATTAAGAGCGTGTTCTAAAATACTAACAATGTGTTCTATAATACTATTAGTGTGTTCTGTAATACTAACAGTGTGTTCCAAAATAACTAACCTTTGCATTGTCAATAATAATCTTTTTATGCATTGTGTTGATCTTTCTGTCTTGTTTCTGAAATTTTGCACAACTGAGAGTATAAAGTGGATGAGTGTGTCCCTTACGAATTTCCTGTAATTTTAAAAAATAGTGTTATCTAAAGTTAATGAACTTGTTTTTGATAATAATAACAAGAGAAATTTTAAAATACTCCTGGAGTACGGATTACGTGGTACTCCGAACTAATAATTCGATGACACGTCACACATTTTAGTATTTAGCGTCGATAATTTAGGGTTTAGGGTTTAGTTTTTAGGGTCTAGGGTTTTTATTTTGGGGTGTAGAATTTTATATAAATTATTAACTAAAAATAAATTTTTAATTAATTACACGTTGTCAAAATCTTATTGGTTGATGTAACATATGTCAACCAGTTATTGGTTTGGAGTACCACGTCATCGTGCTCCAAGAGTATACTAAAATCGCTCTAATAACAATAATAATATAAGACTTAATAATGATGGAGATTAATGAATCAAATTAAAAAAAGGAAAAAAAAATTAACATAATGATGGAGATTAATGAAGAAGTTAAAAAATGAAAAATATAATTAACGTAATGATGAAGGTTAATTGTTTGGCAGGTTTTGATTTTTTGAAGGAATCATTTACGTATCAAACAACGCAAATGGCCCAGCGGTAGGCATGCTGTTGCGCGCCCTGCAGCCCAGGGATCGACTCCCATGGATGGCAATTTTTTTTTTTTATTATTTATTATTAAAAATAGTCATTTGTCATCAAAACTACGTAGTTTTGATGGTGTTCTCACCATAAGAAGTGTTCTCACATAGGGGGGTGTTCTCATGTGATCCCTATATATATATATATATATATATATATATATATATATATATACAGTAATGTTCAAGTGGTCTTTGAATGTCCAAATTTTGATCCTAAATTTAACAATTTCGTTCATATGCACATTAAAAACTAAACCCTAGAGACTAAAAACTAAACCCTAGACCCTAAATCATCGACCCTAGACACTAAAAACTAAACCCTAGACCCTAAATCATCAACCCTAGATACTAACATGTGACGTGTCATCGAATTATTAGCCCGGAGTATCACATCATCTAGGGTCGATGATTTAGGGTCTAGAGTTTAGTTTTTAGTGTCTAGGGTCGATGATTTAGGGTCTAGGGTTTAGTTTTTAGTGTCTAGAGTTTAGTTTTTAATGTGAATATAATCGAAATTGTTAGATCTAATGGTCAAGGTCCAAATTCAATTTGGACATTCAAGGACCACTTGAACATTACTGATATATATATATATATATATATATATATATATATATATATATATATATATAGAATCTTTCAAAAATACTGATATTGTCAATTATTTAAATTTATCAATTTTCAAATTTATCATCTTCTATTTAATTAAAACTTATCATTTATGATAGATTGAAGTCACCTCTGTCAAAACCGACCCTAAAAGAATCGGATATGACGGTGAGACAATATCTTAGACATACACTTGTCCAAAATAATGTCTCGAGAAGTAACCAAAACAACAAGAAGAACAATTCAAAACATCGATTTAGAAAATTCAATCTAAATCTGCCTACTAATGAACATTACACCAAAAACAAGTGAGAATCTCCATAACTTCACAACTATAATTATACATTATGAAAATTAGAATACAAACATCAAACTTAACATTTCAGTTTGATTATTACATATATCAAACTGTTATTCATATTACATGATTATGAACATCAACCCAACTCTTACAACTAATAACAAACCTATTTACTAACTTAAACATGTCAATATATACATATCCACAAGTGCATGATGATATGCAATACCCTAGCAGACGACTTGCTCGCTCGTAACCGAATCCAAACCTCGAGCTAGTGACGAGTACCTCCCTCGGTACCTTGAACTTCCTCGCCTAAAAACATTAAAACATTTGAAAAGATGAGACAAAAATCTCAATAAGCAACAATCAACTATGAAAAATAGAATACTTAAAATAGCTATATAGATATACCATGGAAAATATCAGAAATAGATAACGAAAACTCAAGGTCGTAAGCATAGTTTTATTAACACAATATTAATCAAAACTTTACTACTTTCACATCAAAAACAATAAGATTTCAAACTTGTAACATTGTATCTATTCCAGATTATCCCCCATGTGATTCCATCCACAACTCATAAGCAAATTCGAGACGTCTCTATAACTATGCCAATGCCTATCCCGTATGGTCTTACCCGCCTCCTCGTTGCCATACCCAATAGGTCTTTATCCAACTGTGTACACAGGCCACATTCCTAACTGAATATGGTCTTTCAACAACATAATCACCATTCCGGATAACTCTAGATGGATATTAAAACATTTCTCAACATCAAAACTCATCAAATCATCTCTTTAGCATAAAATCAGAATCATATATATATATCAAATAATACTCCTTCAAAACATATTGAATCTGTGACATAAAGATCAAATCATTACAAAAACACTTCAATTTGTACTTCAAAACGTAATTAAACGCTTAGTTCACCAATTCCTCCAAATCAGATTTGCAAAAGAGCTAAACCCTTGAATATAGTTTGAGATCAAATCAACAAGATACCCACTGATATATACACATATTTATGTACCCAAAATCAGTTTATAGGTGATAGTTACTTACCTCTACAAGAAATGAAAAGAAAACACTATAAGGACTCAAATCTGCCCCAAGATGTTTTCAGACCGTTCTCCCTCCACAAACTTTCAACTCCAAATTCCTTTGGTGGAAACTTACTTCTATATGTCTAGAAGCTACGGTTAAAATTTCGCGACGTTTCGTCAAGTACAACTCCGGATATAGCGAAAATGGTGGGACTGATCAGTTTAGAACGAAAATAGAAGAAAGGAGAAGAAATGAAGAACAAGGATGATGATCTCGTTTTTTTTGGCTGATTCAAGGAGATGATTCTGGAATTTATAGTCCCAACTATAGGCAAATATCACTCCAAGTCCTCCAACTTATAATTTCTTTTAAAAAGTCCACCGAACTTTTGATTTATAGCTAAAAGCGGAAATCGTCTTTCTAACTAGGCATACTTCACTTAATCCATTCATGCCCCAATATAAAGGCATAACATAATCTAATGATAAGGTATTAACTATGAATTAAGGGCACGGATGTCACAACCCCACCATATATTAATAAATTAAATTGATAAACTTAATGACCATAGTTTGTACAAACGACAAAATTAAATGAACAGCGGTGCATTTCATTCTCCGTGCATTGCACGGGCTCAAAACCTAGTCTTCTTGATGTACGCTTCAATGACTTCATCCTACATAACATGTGTCATGATTATGTCAAATAAATCAATTAAAAAAATAAAAATAGAAAAAGTTACATAATACCTTTTCATCTACTAAGATCATATTGATGCAATAAAATTCATTGCCTGAAAATTTTGGCCATTTCCACATTTTCATCACGCGAACCTTCAGTTTCCAAAGAATGTTATCAACTATCGAACGACTTAGCCATTTTAAAAAGATTCAACAAAATAAACATATGAGCTTTAAAGAAAAAAAATAACACATGAGAAAATGAAAATTTGTTAAGACGTCTATTTATATAACTGAAATTAAAACTGTAGGGAATGTTGACCCTAACAAAATCAAAATTACCTAGAGGGGGGCTGAATAAGTTTTTCGTCCAAAATCAAGTTTAGGAAAACTTGGAAAATTCCAATTTCCTATGTTCAGAAGGTAGCCTTTGAGAGAAATTCTACCTTCAGACAGTTTCTGTCTTTCAACAACAGAAGTTCTGTTTGATAGAGCTTCTGGATGGTTTGTCTTCTGAACAAAGACTGAGATAAGGAGACAATCTGTTTCAACACTTAATCAATATTGCAAGGAACATAAGCAAATATATAACAAGTAATAAAATTAAGAGATAAAGTTTAGAAGATCCTGAGTCGGCAGATTTATCCAGGTTCACCACATAAGTCCTGTGACTACGTCCTGTCCCAATCACTCAGAAGAGATTTCAAATTCTACTATTCAATACTTATATGGCAAGTACAGAAGCTCCTTTACATCAACAGAGACCTAGCTAATTTCTTACTAAGTCCTGACCACCCTAGTAAGAGTTAAAGGATTTTCACCGGAAAACTTACACTCTATTTTCTGGAATTCTCATCCAACTCAAACCTCAAATGATTTTCTCTCTTCTAACTGATTATCACAAACGATTTCAGTTTACAATTTCTATTATGAACTTGTATTTTCTTCACTCTCTCACTTTTACAAAGTCAAATAAGAAAAGAGAAAGAATGGAATGCTCTGTTTTTCTAAGCAAAATGCAATGCGTTAAGATAGCTCAAAACTCGCGTGTTAACACAAGGTTGAACTAGGCTGCTATTTATATGGAGCTTGAAGATGACCGTTGCTTCAATTTGAATCTTAAAAAGAGTTGTAACTGTTTCTCTGTCTTGTTCTTCAAACGGTCTTCAAGTACAGTTGATTCTGTTATCCTTGTCTTTTAATCCAAAGCATACACCATATTTGAATTGAAGATAAGGATAGCTGGAATAATTCCTCATTAAGTTAAACAAAGGGTAGACAAGGAAAAAACATGGTTTGTTTGATAGTTTACAGTCCAAGCGCGTGAAGAACAGCTTTGCAGGTGCATTAAATGCTCCAGGACATATATGATATGTCCTCTGAAATCATTAACACTTAACATCCTTTCCGTCTCTTATGAGAATCCTTTCATAGCTTAATGGAAAGTTTGCTTCTGAGTCTTGAACCTCTGTGATGAAGCTTGATCAACTTGCCAGACGAGTCTTCAGAACTTCGCTTGACGCTTCTGAGGGTAGTCTTCTGGTTGACTATAACTTTATCTTCTGAGTTGACTTTAAGAAGCAGTCTGATTTCATTCAGCACCTGCTGAGAAACTTGTACAAAACTTAACAAAAATTGTTAGTCAATAATTATCAAGTATATAAGTGTATGTATTTAAATATCTTCTGAAACACTTTGGACTAACCAAAACACATAGGGTTCATCATTCTCTTCCATTTTGGTTATGGATAAACGTGGTTCAGAAAGAGTTAGTTACTTAAACAAATACATAAGTTTAGAAAGTAACTCCCCCACAATTATGTTTTTCAAAGCCTCTGAATGACTTGACTCCCCCATTTTAGTATAAATGGAGAAATCTAGAAATCTGTTTAACTTAGTCAAAAAGCTTAAGATCAAGTTGTTAGATTTTTATGAGTTAAGAAGTTAATGGGCATATACATAAACATATTAAGCACAAATAAATGGAATAAAAAATGATTCAAGAAATCAAGGGATCATTATAGATAATCAGAAAATCTTTAAAAAAACAAAGAGAAAAAATACAAAAGATAAATTTAGAAGAAGGACAATAGTAAAGAATAAAAAGCCATATGACAACCTACCCATCCCAGAACCTAAGGCTAAGAACCTATGGGTTATGGTTGTTAGGATCTAATGCAATTACGATAATGAAAACAAACAGAAAACACACACGAGTTGTTTACCCAGTTCGCCACTCAATATGTATGACTACGTCTGGAGGCACTACCAAGCCAGGATTTGTACTATAATGAATGGAAATACAATTTACATGGAATAGAGCTATATTTATACTAATTGAAATCCTAAACCACTAGGAATCCTAAACCACCAAGGAATCCCTAACCACTTAGGAATTAGTCTCCAATCCCAACAATCTCCCACCTGGAGACTAAATCCATCTTCATCTGCTGGTAGTGCCGGGCCTCTAACTCAGTTACGAAGGCCAGCTGAAGCTATGCAAAACTTCAGCTTCTCAAAGGTTACAACCTTTGTCAACATGTCTGCAGGATTCTTTGTGCCTTTGATCTTCACTAACTGCAATGTCTTTCTCTCTAAAAGATGCCGTATGTAGTGATACTTCAACTCAATGTGCTTTGTCCTTGAATGAAAAACAACATTCTTAGCTAAGTGAATTGCACTTTGACTATCACTGTACAAAGTGGGATACTTCTGCTCTTTGCCCAATTCCTTCAAGAAACTCTGCAACCATACCATCTCCTTACTAGCCTCAGTCACTGCAATATACTCTGCTTCCGCTGTAGACAATGCTACCACTTTCTGAAGCTTTGAAGCCCAAGAGATCGCTGTACCTCCCAATGTAAATACATAACCGGTTGTACTCCTTCTCTTGTCAAGGTCACTTGATGCTAAATCTGCATCCACATATCCTGTCAACACAACTTCTTTGCCTCCAAAACATAAAGCTTGCTCACTTGTTCCCTTCAAATATCTCAGGATCCACTTAACTGCTTCCCAATGCTTCTTACCCGGGTCTCCCATGAAGCGGCTAACAACTCCCACTGCATGTGCAATATCTGGCCTTGTACACACCATTGCATACATCAAACTGCCAATTGCAAAAGCATATGGAGTTTTCTCCATCTTGGCACGCTCTTCTCTACTCTTGGGTGAGTCTTCTTTAGATAACTTAAAATGGCTCCCCAAAGGAACCGGTGCTGGCTTTGCATCTTGCATACCGTATCTCTTCAAGACCTTCTTGACATATTCAGCCTGCGATAGATACAACTTTCTAGCCTTTCTGTTTCTAACAATTCTCATGCCCAGAATCTGATTAGCATCTCCAAGATCTTTCATAGCAAATCTCTCGGATAACTGATTCTTCAGTTTTCTCACCTCTCTAACACTAGACCCCGCAATCAACATGTCATCAACATACAACAGTAAGATGATGTAGCCCTGATCCAATCTCTTAAAGTAACAACAGTGATCAGCTTCACTCCTCACAAACTTGATCTCTTGCATAAATGAATCAAACTTCTTGTACCACTGCCTAGGGGCTTGTTTAAGGCCATACAAGCTTTTATTCAATTTACATACAAGTTTGGGATTATCAGATTCATACCCCTGAGGTTGCCTCATATAGATATCTTCCTCCAAATCTCCATGAAGAAAGGCAGTTTTTACATCCATCTGCTGTAGCTCCAAATCTTCTGTAGCCACCATACTCAAAACTAACCGAATAGTAGTCAATTTTACTACTGGAGTAAAAACATCTGTGTAATCTATACCATACCTCTGTTGGAACCCTTTCACCACTAATCTGGCCTTGTACCTTATGCTACCATCTGCCTCCACTTTCTTTCTGAAAATCCATCTATTTTCAAGGTCCTTCTCACCCTCTGGAAGCTCAACAAGTTCCCAAGTACCATTAGTTAACAGAGAATCCATCTCATCATTCATAGCAAACTTCCACTTCTCAGCATCCACAACCCGAGATGCTTCTTGGAAGCTTTCTGGCTCACCACTATCTGTTAACAACACATAGTCTCCAGGTGAGTACCTGTTAATAGCTTTTTTATCTCTCGTAGATCTGCGTAGAGTAACTGGTGGATCAGTTGTTGTAACTTGAGGCTCCTCCTCAACTGGTTCCTCAACAGCTACCTTCTTACTCCCACCAGAATTCGTGATGTCTAGGTCTACAATTTCTGGTTCTGAATCACTAGTATTAGATACTCCAAGGCTATCTTTGTACATCATCTGTTCGTTGAACACAACATCCCGACTTCGAATAATCTTCTTATTCTGACTATCCCAAAATCGAAATCCATAGTCATCACCACCATATCCAATAAACGTGCATTTGATAGACTTAGCATCTAACTTACTTCTCTCAACAGGAGCAATATGGACATAGGGATCACATCCAAACACTTTCAGAAAGGATAGATTTACCTGCTTGCCGCTCCAAGCTTCTTCAGGAATGCCATTCTCCAATGGAGAAGATGGCCCTCTATTGATCAAGAATGCAGCAGTGTTAACTGCTTCTGCCCAGAACATCTTTGGAAGTCCACACTTCAGTCTCATGCTTCTTGCACGTTCACACAAAGTTCTGTTCATTCTTTCAGCAACACCATTTTCTTGAGGAGTTCCCTTCAAGGTCTTTTCCATGCGAATCCCATTCTCTCCACAAAATTCCTTGAACTCCTTAAGCTCATACTCCCCACCATTGTCAGACCTCAAACACTTCACTTTCAGACCTGTCTCATTCTCTACTAGGGCCTTCCACTTTCTAAAGACATTGAATGCTTCTGATTTCTTCTTTAGAAAATAGACCCATAACTTCCTAGTGCAGTCATCAATGAGAGTCATATAGTAATAAGCTCCTCCTAGAGATTTCACTGGTGCTGGACCCCATAAATCGTTGTGAACTAACTCCAATTTTTCCTTCTTCAAAGTCCTTCCACCCTTATTGAAACTGACCCTTTTCTGCTTCCCGAAGATACAATCCTCACATAGCCTTAGATCAGCAGACTTCAATCCTGGTAATAGACCCTTTGAAAATAGCACTTTAATCCCCTTTTCACTCATGTGACCAAGACGACAGTGCCACAAATCAGTATTCACAACCTCACTCACAACATCAATGCTATTACAAACATTATCCGTGACATATAAAGATCCCACCTTCTCACCACGAGCTACCACCATAGATCCCTTGGAAATCTTCCAATTTCCACCTACAAACACCACACAATATCCCTCATCATCTAATTGCCCAACTGACAATAGATTTCTCTTCAGGCCAGGTACATGCCTAACACCAGACAGCTTAATTACAGAACCATTCTTGGTTTTGATCGAAACATCTCCCTTACCCAGAATTTCCAAAGGTTCATCATCAGCAAGATAAACCTTTCCAAATTTGCCTGAGGTATAGTTCTCCATCAAATCTGCGCTGCTACAAGAGTGAAACGAAGCTCCTGAATCTAGAACCCAAGACTCTACAGGACTTCTCACGCTTAAAATCAACGCCTCTGCATACTCTTCGCTGGCTGAATTCACAGACTTGTCCTTCTTAGGTGCTTTACACTGATTCATGTAATGACCGGTTTCATTACAGTTCCAGCACTTAACATGACTCCTGTCCTTGTTAGGGTTTCCTCCTCTACCCTTTGATTTAGACCTACCACGATTCTGTTTTGACCTCGAATCTGACCTACCCCGATTTTCAGTACTCAAGGCTGAACCTAATGTTGAACCCAACTCCTTCCTGCGAATCTCCTTGCTGATTATCAAATTCCTAACATCGTCAAACCTAAGTTTCTCTTTCCCTACTGAGGCACTAAGAGCAGTAACAGTACCACTCCAACTCTCCGGTAAAGAAGATAACAAAATTAAGGCTAATACCTCATCTTTGAAATCAATTCCCACAGAACTCAATTGTGAAATCGTCATATTAAACTCATTCAGATGTACAGCAACTGATGAATTCTCCGTCATCTGAAAGTTGAACAGCCGTCTCATCAGATGGACCTTGTTCGCCGCCGAGGGCTTCTCATATAACGAACTCAAAATCTCCAGTATTTCAATCGTGGTCTTTGCCTTCACTGTGTGATGCGCAACGTTTCTGGACAGCGATAGTCGGATCACACTCATCGCTTTTCTGTCCAACAGCTTCCAATCTTCATCAGACATCTCCTTTGGTTGCTCATCTAGAGGTTCATGCAATTCTTTACCATACAGGTAATCCTCGATCTGCATCCTCCAGAAACCGAAATCTGTGCCATCGAACTTCTCCACCGGTGATTTTTCGTCTCCCATCGTAAATCTAGCTAACCCAAAGCTCTGATACCAATTGTTAGGATATAATGCAATTACGATAATGAAAACAAACAGAAAACACACACGAGTTGTTTACCCAGTTCGCCACTCAATATGAATGACTACGTCTGGAGGCACTACCAAGCCAGGATTTGTACTATAATGAATGGAAATACAATTTACATGGAATAGAGCTTGATGTGCACAGACTGTGCGGGTATTTTGATAGTTTTTAGGGCTGTTTCATTGCATTTGTTTGCATCTTTTATCTCTTTTTCGTATTGTTTGCTTATAAATGCTTTGGAGCAGGTCTGATTGCTTGTTGAGAGAAGTCTGTGCTAAAAAGGAACATTCTGAAGTCTTAAGCTGGGAAAGAAGCATTATGTGCTTGGAGAGTAGCCTGTGCCAGGGAGGAGAAATGCTTTTGGAGACCCGTGTCATGCTGGTGACGTCACTAGGACGCGCGCCTGTTTTGTTTTCTATTATTGCGTCAGAACTTTGTCCTTTTTGTTGGGTATTTTGGGGATTGCCATTTATTAGGGCATCCCTTTGTATGTCTATTTAAGGGAATGTTCCCCTTTGCTTGTAGAGCACCCTTTTTGATACACTTTTTATCCTTATCATTTCACCAACTTTTCTGAGGGAGCTTTTGTATTTTCCTCTCTTATTTTCGTACGGTTTTCTGGGTTTCTTCCTCTTCTTCCTTGGTATTCTGCCATTGAAGGAGGGAGCTCTTCCCTTTGAATCCTCTTAATACAAAAGTTATATTTTGAATGTTATTTGGTGTTTATGATATTAGATCTTACGTTATGAGTAGTGAGTAGTTCTATTTGCATGGAGTGAGCTGGGAAGGCAATGCCGGAGCTCTAAATATCTTTGTTAAGTTGTTCCTACGTGGTTAACTTGTAGATCTGTGCTTAAGAGATCATTATATATTAAAGGCCTTGATATATATGCATGGTTTGTCTATATTTCGAGAGAAAATAGGTAAGATCTGGATCTAGACTACAAGGTTAAGCAAATAATATGCTAGAGATGGCTGTTAACCTTGCTTGATGTGTACGGTACTCTAGAGAGATCAGAGTGACCCTGTTCCGATGCATAGCCTTGTGCAAGTTAGGTGGAAGTCCGCAGAGATACTATTTCACCTTGCTTTTATTCGTTCTCGCCATGGAGACGTGGGAGAATGATACTGTTGGGAACCACTTGACCACGTATTAACAAGTTTAACACAGATCTAAGAGATTTGTGCTGCGCTAGACCCTGTGCTCATTCCATGTGCTCGTTTATTATTGTTTTACAACCCTTCTTCCAG
The DNA here is from genome assembly GCA_028411795.1 of Euphorbia peplus. Classification (NCBI taxonomy): domain Eukaryota; kingdom Viridiplantae; phylum Streptophyta; class Magnoliopsida; order Malpighiales; family Euphorbiaceae; genus Euphorbia; species Euphorbia peplus. The sequence continues at coordinate 20,487,722 of CP110839.1, read as the reverse complement.
CCTTGTGCTCAGAGAACAACCCTGTTCTCACCCAAATCTGCCTGTTACAATTTGTTTACTTTCTTTCTCTTTAGTCCTTGTCATTTCATGCTTTAAAACCCCCTTGTTACTAGACTCTCTTTAATCTTAAACCCTGTAACGAATGACCCAAAGATCTCTGTGGATTGATACTCGTACTTACGTTTTATACTGTGATTGATGACCCTGTGCGTATATTGACTATTTTATACCCCTGTGCTAAAACACGCATCAATTTCTGGCGCCGTTGCCGGGGATCTTTTTGGTGTTTTTCGTTTTATTTGAGATTTTTGAGAAGTTGACTTGTGTGTTACGTTTGGTAGATACTGTTCTTCTTGTTTTGTTTGTTTATGCACAGATCTGTTCTACCTGAGTTTCTTATCGATCTTGAGATTGAAAAGACTTGTAGGAAACGTAGTGGAGCTGCTCGTCGTGCTAGACGTTTACAAAAACATTTAGCTCAGGCAGCCAATGAGAATACGCTTAGTCATAACGTTGAGAATCACTCGAACTTGGATATTGAGATTGAAACTGATCATAACAATCTAGATTTAAATATTCCTGAACCTGAAATTGTTCACATGGATCCAGCTAGACCATGGATGGACACTGAAGCTCCTAATGCTAATCGACACAACTCTGCTATAGTTGTGCCTGATGAAGGTGCTCACATTTTTGAAATTAAGGCCTCCATGATTCACATGCTCCAAGCAGCTGTGCAATACAGTGGACTGCCTCATGAAGATCCACACAGCCACATACATGATTTCATTGACATGTGCAATAATTTTAAAACGAACAGGGCTGTGTCGGATGATTGTATGCGTCTTAAGCTTTTTCCTTTCACTTTGAAGGATCGTGCTAAGCAATGGTTGAAAAACTGTCAACCTCGATCTATTGATTCTTGGGACTCTCTTGAGAGACACTTTTTGACTAAGTTTTTCCCTCCTAAGCAATTGATTAAGCTTAGGAATGAAGTTTCACAATTCCAGCAAAGAGCTGATGAATCCCTTTCTGAATCTTGGGAAAGATTTAAAGATTTGTTGAGACGTGCTCCTAACCATCAAATTCCTTTATCTATGCAGGTGCAGACGTTTTATAATGGTTTAACTAATGCTAACAAAAGTGTTTTTGAATCAGTTGCTAATGGTGAACCAGATTCTATGTCCGCTACGGAGATGTATGCTCTCATTGAGAAAATGGTTTCTCAAAGTTACAAATGGCACTTTGACAAGAAGGATGAACCTGATGATCCAAGTCCTGTTATTATCCCTGCTGTTTCACAATTGGCTATGCAAATGGCTGAACTTACCAAGCAGATTGCTCGAATGGGTACTCAAACTGTTGCTGTTGTGTCTCCTGCACAACCCTGTGTTTGCACATACTGTGGTGAAAACCATAGATCTGTGGATTGTGTTGCTAATGAACCTAATCCTGAACATGTTGATTATATCAACAGTAATCCTCGTCCTTACCAGCACAACCCTTCCAACTACAACTCTGGTTGGAACAAGCCTAATTACCAATGGATGCCTAATCCTCACCAAAACAGTGCATCTGCACAACCCTCTGCATTCCAGAACCCTCAGCAATTTAACCAAAATCGCCATAACCCACATTCCAATCCTATCCCTGTGGACAAAGAACCATCTATGAAAGAGATGATGGCCCAATTCATGCAACAAACCCAATCTTCCATCAAGGGTTTGGAAACCCAAATGAACCAGTTGTCTAATATGGTTAACCCTCGTACCAAAAATGCCTTGCTCACTAAACCTGAGGATAATCCTAAGGAGCAGACCTTGCTTGCTATTGAGCTACGAAGTGGTACCATGTTGCCCTCTGTGCCTATGCCATCATTTGCACAACCCTCTGTTGATAGTGCAATACTTACCCCTGTTCCCATCTCACTTGATGAGGAATCTGAACCTACTGCTGTTGTTCAACCTAGCCCTCCCACCAAACCCGTTGTTCCCGTGGTTGTACCAAGGCCCCCTGTGCCTGTTTATAAGCAGCCTGCGCCCTATCCTGGTCGTTTGCTAGGAAGCAAGTTGGAAACCAGCTATTCCAAATTCATTGACAGATTGAAGAAGCTTGAGATCAATATCTCATTTGCTGAGATGTTGGTTGAGATGCCAAAGTATGCCAAATTCATGAAAGAAATGTTGCAAAACAAGCGCAAGATGGAGAGTGTTGCATCTGTGCAACTCAACAATGCTTGTTCTTCTATTCTTTTGAACCTGCCACTCAAACTTCAAGATCCAGGGAGTTATACTGTACCCTGTTCTATTAATTCTTTGCATATTAAGAATGCCCTGTGTGATCTAGGAGCTAGTATTAACATGATGCCATATTCTGTTTACATGAAGTTAGGACTAGGTGAACCACCTGCTACTAAACTTTCTTTGAAATTGGCTGATAGATCTATTAAGTATCCTAGAGGTTTTGTTGAAGATGTCATAGTCAAGGTTGATAAGCTTTATTTTCCTGTTGACTTTGTTATCATGGATATTGCTGAAGATTCTCAAGTCCCAATTTTACTTGGTAGACCATTCTTGGCCACTGCCAAAGCTCTCATTGATGTTGAGCATGGTTCTCTCACCTTGAAGGTTGATGAAGAATGAGTCACTTTTAAGATTCAAGATGCTCTTAAGCATTCTTCTTCTAGTGATGACCAATGTTATTATCTTGATGCCACAACTGAATTCCCTTGGTATCAGCTGCAAGATTATGATACTTTTGAGGAAATTTCTGAGGAAAGTTCTTCTGCACACCCTGTGTTAGAGTCTAAGGATACACAACCTGTGATCTCTATTGATGAAGTTAAACCTATCCTTGATAAGTTTGGTTCCTCAATATATCAGAGAATTGTGCAACCTACTTGTGCCTTTTTACAGAACATGAAATGGGAACTCACCCCACTTCAGAAGCCTTCTATAGAAGAACCACCAGACCTTGTGCTTAAACCATTGCCCTCTCACCTAGAATATGCTTTTCTAGAGTCCAATGAGAAATTACCTGTGATTATTTCTTCTGCTCTTACCTTAGATCAAAAGGAACAATTACTGGAAGTTCTTAGAGCTAATAAACCTGCTCTTGCTTGGAAAATTTCTGATGTTAAAGGTTTATCACCTGCCCTGTGCGAACATAAGATTTTCATGGAAGAAGGCAATAAGCCTACTGTCCAACCTCAAAGAAGGTTGAATCCTAAAATGAAAGAAGTTGTTCATGCTGAAGTTGTGAAATTATTTGCTGCTGGTATTATTTTTCCCATTTCTGATAGTACTTGGACTAGCCCTGTGCAGGTTGTACCTAAAAAGGGTGGTTTCACAGTAGTAAAGAATGAGAAGGATGAACTTATTCCGACTCGTACTGTTACAGGTTGGAGAGTATGCATTGATTATAGAAAGTTGAATGAAGCAACTAGAAAGGATCACTATCCTTTACCTTTCATTGATCAAATGTTAGAAAGACTTGCTGGTCATGTTTACTTTTGCTTTTTAGATGGATATTCAGGATATTACCAAATCCCTGTTTTTCTTAAAGACCAGGAGAAAACAACTTTTACATGTCCATATGGTACATTTGCTTATAGGCGCATGCCTTTTGGCCTGTGCAATGCACCTGCTACGTTTCAGAGGTGTATGACAGCCATTTTTGATGACATGATAGAAAAGACTGTAGAGATTTTTATGGATGACTTTTCTGTTTTTGGAAAATCTTTTGAGTCTTGTCTTTTGAATTTAGAGTCTGTGCTTAAACGTTGCACAGAGACTTGCCTTGTGCTAAACTGGGAAAAGTGCCATTTTATGGTCACTGAAGGCATTGTGCTTGGTCACAAGATTTCTGCCAAAGGAATTGAAGTGGACCGTGCCAAAATAGAAGTCATAGAAAAACTGCCTCCTCCTACTTGTGTTAAAGATGTTCGTAGTTTCTTAGGACATGCAGGTTTCTATAGACGTTTTATCAAGGATTTTTCTAAGATAGCACAACCCTTATCTGCCTTGCTTCACAAGGAAGTTGACTTTACCTTTGATGAGTCTTGCCTTACTGCTTTTAAGCAACTCAAGGAAAAGTTGATTACTTCCCCTGTGCTTATCTCTCCTGATTGGGATTTGCCCTTTGAGCTCATGTGTGATGCTAGTGATTTTTGTGTTGGGGCTGTCCTTGGCCAACGCATTGACAAACATTTTCGCCCAATTTTCTATGCTAGTAAAACTTTGACTGATGCACAACTCAATTACACTACCACTGAAAAGGAATTGCTTGCTGTTGTGTTTGCATTTGATAAGTTTCGCTCTTATTTGGTTTTATCTAAGGTCATTGTGTACACAGACCATTCTGCCTTGCGCTATCTTTTTGCTAAACAGGATGCAAAGCCAAGATTGATTAGATGGTTGCTCCTTTTACAAGAATTTGACTTGGAAATTCGAGACAAGAAAGGTTCTGAAAACCTTGCTGCTGATCACTTGTCAAGAATTGAAGGTGTTCCTCAGGCTGCACAGCCTGCTATCATTGAAACTTTCCCAGATGAGCAATTATATGCTGCACAGGTTTATTCTTCTCCTTGGTATGCTGATTTTGCAAACTACATTGTGTGTGGTGATATGCCTGTTGAGTTTTCTTATCATAAGAAAAAGAAATTCTTATCTGATGTGAAGAGTTTTATTTGGGATGACCCTTATCTGTTTAGATTGTGTGCTGACCAAGTCATTAGGAGATGTGTCTCTTATGATGAGGTGCCTTCCATTCTAGAACATTGTCATTCTAGAGAGGCTGGTGGCCATTTTTCACGCACGGCTGCCAAAGTTTTACAATCCGGTTTTTATTGGCCTACTATCTCTCAGGATGCATACAAGTTTGTGCAGACCTGTGATGCTTGCCAACGCACAGGCAGTATTTCACGCAAAAATGAAATGCCACAACATGGTACCCTTGTGTGTGAAATATTTGATGTGTGGGGAATCGATTTTATGGGACCCTTTCCCAGTTCCCATGGTTTTAAGTACATCCTAGTCATGGTAGATTATGTGTCTAAATGGGTGGAAGCTTTTGCTACTGTCACAAATGATGCTAGGATAGTTGTCAAGCATTTGAAGCAACTTTTTGCTTGATATGGAGTACCCCGTGCAATTATCAGTGATAATGGTACTCACTTCAAAAATGCTCAGTTTGAGAAGTTAATGACAAAATATGGAGTCACGCACAGGCTTGCTACTCCATACCACCCCCAAACTAGTGGGCAAGTGGAAGTCTCCAACAGAGAACTTAAGAGAATTTTGGAAAAGACTGTTGGTAGAGCTAGGAAAGATTGGCAAAAGCACTTAGATAATGCTCTTTGGGCTTATCGCACAGCCTTCAAAACTCCTATTGGTATGTCACCATTTAGGCTTGTGTTTGGTAAAGCTTGCCATCTTCCAGTCGAATTAGAGCACAAAGCCTATTGGGCTGTGCAGTTTCTGAACTTCGATCCAAGTTGTGTTGGAAAGCACAGACAACAACAGTTGTGCGAGTTAGATGAGTTCAGATTGGTCGCTTATGAAAATTCCAAACTTTACAAAGAGCGTACCAAGCTTTTGCATGATAGTAAGTTGACTAGGAAAGAGTTTTCCCCAGGACAACAAGTGTTACTATTTAACTCTCGTTTTAGGTTGTTTCCTGGAAAGCTCAAGTCCAAGTGGTCTGGTCCATTTGAGGTTGCGCAAGTATTCCCTCATGGGGCTGTGCTTCTGTCTAATCCAGATGGAACTCAGTTCAAAGTTAATGGCCAGCGTTTGAAAGTGTATTCTGGACCCCTTGTGCCAGCTGTAGTTGCCTCACTCCGTTTGTTTGAGCCTCCATGAAGCACAACCATGGAGCCCTGTGTCTAGCTTCTGTCACCAAACGAAGCAATGTTACTTAGTTGTTTTTCTTTTATTTTTTTTTTGTTTTTCTTTTTGTTTTAGTTGTTTGGTCTTCAATTCTTTTCTTTTCCCGACTCCACTGAGGACAGTTTCGTTTTAAGTGGGGGGGAGGACCTGTGCTGAGTTTTGACTTAGTAGTTTTTGCAAGATTTTGTTAAGTTAAAATTTTTGACTTTGAATTTTATTTAAGGCAATTTAATTTACCTCTTTCGCTGAGTTCCACTTTTCAGGAAGACTAAAAGGCCTAATTTGGTGATTCAATTTTTAAATTGGATTTTATTTGGCTAAAAATGGTAAAAAATCAGAGGCGTGCATAAAGGTGACCCTCCTAATTTGGGAAACGTGGCAGAAATTTCTTCTCCACGCGCGCTCAAATCCGGTAAGTTCCGTTGTTCTCTGCCCTGTTCTCCACGTGTCCGAGAAAGGTGGTAAGTGGGTAAGAGAGGTTAAATGTTATTTCCTTTCTAATTTTCAAATTTTAAAATTTTGATTTGATTAGATTTTGTTTTAACCGGTTGAAGAGTGGTGTGCTTGATTAAGTCTGCTATTTAAAGGAGATTAATTTCCTTTACTTTACTTTTCACAACCCTCAAACTCTTTCTTCTTCGTTTCTCTTTTCTCTCCAAAACCCTAACCCCTGTTTTTCGCCATGAGTACCTCAAAAAGAAACACTAGAGCTTCTGCTGCTAAGGCTAACCCCAAGAAAAAGTCCAAAACCCTTCTTATCCAGGACCAAAATGACCTCACCCCTTTCCAACAGTCCCTTTTCACCTTTCAATCCGATGCTCATAGGGAAAAGTTCGAAATTTATAAGTCTTATGATTTCCTTAACCCTCGTTTTGTCTGTGTTGATTCTTTGAAGGAGCTTGATTTGGATGAGTATGTGTTGGGCAAGTTGAAAGTTCTGGGCTTTGAGAACTTCATTGCCATTAGGGAGGATGGTTTTTGGGAGCCCACAGTGGAGTTGGTGTCCACTTTTGAGATTGTGGTGAACAAGCATACTAGGGAGAAGGAGTATTGCTTCAAGGTGATGAATTTTGAATGCAGGAGAACGTTGGAAGAGTTCAACTGTGATTTTGGCTTTGTGACTGATGAAGAGTCCATGAGTGAGTCATTCCGGAACAGCCTGTGCGAACCTCCACCTGAGTTCAAGCCTGCTGAGTTTTGGGCACATATCTCTGCTGACTGATCTCGTTACAACTCTAGAGTCTCTAAGTCAAGCCAGATCAGGACCCCTTTGTTGAAATACATGCAGCGCTTCTTTTCTTTCACCCTATTCCCCAGAGGTTTGAATCACAGCACTGTGCCTCTCTCTGACCTGTTCCTGTTGTGGTGTGTTGAGAACAACAGGAGGGTCAATGTTGGGTACTGGTTTGGGAAGCACTTGAACTCCATGACTGCCAAAGAGGGTGGAACCTTGACCATCGCTCCTTATGTGACTGCCTTGATCAAGAACCGGAAATTTTTCTCTCCGAGCAGGCACATTTTGACCAAAAAGTGTGAGATGTCCCCCTTTGATTGTCCTTTGATGCGGTCAATTAATATCTGCAGGTTGGAAGGAGATCAGTACATCCTGAACAAGGAATGCTGTGAGCCTGTGCCTGAGGAGGATGAGGTGGAGGTTTTGCCTCAAGGAGAAGTTGTTGTCCCTGCTGCTGTGAAAGATTTGATGTCAATGACCCTGCGTGAAATTGCAGAGGCCTTTGTTAAGCTGCAGCGCAAGGTTGAGATGCATGATCAAGTGCTCTTTCCAAAGAAGCCAATTGTTGAGCAGGAAGTCTCTGATCCAGAGATTGAGGTGGTTTTAAAAACACCACTGGGACAACCTAAAAGGGAGTCCACTCCTGCTCCTTCTCTCTCAAAATCTGAAGCACAACCTGTGCCTGAGCAGCAAACCCCTGGTAATAAAAGGAAAGCTCTCTTTGAACCCGAAGCAGCTGCTTCTTCCTCTGATTCTATCTTTGATGATCAGAGGGAAACCTCTTCCCCTGTAGCTTAGTAGTTTTTGCCTCTCCAAGCAGGTATGCATTTCTATTTTTACTTATTGCTTTTGCTGCTGTGGAGCTGTGCTGGTTTGCCCTGTGCCTTATGCTGTTTAAATTTTGATGTTTTGCATTCAATGAGGGCACTGAATGAAATAAGTGTGGGGGAGGGAGTAGTTAGTTGGAATGAGGCCGTTTAAATTTTTCATTTTTATTGCCTGTTCTAGCTAAAAGCATGTTGTTAGGATGTTTAGAGTAAGCTGTGCGCGAGAGCTTGTAAATATGTTATCCTCGCTAGTGATAAGGACTTAACTGCAAATTATTTAATCGATTATCTTTTTGTCTCTGTCAATTGCCATAGACTAATGTTTGCATGCAACCAGCTTTACCTTAGCTCTGTATATAAATGAGGATAGGGTAGTTGATGTGCCAAGTTAATCCCCCTGCCCGTCTCTAATGAGTTTGTGGAAGCCCAAAAGCGAAGCTTATGTTCGGTTAATGCCACTAGACCCAAATTTGAAACCGAAACTGATTGAAAAGGGTAGCCAATGCGCTAAAATTGAAATGAAATTGAAAATCTAACCAAAAATCAAAGCCAATGTGCTAAATCTGTGCTAATTTCTCATTCTACTCCTATGCCAATTGGTATGAGTAAGCAAAAGCTCTTTGATTTGGTTGCTAGTCGTAGGTTCGGAAGTATGTGCCAAAAGCACAAGACAACCGCTTATCGAAAGCTATTAACTAGATTGGGGATGAGAAAAATTTTGAAATGTGAAAGGCTGTGCTGAATTGAAACAAGGTTGTGCTCAAAACTGTAAATAAAATCTTTTGGTACACAAGCCTGCTGGGTTAGCCAATTAAGCTTCCATCTTAATCATTAGGTTCCGGTTGCTGAACTTAAATGGGTAGGTAACTTGTCTCGGATGCTCCCATCACCGTCTTAAAGCTAAATGCTACCTGACTTAGTTAATAGTTGTAGGTTCGGGAGTATGTATCACAAATACAAGACAACCGCTTATCGAATCTGTTAACAAGTTAGAGGGTAAAGTTAGTTGACTTGGTTCGTAGGTCTGGCATTGCAGTTTCAAGATCTTTTTGCTTAAATTCCTTGCGCATAAGTTAGTTTTTATCTCTTTGCTTGAGGACAAGCATTGCTCAAGTGTGGGGGATTTTGATGTGCACAAACTGTGCGGGTATTTTGATAGTTTTTAGGGCTGTTTCATTGCATTTGTTTGCATCTTTTATCTCTTTTTCGTATTGTTTGCTTATAAATGCTTTGGAGCAGGTCTGATTGCTTGTTGAGAGAAGTCTGTGCTAAAAAGGAACATTCTGAAGTCTTAAGCTGGGAAAGAAGCAGTCTGTGCTTGGAGAGTAGCCTGTGCCAGGGAGGAGAAATGCTTTTGGAGACCCGTGTCATGCTGGTGACGTCACTAGGACGCGCGCCTGTTTTGTTTTCTGTTATTGCGTCAGAACTTTGTCCTTTTTGTTGGGTATTTTGGGGATTGCCATTTATTAGGGCATCCCTTTGTTTGTCTATTTAAGGGAATGTTCCCCTTTGCTTGTAGAGCACCCTTTTTGATACACTTTTTATCCTTATCATTTCACCAACTTTTCTGAGGGAGCTTTTGTATTTTTCTCTCTTATTTTCGTACGGTTTTCTGGGTTTCTTCCTCTTCTTCCTTGGTATTCTGCCATTGAAGGAGGGAGCTCTTCCCTTTGAATCCTCTTAATACAAAAGTTATATTTTGAATGTTATTTGGTGTTTATGATATTAGATCTTACGTTATGAGTAGTGAGTAGTTCTATTTGCATGGAGTGAGCTGGGAAGGCAATGCCGGAGCTCTAAATATCTTTGTTAAGTTGTTCCTACGTGGTTAACTTGTAGATCTGTGCTTAAGAGATCATTATATATTAAAGGCCTTGATATATATGCATGGTTTGTCTATATTTCGAGAGAAAATAGGTAAGATCTGGATCTAGACTACAAGGTTAAGCAAATAATATGCTAGAGATGGCTGTTAACCTTGCTTGATGTGTACGGTACTCTAGAGAGATCAGAGTGACCCTGTTCCGATGCATAGCCTTGTGCAAGTTAGGTGGAAGTCCGCAGAGATGCTATTTCACCTTGCTTTTATTCGTTCTCGCCATGGAGACGTGGGAGAATGATACTGTTGGGAACCACTTGACCACGTATTAACAAGTTTAACACAGATCTAAGAGATCTGTGCTGCGCTAGACCCTGTGCTCATTCCATGTGCTCGTTTATTATTGTTTTACAACCCTTCTTCCAGCCTTGTGCTCAGAGAACAACCCTGTTCTCACCCAAATCTGCCTGTTACAATTTGTTTACTTGCTTTCTCTTTAGTCCTTGTCATTTCATGCTTTAAAACCCCCTTGTTACTAGACTCTCTTTAATCTTAAACCCTGTAATGAATGACCCAAAGATCTCTGTGGATCGATACTCGTACTTACGTTTTATACTGTGATTGATGACCCTGTGCTTATATTGACTATTTTATACCCCTGTGCTAAAACACGCATCAGAGCTATATTTATACTAATTGAAATCCTAAACCACTAGGAATCCTAAACCACCAAGGAATCCCTAACCACTTAGGAATTAGTCTCCAATCCCAACAATGGTCATGCTTTTGTTTCTTTCTAGATTCATCCTCAACAAACTTCTTCTATTGTTCAGAAATCCATTAGCATCTTGGAATAGATCCCTTGGATCCAGTAGAAGAACTCAAACCACCATGTGTTGGGTTTGTTTTAGGACCTCTTTTTGAACCACCCTGCTGACTATGTCCAACTGCAGCAGGTAAACCAACAGCTCTCAACCTCTGTTCATGATCTCTTACATTGTTGGTTGAGTAGATAGCCCATGTCATAGCTTCATTCTGAAGATAGCACCGACATTTGATAAATTTGACACGGTTTGCTAAATTGGTTTCTTGTTTATGCACAGAGCCATGTACTTCTTCAGCAGACTTGACAGCTCTTCTATAACAGCACTCTATACAGCTTGAGTGTTTTCAATAGTTGCAAGCCTCTGAGACAAATCAGGAGGCATCTCAGAAGTGAGACTGGCAGACCCAGAAGAAGAAGATGAAGTAGAGGATTTCACCTTTCTCAGTACTTGATTTGTCAAAAGAGCTAAATCATCTATCTTCTTGGGAAACTCCACCCTTTGAACCTTGAAGTGTTCATTGGCTTCATTTACCTGTATTGCCAAGTTCTCGAGAGCAAGATTCACCCTCTCAGAGGCAGCAACTGCAATAACAGGTAAGGAAGGAAGGGTAAGAGCAAACTGCCTAATCTTGAAAAGCTCATCTTGAGAGGCCAAGTGCAGACTAGCTAGATTCTAAATGTACACAGAGGGGTCCTGAGTTCTCAACATAGATATCAACTGGAGATTTTGTGTCTTCAAGTAAGCCAACTCTTGAAGGACCATGCTCTGAGATAACATGTCTTGTGTTTCTTGCCTTGCCCCAGCTCCAACAAGTATAGTTAGGAAGTCTTCAGAGCCTCCCTGAGCCATTCTCCTGAGCTCTTCAAGACTGGGTACATTGCCAGCAGATAGATGAGCTGACATTGCCCCAAGGATTCCAGACCCTCCAAACCAATTTCCCCTCTCATGTTGAGAAAGGACCTCCAAAAGATACGAATAGTTTAAGTTTAATCCAGCAAAGGAGTTGACTAGAGTGGAGGTAGAAATGGATAAAGGAACAGACACAAAAGGTGTCTGTCCAGAAGTTGAAGGGAGAAGAGAAGCAAAAGATGTGGATGGAAAAGATGTGGTGAAGGATGAGGGAATGGTGAAAGAAGGAATGGGTGAAGATGTTGTTTGAAAAAGTGAAGGCATGGAAAAAGATAAAGAGATAGGAGGAGCAGACAATCCTAGAGTAGGAAAGTGTGTGGAGAAAGATTGTGAAGTATTGGATGAGATGGAGATTCAGTTAGAAAAGATTGGACATGTGGTAAGATTTACTTCTGGAAGGTGTCCAAAAGCAGGAAGAGAAACTGCAATCTCAGAAGATGAAATTGCAGTAGATGGATTTATGAGGGGATCACTAGCTTCTGTGACAGGAGCTAGTGGTGAAGAGTGTTTGGGAGATTGATTTGATGGAGAGTGGATAGTGAATTTAGGAGGAATGTAGGTCTGGAGAGGAGTAGCTGTAACAGTATTCAGCTCATCCACATTACCTGAGACTTCAGAAGGGGTAGCTTCATCCTCATATATGTCTCTTTCTTGTCCCATCAGGGCTCTGTGAAGAAATTCATCAGATTCCCGGATATCCTCATCAACTGCTTCCTCTGTCCTGGCTCTGTCAGCCATAACTTTTGTCTCTTCAGCATCAATTGTTGTGTCCTCAACAGATTCATCCATTGTTTGCTCATGTTCCACTTCCTCAGTATCTTCTATATGCTAGGCAATCTCCTCAGCATCTACCCGTTGATCAACATCCATTTCATTCTAAACATCTTCAGTGTCTTCCAATTCAGGAGTAGACTGATTTTGAACAGAACGAGAATTTTTCCTTACCAATCTTCTGTTGGCAAGTACCTTGCGTCTCCTCTGTCTTAGGGGAATATTATCAAGACTCTCATCAGATTTCTGAGCACTACCTTTAGCAGCCTTTTTTCTGGGTCTGAGTATCTCAACATTTTTCTCAGCAGCATGCTTCTTCAGCACAAACTGAATAACATCTCTAGTATGAACCTCAGAAGAAGGTTTCTCCACTGAAACATGCAGCTAGCCTTGCTTCTTTTCAAGTCTCAAAGAAGTTTGAACCAAGTTGGAGGATTGGTCCAGAACTTCTGGACGAGCAACTTCTGGATCAATTTCAATAGACAGCTTCTGTTGCACCTTCTTCTTACCCTTACCACCTTTGGTAAATCTCTTTTTAGAGTCAACAACAATCTCCTTCTGTTCTTGTTTGACTGTAAAGGGATAGTGGAAGTATTCTTTCTGACTGCTGCTTAACCAAATTCTAGTCTATCCAGATTACTTCTGGTGGCAGGTACCATATTGTCCGGTCATGTTTAGTTGGGGTACATTTTTGTGCAAAAATGAAGTTGAGGTACCAAATTGCGAATGAGAGTATAGTTCGGGTACCATTAGTGCAATTTACCCTAGTTTGATATAGTATTGACAATATTAAATTTTTTACTGAATGTTCGTGGACTGAAGACTATGGAATTGAACATAATTGAATAAAACTGAACTGAATACTTGGTTTCACTCACAATTTTGAAGATTTTTTGTGTTTTTCTTTTCTCTTCTAAATCTAAGAAATTAGTTTATTCAAAAAGAGTAAAAGTGTTTTTAATCACACATAAATAAAAGTTGAACAGTTGGATTGAAAAATGAAACAAAATATAGTGCCATTTATGAAACATACTGAAATGTTAAATGGTCTTTGGTACAATTAACCAAATCTGATAAGCGTACATCCTTGAGACGACGACAGCGTCGTTTTTCAATTGAGTTAAAACATTATATCCGATCTGCTTTCAGAATTTCGTATCGTCGTTTTGTTGATGCTTCTTTCGTTTCCCTCTCCACAGGTATTATTAACTTTTTCAAATCGGTAATATGTATTTCATTTCTCAGAAAATATTAAGGAAATATAAAGTTCCTGATTTGCCCCTTAATTTATCTATGTCTTGCAATTTCTCTGGAATTCAAAACAATTTAACGAATTTCTACCTCAGAATTTTTGTATAAATGTTCTTCAATCCTACACTCACAATTTTAGTATGACCGGAACACCCGAGAGTGAAAATTTCTATTGTAGCTAATGCATTTTGCAAAAAGAAGTAAGTAAATACGAAAAATGCAAATTTCAGACAAACATTCGCCAACTCTATTCAGATTTTTATCAAAATTTAACATATTTCGACACTATTTTACAGATTTTCGGCAAATTTATGGTTAAAAATCATGTTTTTCTTGTAAATTTCCCAAGCCGGGGGGAAACACTTGATATAGGACTACCTTCAACGGACGGAGGGAGGTACCACAACCACCCCTGGTAGGTGCGGCTCCGAGAGCATGGAGACTAATGCATTGTACACGTAAAACTTTATTGTTAAATCTTATTTCGTTTTTGCTTTCAGTACAAGGCATGGAGACTGGTGTAGCTACTTCAGAGCCTGCTGATGGCTCCATTTCTCTTATTGAAGAGGAGGATATCGATCCAGGGCCGGTTGATGCTTCAGTATTATACGATCAAGACAATCATGTCTCGACAGCAATATGGGAGGGACAGGTGCACTATCTACTTTAGGTGCTCATCATTTACCCGTAGGTGATTCATTATTTACGATTTAATTGTTATGGCGTGTGTTAGGAGCGTGGTGTGCTGAGATGTCATGAACATACTTCAAAACTGGGTGAATGGAGGCTTACACAACAGCAAATTGAGCTAGTTGAGAAGGCCGGGTTTGGATATTTGAGAAAGCTTCCTTCTATTAGCTTAGATAATCCGCTCATTTCCGCACTAGTTGAGAGGTGGAGGAAAGAAACAAACAGCTTCCACTTCTTGATTGGAGAAATGAGTATAACCCTTGAAGATGTTGCTCTTTTGCTCGGGTTACCTATCGATGGTGAACCTGTTCTTGGGGTAACGTATACTTCGTGCAAGGCTGTGTGTGAAAAGTTTCTTGGAAGGGTTCCTGATGGTGGTTATATGAGTGGGGGAATGGTGAAACTAAGTTGGTTAAAAGAGTATTTTACTCTGTGTCCTGAAGATGGACCAATGGAAGAGATTGAGCGTTATACGCGTGCTTATCTTTTGTACCTTGTGGGAAGTACAATCTTTTCAACAACAACAGGGAATAAAGTCCCTATTATGTACTTGCCGCTGTTCGAAGATTTTGAGAAAGCTGGGAAGTATGCATGGGGTGCAGCAACTTTGGCTTTTTTATATCGAGCACTTGGTAAAGCAACTCTTAAATCTCAGAGTACCATCAGTGGTTGTTTAACTCTTCTGCAGGTAACCATGTTAATGATTTAATTCATACTTCTTTATTTGTTGGATAATGCCAATGGGATTATGTAACACAACAAACATTTAGAAAATTTTACTATGGTAGACACGTTGAAGTGATCACTTCACAAGAAGAAAAATCAATTTGGAAGGTAGTAGATCGAACATAATTTGGTAAAACAGAATTAAGTTTTGAAATACTGTATTCACAAACCTAATTGAAATTGAACATTTAAACTTCTCGTAGTTTCTTAAGACTTTGAAACACCTATAGTTGGATTTTCCATTTTGCTCTTCAAATGATAGTCCTTTTACGATTTAATTAGCAATGCAAATTGCGGAAGTTTATTCCTTTCTTTCTCCTGGCACTCTACGCACAGGTACAATATGTTTATTTGGCATTGAGACATGTATTTGTTTTCATTTGAAGAATAAATATTTCCATTTTTCAATGTCTGAGATTTGACAACCAAGCTACTCGTAGTAAATATCTTGTTGCGTGGATGAAGCTATTTCGAGTAGGAGGGAGAAAAAATAACGAAACTGTGGATATTATGGAGCCTTAAATGGTACATTCTCTTTTTGGATTTAGAGGTGATAGTAGAACCAAAATTGAATTTTGACCTATGTTTTGCTACCTTGATAGGACTTGCATGTTTAATTTTGCTTGAATTATTACTCTCTATTTTATTGCACATGGGTACAAGGTAGTCTTCTTTTTCTTTTATACTGGTAGACCTGTGCGTTTTCTGCCATTATTTATTAAATTATGTCATTTAGAAGTAGCACATAGTATTTGATTAAATGAAGCCATTATAACTAACCACTAGAGAAAATTAGAAGTTGTGGGTGGTGTTGGATACACAGTTGAAGTTTTGTATATGGTTGTTTGCAGTGTTGGAGCTACTTTCACCTTAATATTGGGCGACCAAGGTTTTATCAGGAGCCTGTTCACGATTGTTTTCCTTTTGTACTTTGGTGGAAAGGGAAACAAAGTGCTGCAACAGTTAAACGCGACATAAATTTTTATCGTAAGGCATTGGACTCTCTAGAACCATGTGATGTGAGTCTATAGAATCAATTACTGTAAATTCTTTTCAGAAATTAATACATTCTATGCAAGTTTATGTGCAATGTACATTACTCAGTTTTTTAAGTGAGGAGATGTGATGCAGGTGGATTGGGTTCCTTACAGTAATATAGATGACAGGTTAATACCGGAACATCTCAGAAATAGTTTGATTCTAGGGAGATCACAGACAATGTTGATATGTTTTGACAAGGCAGAAAGGCACCTCCCTGATCGATGCTCGAGGCAACATGGAATGCTTCAAAGGATCCCAGAAGACGTGCAACAATGGGAGAGAAAGAGTCGTGGAGTAGACAGTGGGGTGGACCTGTCAGGCAAAATGGAAGCGGAACTTAACGAGTGGGCAGACCGTCAAAATCACATTGTGCAAGATGATGGTGATGCTGATGAAAGTGAATACATGCATTGGTATTTAAGAATGACTCGTAAATTTGTAGGAAGGCCAATGTCTTCCTTGCCTCCTATACAGAGAACAGTGAAGTTCAGAACCAAAAAGAAGAGAGTGGTAATTATTAGCTACTTATTTTTTCCTTTACCATCTTAATTTTCTTTAAATAAAATTAATAATAATTTTTCCGAACGATTTTTGTTCAGAATTCTGGGTTAAGAGATATTGCATATATAGCAGATACATTTGTAACCCAAGGTTTGGATCCCATACAAATGGAGTCAATATCAAGGATCAGGGCTATCATTCACGATTGTTTAGGAGACACTGGCATGGAAGGTGCTGTCTTAGTGTCAGCATCTCCGATAGTGTCATCTCCTCTAGTGGTGTCACCATCTCCTACCATGTATCCTCCTCCTGAAGTGCCAGCTCCTGTCGAGACTGAACAGGGGAAAAGAAAACGGGAAAAGGAACATGTGAGAAGGAATACTAAAGCCAAGGGTAAACATAAACGCAAGGATGAGGCAGTACAATATTTTTCGCCAAGGGATTTTAACCCAGTCCAGTTTTATGGTGCGGCATTCGGGGGTGATCCATTGCATTGTTGCCATTGTCATATTAGACATTCTCAGGTAGCTACGTGTCATGTTGATCATTTTTCTCATAAACTTGGGAAAAAGATGAGGAAAAAGGAGAAAGGAAGAAAGAAATCAAGCAAGAAAACAAGCCAAAAACACAAGAGGAAGGATGATGATATTGCAAAGTCAGATTCGGCTGACGAGGAATTCCAGTATGAAGAAGTTGAGGGTACAGCTGAGGAGGATAATCAGATCCAGTTATGTGATGCCAACAGTATGTATGATCAAGTGCAGTTGTTTGATGCAGCTGATGAGGTTAAAAGTCCACAACCACGTAATCCTGATGGCGAGTCTGATCATCCACAGCCATGTGATACTGCCGTTGAAGGCTAACCTGTAGTCTTGCTGTTCAGATTCGCGCTGCAAATAAGGTTGATAACTCAAAGTGTGGCGATTTTTTAACTCATGATATCAATCACTTGAATTTGACTTCCGCCGTTGCTGATGAGAGTTTTGCATGCTCCGTTGAAGCTGCATTTGAGATTGTTCTGGTGTGATATCAGTAAATAGACCCGATGAGGAGGTTGTGTAGCGGATTCATGGTAGAGTTGCAGCATTGTCTGAAGGTACTATTTGAACTTATACAATTGTTAAGTTCTTGAGAATTGCTTTTGTATGATGTGCATCATTTCGTATTCGCATTGTTCGAGGATGTTTGTTATATTTGACTAATGGGCAACATCTTGCTTGTGCAGGAAATTGCAGAATGCGCTACTGCCTAGTTTAGCAAATAGGTTATTGTAATTCTCTTTTATTTATTTATTTATCTATTTAGAGATGTAGGGTTTATGTGCATGTAAATGTTCATATTTTATCCTTGAAATGCAAGAATAGCCCAGAGCTCCCTTGTTAGGTATTTTGCCTTCAAAATTAGGAGCATCTTCCGAAGCCAAATTACTTTGGCTCGTAAATTCAATTTGAGGAGTTTGAATCAAACTCCAACTCCAAAAAGCTTGTCACCCCCTCAAATTCCAAAATGCTATGATATTTTTAAATTTTTCTTTTATTTTTTCACATCTCTCTGATTTTCTATATTTATGAATCATCAAAGAAAGGGAAAGTAACATAAAAGCAAATTATTCAATCTTCATCTTCCCTGTGATGTCAAAAAGCTGTGTGCCGGTTCCATAACTTGGCGGCTCTCGCAGATTTCATAATAGTGTTAATTCTGTTCCGAATTGAATCAATGGCCATGGCAGAAGAATGGTGTTGCAAGATTTCCAACATGTCCTCCCCTCTCTATCAAAGGTAAGCTCGTACGATTTGAGGATTAAGAAGACCCTCTTGATAATAATTCTAGAGGAGCTCCTTTAACATGAGATGAAAAGAGAAAATTCATTGGAAGCTCCTTTGATTTGACCTAATATGTAAATGGCTTTTTAAATATATAAAAATGTTTCTAAACTTGCTCGAACCAGAAGACGGAAAAGCAAGAGTAAATTCAGAAATGGGAAAAGGTACAACTTTATAAGAGTTATTGAGCTAATATATCAATTTATACAAGTTTTTATTTTTATTTTTTTCACAATAGATTTCAGACCTGTTTTGTTTTAAAGTTACATCCTTGATAATCCGTATATAAACTAATACATCTACTATTTAATCAGGAACATAATTAAGTTTTCTAAAGATTCAAAGTAAAAATAAAATATCAAAGGTTAAACAAAATAAGACATCAAATCAAATATCTATACTTATATCGTATGTCAATACAGCAATGAATTCGTACAATTCAAAGCTTGATGTGAACTCTGAATCACAGTTTAGGAAGATAAAACAACATAGAAAACAATCTCTACTTAAATAAAGATTGACATACAGGCTCTTTCACTGAATTTATAAAGTGAAGTCCTTAACCAATCTTACGTTTTATTTACCCTTCAAATTCTTCACATCATTTATTTTTCCATTCTCTTTCACCTGCTAGTTGTTTTACTTACGAATCAAGTGGAAGTCTAAATCCCAGTTCCAGCGAGTCGACGCCTAGAAGCATTTGAAACAGAGACCTGACCGGTTACAGGCTTATCTCCATTATTTGAATCCATCCGTTCCCTGAGTGGCTGATAATGACGAAGCCATACCCCTGTGTATACCTACAAAACCATGACACCACACTTCAATTCACTAACCAAAAGAAAAATCTAAAAGCAGTTTATAGTTGATTTTCAAAACTCTCCTCCCCATTTTTCTTTTTCTTATTCTTTTGAAGGTCTTCTCGAGTTGTACATTCGACTTTTTTGCAATTTGTTACAAAAGTCTGGTCAATTTATCCTCAAACACATTGCTGGTTCCATAGGCTGACCCTGGCTTTCTATTCATGATGTATTTTCTGTTTTTCTAATCAAAATACAAGCTAATACTCCAAATATGCTTTATCTTTTAATTATACATGGGTACACATAAGCTGAATAAAGAAAGCATTTTAACATTTTATTGAACTACAAAACCTTACCTGCTAATGTTTATAGTCTTTATTTGTATGCAAGAAACTAAGTCTATTTTTTTTTATTACTACATTAATAATACAATATGTTTGTATTAATTATATTTTCCAAGTAAATTTGCAAAAGTTTTCTGGGAAATACCACCCTTGGTATATAACAATTTGAGATAAAGCAAGTGGATAGAGATAGCTAGCCAAAGTTATCAAGAACCTAGCGTGCATGTTGATTGCTTCCTTGAATCCTAGTTCAAACTCCCAATAAAATTAGTACTTTGTATGAATTATGAACATCAGTTTTTAAAAATACATTACTCATGTCATATTGCTTAACTTACTAAGAAGGTGAATCATACAGGATTTGCCATAAAAGAAAAACAATACTGGCATAGCTTTAAGTGCTAAGGTGCAACATCTGTTATAGGCTCTAGAACAAGGTTTATCTAAGAAACAAAACTGATTCAGGAAAGAATAAATGTTCGTGCAAAATTGCATTAAGAACCAGAGAGAATTAGAATGTAACCTGTTGAGGTCTCATTATCTTTGTATCAGGATCATCCAATGACTCTTGCCAATGTGCCAAATACCCAGCCATTCGAGGAATTGCAAACAAAACGGGAAAGAACTCCGTTGGAAATCCCATTGCTCTGTTAACAAGAATTTATAGATGTCACCTACTTTAAGAAAACATACAAGACCTCATGGATACTTCCAATCACCATAAAACTTAATGTTACCCACCTATATATTAATCCAGAATAGAAATCAACATTTGGATATAGTTTCCTCTTAACAAAATACTCATCAGACAGTGCAGCTTTCTCCAGAGCAACAGCTACCTAAAAACAACAGAAAATTGATGACCATGAGATTTGGAATTTATAATGAATTACCATCTATCAGTGTTCCATGAGAACTGATATTAAGTGAGAAGGCCATTGCTGGACCCTAATCAGATAAAAGACTTTCTTTATCATCCACTTCACAAAGGTTAAAATTTGTAAAATTAATTTTCTCGTGATTATGAAAAGTCTAGAATGACAACTGCAAAGAGAAAAGATCTTGAAAGAAGTCTGTTAGAAGCTCAAAAGTCAGATTAGCCAAACAAGACGGATAGTTCTTTCAAGAATCCAAACAGACACTCAAGAAAGATAAAGAAGAGAAATAGCAATGTAAAATACTGTTCCAAGGAGAAAAGCACCATATCCGTTAGCTACTACTAAGAGCCCACAAAATAACCCAATATATGAAAAACTACTAAGAGCCCACAAACAACCCCTAGAAATATCGAAGGATAGAAAATAACCTCAATAAGAGGATCTCGACCAACAATTGAAAATACTTCTTCTGCGAGTTTCTTAATGACTCTTGCTCTTGGATCATAGTTTTTGTAGACACGATGACCAAAACCTGACATCTTTCGCTTCCTGAACAAACAAGAAAAGGTGCAAGAACAATCAAAACTTTTGATTTGAAGGAAATGAAATCACTTCACTTACAGTTCGTCATGCCAAAATGTAGGAAAAATAGAACTGAACAATGATCTAAGGTACCATTCACCTGTTTTTCACACCCTCTATAAATTCTGGAATGTTGTCAACAGTTCCAATCTCGTTAAGCATTTTAAGCACAGCCTAAAACAATAAGTTAGAGAAGCAGGATCAACAACTATTGCTCCAACCAAAAACACAGAAAGAAGCTCTACATTGTTCTAAAAAATATATGATATTATTGCACAAAGTTCAGATCTAAAAAATGGAACATATAAACTCATTGGTATGCCATTATGCTTACCTCATTTGCCCCACCATGAAGAGGACCATAAAGTGCTCCAACAGCCCCGGCAAGAGCAGTGTAAACATCAACACCACTACAAATGTAGATTTCAAAAGTGAGGAAGGACAAGGGATGCTTTATTTTTGTTGAGAATCAAGATGTATACCTTGATGCAAGATGCCGAGCAGCAGCTGTTGAGCAATTCATTTCATGTTCAGCATGCAATATGAAAAGTACATCTAGAACTCGTGCAAGTCGTGGATTGGGTTTATAAGCTCGATCACCCCTGCAAGTTCATAGAAAGCGAATATTGATTAGGTAAAACAAGGAGGTAGTATTTCCAGTAACTACATGACATCTAATATATTATCTACCATTGTCTCATAAAGCTAAAAATTAAGAATTGGTTAACAAAAACATTCTGAGTGGCAAAATCAAGTTAGGACAGTTGCACTTTTGCCTCCAATGCCACATTCAGTTGTCATCCTTCCATGGCAGGTCTTCTATTTTTTCACCATAAAAAAGACTTCAATGTTCTTTATTCAATGTTGTTAAAGTATTATTTGTTTCACATACTTTTATTCCCAGTATACAATTCACTAACGTAAACAAAAGTTTGTTGTTACATGATTACTAATAATATTCATATAATTATTATGTTTTGAACAGAATGTCAAAATTTTCCACCAATGTTTTTTAATCATGCAGAACAAAAGTATTTAAATTCGATGTTTTGCTGCAAACTGCTGTTTCGCTATATATATATAAGCCGCATTGGCCTTTCATTTTTTAGCTACATAATGTGAAAGAACATTTCCTCTTTAAAGAGGATGGCATTAGAATATGTACGGTCTCTTTGCAAGAGAAGTGGAATATGCATAACAACCAATTTAAAAACAAAACAGAAAAGAAGTAGATTCTTGTTTACAAAAATTTCCTGAAATAACCAATGAGACAACAAATAGCATTTCAGAAAACTACATATGATCATTCTGAAGACCACTGAGATTAAAAGATCCAGAGAATACATACAATGAATCCAGCATGTACAAGAAGTTCTCTGCGTAAGAAAGGTTGTTGGAGGGCAGAACTGGAGGCCTGCCAGCTAACCTCAAATATGCTGCTGCTGCAATAGTTGGGGCCTAAAGAATATATATAATTTTGAAGTATCGTGAGAAGTAGCTGAAACCATAAACAAATAAAGAGTGATTGAATTTATTTCAAAAAGAAAAAAATTGCATTCATGAACCACTTTCTTATACAAATGAGGGGAAATGGGGGGAAACAAGCTAAGAAAATATAATGAGTGAACAATATACCTTTCCAAGAATCCGCACAATTTGTTTATCACGCACTTGTTTGGAGTTGTAAAGATCTTGACCCTGTAAAAATAAGAAGACATGAGCAAAACTGCTGGAAACCCTAAGAACCCTAAGAACTCAACAACAAGAAAAGCATCAGATGCCTTTAGTTAAAACAAGGAAAAGAAATCAATCTAAAACTTCTATGCCAGAACTAAGAGGAAGTGAAACTCAAACTACATTTCAATTCAGGAGAAAATAATGTCGCTGCTTTTTTCTATTCTCTACAATTTCCGTCATAAATTTTGCTAAAAAAACGCAGGAACATACGCATCATGCATGCAGTACTTCAATTTGTGAAATTAAATTACAAACTTACTCTAAGGGCTGGATTAGCATCAGGATGAAAAATAGAGAGAGTACTCATTGCACTGACTAGTACACCCATTGGATGAGCATCATGGGGCATCGCCTGTATAATATCCTGGAAAGCAAAATCAGAAAGTTCTTATAAAAGATTAAGAACATTCCATTTGAAAATAATGCATTGATTACAATGAGAGAGAGAGAGAGAGAGAGAGAGAGAGAGAGAGAGAGAGAGAGAGAGAGAGAGAGAGAGAGAGAGAGAGATGAAAAGGAAGAAAAAGAAAGAGACATACTAGAATGCCCTGAGGTACAGCTGAATGCTGAGAAATAGCAAATTCCCAGTCTGCTAACTGACTTGATGATGGCAAATTACCATACACTAAAATGAACAAAATTTTAATTTAGAAGATGCCAAATAAAAAAAACAATAATAATCATATAGAAGCAGAATGTAGGCAAAGGATAGATAAAATGTTTCCAGAAACAGTGAAGTAATCAAATTTCCTTCTCTATTTGTTTGAAAGAGCAGGTGAAGACTAATAACGAAAACGCTAACTTGCACATAACTATAATATATTTCTATAGATTCAACTGCTAATGTACATAGACTTTCTAGCATACTAAGTACCCACAACTTCTTCAACAACCTTTTTCAGCAAGGGAATTAAGTGGCACATATATTTGATGAGAAGTAATGTCATTTAAATAAATTAAAGCAAACAATAATGATGTTGAAGAGTTTCCATGTTTCAAAGAAGGAGATGACACATTATCAAGCCTTCTACTCAGTTTATCACAAGCCAATCACATGCATCGAATTCGTAATGTTTTTATATATTCCTCTTTCGAGCTTTCAAAATGATTTGTTTTTTCTTTCCTATTACGATAAACTTGCATGTATTTTCTCTATTTATGCATATAAAGTCAGAAATTTTTTATAAAAATTGTAAATATACCCCTTTATTGTTATTCATCTACAATATTTTCTATGTACCATAAAAACAATGTATGGTTTCCCATTCCGGTGTCCATTTTCATACCAGGTTCTGTTTCTGTGCAACACATAGCTCATAAATAAGCAAATGCAGCAATGAAATCCGAAATAAACTTGTTAACATCATAATATGCAGCGAGTTAAGAAAGTTACAAGTGAGGTAAGCGACTTCGACAAAAGTACTACTTTCAGCCAACTCCTCAATAGGGTAGCCTCTGTATCTGAGGATGCCCTCATCACCATCGATGTAAGAAATTGACGATCGAACAGGAGCAGTGTTTAGGTAGCCAGGATCATAAAGTTTGAGGCCTTTGTCAATTTTTCCAGTCGATATCTGCAATTTTTCACATTTATCAAATCCATAAACACAGAATCAACACAAGAAATTTCATCATCAAATAAATAGCTGTAATATTCACTGTATCGTGATCTGAACAGGCAAATAAACGTTGAAAATATTTATTAGGCCATACATACTCCGGTACTAGAAGTATAAATATGTCTCTTATACATGTAATCTGGATTCCAGTCATCATAGTAAACATCCTGGCTCGGTAGTACCACCAGACGTAGTCATTCACATTGAGTGACGGACTAAGTAAACAATTCTTATCCGTTTTTTGTTTGATTTGGGTTATCGTAATTGCATTAGATCCTAAAAAAATAAAGGGATGGGATACCTTTTTAAAATCAGCGGATTTAACAGTGCCGTGTTCGGTGATCGGAAATTGGTACTTCTTGCCAGTCCTCTCATCGATAAGGGACAACGAACCTTGGAGGTTTCCGGTGGGAGGGAGCTGAGCGGAGACGCCTTGAGAGGAAATCGCCGAGTGATCGTCGATCGATGAAGCGGCGAGGTGAGCTGCCAGCACCGCCAATCGGCTCCGAGCCGATAAGGATGATGATTCTGATCTCGACATTCTTTGCTAATTGGAATTTGAACAAGGAAGAATGATTTCCGTGTAGAAATTTCTTATATTATTGATTCATTTATGGGAACGTGGAAACTGGAAAATGGGAATATGATGTCACCAGAGAGAAAGAGATGCAAAGGGAAAAAATATGTCTATAATTAAATAAGATATACTTATCTAATATCATAAATGCCAAATGTGGATAAACTAAAGACTAATTTACAGGTTCATATATATAAAATTACAAAATTAAGCTGGAAAAATATAAATTGTTTTACCACTTAAGATGACACTCGTATTAGTTAGGAAACTATTTGAAAAGTGTGTGAACAATCATGAATCGTGTGATTGAATTATTACGAATTAAAAGAAAAAAAACTCACAAATATTATATTATAGAAAGTAATTTAGAGAAACTACAAAGTGAATTAAGTGATTCAGTACATTAAATTAAATTCGGATCAAAATTTTGATTGGGTTATTATTTTTCTATAGTTTACTTCTTATACATATAAGTTTGCAAACAATTAATTTAACATCTCAAAAATAAATAACAAAGGTTTATTGTAGAAAAAGAGAAAATTAACAAAAAAATTTATTCCAATATATTACATTTTAGTTTTTATTTATGAGCAATAAGATGATGTGATAGGACTGTTGAATGGAAAAGTTTTCATCTAACCTTGGCTCAACTTGTAAATATTTTCAAATGAATAATTTATCTATGATGTAATGAGGAAAACAGATTTATCTGTTTTAGAAGATAGGTAGCATTAATCATAGGAGAGAGTACTTGGAAGAGAGGTGATTTCGGACCCTAATTAGAGAGTAGTTTCAAGAAAAGTAGATTTGTTCTTCTTTTTATGGAGCTAATTAAAAAGCCCACAAAAGAATTCAATTAATTAATTTCTTATGAAATAAAAGTGGACTTTAGATAAATTTTTAATTTCTTTTTGTTGATGAATCCCAAGAAGCAAAGGATATGCAAGTTGCAGTCACATATCCCAATAATATGGTTTGCCACGTGGATATATAAAGAGTATTAATATTATAATAATGACGTGTTGGATGAAGGTCTGCCTGGATAAAGAATTGTTTCTAGGGGTGCTAAAGAGTAGTTCTACTTCTAACTACCATTGATTTTCAAACAGATTGATCCCAGCCGCTCATAACGTTTACGTGTTTGAGGTGTCTCACGCTTCACCTGTTCATGGGCCGGGCTTGTCGAGCTTTTAGCTACCAATATGTTGTGCAAGCCCAGCCCAGCCCGGTGATAATTTTAGCGGCTTGGGCTCGTAATCAAAACCCAAGCCCGGTCTGATGAAGCCCACTTTAAACTTAATTTCATTTAACATACATTTGTCTTTAAATTAAATTATGCAATATAAAAAGTTAAGGTGCTCTCTATAGTTACTTTGAAGTAACCTTTACTTTGTCTTTTATCACCATTAGATTAAATTTTATCCACTAATCTAATGATGATAGTGGACAAAGTAATGGTTACTTTGTAAAAATCAAAGTAACCATAAAAAAACGCAAAATTTATAACCATAAAAAAAACGCAAAAGTTAATAAAGTACAAGCAATAATTCATGAGTTTGCGAGCACAAAGAACTACGAAAGTGCATCATGCATATGTTATTACTTATAAGGTTATTAGTTAATT
Source organism: Euphorbia peplus (assembly GCA_028411795.1). NCBI lineage: Eukaryota > Viridiplantae > Streptophyta > Magnoliopsida > Malpighiales > Euphorbiaceae > Euphorbia > Euphorbia peplus. Next base: position 20,461,251 of record CP110839.1, on the reverse strand, counting down.
ATTTACATATTTAACTTTTAATATATATAATCGGGCCGGATCGGGATGAGACATGTTTTATCAATTTCAATGGCAAAACTAAGCTTTGAAGTTTGGGAGGGAAGGGAGGCTAATTTTAGTTCTTCGTATCGAATTTTAATTTTATGTTTTATCTATATAAGTAAAACACAACTAAACTAAACTATATAAAATTTTAATTAAAGTTAATTCTTAATTACTGACAAATTTAATTTAAGAAATTGGAACAAATTTTTTCCGTACATAAGGGTTTGAGACTTATTTATTTTTTCAGATTTTTATAGGGGAATTTTTTTGCAAACAGAAAAATGACAAAATTGAAGAATAAGAATGTCGAAAGAAAATGGATTGTGAGTTTTAAAGAAAAAGGATAGTAAAACCAATAGAAAGAATTAAAAAACAAAAAAGCTTGAGCTTAAGGATTGATCCAATGTTATTTGGTAGAGAATTAACTCTTTAACTACTTGCACTATATTCCAACTTTGTGTATTATTCGCATCTATTTATATAAAATGAAATCTTTAAGGGGCTCACCGGAATTGCACCACACATCCACATGGGTGGTGTCAAAGACCACGACCCAAAATCCACATGAGCCCTGGGTTGGCTCAACCTCTGCTTAGAAGTTTCAGAAAGTAAATATCGGAAAGATATTTGCTAAGCATAGTCTTAGATTGTGAGTAGTTGAAAATTTCAAAAAGTTCTCTTGTGGACCAGACTTAGGCTTACAATAAGCCGAATTAGGATAACTGCATTGAGTTTAATTTTTCTGTCTCTATCTCTTTATTTAATGTCTTTTAGATTTGCAAAGATAATTAAATGTGCCTTAAACTGCTTATATTTTCAATAATATATTTTGGGGATATTCTATGGTCACTTTGTTTTTCACAAAGTAACCATTACTTTGTTTTGTCAACCATTGGATCATGGGTTAAAAACTAATCCAATGGTGAAAAAGACAAAGTATAGACAAAGTAAGGGAAAAACAAAGTGACCATAGTCTACAACATATATTTTGTGTATCTTCTGCAAATTGTTTTATATACTTGGTTATTTTAAGTAGACAATTTATTTCAAGAGAATACTAATTATTTAAAAAAGGTAATAAATCATTTGCATTGCGTCCTCCTCTAGTATGAGAATTTTTAGAATACACTCGGTGTACCACGTAATCCGTACACCGGATAAATAATTTAGCAATTTTTCATAACCATTAAAGTTTATGGTTTATAATTTAAGATTTTGGGTTCATTTCCTAGGGTCTAGGGTTTTTATTTTGTCATCTAGAATTTTATGTAAATAATTAACCACAAAATATACTATTAATTATTTACACGGTGTAAAAATTTAATTGGTTGAAGTCTTATATGTCAACCATTTATTCGTTTGGTGTACCACGTCTCCGTACACCGGATGTATTCTAGAAACTCTCCCTCTAGTATTTATATAATCATATATGGAGTAATAAAGTTATATGTATCGCTAATTACAAAATCAATGGTCGAGATTTGATTGTTTAATAAATAATTAATTAAATATTAAAATTTAATTATCAATCAAATTTTATCCATTAATATTGCAATCAATGATGGGGCTTAATCCTTCTTGAAACTCTTAAAATTGACATTTATTTTCACTTAAATCCATGAAGTATGTGGCTTTTTACATAACTCATTCAACTCTATAAAAGTAAGCCACGTAGCCATATTTTTGTTAAAAACTAGGCTTAACTACCCTACTAACCCCTAAAGTTAACAATTTTTTTCAGTTTAACCTTTTATGTTCTTCGCTTCCCATTTTAACCCCTCAACTCAAAAAAACAGGTCACTTTAACCTTTTTCGACACATGACCAGTTGCACCGAAGGAAAGTGTAATACACTCTCTGGTAAAATATTGTTTTGACCCTTGATACTTTTTTCTTTTTTCTCGGTCCCTCATTATTCTTCTTCTTCTTTCTTCTTTCTCTTTTTTTTTCCAAATCCTTCTTTCCAGAATTCTAGAAATTCTCCAGATATCTGGAAATTTAAAAATTTATAGAATTCCAGAAATCTGGAAAAATTTGGAATTGAAAAAAAGAAGAAAGGAGAAGAAGAAGAAGAAGAAGAAGAAAGGAAGAAAGAAAAAGAAAAAGAAAGAAAAATAACATTTAAAGGCCATTTTGTAATTTACAAAAATGAAAAAGTTTCAAATTTGCCCCTCCACTCTCTTGCTCTTGCCACGTAGGCGCCACATAGGACCAAGGGGTTAAAGTGACTTGTTGTTTTGAGTTGAGGGGTTAAAATGGGAAGCGAATAACATAAAAGGTTAAACTGAAAAAAGTTGCATAAGGATTAACAAAGTATTTAACCCTAAAAACTACCTTCACTTCTCAAAAAAAGTACTCTTTTGGCCCTCCTTTTTCGTTCATTTCTGTTTTTTTTATTCTTCTCTTTCTTCTTCTCCTTTGATCCTCACTTTTTTTTTCTTATCATTTTTCTTCTCTTCTCCTTTGATCTGGAATTTTTCCAGATTTTTTGAAAGTATTCGGAAATCTTGACTAGAAAAATATCTTAATTTCTAGAAAATTTTCAGATTCAGATTTCTGAGAAAATTTCAGATTTTTGGATTTTTTCAGAAATCTTGATTTTTTTCCAGATTTAAAAAAAAAGTTGAGAAATTTTTGAATTTTTTCAGAAATATGGAAATTTTTTTCCAGAATTCTGGAAAAAAAATTCCATAGTTTTCAAATATATTCTAAAAAGAATTTAGAGAAGAAGAAGAAACTAAGAGCCCGTTTGTTTTACCTTTTCTAAGCTCTTGTGTTTTCTCCATCAAAAGGACTTTTGATAGTGTTTGGTAAAAGTGGCTTTTATGAAAAAGCAGCTAAATGCCGCTTTTCACTAGTGAGTGTTGCGGTTTGCTATTTTTTTTTTACTTAAATACCCTTATTTGCTTCTTTCTCATTTGTTTTCTTTTATCCTGGAGAATAATATTCTATAGTAATACCACACCTTTGTCTTTGAAAACCAATTTCCTTTTAAAAGGAAAATTAATTTGAACAAAAAATCAAATTAAAATAATCTTGAAATGAACGAATAATATATCACCCTTGTTAAGCAATATTTTTTTACATAGCCTTATTTAGCAATTTAAATTTCAATGTAAAATACTTACGTTTTGCAATTTTTATTTCATTATTTTCAATTTATGTTCACTTTAGAATTAAATTTATTTAGTGGTTTAAAACATATACATTGTAGTCATTTTACATACTAACAGCAAAAAGCAATTACAAAATTGCCAAACACTTATCTTGAAACATGAAGCAGCAAAGAGAAAATCGGAACAAAAAATAGGAACATGAAACAGGAAACAGGAAACAGGAACAGGTGTACCAAACGGTAAGGTGTTGTTTTGGAATTTTCCAATTTTTTTTTATCCCACTTTATCTTTTTCATTCTCTTATTTTAATATATATTTTTCACATAGAATTTTTTTGTGTGGTGTGTTTTTATAGAGTTGAAGGGTTTATACGATAAACCACATACTTTATGGGTATAAGTGAAAATAAGTGCCAACTTTAAGGGTCCCAAGAGAGGTTAAGCCTAATGATGGAGATTAGAACTAAGGGTGAGCATGGTCCGGGTCAGATAAAAAACTGAAGTCAACTGAATTGATCTGAACCGAACAAGAGCTTTTTTATGATCCAAACCAAACCGAATTGTAATTCATGTCGGACCGATTCGAACAGAAATAATTCGGATTAGTTCGGATCAAAACAGAATTGCATATTTTGTTGAAACTTTTTCTATATTTTCTTCAACTACAAAACTTTAATACTTAAAAAAAGTGCTTGTAAATACCTCTTAATCAATAATAATTAGGGAAAAGTACAAATAAAACATTTGTGGTTTCATAAATTTGCAAATAGAGGAATGTGATTTCATTTTTTGCAAAAAGAAGTATGTGGTTTACAGAATTGACAACTGAAAGAATTTCATTTAAAGTATTAGTATTTGATGATTTGGCAAATTGACTTGTTGACTTTGATGACGTGACACAATAAAATATTAATTTTTTTATGACGTGGAAGGTTGACTTGATGATGTGGCAAATGTTGTTAGTCAATTTCTTTTATTTGTCAAATATGTAAACCACATGCCTCTTTTTGCAAAAAATGAAACCACATTCCTCTATTTGCAAAACATAAAAACCACAAAGATTTTATTTTTACTTTCCCCTAATAATTAATACCATCTAATAATAAAATTCTGATTTCAATTTTATGATAATTAATATTAAAAATAATGCTCTAATATAAGCAAATACAGAAAGAATAGAAAATAATGGTCTTGTATTAAAGAAAAAAATATAAAGTTGGGAAAATTATAAGCTAATTAGGAATCTATGTGTATTTTATAGTTCAAGCAGAAAATTAATGTACTAAAAATTGAAATTAAATAATATAAATTAAGCTAATTCGGTTTTCAAATTTGTTCGGTTTTGATACGAACCGAACCAAAAACCGAATTACCTTAAAAATAAGATTCGAACCAAACCAAATAAAGAATGGTTTGGATTGGTTCGAATTTGCTAACTCTTAAATAGAACTTAACCAACTAAAGCATATTTTAACTTTAGCTCAACCCATTTCACATCCTCCAATTGAAGTGTGAAAAGGAAGACGAATGATTATAAATAATGGAACTAAGGGCGTGGTACTGAAGAACATAAATCTCTTTATAAACTCAATATCGTATTCATACAAAATGTAAACAGAAAATCAAAGTTGGACAGAACATAAACAAGTATAAGAAATCAGGGTTGTCAATCATTTTTACTCTACTCGGAAGGGTTTTCAAGCTTCGGGGCGTTCTTGCTCGGATTTCCTTCGATGAACGGATGAACAAAGTTGATCTCTCGATCTAACTACAATGCCTTATGAAAGGAATGAAATCATACAGTGTTTCTGATCTGAATACACGGCTGGAACTATGTGTGTGGGCGAATTTACGGGTAAAGGTTTACGGGAAATGTAAGTATGTATTTAGCGTTCTTTCATTGTATAAGTGATCAACCATCCGAATTTGAGAGGGTAATGGTGTATTTATAGGCATCAAGAGGTGTGTTTCGAAGGGTTACCACCTTTAGGGAATGAACATGACCTTTGGGAAGGTGTACGACCCTTGGGAAGAGTAGTTTCGATAAGATCGATCGAGATTATCCATTTCTGCCCGAAACAGCAGGTCGGCGCGCCAGAGACAAGTTGGGGCGCGCTCAAGACAACTCTTTTTCCTCTTGGCGCGCTAGAGACAACTTCTGTCTCCAGCGCGCCAGAAACAGGCTTCTGATTTTGAACCCCCTTTAGACCACCTTCCACTCCGAATTTAGAAACACTTAAAACATGAAAGTTGTTTATCTATGTCTTAGCTTTCCAATGCATCTTGAATCTCTTGAAAATGAGTTTGTATAAGAAAGTTATGGCCAAAATACCGAAAGGTGTCAAAGCTGTCAAAGTTGTATCTCTAGCGTGACAAACACTTATTTCCACTTCTAGAACTTGTCTCTTGGAATTAACTTCAACTATAAGTAACGTAAACTTGTATGAATCTTGTATGACGATATTTTGCTCGTTTGTAGCTCAAATTAGCACCAAATCACCATGTTTTCACTAGATTAAGCTTTGCACATCAAAACAAAGACAAAGAAGTGAAACTGCCCTTAACCTAGATATTTCTAAGCTAAATGAGCTAAAACTATATGAAATGTTATGAAAATATATATGAAATACATAGCTAAATTAAGTACATTTTGGACTTAACAGGTACTACTGCTATAAGAGCATCTGCAAAAGAATTCTAGTCACTTCTCTAAAAATAATATAAAAAATTGACTCTTAGTTACATAAAGAGGCTCTAAAGTGTGACATCTCCAACAATACTTCTTATTACGAACCCTTATATATTTTTTAATTATGTTTATTCTTAAATATTATATTTACCAATGGAAGGATGAGAGATAACGCTCAACGATACAAATATTAATAAAAAAATGAATAGAGAGGATGAGATAGACTCTTAAAAATGAGGAGAGTGTGTGTGGTTTCTAGTACTTTGAGAATGGACTAATAATCTCTTAGAGTTGAATTTTTATCCAAACTTCTCAAATTTTAACTTAAAGAGTAACTATGAAGTCTTTTGGAGATGTAACCATTGGTTTGCTCTCCTTCTTAATTTTTGAGCCCATTTAATGATGAACCCTAAGTATTTTGATTATGTCCAAACGTTTTTAGAAGATGAAATTTAAAATTCTCTTACATACGGTTTAATGTTGACTAACAATTTGTGTTGAGTTTGTATGTAAGTTAGTCAGCAGGTGCTGAATGAAGAATTTTTGGATTGCCTGGAAGTCTCAGAAGAATCGAGAAAGCTGAAGATAGTATCCTTAATGTTCAGAAGCTGGATGCTCCGCTCTGAAGTTATCAAAGTCTGTTAAAGCTCTCCTCAGAGGTCCATTGCAATCAGAAGATAAACTCTACCAATTCGATCAGAAACTTAGACAAATGGAATTAGCTTTCAGAAGCTAAGTCACGGGTTCTGTTTAGCATTTATTGCTCTGACAAGTGCATTTAATGCAAGGCGCCAAAAGTTCAAAAAGCTGTTTTGAAGGAGCGCGCTTGTCTACTCAAAACGAAACCAAAATTTCCTTGTCTACCCTTTGTTGATCCAATTGAAAAATGTTTCCAGTCAACCTCTACTTCAACTTCAAATCACTTACCGGATTTAGTTAAAGAACAAGGTTAACGGAATCAAAGTGTTTGAAGACCGTTTGAAGACTTGACAGATTAACGGCTACTACAACTGATGTCATCTCTTTGAAGATTCAAATTCACCAACGGTCATCTTCATTCACTATAAATAGTAGCCAAGCTCCACTACATCATCTACGCGTGATAATCGAGCAAAATTTCAACGCACTGTTTGAACAAGAAAAACAGAGCACATTTTCCATTCTCAATCTTTCTTAGCATAACTTTAGTTAAAGTGAGAGAGTGAAGAAAAACAAGTTCATAATAAGAATCTTGTAAACTGATATCGTTTGTGATATTCAGTTAGATTTAGAGAGAAATCTAGTGGAGATTAGAGTTGGGTGAGAAATCCAGAAAACAGAGTTGTTGTTGTTCTGGTGGAAATCCTTTAACTCTTTTTAGGCTAGTCAGAACTAAGTGAGAAATTAGCTTATGTTCTGTTGATGTAAAGGAGCTTCTGAACTTGCCATAAAAGTTCTGAATAGTAGATTTAAAATCTCTGGTGGCTGCGACCTCAGGGGACAAGACGTAGTCACAGGACTTCTGTGGCGAACTTGGATAAATCGACTTGTTCATCAGGATCTCCTGAACTTCTTTCTCCCTCTTATACTTGTTATATTTGCTTCTGTGTACTTGCTTATATTTAGTGCTGAAACAAATTTTCTCTTTATATCATTGTCTTTGTTCAGAAGACTGTCCAGAAGTTCTCAAACTCAGAACTTCTGTTGCTGAAAACAGTCTAACTGTGTTTAGGCAGAATTTCCCTCAGAAGCTGCTTCTGTAAGCCAGCCTCTAATTATGAGGAAATTTGACTCAGAAAATTAAGTTTCTCTAAAAACTTAGAAATTTTCAGTTTTCAACTTAGACACCTATTCACCCCCCTCTAGGTGATTCTGTTCTTGTTAGGGCCAACAAGTTTAAGCTTTGTTTTTTTGTTTCCATAAAATTCAAATCAGTTCAGCAAAATTCCTTGTGCATTCAACCAATTCAGTTCAAACTAGTTTAGTTCAGCAAAAAAAAAGAAAAAGCCTTAGTTGCGTTCGAACCACTGTTTTGAACAATGCACGCCTTGACCTCCTAGGCTCCGCCTAGTCGCTCAAAATTGAGACTCCAAGTTGACCGATTTGACCTCATAGGTAAAAAAAAACTCCCACTAATTTTTCAAATATACACTGACTTCAAAAGGTCTTCAACCGCCTTATAAGTGCCTAGCGATTTTTAATACACTGGTTTAAACTAATCTGTTAAATGGCAAGCAAAAGTTATAATTTTAGCCGGCTTGTGAGCAACTCTTGAACGAACGAGTTACTAAATTGAGTCAAGCTCACACCAGAATAGAATTTGAGGTCCAACCGAGTTTGTTAATATCTTTACAAGAAGAGCCCAAAAGAAGGAATTGGGTCGATGGGCTCGGTTCATTTACATGGATAGATAGACAAATCTATAAGGAAAAAGTTTAAAAATAAAGCTTGCGGGTTGTACAATTTTCAAATAGAGATATGTAGTTTAATAGTTTGCAAATGTAATTTTTCTTAAAGAAAATACGGAATGTCATTCGTTGTCATTGAAACGTAAAAATGTAATTTGAGATATCTTATTTTGCAAAAAAAAAACTTCATACACATACATCTATTTGCAAAATGTTAAACCACAAATCTCTAGTTACTTCGCCTTGAGCCTCCTTCCTTAATCTTAATCTTAGAATGGGTCCTAAGTTGCATTTTCCAACGCCAAAACAGTTATAACAGTGGTAGTATTCGTATATGATTTTGTAAATGGCTAGTATCACGGTCCATATGTAACAAAAAACCTCACGAATCGATCTTTAAACCACAAGATTAATTTCATAATTTACCTAATTTATGAAACATTAGTTTTGATTATTTTTGGAAAATGTTGTAAAAGTTCCCTCTAACGAAATTATAATCAAGGGAGGGTGGTTGTAAAGACAAGCATGGATTTAATATTTTGACAGAAGTAATGAATATGATGAGCAGTATGTCTGTAAATCCATTAATTAATTATTGTACAACTGCGTTGTTATGTGATGTACATTTAATTCTCATTTACTCATATAGGGCTCCCTCTCTGAAATATGGTCTGCCCTAATAAATTGTTATTCAGTTTCTTACTTGTATTCTTTATTATTTACTGCATCCATCACACTCTCACAGCTAATGCAATTTTATATATGCAGTAGAGAAAGGAGTTGCCTTAACATTAATACTTCACAATATAATAATCCCATGTTTGGTTTCTTCGAAAAAAAATAAAAAAATCCCATGTTTGATATGCCAAATACTTTTTTCTTTTCTGCAAATTCCTTCGGGAATGAGTTTCATCCCATGTTTTTTTCCTCTTCTTTGTTTATTTCTTGGAAAATTATAATTCTAGTAGTAGATGATCCAAAGTGGAAATTGTCAAGTTTTTCTTTTTTTTTTAAGAGGATTGTCAAGCTTCTTTCTTATTACGCATACGTACACAGTATTAGAATAATATTTGGTATTCCTCTCAACTTTCACACACAAAAGAAAACAAAAAGGATTAAGCTTAAGTGAATTAAGGAGAACTCAGATTATTTGAATGGATAAATTATCTGATAATACATTGTACATTGTAGGTCTATGATACATAATTTAGGTTTAGGATTTATTTTTTAGAATGTCGTAAATTTAAACAATTAAACATAAATAGATATATCTAAATTATCAGACAATATTAACATGCTTCGGTTGAGATGTAATATGACATTATATTATTGATTTAGTGCAGAAATGAGTGCATTAGTAAAATCGCTCAATTTTTTACAATAGCATGCAGCCACTTTAATCATGTGTGGATCTAGAGTGCCCCAGTTTGGTAGTCCAATGAATGTAAAAATGAAGATTTAACTATTTAGGGTTGAGATACCTCAAAAAATTTAATTTAGTAATTATAGTTACTGGAGCATCTCCTCTTAGTGAACTTAGACCATTCAAAGGAAACAAATGATCACTAAAACTAATATTGGTAATAGTATTAGAAACACAAAAATATAAAAATAATAAATGTCTCAAAAACTGTCTATCATTCATTCATAATCATAATAGTACTAAGAAAACAACATTAAAGATGGTCATTAATTAAGTTGGTAGCAAAAGATGAGCATGCATATCATAAATAATCAAGGCTACACTACCTACAGTAGACACACACAGCATAAAATAGAAGTAATTAAATTAATAACAAGCTAGGCCTTGAGTTTGCCATCGTTGGCCATCTTAAAGAGGTGTCCTTGAGCAGCAGCAGCTTTGTTGGAAGACAATGCAGAAATGAAACGGTCCCTAACTTGCATAGTTGTGAATGGAAACTTGTGGGTAACCATTGAGTTCAGGAGAGAAGCTGTGCCTTCTCTGTAAAGGGTTCCGTAGCCATCGCTGCGAGTGTTCGAGAGAAGTTGTTGTAAACTTGTACCAGTAGTTGAAGAAGTTGATCCGATTCCCGGTAAACTTGTTACCCCAAATGCGTTTCCGACTGTTCCCCACCAACCTACCAGTCCCCATACTATTCCTGGGTGATTTCTCCAGTAACTGCATTACATCATCACCATGTTACACTTTCATTTTATACCGATATTATAATAAAAAGACTCATATTTAGACAACGACCAAACCTTGACCGGGTTATCAAGGTCCTATCAGTGCACTCCTTAAAAATATGACTATAAATGTGCTAGCACGTTAGATTGTACAGAGCATATACTTATTAGTACTATATAACTTCTAGCATATAGTTTAGAACTAATTTGTTCTTGAACTACTGTATAAAGTTTTGAAATAATTAAAGCATCTTGAACAACTATTTTTTTTCTAGAACATAACACTTTGCTTGAGGGAAGAAATAATTTATGGATACTAATGCAATATAAAAAGAGATTTATATTTTTTTAATTAAATACCCAATATTTTAAAAAGTATTCTGAACTTTTTCAAACGAAAAGGTTTTTAAATTATTGTGAAAACTACCACCTTTGTCATTGTCAAAAGGGTATGAAAATTAAGGTATATGTTTTTTTTTGTATCTTAAAATAACTCTACCAGCAACTACATCCTAAACAAGTTATCATAAGCATCTTATATACCGAAAAATGTAGGAACTTACTTGCACGAGAATGGGGAGTTCGGGTCGACCGGAACAAAGGGAGGTGAAGGTGTGGTCGGGGTTGAAGGTGTAGGAACATAAGGAGTTGAAGGTGTAGGAACATAAGGAGTACTCGGGGACGGAGTAGAAGGTGTAGGAACATAAGGAGTGGTCGGAGTACTCGGGGGAGAGCCACCGGAAGTGGGAGGACTAGGACTAGGATAATAACCACCACCTCCAGAAGGAGGATTGGAGGGAGTTGGTACATGACTTGGTGGAGTTCCACAATTTCCAGGAGAAGGATCTGTTGGGGTAGAATGAGAAGGCGGTGTCCCGCCACCATATCCTCCTCCACCGTGTGATGGACTTCCACCACCGTGAGACGGGGTTGTCCCACCGCCATGATGATGCGACGGAGATGATCCATGGGAGCCTGTGGAGGGAGTTCCATGATGTGGGTCTGGAGAATAGTAGGTCTTCTGGTTTTCAAACTCTCTAGTGGCCATTACTAGGTTTTGGGTAAGCAACCCAATGGCCAAAACCCAAATAGAGAACTTTGAGACATGAATGGGATTTTCCATGCCCATGATCTTGTGGAGTGTGATGTTGAACAAGACACTGAGTATGTGAGGTGTGAAGTAGAGAAAAGGAGGAGATAGTTTTTTTTATAGTGAAATGGATAGGGAGTGAAGTAAATATTGACAACACATTCAGTAAGGTGTTGGTTGATGTTCTGCAGACTGGTATTAATGTTCGTTTTCTGGTAGTTGAGTGTTTTTAATATTTTTGTATTTCAACACTATTTCTCTCTTACATCGCTTTTAATACAAGCTAATTAGAAATAAAAGTTTAAGGTGGTATTTTGTAAGTGTTTTTTTTTCCACCACTAAATTAGGATGCTGTCACAATTCAAACTCTCGATCGTGTTTGGTTTAAGAGGTTCTGATCATGTCAATGCAGAACTTGAACTCAAAAATTAAACTGATATGTTAAAGGAAAAACAAAAGCAGTCGGCACTTTAAATCCCAATAGAGTAATAATTTTATACGACGTCCGGGGCTTACAATCTTGGAGTGTTATTCCAGGAGTTTGACAACCCTAAATTAAGAAAATGAAGAAATAAAGCTATTATTATTTTGTATTTAGTGCTCAACAACCCTACACTATTTTTATTTTTTCTCTACACTATTAGTTAAAGAACAAATACCTCTTTTCTATAAATTTTTCACAATGGCGAACTTCCATACACTTAGGAAGACCTTTTTTCTTCTTACTTTTACTTTTTTTTTTTAGGAAAACATAAATTCAAATGACCAACTAACATAGTGGGACAAAACAATTTGGTGGAAATTAAGTCTGGTTTTAAACGAAATGTAATATTCTATTATAATACGAAACATAATGGAATCAAGTTTGACGGTTATGAGCGAATGAAGGTTTGGTGTATGGTACTGGTGGTAGAGAGGGAAGTAAAATTCCACAATGAGAAAGTCATATTGTATTCCTATTAATTTTATTAGTGGAGTTATTTGGTGTATTGTGGTTTTTCCCTTGCTAAAGGGTTTTCCACGTAAATTTTGGTGTCTCTATTATTGCTCTATTTTAATTATATTAATCACCTGATCCTAACAGTGAAGAAGTGTCGGCCATGGACATAAGGAGCGGCGGTAGCGGAAGCAAGAGTAGCTAGGTTTTTTTTATTTAGGTTTGACTCTGATGCCATATAGAAGTGTGGCAACCGTGGAGAATTTTATTGATCAGTAAAGTATATATACAAGCTACAAACGTGTATTTACAAATATATCACTAACTTCTATCACTATGAGCCCAAAGCCCAAAGAGATATCTGGATTTTAAATAGGTACGCTCTATAGGGAGTGAGATATATGGATATAGAGGAATCCGGGGTTATCAAAGATGTGTCATTGCCTTAAGATGCACCCTAATACCTAAGTTGTGCCCTCTAGAGAGTGAGTTGTACCCTTATGGACATAGTTGGATTCAATTTCATCAAAGATACGCCATCCTCTTAAGATGCGCCCTCTAAAGAATGAGATGTGTCTTTATGGACATAGTATGGACAAAAATTAATCAAAGAAGAACCATCGTCTTAAGATGCATTTCAGTGCTTAAGATGAGATGTCCAGAGAGCGAGAGACTTCCCATGGACATAGAGGAACTCACCTTCATTGAAGATGTCATTGTCTTAAGATGCACCCCACCATAGAGTAAGATGCTCATTTATGGATATAGAGCAAACTTGAGTTAATCAAAGATGCACAATCTACACCCAATTCCAAGATCCACCCAAGTCTATAGGATACACCCAAAATCATCTCTCCGCTATAAGACAAGGATGCTAACGTTGCCATATATAGTCACGTTAGTGTATCTTTACACGAAAAGATTTTCAAAATTGTTGTTCCGTTACTTCCAAGCTAAAGCCAAAATGGGAAAAGGGATCTCATTTTGCGCAACCTTCTACAACACTATATAAATTCAAATAATGTTATTTTTTAGCTACACACATAACATTTTGATTACTCTTCTTGCATGCCTCATTTACAACAAGCAGCTCAATATTAGTCTCTTTTTAGGCATCCGGTGACTTCTCGACGAGCATTTGATTTCAAAGTTATCAAGTAAATATAATAATAAATATAATTGTAGTAATGAAAAATAAATAAATGATTAGAATTTTTTTTATTGTTGGAGATGGTATAATTTGGCGCTTTTTAAAAGGTTAAAAAGATTAAAAGATAATCTTTTAGAAGATGTTTAAGAGAGTAATGAAAATAAGGATAAAATGTGCAAAAAAAGGAAAAGGACAAGGGTCAACAAGATTCAACATAACTAGGGAAAACGATAGTTTTCAGAAAACAGACATTTTAATTTAATTTTGGTATGTGGAAAAATGACTGCAAGATTTATTAGTTTAACCAAATTTTTGGTAATTAATTAGTGTGAAAGAGATATAACTATATGTAAATGAGGTGGCAGTGCACTGCATTCATTGAGTTTGAATTCATTTCTTCTGCATAATATTATTATCTCATCTTCATCTCTGTACGTTATTTCCATTTACAGGAATTTTCTAACGTCGGTCACTGCTGCACTATTTACGAATGATGTGCGCTCTTTTTCTTTTTCTTTTTCTTGTAAATTAACTCATGCAACTTAAAAAATATATTCTAAGAGGTCGTTTGGTATACATGGGAATTTAATTTCCGTGGAAAGTTTCAATTCATAAGAAATTATTTCTTTGATGTAATTCCCATGAAATAGCCAAAATGTGTTTGGTTGACGTGAAGGAATTTAAAATTTTCATGAATTTTGAATGACCAAGGGGGGGCTAGGCGATTAATTTCCCACATTATGTGGGAATTTGAAATTCCCATAAATTTTGAGTGCCCTCATTTTCTCAATTTCATGTCAACCAAACAACTAGTCAAATTAGAAAATCATGGAAATTTCTATTACCTACATAAATACATGTATACCAAACAACCACTAAAAGCTTCATTATTTTATTAAATATTTAGATCAATTGGCTAATTAGTTACTTAGACCGAACAGTCGAATATTTGAATCGTCACAATTTCATGTTGATCAAACTTCAACACATGGTAAGATATTATGTATATGTTTTAAACTTGGGCCATATTTTTTATCTCTTATCAGTAATTTATTTCAGTTTAATTTAGTTGAATCTCTTATCAGTAATTTATTTCAGTTTAATTTAGTTCAATTCAATTCAGTTAAATTCAGTTCAGTCATAAACAAGAATATAGCCTTAAAATTTATTTTAATAATAACAATAATAATAATTTTAACTTTCTTTTATTTGAATTGGTTACTTCACATGGTATACCAAAGGTTCAAATTGAGACATTTTGATTAACTAGTGATTTTAAAAACACTGTGAGGTAGGCTATTAACAAGTTGTGGATATGTTAGTAGGTTTTCTAAAATGATAATAATAACACTTGAAATTTCGAATGCATATCTGATTCTGAAAGGTTCAATATGATCATTAAGCTTCTTCCATTCATTCTTTTGGTGCGAGTAAGTAAGGATAAAAACATCAATACTAAGCTCTTTTCAAATGTATTTTCATTTTTTTACTCTCTAAACAGTCACAACTATCGGAATATATTTATGGGTTCATAATTTTCTCGATGCTATAAACATTAAGGACAAAAAATTTGCAATTTATTATGTTAGATGTGTATATCTGGCTTCCTAAACGTCACCTAGAAATTGAGACACTATTATTATTATTATTTTGATTTGATCAATCAACTTAGATTCTAAGTTCGTTTTGGTTTTGACTTAATTAATAAATGGCTAAACACCTTGACTATGTAGTATTTATTTTACTTTTTTTTAATAAATTGTGAAATTCAATCCATTATCACACACTTCCTTGAAAATGTAATAAGCATTAACGGGGGCATTTGTTTAATATTGGGATGAGATGAGATTCAAAAAAGGAATTGGAAAAAAGAGTTTGACAATTTTTGTTTGTTCGGTTAGAGAGATGTGAGTTAATGAGATGGAAATGACTAAATAGGTCATAGGTTTTAAAAACAAATAAAAGAATGAGTGGGCTAGGAAGAGGTAACTTAAGACATTCCCATCCCCTCCTCTCAGAGCCGGCTCCAGCATTTTGAGGGGCCTAAGCAGTTTTTACCTCAGAAAAAATAAATTGTACTTAATTATATAAATATATAAATTGCAATTCATAATCATAATTTCGTCTTAATGCAACAAAAAAATTTAAAATTAGAGTAAATTTGTAGATTAAATTTCTTGATAGGTGTAATGACATATGGAGGTGAAATTGGACAAATTAAAGTTTAGGTGAGATGATAATAAAGTCAATTTAAAAAAGAAGAGATGAAAATATTAAAGTGATGAAGATGAGAAGGAGAAAATTGATTCTAATTTGGGGAAGAAAACCAGAATGAAGAATGAATAAGGGTTGTCGATTAGTTTTTTATCTTTGGCAATAGAGAGGAGGCCGTCGAATTCAAATAGAAGAATTTAATTAAATGAGTATAAATTAATAAATTTGGAGCTTTTATTATAATAAAATTTCAAATTAAACCTTTCAACATCAATTAAAGAGGCTCAATTTAGAAGTATATGGACAATTATGTATATTTGGACTTTCTACTTAAATAAATATTCATATCTAGTTTTTTTATCAATTAAATAAGCTTAGGTCATAGAAAGGTAGATACATATATATGGGTATGGTTAAAAATTGAGGTCATTTTCTAACAGAACCCTAGGCACCAGCCTATGCTGACTAACCCAAGAGCCGCCCCTACCTTCTCCTGAGAGACCCCCTATCATGGGGTTAAGATGGAAAAAAGTTTCCATCTCCCCCTCCCGTCCCTCAAACAAACAAAAGCTTTCATTCATCTCTTCTTTCATTCCATCTCATCCTCCTCTTGGCCCTCTAAACAAACACTCTGTAAGTTACTCCCTCCGGTCCATATTATTTGTCACATTTGATTAAATCACGGGTATTAAGAAAATGATTGATTTGCATTAAATATATGTAAATTGGACTAAAATACCCTTACTAATTAAGAGGGAAAAATTTACATTGGAAACCTAACATACAAATAATAGGGGTAAAGTGGGAAAAGTTTACATTGAAAACCTAACATGACAAATAATATGGAACAAGACTTTTTCTCTATATGTGACAAATAATATGGACCGGAGAGAGTATTACTTAGTGGGTATTTAATATTTATTATGAATTGCTAATAGTAGTTTTTTAATGGCAAAAAACACTATTTGACTAATCACTTATCTAAAATTTGTGCATTTGTTCATTGACGTTTTATTTAATCATATTTGACCACTCACCTTTGTAATTTGATGAACTTTCACCCTTATTATTTTTATTGACATTCTTTCATTTGTATTATTTAGCAATTTTGGTTTTATTCTTAATACGTTATTTGAAATAAAGTGATTTTTAATATTATAATTTACTTTTAATTTTTATTCGATAAGGGTGAAATTTCACTAAATTGGTAAATTAATTGTCAAATATGCCCAACTTTGAAAATATTAATGACCAAATAATTAAGTAAAGCGTCAATAGCTAAATGCACAAATTTAAATAGGTGAATAGCCAAATAGTATTTTCTGCTTTTCTAATTTATATTTGTAACGTAACGCTAAGTTATCAAATATTGGAATGAAGTTTAGCGGTACCAATTGTTTTATCCCAGAGAAGATAATAGTAATACCCTCTACCACTTTACAGTAAATTAGTGATTTGAGAAATTCATTAATTAGATATGGACCCAAATCATTATAAATTTGCAGAAATTAATGGCTGGTTGGTGGTATGATAGTATTAGTCATATGTAGATCCAAAAACACCAACATGAAAATGTTTTCATTAATTGATGATGAGTTGTGTTTGGCAGTAGCTATTATTAGAATCTCATGCCCTTGCTTTTTAGATTTTAAATTCTACTCGTATTAGATAGGGTAATTTTTTTAAAAAAACTGATGTGTTTATCAATTTTGACAAAATTGTGTCAGTGTTTATTTTTTTGACAAAACAAGCATTGTGTTTAGCGTCGTTATCCACAAAGTGGGAAAATCACTAACGGTGTTAAGTTTGATGACGTGACACGAATTAATTTGCATTATTTATTATTTATGATGTAAAAAACTCATTTTCACACTTTAAAGTTGTAAACACATGATTTTTTTAAGAATTTACAAATAAATTTAGACAAAAACACCTTGCCACATCATCAAACTTAACACCGTTAGTGATTTTTTCACTTTTTGAGTAACGACGCTAAACACAATCCTCATTTGTCAAATTTGAATATTATTCCATTTGTTGACCATCATATTTCCGCCTTCAATTTTTTTTCCCTTTTTCTTTTCAATGCAAAATACTTTTGTACAATTGGAGTGAGTTTAAGGGTTAATACAAAATTGTAGGAGAGTCCATTTATATTTTTGGACACTTTTGACAATATATTGTGAAACTAGATATTTTGAAAGGATTGTTCCAAAATCATTTTCTAAAATTCCCTTAACTAAATATAACATTTATATGTGATTCAAATCGGGAAGTGAGATTTTCATGTCACATTCGAGAGATGATTCTTCTAAATGCATAGGGTGAGAGGGATCCACAACATGTTCCTTCAAATCAATATGTAAGAACTCATTGGATATATTGATCAAGGGAAGGGATTAGGTGTGACAAATCATCAATTTTGGTTAGACAAATTTTATGGTGTGACAATGGGGGCAATTTTGTAATTAAACGGGAAAAGATGGCATAAGTGTAAAGAAATTGAGGGGCATACACGGAATTGTGAGGGAATGGGGTCTGATGATGTCAGCGATGATGTCATCACATGAAAGAAAAGTTTTTTATTTTTTTCTTTAAAATACATTTTCTCAATGTTCCCGAACTTATTTTTCGAAAAATTTTATACCGATGGACTCGTATTAATTAGGCAGTCATTTTGAGATTCATTGTGGTCAAATAAAAACGATTGTTTTCATTTTGGAATATTCGGTAATGACTTTTAGAATATCAACATGTTTTGTTTGGAATATTAGTGTATTTTGATATCAACATGTTTTTTGGATTATAGTTTTCTTTTGTTTTTGTAGTACTGATTTTTGGAATATCAATATGTTTTGTTTGGAATATCAGCATGTTTATGTATGCATTTTCTTTAAACTTGGATGCTTTTTGGGCAACATATTCATTTTGGAATATTTGGTAATGACTTTTGGATTATCAGCATGTTTTGGTTGGAATGTTAGTGTATTCTGATATCAGCATGTTTTGTATGCATTGGAATATTTGTTCGGACTAAGATGTGATAATTGAATTCTAAACATCTACGCTTGTATAATATTTGATAAAGTTGCGGAATAATATTGCAAGGCTAAGTATTATCATAAACACATTACTACATGTGCAAAATTTCCAATTACATTCTAAATACTACTATAGGAGAGGGATCATGTGTGACAAAGTGTTTTAATGTGACAATGGGGACAATTTAGCAATTAAATAGGAGAATGTGCTAAACTTGTAAATAAATGAAAACGCATGAAAAGAAGGGAAGGGGGAGGAGAGTTTAAGTCTTTTTAAAAAAAAAAATACATTTTCTCGATGTTCTCGAACTCATTTTTCGAAAAATTTTATACCATTGGACTCGTATTAATTAGGCGATTATTTTGAGATCCATTGTTGCTGCATAAAAACGAATTTTTATTATTTTTTATCCATTTCACCACTTTCATAATTTATTGGGACTAAAATATGCGGAATTTGACTTTAACCCAAAAACTAAAATTTCTTAAAATTACGATATACATCTGCTGGAATTTTTCCAGCAATTTTCTGGGCGATTTTTTTAATTCACCGGAAAACGCTCTCCAAAAAAATGTTTTATTCTTCTAAAAGTATACTTTATTCTTTCAAAAGAATACTCTTATTAAATGGAACTCTATAATGAAAACATAGTGAGTTGCAATTATCTTAATATTCCAAAATAAGTGTCTAATCTTCCAAAAACAAATTCTATTGTACAACAGAATACATACATTATTATAAACACTAATATTCTTATAAAACATTATGTTAGTCCAAAAACATTCTCTTATTCAAGTATTTCAACAGATATTGGATATGTGGTTTCGACACAATAAAATTCAAAAACAAGTGTTTAGTCTTCCAAAAACAAATTCTAATATTATTACAAACACTAATATTCCAATGAAACATATTATGTTATTCCAAAAACATTTTTACTCGAATATTCCAACAAATATTGCATGTGGTTCAAACACACTAATATTCCAAAACAAGTGTCTAATCTTCCAAAAATAAATTCTAATGTTCCAAGAGAATACATACATTATTAGAAACACTAATATTCTAATAAAACATTTTATTATTCCAAAAACATTCTCTTATTCAAATATTCCAACAAATATTGCATATGTGGTTTAAACACACTAATATTCCAAAACAAGTGTCTAATCTTCCAAAAACACTAATATTCCAGTAAAACATTATTTATTAATTTGATAACATTATAACTCGTAAAGTATCACATGCTTGATGTAGCAAATTAACAATAGAATAAACTTTCTATTTGACGCATGCTACCGTCAAACATCAAGTAAAAAAAATGAAATGAAATTTGAAAATTAATACCAACAGTAATCTGTTATTCCAACACAGTTTCTCCCGTTCTTTCAAAAGTCTTCCCTATTCTTGCAAAATCCATAGAATACATAGTTAACCTATGGAAATTCGCAAGATCAGTGTCAATTTAATTTGATTTTTTTCTCTAACAGTTGAAGAAAGTGGTGGCTATTTTATTTTAATGTTCATAATTAACGTTGCACCATGGAACAAAGACTCCAAACTAAAATTGAAAGTATATTCTTCCAGTATATGTTCAAGAATATATATTAACAATTTTTGATAATTTTTAATTAATTAATTATTATTATTTTTCACTATATATGTATACTAAAAAAAAATTGTTTTTAAATAATAAAAATGGATCTCAAAATGACCATGAAATGAAGACCAGTCGAGTGGTATAATTTTCTTTTGAAAAATGAGGTCAGGAATATTGAAAAAATGTATTTAAAAGAAAAGAAACATATGACTATTCTCTCTCCTGTTATGACTTCAGCGCTGACATCATCAGTTCACCATCTATTCATGTGCACACCCTTTTCTATTTCTTTACAATTATGCCACATTTTCCCATTTAATTACATAATTGTCACCAATGTCACACCATAAAATATCTCACCAAAATTGATTTGTCACACTTAATCTCTCCTCTACTACTATAATGCTTAGTTTAAGTATATCAATATAAATTTGTGAGTTCCTATATAGTTCAACCATAACATCACAATTTGATATTGAAGCATAAATTCATAACAATTAAATACCATTTGATCATATATTCAAATTAAAACCCTGATTTATTTGAGTACCATTTTCTTTCTCATTCTTAATACCATTTTACCCTTTTAATTAAATTCATAACAAAATAATTGATACCACCGGGAAAAACTTAACCAAACAATTATCAGAATACTAGGTTTTATTTGCGCCAAAACAATGAAAGAATGACTAGAAGAGAGATAATGAAGAGAAGCATGTGGGTTACGCTCTTTAGGGGTAGGTTATGGTTATTTTGTTTTTGACTTACTTTGTTTTATATTTTGTCTTAATTACCAAATTATTTTTCACCTCATGATTTAATGGTGGAAAAAACAAAGTAATGGTTACTTTGTAAAAAACAAAGTAACCGTTAGCGATATTTTTTAGATATTACTATTTTCAACCTTGTCATGTGTAGTTTGCGTACGGACGTGCCAGAAAATTCAATTCTCAATTAATTTTAACGGTAATGAATTATAAAAGCCCGCGAAATCTTGATTTTTATACGAAGCGATTGGCGAGAGATGTAAGGATTGAAAAAGTCTCTCTTGGGTACTTAGATCCGCTATAAAAGCTTAGCTAAAATTTGAAGCTATCAACAGTATAGTAAATAAATATAAATGCAAAATTGACACCAAGATATCTGAGAAAGTCAATTTTATTGAATGTGGGAGATGATTACAAATGTCTAATGAGAAAATTACAATCAAAGCTAATTCTATTCACAAACAGATAACTCAATTGCAAAAATAATTCTTTTAGAATTGAAATAATGACAATTAAATTAGAAAATGAAAATTCAAATGCGATATTGACAAAAGTGAAAAACAAACTCAAGCCAAATGAATGGCTATTGTGACGATGCTTGAGTTGATGTTGACTTCACGAGCACGTGAGCTGCTTGAACGAACAATTTGATGGTGTCTAGGTGATTATACTTAAAGGAATACGTGGAATTTGAAGTCTAAGAAAAATGTCTCTCAATTAAGCTTACGGACACGGAATTGGGCGAAACGAAAGCCTAAAGTTAAATTCAGAATATCTAGAATATAGATCTATGAAAATTGATGGCTAAAAATGGTTTAGAAAGTCGGAATATGTATTGAAAGATGGCTGGACAGACTAAATAAAACTGGAAAGGGATGTAACTTTGGGGATTTTGAGTGATGAAAAGGCTAGATATAGAATTTTAAAAAGGACAGATTTAAGAATGGAAATTGAAAGAGGATTGCTACGAGAGCTTTTAGAACTAAGAAGGGTAAAGAGAAATGCTACAAAACTTGAGAGAAAGACTCGAGAGATTAATTTGTTGTATGTTATTGTTGTTTTTGTGTTGTGTGTTGAATTAGAGAAAAAAAAAAGTTTTATTTACATGTGTTTAAAGGCAACAACCTTTCCTAAAATTGCTCTTTCACTAACCCACTACCCTTAAAAGTAGTTGGTAGTTAGTAGGTAGTGGGTTGTTAAATTAGGTAGTGGGTTGTTAAATTAGTTAGAATAACTATTATTAGTTATTTGGCAAAAAGCATTCTGAGGCCCCTGATCTTTCCTTTTTCGGTGCATTAAGTCCTTGATCTTTTATTTGGATACATTAGGCTCTTGATCTTTTATATTTGGTTTTATCAAGTCCTCATTTAACAAAATTGGATGATTTGTTAACTTTCACAAATTAATAAGATTAAAATATTGTGGCACAATTACAAATATAGCCCGTTTAGGAGGGTTCTTTAATATATGTGATTCACTTTGCTTTCTACTTACATTTTTAGACAATATTGTCTTTTTAAATTTGACAATTATTTTTCCCGCCTATTGGAATGTAGTAACGTCGCACCTTATTTCTCAAATGTTTCTCTTTGTCTCTCTCCAAATTAGTACTCTTTGTCTCTCAAGTTCATTTCTGTAATCGTTTCTTCTTCATCATCATCTTTGCTCTTCTTTTCTTTTTCATCTTAGTTCTTCTCTTCAGTTCCGGCCTCACAAATTAAGGCAAAATTTTTTATGACTGAGAATTACTGAAGCACATTTACTGAAAAGAAATTATTGAACTGAAATGAACAACCGATAAGTACTAATAAGGCATAAAGAACATGGTCAAACATCACTCATTAGATATCATCTATGTTTTCATTCTCCTCGATTTCACT
Organism: Euphorbia peplus; assembly: GCA_028411795.1. Lineage (NCBI taxonomy): Eukaryota > Viridiplantae > Streptophyta > Magnoliopsida > Malpighiales > Euphorbiaceae > Euphorbia > Euphorbia peplus. The sequence continues at coordinate 20,438,188 of CP110839.1, read as the reverse complement.
TTCGAAATGCTAGAAAAGGAGCAAAACAACGACAATAACTATTGATTTTTTTTCATTTTTTAAAAAAATTGTTGAATAATTTATTGAATATTCAATCAATTTTAATTAATTAATTAGGTGTCGCAATATTTCAATTGGTCTTATTAATTTATGAAAGTTAACAAATTATCCAATTTTGTTAGATGAGGACTTGATAGAACCAAATATAAAAGATCAAGGGTCTAATGTATCCAAATAAAAGATCAAGGACTTAATGCATTGAAAAGGGAAAGATCAGGGGCCTCAAAATGTTTTTTGCCTAGTTATTTTCCAACTACCTTTACAACATGGTAAAGGTCAATAAGCCATAAATATTTCCACATTTCTTCGTTTTTTGACTTGTGAGTAATCTGAGATTTCTTGTCGCGTCTAATTTCCAAAATACCCGGCTTTACGTCGTGACTTTTCCATTTAATGCTCCAAAAATGCTTCCAAAACTTACCGGCGGAGTATTTTCTGTTTTGTCCAATAAAGTATCAAAACGACAGCGTTCATTAATTTATTGAATACAAAACATTGTCGTTTTGGCGGACACACAGAAAATTAGATTGTAAAGGTCATCTTGTTCGTTGCAATTTAGGATACAACAGCTTGAGCATAGGGTTCCGGCGCCAGGGAAGAGTCGGTAAAAAATTAAAATAGATTTCCGGTGAGCAGGGGTGGTTTCTGTAATTTACCTAAATTTGTTTACCATTTACAGAGGTTTGTAAATTGAATTGAGATAGAGAAGTTGTTGATAATTGCATTGCAGGTAACTTGTAGTTTGATTTTGGTGTTTTAATTTGAAGTAGAAGGTACCCTCGCTACGCTTCGGGTATAAATATTTTCTATGCAACAAAATGAAACAATATATCAAAACTAATCAACAATATAAACTTAAATTGTTACTGGCTAAAACCCTACCTCAAAGAAATTGAAGAAAACGTAAATATGAAAAAGCTTGAGGCAATATAATTCCAGAATTATGCTAATGATATTAGGATACAATATGAAGTATCTTCAATTGAAAAAAGAGGTCCCACTTCCCCAATGTTTCAAAGCCTCTAAAGCTTCTATTCAAGCGAATGATCTCTCAAAGTTTTTAAAAAACTCTAGGATTGAAAAATTTCATATTCAATTGGTGTTCTCTTTCTTTTTGACTCAATGTTTCGGAGCAACACGTGTGAAAGCAGTATATCTTTATGTAACACTATTCTCTTGGTTTGCCTTCATCGTTTGTTTTTCTTTTATCTCTTTGTGATGGATGGATGTTCTGATGTTCTTACTACATTCAAGGACCAAACATAGCAAACATAAGAAATAGACTGAGAATATTTCAAAACAGAAATAGGGAAAAGTGTACGTACATTAGAAAAAAATGGAAAATAAGATTTGAGAATACCTTCGTCGATGAAGCCGACAAATCTCATTGTCAAACAATGATCTAGTTGCATTTGGGTTTCTTTACACCTGATTAGGAACAACAGAACACATCGATGAAATGAAGAAATAATTAATTGGAAATAAAAAGCATTAACTTCACAATCCAGTCAATTATGGATTTGGCTTGCTAGCTACAACAGTACTGATACAAAAGTTAATTGCTTCAAAAAGGCTAGTGGCATTCTATATAACCATATTTACACATATTCAAGTAATCCTATAAAATTACTACATTGCTAATAAGATTTATGGACTATCCAACAGACATACCTTTGTCAACAAAAAGAATGCAGCAAACCACATATGCAGTCTCCATCTTCCTCCGAGGATGATAAATATGCACAAACGATTATATATCTTTTCAAATGCCATCATTCATCTGTCAACAGGAAATTAAACTGAGTGAGACAGAATTTCTAATATATAATGGTCAATTAGCATTGCATCAGTTGTACTGTTAAGTAAAACAGTAAAACTGTGGTAATACACAATTCTAAAGAAGAAAATCCTTTAGAGAAACAACCAATCAAAATAGTTCTAGAAAGGAAAAGGAAAAAAATACACAGCAAGAACAAAATCATAATTAAAATGACAAAGATTCACACTTAGGCAGTTAAGAAATGCCCCTGGAACTAAAACACAGGTATTATGAAACCAGAAAGTACGAGTACTATATAAAATATGAAATGAGAAAGGAAAACCACCATGATCCCACTAAAGAATCTGCAGACATCCCAACACCTAAACATTTTACTTTTTATCAAGGTTTAGTAAGATCAAGGGTCAATAAAGGCAGACCAAATTCACTTTAAGTAGATTAGTCATGATCAGACTCAACTATATGAAATCAGCAATGCTTCAACGGGAAGACATGAAAAGTACAAACACATTAGACATTGAAAAAAAATAAAGGGCGAACAGAGGGAGGGAAATGAAGATGAAGACTAAGAAATAGTTAAAAAAAAAAAAAGAGCTACCCAGAATAGTTTGAACCCATTTGAGGAAAAAGGAAAAAACTAAATGCTAAAGAGAAGAATAGAGCAAGTGAAAATACACATGCGGTACCAGTTACCCCAAATATTCTAAACCAACATCAATCTGCAAAATTAACAGAATTTGAATTGCTCGAAGTTCCCCTGTAGTCGTAAAACAAAGGTGAAATCATATTCAAGTCAATTAAAGGAAAAATACAGTACAAAAATGAAAAAGAACTTACCGTAACACAACATCAGTCAATTGGGGAAGGGTGAAATTTTGCGTGGACCCTAAATTTATAAAAAAAAAGTGTGAAGATCCCAATGAATTATACCAAGGAAAAAATCCACATTCGCAATTCGGGGGACAAACTACCTGTGAAAGACAAATAACAGAGTGGATAAGATACTGGAAGAGACATGAAACGATAAACACGTAAGAATGACCGTAGACATGTTGTTCAGGAGTAGTATATTGGAGGCAATCGGGAAAGGGAAAAGTAAGTGCTTACCGCATAAGAAAAGGAGTAGTAGTATATTGGAAAACGATATTGTGCCAACACCCTAATACTTCTGTGAAGGTTGATTGCAACAACTGGCGTAGTTCATCTACAAAATCCAAAAGTGGAAACACCAATTAGTACGAAATCATCCTCAAATAAGTAAACAGTAAGAGCTAAACAAAGCACATAGAAAATATCTTGCAATCAGCAGTGCCAAAGCACAGAAAATTAACAATATTGCATCCTATCATTGGACCTTTTCCAAATACGGATTAGATTATTCGCTTGCGGGGCTGCATATACAATAAATAATGCAAAAACTGAAGGAACCTAGAAAGTTAAAGGACGAGGAAAAAGCAAAACTGTAAACATTCAGAGATCACTTTACCTGCTAATCCGGACTAGTGCAAATTGGAATGGACAAACTTTAATTTAACCTGATGCATGACAAAGAATACCGTTTCAACCAATCTGTATTGATTATTGAGCACAAATTAAAGAACATTAACAACGTAGAAGCATTGAAACACGTACATCCTGTAGATTGGATCACTAAATTCCTGAGTTGATAAAAAAATATCCAGATTACACAAAATATATGTATGGAACAAACTAAAATACATAACAAAAACTGCAAATATCAAACTTGAAACTTGATTCAATTTGAGTAAATCTCTAGAAATACCAGAAATGAAGAAGTGAGATCTGAAGAGAAATGAGAAGCGTATGGTTGTAGATGGGCACCAGAAAGAAAACAAAAGCAAATAAGAAGATATAGTAGCAGAGTTTGAAGAAATTAAACAATAAACCAACCTTGAACAACATATCTCAAAATTGCGCAGGTAAGGAAAGGATGAGGATGTGTTGACCGAAAATAATGAAGCATATAGGGGCATTATTGGAAAACATTGGAAATTTATCCAATTTCAAATTATATAGATTAGCAAATTAATTAAGCCCTAGCAATTTCATTTTGTTTGTATGCAGTGATTTGATGGCAATTCAATGTGGTCAATTGGTCTCTTTGCAAGATTTGCACCCCTCTTCTTCCTTGTTTAACCACGGTGCTTCGCTTCGGGTCATCGGAAAGTAACAATCTTTTCTCCCTCTTCCCATATTTATTATTCATCTTTCATTATGCCTAACTCGGAATCACAAACTCTTAATGGATACGGATGCCCTAAAGATTCTTTATGCTTATCAACTCTTTCTCCAATGTCATATCAACTTCTCTTTTCATTCCAAACAATTGAGCTATGTCATCAAGGAAACTCACATGTAGGACCTTGATACTAATCTTTGGCTGCTGTGAATCATAATAATTTGTAGGTCTACCTTCACATTATGCATTCAAATGTGTATGAATTGATAGCTATTCTTTTTTTTAAGTATATTTTTGGTTATCAATATACCGGACTTATTTTGGTTGTAGACTAGAAGAGTATAATGTGGAGACAGCCATAGCCATAATTGCTGATGGAAATGCAACGTTGAAGATTGGCACCCAACATCTGAGGAATCTTAGCTTTCGAATTGGTTCTGTATATCAGTTCATTGGTGAACTTGTGATTCAACCCGAAAATGAGGTCTGGGTGTTCCAATTTGGTTAAGTCTGCTTGTTTCTTCTGCCTTAACTTATACGGAGTTTGCAATTTGGCAGGCAATTCTGGAGGCACGTGTGGGCCGGAATGTTGATGGAATTGATCTTAACCTATACTATCAGACTCTGAAGCTATTAAGAAAATTTCAAGCAGACCACATTAGAAATTGAACTTGACAGAAAAGAAACGTGGAATATTGATGTCCAAGTAGCGTATCCGGGTTGTGTGGGGTAGTTAAATAGGGTTGAAGCTGAAGTCTGGAATATTGCTTTTCCACATGTTTGTGTTTGGGATATTCACTCTGGTTTCTTGGTTTCTGATGTCTGTCTGCTTACTAGTTAATCCATTATAGAGCTATTAACTGAACTTCATTTCTGGGAAGATCTATTTTCCTTTTTTTATTATTAGCATTTTCCCTAATTTGCTTATTTATTTGAAAATACCTGCATCTGAATTAAGTGCTTGAAGGTGATAATACACACTGGATTTTTCAGAAGCATTTGCAAATATGTACCATTACCCTTTTGAGATTAACAAACTTTAAGCCTTCTTACACATTTAAAGTCCTTTTTCTTTTTCTGGGGGCGAGTATAGGGTTTGATCAATTAAAGCGAAGAAGAGCATAAAACTGTGAAAGAGTGCATTTCGTAGAGTTTTAAACTGTGAGTGGAGAAGTATTAGAATGGTATTCAAAAGTGTATAGAGTACAGGGATTAAAGTGGTTTCAGTTATCAATTTAAGGAGTTGAAAAATCTTGGTTTCTCTTCCGATCACCATTGCCATGTCTTACGAAACCAGTTTTTAGCCATCGTAGAATCAATCAACAATTGTGATTTTCTTACCTATCAGTGTGAAAAAGAGCCTCGCATAAACAGAAGACCTCATTTTGAACTATGAATTGAGATTTTAAAACAATAAGACATCAATTAAATAAATGTGTCGAATTTCACGAAGATGATGGAACATCTTTTATACATTGGATTGCATCAGGTAGCAGATTATGACTAATTGGCCTCTTTCCTTTTCCAAGCCAATGACTGGTAACTGCCACTTCTAGTTTCCTCACCTGCATTTCATCACCCATACAAGAGTTCAGGTTAGGATTAGCTATTTTAGTGATATTTACTTTTACACATTTAAACCATTGACCAAATCTTACCCATTTTGATCAAGGGAATTCATGTGTCAGTTGATAAACTAGAAATGACTCAATGTGTAAAACTTAAAGGTCAAGGGATCAATGTCAATTTATAAAGGATCAATAGCTCAATAGAAAAGAAAAAAAAATCCATAGGTTTAATATGTAAAAACTGCAAAAACCAAGGGCCTCAAGATGCTTTAATCCTAAATGGAAAGTGCAAGGATCCATCATGGATGCTTGCTAATATTAACTTCTTCTAAATACAGATTACAGAAATGAAAATGAAACCAGTTGCACATTATCTAGTAAGAGAAACTAGACAATCAATTGATGTACATTGCCAAATAGAAGAGATTAATCTCAAACGTAGAATCCAAATTATCAGCTAACTCGTATACATGCTAGCTCATGAGCATATATCAAATATATCAAGTTAACTTGTGCGCCTAATGAAACCGGAGTTTAACTATGTCAGGCCTGAGTAGAGTATGGAACAGATTTTAGTTAAAGCTGAATTAATCAACTTTAACAAACAAGTTTTTATCATCCATCACATGAACTTGTTAGTGTATGTGTAAGACCAACCCGGCAGAAAAAACAAATGCAGAATATCGAGTAAATTCTAGAGTAGCTCAATCTTTTTAACCTCGTAACCAAGTCTCTCATACCCTTTTTTGTCCTCTCTTCCTTGGTTCTAATGATATCCTGATCCCCAAAATCACTTTACACCATTGAACTCCTCTTCCTCTCTCATATTTTCACCTCTAGAGTGGCACTGTTGTTAGTCTCACTTTAGCTTCCCTGATTCCATATTCTTACTATTTCATTCAATCTTTACTGCATAATGAATTAAAATACAATCTCTCTCCTCCATTCTAGTTTATGAGACCAGCCTACGTTACTAATTAGATGGATGTTTATGATCAAAGCTTTACGAGTGCTTTCAGTTGCAAAATTAGAACAAACAAACTCAATCTGAAAAGAAAACTTCCAATCTACATATGTATCTCTAAATCACACCTAGCATTCAGCAAAAAACAGTTCATGTTTAGTTAACATTTTAAGCATTGTCAAAGAGCAATTTAACCCAAGAGCTTAAGCTAATAGATAACATTGAAGAATAGTTTCTGACATGCATACATTGATAGATGGACTTAACCATGTAAGAGGAAGTGCATTTTATGGGATATGTGCGTCGCTTAAACTTAGTTCGGAGCGAATAGAATATTATCAATCTTTAAACTCATATTCTTTAGAAGAAAAAAGACGAAGAACATATAGGAAGAGAATGCAAACCTGTCTAACAATGAACGGCTCCTCAGAAAGACTCAATGGTTCTGTTAAGATTGTAAAAAAGCCATTCCGGTTCCCGTAAACCACATCAGTGAAGGGTCGATCACCAATCTACCACAAACAAAGCTTTATTATCGATCTAGAAAAGGAGAAAAAAAAACACTCGTTCCAAGATGATATGATCATGATGAAGTACAGACCATGATAAGTTGGGAGGCCCTGCATCCAAAATGCTTTTCAACTTCTTCAGCTGTTCCAGCTGGTTTTTTCAATCCTACAGTTCATGTTCGCATCAATATACATAGAAATTAGTTTGAACATATATACTAAATAAATAGCACATACTTAATGTAATTTTTCAGGGTAAGTCTCAATTTGTTGTTAAGGCTACAGGGAAGAGCAATTTAATCTCCATTTTTCAAAATGGTATCAGAAAAACCCATTGTAGAATACTAACTCAATTATACCCTTTTTCAAATAAATATCGATACAAATTTCAGATGAACCCATTGACAAAGGGAAAAACTGGGCTCGTGTTTCTACCAACAACGAACCATTTTAAAACAGTTAGGAATAAGGCTAAACTGCCTCCCGATGACGAAATATAGAACGAGCACACAACTGCAAACTTTTGCTACAGAATAAGAGCATAAATTGAAAGCAAACTTCTTACTATGTCGTATTACTTTGATCCCAATAGCTTTCTCAAGTGCCCTAGCTTTCGAGAAATCGTGATCATACTCAAACAAACCTAAAAAACAACAACAATAATCAGATGAACCGCATCAGCAAAAACCATAATAATACTAACATAAATCAGCAAAAAATTACCAGCAGAGTTACTAAAAACAGCGACATTGTTGCCAAAAACCGATTTACAATCCCCAATCGACGAGGCAAGAGGCCCCCAAAGTTTCAAAGAATAAGGAACTGTAATGGTATTATCCTTATCGAAAACGACACCTTTGAAACCTCGTTTATGCAACTCAATCCAATCAATGTACCTCACGTCGCGAACGGATACATGGGGGAGAGCTAAATGTTGTTCTTTAACGAAGACTGAAACGGAAGAACGAATGCCTTCGACATTGATTCGTTGGCCCAATGCTGCTTTAAAATCAACCCACCACATGTTTGTGAAAAGTCCTAAGTGGAAATCGGGGTCTTGTTCTTCAATTCGGGGTTCCGGGTTTTCGAGAGAGAGTGAATTGGGGTCTGGGGAAGATTGGAAACTGGGAAAGGAGTGGTTTTGAGTAGGGTCGGAGTGGCAGATGTAGAGGTGATCTTGTGCTCTGTAATTGCAAATGATTTTGGAAAAAGATGTGCGACGGAAACAAGAAGAAGAAGAAGAAGAAGAAGAAGAAGAAGAAGAAGATGGAGAATGAAGAAGAGGGTTAAGGGGGATGGGGTAGTAAGAGTTGAGAAAGGAAGCATAAAAGAGGCACGACATTTCTTTCCCAATCTATATAATTGTCATACTTGTGTAAGAAATTTGATACAAACAAGATCATTTCATTAGGAAAACAAAATAAAGCACTCACATTCACTCAAATATCTATCTTATCTTTTCTAGATAACCTTAATGGATGTTTAATAAAATCAAATTTTAATTTTTTCTTCAAAAATTTAATATAACATGTTATCAATAAATAAATAAAATGTTATAAGAAAATCTAAATTTTCTATTAGTCTATTGATATCATTATTATTATTTGTTAATTTTAATTTCAGAAAGTGAATAATTAATTTTATTTTTTTTCAGTTGTACAATTGGTTCAAGATCGTTAGAAAAATAAATATAAATAATACAATTAAATTCTAAAAAATTTTGCACAATCAATTTATTTATTTTCTATGATGAATTTCAACAACAATATTTTCTCCCATTAAATTCATGCATTTTCTTTATGTATGACTTTTGATTCATAAACAGTTCACCAAGAATAATGCACAAATTGCATGGCTACTCGTGTCCTGCCTGAGTTACAACTTGTGAACTTTCAACACCTTTGTACAAAAGGTGTGAGCGACTCTCCCTACATCGGTTTTTTTTTTAGGATTCGACATCGTGGCTTCCCTAGAGCTCCTGAGGAATTTCTCATTGCGATTTCCTACATACTCATGCTCTTTCTAGTGCACACCACTTGCTACATCCATCCTCAAATTTGTCAATGCAGCCATCAAAGAAGCACAAACACACTATCCACTCTTATATCATTGTCATGATGTCAGGGTTTTCATGCTGAGAAAATTTTTCTGCACACCTCAATACTGAGAAAATCTTTCAAGGTCGGCCCTGTCACCTTTGTGATCATTGATTTTCACCCTCTTTGGGGACTTCCTTTTTCTCTTTCTTTCTATTGAAGAGAACAGGCACACTTACGAGCAGAATTAGCTTAAACCAAATTAAATTAGTGAACTTTGTCAGTTCAGCTAAAATTTTAGAACTGTTAGGCAATTAAAACTTTTTCGCTTCCAGATTAATTTATCAACTTGAAGAAATTCATACATAAAATTCAATCTGGGTTACATCGATCCTTAAAAAACAATTTTGATCCTGAATTCAATTCTAAACAAAATCAAATGCCAAAGATGCGCTCAAAATTTTACCTGGCAGCACCACACAAGTCTTTCTTTTTCAACTTCATTTATAGATTCTGAAACATTTTATAGTTTTGGTTATTTTTTCCAATAAACTGCAACATATCATGAATTTGCATTTGATATTCTACTTAATCAACTCAAATTCGGAATCTCCCATGTTCACTAATCATCAGTCCAAAAAGGCAGTAATTTTTGTTATAGGGTAGAATCTTGCCAAAATACATGATTCGAAAGTTGTGACAATTCAGAAAACAAATGCTTCATTAGTCAAATATAGTGGTAAGCTAAAAAACGATTAAAATGGAAGCATACCTCAAAGCTAAAACTAAAACTAAAACTAAATGAACTATGATCCAATAAATATCACGAAAATCCATTTACAAGCTTATAAGAGAGAAAGAGAATGTACATGATTTTAGATTTTATGCCTCAAAAATTCATCAATTCGGATGCCTCTTTGCTAATGTCTTTTTCAGTCCCATTACAATTTTCCAAAACCACATCAAGTTCATCCCATACAGCACTATAGGCACTATTTGCACCAAAACTCTCCCGAAGTCGTGAAGCTGCTTCACCTGTTATACATATACACCATAAAAATAGGATCAAACTCTCTCCACATCCATAGCTAAAGTAGATATTCCTTTGGTACAAACACAAAATTAAGATGCTAATTACTTTATCGCAAGCAAATCACACTTTTATATAGTGATCTTTTCTTTTATGCTAACATTTTACCGGTTTCCTTACCTGATCGTAATGCAAATAGATATGGACGAAAAGGTATATGAACAGAAGTACTCTGGCAACCTGTAGAAGATCCTAAGTTAGCATAGGCATAGCTAACTTCTTATAAAAAAAAAAAAAATGGCACACAAATAGAACAAACCAACAAAGTTGATTCAAGTATTGCACCAAGGTCTCACTTACCAGCCAAGTTAAGAATATTAGTACCCCATTTATGATATATAATTTAGACTTCTTCATTCCAGCTGTATCAAGATACCTTTCACAAAATCGCATTGAATATCAGGGACGGAGAAAACAATGCTTGTTAGAAATAAATCATTGAACGAGACTTTCCAATTACCATCTCAAATTGATCCCAGGAGTTGTTGTCTCAGAGATCAACACCAAGTATATATAGATCTGCCCCTCACTGGTCAACATAGCATATGCCACAGATATCATGGAAAGAAGATGATGAAGTATCTGAAAAAATGATAGAAGATCATACGCAAGATCAGGCTTTGCAAAGATGAATTTTCTCTCTTCCATATGTATGATAATTGAAAATTACGCGGATAAAATTGGGCAGTAATTGTAGTCTATAATTTGTTACAAACTAAGGTTTTCTGTCTTCATCAAAATTGAAGGGATTTTTTTGTTTTGAATTTCTAAATCTTGGAAAGCGAAAGAGTACTGTCTGACCACCAGCGGTCGAAGAATGGAAATATAGTAACCTTTTCAAAAATAAAAATGGAAACTTTAGTAGCTGATATATGTCACTGATAATGAATAGTAAGTATTTTGCCCAAGAATCTTGAGGGAATGTTGGCACATAAAGTTACTCGAATAACAATATCTAATCGAAAAAGAAGCAATCGTTACAATAAAACAATATTAGTAAGTGAGACAGAAAACTTACATATTCCATTCCACCAAGAGAAGGATAAAACCAGATAATCATCCAAAGGTCAGCAATAAAGTATCCAACAGAAACCTATCAAATAAACAACCTCACATGAACATAGGATAAAAAAAAAAATGGGATATAGAGATGTTACATTGCATGTTTCAGCATAGTTTTTCATCTCATTCCAGCGGGCACATCTCATTCCAGGATGCCCGCCATTAATATAAAGCAAGAGATGATATTGAAGACAACAAAAAAAAAGTCAATTGTCATACATACAAACTCAAGCTCTCAAAATCCTGAATTATTGCGATGGTAAGAGAACGTTTTAAATAATTGAAATGGATACTCGACCAAATGTGACCTTGAGATATATACTCACCCTACATTGCTTTCTTCTAAGAAAACCACTTTCTTTGGAATAGCAAGGGAAAAGGATGATAACAATAGCATCAAACAATCAAATTATAGAATCTTGACAAAAAGCCATATTTACTCGCGATTCAATTAAAAAAATAGCTGTTATTGATTATGTTAGCTCTGGTTTATTTCCTAGCTAGGACTTTGTTAGAAGAGTCCCTGCAACTAAAACTAAGCTGAGATATTAATAGCTATAACCTTAAAAAAGTTTCTTCTCCAGTTCACAACTGCCTTATAATGCTAGAAAAGAGAAATCCAATTCACACACTTGGGATTACAAATGTGCAGAAATCACCAGAACCTGGTCCCGTGATTCTAGACCAGAAAACAGTCATATGTTTCTCGAGAATCATTTTCAATCGAACCCCCCGACTCACAATAAATAGCAATCTCAATCTCTAATTTCTAGCCTCCAATCACCAAAACGGTACACATTGAAGAACCAAACTGTGTTATATGATAAGTGCTAAGAAATAATATAAACAATAATAGCTTTAACTTTCAAGACCAAATACAGCATGACTACACTTATTCGCATCCCGCTTCCACTCCCCAGAAAAATAGAACACTTAAAAAATGTTTTTTTTTTGGTCTTTTGCTCACTTTTGTCATCTTAATCCAGATCACCCCTCCCAGTGCAAACAATTTAACATTACAGTGCATGGACAAAGACACATTATGATGCATAAGATGCTCAAAAAGGTCTCCATCTTTTCAATTCACTATTTAGTCTACTATTATCTAATAAAACAGCTAAAGAAAAGGGATACAACGATCAAGATTGGTAGACAATTAACCAAAATGCTCATCTGACATCTGCAATATTAAGCCTCTAAACCAGATTGTTTGCCAAGTAGAAAATTTGCTGGGATCAGCAATATTTACCTTTTTTTTTTCAACCACCCACAATAGGTTACAGAGATATCCATGATCTCAAATCAACTAAATAAGCACGATAATATGAATTATAACTGTCGATTCACTTTAACCAATATACCCAGCATAAACAGCTCTTAAGAAAGATCGGAGACATAAGAGAGACATTCCACCTCTAAATCAAATATTCTCTCCTGCATTCTCCTACAATAACCCCCCCAACCCACCCAAAACAAGACACATAAGCAAATATAACAGAAAGATATGAATAACTATGTTAAGGAAAAGAAAGAGAACAAGAGCACCTTACCCCTAATGTAAATGTAGAGAGTGGAGAACTTTGATAGGTAATAAGACCAGGCAAATGGTCAGAAAACAGATCAGAGCAGAACACAAAGTACAATGCCATCGCAGTGATGAGAATGGCATGACAAGTGGATATGGCCCTACATTGATAGTTCAAACAACAATAAATTCCTCAGGGAAAAGAAAGAATATTGAAGGTGAAATATTTTCAATTAGTTGAATACATTACCGATTATTCCACTCAACTCGTTGAGTTTTTGAAAGGTTGGAATAGCTCTTAAAGTAAACAGAACTGAACAACTGAGAAAGATCATACACCTAAATGGAAAAAAATAATAATAGAAATAAGGGAAAACAAATTCATGGATATATACATATGGTGGAAAAGCACAATGATAAATACCATTTTGCAAGCAAAAATACCACCAGCGATAGCAGTGTATGGGATAAAAGAATCAGCTAGTAAGAATTCATTCAGCAACAGCTCTGCCTGATCTTGGTAAGAAGTGGTTGCCATGGCAGTTTATTAAGCAACCAGATCTACAGCACAATGATCAGTCAACAAGTCTAGCAAGAGGTTCTCTTGACAACCAGAATTTCAGTAATTATAGTTTTGCATGTTTGTCCCTTCTCATATATTCTGAAATTGAGAAAACCCACAAACGTTAAATATGGGATCAAATATTATTTAAGTATTTCCACATGCAAAGTTTATGTTGAAATCTCATGAAAGACAAGAAAAAGGAAAACTAATAATAATAATAATAATAATTCTACAATCATGACACTTTTAGATACACCTATTGTTCAAAATGAGGAATATTAAATCTATAGGGAAACACGGTCCAATTATTTAGATGAAACTCACAAGACGAAAGAAGACTGAAAATTTAGAATGAAAGAGCAGCTGGGAAATAAAATATTATCGAAGCATAAAGATTAATCAAGAGATAAGATATTTTCAAAGCAGTATACATGCAAAGTTGACCTATGATGATCTTATGAGGGAGAAAAGATAATAATAATAATTCTACAGCACACTAGCAGATTAAGTTAAATAGGAAAACCAGCAATATAATTCCTGTATTATTTTAGATGATACAAAATGCGAAATTAGGAAGTGTATGCAAGAAGTAAGAATATGAATTTAAAAAAGTAGATAATTCTGTGTTCAAAATTTGTCACTACGAATCAAACTCAATCAAGAAATTGTTAAACTATGTTCTTCCAATACACTTAGGGGCTACGGGTTTATAGCCATCATTTCAAATAAAACAGGTTAATGTGCAATAATACCATGTTAAACATCAGATAAATCAGTTACTCTCAGAAGACTCCCCAATTCAAGTCCTTGAAGATTGGCAATCCCATAATTATGACATAAGCCGGGGTCAAACGGGAAAAGTCATCCGATAATTCTGTTTTTCGCTAATACGATCAAATTAGGACAGCAACAAAAAGCCTGGCAGAGGCATTAATTAGTTGAAACTATAGTAAAACAATCCAGTGTAACAAAATCAAACAAGGTTGAGAATATGAGCTGCCAAAAAAAAAAAATATTCCAATCCAGAAAATAAAATTGAGTAAAAATAATAAGTATGATTGATAAAAAAGTATGGGCATAGCAGTGAAAGAAGGATGAGATTAAAAAGTATGGATATCGCATTAGCAATCAGAGTAATTTGGAAATTGAAATCCAGATAAGGAAGAAACAGAATGGATTAAACGATGAAAGGGAAAAGGAAATAAAATGATATATAACAGAAAATAATAAAAAGAAAAGAGAAAGGTATGATGATGATACATACATACATACATACATACATACATACATACATACATACATACATACCTGAAGAGAAGAGAAGGAATGATTGAAAAATATTTGCGTGGGAAGAAAGAAGAATATGAAAAGTAAGTATGGAGGATGATGGAGAGGAGGGAGGTGTGAAGTTTCGAGAAGTTACAATGCGTGTGAAGTTGGGTATCTTCTCTTCTCTTCTCTTCTATTCTAACATCTCTTCCTTTGTGTCTCCATGATTAACGTCAATTCTACTTTCATAATTAACCTTTTTATTTTATTTCTTTTCTTTTCTTTCTTTTTTTCTTATAAATAAATAAATAACTTAAAATAATATACCTACACTTGATTCCATAAACATACAACCGAATCTACAATTGTTTTTTTTGGCTAATTTTCTAAAAAAAAAATCAATTATATCAAAATAATGTGTGTTTATTTTTCTGACAAATAAATACGGTGTTTATTTCCGTTACCCAAAAGGCGAAAAATCCATTAACGGTGTTAAATGTGATAACGTGCCAAGGGGTATTTTAGTCTTAATTTATTGGTTGTGTTATAAAAAACTCATTTTTCGCACTTTAAATTTGTAAACACGTGAATGTTTTAGGAATTTACCAATAAATTAAGACCAACATCCTTTGCCACATCATCATATTTAATACCGTTACTAGATTTTCCGCCTTTTGTGTAACTGTGATAAACATAATCTTTTTTTTGTCAAAAATATAAACACAGACACCATTTTGTCAAAATCGATAAACACTAAGTTTTTTTTGAGAAATTATTGTTATTATTATTAGGGTAATTTCTTAAAAAAACCCTTTGTTTATTAATTTTGTTAAAATGGTGTCTGTGTTAATATTTTTGACAAAATAAGTATTGTTTTTAGCACTGTTACCCAAAAAATGGATAAATAATTAACGGTGTTAAATGTGATGACGTGGCAAAGGGTATTTTGGTCCTATTTTATTGGTAAATTCTTAAAATTTATGTGTTTACAACTTTTGTCAAAATAGTGCTTGTATTTTTGTTTTTTTTTCAGTGTTGCCAGGATCAGACCACCAACCGGAACGAAAACTGGTTTGATCTATCTGTGGTTTTCAAATTCACAACCAACCGAATAGAATCGAGTTCAACTCGTGAACCGACGGTCAGACCGAAAATCGACTTGAATCCTATTTTTTAATTATAATTTTTTAAACTAAAAATTAACTTTAAAAATTAAAAAGCAACCAAATAAAACATATTCTATTTATTCTATTTCTATTATTTTTACTCAACAACAAAATAAAATGTATCTAACCATAAAAAAACATTAATTATGAAATATTTAGCTTTATAAATTTAATTATTCATGAATTAATGTGATATTAATGTCAGTGTCATTTTAGTTGGATATAAATTATTGTTTTTTATGAAGTGGAGTATTTATATTTATTTTGTTAAGATATATTTAAATTATGTATATATACATAGAGATAGGATCAGGTGAGACAATGTCATTATGGTGAGACTTTTTTTTAGTGTGAAACAATTAAAAAGTGGTGGCAATTTTGAAATTTTAAAAACATGGAGGGGCATTATTGAAGGGAAGAGGAGGTGATGTCAGCGCTGATGTCACATCTGGAGAGAGAAAAGGTTTTTATTATTTTATTTAAAATGCATTTTCCCGCTCTTTCCGAACTCATTTTTCAAAAAAAATTATATCACTAAACTCGTATTAATTAGGCGGTCATTTTGAGATCCATTGTTGTTATTTATAGATGATTTTTTTTTTATGATTGTTCCAAATTGGATACTCGGTTGTTCCAGCAGAATACTACATTTATTCCACCAGACTACTACATTTGTTCCAGCAGAATATTTTCATTATTTTTTTTAAAATGAACTCTGGGATGGTAAAAAAATGTAGTATTCTGGTGGAACAAATGTAGTAGTCCGGTGGAACAAATTTAGTATTCTGCTGGAACAATCATAAAATAATAATAAAATAAATCGTCTATAAATAACAAAAATGGATCTCAAAATGACCGCCTAATTAATATGAGTTCATTGGTATAATTTCTTTTGAAAAATGAGTTCGGAAAGAGCGGGAAAATGCATTTTAAATAAAATAATTAAAAATTTTTCTCTCTCCAGAGGTGACATCAGCGCTGACATCACCTCCTCTTCTTTCCATTCAATTCACGCATGAGGAGGTTTCTTTTAATTACAAGTTTGCACCCTCTTTTGTCTCACCATAAAAATTAGTCTCATCTTAAACCTTTGTCTCATTTAAACTTGACTCTATATATATAAAATTTAAAAACATAGTTTTTGAATTGAAAAAAAGATTTTATTTGGGAAATAAAAAATGTAACCTATGTTTTTGGAATTTGCTCAAAATAATATAGCTATACTTGATTCCATAAACATACAACCGAATCTACAATTGCTATTAATATTATTATCTTAGCCTTAGCATTGGTTTGTCGCTATTATTAGTTTGTTTCTTTTTTCTTTTCGTAGGACTTTTGCATAAATCAATCTATTGCTGTACAACACTTGCCAATCACATATACTAATCTAGTTACTAGAATAACACATCCTATAATCAAAAGTAGCAAGTCATTCTTATATAATTCATCTAGAAATGATCACCTGCACTTCTTGCTTTTAATATCATATTCAATTTCACCCATATACTTGTTTTCATAATTTTTATACATTTTCTGGTCTTTTTTTATATACATTTTTAGTACTTTTTTATAGGCTTAACATAGCTCCTTAAACTTGTCCTAAAATTACAACTGTTCTCTAAACTTATAAAAATTATAAATAAGTCTTTGTATTTGTCACAATGTAACAAATAGCCCTCTAGTTTCAAAATTGATATATCAAAACGTACAAATTTTAGGTGGCACATACTATAGGTTAAAGCTTATGATACAAGAAGTCCGAAATATTGTAAATGATATTATCGGTCGTTTCTACAATTTGATACGATCAATTTTGAATTAGGGGGTTATTTAAAGCAATTGAATAAAATTAATGGGTCATTTATAACTATTGGTAAGAATAAGCGGTTATTTATAATAGTTGAACAAGAATGATGAGATATTTGTTACGGTTAAACAAGTATAAGGGGGTTATTTGTAACTTGCAAAAGTTCAGAGGGAAAGTTGAAGTTTTTGGACAAGTTCGAGAGGTTACTTATGTATTAAACCTTTTTTTATATAATATGTGACAGCATGTAAATTAACTAGACTATTATTCAACAATTGTATGAGCTCCATGTAACTTGTAAGATAGAGAAAAGTAAGCATCGATATAGCTGACTGACGACCTTTCTCTGATATTTAAGTGAGAAAGGAACTCGAACAAAGTATATAGATGAGAATTTGTGTAATATCAAGAATCAAGAAAAATAATCTTAGTAGATTGTTTGTTAAAGCGTATGTAATTGTGCCTATTGAATGTACCTTGAACATATGATAATACATGTTGGGCCAAGTTTTCAATGGATTGAATCCACAGGTGGATGAAAAAATCCCACCATTAGATTAGATCCAACAGTGAGGGGAGAAACCTCAGTGACCGACTGACGTGGAGGTAACCTTTAACTGAGCAATTCTCTCTCTTCTTTTCCATTAACTCCTTTCTACCTCTTTATTCTCAAAATCTTCTCTCTTCAACTAATTCATCTTCCTCTTTACAAGAAGACTGCTCCTTCGTTCAAGGTTTACCAGCGTTTTTGAAGTATTTGAAATTTGGACGAGATAAGTGCAAGCTCAAATTCATCCAATTCGCACACTTCTTCGAGCCGGTGGCATGGATCCCACTGCTACTTCGGGATTAGAGCACCAATATGAAGAGTGTGGAAAACTGCAAACATGGGAAAGATGTTTGCAGGGTGTGCTAGATATTCAGGTCCAAATGCTTGTAATTATTTTGTTTGGGTTGATATCGAAATATGTCGAATAGGAAGAGAGTTTGTAAAGGAGGCGAACCAAAAACTACAAAATTATGAAGATGAATTGGGGATTCTCGTTCCCGTGAGATTGAACTGCAAAATGATATTCGAAGAATTCTAAAGAATAATAGGGCCCTAGAAGATGGAATTGCGCTGAAGAATCGAGATACGACATGTATGATATGTCCTCTGAAACTGTTTACTTATCAGATTCCTTTTGTCGTCAATGTGAGTTCTTTTCAGGATCAACTCAATGGCATGACTAGATTCTGAGACTTGATCTTCTGATATACAGCTTGACTATCTTTTGAGAGATACCTTCAGAATCGAGCTTCCAACTTCTAAAGTACAATATTCTGTTTGATGAAACTTTCTCTTCTTAGACTAGTCTCCAAGCAGTCTTGATTTTTTCAGAATCACTCTTGAACTTCATCTTATGAGAAGATTAACAATTATAATCTTCCATCTTTTAAACGAGTGAATTAACATCTATTCAAAAAGACGTATACCAAACTCAAACAAAATTGTTAGCAAAAAATCATAAGTATATAAGCTTTAAAGTATTTATCATCTTCTGAAACTGTTTGAGCATACCGAAACTCATAGGGTTCATCAGTTTATTTTTGTACTTTTCCAATAAAAAATGGTAATATGAAGGGGTTGTGAACCCTGAGAAAACAGGAAAAAAGAACACAAAAATAAAATAACAAAACTATGACAAACAAAATCGCCGCGAGAAGCTTGAGCCACATGTATCAGCTAGAATGAGATCTTTGAAGCCTACAGGCGGCACAACACACTTTTGATGACCAAGAAAGTTCATGCGAAATTCGTCATCAATCAGCAGTTCTATTTGATAGCCGCAAAAGCCCTTTCACCTGTCAACACCATAAAGGAAACAAGCGACAACTTCTCATATAGAGTAACAAACCATAACCACCCATATAAAGAGAAATATCTCTCGTATAGGAAGAACAAACAAAAAACATCATATAAAAAAGAAACTCAAGCCACTTACCAGAGTCTTATTCAAAAGAAAAATCAATAACGGAAAGCAAAGAATAAGCTTTTCTCTGACTAAGCGCCGGAAGGAAACCCTAAAACCTGAATAACGAACTGAGACTTTTTTAATAGTTTTTTCTTTCCCCTATTGGTGCTACTTTTCCCATTTTTTATTATTTAAGAATTGAGGAGGAAAATATTAAGGTGGAAGTAGATAAAATAAAAAACATAATATACGATGAGAAAATAATGTATTAGTTCCCGATGTTTGTCAAAACTCACCGTTTAGTTTACGTATTTTGAAAAATTCATTACAAGGTCTTCATCTTTTGCCATAATTAATTATTTAGTCATTTTGTCCATTCATATTTTAAATTTCAAGACATCCATATTGCAAAAGAAAAGACTTTGTGATATGTTATGTTATGTCTGTCTGTCTGTCTGTTTTTACCGAAATATAAAAATTACAAATTTAAAGAAAAATATACGGAAGGACCAAAAAGTTAATTATAACCAAATAAGACGGATTTGCATTGAGATTTGAGAAAAGTCGGGAATAATAAACCATTTGGCAATGATGATTATAATTGGAGATGTGATGTAATAAGGTTGAGAGTTAAGGGGTAATAGTGTAATTTAAGCAGATAATTGAAATGAGTTTAGCGGTGCGAGAGTGGGGTAATAGTTGTGGTAATGGAAGCTTTTGGCGGCAGTAATGGCGGGTTTTGGGGATGGAAGTGGGAATTTAGAAGTCGTAAACCAATCAACTCTCAGAATAATGCATCGAAATCCTCTTCGGATGCGGTGGGCGGAGGCGGTTTCCGTTTCCCTATACAGCAGGCCGTGACGGCGGGTTCGCTTGCTCTTACTGGCGACACAATCGCCCAACTCACTAACAAGCACTCCAAACCACAATCTACTCCTCCTCCTCCTCATCATTCCGATCATAAAGACGCCGCGGAAGTGGTCAGTCTTCATCTTTCTGCATTTTACTTTTATGCTCATGCTTTCTGTTAGGAATTAGTTGAGGCCGCCGCAATGCTCATGCTTTCTGTTCTGTTAGGAATTAGTTGAGGATAAATGCTGTTTCTTTAAATCACAAATTGCTTACTTCCGGAAATTATTTTACCTCACACTCCAATCATATTGATATGCTGCTGTTAGACATCTCCATTGATAAGAACGCGCCTTGCTAAATGCTGATAGAATTTATCGTTGAAGATAAATATTGTTGAAATGACTATTCTTGAGAGCAGACACCTAGGTTTTTCTATACACATCAAGAAGATTATCGCAATGTAATCATGTTTATTCTGATTAGTAAGAATTCTTATGTTTACATGATTAGGATCCTTGTCTATTTAATTAGGAGGATAATATTCAATCAAATCCATTACTAATTTCCGATCACAACAAGTATAGAGTGGAGTTTGGTGATCTCTTGCATATTACTAATGAGCTTTGAAGATAACCAATTTGTGACGAGGTCCTATTTGTGGTTCTCACTGTTCGTGGAAACACTTAGATTTCTTCTAAACAGTTAAAATGAATGAAAAAAAAAAGAGAAAGCTAAGGACAAATGCATCTCAAATCAAGCCCGACTGCTTATTTACCTTCACCTAGGCGGACCTAGATGTCAGGAAATAAAATGGTTAAATAAAGTCATTTCAATTTTGAATGTCGAGATAATTGTTTAGAGAAAATATCTGTTATTGAGCAATGGCTGAAAAAATCCCAAGGAGGTCAAGGAAAGCTGGCGGGAAGAATTCAATTACCCCCCAGGAAAATAATCCAGCCGATGGAGCTCAATTTGTAGCAATATTCAGAAATCAATTTGAGAAACTAAGGGAGGAAAAGAAGTGAAAATGTTGACAGTGCATATGGAGTTAGTGGAACTAAAGGAGGAGTATGTAGAGCTATGAATTGTCTGAGGAGTTTATAAATTTAGAAGCAGCAAAAGAAAGAAGCTACAACCATCAACCAACTACTTCACCAGACTTGCTTTTACTCAGCCACTTTATTTGTTTATTTGCATTTAGCTTTTCTCAACCTTGTGTACTTTAGTCAATTTTCGTTATTTGCTAGCAATTTCCAATTTCCTTACATGTTCTAAGCCTTAATTACTTTCTTTTTCCATCAGCATATTAGTCTAGAAAACTTTGTATTGCTTTCTTGGTGAGTTTGAGATTTAGCAGAACTTTGACAAGTGGAGGTACGAACTTTAACAAATTAGGTCCCTTTTTGAAACACAATCATTTAATTAGGATTTTAGTTTTTAAGTTTGCATCTCGTTTTCAGTATAAGAGGCAAGAGCTAACATCTTTTTAGCACACTTTCACTAAGGTTCTGTTTCATTAAAATGAAAACTAAGTTTGAAATCTTGTAAATACTGAAACTATTAAATGACATTACTGTTTTGATATCCTAAAAATAAAGTACTAATTCAAATGATATTAAGTTTATAATTGGTTATGTTCAACTTAAAATTTTAAGTAAAATATCTTGACCACCAGAATAAGTGATTCTTTATCATTTGGTTTCGGGTTCGCGGCTTTGTGCTCGGGGGTGCCTACCTGGTTGGGATGTCCGGCATTTGTCGTTGCTCGTCAGCTTTCATTCAAAAAGAGTGGTGTTGTCAAACAAGCTAAAACCAAATAATCACTTAAGATATCAATTTAAATTGCTTAAATGGAGTCATTAGACAGCTGGCCTATTGGTTAATAGTAATATAATCACAGACATTTACAGTAATAGTGAACACGTGTGCTTATCTTTCTGTCAGGAACTTAAGTTTGATGGTTTATATAGTTTTGTAGAATATTCATCATATGCTTCACAGTATCTGTTGCTGTTAAATTTGGCTTTTTAGATTGAAGATTTAGCTACTGTTGATGTCCTTTGTCTTGGGAATAGAAGAGAGAATTTCGATCATGAATTTCTTTATTACTACGTAGATAATTTGAAGGAAAAACACAGAGAGGTATTTGGGCACAGGTCCAGGTAGGGAGCAAGTAAAATAGATGTTAGAAAGTGTAGGTAAGCAAAGAACCAGGAGGAGGGTGGACAATCTGAGAGCTAAGTAGCAAGAAGAAAGCATAGGGAGTGAGATATAGTTGATCAATGATATACTGCATTTCAGAATTCCTTGCTCTTACGTATTTAGTACTTGCAGTTGTTTTAGGTTTGGATTTTGAAAATATCCCCTTTCTCAGAATCTCATGAAGGGCATGCTTTTGGACCATGACTGGCTCCGTGCCTTGCGGATGACTTCATATGGGTTTCTGTTTTATGGTCCTGGTTCTTATGCATGGTATCGATATCTTGATCATTGCTTGCCTCAGCAGTCGGCAAAGAATCTAATGCTGAAGGTACATGAAAGTTTTGGATCTTTCTGTTGACTTGGTTGGTTAGTAGGTTCATTAAAAGAAAAAGCATATCCTTTCAGGTTTTATTGAATCAAATAGTGCTTGGTCCTTGTGTGATTGCTGTTGTCTTTGCATGGAACAATTTATGGCAAGGGAAAGTTTCGCAACTTCCGGGGAAGTACAAAAGAGATGCTCTTCCCACACTTCTTTATGGTAAGGAGCTCCTTTAGGAAAACTTTGTCGCTTTTGGTTTATCCGTGTTTAAATGTTTCCATCTGATGTCAATGCAGGTTTCAGATTTTGGATTCCTGTCAGCGCATTGAATTTCTGGTACGTCCTTCTGTCTTCATTTTTTATGCTTTTTTACTTTGGCATGAAAGAAGTTTTCATACAAGAGATCATTTCGAATCTAATTTTTTCCTTGCTGCAATTTATGAAGATTCACCTATATTATAAACTAGGTTATAAAAACAACTGGTAACTGTATACTCTTAGGAGGTCGTCATTCTCCATATGCAATCAGCTATATAGTGCACGGATATGTGTTGTCAACCTTGAACTAGTAAAATATTCTAACAGTAGACAAGAAGCTTTATATTCAGAAACGAGTTGAGACATTATTGCTGATTGGATTGATTTCCTCAGAATTTCGTTCTCTGATATGAAACTTCACCAAATTATCAGCTGATGATATTAGATAGTTGTAGAATATAGCTTTTGGCAATATTCATCAGTAGGTTAGTAGATATTTTGGTCAAGTTACTTGTAGCCTAAAAAATACACTCATGATTTTGGGTTTGGCAATTCTTGCAGGGTAGTTCCGCTCCAAGCTCGTGTAGCTTTCATGTCGATGGGGTCTATTTTTTGGAACTTCTGCCTGTCATCAACAATGAACAAGTAGATTCATTCTTTATGTTTTACGGATTTATCACTTTGTCACCAATTTTGAAGGTTCAAATATATCGTTTCCTGCCTTCTCGCTTCATTTTCTGATGTGGTGCCTATTTTTGCCTATACTTTCAAATTGAGCATTAAACATCAATGGATTATGGTTTAACTAGAGAAAAAGATTAAGTTCACTGGTTTTCTTAGAGGCTATTTATACTACTTGAGCTTATAAATAGATTCTTTTTCTGTATAAATTTTTTTCTATATTTACTGATTAATAATCTTATATTCTGGTGTATTACTAATGAATATATACATAATTAAACGATGAATATGAAATTTTTACAAGGTTACTTGAGGAACTCGGCCTTTAAATCTTCAGTAGCCTATCAACAAATCAGTCGCCAGGAAGAATTTCAATACTGGTTAGTTTTCCTTGTTAGACATCGCCTCGGGAAGTTTATAGGTAGGACGCTTATCAGCACCCTTGCGCGAATACTCTCTCCATCTCCGTGCTGCCGCTGCTGCCCTATTTGCTCTCTCTTTCACTTCCTCCTCTGCATCACATACCATAAACAGCAACAACGTTATGACAATATAAAGGTGATGCCACAAATTAAGTGGGAAAAAAGCTCATTGAAAACCATCTCTATGGTACAAGAAAGAACATTTTTTTTTTTCTAATACAAGACTTCATCACATTTGAAATTTCATTTACAAGCAAAATCATGGGGATATACAGAGATTTGAGAGGAGTTATCCAATCTTCCAGTTATATTTCATACACGATCTGATTAGAGTCTTTGAGCTTTTGGGTTAAATCTAGAACTGGCAATCATACTATGATGTTAAATATGTCTCATATTTTAATAGTTACAGCATTTAACAAATGACATTATCCAGAATGCACTTCACTGGAAAGGAAAAATTTATCCAACATCCATTAAATGTCTATGTAAATTATAAGATCTTTAACTGTTACTTCTGTCCAGAAAACAGGCTTTGGTGCTCGCTACTTGTGAATTTATACGGGAAAGAACAGATATAAATATAGAAAGAAAGCTGAAATCATTGTATAAATCTACGAGTATCTAATCTAACCACAGAATTACCTGAGTTTTTGTAGTCTTTCGGTTTTGCCCAAACGTTATCCCAATATGATCCATTTTTATCAGAATCTTTTTGGTTCATCATTCTTATTCTAGCTTGCTCCTGCAAAAACATTACGAATGTTATTATTTCTAGTAAAATTCGCACTAGAATTTGATGAAAGATGAGGAATATGAAAAAAAGTACAAATCAAAATTCAACAATTTTTTTAAAAAATATGATAAACTACACTATCCAATTAAGATATGAAAACTGGACTGAATCAAGTCCTTGGATATCAAAGTGATTAACTTTGTGCAGCAAGCACATAATTAAGATAGCAATCTTCCTAACTGCTTTAGTCTGAAATTGAAGCCAACAGAAATATAAGTGCCAAATGGCTTTTTGACTTGTCATCTGTGGGTTTATTTGGATTTTAGTCACAAATTTAAGGTGTATGATGTCCGCCTCTGGAACCTGTCTGTTTCAAGCTAGGCAGATCATGAGTGCATGGCCATCTTATCACAGCGATAGGATGGCCATGCACTAATGATCTCGCTAGCTTGAAACAGAATGGCATTCATATTTAGTCTAGAGATCCAGTATTGAATGAGTGAAGTTTGCATATAGGATCATTTAGATTAGGATTGACAATATTAAATTGCATCTGATACCAGAATCAAATAATGAACTCAAGAAATATAAATGTGGAAATCAATTTAAACTGAAGCACAATGTTGAGTGACTAAAAAGTATGGCAGATCCTAATTATGGGTTAAAAGGTTCATACCAAGACTTTTGATTGCCTTTTTTCCCATCGAGAATTTGCCTGCCAATATAAGTCGGTTAAATTTTCATGACAAGAAAATTTAATAGAATTGTAGAAAACAAATTAACATGATGGAGTTATGAGATATCATTGACAAGACTCTCCCTCTTGGTTTGGTGATAACGACAAAACGGGATGCTGAATGTAGAATTATTTCAGAAAACTCACAGTTTGAAAAGGAAAGAACAAATCAGCTTGAGAAAAGAACATAAGAACACATGTAATTTCTTACCATTCTAAAAACATCTATTGCTCCAGATCCCATTCCTGAAAGCATTAGTGCAACCTGATCATCATTCAAAACAGCTAGAGCTTCAGCCATCAAAGTGACAATGCAAAAGAGAAATATCATATGAACATGTTATCATGTGTTCGCTTGCTGTTAAATTTTCAATCAATAAGACAAGATACATAGTTTTTCTCTTCCCCTGGTTATGTTTTCTCATGCAGGGGGATTCAAGCGACTGTTTAAGCTCACATGTTTCTTTGATACATCCCCATGTCAATAATAAGTTATCTCCAGTACAAAACTCATACTAATGCATATCGGTTTATGAACTAAACATTTTCCAAATAGTGACATTATATCAGAAAAATTAAGTGCACCTTACATTTATTCTTTCTACTCTGCGCATTTCATCCTCGAGCAAAGATAGTTGTGCTGCAGAAGTCCAATGTATGCAATCTACTGGGCTGAATAAAAATATATATTTATATATAAATATAGAGGTTAAGGTCACTAATATCGAATTTTGATGAAAAGGAAATGGATGCAAGTTACAAACAAGCAATGTAGTGTTTTTCTCTTGTGTAAACACAATCACGATGGTCTCTAACAATGTTGCGCTGCAGGGATGGCTGTTTCTCTCTCACCAGACATACTACATAGTATGATGATAATTACCAAGTGACTTGTTTATTCTAAAAGATAAATGAAGGTGGTCTATAGATTGATTACTGGTTTAAGGTTGATTTTCGCCCTTAACGTACTCGGGTGTGCTTTAATTACACTTGAGATCTGCAAGGGTGGAATGTTTCCATCATCATATTTCCCCCAACTCAAATTTCTCCTTTTTCAATGGTTTCTGTCAAACATCTATTGATATTTGGTCCATCAGTATTTACTTTAAAAAGGGCGAATTTGAGCTAGCCAGAAGAACCATGATGTAAGTAACAATACGCCCTCGGAAGTTTAATTTGCATGTGGTCCATTACATTATATCAAATATTCCCTTGACCTGTAGAAGTGTATTTAATAATGCTAATTCTTGGTTAATCTTGTACTTCCCCATTGATTATAGTCCGCTGTAACATCGTTGGCACTAGACCTATGGTTCTTTTGAAGCTGTAAACTTGAACATCTAATATCCTCCCAAATTAGAAACATGGTTGTAGGTACTCATATGTTCTGATGGGCATAATTTGCTTGGCATGTTAACTAAAGGAACAAAATAAAAGCACCATTAGATAGCAAGGAAGCGGGATAGAAGCAAATTACCAACTTTCAATTGCTTGTGTCACTAATTCACGGTTTCCGCACTGGTTGTATACTCTGGCTCTCCCAAAGTCTTCCTCAATGCTAAATACATCAGGATCCACATTGACACAATTTTTGCATCCTGCCGAGTGGAAGTCTATTATAATTCCAATCTTACTTTTAACTCGCAGTATTATTTACAAACTAAGCTCATGTAATTGCTCCTCCCTCAAGGAAAGCCTTTTTATTTTTCGTTATGGAATTTAGTTTTCTGACATAAAAAGTTTCTCAGTTATAAAATTAAAATTGGCAACTTTCAACAACGAAATAATCGGGATTGCAATTGTAACACTGACATCATATACCTTAAAGTAAGATAACAAATTAACAATTTTGTGAGTTTGGTCCAAGATGAAACTACTGTTTTATCAAACAACGAGAAAGTCGGGATTGCAATTGTAACCCTGACATCATATACCTTACACTAAGCTAACAAAGCAACAATTTGATGAGTTTGGTCCAAGATGAAACTAGGCTATCAATTTGTTTTATAAACTTAACTAAAAATAGAAGGGGAAGTAGGGTACCGATGCAGCTAAACTCGTCGACAAAGGTATGATCCTTGGGGCTTGAATCGTCCAAGAAAGGATTAATAGCGGTGAGGGCATAGCCATGGATTTCATCATAAACCATTCTCTGAACAGGATCACTAAGTACCGCGTAAACTTCGTTGATGAACATACAGAAGTTAGTAGTCTCAGGATCATCTCCACTCAAATCAGGATGACATGCTTTCATACAATTATAATACGCTTTCTTGATCTCATCTTGAGTAGCATCCGGGAGCTATTACACATTTCCGACCATAAAAATCAATAATTTTTAAAAAAAAGAAAGAAAAGAGTGTAGAAGAAGGAAATACCAATCCCATAACAGCATAATAATCATCAGCAACGGTAGAATCATCAGTTGCAACGCGTAGTCTAGCGAAATCTGATGATCTTCGTGTCCACGTGGTGCGAGAAGAAGCAGTTGATCTTGGAAGCGATCGAGGACCGACTTTTAACCATTGATTTTGAATCATCTTAAGACTATCTGTGCACACTGGAGATAGCAACTGCGCCATTTACTACTACTCTACTGATTGAATGCTCGAGAAATTCTAGAATATACCCGATGTACCACGTCGGGCGAAGTATCAACCTGCAACGATTTTTTGTTCTAAGAAGAAAAAAAATTATTATTATTGATTTAATGCTAAACTTTGAGATATTTCAAAATATTTTGAGGAGGGAGAAATTTTGGCGTCAAAGGAAGAAATGCTGACATGGCAAATTCACAACCATAAGACCAACTAACTAATTAACATTCCTCAATCTTTTCATTGGCCAATAATAATACATGGAGAAATTATATTTATAGTACCTTGATTTTTCCATATTTATACTTATAGTTATACCTGAATTTTATTTTTCCACTTGGCAGCAAGACACTCCAACTTGTCATCTTTATCCCTTTGTACCCCATACTTTTAAGCCAACCTAACACACTCTAACTTCACTAATTTGTACCTAAAACACACTTATTCGTTGAGTTGTCAGATCTTAATGATGACATGGCTTGAAGGTGATTTCACCCTTTAAGAGTAGAGTTGCTACTTGCTACTGACATGGCCGTCTTTAGGAGGAGTTTGTTTAGATGCCCGCCTAGGATCTCATTACTTTTGGGGCCTCAAATTTGCAATTTAATGATTTGATTTGTTATATAATTATGAATTTTGGTTAATAATATGAACATTTTAGGGGTAATTTCATATAAGTGTCATGTGGTTTCACGTTTTTGCAAATGGATGACTGTGATTTGTCTTTGAGTAAATAAAGGACTGTGGTTTGCGTTAGCATTATTTGCAGAATTAAGGAAATGGTCGATTTTGTTAGCGTGAACGAGGTCATTTTTTGCCCAAAAACTGTTTCAAACTTTTAATCGGTTAAGTTAGGGTTAAGATCAATGGTTAGAAAAAAAATTTAACTTAAAAACATCCTCGTTTACGGCAGGAAAATCAACCATTTCCTTAATTCTGCAAATAATGCAAATCACAGTCCTTTATTTGCTCAAAGACAAACCACAGTCTTTTATTACAAAAACGTGAAATCACAAGGCACTTATATAAAATTAACCCAATATTTTACTATTATTGTTAAATTTAAATGGAAAAATTTTAAAAATTATCTTTTGATTAAAAAATTTACTTAGGACCTCTAAAATACTAGAGACATCCCTGCCAACTAATACCGAACTTTGATTAGCTTGGTATTGGCTCATTAAAGTCTTGAGTCAAGCCTTCTTAAGCCGAAGTTGACAGAGCGGAGTTTGATCTCGAACTTCGACCGAGCCAACCTTTTTATCGACATTACGAGCTCTAACAAAATTTGTCTTACGTGCATAAAGTTCAATTTTAACTGGATCTAACAATAATTTTTCACTGTTGTATTGACATTTTTTAATTGTTCTACTTAATATATTTATTTATTTCTCCAAATTACCCATATTATCATCCTAACACACACAACTTATACCATCCCGATGTTCATTATTCCAATATGAACCAATTTAGTGATAGTCAGCTGAAGAACTACCACTCGCAAAATTCAAGTTATAATGATCCGTATCTTGCACACAATTATTCAAGTAACGCATATTCCGGAGTTGAGTCGCTAGGTATACTCGCCACATGTCGGTCCGATCGACTTAGAAGTTGAAGGAGTGGGAGATGAAGACGAAGCATTCGAAGAAGAACTCGTTGTTCAACGGACTCGCAAAGGAAAGAATAAGCAGAAACAATATAGATGGTCACAAGTTGAGTCTGAGGAGTTATGTAAAAGTTGGTTAGAAATCTCAACTGATAATCGAGTTGGTACGGCTCAACTTGAAGCAACGTTTTAGAAGAGAGTGTATGATTATTATAATCAACGTAGGCCAAGAAGTGATCCGAGCGACATCACACCAAGTAAGTGTCAACATAAATTTTTACGAATCAGTAAAGAGGTTAATAGATTTGTTAGGACAAATATGAAATGTCAAAATGTCGAATTAAGTGGAAAAGGAAATTTGGAACGCCTTGAATATGCGAAAGACATGTACAAAAAAAAAAGTGGAAGATGCCCTTTAACGATGTTAGGTGTTGGCGAATTTTAAAGGAAAACGTGAATGGCAGGAATTTTTTAAAAGATATGGTGGAACTATTGGAGGTGAAGAGATTGCATAATCGTAAGGGAAACAAAAACGACCAATGGGAGTTAAAGCGACTAAGAAGGCAGCCAAAGGGAAATCAAAAGGAACATCTTCCTCAAACACTTATGCTATAGAGCATATAAAAAAATGCATAGTGAAAAATTGCATCAACTTAAGTCATGGAGGAGCAAAACCAAATCGTTATACGACAAAGGGATTTTGATTTTCTGTCTAAGTCGACGACAGAAACGAATGATGATCAAAAGAGTCAATACGAAGTGATGTGCAAAAGCATTATGAAGAGGTATCCCTATATATTTGATAATATAAGTTAGTTTAATAGTATTTTACCTTTAGTTATGCCTTTTAGTTTTAACTAGATAGAGACCGCACGATGTGCGGAATCTTTATTATAAGTTATAATCTTTGGTATTGTATTTTTATTTAAATATATATGGATTAAATATTTTGTAAATTGAAGTCATAAATTTAGTGTTATTCTATATACTTCATTGTTATTAAATTATTTTGTTTAGTTCTACCAGTTAATTAACTTAGAGCAACTCTAGTGGTTCCTTGTAAGGACCAACTAGCAAGTAAAGAAAATATGGGAATGACTCACTCACCACTGGAGAAAAAAAAACACACAAACTCAAATGAATTGGCCACCCATTTTGATGGGTGTTTGACAAAAAATAAGGGTTAAAGAGAAAAGAAAAGAAATAAATAAAATATTCTTATGTGCATATGTGGAGTGCTATGAATGGAGCATATATAATATTTGGAACCCATAAATTGGAGAGTAACCAATTCACCACTAGAGTTAATTTTGGTTCACATAAATTGGTATGTGAAAAGTGTTTTTTAAATATAAATTGTAGTGATATGGAGGACTAAATTGGTTACTATACCAACCCACTAATAGAGTTTACTCTTATATGAATTGAATAATTATAGTGTATTCATGAGGTTAAAATTTTAAATTTAAATAAAATTATTATAAACTGAAAATAAACAAAACAATTATGACCTAGGTCTTGGTAACAATTGTACTATCAGCATACTATCTAGTCTCATTTTTCTCTTAATTTTTATGCAAATATTTCTTTTTTAGCAAAGTATATTTGTTAATTATGTATAAGTAATAGAATATTAAAAAGCATTATAGTAATTAATCTATGTTTAAAAAATGAAAGAAATATGTGGGAGTTACTATTGGAGCTGTTTTTGGAAATTAAAGAGCTGTGACTTGAGAGAGGAAATGAGAGAAAAATCGTATAGGAGAAAGGAAGAAAAGAAAAAAATATAATTGAAAAAATCTAAAATAAAATTGGAATAAAAAAGAAAATTGAGAAAATTTTAAATAAATTGAAATAATATAGGAAAGAGATACATCCGCCTTTTAGAATGAGCCACATCAGAACTTTTAGTATTCTGCTTTTAGTATATTTAAAATATAATTGAAAAAATATGAAATAAAATTGGGAAAAAGAATAAAAAATTGAGAAAATCTAAAATAAAGTGAAATAATATAGAAAAAAGACACATCAGCTTTTTAGCTTTAGAACGAGCCATAACAACACTTTTAGCATACTAGTGTAAGACCTCCGTACATTGCACGAGGCATAATAATAATTTTTCAATAATTTGTCATTTTTTACTAAATATAATTTTTAGCGCATTAAGATCTAATGAGATGTTTGAAACTCAACAATTTTAATTTTACTTTCGATCTTATAAAATTTTAGTCTTACAAACTTCCAGAAAAAGATTTACATTCTAACTCAACAATCATTAAATATAAGTGTATTTGTTATAATATTAAATTTTTAGAAAATTTACAGAAATAGAATAGACGTTTCTATAAAATTGGAGTATTCAAACTCTTGCTCTAGAGAATTTGGATAGATTGTTGATATATTGAGTTTTTGCCCTTGATTTAATCAAATAAATGGTAATTAATTTCCAGGCATTTTACATATATAGAGCCACCTTTGTGTTCATGTAAAGGACAAATATCTCCACTTTCATGTACAACAAAACAAAGTTTCAATAAAATATAGAATAACTAACCGTATAATTGCAACTATCAATCAAAACCGAAAAAGAAATATGTCACCGTAACCCATGGCAAAGCAATAGAAAGAACAAAAAAAAGAACAACAACTCTATCAAGCATGAATTCTACAAACATTGCCAAAGCATAAAGATTAGACTCTTAAAAAATTCCCAACTCATTAATCATCAAAAATAGCAAAATTTGGGATATGTAACAACCAGTAGAGAAAGATCGTTAGAAACCGTAATTGCAGAATTTGGGATTAGCCATCAAAGATCCTAAGTGGGAGAGTTGGCAAAGTAATTTAAAAGCATTCAGCAGAGGATGATGCAGTTGAGAGAGGTGGCCAAGTGGTAGTAAATATTGAAGCAGTTGAGGAAGAAGTTTGAGAAAGTGGCCTAATGAAAATGATAATTGAGAAGCGCTTTCGGCTTGGGGAATAATAAAGAAAAAGAAATAAAAGGGAAATTGGCAAGGAGTTGGTGGAAATTGGCAACGTTGGCTCTGGCCCATGACGGAATCCTCTGTTTCGGATTGAACAAATAGTTGCACGAATTTAGAGAATACGTGCGAATATGCATCCCTTGTACCAATTGAGTAAACTTTTATGCAAAAAATCAATACATCTCAGAACCCCCCTCATCCCGTACTCATCCGTGGAGTTGCCATCTAGTGGAAGACAAATTGCAACGGCTCTAAAGAAGCTACTGCCACTCCCTCCTATTAAAGGATCCGGTTTCTAAAAAACACCAACATTTACTAATTTTGAGCCATGGTTGAAGGTTGCAATGTCACAAGTTAGGAGGTATCCGCCGGGATTACCCATAAAGAAACCAATACGGTAGATGTTACCATAGAACGACTGTAACTTGATAGTGTTGGGACGACGTTGATCTTCAACTATCAAGATGTCTTTCTTGGAAACACATTGGTGGCTTGAATCAATACAAGTTTTCACTTCTAGCTTGGTGTCAAATAAGGAAACCAACTTTGGATGAAGTAGGTTTCCATCAATCATGTCTTGAACGGTAGGGGCAGGGACACAGACAGTATTTTTGGTGCTATAAACCTAAATAAAAAACGAATTAGTAACTGTAATGCTAAAATTGCGCCAGTATTGACATCTTTCTGAAATGGGAGGAGATATGAGTCGGGTACGGGGAAATGAGGAGCAGATTTCGCCTGAAAGGTTGGTGATGCGATTGGTAAATCCGACACACAGTTTGTATCTTCTAATGGTTTGGCGGAAATTGGCGAGGAGTTGGTGGAAATTGGCAACGTTGGCTCTGGGCCATGACTGAATACTCTGTTTTTGATTGAATAAATAGTTGCACGAATTTAGAGAATCCGTGCGAACATGCATCCCTTGTACCAATTGAGCAAACTTTTTTGTAAAAAATCAATATATCTCAGAACCCCCCTCATCTCGTACTCATCCGTGGAGCTGCCATCTAGTGGAAGACAAATTGAAACGGCTCTAAACAAACTACTGCCACTCCCACCTATTAAAGGATCCGGTTTCAAAAAAAACACCAATATTTACTAATTTTGAACCATGGTTGAAGGTTTCAATGTCACAAGTTAGGAGGTATCCGCCGGGATTACCCATAAAGAAACCAACACGGTAGATGTTACCATAGAACGAACGTAACTTGATAGTGTTGGGACGACGTTGATCTTCAACTATCATGATGTCTTTCTTGGAAACACGTTGGTGGCTTGAATCAATACAAGTTTTCATTTCTGGCTCGGCGTCAAATAAGGAAACCAACTTTGGATGGAGTAGGTTTCCATCAAGCAGGTCTTGAACGGTAGGGGCAGGGACACAAACATTATTTTTGATGCTATAAACCTAAATAAAAAACAAAGTACTAACTATAATGCTAAAATCGCCGTGCCAGTATTGACATCTTTCCGAAATGAGAGGAGATATGCGTCGGGTACGGGGAAATGAGGAGCGGATTTCGCCTGAAAGGTTGGTGATGCGATTGGTGAATCCGACACACAGTTTGTATCTCCTAATGGTTTGGCGGAAATTGGTCAGGAGTTGGTGGAAATTGGTAACGTTGGCTCTAACCCATGACAAAATCCTCTGTTTCGGATTGAAAAAATAGTTGCACAAATTTAGAGAATCCGTGCAAACATGCATCCCTTATACGATTAAGCAAACTTTTTTGTAAAAAAATCAATACATCTCAGAACTCCCCTCATCTCATAATCATCCGTGGAGCTTCCATCTAGTGGAAGACAAATTGCAACGGCTCTAAAGAACCTACTGCCACTCCCTCCTATTAAAGGATCTAGTTTCCAAAAAGCACCAACATTTACTAATTTTGAGCCATGGTTGAAGGTTGCAATGTCACAAGTTAGGAGGTATCCGCCGGGATTACTATAAAAAAAACCAATATGGTAGATGTTACCATAGAACGACTGTAACTTGATAGTGTTGGGACGACATGGATCTTCAACTATCAGGATGTCTTTCTTGGAAACACGTTGGTGGCTTGAATCAATACAAGTTTTCACTTTTGGCTCGATGTCAAATAAGGAAACCAACTTTGGATGGAGTAGGTTTCCATCAATCTGGTCTTGAACGGTAGGGGCAGGGACACAAACATTTATTTTTGGTGCTATAAACCTAAATAAAAAACAAATTATTAACTGCAATGCTAAAATCGCGCCAGTATTGACATCTTTCCGAAATAGGAGGAGATATGAGTCGGGTACGGGGAAATGAGGAGCGGATTTTGCCTGAAAGGTTGGTGATGCGATTGGTGAATCCGACACACAGTTTGTATCTCCTAATGGTTTAGCGGAAATTGGAAAGGAGTTGGTGGAAATTGGCAACATTGGCTCTAGCCCATGACGGAATCCTCTGTTTTGGATTGAACAAATAGTGGCACGAATTTAGAGAATCCGTGCGAACATGCATCCCTTGTACCAATTGATCAAACTTTTTTGTAAAAAAATCAATACATCTCAGAACCCCCCTTATCTCGTACTCATCCGTGGAGCTGCCATCTAGTGGAAGACAAATTGCAACGGCTCTAAAGAAGCTACTGCCACTCCCTCCTATTAAAGGATCTAGTTTCCAAAAAACACCAACATTTACTAATTTTGAGCCATGGTTGAAGGTTGCAATGTCACAAGTTAGGAGGTATCCGCTGGGATTACCCATAAAGAAACCAACACGGTAAATGTTACCATAGAACGACTGTAACTTGATAGTGTTAGGACGACGTTGATCTTCAACTATCATGATGTCTTTCTTGGAAACACATTGGTGGCTTGAATCAATACAAGTTTTCACGTATGGCTCGGTGTAGGAAACAAACTTTGAATGTAGTAGGTTTCCATCAACCAGGTCTTGAACGGTAGGGGCTGGGACACGGACATTATTTTTGGTTCAATAAACCTAAAAAAAAAGGAATTACTAACTGTAATGCTAAAATCGCGCCAGTATTGACCTCTTTCCGAAATGGGAGGATATATGAGTCGGGTACAGGGAAATGAGGAGTGGATTTTGCCTGAAAGGTTGGTGATGCGAATGGTGAATCAGACACATAATTTGTATCACCTAATGGTTTTGGCGGAAATTGGCAAGGAGTTGGTGGAAATTGGCAACGTTGGCTCTGGCCCATGACGGAATGCTCTGTTTCGGATTGAACAAATAGTTGCACGAATTTAGAGAATCCGTGCGAACATGCATCCCTTGTACCAATTGACAAACTTTTCTGTGAAAAAATCAATATATCTCAGAACCCCTTCATCTCGTACTCATCCGTGGAGCTTCCATCTAGTGGAAGACAAATTGCAACGGCTCTAAAGAAGCTACTGCCACTCCGTAAGGATCCGGATTCCAAAAAACACCAACATTTACTAATTTTGAGCCATGGTTGAAGGTTGCAATGTTACAAGTTAGGTGATATCCGCCGGGATTACCCATAAAGAAACTAATACAGTAGATGTTACCGTAGAGAGACTGTAACTTGATAGTGTTGGGACGACGTTGATCTTCAACTATCAGGATGTCTTTCTTGGAAACACGTTGGTGGCTTGAATCAATACAAGTTTTCATTTCTAGCTCGGTGTCAAATAAGGAAACCAACTTTGGATGGAGTAGGTTTCCATCAATCAGGTCTTGAACGGTAGGGGCAGGGACACAAACATTATTTTTGTTGCTCTAAACCTAAATAAAAAACAAAGTACTAACTGTAATGCTAAAATCGCCGCGCCAGTATTGACATCTTTCCGAAATGAGAGGAGATATGCGTCGGGTACGAGGAAATGAGGAGCAGATTTCGCCTGAAAGGTTGGTGATGCGATTGGTGAATCCGACACAGTTTGTATCTCCTAATGGTTTGGCGGAAATTGGCCAGGAGTTGGTGGAAATTGGCAACGTTGGCTCTAGCCCATGATAGAATCCTCTGTTTCAGATTGAAAAAATAGTTGCACAAATTTAGAGAATCCGTGCGAACATGCATCCCTTGTACCAATTAAGAAAAAAAATTTGTAAAAAAATCAATACATCTCAGAACCCCCTCATCTTGTACTCATCCGTGGAGCTGCCATCTAGTGGAAGACAAATTGCAACGGCTCTAAAGAAGCTACTGCCACTTCGTCCTATTAAAGGATCTGGTTTCCAAAAAACACCAACATTTACTAATTTTGAGCGATGGTTGAAGGTTGCAATGTCACAAGTTAAGAGGTATCCGCCGGGATTACTATAAAAAAAACCAATACGGTAGATGTTACCATAGAACGACTGTAACTTGATAGTGTTGGGACGACTTGGATCTTCAACTATCAGGATGTCTTTCTTGGAAACACGTTGGTGGCTTGAATCAATACAAGTTTTCACTTTTGGCTCGATGTCAAATAAGGAAACCAACTTTGGATGGAGTAGGTTTCCATCAATCAGGTCTTGAATGGTAGGGGCAGGGACACAGACATTTATTTTTGGTGCTATAAACCTAAATAAAAAATGAATCATTAAGTGTAATGTTAAAATCGCGCCAGTATTGACATCTTTCCGAAATGGGAGGAGATATGAGTCGGGTACGGGGAAATGAGGAGCGGATTTCGCCTGAAAGGTTGGTGATGCAATTGGTGAATCCGACACACAGTTTGTATCTCCTAATGGTTTAGTGGAAATTGGAAAGGAGTTGGTGGAAATTGGCAACATTGGCTCTGGCCCATGACGGAATCCTCTGTTTTGGATTGAACAAATAGTTGCACGAATTTAGAGAATCCGTGCGAACATGCATCGCTTGTACCAATTGAGGAAACTTTTATGCAAAATTATCAATACATCTCAGAACCCCCATCTCGTACTCATCCGTGGAGCTGCCATCTAGTGGAA
Organism: Euphorbia peplus; assembly: GCA_028411795.1. Lineage (NCBI taxonomy): Eukaryota > Viridiplantae > Streptophyta > Magnoliopsida > Malpighiales > Euphorbiaceae > Euphorbia > Euphorbia peplus. Next base: position 20,400,315 of record CP110839.1, on the reverse strand, counting down.
GACAAATTGCAACGGCTCTAAAGAAGCTACTGTTACTCCCTCCTATTAAAGGATCAGGTTTCCAAAAAACACGAATATTTACTAATTTTGAGCCATAGTTGAAGGTTGCAATGTCACAAGTTAGATGGTATCCGTCAGGATTTCCCATAAAGAAACTAATACGGTAGATGTTACCATAGAACGACGGTAACTTGATAGTGTTGGGATGACGTGGATCTTCAACTATCAGGATGTCTATCTTGGAAACATGTTGGTGGCTTGAATCAATACAAGTTTTCACTTCTGGCTCGGTGTCTACCGAGCCAGAAGTGAAAACTTGTATTGATTCAAGCCACCACGTGTTTCCAAGAAAGACATCCTGATATAGTTGAAGATCAACGTCGTCCCAACTCTATCAAGTTACAGTCGTTCTATGGTAACATCTATGTTGCGTTATTTCTGCAAGTGCACAGTTTCGCATATAGTAAGAAAAGATCGTACCCACAGAGATGGAATAATATACTTAAACTTTCTCTTACTCGCATTCATTTTCTTTTCACAAATAGTTAAAAACGATAATCCTTATTGATTTGGTTGAATAAAGCACAACTTACTGTACCATTCACGTATAACATATACTTTAAGTCACCAAACGCACATGTTTGGATTTCTATTCATTCTAAAGGCAAAGACAACAATTCTTTTAAGCACGTAAACACAATATAAAGTAATCTTAATATGATCAATCTAATCTCGATATAACTTATTCCGATCTCTCGATACATGCAAATAAGTTACCATATATGAACATTAATTATACACTAACCAAACCTATTCGTATTAATCTTATAACCGACTATAATCACACATGTAAAATTAGATTACAACCTAAGCAACCGAACCTATTCGTATCACTAAGATCATAAGTTAATGATAAACACAAGTTTATATACTTAGTAACTATTTTGATGTAAATATCTTACTTAGCATGCAAACTTATTAATTCAAGAACATAACCATATGAAGAACATAAATCTCTTTATAAACTCAATATCGTATTCATACAAGATAAAACAGAAAATCTAAGTTAAACAGAACATAAACAAGTATAAGAAATAAGGGGAGCCAATCCTTTTTTACTCTACTCGGAAGGCGTGTCAAGCCTCGACGCGTGCTTGCTCGGATTTCCTTCGATGAACGAATGAACAAAGTTGATCTCTCGATCTAAACTACAATTCCTTATGAAAGGAACGAAATCTTACTGTGTTTCTGATCTGAATACACGGCTGGAACTATATGAGTTGGGTGAATTTACGGGTAACGGTTTACGGGAAATGTAAGTAAGGATTTTTGTGTTCTTTTTGTAAGTAATTTGAACAACAATAATTACAGAGATGAATGGTGTATTTATAGGCATCAAAAGGTGTATTTCAAAGGGTTACAATCCTCAGGAAGTAGTCATGTCCGTTGGGAAGATACATGAGCTTTCGGAAGAGTTGCACGGATAAGAACGAAGAACTCAAATTCTTGAAGAATCTGTATCTCAGCGCGCCAGAGACAGAAAGTGGCGCGCCAGAGACAACTCTAGTTTGCCTTTGCGTGCCAGAGACAATTTGTCTCTGGCGCGCGAGCTGTAGGAGAGGAAACTCAACCTTTTTCTTCGTTTTTCCAACTTAAGCTTGCACGTAACTTCCTTGCACGACCTTGCATGAACTTGCATGAGATAATTGCATGGCTTCTTTTGCTCGTTTTCAGCTTGAACTAACACCAAATTGCTATGTTTTCACTAAATTAAGCTCTGAACATCGAAACAAATACAAAGTAGTTAAATTGCCCTAACCTAGATATTTCTAAGCTAAATGTGCTAAAACTATATGAAATGTTATAAAAATATACATGAAATACATAGCTAAATTAAGTACATTTTGGACTTAATAAATCCCCACACTTAAACTTTTGCTTGTCCTCAAGCAAACATAGGATCTAACTTAAGATACCTCTATGAACTTCCCAAAGTAGTCATTATATTAACCTAACCTTATATGAAAATCAATTAACTTTGATCAAGCGAACTTTATCGAGTAAGTTAATATGCGTTCATAATGAAGCCATACGATTATATAACCTTTAAGACTATCATCCATTCTTGACGTATTTCATATAAGGCTTGCGGGACAAATGAGCTCGCATGTTTTGATTTTTATTATCTCAAGGCATATCTAGGTATCTTTATTTTCTTCTTGCATTAATTTGCCAAGTAAATCTTCCCTAGTCACGTCCTTGATAAGGATGGTCGAGACCGTGACTTATGAGTTAAAATAACGACATGAGATTCATGTTTTCCGCTTAAGAGGTCACGTCCTTGACATGGGTGGAGTAGACCGTGACATTAAACTTCAACATGCCAATAATTATACCTCTAGACTCTAGCTTTGAAGACTTATTTTGACGTTCCTTCATACCTCGCTCGTGCCATGGGTGGACTCGAACGTAGCCAAAGTACCATTATATCTTCCCTTTCATACCTCGCTCGGGCGATGGGTGGACTCGAACGTGGCTAAAAGTTAAGAATTTTTACTTCGCAACTTGACTTTTTCCTAATAAGCATGAAATTTAAGCAAGAAAAATTTAGACACCCTCAACCTATATTGACTTCAAATCAACATGTATTATGGCTATAGTTTCCCTAATGACCTTATTTTTATTTAATCTCGAGATGAACTTCAAGTCAAGATATTTGCATATCTTTTAGATAATATGACGTTCCATACGAGATTGCATAAAAACCTTGTTTTAAACATAAGGAAAAGAACATAATAAAAACTTTAGTATAGGATTTGAGGTACTTAATCCTTGTGTAGGGGAAATGTAAAAGTCACTTACCAACTCAAAATATAACCGCCTGCCAGCTCAGCTTTCTTAACTGCATTTCTGTTATAGCAGATTCTTGATAGTTATTTTACAGTCAACAGTTAACTGCTTTGACTGACTTTCTTTCCAGCTTTCTTCCTTCTTTGATCAATGTATGTATTCTAATCTTCTCCTTCATTGTAATTAATCAATTTTCATAATAAGAATTTCTGATTCACTTCTTGTTTAAGATAGTTCAATAAATTTCAAAATGTGTGTCTTTGGCGTTTGCATATGCCATCAACCATCTTATTTCCGGCTTTTATGAAAATGTGAAAGTGAAGTAGATCAATGATAATATATGAAACCTGATATAATGGGAAAACAATCCTGCTATTATGCCAGTTCATAAACAATAGCATATGACATTTATCGAAGAAAAGATTTGGATTCGAAGCTTTTGTAAGTAGCAGTTGGTTTACCTGGCTTCTTCACAATCACATGCTTTTGTTTTTCTTCAATCTTGAAAGCAATAAAGTGATAGGTCCTTTCGTCCTTCAGTTCTAAAAATTTCAGTTTGCAACATCATGCAATTTGTCTACTCATGTAAAAATGAATAACAGTAAGGATGGAATAATCACCCTGGAAATAACTACAATATGCGTACGAAAAATGTCTACGGTAGAAAATGATCCAATTGTAACAATATATTTTCATAAACATATCAAACTTTTTAGTAATATTGATCAAAGAAACACATAAAAATTAGTTCAAACAAAATGATCTTATTTGCGTGTAATCTATTCTACAAATAATATCAGGCATATAAAACTTGAAAGCAAAAACTTCAGTGGAAGCTCTTCTGGAAGAAAACTCGAGAGGACATAAAAAACCACAAATCATAACTTAAAGAACCCATGGGAATGCAAATTAAGGAAACTAAAGTAGGAATTAAAAATCCAATTGATAGGAAGTAGGAGTGAGTAATTTTAACACCTTACAATACTAATGAGTTACAACATTCAATCAAGTTAGAGATTATTTTTTTAAGGATTGCAAAAAAGAGGTCTACTTAAGTAATAATAGTAGAAAGGGTGATACGAAACTGATTACCATGTTAAATTTAAGATCTAACTAAATCCACATAGAACAAAGTCTTGTTCAATGCATAATCAATTAAAGTAATTATCATCATATATTATGATATCGTCATGGATATTGACTCCAATTGCATGAGCAATATAGAAAGTGAAGCAAAAACATTAAACCTGCCAAGCGCATTTGGAGAAGCAAATTATTGTCACTGCTTCATATAACCAGATCAAAGGAGTAACAAATTAAAAGGAATAAATAATTAATAACAAACCGGTCAAGCGCGTATGAAGGAGAAAGTTACAGATTTTGTAGTGCCAAAACCACCAATGATGAGCACATTGGTTGTAGTAGAGAAGGAAAAGAATATGCAGAAGTCACTTCCAGTAATATGAGTATTAAAACAAACCAAGTAGTAGTGAGCTTGTGTGGACATAACAAACTAAAAACTTTAAATCCTAACATATGGTTAAAATAATCAATTGCATTAGTCAAGAGTTCATACACTAATTCAGAGATTGCTCGGAACAGTAAAATAGTTCATTAAAACATTTATAGCCAAACTCTTCAATAGACAGAGACATGAGAGGTCTCAAATTAATCACTACTAAGAATTCATGAGAGTAATTCGACATTCTATAGCGAGTTAATGTAAAATTATGCAATTCAATTACTTGTTCGGTTCTTCCACACTCCCCTAGCAAATTAAGAGCCACTTAGAGTCACATTGAAAAACAAAATCGAATAAGAATTGAAAAAAGGAAGTTACTCAAGGAAATTTGAGAAGGTGCCGGGCAGTTACTCATTATCGGCAAGTGGGTAGGAGGCAGTTTTACCGAGCAGTTAATTTTTAAAAAGGTGACGATAAAAAATTAAACATTGAGAATTCTAGAAAATTGACACCTTATTAACATAAATGAAAATGTTTACTCCTTTAAGTATTAGTTATAGATTTAATAAATTTATTTTTACTTGCATTTTAGTTTTAATTGTGCCTTTTAATTAATGTGTAAAAAATTATTTATTATGTTTGTATTCTCATATTTTATTTAACGCATTTTTATATTCCTTAATATTTTGTCGATTACTAAATTCATAAAATTACTCATAAAAAATTTAAGAAAATAAAAATTAAAAATTAACACGTTGTTAAAGTAAGTATTATTATGTGTTGTCAACCAACTGGTTGTAGTCCAATTGGTACACTTACCAATGTGTGAGTGAAGAATCCGGAGTTCAAATCATGCTCTATACTGTTATTAAAGAAAAATAATTATTACGTGTTGTCACACTCAATACGTGTTTCCAGCTTTGTCGTATGACTATCAAAGCACGCTATTATGACCAATGAATATTCATCTCACAAGACACAATTAGATACAGTTGTAAAAGCTCTTATTGGTGACAACACAATCACATATCCATGTGCACTTGGTTTTTATTCACCTTTCACTTTTTCTATAAATTTCACCATTTGGCTTTACTTTTACATATAAACAACTCATCCATTTCTTACAAACTCCAAAAAAAGAATGTCCGGTTTCAATTACTATGAATTTTTTCAGAGTCAACAAGCACTTGTTACAGATTTGTAGGACGAATCGGATCAACATATCGAGCAGACTCTGTTACAACAAATTGCAGAACCGTCCGCACCAATTCGTCGTAGAAAACACGTGAATCGTAATCGTGGAGCATGCGGTGAACTTTTATTTAAAGATTACTTTGTTGATGCACCGGTTTACGACGAGGGCATGTTTCGAAGAAGGTTTCAGATGAGTAAAAAGTTGTTCAAGCATATAATTGATACATTGGGGAATCACACTAAATATTTCCAACAAATGTTTGATGCAGCAGGGAAGATCAGATTTACTCCACATATAAAAATGGACAGCGACACTTCGTATGCTTGCTTATGGACAGGCCCCTGATCGAGAGGATGAGTACACCAGGATTGCCCAGACAACATCACTAGAATGTCTAACAAGATTTTGTCGTGTAGTCATTGAGGTGTTTGGAGCAGTTTACATGCGAAAACCCAATGATGATGAGGTAAAACGTTTGTTTAAAATGCACGAAGATATCCATGGCCTTGGAAGAATTGCTCGGTTGGGTGGCAAGGACAATACACTCAAAGAGATAAAGGGGTTCCAACAATCATGCTTGAAGCAGTTGATTCACAAGATCTATGGATATGACATGCATTTTTTGGTGTTGCTGGGTCGAACAACGACCTTACTTTTCTTAACAAATCACCTTTGTTTCAGGACAAAATAGAAGGAAGATCTCTACCTGAGGAATACATTGTTAATGGTAAGATGTACGACATGGGGTACTACTTAGTGGATGGTATATATTCTGAATGGGATGTGTTTGTGAAAAACTACCCATATGCTATTGGGCCGAAGAAATATATGTTCACTAAAATGCACAATGCTGCTAGGAAGGATGTAGAATAGACTTTCTTCTTCAATCTTGTTTTGCATTATTCGTGGACCCGCAAGGCTTTGGGATGATAATAAACTTCATGACATAATGGAAGCTTGTATAATACTACATAATATGATTGTTGAAGAGGAGCAAGAAAAGTATGTTAGAAACTATCCTAAATAACATTTTGAACCAGAAGTAATTGAAGGTGTTACACAAGGAAACCCTCTTGTTCTTTATTAGAGCTTACTCAGAAGGGAGCTAGCAATTTGCAATGGAGCGAGCCATACCGCGCTAATTGACGATCTAGTTAAGCATATATGGCGAACTCACGGAACTAGAGATTTCAATGACATACCTAGCTGTTCAAATGCATACTATGTTGTGTTTTTCTATGTCAATTGTTTTTACCGTTCGTAATTGCATGTGTTTAATTATTGTTTCGGATGTAATCATATGTTTTTCTTTATTTTTTTCATTTGTATTCTCGTGTTTATTTTAATAAAAATTTAGATTTGTAGTATACATTTTGTCAATTAGTTATATTTTTTAATAATTATTTTAACGGGCAAATAATTTTAAATATAATTAATAGTTATTTTTTAATTGATTTATTGAATTATTGTAATTGAATAATAGAATAGATTATTTATTTGGTGTATAAATACAAATTAATTATTAGGGTGAATAATTTAAAGGCTTCTAACGTTTCGCGAAACAGACTGTTTAGTCCCATCATTTTAAAAAACACACGAATAGGTCTCTAACGTTTTGCGAAACATACTGTTTAGTCCTTCCGTCTGTTTCTGGTGACCAATCTGTTAGTCGAAATGTACTTCAGTCAACATTCAATTTAAAAATAATTGGTATCGGGTGATTAACACCTTCATTGGATGTTGACTGAAATGCATTTTGACTAGCAGATTGGTCACCAGAAACAGACGAAAGGATTAAATATTGTGTTTTGCAAAACGTTAGGGACCTATTCGTGTATTTTTGAAAATGATGGATCTAAATAGTGTATTTCGCAAAACGTTAGGAACCTTTAAACTATTCACCCTAAATATTAATGTGTAAAATTGGGGTCCGGATCCTCTAGAGTTCCAAAGGAACTCAATGTGTGGAGTTCCTAAGATATCAGCCACACAATAAGATCCTAGGGCCCTTATTTAAAGGTAGAGAGAGAAAAAAGTGTTTTGTTTAATTAATGAGGGCTCTAGGATCAATTGTGTGGTTGAGATCTTAGGAACTCAACACATGGAGTTCCTTGGAACTCTAGAGGATCCTTAGCCGTAAAATTGTTATGATAAGTGGGGCCCATACCAAAATCTACGGTGAAGATGTTTAATGGTAAGTAATAGTTGAAGTTAGAATACTTTTTACAAATTGTTGCTTTTTGAGGAGTTTTTGGTACTTTCATACCTCAATTTCCAACCCTAACCCTTATAAATATGTACAAAAATAAAATTTAAACTAAACAATAAATTGTTTTAATAGGGCTTAAGCTAATAGTTACTTAAAGGGAGACTATGTAACTTTTAATAATAATAGGGTGATTTTCTAAAAAAACCCTCATGTGTTTATTAATTTTGTTAAAATGGTGTTTGTGTTTTTTTTTTGACAAAATAAGAATTGTGTTTGGTTCCGTTACTCGAAAGGTAGAAAAATCAGTAACGGTGTTAAATGTGATGATGTGACAATTTGTTTTTGGTCTAAATTTATTGCTAAATTCTTAAAAAAACATGTGTTTACAACTTTAAAGTGTGAAAAATGAGCTTTTTACATTTTAAAAGCTAAACTATGACTCAAAATACCTCGTGCCACGTCATCAAACTTAACATCGTTGATGAATTTTCTGCTTTTTGAGTAATGAAGCTAAATACAATCCTCGTTTTGTCAAAAAATAAATACAGACACTATTTTGACAAAATTGATAGACACAAAAATTTTCTTAAAAGATTACCCTAAATAATAAATAAAATATTAATATTATCGAGTTATCATTATATTTTTTTCGTAACAGAGTTATATGAAATAGTTTCTTAAAGGTTACAAAAAAAAAAGAAGTTTATTAAAGTGAGAATAATAAATGGTGAGAAATATAAAAAAAAATGCGCGTGAGAAGAATGCAAATATAGTTACAGAGGGCAGCAGGAAAAGCTCACACATTTCAAAGTTTGATTCCAAATCCTACCATTTGCATTTACGTATTGTGGTCCCTCTCCACAACCGTAAAACAAACTGATTCTCTCTTTCTTTTATGCTTCTATTACTATAATATCTCACCCAACATTCCTGCGCCTGCGTGCGATCCAAACCAAACACTCTCAGAAATGGCGTTCGGACATGCAATTACATGCCGGCTTATCAGTCGGAAGGGGATGATGATCGGTGCCAGATCAATGTCTTCATGGTGGGGAAGCGTTGAGCCTGCCGCTAAAGATCCCATCCTCGGTGTCACCGAAGCTTTTCTTTCCGATCCCAGCCCCGATAAAGTCAACGTCGGAGTTGTGCGTCTTCTATCTTATCATCCTTCTCAATCTCTGCTTCTTTTTTTACAAATTTTATTTTCATTTCTAGGGTGCTTACAGGGATGATAATGGCAAGCCTGTGGTTTTGGACTGCGTTCGAGAAGCTGAGCGCAGGATTGCTGGAACCTCGAATATGTGAGTAATATAATCTCGGTTCGTGTTAGATTTGGCCTTCAATTACCATTTCATCCCTCAGTTACGGTCGAATTCTGAATATTTTGTATTAAATACTGATGGAAACTGCTTATTGATTGCTGTTACATCATATACTTGTTTTTATATTCAAACCACGTGTCTTAGGACCAAAATTGCTAGCTGTTAATGATCTTAAAAGGTTCCGCACTGTTTTCGTTCGTTGAAATGCAATTGGGATCCTCAATCTGTAGTTAGCAGGCATTTTAGCTTTGCTCAAATTCATATGGATCAAAGTTATCTTTTTGCTGATTCACCTCAACTCAGTAGTTGATTCATTCAGCTTGATATCAGCGTATCGCCTAATTGTACAAGTATAGGGTAATTTGCCCAAAGAGTCATTTATGGCTAAATCGGCCCTAGAAGTAATTCGTTGTTCTTTTTCCATTCGCCTTGAATTATTGTAATCCACTATTGTTTGCCTCTATTACATGAAACAACTTGGGGTACGTTTCATTCAACCTCAGTTTGCCAGACCCCTGCTGGCACTACAAAAGAGAGAGGAGTGCTGAATGGGGAAGAGGATAGAGGAAAGAACATTATGATGCTAATGATTTTTTTTAAACAGTAATAACATGGATATGTTTTCTTCTTTATCCAATTTTGAGTATGTTGAGTTCTTTATTATCTTTATATATATAAATTGTGTTACATATGAAGAAATATGGCTTCTATGTCAATATTGTGGTTGTGTATGTTAGGAAGGTCCAGACTTGAGTATAAAAAATTAGACTGAGGAAAAGGCACGGTATTGATCTTTTTATTTTAGACAAAATTACGACAGTTTCCCCACCATCTTAGAGGGGTTAGTCTTAGAAAACTAAATTTTTTTCTTCCAACACTCAGCTTTTTTGTTGCTATTGTGGTAACACTCTTCTAGAATTACATTTGACATCCCTCTATGACTTTCCCGATCGATGCCTCGAGATGCTAGTCAGGCTCCGGGAGAAACTCTCTAACTTTATTACCCATAACGAAAGTTTTCGTTTTATGACTGCCTCTCCAGTCTCCAGCTGTTGCAAGTACTGCACAAGAACGGTAAGGGGCCTAGATTTTTAGCCATGTCCAACTTGGTGTTGTGGTCCTGAGAGCAAGTTTTCCGTAAGGATACGATGACAGAGGAAAAAAAATAATACTTGGCTTTAATTGTACGTTCTAAGTAATTCTCATGGATTACTGATTTGTAAAACCTGCTGATATGGATGTTAGCATGGAACCATTTTCGGGCATATTCCTGACGAGTTGGCTTCTTTTGGATCTTGAATCTTGAGCTTTTTTTGCATAGTAATTCTTTTTCGTTACACTAGACACTTCCCTTATGAACTTTGATAAAGGGGATGCTTATGTATAATTTTATCTGTATGGTAAACTTACAGTGCAAAATGCAGTCATGTTATTTGTATTTTCTAGAAATATTTTAGAAGCTCCTAAGTGGAAGTGATTTTGCATTTTCTAAACTTGTTAGAGCAGCGTCTTCTATCTGACTATCAATGGATATGGGACGGCATGTTTTCTTACTATCCCTTTTCATTTATTTTCTTCTTGTTTAGCTATGTGCAATTTATTTGAATTAGGTCTTATCAATGTGTCACTAGGATGTTAAGCACGTAATTAGATTGACTGATATCATAGGTTGCAACCTCTAAATCTTTTCTTTTACTGATGCATATTGGTTTTTTGGTCAGGGAGTATCTTCCAATGGGAGGCAGTGTGAAAATGGTGGAAGAAACATTGAAGCTGGCCTATGGAGAGGATTCTCAGTTCATTAAAGATAAAAGGATTGCAGCAATTCAATCCCTGTCTGGAACTGGAGCATGCCGAATATTTGCTGATTTTCAAAAGCGTTTTCGTCCTGATTCCCAAATTTACATACCAGTCCCAACATGGGCCAAGTAAGTATTGGTAGCTTAGATTAACATCTTTCAGTGCTAACATGCAACCTTTATATAACTGTTGTTGCTGTTATCAGCTTTAACAGCTAATTATAATGTAGGGAATTGCTTTTCATCTTTACCATTCCTTTCATATTTTTCCCATAGATTTCTAAATATTTTATTTTACCAGCCACCATAATATCTGGAGAGATGCTCAGGTCCCTCAAAAGACCTATCATTACTATCATGCAGAGTCTAGGGGCTTAGATTTTTCTGCATTGATGGATGATGTAAAGGTAGAAACTGCATTTTTGATCTTTTCAATACATTATTTGCCGCCTTTTCGTTTTTCTTTGTATTTTCTGCTGTTGTAACCAGGCTTCACACTTCTCTCTAACCTTCCCCCCCCTGCATGGTTGATGTTGATGTAGAATGCTCCAAATGGATCTTTCTTTTTGCTTCATGCTTGTGCTCATAATCCTACTGGGGTTGATCCAACTGAAGAACAATGGAGAGAGATATCAAAGCTTTTTAAGGTAAATAATTTCATGTTTTATTTATTTATTTACTTATTTTAGTGTTGCAAATGGCTCTTCTCTCTCTCTCTCTCTTAATAATCTACAATTCTACATGTGCATAATAAGAGAATCTTTAGATACCTTCAATATATGTTCTGCTATTGAGAATTTTCTTTTCTATATTTACACATCTTGTAGAAGGTTCTTTAGGGTCTTGCTTTCTTCAACTTGTTTTCTTATTTCTTACTGAAAGCCAAAACAGCAGAAACACACAGGGCCCTTTAAACTCAAAGACATCTCTATGTCTCATGGTTAGCATGATGTTTTGTTCTCAGGTAAAAAACCATTTTGCCTTCTTCGACATGGCATATCAAGGTTTTGCTAGTGGTGATCCAGAGAGGGATGCAAAGTCCATCAGGATTTTTCTAGAAGATGGTCACCATATTGGAATTGCCCAATCCTATGCAAAAAATATGGGGCTGTATGGACAGAGAGTAGGATGTCTCAGGTATTGCCTTTTATCTGAATATTGTGGGATAGACATGGAAATGTGTATAATACTTTTATTATGGTCTCATTCTTCCCCTGTTATTAGTTGCAATGTTCAAAGAAAATTGGCCATGTTATAGGCCATCTAAAATTGTGGTTACTGGCCAATTATCCTTACCTTATTTACCTTTCTGGTAAAAAAGTTATGCCTATCTTTATTAGCTCAACTCATGATTGATACACCCGACTCCATAGCTTTTGCAAAACATTGAGATAGATGATGAATCGGGCTGAATCTGTAGTAAAAAAAAGTTACTAGGGAAAATTTGGCTTTAAGGGTCATCGCACAAAAAATAGACCTCTAACTACTAGTTGTGGTAGAACATTGGAATTATAGCGAAAGAAAATTTCTTGGCCTCAAGATATTAAACATGATAATTATTCTAAACAAACTAGAGATAAATGCAGAACGACTGAAACTCTATAATCCAATGTGCATTTTTCTTTCCCAGAAATACCTTGGCACTTGGCTACGATCCTTGACTTTGTGATCACTATTACGACTTCACATTTTTATTTTTTTTATCATATTCTTTCATCATCTTATTCGGAAAACAATCTAGTGCTTGTGAATATTTTGTTCATATCTTACATAGGGTACTTTTAAGATATTCAGGCTTCTTCAGACATTACTGGAAAAGCCTTTTTTCTCTAAATGCATTTTTCTTATATGGGATTTAAATGGAAAATACAATTGTAAATCTCCAACTCCAAGTCTCTCGTTCTGTAGAAGTACACTGAAACTCTAAATTGTTTTTTTCAAAAATCATCTTCAAGTGTCGAATTCATGGTTCTCGATTCTTGAATATTGCTATTTAACAAACCTGTTTTCTTTCCAAAATAAAAAACGAAGGAGCTTAATTTTCAAATTTTATTTTTAACTGGGAATTTCTTAAGTTGAAAACATACTTGAGCATCCTAGGAATTAGCTCCACTGGTCCTGAGTTAATGCACTGGTTACCAGGGTAGAGTTGAAAGCACCAGATGATGGCAGCATATGACTTGTACACAAAATCACATGCTCTTAGCAAGAGCTTTCAGATCTTCAAGTTAGTTTTGAGATCATCTCAGGATTTTAATGATCTGATTTATAAGTAGATTTTCGTACAAGTTCCTTCAAGGCAGGTCTAAAAACAATACATTCTAATTTTATTTCGAAATCAACTGTGTGTGATTGGGAATATTAAGAAACGTTATCCAGATTTAATAAGCTCATGTGTCGACCAACTGCAGCTTTGTTTATTTAAATAGTAAATGGGATATAGTAGCAAAGATAAGACTGAAAAAGAAAAGGAGAATTAACTAAGGGATCTAGTGTTGCTATTTACTTTCATTTAACATTTATTAGCAAACTATAAAGAATGCTGCTCATTGTGTAATTTTTTAAGAATAGTATAGCCTGAGTTCATTTCAGAGCCAAAGATTAACATAACTTCCGAAAGTTAATAATGATATTTTATGTTGGTGCAGCGTGCTCTGTGAAGATGATAAACAAGCAGTGTCTGTGAAGTCGCAGTTACAGCAACTAGCGAGGCCCATGTATAGCAATCCTCCTGTCCATGGTGCTCTCATAGTTTCAACTATACTTGGAGATCCAGAATTGAAGAAGTTATGGCTTCGAGAAGTAAAGGTAATTTACCTTTTGTCCAAGGGTTTTGCCTAATTTAAACATGTAAGAAAACTCGTGCTCATTTTTTTGTGTGCTTAAAATTGATAAGAGAAATCCCCTCCCTTTTAATTACGTGAACAGAAAGCTTTTGAGAGTGCAACCCAAATTCACCAGTTGGATTTCCATGAAATAGGGGCAACTTCTTTTCTAAACTAATTATATTATTAATGTATATATACCCTTGTATTTCTTAAGTTCACTAAATATTTAAGGTAGCTTATAAGCTGATGTATGTAGTACTGAAATTCAACTTCCAAGACATGGAAGATAGAACTCAAAATATGAAAATTTTAGGCACATTCTAATAACTCTGACTCTGATTTTTTGGAGTTCAAAATTTTAAACACAGACTCAAGTTATTACAGCATTTTAGAAATTACTATCTTAGGGGCAAATGTATAAAACAATATTATTAAACAAATTTTACTAGATTTTCTTAATAAGTGGAAAAGCTTTACTTATATTCGTGGGATGAAGTATAAACCCAAACCAGATGAAGTTGGGTTGGTTATATAAATTATGGTGGGCTTTTTCATTGGGGTGGAATGACTTTTAAGTTCCAGTATTATTGATGATTATCTTTGATATTACTTGTTGTTTGCATACATTAATGTGGTTTTGTTTTATCTTTATCTATGTTTTAAAGGTTTTTGCTAGCTAGTTTTTTCAAAATCAAAACTTTGCATGTGCATGGACTCGCTATCTTCTGTTTTATGCATTTGCTAGTAAGTTAAAGCAATGTGATGTGTAATTTATGAGATTACAGACTGCCTCCTGCTGGGGGGCCGCTATGCCAAAAGCGAGAGAAACCTCATCCCTCTCTTTCTTTTTTACGTCCCCATGGCCCTTCCGCGTGGCGACATGGGGGCGAAAAAAAGGGGATCCTATCAACTTGTTCCGACCTAGGATAATAAGCTCATTTAAATGGGTTGTTAGATGGGTTATATTAAACACATTTTTAGCATAACCCACAAATAAATGTAAGTTCAGCTAAAACCCACAAAAAATTAACTATTTTGATTTGGTCGGGGTAAAAAAAAAATGGAAACTCTTTGGCGACCCTTGGAATGAAGTGCCCTTTTCCATTAGAATTCGTTTGCAATTTGAATTTTTTTTTCTCCCCTTGAAATGACATCTGACCCTGTCTGGTATTATTTCTCTAGGGAATGGCTGATCGTATCATTTCGATGCGATCATCTTTAAGAGAAAACCTTGAAAACTTGGGATCCCCATTGCCGTGGAAGCACATTACTAATCAGGTATACTGAACACGGACAAAAACACCATTTGCTTTTCTACTTTGATAACTTGGGCTTACAGGTCATGTTTGATCTTTTGAACAGATTGGTATGTTTTGCTATAGTGGATTAACGCCTGAACAGGTTGATCGTTTGACAAAGGAATTCCACATCTATATGACCCGTAACGGACGAATTAGGTAAACCTTATTCCTAGTGTTTTATTCGTGAAACTGTATGGACATGTTGTGTTTTTCTAATGATGCTGTAAAATAAAATGCAGTATGGCTGGCGTTACTTCTGGGAATGTGGGATATTTGGCAAATGCTATCCACGAGGTCACAAAATCTTCGTAGGACCGTTTTTCCAGAAGTCATTATTATCCTTTAGGAGGTCATAGGTGAACACTAATCAAATCAAGTGATATGAGAATTGGCTGTAAACTAATCTTCGCTGCAGCCAGTTAATTCTTTTTCCTTGTTGAGGAGAAAATAATTTTGGACCATTTTTGTGTTGGAGCTTAGAGGGTTTCCTTGCAGGAAATTGCTTTAGTTTACAACAAAATAATTTTGAAGCATATGTTATATTACATGATCTTAGGAGGCTATTTGTTCCTTGTTTACAATAAATTGGAAAACAATGTTTTTCCCCTCCAGAAATAATAATAATCGAAGATTATGCTGTTCTTGTGTCGGTTTTAACTGTTATACAAAAATCCCAATCCATGCTCATCGTGAAGTAATTGCTTCAAATGATATGTTCTATTTGACCTCTTTCTTTTTTTGCTGGCTTTTGGAACCTGTACTCAGTCTGTATATCTAAAAATGAAAGAAAGATCATTTGTTTTGAACTGTAAATCCTAGAAATGATATAGATTTATACAATTGCAACTTCTTAAATGCAAAATTCAATGCAAGACAAAAGAAGTTGAAGGGGGTAAAACATTTTTTGATTATTATGAACATTGAGATGATAATATAGATGAAAAATTTGATGAGTTGAGAACAAACAGAAAGTATAAAAAAAGGATGCATAGAATTATTCATTGGGTTTAAACGCTTCTCTAGGACTGGTCAGTGGTCATTGACTGACCTTCATTTCATGGCTTCTGGAAATTGACACAAAGTGTATATGATGTTTCACCATTTTTCTGGAAATTTTTAGCCTATTGCATATTCTTGCTGTGTTTGGTAGTATTGTTGCAAAAAACTGCAAGCACCTTCTGAAATGAAAGTATGTTATGTTTTGAAGTGTTTGGTAAATATTAAAAGCAATTTTTTTTGTAACAATGCTTTTTAGTTAAAAGTTCTGTTACTTAGCCTACACAATTGAAGTATTGAATTCTTAAGATCTTAACTGGATTTTATTTTTTTAATTAGAAGCTTAAAGTGTAAACTTATCAAAAATCTAGAGTTTAATGTGTGAGCATAAAATCAACAACCCAATGTGAAAATTATAAAATCATAGATCCAATACATGCTTTTGGGTCAAAAAGTATTTTACGACGTTTAAAAATAATGCTTGTGGTTTACTCAATTTTCAAATAGAGATATGCGGTTTAACAATTTACGAATAAAGGTATGTGTCATGGATTTCCTTTTGCAAATAGGGGTATTTAGGCCCCGTTTGGTAAAGCGTTTCGTGGGAGCATATAGCGTTTCGTAGGAGCATATTGCATTTTTGTTCCAATATGCTCACAAATAGGTGTTTGGTTATATTTTTGGAACTACAGCATTTAGAGTTTTGGAACCAAAACGGAGCGTTTCGTGAAAAGCTCCAATTTGGAGCTTTTCGTGAAACGCTAGTTTATATTTTAAACCACAAGTAGACTTTGACAAAACTACCCCAACTTATTTTTTTAATTTATATTATTATTAATTTATATTGGTAAATAGTATACCCGTATAAGTCTTTTCACATGTCAACATCAACTGTTTTTATAATTCTTCTAAACACTAATTATCCAACAACTATTAGCAAACAGCAACAACAAACAGCAACAGCTAACCCCAACAGCTAACAGCAACAGCTAACCGCAACAGCTAACAGCAACCGCAACACCAAACGGAGCCTTAGTATGAATATTTTTACAGAATAAAGTATTTGAAATCATAGTTTTGGGTTATGATGATATTTTTGTATTTTAAACAACTTATATCTGTATGTCATAAAAAAGAAAAAAAAACCAATTTATATTTATGTATTAACAAAATATTGATCTCCGGATTGAATTGCAGATTTGCAAAATGAACTTAAACATCAATTAAGTTCGTAAATTGTCAAATTTTTAAAAAACGTAAAATGTCCGTAATATGATTTATGATTTCGATTTCAAGATTAGTAATGTCATTGAAGACTATATTTTATCGATGTATAAATGTAGTTTTATGTAAAACATGTGAAATATATTTCGTTATCATTAAAACGTAAAGTTGTAATTTAGAATACCTTATTTTGCAAAAAAATTCAAACCACATACCACTATTTGCAAATTGTTAAACCACATACCTCTGTTTACAAATTGATTTAACCACGAGCATTAGTTTTGAACTTATCTTTATATAGTTTGATCATCAATATATTAGTGAGCCGTAAGATATTGGGGTTTTTCTTGTACTTCACCTTTTTTTAAAAAATTACTATTCGCCACTAACCTATTCAAAATTAGTGCTTTTAGCCATTGATCTATTATTTGATCAATTTTGGCCATTGACCTATCTAATTTGATTATATTTGGCCACTAACTAACTAATTTGGTAAATCTCAATAATTTTAGAGCAAATCTAGAGAAGAAAAAATGTTAAACATTAAGAATCCTCTCTTTCGAATAACAAATTTATACTAAAACCAAAAGTTAACACAAATACAAATGTTAAAATGTTAGAATTTCACCAAATTGAATAGAAATGACCAAAATGACCAAATAATAGATTGTGGTCAAGAACACAAATTTTGATAGATCAGAGGAAAAATTCGTGGTTACAAAATTTTGAAAAAATACATGTGATTTCATTTTGTCCAAATTTAGTTCTTGTGGTTATAAGATTTTTCAAAATATAACTTTCAGGTTTGACCTTATAAGAATGAACGTTTAAGACATTAAAACGGATTTTTCTTAGAATTGAAATTGTTTCGTACCATATTTTCTATTAAAAAAACACTTTCGATTTTATGAAAAGATCATTCTCTCTCTAAAACATCAATTTATCTCTCATTACTGAAAAATACCGAAATAAGCTCAAAAATAAAAAGTGGATGAATTAAAGTTACTTAAAATATTATTAATTGTAATAACCTGTTAATTTTGATTAATATTAACCATGAAATTCATTTTTTGAGAAAAGTAAATTTGAACAAATAAAACCACAATACCTTTTCAAAATAGTTGAAACTAGGAGTATTTTTAAAAAGTATTTGTAAGATAAGATCTTCCGTTTACCTTAAAGTTTAAAAAAATCTATTGTGGTTTCACTTTTTCAAAAAATAAAATTAATGACTGTGGCTTATTATTACTCAAAATTGTAAAACTCTATGTTAGCAATCTGAAAATGCAAATTTTCAAAAATTAAAATTGTTCAATATTATGTTTTTTTTTTTTACAGAATCACATTTATGATTTTTTTGAAAATTATTATCTTTTCATCTTTTTTTCTCCTCGTCAAACTTGATCTAAATGATTCCGTAATAAAAAAGTTGAAGAATTAAAGTTTTTTAAAACATTGTTATTTATTTAAATATGTCATTTTTTAAATCGTTAATGCTGATTTTAATAATGTCAAACCAAAATATATTTTTTCTTGAAAAAAAGTGTGAAAACCACGGTCATTTATTTTTAAGTAATAGTAAACGACAATATTTTTCTTTTAGAATTTACCCTTGTTTTTATAGTACCTTTCTCTTTCTTCCAATATACTTGTTTGGGCACTTGACACATGATTATGGAGGGATAGATAGGTGTGGGCTGCACCACCTTTGATCACTCTTTTATTTTTCTTTTTGAAGAACCTTTGATCACTCCTAAACTGAGTAATTTTATATTATTTATTTATTGTCCTTTAAAGATGATTATTACTATTGTGATGGAGTAGTTAGCATCACGGATTGGAAAGCAATCAACAGCTTAAATGGAAAAAAAGAATAAAAATAAAAGGTAAGAAAATACATTTAAAAAGAAAGAGGAAATTATAATTATGTAATTCCCTCCCTCTATAAAGAAAGGTATTAATTGTGCAATCAATACTAACAACAATAATAATAATAAAAAAAGTGAGACTTTCTGAGTTTGAGTTAAAAATAGGGACTTTTGGTAGCTTTGCTTCTTTTTGCAATAATTGAATTCACATGTTTCCAAGTAACAAGTGTCTGTAAACAAATCATACTTATTTCTTTATTTTCCAATGAATATTATTAAATCATACTTATTTCTTTATTTTCCAATGAATATTAAAAAAACCAAGAAAGAATCAAGAAAGATGACTGGAGTCAAGCGTGTTAACTAGTTCTTGTTTATCTTCTTTCTTTCTTTTCTTGTAGATTCTTGATTTCTTTTTTCCAATCTTCATTCTTTTTCCATAGAAAAATAGCAGTTTCTTCTTTGGATCAACCATTCTTTTCTTCAAGAAGGTACTGCCCTCATTCTTCAATTATGCTATTCTTTATTTAAGCAAATTATGCAACAATCATTTGGGTTCTTTTCATTTTCTGATTCATTTCTTGCTGCTAATGGTGCTTTTTTTTAATAATTTATGTTAAATATTGAACATCCCATAGTATGATTGTAACTGGATTTGGGTTTTACTATTTGAATCTGCACAACTTGTAGTTTTCATTTTGGTTGTGTATTGAGGATTCTGCATAAGTTATAGTTTTTTTCATTGGATGTACAATCTTCTTGTTTTGCATTTTGAGACTGTCTAATGGAATAGTTGATAATTCTGAGAAATACCCTATTGCTATTTGGGGTTTTTTTAGGTCTTTCTTTAGGATTAGGGTTTAACATTCCATTTTTTTATAGCTTTGGTTTAGGGTTTGTGTATCTGGCCTAGCTAAATTTGATTTGATTGAAAAGCAATCTTTTGCAGAAACTAATTGTACTCTGATGGAAGGAAAGCAATTGGATTTTAATCGGCCTCTACTATCCGTGAGGAGATTTTCACCAGCTGTTTCCACATCGGAAGCTGAAAACAAAAGGAAACCCGAAAATGTTTTTCCAAGAGCACCCCCTGTTTACAAATCAGAATTGAGATCAGGTCCCGTCCGAAATCCCGGAACTGTTCCTTTTGTGTGGGAGCAAAGCCCTGGAAGACCCAAGTATGAGACTAAACCCCAAACTTTTGACCGTCACCACGCTCCTGCTATTCCACGACTTCCCCCTGGACGTCCTGGACGCACTTTAAACGCTGATAAACAAGCTCTTGAAGCTCTTGAAGCTTCCGAAGCTCCTCATTCTGAAACAAAAAGTGGTCCTTTGGGGTCTCAAAATGCTCCGTTGTTG
The DNA here is from genome assembly GCA_028411795.1 of Euphorbia peplus. NCBI lineage: Eukaryota > Viridiplantae > Streptophyta > Magnoliopsida > Malpighiales > Euphorbiaceae > Euphorbia > Euphorbia peplus. The sequence goes on along the minus strand of CP110839.1, from coordinate 20,379,899 downwards.
GAGAAAACTGTAATCAAAGAAGAGAGCTCAGGAGATGGAACAGGGGAGACGGATGGTCTTGGGTTAGAAGATGATCAGGAGGCCTATGTAGATGCAATGGATGCTCTTTCCCGGAGTGAATCGTTCTTTTTAAATTGTAGTGTAAGTGGTGTGAGTGGATTGGATTGTCCTGATTTAAAGCAATGGGGTACTTCCTCAACTGATCAGCAAACTCGGGATTTTATGATGGGTCGATTTCTTCCTGCAGCTAAGGCAATGGCTTCAGAAACTCCTCAATATTCTAGTAAGAAGCATCATCCTATTTCGCAAGAACAAACAAGCAAATTGTTGACTATGGAAAAGTGGCATCCATTTAGCGAAGGCAGAAGATTTAGTAGTAATTTACCCCATTGTAAAGGAGAGGAAGTAAGAGAAGATGAAGATGACATAAAGAAGCAGGCATCAATTCTTGTGGTCCAACCCAAAGGGGTCCAAAATGAGCGAAAAAGGCAACTGGATAAAATTTCTTTCAGAGGTTATGGGAAAGAATTACATGGATCGTCTTTGTACAAGCGTTTGCAGGGCAATGCTCCATTGCATTGCAGGGACAAATTATCTGCACCTTCTATTCATGAAGAAAAAGGACTTTTAGGGATTCCGGAAAATTCCAAGGATTCTGGAGTGAATTCTGCAAAAAGCGGCATGCTTTTCAAAGAATTTTTGGCAGCTGAGAGTGATGAATGGGAATCAGCTTCTTCTAGTCCTTTGGTTGAGAAAACTCTCTACATAGATTCTGTACATATGCCAAAACCTCAAGGCATAAATGAGCACAACAGAGATGGTGTCACTAGCAATGGGGAAGTTGAGGAAACGGGTTTTGCTTATTCTTCATTTCAAGATGATGACCCTCCAGCTAACAAGGAAAATACGCTATCAAAAAGTCTGGAGACTGGTGATATCAAAATGGTTTCGATGAAGTTCAAGAACAACCAAGACCTTAGGGATTTTTCAACATCAAAAGCTAGCCCGAAAATGGAGATAGTGCGCCATGATGTAGGTAGTAATTTAGAGAACCAATTACTTCACATGAAATTAAGTGATGAAGAGATTTCAAAATGCCACAGTGTGCAAAAATCTCAGGTTCCACTACCCCTGCCTTTGCCTTTGCCGAAATCTCCGTCAGAATCTTGGCTAAAGCGTGCGCTACCATCTGTTTCCACGAAGCTTACAGGCTCAAGGTTGCATCCGAGAGTCGAGGCTTCCAAAACCGAGTCCCCTGATTCAAAGTGGGAAACAATTGTCAAAACTGCTAAAGTTCAACATGGGCATTTGAGATATTCCGAGGTAAAATCTGCAGACCCTATCATATATTAATCTCCATCAACATTCATTCTATACTAATGTTATTGGTTACAATCTCAGGAATTACTTTCAACAATACCTGAAGTATAGATTGCAAAAGAAAACATCGACAGTGCAATGTACTAAAAAGTACGGGTTTCAAGCTCATGGAATGCTTCTGCTGTCTTCGTTATAGTTTCTTACTGTTTTGGGACTGCTTCTGGCGTTATAAGTATTGGTATATATACACTTTGCAACTGTAAATCAAATGACGGATAATTCTCTTCCATCTCAGTTATTTTCTTGTAAATCCTCCTTTTGAAGTCCTGATTGTGAATTATCTGTAGAGGGAAAGGGAAAGTGAAAGAAGAGCTGAACATCTTGTAAAGAAAGAAGCAGTTCAGTGTATTTGAATTTGGAGGAATAATGGATGAAAAGGGATGGGTGATATTCATAGCACAAATCATGATTCATAATAATAATAAATAGTGGACATTTTGTTTGTGACAATGCACAAAAGAATGTAATTTTAGGCAGGGTAGTTGATGTCTTACCTGGGTTTAAGGTTAATCCTAACCCAACTTTTGTTTATTAAACCAGTTAGTATGTATCAACTCGTTTACAAAAAAATAAAGTAAATGGGTATAAAAAAACAAAACTTATATAACCAACTTAACATGTTATTACCACAAAGTTCATTACAAGGGTGTCAAATTCACTAATTTCTTATCCATTGACAAGATTTGTTAATATACTTAATATATGAATTCAGAAAAGCAAAATTTAAAAGGTAAATAGTTCATACAAACTAGCAGAAGTAAAAACTATTGTAACGCTAAATTCACTTAGGGGACGTTTGATTCGGGTATTCAGGAAAAGGAATCAGAATGGTTCATTCCATTTGTTAGCGTTTGTTTGTAAAAAGGAATCAAAATTATTACCCAATTTTAGTTTTGGATTTACCATTTTTCAGTCTAGCCTAATTTTAGTTTTAATGAAATAAACAAACGGAATCAATGCACCAAATTAAGAAGAAAATAATTAGAGACATATAGTATATTTTTACCTTAATTGATTTTTTTTTACTTTTGAGCAAAGTTTTACCTTAATTGATGATGTTCATGACTTTAATTAACACAAGAAAACAAGTTATACCATATCTAATTAACCGGAAAGAATTATTTCAAAACAAAAAAATAAAATTAACCGGAAAGAAGTTACCATATCTCACTGAGTTTAGTTAACATATTTTACCAAATTATTACCATAAAATATAAGTAAACTGAATGTATCCTTGCTCTCTAAGGAAAGCTACCAACGGCATTCTTATGGAAAATAAATCAATCCTCATCTCCGACTGATTCTTTCTTTATGTAACCTTTCGCTATAAATATATATAATAATACTGTACATGCAAGATTATTACAACCGTAAATGGATTCTCCGGCGAAGAAAAGAGCACGGTCCGGGATGGAAAGAGGCGAGAAAGAAGCCCGCAAAGCCAATTTCTTGAAGAAAATCTTCAATGGCGATCAAGCTGCCAAAAGTTCCAGTTTGGCGAAGCGAAAGCCGACACTAATGAAGAAAGCCATGGAGCTCCAAACCCTATGTGGCATTGATGTTTCCATTGTTTGTTTCGATCCGGATGGCAATGTTGATATCTGGCCTGAGGATGAATCAGAAGTCAAGAAAAGGTGCACTTCTTACTTGGCTCTAGACAAAAAGGCCAAGAATGAATTGACTTGCTGTCAATATCTGGAACATAAGAAGAAGAAAATTCTCAAGAAGAAAGACAAAAGCAAGGCTAAGGATATTGATATGGTGATTTCGGGTTTGTCGGATTGGATAGAGGGTAAATCAGGGGCTGAGTTGAGGGATTCTGTGAGCGTATTAGAGGCGAAAATCAAGATTTTCAAGCAAAGAATTGAGTTGCTCAAGATTAGGCAGCAGCAACAGAAGGAGGAAGTTAAAGAAGAGATGGATGATAAAAAAGATTATTTTTCACATCTTTCTGATATTCAACTTCTTCAAGGATCAGCCCCGACTCCGACCGGTTACTATATTAATCCCGACGATAGCTCTTGGATGATGAACAACAATCACTATTTTGTTCATCAGAATAGTAATCAGATGCTGAATGGAGTTAATAATGGTATGAATGGAGTTAATAATGCTGATTATGACAATTATAATTATAATTATATGGCGTATGAGCAGATGATTGCAGAAAGTTCCAACAGCCATTCTGTTTCGACTCAAACATCACCAGCAACGTCCACTTCTATATATGATGTTATGCCAATCTCTCAATGCCCTTCCAATTTTGGTAATTACAGTTCCACAGATAATTACTTCTTCTAAAAAACCACGAGATTGCGGTGGAGTGGTCAAAACTCTTCCATAAAGGTGCGAACCATCTACGCGAGAGATATTGTCACTTTGGTTGTTGGTGGATACCATCCAGTCCAAAAAATTAAGACTATCTTTTAATGTATTATTATGTAACTAGCTTCTTCTTGTTAGTGTTCGTGTTTGTTTTTGTTGATTTTGTAAGATTGGAGCTCTTTGATGATGATAATAATTGGATTTTGTTTTGTGTTTGGATTTGAATTTGCTTTTGCTTTTGTGAACTAAGAATGTGATTCTGGACCTTTATATAAGTTTGCTTAACTTTACTTTGAATCGTTTGTTATATGAGACTTTGTTGATGTGTTTATACTTAATTTGGTTAGCAGCTTGCCTCATATATCTTGTTTTTACTTTTATTAACTTGGTGTTCTATTCTTGCACTTGTCACACACCAAATAGATATTATCTCTCCCAAAGGCTAAAGATTCTTATTTTACCGTCTTCTTTATTTTCATTTTCATTGTGATTGATGCTATCATCAGTTTGGAAAACAATGAAACATAGTCCTCAAAAACACAAATTTACCCAATAATTACTGACATCAAATAAGATATGCTGTTAACATTTTTGTGTATACCTTTTTTTTGAATTATGGTTCGAAAATGGCTTATTGTGAGTTGTGAAAACATTTATCCAATGTTTTTGATAGCTCAAATCCTTTGAACGGGTGAAAAAGTAGAAGATGAATCTTGGATTTGGGTCTCTCAAAATGTATCAATTATGTGCTATTTGTTTATATAAATGGAAAAATTTAAAATTTAGTCGAATAACGCATTATTGCTCTTGCTTGTTTTTGCACTCCACGAAATCGTCATATATACAATTTTTTTTCTTTTAAGCTTCTTATATTTTATACAGTATTGAGGTGTCTCATTTGTTTTGGATTAACTACCATAAAAAAAAGATATTCGATTATTTTTTATGGGCAGAAGTTTTGTTGCAAAATTTGGAATCTGTGTTAAGATTTATTAAATGAAAAAAGAAATTTGAATGCTCCTAAATTGAATTGGATTAACTGATAATACTAAAAAATTTCTAAAATAACGAACTGAACTGGATGCTACTGAACTGAAAGAAATTCAAAATAAATTATAAAAGATGAACACCATATGTCTTCTATGTCTTTTTTTAGTAACTTTTATTGTCGTAGTTTTGATAAATGTGAAATCAAATGATTTTGATGTTAAAAAGTTTAAGTATTGTAATAGTATTGTTTCATTCTTGATATTTGAAGAATAATAGGTATAATTAACACTTCCGTGAAAAAAAAGGTATAATGAACACTATTACACACTTTATCGAAATATTAATATAATTAATTGAATATCTTTTAGTTATTTAAATGAAGAAATTATAAATTTTAGTTCTATGAATACTAAGCATAGTAAATTTAATTTTAACTTTGATGAGGAATATTAAACTTAGAGCGAAGTCCACCAATACTTAAAATCTGCTGGGAGGTCCATCAAATCCTTTGACTAGTGAGTCAATGCTATATAACAATGATGTTGGTTATCTTTTATCACCCATCTTGACTTCTACATTGCTGAGGAGAGGATAAATGTAAGCGTTATGACAAGTTGGATACAATACTTGACCAATCAGTAACAGGAGCAAAGTTCCACATGTTGAACTGACAAATGAACCTCTATAAATACCTTCACTATAATAAATGTAGGTACAAATTTTACTTTATAACATTTGTTTAAACACCATTTATTTTATAACACTTAATGCATTATGATTAATTCTATATGTAACTTTTCAGGAATTAAAGTTAAAAAATGTTGTTGTGCTAATTTAACTAATATGAAAATTGTTAAACTTTACATTCGATTGCTCCCACCGTCTGAATTAGGAAGAATCGTAATTTGGAAGAAATTAGAATTAAGAAAAATTGTAATTAATGAATAAGGATACTGCTAGGTTTCGAATTCAATATTATAAATACATGTCATAAATGCCCCAAGAGTATCATTCGTTTATCGTTTTGTAGGGATTTCCCCAAAGTAAATCACCAGCGTCTGTTTGAAAGCTTTGATATCGCCGCCATGTTGACTTCCGTTTTGAGAAGGCGGCTCCTTTCATCTTCTTCTTCATTTGATGGTATTTTAATGGGTTCCATTTGTGGATTACATACAGCTGCTTCCTCCAAAGAAGAAGTTGTGGCTTCCTTTCATCATCTTCTCCGTCTCATGGAATCGGTGAGGATCGAGCCTAATGTTTCTACTTTTAACATCTTAATTAATTGCTTCTGCCATCTAGGCCGTCTTCATTTGGGCTTCTCTGTTTTCGCCTAAATTTTCAAGCTTGGTTTTCATCCTAATATTTGTAACCTTCACTACTTTGAATGAAGCCCTATCTAAGGCTGTCATCCTGATGATTTTGCAAGTATAACTTTATTGCGGAAGCAGTTGATCTTTTCTTGAAAAGGTCTCTTCCGTGCTAGCAAGTGGGGGAAGCTTGGATGTTGCTTAATGAAATCTTAGATAAGAATGTAGCTCCTAATGTTGTTATTTAAGCATATTGGTCCATCAGGATTTGTAGTGAAGGCTCATTGTATGTTCAACATGATGGGCGTATTGAGCCTAGTGTTGTTACTTATAATTCTTTGATAAATGGATATAGTTTACATATAACATCTTCATTGGTTGGTATTGCATGCACCCACGTGATTGTGGCTTTTGTAAATGTGGAGAGGTAGATGTTGCATTAGACATATTTCAGCAAATGAAAAGATGAGCAATGTGAAACCAGATTTAGTCACATATAGTTGCTTAATTGATGGCTTAATTGATGGCTTGTTCAAAGCTAGAAGGTTCAAAGAATTGATGGCTTGTTCAAAGCTAGAAGGTCCAAAGAATTGATGGCTTGTTCAAAGCTAGAAGGTCCAAAGATGCAATGGACTTGACTTGATTTCAAGGCAACATAGTAATTGATGGACTTAGCAACGGAAGATCCTTGGATAAAGCATATCAAGTCTTCAGAAACATGGAAGAAATTGGCATCTCACGAGATAGTTGCTCTTACAATATCATAAGTATGTGTCAATGGTAGCAGACCTCATTCTAAATTTGTCTTGATGGATATATAGGAGAAACATAAGCTGAAAGTTTCATATGTAATAACAGGTAATGATGTTTTCTTTTCCCATTGTAAGCTGAAAGTTTCATATGTAATAACCCATACCTCTTGGTACTGATGTTTTCTTTTCCTCCTATTGTAAGTTAATGCTACTTATGTATTTTTAAATATGACCTTGAATTTTATAGTTATGTAATGTCAATTGCAATAGATTTCATGGGGCAGTAGTTCATCTAATTTTATTCTCTGTTGTTAATGTTGATTTATCCACTGTTTATATCAAATCATTATTTGCTTCTCGGCCTTTATTGACACAACATCATTATATTATTTTGAGAACTGCAAATTTTTTGTTGAATGCCAAAAGGTGCAACTGATTTTCTTCAAATTTAACACTTGTGTTGGTGGTGTTTGTACGATAAGGATTGGTTTTCAAATTTCCTTCACCCCATTGAAGGATTGTGTAAACAGTTCAAATTATTATTCTTGGTTTTTTAATAAAATGCAAAACTCTGTTTTCACTCGCTGGGAATTAGCAGTGTCAAACCGGTTGTCGTATCATAATTGTGTCGTATGACCAGATGTGCGTGTGAAAAACTGATGGTGGAACATGAATTGGAATGCAGGAAAACTCCTTGGAACATGAATGGGAATGCAGGAAAACTCCTTCAATGGGCTATGGAGAAATCAGAAATGGAAATTCTTCAGAAGCTCTCTTCCAACAACAAAATGCAGTCAAGATTGGAATTTTGACGAAAGTGCTTTCAAATCTTCAAATTTAGTGTAACAAGAATCGACTGCTACACGAAATCAGATCATTGTGAGTTTCAACAGAGCAGGCGATAAATGGGGCGTGGAGAAACTAAACTTGCATATAATATAATATAGAAGTTAAAGGTTGGCTATTTCGTATGGATAATGGTTGAAATTTTTTTTGCTCAGTAACACCATGGTAGCTCTGCTAAGAACAAATACTGAAATTCCGAAACCTCTAAATTTATCTTGATGGATGTATAGGAGGAATGATGAGGTGAGAGCTTCAAATGTTACTCATACCTCTTACTAATGAGTTTTTCTTTTCCTGTTGTAAATTATTGGAGCTTTGTATTTTGAAAAATAGTTCAGATCTTACCAATCCTGATCTCCGATGGATTCTTTCTTTATGAAACTTTTCGCTATAAATATACTCCCTCCGTCCAACTTTGATAGGCAATATTTCCATTTTGGGTGTTCAAAAAAGATAGACATTTTTCCATTTTTAGTTGTTAGTTAATGATAAATATACCAAAATACTCTTTTCAATAACTACTCTTATCACTTACCATTAATTAGTCAAACTTATTTTTTTTGGTTCACGAGTAACTTCAAATATCAAGAAATTTAAAATCATGCTTGTAATTAACTAACCAACTATTGTCCAATAGAAAACTAGAAAAATTACAATCATATTTAATTTTTGTCCAACATTTATTAACAGAGTATTTCAATAATGGAATATACTTGTTTCTCATCTTTTTTAGTTAACCAAATAAATGAGGGTATTATGGTAAAGATATACCCAATTAACTAATTTTCTTAATTCCCGTGAAATGAAAATATTGCCTATCAAAGTTGGACGGAGGGAGTATGTAATAATACTGTAGATGCAAGATTATTACAACCTTAAAATTCCTACATTAAGTAATTGTTTGTTAAGAAGTAAATGGATTCTCCGGCGAAGAAAAGAGCACGGCCTGGCGGCATTGGCGAGAAAGAAGCCCGCAAAGCCAATTTCTTGAAGAAAATCTTCATTGGCGATGAAGCTGCCAAAAGTTCCAGTTTGGCAAAGCGAAAGCCGACACTAATGAAGAAAGCCATGGAGCTGCAAACCCTATGTGGCATTGATGTTTCCATTGTTTGTTTCGATCCGGATGGCAATGTTGATATCTGGCCTGAGGATGAATCGGAAGTCAAGAAAAGGTGCACTTCTTACTTGGCTCTAGACAAAAAAGCCAAGAATGAATTGACTTGCTGTCAATATCTGGAACATAAGAAGGAGAAAATTTTCTCAAGAAGAAAGACAAAAACAAGGCTAAGGATATTGATATGGTGATTTCGGGTTTGTCGGATTGGATAGAGGGTAAATCAGGGGCTGCATTGAGGGATTCTGTGCGCGTATTAGAGGCGAAAATCAAGATTCTCAAGCGAAGGATTGAGATTAGGCAGCAGCAACAGAAGGAGGAGGTTAAAGAAGAGATGGATGATAAAAAAGATTATTTTTCACATCTTTCTGATATTCAACTTCTTCAAGGATCAGCCCCGACACCCGACGATAGCTCTTGGATGATGAACAACAATCACTATTTTGTTCATGAGAATAGTAATCAGATGCTGAATGGAGTTAATAATGCTATGTACGGGCTTACTCAGTATCCAATTGATAATTATAATTGTATGGCGTATGAGCAGATGATTGCAGAAAGTTCAAACAGCCATTCTTTTTCGACTCAAACATCACCAGCAACGTCCACTTCTATATATGATGTTATGCCAATCTCTCAATGCCCTTCCAATTTCGGTAATTACAGCTCCACAGATAATTACTTCTTCTAATTAACCACGACATTGCGGTGGAGTGGTCAAAACTCTTGCATAGAGGTGCGAACCATCTACACGAGAGATATGTTACTTCGGTTGTTGGTGAATACCATCCAGACCAAAAAATTAAGGCTATTTTTAATGTATTATTATGTAATGTCATTAGGCTATACTCATTAATGCTAATTTTAGATCTTTGACCAATAATAGTATAACAACTTGTATGCAGTCCAAAAATGAGCAATCTATTGTATGCAGTTTGTTTGTTTTTTTTTATGTTTTTGGGAGTTCATAGTTTATGAATTTGTGATTCTAGTTGTAGGCCGTTCGCGAGTCATATAAGGACTGAATTGTCGTTCATGAATATATATAGGGACCGGGAACGAGTTCCTGGTAGTGTTATTATTGATGGTGAGCATTCTAGTTGTGTAAAACTGTAATTGATTACACTGGTTAGGTTTATAACAATGCCGATTTATGGTTCAGATTCTTCAAATATGCCGATTTTGGTTAGTGAGATTCATTAGTTGTTGAGAAATTGGTAATGCTTTTATATGGTAAAGGTGGTTCTGGGTATTGCAAATTTCGTTGTCCTTCTGGGCGGTCAGCTACGTTTTTGGTGGGTTTCTGCTTTTCACTGGCAGTTTAGAGGTTTGTAATTCCAAAGAGGGGTTTTCTTAATGTTATATAATGGATATTTTTGTCTTTGTAAGACTTTTGTTAATTTGCACATATTTCAATAAAATGACATATATTCGACAACAGATGAAGTAAGTATTAATAAGAGTAGTTGTAATTCTCATTAGTACTATTTCTTTTAGAGGAAAGCAAACACTTGTATTAATTGAGAGATAACAATACAATAGGTGCAAACAGATAATTAAGGAGGAATAAAATCTCGTACACATAAAGGTTAAATCTTATATCAAATTTGTAAAGGCAATTAAAAGTGAAAACAAAACAGAATGAAAAACTACAACAACAAAGAGCAACAACATAGCCATATATCCTTCGGATTACAGATCTAGGGACAAACATATAATATCAATTCTTCAACATTTTGACTCCTCCAGTAATTAGGATCAATGTCTGTGTTGAGGCGCACTCTCAAATATCTATAGATCGATCTACGGATAAACTCAAACGTTTTCATCTGTAAAAACTAAAAGAGCTAAAAAAGAAGAAGAAACCATTTAGATTCAAAATTAATGTATGACAAAGTAAATGATTTTATTGTATTTGTCGAAAAGTAACAAATTATATATGATTTATTGTATTTGTCCAAACGTAACAAATTATAACCTTTTAGATTCAAAATTAATGTATTCAAAATGTGCAAATTGTACATGACACATAATATAGGTGCAAGCTTAGAATACAAGAAATCGAAAATTTTGTAAACAATATCATTTATCTTTTTTCGCGTTTTAATACGATTAATTTTTGAATTAAAAGATTACTAAAAGCAATCAAACAAAAATAATAAGCTATTTAAAATTTTTAGACAAAAAAAATAATGAATCATTTTATTACTTTTAGACTCGTAATCACTTATTAAGTCAATAAATATAATCAGGAAAATGGATATCATTTCCCTTTTTTTTCGTGGGATATGTGTAGTACTGCGAAGAGAACCATTTGAATTGTTTAGCAAAAAGATTTCTGAGACACCAAAATAATATTTGAAAAATCACGAAGCCAAGTTCGAAAATTTTAAACAATTTTAGGAATATATTAATTAATCTCTCATCTTTAAAATATTAAATTGGATTCGACATAAGTAAATCTAATTGTGTGAATTCATAAACAAAGTTACATGGAGATTTTATTTTTATTTTTGAAAAAAAGAACAGATATCTTTTTTTTTGTTATTTTTCACAAGTAAAATCCACCTATTGGTAAAAAAAAATTCACGTAAAACTACCTTATTTGTATTTGTATGGAAAGAAAAAAAAAAAAGTAGATTTTAGAAAAGTTTTGGAGTACGATGGTGTAGTACTCTAAACAAATAAATGGGTGACATATGTTACATCAACCAATAAGATTTTGACAACGTGTAATTAATTAAAAATTTAGTTTTTAATTAATAATTTATATAAAATTTTAGACCGTAAAATAAAAACTCTAGACCCTAAATCATTAACCTTAGATACTAACATATATGACGTGTCATCGAATAATTAGTCCGAAGTACTACGTTATTCGTACTCCAGAAGTATTTTAAAATTTCTCGTAAGTTTATTTATTTACTTTATTTTTATTGAATAGAAAAAGGGAAGGTTCAAAAGTCCTTACTCACTACGGATTGCTATACAACGGTGCAATTATGGAAGGAAAATTATTAACCTATTCTACTTTGCCTTGCCTTTTATATAAGACTTAGATAGCCTTTTCTTGCCTTGCCTTTTAATAAGACTTAGAATTAATTCTACGTTCATTCATTCATTATGACGATGAGAAGAGCCAAAGAAAGTGTCCACAAAGAAGCCCGCAAAGCCAACTTCTTGCAGAAAATCTTCAATGGCCATCAAGCTACAAAAACTTCTAGTTTTTTGAAACGTAAGCCAACCCTAATGAAGAAAGTGATAAGGATTGACACAGTCAAGCCTTAGTTTTGTTTTTAATTTATATCTGTTATATAATTGTTACTCATGTTTATCTCTCAGATATTATAGGAAGTAGTTTGCTTGTTTATAGCTTCTGTTTTGTAACAAACCTACAGCAAAACCCTAGTTTATAATTTGTATAAATTCACACTTGATCAATGAGAATATATTATCTTCTCTCTATCATTCTCTATATGGTATCAGATTTTTGATCCTATTACTCCCTTCTTCACAATGTCAGACGAAACTCCCTCCTCCCAAATCCCAAATGGCACTGACCCAGCCAAACCTTTTACCTATTTACATATTCATAACACTATCAAACTTCAACCAAACAACTACATCTCTTGGAAACTGCAAATTGAGGCTATCCTTATTGGCCATGATTTGTTCAAATATATTGATGGCTCATTCAAATGTCCTTCTGCTGTCACCAACGAAGATATTGTCGAATCTCCCAATCCCGATTTCTCCTTCTGGATGCGACAAGATAAGCTTCTCTTTGGTGCTCTTGTTGGAACTCTCTCTCAACCATTGGTACCCCTCATCTCTCAAGCAAAAACCTCCAAGGATCTGTGGGATATCCTTGCCAAAACGTATGCACTACCAAGTCGTGGTCATATAAAACAACTCAAAGATCAACTCCATCGTATTACCAAGGGTAATCAATCTATTACTATTTATATGCAGGCCATAAAAGCTTGTGCAGATCAGTTGGCTGCCCTCGGTAAGAAAATTGAGCATGAAGATCTTATTGATCGTGTGCTTCTTGGAATCGATGAGTCATATAATTCTGTTGTGGAGTCTGTTAATTCCAGGGACACTCCAATTTCTTTTGAGGAGTTGCACGAGAAGCTGATCAACAAAGAACTTGCTCTTCAACAATCCAAAATAGAACCGAATCTTCCCGCATCTGCCTTTGCAGCCACTGCTCGAAATCAAAATCGAAACTTCAACCGTAATATTAGCTCAGGTCTTCTTCCCACACCTACTCCTCATATTTCTCACAAACATCAAACAAAGCCTTTTTTGGGTAAGTGTCAATGGTGTCGTGAACAAGGGCACGTTGTTTCTCAATGTCCAGTTTTCACTCAGAAGTTTCCGAATGCAACACCACCACCTTCTTTTGCCTACAATCCACACCGAATGTCAAATTACAAAACTCCACCACAAGCCCACCTAGCCAACGTTGCTCCTGCATCTGCATCTTCTTGGCTTCTTGATAGTGGTGCCTCACACCATGTTACCAATGATCTCAACAACCTCTCCTTGCATACTCCATATGATGGTACCGAAGAGCTAATCATTGGTGATGGTACTGCTCTCACAATCTCTCATATAGGCTCTATGACTATATCGTATTTATCATACACAATAAAACTAAATAATGTCCTTTTTGTTCCCTCCATGTCTCGTAATGTTATCTCCATTTCTCAATTATGTCTTGACAATAATGCCTTAATTGAGTTCTTATCTTCATCTTTTGTTGTGAAGGATCTCAAAACGGGAGCATCTCTTTTCCAGGGTCCGGTTAAGTCTGGTGTCTATGAAATTCAATCCATTTCTCCACAAGTCTTCGCAAGCACAAAACTTGAGTCTCTTGATTGGCACCATCGTTTAGGCCATCCATCTCAAAAAGTATTTCGACATCTTATTTCTAGGAATAATCTTAATATTTCCAGTATTTCAACTTTAGAATGTAATTCTTGTGCTTGCAATAAAAGTCATCAACTTCCCTTTTCTATATCTTCTATTTCTTCTACAGCCCCTCTACAATACATTTATACGGACTTGTGGACGGCACCCGTTTTTTCTCATGACAAATATAAATATTATGTTATTTTCATTGACCATTTCACAAAATACATCTGGTTATATCCCTTGAAGCTTAAATCAGATACAAAAAATGTGTTCATTCGATTTAAAGCCTTAGTTGAAAAATACTTCCAACTCCCTTTAATCACTCTTTATTCTGACAATGGCGGTGAATATGAGGCGTTAAAAGACTTTCTTGCCATGGATGGTATCTCTCGCTTAACCACCCCTCTGCATACTCCCCAACATAATGGCTTCGCTGAACGTCGTCATAGACACGTTGTCGAAACAGCTCTTTCTCTCCTCACACATGCCAAAATGCCTCTTGAATTCTGGTCTAATGCGGTTGCTACGGCAGCCTACCTTATCAATCGTCTTCCGACTCCCACATTAAAAAATGCATCACCGTATTCAAAACTTTTTGGGCAGGAACCGAATTACACTAAACTACGATGTTTTGGATGTTTATGCTATCCTTGGCTCAAACCATATACAAGTCATAAGCTTGATCCTAAGTCGTGTCCTTGTATTTTTGTAGGATATTCATCCACCCAAAGTGCATATTATTGTTTGGACTTAAAAACAAATAAAATTTTCTGTTCTCGCCATGTGCATTTTATTGAAAATCAGTTTCCTTTTTCTGAGTTGAATAAACAAATTAACTCTCTTGAGTCCTTATATGAAGAGTGGTGTCCTCTATCTATTTCTCTTCTACAACAAAATCCTACGCCACATGACCCTCATGCATCCTTTTCTCCTACACCTCAATCACCAATTCTTTCACCATATTCATCTCCATCTCAAACTTCCGCTGCTACTCCCTCTTCCTCCCCACAAGAAACATCTCCAACACCTATTTTATCTATGAACGAAACTAATACCTCCTCTCCTCCCTCACCATCCATTTCCCCACCTATTGATTTTGAAAACACTAGCCATCCCCATCAAATAAATCCTCCCCAACCAGATCCACCAAAATATAACACTCGTTCTACAAATGGCATTCAGAAACCTGTTAATAAGCTTAATCTCACTGCTACTGTGGAGGAAACTGAACCCAAAACTTTAGCACAAGCTTTAAAGAGCCCCATTTGGCGAAAAGCTATGGATGCAGAGATATCGGCTCTTTTAAAAAATAAAACATGGGAACTAGTTCCACCTTCATCCTCACAAAATGTTGTTGGTTGCAAGTGGGTTTTCAAGATAAAGAGAGACAAAGATGGCAAAATCATTCAATATAAAGCTCGATATGTTGCAAGAGGTTTTAACCAAAGACCGGGGATCGACTATACTGAGACTTTTAGCCCTGTAGTCAAACCAGTCACGGTCAGAATTGTCCTATCTCTTGCGGTGTCTCAAGGTTGGCCATTGCGCCAACTTGATATTAATAATGCTTTTTTGCAGGGCACACTTTCTGATGAAGTATATACAATACAACCTCCTGGTTATTGTGACTCCAAGTTTCCTAATTACGTCTGCAAGCTCAATAAAGCTTTATATGGCTTGAAACAAGCTCCACGAGCTTGGTACAGGGAATTACGGCAACATTTAATCAGTTTGGGTTTCACAAATGCAATTTCAGATTCTTCCTTGTTTACTTTCTCTGCTAATGGTGCCATAATTTATTTGTTGGTATACGTTGATGACATTATTATAACGGGCAATGTTCCAGCAATTCTTGATGAGTTTGTTAACCGTCTTGCAACTCGTTTCTCTCTCAAAGATTTGGGGGAGCTCTCCTACTTCTTGGGTGTTGAAGTCATGTCCCATCCAAGAGGATTGTTCTTGAGCCAGAGGAAGTATATTACTGAAATCTTAAACAAAGCAAATATGGAAGATGCTAAACCTGTTGCAACACCAATGGCTACTGATCCTCCATTAACTATTCAAGGCAAGCTCCTTTCTGATCCGACGTTATATAGAACTCTCATCGGCAGCCTGCAATATTTAAGTTTGACACGCCCAGACATTGGTTTTACAGTAAACAAGCTTGCACAATATATGCAACGACCCACCGAAGATCATATGCAAGCATTACGTCGGTTGTTGCGGTATCTATGTGGCACTACACATATGGGGTTGATAATTCACAAAGAATCTCCTTTAACACTCCATGCCTACTCTGATTCGGACTGGGCTAGAGATAAGGACGATTACATCTCCACTACTGCTTACGTTGTTTACTTGGGAAAGAATGCTATTTCCTGGACCTCAAGGAAGCAGCGAACTAGAGCTCGATCTTCAACCGAAGCAGAATACAGGGCCGTAGCTAATACCACTGCTGAGTTGTTATGGATTCGAAATTTGTTCATGGAGTTAGGATGCAAGTTGCCTTGTGCACCGGTGATCTACTGTGACAATGCGGGTGCGACTTATGTTAGTGCCAACCCAGTTTTCCACTCGAAAATGAAACACCTGGGTTTGGACTATCACTTCGTCCGGGAAAATGTTCAATCAGGCTTACTACGGGTGACTTATATCTCTACCAATGACCAGCTTGCCGATGCTCTAACGAAGCCACTTCCCCGCGCTACATTCACCAGCTTGGTTAGCAAAATTGGTCTCTCACGTTGGCCGACCATTTTGAGGGGGCGTGATAAGGATTGACACAGTCAAGCCTTAGTTTTGTTTTTAATTTATATCTGTTATATAATTGTTACTCATGTTTATCTCTCAGATATTATAGGAAGTAGTTTGCTTGTTTATAGCTTCTGTTTTGTAACAAACCTACAGCAAAACCCTAGTTTATAATCTGTATAAATTCACACTTGATCAATGAGAATATATTATCTTCTCTCTATCATTCTCTATAGAAAGCCCTAGAGCTTCAAACCCTATGTGGAATTGATGTTTCCGTTGTTTGTTTCAGTTCCGACAGCAATGCTGATATTTGGCCTCCGCACGAATCCAAGGTCAAGAAGAGGTGTTCTTTCGACTTGGGACTCGACAACAAGTTCAAGAAAGAATGGGATTCCTGCAGTCTTGTCAAAGAAAAGAAGGAGAAACTTATCAAGAAGAGACCAAAAGATAATGATTTTAAGGATATTGGTTTAGTGATTTCGAGTTTGTCGAGTTCGGTAGAGGATTTGTCAGGGGCTGAGTTGAGGGTTTACGTGACCGGATTAGAGGCTAAAGTAAAGAGTTTGAAGGAAGGAATTGAGTTACTTTTGATTAAGAAGAAGCAGCAAGAATTAGAAGAGAAGAAACGTGATGAGTTAATATTTTCTGAGCTCCCAGATATTGAAAAACTGCCAATACTAAGCGATTATTGTTTTCCTTTGGAGTATGAGAATCGGGACAGTTTTTGGATGGAGAACATCAACAATGGGTGGTTTTTGGATGATAACAATATTTTGAATGAAAATTCAATTGGATAGATATTAGGATGGTGAGCTCATGATGATTAGCCATTAATCCTTAGGGATTGTATTGAATTAGGATTAGGGGATTGTATTGAATTAGGATTTTAAAAGACTTTTTAAAATAAATGACTTTCATGGATTTTGATGAATTTTTAACAGAGTTTCATATATCTTTTTGAAATTTGAATGTCTTTGATATATTTCGTTTCAAATAACTTTTATAAACTTTTAAATCTATTCAAATAACTTTTATAGACTTTTAAAAACATCTAAATATATAGACATTGAGTACCCAATTGTAAGCGCTACACAAAAAAGCGCGAACAACTCTTGAAGCTTTTAATTATAAAATACTCTTCAGAAAATAACTATGGTAAAACTATGAAAATAAGCATTTACATTTAGAATAGATCTCGAATTCAAAGTATGAGATGCATAAACAGTTATTATATAAAAAAGAATTCATAGACAGTTTATTCGACCTAAAAAGAAAAAATGCTAAAAGAGAAAGTTTATCATGTTGAGATCTTGATAATATACCTACAAACAAATTTATTTGAAAAAGAAAAAGAGAAAAAAAATCCAAAAATCTCATTAATAAAGTAATAAAAAAATAATTTCATTTCAGTTTCACGAAAGGGAAAGGGGAATAATGTAATTTGATTTCATTTGTTCTTGTTTGTTTGAATGAAATTGATTACTCCATTTCAGTTGTACGTTTACCCAAAATCCCTCAAACCCATTCCCCTCAACAACCTAAGGTTTTGGATTCCCTTTCTTCAATCTTTCCTCTTTACACGTACAACCACCGAACACCCTCTTCTCTTTTGTCCATCTCAATACTAGCCCGTTCTTCTCGTCGGTCCTTCCTCACGCCGCCGACCAGTTCTTGACACCGCCGGTCAGTTCTCCATTCCGATCAGTTCTTATCGTCAGTCGATCATCGAATTTCTCTCCCTCGTCCTCAATTTATTTTTCTTTAACGTTCTTCTTCCTTAATTGTCTCTGCAAATACATAAGACAATCTATTTGTTCTTTGCCTCAATTCAGTTGATCAATTTGTGTTTCAATTTCATAAGAAAGAAGAGATGGATCTTCTTGGAGGGTTGAAATCAACCAAATCCCAATTGTTGCGCCGCGAGGAAACACATGATTATGTAAACTCCATTGCAATTCAGATTCTAAAATTTCCAGTCGCATGAAGAGTACAGAATTGCCTCTGCATATTTCTATCAATTTGTAAATTTTTGTTTTAATTTGCTATTTATTTTATTTCTTTATGTTCAATGTTTCAATTTTACAACATACAGAATTACATGCTTCGTTTTGTTAATTTAGCATTTCAATACTTGACTATAAAAAAGTAAGATATTTTTTGAATTTTTTTGACAATGAATATTGAAACAAGTTTCATCATAATAATTATATTGTTAAAAAACAATTATATAAATTGAAATAAAATTTAATTGTAAAAGTAGTTCGATTCCTTCAGTTGAACCAAATAGTTACAAAAGGAATCATAAAATATCGTATTCCTTTCCGAAATAGATCCAAACACATAAGAAAATTCAGGGTCATTCTATTCTTTTTCTTGTGTTTCCCTTTCTTGATTCCTTTCCGTTATCCTTATGCGAACCAAACGCCCTCTAAAAGTAACATGAATTTAGAGCAGAAATTATCACTCCACTTAGTAATTATTAATTTGTTCTGATCACCACTCTTTTTATTTTTGTTTTGTTATATCATCTTATTCCTGCTCTAAATTCATGTTACTTTTAGTATTTTTGATTGAATAATAATATAGACATTTTTATCAATTTGGTGTTGTTTTTTTTCTTACGGAATCAATTTGGTGTTGTTGTTGATCTTATTCCTGCTCTAAATACAAGTGTTCAATGTTGCATTTCAACCATTTTAAATAATATATATAGTTGGATACAATTCCATGTATCCACATCAATTCTGATTTCCTCAATTTTTAAATAAGAGTTAGAGGTTTCACAATTTACAAACAAATATGTACGTGATATGAATTATTTTAGGTATGTGGTATGAACCTTTTACAAACCAAAGCATCCGAAATCACATCATTGAGTTCCGTTTACATTTTTATCCATCCTCTACTTTAGACTTTCTTGGATAATTGGCTGAACAGGAAAAAGACAACTTATATCCATGTATTAACAAAATAATAATCCCCATTATTGAATTGCAAATTTGTAAGATAAACTTAAACATCAATTTAGTTAGTAAACCCTCAAATTTTAAAAAAGCGTAAAACGTCCATAGTATGGTATAAAATTTCAATTCGATGTCATTGAAGACTATGTTTTACAAATATGTAAATGTATCTTTTCTTAGAAAGTACTAATATACTTTGTTGTAATTGAAACGTGAAGTTGTAGTTACAATAACTTATTGTATTGTCCAAAAGTAAGAAATGATCTCTTTGTTTCAAAATTAATGTATCAAAACGTGTGAATTATAATCTTTTTTTTTTTTAAATGATCATTTATCGTTTTCACATTTTGATACGGTCAATTTTTGAATTAAAAATTCACTGATAAAGATGATAGGTTATTTTGTAGTCGTTCAACAAAAATAGAGTTAGTTGTTACGTTTAGACAAGTATATTTGTAATATTTAGAGGGTGTTTGTTTCACCGTTTTCCATCTGTTTTTGTTTTTTTGATCTAAAACGCAGTTAATTTGGTGTTTGGTTAGGAATTAGAAAATGATGTTGGTTGCTTTTTAGCTGGAAGGCAACTGTTTTTTCAAGAAGCAGTAAAATACTGTTTTTTCTAAAAACATCTCTACGGATTTTAGCTTCTTTTATTGTCCTTTGCATTTTACATTTAAAAAATTTAATTATGTCTATATTAGGGTCTGTTTGGTGCAGCTGTTCCTGTTTGCTGTTTGTTGTTCCTGTTTGCGGTTTGATAATTGGCGTTTGGTAGAATCATAATTATTTATTGCTGTTATGATGTAAAATAACTAATATGGACATAATTAAAAAAATTAAATGTAAAATGCTATGGGTAATAAAGGAAACTAAAATCCGTAGAGATTTTTTTGTAGAAAAAGCAGTATTTTACTGGTTCTTGGAAAAGTAGGCATCATTTCTAATTCCTAACCAAACACCCAATTAACTGCTTTTTAGATTCAAAAGGCAAAAAGCAGCTGGAAAACGGTGAAACAAACGCCCTCTTAGTCATTTTACATGCTAAAAGCAATAAATAATTATAATTTTACCAAACACTAATTATCACATTACAAACAGAACAGAAAACAGCTGTACTAAGGAGACCTTTAATAAAGTTGAAAGGCAGTTGAAATTTTTGGAAAAGTTGAGGGATTGTTTATGTATTAAGCGTAGATATATGGGTTTTATCAAAAAAAGACAAGAAAAGAAAAGCGTAGATTTATGGGTATAATTTGGGCGGATGATGATGATGCATAGGAAAATTACGTGGCCACCACCATTAACATTAACACCAAAGAATTCATCATCATCGTTTTGGGTTGTATTGAATTGAGTTGAGAATGGTGATTCTGAATTACTACATTTCAATTCGTTCAACCGCCACTCCCATCCCAAACGACTCGTCCGATGGAAGGCTGCCGACGAAAGTGATATTGCCGAAGAAGAAGGCATCAAAATGGTCAACAGGTATGGCTCCTGGTGATTATGGAGGTCCACCTACCACCACTAAGCTTCGCAAGTACTGGGGTGGCGAAAAAGAAGACCCTTTAACTTCTTATGGCTTTATTTGGAACAAAGATTTCATGCCTCGCTTCCAGAAGTTGGTTCGCGAATCCTCTGCTCCCACTCTCCCCCCTCCTCCTAAGGTTCTTTCACTTTTGTATTATTCATTTCTCCCGTTCTTTATGGTTGAACTAAACTGAACTGAATTGGACTGAACTGAACTGAACTGAACTTCAACAGCCCCTCAGTTTAAGCAACACCTACTCTTCCAATTACTATAGTGCTAAACTGTTCAAATGTTCCACATTGCTAACTTGGGGTTAGTTAGGCTTTGCTAAGATAAAATTAAATGGTGGCAACACTAGCTAAGTCTTTGTTTGTTTTTTCTTATGTTTTTTGTTCTCCGTTCGCTCTTATTCTTATTGTTAATGACTTTTGTCCCAACAGGAAGAGCCTTCTGGATTTCTTAGTCTAAACAGAGTCATGACTCTTGATAAGTATGTCAATACTTCCAAGAATTTTGCTTCTAGAATTTACTTCTCTGAAGAATACTCGCTTTTCTGTTTTTGTAACTGACTAATCTATTATGTATGTGCATAATCACAGCATGGAAGTTGATTTGTCTAAACAGCTTACTCAAACATCAACTGTCGTCTCCAAAGTATCAGTTGAGCCTCCCACCAAAGTAAGATGGCTTCTTTTTCAGTTCTTGTTGCAGTTTTTTATTTTATGGAATTTTTGCAATTATCTTTTATTTTATTTTGTTTTGAATGCAATAATTCTCAGGAAAAAGTTGGCACTGCCACCAAATGGAGATTAGCTCCAACACGCCGTGAACAAGACAAGTGGGATAGAGCTGCTAAGGCTGCAACTGGGGGTAGTGTAAGTTCCTTCTTTTAGCTTACAAAGTGATCTATCTGAGCTTCCATTGCAATTATTAGAATTCTTTCTCCTGTGATCTTAGCCTTTTTTGTTTTTTTTTATATGAATGGCTTGGGTTAACTCTTCGATTCTGCTCTAAAATTCGTTTATTTCATTGGATATTAGTTTGAAGAATTGCTGACTTATTTACACATGACCTGCAGGAAGAATTGTTAAGGGAAGTCAGAAAGCCTCGAGGTGATCCTGTCTTGTTGGCCGCTCAGTCAAGGGAACAATACCTGAAGGTCTTATACTGTAGCTTCTAGGCCTACAACTGTGTCTTTTCTTGAATCTACTGTTACAGTATACTTCACAATTATTTCAAAAATCTGGTCTTCGTATCCAACACTGAGGGTTTCCGCTTTTTCTTGATCAGTTGAAGAGCAGGTTGAACTTTTACACATTGGGTATTGGTGGAGTTGGATTGGTCTCAGCCTATATCTCATATTCTCCTGAAATAGCAGTTAGGTAAATTATCTACTTGCAGAGTTCAAATGTGCAAGTTTCTTATAGTTTGATCATCTATGAGTAGGTAAACTATTTATTTGGGAAACTGAAACTTATTGGTACAATTTATTTCTTTTGGCATGTGATTTCTTGCTTTTTTTGGAAGCATAGAGAAGGGCTTTTGTGCATCTGATTGCAGTTAGTTCAGTTGTAGGTTAGAAATCTAGCAAAACGTAGGTATATGGATGGGTTTTAGGGTAGCAGTGAGTAGGAATTTGTCTACTCGCGCCAAATCCTACAAAATATGCATTTTGAGGATATGAAAAATAAGACACTAATTTCATTTTCCCAAGCGAACTAGATGCTTGTGAACTAAATCGTTAATGGTTTAGTTCTCTTCATCCGTTGAATGTCTTAATATATTACGTTTCACAAATCTCTTTGCACTATAGGGACATGTGATATATTTTCTGGACTGACCTTTATTTTAATGGAAGATTGATGTACTCTATGAACCTACTATGAACTAAATATATTCGTTCCGTAGATATCTTCAATCACAATTCTAGAAGCAAGATGTTACAGATAAAAATCGTCATCCTAGGTTTTAACCCTTGATTGTCATCTTCTTCATCCAACTATTAAAAAATTGCTCGAGTTTTCAGTAGTTGGATTTGCAAAATCTGCTCGTTTTCATATTGTTAACCTTATATGTGAGAATGGATAGATTGTAGGGACGGATTAGTACTTTCAGTCTATTAAATTTTTTCAGGTTGAAAAGATCAATGCTAACATTCTCTGCGTTGGACTGGGATTTAATTCTTTGCTTCATCAGTGACATCCTCAAATGGATGGTGATGATCAATATAGAATTGGTCATGGTGATTCAAATGGGGTATCTTAAATTTCTATTTGGCAAGTTTTGATGAAATTACAATTGATGATTTATCATTTCTCACCTATAAGAAAGAACCAAAAGAATGAAGGAAAAATAAACAATCATTGAATATCATATCACATTTCATGTGCATCATTAGACATTTAGGTGTGATTTAATTGTAATTTAATTCAGCTGTTTAGATCATACGTGGCCCAATGGTGGTTGCCGTTTTCAATAATTTAGGAGCTCATTGTTCTTAACTTATGCAGCTTTTTACTTGCTTTTGCATGTGGACATAACCCCTTTTACTTGAATGGTTTTAATTTGCTTGGACTATGTAAATTTAGGAAGAGTGTTTATAGAGCTTCAAGCCATGTTTTTTTCCTGTCAGTTCATTTGAACTGAATTGGGCTTCTGTAATATCCCAAGTTCCCAACTTTACAAACCATAGTAGACAATTTGTTTTGTTGTGTTAGAAGTCACGCATAATACTTAGAATGCCTGCAGAGTTAGATATCATTGTGGTTTTTGAAGTCGGTCTATCTCATGTCATAAAATCAATGAATCTCATACTGTTTACTGCTTCATGTTAGAAAAAGAAAGGCATTTCAAAAAACCTATTAATTGCGCTCGCCATTTTTCTTGAAACTTGATTTCACATTCAATTGTAACTTCACAACCATGTGTATTGTTCCAATATTTGTGCAATGCAGATGAAATTTAGATTTATAAGTAGCTTTCGTACTCTCTCTTTTTCATAATTAACCTGTCTATGTTTACCATGAACATGCAGTTTTGGTGCTGGACTCATTGGGTCTTTAGCGTATATGCGCATGCTTGGCAGTACCATTGATTCTATGGCAGATGGAGCCAGGGGCCTTATGAAGTATGTATCACCTGTTCTTTACTCTTCGACTCTCTTTTGTGAAGTTTGGAGTGGAAATTGCATTTCACTTGCACCTATTGATTTTGAGCATCCGTGGTCATTTTAAACATGACTTCACAAGGCTACAATCCTCGTTTAAAAACATGGATAAAAGGGTTTTCTGTTTTAGCTTAGAGGTGATTTTCCATGCAGGGGGGCAATTGGGCAGCCAAGACTTTTGGTTCCTGTTATCTTGGTGATGGTTTACAACCGGTGGAATACGTAAGTCTTTCCTATATTGAACTGTCATCCATGATTTTGCGTAGATTGGCTTCGAATTGACCATAAATGATGCATGATGTGTGTTTCAGAATTCTTGTTCCGGAATATGGAATAATGCAGTTACAGTTGATACCGATGTTGGTGGGATTATTTACATACAAGATGGCAACTTTAGTTCAAGCTATGGAGGATGCACTTACTGTAGATGTTGAAAACACAAGTACAAATTGAAAAGTTTTCAGTTCATGGTACCGTTTTCTGCAGATTCTTTTGACCATGTAATTTGCTGTCATAAGTGTTATGCATATATAATGTATATTCTTAATGTGTAGATGTGAATATGCTTGCGAATGTTGTTGCGGATCAATTAGACTCTATATAGCCTTACCCACTGAGTCTGCTATAGAGTGAGTCATTTTTAGGGACTGAACTTGATCCCGACACACATTTTATAGTAGATGATAAGCCCCATTCTGATAGGTCAAATGGTACGTGCTTCAAATGTACTTGAAGACTGTATATGGACCATTTAGAAAATAGTTATCGTGGCCACAAATACTTTGTTTCCTTTATGGAGTAAATGTTATGTCTACATATGATACTTCCTAACGGTCACACATCCCAAACGACACACATCCACCACTTAAATCTTCCTTTCGGTCAAAGAGGTGTTGTAGGTGTAACACCAACTAAATCTCAATTAAAATTCTAGCAACACCAAGAAATCAACATGCATTCCAATAGGGATACCTTGAATTTTATTTGTTTTTCTTTTTTATCATAGCAATTTAATATTTTAGTTAATCCAAGGCCACATCCGTCACAATGTTATTGTTATTAATGGTCCTTAAACAATCTTAACGATAAAAGGCAAGTCGGTGAATCTTTCCTTTGCTTGTGTTCTGCTTTCACCTTGAGAACGACCAGATAAGGCCAGAGTCACTTTTATGCTGCCTCATCCCTCCATTTGTGAATCAATTAGCTATGGCCCGTGATCTAGATGTTGAAACAGGAAAGGCCGTACTTCCAACCTCACGTATCTCTTCCAGTAAGTTGTACAAAAAAGTGCAAAAACAATTCACGGTATGAGAAGACGGACATTGTTGACATGATAGTTGTGGTTCACAACTGAACCATAGCAGAACAATTTACCTTGTATCCAAAGAGGAACGCTATCTACTCCAACGGGCTTGAAAGTGGACTCGTCCTTGATTTGGCAAGTAGTCATTGAAGAAAGAATAGCTAGTAACAAAAGCCTTTACTTCATTTATTGTGATCTTATTTCTTCTCCTATAGAGC
Source organism: Euphorbia peplus (assembly GCA_028411795.1). NCBI lineage: Eukaryota > Viridiplantae > Streptophyta > Magnoliopsida > Malpighiales > Euphorbiaceae > Euphorbia > Euphorbia peplus. Next base: position 20,354,327 of record CP110839.1, on the reverse strand, counting down.
CCTTGAGTCTTGATCTTGGGGGTTACTTTGTGGAGATGACGTGCAAAACTCAGTCACAAACTGTTGGATGTTGTCTTCATTCTATTTTCTTTGGGCAAAACTGAGATTTTTCAGTAGATTTTCCATTCATAAACTCCAAAATTCATAGCCTTCTCCCTTAAAGATGGGAATGTCAGGTTGTGCAGTACTATTCATCACACTCATTGTTGGTTGCTCGATTTTTTTTCTCAAGTGGTTCGCTCACTCACATTTGCCCCCTTCTCATCGATTCATATATTCGCCATTGCTCACATCATGTGTTTATAGTTGGATATACAAAAGGCAAAAAGCATCCTGAGGCCCCTGATCTTTTCCTTTTCGGTGCATTAAGTCCTTGATCTTTTATTTGGATACATTAGGCCCTTGATCTTTTATATTTGGTTCTATCAAGTCCTCATCTAACAAAATTGGATGATTTGTTAACTTTCACAAATTAATAATATTAAAATATTGTGGCACAATTACAAATATAGTCCGTTTAGGAGGATTCATTAATATATGTGATTCACATTGCTTTTTACTTCCATTTCTAAACAATATTGTCTTTTTAAATTTGACAATTATTTTACCCGCCTATTGGAATGTAGTAACGTCGCACCTTATTTCTCAAACGTTTCTCTTTGTCTCACTCCAAATTAGTACTCTTTGTCTCTCAAGTTCATTTTTGTAATCGTTTCTTCTTCTTCATCATCTTTGCTCTTCTTTTCTTTTTCATCTTAGTTCTTCTTTTCAATTCCGGCCCCACAAATTAAGGCCAAATTTTTTATGACTGAAAATTATTGAATCACATTTACTGAAAAGAAATTATTGAACTGAAATGAACAACCGATAAGTATTAATAAGGCATGAAGAACATGGTCAAACATCACTCATTAGATTTCATCTATGGTTTCATTCTCATCGATTTCACTTTCGAAATGATTAGAAAATGAGGAAAACAACGACAATAACTACTAAATATTTTTTCTTTTTTTAAAAAAAATTGTTGAATAATTTATTGAATATTCAATAAATTGTAATCAATTAGGTGTTGTAATATTTCAATTGGTCTTATTAATTTGTGAAAGTTAACAAATCATCCAATTTTGTTAGATGAGGACTTGATAGAACCAATTATAAAAGATCAAGGGCCTAATGTATCCAAATAAAAGATCAAGGACTTAATGCACCGAAAAGGGAAAGATCAGGGGCCTCAGAATGCTTTTTGCCTATACAAAACTGTATAAGTTATGCAAGAACACGGATATAGCAAGTAAGTATTCGGGTTCTCCCTTTAGCTTTAGGTTGAAATGGACCGAGTGAGAGGAGACACTATACAAAGTTGGATATAATACACAATATATATGATAAGTTTTGTAGATTTGTTTATTTCCTTTAGGGAATTATTATTTATAGTGTAAATTAAAAAAGAACCTGTGGTTACAAGGAAAATATACTTCTGGTTGTTTTTGTTCAATTAATTCTTATGGTTTTGACCTTCTAATTCTTCTAAAAATTAAAGTTGTTTATTACCTCATTGTTTTGTTGAAAAACGTTTTCGATTTTTCGTAATTATCATTTGAAAACTTTATCTCTTCAAACTTGAAAACTTTAAACTTCAAGAGTAGATCTTAAGGGTGTGCAAATTGAAAACATCCATATATGAAGCATTAAACTATTGCTTAATGGTGTTAAAAAAAAAGTTTAGAATTTCACAAGTTTAAATAATTGAACAACTAAGCTTGATTTGGTTATATTTCTGAAGATATAAGACTCGGAACGATACATGTTAAGATTCATTTAACGTTTCCATCACGTTTGGAAATGTAGTTTAAAGTCACTCGTTGAAATATAATTATCGAGTTTCAGAAACGAAAGGTCCAATATGTGTTTCAATTTGTAAATTGAGCTAGAAGTGGTATCCTCGATGTTTTTCCTAGTCCGGTTTGGGGATCGCAGCACGCTTTGTATATACAAACCAGATGAACAAGTAACAATAGAGACTTTCAAATACATTAGATACTGTTTAATTACAAAGCCTCATAAATTTTGACAGACTTTTATTCATATATATATATAAGGATATATTACAGCAAATAGAAGAGGAACCAATTAACCTTAACCAGTGTTTTGCATACCCGCAGCAATTCCCTTCGTGGTCAATATTTATAGGGATTTAGATTGTATTATAATTTACTTATATTTTATGGTAATAATTTGGTAGAATATGTTTGTATTATAGGGATTTAGATTGTATTATAATTTGTTTGCTTCATTTGATTCATTAGCTAGCTCTAATAAGCATAATTAGTGAACTTGATTGTTGCTGGATTTGTTGTCACTGTGTGGTTTATGTTAAAATGTGGATTTTGAATGTAGTTCAGATGAATCTCGTTTAGTTAGGCCAGATGTGTTCTCTTGGATTACAGGTTCATGGAGATTGATTGTTGCTGGATCTTTGAAATGTTGGGATTGATTTGTTATTGTAAGAACAGTTGTGTTGAGTGTAGGATTCAGGAAAGTATCGTTAACTAAACCCATAAACAATGGTATGCATGCTAGTTGGTTAGGATAAATCCATAACTACCATCAAATTCTGGCGATTTTTAGATTTGGGTGTTAATGTGTTGGCTGTGCATAAATGTTTGATAGTTCTTTTCAGTTTTTACTTTCTTTTTTGGTTAGGAATTAGATTATGTTGGGGCTTTGATCATAAATTTCTGGTATGCATAAATGTAATAGATGTTAGAAAACATGTCCTTGAGGGATTCTAGCTCTTGAGAATGCTTAAGAAACTAAACATTCTAGGGTTTGCAATCATCTGTACTTTATAAGTACAAATTTGAGACTTGCACATCAGGATTTTTGACCGGTGAGACATGTTCTGCTCTTGTTTCATTAATGAGAGATGAGATATCTAATTCACGGTGTTAGTATTTCAAGTGCTTTGTTTTCACTTCAGTTACCTTATCCTACTTTATAGATGAATGCTTAGTCCATTTCACTGGTATCCATTTTATTTTGAACCGTGAGATGCATTTGGACACAAGGCTTTCTAAAGAGTTGTTAGAATTTCTTAATCTCTTGGTGTGTTAAGGCATCATGTAGGTCGCTTGGATGGAGTATAGTGATTCTTCCGAGTCTGTGTGTGTTTTGGTACATTTATACAGTTTTAGTGCCCCATTTTGCTAGTGTTGTACCATTTTCAATTGCTGAGTAGGCTGTGTGAAAATAGCTTGTTAGGCTTTATGCCTTTATCTTGGGGGCAGGTCCAAGATATATCATATTCCCAGCATTTCCTGTCACATAGCATGATAAGCATTTGCACTATGTTCATATCTTTCTTCATTACGGATTTTGCAATTAAAAAAAGGTAGCAATATTAGGTATTAATTATATATTTCTATATTATCATAATAGGGACTGACCCCAGTTCATCATCTATACCCACCAAAGTGGCCATAGCACCAGTAGCGGTAGCAGTTGTGGCGGCAGCTGTGATTTTGGTAGGAAGGAATACAGCTGCAATAGTGGTGGCAGTACTGATGGTGATACTGGTGGTCCTGGGGGCATGCTGGTGGGTTGGCTGGAGGGGTAGTGGGGTCTTGACTGAGAGACAAATACCTGACCTAGGTTTGAGTTTTGGGTTAACGAATATCTATGATCATAATCCATTTTCAGTGTGTTAAACATTCAATATCATTTGATACTGGGATAAAAGATTCAAAAGCATTTGTGTACTTTCCCTGCTTCTCTGATTTGAATATTTATTGAAATTTGAGATATTTACTAGTGCTCTTACAATTTGTGGAGAAGGTTTCAAGGGTTCCCATTAAACTAGATGTGATATATTTGTTGTGTCTCTCTTCCTTCTTTCATATGTTCATGCGAGTTTTCTGTTCTACGTTATTGTTTGGCCACTCCAAGCTTTGCCCTTTAGTTAATAAAATTACTTTTCTGGTTATATGTTAGATGTGGAGCCACAGTACTCAGGTGCGAGGATAGAGGGAGACACAATCACTTTGGATTTTGTCCAGAAAATGATGGATGACTTCAAGAATCAGAAGTGCTTGCACAAAAGGTATGACTATTGAATTTTGTTAGGAACTTGGTGCATGCAGGATTGATCTAATGCTTTTCTTTGTGAACCTTGTTGCAACGTCTTAGATATGCATTCCAGATAGTCGTACAAACAAGAGACATGCTCCGATCTCTGCCTTCCCTGGTTGATATTAGTGTTCCTAATGGGAAGCATTTTACTGTTTGTGGTGACGTTCATGGTCAGGTAACCACATTACTTTTTTTCCAGTAAAAAAATAGAAAAAATCCATGCATTTTCATGAAAAAATTCTTTAAATTCTACATGCATTCATGTCCACATTGCAATAAAAAGTCTATTAATTTGACACATTAAATGGTAACATAAATTTTGAATTGAATTACACCATTAATTCTTATTTTACATATATAAATAACTATTATTAGTATTATATTATGCTGTCATGTATCAGTATTTCCAAAATGTTAAAGCAAATAGGTGATTAGTATCTAACGTGAAATAAAGTTGTAATATCGGATGGAAACAGAATTTTTATAACAATCAAATAACACAGCAGGGAACAGAACAGCAGCAAATGCTTAGCCAACTATTTATATGCACTGCCAGCAAAGGTGATGGTATAATAAGGCACCTATGTGTTTTGCTCAATTATTCGCAAGCTATCAACGTAGCATTCAAAGACTTAAAGTAAACCTTTGTTAAATCCCGATAATGCTAGACTCATTGATAGGTTGCACCTATGTGTTTTCTGTACTTCCATATTTTTATTAATTTCTTCATAAAAATATATTGTCAATATTGATGTTTCTTTTATTGTTGCTTCTGCCGCTGTGGATGTTAGAATAATTGTGTCCTATTAGCAGCAACACTTTCCTGTACACTGCTGTTTGAGTTTCTCACTTTTTTGTTGCCTTTCGCATAAAATTGACTTTTCATTTTTTAATTTTTTCAGCTCTATACGTCTCTAGAGGAAATCATGAAAGCAAGAGTATGAACAAAATATATGGTTTTGAGGGTGAAGTGCGATCCAAACTGAACGAAACATTTGTGGAACTCTTTGCAGAAGTCTTGTGTTGTTTACCGTTGGCTCATGTAATAAATGAGAAGGTATTTGTAGTTCATGGAGGTCTTTTCAGTGTTGATGTGGTCAAACTATCTGATATTAGAGCTATTGATCGATTTTGTGAGCCCCCTGAGGAAGGTAAGTTAATTGTATGTGTGTTTATGTTTCCTGATATCAAATTTGTAATGCATGTATCCAAAGGATTGTCTTGCTATGGACTCTTGCTATTGCATCCAAAGCAGATCGATATTAAGCATAAAATGTTTTCATGAACGGCATTACTCATAGATTTCCCAGACTGATTGTAGTTTATGGTCTTGTATGTTTTAGCTTCAAGGCCTACCTATCATTTTTCATTTGAATGCTGTGCATACAAATATTTTTAGGTTATACAATTAAATCTTAAACTAGAAATTGCACAGGATTAGTGAAGTAGGTGGCTTAGCCTCTCTTGATTCTGAACTATTTAATTATTTGGTCTTGCATGTACATTCTATTCTTATGTTTAATGTACATCAGGGTTGATGTGTGAATTGCTATGGAGTGATCCCCAACCCATCCCTGGAAGAGGCCCCAGCAAGCGAGGTGTAGGTCTTTCTTTTGGTGGGGATGTCACGAAAAAGTTTTTACAGGAAAATAAGCTAGGTAATCATCTTGAGACATCATTGTATTTCCTGTTTCTACACTAGTCTTTTCTTATATATAAGATCATCCATTCAACAGATCTAGTGGTGCGATCTCATGAAGTAAAGAATGAAGGTTATGAGATTGAGCATGATGGAAAACTTATCACTGTTTTCTCTGCTCCAAATTACTGTGATCAGGTAATATAAACTTGATACTTTTTATTAAATGTGCTATTACTAGATTTGTAAGCATTCAGTTTTGTTGATTTAATTCACATGTACGTCTCACCTCTTATAAATGGATAACATACTATGAGGATATTCCATGTTTTTAATGAGGATGCTGTTAACACTGTAATAATGTGAATCAGCATGAGAAAATTGCTGATTATTGCAAAACAAACTAGTTTCATCCTCAAGAAACAACTTGGGCGATGTTTTGCCTTTTCGAGTATAGTAAAGCTGAGGAAGTTCATATTGAGAGTTGAGAGAAGGATGTGGTATATAGATAGTGGGTTGTATCTTCTTCAATAGATGCCAGGGGAAACACTTTCATGGTTCCTTAATTGCCATGACTTTTTTGGGTAGTTGGTGCATCTTTGTCTTTCTTGTAGATTTTAGAGATGAGTTGAAGCCACTATAAATTGGTTACTAGTCATCACTAGTTCGGCTCCTATAGCACTTCTTGCTTTTTAGTTGTGGATCTGTACTCGGCATTTTCTTTTCCACTTCCACAGTGAAATTCCCATTTTATAATTAGAGATAATGTAATTTAGCATGCAGAGGTTATGGCAATCTATGTTACATGTGATCTCATTAATATCTGAAATTTTTTATCTTATTTAATAAATAATGAGATAAAAATTGTGCAGATTGATTCGTGTTCTCAATATTATATATTATTTAGTTTCGCCGAACTTTATATACTAGGTACGCATTCTTTGTTTATCTTTTGCTCTATATGTGTGTACCTATACAAGTGACATTCGAACCATGCACGATGATACCGGAGATCTACTTCGGCGAGATTGAAAAGAGGAAAAGGAAAAGACGCGAGGAAGAGAGAGAAACTCAGATAGAGAGAGAGGACCGATATTTCTGCTTATTCAATTGATAACCGCTTACAAAAGTAGTTAGCTAGCTCATATAGTCGTTGGCTACCAGAGACATCGATGTGTCCACTTATTTGATAAAGAGAAGAAAAACAAATAGTCAAAACGTAAGCACAACATATTTTCCCTGTATTAATTCTGCCCTCTTAAAAACCTTATCCTCAAGGCTGTGAAAATCAACATTAGGGACTCGCTTATGCAAGTAGAACATTGATTCCCATGTAGCATTAGTTGTTGTATTTTTCATTTTCTCATTTAACAAACCATATGTTAAATTTTTATTTATGGGCCAATACCATGACTTTTTTAACAACTTTTTACAAAAAATTTAAAAGAGAAATCCTTATGAAGACTAACTCAAATGTAAATTACTTATTCAGATTCAATTTAATATTAGTGCAATGTGGTTTATTTTGATTTGAGCAAATCTGGAAGGCGAATGTGGAATTCAATGAAGCGTGAGCGTGTAATAGGTCGCCTCTCCGATGAGGAATGGGAGAAAATCAACAGCACCTTAGTCCCTGCATATACGGATCATGAGCTTGCTCAGATTGCCTTAGGTTTCGTAAATGATAGAGAGGTTTGTTTTTTTCCTTTTTAAATCTATCCCCATTTCATATATAGTAATAGAAAAAGCTTATTTATTTTGTTTGTATTAATAATTTCTTGGGTTGGGTAGAACAGGATATTAAGTTTGAACTTGATGCACCGGTGGGTTCTCATAAGCAGTTATTCTTAACGATTCCTCGAGAATGGTGCCACGTCAGTTTCTATGCTAAGAAACGTAATGATAGCTCCCGGAAACTCATCTTTGTTGAACTCTGTAACGAGATGAAGTCCAAGTATGGTTTCTCTGCGTGTTCTATAATGGATCCGGAAAATCCAGGTAAAGCTCTTCTTATTGTGCTTGAATAGGTTGGATTTGTATGTAATGTAAAGTTGGGGTTGGCAGATATGAAGGATGGTTGTTTATTTTGTCCGGCTGATGGAAAACATCCTCATCCTCCTCCTCCTCAGGACACATCTGTTTGGGGTGGTTACTGCCCACCCTGGTGAGTCTTCTTGTCTTATGGACATTATAAATAATAGTATGCATATGCAAAGTAGTAGTTATTAGAGTATTACTTAATTAACTTAATTTCTTCAACTTTAGTCTTATTTACTAGACATTATATATAGCTTCTTTTTATCATTCATTGGTAGTTGATTTCGAACTTATTTTTATGATTGATTAAATTCTGGATAATCGGATATTATTTAGTAGTTTTGTCCCTTTTGTTGTTGCTGATGATAAGTCACGGTTTAAGCATATTTATTTTTCTCTCAAGTTTCCCCTATTGTTTTCATGTTTTATTCTCATTCTTATTATTATTATTATTTTGTAGGCCTCCAGTTGACCCTAATATTCCTCCCCCGAACTGGAAGCTCCTGCATGATCGCAGTTAAGTCGGATGTATTTGCATGATGTGTGTGTTTCAGAATTCTTGTTCTGGAATATGGAATAATGCAGTTACAGTTGATACCGATGTTGGTGGGATTATTCACATACAAGATGGCAACTTTACTTCAAGCTATGGAGGATGCACTTACTGTCGATGTTGAAAACACGAGTACAAATTGAAAAGTTTTCAGTTCATGGTACTGTTTTCTGCAGATTCTTTTGACCATGTAATTTGCTGTCATAAATAGTATGCATATACAGTAAAACCTCTATAAATTAATAATGTTGGGACCATGATATTTCATTAATTTAGCGAGATATTATTATATCGATAAATTAATAATTTATTAATTTAAAGAGGTTTACGTATGACCTTTAAATTTTCAAGTCCAGTATACTAGTTACAATGTATATTGGTTAGAGATGAAAAACCAAATTACAATATATATATTAGTTAGACGATTTTACATTCACAAAGTAATTGAATTTGTCAAGTTCATTGTAAGCATCAACAACTCTTTACAAATTTTTGTTGCTATATGAGACGACAATGCCCCAAGTATTAAGTGAAATGAGGTGATTTAAAGATGAAATCAATATAGATTTGAAGTTCAAGAAAAAACAAAGGCTTAACTACCCTGCAGACCCCTAAAGTTAGCAAAAATTTTCACTTTAACCTTTAAAGTTCTGCACTTTCTACTTTAACCTTTTAACTCTAAAAAATAGGTCAACTTAACCTTTAAAGTTCTTCACTTTCCACTTTAACCCCTCAACTCTAAAAAACAGATCAACTTAACCCTCCGACACATGGAATCTTGAATTTTGTCAAATTGAACTCACCCCATAATTTGAGCATCCAAAAAATCTTCTTCCGAAATTTCCAGGTTTCCAACATACTTTAACCGGAGCAAATTCACTGCAAAAACACATTCTAGGTTGCGATTCCATGAACTGTGGGAGAAATCATGTAAAATAGGAAATCAGAGGGAGAAATCTAATAACACATCTGTAATTTTAAATACCCAGAATATCAAATCAACGTCATTTATAAATTCGCGGAAGAAGATGAGAAGAATTACACAAATCAAGAACCAGACCTAGAAATCGAATCTGTAAGCGCCACATCATATTGAGAGGTTAAGTTGACCTGTTTTTTAGAGTTAAGGGGTTAAAGTGGGAAGTGCAGAACTTTAAAGGTTAAGTTGACCTGTTTTTTAGAGTTAAAGGGTTAAAGTGGGAAGTGCAGAACTTTAAAGGTTAAAGTGAAAAAATTTGCTAACTTTAGGGGTTTGCAGGGTAGTTAAGCCAAAAACAAATGATTATAAATTCATTTTTAACTAGATAATCTTAAAATTTTGAAGTGTATCACACATATATATATAGAAGTTTATAGTAATTATTAATTTATAGTTTCGTTGGGACCAATATATATACACTAGGGTTTCAAAAAAGTTATTATCTTATTATTTTATCGATTGATGTCGAATTTTACACTGGTCCCAAGTTGGGACTGGATAAATTATTAATTTTATCGAGTTATTAATTTATCGAGTATTAATTTATAGAGGTTTTACTGTATAATGTATACTCTTAATGTGTAGATATAAATATGCTTGCAAATGTTGTTCTTGATCAGTCAGATTCTATATAACCTTACCCACTGAGACTGCATATAGAATGAGCCACTTTTGGGGACTGAACTTGATCCCGACACACGTATTATATATAGTAGATGATAAGCCCCATTCTAATAGGTCAAGTGGTACGTGCTTCAAATCTACTTGAAGACTGTATGTGACCATTTAGAAAATAGTTATCGTAGGCACAAATACTTTGTTTCCTTTATAAATGTTGTCTATATATTACACTTCCAAACGGTCACACATCCCGAACGACACACATCCACCACCTAAATCTTCCTTTCAGTCAAAGAGGTGTTGTATGTGTAATGCCAACTAAATCTCAATTAAAACTCCTATCAAAAACCAAGAAATCAACATGCATTCCAATAGGCATACCTTGATTTTTTTTTTTTCTTTCTTTATCATAGCAATTTAATATTTTAGTAAATCCAAGGCGGCATCATCACAGTGTAATGTTATTAAAGGGCCTTAAACTATCTTAATGAGAGAAGGCAAGTTGGTGAATCTTTCCTTTGCTTGTATTCTGTTTTCACCATGAGTAAAACGACCAGATAAGGCCAGAGTCGCTTTGTGCTGCCTTACCTCCATTTGTGAATCAATCAGCTATGGCCTGTGAATTGGATGTCGAAAGAGGAAGGGTTGTACTTCCGACCTCACGTATCTTTTCCAATAAGTTGTACAGAAAAGTGCAAAGACACTTCACGGTATGAGAAGACAGGCATTGTCGTGACATGTTAGTTGTGGTTCACAGCTGAACCAGAGCTGAATGATTGAACCTGTATCCAAAGAGGAATGCAATCCACTCCGACCAGCTTGAAAGTAGACTCGACCTTAATTAGGCAAGTAGTAAGAAAGAATAGCGGGTATTGAAAGCCTTTACTTCATTTATTGGGATCTTGTTTCTTTTCCTACGGAGCCTCGTGCAAAACTGAGTCACAAACTCTTGGATGTTGTTTTCATTCTCTCTTTTCTTGGGCAATAGTGAGATTTTTTAGTAGAGTTTCCATTCATATACTCCAAAATTCATAGCCTTCTCCCTTAAAGATGGGAATGTGAAGTTGTATTCATCACACTCATTGTTGGTTATTCATTTTTCTGAAATCTTGTAACATAAGAATTAAAATTGAATAAAAGAAACCATAAACTGTTTTTTTAGAATGTCGGAAACTAGAGGAGTCTTTTAGTTTACCCCTTCTTTATATTCTTAACCAAATTCCAGTTGAATTTGGGATAACACTTCATAAATAGACTTGGTCACGGTTCTAGCGGTTACGGTTACCTTGAACCTAAACCTTATGTATTAGTTAATCGCCGGTTTTGAGCCGGTTCGAGACAGTTCAAAATTTGACTGGATTTGATTAGGGTTTGACCAAGTTTAGATTAAAGTTGAGGTTAAAGTTCGACCATTCTATTTAAAATTTATTTTATATTTTATTTATATTAATAATTTCTAAAATTAATTATGTAGAAAAAAGGAGGAGATAAATGAAAAGAGGAAAAGAAATTAAATGCAACAGTAAAAAAGAAATCAAAAGCGACAGTGAAAAAGAAAGCAGCGAAATAGACAGTGGGAATAGCAACGCTCAAAAAAATTGCAACGGCTCTATTCAATTAGTTGAACCGCTGATTAACTTGTCGGTTGAACCTGCGGGTTGAACAGTCTATTCTAAGGTTTTATAAAATTTTAAACACCTAAATCTACTTTTACTCTTAACCTAAATCCGGTTCTGATTCTGGTTTCAGTTAGGTTCATAATTTGACTATGTTCTGATCGGTTCAATTCGATCCGGTTAACCCGATTTAGGTTCATTTAGTCATCTCTATATATTATCAGCTTTGGAAATTAGAGAGTGATCACCTGTCGATAACTGACCAGATACAATTTGGTTAATCACTATTAGATTATAACTAAGGCTAGAGATTAAAATCTAATGAAACCACCTATTTTACTTTAATTATAAATAATGTTTTTTATTTCTTTATTATACCCTACATATTGTCTTACCAATTTTTGTATTTGGTCAGTTATTGACTAGATGAGTACAACTGGGTAAATAAATATCAAAGCCAATAATAAATTTGTTTGTGAAAAAATTGGATTAAATGCACCATTGGTCAGTCACCTTTGTTCTTTGTCTCAAAATTGTTACTCAACTCCAATTTGTCCTAATAAAATTGCTTAAATTTAGCCTTTTTTCTCAGTAAAGTCACTAGCGATTTTCAAATCAAAAGCTCATTGGATATGATGTGGCTTCCACGTTTAAACTTATATTTATGATGTCGCTACACGGGACATAAAGTATGCACCACGTATATGCCACATCATCATGTAAGCTAGACTGCCACTTACATGGAATCCATGTCATATTTCTGATGAGCTTTTGATTTGGAAGTCGTCGAAGTGATTTTATTAAGACAAAAGCTAAAGTTGAATAACTTTACTAAAACAAATTGAATTGAGTGACCATTTTAAAAGAAACAACAAAGTTAAGTGAGCAACGATGCATTTGACTTTGGAATAATCTGGATGAAACAACTTCAGGTGGATCTTAAGCGTGCAAATTGAGAATATCCATATATAAAGCATCAAACTATTGCTTAATTGTGTTCAAAAAAATAAATTTCACAAATTGAGAATATCCATATATAAAGCATCACATGTATGAAACAACTTCAGTTTGAATGATTGAACAATTAAGATTCATGGTTATATTTCTGAAGATATAAGACTTGGAGCGATATATGTTAAGATTCATTTAACGGTTATATTTCTGAAGATATAAGACTTGGAACGATACATGTTAAGATTCATTTAATGTTTCCATCAGGTTTGGAAATGTAGCTTAAAGTCACTCGTTGAAATGTAATCATCGACTTTCAAAAAAGAAAGATTCAAAATGTGTATAAATTTGTAAACTGAGCTAGAAGTGGAATCCTTGATGCTTTTCCGAGTCCGGGTTTAGGGATCACAGCACGCTTTGTATATATATAAACCGAATGAACAAGTAACAACAAAGACTTTCAAATACGTTAGATACTGTTTAATTACAAAGCCTGATAAATTTTGCAGACTTTTATTCATATATATATAAATATATATTACAGCAATAGAAGAAGAACCAATTAACCTTAACCAGTGTTTTGCATACCGGCAGCGATTCCCTTCATGGTCAATATAACAGTGTCTTCAAGACCAGGAGCATACTCACTAGTAGGATTCAGCTTCACAAGCTCTGCGGCTGGGTTGTTGCTTGATTCTAGGTATTCTTTCGACAAGTGAGGCCTTACCGTCACATGGTAGTCCGGATCACGAATTTGCTTTAGAGTGTAAGCTTGGCACACATTGAGGGTCGTGATGTATGCATCTCGAAGTCGAAGCCTTTGCTTCAAGTAGGGGTCTCCCTCAAGAAGGTCCTTGTGCCCAGCAATCTACAAGGAAAACCATACGACCAATAAATTATTAACAAATATATGCTAGAAGTTTCCATTTGAAACGAATTTGGACAAAAACGGATTCATTTCAAAGCTAATCTCATAAGTATATGGTAGTTGAAGTACCTGTAGGAGAAGGTGCTTAGTTTCTTCATAGTTCTGTCTTAAATGCTCCCCGAACGGCCTTAATTCTTCTGTTACTAAGAGCTTGTCATACAAAGCAGCTATTCCAGGGTCACCCTTGGCAAACACCATCTCAACTAAATCAATTGTGACCCTGAAAAATGGCCACTGGTTGTACATGTCCTGGAGCATGTGAAGGTTTTTTATATCCTTCTGAATAACATGCTTAAATGCCGCCCCAAAGCCGAGCCATACTGGAAGATGAAATCTTGTCTGGGTCCACGCAAAAATCCAAGGAATTGCACGGAGTGATTCAATACCGCCACTTGGCTTCCTCTTAGATGGTCGGCTTCCAATGTTCATTCTCCCATACTCCAATTCGGGGGTAGCCTGCAGTATTGCATCCCAAACAAAAAGAATGTGAATCACAAGCTAAGCCACTGATAGCGGACAGCAATTATGAGTTATAGACTTGTATTGCAACATTGATATTAGACAGTAATGTTGAATAAAATGGTAACAGTTACACAGAATTCACTTACACAGCGGAAGTATTCAACGAAACGAGGTTCTTGAAAGACTATAGAACGATATTCCTTGGTCGCTATAATTGCCATTTCATCCATAAGTGCACGCCATTCTGGTTTTGGTGAGACTGGGGGATGCATTCCGTGTTCAAGTGTGGCTGCTGTAAAACGTTGAAGAGTTCTGAAGCATAAATGCTCCTCCCCGAAAGATTGTTCAATAACTTCACCTTGAACTGTCACACGAAGTGATCCATGAATAGTATCAGGCGGTTGAGACAAGATGGCAAGATGAGTAGGTCCTCCTCCTCTTCCTACTGTCCCACCTCGGCCATGGAACATGGTTAGCTTCACCCCGTACTGCTTTGCCACCTTCACAAGCTCTTCTTGAGTCTTATATAGCTGCCAGGCAGCAGAGAAACGCCCGGCGTCCTTTCCTGAATCTGAGTACCCTATCATGACTTCTTGTTTCCCATTGATCCGGTTTTTGTACCAATCTATTGAGAAAAGACGAGCCACAGAAGCAGGGGCAGTTTCAAGATCAGCCAGTTTTTCAAATAATGGAACGACCCTCAGTGGTTGCCTAACGCGGCATTCACGCTGTAAGAGCTCCACAGCGAGAACATCAGATGGTGCTGTAGCCATCGAAATTATGTAAGCACCAAAATTGTCTGCAGGAAGTTCTGCAATGACATGGAACGTATCCAGCACATCAGCAATTTCATCAGTTTTAGGAAGATCAGGGCCAAAAAGTGGACGTTTGCCGCTGAGCTCAGACAAGAGCCATTCCTGCCTGCGCTCTTCTGACCATTCTCTATAAGATCCAATCTCCAAATGCTTTGTAATGGCATCAAGAACATCAGTATGTCTATCCGATTCTTGACGAATATCAAGTCTTACAAGTGAAAGCCCAAATGTTGAAACCTGCCGTAGGAAATCAAGAAGGCTTCCATCTGCAATTGGACGATCACCACAAGCACAGAGAGATCTGTAACAAAGTTCAAGAGGCTCCAAGAACTACAAGAAAACCATAACCTTCCATGAGTAAAAGAAGCGACCAGATTCTCACAGCTGAGATTTCTCAACTGGCAGCTGCAGCAATTAATTGCTAACTGAAAGTAGCCTATCATGCTAAAATTCTGAGAGATGAAAAACGACAAATGCAAATGTATTACACCTAGGCATCCTTGACAACTAGTACTTCTTTAATCAACAACCAAAAGGCAATTATAATAATGGGAAGTTCAGGGTATGATTTGGTTCAGATGAATAAATTTGGGAAATTACATTTCCTAGAATTTGATCAATAGCTGTAAGAGGTTGGCCTTCGATTCATTGCTCCACTCTTTGGGTGCTGAGGGAACAACTCACAAATAATTGGCGAATAAGTTCAACTTCACAAATTGAGTGAAAATTATTTCACCAAACTTTTAAAGCAAATAGTGGCCAATTGATCAAACAAGCTAGTCTAGTTTCTTGCAGGTTAATTTGATGCTAATATCTATGTTCATTGGCAGCCAGATGAAAATAACGTGTAAATTTTGAGTTTATCATTTTCAAGTGATATTCTGCATTGTATGAAGCCATTAAATTTTCAAAAGTTTAGTACAGCAAGAAATAGATAATGGCATGCTAAAAAAACAAACTCTAAGAGAGTAAACTGTAAAAGAGTATTCTAACATGAAAGAGAAACATACAGGGATTAAAAATCTAAGATTTCTCTTAATTAATTCATGTTTTAAGAACAAACAAATGACTAATTTTAGCTCCTAAGAAGGTTTGACTTAAAACATTGGACTTCTATTTTGTGGTTGTTTGTTTCTGTTTCTCTGTCTCATCTCTTAATAACAGTTCAAAATGAAATATAAACTCCATGCCATATAAAAGCCAAACAAACATTTTCAGGAGTAACTTTAATTATTCAACTTAATATATTTTTCGATTTCTTTCCCTATATAGAATTAACATTATATTTTGAATATATGTCAAGTTTAGTTGCAGGCTGCAGCATTCTTGTCATCAGAATAAAATATAAAACATAATAAACAGATGAGATACCTGCTCAACATTGGTAAAAGTTGATTCTTCGGGAATCTCAGAAATCCCATTGGTTAATAATTGCCGAGAGCGTTCACGGGTATTATAAAGCTTGTCCCTCACATCACCCAGAATAACTCGATAAGGCTCACTTTGAGGGATCTTTTTCCAAAATTCTGCATAGAAATGTGAATAACATATCCAAAGAAATAAACAATCAAATCTGAACCACAATAATACTGTCATTTAGTTGAAGAAAAACACATTGAAAGAGACAGTGCCTAAATCATCTAATAGAAAACGGCATAAGTGAAACTTTGGCACATAAGAAAAGGAATTGTTTGACTTAAGAAACAGAAACGAAAATAAACTTGAATTATAATGGCTTTTGAAAACACTTTCACACATTTAATCAAAAAAAAAAAAAACACTTTCACAAACCTCTACCCAAGCAAAACATCGAAATCAATTTTATATACCTATGTAGTGTTTAGCATCTTTCCTTGAAGATCTATGAAGCTCATCTGCACGAACACGAAGTTCTTCATTGCATCTCCACATGGATAACTGCAATTGAAATTTTACTTAATAGGTAAAGAAGCAAAGAACTCAACAATTACAATCTACAAACTCCTCAAATGATTTTTGTCCCTTCCTTTTTTGATACCTCAAACATGAGTTCCTCAATTTGGGAGTAATACACGTTCGCAGCCATCATTCTAGCGAGCAAGCATACATCCCTTGTAACTTCAGCAGTTACTCTAGGATTTCCTGCAAAGATCATTACATAGGTTTATTAAAAGCAGAGTGCCACCAGAAGATATGCCAATAGGATAGAGCGAAAGGTGGATATTTATATAGATAAGAAAAACAAGTTCAGCAAAGTCTAAAACTTGTTTCGGGAATAATAGAACAAAAGATCGCCAGATGTTTGCGGATAACTCTTGTATTCAACAATAATATCTAGAAGTGTTGATGAGAAACTAATCAAGCATTAAACTGGCCCGGCTAACTAGTCAATAATCAAACTCTATTTAATCCATTTACAGAAAGCCCTAATTACCATGAAAGTCTAACAGATGAACAACCTTGAATCAGAATCATAGCAAGATAATCTTTTTGTCCAGTTACAAGTAATTATCTTTCATTTTAACCTCTTTTAAAATCTTCTAGCATCATCTACATGCCTTAGTAGTTTGCTAAACTTTTCCTAAAGCAAATGAATAATATTGGCATCTGAAATTGCAATCATGAATTGATACGCTTGGCAAACAACTGGTTCATGTAAAGAGGATACATACCATCACGATCCCCACCCATCCATGAAGAGAATTGAATTAGAGGGGCATTATAAGGAACACGTTCATTTATCCCAATATTTTTCAAAGCTGTATCAACACGGCGCAAAAACTTTGGTACACCCTTCCATATTGTCTCGTGGAAGTAGCTCATTCCAGCCCTCATTTCATCTTGTGGGGTTGGAGGAGTCCTTCTGATCTCATCTGTGCGGAATGCAGCTTGGATCTGCATAACAAGAAAAGAACATAAATGACTTGCAAAACTTTTTAGAAAGAATGTTGCTCGAATTATGGGAATCCTCTCTTACTGATTGCAGTGCAGAAAATTTAAAAATCATGGAAAAGGTATTCAAAGCTTCTATGCTTCTATCTTAATTCCTCAATATTTAGAATGTGCATCCTGATTGAGTCTTTTAGGTTTGAGGATATATTAGGATCAATTCCAGGCTTAGTTAAGAGTCAAAAGCTGTTTGATCCGCTGAATTTCTTAGGCTTAGTTTCCTTTTTTTCAATCCATAGGAAAATCATCTGTTCGACATCTTTGTGAACTTTTTGATCACAAGACTCTAATGAGTCTGTCTCAAACTGAATTGAGAGGTTTGCTCCCAGAAGCAGCATTGCTAATTCAATAACTTCCATTACTTGCATCGAGTCTAAGGATACAATCATTAACATGAAGGCACTATAAAACTATCAGTCAGCGAGAATAGATTAACAACAAAAACAAAATGCATCCCCTACGTGTATCTTTCAAAGCTTCATCAGGGAAAGCATAATGAGGCATTTACATACCTCCCTTTGTAAGGCTTCATCGAGTTCCTGCTTATCGTCTGGAGTGATGTCCTTGGCATACAACTGAGTCAAACAGTTCCGAATCCTGAAAAGATGGAAAGAACAGAGTGTCACCAAGTAACCAAATAAGCGATTCTCTCACTGGCATGGCATCTACAGCAGAAGTGCTCCAGCAAAAGACACTATCTTGTTCCGCGATTTCAGAAGAATTCCATTAACAAAATGCCAAACCTAGAGTAAACTTGTATCTTAAACTGACTGATACACGCAATTACGGAACACAAACCTTCCGTGTTTTTGAAGCAAGGACCGACGAATAGATTGAGTAGGATGAGCAGTTAAGACTAAATCAACAGTCTGGTTCTTCAAAGCATCAAAAACTTCTTCAGGAGACTTGTTCAGCTGCGTGACAAGGCGCTTGATAGTCTCTTCAATGTCAGATTCAGTAGTAGCAGAATTCTCATCAACAAAATCACCCTTCTTAAGTTTAATCCTACGTCGGTAAGCAATCTGAACTTCCTCAGCCAAATTGGCAAGGTTAAGCATGTGAGCAAATGATTTAGTAACAACAATAGAATCCCCGGGATCCAAACCGGTAAGCACTTTCCCAAGTTCCTCCAACTTATGAGGATCGCGCTTCCCTTCATACTCGGCAGATACTTCATAACACTCTTGAACCTAGTGGTTTGAAAAATCACAACATTATTAAGTTACTTAACCGTCAAGGCGAACAATATCTTTTATATTAATATCCGACTCTCTTTTCATAATGAAATGCAGTAGATAGAAAAGGATGTACCGTTTCTCGAATAGGCTCGCCATGTAAGTCCTGCAAAATATCGAGAAAGCGGTCGAGCAAAAGAGCATCATACTCGACTAACTTGTCATCCTCGGAGACTTTTCGGGGAGCTAAAAGCCTCAACTGAGCATCAATGGAAGCCATCTTCTCAAGATTTTTGGAAGCCATTTGGTAATGTATATAAGAAATAAAAGGAAGAAGGAAAGTTGAGGGGAGCTGAGAATCTCGTGGTGGTTAAAAGAAAAGGAAGAGATGAAGATTGAGACACGAGTATGAGATAGTATTTATACAAGGCTTTTGTGTGGCCTTTGAACACGGGAAAGAGTTGAAAATCACGGGACACCCCACCCCACAACCTGCCTTCTAGTACATGCTAAAGGTCTCTATTCTAATCATCTTCTACCTCTTATTATTACCTCTAAACTATCTATCTATCAGGAAGTTCTTTAGTGGACACGGTCCGCCACGTGTCACTTGTACTTAGTAAATAATATTTTAATATGAAGAAATTTTGAAAAAAATTTGGAATACAGGTGATGTGGTACTCCGAACCAATAATTCAATAATACGTCATATTATCTAAGTTCATTATTTAGGGTCTAGAATTTTTATTTTTGAATCTAAAAATTTATATAAACAATTAATTAAAAAATACATTTTAATAATTACATTTGTTAAAATTTTATTAATTAAATCATTTCTTTTAGGCGTATTTTAAAGTCTCTATCTAACTGATAATAGTGTTTCAACATTTATTAACTTTATTTATTATTAATTATATTATTATTTTTTAAATACTACTATTGACTAGTAGTGCACGTGACAAAGTCTACCATAGAATCTATGTATATGCGTAATTCAATTTCTATTGGATTTTTTGCCTTCCAATTTCTTGCACCTACTTACCATTTTAGTGTCGTATGTCAAATTATGTTCTACTATACCAAAATTGGTTTCCATTAATAATGCTCTAACTAGAACTATTAAAATACACACATTTAATGTACTGCTATATCATTTGCGTATACATGTTATAGTCCCCTTCATTCCTAGCTTAATACATGGCTCGATACATAAAAGATTTTGAACTTTACTAGAAAACTAAATTGACAATCTGCAATACGTGCATCTTCAAAGATATTTATATATATTTTTCATCAGTCTGTTCACATATATTTTAATTATCAAATTATATTTTGGTCATTAAGTATTAAATAGAAATTTTTGTTTTTTATTATACCCTAAATAATTTACATATGAACCCGTCGTCTTTTATATTTTCAAGAAGTATCATAATTTAAGCGCATTCGAATTTCTTTTTCCTTAATTATAAGGCCGCAGGATGAAATATAATGCTTCAGTTATGCGCACCTAGTCAATAATTGACCAAATACAATTTAGTCAATCACCATTAGATTAGAATCTAAAGGTGGATATTAAAACATAATAAAATAACCTAAAGATGACGGGTTGATACGGGACTATCTAGGGTATAGTAAAAAAATAAAAAACACTATTTATAAATAAAGTAAAATATGTGATACATTAGTTTTTAATCTCCACCTTAAATTATAATCTAACGATGATTGACCAAATTTTATTTGGTTCGTTATCGACTAAGTGAGCACCACTCTAATGATCGTTAAGGTGTAGGTGAGCGTGGTATAGTTCTCGGTTGCTTATAAAAAGAAATTGTGTCTTAAAAACTTTGTACATGGAAATAAAATACTCAAAAACATTTTCTTAACAGAAAATAGTTTGAAACTATTTAATTTAAAAATATAATGTTATAATATTTTAGTACTTTTACAATCTGTGATATTTATGGTTGAAAATCTTACAATTGAGATAGACAACGAAAGATTCTAGTATCAGTCACTAGCGGCAACCGACCTAGTGTTTGTGAAGGCTCTGCTTGCCAAATAAACAACAAGACGACGACAATTTCCAACCACCGTCATTTCCGGTGACCGGTGTGCGGGCAGTGATTAAAGAGGGTGGTGATTGGTTGAAGTAGTTGGGGAAATTTTTACCCTTTCTAAGGGCCTGTTTGTTTTAACTGCGGGTTGCTGTTGCTGTTTGCTGGTTACTGTTACGGTTTGCTGTTTGCTGTTTCTAATTCCTGGTTGCTGTTTGCTGTTTGATTATTAGTGTTTGGTAAAATTATGATTAACTATTACTGTTACGATGTAAACTGACATATATGGACATATTTATAAAATCAATTTAAAAATAATATTAAAATAATGAAATTTTGAAGGGCATATAAGAGATCACACATCCAAACCGTAAAAGATGTTTGAAAAGTAGGAATTCTCTACTTTTTCTAAAAGTACTTTTTGGATATCAAAAAGCAAAAAGTGGATACTAACCAAACACTTGAAACTCTCCTTTTTAGTATGGAAAAGCAAAAAGTAGTTTGAAAAGTAGTAAACAAACACCCTCTAAAAGTTACATGGTTGAAAGAGCTATTGATGGTAAAATATTTTTGGTTTGACTAATTTTTCTGAAAAATTAACTTTTTTAGTCTTTTAAATTTTCAATGTAGGATAAATAGTATGTAATTTAATGACTTGCATGAGAATTTTTATAAAAAAGATAAGGAGACATTTTAGTTTATAATCTATAAATTTATTATCAATTAATCATTTTCTTAATACGTATTATTTGACCAAATGTGACATAATATGAATGAATTTCATGAAATAAAACAAAAACAGTTAGTAAAGAAAATAAACAAATACATTTATTTAATTTTTATATTTTATTTTAGAGTATTTTTATGTGCGGAGGGATTCATTAGAATATTTATAGACACTTTGAATGAAAAAATATATTCTAATTCTGCACACCATTAGTATGAGAAAATACAATATATTCTTTTCTTTTCCAAGTGGTACTTCTTCAGATATTGGTGGCTTAAAGAAGAAAATACAAGTAGCTATAACTAGAGCATCGCGTCTTTATCGAACTATTGATTCAAAGTAGCACGTCATTCATATTCCACGATTATTCTAAAATGTATCCTATAGCTAATAATTTGCCAAATGAAATACAACTAACAATGTAGCTTCAGTTTCTTACTCTTCCGGCGATCTTCCAGCGCACTCCGGCCATTCTCAACTCCATCCACCTCGACATTGCTGCCGCGGGAGATATCTGCTTCTGAATCTGAAGACAACGTAATAGTCTGCAACGAGCTGATGCTGCAATCTCGCCAATCGATTTCGTTGAGGTCCGCTATTACATCCTCCACCTTCATCTCCGCGCTCGACGAAACTCCATTGTCTTTCAATGTAGAGCGTGACAGATTCACCAGATCCACAGTCTCTATAGCTTCCATGATTACCTTCTGCACAATTTCAATTTCACAATTGTGTTTGGTTGCCGAGAAAATTTAGATTCGCATAAAATTAAAATGTAAATGAGAAAACAGAGACGTATGATTTAACCTTAGGTGAACTCCAGAACTTCCTGAAGCCATGCATCGAGATGATCTGCAATTAAATACGAAAGAGATGAAGATGAAGATGATTAGCGATAGTAATTAAAGAAGAATATATTGAATTAGTTTGATGAAATTACGATAATTACCTGATTGAGATGATCAACGGTGATATCAATTTGTTTTCCATAGCGGAAGAAATCTAAGTACTTATTCACTGTGATTTTCCTTCTGGATTTCTCCATCTCTCTAAAATATCTTCTTCAATATTTCAACTCCGTCCCTGCTATTTATAGCCTACCAACCGTTTCCTTTTCCTCCCATTTCAAACTTCCGTACTACGGGCTCCTCCAATTTGTATATTATTCACAATTAGCCCTTTAAACTCTTAATTTGTTTCAAATTCTAGGTGAAATTGAGTTGAGATAGAGAAATCTAGGGGTGCACACAAAAAACTGAAAAACTGAGAAATCGAATCGAAAATATGGTTAACTGAAACCGATGGACTAAGTAGTGGTTTTTAAAATCAAAAAACTGAAGTTATGGTTACGGTTATGGTTAGTAGTTTGAATTAACCATGGTTAACTGAAACCGACCAAAATAAAATAAGTATATAAAATATATAGTATAGTTATATATAACATTAGATTTTATGACATAATTTATATCATGATGAATTTAAGATTTAGTCTTTTTACTTAGACTATAATTGATAACTTGTCAAAAGTTATTAGGCTGGGTCTTAACAACAATTGCAAACAAAAGGTCCACTAAGCTTGTTAAGCAAAAATAAAATGTCATAATTTATAAAATGATACAACCGGCTCAAGTAAATGGGATAACCACTCAAAGGCAGTTATCAACCATTACGCAAAGCGTCCACATGATCTCCCCGAACTAACCAGTTACTAACGGTTAGAGAGGAAAACACGAGTGTAAAAGGAGGAGAAAAAGAAGAGAAAAGGTTAGACACATTAAACATACAAAAATTACCTTTCTTTCTTGAAAACTATATCGACTTGATCGTCGGAGCTTTTCCTGGAGATCCCATCTCCGGCATTGTTTTGCAGGTCATTTCCAATTCAAGGAGGATCAAGGATCAACCTCAAGAAGAACATTATTCGCAAGAATATCATTGGTGCGATGAGCATGGAACTTTAAAACCTGTAGTATCCATTAAAGCTACGTAAGGTATAAAATTTCACCAAGAACATGACAGATCCACAAAGAACCACATGAGTATCTACCAGGTCGACTCATGTAGAGACTCGACGAACATCCCAACCAACAACGACAACAAACACCACGAATGCGAATACTAATTCGCAAAGAGTTTAACCTCTGTTAGAAGTGCAAATCCATAATGAAATGGAGATGCCAGAAGAAGACTTTTTACAAATGGCGGGACAAGTGTTGGCTAGAAATATGAGCCAAGTAGCAGGAGATCGAAGGATAAGCATACTAATGGGATTGGCGAATCGCTCTCAGCATGTTGCATCCTCTCCCAATGAAACGACGACAATCCCAAGTCAAAATACAAATGTAACTCCAAACACCCCAGAGGCGATAACAACTTTGCCTACCAGCCAGCCAATCCAGAGAAGACAGGAACAAAGACAATCGAGTCGAATATCACAGTTCAGCCATCCAGGACATTATTCGTCTCCATTTGACCTTAACCAAAATCAGCAGATGCAAGGATACTTTCTGCCAAACAATCAGGAGCGAATACCTCAACCATCCAACATAGTAGGAATGCCACCACAATGGTCATTCGATCCATTCACATGACAATGATTAAATCCAATCGCCCCTCGAAACGTGCACTTCGAAGAGAGGCCCATTAGGATGGTTGAACAGAGGACCAACGAGCGAAGAGATGAACCAATGACAGACATGGAGAGAAAGTTGCAATAGATGCTGCAGCGAATGGGGTATGTACAATGAGAAAGAGAAAGCACGCAAAGTGATTCGCCCTTTGCAGCCATGATAAGGGATTTAATCCTAGATCATAGAATTAAAGCACCAGCAATTCCAAAATACCATGGCGACCAGAATTCAGATCCAGAATCACATGTGCGGAATTACAAGGAATTGATGGATGTTAATGGAGCGAGTGAAAGTATTATTTGTAGACTTTTCTCAACAACTTTAGCAGGAGCAGCTTCGGATTGGTTTCGCTCTCTACCATCCGAGTCGATAAGGAGTTGGGATCAGTATAGCAGAGATTTTGGTGCTAAGTTTGTTGGATGTAAACCAGCAGGAATAACGGAGCGACAATTGAAGGAAATCAAACAAAGAAATTATTCTTCTTTGCGCGAATTCATAGTGGCCTTCAATTATGTCCTCGTTAGACTCCAAAATCCAGACATAGTCAGTATTCGCAACATAATGGTGGATGGAACTATGGATTGGAGTATGAGCAAAGAGATTATCAGAAATAAGCCACGTCCTGTTGCCGAATTAATGAGCATTGCGAAAGAGTTCATAGAGGTAGATGATGTTAACAGAGAACATCGAGCACTTAACAGACGAGATAGAGAGGTGGCTAAAAGCAACTCGGAAGGGAGAAGATATTCCTCGAATTCCAGAAACAATTCGGCAAGGAGGAATGAAAGAACATTTCAAGAGAGGGGCAACCAGACAGTGTTAAATACAACTCATCATGAGGTGTTGCTCTGGATAGAGAAGAATCCGCTTAAAAAAAAGATACAATTCCCTGATAATAGAGGAAAAAATAGTATTGTGAAATATTCTAACAAGTATTGCATGTTTCATAAGTCGAATGGCCATGATACGAATGATTGCTATGAATTGAAGAGGGAAATTGAGAAACTGATTAAGAGAGGAAAGTTGGGTCAGTTTATAAAGAAATATGAGGAGCAAACTGATGCGAGACTAGCACCACGTAATATCTAAGATTACGCAAAGGTCATCAATAGTATATAAAACAGTAAGAACCGAGTATCGATCCATAGAGAAAATGGGTTAGATTATTACTAATGTTCAGATCTAAAAGAGTAAAGAGTAACCAACTTGATATTAATGAAAATAAACCTAAACTATAGAGTAAAAGCAATAAAACAGAACATCAAAATAATAGAAATAGGGCAACAACACAGGGTGATCAAAACATGTATAAAACAGAAGGAACAACACATGGAACATGATGCGGTCCATTAAGCACAGGTCTGTAGATCTATATTCAAATCGTACATTCATGAAGATGAGACGTTCATATAAGCTACTTCCCACATCTTTATGGTTAAAATAGTACTAAGATGAATCAAAATCTTATCTCCAAGCATTTCAACCATCATTCATTAATCAAACACAAGAACAAGCTAACAAAGATTTCTCTTAAATCAACTTAATCTATCAAACGCGCTAACCACTATCTCTAGTCGATTAGACACTTGATTTTTCAGATTAGCTGTTAGATCTATTAATCCTCTTTCAAGGTAAAAGCAAATCAAGCATACAATGCATAGGCCATTAGCAGAGGACAGATTAAGCATAGATCTAAAAACATCTTATGAACATAGATTTGAAAATAGAGATAAGAACCCGATTTTATACCTTTCCTTAGCTCATTCTATGTTAGGAAAACTACTCACACTTCATAACTCTTTATCCACGAAGCAACAAAGATGAAATGAAGAAGAAAGCATATAAATTATATTGATAATGGAGGAAGGAGCTCCAACTCTCCCATGGAAGAAATTGCCAAGGAAGAAGAAGTATTCCAGCCACGAAAGTTGTTACAAGAGAGAGAAAAATGTTGATTCAAAAGGTGGTAAAAAGGTATCTTAAGGGATAAGACTAGTGGTCCTTTTATAGGCCACAATATGACAAAAGGTAAACCCTAAAGGTAAGAAATTCCTAAAATATCATCTCAACACAAAAGGATAAGTTCTGGAAAAGGTATTAAAAGCATAAAGGTGGCAGTCCTAATGACATCAGCCACGTTACAAGGCTTGATCTTTTCTTCTTTTAATGCCGACATAGATCCCTGCCACGCACAACTTGCTCCAGACAGCAACACATCTACTAAAATCGTCTTTTTCAGGACAGCTTCTCACATAGCATGCATTTCCATCCTGCTCCAAACATTTATAAGATATAGACCCAAGGAAGCAATAAACACACAAATAAATGTAAGGAAACAGCCTTAAAAACTACTAAAAACATAGCACATGTTGTGCACATCACGAACAATGGTAGCACAAAACACTGAAAATAGACCAGAGAAGAGGAAAAAGAAATGGGTGATAAACATGATCGCCGACGGAATCTATGAACCGCCAACAAAGAAACCTCGTCGTGAGCAGCGGAAGAGCAATACTAAGAGAAGAGGTGCAATGAACTATCCATTCGTCAGAATAACAGAACCTCATGCGGATGCTTTGGTGGTTACGATTTCAGTCGAAGGATGGGATATTAAGCGAGTCCTTGTGGATACAGGAAGTTCTTGTAACATCATAACGCAAGCAGCGTTCAACCAGTTGAATATCCATGATGAGCGAATAGAACATACTTATATGGACATTTTGGGATTCAGCGGACACTCCTCCTAGACAAATGGTCAAATCTCATTGGAGACAGAAACGGGCGACAAAGAACTACGGTGGAGAGGAGATTTGGAATTCACAATTGTGGATATTCCATTAGCATACAGTGTCATTCTGGGTAGGCCTTTCCTATCAGAGACGGAATCCTTGATATCAATGAAACATTTATCCTTACACTTGCCTACACATCGAGGGCGAGTGGTAGTGGAAGGTGATCAATTGATATCTCAAAAAGGCTACACGTTGTCTTTAGAAATGCAGCCAGAAGATGAGGAAGAAAAAGAGGAGGATAAAATACCAGCACAAGCTTTGGGGGAATCCGAAATATTCGCCATAACTGAAGAAAAAATGTAAAGATTGCAGTTGGCCTCATAGGAGAAATGCGACAAGCGATTGTAACGGTTTTGAAGGAATGCGAATCTGTGTTCGGTGGACCAAATGAAATCCTCAAAGGAATAAGTCCAAAAGTCGCCACCCACAAACTCAATGTGGATAAAAATGCAATCCCAAAGCAACAGAAGAAAAAGGGTCAAGCGACATAAAGCTATTGAGGAAGCTGTGACAAAATTGTTAAAATCAGATGCGATTCGGGAGGTCACATACCCTCAGTGGTTAGCTAACGTAGTGCTTGTAAAGAAACCAAATGGAACATACCGCATGTGTGTGGATTTTACAAATCTTAACAAGGCTTGCCTAAAGGATATGTATTCGCTACCTAACATTGACATTCTTGTAGATGGGACCGTTGGATTTGAAGCATTATCCTTCACGGATGTTAAATCTAGTTATCATCAGATTCCCATGGAGAAGGCGGATGAAATTAAAACATCTTTCATAACACATCAGGCAACATACTATTTTAAAGTAATGCCTTTTGGACTGAAAAATGCGGGAGGAACCTACCAGCGGATGATGAATAAGATCTTTTCAGACAAAGCATGCAACAACTTCTCTATTTATGTGGACGACATGATAATAAAGAGCAAGAAGATGGAAGATCATCCCCAAGATATCAGAGAAGTACTGGAAGTCTGATAGGGATGAAATATCTCTATCTTTTCGGGTTATTACAGTGTATTTTAGTGTCGTTTTACTTTAGTTATTTTAATTTCTTATTAGTTTAGGACATTTTGTGAACAAAGTAGCTTTCATTTGCTTATTGTGAATTTCTCTCCATAAAAGATTATTTTTCACCTAAAAAGTGCTAAATTGATTAAAGTTTTATTTTGTATGTAGGTCTCCACTTTAAAGATGGAAGCTCCCTCATGATGATATTTAACAAACATACACGATTAAAGAGAAAAGGAACAAAGAGAAATCTAATCCATTGCAAGAATTTAAGGAACAAAACATAAAATCTCGAATTTCAGCCGATGAAGCCACTTGAAACCCATTTTTAAGCCCTTCCAATCCGAATCTCGACAACTTTAAAGCTACAACATTGTGTATCTATGTCTTAGCTTTCATGTGCAATTTGAATCACTCTAATACAAGGTCATATGAGAAAGTTATGGACATATTACTAAAGGTCGTCAAATCTGGAATATTATCGGGAAAAATACACTTTCCAGGAGGTTTAAGCCTTGACATGGCGTGTCAAAACTCGAGACGACCACGTGTCAGATAAAGTTGGTCCACGCGGGCTCAAACAAGCGTGTCAAATGGGAGTTCACACTTGTTGACACCTGACACGACCCCATGTCCTCATCGACCCGTGTCAAGACGACAGTCAACTTCATCAACGCGACGCTTTAATGAATAAAAATCCAACTTGTCAGCTCTATAAGGGACACGACATGTGTCACCATATGACATGACCCGTGTCAGGCTATTGCCAGCACTTCTTTTGCAAATTCAACCATGTGTTTTGGGAGTTCACATTTGTTCTCATAGTCTAATTTTTTGTATAAATATGGGTGCATTTCAGCTAGAAAATCATCTCTCTTTACTTGTGTTAAACTTCCATTTAGTTGTAATTTTTATTCCATTTAGATTTTTAAAGAGGTGATCCAAATACTAAATTCATGTTCCATTTCTCCTCTTTTACAAAGCTTGTAATGCAATTCTATTGTCATCAATACAAAGTTACTTGTTTGTACTTCCATTTTCATCCATTTTATTCAAGCTTGGAAAAGAGTATCCTCTCTGAGAACATAAGCGACGATCGAGTGTCTGGTGTAGCACGGTAAAAGAGAGTAACTGACCTCTTTATCTTGTTAAACAAGTTGTGACCCGTCTATGTGCTAGACTCGGTAGTATCATCTTATTTCTTTATATAGTTTATACAATAGTTTTGTATAAATTAGTATATTTGATTCATCATTATCATATGCTTCTCTTGTGATAATTTATTAATATTTTGATATGAACTTAACATTTCTATAAAAATTTATATAGGTTTTGCCCCCATCGGAAGTGACAAACCGGAAACCGTAGATATTGACGACATCACGGAACTTAAAAGGCCATAATTTCTAAATCTATTGGAGACACTTAACCTTGAAATCATAGGGGTAATAAAGTGTGTATTTACAAGTTCATACATGTTTACAAGTATGATGAAATGCTAGCTATGATAATTTGATTAATCTTGGACTACTTTATAACTATTGTTGTATAAAACTTACCATCAACATTCTCATGCTAGGAATATGGAAAGTATTTGTGTGTTGTAGTATATGAGTAGTTAATTAATCAACCAAAACTCTAAAAGTATTATCGCTTAGATAACAACCCGAAACCAAATAGTTTGATACTTATTAGTATAAAACCGTGGATTCGATACCTAGACTTAAACCTCGGATTATTACTTGACAACGATAGGGTACACTTGTCCTTTAGTTGAGGCCTTCTTGTAGCATTAGCTCGAGGCCGCATCAAAGTCCTCATGAAGTACGGGTTAAAACTGAACCCAGAAAAATGTACATTCGGTGCAACGGCGGGAAAGTTCCTGGGGTTCATAGTAAGCGGAAAAGGGGTTGAGGTTAATCAAGAGAAAGTTAAAGCTGTAATAGAGATGAAAACTCCAAAGAACGTGCGAGAGGTGCAAAGACCGAACGACAGGTTGATAGCATTGGAGCGATTCTTAGAAAATGAAGTGGACGAAAATGAAGAAATGGAAGAACGCCAAAACGCAGAAGCAATAGAGTCTGAGAAAACGAAAAGACAACTTTTGAAAATTGAATGAGCGTGAAAAGAGGGAAGAAAAAGAACATAACCGTTTTAAAAGGCTTTCTAAGGCCTTAGGGAGAGACATCTGATAACTTGTTAAAACTTATTAGACTAGGCCTTAACAACAATTGCAAACAAAAGACTCAATAATCTTGTTAAGCACAAATAAAAGGCCCTAAGCTATAGAATGATACAACCGGCTTAAGTAAATGGGATAACCGCTCAAAGGCAGTTATCAACCATTACACAAAGAGTCCTTATGATCTCTACGAACTAACCAGTTACTAACGGTTAAAGAGAAAAACACAGCTACAAAACGAGGAGAAAAAGAAGAGAAAAGGTTAGACACATTAAACATAAAAAAAATTACCTTTCTTTCTTGAATCCTTTACTGACTTGATCGCCTGAGCTTTTCCCGAAGATTACATCTCCGGCATTGTTTTGCATGTCATTTCCAATTCAAGGAGGATCAAGGATCAACCTCAAGAAAAACATTATTCGCAAGAATATCAATAATTGTTTAATTATTCTACCGAAAAATATGTACATTCTCTTATGATTTTAATTAGTTGTTATACACCTACCGTGATAGATAGCTACTATTACTCGTTAATTTCATAGCTTATTGTTAATATAATTAAGTTCAATAAATATTTTCATAACTTACACCTTAAGATCATACACTTTAGTGCGCAAAAATGAAGTTCAATAAATATTTTCATAACTTACACCTTAAGATCATACAATTTAGTGCGCAAAAATGAAGTTCATACATCATCAAGTGAATTACCCCTAAGTTTATACACCATAGGTGCATTTTACCCAACATCGTTACTCCTTTAACCGGTCATATACACTTTAGTGAGAGGTCACTTTAAGTTCATACACTTTAGTGTGCAAAAATGAAGTTCATACACCATAGTGTGAACTACCCCTAAGTTCATACACCATAGATGAATTTTACCCTATTATGTTAATGTATGATACTTTAGTTTTAGTTTGAACAATATATCCTATTGATACGTTTAATCTTGTAGAAACATTAAATCTAGACTGGATTATAAGGAGTGGTGCTCACCTAGTCAATAATTGACCAAATACAATTTGTTCAATCATTGACTAGGTGAGCACAACTAGAGTTATAAGTGTTATTTATTAAACTTAGATTATGATAATATAAAAATTTAAACTCTTTTATTATTTAGCTATTTATTTGTTATTTGTTAATGGTTAAAAATCGAAATAAATGGTTAATCGAGTAGTGGTTAATCAAATTTAATGGACCAACATACGGTTAGTAGTATTGGAAAACCGATTAAGTAGTTAATCAACCGAATTAGTTTCAATGGACTGATTAACCGATCATATGCACCCCTAAAATAATCCAGAAATGTAGAAGTTATAATAAATCAAATACGCGTCTAAAAAATTATTATTATTATATCAAGTTGGGATTGTTGGAAATATATGGACTAGATTGGTGGAAAGTAATCAGGGGTTTAGAAAAGCCCAAATCATAGTATGAAAAGCTCAATCGAATAATAATTTTTCAAGTATTGTATAACTAGCAAATTTGTCCGCGCGTTGCGCAGCTTAATATTTGTTTTTAGACTTAAGATAATGGTTCATATATTCAAATTTATTTAAAATTATGTTTAACAAAATTTGTAGTCAAAATTTTCTTTTAGTACATACAGTGTTCTAATTAACAATAAAACTATAAGCAATAGCACTCGTTAGAAAATAAATTACAACCAATTATATATATATATATATATATATATATATATATATATATATTTCATAGTAAACTACTCATATATGTAAAAGAAAATTTACAAATACATAAAATATAACTAAATATTTTTTGTTAATTTCTTTTTATAATGTGAGCCTCGTTCACATGATCGAGTAAATTGACATACATGCTCCTGCTCCACTATCCTTTCAATGAAAAATGGAGAGTTTACCAACCTTTCGAGTTGTTTCATCCCTAATCATGTTGGTGCTGCAATTCCCAACAAAATCTGCATCCACTATGATCCATGTAGGTCTGTCATATCAATAAAACTCGTGCAACATCCAGAACCAAGCGTTGATGTGTTAAAACAAAAAGTAGATGGATGGTTTAATAACAAAACCAAATACAACGATAATACAAAAACAAAATTAATGTTTTATCAAGTTTTCAACAAAATAGCGAGAACGCTCTAAATCAGTCCACCAATTTTTGGTCATTTTGTAACCCAAATTCCCAGGAATTGGGATCGACTCATACAAATTTTATTTTTCTTTAATCACTGCGTGTACTCATTAATTGTTGCCTTTGGGACATAATCCAGTTTCACATGGCCATCTTCTTTACCTTTTTTTTTCTTCAGTCTAAGAGAATCGGTGAACGGCGACATACAAAAACGGCTTTGTTTTTTGGTTCGCTTGTATGTAAGCTGACAGGATGACAGTGGTTCGATTTTCAAAAAAGACTACTCCTCCTTTTTATCAAGCATTTCTATGTACTCATTGATGTCTATTGAGAAGTCATGTGTAAACAACCAAAAAATATAACAAGTAATTATGTCATATCCACTTGAACTTTATATGAAAGCAAATAGATGTAAGCATGCTTACCCAACCACAAGGGACGATAACTACATAAAATGGATCGTATTCAACATCACCATGAGAGGCACCTTCCTTATTTGCAACTATCAGTTGCTTCATTCTCTCCCTCATCATCTCTATTATTTGTTGTT
Source organism: Euphorbia peplus (assembly GCA_028411795.1). NCBI lineage: Eukaryota > Viridiplantae > Streptophyta > Magnoliopsida > Malpighiales > Euphorbiaceae > Euphorbia > Euphorbia peplus. The sequence continues at coordinate 20,321,419 of CP110839.1, read as the reverse complement.
TTAACCCCCGCATCATCTACATCACTTACTTTTTCGCCCCATCCCTAACGTCAGTTGTTTTTTTCTCCCCCTCATCCTCTCTATCATTTGCTCTTTTATCCCCCACATCATCTACATCAAACTTAGGAGCAACATACCCATGACTCCCATCTTCTTCATCCCCTCAACCATCACTTTCTTCTACGGATTTACATTCCCACCTTTCTTCAAACTAGAGACCTCAACTTCTAATTGCTAACCGGGTACCTACACTGGACATTTATTCCTAAAGTTCAAAAAATTGTTTCCTACAAAATTCTTCGTGAGACATAAACAATGCTCTCAATTCGGAATAATTCGATTCCATGTTATGGTGAGTCCCTGCATAATCCGACATATGGGGTGGGGAAGATATTTGGGTAAACAATTATTTAATCCCTGAGGTTTTAAATAATTAATTATCTAGTTCATGATTCAGGGCCGGCCCTAGGGTCGGGCGGTATAGGCGGCCGCCTAGGGCCTCAAGTTCTAGGGGGCCTCCGATCTGAAGAGAAAGCAAAGAACCTTGGGTAGTTTTCGTTTGATTTATTATCAAATCTCCATATCACCTCGAGATGAAAAAGGAAGAAGAGGAGAGGAGTAGTTTTGGCGGCAACAATGGTGAATAAAAGTCTGAATGTAATTAGGTTTAGAAGGAGATGGAAGAGGATAACACCACTTGTATTTTGTTTTCTCAACAAAACGGTGAGCTTTAAAATACAATTAAAAAATAAAATAAAAAGAGTTGCGTTTACCCTTAGCCTAACCTAATACCCCACAAAGAAAAAATCTTATAAAAAATGTACAACTATATCAAACATGGAATTATAGAATTATTATTGCTATGACTTTTAACATTTTTTTAATAATAAAACTAATTTCATTTTTCGTTCACTTATTTTTCTATTTACTATTTTTTTACATATTTTTAACATTTTGTTTGGAAATTTTAGTTTTTAGGAATTTAAATAACTTAAACAATTAATAAGATTTCTGTAGTTTGCAATTATTGGTTGGTCTTGAAGAAAATTAACATAAGACAACAAATTTTGAAGAAATGTATGAGTGTATAACGTGCATATACCACAAAATTTATTTGTATATAACCGTGTGAATACATTTCAAAATATATTCAATTAAATTGTATTTTTTGTATCCCGAAAACTTAAATTATCTGCAATATGAAATCATGTTAGCTAACCTTGAATTATTTCGAAACTAAAGCTTTATTGTGTTGTATCCTAACAATAATATGGTTACTAACCATTTTGAATTGTTCAAAAAAATTAATATCTATTTTGTACCGTGTCTAATCTTCGAAATGTTAGAACCGCCGCTGGTTACTTACCATAAGATAACATTGATGCTAATTGTTTCATTTTCTACAAACTATTCCAATTGATTAAAATATTTTAAGGCGCTTAAGGCTTCTTAAATACTGGAGCCGGCCCTGCCATGATTTTACTATAAAGTCCCTTAGTTTTGCTATATCCAATTTGTTAGTCCTTTTATCTAAAATTTATGTTAAGCAACATAAAAAGACTAAATTAGCCATTCTCTCTCATCTCTCTACATTTTAATGGCTTTTGAACTATTTTTCCCTAAACTCCCAAAAAATCTCTCTTTCCAACTGAAATCTACTTCTCCGCAAACTTCTCATTTAATCAAAAAATAAATTTGATTTGAGTTTTAACGGATTTTTTTTATGTAGTTTCGATTGAGTTTTTACATAAAAGGGATTGGGAAAGAGGACCCATCGGTTTTTTGTGAAAGGGATAGTAGGATTATTAGGAGGAAGTAAAATTCAGTGCTCAAGCAAGGTTTGTGAAACGGCTTACTTCAGGATTCGATGCAGCCAAAATTTTCGGATTTTTGGTACAAATTTGAATCCAACCCACAATTCTTAACCAAGAGACCAATTAAAAAGATATAACGCAAGATGAAGAAGAAGAATAATGAAGAAAAAATAAATTGATCATCTTAATCCAATTAGGATCAACATAGTGAGGCTGTTGTTTTTGTACGATGAAAAGATGTTAATCTTTGGTGATTTGTAATTAACTATTTCAAAGAAGAAGAGAACATGGAGAAACATAAGGGAATGAAGGACATGGGGTGAAGGATGGAAAAGATGGAGAAGAAACAAGAAGAAAAGAGCAGGCGGAATTGATGGCAGGTGAAGATGGTTGTTTGATAGGGGGGATTTATGTTTCAAGTAAGGGTAATTTAAGCATTTTAGAACTTCGTTATTGTTTTACATTGTTGAGTAACAGTTTGACTAATAGAATTAGTGTATAAGAACTAAAGGATTTAACGGAACCAAATGTTATAGACTTTATAATTATTTTGAAAAACACATGGACTAAATAATTGTCTGACTGAAACCATAGAGACTAAATAATTGTTTACCCAAGATATCTTTTTAAGATTATCCAATTCGTTGTCATCATGATCTTCACCATCATCATCCCAATATTCATAATCTTCACTCTCCTTGTCTTTCATTTTCTCGTCCTCGCATTTATTTACCTTTTCTGAGCTACCTCCGCAAGAAACTCCAACATTTTCTTGTACCAACCAGTTTGGATCTCTTCATCATTCGCTTCAAGCGAGGTATCATTTGGTGGAGAACCATCCTAGCAAAATGAATCAATTATCGTGTTCAGTAGCACTATCGATCTTCTCCTTCATAACCGGCTTATCATTTTTCTCCTTCTTCCTCTTCGTAACCGTTTTGGACTGCTTCCCCTTTTTTTCCTTTTCCACTTTCATTAAAGATTCTTTTCTCTTTGGTAGCAACCTTCATCGTATTGAGTAGCTTTTTATACGCCAGAGTACCCCAAGGGTAATCATTGAAGAAGGAAGGAAATCAGTCATGTCTACTATGTAATCTGGAATGTGATGTTCATTGGTGTGTTCAAGAATACACTCGGCGACAAAAAAACAAATTCACCATCACCACTGCATCATTGTCCGACCAACCTTTTGTTGTGTTAAATGCATTTACTATCTCTTGGTTTCCAATTGGGGATTTAGTTTGTAGATACTTTTGGCGGATGGTCGGGCCTTTCCATTTACTTTTCTTTGCCTTAATAAATTGAAACAAATCATCAGCCGCATCCACATAGCTGAGTGATTAGGCCAAAATCTCTTTCTCCGAATACCAAATCAACTCCCCTAACATGAAAAGCCATCTTATTAACATCATCTGACACAATCTCTCTACTTAATAGGGCATGTCAAAGCACACCAGCAAACGGAGCTAGATCCATGTTAAGGTATGCTCCAAAGTAACCCTTTAAAAATAACAACATTTGATTTTCCGTGAAAACCTTATTGACGATTTTACCGAATTTCAGATTACACCTAACATTCACATGCACACGGGTATTGATGGCATAACGGTACTTGTAATTAACAGGGGTTGTAGTTAGAATGTCTTGTCCAATAAACATTAACAAATGATGAAATCCCTAATATTGCATATGCACTATGAAATGTGATGCAATATGATACAATCTGCTTAAAATGTGACATGAACTCAATCATCAACTACAACACCAATATTTAAGATTTTTCATAAACGTTATTGTCAACTTCATACACAAACAACAACTTTAACGAAATTACAAAGATAATCGTGGAGATGGAATTTGGGGAAAATTTCAATAATGTGAAATTGAAGAAACTTACATATGTAGACGTCTTCAATTTACGAGCATCATCAGATTTCTTCAACCTTTTACCAGAACTAGAATCATATGCTGCTTCAGGGTCGATTGGGTGCCTTCATTTTCCCATTGTGAACAACTAATTGGGAACATTGGTTTAGGATTTCATGGAAAAAAATGAACGCTTAACTTCCGATGGGGGATTATGCCGCTGAGTATAGGTCGACTGAAAGATTGAAACAGCCGAAAAATAGAGGGCGAGAAGAGAAGAAGCGGTTGTGGCAAAATGGTGGTGGTCAAAGGAGAAGGGGGAAAGTTAGAAAAATTTTGTTTTTTTATTTTTTAATACCAATTTTAAAATGAAATTGGGGTAATATGGTAATCTCAATATTATTAGCTCTCATCTCAACCTTTTAAGCAAACAATGGCCTATAAAATTTCTATTACCATTTAATCTCAACCTGCTCATTTTAAACTCATCTCAACTTCCTTCTCCATCTCATCTCATTCCTAATTCTAAACAAACACTCCGTCAGAACACAAATTTAATTTCACATCAATAAAGTATCTTCCTATATTTCTTATGTTGACCATCTCTTTGAACTTCCAAATGATCCCTAAACCACCACTTCTTCCCACCACATCAACAATAATACAACCCAAGTAACCAACACATCTCCTGATAGCAAACGGGTCAGCCCAATTAAAGTTTCTGAAAGAAAACAAATGTCAGGCTTAAATTGATGGATCATGTCCACCAACACACTAACTGATCGTGGGTTGCCTAGCACACGACAGTTCCCAACCCGCCAACACAAACACTTTCATCGCTTGATTCCTTCCTCCTCCTTTTGGAGTCCGTTACCACTACTCCTTCAGTTAACTCCCCCTCTTCTTTACCCTCATAAACTACCATCTCTATCACCCCACTTTTCTCATCTAACTGCTCTAAACTACTCCCACTAACATTCATAATAACCAACTGAATCTACACTGGATTCTGGTCCGATTTTTTGTATAATCGATCGTGACTGCTCCTCTCTTTGATTTACATTCAACATAAGCCATTTTGAACCCTGAACTGGATGTGTTCTTCCAATATGTGCTAACATATGAGCACCATAACATCTTTCAATATTCACATCTCCCTTTTTGTACACTTTTGGGCATGAACTTTCTGTATGATCCAACATAGAACATATGAAACAAAATTTCTTGATGCGTTCATATTTGAATTCAATCCAACACCATGTGCCTCCACCTTTCTTTAATCTCATCTTATCAACCAGTGGTTTCCTAACATCCATCGCCACCCTTATACACATATACTCCCTCCACATCCCTTGAAAATTCTTTGGATCATAACTTGAATTTGCTACCATTACCTAGGGAATAAGTAAACTTGCCATTAAAACAATCTCTAAGTTGCAGCAGTTTTCTCCAACTCCAACTGGCTCAAGAGGCTTGGTAATACCCCAAAACCTAAGCTTCTTAAGCTTATTAGAAATAATCCACATGGCCTGAAGAGTTGGTTTCTCTAAAACAATTTTCCAAATATGTCTACCTACTACATCTTTATTCCATATCTTAAGGTCTAGAATGCCCAAACCTCATTCACTTTTAGTCTTGAAAACATCCTCCGAAGCAACAAGGGCTTTGAAACTAGAACTATTAGCGGACCAAAGGAAGGCTTTGCACTTTATGTCAATTTCTTCCACTACTGTTACAGGTAAAATATGCAAGAGGTGGGTATTTAAACCTAAAAGGAATAACTTCTTCAATAATGTCAGCACACATAGGATATATGTTTACCTACTACATCTTTATTCCATATCTTAATGTCTAGAATGCCCAAACCTCCTTCACTTTTAGTCTTGAAAACATCCTTCCAAGCAACATGGGCTTTAGAACTAGAACTATTACCGGATCAAAGGAAGGCTTTGCATATTATATCAATTGCTTCCACTACTGTTATAGGAAAAATATGCTAGAGGTGGGTATTTAAACCTAGAATGCATAACTTCTTCAATAATGTCAGCACACACGGGACTGTGTTGATCTTGAAGAAACACGATGTGTTTAGGGTTAGTCCCTTTCTTTATGCCATGCTTACTTAACTCCTCCTTGACCCTCCTTTGGACTTCTTGATCGAAAGCATTGATAATCCATGTAGTTTGTCGAATATGATCCTCATGTCCCTTCTTCTAGATTTTTGGAGGTCTCTTCTCAACTTTAGATTCCTTTGAGCTAGACTCCGAGCCATAAGTGAGCCTTTCCTTAATTCATGGGGATCTATCACAGAAGTGCTCCTTCCTGTTGTAAACAGGCTTCTTTCTCGGGAGAGAGGTTAATGTTGAACACTCATTCCCATCTATCGACTTTCTTCTTCGGATGAGGAGTTTTCTCATTATTCCTCCATTTATAACCATATGGTCGAGGGTAAGTAGTGTGCTTACTCTTGGATATGCCGCTTTGGGAGTGTATGTTACTCCGACATGTACTCTGAGAACGCTCGTCCTTTGTGTTTTTCTTTTGAGCTAGATCTTTGATTTTAGCTTCGAGTTATTGGATCGTAGATGCGGCCTAAGTGTTGGTAAGCACAAGCTGTAGGGACACACGGTCAAACCATTTCCTTTTTGCTTAGGTCATCTGTCTCGGCATATTCAAACATCTTGTTTATTGTATTCTCGGTGATGGGGATGGGCCCATCTTCTCTTTTTTTTCATTAGCTGCCATGACTGAATATCTAAAAAAGATGTGATTAGTTCATGCTCACCGCACCAATTTGTTACGGGTGAACTAATCTTGATGTCCACGTAACCTAGTGAAAGCCTACAAAATAACAAACGTAAGCTAAGAATGGGCCGTTGATTGTTGACCCTTCTCTGATGCTTAAGTCAGTCGAAGAACTTGTGATAGAAATAGAATTTACTCAAGAAATTGAGTGCAACGTACCTTGAGGTATGCATATACTTGCCTTTATATAGAGGAGAATAAAACTTCTAATCATAATCGCTTTAGGATTGTTTAGGAACTACCATATAGGGGGTCAACAAGATTCGAGAAGATGTTCCTGAACTAGGGAAAACTTTCTAATTCGAAATAGGCCTCTAAATAAGACGTAGAATCCATCTAGGAGAGAGAACATCTTAAAAACTTTGACTATTCAATCCGGATGATGTGGCATGTTCGGCTTTTTGACCAAGTCATTTAAACCAACGTGTAAACTATTTCCATTTGTGAATTGGACATTGTAAATTATAGTATGGTAACAATAAATATTATCAATGTCACTAATTGAAATAATGCATAAATTTAGCTTAATGTTCGATAAATACACACTATATATGGTGTTTAACCCGTTTAACCACGGGATTGTGGTAATAACTAGTATTTAATTTCTCCAAGTTCGTTAAAGAAAACAACACAGATATTTAAGATTTATAAAAATGGTGCATGTGTGAATAAAACAAAAATGGTAAAATATTGGGTGAATTAATATTTGTAGTTGTTTAAGAATCCATATCAAATTCCTAAAATGAATAAACTTGACAAATATGGAAGTGAGAATACAGAAAGTGTACACCACCGGCCAATCCATTCCCGTCAAAAAAAGAAACCAAACAAGCAACTTAAGGGAAAATTATTACTGTAAATAATGCAAATTTGGATAAAACATCTCTGTTGTTATCGAAAATATATTAGGAAGTCCAGCCCTTTAAATTTTATTTAAAAACTTTAATTGCACAAATAACAAATGTTTCGCGTGCGAGTCCGTAAAACATTTGTCACACATGTAATAAGGATTTTTACGTGAGCCTGCACAACACAAATGTCACGGGGTAATTTTTGGCCATGCCAAAAGCTTCGTGTGGCGTCGAGACTCTTGCGAATTCTCAACCAGCCAATCCACATAACAAAGGGGTCTATTCCCAATAGTCAATCCTTCAGCATTTCCTCCGGTAATCTTCTATATATCTAAAAGTCTCGACTGTTTTAGGAGCGCACTTTAGACTCTGACCGTCCTGAGTGTCCATAAGAGATTCTTAATACTTTATTTAAGGACTTTGACCTCTGATAATTTCCCCTCAGTCTCTCTACTTCCATTCCTCCATTATTTATATCCCTCCCAAGATCTCAATCCTCCTAGTATACTGTATACTATATGCCTTGTTCTTGAATTTTGTTCTTGTATTCTTCTACTCTAATCTTCCAAATTGAAAAATGTCACTTTACTCAAAAATATCACCTCAGCAGCAAGGCATTGATGATTCTTTAACAAAGCTTGATTTGAAACAACAACACCTCGATCTGGCTGCTTCTCCTGTCTCTCCCTTAACCATTCCGATTGAACCCACGACTTCACACTCCTCTTCGGGTTCCGCTTCCAGCTCTAAAAGTAGTCAACTCTTGACCACAAACAACCTTGATCTCTCCGAAACCAAGAATGATACTTCTGATTCGAGCTCCAGCATTCGTTATCCTCGACCGTTCCATCGAAGATCTGTATCCGCTGGAGCTCCATTGATCTATGCCGGTTCCAGTTTTGCTTCTTCTAACAACACCACCACCAATGTACCTACTGGCAACATTTGCCCCCCCAAGAAAATGTTCAGAAATGGTTTGACATCGACTTCAGCATCTCGGGCTGGTGATAAGATGGACAGTTTGGGGTCGGGGACCGGAAACTATGGACACGGGAACATTATGCGTGGCGCTAAATTAGGAAGCGGAGGAGGAAGGTCTAGTAGTGATCCGGAGGAGTTGAAGAAAGCGGGTAATGAGATGTATATCAAAGGCAATTTTGTTGAAGCTTTACCTTTTTATGATAAGGCTATTTTATTGGCCCCGAATAATGCTGCCTACCGGAGTAATAGGGCCGCTGCTCTGACGGCTATTGGAAGATTCGGGGAGGCGGTTAAGGAGTGTGAGGAGGCTGTTAGACTTGACCCTGGTTTTGCCAGGGCTCATCATAGATTGGCTTCTCTTTATCTTAGGTATGTTGTTTTAATTTGTGTTTTACAGATATTGTTGTTTGGTTCGTTTGAGTTATGTTTGCTTGTTTGTTTCGAAGAACGATGGATCTTCTTGTGTGTGATTCTGTTTTGGTATTAGTGAAAATTTCTGGTTGGTGTTATATTCAATTGTTTATTGAATTCATCATAGGGGTGAGGATAAACGGATCTGTTTGTGTTGCTAGCTGTTTAATTTATTGAGGAAGGAACTACTGTATTGTAGGGAACCATTTGCTTAGTTATGGGACTTGGGACGTTACGACCTCTTTATATTGTTTCTTATGCAGCATAGGGTAATAAGATTCTTGACCATCACCTTTCTTGCCTGTTGGTTAGAGTTGCTAGGATCTTATTCCCATTTGGTAAACTCATAGGTTTGATTCTTATGTATGGTACAAAATAGTTGGTGGGAGAACTTAGCTCTTTTGAGGATTCTTTTATTTCTCGAATTTGGAATTGGATAGTAAAATACTTAGAAGAAAACTTTACTTTTGAATTTAAGTTTCAATTGCCATTGGATCTCTTGTTTCTTAGACTTGCTATATTTTCTTGTCTCATTTCGTATTTCATTGATCATGTCTAATCATACTCTTTTGACAAAGCATAACTGTGGGTATCTTGTTAGATTAGGGCTAGTCGAAATTGCGCAGCACAGTTTTTCAGTTAATAGGCAACAACCAGCTCCAACCGACTTGGAGAAGTTGCAGTCATTAGAGAAGCATATAAATAGATGTGCAGATGCTCGCAAGATTGGTGATTGGAAGGCTGTACTTAGAGAAGCTGATGCAGCAATAACAATTGGAGCTGACTATTCTCCTCATGTATGATCCGTTGCTTTAATATTATTTTTATTATTATTGTTGTTGTTAAATCATTATGGAAACGGAGACTTTTGGATTCCTAAACTTATTAAGATTCATTCTACAGCTTGTTGCCTGTAAAGCTGAAGCCTTTTTTAAACTCTGCAAACTTGAAGATGCAGATTCAACCATATCAAATATTCCAAAGCTTGAATATTTTCCTCCACAAGCAAAGTTCTTTGGTATGGTTGCTGAAGCCTATGTGCTTTATGTCCAAGCCCAAATTGAGATGGCACTAGGAAGGTGAATTCTATGAATATTCCTTATAAAAAAGTTTTTCCTGACATACATGACAGCAGATAATGAAGATTTATTGCAGATTTGAGAATGCAGTTTTAGTTGCTGAGAAGGCTGCGTTGATCGATTGTAGTAATGTCGAAATTGGTGTGGTACTAAAGAATGTGAAAATGGTAGCTCGGGCTCGTAGTCGTGGTAATGATCTTTTCAGATTTGGAAAATATGAAGAAGCCAGCTCAGCGTATGGCGAAGGCCTCAAATATGATCCTACGAACCCGGTTCTGTATTGTAATCGAGCTGTTTGTTGGTCTAAGGTTGAACTATGGGAAAAATCAATAGAGGACTGCAATCAAGCTCTTAGAATCCAACCAAACTACACAAAGGCCTTATTTAGAAGGGCTGCTTCAAATGGAAAGGTGAAGTTCCTTTGTCAACTCTATTACATGGAAATACTGTTGAGATTAGTTCAATTTCTAATTTCCTTTGGTTCTTCTGATGATTATTTATCCAGTTACTTTTTCTTTTCCGATTCAGATTGGACGATGGACAGAAGCTGTAAAAGATTATGAACTGCTAAGAAAGGAATTGCCTGGGGACAACGAGGTCCTGGAATCTTTACATCGAGCACAGATAGCATTGAAAAAGTCTCATGTGGTTTATGATGCAAAAGTTAGTGGTGAAGTAGAAGACGTCTCCAATCTGAAAAAGTTTCAAACTGCGATTTCATCACCTGGTGAGCTCTTAGCGACTTGATCCTTACATAACGCTCAGCTTCTTGCTATATGTTTATCTTACTTTAGACTTTCCAGGTACTTCTGTGGTTCATTTTAAAGCAGCATCTGATGAGCAATCTGAAGATATATCTGGATTCGTAAACATGCTATGCATTCGATATCCATCTATTCGTTTTCTTAAGGCAAGTATCTATGACACATTTTTTTTTTTTCATTTAATGAGAAACTTCATTCATTCATTCATTCCCTTGCACTTAAATAGGAAATAGAGCACTTTGAGATCCTTAAACTTAGTTCTCTCTACAAACAGTTTTTGAGCCCTTGATTATATGGAAACCTACACAGTGGATCGTCTCCTAATCGAAGGGTTTGTTTCACTGTGTAAATTTGTAAATGATCAAGGGCTTAATCAATAGATTAAGCTTTGACTAGAGTTGACATGAACAGAGTTCAAATATGTTGATGTTTTTGGTTAGATAAGTTATAAAACTGACCTGTCTGTGTTAATAAATGATGGGTTGAAGGTGGATGTGGAAGAGAGCTTAGCAGTAGCAAAAGCAGAGTGCATAAAAAAGGTTCCAACATTTAAGATATACAAAAATGGAGAAAGGGTGAAGGAGATAATCTGCCCCACCCATCATTTCTTAGAGGATTCAGTAAGGAGTTGCTGTCTATAGACTTTTTTTTTTATTTCTGTAAAAGTTGAAGAGAAACCCATTTTTTCTCTTTCAATTATGATTCATATCAGAAATTATCAATATTTTACTTTCATATATAGATTATATAATGCTCAAGGCAATTTTTTTTTTTACAAAATTGTATATTGGTTAAATACTTTATTATTCGATTTGTTCATATTACACTAGTTTATTAAATTAAATTCATTAATTCCATAAAATGACAAGTTTATATTTGGGTACTTTGTAACTTTGATGATTATCAAAATGATTATTCATAGAAATTAACTTTCACCATTGACTTAGGGGGCGTTTGTTTTACTACTTTTCAACTGCCTTTTGCCTTTTGCTCATAAACAGGAGATATTTAAGTGTTTGGTTAGGTATAAAAAACAGCTGTTTTTTCTAAAAAGTCGTATTTTACTGCTTTTCCTACTTTCTCTCTACGTTTATTTATTTGTTCTTTTAAATACCCCTAAACGTTCACCTTAAATTTATTTAGTGGTTTAAAACATGTATATTTTAGTCATTTTACATACTAACAGCAAAAAGCAATTACAAAATTACCAAACACTTATCTTGAAACAAGAAACAGGAAACCGAAACAGGAAACAGGAACAGGTGCACCAAACGGACCCTTAATCGTTACGGGGCAATCGTACTAACGCTGAAATTGGTGATAAATGGTGTACGTGTGTTTGTTGTGTGTTAGATCATCTCCAATGCTTAACCCCAAAAAACTTCTTTATTTCTTTCTTTTTTGAAAGTACTTTCTTTATTTCTATTTCTCTATCCTATTTCAACTAAGAAATCTATTTTCTATCCAACAAGAATATTTTTCAATTTATTTTATTTCAACCACACTTTTATTAATATTATAATCAATAAATGTTTAAATCTATTTTATATAAACAAAAATAACACATTATCTATTAAAATAAAAAAAAATTACACAATTTAGATAATGAATAATAAAGCCCCAAATTTGCAAATTTGCTTAAATTTGCAGCTTCACTTTCACATCTCTATTAAGAGAGATTAATTATAAGCTGGATTCGAATAAAAAAATAGAGAATATAAAGATTTTAGGCTAAATTTAGGGTGCATTAGAGATGGCCTTAGTCAAGTGATCGATTAAAGTAGACTTTTGTTGTTGTGATGGCTACATCACTTTTCCGATAATCAACATCTATTTAAGTCATCAATTGGAGTGTCTTGGTTGAAACGAAATCTAAATTATTATTATTTTAACATAACAAAATCTAAAGGTGAATGATTTTATTAGAACAAATGAAATTGAGCATCGTTAACCTACTATTTTTTTTTTGAAAGGATCATTAACCTACTATTATTAATTAAGAATTATATCTGCTTAGCAAAATTAAGTACTATATCAAATAGGTTATTTAATATTAATAGGAAATTCACTAGTTATTGTACTTTTAATTTGAAATAGACAATCTAACTTGTAATAACTGAGTGGTTCAGCTTGAATAATAATATTGAACTATTTTGTTTCTTTTTTCGAAAGAATATTGAACTATTTTATATATTTCATACTTTCTATTCGGTTTGAGATCTAAAATAAACAATATTTCAATTCGGTGAACTAAATTTAACTTTTTTAAGCACTCTTACAAAAGGAGAAGTGTAGTTCTTTTTTCTTTTTTTTTTTTTTCTATCTAAAGGTTATGCAAGATTCTTATACTTCAATGTTAACTTACGAGTACAAATGACCCTTGTAAAAGCAAATCATTAGTACAAAGAGGCAAAGAAAGAAAGATTTTGAGAAATTACGAATCAAGGTGCACGCAATGGGTGTGGGCTTTGTGGATGGGCTCACCATCCTGATTTGGCGTGTGATTTGTTCCTCGTCACAAAAAAAAATCTAATTAAATTTAAAATATTTGAAAGGCGATTTTTTGTTGGATCAAACCATTCAATTAGAGACAAAGAGTTTGAACATTGGTACGTAAAGACATGAACAAAGGCATAAAATCACAGATTAACAATTTGAGAGACCGAAAATAATACACGTTTGGTTGACAAGTTGCATACGAGCAACTTATATATGTCAATGTGCTTCCAGTAATATCCGAAAATCATAGGAATTGGTTCATAATGCATTTAGACTTCCTAATCCTGATATGTTTAGGTCTTGAGAAAGGAAATCAACAAAGTTGAAGCAAATTAAAACATTCAAAGAGCTTTGGCAAGTACAGTATTTTTCATCTTGTAATCTGATTCATAGATGAGATTGTCTCCTCTTCTTTGCACATAGATATAATTAGCTAACCCACGTTACAATTGTGTTTAAAATTAACTTATAATTTTCATTCTACATATTCAGTTTGTTTAATCAGAACTTTTAATAAAAAAAATGGATAAATAAAAACCATAAATATGAAGTTTTATCCTCAAATGTTGTTCAAATTGTCCAATATGTGAACCCTTGCTAAACCTGAGAACATACAGTTATAAAATGATTAAAAGGTTACTAGTTGCTAGATATTATTAGGGTATAAAACAAATGTATATTATTTTGACTTAATACATCAAGAGCTCAACAAATCAGCTCACTCGCTACAATATTTCATTAACCTGCACATTTAACTCTTGATGCCTACCACATAACAGACGAGTGAATTTGAGAAATTGACAACATCAATTTATGCAAGTTCAAGACGTATAACAATGCGAGTTCGAAAGCCAATGTCACTTTAGACAAACTCGGGTAGTCAATAGATCACTTTAAATTCAGAAAGGCACCATCGCACTTTATGTTCAAAGAGTCTATCTACTTTTAGGGACAAATAAAGAGCTGATGATGCTTGAAGTAGGCTAGAATGTCTCCCTTTGATGGTAATGACCTATTCAAATCAACACACAGGTAGGTCTTTTGTTGTTAACATATCATTTTCCTTCTTACTAATGAGATCTTTAAGAAACAAACAAAATAAAAATAGATCACAATAGACACCTGTTTTGACAGTTGCATTGCGCAGTTACTCGTTCATTTCAAGCTTAATTCCCAAATCAGTCGCACATTGGTAATAAGCCAATTTCAAATGTCATCCAACACAACTTAATCAACAACATACGTAGATATTCCATAGGCTAATACCATCCATTAATACTAATATGTCAAAAAGTTTGACTAGTTTGTAGATCCATCGCAAAACCTAAAGGCAAAGAACGTTCTCCTTCCACATTTTCTACAGCCTACAACTAATTCTGTGCAGTGACAAAAGCATCTATGCATCCACACCTTTCATGAAGCAGCACTCCATGAAACAACAAAATATATTCTCACTTGGTAGCACTGTGCTTGGCTTGTGAATGAGATTGTAAAGCAAATTCTGACCCAAATGACCTGCACAGAGAATTTATTTAAGATCTATCGATAATCAGTGACATGTTTCAAGACCTTTAGGAAGGAAAACTGACCTGTTGCAAGAAGCACAAGGAAACGGTTTTTCACTCTGGTCCTTCTTCAAGTTGCTACTACTACTAGCAGGAGTTTTGCCAATTTTCTTTGAAGGGTGAGGAGTTGCTACATGAACAACCACTTTCTTCTCATCTGCAAAATTAATAAAACATATGCATAAAAATACAAATATCTCTCCTTAAACAACACCACTGGAACGAGTGATTACCAGTCTTTTGTGGAGTTTCAAACTTGGCCTTCTTGTCAGAAAGAGGGGTTTTCTTAGCAGGTTCTGCAATTCTCTTCTTACCTTGTTCATCCTTTTTCTATAAAAAAAATATATTAACACAACTTTTTAGATGTTTGTATCAGATGAGGTCAGAAGGCTCTGTAAATATATACATTTGATACACAGTAAAATATGAGAAAATTATCATATAGATGTAAAAACAATCTTACAATCGCAGGAGCCTCCTCATTGTCATTGTCATCACTGTTACTTTCATCATCATCATCATCGCTATCGCTAGTCATGTTCTGTAGAGATGACCAACTAAAATCAGCATAACTTAAATGATTGCAACAAAAAGAAAAATAGATACTCCTCCTTGTTTATCATTTGGAAGGTTCTACCAGGTCAACGAAAAAGAAAAATCTAGGATAGCTTATTAAACAAAACCTAAATCGCTAATACTTATAAAACTCAACATTTGTAATAAATGATTAAAGTGAATGCTTGCAAGACTAACAAAAAAGCCAATGCGTAAGCTGTTCATAGTTGAAAGTAACAAGAAACAGAACCAATCTATTGTTCACAGGAAGAGAGATACCTAACTTTCCAGCAAAGAAATTGGAAAATTTTCACAAATTAAGACCAATTAAGACAAAAGCAAGTAGTATACACAGTACATAAACATTCAATTCAACGATTTTACAATTAACCATAAGGTAACTGCAAACAGAATTTCCAGCTGCCAGCTTAATAATATAATGCATGGTAGCAAAGACTTGTCTTGAGAAGCAATGCTACTTAAATATACTTTCATGAATCTCAGTAATCACTTTAGAAGCATTATAATCGGTGATATGTGAGCATAATTGTTGAAATGTACATAGGAAAAAAACATCAATGTTCTCAATATTCAAATTTAGTCATCAATAATGACTGCATTTACATAAAAACTACTAAACACTAGAGTGATAGAACATTTTTGGGCTATCTTACAAAGGTTATGTTATAGAAATAACGTTTCTCGTGTCTGTGTCCGACACCGTAACCGTGTCCAGGCCACATAGTGTGCAAGAAATCAGCCAAATGATAAGAACCATAAAAAATGAAAGCACCTGGTCGTCACTAGAATCTTCACCGCCATAATCTGAATCATCACTATCGCTATCCTCATTTGGTTTTTCATCTTTGCTTGGTTCTACAATCTTCACTTTTTTCTTAGATTCTGATTTAGCTTCTTCTGTTTGAGGTTGCTTTTTCTTAATCTCTAAACCAGACTTCCCTACAAATTTGAAAAAAGTAGTACAAGAAAGAATTAAAAAGCCTTTCCACCAAAAAAGAAAAGCATAAACTTTTTTTTGAACACCAAGTTCTCTACCACTGTTGGAACTGGAAGGAACTGATACAATCTCTGGAATTTCTTCACCAGGCTCTGAAAGTTTTATAACACAAACTTTTGTCAATTCTTAAGAAAATTAATAGGGCAGACGTAACAGTAACAGAAAGGAAAAACAAAAAAATTGAAAGTGACTGACCAGGATCAGATTTGAAGGCAACCAGATGACAAGAGAGAATTAAGGAAACAAAAACGGAAAAGAAATAAACCAAAATGTTAAAGCAAATTAAAAAAGGATGTTCCTTCTATGAAACAAAATTACAGGAGCACGAAGAAACAAAAAAATAAAAAGAATGAAAATAAAGGATATTCATCTTCCTGAAGGACCTTATAACCGTAGAAAAAGACACTTCCGTGTTTCCAAGTATGAGACAGCTCAAAATCATCTTCAAAAATCAGGTCAAAATTAAACTGGGGAAAATTCTCTGGAGAAAGTGTTCCAAGAACAAGTTTCTTGGAACCAATCTTAAGATATAAGCAAGCAGACTCATTTAGTTTGTCCTTTTTAATCTCCCCGAGACAAGCCTGTAATGAAAAATAGGCGAAAACTAAAAATGTAGAACTGATCCCTAGGATAGTAGAAAAATAATACTTGATTTAGTTAAAAGTAGAAGATATACATGGGAGAAATGTAAATTGAAATCATCACCAACTGGAACGGGAAGGGTCTGTCCGGTTTTGACCTCGACACCTGAGCATGCATATGAGATCAAAATCAGAAATTTGCTACATAAAAAGGTGATTCAAACATAAACAACACAAATGTGCATATGCTCATTAATAATCAATAGGGAGATAATGCAGTCAAGGGAAAAAGAATAAAAATAGAATGAACAACAATGCAACACAATTATCAACTAGGGTTTCAGAGAAGCTATTTTACCCCAAAACTCCATGGATGTGCAGTTTCACGAGAATGACAACAGTTTAGGGTTTCAGAAACCTTTTAAAACAATGCTTACAAACAAAATGTCGAGAGCTCTTTTCCGGTGCTGCTGCTGCACGTTCTTTTATAAGAATTCATTCCTATATAACAAAAAAATGTAATTTTTTATTTTTATTTTTGGGTAATTTCCTTAAAAAAAACCAATGTCTGTGTTTATTCTTTTGACAAAATAAGGATTGTTTTAAGTCCGTTACTCAAAGAGTAGAAAAATCACTAAAGGTGTTAAATATGATGATGTGAAAATGAGTTTTTTACATCATATATAATGAATTAGGACTCAAATTACCTCGTGCCACGTCACCAAACTTAACATCCTTAGTGATTTTTTCACTTTTTGGGTAACGGTGCTAAACACAATCATTGTTTTGTCAAGAAAATAAGCACAGACACCATTTTGTCAAAATTGATGAATACAAGGATTTTTCTAGGAAATTACCATTTATTTTTTTTTAATTATATTAGGTTTTTTTGTTGGGATTTTTTACCCAGCTGATCCACTTGTTATAGGCCCATTACATATATAACCCACTTCATGTTTCACATACCAAACTAATCACTTTCAATTTTTTTGGACAAAAATACCCCCACCTTTTAAAATTAATGAAACCGTTTCATGCTTGCCGCTTCCTGCATTAACTTCCCTCCCTCGTTTTTTCTTTCTTCTTTTCCGTTAGCAGCTATCTCTCGATTCCGTCGTTTTCCATTCATTTCTTCGCTCTTTTCCATTTTCTGGAATCCACAGCAAGAAAACGGCAAGAGTGTAAACAAAGGAGACGTTGACAGCAAGTAGCGGTGCCCTCACTAAGCAACAACTTCGAATTTTTGTATATTCGATCTAAAAATGGCAGAGGAAAGCACATTGATGAAGGTACATGCAACTTTGATACTTCATCTTTCAACCTCGGTTTCATGCATGCATTGTATTATGTATTTTGTTTGTAAAATTTGATTGCATGTTATTTTCTTTATGAAATTAGGTATGAGGTTGTTTACTGATTATGTGATATTTGTAGGTTTAAGTCGTTTCGTTGTTTGTTGTCCTTCTGTCGTGCTGTTATATCTATAGTTTAATGAGAAAATGCAGTTTGAGTTATGGGTAGTTGAAGAGTGTCGTTTTGCCGTGTTGTTAATGTATGATGTGAGGAAAAAAGCAGTATGTCGTGCTGTCTTAATTGTGTGTGGTTTAACTGTTCAGAATACTCCCAATTTCATGTATGAAGCTACTATTGGTTCAGAATCACATACATCAACGCTTTTTGGTAAAGAACGTGGATACTTGATCAGCAAAACATTGACGAAGAGTCAACTAACTAAATTTAAAGGTACCTATTTTGGACAGTTCTTGGGTATGGTGATGTCGAGCTATTCTGGATCAGTAGCCCATAGTATAACTACAAGACAAGTTAGGAAAGAGGAGGATCCTAATGACTCAGAATTGTGGTGTAATATTGGAGGTTTTGACCTCAAATTTGGTGAATGGGAATTTGGTTTATTGTCTGGGCTAAGGTTCGGCGATCTAGCAACATGAAGCAGGAAGTAAAGAATCTTGAGAAGCTTAATCGGTTGAGAAGCACTTATTTTTCTAAATTCAGGACCCTTGACAATAAAATATTGAAGGCGGTTTTCATCAAGGTGGATTGGGAGCAGGAAAATGATGATGATGCAGTGGCAATGTCAATGTTATATTTTGTGTGCAATGTTATACTTGATAACAGTAGAAAGGGGCCTATCAAGGGTTGGATGTTAGACCTTGCAGATTATCCACTTTTATTTAGTGCCTTTCCATGGGGAAATTATGCTTGGAAGAAGACTGAAAAGTGCTTGAAGCGGGCTGTGAAAGAAAAAGCTGAATTGTTTGCCAGGAATGCACAATCCAGTACAGGCCGTGTATCGAATCATATAGTTGGTTTTTCACTAGCTTTCCAGGTATGATATTACATGTCATGAATCGTTTTGTATCTTAGAATTCAAAAACAATCGTTTTCCACTAACTTTTATTTTTTTACTCATTTGTCAAGCTTGGATTCTTGAGGTGTGTTCGGAAGCCCGATCTTTTTATACTTACAAGGGCAAAGATGTCCTCCCACGTTTTGATAGGTGGGAGTTGAAAGAGAAGGTTAATTCACATACTGCTAATGACACAGCAAAGGTAAGACACATTATGTTATGCACGACAGAACGACACATTACCTTTTCACACATTAACTTTTTGTTCTATATTTCAGGATGCTTCAGCACCTTCAATTATAGAATTGAAAGCTGAAGCTGGTGAAAAGAAGTGTAGATGGTATAGCCATCTGATGAGGTATGTTAAAGGCAAGGAAGACAAGTTGCTCATTCTACTAAAGGTAGAGAAAGATTTTGAAGAGTTGGAAAAGGTAAGGAATACCAGCACGACAACTCGACAAAAACACTTATACTTGACTTTTTTGTCTTGTAGGATGAAGATGCTGAAGATTCTGTTGGTGGAGAAGATCTGGTCGAGGAGGAAGAGAAGGAAGCACATAATGAAAGGGTAAGGAATACTTCAACTTTATTTTAAGCACGACAGAACCACTTATAATTGACTACTTTGTCTTGTAGGATGAAGATGATGTAGATGCAGCTGGTGGAGAAGTTCCGTTTGAGAAGGAACATGCTGAATATGCTAATGATGTAGGTGTAGAAGATGAGGATGTTATAGAGAATGAAAGGGTAAGGAATACTTCAACTTTATTTTAAGCACGACAGCACGACTCATGTTTCACTTCTTTGTGCGTGCGAGCAGGATGAAACTGGTGTACATGCTGAACATGATGTTGAGGTTGTTGATGGAGAATGAGTGGAAATTGATATTAATTCTGTTGTTGTGGTATGTGGTTTATTAGAGTATTTGTTTTCAGGACATTTACTAATAGTGTAATGTCAACAAGAGACTGACTTTATTTGTTTTTGTGAACATGAATTAATTTGTCCTGAACCTTTAAATGTGTTCTATGAGAGTGGCACCAACCATAATTTGTATTAATGCTATGTGCCCCGTGATCATATGGATCCAGAGTTGTATGAAATGTACGACAGGTGGTTTGGATGTGATGACCGAAAAGATAGACGTTTACATAGGTTAGGGTGTGATGTAGGATTTGAGTGGTTCATAAAAATTGAGAAGTCGGGAGAATCATTTGAGGATTCGGTAAGTGCTATTTTGTTTGTTATATATGCACGACTAGCACGACAACACGACTACATTTGTATTGTTTTGTGTAGCATATAAATGTGTGGTTTGCACTGCTGAACCAGAAAAGTCAAGCCTTGGATACAAGTTGTGTTTGGACAGCTACAAATGCAGACTTCTTGGGAGTATGTGCATCTAAATCTGTTATTAATGATATCTATACTGAAGTGGGAAGGTTCTAGTTTTTTTACAGACATTATTAATGGATCTGCTTGGTGTACGTATCCGTGGAAAGAGGTAGATAGGGTCTTCATTCCAATAAACATCGTCAATAAATATTGGGTGCTTGGGGTACTTGAATTGAGGACCTTGCACATGTATATATACGATATTTTGACGATGCTTATGGATGATACTGATATGCACAAGTTTTTGACACCACTTTTGAGAATTCTTAGTAAAACTATGTTGAAAGCTGGATATTTGCAAGCTGCAAAAGAGATAAGATGGACAAGGCAAAGCGGGGTTCCACAACAGTTTCCTACTTCAAATGATTGTGGGGCGTTCGTCTGTTTGTTAGCAAAGTTTTTAGCCCTAAAAAGTTCCATCAACCATGCAACAATCCATAATGATTATCCTTTTTCACAATTTGAGGGTAGGTTGATCTGATTCCGTATTGTAATTGAGATATTCATTGGCGTTCTGTTACCAGAGTTATTGTAAATATTTGATATTTTCTGGAGTTGTTTGAATATGTATTTTGGACAATATGAATCCTTGTTTGTTTTGTAAAGATTCTTGTTAATTTTATGTATTTATTTTGTATTTGGGGTGTCCTTTTGTACTACAGCGACATCACTACAAAAACCAAAACGACAACACGACATGGGTAATGGGAAAATGGCATTTTTGTAAATAAAAGCAAAATTATTTTTTTTAACGTTATAAGGACAAAATATCTAGCTTCCTCCTCACTTTCCCTTTTTCACCTCAATTATTTCTTCTTTCCTTCTCTTTCAAACAAACCGTACGTAAAAAACGATCATGAAGAAGATTGACATTCACTGGTGACGAAGACGGATTCTCTCTGATATGGTACGTTGAAGCTGAAGGGCTACATTCAGGTGCGTCCTTTTTAGGAAGTCCTTGTCTTTTAGTCGTGCTGTCGTGTTACCTCCTGGTCTGCGGTAGGCACATTCAGGGACACCAAATGATTAGCCAATTCAACCATTGTGTCATTAAACTCTTCTTCAGTAACACCAGGACATTTACCACCCTTATCCAAAGCAGCAGTAATGGTGTCATCATCCTTTCCATTTCTGTATACTATCCCTTTCACAGTCTTCATATCCTGCTCAAGTATCGAAACACGATCGGATAGACCACTTAATTTGGAATTCAATCTATTTTCCAATTCCACTATGTTATTATGAAATATCTCAACTTGCTTAAGAAATGTCTCCTTCTCATCCCCTTCATCCTTCTGCTTCTTCTTTGATCTAACCGAAATTATAAGATCCTTAAGGGTTTCACCAATAGGAGAATCTTGATCTTCTCCCTTTTTCTCTTCACTTCTCCTTTCCTCCCCATCAACATATGCATCTTCATCACCATTTCTTTCCCCTTTCTCTTTATCTTCATCTTCACCTTCATATTCCCCTTCATCCTCATACTCATCCTCATCCTCATTCTCTTCCTCTTCCTCTTCCTCTTCCTCTTCCTCTTCCTCTTCCTTTACCTCCACTCCTTCCTTTTTACATTCCTCGTACAAGACAGACAACAATGTATCTCTTTTAATAGACAGATACCTCTGCAGGTAGGGAAGATACCAAGAATCATCCTCTCTTACTTCACTTTCCAGTACTCTTTTGTCTGGTTCTCCAGCAGCCTGAAACACAGAATAAATGTTAGTAATATACTGTGTCGTGTTGTCGTGTTGTCGTTCTGTCGTGTTGTCGTGTTGTTAAAAGTTTGAATGTAGATTGTTACATGTGCTATGTCATTAGCAATTGAAGAGTTAACTCTCTGTTTCAGGTGACACCTATGAAACTGTGGCATGATATGTTCTCTATATCTGAAATGCTCCTGGTAGTCCTTACATATTTCAACAATCCAAGCCTGACATAGCAATGCAAAACCAATAGTTACTAACTATAATAGATATATTAATAAAGTATGTAAAACAACAAGATATATCCAGTATATTATACCAGGAAAGCTGGTGGGAAACCTAGCAGTTGATAAGACACGCCTTCTCTCTCGCCTGTTATATTTGATTCACACGTTGTCTGCCTTTCTTTAACGCCCTTCTTCATCGACTTTATTAACTTCTTCAACGCAAACACACCCCACAGGAAGGCACTAAATAATCCACGCCGGTCTGCGAGCTCTACCATTCAATCCTTTATATTCCTTCTGACAGTGTTATCAAAAATAGTTTGGGAAACAAAGAATAACATAGCCATTCCCACTGCATCATCATCATCTTCCTCAGCCCAATTCACCTCTTCAATCTTCTTCAACAACATATTGTTCTTAATTGCCTTCGAGCACGGGAAAAACTTATCCTTCAACCTATGAGTCTTCTCTAATTTAGCAATCTTCAGCTTCCATTCTGCATAATCTCCAAACCTCAGCCCACTAAGTAACCCGAATGCCCATTCTCCAAATTTCACATCAGTCCCTCCAATATTAAACCAGATCTCTACCTTACTTTTATCATTTCTGCTGACTTCTCTTGTAAGGACACTATGGACTATGCTTCCAGAAAAGTTAGACAGCTCCATGCCAAAAACTATCCAAAAAATGTCTTCTTAAACTTTTTCTTTTATCTGTTGGTTAAATGTTTTTCAATTGTAACCCCGGCGTCTGTTGAACAACACATTGTTACCTGTGCTTCCGAACCAATACATGATTCATACAAGAAGTCTGATGCCACCTTCCTTCTTTTATCATTCTACAAAAAGATAAACAGAAATTATGCACGACAACATGACAAAACGACAGCACGACAACACCTATGTGTCTGCTCTTTATCCAAATACTCAGGATATATTGAAAAACAACAGTATGACAGCACGACAAAAATACAAGTTGCGTGCTACTTTTTGTATTTTACCCAATATCGAAGCACAAATTAAAAAACAAAGCACGACAACAGGACAGTGAGAAATATGCATTATGTACGTGCTCTTTTACTAAATACGCAAGCATATATTGATCAACAATGAACATCAAAATGAAAAAAACGACTGCATATATATGCAATTGCTATCTTGCCCAAAACAAAATCAAAAAATTCCCACAAGACCATAGAACAACAATGTAAATTTAATCCCTATCAAACAAAAATGTCAATTTAAAAACAATGGAAGCACTAAAAGTTGCATGCATTAAAGATCTACTAAAAGATGTCAATTTAAAAACAATGGAAGAACTAACAGTTGAATGTGCCTTATTCTTTGACCTTTCTTCTCGATTTTCATCTGGTACCACTTATTCCCTTTGTCTATTCTTCTGACTTCCACTTTCAACCATTTTACTGTCGCAACGGAAGAACTAACAGTTTCCGACTCTCTCCGTCACGTCAAACCCTCTCGCCAACTTCACCCCTCTCTTTCCGTCTTCGCCTCTCTCTCACCGCCGGTTGAAAGTAGATGATGAAATGGAAACGGTTGTCGGTTTAGAAGGAGAAGTGAAATAAGAGGGAAACCAAAAGAATGGAACGGTTTCATTAATTTTAAAAGGTGGGGGTATTTTTGTCCAAAAAAATTGAAAGTGGTTAGTTTGGTATGTGAAACATGAAGTGTTGGCCCTAACAAGATCAGAATCACCTAGAGGGTGACTAGGTGTCTAATTCAAAAACTGAAAAACTTAAGTTTTTAGAGAAACTTAATTTTCAGAGTCAAATTTCTTCAGAGTCAGAGGCAAACTTAATGAAGGAGCCTCTGAGAGAAATTATGCCTTTAAGCAACAGAAGTTCTGTGTAGAAGAACTTCTGGACAGTCTTCTGAACAAAGACAGGAAATAAAGAGCAAGATTATTTCAGCACTAAATATACAGCAAATGCACAGAAGCAAAATAACAAGTTAAGGAATGGAGAAAGAGATTCAGGAGGTCCTGAGTGAACAGTTCGATTTATCCAGGTTCGCCACAGAAGTCCTGTGACTACGTCTTGTCCCCTGTGATGCAGTCAGCAAAGATTTTAAATCCATTGTTCAGAATGTTTATGGTGTTGGCCCTAACAAGAACAAAATCACCTAGAGGGGGGTGAATAGGTGTTTCAATAGAAAACTGATATTTTCGAGTTTTTAATGAAACTCAATTTTTCAGAGTCAATAATCCTCAGAGTCAGAAGCAAGTTTATTGAAGTAGCCTCTGAGGGATAATCTGCCTTAAGACAGGTTCTGTCTTTTCAGCAACAGAAGTTCTGAGTTAAGAGCTTCTGGACAGTCTTCTGAACACAGACTTGTGACTTTGAGGGGAAAATCTGTTTCAGCACTAAATATGATACAAGTACACAGAGGCAGTTAACAAGTATAAGGAAGGGAGAAAGAGATTCAGGGGATCCTGATGAACAGTTCAATTTATCCAAGTTCGCCACAGAAGTCCTGTGACTACGTCTTGTCCTCTGAGGTCGCAGCCTCCAGAGATTTTATAAATCCACTATTCAGAACTTTTATGGCAAGTTCAGAAGCTCCTTTACATCAACAGAACTTAAGCTAATTTCTCACTTAGTTCTGACTAGCCTAAAATGAGTTAAAGGATTTTCACCAGAACAACAATACTCTGTTTTCTGGATTTCTCACCCAACTCAAATCTCAACTAGATTTCTCTCTTTTAAATCTAACTGAAGATCACAAACGATCTCAGTTTACAAGATTTCTATTATGAACTTGTTTTTCTTCACTCTCTCACAGTTACAATAGCTATGCTAAGAAAAGATTGAGAATGGAAAGTGTGCTCTGTTTTCTTGAGTATAACAGTGCGTTGAGATTTTTGCTCTATGATCACACACGTAGTTGATGCAGTGGAGCTTTGCTACTATTTATAGTGTTGAGTAGATGACCGTTGAGGAGTTTTGAATCTTCAAGGATGACAAAGATGAAAGTAGTCGTTAATCTTGTCAGCTTCTTCGAACGGTCTTAAAACACTCAATCCTGTCAACTTTGTACTTTAACCTACTCCGGTATGGGATTAAAATAAAGATGATGGAGTTGACTGAATTTGACGATTGATTTAGATTAGAGAGAAACGATAAAGGAAACAGGTTTTGTTTGTAGTGAACAGGCGCGTCCTTCAAACAGCTTTTTGAACTTTTGGCGCCTTTCATTAAATGCAACTGACAAAGCATTAAATGCTTAACTAAACCCGTGATAACGAACTTCTGATGTTCGCATTCCCTCTTAGCGCTTCTGATCCAAACAACCTTAGTCTTCTGTTTGCAAAAGAGAACTTCTGACAAAAGCTTTAGGCAGACAATCAAAACTTCAGAGCGGTTGATCCAGCTTCTGAAAAAGTATTTCTGTCTTCAGCTTCCTTAATCTTCTGAGTTCAATAGGCAAGCAGGAATTCTTCATTCAGCATTTGCTGAGAAAAACTTATACAATACTTAACAAAAATTGTTAGTCAACATTGAAAAGTACATAAGTTAATTTTCATTTTCATCTTCTGAAACGTTTGGACATAATCAAAATACTTAGGGTTCATCATTCTCCCCCATTTTGGTTATGGACAAACAGTGGTCCAGAAGGTAAAGATTACTTAGAAAACTTAAAAGTTTAGAAAGTAACTTCCTGTTGGTTATAGTTTTTATAACTTCTGAGCAACTTAACTCCCCCATTTTAGTGTGAATGGTGAACTTCAGCAAATCTGGAACTTAGAAAACTTAAGATCAAGTTATTTAAAGATTGTGAAGTAAGTTACTAAGTTAGAAAAACACATAAGCAAGCAGTAATATATAAGTAGACAGAATGTGTAGAAAGTTCAAGTAGTATAAATAATCAGAGGAACAAGGAATAAACATGTCAGAAGCATAAAAGTGAATAACTTAACAAGAAGCTACCCAACCCAGAACCTATGACTAAGATTCTTAAGCTCTATGAATTTGACTATGTGTTTCTAGGCTTCTTCTGAAAAGGAGGAACTCCACCACTTGAACTGACATTAGCACCAGATCTCTTTAAACCAGAACCAGAACTTGGACCACCACCCTGCTGAGCAGGTTTCTCCCCCATTTGACCATAAACAACAGGCCTTCCCAGAGCTCCTTGAGACATTAACTTCTGTTGAACTTGAAGAGCAGTGTCGAGCTGATGTTTAGTTGGCCTTAAAGCATTGAGTTGATCTATTTTCTGTTTGAATTCAGCCTCAAGCTTTTTCATTTCAGGAAGAGACGGTCCAGTCTGAGGTCTTTGCTTCTGAGCATCTTCCAGGAGCAACTTTATAGCTTGGTTGTTCAAATAGACAGCAGCAGTCAGATATTCATTTTGAAGATAAGTCTGCCCACGAACAAACCGATAATTGTTGTGCAGAATCTTCTCATGCTCTTTGGACTGAGAATGCAGAACCTTCATGAATTCAGTGAGTTCAGCAATTTGTGCATTCTGAGCATGTACAAGAGATTCTATGCTCTGGAGACGGTTATTGAGATCAGGAGTAAAATCTTCCACTACTTTGGCAGCCCCAGAAGAAGATGGACCTTGAGCAGAAGATTTCACTTCTCTCAGAACATGATTAATTGTACTTTGTAGGTCATCCATCTTCGCCGGGAGAACCTTCTCTTGAGATTCAAAATGTTCATTAGCTTCTCTAACCTCTTGCTGGAGAATGCTGAGATGTTCATTCACATTGCTAGCAGAAGCATGAGCAATATTCTCAAGTGTAGGAAGGGTCAGAGCCAATTGCCTTAGCTTATAAAACTCATCATAAGCAGCTAGGTGAAGTGTTGACAAATTCTGAATGAACACAGAGGGATTTTGCATTTGAAGCATTGTCATCAACTGTAGATTCTGTGCCTTCAGAGCTTGAATTTCTTGGAGCACCATACCCTGTGCATATAGGTCAGCAGCAGGAGTCCTTTGCCCAAGATTAGCTAAATTGTGCAACAATCCATCAGAGCCACTTTGGCTCATGCTTCTCAAATCCTCAAAAGATGGGACACCACCAGCTGCTGAAACAGCAGGAGCTCTATGAGGAATCCCAAAACTACCAAAATTTGCAGCCATCTCATCTCGATTCAGGTGATTGAAAAGATATTCATAGTTGGTACGAATACCAGCATAGATAGGAGGAGTGGATGTATTGGAAGTTGTTAAGGGATCACACACAGGAGGTGTATGTCCAGAGGATGAGAGTGGAGGCATTGTAGATGTGGAGGAAGGAGCATTCTGAGTAGTCAGAGGAGGGAGAGAGGAGAGTATGGTAGTTGGTATAGAAGATGGAGGAGTGGAGATTGAAGTTGTAAGTCCAAAAGATGGAAGCACAACCTCTGATGAAAGTGATTGGGAAGATGACATAATAACAGAATCAGAAAATAAGGGAGCTGTGTTAATATTTACCTCTGAATAGGATCCAGAGGAAAGAATGGTTCTGAAAAGCATATCCTCAGATGTTGAGGGTATGGGAGGAATTTGAAACGTAGATGCACTTACCTCTGAGACAGAAGTAGGTACAGAGGATGGTTGGGAAGAATGAATAGGAGATGGAGCATGAGTATGAGATGGAGATGGTAAAGCTTGATCAGAAGTGTTCTGACCTTCAGGAACATTTGGGTCAAAGGAGCTAATAGGGTTGGCATCAAGATGAGCCATCTTTTCAATAGTGATCCTAGCATCCCTTTCACCAGGATTCCTGCCTTGACCCAGAAGGACATTGTCCATGAAATCGTCGTTATCAACAGTTTCAGCAAACTCCTTAGCATTTTTAAGGACGATTTCAGGAGGAATCACTTCTTCATCACTATCCTCTGAGAGTTCTTGAATAGTGGGAGCACCAAAATCTCCTTCTGATGCATCCAGCATATCTTCATCAAGAAATTCCTCTTCAGAAGGAATAGCATCTTCCAGCTCAGCACACTCAACAAATAAGTCCTTCTTGTTCAGGACCCTTCTATGTGCAGCTTTCTTCCTTCTCATGCCTTGTGAGAGTGGAATTTCCCTCTCATCATTAACCTCTTCAGCAACTTCTGAAAGAACAACATCACTGTCCAAAAGGGCAGCAGCTTCTTCCAGTCTGGCATCTTCCTTAGCTTTTGCCAGAGCTAATCTTTCTTCTGCCAATTTCTCAGCAACCTCAGCAGCTTCCTTTTCTCTTCTGGTTAACTCAGCCAGAGAGACAATTCTTTCCTGTTCTTTTTCAGCTTCAGCAGCCCTTGCTAGTTCAGCAAGTCTGCTCTTCTCAGCTTCCTCTGCTGCTTTCTTTGCAGCTTCACTTGGTTTTTCAGCAACCACCTTACCAGAAGGTTCAACATTGATGGTAGCTTGAACCATAGAGGGAGGAGGTTCTGAAGTGACAACCTTCTCCACAGTAACAACCAACTTACTTGGCTTCTTCTTTCCTTTGCCCCCTTTGGCAACAGTCTTTCCCTTCTGCTCAACAACCTTCACATTTTCCTTCTGACTTACAACCACAGAGGAACCAGCACCTTCTGGCTTCTTAGGCACAATACTGTGTTGTAATTTGGTCAGAGGGATAAGTTTGATGGGAGTGCTTTTGCTGGTAACCCCTTCACCAGAAATCTCTATTCCAGCAGATTCAAAAAGCCTGGTCAGAAGAGAACCATAGGCCAAAGCACTACCAACCTTCACATTCTTCATCTGCCTTATAATCATGGCAGGAAGGTTGATCTTCTTTTCGTTCATTAAATGGTACATGAACACTCTCTCTCTGTTAGAAACTCCATTAACAGCCCCAGATTTCGGAAGGAACACATTTGTGGTTAAGTAGTGTGTCCACCTCTGATGCTGTGTCAACCAGGTGGCATAGGTTTCTTTTGCGCTCTGAACTGGCTTAGCCCAGTTCACTTCTGAAAATCCTTCAGCAGACCCATCATCCCCAATGATAATTCCCTCATCATCAATGCTAATGGCTTGGGAGATAGAAGCCCTGCTGACCTCAAAATCAACACCATCTATCACAGAGTGTACAACATCCTCCTCATCAGATCTAAAGTGGAGGTTCTGATAGAACTCAGTTACCATCTTGGGATAGAAGAAATCATTCAAGGAAACAAATGAGTTCCAGTTTTGCGAACTTATCCATTTAGATATGGGTACGGTGGATTTGACTTCATCATCTAAGAACCTAGAGGTGAAAACCCTAGATTCGCTAAGAATCTCATCATCAGCTAAGATGTGTGTGATAGTGACTTGAGGAACATTTTCTTGAGCCATTTTAGAGAAAGAAAGTGAGAAATGTAGGTTAAGTAGAAAGATTGCAGAAAATTGCAAAGAAAATTCTAGCTATGAAATCTGGAGAGCAAAAGATTTTCGAGTGAAAAGAAACTAAGTATGGAAACCCCTTATTTATATCCAAACAGTGATCGCTTCCTATTCAAAAAGTAACTAACTACCGTTTAAAAAGGAACCAGTTACCGTTAACAACAGAACGGCGCAGTAATAGCATTAAATGTAGACAACTTTAATTCAAAATCATGATTATCCTTAAACATGCTTAATTAATTCAAACACATGGCAGTTAAGAATTAATAGGGCAGTTAAAGATAAGTTATTGAAGTTGATAAGTCATACCAATGCCTTCTCGTAGACTTCTGAAAGGATTATAAGCCAGAGGCTTAGTAAACATGTCAGCAAGGTTATCTTCAGAGGAGACATGAGTGATGAGTATATCTTTCTTCAGAACATGATCTCTCAGAAAATGATGTCTAATATGAACATGCTTCATTCTGCTGTGTTGTATGGGATTTTTGGAAAGGTCAATTGCACTCTTGTTGTCACAGAAGATAGTCATTGTTCCAGGAGTGATTCCATAGTCAGCAATTTGTTGCTTTATCCAGAGCATCTGAGAAACACAACTTCCAGCAGCAACATACTCAGCTTCAGCAGTTGAGAGAGCCACAGATGTTTGCTTCTTACTATGCCAGGAGACAAGACATTCCCCCAGAAAGTGACATCCACCAGAGGTGCTGACTCTTTTCAACTTGTCTCTACCATAGTCAGAGTCTGTGTATCCTACAGGAGTAAAGTTAGTACTACAAGGATACCACAAACCAGCTTCTGAAGTGCCCTTGAGATATCTGAGAATTCTTTTGACAGCAATGTCATGAATCTCATTTGGATTAGCTTGATACCTAGCACAAAAGCACACAGCAAAATGTATATCTGGCCTGCTGGCTGTTAGATATAGGAGTGAGCCAATCATACCTCTGTAGGTTTTAATATCTACAGGTTTACCAGCTTTCTCTTCATCATCAAAGTCTTTGCTGACATCCATGGGGATATCAACAGCATTAGATTCCAACATGCCAAACTTCTTTAGCACTTCTCTACTATACTTGGCTTGATTGATAAACACACCATCATTACTTTGCTTGATTTGAAGTCCTAGGAAGAAGGTTAACTCTCCCATCATAGACATCTCAAACTCAGCTTTCATGTGATTGCTGAACTCTCTGCACAAAGATTCATTAGTAGCACCAAATATAATATCATCAACATATACCTGAGCTAAGAGGATATCTTTGTTTTTCTTCAGAGTGAACAGAGTTGTGTCAACACAGCCTCTGACAAATCCTTTAGAGATAAGGAACTTTGTCAATCTTTCATACCAAGCTCTGGGAGCTTGTTTCAGTCCATACAGGGCCTTCTTCAGCTTGTACACATGATTTGAGAACTTAGGATCTTCAAAACCGGGAGGTTGAGACACATAAACTTCTTCATCAATGTAACCATTCAAGAATGCACTTTTCACATCCATTTGAAAGAGCTTGAAACCTTTGTATGATGCAAAAGCACATAAGATTCTAATGGCTTCCAACCTTGCAACAGGAGCAAAGGTTTCACCATAATCTATGCCTTCTTGCTGACTGTAACCTTGAGCAACAAGTCTTGCCTTGTTTCTCACAACATTTCCAAATTCATCAAGCTTGTTTTTCAGAACCCATCTTGTACCAACAACCTTCTTATTGTTAGGTCTGGGGACTAAAATCCAAACTTCTGACCTTCTGAACTGATCAAGTTCATCTTGCATTGCCATTAACCAGGATTCATCTTCCTCAGCCTCATAGAAGTCCTTGGGTTCAAGAAGTGACACAAAGGCTACATTCCCCATATATCTTCTGAGCTGAGCTCTGGTCATGACAGGATTATGAACAGAGTCAATTACATTCTCCAAGGGGTGATTCCTAGGAGCTCTAACTTCTCTTGGTATATCCAATGTATCTTCTGAAACTTGTTCATCATTTGTTGAATCATATATAGGAGCATCTTCTGGAAGAAAGTTAACTTCTGTAGTTGGATGTTCTTCTGAAACATGTTCAGCAGGAGAATCAACTTCAGCAGCTTTAGGAATAACATCTTCAACAGGAGGAGATGATATTTCAGGAGCTTGAACTTCATCTTCTTCAGAGGCTTTACTATCTGCAGGGTTAGTCTCATCAAACTTTACATGAATGGATTCATCTAAAGTTTGAGTCCTCTTATTAAAAACCCTATATGCTTTACTATGTGTTGAGTAGCCAAGAAAAATAGCTTCATCTGCCTTAGAGTCAAATTTTGAAAGATGTTCTTTTGTATTCAAAACATAACATTTACAACCAAAGGTTCTGAAATAACCTATCTTAGGCTTTCTTCCTTTCCAGAGTTCATAGGGAGTTTTGTTCAAGATACTTCTGATGAGAGCTCTATTCAGAACATAACAAGCTGTGTTAACAGCTTCTCCCCAGAAGTACTTTGGAAGCCTTCTTTCATTGATCATGGTTCTGGCTATTTCCACCAGAGTTCTATTCTTCCTTTCAACTACCCCATTTTGTTGAGGAGTTCTGGGAGCAGAGAAGTTATGATCAATGCCTTTGATTTCACAGAATTCTTCAAACTTAAAATTCTTGAATTCTCCACCATTATCACTTCTGATATGGACTACCTTTTCATTCCTTTCATTCTCAAGTTTCTTAATCAGAACTGAGAAGCATCCAAGTGATTCATCTTTGCTAGAGAGCAAGATGACCCAAGTGAATCTTGAATAGTCATCTACTATGACTAAGGCATACTTCTTTCCACCCATGCTCATTGGTTGAACAGGGCCAAAAAGATCCATATGAAGTAATTCTAAAGGTCTTTTAGTTGAAATGACTTTCTTAGTTTTAAAAGAACTTCTGGATTGTTTACCAGATTGACACGCAGTACATAAATGGTCCTTTTTAAAACTTATTTCAGGCAGACCCTCAACCAATTGATATCTAGCTACTTTGGTCAGAAGATCCATGCTAACATGAGCAAGTCTTCTATGCCAGAGCCAGGAGGTATCCTCTTTGGACATCAAGCATATATTTTTGCAAAGATTCTCAAGGTTCAGCATGAAAACATTTTCTACTCTAGGAGCAGTTAGAATAACTTCCCTTGACTTACTGTCCAAGATTTTACATCCAGAGGTGCTGAAGATTACATCTCTGCCTTTATCACACAGTTGTGCAACACTCAGGAGATTGAACTTCAGACCTCTGACTAGGGAGACATCTTCGATCGGAGGATTGGTTCCAATGGACCCAGAACCAAGGATTCTTCCTTTCTGAGCATCTCCAAAGCTGACTTTACCACCTCTTTTAGGTACAAATGTGATGAATGCTTTTTCATCACCTGTCATATGCCTTGAGCACCCACTGTCAATGTACCACAGCTTTGACATTGATGGAGCACTCAGAGCAACCTGCAGCACAATCAATTAGCGACAGGTACCCAATCCTTATTGGGTCCTTCAGAGTTAGATTCAGCTTCTACAGGTTTTTCTGATATTTCAGATTGCAGGAGGTTCTTAATGTGGTACTTGCAATCTTTCAACCAATGTCCTTCTTTCTTACACAACTTGCAAGAAGGAGGGTTCTTGGATCTTTCCCTTTGCTTCTTAGGAGCATTCTTCTTCTTCTGGGAAGGTATTACTTCTGAGGTTCCCACTTCAGGAGGAGAAGAGATCTCTTTCAGAAGAGAGGAAGTGACAGATTTCTTCTTCTGAGGTTTATCATTCCTCAGAGGCAGTTTTTCCTTACCTTTGACTTTTGAGTCATCGGAGGAAGAGCTGAATTGTTTACTTAGTTTATCTTCCAATATTTTCATATCAGCATAAGCTTGAGTAAACCTAAGAAATTTGTCAGCCTCGCTTTTGTCCAACTTCCTCTTTAGGTACTTGAACATGCTATATAATTCTTCAAGAGAATCAAAGATATTTTGTTCAGAGGATATGTTTACCTCGGAGTCATAGTTTGCTTCAGGAGGTGCGGAAGTTTCTCCTGTGACATCTTCAGAGGATGGCTCATCAATAGCCATGAAACATATCTGGGCTTGCTCTTCCTTCTCTTCAGGATCACTGCTGGTCTCAGAGTCTGACCAAGCAGCCAGCATAGCTTTCTTGAACTTTTTCTTATCTTTCTTCAGCTCTGGGCAGTTAGGCTTAATGTGCCCAGGTTGCTGACATCCATAGCACACAATGGGCTTGTTTGGATCTCTCTTGGTTTTATCACCGAAGTCAGAAGTCTTCTTCTCAAAACTTCTGAATGGCTTCTTGTAGTTTCCACCTTTGCCTTTTCTAAAGGCTCTTTTGAACTTCCTGGTCAGCATGGCCAATTCTTCATCTTCTGATGATTCTTCAGAAGACTCTGCCTTCAGAACTACTTGTCTCTTTCCTTCTGACCTTTCTCTTAGGTCATGATTTTTTAGTGACATCTCATGGGTGATTAGGGACCCAATGAGTTCATCATACAAGTAAAAGCTCAAGTCCTGAACTTCTTCAATGGCAGTCTTCTTGGCTTGCCAAGACCTTGGTAAGCTTCTGACAATCTTCTTTACTCTTTCAGACTCTTCAATGTCTCTGCGCAAACTCTTTAAGTCATTGACTATCTTGGTGAATCTAGAATTCATTTCTGAAATAGATTCTTTGTCAAGCATTTCAAATAACTCATATTCTCTCATGAGTTGGTTGACTTTGGACTGCTTCACTTTTCCTGTTCCTTCATATGTGACTTCCAGCTTGTTCCATATATCCTGTGCAGTTTCACAAGAAGAAACTTTGTTATATTCAGTGGCTGTAAGTGCACAATGCAACATATTTATTGCTGAAGCGTTTGTTTGGAGCTTTTTCAGAATTTCATCTGAATATTCTCTCTGAGGGATAATGACATTCCCTAGACCTGGTTCCATTCTGGTAGGAATGAAATCTCCATCTGTAATGACAAACCAAGCACTCATGTTCTGAGCTTGAATGAAGTACATCATTCTCTTTTTCCAGTAGGAATAATTGTCACCATTGAATAATGGAGGTCTAGTTGTAGAGGATCCCTCTGGGACAATGAAGTGAGAAGAATTCTCAGGCTGGTGTCTACTAGCCATCTCTATTGATTCT
Source organism: Euphorbia peplus (assembly GCA_028411795.1). Classification (NCBI taxonomy): domain Eukaryota; kingdom Viridiplantae; phylum Streptophyta; class Magnoliopsida; order Malpighiales; family Euphorbiaceae; genus Euphorbia; species Euphorbia peplus. The sequence continues at coordinate 20,286,487 of CP110839.1, read as the reverse complement.
GATAGGATCTTACACTTAGATTGTTAGATCTTTAGTAAATATACGAAGTGACCTTCGCTCTGATACCACTTGTTGGCCCTAACAAGAACAGAATCACCTAGAGGGGGGTGAATAGGTGTTTCAATAGAAAACTGATATTTTCGAGTTTTTAATGAAACTCAATTTTTTAGAGTCAATAATCCTCAGAGTCAGAAGCAAGTTTATTGAAGTAGCCTCTGAGGGATAATCTGCCTTAAGACAGGTTCTGTCTTTTCAGCAACAGAAGTTCTGAGTTAAGAGCTTCTGGACAGTCTTCTGAACACAGACTTGTGACTTTGAGGGGAAAATCTGTTTCAGCACTAAATATGATACAAGTACACAGAGGCAGTTAACAAGTATAAGGAAGGGAGAAAGAGATTCAGGGGATCCTGATGAACAGTTCAATTTATCCAAGTTCGCCACAGAAGTCCTGTGACTACGTCTTGTCCTCTGAGGTTGCAGCCTCCAGAGATTTTATAAATCCACTATTCAGAACTTTTATGGCAAGTTCAGAAGCTCCTTTACATCAACAGAACTTAAGCTAATTTCTCACTTAGTTCTGACTAGCCTAAAATGAGTTAAAGGATTTTCACCAGAACAACAATACTCTGTTTTCTGGATTTCTCACCCAACTCAAATCTCAACTAGATTTCTCTCTTTTAAATCTAACTGAAGATCACAAACGATCTCAGTTTACAAGATTTCTATTATGAACTTGTTTTTCTTCACTCTCTCACAGTTACAATAGCTATGCTAAGAAAAGATTGAGAATGGAAAGTGTGCTCTGTTTTCTTGAGTATAACAGTGCGTTGAGATTTTTGCTCTATGATCACACACGTAGTTGATGCAGTGGAGCTTTGCTACTATTTATAGTGTTGAGTAGATGACCGTTGAGGAGTTTTGAATCTTCAAGGATGACAAAGATGAAAGTAGCCGTTAATCTTGTCAGCTTCTTCGAACGGTCTTAAAACACTCAATCCTGTCAACTTTGTACTTTAACCTACTCCGGTATGGGATTAAAATAAAGATGATGGAGTTGACTGAATTTGACGATTGATTTAGATTAGAGAGAAACGATAAAGGAAACAGGTTTTGTTTGTAGTGAACAGGCGCGTCCTTCAAACAGCTTTTTGAACTTTTGGCGCCTCGCATTAAATGCAACTGACAAAGCATTAAATGCTTAACTAAACCCGTGATAACGAACTTCTGATGTTCGCATTCCCTCTTAGCGCTTCTGATCCAAACAACCTTAGTCTTCTGTTTGCAAAAGAGAACTTCTGACAAAAGCTTTAGGCAGACAATCAAAACTTCAGAGCGGTTGATCCAGCTTCTGAAAAAGTATTTCTGTCTTCAGCTTCCTTAATCTTCTGAGTTCAATAGGCAAGCAGGAATTCTTCATTCAGCATTTGCTGAGAAAAACTTATACAATACTTAACAAAAATTGTTAGTCAACATTGAAAAGTACATAAGTTAATTTTCATTTTCATCTTCTGAAACGTTTGGACATAATCAAAATACTTAGGGTTCATCATATGGCACGTTCAGAAGCTCCTTTATATCAACAGAACTTAAGCTAATTTCTCATTTAGTTCTGACTAGCCTAAAATAAGTTAAAGGATTTCCGCCAGAACAACAACACTCTGTTTTCTGGAATTCTCACCCAACTTAAACCTTAACTAGATTTCTCTCAAAATCTAACTGAATATCCCAAACGATATCAGCTTACAAGATTCCTATTATGAACTTGTGTTTCTTCACTCTCTCACTTTTACAAAGAATAAACCAGAAAAGAGAAAGAATGGAAAATGCTCTGTTTTGCAATAAGAACAGTGCGTTAAGATTTTTTCTCAAAATTCGCGTGTATGAACACAAAGGAGCTTGGATACTATTTACAGTGACTTGAGATGACAGTTGCTTAAATTTGAACCTTCAATTTGATGATGACATAGTTGTAGACGTTAATCTGTCATTTCTTCAAACGGTCTTCAAAGCACTTTGATTCCGTTAACCTTGTTCTTCAACTTAATCCGGTAAGTGATTTGAAATCAAGGATAAGGTTGACTGGAATGTTTCTTCATTTAGATCAACAAAGGGCAGACAAGGAAAAACTGGTTTTGTTTGGTAGTAGACAGGCGCACTCCTTCAAAACAGCTTTTTGAACTTTTGGCGCATAGCATTAAATGCAGATGTCAGGAGCATTACATGCTTAACAAAACCCGTGACTCATCTTCTGATCACATTATTCCTTTTTTCTAAGCTTCTGATCAAAATGGAATCAGCTTCTGGTTGCAGTTGAACGTTGAGGAGAGCTTTATCAATCTTTCTGAGGATCATCAGAGCGGAGCATCCAGCTTCTGAGTTATTTCTTCAGTCTTTAATTAGTCTTCTCTTCTGAGTTCCTTAGCAATCCAGACTTAATTCTTTCAGCACCTGCTGAGAAAAACTTACATAACACTTAACAAAAATTGTTAGTCAACATTGATAAGTGTATAAGTATAAACTGAATTGCATCTTCTGAAATGTTTGGACATAATCAAAACATGTAGGGTTCATCATGAAGTGGGTTATATATGTAATGGGCATATAGCAAGCGGGTCAGTTGGGTAAAAAACCCTTTTTTGTTGAGAGGTTATGGCACTGTTTGGGAATTAGCTGTTAGAGGATAGTTGTTAGCTGATTCCATTAGCTGATTTGACTAGCGGTTTGTATAAATCTGTTTGGTAAAATTGAGCTGATTGTTAATATCTGTTTGTGAAAATGAGAAATAAGAACATTCATTTTTTCTGAGAGTATTTTATAATACAACCAACGTACCATGTTCTACATACATCGAACCAATAATTAACTGAAAAAATATTATTATCACATCACCCATTCAGTTAATGTATACTTAAATCTCTCCCTTTTTAAATATTATTTTTACAATTTTAAATAATTAATTTATATTTTTCTTTAAAAGTAATTAATTTATATTCTTAATCACCTTTATGTTAAAGAAAAACACAAATTTTTGAACTTGATGTCCGTAACATATCAATAAACTATGTAATTAAAAGGTGAAATTAAAAATAAAAATCATTTAATATTTATGCAAATAAATAAACATTATTAACAATTATGGAAACATGTAAATATATGCTTAGTAATTAGGGGTAAAATAGTCTTTTAAAATAATTATTGGAGAAGCTAATTGAAAAAGCTCATAAAATGAGCGTTTTCAAAATTAGCTTTTTGAGGCCAATAAGCTATTCTAATCCTCTATTTACTAAACACTATAACTAACGGTTTCGTTGGTCGAATCCTATAAATGTGGTCAAATCCGCTAATTTAACTACTGTTGACCCTAACAAGATCAGAATCAACTAGAGGGGGTGAATATGTGTGTAAGTCCGAATTTAAGTTTTTGAGAAACTTAACTCAGAATCAAATTTCTTCAGAGTCAGAGGCAAGCTTTGTGAAAGCGCTTCTAAGAGAAATTCTGCCTTAAGACAATTTCTTGTTTATTTTGGCAACAGAAGTTCTGTGTGACAGAGCTTCTGGATGGTCTTCTAAACAAAGACAGTGAATAATAGTCAGCAAACTGTTTCAGCACTAAATAATGAGCAAAGTATCAGAAGCAAAAGTAACAAGTTAAAGAGGGAGAAAGAGATTCAGGAGGTCCTGAGTAACAGATCGATTTATCCAAGTTCGCCACAGAAGTCCTAAGACTACGTCCTGTCCCCTGTGAGTGCAGTCATCAGAGATTTTAAATTCAATATTCAGAACATTTATGGCACGTTCAGAAGCTCCTTTACATCAAGAGAACTTAAGCTAATTTCTCACTTAGTTCTGACTAGCGTAAAATAAGTTAAAGGATTTTCACCAAAACAACAACACTCTGTTTTCTGGAATTCTCATCCAACTTAAACCTCAACTAGATTTCTCTCAAATCTAACTGAATATAACAAGCGATATCAGTTTACAAGATTCCTATTATGAAATTGTGTTTCTTCACTCTCTCTCTTTTACAAATATCAAATAAGCAAAGATTAAGAATGGAAAGTGCTCTGTTTTTGCTTAGAATAACAGTGCGTTAAGATAGCTCAAAATTCTCGCGTGTAGAACACAAATGAGCTTGGCTACTATTTATAGTGAGTTGAAGATGTCCGTTGCTTGAATTTGAATCTTCACTTGATGACAACAGGTTTGTTGCCGTTAATCTGTCTTGTCTTCAAACGGTCTTATAAGCACTTTTGATTCCGTTAACCTTGTTCTTTAACTAAATCCGGTAAGTGATTTGAAATTAAAGATAAGGTTGACTGGAATGATTCTTCATTTGGATCAACAAAGGGTAGACAGGGAAAAACTGGTTTTGTCACGCGCTCCTTCAAACAGCTTTTTGAACTTTTGGCGCCTAGCATTAAATGCAGTTGACATGTGCATTAAATGCTTTAACAAAACCCGTGATCAAGCTTCTGATCACTTAGTTCCTTTTGTCTTAACTTCTGATCAATTGGAGTCAAAGCTTCTGGTTGCAGTTGAACTATTGAGGAGAGCTTTATCAATCTTCTAAAGATCTTTAGAGCGGAGCATCTAGCTTCTGAGCTTTATCTTCTGTCTTGAATTAATCTTCTTTTCTGAGTTCCATTAGCAATCCAGACTTAATTCATTCAGCACCTGCTGAGAAAAACTTACACAGAACTTAACAAAAATTGTTAATCAACATTGATAAGTGTATAAGTAGAAATTGAATTTCATCTTCTGAAACGTTTGGACATAATCAAAACATGTAGGGTTCATCAACTACAATCCGCTCTTTGCCAAACAAGGCCTATTTCCAGCTATGGTTTTACTACAAAAGTCATAGTAAAAGACTATCATACCCCTGCCCCTTTAAATCTTAACCAAACCAATCCACCCAATATCTTCACAAATTTCAAAAACCAACCCACACCACCACATTCCAGCGAGGCAGACAATCCGGCACCACCATTATTTCCGGTGAGCACTCCGACACCACCATCGTTTTCGGCGAGGAGATTTACTGTAACATCCCTAAACCCTAACCTATAGATGTCTAAGATATATACTTACACTTCCCCATAAAGACTACATTCAGATTCATTTCAGTTACAAACAAGTTTTACACACAAACTGCGATTAGCGACGTCTTAAGCCGTAATGATTGTTTAGTGAGAGTGAATCAACTTAGGACACATATCAATTGAAGAAATATGGACTTAATTGGTTGAATTAGAAGTATGGAGGTTGATTGAGAAGTTATGCAAGCAAGCACCTCATTTAGCACGAGGTGTCACCCTTTATAAGACAAATACCACCTCTTTTATTTATAAAGATGCACACTACATTAGCTCGTTTTCTTCAGCAAAAAAAACCCAACCAAACTCTCTCTTAACCTTCCCTTTTCAAACCTTAAGAAGAAATAAAGAAATCTCATTCGTTTTGTTGGCCCTATCAAGAACAGAATCACCTAGAGGGGGGTGAATAGGTGTCAAAGTCGAAAACTGAAAATTTCTTAGTTTTTCGAGAAACTTAATTTTCAGAGTCAAATTTCCTCAGAGTCAGAAGCTAGCTTTCAGAAGTTGCTTCTGAGGGAAATTCTGCCTAAACACAGTTAGACTGTTTTCAGCAACAGAAGTTCTGATTGAAGAACTTCTGGACAGTCTTCTGAACAAAGACAATGATACTTTAGAGAAAATCTGTTTCAGCACTAAATATGAACAGGTACACAGAGACAAAAATAACAAGTATAAGAGGGAGAAAGAAGTTCAGGAGATCTTGATTGAACAATTCGATTTATCCAAGTTCGCCACAGAAGTCCTGTGACTACGTCTTGTCCCCTGAGGTCGCAGCCTACAGAGATTTTATAAATCCACTATTCAGAACTTTTATGGCAAGTTCAGAAGCTCCTTTACATCAACAGAACTTAAGCTAATTTCTCACTTAGTTCTGACTAGCCTAAAAAGAGTTAAAGGATTTCCACCAGAACAAACAATACTCTGTTTTCTGGATTTCTCACCCAACTCTAATCTCAACTAGATTTCTCTCTTAAATCTAACTGAAGATCACAAACGATCTCAGTTTACAAGATTCCTATTATGAACTTGTTTTTCTTCACTCTCTCACTTTTACTAAGACTATGCTAAGAAAGATTGAGAATGGAAAGTGTTGCTCTGTTTTTCTTGTTAGAATAGTGCGTTGAGATTTTGCTCGATGATCATGCGTGTTGATGCATTGGAGCTTGGCTACTATTTAGTGAGTGAAGATGACCGTTGGTGAGTTTGAAACTTCAAAGGAGATGACATCAGTTGTTGTAGCCGTTAATTTGTCAAATCTTCAAACGGTCTTCAAACACTTTGATTCCGTTATCCTTGTTCTTTAACTAAATCCGGTAAGTGATTTGAAATCAAAGACAAGGTTGACTGGAATCATTCTTCAATTGGATCAACAAAGGGTAGACATGGAAATTCTGGTTTCTTTTGAACAGACAGGCACGCTCCATCAAAACAGCTTTTTGAACTTTTGGCGCCTTGCATTAAATGCACTTGTCAGAGCATTAAATGCTATCCAGAACCCGTGACTTTAGCTTTCAGAAGCTAATTTTCAGTTGTCTAGACTTCTGATCAAATTGGCAAAACGTCTGATTGCAAAGATCTTCTGAGGAGAGCTTTAGCAGACTTCGGCTTCAGAGCGGAGTATCCAGCTTCTGAGTATTTGAAACTCTGACTTCAGCAACTAATCTTCTGAGTTCTTTTAGGCAATCCAGAAAAGATTCATTCAGCAACTGCTGAGAAACTTACACATAGACTAAAGCAAAAATATTAGTCAACAATAAACTATATGTAAAAAAAATAAGTTTTCATCTTCTGAAACGTTTGGACATAATCAAAACTCATAGGGTTCATCATTCTCCCCCATTTTGGTTATGGACAAACCGTGGTCAGAAGGTACAGAAAGCATGAGGTTTTAGAAAATGACTTCCTGATGCAAATGTTTCATAACTTCTGAGTAAATTAACTCCCCCATTTTAGTGTAAATGGTGAACTTCAGCAATCTGTATAAACTTAAAGAAAGACTTAAGATCAAGTTGTTAGATTTGATGAAGTGTAATTTACTAAGTCAAAAAGAAATATAAGCAAAAAGTAAGAAGTCAGATACGCAAGAGAGTATAAGAAAGATTCAGTGTGTATAAATTCATTCAGAAGACAGCATAAGAAACAAAATAATCAGAAGAGCAGAAAAAGTCCTAAGACAGAAACTACCCAACCCAGAACCTAGCTAAGAAGCATAAGTCCTAAAAGATTACAAGTTCCTAGGTTTCTTCTGAGGAGGAGGAACAACACTAGAACCTTCGGCAGCACTTGATCTCTTTTGACCAGACTTCTCCCCCGTTTGACCAGAACCAGGAGCAACACCCAGAGCACCTTGAGATTTCAATTTTTGTTGAACATTCAGTGCAGTCTGATATTGCTGAGGAGTTGGTCTCACAGTATTGATCAGATCCATTCGTCTTCTGAAGTCATCATCAATGGTCTTCATATGATCAAAGGTCTGACCAGACATAGGTCGCTGTCTCTGAACATCTTCCAGAAGGAGCTTGATCAACCTATTGTTAGCATACACAGCAGCAGTAAGATGCTCATTCTGAATATAAGTCTGTCCTCGAACAAACCTATAACAATTATGAAGAGTCTTCTCTTGTTCTCGTGTTTGAGTGTGCATAACCTTCAGAAGTTCAGTAAGCTCAGCAATCTGTGCGTTCTGAGCAGATACAGCAGACTCAATGTTGGAGAGTCGATTGTTGAGATCAGGAGTGATGTCATATACAATCTTAGCAGCCCCGGAAGATGATGAACCTTGAGCAGAAGATTTCACTTCTCTCAGAATGTGATTGGTAGTACTTTGCAGGTCATCAATCTTACTTGGGAGCATCTTCTCATGAGCCTCATAATGCTCGTTTGCTTCCTTGACTTCTTCTGTCAATATCTCCAAATTCTCATTGACCTTCTGAGAAGAAGCAGGAGCAATATTATCCAGAGAAGGAAGAGTCAGAGCTAATTCTCTTAATTTGTACAGCTCTTCATACGTAGCTAGATGAAGTGTAGAAAGATTGCGTATGTAAACAGAAGGATCCTGCATTTGAAGCATAGTCATGAGCTGCAGGTTCTGAGCTTTCAAAGAATGCAATTCTTGCAGCACAATGCCCTGAGCATACATGTCAGCAGCAGAAGTCCTTTGCCCCATACCAGCAAATCTATTCAGCAGTTCATCAGAGCCACTCTGACTCATTCTTCTCAACTCTTCAACACTGGGGGCACCTCCAGCTTCGAAAATACCAGAAGCTCTGCCCATGAAACCAAAACTACCAAACCTGGTATCCAGATCATCCCGATTCATGTGTTTGCGCAGGAAGTCATAGTTGGATGACAACCCAGCAAAACAAGAAGTAGTGGAGGAGGTAGTTAAAGGATCACACACAGGAGGTGTATGTCCAGAAGTTGAGAGAGGAGGAATTTGAGTGTTTGAGGAAGGGATGGCATTGGTGGTAGAGGAAGAAATGGTAGGGGAAATTGAAGGTAAAGTAGATGGTAGTGAGAAAGATGGAGCAGTAAATCCAATTGATGGACTTACAGAGGAGGAAGGAATAGAAGAGGTAGTGGATGTGGATATAGAGTCTGTGAAAATGGGAGCAGTGTTTAAATTCACTTCTGAAAAGGATCCAGAAGGAGGAATGATTGAGGGAGGTACAACCTCAGAGGTTGAAGTTGTAGGAGGAATGGAAGTTTGGGAACCACTCACTTCTGTGACAGAAGGGAGTGAAGGAGATTGATGAGGAGTAAGAGTGGGAGAGCAGATGACCTGGTCAGAGTTTGGATCAAACATTGAGATGGGCTCAGCAAAGATGTGAGCCATCCTGATCAGTGTTTCAGAGGCGTCCCTTTCACCAGGGTTTCTTCCTTGATTCAGAAGAATGTTGTCAATGAAGTTTTCATCATCAACATTCTCAACGAATTGTTTTGCATTCTGAAGAACCTCTTCATCTTCTGGTTCACTCTCTTCTGACAGCTCTTCAATCAGAGGAGCATCAACATTCTCTTCATCAGACATCTCTGACAAGTCTTTATCAGCATCTTCCGGTTCCTGAGTAACAGGATCTTCTAATTCAGCACTGGAGGGAACAACGAAGTCCTTTTTCCTCAGCAACCTTCGTTTTGCAACAGCCTTCTTCCCAATCCTGGTAGAGAGAGAGATATTCTCAAGTATCCGAGAGGACAGAGAGATATTCTGAAGCCTCAACTTCCTTTGAGAACTCCGCATCCTGAAGTTCAGCAGCACATGCTATAAGTCTTGCATCGGCCTTAGCTTTTGCAGCAATTTCTCTCTCAGCAGCTAACTGATCCTCCGCTTCCTTCTTCTTTCTTTTCTCTTCAGCAAGAGCCACAACTCTTGCAACTTTTTCAGCTTCAGCAGCCTTTTCTTTCTCAGCAAGGCGTGCTTCCTCAGCATTCTGAGCTTCCTTCTCAGGAACATCCTTTGGCTTCTCAGCAACAATCTTGCCAGAGGGTTCAACATTGATTGTTGTTTGAACCATCGTGGGAAGAGGTTCTGAGACAACCACCTTCTCAACAGTCAGGACCAACTTGCTTGATCCTTTCTTTCCCTTGCCCTTCTTGGCAGCATTCTTTCCTTTCTGCACAGTAGCTTCCATAATTTCCTTCTGAGCAATACTCACAGAGGAGCCCTTCTCAATCTTCTTCGGAGTCACACCAAAACTCAGGTTCTTGAAGGTATGCATCTTCAGAACCGTACTCCTACTAGTAACACCTTCTCCTGAAACAACAACAGAGGCTGCCTCAAACAACCTCGTCAGGAGTGAGCCATATGCTAATGCACTCACGGTCGTTACATTCTTCATCTGCCTTATCAGCATGGCAGGTAAATTAATTTTCTTCTGGTTGACCAGATGCCACATGAAAACCCTTTCCCTGTTGGAAACCCCATTGACTCCTCCAGCCTTCGGAAGAAAGACATTTGTAGTCAAATAGTGTGCCCACCTCTGGTGCTGAGTCAACCAGGTGGCATACGTTTCCTTGGCATTCAGATCTGGCCTAGCCTAGTTGGCTTCAGTAAAACCTTCTGCTGAACCATCATCACCAATGATGATTCCTTCATCATCAATCCCTATCACTTGAGAAATGGAAGCCCTGCTGACTTCGATCTCAACATCCCCGACTACAGAATGTAGAACATCCTCCTCATTATAAAAGAAATGGAGGTTCTGATAGAATTCTGTGACTAACTTAGGATAAATGAATTCATCGAGAGAAACGAATGAATTCCAGTTTTGAGCGCTAAACCAGTGGGAGATAGGTTCAGTCGATTTAACTTCATCATCTATGAACCTAGAGGTGAATACCCTAGATTCGCTAACCTTCTTTTGTGATTCAGTGGAGAAGATGTGAGTGACAGTGATTTCTTGAGCCATTTTTGAAGATATAAGAAATTAGGTTAAGATTTGAGAGAGAAGAGAACACAGAAAAATCTATGGAAATTCTAATGGTCAAAGAAAATGAGAGTAAAAACTTCTAAGTATGGAAAACCCTTATTTATACCCAAACACAGAAACCGTTCCAATTCAAAAAGCAAATACACACCGTTTAAAAGGGAACAGATAACCGTTAACCACAGAACAGCGCCGTAATATGCAGTAGATAACGCATGCTTTCAAGTCAAATCATGATTAGAATTAATTATAACTTAATTATCTTAAACGATTAATCACTTAAGACATACAGAAATAATTAATCTAAGTTATTGAAGTGGATAAGTCATACCAATGCCTTCTCGTAAGTTGCTGAAAGAATTACCAGCCAGAGGCTTAGTAAACATGTCAACAAGATTCTCTTCAGAGGGAACATGAGTTATGATAATATCCTTCTTCAGAACATGATCTCTCAGAAAGTGATGCCTAATATGAACATGCTTCATCCTGCTGTGCTGAATAGGATTCTTTGAAAGATCAATTGCACTCTTGTTATCACAGTAGATTGTAATTGTTCCAGGGATGATACCATAGTCAGCAATTTGTTGCTTGATCCAGAGCATCTGAGAAACACAACTTCCAGCAGCAACATACTCAGCTTCAGCAGTTGAGAGAGCCACAGAGGTTTGCTTCTTGCTATGCCAGGAGACTAAGCACTCCCCCAGAAAATGACAACCACCAGAAGTGCTGACCCTTTTCAATTTATCTCTACCATAGTCAGAGTCTGTGTATCCTATAGGAGTGAAAACAGAACTACAGGGATACCACAGACCAGCTTCTGGTGTGCCTTTAAGATATCTGAGAATTCTTTTGACAGCAACATCATGAATTTCTCTTGGCTTTGATTGATATCTAGCACAAAAACACACAGCAAAATGTATATCTGGCCTGCTGGCTGTTAGGTATGAAAGAGAACCAATCATACCTCTGTAGGTTTTTATATCTACAGGTTTACCAGCTTTCTCTTCATCATCAATGTCTTTGCTGACATCCATTGGAATATCAACAGCATTAGAGTCCGTCATGCCAAATTTCTTCACCACTTCTCTAGTGTACTTGGCTTGATTGATAAACACACCATCATTACTTTGCTTGATCTGAAGTCCTAAGAAGAAGGTTAATTCTCCCATCATAGACATTTCAAACTCAGCCTTCATGTGGTCACTGAACTCTCTGCACAAAGATTCATTAGTAGCACCAAATATAATATCATCAACATATACCTGAGCTATAAGGATATCCTTGTTCTTCTTCAGAGTGAACAGAGTTGTATCAACACAGCCTCTGACAAATCCCTTAGACAGAAGGAACTTTGTCAGTCTCTCATACCAAGCTCTGGGAGCTTGTTTCAGTCCATACAATGCTTTCTTCAGCTTAAATACATGATCAGGAAACTTAGGATCTTCAAAACCAGGAGGTTGAGACACATAGACTTCCTCATCAATGTAACCATTCAAGAATGCACTTTTCACATCCATTTGAAAGAGCTTAAAACCTTTGTATGATGCAAAAGCACATAAGATTCTAATGGCTTCTAATCTTGCAACAGGAGCAAAAGTTTCACCATAATCTATGCCTTCTTGCTGACTGTAACCTTGAGCAACAAGTCTTGCCTTGTTCCTCACAACATTTCCAAATTCATCAAGCTTGTTCTTCAGAACCCATCTAGTTCCAACAACCTTTATGTTGTTAGGTCTGGGAACCAAAGTCCAAACTTCTGACCTTTTGAACTGGTCAAGTTCTTCTTGCATTGCCATTAACCAGGAGTCATCATCAGCAGCTTCATAGAAGTCCTTGGGTTCCAGAAGTGACACAAAAGCCACATTCCCCATGTATCTTCTGAGCTGAGCTCTGGTCATGACAGGATTATGAACAGAGTCAATAATGTTCTCTAAGGAATGATTCCTATGAGTTCTAACTTCTCTTGGTACATCCAATGAGTCTTCTGAAACCTGTTCATCATTTGTTGAATCATATATAGGAGCATCTTCTGGAAGGAAGTTGACTTCTGGAGTAGGATTCTCATCTTGAGCTTGTTCAGCAACAGGAGGAACCACTTCAGCAGCTCTGGGAGAAACATCTTCTTCTTCAACAGGAGATGTAACTTCAGGAGCTTGAACTACATCTTCATCAGGAGCTCTACTATCTGCAGGGTTAGTCTCATCAAACTGTACATGAACAGATTCATCTAAAGTTTGAGTCCTCTTATTAAAAACCCTATATGCTTTACTATGTGTTGAGTAACCAAGAAAAATGGCCTCATCTGCCTTTGAATCAAACTTTGATAGATATTCTTTTGTATTCAAAACATAACACTTACAACCAAAGGTTCTGAAATAACCTATTTTAGGCTTTCGACCTTTCCAGAGTTCATAAGGGGTCTTGTTCAGAATACTTCTGATTAGCACTCTATTCAGAACATAGCAAGCTGTGTTCACAGCTTCTCCCCAAAAGTACTTAGGAAGCCTTCTTTCATTGATCATAGTTCTGGCTATCTCAACCAGAGTTCTATTCTTCCTTTCAACTACCCCATTTTGTTGAGGAGTTCTGGGAGCAGAAAAGTTATGATCAATTCCCTTGGTTTCACAGAATTCTTCAAACCTAAAGTTTTTGAATTCTCCACCATTATCACTTCTGATATGGACAACCTTTTCATTCCTTTCATTCTCAAGTTTCTTTATCAGAACTGAGAAACATCCAAGTGACTCATCTTTGCTAGACAGCAGGATGACCCAAGTGAATCTTGAATAGTCATCTACAATGACAAAGGCATACTTCTTTCCACCCATGCTCATTGGTTGAACAGGGCCAAAAAGATCCATATGAAGCAATTCCAAAGGTCTTTTAGTTGAAATGACTTTCTTAGTTTTAAAAGAGCTTCTGGATTGTTTACCAGATTGGCAAGCATTGCATAAATGGTTCCTTTTAAGACTAATTTCAGGCAGACCCTCAACCAATTGATTTCTAGCTACTTTGGCCAGAAGATCCATGCTCACATGAGCAAGTCTTCTATGCCAGAGCCAGGAGGTATCCTCTTTGGACATCAAGCATATATTTTTGCAAAGATTCTCAAGATTTAGCATGAAAACATTTTCAACTCTAGGAGCAGTTAGAATAACTTCCTTTGACTTACTGTCCAAGATTTTACATCCAGAGAAGCTGAAGACAACATCTCTACCTTTATCACACAGTTGTGCAACACTCAGGAGATTGAACTTCAGGCCTCTGACTAGGGAGACATCTTCGATCGGAGGATTAGTTCCTATCGATCCAGAACCAAGTATCCTTCCTTTCTGAGCATCTCCAAAGCTGACTTTTCCACCTCTTTTAGGATCAAATGTGATGAATGCTTTTTCATCACCTGTCATATGCCTTGAGCACCCACTGTCAATGTACCACAGCTTTGACATTGATGGAGCACTCAGAGCCACCTGCAACACAATCAATTAGTGACAGGTACCCAATCCTTATTGGGTCCTTCAGAGTTAGATTTCTCTTCAGCAGGTTTTAATGATATCTCAGATTGCAAGAGGTTTTTAATATGGTACTTGCAATCCTTCAACCAGTGACCATCACTCTTGCAAAGTTTGCAAAAGGGAGGGTTCTTGGATCTTTCCCTTTGCTTCCTGGGAGATTTCTTCTTCTTCTGAGAAGGACCAATATCTTCAGAGGCTATACCAGCACTCTCAGAGGTACCAACATCAGGAGGAGAAGCTATCTCTTTCAGAAGAGAAGGAGTGACAGGTTTCTTCTTCTTCTGGGGTTTATCACTTCCCAGAGGCAGCTTTTCCTTGCCTTTGGCTTTAGAGCCATCAGCAGAAGTGCTGAACTGTTTACACAGTTTTTCTTCTAACACTTTCATGTCAGAATAAACTTGAGTAAACCTAAGAAACTTGTCAGCCTCACTCTTGTCCAATTTCCTTTTCAGGTACTTGAACATACTATAGAGTTCTTCAAGAGAATCAAAGATATTTTGTTCAGAAGATATGTTTACCTCAGAATCATAAGTAGCTTCAGGAGGTGCGGAAGTTTCTCATGTGACATCTTCAGAGGTTGGCTCATCAATAGCCATAAAACAAATCTGAGCTTGCTCTTCCTTTTCTTCAGGATCACTGCTGGTCTCAGAGTCTGACCAGGTAGCCATCATAGCTTTCTTGAACTTTTTCTTATCTTTCTTCAGCTCCGGGCAGTTAGGCTTAATGTGCCCCGGTTGCTGACATCCATAGCACACAATTGGCTTGTTTGGATCTCTCTTGAACTTTTCACCAGAATCAGGAGTTTTCTTATCAAAGCTCCTGAAAGGCTTCTTGTAGTTTCCACCTCTGCCTTTCCTAAAGGCCTTCTTGAACTTCCTGGTCAGCATAGCCAGTTCCTCATCTTCAGAGGATTCTTCAGAAGATTCTGCTTTCAGGACTACTCTTTTTCCTTCTGACCTTTCTCTTAGGTCATGATTCTTTAATGACATCTCATGGGTAATTAGAGACCCAATGAGCTCATCATACAGGTAATAGCTCAAATCCTGAACTTCTTCAATAGCAGTCTTCTTGGCTTGCCAAGACCTTGGTAAGCTTCTGACAATCTTCTTCACTCGATCAGATTCTTCAATATCCTTTCCTAAACTCTTCAAGTCATTGACTATCTTGGTGAATCTAGAGTTCATATCTGAAATAGATTCTTTGTCAAGCATTTCAAATAACTCATATTCTCTCATGAGTTGGTTGACTTTAGATTGCTTCACTTTTCCAGTTCCTTCATATGTGACTTCTAGCTTGTTCCAAATATCCTGTGCTGTTTCACAAGAAGAAACTTTGTTATATTCAGTAGCTGTAAGTGCACAATGCAACATATTTATTGCTGAAGCATTAGTTTGGAGTTTTTTCAGAATGTCATCTGTGTATTCTCTCTGAGGAATAACAACATTCCCTAAACCTTGTTCCATTCTGGTAGGAATGAAATCACCATTAGTGATGACATACCAAGCACTCATGTTCTGAGCTTGGATGAAGTACATCATCCTTTTCTTCCAGTATGAGTAGTTGTTGCCATTAAATAATGGAGGTCTAGTAGTAGAAGAACCTTCTGGAACTATGAAGTGAGAAGAATTCTCAGGCTGGTGTCTACTAGCCATCTCTATTGATTCTGATAGGATCTTACACTTAGATTGTTAGATCTTTAGTAAATATGCGAAGTGACCTTCGCTCTGATACCACTTGTTGGCCCTATCAAGAACAGAATCACCTAGAGGGGGGTGAATAGGTGTCAAAGTCGAAAACTGAAAATTTCTTAGTTTTTCGAGAAACTTAATTTTCAGAGTCAAATTTCCTCAGAGTCAGAAGCTAGCTTACAGAAGTTGCTTCTGAGGGAAATTCTGCCTAAACACAGTTAGACTGTTTTCAGCAACAGAAGTTCTGATTGAAGAACTTCTGGACAGTCTTCTGAACAAAGACAATGATACTTTAGAGAAAATCTGTTTCAACACTAAATATGAACAGGTACACAGAGACAAAAATAACAAGTATAAGAGGGAGAAAGAAGTTCAGGAGATCCTGATTGAACAATTCGATTTATCCAAGTTCGCCACAGAAGTCCTGTGACTACGTCTTGTCCCCTGAGGTCGCAGCCTACAGAGATTTTATAAATCCACTATTCAGAACTTTTATGGCAAGTTCAGAAGCTCCTTTACATCAACAGAACTTAAGCTAATTTCTCACTTAGTTCTGACTAGCCTAAAAAGAGTTAAAGGATTTCCACCAGAACAAACAATACTCTGTTTTCTGGATTTCTCACCCAACTCTAATCTCAACTAGATTTCTCTCTTAAATCTAACTGAAGATCACAAACGATCTCAGTTTACAAGATTCCTATTATGAACTTGTTTTTCTTCACTCTCTCACTTTTACTAAGACTATGCTAAGAAAGATTGAGAATGGAAAGTGTTGCTCTGTTTTTCTTGTTAGAATAGTGCGTTGAGATTTTGCTCGATGATCATGCGTGTTGATGCATTGGAGCTTGGCTACTATTTAGTGAGTGAAGATGACCGTTGGTGAGTTTGAAACTTCAAAGGAGATGACATCAGTTGTTGTAGCCGTTAATTTGTCAAATCTTCAAACGGTCTTCAAACACTTTGATTCCGTTATCCTTGTTCTTTAACTAAATCCGGTAAGTGATTTGAAATCAAAGACGAGGTTGACTGGAATCATTCTTCAATTGGATCAACAAAGGGTAGACATGGAAATTCTGGTTTCTTTTGAACAGACAGGCACGCTCCATCAAAACAGCTTTTTGAACTTTTGGCGCCTTGCATTAAATGCACTTGTCAGAGCATTAAATGCTATCCAGAACCCGTGACTTTAGCTTTCAGAAGCTAATTTTCAGTTGTCTAGACTTCTGATCAAATTGGCAAAACGTCTGATTGCAAAGATCTTCTGAGGAGAGCTTTAGCAGACTTCGGCTTCAGAGCGGAGTATCCAGCTTCTGAGTATTTGAAACTCTGACTTCAGCAACTAATCTTCTGAGTTCTTTTAGGCAATCCAGAAAAGATTCATTCAGCAACTGCTGAGAAACTTACACATAGACTAAAGCAAAAATATTAGTCAACAATAAACTATATGTAAAAAAAATAAGTTTTCATCTTCTGAAACGTTTGGACATAATCAAAACTCATAGGGTTCATCACGTTTCCTACCATTTTCAAGGCAAACAAGTGGAGATAGGAAGCATAGCAAAGGAAAGGCATCAAGTTAAGGTTTGTAAGTTGTTTTAGCATAGTTTCCATGGATTTGAAGTTCTGAAAACCCTAATTATATTGATGGGATTGATTATAAATGAGTTATTGGTGATGTTTTTGGTGGCTTGGTGTTGTTTGAGTTGGTTATATGTTGTTTAATTGGAAGGTATGCATGAATTGTCCTAAGCTGACTTGTAGGCAGTTTTCTTCAGTCATCTTAGGGATTGCGTTTCATTATGATAGAGATCGAATTGGCAAAAACACAAAGAAAAAACCATTTACCCCTATATGTTGGCTAGATCCCTGTAAAATATGGGTGTCTAATTCATTGTGTGGAAGCAGTTACCTTGGTGTAAACAAGACTGCCTCAGATTTGAATTTTGTGTGAGGCAGCAATCTCGTGATGCTCTTTTGAGGCTCTTAAGATCAGATTTACGGAACCCATATTCTTACAAATTTGTTTATAACATATGGAAGTATATCCCTGTAAAAGTATTTGTGTAGAAAGTATGTGGTTTGAGAGAAGCATTGACATTACCATGTGCGATGGAAAGCTTGGTAGTTTGTTTTCTTGCAAGAAATAGAATCTAATCATTTGGCTTGTCATTTATGCTCATGAGATGCTATTAGTGTGATTTTTGGATATGTTCAAGATATATATGTCTAGTTTCAGTAGCAACAAGAATCAGGGTCTTTGTGTAAGTATTGAGAGAGTTATGGCAGAATCTAAGCACATAGGTCATATGAACAACTAAGACCAAAGAATGAAGTTTAGTCTATTATGTGAAGCTAGTGAGTTGTGAGAATCATATGTCATGCATAAGCATACATTTTCATATAGTTTAATTGAGTCTAATTGTATGATGTTATGTGATATTAGGAGGGCAAGGTGCAAGTGAAAGAGCACCCGAGCGTGTTGAATAGATCTTGTCGGGTGAACGGTAAGCATAGGGCTTATATGTGTGTATAAATGGAATGTGATTGGAACTTGTTGAGTATGGAACATGATTGATTCTGATGTGAATACGTGATATATGATATGTGTTTTTTTTTGAAATGTTGTGATGAGTATGGAATGTTGTGCTAATTATGGAATGTGGAGATAGAACTTTTGGTGATATCATGAGCTGAAATGCAGTATGTTGAGCTATATGATTGATGTGTGAATCGGATAATGAGTAATGAGAAAGGAATGTGAGCATGCTTAAGTGAATATGTGAAGTGGTCCATGTTGTTGAGAGTGTTATCCGAAATTTGGAGCCGGAAGCACAATATTGAGATATATCCGTAGCGGACTGTGTGAGTTGAGTTTTACTCCTCCACATGTGATAGTATTCTGATATGTGAGACGGAATACAGAGTGGGCCCACAGACCATTTTACATATGTCATTTAAGTATAGCAGGACCCTAATTGATTAAATAATGATGAGCATAATAAATGAATCGTGCGTGTGACTGTGTAGTGATTTATATGCAGTTGAATTGATATTGATGATATAACTCTACTTGTATTCTTTCACGTTATATTTGTATACATATATGCCTATATGTTTATTGAGTAGGCAGCTCACCCCTTATCACCATTTTTCAGGATAGTGGAGTTCTTTTCGTTAGGATCGCACCGGCAGCGATAGTCCGTTCTCACCTATGCATTTTGGAGTATTTTGAGTGTATTTTGTTTTGTATATTTCATGTATAAACTAATGACGTAAATATGTATTGTAAATGACAAAACATGTATACAGTTTGATATATGTAAAGAATGATATGTATTTATATGACATTAGTTATCTACGTGATTTCTTTTATTGAATATGAGATTAAAATTAAGATTTCAATGGAAATTTGAAATCATTATTTTATATGAAGATGATTGAGACTTGAATGTAAACGTGGAGTTGTTGTTACATGACACGTAATGTGATCTTAGTGAGGGTGTTACATTTACCGAGTTTAGATTATATCGGGAATGCGAGACAACGAAAAAAGGCAAGATCGAGGGAAAGCGTCGGAGGTAATCTAATTTTAAGTTGATTTAGATTGATTTTGATGTAAAATTCTGTGACGGGGTGGATTTTACATAAAAAACGGCGGAGCTCAAGAGTCATGAGCCCCATCGTGATTTCCAGCCCCGCCGTAAGGTGGAGCTCATAGGGTTGGAAAATCATGCACCCCAATGTCAAGAACTTTCTGCCCCGCCATAAGGTGGGGCGTGAAGTTCATGAGCCCGCCTCACGGGGGAGCTCATGAATAGTGAGCTCTAAAATTTTATTTTATTTTTAAAATTTTATTTTAATGTTTACTAAACTGAATTATTCAAATGAATCTAGATGATTGTTTGTATTGAACATTAATATAGTTTAGAGTTTATAATCTTAATGTTAAGTTTTACTGTACAAAAGCAGAGATAGGGTTAGGGGTCCATTATTAGAGGAGTTGACTGTGGATGATCATGAGGGCGCTGATGGAGTACGCGGGTACTCGTGGGCATCTGCCACTTTAGCATACCTTTACCGACGTTTGGGGTTAGCTAGCAGAGGGGATACTTGTGGTATTTCTGGTTGTCTTACCGGGCGATTTGAGATGTGCCGAATCCGCGTAGACAAGAATATATAGCGGAGTTGGAGGAGGTTGTGCAGCGGTGGAATTTGTGTGGTTGATTGTATGAATATTTGTTATAACTGAATATTAAGTACTTATGGAATATTTTTTGTATTTGTATTTGGTGGAACTTTTTCACTTATTGAAGTAACTAGATTTTCTATTTAATTTATTGCAAAAATTATGTTTCGGCAAAATTAACAAAGAAACTCATGAATCATGAGCCTCACCACAAAGTGGGGCGCATGAACATTGAGTGGTGTGGCTCAATGTTCATGCGTCCCACTTTGTGGTGAGGCTCATGATTCACGAGTCCCGTCTCAATTTTGTTTTAAATAAAGATTTTAAACAATTTTGTGTTCGTAGAAACCACATAATAATTATATTATTATAGATTAAGGGTAATTACGTCTTTATGACTGCATGAAAATAGTAAGATCATTTGATTGATGAGACTATTTATTTACGTGGGTATTTTTGGTCGTCAAAACAGCTAGCACGATGTGACAACTCATCCACGCATTTTTTGAATTATTATCAAACAGACAGTTATCACGATATCACAACTTTATCACGCGTAAAAATAGTAAATAAGACTTTTTCGTCTATAAAATTGAAAACAAAAACCATTGTAAATTCTCACACCACTTAACCCATATTATTTGCAATGACTTCTTCCTCCTCATCCAACTCACGTAATTTTCCAGATGAAAAAAACATTGTCAACGCATTAACGGTGTCTGAATGCAGAGAAAAGATGGTTAAGTGTCAACGGAGGAATATTTCTAGACAAAGGTTCAAGACAGTAATATTCTTCAAATGGTCGGAATCAAATCCCTCTTACGAGGTATTTCGTACTAATCCATTCTCGCTTGTGAAAACCTTGGAGCGTAATTTCATATATGTTGATGTCCTTCGAAGGGATAATGCATTCATAAACAATTTTTGTGAATATAATGATATGACGAGAAATAGATCTAATGCTCCATGGAAGATCCTTCCGGAGGATTATCTAAGAGAAGTCGACTATTACACCAAAATTTATGAAGCAGTTCAAAGTGCTTTGCTCGAACTAACTAAAGAAGAACGAGATTGGAGAGATTACGAGCAGTATCTTGTAAGTATGGACTCAGACGATGACATGAATTTATCGCCAAGTCAAGAGCCAATTAATCGCGGAAATTGGTAAACAAATGCTCATATCTTATATATATTTTCTGTGTAATCCCTAATTTGAGGTTCGGGGTACGGTTTAATATAATTCGCTAATTTGATTTCTGTTGGCCCTAACAAGATCGGAATCACCTAGAGGGGGGGGGGGGGGGTGAATAGGTGTCTAAGTTGAAAACTGATAATTTTAAGTTTTTAGAGAAACTTAATTTTTCAGAGTCAAATTTCCTCAGAGTCAGAGGCAAGCTTGGTGAAGTGGCATCTGAGGGAAATTCTGCCTTTACGCAGTAAACTGCTTTTAGCAACAGAAGTTCTGAGTTAGAGAACTTCTGGACAGTCTTCTGAACAAAGACAATGATATAAAGAGTAAATCTGTTTCAGCACTAAGTATTCAACAAGTACACATAAGCAAATAACAAGTATAAGGAAGGGAGAAAGAGATTCAAGAGGTCCTGATGAACAGTTCGATTTATCCAGGTTCGCCACAGAAGTCCTGTGACTACGTCCTGTCCTCTGTGATCGCAGTCAGCATAGATTTCAAATCCACTATTCATAACTTTTATGGAAAGTTCATAAGCTCTTTTACATCAACAAAACTTAAGCTAATTTCTCACTTAGTTCTGACTAGCCTAGAAAGAGTTAAAGGATTTCCACCATAACAACAATTATGTTTTCTGGAATTCTCACCCCACTCAAACCTTAACTAGATTTCTCTCAAAATCTAACTGAATATCACAAACGATATCAGTTTACAAGATTCCTGTTATGAACTTGTGTTTCTTCACTCTCTCACTATTACAAAGTCTAAAACTAAGAAATATTGAGAATGGAAAAGGGTTGATCTATTTTGCTTGTTAAAACAGTGCGTTGAGATTTTAGCTCGATAATCGCGTGTATAGAACACAGTTGAGCTTGGCTACTATTTATAGTGCTTGGAGATGACCGTTGGTGAAGTTTGAATCTTCAATTGATGACATCAGTTTGTTGTAGCCGTTAATCTGTCATTTCTTCAAACGGTCTTCAAACACTTTGATTCCGTTAACCTTGTTCTTTAACTTAATCTGGTAAGTGATTTGAAATCAAAGAAAAAGGTTGACTGGAAATTTGCTTCATTTGGATCAACCAAGGGTAGACAAGGAAATGCTGATTTTGTTTGAAGTGGACATGCGCGCTCCATCAAAACAACTTTTTGAACTTTTGGCGCCTTGCATTAAATGCAAGTGTCAGAGCATTAAATGCTTAGCAAAACCCGTGACTGGCACTTCTGAGCTCTTAATTCTTTTTGCCTAAGCTTCTGACCAAATGGAATGACTTCTGGTTGCTTCTAAACTTCTGAGGCGAGCTTTAACAGTCTTCAGAAAATCTTCAGAGCGGAGCATCCAGCTTCTGAGCTTTATCTTCTGTCTTCAGCTATTCTTCTCTTCTGAGTCTTCTAGGCAATCCAGAGTTTCTTCATTCAGCACTTGCTGAGAAAGCTTATACAAAACTTAACAAAAATTGTTAGTCAACATTGATAAGTCTATAAGCAAAAAATAAACTTCATCTTCTGAAACGTTTGGACATAATCAAAACACTTAGGGTTCATCATTTTCAATTTTGTCATGTGATTTATTTTGAATGTCAATGTTTGTTGTATGCTATTTTATGTTATTTAACGTAATTTGATTTTATTTTAATGTTAAATGTTAGAGTTTAATATTAAATGTTATGATTAGGGTTAGGTTTTTTTTTTAGAAAAAATAACGTCGGATCTCACTCGGTTAACGCCCCACCAACGCCCCACCATGTGGTAGGGCGGAACTCGTTCAAGCTCCACCACACAGTGGAGCTTGAACCGCTCAAGTTCCTTCGACTGTTTTTTTTTATAAAAAAATTAAGGACAAAAATGATTTTTCCTATGTCTTTTATAATATTATATTTCTGAATTTAGCAACACCATTTTTTCTTTCAGATATATATAAAAAAACAAAAGTTTATCATAAAGTCTGCTATTATTATATCTTCTTCTTCTTGTTGTTGTGTTGTGATAGTTCGAAAGGATGATGATGTTCCGCACTACAGCCATTATTATACCTTGTAGGCCTCCTTTAAGGTCCATCTGCGCCGCTTCTAATGACTATCCACATCAGCTTCGTCTCCAGCTTGATCAGCTTCACTCTGAAGCTCTAGATACCAGAGCCAAGGGTTAGATATCATTCTTCTTCTTCTTGAAATTTTTGCAATTCTTATTTCAGATTTAATTGTTGCCTATCTCTTAAGATGTTGTGCTATTGTGTCTTTCTTTTTTCCTTAATTTGATTTGCGATCAATGTTCTATCAGTGGATTCTCAGTAGTTGAGTAATGTTGCCCATTCAGCAAATAGTGCTAGACTCCGACTTATGCGATTATCTGAGGCAGCTGAGAAGCTTAAACGACAAGCAGCTATCAGCGTTAACTCCGGGAAGGAAAATGAGGCCAGGGATTTGCTTTTTCAGAAGAAGAAAGTTATGAATGCTATGGAACGCTCCAAGAGTCGCGTTGAGTTGCTTGATCAACTTGCTCTCAAACTTAATGAGGTTAGTGATCATGTTTGGCATTGAATATTGTAATTAAGAGCAAATTGAACGTAGAGGCTACGGGGACTCAATATATAATATGATTGCTGCACTGCTGAATGAATTCTTTCTGTCATTTTGTTGCACTATAGAAAATGCTTAAAGTTCGGTTCTCATGATTTGCTATTATATTTTAGAAATTTGATAATGCTCTGAAGTATGCCTCGTGAATTCTTGTGCATACTGGCTTAGTTGTCTTTGCTTCCCCGATCATATATGTAATGTCAATATCCATTCTTAACTTGTTGAGCTTTAAGATTTAAAGAATAGTTGACATTTTCCATGAATATTTAATAATATCTCTGGAACCATGGTAATATGTTAGCCATTGACAGATGATACATTAAATAAAGAAAGTTCATTTTCGATTCAGTTATTGCATACGTTGTCCCAACAGATTCGGAATTTTTAATAGGACTAAATGATCTTGAGGCCCTTGATCGTTACTATTTTGCAAATTGAGCCCCTTATCTTTTATTTGACACATTGAACCCTAGATTATTTACAAAATACACTCTGAGCTCTATTTCTTCTATTTTCTTACTACATCCAGCCCTTGATTAAAGGACCCAATTTCGATTTCTAAAGGAGCCGATGTATAAATTTATGAATGATCAAGGGTATAAGTTTATAATGATTAAGAGTTCAATGCGTCAACACAAAATAGAAGATCAAGATGTCGACGCGTAAAATATTAAAGGTCCTTCAGAATGCTTTATCCTTTATAATATATGATGTGTACATGTAGAGCATAATAAATCTAGGACTGATTTGAAGTAACCTTTATCATGATGAATCCACTGCTATTTGTTGCTTGAAATGACAATAAAGATTGTGCAAATTGTGCCTGCTAAGTGTTAACCACAATGAAAAGGCAAGCCAACAGTAACGAAGAACAATGAAAAGGAAAAAATAGTGCTGGAGATTGCCCCAGGAAAACCTTCCCCTTCTCTCCTAACTATCACCAGCAGCCAAACAGTCACAATAACATAAATATGCATATGTCACCAGCCTGTGCACTTTTACTCTATAACTAACAGCTCTCTCTTCCAAGCATCACTAATTTTCCCCTCCTATTTACTGTGTAACCCGTTCTCTTCTAGAATAGACATTCCAAATTATTGGCCCATGGTCAACTGGGCTAAAACAGGTCTTTTAGCTCTATTTGTAGCAGATTCTCTATCACTATACTTAAAATATATAAATTGACTAGCAAAAGCTCTGCTAACTCTCCCTTTATGATGGGAGGTATATTTCACATATTCCCAACTTGGACAATGTGGATGGCCCATTACTGACAGCATGAGGCACTATGTTGGCCAACTGATCTGAACTTCTACTAGAAGAGATCTCTATTGTATGTATCTCTTTAACTTTTTTCAAGTGAGTCGTAGTGACCATGAAGAAATGAATTTTTTCCATGAAACTGTCTTAGAGTCAATACTGTGGGTGTAACCCTTTGCAACTAGGCTAGTTTTGCACCTTTCAAGTGTCCTATTTGCATGTACTTGAATCTGAATGCCCATTCCCACCCCAACAGTAGATAACTTAAGAGCAAATGTTAAGCTACATTTGGGAAAACAATTATTAGATATGAAATCAGAGGTTGGATAAGAGACATTAGAAGATTTGGAAAAGGTGAATCTATAATGTAGTTTCCTATAGAAACAAAATAAATCGTGTATTATGATCTATAATGTAGTTTCCTATAATGTAGTTTCCTTTGAATTAGAAATTTCAGGAGCAACATACCTTTGAATTAGTCCCAGAAGATTCATTTAATTGCATGGTGGCACGATGAACATAGGCACTCAAATTAGAGGTGGTCAATGGCAATATCTTCTTTACATTGGCCGACCGTTCTATATCATAAATAATCTACCCTGTAAACTGAATTGAAATTGTTTAGAGCTTGGAAGTGGAACCAATTGATATCCAGAAAAGATAAGGTTTACATAGTTTTAGCTTCTTAGTCAGTTCCTGATGTCCTTCCTAAAACTGCCTATTCCATAGCAACATCAGGAATTTGATTGTTTAGATTTCTTCCACAAAGTTGTAGTAATCTCTCCAATCTGAATGTACTGTATCTTATCTCTGTTCATACTTTTCTTTATTCTGTGTTATATTTTTCCTGAACCTGATCTCCTATTTATCTTATATTTTTTTAGGCAATCTCTCTTAAAGAAAGCCAGTTAATTGGGAATATTGATCTTGATCTTGAAGTTGTCAGTAAAGATGCTTCTGGTCCAGTTCGGATTATGACTCCTGCACCCGCAGTTGTGAATGACAGTGATGAGGAGAATGACCATGCTAAATCCCTTAAAGCTAGCTTGTGCAAGGATACCCTTTCTGTCATAGTTGATAGCAATGAATATGAGGATTGCTCTAATTCCCTCAATGATGGCATCCATGGCGAAGCAAATATACTAGTTAACAAAAATGTGGGATCTCATAGTGAGGTAATTTCTGATGAACGTGGCACAGTAGCAGACTTAAATGTATCCTCTTATGAGGACTTCTTGGAACATGTAGATCTACAACTCAGTAAAATTGAAGCGGAACTAGTTACTATTTTGAATGTCTCATCCTTGATTCTGAACGATAAGGAGAAACCAAATAATTCAAAGGTGCAGCAAACAACGGAACTTCTTGAGAGTATATGCGCCATTAGACAAAGGTAATTACAAAATTTTGTGCCGTTATTTCTTTCTTACTTTTCATCTTCTCAAGAGCTTGCAATCACAAGAGAATTATGATCATGTGATTCATGTCATAGTTGCAGCACAATTAATATTTTCGTACATCTGAATGTGGCGTCTTAACAGAATTGACAGAATCATGCAAAAGGTTGAGATCATATGAAGTTATATTTTGAATTCCTCTGACAGGTAAGGCCTCTATGCAAAGTGAACTGATTTGGGTCTTAATGTTTTGCCTAAATTATGCTTGGAATAAATATTGTTGTATAGGAAAGAAAGGAATCATGTTTATACTAGGTTTGAAGAATTACACTATCTGCCTTTTTGTTCCTTTCTGAGGAAGTCAAGAGTAGATTGCTTTACAATTTTATTTTGTTTTGATGTTGTGTAACTGTATCTATATTATACTTGTTCTTTCACTCTCATTCCAAACCTGGACCCTTAATTTGGATTTGCTCAATCAAATCTCTGTTCTGTTGATTTTCATATCAACCTTACAACACGTGATTTAGTAGATGCATTTGTCTTTTCAACTGAAACAAACAATATGTGGTCTTAAGTGAGCTGGGCATAACAGGAGGGGCTATTCTGACCTGGGGTGAGTTACATTCTGTTTGCGTTACTACATGACGATTGAATCATGTGGCACATAGGCACATGGCATTTGGACCCTGAGATCTTACCGGAAATGTCATATAATATGACATTAAAAAATGGAACCTGTATACGGGTACCTTCTTCTAGGGCTTTGCAGCCATCACCCATATATAGAAGACTTAGAAATTACAGACATAGGTTGACACTTAACAGTCAGACTGTGGAAGTGCTATGTATGGGTGGGTCAATTCATGTGGATCTAGTTACCAGTCCTTGCTATCAGAAGTCTTCCCTTTCTTCTTTTTTAGAGCTTATTTAGAGACAATTCTATAACCTCGTAGAAAGAATTACAGCTTCACAAAATCATACTTCTTGACATTTGTTGAAATATGAAATATCTAACTCCTAAATAGGAATAGAATGCAGATTTGCAAATCAGCAAATTCACTCCTAAAAATCTTAAACGTTCAAAAGAAAATCAGCATATGGAGTCTCTGGAAAGATATCAAAGGAAATAACTATAGAGACAGCATGGAAACATTTACCATTCAGATGTATATAAATCTATTCAAATAATTACAACCTTCCAGCTCGCGCTGCAATTGCTGTGGCCTAATATTATGGTTCCCTTGAATTCTGTTGTTGATTTTCATTCAAAGGATGCCTGGAGTTGTGCAACTATGGAGCCAACAAGTGTTTCTCCACATCCTCTATAGCAAATTTATGTCATCTATACCTTTCGTATGAAAATAGCTGTTTATGTTGTGTTCAATTCTATAGGGTTCACTGGAATCACAACCAAGTTCCTTAGCCCTTCGTTCTTCCATCTCCGATCTTCTGAACTGCTTGATGTATGGGGAGCTACTATTAGAATTTTTCGATTTGTCATTTCGTCTTTCACATTGTTGAATTACCCCTTCTTTCATATAGCCTTTGTTGAAACTCGTGTAGAATCCATTATTTTTAAAAATCCAAAAGCAATCTGGCAAATCTAACAAATTTTTATTTCTTCATGTTTTCAGAAAACAAACACAATAATCCAACCAAAGCCTCTTCTTATGCAATCTCTCCAATTTGCCAGGCTTTTTCTCAAAGTCTCTTCTGAAATGAAGATTCCTCTGTTAAAAGAACACAGCATTGTTGTAGCTCGTTGTAATCGAACTGTTCTACATCCATTCTCTTTTGGTTAGAGATGTTTAGATAATTGTTGAAATTTATAGTCTTTCCCATATCTTAAATAAAAAAGATAAACTTAAATTGATGTATTGTGACTCATGCTTCTAGTAAAAGTTCATTGGTATTAAAATCTGAGAAACAAGTGATGAAGGAATTAAAAATTAAACATCATCGTTAAGATCCTTGGATGACAAAAACCAACATGAGTATGTCTCTCGGCCCACCTCGTATATAAATTAGTCATTTAGTTTGAGAATCACTTGTTGGTTTTATTTTAGGCAAATTAAGAAAAAAAAACACGGTTTCCTTTTTTAGCAAAATGAAGACTTTTTCGTTTGATGCAATCAAAATCACTATGCACGTCTTCAAGAACTAATGACATTTTAAGCAACTTAAATTTTTAAATTTCTATTATTTTGATATCATTTAATTTAATGATGTTTAGTGAGGAGAGAGAACGGTCCAAAAAAGATTAATTTCCTAAAACCGGAAATGTGGTTATGTAGACCACATGTCTCTGTCTGCAGATTGGCGAAACTACAAGGGTTCAGCTCATACTAATATGAAAATAGTCATTTTGGCTGTAGTTCAAAAGCCGATTCGGGATTATGATTGAAGGAAGAGATTATTTCGACTTTTGAGGCTATATAAGAAAAACTAATTTGAGTTATTTATTAGTATTACACAAGGCTTATCTTGCTTGATCATATTGCTGTTCTTAAGTTGTGTCTTAGCATCTTGTAGGTTAATTTACGAGACTATAAACAGATATGAAAAGCCTAAGAGTCAGAGTATGAGAATGTCCATTCATTTTGTTCAAATTAAATCTTCAAACAGAGTTAGTTTCAGCGTGCTGCTGCTTTGTGCAAGTTGTCCACGCTCTAGCATTAGCGGCTGGACTTCTTTACATTTCTATTAGCTCTTGATTTTTGTTAGAGATAGTAAAACAAATCTATGAAACCTTACCAGTAACTTAAGCTTTTGGGATGGATGATTCTTTGATAACTGTCATTGGTCTAAAATTTTCTTAGTTTCATGTGGCATGCACTATGATTCTTACGCGAAA
Organism: Euphorbia peplus; assembly: GCA_028411795.1. Taxonomy (NCBI): domain Eukaryota; kingdom Viridiplantae; phylum Streptophyta; class Magnoliopsida; order Malpighiales; family Euphorbiaceae; genus Euphorbia; species Euphorbia peplus. The sequence continues at coordinate 20,257,294 of CP110839.1, read as the reverse complement.
CGGGGAACTGCACAACAAATCCAGTTATATACAACAGAATAAATTATGCAATAAGGAATGCAAATATCAGAAGTTTTAATATTCCGATTTGAATAGAACAGTAACAAACGGAATCAGGCTACCGAACACAAGAATAAAACCAGAAAAGGGGACAAAACAGATGGATAGTCCCCAAGACTCCCAGCCCTGATGCTGGTGATGTACAGCACAGAATTAAAGAGATAGTCCCCCATCAAAATCATTCTAGCATTCATTTCTCCTCAGAAACTGTATCCCACGCAACAGATCTCCCTAACCATATTCTCCTCCTGGAATGTTGTTCTTTCTGCTATGAACTTTTCATATATTTGAACCCTGGGTTCATTGGTCCCCTCTGTGCACATCTTTTTTTTTTTGGCGTGTGTTTCTTTCAGATTTATGCTTTGAATTATTAAATTTTGTAGGAAGAGCAGAACTCAATAATGAAGCTCCTTTTTCTTGATACTCATCTGTTGGATGAATGAAATATACGATAGAGAATCCTTCATTGAATGTTCTATCATATTTTCCCATTGCAAGTTCAGTGGTCCCAAGTAGTTTTGCTATCCAAATGTCCTATCCTTAGTTGTAATATGTAGAACTATTTCAAACTGACTGATTGAACTTGTAATCATCAAATCAATGATTTTCAGTTGAATCCAATTCTTCAGTGGTTGCTGGTTTTGATAATCCTGTTGATATAATGAAGCACATATTAATTAGTGAAATCATACCGCCACCTAAAAGATTAAGCTGATAGGTAAAATCTAACTGTAGCTTAAACATATTATCTTTGTCTATGTTTTACATTTTCTTATATTAAATTACTAGCAATATACTTGGTTCGCTATAACATTTTCTAGAAGAAATATTTGCATAAATGGCGGCTTTGAATGTGTTCATTATTGATCATCTGGAAAAAGGAATTCTCACATGATAGAGATGACAAGCTGTGTCTGTTGGCATAAAACTTCTTTCTCAAAACTAAAACTAGTTGTACCGTAGAATGATGAGGGAAAGAGCAGCAGCCTTTGATTAACTTAGTCCGGTTCCATTAGATCTGCAAGTGTAATCTTGCCATTGTTGGTACTATCTAAAGAATCAAACTGGTCGCTTATCTGAAGAATGTCTTTCTCTGTTATTCTTCCCATCTCCTTAAGCTTGTATATCACAAATTCCGATTTGCTGCAACCATAAAGACAAATCGACAAGGTGATCTTGTCAATCAAAGTACCTAAGTTATTAGAAAACATAGAAATTTAGATAACCCACAATAGGAATCATCAATGACTAGAAATACTTTAGTTAACCACATTCACTTGTTTCAATATTTCAACAAGGTGCTAGATAGCCACTTTCACTTGCTTAGAAAATTAAACTCGGGGATCATCCTAAGTATTAACTAGGAACGACTAGTTTTTATGAAGAAAATTAACAACTTACCTGATTGATCCATCATTGTCAAGGTCAGCGGCTACCAAATCCCCAAGGGTTATCTTCCTATGAAGAACCCATTTCGTTATCCTGCGATTCCGCTTATCAATCCTCAGTTCAGCCAGATATAGAAAAGCTCTGGCAACTGCCAATGTACTGAATAATAACCAAACAATGGCAAAACATCTTCCTGTTGTTGTCGTGAAACCATAATCCCCATAACCCACAGTTGTCACAGATGTAACAGAAAGATAAAAACTGTCAACCCAGCTGAATTCCTCCAAAAAATGCACTGAAACAGTTCCGATAGCAATACAACCAATAACAACAGCCAAAGCTAAGCATACCTTTGTCCTTATTCTCATTCGACCTTTTTCTCTATCGATCATATACGTGTTAAATCTATTTTCCTCAACAGCGCTCAATAATGCTGCCTCTTGTCGATCACAAATATAAGTTACTAACCCATTTAACAGAATATCAACAAACCCGAAACCCACCAAAATGGACGCACAAGTGAAGAGCTTGGTAAATGTAGAGTCCGGAACAATATCACCAAATCCTATTGTGCAGAGGGTGACAACTGTGAAGTACAAAGCATCAACTGGTTTATATGTTTTAGTACCCTTAAAGCTTCCACTAATCATGAATATAACAACAACAGCAAGTAAATATATAGCCACACTGAGAAATGCTTGGCGGACTATGAGTGGGGTTGATTGGGGAGGCGGTCTGGGGTCCAAAGAATCGGTGGAGTTGGTTTCTTTGATATGAGAGATTAAAGATGGAGCAGAGTGTGATCTGTGAGTTAGCTTTCTTTTCTTTCGGTTCAAGGTTGATAAAACGTTAGCGTAAGAAGAATTATAAATCGAGTCGTTATTGGTTATAACATCGATGTAAGTAGAAGGAATCCAACTGGGTGGTGAAGAATTTTCTGGTTGTATTGTTTTGGGGAGAAAGGGTTGATCCATATCAGAAGTAGCAACTTAGAAAGATATGAAAATGAGGAAATATGTCATACGAATCTTCTATGTCCAAAAATGCAGCCTTAAAACAACAAGTCAGACAAAAAAGAAGGTTTGGTTTTCATGGTAGTTGATATCTAACGGTCTTACCACCACCCTAAACTATACTCATTATTTTATTTTCATTGTATTATTTTATTTTTCTCAAAATATTTTCACTGTTGTTGTAACCAGCTTATCTATATCTATATAATATACTAAAACCATTTCTTCTAATCCTATGTGGCATATCACGTTTGTTCTCTATTTTTTATAATTAATTTTTAATTATTAAATATTCATTTAATTAAAACTAATTAATTATATTTGTATGTCACCGATTTTATTGTAATAGTTAATTGATTCTGATTTTTACTATAAAATATTAGTTATGGTGTAGGCTATGGTCACTTTGTTTTTCCCTTACTTTGTCTATACTTTGTCTTTTTCACCATTGGATTAGTTTTTAACTCATGATCAAATGGTTGACAAAACAAAGTAATGGTTACTTTGTGAAAAACAAAGTGACCATAGAATATCCCATTAGTTATATATATGGACATTTTCCTAAAATATTAAGCTATTAATAGGAGAAAATATCTTCCTAAAATATAATAAAATGTAAGTAGATTTACGATTTATTTTTTACAGTAAGTAGATTTGTGAATTAATTAGGAATTCTTTTATATATTATAAGAGTATTTAAAAATCGGGTTTTCTTTGAGAATAAAATAACATATTTTGTATCATGGATTTTTCTATAGTTACTTTCCATTACACCAATTGGCTATAGTCCCGGTTCGTACACTCATCAATGTGTGAGTGGGGAATGCAGAGTTCAAATTCAGCTCCTTGCAAAATTTATCAAAAAAAAACAAAGTAATTCACTGCTTTGTCTATTTATCACTATTAGATGAGTGAAATAAGAAAGTTTTTCTCAATTTTTTAGTTAATTCAATTTTATTTTTCAATTAATTTTCTCTATTTAATGAATTGGACACTTTATTGACACAATATTTTTTTCCTATCTCCATATATCATTTCTTACTACATGAATTTCCAAATTGCATTAATTTTTTGATTCAGTTAGATTACGTTCATATCAATTAGATTATGTCCGTAATTTCGGATTTAATTTATTTGTTTATATTAATTAGATTATTTCCTTATTTTATTTTTTCTTGATTTGCTTATAATAATTTAATTAATTTTTTATAAACATTTAATTTATAATCTATTAAATAAATGCTAAACAATTTGGGATGATAAATAATATTAGATTGGGATGACAAATTATATTGCTTTCATTTTTATAAATATTAGATGAACCTATATTTTTTTCATTTTTTATTTTCGAAATAATAATAATAATAATGATGATGGTAAGTAATTTTTAATGAAATGTTTGAAAGATATAGGATCAGGTGAGACAAGCTCTCTATGGCGAGACTGAATTTTATTGTGAGACAAGTGGCAATTTTGCAAATTCAAAAACACGGAGGGGTATTATTGTCTTTTTACCTGTGGAGTATATAAGGATTTTTTTTTTTGTTGATTTTCCATCATTCTCTTCCTCCCTCTTTTCCGTCTGTAACCGATTTCTTAGGAAGTAGTTTTTGCGATCGTGGTGATTTTGAGTGTTTGTTGTGCTTGAACGTGTTGATTTACAGGTTTTGTTGTCGTCGATCGTGGCTGGAGTAGTTTTTCTGTGTTTGATCGTAAGTTTTTCTGTATATATTTCTTCCTCTTCTTTCTTTTTTGTGCTTTTTAATTTTATGCGTTCTTGTTTGCTTTGATTCTTCGATTTTGAAGTTTCTCGGTTTGTTTTCCACGCTTCTACCTTGAAGTTTTGTTTAATTTTTCTTATGTTTCGATTTTCATGTTTCTAAGTATTTCTAGGTTTTGTTTTGCAGAATTTATTGTTCAATGGCTAAAAGGAGTTCCGATCATGTTGTTGATCCCACATTGCTGGATGATATAAACTCTCAGTACCTTGAAGATAATTCAAAGAGGTTTTTTGTTTGCGGAACATTTGGTTTTGTTTGTTGGAACAATTCAACTATGTATGTACTCTGTTTTTGTTAGTGTTGTTTTGTAATTGTGTTTTTTTGGTTTGTTCTGTTTTTTAGGGATGTTTCATATAGGAAACGTACTTTGTGGAGTCATAAGTTGAATGTTTCTGATGACGATTATGTTGTTGATGACGATGATCTTCTTTCTGATTTTATTTTATAGAAGAGGAAAGATTTATCTTCTCGTGGTGATACAGCTGGTGATGATGGTGAAAGCAGTTCACATAATGAAAGTGAAAGTGAAGATGATAGTGGGGAAGATGATGATGGGGACGGTGAAGATGATAGTGGGGAAGATGATGATGATACGGATGGTGATGCAGATCCTAATTTTGTGTATAGTGCAAGTTCACCAGTATGTGGAGTGGGAAGTGATGATAGTGATAATGATACTGTTGCTGATTGTAAGAAAATTGTAAAAGCTGTTGGAAAGTCTTTGGCTGCTTCTAGGTCTAATAAGCAGGTTGTTGGAGTTTCTATTGTTAACCCGAAGTCTGTTCGTCCTAATAGGAATAAGGGCAACAAGAAGTCTGCAGATGAATGTTTAAATCAGAGAATTAGGCCAATGGTTTTGATGGATTTTCTGAAGAGAATACCTGATTCTCATAAAGGTGTTATTAGAGATATTGGTTTTGGTGGTTTTTTACACCTAGATATTGGGAAGAACAATGCATCTTTTTGTGCAAAACTTGTTCGTAGTATTGATGTGGATAGATGTTGTTTTCTGCTTCCTTCTGGTAAGAAAATAAACATAAGTGAAGAAGATGTGAATGATGTTATGGTCTGCCTCGTGGAGGGAAAAATATTGAAGAAGTACATGAACATAAGGGCGATAGTTCTGGAAGGTGGATTATATTTTTAAAGGAGTTTAGGAAGGGCTATGATATTAGGATTGGTAGTCCTCATGATACTACTGTTATGCAAAAGCTTGATATTCTGGTGAAAGAACTTGTTTGTGATGAGTTCATTTGGAATTTTTTGCTTATTGTTGTGAACTCTTGCATTTATTCTACAAATAATAGGCAACTGTATCTCAAGTTTTTGTATAGCTGCATGGACGTAGGACACATTAAGAATCTTAATTGGTGTGGTTTCGTGTTTAAATCTTTGCTGAAGTGTGTTCGTGATTACAAGGATGGTGTTTCTTTTTTCTGTGGGCCATTACCTTTTGTTCTGGTAAGTATTTCTGTTGGAACAAATGGCTTGTTTGTGTGGAACAAAAGAATATCTGGTTTGGAATATTTTTTATACTTGTGTTATAACTTGAGATTTTTCTTTTTTTTCATTGCAGATATGTTATTTTGACCGTTTACAACGTTCAGATTGTGTGATGCCCAGACAGATTCCTCTAACTTCTGTGTGGGGTGAAAAACAAGTCTCAGATAGAATTATTCTAACTTCTGTGTGGGGTGAAAAACAAGTCTCAGATAGAATTGTTACATAAGAGAAGTATGGTTTTGGTAATGGTATCGTTCTGGCAAGTGTGTTTGAATTGCAAGAAAAGATGAAGAAGAAAGCAGCAAAGAAGCGGAAACGAGAAGAAATGAATAATAAAGAAGATTCCAAGAAGAAGTTGCAAGTTGAAGAAGGAAGTGGGAAAAAAGAAGAACAAGTAAAACAGAAGTGTGGAGAAGGAGTTTCATCAAATCCTACTGATTTAGTGGTATGTTTGTTGTTTTTTGCTTCCTTCACAATATCTTGGTTTGTTTTAGTACTTCTTTAATAGATTTATCAATATTTAATTTTATTCTATGTATTTTTTTCAGAGTTTTGTGATGAAGTTAAAGGATTTGGCTACTAAATTAGCTGGAAATGTTGCTGAAATGTCTGTGGTTTTAGACCAAGCTGGTATGATGTTTGAAGAAAAGGATCTGTCTACACAGATGGCTAACCTTATTGATAACATATGAAGTAAATATAGGATTCCGAAAGAAGTTAGGGTTAGCCAGCATTCAGAGAAAGGAGACGGAGTAGCATAAGGGGTTATTTCAGGTGTTTTTAGCCAGGATGATTACTTTGATCAACCTGAGTTCTTGGCAGCTTTATCAGCACTTTGTTCACAATTTGATCCTGTAGTTAAAAAGGATGTAAATGCCACAAAAAAGATAAAAGGATATACGTCGCCTACTTTTGATTTGTTGAGCCAGTCTTTTTGTTCGTTGGAAGGTGAAGACAAACTGTAAGTGTTTTGTCTATCTCTTTGTTGTTTTTCTCATTTTAAAATTTCTGTGTTTGACTACATTTTTATAGTATATATTATTGTTGGAACAACATGATTTATTGTGTAGAACAATATATTATTGATGTTGGAACATAATCATTTTTTGAGTTTCTTTTTTGTTTTTTGGTTTTATCTAGCCATGATAATCTTGGTAGTGAGGAGAATGTTGACAAGGATGCTGATGTGAAAGATTATAATAAAAGAAGTGATGAATTTGATGTTGTTTTGGATCATGGTGGTGCTATTGTTGGGCAGGATGATTCTGTTAAAGATGAGGTTAAAAAGGGTAATGCTGATGTTGTTTCTGCTGTTCACATAACGTAAGTTATACTAATTTTTCTATTTGATCTGGAACAAATGTTTTTGTATGTGTTTTTTTGATTTTTGTTAGTTGTTTAATATTTTTACAGGTTGTTAGATGATGGTCCAATTGATGGACTTGAAAATGAGTTTGATTTTGATACTGTTGATTTGAAGTCGTTACCAGAGGACATTCCAGATGAATTATTAGGACTTTGTAATTGGGCTTGTGCAAATTTAATTGATAATAGGACAATTTTTAGTCGTTTAGAGAAAGAGGTTTTTGTTCATGAGGTGAATGCGGTAGTTCTGCGTTCTGATATACGCTCAGTTGTTGATAGGTCAGAGATTGGTTGTGGGACAATTGTTTATTATATCAAGTACGTTCTTAACCTACATTTTTTTTAAAATAGGACAGTTGTTATAGATTGTTGCTTAACTGTTTATTTGTTCTACAAATTCCTTTATGACTACCTAAGTGATTTTGAAATCAAAAGGAAGTTGTGTTTTATTGATCCAAACCGGACCTGTGAAAACAAAAAGAAGACGCTAGATGAAAAAGCTTTGGTGTTGAAATCTAGATTTGATGCTTGTGGGAAAAAGCTTATATATTTGGTTCCTCAAAACACAAGGTACTAATTTTTTTTCATTTTTTAGATTATGTTGTGATCTGTTATTGTAATATTTTGTTTTTTCTTGTTTTTGTCCAGGAGACATTGGACTTTAACTGTGATTGAGCTTGAGAAGAAGAAGGTTTATTAATTTGATCCAGCAAAGCCTCGTTTGTTACCTGATGATGATGAATGGAAGATTGTTGTGAATAAGTATGTTTTCTAAGCTTTGTTTTTATTAATTAACAGTTTAATGGTTATTGAATTGTTTGTTATATGTTTATTTAAACTTGTAGATCTATTACATCTTTCTACATTGAAGCTGGAGCAAAATATTTGAAGTTTAATTGGAATTGTCCTCCTGTAAGTTTAGATAATGCATTTGTTTTGTGTTTTACATTTATTATTTGCAATCTTTTTTTTAGTTCACTTGTATTGTTGCTTTGTAGGGTTATCCTAGGCAATCTGATGATACGAGTTGTGGTTATTACGTATTGAAATTTAGGCGTGATATTGTATTTTTCAAAATGAAATGTGTTTTTTAATCTGTTCTTTAGTGGAAAAAGTTGCAAAGGAAGCCATTCAGTAAAGAAGAGATTGATGAAGTTATTTCTGAATGGGCGAGTATTGTTCGGAGTATGGTTTTACTCAGTATTGTGAGAAAAGTTTGTATGTATTTCTCTTTCTCTGTGTTTTATAATCTTTTTTTGCATTTGTTGGAACAAGAGGATTGCCTTTGTAGAACATAGTGTTTGCTCTGTTGGAACAATTTTTTATGTTAAGTTTTTGGTTGTTTTTTTATAGACTTAATTCTGGAGAAGAAGCTGGAGTTGTGGAAGGGGAGGAGGATGTTGTAAACAGGAATGAAGAAGCTTGAAAAAGGCGTGCAAAGAGGAATATTAAGGTTTCAAAAAAATTACGTTCTCCGTTTCTTACAAACAATGATGATTTGTTGTTATCTATGGATAATAAGAAGAGAAGAATTGTTGAGTTTGCTCTACGCCCTTTGATCAAATGGTAAGAAAATGAACATTTGGTGTTAAATTGATTATAAATGTTTAACTTATTTACATTAATTTTTTGTTTGTTTTTGAAGTAAGGATTTGATGTATAATGATGGGCAGACCATCATTAATCAGAATGATTTTTTGAGTCTTGATACTAAGAAGATGGTTCTTAGTAATGTTATTGATGCTTGGGCTGCTATTTTAAATGTTGATGAGACTAAAAGGAATTGTCCAGGAGTTAAGAGATTTTTCTTCACTAGTTATCCCTTTGTATGTTTCTTAACTTTTTTCTATAACTTTGTTTTTTCTTTTTGTTCTTTTTAAATCAAGTGTTTTTTTGTGAACTGATTTGTTTGATGATTTTTTGTAGGTTTTATTATGTTCTGATGATGGTAAGAGTGGTTGCAAGACAGAAAGTGAGAAGAAGATGAGCTTTATGACAAGGTTGCAAAGTGAACTGGATTTTGCAGGTGTTAAGAGTTTGCTTGGTTACGAATTGGTAAGTTATAGTCTTGGAACAATATCATTGTCTTGTTGGAACATATTGTTTTGTGTGTTGGAACAATTCTGTTTTTATTGTTTTCTGTAATTATTAATTGTCTGTTTTATTAGGTGTTCTTTCCAGTTTGTCACGGTGCACACTATTATATTTTGGTTATCAACAATTTGACGAAGAAAGTGGAAATAATTGATAATCGACTTCTTCCTCCTTGTTTGGAAGAGAACCATAAGTATTTGGGTTTCCCCAGAATATATTGTAAGTTTTACTGTTGGAACAATATCATTGTCTTGGTGGAACATATTCTGTTGGAACAATTCTTTTTTTTTGGTGTGCACACTTTTATGTCTTGGTTATCAACAGGTTGGTTTGATCTTTGTTGTAGGTTGGTTGTGTTGCTGAATTTTTGTATTGTGATGATCCTGTTTCATTGAAAGAATTGTCTCGTTACAAAACAAAGTTAATAAAGATGAAATGGAGAAATAACACTAATGTTATTGATTGTGGCATTTACATGTTGAAGCATATGGAAAGTTATACAGGGCAGTGTGCAAAGGATTGGGATATTGGTCTTTTCAATACTTATGAGGTATGTGTTGTACAATTTTCTTTTTACTTATTCTTTGTTCTTTATTTTAATATTTTTTTTTGTGTTTGTAGGATGTATTCATTAAACAGTTGCGAATTGAGTATTGCTATAAGATTTTGATGCATCCTATTAACAGTTTGTTTGAAGAAGTGGATAAAGAAGCAACAGAATTCTCAAGAGGTGCTGGATTGAAGTTAGATTTTGATTAGTTTAGTTTATTTTCCTTTTGAATATGGTTTAGGACAAGTATTTTAATGTTTTTTTAGATTGTGATTTGTTTTAAATAGCATATTATTTTCATTTTTTATAGCAATATTCTTTTTACTTGTAATTATTAGTTTTTATATTAATAGGTTTGAACAGCACACAGAAAGTGTTAATTGATTTTGTTGGAACAAACAGATAGTTCGGTTGGAACAATATTAGAGTTCTGTTGGAACAATTTTCAGAGCTTTGTTGAGATAATAGTAGAATATAGTTTTATTGAATGTATGACAAGATGAAAAAAGATTATATTATTTTGCAAGATAATACAACAGGTTGATACGAGACAACATTGTTTTCCGGTATAATAAAAATGGGTTGTCACACTTGTATTCTCCCTTTAACTGATAATTGTGTTTTGTGGATGTATAACAACATTTAATGACTGTCATGCAACAATAATAGAATTTTGAAATTATAATAATTTCTTTGAAACAATGTAACCACTGGAACAAAACATCTATCCTGTTGGAACATTATAACAATCTTCCTGGAACAAAACATCTATCCTGTTGGAACATTATAACAATCTTCCTGGAACAAAACATCTATCCTGTTGGAACAAGAAATAAATATGAATTTTTCGTTTTATCAAGAATGAAAATTGATAACAACTCCTATGTAACTGCCCATTTCATAGATCATGCGCCAGTTGATTGTCCACTTGCTTTTGCTGCTTCTTGTTCCTAAAAAAATAGCAAATTGGATAAGTTAATAAAATAAAATAATATAATCCACTACTTCATCCATAACTGTTATTTGGCAGTTTATTTTTGTAACTGCAGTGTCTAGTTTTTCTATAAATAACTTCTTTAAACACTCAGATTTCATATCATTTTTTTTTGCTGTTGTAAACAATCTAAAAAATGAGAGGAAGTGGTAGTTCTGGTAAGAGGAAGAAGAGAGATTTATCTCCACGATGTAGTCCAACCGGTGAATTTAAAGCAACAGTGGAGGAGAAGCCCGAATCTATTCAAAAAATGAATGACAAACTTGAAATTCCAAGGGAGTTTGTTTCTGTGATTCGAGATGTTCAGCGAGCATTTCGAATCAAGGATAAGGATGAAATCATCAGAAAGTTGAAAGGTATGAAGGCAACTATGTCGTTTTTCTGTGATGAAATGCAGATTTATCTTGAGAATGTGTGGGATGAAGAACATGATCTTGTTGAAGAACTTCAAGAAACACAGGAAAAACTGGAAGCCAAAACAAAGGCTTATATGGAGGATATTCAGGATTTTTACTAGTTTGTTGTTTGTTTTTGTTGTTTTGTTGTTTGTTGTTTGTTGTTGCTTTTCTATTTTTTTTAAAACGATGTATGTTTGTTTTACATTCCTACAGATTGTAATTGTTTTCTAATTCTATAAAAAATTTGTTCTGCACAATGTTATAGATTTGTTGGAACAACATTGTTTAACGGTTGGAACATAACATGTATTTGATTGGAACATAACATGTATTTGGTTGGAACAATATATGATTTAAGAAAAAGTAAGAAAAAGTAAATTTAAGACAGTAAACTTACTTGGGCTGTTATTTTTGCACAGTTTCTCTGATCATGTGTGCACAGTTTTCCACAACCCTTACAATTCCTCATCCTTTTGTTGTTCTACTCAATTGCTTTCTCTTTTCCTGACTTCAACCTTTTTTCGCTTTTTGTAAGTTGAACTCCACTTCCTTTATTCTTTGCAATTTTTGGTTCTTTTACTATAATTTCAATAGGCAAGGTTGTCCCCATGAGCATCTCGATGTCTTGTATCTTTCTTGATGTAGTTACACTGCTGAAAATTCTTGCCTTCTTCCTTGCTTCCAATTCAGTCCTCAATTCTTTCATTTTTTTGATGAGATCAGTGAGGTTATCTTCGTCATCTTCAACCAATGTGACACACAAGTGAAGTTCAGACCATAAACTATTCAACATTCTTTTCTTATCTAATGTTCTAGCACATTCTTCAATGATAGTGTTGTCTAAGAAAAGAGTTGTCTGTTTTGCCGCTAGAATTGTCCACCTATTTAGGATATACTTCTCAGGAAACTTTGTCATTAACTTTTCTTTCCATACTAGTATCATATGTCTACAAGGAACTCCTATTCTGTTGAACTTCTTGCAATTGCAGACAGTTTCATTGTTCAAGGAGTTATAGACAACTTTATTCTCTACTGTTTCACACGCTTCATGTGTCTCAAATCTTTCTTCAACTGTTATTGTGTGTTTTTCATTGTCAATTTCGATATTCTTTACTCCACAAAAGAACGAAGCAGCAACAATTTGTTTTTGAACCTCATAAAACAGTGTTCTTGTAAACATTTCAGATGCATGCATTTCCATTTTGAGTGGAGTCTTACAGGTTGGTTTTGAGTATTTGGAGTCGGTGTCATTCTGACCTTGAGCATGTCTTTGTCCATCGAGTGCAATCTCAAATCGCATATTAAATTCAACAAGTGTTAAGTGTGCATTGGTGAAACTAGTGAAAAAGTGATTTTCACTTTCTGACCTTGAAGTCGTTCTCATTAATCCTGCTAGGAAACAGTCGTGGAAATATGCCGGTATCCACATTGTTCTTTTCTCGTACAATGACGCCAACCAAGTATGTTGTTGTAAATTGTATTCTGAAATAACATGTTTCCATTCTGTTTCAAATTCTTCTGGCTCTGTTTCTACGTTCCACACGCATCTGTTTATCTTGTTGAGAAACTCATCTTTGTCTTTCAAATGATTTCCTGTTGTTTTTACATGACAATAATATATGTAAGCATTCTTGGAACAACATAGTAATCTTGTTGGAACAACATAGTAATCCTATTGGAACAAAATATAACAGTTTGATTTTGTTACCTAATTTTTCTGGAAATTTCTTCATAATATGCCACATGCATAGCCTATGTTCTGTCTTTTTGAAAACTGTTTTTATAGCACTTAGCATTGCTCCATCTTGGTCTGTGATGATGCATGTGGGTTCATTGTTTTGCATGGCTTTGAGGAATGTTTTGAATACCCACTCAAATGAGACAATATCTTCATTAGATAGTAAACAGGCTGCAAATGTAATACAACGTTTGTGGTTGTCTATTCCAGTAAATGGCCCAAAAACCATCTTATACCTGTTCATTAATCATCCCAATAAGAATCGTAGAACAACATATTCACATACTTGGAACAATTTTATTTCAAGTAAAGTATTTTGAATTACCTGTTTGTGTTGTATGTTGTGTCGAATGACACCATATCACCATAAAGGGCGTAGTTTCTTCTACATAAAGCATCTACCCATAAAGCTCTACATAGCTGTCCTTTCTCGTGTACTTCAAAATCAAAAAAGAATCCACTTGATGTAGATTGCTTATTCTTGAAATTATCCACAAACATTTGAGCATCAAAATCATAAATGTAAGCTTTCATGTCTCTTTGAAATTTTTTGAAATCATTTTTAGAAGCACCTATATTTTCGTATCCACCATATATTTCCTTGGCTTGTCTAAAAGTTTTGACTGGTCCAACATTTACCTGTTTAATCATACCATAAATATTAATTAGATTATTTATGAAAATAGAAGTATTGCAGCAAGTATGTGCTTGTGCTTGTGGAACAATAAATAAATTACCTTGGTATTATCGAATATCATTTTTTTGTGTATCAGACTTATGTTTCTGGCCTCCTTTTGATACTGTGCACAACTTGGAGTGTAAAGTGGATGGCTTTTGAACTTGACAATCTCATATTTCCCATCATCAAAAAGTCTTAAGATCATCATAGCCCTGCATCCAACACGAGTATTTGGTCTTTTCCTTCGTTTTTTGTCACTGGATGTTGCTGCTTTTTTGTGTTCTTTGTACCCTTGTTTATTACACACAAAAAACTGTTCTCTTATAATATCTTCATCTTTTTTCTTTCTTAATGTTGATTTCCTACAAGAAAACCCACCAGCAAGTGCATATGACCTATAAAATTCAAAACCTATATCTATACTGTCAAATGTCATTCCTAATTCTGGTTTTAAGTCAGTTGAACAACTTGGCAACCATTCTCTTGTTCCATTAAGTGTCTGAATTGGTGTTATTTCTGGTGTAGCTAGTACAATTGTTGTAGAAGTGCAATTGCTTTGTTCTTCAGTGGTAGATAAACCTAGAATCATTATATAAGAGTGTTATTATAAGTTAAAGTTGTCGGAACAAATGTATTATTGGCTTGGAACAAATGCTTTAATTGTATGGAACATTTGCATTTCAGTGGTGGAACAAAAATCATTCTAAAGTACTGATAAGAAAGTACCTGTAGAAGGTGATAGAACATCTGAGTGTTGTTCTTCTTCTGTATGACTAATAGTTTGATCTTCTGCATCCATAGTATCTTATTTTTTGTATAAAAAACTCGATTTCAGCTGAAGAAAATCAAATCGAAATCAGTTTAGATGCAAATCATTGAGATCAAAGACATAGAACTTGTGATTATATGCAGATGAAGCTTAGGTTAAATTCATCAAGATCAAAGAAGTTAAGATTTGTAAATTAGATCTTCAAATTTGATTTCATCTCGATTTTAATGAATATTACATTACAAAACTTCTGATTATAAGCAGAAGAAGCTTAGATCTAATTGTTCGCGATCACAGAAGCTAATAGATGTAAAATACCTCGTTTTTTTGTGTACATTAGATCAGAAAAGTTGTGATGAGTTGCAGATGAAGGTTAGATCAAAATTTTGCAGATCAAAATCGAGTTCAGCTCGATTTGTTGAAAATTAGGTCGAAAAGATTGTGTTGATTTGCTCCATCGCGCGATTCTTCGTAGATTGAAGAAAATCAGATCGAGCGGAGCTCGATCTATGAAGAATCTCAGTTTTTGATGAAGAACCGGTGATTTTTTAGGAGAAGTTCAGCTTTTGGGAGGCACTGTTCGTTATTGTGCGTTTTTTGGGTAAACGCGCTTCTGCGTTTTGTGGGTAAAATGGCGCCGTTTTGGATGTGTCTCACCATAAAATTTTGTCTCAGCTTAAAGCCTTGTCTCATTTGAACTTGACTCATGTTTGAAATATATTATTAAAGAGCTTTTTCTTATGGCATATTAATAGAGAATTTTAAATCTTAATATGATGTCTTTTTTTTCTAATTTTTTATAAGTCAATCTAATTTCAAGTGTTTAATAAGGAAACTTATGTATTAGAAAATTAATTTGCGAGTAACATATAAATATGAAAAGATTTGGAGCGCTCTTAATGTATTATGCTGGTGAAAAATTTGTTGATGATTTTATTTAAAATATAATAAAAAAAACATGAAAATTTTCATTTTATAGTTAACAGAGTAGTACAATGGCCAATAAAAGTTGGTCTAAGTGGTAAGACATTCATCTTCTGCTTGAAATATTTGAGGTTCGAGTGACATCAAAATTTAGCTTTTATAGGCAATTTTTGAAAATTCAACTGTAAACATTCATTAAGCTATGTGGTTTTCTCTGCCCTATGCGGAGTTGGTAGATCTATTCTTACCTAAATTTTTTGTTATAAAAAAAGTGTACATGGTT
This sequence comes from Euphorbia peplus, assembly GCA_028411795.1. Taxonomy (NCBI): domain Eukaryota; kingdom Viridiplantae; phylum Streptophyta; class Magnoliopsida; order Malpighiales; family Euphorbiaceae; genus Euphorbia; species Euphorbia peplus. The sequence goes on along the minus strand of CP110839.1, from coordinate 20,241,754 downwards.
CTAGACCGCTCTACTATTTTTCTATATTTTGGATTCCAGTTTTCGAATGGGTAGAAAATCAGTAACACTAAACGAAATTTGATTTATAATATTGATTTGGTTAAATGTATTTAATCTTTCTTCTTCTTCTTTTTTATCCAAATTGAACTGAAATCTAAGAACATTTAAAAATAAATTTCACAAGCAAACAAAAAAAACATAAAATACACAAACGATGATTGAGAATATCATAAAATATTGACATACTTGATAACAAAAAAATGAAATGTTATTTTAGTTATATGAAACATTAGAATTCTTACTAATTTTCACTATATGATTTGAAAATTTAATAGTGATTTTAGAAAATCCTATACATAATTAATATTTGTAACATATGTTAAAGACCTAATTGGATCTTAATTAAGTTTTGTAATATCTATTGAGGACCGAATTGGATTTTATTTTTTTGAAAAATTGACCGACTTGAGTTTCAAACATTAAATCAAACTATTTGAATATTATCAAATATTTAAATTAAAATATAAAATATAAATCGAGAAAACACACCATGATATGTATTTTTTAAAATTAAATCTGTGCATTCGCACGGGTAAAAACTAGTTTACTACTATAAATAAAGCATGCATCAACATTTTTTTCACAACACTTATCCTTCAAAAGCTCCTTCTCTCTTTTGTATTACTCTCCAATTACGATGACCCAAAAAAAGAGAAAAGCCATTCTGAAAACTGTACATGTTGTCCAGACTATATTTGACGATTCTCTCGCCATATCAAAATCATTTGAGGATGCCTACCATTACTTTATCAATTCCATCAAAAGAATTAGAGTTAATACTTGAGAGCTAACGAATCTGGGTGGTTATGTTGATGGTAAGTTTACTCTTAATTAATCCATGTGCATTTTTTTTAATATTCTTTTGTTTTGATTTTTTTTCCTATTTTTTGTTAGCTTTTCATCGCATAGTAGCAATTATGGAGAATTTATTTAAGATTTTAGATTATCATATAGTGAAATAACATTTTTTGGTGATTTTAGATGAAATTAAGGCTCACGTCAAGAAACTCATGAAAGAACTCAAACAAGATCCTGAAATTGCTCTTGCGCCGCCTAATAACAATGAAGCCCCGCCTAACTAAGGTTGGGCACGGGTCCTTGTGATACAATATTGGATCAAATATTAAAGGAAAAATATTTACATTTGTAACTCTTTTTGACCGAATTGGACCGAATTCAATCAAATCAAGCCAATAATTTAGTTAAACACGGGATATTTTACTTAAATATTTGATCAAAATTGACTAATTTGGTATCATGCCCAGCCCTACGCCTAACTACAATGAAGCGCCTATAACCTTAAAGCGACTTAGGCGCCCTAGAACCTCGGGGTAGGGGGTGTTCAAACATGGGTTCAAAAATTCTTTTTCTATGTTCTTGATTGCTTTGCTTTGTTCTTCTTTTTGCATTTACTAACTACTTATTGCAATTAGGTTATGATATTGTGTTAAACTAATTACTATTTGCTTCTATGTTAATTAATATATATCTATACTATTATTAAAAAAAGCTCGAAAATGACACTTGGCGCAGTATTAGACAATTCGCCACGTGTCATTTTCTTAGCTATTTAGAATTTTTAAAGCATAAATTAAAATGGTTATCACATGGATTCTTAAGAATCCTCATAACAAACATTTCATATAGTTATCACCTTAATTATTATAATACAAAAATATAAAATAATTAAAAAAAGGCTAACCAACAATAATAGATGAGATCCGAAATCAGTTTATTAAACAAATATAGAATAAAATAGAGTTTTGTATTCTCCCCCAATCCATTGAATATACAACACTACAATTTGCAACAACAAAAATCTAAACAAAATCAATTCTGTTATGAATTAATTAAGTGGATGACCATTATACCCCCGGAATATTCTAGATGTCCTATTCTCATACAAACTGTAACTCTTGTATCCTATATAAAGGACCTCTATATGGAATAAGACACACATCAATATTCTCCCTCTACATCTCTCTAGTTTATTCACAACACGTTATCAGCACGAAGCCCTAACCACTTGAGCAAAACGAAAGACCACGAAACCCTAGCCGCTTGAGCAAACCAAAAAGAAAACTTCGTTGAGGTAAGTCTCTCAATATACTCTTTTACCTACAGACAATTTTGAAAGCAATATCTTGATATCTAGAAAGTATTAATTGCGTGTTTGCGAATTTTGTGTGGTGGTATGTTTGAGGTGGAAGTTTGTTCTTAATTTTCTTTTTCCTAGCCTGTGATTTAAATATAGATTGACGTAAATATTTGTCAATTTTGTTCGTATCATGTCTGATTGTAATAAACTCTCTTAGCTACCTCGATGAAAAAAAAAATATTCTGATTATGCATAATGTTTTGACGCTGCATATGGTTGAGGTGTATTTAGTCAATTAATATATATTTGATATGATCAAGAAGCAGACTTAATTAAGTTTGATATGCTTTTGTATATTGATCTATTTGTGTATCAATAAATTTGTATTCTAATATATAAGAGTATGATGATTACCTTTTAGAATTAGCTCTAGAAATTCAAAAGTTGTTTTTGAGGTAAGGGAAATCCCGAAGCCTTCTTGCTCCCTCAGTGATCCTATGATACTTAAATTAGTTTGGTAGACCAGTGTTCATGTTATATATATAGATCTTGAGTTATAATAATCAAATCTCCTATATGCAAAGCAATTTTGAATGAGCTAATTAGATGTCTGAAAGATATTATATCATGTTTTTTTTGTTTTTTTATCATGGAGAAAATACCTTCTGAGATTTGGGATTGATTATAGAAAGAACAAAGAGCTCTTTTTTTTACCGTTTTCTAATTGTGCCTTAGTATTGATTAATATGCACAAAGGAATACATTCTTTTAATAACTTTTGGGAATTATTATTTCTGTATATTTTATTTTACTTGTTCAATATCAAATTACTTATTCATGAACTTGTGGAGTATATGCATTGTCCACACCTATATCTACAAAGGTTATATTAGTATCTAATGTCAGTCAATAATTAAAATTAATTAGTATAACCACAAAATTGATTAGAATATAGAGGAAAAGTCCGGGTTCATAAAAACATGTTTGTGAGGACATTTAGTTAATGATAATTTCTGTGATTTATTGCTTTTGTGGACGTATATAATATTTCTACTTGTGTTCCGAGAATTAAGTTTAAATTTATTTGGAGTTATTATTATTTAGTAGATATTTGAGAAATATGATCTGTAAAACAGATTTAGTAAACGTCTTCTAAGATAGTATTATCATTATTATTTGGAAACAATTTGATAAGCGTTTGATCAAATTTATGTGATTCTTGTATTTGATGGTCGAATTTGTAATTATTGGTTTGGTTGGTTGATGTGTTAAACTCAAGAATATGTAATCTATGGTCAAAGTTATGATGATTGAAACTATATGTGATTATTATGACTTGCTTGAGGAATATCATGACAATTAATATTTGTAACCGTGTGATATTAATTCGATTAGATATTGATTGTTATGAAATACAAATATAATTTTCTTATAGCCATAATACATGATCTTAGTTTGTGTGAATTTATAATATTTGAAATTTTATATTATCATGATTTCAGTTTGTCTATAGTGAATATGAAGTTACTTCTAAGAGTTTGTTTTGATAAAAGTCATGATTGTTTTAAAAGTTCATGTGCTGCTCAAAGTTTTGTTATATTAAATGATTAACAAACAGCTACTTTGAGGTTGACATGGTTATTTTGTGAAATTATTGTTCTTCATGTGTTTATATGAGTAAGAAGAATGGTAAGAGTTTGATATGGCTTTGTGACATTAAGTTGATATAATAGGTCACAAAAAGAAACAGTCATACTTTGAGTTGGATATGAATCCTTAGATTTGCATATATGTGTTTGTCATGCGTACTTTACAACTTGAGTAGTATGAATGTTAGAAGAAGTGTATAAAATTATTGAAGGCTCCGGAAGAGTATTGAACGTTGAAGATTTTTGCCTAGCATGTAGTATAACTACTCATAACATATTGAAAATTAGCATATATTTCTCTCATTTAAGAATGAAAGGGAGTAATGTGAGAATTATATCATGGAGTACAAAGATTATTGAAAACTTTAGAAGAGCAAACATATGGAAAGATCCAGAAGAACAAATTTATTGTATTTAAGAATAAAAGAGAATAGTGTGAGTATTATATCATGTAGTACAAAGATTCTGAAAGCTCCAGAAGAGTAAATATATTGTTGCCTATATATGGGAACGAAATTCGAAATCATTGATGCATTCTATTATTCAAAGTCTCAAGGAAATTTTATGCGTTTAAAGATATTCTCGATAGAGAAAAAATGTCGAGACAATTAGTGAAGGAAATATAGAATACCTTCAAAATACGAGTATTCTCGAGGCACTATACATGTTTTGGAGAAGTTATATGCATTCTCCACTCATTTGTACTCCACTAAAATCAGCGCAATTGTATTATATGCTATAATAAACCAGAAGTTTACTCATTATTCATATGTTATTGTAAACCAGAAGTTTATATGCTATAGTAAACCAGAAGTTTCCTTATAATTTTATTGTTTGGCATGACCGGGTAGGCCATCCTGGATCTATAATGATGCGAAAAAAATAATTGAAAATTTGTGTGGACATTCATTAAAGAACCAGAAGATTCTTCCTAATGATTTTTCATTTGTTGCTTGCTCATGAAAAGAGTTAATTGCTAGACCATTAATTATAAAGTCTAAACTCCCAATATTTTTTTGGGGACATGTTATATTACATACAGCAACATTAATTTGCATCAGGCCAACAAGTAATTAAGAATTCTCCCCATCACAGGTTCTTGGTCAGAAACCAAATATTTCTCATTTGAAAGTTTTTGAATATGCGGTATATGTTCTAATTGCTCCACCACAACGCACTAAGATGGCTCCTCAAAGGAGGAAGGGAATATATGTTGGATTTGAATCCCCATCAATCATTAAGTATCTAGAGCCAAATGTTGAAACTCTATTTAAGGCTCGATTTGCTGACTGCCACTTTAATGAGTCAGTTTTTCCAACATTAGGGGGAGAAAAGAAACAGCTGGAAAAAGAAATTAGTTGGAATGGATTATCCCTGTCTCATTTTGATCCTCTTATTAAATAATACGAACCAGAAGTTCAAAAGATAACTCATTTATAAAACTTAGTGAATCAATTGCCAGACGCATTTTCTGACCTAAAGAGAGTGACTAAGTCACATATTCCAGTTGTAAATGCTCCAAATATAATTGAAGTTCCTGAAGGACAACCTCAAACTGCTAATGAGTCTCACAGACGCATGAAGCGTTGTAGACCTATCGATTCCAAAGATAAAAATCCTCGAAAATGGAAAGGAGCATAAATTGACAATGGCTTTTCCGAGGAACAAAGCACAATGAAGGAACTCCTGAAGAGACCATAAACATGACAAAGAAAGAAATTCAGGTACCTAAGAATAATGAAGAGATCTCTATTAATTATGTCATGTCTGAAATAAAATGGAATCGAAATAAAATCGAAGTCGATAAAATTTATGCATGCAATATAGCAGTTGATGTTATGGACAAGGAATGAGGATCTTGAACTAAAAATCCATTGAATTGTGTACACAAAGTAATAATTGGCCAAAATGTAAGGAAGCAATTGAGACAGAATTGAATCTCTTATGAAGAGATGAGTATTTGGACCAGTAGTCCGTACACCTAAAGGTGAAAAACCAGTGAGACATAAATGAGTCTTTGTGAGAAAGAATGAAAATGGTGAAATTGTGAGATATAAAGCACGTTTAGTTACACAAGAATTCTCACAAAGACTTGGAATTGATTATGAAGAAACATACTATCCTGTGGTGGATGCAACTACTTTTAGGTTTCTCATATGTCCGGCAATAAGAGAATGACCATTGGATAATGACATTTATATGAAAGTCCCGGAAGGATTTAAACTGCTAGAAGCAGCTAGTTCTCGAGAACATTAATGCATAAAGTTAAATAGATCTATTTATGGATTGAAACAATCATGGCGTATGTGGTATAATCGCCTTAGTGAATATTTGATAAGAGTAGGTTATAAGAATGACCCTATCGATCGATACATGCATTTTTATTAAGAAATTTGGGTCTGAATTTGTCATAATTGCATTGTATGTTGACTCCTAAAGAGATTTCACATACAATGAAATATTTGAAGAAAGAATTTGAGATCAAAGATCTTTGAAAGATAATATTTTGCTTGGGATTGCAAATTGAACATCTTAAAGATGAAATACTTGTGCATCAAACAACATACACAGAAGAGGTGTTGAAAATGTTCTATTTTGATCAAGCACAACTATTGAGTAGCCCAATGACTGTAAGGTCCCTTGATGTGGATAAGGACTCCTTCCGACCTCGGGAAAGCAATAAAGAAGCTTTTGGTCCAGAAGTACCATACTTTAGTGCAATTGGGGCATTGATGTACCTTACTAGTCATACAAGACCTGACATTATCATTTTCTGTGAATTTGTTAGCAATGTTTAGCTCATGTCCAACCCGAAGGCATTGGAATAGAATTAAACATGTATTCTGTTACCTTCAAGGTATGAAAGATGCGAGCTTATTCTTTTCTAACCAGTCCCAAGAGGACTTGATTGGTTAGAGTGATGGAGGATATTTGTCTAATCCCCATACTGCTCGATCACAAACGGGATATGTGTTTACATGTGATGGTGTTGTTATTTCTTGGCGTTCTATGAAGCAAACCATAGCAGCTACTTCTTTTAATCATGCAGAAATTTTAGCGATTCACGAAGCTAGTCGAGAATGTGTATGGTTACGATCTGTGACTCAACATATTCGAGAAGACTTCTTCACCCATGATCTCCAAAAGAATGGTGATGTACAAGTTCAACAGATTCGTTCAAGTGACAATTTGGCAGATTTATTTACCAAGGTGCTTCCAGCTGCTACTTTCAAGAAGTTAGTTTATCGTATTGGATTGCCTTGTTGTAAATATTTTTACTTATGTATTTATGAGGGGGAGTAAATGCGTGCTGCACTCTTTTCCTTGACCATGGTTTTTTCTCACTGGGTTTTCCGGTAAGGTTTTTAATGAGGCAGCATCCCCAAGCGCATTTACTTATTTTTGTATAATGGACATCCAAGGGGGAGTGTTATGAATTAATTAAGTGGATGACCATTATACCCCCGGAATATTCTAGATGTCCTATTCTCATACAAACTGTAACTCTCGTATCCTATATAAAGGACCTCTCTATATGGAATAAGACACACATCAATATTTTCTCTCTACATCTCTCTAGTTTATTCACAACAAATTCAAACAAATTATCATATATTCAATTAAAAAAATCATCAATATTATCATGTTCTTTTAAAACATCAATATTATCAAAATAAAGAAAAAGTTCCATTAAAACACAATCACTTTTATTTAAAAATTATTATTTTTTCTATTTTTGGTAAATTAGAGTCTATAAAAGAACTCACAATATACTGAAAGTATTTTTAGTTTTCATTGTGTCATTCAAAAATTCACTATATAATATAGGTTTCATAGTTATTCATGTTTTGTACTTATTTAATGTATTTCGATTATGTTTTTGTGTAGGAAAACATGGGACGAAAGTATGATTTCATAGCCGACATTGATAATAAAACCCGAGAAGATTGGAGATTCAAAACTAGAGTTTTAAGATTGTGGAAATCAACTTCGGATGTTAAAATGGTTTTATGTGATGAAAATGTTTTTTTTTTTTTTTCATTATTTCCGATTTATGATATAGCTTTTTATAATAACTATTTTGAAAAATGTGAATTGTTTTGTATGTGACATAGGATTCTACTATTGAAGCAATCATCGCAGTAAAATGTTTTAACAAATTTAAGAATGCATTTGAAGAAGGCACGACCTATGCTTTGGAGCTTTTTAAAGTTGTTGATAACTTGGGTGATTATATGGCATCGACTCACAAATACAGGTTAAGGTTGTTGTCAAAAACTTGCGCACAACAAACAAGTTGTCCGGAGATCAAGAATGAACTCTTTCGGTTTACATCGTTAAGCCCCATTATTGAGAAAACTTTGAATCCGGGTTTCTTAGTGGGTAAGACTTTTATATTAAATAAAATATATCAGAATCATTTTGAAGTCTTAATTGATCAATTTTTTTTATCTAAAGATGTACTAGCACAAGTAACAGATAGAGACCCACTTTATAACAAAGATACAAAACCGCGACTCGCACTAACCTTGGAGTATGAAGAGTAAGTTCATAATATTTTTCCATGACAATAAATAAAAGCCAAGGGCAGTCTCTTACACATGTTGGATTATATCTCCCTCTATCAGTTTTTAGCCATGGTCAAATGTATATAGCCGTTTCAAGAGTTACCAGCAAAAAAGGATTGAAAATTCTTCTTTGTGATGAGGAAAACAAATCAACAAATTGTACTCGAAATATAGTGTTTAAGGAAGTTTTTAATAATATTGGTTGAAATTTTTCTTAGACCGTGCTATGTTACCTTTACTTTTAAATATAACATGTCTTTGTAAAGTTTTTAAGTTTTGTGTTTAATATTTATTGAATGTTGGACAAATTATTAATAAATTTATATAATCTCGTGCATTGCACGAGTCAATAGACTAGTACTATACTAAACCTTTACATGTTAATCCTATGTGGCATTTCCATGATTTTTCTCACATTTTTAAAAATTGTTTTTAATTAATTCTTTATATATAATTTGAATTTATAAGTATTTAGTTAATAAAATCTATTTAATTTTTTAGTCCATACCTTTTTTTTTAAGTTTGTTAGCATATATTTTGTTTCCCAAACAGTGGCGAATCCAGGATTTCACGGGAGGGGGGCACTTTTCTATGGAAACAAAATTTACAAAATATTTTGAAGTCAATTTTTTTTACTATTGCATAATTGTAGTTCAATACATAATATCTAAATTGACGATTACGAGGCGACAATTGACATCTACACTCAGTCATAGCTTGAAAACGATCCAAAATATCTTCATTATCAATATTGATGAATATATCCTTCGAACAAAATACCACCAAGCAATCATTCAACCAATCATCTGACATTCGATTTCTCAAATCGGTCTTCACAAGTTTCATTGCTGAAAATGCTCTTTCTACAGAAGTTGTGGCAACTGGTAGAAGCAATGCCAATTCAATTAAGCGGTATACTAATGGAAAAGCTATTGATTTTCCAGTTGCAACCATCTTCTTTGCAAGATTTCCTAAATCTCCAATGTCAGAAAAGTTAACATCATTTTTAACATCATAAATGTACACTTCTAGCTGACCCTTAATCATCAAAATCTCAATCCATGAGAAATCTTCAGTGTATATTTCAGCTAGATGAACTAACTTATCGACATTAAAGCGAGAATATGAATCTCTAGGATCAAGACATGCTACAGAAAGAAGCAAGTCGGTGGTTAATTCTGGGAAACGATCATGCATCTCAAGTCCAATTTTATCAAGTACCTAGTATTGCAAAAAATTAAGCATTAAAATCAATAAATAACAAAATAATGCATAAAGTTAGTTAAAATGGATAATGCGTAAACTAGTGAGAAAATTAATTACCTCGTGATAAACTTCATATAGATAAAATGTAAAATAAGTAACACTTGGTCCATCTCGCTTCATTCGAGTACGTCTGGGAGCTATATCATCCATATTAACAACTGGGATATTATTAGCCACACAGAAAGAGTCAACTTCTATCAAAAATGTCTCCCATCTTCTATCCCGCAAATCTAGCAATTGTTCTTTCACATTCTTAATCAAATGCATAGCTTGTACAATGTTTTGATCTCTTTTATGAAGCAAATTCGACAAATCATTTGTGTATGCCAATATTTGTTTCATTAAGTGCAAAAGAAAAACAAAGTCATAGCTCTCCATCCTATTCAACAAAGTCCTAGAAATGCCATTGTCATCACCATGTTCATACACATTTTCTAGCACTTTTATAACTGAGGGCCACATCAAATGTAAACGCAATAATGTGGTGTAATGTGATCCCCATCTCGTGTCACTTGGTCTAGCCAAACTTGTTTCTTGATTTTTTCCAGTACCACTAGTAATTTCTTCACTCTCAAGACGTTCAATTAACCGATCATGTTCAAGTTGTCGAAGATTGTCTGCTCGTTTACAAGATGCCGCACTTGTGTTCACAATCATGGAAATTAGAGTAAAAAAATCACCAACAATTTGGTTTGTTCCTTTTGCAACTGCAACAATCACCAATTGAAGTTGATGAGAAAAACAATGGACATAAAATGCATGAGGATTTTCTGTTAAAAGCAAGGTCTTCAACCCTTTGAATTTTCCCCACATATTTGACGCACCATCATAGCCCTGACCCCTCAATCTAGACAAAGATAATCTGTGTTTGGCAAATAAAGCATCAATAGCCTCTTTTAAACATTCTGCTGAAGTCTCTGTTACATGAACTACCGCTAACAATCGTTCCACAACCTCTCCAAATTTGTTGACATATCTAAGTTGATGAACCCTATGTGTTTTGATTATGTCCAAACGTTTCAGAAGATGAAAACTTAATATTCCCTTACATATAGTTTACTATTGACTAATAATTTTTGATTACTTAGTCTATGTGTAAGTTGCTCAGCAGATGCTGAATGAATCATTTCTGGATTGCCTAAAGAACTCAGAAGATCAGTTTGCTGAAGTCAGAGTTTCAATAACTCAGAAGCTGGATCCTCCGATCTGAAGCCGAAGTCTGCTAAAGCTCTCCTCAGAAGTTCTTTGCAATCAGAAGGTTTGCCAATTTTGATCAGAAGTATAGACAACTGGAAATTAGCTTCTGAAAGCTAAGTCACGGGTTCTGTTTGAGCATTTAATGCTCTGACACCTGCATTCAATGCAAGGCGCCAAAAGTTCAAAAAGCTGTTCTAATGGAGCGCGCTTGTCTGTTTAAAAGAAACCAGAATTTCCTTGTCTACCCTTTGTTGATCTAATTGAAGAATGATTCCAGTCAACCTCATCTTTGATTTCAAATCACTTACCGGATTGAGTTAAAGAACAAGGATAACGGAATCAAAGTGTTTGAAGACCGTTTGAAGATTTGACAAATTAACGGCTACAACAACTGATGTCATCTCCTTTGAAGATTCAAACTCACCAACGGTCATCTTCATTCACTATAAATAGTAGCCAAGCTCCAAAGCATCAACATACGCGTGATCATCGAGCAAAATCTCAACGCACTGTTCTAACTAGAAAAACAGAGCAACTCCTTCCATTCTCAATCTTTCTTAGCATAGTCTTAGTAAAGTGAGAGAGTGAAGAAAAACAAGTTCATAATAGGAATCTTGTAAACTGAGATCGTTTGTGATCTTCAGTTAGATTTAAAGAGAGAAATCTAGTTGAGATTAGAGTTGGGTGAGAAATCCAGAAAACAGAGTATTGTTTGTTCTGGTGGAAATCCTTTAACTCTTTTTAGGCTAGTCAGAACTAAGTGAGAAATTAGCTTAAGTTCTGTTGATGTAAAGGAGCTTCTGAACTTGCCATAAAAGTTCTGAATAGTGGATCTATAAAATCTCTGTAGGCTGCGACCTCAGGGGACAAGACGTAGTCACAGGACTTCTGTGGCGAACTTGGATAAATCGAATTGTTCAATCAGGATCTCCTGAACTTCTTTCTCCCTCTTATACTTGTTATTTTTGCTTCTGTGTACTTGCTTATATTTAGTGCTGAAACAGATTTTCTCTAAAGTATCATTGTCTTTGTTCAGAAGACTGTCCAGAAGTTCTCAAATCAGAACTTCTGTTGCTGAAAACACTCTAACTGTGTTTAGGCAGAATTTCCCTCAGAAGCAACTTCTGTAAGCTAGCTTCTGACTCTGAGGAAATTTGACTCTGAAAATTAAGTTTCTCGAAAAACTTAGAAATTTTCAGTTTTCAACTTTGACACCTATTCACCCCCCTCTAGGTGATTCTGTTCTTTATAGGGCCAACAAGTGGTATCAGAGCGAAGGTCAGTTCGCATATTTACTAAAGATCTAACAATCTAAGTGTAAGATCCTATCAGAATCAATAGAGATGGCTAGTAGACACCAGCCTGAGAATTCTTCTCACTTCATAATTCCAGAAGGTTATTCCACTACTAGACCTCCATTATTTAATGGCAACAACTACTCATACTGGAAGAAAAGGATGATGTACTTCATCCAAGCTCAGAACATGAGTGCTTGGTATGTCATCACTGATGGTGATTTCATTCCGACCAGAATGGAACAAGGTTTAGGGAATGTTGTTATTCCTCAGAGAGAATACACAGATGACATTCTGAAAAAACTCCAAACTAATGCTTCAGCAATAAATATGTTGCATTGTGCACTTACAGCTACTGAATATAACAAAGTTTCTTCTTGTGAAACTGCACAGGACATTTGGAACAAGCTAGAAGTCACATATGAAGGAACAGGAAAAGTGAAGCAATCTAAAGTCAACCAACTCATGAGAGAATATGAGTTATTTGAAATGCTTGATAAAGAATCTATTTCAGATATGAACTCTAGATTCACCAAGATAGTCAATGACTTGAAGAGTTTAGGAAAGGATATTGAAGAATCTGATCGAGTGAAGAAGATTGTCAGAAGCTTACCAAGGTCTTGGCAAGCCAAGAAGACTGCTATTGAAGAAGTTCAGGATTTGAGCTATTACTTGTATGATGAGCTCATTGGGTCTCTAATTAACCATGAGATGTCATTAAAGAATCATGACCTAAGAGAAAGGTCAGAAGGAAAAAGAGTAGTCCTGAAAGCAGAATCTTCTGAAGAATCCTCTGAAGATGAGGAACTGGCTATGCTAACTAGGAAGTTCAAGAAGGCCTTTAGAAAAGGCAGAGGTGGAAACTACAAAAAGCCTTTCAGGAGCTTTGACAAGAAAACTCCTGATTCTAGTGAAAAGTTCAAGAGAGATCCAAATAAGCTATGGATGTCAGCAACCGGGGCACATTAAGCCTAACTGCCCGGAGCTGAAGAAAGATAAGCAAAAGTTCAAGAAAGCAATGCTGGCTGCCTGGTCAGACTCTGAGACCAGCAGTGATCCTGAAGAAAAGGAAGAGCAAGCGCAGATTTTTTTTATGGCTATTGATGAGCCAACTTCTGAAGATGTCACAGGAGAAACTTCTGCACCTCCTGAAGCTACATATGATTCCGAGGTAAACATATCTTCTGAACAAAATATCTTTGATTCTCTTGAAGAACTCTACAGTATGTTCAAGTACCTGAAAAGGAAATTGGACAAGAGTGAGGCTGACAAGTTTCTTAGGTTTACTCAAGTTTATTCTGACATGAAAGTGTTAGAAGAAAAACTGTGTAAACAGTTCAGCACTCCTGCTGATGGCTCTAAAGTCAAAGGCAAGGAAAAGCTGCCTCTGGGAAGTGATAAACCCCAGAAGAAGAAGAAACCTGTCACTCCCTCTCTTCTGAAAGAGATAGCTTCTCCTCCTGATGTTGGTACCTCTGAAAGTGCTGGTATAGCCTCTGAAAATGTTGGTCCTTCTCAGAAGAAGAAGAAATCTCCCAGGAAGCAAAGGGAAAGATCCAAGAACCCTCCCTTTTGCAAACTTTGCAAGAGTGATGGTCACTGGTTGAAGGATTGCAAGTACCATATTAAAAACCTCTTGCAATCTGAGATATCATTAAAACCTGCTGAAGAGAAATCTAACTCTGAAGGACCCAATAAGGATTGGGTACCTGTCACTGATTGATTGTGTTGCAGGTGGCTCTGAGTGCTCCATCAATGTCAAAGCTGTGGTACATTGACAGTGGGTGCTCAAGGCATATGACAGGTGATGAAAAAGCATTCATCACATTTGATCCTAAAAGAGGTGGAAAAGTCAGCTTTGGAGATGCTCAGAAATGAAGGATACTTGGTTCTGGATCCATAGGAACTAATCCTCCGATCGAAGATGTCTCCCTAGTCAGAGGCCTGAAGTTCAATCTCCTGAGTGTTGCACAACTGTGTGATAAAGGTAGAGATGTTGTCTTCAGCTCCTCTGGATGTAAAATCTTGGACAATAGTAGAGCTCCTGATGAAGATATAGTTCAAGCTCCTGAAGTTACATCTCATGTTGAAGAAGAAGATGTTTCTTCCAGAGCTGCTGAAGTGGTTCCTCCTGTTGCTGAACAAGCTCAAGATGAGAATCTTACTCCAGAAGTCAACTTCCTTCCAGAAGATGCTCCTATTTATGATTCAACAAATGATGAACAAGTTTCAGAAGACTCATTGGATGTACCAAGAGAAGTTAGAACTCATAGGAATCATTCCTTAGAGAACATTATTGACTCTGTTCATAATTATGTCATGACCAGAGCTCAGCTCAGAAGATACATGGGGAATGTGGCTTTTGTCTCACTTCTGTAACCCAAGGACTTCTATGAAACTGCTGATGATGACTCCTGGTTAATGGCAATGCAAGAAGAACTTGACCAGTTCAAAAGGTCAGAAGTTTGGACTTTGGTTCCCAGACCTAACAACATAAAGGTTGTTGGAACTAGATGGGTTCTGAAGAACAAGCTTGATGAATTTGGAAATGTTGTGAGGAACAAGGCAAGACTTGTTGCTCAAGGTTACAGTCAGCAAGAAGGCATAGATTATGGTGAAACTTTTGCTCCTGTTGCAAGATTAGAAGCCATTAGAATCTTATGTGCTTTTGCATCATACAAAGGTTTTAAGCTCTTTCAAATGGATGTGAAAAGTGCATTCTTGAATGGTTACATTGATGAGGAAGTCTATGTGTCTCAACCTCCTGGTTTTGAAGATCCTAAGTTTCCTGATCATGTGTATAAGCTGAAGAAAGCTTTGTATGGACTGAAACAAGCTCCCAGAGCTTTGTATGAGAGACTGACAAAGTTCCTTCTGTCCAAGGGATTTGTCAGAGGCTGTGTTGATACAACTCTGTTCACTCTGAAGAAGAACAAGGATATCCTTATAGCTCAGGTATATGTTGATGATATTATATTTGGTGCTACTAATGAATCTTTGTGCAAAGAGTTCAGTGACCACATGAAGGCTGAGTTTGAAATGTCTATGATGGGAGAATTAACCTTCTTCTTAGGACTTCAGATCAAGCAAAGTAATGATGGTGTGTTTATCAATCAAGCTAAGTACACTAGAGAAGTGCTGAAGAAGTTTGGCATGATGGACTCTAATGCTGTTGATATTCCAATGGATGTCAGCAAAGACATTGATGATGAAGAGAAAGCTGGTAAACCTGTAGATATAAAAACCTACAGAGGTATGATTGGTTCTCTTTTATACCTAACAGCCAGCAGGCCAGATATACATTTTGCTGTGTGTTTTTGTGCTAGATATCAATCAAAGCCAAGAGAAATTCATGATGTTGCTGTCAAAAGAATTCTCAGATATCTTAAAGGCACACCAGAAGCTGGTTTGTGGTATTCCTGTAGTTCTGATTTCACTCCTATAGGATACACAGACTCTGACTATGGTAGAGATAAATTGAAAAGGGTCAGCACTTCTGGTGGTTGTCATTTTCTGGGGGAGTGCCTAGTCTCCTGGCATAGCAAGAAGCAAACCTCTGTGGCTCTCTCAACTGCTGAAGCTGAGTATGTTGCTGCTGGAAGTTGTGTTTCTCAGATGCTCTGGATCAAGCAACAAATTGCTGACTATGGAGTCATCCCTGGAACAATTACAATCTACTGTGATAACAAGAGTGCAATTGATCTTTCAAAGAATCCTATTCAGCACAGCAGGATGAAGCATGTTCATATTAGGCATCACTTTTTAAGAGATCATGTTCTGAAGAAGGATATTATCATTACTCATGTTCCCTCTGAAGAGAATCTTGCTGACATGTTTACTAAGCCTCTGGCTGGTAATTCTTTCAGCAACTTACGAGAAGGCATTGGTATGACTTATCCACTTCAATAACTTAGTTTAATTATTTCTGTGTATCTTAAGTGATTAATCGTTTAAGATAATTAAGTAATAATTAATTCTAATCATGATTTGACACTTAAGCATGCGTTATCTACTGCATTTTACGGCGCTGTTCTGTGGTTAACGGCTATCTGTTCCCTTTTTAAACGGTGTTTATTTGCTTTTTGAATTGGAACAGTTTCTTGTTTGGGTATAAATAGGGGTTTTCCATACTTAGAAGTTTTTACTCTCATTTTCATTGCGATTAGAATTTCCATAAGATTTTCTGTGATCTTCTCTCTCTAGTTTCTTAACCTAATTTCTTATATCTTCAAAAATGGCTCAAGAAATCACTGTCACTCACATCTTTACCACTGAATCCAAAAAGAAAGTTAGCGAATCTAGGGTATTCACCTCTAGGTTCCTAGATGATGAAGTTAAATCCACTGAACCTATCTCCAAATGGCTTAGTGCTCAAAACTGGAATTCATTCGTTTCTCTCGATGAATTCATTTATCCTAAGTTAGTCACCGAATTCTATCAGAACCTCCATTTCTTTTCAAATGAGGAGGATGTTCTACACTCAGTAGTCGGGGAAGTTGAGATTGAGGTCAGCAGGGCTTCTATTTCTCAAGTGATTGGTATTAATGATGAAGGAATCATCATTGGTGATGATGGTTCAGCAGATGGTTTTACAGAAGCAAACTGGGCTAGACCAGATCTAAGTGCCAAGGAAACATATGCCACCTGGCTCACTCAGCACCAGAGGTGGGCACACTATTTGACAACTAATGTTTTCCTTCCGAAGGCTGGAGGAGTTAATTGTGTTTCCAACAGGGAAAGGTTGTTTATGTGGCATTTGGTCAACCAGAAGAAGATCAACTTACCTGCCATGCTGATAAGGCAGATGAAGAATGTAACTACCGTGAGTGCATTAGCATATGGCTCACTCCTGACTAGGTTGTTTGAGCCAGCCTCTGTTGTGGTTTCAGGAGAAGGTGTTACAAGTAGGAGTACGGTTCTGAAGATGCATACCTTCAGGAACCTTAGCTTTGGTGTGACTCCGAAGAAGAATGAGAAGGGCTCCTCTGTGCGTATTGATCAGAAGGAAAGTGTTGAGGCCGTTGTTCAGAAAGGAAAGAATGCTGCCAAGAAGGGCAAGGGAAAGAAGGGATCAAGTAAGTTGGTCCTGACTGTTGAGAAGGTGGTTGTCTCAGAACCTCTTCCCACGATGGTTCAAACAACAATCAGTGTTGAACCCTCTGGCAAGATTGTTGCTGAGAAGCCAAAGGATGTTCCTGAGAAGGAAGCTCAGGATGCTGAGGACGCACGCCTTGCTGAAAGAGAGAAGGCTGCTGAAGCTGAGAAGGTTGCAAGGGTTGTGGCTCTTGCTGATAAGAAGAGAAAGCAGAAGGAAGCAGAAGACAAGTTAGCAGCTGAAAGAGAAATTGCTGCAAAGGCTAAGGCTGATGCAAGAATCATTGCATGTGCTGCTGAACTTGAGGATGTGGAGTTCTCAAAGAATGTTGAGGCTTCAGAGGAAGGAGAAGAGCTTGAGAATATCTCTCTCTCTCTACTCGGATTAGCTCAAAGGCTACTGAAGAGGATGAGGACTCTGAAGATATTCCTCTCTCCAGAAGAATCCCAAAGAAGAAGATGTCTGCAAAGAGAAGGTCTCTGATCAAAAAGGACTTCTATATTGCTTCGAGTACTGAACTGGAAGAATCAATTCCTGAAAAAGAGGACTTGGTTGATGACGAAGACATGATGGATATGTCTGTTGAGAAGGATGCTGATGCTCCTATTATTGAAGAACTGACTGAAGATAGTGATCAAGAGCCTGATACTATCATTCAGAATGCTAGGAATTTTGCTGAAAACATCAACACTGATGATTTTCTAGATAATGTTCTTCTGGGTCAAGGGAGAAATCCTGGTGAAAGAGATGCTTCTGAAACGTTGTTCAGAATGGCTCATATCTTTGTTGAGCCCATTTCCACATATGATCCAAACCTCTCTGAACAGGTTATTCCATCTCCACCCCATACTTCTCATCCATCCTCTCCTCATACTCCTCATCCATCTCCTTCACTACCTTCTGTCACAGAAGTTGGTGATTCTCACACTTCCATTCCTCCTACAACTTCAACTTCTGAGGTTGTACCTCCTCCAATTATTCCTCCTTCTGGATCCTTTTCAGAAGTGAATCTAAACACTGCTCCCATCTTCACAGATTCCATAGCCACTTCCACTACTTCCTCTGTAAGTCCATAAATTGGATTTACTGCTCCATCTTTCTCACTACCATCCACACTACCTCCCATCTCAACCACTCATACTATCCCTACCTCAACCACTTCTATCCCTCCTCCCTCAACCTCTGGACATGCACCTCCTGTGTGTGATCCCTTAACTACCTCCTCCACTACTTCTTGTTTTGCTGGGTTGTCATCCAACTATGACTTCCTGCGCAAACACATGAATCGGGATGATCTGGATACCAGGTTTGGTAGTTTTGGCTTCATGGGCAGAGCTTCTGGTGTATCCGAAGTTGGTGGTGCTCCTAGTGTTGAGGAGTTGAGAAGAATGAGTCAGAGTGGCTCTGATGAACTGCTGAATAGATTTGCTGGTATGGGGAAAAGGACTTCTGCTGCTGACATGTATGCTCAGGGCATTGTGCTGCAAGAATTACATTCTTTGAAAGCTCAGAACCTGCAGCTCATGACGATGCTTCAAATGCAGGACCCTTCTGTTTACATACGCAATCTTTCTACACTTCATCTAGCTACCTATGAAGAGCTGTACAAGTTGAGAGAATTAGCTCTGACTCTTCCTTCACTGGATAACATTGCTCTTGCTTCTTCTCTGAAGGTCAATGAGAATTTGGAGATATTGACAGAAGAAGTCAAGGAAGCAAACGAGCATTATGAGGCTCATGAGAAGATGCTCCCAAGTAAGATTGATGACCTGCAAAGTACTGCCAATCACATTCTGAGAGAAGTGAAATCTTCTGCTCAAGGTTCATCATCTTCCGGGGCTGCTAAGATTGTATATGACATCACTCCTGATCTCATCAATCGACTCTCCAACATTGAGTCTGCTGTATCTGCTCAGAACGCACAGATTGCTGAGCTTACTGAACTTCTGAAGGTTATGCACACTCAAGCACGAGAACAAGAGAAGACTCTTCACAATTGTTATAGGTTTGTTCGAGGACAGACTTATATTCAGAATGAGCATCTTACTGCTGCTGTGTATGCTAACAATCGGTTAATCAAGCTCCTTCTGGAAGACGTTCAGATACAGCGACCTATGTCTGGTCAGACCTTTGATCATATGAAGACCATTGATGATGACTTCAGAAGAAGAATGGATATGATCAACACTGTGAGACCAACTCCTCAGCAATATCAGACTGCACTGAATGTTCAGCAAAAATTGAAATCTCAGGGTGCTTTGGGTGTTGCTCTTGGTTCTGGTCAAACGGGGGAGAAGTCTGGTCAGAAGAGATCAAGTGCTGCTGAAGGTTCTAGTGGTGTTCCTCCTCAGAAGAAGAAACCTAGGAACTTGTAATCTTTTAGGACTTAAGCTTCTTAGCTAGGTTCTGGGTTGGGTAGTTTTTGTCTTAGGACTTTTTCTGCTCTTCTGATTATCTTGTTTCATATGTTGTCTTCTGATGAACTTATATACACTGAATCTTTCTTATACTTTCTTGTGTCTCTGACTTCTTACCTTTTGCTTATGTTTCTTTTTGACTTAGTAAATTATACTTCACTGAAATCTAACAACTTGATCTTAAGTCATTTCTAAGTCTTTACAGATTGCTGAAGTTCACCATTTACACTAAAATGGGGGAGTTAATTTACTCAGCAGTTTTGAAACATATGTATCAGGAAGTCATTTTCTAAACCTCATGTTTTCTGTTACCTTCTGACCACGGTTTGTCCATAACCAAAATGGGGGAGAATGATGAACCCTATGTGTTTTGATTATGTCCAAACGTTTCAGAAGATGAAAACTTAATATTCCCTTACATATAGTTTACTATTGACTAATAATTTTTGATTACTTAGTCTATGTGTAAGTTGCTCAGCAGATGCTGAATGAATCATTTCTGGATTGCCTAAAGAACTCAGAAGATCAGTTTGCTGAAGTCAGAGTTTCAATAACTCAGAAGCTGGATCCTCCGATCTGAAGCCGAAGTCTGCTAAAGCTCTCCTCAGAAGTTCTTTGCAATCAGAAGGTTTGCCAATTTTGATCAGAAGTATAGACAACTGGAAATTAGCTTCTGAAAGCTAAGTCACGGGTTCTGTTTGACACCTATTCACCCCCCTCTAGGTGATTCTGTTCTTTATAGGGCCAACATAAGTACCACCGCCATTTGTTCTTTCACTGAGCTATCTCGAGATTCATCAACCAAAATAGTGAAACATTTATCACCAATATCATTCAATAACACAAGTGTGGTTTCCACAGCACATGCATTAGTCATTTCTTTTTGAATAGATGGACACCTCATAAGATTATTGTGCGGAGCATTACTTCCAACAACCTTTTCAATATCTTTATTTTTTAAGGTATACCATTCAAGCAATTGAAGAAAGTTTCCTTTATTAAGAGAAGTTGATGACTCATCATGCCCACGAAAAGATAAGCCTTGATGTAATAGAAATCTAATGACATCCAAAGTAGCGGTTAGACGCATATAATAATGTTCTTCAACCTCACGACTTTGATTTGACAATGCATACTTTGTCTTTGATTTTTAAATGCTTGAAAATCCAAAGTACAATGATGATGAACACTATTAACCCCACTACCAACATGTACCTTAAATTTTTCTAAAGCTTTTCTCCAATTACTAAACCCTGTTGTAGAAAATACATCGTCCCCAAAGCGATTGGTACTTGGTGGTTTGAAAAGATAACAAGTAAAGCAAAAAGCGGCATCTTTTGAAAATGCTATATTCTAACCAATCAAAATCGCTACACCATTTAATTATAAACCCTCTTTTCTTTAAACCAAATTGAGTTTGAGGAAACGAATGTCCTAATGGTCGACAAGGACCTTTAGATATATATTCTCTTCGAACTCAATCTCTAATATTAACATCAAATTTGGCAATTGGTTTGCGTAATCGTGGATCATTGACAATATCATTCGGATTAAACTCAATAACGGGAGGACTTGAACTACCACTAGCATCATCAACTCTTGCCCTTTTCAACAAATATTTGTCCATTGATATATTGTACCTACAATTTTAATACTTTAACAACTAATAAGTTTAATTTAACATTGATCATAACAAATCAACACACCAGCAACATCCTAAATTCAAATTGAATTTTCATACCATCATTCATAAACCTAATTCTAAATCCCTAATTTAAACTTAACATTAAAAACTGACCTAATGTGGGCGGCAAACGAAGGGACGGCAGAAAACGGAGGGACGGCGTACCGGCGGTGGTTGGCGGCAACGAAGGGTGGTCGACGGCCAAGCCAAGTGGTATGCGTATTGTTTCCTTCCTTTACTTTTCCTAAATGTTGCGTTCCTTCTTTTCTTTCTTTACTTCTCTTCTCTGTGTTCTGTTACTCTTTTTAATTTTAATAAACATCATCACCAAAACGACGTCGTTTTGATAAGGATTCAAAGCGACGTCGTTTTGGTATTAAAAAAAATTTTTTTTTTCTCGGATCCAGGGGGGCACGTGCCCCCCTGGATCTGCCCCTGTTCCCAAATATGAAATATGCATTTCACGCATTAATACTTGATAAACTAATTTTCTCATTTTGATTGTGATTATTATTTATTACTTATTTTGTGTTCTTTATTTCGTTATCAATTTATATATATACATGTATCTAATTACTCTTCCCTCATTTTCAATATATTGGTGGAGCTCTGTGATTTTATCCTTATCTATGGTGTATACACATCTTCATTGGCTTCTTAGGATGCTTAAAACTTCTTAATTGTCGTTTTTTTTTGTGTTTGTTCTATAATTTATTCTATGTTTACTTTTCTTTGGTGTTATTTATCATTTTTCTTTTCATTTCTCCATGAGTTTTGATTTGTGAATTTTTATTTCATTCCTTGATGTATATATGCACTCTTGATCAAACCCCATCTTGCATGATTTGTTATTGCGTAAATGAGCAGGTCTAATTGTTACTAGTTTGAAAATTGCAGCTCCTACAATAAAATCTTAAATTTGATAACCAACAAATTATTAATTCTATAATAAGGAATATGATAGTGAATTGGAAAGAGTGAAATGTTTTGAAAGATTAAATTTTAATGTAATTTTAATGTAATTTTACTGTATGTCAAGCATACGGATAACGTGGTATGCCAAGCCTATAATTTTTTAACACGTATCATCTCAATCAATAACAATTTAACATTGCGTAATTAATTAGTAATTAATTTTTTAGTTAATAATTTATATAAAATTCTAAACCATAAAATAAAAACCCTAGACCCTAGAAACTAAACCTTATACTTTAAATCATGAACCCTAGATACTAACATATATGACGTATCATCGAATTATAAGGGTGATATACAAGATAATGTGGTATGTCTGACATATACTAAAATCTTTCATATTTCGAATCATATTTGAAAAAATTATAAACTCACTTTCTAATTTCTCTAACCTTAAATGATATCATCTAGCTAAACTCTATTTTTTCATTCTGTTTAGGGTTGAAATTTCAATGGAAAATCCCCACATCTATAGGGATATGTCCTAATGGAGACAAGAATCCTCATTAATTTTCTCCATGGAGTCGGGGTGGGGAGAAAAGAAAAACCTCCAAACACGGGGATTAGCCGAAGACGGAGGTCTCTCTCCCCACCCCATGAGATCCCCCATGGGGTCCCCGTCCCCACTCCCAACAGTGATCCACTGGGATCCAAACATCCTTGAGGAGGATGGGGCTGATATTTTTTCTCATATTTTCAACAGGGATGAGAATAAAGATTCCCCATCCAAACAGGGATGTGGACGAGAGGGATAGTCTGTCCACCCCGCCTCATTTACAGTCCTAATTATGTTCATAATAATAAGGTGTTTAAACACCAATCAATCAAAATGAAAATATGAATGAGATAATCCTATAATCAAAATTTGGTTAACTAATTTATAAATATGAAATGGGAATGTAATTCTCCAACACATCAAATTAAAGTGCTATTATACAGATAAATAAAACAATTTTTTTGACAATATATACTTAATATTAAATCCGTGCAGTTACACGGGTAAAAACTAGTACTTTATTAAAACTATTCCTCCTAATCCTACGTGGCATCGTGAGAAAATTTTCTCCAATTTTTAATTAATTTGAGTTTATAATAACATTAACTTTTTTTGAAATCGAATTGGGTATACTAATTTATTTGTTTACATTAATTGGATTATTTCCTTAATTTCGGAGCCAGTGAATTTGTTTAGATTATTTTCTATTTTGTGTATATTAACTATCTTATTTTCTTATTCTATTTTTAATTGATTATTTTACATTATTTAGACTATTTTCTTATACTACTTTCAATTTTAATATTATAGCTGAATCTAATTAGATGTATTTTAAAATCGGCTTCATCATAATTAGTGGATTTCAATTTCGGATCCAATAATTATATAGCTGTTTTTAGAAAAATAATCTTTTGTCCCAGACTTCTTATTTCATTTTTCTGTCCCTCTATAAATTGTTGACATGTGTAAAAAAAGTTCTTTTATGTAAAAAATATAAAGAATGACGGGTTGATACAAGGACTATTTAGAGTATAATAAAAAAACATTAGATTTTTTTTACACATATCAAAAATTTATAGAGAGACAAACAAATGGAATAGAAAGTCCGGGACATAAGATTTTCTTCCTTATTTTTAATATGGAGAGGCTAAGAATTTTAAGATGGTATAGAATTCTTAAAATCTAAATCTATATTCTTAAAATTTTATAAATAATTTTAATTCATCTTTTCAATCATTTAATTTATAATCTATTATTTAAATGGTAATACATTGGAGATGACGACTAATATTGGTAACAATTAGAGATGTTCAATAATATTGGTAATTCTATAAAAAAAATAGTAATAATATTGGTAAATAATTTATTTATAAGATAGAATCTATATTCTTCTATTTTTCATTTTGAAATAATAATAATTAGTACTTGTGATTGTTTTCAAGATGACAAAAATTACGCACATTCGTAGAAAAAAGTTGAGGTTACATGAATCCAAAAAATAAATGGGGAACTAAATTCAGCCGACTATTACTAGCATAACCGGTTGATATCCCCAAAATATCCCTTTACCAATTTATTGGGGTGTTTTGGATAAATTCAAAAAATAATTTAAAACTCAACTTTATTTTCATGTTTTATCTCTTGGTTTATTAAATATGTTTTCTCCTCTATTTCCTCCGAAAAAGTATTTTCAGTTGAGTAATTACTTTTCAATTAATTTATTTCGATTTTGTTGACGTGAACGAAGATATTTTTTAGTTTGAATTTTCTTTTGACCTTTGACCTAAAACTCTTACATAACTGGTCAAAGTTGTGAAAAAAAAATTTGGGCTAAAAATGTATTCATTTACATTAACAAAATCGATTATTTCTTTAATTCTACAAATAAAGCAAACCACGGTCCTTTATTTGCTCAAATGCAAACCACAGTCCTTCATTTGCAAAAATGCGAAACCACAAAAAATAAGAGTTGATTCGATCACAAATGAAGCGCGTTGTGTCTGTGGATGGCACGTCGTGACCGCGGACGAGGTAGGTAAATAAACCCTAACCCTAGCTTTAACCTTGACCCTAACCCTGACCATAGCTCTAGCCCTAACCCTAACCCTAACCTTAACCCCTAACCTTGACGGATGTTGTACTATTTTGCCGTTTCGTTCCAACGGTTCCGTACTGGATTATGAAATTGTCCTCTGTTATAAAGAAAATCATTATATTCGTCTAGATTTACTATCGGGGGTTTCCCGTCCCTTCTATCGCTTTACATTGACAATACTTTCATCATCCCAGTGTTCAAGAGTTTCCTTTTCGTTATGCGAACATGATTCAAGCATGGCTTAATTTAGTTCAGGCGAGTCAATAATGTTTTAGTAATCGGTGTTTGTATTGTTATTTCTTTTGTTCAAATTGTGTTGTATTTCATATATAACTTCTATTTTAAATTATACATTATTAAAATTTACATGTCTTTTTTTACCTATTACTAGATTACTATTTATAATTTTATGTTTACTTACTAATACATAATTTTTGTATTTTAAACGGTTCAATAAAATAAATAAATTACTAAAATTCACTCTGAATGAAAAGTAGGGACTTAAAGCTTTCTAGTTTCGCCACATGGTGATGCTAGAAGAATCCTAGTGCAACTACATTGTGGCACGCAGTCATATTTAGTGCCAACATGTGGTGAAATGAACGATCTAAAGGGCTTTCTGTGTCTCACCATGTGATGAAACTTGAAGTCGGGTAGTGCTACCACATGGAAGAACTAGAAAGCCGCTAGTCCTTACATAGTCAAACAACCAAGAAGCAACTTTTTTTAAAAAAATTAGCGGCAAAATGGTCATTTTTGTCGGCTTTTTTAGTAAAAGCCGACTGGATTTAGTAACACCAAAAAATAATTGTTAATAACCTGTTAGGCGAAATCCGCAAGTGTACGGTGTCCGCTTTGTAGTTATAAAAGATTATCGATCCCACAGGGAACAAAACAATATTAACACGCAATATCTTACTTAGTCGAATTACAGATTCGTTTTCTCTTAGGTCTATAGTTAATTAAATTATCGAGTTGGGTTTGAGTTCTAATCTAAACTAAACTACAAACAAATAGACTAACTAAGTTAATATCTAATGTACCAATAAAGATACGACTTTGAACGCAAATTATCTAAGGAAGTATTCAAACAGTTAAATCAAAGCATTTCCTCTAAGATAGCAATCAATCTAAATCTAATTGTTACATTCAGAGTTAGAAACTTAAGCGAAATCAATTCTTAAACCAACTAGTCAAGTTAAAGCACAAGTTAGAGTAAAAACCAAGTTTACTAGAGTCGATTACCAATGTTTATCTAACTCGATTCCCAAATCTCTTTGCGTCAATCGAACTTAGATAAACGCCACAATATCATACCAAAAGAGTCTTCTTTAGAAGCAATCTTAAAATAGAAATCATGTGAAGCATAACAGAAATCATTCATTGATTTACGATTCAAATTCAATACATAAATAACCGAGTTCAACAAGAACGATACAATTGAAAATGCAAAGCAAGGAAGGGGTCGGGGTTGTGAATCCTTTTACTCTTCCTTTGAGGTTTGTCAATCCTCGAGTTGCTATCGCTTGCACCTTCTCGTCGTTTCTCTACGATAAGTTATCCTCTCGGATCAACTTTGATACCCTTAAATAAAAACAAAGATAAACTACTTGAATCTAATATAGTAATCTTATATGTCAAAGTATTCTCATACGTTCAACAACAACTTAAATGATGATACAAGCATTCTATTTATAATTCTCCAAGAGGTGTGATATGGAGAGTTGCAATCTTTGGTGAAGGGATGCTTCTATCTTCAAGAAGTGTTGTCTTTATCCATAATGAAATGTTGCTTCTATCCATAAGTGAAGGGACACAAAGCTTGGGAGAAATTCGGATGAGATAGTGGCGAAGAGTTGCCAAGATAAAGCGAAAGAATGCAATGGTTCGGAGGTGGGAAATACCCAGGTCGCGCCCGCAAGTCATCTAGTCGCGCCCGCAACAACTCAGCTCGCGCCCGCAACTGGTGGCAGTCATCCAACAAAGCTCTCTTTGCTCGTTTTCAACCTCGTTTTTGCTCCAAATCATTCCGAATCGCCAAGGATCAAGTCCTAACACACAAATAGGCAAACAAGAAGTAATAACATCCTAAAGTAATAATAAAACAAGTAAAACATAAACAAACAATGATAAACAAATATGAAATGCATGCTAAAAACACGTAAAGAACGGACTTATCAAGTCTCCTACACTTAGTCTTTTGCTTGTCCCCAAGCGAAGATAATCTTTCTTCAAAACCATTTTCACGTCACGATTATATTACCCATCCTTAACAAAAGCTTAATTAACTCAAATGGATTTCCACAAGAAAGCTTAAATGCTCAAACAAATTTATACACGATGTTTCGACTATCCGTCAAACTTTATAACAACTTCATGAAGCATTCGGGACAAGTTTATAGCACACGTGTTTGGTCAATGTCTCAAGGCCTTTTTGGTATCTTAGAACTTCCAAAATATAACTCATTTCCGAACATTAGTAAAGTATTTGGCATTGGCCTTCGATTAAAATTAAACTCTCGAGTGGTTGCGTTTCGCTCCATACCACTCCTCACCTTTTTCATACCATTGGGTATACTCTCTTTCTTTTGATTTTTCAATTTCATTGCACTTTAGATACCTTCATTGGGTATGTATTCAAAACTTCAAACATTACGTACTCATACCCTCATCCTTTATTGACCAAAGACTAACACGGATTATGGCTTTAGTTTCCCTAGCTCTCCAATCTAGATGTTAACATACATATGACTTCAAGTTAAGCATGTGTTTGCTATGAAACGTATAAATCTAGACTTACATTTAAACTTTGGCCTTAAGCTAAAAATAAGAACATAATAATGACCAAAATAGCAATAAGGAAAGGCACGAGATTTGACTTTTTTGATTTATTTTTTGTTCGTCTTCCCGAACTAAGTCGACAAGATGACACGATTTTTTAGTATATCTCGATTTTTTTTGTTTTTTTTTTCAAGACTACTATCTTCTTCTTTTTTTTTGCTTGTTTTAGGGACTC
The DNA here is from genome assembly GCA_028411795.1 of Euphorbia peplus. Classification (NCBI taxonomy): domain Eukaryota; kingdom Viridiplantae; phylum Streptophyta; class Magnoliopsida; order Malpighiales; family Euphorbiaceae; genus Euphorbia; species Euphorbia peplus. The sequence continues at coordinate 20,213,843 of CP110839.1, read as the reverse complement.
TAAACTAGTAACTCATATCACGCCCGGTTCAAAATGGTCGTTTCGTGATAGAGCCAACTTCCTAAAACAATAATGAAATGCATAAAAACACACAAACATGCAAGGCATCCTCCTACACTTATTTTGGACAATGTCCTCATTATAGGAAGATCAACACACAAAAACACAATGCAAAAACTAAAGCAACAAAATTTAAGTAAAGTAAAGTTTAAGGAACGAAAGTACCTAGTGGTTTGCCGGCGAACCGGGTGGAGATGGAGAAAACTCCATGTTGTTACGCCGGAAACAAGACAACATTCGGCGCCTAGTGGAAGCGTGTTCTTTGCGGAGAGTTTGGATTTCAGTAGCACATCGTTGGATGGATGTGTCAAACTCATCGACTCGTTGCAAAAGAACGGCGTTATTTGCATCAACACTATCCAAACGGGTAAGAACTTGCTTCCAACCCTCAACTTCTTCATCGTCCGACTCACTTTCTTCCTCAACGGGAGTGGATTTTTTACCCCGAGAGCGAGAAGTAGAAGGACCCACGATGTCCTTAACACCGCTTCGAACCTCATGAGAAAGAAAAGCTTTGGTGCCCGAGGATGTAACGACATGAGCTTTGGAGAGTGCCGCGTAATCCAAATAAGGATACTTGTACCTCGGAGTAGTGAAAGCACGACCGGAAGAGGAGTAGACAATGGCGGTAATTAAATTGGCACCACCAATCTCCAAAGACTTGGAAGATGCATTTCGCAACAAGCTATGAAAGATGAATGAGTATGTCCGGATTTCCTTTCCCTGCAAAATTGAATGAAGCACAAACAAATCTTTGGCTTGCACCTTGGATGCCTCAACCCGAGCAAACAAAGAGTAAGCCAAATACTTATGCAAATACAATAAGGCTCCATCTTTAATGATTTTACCATGGGCGTTTTGGGGATCAAAGTCATTTGAACCCGAGATCAATTCCCAAGTGTCTCGTGCATTAAAATCAGTTATAGAATCTTGATGTATGCCTTCACTATTAAAATCAAACCAAGAGATCATTTTTGCAATTGTTACTATCTTTTCTTCTCCATTTACCCGAAATTTCAGGGCTAACCTATGGAAATCTTTGGGATCAACATATTCCACCGTAACCAAAAATTCACAAACCGCATCCCGATCCATAGGAAATCGAAGTTTAGAGAATTTAACCCAAGACATAGTTTTGAGAAAGGTGTAAACCTGAGATTTGATGCCTAAAGTTTGTAGAGTAGGATCGTGAATAAACCTCATTTCACGGAATTGAACTTTCTCCAAATGTTGATAGTGCTTCCCTTCGGCGGTCGTGAAGATTGGAAAAGGGCACCCATAAGTTGCACTTATATCCTTCGGCCCGGACTCCTTCCGATTAGCAACGGCCTTCAATCTTGGAGGCATGGTGAATTTTGTTGATTTTGGAGAGATGAAAAATGGAAAGAATGGAGTTTGGAAAAGTAAAGAGTTTGAAGAGAGAAGATGGGATGAAGGTAAGTTGTAAGAAAATATGGGAGAGGGAAGGTTAATTTAAAGGAGAAGAAAGTGAAGTGGTGTAAGTGGAATCAATTGTGTGTAGTTTGAATGGGGAACAAGAAATTGAATGGAGGTTTGAATGGAAGAGTAGTGTGATTAAAGTGATATAGGGAAGAGGTGTGTAAGGTTTGGGGAAGAGGAGGTGAAAGGGAAAGGTTTGACCAAAGGTTGAAAAACAAAAACCCTAGCAAAAGATTTGTTTTCGCCGGATTTGCCCTTGTCGCGCCCGAGACCTTCAACCAGGGTCGGATCTAAGGGGGATCAGGGGGGTGCTCCAGCACCCGGTGGCTCCAAAAACCTCCATAGGAGCTATAGTTCAGTTCTGAATTTTTTTTATAAAAGCACCCGTAACCTGTAAATTGAGCACCCGTAGAGCATGATAGAGCACTCTATGATGGATTAAAATCATTTAATTTTTGATTGAAGATGGAATGAAAGAAAATCCATAATTTTGTACATGGTGTAAAAAAAATTAGGGATTTGAATTGTAGTTGCAGAGACTTGTTGATGGAAGAAAGGAAGAAGACGACTATTTTTTGTTTCCTCAAATTTTAATCTAAACGGCATAGTTTTGATAAGGGAATTAAAAAAAAAATTAAATAAATAAAGGATTTTATGAAGGCTTTTTATAAAGGCTTATTATATGGGCTTTTATATTCTTACCTATCAATATCATCTGTATCTCCTACGAATAGCAAAACACAATAATTTATATCGATTAACAGCTCTTCGTCCATGGTTTGTTCCTTGCCCTGCGATCGTATCTGCTTCTTCGTTGAAATTGAATCTTTTGTCAATTGAATCGGAATTGCAATTACGTGAGGTTCGTTACTTTTTCCTTCTTCTTCAACCTCTGATCCTCTCTACTTAGCCAGCCTTTAGATTTTTTCAATTCTCAAGTTATGTTAATTTCAATTTTAATTTAGATGATAAAACTTTGTGAATTTCCATGGATTTAGATTATAAAACTTTTCAATTTTGATTTGTTTACCTTGCTAACTTGTAAATTGCAATTGGTAATGGATTTTAGGGATTTCAATTTGTAAATTGCCATGGATTTTAGGGGTTGCAACTTCCAACTTGTAAATTAAGAATCTGAATTAGTTTAAAATTTATAGGATTATGAACCGTTGAATCTAAAATATTGACGAGTAAGCAAATTTTGGACACACTAAATGAAGCACCCGGTATCCAGGAATCCTGGATCCGTCACTGCCTTCAACGTCGCGCCCGGGAGTGAACCCAGGGAATCTCGCGCCCGAGACCATCCTATCGCGCCCGCAACCTGCCCAAAAATCCAAAACGTGCTTGCTTGACCGTTTAAGTGTGCTATAAATTAAAACAAACGTACGGGGATGAGTAGATCGATTCAAAACCTGTCTAATACTTAAAAGTAAACCAATTAGTAAACAAAAAGGGTAGAACCTCAATGAGATATTCCCCGAAACATAATCAATAACGAAAAAGGGAAATAGTTTTATTTATTCACAAAGCCTAACTACATAGGCAATCAATACCATCTTATGTGGTATGAAAATACAAACACATAAACAAACGGAAAGGGAAACACATAGATACACACATAGTTACAACATAAATTATTAAAATACTACAATAAAACACTTCAAACGTCCGAATTGGCCTCATTCACATCCGAACTTCCATTGCGCTTAGCAAGAATAGCAAGGACGCGATTTTGATGAGTCAAGAACACGGGACCAACACAGAAAATACGCTTCACAAGTCCCTCATTCTCGAGAAATTCAAAGTCGAGAATCGGATAAACCTCATTCTCATCAAAAGGTTTGTACAAATTTCCCCTAGCACCAAGGACAATCCCGACAACAATGCTCCCATATCCTAAACGTTTGTTCTTAGAACGGGAAGTTGCATGGAGACCATCCATTATAATGCGAGAAGAATCAACAACACTTCCCCGCATAACATCATCAAGAACGAGCAAATCAGAACGGTGAACGCGATTTCCGTTCACTCGTCCCCAAAGTGAATAGCACAGAAATTTATGGAAGTAGACTAGGACTTCGGGGATGATAAGTTTGTTATAGGCAAAACGAGGATTAAATGTCTCCAAACCAGTGAGAGAAGCCCAAACATCAGTAGCGTAATGGAAACGGTTAATCTCTCGAGTCTCGCACTCAACGCGATTTGGGAACCCGAACCAAAGGTGCAATTCCGGGTACCCAAAATTGTACTCGATCCCTCCATTTCTGAAACTCAAACGACCTCGGCGCTCGTCGACCCAACTAAGAGTGGAGAAGAACTCGATGACCCAATTTCCTATGACCGGATACTTCATGGACATGAATTTGTCCCAGGACATGTTGGTGATGAAGCGAGAAACATGCTCACTTATGCAAAGTTCATCATTCAGAAATTCATCGAGATGAAACATCCCGGAGAACATTGCATATCGGAAATGAAGATAACGACGACCCTCATTTTCACTAAAAATGGGAAACCAAGCACCGAATCGAGAAGAGATATCGGTGAGAATGACTGAAAAACTCGAAGAACTTGAAGAACTTGAAGACACGTTTTGAGACTTGGGTTTTCGACCCATTTTCACTCAGAATTTCTGGAGATCTTATAAAATGTAGTAGTGAAAAACATGAAGACAAAACAGCTATTTAAGGTGTCCAAAAATTCGGTTACAAAAAGTTGGTTATACAAAAAATTTAAATTTGAAATGAGGTAGTTTTTCACCAAGGGTTGTCTTGATCCATTCAAAAATCTACTGCAGCAATATTTATTCCCAAAATGTCACAAACTCACATTTATTTTTCAAAAGTCAAATCTGAAAATAACTACCATAAATAACTAATTAATTAATACTAAGAAAATGTGGGTAAAGTAATATTATAACTAAGGAAAATTTAATATACTAAACTAACTATCCTATACGCTAAAATTAAATATACTATACTAAGAAACATATGATAAACATGATTTAGGAGCATCAAAATACTCGATCAAATTGCATGGTTTGATCGCTCCTCCATCAAAGTAAATCTTGCAACGGTGCCCATTAGCCTTAAACCTTTCACCCTTAGGATTTTCTAATTCTAAAGCTCCATGATCGAAGGTATTAGTCACTAAATAAGGTCCCGTCCACCTAGTTTTTAACTTACCCGGAAACAATCGGAGTCGGGAATTAAAAAGTAAAACCTTATCCCCTATTTCGAAAGTTTTGACTTTAATCCGAGCATCATGCCATTTCTTAACTCTATCCTTATATAACTTAGCATTCTCATAGGACAAGTAGCACAGTTCATCTAACTTATTTAACTCTAAAAGACGCTTTTCACCGGCATTTTTCAAATCATAATTCAAGCTTTTAATAGCCCAAAACGTCTTATGTTCTAATTCAACCGGTAAATGACACGCCTTACCATAAACCAAACGATAAGGGGTCATGCCAATCGGTGTCTTAAATGCAGTACGGTAGGCCCATAAAGCATCGTCAAATTTGTGAGACCAATCTTTGCGAGATGACGAAACGGTCTTCTCTAAAATCCATTTGAGTTCCCTATTAGATATCTCTACTTGACCATTAGTTTGAGGGTGGTAAGGAGTAGAAACTCGGTGATGAACACCGTATTTTTTCATTAGCGACTCAAAAGCTTTATTAATAAAGTGGGTTCCTTCGTCGCTTATCATGGCTCTAGGTACTCCAAAACGACTAAAGATCTTTTTCAGAAACTTGACTACAACATTGGCATCATTAGTAGGAGTAGCAATTGCCTCAACCCACTTAGACACGTAATCAACGGCCACTAAAATATAATTTTGGCCAAAAGAGGGAGGAAATGGACCCATAAAGTCAATCCCCCATACGTCGAAAATGTCGACTTCCAAGACATTTCTTAAAGGCATCTCGTCTCTTTTTCCTAAATTACCTATCCTTTGACATTTATCACAATGTTCAACAAACAAACGTGTGTCCTTAAACAAGGTTGGCCAAAAGAATCCACTTTCGAGGACCTTAGCCGTCGTTTTGCTTGCCCCATTGTGACCTCCGTAGGCACTAGAGTGACATTCATGCATGATAGAATCAAATTCAGATTCATTAACACATCGTCTAAACATGCCATCACCACATATTTTGAACAAGTAAGGATCATCCCAAAAATATCTCCTTACATCTGAGAAAAACTTCTTCTTTTGATGATAAGTCAAGTCACTAGGGATTATATTTGCCGCATGGTAATTTGCAAAATCTGCATACCAAGGTGTTAACTGAGTATCGATCTTCATGAGATACTCATCGGGAAAATCATCTTTAATCCCAGTATTTTCTCCTATAAGACCATTCTCGTCCTCTAATCGCGAAAGATGGTCGGCAACTAAGTTCTCGACACCCTTTTTATCCCTAATCTCAATGTCAAACTCTTGCAACAATAAGACCCAACGAATAAGACGCGGCTTCGCATCTTTTTTAGCAAATCCGCAAGTGTACGGTGTCCGCTTTGTAGTTATAAAAGATTATCGATCCCACAGGGAACAAAACAATATTAACACGCAATATCTTACTTAGTCGAATTACAGATTCATTTTCTCTTAGGTCTATAGTTAATTCAATTATCGAGTTGGGTTTGAGTTCTAATCTAAACTAAACTACAAACAAATAGACTAACTAAGTTAATATCTAATGTACCAATAAAGATACGACTTTGAACGCAAATTATCTAAGGAAGTATTCAAACAGTTAAATCAAAGCATTTCCTCTAAGATAGCAATCAATCTAAATCTAATTGTTACATTCAGAGTTAGAAACTTAAGCGAAATCAATTCTTAAACCAACTAGTCAAGTTAAAGCACAAGTTAGAGTAAAAACCAAGTTTACTAGAGTCGATTACCAATGTTTATCTAACTCGATTCCCAAATCTCTTTGCGTCAATCGAACTTAGATAAACGCCACAATATCATACCAAAAGAGTCTTCTTTAGAAGCAATCTTAAAATAGAAATCATGTGAAGCATAACAGAAATCATTCATTGATTTACGATTCAAATTCAATACATAAATAACCGAGTTCAACAAGAACGATACAATTGAAAATGCAAAGCAAGGAAGGGGTCGGGGTTGTGAATCCTTTTACTCTTCCTTTGAGGTTTGTCAATCCTCGAGTTGCTATCGCTTGCACCTTCTCGTCGTTTCTCTACGATAAGTTATCCTCTCGGATCAACTTTGATACCCTTAAATAAAAACAAAGATAAACTACTTGAATCTAATATAGTAATCTTATATGTCAAAGTATTCTCATACGTTCAACAACAACTTAAATGATGATACAAGCATTCTATTTATAATTCTCCAAGAGGTGTGATATGGAGAGTTGCAATCTTTGGTGAAGGGATGCTTCTATCTTCAAGAAGTGTTGTCTTTATCCATAATGAAATGTTGCTTCTATCCATAAGTGAAGGGACACAAAGCTTGGGAGAAATTCGGATGAGATAGTGGCGAAGAGTTGCCAAGATAAAGCGAAAGAATGCAATGGTTCGGAGGTGGGAAATACCCAGGTCGCGCCCGCAAGTCATCTAGTCGCGCCCGCAACAACTCAGCTCGCGCCCGCAACTGGTGGCAGTCATCCAACAAAGCTCTCTTTGCTCGTTTTCAACCTCGTTTTTGCTCCAAATCATTCCGAATCGCCAAGGATCAAGTCCTAACACACAAATAGGCAAACAAGAAGTAATAACATCCTAAAGTAATAATAAAACAAGTCAAACATAAATAAACAATGATAAACAAATATGAAATGCAATATCTTACTTATCACATGGTCGGTATAGATAATGACTTTAGACCCTAACAAATATGACCTAAACTTATCACATGCAAAGACTACGGCCAACATTTCTTTTTCGGTTGTGGTGGAATTTAATTGAGCACCGGACAAGGTATGACTAGCATAGTAAATAACATGTAACTTATTATCATGCCTTTGTCCCAAAACACATCCTACGGCTAAGTCACTTGCATCACACATTATTTCGAATGGCAAATCCCAATCGGGCTTAGCAATAATATGTGCACTAACTAAAGCGGTCTTTAATGTGTCGAATGCTTTTAGGCATTCCTCATTAAAGTCAAAAGGAGCATCTTTCATAAGCAAATTAGTAAGTGGTTTAGCTATTATAGAGAAATCCTTAATGAACCTTCTATAAAAGCCAGCGTGGCCTAAAAATGATCGTACACCCTTGACAGTAGTCGGTGGGGGTAGACTTTCGATCGTTGATGTTTTAGCCCTATCCACTTCTAATCCTTTTTCAGAAATCTTATGTCCTAAAACTATACCCTCATCAACCATAAAATGGCATTTTTCCCAATTAAGCACAAGGTTAGTTTCCTCACATCTAGCCAAAACTTTGTCTAAATTTTGTAAACAAACATCAAATGAATCGCCATACACAGAAAAATCGTCCATGAATACCTCCATGATATCTTCAATAAAATCATTAAAGATAGCGGTCATACAACGTTGAAAAGTTGCGGGGGCGTTACATAGACCAAAGGGCATTCTTCGATAAGCGAAGGTGCCGTAGGGACATGTGAAGGTAGTCTTGTCTTGGTCATCCGAGTATATGTAGATTTGGAAAAATCCTGAATACCCATCCAAAAAACAATAGAACGCATGTCCGGCTATCCTCTCTATCATTTGATCGATGAAAGGAATAGGAAAGTGATCTTTTCTAGTAGCCGTATTTAGGTTCCTATAATCTATACAAACCCTCCATCCGGTGGTGGTTCGTGTAGGTATTAATTCACCTTCATCATTTTTTACTACGGTAATACCTCCTTTCTTAGGTACACAATGGATTGGACTAACCCATTCACTATCCGAAATTGGATAGATAATCCCATTATCTAAAAGCTTTGTGATTTCATTTTTCACAACTTCCTTCATATTGGGATTCAATCGTCGTTGGCGGTCCGCCTTAGGAGGTCTTCCTTCTTCTAAATGTATCCTATGCATAACGATGCTAGGATTTATCCCCTTAAGGTCAGCGATTTTCCAACCGATACTTCCTATCCTAAGTCTAACAACTCCAAGTAATTTCATTTCTTGATCTAGAGTCAATTTGTTAGAAATTATTATAGGCAGAGTATCGCCTTCCCCTAAGAAAGCATATCTCAAGTGACTTGGCAATTCTTTCAGTTCTAATTGTGGTGGTTATTCAACCGACGATGGAATTGGTCCATCATCTCGTATTAATGGCTCATGCATTATTTCCTCAATAACTTCTTCAATCTCAGGTTCAACTAGGTCAACGTAATCACTATCATCAGCAGTGATAGAATTAACACATTCATCAACCAAGTCAACTTTCATGCAAACATGTTCATCCATAGGGTACTTCATCGCTTTATTCATGTTAAACTCGATCTTGTTATCCCCTATTCGTAAAATTATCTTGCCTTCAGATACATCAACTAATGCACGCCCCGTATTCATGAATGGTCTTCCAAATATTAAAGGGCAATTCAAATCATAAGCAAAGTCAAGTATCACAAAGTCTGTAGGAAAAATAAACTTATCAACCTTAACTAACACATCCTCGATAATACCATAGGGTTTCTTGATAGTTTGATCCGCTAATTGTAAAACCATCCTAGTTCGTTTAACATCTTCTTCTAAACCTAGTATCTTAAAAATAGACAACGGCATCAAGTTGATACTAGCTCCTAAATCACACAAGCAATTAGGGAATTTCATATCACCTAAAGTACATGGTATTGTGAAACATCCCGGATCTTTTAACTTAGTAGGCATAGTACTTGACACGATACTACTACAATCTTCAGTCAAAGCAATAGTAGAAACATCTTCCCAACTTATTTTCTTAGATATCAAGTCTTTCAAAAATTTGCTATAATTTGGAATTTGCGTAATTGCATCCATAAATGACAAATTAATATGCAAAATTTTCAGCTTATCAATAAAAGTTAGGAGTTGCTTATCGTAGTTCTTATTGCGGATCCTTGGTGGATATGGCGCCTTCGGTTGAAACACATTAGCACTAGTCTCCTTTGGAACAGCTTTTGGAACTTCATTCACGTCTTCAGAACTTGGTGTCAAATTAGTTTCCTGCAAAATGTTAGTAGCATCTCCGGATAACTCTGGGCCTAAGTATTGCTTTCCTGAACGAAGAGTGATACCCTTCACTTGTTCTTTAGGATTTTCCTCCGTATTACTAGGAAGACTACCTTCTCTTCGTGATGGAATTGACTTGGCAATTTGTCCTATTTGAACCTCCAAGTTGTGAATGGAAGATGAATGATTTTTAAACAATTGGTCAAACTTGTTTTCAACACGCTTAAAATTTTCATCTTGAGTATTGATCTTGCCGCCAATAGCATCGATAAATTTATCGATCTTGGTGGAAAGTGTTCCAATAGAATCTCTAGGTTGATTTTGATAGTTGGTAGACTTATCTTGATTCTGATAGTTACTAGTTCTATCCTGATTTTGATAGTTGTTAGATCTATCTTGGGTTGTATTGGCATTACTATTGTCCTTCCAACCAAAATTTGGATGGTTCCTCCATCCGGGATTATAGGTGTTCGAATATGGATTGTTATTTCGATTTTGTCCTTGAACGAAATTTACTTGTTCAACCATATCCGGACCACTATCATCCATACAATTTTGGACGGGGTTACCATTAGTATCACATGGTGTAAACAACTTGTCAACCTTAAGAGCCAAAGCAGAAAGTTGTGCTTGCATCATACTAACTGGGTCTAGACTATGTATACCTTTAGCAGACGATGAACTGGAAGAAGACGGACCTGAGTTTGTTTGAGTTTGAGATTGTGCTCGATCAACGGGCCACATGCTACTGTTTATAGCCATCTCCTCTAGAAGTTCCCTTGCTTCAACGGATGTTTTCTTCATAAATAAGCCTCCCGACATTGCATCTAACGAACTCCTAGTAGTAGGGTTGATCCCATTGTAGAATGTTTGCATTAGAAGTTCATCGGGTAAATGATGGTGGGGGCATAGACGTTGAAGTTCTTTAAAGCGTTCCCAAGCTTCATACAAGGTTTCATGATCTTGTTAGGTGAAAGAGGTAATTTCCTTGATTATACGGGCTGTTTTGGCTAAAGGAAAGTACTTTGAAAGAAATGTTTGGGCTAATTGGTTCCAAGAAGTGATGCTTCCTTGTGGTAATGAAGTTAACCAAACTTTTGCCCGATCTTTCAATGTGAAAGGAAATAAGCGAAGTTTGATTGCTTCGGCAGGAACATCATTTATTTTGAAAGTATCACAAACCTCAAGAAAATTGGTTAAATGAGCGTTTGGATTTTCGCTTGGTAATCCATAAAATGTGACATTATTAGTCAACATGTTCAATAGGGCCGGTTTTATCTCCCATTGATTTGCAGCAATTCGGGGTCGAACTATGCCCTCGGTGGCGACATTAAGTCCCGGAGTAGCATAGTCCATAAGCCTTGGATGTGGCTCAGCCATACCGTTGACTTGTCCTCCTTGATCTTGTTGCTCTTTATTTCTCTGTTCCTTTGTTTCTTCTTTTTCTTAAGAGTTTTCTCAATCTCAGGATCTAGTGGATCAAGTGGTGGGCCAGAACTTCGCGTCCCGCGCATAAACAACTATCGCCTGAAGAATCCAAAAATTGGAAAACCAAGTAAGACTATAGACAAAAAATTCGGAATCAAATAATAAGACTAATAATAAACACAACAATATTAAACCGTTTGCTCCCCGACAACGGCGCCAAAAACTTGTTAGGCGAAATTCGCAAGTGTACGGTGTCCGCTTTGTAGTTATAAAAGATTATCGATCCCACAGGGAACAAAACAATATTAACACGCAATATCTTACTTAGTCGAATTACAGATTCGTTTTCTCTTAGGTCTATAGTTAATTAAATTATCGAGTTGGGTTTGAGTTCTAATCTAAACTAAACTACAAACAAATAGACTAACTAAGTTAATATCTAATGTACCAATAAAGATACGACTTTGAACGCAAATTATCTAAGGAAGTATTCAAACAGTTAAATCAAAGCATTTCCTCTAAGATAGCAATCAATCTAAATCTAATTGTTACATTCAGAGTTAGAAACTTAGGCGAAATCAATTCTTAAACCAACTAGTCAAGTTAAAGCATAAGTTAGAGTAAAAACCAAGTTTACTAGAGTCGATTACCAATGTTTATCTAACTCGATTCCCAAATCTCTTTGCGTCAATCGAACTTAGATAAACGCCACAATATCATACCAAAAGAGTCTTCTTTAGAAGCAATCTTAAAATAGAAATCATGTGAAGCATAATAGAAATCATTCATTGATTTACGATTCAAATTCAATACATAAATAACCGAGTTCAACAAGAACAATACAATTGAAAATGCAAAGCAAGGAAGGGGTCAGGGTTGTGAATCCTTTTACTCTTCCTTGGAGGTTTGTCAATCCTCGAGTTGCTATCGCTTGCACCTTCTCGTCGTTTCTCTACGATAAGTTATCCTCTCGGATCAACTTTGATACCCTTAAATAAAAACAAAGATAAACTACTTGAATCTAATATAGTAATCTTATATGTCAAAGTATTCTCATACGTTCAACAACAACTTAAATGATGATACAAGCCTTCTATTTATAATTCTCCAAGAGGTGTGTTATGGAGAGTTGCAATCTTTGGTGAAGGGATGCTTCTATCTTCAAGAAGTGTTGTCTTTATCCATAATGAAATGTTGCTTCTATCCATAAGTGAAGGGACACAAAGCTTGGGAGAAATTCGGATGAGATAGTGGCGAAGAGTTGCCAAGATAAAGCAAAAGAATGCAATGGTTCGGAGGTGGGAAATACCCAGGTCGCGCCCGCAAGTCATCTAGTCGCGCCCGCCACCAGACCCAGGGAATCTCGCGCCCGCAACAACTCAGCTCGCACCCGCAACTGGTGGCAGTCATCCAACAAAGCTCTCTTTGCTCGTTTTCAACCTCGTTTTTGCTCCAAATCATTCCGAATCGCCAAGGATCAAGTCCTAACACACAAATAGGCAAACAAGAAGTAATAACATCCTAAAGTAATAATAAAACAAGTAAAACATAAACAAACAATGATAAACAAATATGAAATGCATGCTAAAAACACGTAAAAAACGGACTTATCATAACCTAAAAAAGAAATCTTTCAAGAATTAAGGATATTTTAATAAACTTTAATTCCTGAGCTTTTCAATTTTGAGGTCATTTAAGTTTAAAAAACTCGCTCGAGTTACCGACTTAGGCGGGCTAAGGCCGCCTAGGTGGAAATAAACCGGTCCACTGCATTATACTGTCTGGACTCATAAATCGCGACGGTATTATGAAAAAGGTGCCCAAGCGGCCGCATTAACTGATTTTTAAAACACTGATATGAAGACACATCATTAAATATATGTGATTGAATAAATGACTTACTATTTGTAAAGAAAGTAATGATAAATAGGCATTATAGACTGAATATGATTGTTATGATTGTTCATTAATCAACATTAGAATATGTAAAGATGTGAGACTTTTATATGGTACTGGAGTCACAAGGGTTTAAAAACTGACAATCCTAATTTATTGCTTCCGTAATTTCAATGCTTTTTTCAAATCAACGTCTTTTGTATTTCCTTTTCAATTTTCCACCATCCTTCTTTTGATCTTCAATTTTATTTTCTCTTTACATTCTATGTCAATAAAATCAAGGGTAATTTCTAAAAAAAACCCCTGTGTTTATCAATTTTGTCAAAAAGGTGTCTGTGTTTATTTTTTTGACAAAATGAGGATTGTGTTTATCTCCATTAACCAAAAAGCGGAAAAGTCATTAACGGTGTTAAATGTGATGACGTGGCAAGGGGTATTTTGGTCTTTATTTATGGGTTATGATATAAAAAAGTCATTTCTCGCATTTTAAAGTTGTAAACACATGGATGTTTAAGAAATTTATGAATAAATAAAGACCGAAAACCCTTAAATTTCTTAAATATTCATATGTTTACAACTTTAAAGTGCGAGAAATGACTTTTTTATATCATAACCCATAAATAAAGACCAAAATACTCCTTGCCACGTCATCACATTTAACACCGTTAATGACTTTTCCGCTTTTTGGTTAACGGAGATAAACACAATCCTCATTTTGTCAAAAAAATAAACACAGACACCTTTTTGACAAAATTGATAAACACAGGGGTTTTTTTTTGAAATTACCCTAAAATCAATCATATCCGGTTTCCAATTCTTATTTGACACTACTTTGATATCTTTTGTCACTACATAAAAAAAAAGGAAAATACAAATAAAACCGTTGTAATTTCAGAATTTTGCAAATAGAGGAATGTGGTTTCATTTTTTACAAATACATGCATGTGATTTACAAAGTTGACAAATAAAGGATTTTGTCTAATACCATTTGCCACATCATCAAGTCAACATAATATTTTATTGTGCACGTCATCAAAGTATAGAAGTCAACATGGCACATCATCAAAGTCTATATGACATGTCATCATGTTAGTCAACATGCTTCGCTTGTCAACATTGTAAACCACATGCCTCTTTTTGTAAAAAAATAAAATCATATTCCTCTATTTGCAAATCCATGTAACCACAAAGGTTTTATTTGTACTTTTCCCTAAAAAAAAAAAACTTATTGCGCCGTTATGACTTAACAATATTTTTTCATGTCGTTAAGTGTTTATGAGCATATTTGTAAGCATTGCCGTTTGTGCTACTAAATGTGGGGTCACCATTTTTCTAACTACACAGCAACTTTTTATCGGTAAATAAGATTTAATGACATTATTGATATAAGCGTCTCTTAAATTAGCAATTCTATTATTCTTCAGATGTCTTAAAACTAATCCAAATATGTACGAAATAGTTTAAAAAATAAAAGCGCATCAATTTAACAACACAAAATTTTCTTTAAGTCGTCATTTGTATATACAATTGTATGTTTATTGAGTAATATTTCGGTGGAATATATCATATCATATAAAGAGAATGAGCTTTACCAACCTCTAAAAAAAATTAGAGATAAATAATGTTTAAACATGTATTTCAATATGTGATTTTATAATAAGAGATATCTACAACGGCGACTGAGAGAAATTTAAATACCATAAATCTTTAGACCCACCTCAAATATGAATTAGCCAGTGCAGCGTGGGTTCGATGCGATTTTATAAAAATTAAGCAAAATGCATAACATCTCGTCGGGTCATGTAGTCGGGTGGGCAAAAATATGGGTTTACCAAAATTTCCTATTTCCTAAAACCCTTGGGAAACCCCAATTATCAACCTCCCATCATCCATCAACAGGTGTCAAAGCCGGTACGTGAAAGCCGTTGGTTACAAACTTCAGCGAAAAAAAGCTGAAGTGTACACACGCCATTGGACTGTGAGGAAATATAAGTAACAGCAATGTAAAAATAGCAAGAAAAGTAAGTAAACATATATAAAGCTGAAGAATACAAGAAAAAGAATAAGAATATATATAAACCCCAAGAAGGAGAGAGATAATAGAAAGATAGAAAGAAAGAAAGAATAGGTTTTGGGTTTCTGGTTTTGGTTGGAGAAGATAGTAAATTCAAAAAAGAGGCCGCCATTGTTGTTTAAAGAGAAGAGAGAATGGGGAAGGGTCGTAAGGTTGTTGATAAAACTGAATTGCGGTTACCTGCTGAGATGAACAAGATGGTGCAGTCTTTGAAAGAGATTCTTAATACTACTGACTGTACGGATACTGAGATCTACTCTGTTCTTCAAGAATGTCAGATGAACCCCGACGAAGCCGTGCAGCGCCTTCTTGCTCAAGGTCTCTCTTTTTTATCATGTTGGTTCTTGTTTTTCGACTCACAAACCACAATGCCCTTCTCTTTCTTTGTTTGTTTGTTGTAATGTACCTTGTTATTTGCAGACAATTTAGATTCTATGAAAGAAAGCAACTTTCCAACTAAGTGAATGGTTTTTTTTTTGTTGTTGTTGTTGCTATTTTAGTATCTGTTCTTGGTTTATGTCCTCGAATTTCAATCCAAAGCAAACACCGCTTGTTCTTTACTAACCACGATATTCCTGTTTTGATATAGTTTGATGGATTTAAGGTATATTGATGGTTTAACTTACTGTTAATTGCATCTTAACTTGTTGTTTGTTAGGTCCTTTGTTTGAATTCGAAAGAAATTTATTTAAAGTTGAAATCTTTTCTCACCATTTATTTTGTTTTATTAATATCTGAAGTCTTGATAATTCCTGTATAAGCTAAATTCTTGTTAGGTCCTTTGTTTGAATTCGAAAGAAAATTATCTAAAGTTGTCATCTTTTCTCACAATTTATTTTTTTTTATTAATATTTGAAGTCTTGAAAATTCCTGTGTAAGCTAAATTCTTGTTAGTCCCTTTTTTTTTGAATTCGGAAGGAAATTCTTGGTTTATTAATAGTTGTAATTTACCTTGATGCTCTTCTAAAAGAACGTTAAATTTTATCTCTAAATTCTGCAGATAAATTTCATGAAGTGAAGAGCAGGCGTGAAAGAAGAAAAGAGGTACTCTTATGAAAACAGCCTAATTTTGTATTTACTGATTTTAATGTGAACTTCTTTTTTTTCTCTTCATTTTGAAGCAAGTATTTAGTACCTTTGCATGCTTTTACTAATTTATGTTGAGGTTGGATATTCAGTTAGACTTGAATGACGTTAACTATACGCTTACAAGAAGTTTCAGTTTATGGTCATTGGAGTTGCTGGCTTCTTCTTATTATCTTATTTTCTTAACAGATGAAAGAGGCACAAGAATCAAAGGCCCGAGGTAGCAATATTAGTGCAGCGGTTGTTGGCGTGGAAAGTAATGTTGGACTTGCACCATTTCAAGACAGCCATAATGGTGCGTATCTTTTCTTACTATGTAATGCCAAACGCTTGTCTGGTTGTTGAAGAGGTGATGTCGAATTTGATTTGTTTGTTGTATATTCTTACTAGAACTTTTGTCCTCCTGGCAGAGTTTGGTAAAGCTGCAAACATGAGAGAACCAGAAAATCATATTGCTCCTTCAGTTGCTTCTTCCTTGTCAGTTTCAAATGCTATGATAACTATGAATGAGCAGCCTTCATGTGATAGGTGAGTTCTAATGTAAATGCCAAGTTGACTTTTTCTTGTATGTATACAACATATTATCTGGAAAAATTATGTAGAATAATCATAATTTCGTAAAGATACTCTAGGAATATTCTCAATCTCTTGGTTTAATGTATTTGTTCCTTGCTGTTTTCAGTTTAAATTTCTTGTTCAAGTGTTGTCAAATTTAGTAGGTTCAGTGAAAGGTTCTCCAAACTTGGTTGAGACTTGAGGTGCAAAGTTCAAGAAGGTTGATCTTTGAGAAAGATATGTGTATATGATCCATGGAGAGGAAAAAAGATTGCACCAATCAAATAATTATTAATTTACTTGGCTGGTATGCTATTTTACGGTGTAAATGCATTTGTACATTAGCACTTCAAGACCTTACAATTACTGCCTTGTGACAAGGTAGGAAACAAAACTGTGAAATAAAAGTGTCAAATCCTTTATGCTCGAGTCTTGCATTTCATAGTTCTAAGATCGTGTAACAATATAGGATCATGGTGTTATTATAGGATGAAGCACTTGAACACTATAGGTCTTTGCATACTAAGACTTTCAGCTTTATAGAAGCATAACATCAATCCAATGTTTAGTGCCTATAAAACCAACACGCATGAGAGTGGCTGTTGGCTCACATGAGAGGCATGCTTTTTTGTTATGCTCATTGCCCCTGTTAGGGCTAATCTCCATGGACTTATACTAACCTCTGACAATACAGGGTCAACAAAGTATGCCAATTGTTGGCATTTGGCTCTAAATGCTTTGGATCTGGCAAGTGTTTAACTTTGCATCCCTCAGTAAGAAGTGATTTTGTACTAATGTGTGCTACATTATTGTTAGACTTATACTATTTGGAGTGACAATGTGACATCCCAGCATATTGGTTCAAATTTATGTGGTATATTGTCAATATAATTCAATAGTGCTTTGGTCAATTGATGCAAATGAACCAATTCGGTTGATTTTCTTTTTATTGGAACCCCTAGGCTTCAATATATAATGTTTACTTCAATTTTGTCAAAAGAATAGTCTCTAGACTGTGGAGGGCATTAAAATGAGACCCTGAGAGTCATTTTCCGTCCCTCTCTCTCAAGAACAGTCTCTTGCTTTCTTCTCTCATTTTGGATGTTCAGAATTTAGCACATGCCTATCTCAAGTCAGAGTAGACAGGATCAAGAAGTTTTGAGGTTTTAGCATAGGAATTAGACTGTTGAATTATTGGAGTGAAAAGCTACCTCATCCCCTTTGTTGATATCATAATCCCTTCCTAAGTTTTGGATTCTTTTAGCGGATAAAGCAAGCCACAAGCATCTTTTGCTTATTAATTGCACATGCCACATTGGAAGAATTTGGTACGCTTAATATCTCCCTGTAGAATATATTATTCATTTGGTGTATGCTATTAAGTTGTTGAATCTATGAAATTATTTTATGATTTGAAGCTTTTATTGTTTTTGCTCATTTGGCTGGGTCATAATCAGTTTGATTGAGATTGGAAATTCTGTTATACTGATTTTTTCAATGCTGATGATGGAAGGCAAATTGTTGGAGCTGGTGGTATGATATCTTCTTCTGAACAAATATCTGGAGGATCTCAACCTGCTTTTATTGGCGGTTCTCACCCTTCCGGATATTCTTCCCTAGCAGATGTTGTTAGGTTGGGTCGGCCTCGGGATAGTGTCTCACATTTGGTGGAAGAGTCATCTTATACAGTTAATGATACTGATTCTGTCTTACATGTTGAAGAGTTTTCTAGAAAACCCCAATCGGAAGAGGTTCAAGTTTCTACGTATGATTTTACCTGCGACAATCAGTGTTCAAATTTTGCGGAATCTGATTGTCTATTTACTGGGCAAGAAAGTACTAATGAAGTTGAAGGTGGATCCCGCTATACTGATGGTCCACTGGAGGATATTGGTTTCCGTAATCTTCTGAGAGACGAGAATGAACATCTTGACGGTAATTTTCTTCGATCTTTCTCGTTTTTTTTATTATCTTTATTAGAGATCACTATGTCATTAATTACTGCATCGCCAAGTGTTGCGGTGCCATATCAAGCATTTGACATGTTGATAGTCGATTTGTACATAATTGTTACTTAATTTTGTTCTGATCCTACTAAAGAATTTTAATTTTATTAGGTGACTTTTAGACCCAAAAAAAAACATTGTACACAGCTTTGAGGCCTGTAAACGTTTCATCTATCCATTGTCGGGTACCTTGTTTAAGCAATCTTAGGAACGACTGATATTCACAAAAGACTATAATCACTTGGCCATGGTTCTTCTACAGTATATTGAAAATCTTTTACTACACTTGTGAGGATGAGGGATCATATGATTTTCCGGAGGCTTTATGAATGGTAACAAGACTCTGCTAAAGTTGAGAAAATGATCGTTATATAGCCTCTGGATGACTTTCTGCTTCAAATTACTATATTATGTCATTAGCTTAATATATTACTTAGGAAGATTACAAAGTAGAAACAAGACAAAAAGCTTTATGAATAGAATTAAAACAATCAATTAATTCTCAAAACCTTATCTAATTAGTATTCAACAATGAAAAACCATATATATCAACCAATGTCTCGTCTCTTCTTCCCATTACACAATCTTCTCCCATTTCTTTTTTTCATTACTTGCTCAAACCAAGCTTGTATATGTTAACACTTTGCTATCAATGCCTTATGTAATGATAAATTGATAATTTGGTTCTTCATTAGTCACAAAGCAGAGCATCATGTTCTTCTCTCTGTATCTCTCTTTTAGTCTTAAAACTGTTTCTTGTTATGCAGCAGATTTAGTTTTCCTTGTTTTACTGTGCAACCAGTACTCTTGATTCTTTTTTTCTTGCCCTTGTTTTTGTTTGCAGTTGACACTGCTTTGGGCTTGGAGCAGTTGAGTTTGGACCTGCAGAAGATGGAAGTTGCGCCTCAATCCAAGGATACCTGTAAAGTGGTGCTTCCAAAATGTATCCAAGCTCTAGATCCTGATTGTTCACATTTAAGTTTTGGAACATACAATTCTCGTGTGAATACTGACATACATCGGAATCCGAGATCTGATCCTGTAACGAGTGACTTGGAGGAGCCTTCTGCCATCAGAAAAGGGTGGGCCATCTTATTTCTGTTTGGAAGATTGCATGAATCGTTCTTTAGATCCATATAAATTAATAACCCTTTTATAACAGTCACAGTATTATAATCTCTTCTGTACAGAAACACGGGGTTTGTTGCTTCTTTATATGGAGAGATGTCTGGATCAATGTCTGATACTGTTAGATTAACTACAGCAACTGAGAAGAATCGCCAGCTTCCTGTTTCTTCACAGCCAGGTTTATTGAGACCAAATATTCACGATAGTAGGGGGTATTCCTCTAACAACTCAAAACTATCACCTGATTCCATATTCAAGAACACCGAAACTTGCAGTTCTCCCTTGCCTGCTGTGATAAGCCCACCATACAGAGAATTTCATCCTTCTCACGGGGAACTGGTAATGAAATTTGATACACTGAGTTGCTTATCTTTGCACAAAGAAATTATCTTCCCATAATACCTATTTCTTATTATTTTTTTTGTCTTAAGATGAACTTATTGGCGAGTCACTTGTTGAGTTTACACGTGAAACAGACATGTGGATGTGAGTGGTTATATGGTAGGCAAAATTAGAAAAATTGTTTGGGACTTGTATCTGGTGCAGAAAGTTATGTAGTTCAGAATTCAATTATATTTGATATATGATTGGCTTTGATCGTAAAGGAACTCCTGGAACTGTAATTTCAGGTTTGTGTGGACCTGGACATCAGGGGAAGGTTGAGAAGTTATTTGTAGGAGAACTATGAAGTGTTAATTTGATGGTACGCAGCACACAATTTGATTGGGGTGCTGATAATTCAATTGTTGGAATATAGGAAAGTTTAGAATAACATATGAACATATATAACGACTTAGTTTGTAGTTGCTAAATTGTTGGTGATCCTTAAGTAATATGCACTAAATATCACTGACTTAATTGATACTAAATACTGTCTTCATTTATACTAAAGTAAGATCGCTCCTATACTTCCTAGATTGACTTTATTTTATACTAAATACTTCATTCTTTTAAGTGGTCTACTTGTAATTATTTATATCATCTCTTACTCTTCAGATGTTGCAGAACAAGATTGTTCTCGTTCATATTTGGTGTCAGTGGTTTAACCTTGCTTTGCTTATCAAATGCTTACTAAGGTCAAGATTAGAATGCTGTTATTTGATGTTAAGAAGCTACATATGCTTTTAGACCAGTAAGCCTTTATCTGGCAAGTTGGCTCTTAGTGTTTATGATTCATTGTTTAGCCTCCGCCTATGGCTATTGCATGCAAGTCCATATTCATGCAATATGGTGTATTACCTAAATCATCTGTCGAGACCCTATTTGTCTCAATTCATTTTCCTTGGTTTTTGTGCACATATTTTTGCATCTTGTGTTTAGCTATTCATTTTGAGCATCACAGAACTGGTGATATTGTTATGTAATCTTTTTCTTTGTTGCAGATATTGGATTCTGGTGACTTTGCTTTACCCAAGGCTTTATCACCAACATTACCCAATGCTGAGAGTCACGTGATTCCCCAGCATCTGTCCACACATTCTTACTCTCCGCCTGCTGTCGATCCAGAACAACTGAACTACTACAATACTGATCCTCAAATTTATCCCCGTGCATCATCTTCTTTGCAGCAACCATACCAAGACAACAGCTTTTTCCATGAATCTCTGGCAGGCATGAAGCCCAATCTACAGAATTTAGAACGGATTGCCTCCAGGAGCAGCTTGCCTCTGCCCTACGCAAAAGATTCTGGTCATGCAAAGTTTTCTACGAGCATGCTGGACGACTTCTCAACTATTCCTAATCAGTCTGCAATGGGTTACAATGATCTACTAGGTGCTCGTTACAATGAGGCAAACAAGGCAAACAATTTAGCTATGCGTCAACAGGTGAGGTTGCTGCTGTGCTGTTGTATATCACAGTATGAAATCATATTATGTTTTCCTTGATAGTTTCTCTAATCTTTTACTGTTTGATTGTTCCATTTGGAAAATATGATCAGAATGACAACAATTCTTCATGGGATTATGGGCTTGGTCCAAGAACATCGCCAACTGTTCCTGATGATATATACTATAACAGACTAGGACAAGGTCAATCACTTTCCACATATCAACCTGGTACATATCAACCTGGTACATATCAACCGGGTATTCGGGACAATAGATATTACAACTTACATGGGCAAGGCGAGCAGCTTTCGGCATATCAACAAGCTGTTCCAGACAACAATAGATATCTTTCTTTACAAAGGCAAAATCAGCTTCTTTCTATGTACCAGCAAGGTGTTCCAGATGACAGATATAACAGACAAGTAGTAGATCGACTGATTCCACTGTCCCAACAAGGTCTCCCGAGCAATAGATATCATAACTTACAAGCACAAAGTCAACAGCTCACACAAAATTATGCTACTCTTCGTTCCAGAGATGCTTATGCTGCTCTTCATCCTCCACAAGAAACCTCACCAGCACTGCCTCGGAGTCTTGATGATGTTCTACAAGCTAGTGCTCATGGTTCTTCTAAGCAGTTGCCCTTGAACTGGCAAAATTTCTACTAAAGGTTGCTGGCGATCATCTAACCATTTCCTTATTTGTCTTTTTGAGTAGAGTTTGACAGAAGTTAAATTAGGTCTTTTTGTCGGTGTACATGATGAAGTTTAGGGTTGGGTTGTGCCCAATTGTACATACTAAGAGCAGATGTATCATGCCTCAGTATTGTATTTTTATGGAATTTCTTTTGGGGCATGCTTTGAATTAGTTTTACAATTGTGATTAATTGAATAGCCATTTCATTGATGAGTTATGCAGTGATTAATTGCTTCAAAATGACTGGTCATCCGAGGTTTAGCTGCTACGAGTATGTGTAATTTCTCTTAAGAGTAATGCTTAACTCCCTAGAAAGGAACAAAGTGTGTATGTTAATGCTTTGATTGTATTATTTTATAATTAGAATCACCTTAAAATGCAGAAAGTTTATATAAATGTATAACTGCTAAGAAGGCAATTGACATGAGTGAAATGATCAGTTAGGAGGTAGGAGGTGGGAATTATGTATAAAATATTTTAATTTGTGGGTTGGTGCTACTTAACTTTCTCCTAACCTTTTGTCATTCTTTTGGCTTCTTGCAATATAATTATTAGCAGGAAATCTACTACTTAAACTGTGCTGTTGAATCTAGATTACTCATTAATGAATGATTTAACATTCCCTTGTGTTGAATCCAAAAGTGTCATGGATCCTAACCTAGATTCAGACAAGGGTAATTACACTCGACCTACCCTTGATTCTATCCTCATGTCTCCTAAGTTACCAAAGGCTGTACCTCCAGTCTCTTCAGCACCTGAAGGGGAGACGATCCGACGGCCTCGTGGCAGACCCGCTGGATCGAAAAATAAACCAAAACCTCCCATTATTGTGACTCGAGACAGCGCTAATGCACTAAGAGCTCATGCAATGGAGGTGAGTTCAGGGTGTGATGTAAGTGAGAGTTTAGTCAACTTTGCGAGAAGGAAGCAGCGTGGAATATGCGTACTTAGTGGGAGTGGCTGTGTAACCAATGTGACTCTCCGACAACCAGCTTCATCTGGGGCCATTGTCACCCTTCATGGACGTTTCGAGATACTTTCATTGCTTGGATCAATATTGCCTCCACCTGCTCCGCCGGGGATAACTGGACTAAGTATTTATTTAGCAGGGGCTCAAGGGCAAGTGGTTGGAGGAGGAGTTGTTGGTGCACTAATTGCATCAGGCCCTGTTGTGATCATGGCTGCTTCTTTTATGAATGCAACTTTCGATCGCTTGCCGTTGGATGAAGATGAAGTATCAGCTGCAGCAGCTGTGCAGAATCAACACTATCAGAATGCTCGTCATCACCATCATCACCATCTTGATATTTCTGATCTTTATGGAGTGCCACCGAACTTGCTTACCAATGGTACTACAGTTCCTCCAGAGATATATACTTGGACACCTAGCAGAACCATGACAAAATCCTAATTTAATTCTTATCTGCAAATTCATTCATATGTAGTATCTCTATGTTAAATGTTGCTCCAAAAAACATCACATCTGTACCTTCTAGAAAGGAAATCCATGGAAGAACATTTTCATTAATTTCTACAATCATCAAGATTAAGCTCTGCTTAAAAGTTTATCATATAACAAAGTTTATTCGCTTTCACTCTCTTTCATTATCAAATTCAGAACATTCAATATATTGCAGATTTCTTTAGTTTTTGGATGAAGCCGTCCACCGGCTACAAACTCATGAACTTCTCCATTTACCTCAATTAAGCTACATCCAGGTTCTTTCTGTATCTCCTTCTCTTTCAAACAAACCCTTTGCCTTATTGCTTCTTTAAAATGACTTGAGGCAGAATAAACATTAGCCATTAGTATATAAACCGAACTTTCACTCTCATCTAACTCCATTAAATGCTTTGCTGCTCGTTTTGCCATCTCTATATTTTCATACTTGCAGCAAGACCATAGTAAAGATCCCCATATAATGACATCTGGATCTATAGGCATACTCGTTATTAACTTCTCCGCCTCTTCAAGGAGTCCGGCTCGTCCTAGCACATCAACCACACAGCTATAGTGTTTTATTGATGGCTTGATCTTATATTTATCTTCCATTAATAAGAAATAGTCCTTAGCTTTGTCAACCAAACCAGCATGATTACATGCCGTCAATACACCAAGAAAACTAACATTGTCTGGTTTCATATTTGAGGACTCCAGCAACGAAAACAAATCAGTTGCTTCGTTCTCTTTTCCATTCATAGCTAGGCCTAAAATAATGGAGTTCCAACATGCTAATCCTTTCTTAGGTGACTCTGTAAACACTTGAAGAGCCTTATCAATACTTCCACACTTGGAATACATATCTATGATAGCCGCAACAACAATAGGATTCATTTGAAACATGTTTTTAACCATATAACGATGAATCCATTCTCCTTGCTTGATCGATCCTAAGCAAGCACAAGCATTTAACAAGCTCACCATTGTAAATTCACAAGGTTTAACTCTCTCTTTTTGCATTCTCTGAAAAAGCTTCAACGCCTCGATAAATTCACCATTCTTCACATACCCACTAATGATTGAATTCCAAGAAACTTGACTTCTTTCCGGTATCTCATCAAACAAAAATCTAGCATCATCAATTGCTCCACATTTTGCAAGTCCCATTATCATTACATTCCAAGCAACAACATCAAAATCCACAACTCTATCAAACACTTTCTTGGCATCACTCAAGAACCCACAATTTGAATACATATACAAAACCGTGTTTCGTATAAAGGGATCATTTTGAAGTCCCAATTTTATAATTCTACCATGAAGTTGAGCTCCTTCACGAGGAATATTAAGATGGGCATAAGCCTTAAAAAGGGAAGGATAAGTTAGTCTGTGGGGTTGAATTGGGGAAGTAGACAACATGTGAATGAATAAAAAGATAGCAAATTGTGGAGTGGAGCTGTGGGAAAAGCCTCTGATAATAGTATTCCATATGAAGAGATTTGGGGTTTGGATTTGAGTAAAGACTAAGTAAGCATAGTTGATGTCGCCGGCGGGAGTGGTGCAAAAGGCTAATATACGGCTAGCAGCAAAAGGGTCTTTGGCTAAACCAGATTTTATGAGTTGGGTGTGGACTTTTTGGAGGTCTTTCATGGAAGTGCATTTGTGGTCAACCATGGCAATGTAAGTTTGGGGTGAGATGAAGGTGGATATTGTTGGTGTAGTGAAGGAACAACAAAAAGGTAACATCTTTTTTGGTGGTTCATGAGTTCTGTCTGCACTGCATAGCTATGTTATCCTTTCATGTCACTCAGCCTCCTAAGTCAAACTTACCCGGAAAACCAAAATGTAAGGGCAACTCCAAATGAGAAACACGATAACACGATACGAACAAGACACAGATTTTTCCGTATTTGTGTTGAGCATAATAGTTAATGTGTCATTTTCGGGTGAACACAAAATAACATGCTAATTTCCGTGTCGTGTTTGTGTTTGCCCGACAAACACAAACACGACACGAAATTTATTTGTAGTTTGGCTTTTATGCCTTGTGAAGAATTTTTTTTGAAATATCTTTGTAGTTTAATGAATTTTACGAAGAATGAGTGATATTTTATATATAAATTGCATTTTTCATATAGGTCGGATCGAGTCGTGTCATGTCGTGTTGAAACATTCGTAATTATTGTTGTAATTTTCGTGTTTTCCATGTTAAGAGCGGGTCGTGTTTGGGTTTAGAATTTCAACACGAAATATTTTCCGTGTCGTGTTTGTGTTTAGAGTTTTGACACGAACACAAAAATTGACACGACACGATCACGACATGAAACACGAAATTGCCACCTCTAGGATTTATGCATGCTTAACTTTTTTTGGCATAAACATATACATGTCCTTTAACTTGTCCATAAAAAACACTGGAGCCCCTCAACTTTCAGGACGATCTATCGAGTATTGAGTGACTCAACTATTAAAAAGTGAACCTATTGAGTCCATCAAAAGTTGTTTGACATATAGTTTGCTGATTTTACAAAATAATGTCACATCACATATTTTTGGTGCAAATGACGAAAATATCTCCATTCATATCCTCCACCTCTTCCATTAATGGGGGTATTTTGGTCTTTTTTGTATAAAAAATATGTGATGTGTTTGTAATTTGTACGGTCAAGAGCTATGTGTCAAACAAGGTTGTGCCAAGTCAGCACAGAAAGACTTAATAAGTCCACTTTTTAATAGATGAAGGACTCAATAGGTCGTCCTAAAAATTAAGGGACTCAAGTAACTTTTTTGAATAAGTTTAAAAACATACGTATGGTTTATGCTTCTTTTTTTCATACCACTCCAAAAATTTGATTGATTTATTTGCAATTCCACCGCGACAAAAATAATATCACTAACAAACATGTAATGGATCTACATTGTTTTGTGATTTCCATTACAATGTCTATCATGACCAACCAACTGAGACCTAAACTTTTACATTTTGGTAAACTTAATTGTATAATGAGAGATATCGATCCAATTGACAGTTTTCACATTCATCTATCCAGAATCTAATTGGTTATTATTTTAGAAGTTTAGAGACCTAATTGACTTTTTAAGTATCGATAAAAAGTCTAGTTTTTTTATTCATTTTAGAAGCTTAGAATCCTATTTGATTTGAAGGTTCGGGTTATTGATGTAATTATACGTTAAGCTAATTAACCCTAATTAAAATTGAAATAAATTGACAATACTCATGAGGGATCCTATTTGATGGTTTAGGTTATGGATGCAACTGTACTTTGCTGTCACGTCACATATTTTTGTGAAAATGACCAAAATAACCCCATTAATGGGGGAAATGGAGGAAAATGAATGAGAGTATTTTGGTCATTTGAAAAAAGTGTGACATGCCAATATTTTGTTCGGTCATCAAATTATGTGTCAAACAACTTTCTATCAAATCAGTACGAAGGGACTCAATAAGTTCACTTTTTAATAATTGAGCGACTTAATAGGTCGTCCCATAAGTTGAGGATCTGAAGTGGCTTTTTTGGATAAGTTTAAGGATTTGTATATGGTTTATGCCCAAACATAATATCACTAACAAACATGTAATGGATCTCTATTGTTATGTGATTTCTATTACATGTCTATCACAAGACAAACGTTTACAGTTTCTATATTCGCTTATTCTTTAGAATCTAATTGGTTATTATTTTATAAGGTTAGAGACCTAATTGACTTTTCAAGTATCGATTTTTTTTTTTTTCAGTTTTAGAAGATTAGGATCCAATTTGATTTTAAGGTTTAGTTTATGGATGTAATGGTACTTTAAGCCAATTAACTTTAATTAAAATTGAAATAAACATGCAATATTGATGAGGGCATTGGTTCATATTAAAATTTCTCACCAAACTTGTACTCATATTGATGTCATTTGATCTGATTCAAGAAAAAGGGAAAAAAGAAGAAGAAGGTACAAGTCAATGCTAACTATTCTATCAAGTTGCTCAAATAAAATGAAAAAAAAAATAAAATTCTACTAATTTGGCTTAGTTTTAGGTGCAACATATATCAGTTGTGTTGATCTAGTTAATAACTGATCAAATGCAAAATTTCATTTAAATTGTAATATTTTGTCGTTCACATCTCTTCTCAAGAGATTTCTTTTTTCCTTCCGAATTTGAAGTTCTCTATAAAGATTTGAAACCAGTTTGTAGTCACTCAAACAAATAACTTAGACGAAAATAATTAACTTTTTGTACAACATAATAACAACGGAACATAAATAATTTTTTTAATTTTTTTTATCATTCAAATTATTCTACATTATATATTAGGATTCAAACTCGAAATCTCTAATTGAATCAAGTGTTACACTCTTGCCATCCAAACCAACCTGAGTATTAATTATATTTCAATAGGCCAAAAAAATAACAATCCAACTGAAAGAATATATGACAATGAAATTAACAAAAGAACATTGTACAGATAATAAATAAATAAATAAAACAAATAAAGAACACCAGATGTTCAGAGAAGTAACAGTTAATAAATGTAAAAACAAAGTATTCCACTACTAGTTTTTACTATCCTGCACAATGCCTTCATTTCCAGCAAGCATCAAGTACTTATCTCTCCTTGTAAGACTTGTACATTCAAACCCCAAAGCATCAGCTAACTGTTTCTGAATATAATTAGCCACTTCAGTGCTGCTTTTTCCACCCCCACCACAACTCATTTCTTTAGGCAACTTTTCAAGAAAGTGCAATTCATAAACCGGTTTCGGGTTCATCAAGAAGTAAATAGGATCCAAACATTTGAGACCACTTGCAGTAGTCCCATAAAACATAGTGACCCTTGTATTCACACCCACTGGAACTATCTCATCTGCCAATTCAGCAAATAAAGAACTAAATCTCAATAAATATGGTTCCCTGCAAGTGGTCCCTTCTGGACACACAACCAAGTCTCCTTCACTCAGTAATTTCTGCATTGTTTCTGCATCTCTCTTTCTTTCTCTACTTAACCTAACTGTTTTAATGGGTGCTATTATTTCTGACATTTTGCTCAGACTGTATGTTACTGCTGTCAGTGGTTTCCCTAAGCATGTGCTCAGAAATACTGGGTCTAGTAATGTCCTGTGTGTACAAACATAGAGGACACCCTTTTTCGAATCTGGGTTTTTGATGTAATTCGAGGAGGAAGAGCGTCCTTTCGTTATGATTTGTACACCGGTTTTCATGCCTAAATAAATGGCTACTTTGTAAGGTAGGTGAATGCCAATAAGGAGCCTGAAAATGGCAATGCAGAATCCAAAAGGAAGCCATATGAACATTGCGAGAGTTGCAAATGGAGTTGGGAGAAAAGCTAGCCTTCCATCATGAAATATTAGTGGCTTTGGGTATTTTTCTCTTGGCAATATTGTGTTTGCTTTCTTGTCTTCCTTAATGTTGACCACATATCCTTCCTGTCAAATGTAATTTTTTAGTTTTAAGAGTTAAAAACAGTACAATCGTGAAACTTCAATGAATGATCATCACATTACAATTCATGGGCCATATATGCATGCCATTTATGTTAGTTTCATTCATTTTTATCATTCATCCAGAATAAATGCAATTTTAATACTTATTACAATGTTTGTATTTTTTTATCTTTTTTATTGGACCCTATCAAATTTAATTTGGACCCTATCCAATTCAATCCTAAAGCATATATATATGAGATTCATTGTTGATAAATCTAACAATTCAATTCAATTATATATAATAATGGATAACTTAATCTTAAAATTCATAACCTTAATACATGATCAATACATTTCATGGGCCATGCATGCCATTTATGATGCATGCTGGCTCGTTCATTTTTCTCATTCGTATTTTGCCTTGCATATATAATTCGGTGGAAAATGATTGGTACAAATAAAGAAAATAGACAATTGTTATATTTTAATTGGTGAGGTTTGCATCACATATATAATATATAGTTTAATACTATAGTAATAAAATGAAATTGCATAAGGAGAATGATAATTACCTTGCAGAGAGAGATGAAGAGATAGTCATGGAGGGTTGAAGTTCCAAGGCCAAGTTGAGGAGTTTTGTTACCAAAATGATCTTTAAGAGCTTTATGTTTAACAACCAAACCAGAATTACATAAAAAGCCACTAAAATATTTACCAACACTGTGTAACTCTGTACCTATAACTTTATTAACACTTAAGTATTCTTTCAAAAATCCTTCAACCATAACTCTAGGAATGCTTGTAATAACAACCTTAGACCCAGTTGAAGCTAATACCTCATAAGCTTGAAGACGAAGATTTTCCAAATAAAACTTGGGCAAAACTGTCCTACTCACACTTTCAACGTCCTTTATTTTAAGCCCAAAAAAAGTAATAAAAATCATTACCCTTAATTGGTACTCAAAGTCTAAAACCCACAAAAGAGGAGATGATAATAGCAAGAAAAAAGCTCTGAAAATGCTACCACCTTCAAAAGCAACAAGCATGAAATAAGGGAAAAAAGATTTATCGGTCCGTAAAAGGGTACCATTAATGTCACATACTAAAGTATGAGAGTCTCTTCCATTTATAGGACATTTGGAGACATCAGGAAATATTTGATGAGGGAGCTGTTGCTGATTTGGTGTTTTAAGAGATGGGTTTTTGAGTAAGAAGCCATAGCTTCTCATTTTTCTGGCTGCCCTGTAGCAGGAGTTGGCTAAGAGCTGGTACAAAACCCAGTCTAAAAGCTTGAGTAAGACCATGTGGAGGACCATGGTTGTTGCTAGATTATATATTGAGTTTTGTTTAGAACAAAAAGTGAAGTTGAAACAGAAATTTTAGTAAGAAAAACACGAGTTTGATCAGAAGAAGCTTGTGAAAATAGAAACAGAAGAGTGAGAATATTTATAGGACAACTCAAAGCCTAGGGTAAAACGGTAAGCTAATCTGGCACAAGTAATTATAGAGATAAATCAAACATATAACAAATGGGTTTGGTTAGCCACACGGCCAGCATTAAATTGTTGCACTCTAATAAACTATTCAATTTTTATTTTTTTTGCACTATATGAATTATTCGGTTTGAGATTACTTAGATACTTCTTGTAGTGATGTACAATTAAAGTTCATTGTATATATTGAAATTTAAAACTTTTACAGTTTAAACGACTTGAAGCTCTTAACACCACATTGTTTGAATTTTGTTTTCTACGATAAAATTCTAAAAAACATGAATAGAACAATCAATTTTTGACATCATTTATAATAATTGCTTACTTGATATGATTCTTTACATACCATCATAGTAATTTTGTCGCATGTGTATAATAATAATAATAATAATATTATTATGAAACATTACTGGTTTATAATTTTATTCCTTATTACTTAATCAAATGGTTCGAGATTGTTAAAACTCTTTTTAAATATAGTTTTTCTGAAAAGTTAAGATTGTGTACATTAAATGCACTCGAATTTAATTTAAACGAGTATATATAAATTACGTAATATTATAAGAGAAAAACATATTTCAATATCTATAATCACAAAAACTATTCGAACAATTAATTTGATTAAGTGTAACTATAAAATTGAAATATGAATTAAAAAAAGAAGAAAAAAAGAAACATGTTAAATTAGAAGATAATATCCGTTAAGAGGGATAGGAATTAGAAGAGGTAGGTTAGCAATGTTGGTGACCGCCTTAATTTAGTGAGGAAGAAACTGGTCTTTGTTTGCAAGTTTTGTTCTCTCTTGTTTTATTCTGTGGGTATTGTTTTAATTTTAATATGGGAATGTGTGCTTTTTCTTTTTATAACATTATTTTAGGTCAAAGGGTGAAACTTTGTGCTTTGTTCTTTAACATTATACAGCCTGTATTGAATATTGATGGATGAAAATTAAAAACTACTATGAAGCTTTAAACGACAGCATTTCGTAGTGATTCCACATGGTCCAATCTGGAGTTAGCTAACCCATTTTCATCTGATCATTTTGACTTTTGCCGTTTATAAAAGAGTTTAATAATGTAGTCAATGACTCAATCTTAATATTTCAACTTTTGACTTTTTGGTAATAGTAACTCCTCATCAATGTACTGCAAATTCTTGCTTCATCACTTTGGGAATCATACATGAGCTTTTATGATCCATCTCAGCCGTTGATTACTATTCATCTTCTTGGTGGGACCCTTTTACTTCCTTAATTTCCTTTTTAATCTTAATTTCACTATTAGGTTTAATGGGTTGTTGAGATTAACTCAACTGCATTTTACCAACAATCTCTATGTGTTACTTTTGTTTTGTCTAAGTGTCAAAGAAGCTTCTTTGAAACATGAATTGCTCATGATATAATTAGTTATAGAATCTATATATTAATTTCATGCCAATTTCGTTACTACTGTTCATGATCATATGATTTGGATAATTGGTTGATATTGATGTTGATTTGCAATGAACATGACAAGATCAATTAAATGAACATTATTTCTCAATCATATTAGTTACGTGACAATTATATATATGCACAACTTTAGAACAGTAGTATTTAAGACAAATAAAACATGCAAGCTTGGGTGGGATTAATGTGTTATAGTGGTAGTTGGTTTCATGCATTTGTTGTTAATCGTTTTTGGTAGACTTTTAATCATATGATTTGGATCACGAATTCACTCACTGTTTATCAATTATTGCTGTTAAAATTTCATATATTTTTTTGTTTTCGTTTTGCAAACTGCAGAGATGTAAATAGCAACGGTTGAGACGTGGGAAATAAATAGACCATAGAATATATATACCTCCACCTTTATTGTTACAAGATGCAAACAGTGTAGAATTATTGTCACAGCAAATTCCACCCAAACAAATGATTAAACCAAAACTCATCTATATATACATCTATAATTTTAGAAGAGAGAAACACTCAACATTTGATAAAATAGGTCTTTTACAGATGTGACAGAAAAACAACTGATAGTGTTTACACTACATTTTATTTTAGCTTAATGTTTATTTTTATTAATATATGTTCTTGTTCACATTTATTTTTCTCTTAGGAAAATCATTCATGAGAAGTGAATCCCACACCCTGGTGGAAACTTAAAGTGACATGTGGTGCACCGAAGGGTAAACCAACAAACCATTTATTATTTGACGCATGTTTTCTGTTGAGCCAATTAATATGCAAAAAAATAGAAGACGTCAAAGTGAGAGTCACAGTCATCGATCAGGAGATCAAGGGAATTTGAGTTCCATTAGTAGAGAGTAGTTGATGACCGATGGAAAAGTTCTTAGTGGATGCAAGCAGTTTCACTCCAGTGTCTATAAATACCAGAAAGAACGATGGAAAAAAGCCCAACCATCAAACCAGAGCAAACTCTAGCAATTTCATTTTAGACTTCAAACTTTAGCACGTTTTCAATTTCTTTAGTATATCAGATTCCTTATTTTCAACATTCAATTTCCTTAGTTGTAATTGTCTTCAATTCAATTTCAATACGAGTTCAACCAATTTCATTTCAATCTAGTACATCATTTATTTTTAATTTGATTCACTAATCAAGTTCTTTGGATCGGTATCGTTTTGATTACCGGAACCCATAAGAATTTTAGGTCTCTTTATTTCTTACAATCATTTGATTTAAAAGTTACGTAGCGTAATTCAATTCATAGTTTGAGAAACTATAAATCTCTAGCACGCTCGCACATCCCACTAAAAAGAGTCAAAACAAAAATTGACACGCCCAGTGGGACACAATCACAATGACGCCAAAGAGAACATACAAGGTTATCAGAGATCCTGTGTCAAGTTCGGATGATGAGGAGATCATCAAGGCTGGAAATGTTCCAAAGATAGTGGGACGAATGGAAGGTGATAAGAATGCTAGCCCTAGAGGAGAGTCATGGATTTCTACTGAGATCCAGAACTCACCTTTCTTGGAGAAGCACTTCACCTCTATTGAGAAGAATGTGAAGGCTCTTAGGAGTGACATGGATTTGAAGATGGAAAAGATACTCTAGAAGTTGTCAGAACTAGGAGTTATCAAATGTGGTTCCTCAGAGTCCAATGAAGGACGTGATGCCTATGGCCCGGAGAAGTACTTGGCTCCACTATTGAGAGAGGAGGGTGCTATGGCGTCTAAGGTCGCTTCTCCAGTAGGCCGAGAGAACAATGGTAAACCACATATTCCTCGTTTATTTGCACAAACTAGTTCAACCTCCCATGCTATTTCATATTATGAGGAGGCATGGGTTAACTTGATTAATATAAGGGATATTGGGGCAACTTCAGAGGAAAATGGAGGAACACTGGATTTCATCATATGCCATATATTCAGTATGAGATTCCTTAATAAGTGCCTCAATTTACCATGGAGACGGTGAGAGAAGTTGTTCAATAGCTTTATGGGCATGGTCTTCGACAAGTTGGCCGCCCTGAGTTCCACAAGCCATATCCTCATGCAATTGACATGGAGAATCCATATCCAATGGGATACAGAGTACCTGACTTCACTTTATTCTCTAGAGAAGATGGTTTGTCTACCTTGGAGTATGTAGCAAGATTTAAGATCCAATATGGAGAACTTGCTAACTATCCTAATTAATTTCAACTTTCTCACGTTGAGGCTCTTCCCAAATTCTTTGACGGGACCAACCTTTACTTGGTATACTACTCTTCCCATGAACTCGATTCATGGATGGCAAGATATGGAGAGACAATTCAATACTCAATTCTTCAGAGCAGAACCAAAAGTTTGTGTTGCTGATTTTTCGAGATTGACCCAGAAAAGAGGAGAAAATGCTGATGAATTCATTGGTCGCTTCAAGAAGATGAGGAGCAGATGCAATGTTTATCTCCTAGAGATGGAGTATGTGAAGATGGCCCAAAGGGGACTTGACATTGAGCTGAGAAAGAAGTTCCAAAGGATGGAGATCATGGACTTTTATGAGTTAGCTGCAAAGGTGATGGAGTATGAAGATCTTTTGAGAGAGGAGAAGCATAGAAAGAAGACCGCCATGAGATTTTACTGTCAAGAAGTATATCATGATGTGGCGGTGGCGGATCTCAAAAGTACAGGGACTCATGTTTTCCCTTTGTTATCTCAACCTTATGGAGGACAAGCATCGAAGAAAGCATATACTGAGAACACAACACAATTCAGTTTTGATGTGTCCAAGGCTGATGCACTTTTTGACTTCCTTTTAAAGGAAAATTTTATCACTTGGCATGTAGGTCATAAATTACCAGCAAAGGAAGAGATGAGAGGGAAATCATACTGCAAATACCATGATTCATGGAGTCATCCAACCAATGATTGCTTTGATTTCAAGAAATATGTCCAGGAAAGAACCAATAAAGGAATCCTCAAATTCCCAGAGAAGAAAGAAGCAATGTTGGTCGATGAAGATCCATTTCCACCAGTGGTCACCATAAACATGGTAGCAGTAGATATGAGAGATGTCATCAACAACAAGAAAAAAGATTTATGTGTGAGACTTAAAGATTCCAAGAAGGTGAATAACAGGAGTTACCACACTTGGATCCCCAAAGAATACCTCAGATGTCCCGAGGAACCTGAATCTAGCAACAAAAGGCAATTGGGGCATATATCCATCATCCAGGTAGAAGTGAAGAGCATTGGGAGTAATCTTTATGAAAGAAACGTTAAAGCAAAGAGAGATCCAAAAACTATTAGAAGTGAAGTTCGAGTTGCTCCAAAAACTCCCCAGAGGTCTCGATTTGTGGTGCCTCAGGTAAAAAACCCTAGTAACAAGTGGTAGGTAGTGTGCCACAAGAAGTTTCCTAAAGTTCTTAATAGAACACAAAAGAAAAGATTGCAAAAGAGCAGTTGAGAGACATTTAGGTGAGAAAGAGGTGGAGGTGAAACCAGAGATGGAGGAAATTAATAAAGGAGATCCAGAGGAGAAAGTAGCGCAGGAGAATTCAGGGGAGATAATTCAAAAGATCCGTATTGGTGACATGGTTATACCTATAAAATGTGCAACAACTTCAGTAATGTTGCCATCAGATTTTCTGGGATCCTCAAGCAATGATGAGGTTGGGAAGAAAAGGGATCACCTATCCCTGAAGCGAGAAATAAATTCAACAGTAAGGTCACCATTCAATCAAGTGGCTCAGGAGAGCCAAAGTGAGTGGTTTTTGAGAAACCATCAGTGAACATGACTAAACACATCAGACCTTTATACATCAAAGCACACTTAAATGGCAGACGTATGTCGAAGGTCTTGATCGATAATGGTTCAGTAGTGAATATCATGCCATTTAGGATGATAAAGGCCTTAGGAAAATCAGTAGATGATTTGATTGAGATTGAGGTTATGGTGTCGGCTTTCACAGGAGAAACTACGAAAACTTTAGGAGTGTTTCCAATTGAGATCATAGTTGAAAGTAACACAATCATGGTGGTATTCTTTAAAGTTGATTCAACAACGAGTTATCAAATCTTGCATGGGAGAGACCAGATTCACGCCAACTAGTGTGTGCCGTCTTCATTTCATCAATTCTTGCTTTTCTAGAAGAGAGATGAAGCATAAGTTTTCTGGGATGATGGAATACCATTCACAACTCAAAATGACTCCATTGAAGCAAGATATTATGATGGAGCAGTAGGTCCCATCTCCTTCAAAGGTGAAAACAAGAGAGGAGGACCTAAGAGTATCACTTGGAGAAAACAATGTCAGCAAAAAGGGAAAACCAATGTCTATTTATGAGCTCCTAATTCTGCTAGTCGCGCAAGTGCTAGTACTCGTTAAGGAATAGACCGACACTCCGGAGTCATAACTCCCTCTACTCGCACCCCGAGAACACAAGATTGACACCCTAAAGCTTGTGTTAAATTCCTCTTCCACCTTAATCCCATACGGTCTCCTCAACAGTACGGTCCTTATCTTTATTTGCCACGTGTCGCTAAAAGTCAAACAACTTAAAACCTTCGGTCGGGCCTTTACAAGGCCCGTCTGAGATCCAAAAATATGTCTCAGACGAGACTTATAGAGACTGTACAGTCTCCATAAGTGTGACCGTAGGGTCACCTTAGAGTGACCGTACGGTCACCATATACTCTATATAAGGAGGCCGAAATTCTCATTCATTTAATCAACAATTCTTTCTTTTCCCCTATTCTCTCTTGGTTTTTGAGCAGTTCTTGACCCGATAAGTTGTTTCTGATAAGTTGCCTCTGATAAAAAGTTGCCTTAAGTAGCCTCCGATATAAAAGAA
The DNA here is from genome assembly GCA_028411795.1 of Euphorbia peplus. NCBI lineage: Eukaryota > Viridiplantae > Streptophyta > Magnoliopsida > Malpighiales > Euphorbiaceae > Euphorbia > Euphorbia peplus. The sequence goes on along the minus strand of CP110839.1, from coordinate 20,176,818 downwards.
TCGCTCAAATACCGAAGTTCTGCCTTATAAACATCCCCGCTCCCTAAATTCCTCAAGACACCAAAATACTCTTGCCATCATCCAATATTCATAATTCTACTCATTTATTACCACTAAAAGTCCAAATTCCAGCACTGCTCGCGGTCCGGCTAAGAGCAAACGCAATCTCTCCAGTCTGAAGGATTCCTTCGGAATTCTTCATTTCAAGTCACCAAGAATACGCCCTACGCATCTCCGCCCCAAAGTTCCTCTCTCCGGCTCCGTTCTTCGACGAGTACTAGCTTGCAAGCATACCACTGACATGCAACGAGGGTAAGCTTCTGAGGATTTTTACCGTATCACCCATCGGTTTACCGTACAAATGTTTGCGTATTTTAAATATTCTGTGTGATAACAATAAATACAAGACAATAATAAATTAGATTGCATTAAAGATCCTCTAGGGCTTAGAATGTCGGAACTAATAAGTTGTATCCACAAACGTATATAAAATCTCTGGTTTTCAAAATAATAGGTACATACACCGATTCGTACATTTTCCTCGGTTCGTCGGGTGACGACTCTAGTCAAAGATGGCTAAAACCGCTATGAGCGCCCGTTTCCGCTCACAGACGGTTTGATATGGAGACTTTTTAGAGTATAATAAAAAATATGGAGCTTTATTTATAAATATTATCATTTTTGTACAAAGAGCTCCATATTTTATTATACTTTAAATAGTTCCGTATCAATTCGTCTTTCTTTATATTTCTTACTAATAAAAATGAATTAGAGAAAATATAAGATGAGAGAGAACTGCAATTAATTTAAAAAAAATTGAGAATTTTTTTCATTAAAATGAAGATAATTATTAAATTTGAAATCCTTTAAATTAAACAATTAAATATCAAAAAGACAACTAAAATAAGGCTCATCATGTGTTAAATACTATAATGTGTCTCTTAAGCACATTTTAGAAAAACCCGTAAAATAGAAAAATTCTACTATACATTTTAAGGTACCGCAGTGTACTAATTAAACTATGGCTGAATACACAAATAACCCCCTAAACTTGGTTCAATGTTACTATTGACCCAACCAACTTTCTTAAATGGACAATTAACCTCCAGAAAACTTTTATTTGTTACAACAAACCCTTATTTGTTAATTTTTCACTTGCAACAAAAATTTGTAGTACAAACGCTCTACATTTATTATTGGGTGTTTGAAAAGTCATATTCTAAGTATGAAAAAATAATAATAAAAAATTCAAGCAATTGAACACCCTAAAGTCATGCTAATCTTCCACCATGTCAACCGCCACCTCCATAACCACCTATCTCCTGACCCGACTCATCTCATCCGAGTTCACAATCTTTGGTTAGAAAATGACCTCGTCTAAGTTGCCGGAAAAAAAAACACCGTTTTACTCTCCGATTGAATCAAGTGTATTAGGAGTTGAAAGAAACCTACGTCGTTTTACTTCAATCTCAAATAATCTTGAAATTGCAATTGAGTTTGAGAAGCCACAAATTAATTAGATTAGGCAGTGAAAATTTCAGAGAAGCTTTCAATCGGAGATAAGGTTCATTAGGCCATAATTAAACAAACGAATTATAGTTCAAACTGGATTATTCTTTCCTCATATTCCTTCTTTGATCTCTCTCCCCTTCATAATTTGATCTTCTCTTTTGCTAGTTTTCCGGCCACCAGTTATTAAACGGAGAAATGAAAGAGAGTTCCGATTGCCAGAGAATGTGTGACAGATTGTTGGTTGTGGTTGTGCCAAGGACCAGAGAAAGAAGAAGATGGAATTAGTGTATTTTGATTTTGTTTTGGTATTTGTAAAGAGGAAACCAAGGATGGAGAAGAAGAACTAAGAATTAATTGCTTTTTTTGAAAAAAAATTTTAATTATTTTTTTTTTGCGTAGAATGTTTCTCACGCGCCTATTAAAGTGTGAATCTTACATTTGCTGCCACATCAGCATTTTACGGTTAGTTGTTATAATTAAACAAGTTGAAGGGGATATTTGTTAATATTGAAAGTTGGAGGGATCAATAGTAACATTGAGCCAAGTTTAGGGGGTTATTTGTGTATTCCGCCTTAAACTATTAACAATTAAAGAGTTCTTTAATAAAAAATTTAAATAAATCTAAAAATCTTGAAAATATATTAATATACTTTTGGAAACTCCTCTTTCAAACCGTTTCTTAATACTCCATGACAATTACTAATTTATTACCTAAAATTTTAAATTCATTTTTTAATAAAAGTATTCATAACAAACATAAAAATTTAATCAAATAAAATTATAATTCTCAAGAACTCCTCATAGGAACACCGGATTGTAAAAACAAAATCAAATCAAATCATTTCTTTCTTTCAATTGAAATTTTTCTACCTTGTGTAATTTTTTTTTTTAAATATATTAAAAGAAAAATATTTTCTGGTAATCCAAACAACATTAACGTTTTTAGGCGTGGTATCAATATAACCCTGATATTATTTAAATGGTATCATTTTGATCCCGCTAACAAAACTTGCCACATACACCATTATTTCTTGCCACGTTAATGTCACCTCATCTAAAATTAAATTGCCAAGTATACGTTAGATTAAAAAAATTAATGTCATTTTGCTACTCCTAAAAAAAGTTAGGGTCATTTTGATACATCCTCAATAATGTATCTTCATTTTGATACCTCTTCAAAAATATTAAGGTCATTTTGCCAACTCCTAAAAAAAAGGGTGATTTTGGTACATCCTCAATAGGTTAGCGCATACTACGCTCCAAAAAGAAGCGTGAGTGTTGGTTCGAATCACAAGATCGACAAAAGTGAAACTTTAGAAAAAAGGAAGATTGCCTTGATGTGTTTAATAAGTAATAAATTTGGTTCTACAATGATAAGCTTGTTACATTTTGTAGTAGAAAAAATAGCTTAAGTGTTAAGACTCTACTTATGATTGGGGAAGTCATGAGTGCGAATCACACAAATTTATTTATTTTATTGTTTAATGTAATCAATTACACAATTCTATTTTATCTTTTAAAAAGCTATTCAAACCAAATGTTTTTAAATTATTTAAATCATTCAAAATTTTAAAAATCTATATATAGTATCACACCATGAGCCATATCATAAAATAATTCGATCACCAACTATCAAAATATTCATTTGATAGTGTTGAGGTTATACTAATTTGGTACTAGTTTATACGTTAGGTTTTTTTTATATAAATTTGTAAGAAGCATAATTTGAACCCTGAACTTACCACTCACGCGTTAGTGAGTGTATTAATTGGGTTACAACTATTGGTTTTTATACGTTTGGATTAAATTGATACTTCCCATAAAACGTTAGGGTTATTTTGATACTTTTACCCGTTAGAGTCAAATTAATAATTTGGTTATATTAAGTCATGTTTTTTTTACTTAAATAAAATTCTATTACTTCGTATTCTGTGTTTTTTTAGAAGATTTTATTTTAGTTGTAGGATATGAGAGGGAGAGTTACAGAAAAAAAAAGTAAAAAAATAAAATAAATGAAACATGTAAAATTATTGAGAAATTTGTATTACAACAAATGTTATTGAGATAATAAAGAGATTAAGGGCCTGTTTGGCGTTGTTGTTAGTTTTGCAACTGTTACTGTTGCGGTTAGCTATTGCATTTGTTGTTGTTGTTTGTTGATAGTTGTTGGATAATTAGTGTTTGAAAAACTTACAAAAAAAATAGTGGCTGACATGTGAAAATACTAATATGGAGATACCATTTATAAATATAAATAAATAATAGTAATAAGTTAGGGTAATTTGGTCAAAGTCTAGTCGTGGTTTAAAATACAAACTAGCGTTTCGCAAAAAGCTCCAAATTGGAGCATTTCACGAAACGCTCCGTTTTGCTTCCTAAACGTTAAATGTTGTAGTTTGAAATTTTTAACCAAACACCTACATATCAACATATTAGAATAAAAATGTTATATTCTCCTACGAAACTGTATATGCTCTCACGAAACGCTATATGCTCGCACGAAACGCTTTATCAAACAGACCCTGAGTCACGGTAGAATGTAGGCAGTTAATACTATATACACGTACATAAATTTTTTCTATTAAAATATTTGTTTGGGTTTATTCAAAATTTTATGGAAAATATTTATTTTTTTATTACAAATTAAATATAGTTAAAGTAAATTACGATACCTCGCAATTTACTGTAAAATCATCCCATAAAATAATGATACTAATAAAAAACAAAACAATTTACCAAAAAAAACAAAAAAAAAACAAAAAGTTTGATTGAAAAATAAAATAAAATAAAATAAAAAATTGATAACACCCAAATCCGTATGAAGTGTTATCTAAAAGGCCTGTGACGCGCGATCAGCCCATTAAAAAGTATGTAAGTCCAAGTGGCACGATTAGCCCGACTAAGAGGCTCATACACCACGAATGGTGAAAGGGCCTACGTCGTCCACAAAAGATTCCCATATCCTTAACCATCAAGAGAGGGGTATTTTAGGGGTTTCACCACAATTAGGGCTTCCAAAAGAACCCCTATATAAACCTTAAAGGAAACTTGAAAAGACACTTTTTTACTATTCACAAAATATGCTCTGACAATATTACTATTTTTCTTATTGTTCTGACGCATTCATTAAACAAATTCTGACTTAAGCATCGGAGTGTGTGCAGGCGGTGGATCGCCGACGACGGTTAGCCAAATATTCCGAGAAGGGTCAGCCGGACTTGAAGACCAAGTTATCAAGTGGTGCGGTAAACGTGGACTCTAGTTAATCGGAAGCCTATTCTGGTTCACGTAGGGTTTGCCGAAATGAGCGAGACCTCAGATCTTACAAGCGTATCCTCAACGGCGCCGGCAGCTTCTATACCGGTCTCCCTTCCGGTCTCCCTTCCAGTCTCCCTTCCTCTCATCAACGTGGGCTCTGATCCAATCATCACGGACATCTCCGACGCTTCGCCGCGCACGTTTATGGAGGAAGCGACGCATGTCCTGCGAACCCATTTGGACCATAACGCCGGGGAGCGATTAGCCGGGATGTTCCAAAGCATGATGGATCAGATGGAGGCACTGGAGCGGTGAAGGGAGCCCGCAGTGGAGGTTCAAACCCAAAGCGTTCAGACTCAAATGAACCTTTTCACGGAGTTTGGATCCCCATCAATGGACAATGTAGGACCCATTATCAATCCCCCTCACACTTTGCGTATTGGTAGTAGTGGCGGGCCGGGAACACCCAAACCAACGGATCCCATCCAGTCTACCACAACGACCACATTCGCCGGGCTAGGTGCGGGAGGTAATGTAGGAGCGTTCTATCTTCGACCCATTCACGGGGAGAAGGCTGATCCCGGAAACTGTTGAGAACGAACCACACGTTATTCAGCCGGGATCCGCCATCCTTCATGAGGAAAGCAGGGACGAGGAGTTACAACGACGAGTCCGAGAGGTATTGAAGGAGGCGGGATACGCTCCGGTTGCGCCAGCCTTAACCGCAAAGGATTCGCCGTTCACTGAACAAATCCTCAGTTGCCCAAAGGACAAGAAGTTTCGGATGCCCATGATCCCCATGTATAAGGGCGATTCGGATCCAAACGTTCATGTTCGCCAATACACGGAACTGATGGACATTGTTGATGCAAATGAGGGAACCATGTGTCAATTATTTTTGACCACCCTTAGTGGACCTGCTTTCACTTGGTTCCACTCGATTCCCCCAAATACTATTGATAGTTGGGAAACACTAAGCAAAGATTTTTGTGCTAAATTTGCAGGTAGGGCCCCGGCCCGAGTGGTGTGCCAGGCGTTATATGACCTTCCACATGGGGAGGATCAGCCATTGCGGGAGTACATTGAAAAATTTAACCGGCTTTGTGTTCAAATCCCAGATTTGGAGGTGGGAACAGTCGTCCAAGCGATGGTCACTAATGTTAACAATGCTGAACTTCGATCAGAAATCACCCGAAACCGACCCACGAGCATTAATGAACTCATTGCTCAGGGAAAGCAGTGGATGGAGGTCGACGATGTGGAGCGTGACCGGGCTCGGCGAAAGGTCGCTCTTGGTTCATCGGCGGATCGAGACAAGGGGACGGACGATCGCCGACCATGGAGTAAGGATGCATTCAATCGCCCAAAAAGGCAGACGTTTGACAAACCTCGTTATACCCCTTTGAATACCACGAAGAAGGAAGTGTTGATGTGGGTAGAGAAAAATAATCTTAAAAGAGATATCACTTATCCATCCGCCAAGCAAGGGGAGAACGTGGGGCATAATCCTAAGGCCTACTGTCACTTTCATAGGGCGAATGGCCATGATACAAAAGCTTGTTGGGAGTTATCCAAAGAAATTGAACAACTTTGTGAAGAAGGACCAAAAGGGACAGGCTGATCAGACCGATAAGTCTGATGATGATAAGCCGGAGCCCAAAAGGCAAAAACATAAGGGGGTGGTCAACGTGATATCCGGCGGACCAGACTATGTACCGCCAAACAAAAAGTCCAAAAAATCTCATGGACGAAAAAGTAACACCAAAAAGAACCACGAGATGAATTATCCATTTGCAGCCTATCGCCATGTCTCGGGTCCGCACACACACGCCATCGTCTCAACTGTTAACGTCGAGGGCTGGCAAGTAAAGCGGGTTCTTCTTGACACGGGGAGCTCTTGTAATCTGATCACGAGAAATGCGGGTAGAGCAGACCATGGTTCACCTATTGGGCGCTACAGGGCACACTTCAAAGACAAAGGGGAATGTGGTTCTTGAATGTTCTATGGGCGAGGGGGATCTAGTTTGGCGCGGCGACATCGAGTTTGTTATGTGGGATGCTCCGTTCACCTATAACATGATCCTCGGGTGGTCCTTTATCAATGAATCTGAAATTTTGATCTCTCCAAGACACCTTTGCTTTCACATGCCAACTCACAAGGGTATCGTGACGGTATTGGAAGATCAAGTGGTGGCACAAGAGACTTATGCTTTATCTCTAACTTTGAGACCCGAGGAGCAAGAGGAGACGGAAGAAGAGGAACGTGTGACCGAGGCTGATGGTGACACGAAATTATTAACAATCGCCATGGGGAAGGAGGTTAAACTTTCTAAGGGTTTGGCACCAGAGATAAAAGAATCCTTGTCCAGCGTCCTCCAAGAATGTCATGAGGCTTTCATTGGTGAAGGGGAAATTCTGAGTGGCGTTAGTTCAGAAGTGGTCATGCACCAGATAAACGTTTCGAAGGATGCCACCCCCGTATCACAAAAGAAAAGGAGCCATGCGCCTGAAAGGCAGAGGGCTATTGAGGAGGAAGTAGCTAAGCTATTGAAGGCGGATGCGATTCGGGAAGTTCGATACATCGAGTGGTTGGCTAACGTAGTTTTAGTCAAGAAACCAGGGGGCACCTATCGCATGTGTGTTGACTTCAAGGATTTGAACAAGGCATGTCCTAAGGACAAATATCCGCTTCCAAACATTGACATTTTGGTGGATGAAACAGCGGGTTACGCTGTATATTCTTTCACGGATGTTCAATCAAGTTACCACCAAATCAAGATGGAACCGGTTGATGTGATCAAAACCTCATTCATCACCCATCAGGCGACTTATTGTTTTAAAGTCATGCCTTTCGGGTTGAAGAACGCGGGCGCAACTTATCAACGGCTAATGAACCAAATATTCGCTGATAATGTTAATGAGAACTTTTCAGTATATGTGGATGACATGATCATCAAAAGCGCAACCATGGAGCGCCATGCTCAGGATGTCAAAGAGATTCTCCAAGTATTGCAAAAATACAACGTCAAGCTCAATCCTAAGAAGTGCACCTTTGGCGCTACATCTGGAAAATTCTTGGGGTACATGATCAGCCAGAAGGGTGTTGGGGCGAACCCTGATAAAATTAAAGCGGTACTTGAAATGAAAACGCCAAAAACTGTGCGAGAAGTTCAATGGTTGAATGGACGTCTCATTGCTTTGGGGTGATTCATCTCATGCTCTGCCCGGCGATGTTTGCCCTTCTATGCGGCGATAAAAAAATCCAAGTCTTTCGAATGGACGGATGAGTGTCAACATGCTTTTGAGGAAATCAAAAAATTCCTAACTCATCCACCCTTAATGAGTCGTCCAAACTCTGGTGAAGACCTATACCTATACATCTCAGTGTCGGAGGACACGGTTTGCACGGTCATGGTAAGAGAGGAAGAGGGGCAACAATTCCCTATCTATTACGTTAGCAAAGTGTTAAAAGGGGCAGAGATCCGGTATTCCAAATTGGACAAGATGGCTTTGGCAATGGTAACCACGGCATTGCGCCTTCGTCCGTATTTCCAAGCACATACGATTGTGGTGCGAACGGGTATACCAATGCGAAAAGTCCTTCAAAGTCCTGAGGCCTCCGGGCGGTTGATGGAGTGGTCCGTACGCCTTGGTGAATTTGATATCCGGTACAAAGGGCGTCCCGCTCTCAAAAGCCAAGTATTGGCATATTTTATTAATGAGTTCACCGGCGGCGCGGCATCGCCTCTAGAAATTGTGAAAGAAGAATGGACCATGTATACTAACGGGGCTTCCTCCTCTGAAGGTGCCGGTGTCGGAGTTTACATCAAGGGGCCTGATGTTATTCGCTTAAGCTATGCCGCTAAGCTCGCCTTTGCAGCAACCAACAATGCGGCGGAATATGAGGCTTTGGTTCTGGGCTTAAATTTGCTAAGAGAGATTGCACCTTCAAAAGTCATCATCTATAGCGACTCTAAGCTCATGGTCAATCAAGTCGCCGAAACCTATACCGTCAAGGATGTAACTCTTGGGCTATACATTGATGAAATTCGGCGATTAGCCAAAGAGTTGGCCGCGAAAGGGGTCACATGGGAGATAGTGCATGTACCAAGAGGATCTAACACAATAGCTGATGAACTAGCAAAGGCCGCGGCTAGCCTTGAGGGTTGGGGGGATCTGATACGCCCATTCGAAGTAAAAGAAAATCCGGCATTCGTTCATCATGAAGTACACTCGCTTGAACTATCCGACAAAGAGGATTGGCGAATGGCTATCCACCAATATCTTGAAAGCGAAACATTACCGGCGGACAAGGTCGAGGTCCGGCGGGTTGTGAACAAATCTTCCCGCTATGCCATCATGGGGGAACAGTTGTATCAAAAATCTTATACTTGTCTTTGGCTAAAGTGTATACGTCGTGACGAAGGGATTGAAATTTTGAGGGAAGCTCATGAAGGGGTTTGTAGCGCCCATGAAGCATCCGCGACCCTCCTGAGGAAGGTCCGGTTAGCCGGATTCTATTGGCCCACGGCGGACGAAGATGCAAAAGAACTCGTGTCAACTTGTCGAAATTGTCAAGTTCACGCTAAAGATGTCCATTTACCAATGAGTCATCATCGACCCATCTTGGAAGGTTGGCCGTTTGCCACATGGGGACTCGACCTCGTTGGGCCCTTCCCCCGCACGACCAATCAGAAGCGCTATCTCATTGTGGGGCGGTGGACTATTTCACAAAATGGGTGGAAGCCGAAGCATTGTCTTCTCAAACCCCGGAATAAATAATTCAATTCGTTGAATCTCACATTCTATCCCGTTTCGGTATACCCTACTCCTTCATCGCAGACAACGGTACTCAGTTCAATTGTGTTAAGTTCAAAGAGTATTGCCAGAGTTTCGGGATCAAGAATCGGTTTGCTTTCGTCTACTACCCTCAATCTAATGGTATGACTGAAGTCACCAATCGAACCATGGTAGATGGCATAAAGAAACAGTTGGGTGAGAAGAAGACCGGATGGGTGAATGAGATCAACATTATGTTATGGGCTTATCGCACCGCGCCAAGGACTGGAACGAATGAAACCCCATTCTCCTTAGTTTATGGGGTGGAAGCGGTGGTACCCATCGAGGTCGATCCACCAAGCGATAGGGTGTTGTACTACGCCGAAACCCAAAATGAGTTGTACCTCCGTCACCATCTTGATAATGTTGAAGGGAGGTGCGAGCGCGCCTACAAACATATGGCAGCTTACAAACAACGTATCGCTTCCTACCATAACAAACGAGTCAAGGAGGTCCATCTCGAAGAGGGCGATTTGGTGTTAAAAAGAGCTGACAAGAATCAATCACTTGAGGGAAAAGGGAAGTTGGGAATCACGTGGACCGGTCCATTCGTCATTTCTAGGAAAATCGGACCTGCTACATTCCAGCTTCAGACCATTAGTGGAAAAGAGGTGCCTCGTACGTGGCACATCAAGAACCTTAGAAAGTATCACATCCGCCAATAGGCATATGTAAGCATCCGCCCAGACTATGTACTCTTTTTCCTCAATTCGGTTTTTTCCCACTGGGTTTTCCGTATTGAGGTTTTAACGAGGCATAGTTAGACGGTTTGCAAGTTATCATTTACTCTTTTGTAATGTTTTTCCTATTTAAGAACTTTTTATGGCAAGTATCCTTGCACAATTCTCCATTCGCCCAAGCATTTGGCACATGGTATTACGAACGTTTACCCTGAACAAACATAAATATTCGTATTAATTTTTCGCGGGATACACACGTGCGCCATATGTCAAGGCGAACCTATGGCAACCATTTACTTAGTAAATAAAATTGTCTCAAAAACTAAAGCATGCAAACATACGCCCAAGGTAGGCAAATTACAAATCTTCGAAGTACAAAACGAAAAATCCAAAGTATAAACATACATGTACGGTGGATCCATGAAAATGATTCAAGGGTCGGCCACCCAAATAACGAGTCACAAAAATGATAAGAATGAAGGAACATTAAAAGATCACTTCATAAAAAAAAGGGGCGAAACGCCTACAAGCATTTAATACAAGGCGCGATGCGCCAGAAATAAAAACAAAGAAAGGGAAAACAATACAAGGCGCGATGCGCCAGAAATAAATAAAAACAAGACAAAGGCGCGATGCGCCAAACAAAAAAAAAACAACAAAAATAAAGCAAAGGTGCGACATGCTAAACACAAAGAAAATAAACAACGTGGTCCTCGGCTAATCATGATGACCGGCTGAGGTGGTCGTGTGCGCACCATCATTAGGATAACTATGAGCGTCTTGATAGAGTGCACACATTCGCTCTTCGTGAGGCAAGTCATCCCAACTTTTCGCTAACTCATAGGGGGGGATCTCAACCTCGGGAATGTTAAAATGGATGCCGGGATTGTCACGCTGGATGGCCGCGGTCAAGCGTTCGCCGTAATAGTAGGTCCTAAGGCCATCCTCCTCTCTAGCTAAGCTTAAACGTTCCAAACATTCGTTTAGCTTGTCTTGGGCAATTTTGAGGTCGCGGGTACGCTCGTCGCGTTCATGCCGGAGCCGATCCCTCTCCATCCGAAGCTTGCGCTTCTCCGCCTTTACGACGGTAAGCTCCTCCTTCACTTTCATGTTCGCCTCTATCTCTCGGATGCTGAGTTGAATGGAGTTAAACACCTACAAGTAAGAACAAAAGTTAGAGAAACCCCTAAAAATCACAAAAAACCAGGCGTGACCAGAAACACTCACTTGGAGAGCCTGACTCGAGGCTATCTCGAGTTGTGCAAAAGGACCACCTTCCGTACTACGGTACACCTCTTGGGGGAGTTGGGAGAATGTGTCACGCAGGTCCGCCACAAGATGGGGGGACGCGGCCACTACGTCATCTCCATGTTGACTGCGCCAATAACCCGCCACGTTGGGAAACTCCAAGCTGGTGGATTGAGTAGGCAAATGTAAAGGTGGCCGTTCCGAGACCTCAAGGTAGGAAGCTTGATGATCCTCCTAGAGGGTCAGCACGTCGGAAGGGGAAGCGCTCGATTTGTTGGCCGAGGGAGACGTGGTCTTCCTTTTCTTAAGCAACGCCTTCTTCTTCCACTTAGCTGCCAAGAATCCCGCCATGGTGTCAGTGGGTAAGGAAGAAGAATCCCTGAAAGGGTAAAAAATACAAAAAAAGTAAGTACCAACCTTTAGATCTACAACATGAGGAATAAGTGAAGACATGGTTGTCATGGTCATAAAACGCCATAGCGCGGCCGCGATCCCTAAAAAATAAAACGTCCGAGTATGACCAAGTCTCCGCTTTAACACTTAAAAGAAGAGCAAGCGCGGCCGAGTCAGCCCTCGTCAGGGTAACGTCAATTTGCCCACGAGGAAGAGGTCCCCTATTCCATGTAATCGGAACGTTGCCAAAGTGTTCACGAATATCGGGTCGAATGAAAAAATATTTATCATGCCAATCGTGAACATTGGAGACCCTCCCGGTAAATGGACGAAACGTCACCCCTGCGATCTTGGCAAAAGAGTAATGGTTGTCCTTAGCTTTCCTTATAAACGAATAGAGGCTAAAAAATAAACTTGGAGTAAAGGTCAGACCCAAACTCCAACATAGCCAGTAACTACAAACTAAGTCTCGCCAACCGTTGGGATGAATCTGAGCTGCCGAAAGGTGAAAATAATTCAAAACACATGATATTTCATCCGGGAGGGGGAACGTGAACCCATGTTCAATTTGGCTTGCGTAAATGCAAAAGCACCCGTCGGGAGGATCGTAAGGGCGTTGGTTCGCCTTGGCCGGGATCCATTCAACCGCGGTTAGCCAAGGATGACGGTCTAGTAATTCCTCTATAGAACTTCTGTCCAAGACAGACGCCAAAGGGGCTAGTGAGGAAGATTCGACGTCGTCCGCAGTAACCGGAGCAGACCTCCTCCGCCGACGTCTCTTTGGCGGATCATCGACCACGTCCCCCAAAATCCCTTCCTCCTCACTTTCTACTTCACCACCATTCATTTCAGGAGTTACAACCCTCCCAGGAGAATTGGCATATTCGGGGGAACCCTCCCCGTCGGGCGAATCATAGAGTTCGAGTGAGTCGATGTCACCAACGCCATAATGATACAAGACGTCGTCACGATAAAGTGAACTCATGGTCAATTGTTTGGCTAATAAGGTCAAGCGAAAAATTATATAAGTCCCACTTACATATGTCAAGGTCAGGAAGAAAGGTGTCGCTGAAATACGACGTGGTTCGCCGGATTTTAGAGAGAGAAAGTAGTGAGAGAAAAGAAAATTTGGCAAATGAAAATGGTGGAGCAAGCTCCATACTTATAGACTTCTGAAAAAATCATCTGTATTTACTCAGAAAAATTATTAGCACCTGAAAACTAAATATATGGCACACATATAAATAAAATGAAGTCTGCAAAATGAAAGAGGTACAAAAAAAAATAGACTCTGCAAAAGTGGAAAGCGGCACGCCTTTCAAAGAAAACAAAAATGAAATATTGGTGGTGCAGAAAAGAAGAAGGCAGAGGTGGAACGCCGGTGCTCCGGCGACGGTGGAACAAGTCGCCGGTCGCGCTTAGAGCCGACCAGGCGGACCTGGTGCTGCCGCCGGTGGCTCCGGTCGAACGCCTGCCAGAGTCGGAGGGACGCATCCGTCCGATCCAGGCGGAACACGTCCGCCGGCCAGCAGGCAGGACGCGTTCGCCGGGACCTGGCAGGACACGTCCGCCGGTCCAGCAGGCGGGACGCGTCCGCCCGATCCAGGCGGAACACGTCTGCCGGCCAGCAGGCGTGACGCGTTCGCCGGAACCTGGCAGGACACGTCCGCCAAGACCGGGGGAACCCGCCCGTCAGGTCCGCAGGCTGGACACGTCCGCCAGGTCCGGGCGGAACACGTCCGCCGGTCCGCGGGCTGGACACGTTCGCCAGGTCAGGGCGGAACACGTCCGCCGGTCCGCAGGTGGGACGGATACATCCGGCTCCAGTACGACCGACAAAATCGGACCGCCGACGTCCATCCGATCATAAAAAAAAAAAAACGAATTATGTCGATAAACGTGCTTTGGCAGATTAGTCGGTCATCGCAATTTGCCTTCAATATTGTAATCGGGTACTTCTAGTTGGAAATCAAACTCCATATAATTAAAGACAAACTCTAAAGAGCTTGAATTCATTTCTAGGGGGGGCTTCTGATAACACCCAAATCCGTATGAAGTGTTATCTAAAACGCCTGTGACGCGCGATCAGCCCATTAAGAAGTATGTAAGCCCAAGTGGCACGATTAGCCCGACTAAGAGGCTCATACACCACGAATGGTGAAAGGGCCTACGTCGTCCACAAAAGATTCCCATATCCTTAACCATCAAGAGAGGGGTATTTTAGGGGTTTCACCACAATTAGCGCTTCCTAAAGAACCCCTATATAAACCTTAAAGGAAACTTGAAAAAGACACTTTTTTACTATTCACAAAATATGCTCTGACAATATTACTATTTTTCTTATTGTTCTGACGCATTCATTAAACAAATTCTGACTTAAACATCGGAGTGTGTGCAGGCGGTGGATCGCCGACGACGGTTAGCAGAATATTCCGAGAAGGGTCAGCCGGACTTGAAGACCAAGTTATCAATAATATAACAAAAATATTTGAATAAAATATCAACTTAAGGAGTGGTGCTCACCTAGTCGATGATTGACCAAATACAATTTGGTTAATTACCATTAGATTAGGATCTAAAGGTGGAGATTCAAACCTAACGAAATCACCTATTTTATTTTAATTATAAACATTGTTTTTTGTTTTTTTATTACACCCTAGATAGTCCCGTATCAACCCGTCATTTTTAGGTGATTTCATGAGGTTTTAATCTCCACCATGAGATTCTAATCTGATGGTGATTGACCAAATTGTATTTAGTCAGTCATTGACTAGGTGAATACAACTACCGACTTAAGATGTAAGAGCTTAATCATACTATAAGCAAAAAATTCTATAGTACATTACCGTAATGTACCGCAAGAGTTAATATTGTACCTACAGGAGTACCATTAAAAGTACACCTGACCAATAAAACTTTGCCAGTAAATCAAAATTAGACTATATTTCTTTTCATTTCATCTGAAATGTATATGTTAAAACGCCAATCAAGTCCTCTTTCTTTCCACTTTTCTTTTTCAGCAGTTACATCATTCGCCTCGCTTCCGACGACAATTTCCACCTTCTCTTGAAATCGTGTTGCCGTTAATTGCCATCGGGAAAGAATTTCTTCCTCCGCATCACCTTCCCGGTATAGCTATATAAGTCTTTAGTCGACATCTTTCAATTAAATCTCTAGAAATCAAACAGACCAACTTTGGTTTGATGATCAGATGCTAGTGACTGGAAAAAATCAGCCATTTGAACCAAAGCTGAGAAAATTTTGATTATACTTAATTCAATTTGATTGCCAGTTGAATTTATTGAGAAATATTTGGTCTTCAATTTGATTAGAAATGACTAGTTGTTCTTTTCATTTGAATTATAAGATTTGATTTAATGGATATCACTTTTTATATTTTTGGTACATTTTAATGTACTTCAATGAAACCTAATCAATCTCACTCCCACAGCCAGTTCGAACCCAGTAAAATCACATCAAATCAAAGGACCTAATTGGGACATTGGGGAAAAACTGATAAAATAGTTTCAAAGCAAAAAGCAGAATTGAAATAAATAAGATGGCAAGAGCTTGGAAGGGAAAAAAGCCATTAATAGAGATTGGTTTTACAATTATGACCGGTGTTAAGTCCAAAATGTACTTAATATAGCTGTGTATTTCATATATATTTTCATAACATTTTCTATAGTTTTAGCTTATTTAGCTTAGAAATATCTAGGTTAGGAGCAATTTCACTTCTTTGTCTTTGTTTTGATGTTCAAAGCTTAATCTAGTGAAAACATAACAATTTGATGCACAACCGGCCCTCAGGGTGGAATTACGGGGAGCCAGCCCAGGGCCTCCGATCTAAAGGGGTCTCAAATATAGTTATATAAGTATAGTATGTATAAATTAAGAAGAAAATTATATCCAAAGAAATTGCTGGAGCAGTTGGTTGAAGAGGAACTTTGCCATGCGCGAGCTTGCAAGTTCGAACCTCTCCGTGCCCCTTCTCCCATTTTATTTTATTTTTTGAGCAACTCAAAATTTTTTGACTTTTCACAATCCTTCCTTCTTTCACTTTTTCATTTATTGCTTAGAAATTGTTTGACTTTTCACAATCCCCTCCTTCTTTCACTTTTTCATTTATTGCTAAAAAATTGTTTGACTTTTCACAATCCCTTCATTCTTTCACTTTCATTTATTTCTCTTTCCATATTATGAATTTTAGAACTATTTCAATTTTATTTCTTTCCATTTCATTTTGACACAGTTTCAAGAGATTTGCCTTTTTTTTAACAGTGGAACATTCTAAACTACTAATTTTATGAATATCATTTCTATCACATATTTACTAATTGAAATTTAATTTTCTGAATGAAAATTTTTTTTTTATGAACGTTAGGTGGTGTTACTTGAGTTCCCATTGATGTGGTGGTTATTTCAATTTTTATTTCATATGCTAAACTAACAGTATTATAATTAGATTTACCGTGTCTTTAGTTTTTAAACATTTTAAAGGATTTTTTTATCATTATTTGTCCAACATATTTAATGACATAAATACATATGTAAGTTGTTTTAAACGTTACAGTAAATTTGCTCTCGACAATATATTTTTATCTTTAACTCTGTTGTTCTTTTGTTTTTCTTATTTATATTCATTGAAAAGTTTGTTAAGGAAGTCAATCTAGTTGAGATGTTTGGCAATCTAATTTTCGTTTAGCCTTTAATTTGTGCTAAAAAAAATTAGAATACATATATTGAGGGCACACAAATTTTGTCTCGCCCCATGCCCCTATAAAGTCAGGAACGACCCTGATTTGATGTTAGTTCGAGCCACAAACGAGCAAAGGAAGTCATACAAGTTCATGCAAAGCCATGCAAAATTCCTACATGCAAGCTTAAGTTTGAAAATTGGAGAAAAAGCTCGAAAATCCCAACCTACAGCTCGCGCGCCAGAGACAAAAGTTGTCTCTGGCGCGCCAAGTGTTATTTTTTGCTGTCTCGAGTGCGCCAATAATTGTCTCTGGCGCGCTGATCGATAGATTCTCATAGAATTCTAATTTCTCGATCGTTCTTATCCAAACAACCCTTCCAAAAAAGGTCGTATACCTTTCCAAAGGTCATGACCATTACATAGAGGTTGTAACCATTCGAATTACACCTCTTGATGCTTGTAGATACACCATTCCTCTCTGAAATTCGGATGGTTGATCATATATACAACAAAAGAACGCTAAATACTTACTTACATTTCTCGTAAACCTTTACCCGTAAATTCGCCAAACGCATATTGTTCCAGCCATGCATTCAAATCAGAAACACAGTAAGATTTCGTTCCTTTCATAAGGAATTATAGTTTAGATCGAGAGATTGACTTCTTTCATTCGTTCTCGAAGAAAAGACGAGCAAGAATGCACCCGAGGCTTGACACGCCTTCCGAGTTGAGTAAAAATGATTGACGCTCCTGATTTCTTTTACTTGTTTATGTTCTGTCCAACTTTGATTTTCTGTTTATATCTTGTATGAATACGATATTGAATTTATTAAGAGATTAATGTTCTTCACATGATTATGTTCTTGAAAGTTAAATTGTTAGTGTGCATGTTTAGTATGATATTTACATCAAGTGGATTGCTTAGTTTGCTAATATATATATCATTAACTTATGATCTTAGTGATACGAATAGGTTCGGTTTGTTAGATTGTAATCTAGTTTTACTTGTATGATTGTAGTTGATTAAAAGAGATTAATACGAATAGGTTCGGTTAGTTTTTATTGTTGATGTTCATATAAGAATAACTTATTTGCATGTATCGAGAGATCGAAATAAGTTAGTAAGATTAGATTGGTCATATTGAGGATACTTAATATTGTGTTTATTTGCTTAAGTGAATTGGTGTCTTTGTCTTTAGAATTGAATAAAGTCCTAAACATGTGCGTTTGGTGAATTGAAGTATATGTTATATGTGAATGGTACAGTAAGTTGTGTTTTAATCAACAAAATCATAAGGATTATCGTTTTAATTATTTGTGAAAAAAAACGAACGCGAATAAGAGAAAGTTTAAATACATTGTTCCATTTCTGTGGGTACGATCTTTTTATTACTATATGCGAAACTGTGCACTTGCAGAAATAACGCAACAGCTGCATGGAGAGTTTTTTGAGAATTATTAGTTCAAATTCACAGAGAAGAAGAGATGAAACGGTTACTCCACAGGAAAAAAAAACATAAAATATCATGTCTTATTATATTTATACAGCTGTGATCACTTTATTGGTTAGGACATAATATATTTAAAATGTAAAAACATATGGATAAAGTTACAGTACATTGCATTACCTCACAATGTTTTGTAGAATCATCCACTATAAACAATTTTTGTTGTCTTTTTTTTTTGTTTTATTCATGTTTCAGGTTTACATTTAGACAATATCTAAGTTTTTTCTCATTCGAAAATATATTAATTTTTTCTTAGGGTAAGCGCTTTCTCAGCCCCTGATTATAGTGATAACGTTTTCTCCTTTATATGCATAGAATCATATGAAAATCTAAATAGATTTTTTAACC
Source organism: Euphorbia peplus (assembly GCA_028411795.1). Classification (NCBI taxonomy): domain Eukaryota; kingdom Viridiplantae; phylum Streptophyta; class Magnoliopsida; order Malpighiales; family Euphorbiaceae; genus Euphorbia; species Euphorbia peplus. Next base: position 20,158,333 of record CP110839.1, on the reverse strand, counting down.
TTTTATTTAGATTTCTCTACAAAAATAGATATTTCAGAGAATTTAATGTCAATGATTTTACATTCTAAGTTGAAATAATGCAAATTATCCAACACTAACTATATATAGTAATATAGTAACAAGTGAAACCAACATTTCAAAACAAAGGTTTAAACTATTTGAATTAGTTTCAACCTTTAACTCAAACAGAGATGGAAACCAAATCTTTGATAATGACGAGTTTCTTAGTTGTTGTACTAGTCATTGTCTCATGTTAGTTTTATTTTCTCTCTGTGGCTAATGCGTAATTATTTAAACTGCATTTATTTTGAATAAGATATATAATAATAAATATTTGAATGCAGGTTCAGAAAAGGTAAAATGTAACGATGAGACGACAAGCAAACCAATTTTTTATTTTAATGCTTGCAAGTCAGATAAAGACTGCTATAATCCAATATCCAAATGCTCAAGTTGTGAACCTTGTGTATGTACTAAATTTAAGCTTTGTGGATGTATTCGCAAAATGCACATTTGAATCATTTAATATTGATATGTTATATTTATATGAAATATGATATAAAATAAGATAATATTTGAATTATTATATATGAATAAATTTTGTATGAACAATGTAGTAATATAAGAGTATCTCTAATGTTGCCACAAGACACCAACCGAATTTGGGTCATAAGGGTGTCACGTTTAATATTACCCCTTAAATTTTTTTATATATAAAAATAACTGACACTATTAATTATATGCAATTAAGTTTCTTTCTTAGAAATAAAATAAAATTATATGTAAGTTTAGAAAGACCTTCTACCAAAAATAAATTTGTGCTAAAGAACATAAAGTTTTTGTACTTTCACAAATTTAGTTTCAAGAAGCATGCAGTAACTGTTTTTCGTCAAACTAGGCCCTAAAACTTAGGGTTAATTACGGTCATTGTATTCCAACTATCAGAAATAGAACAACAATGACACAAAACTTCATTTAAATAAAAAGCAGGGCATGAGGCAAGGAGAAGGACCCGACATCTCGACTAGGTCGGCACCCCAAGAACCTTGTCCAAAACACCCCCGAACCCAAATATATTTAAAATTAAATGAAAAATTCAAGATAGACAATCAAAAGAAAGAAACAGAGAAGATAAAAAAAAAAGTCAGACGAATCGAAATCGTTCAACACGATTAATGTCATCACCAACTAACGCAGAGCAACACTCAGGAGCGAAATCCCACCACTGAAGCTCATCGCAAGAGGAACCATACTTTACCAAAGAGTCAGCAACCCCATTCCCCTTCCAATAAGTATGAGTAACAACAATATCCATAGGATACATTTGATCTAAATAATGTAACCACGCTGGTCTAACTTCCCAGGGAACCTCTAAAGACTTCGTACGGAGCAACAAAACCACGTAACTCGAATCACACTCAACCGATAACTTCTTCCATCCTTTATCCCAAGCTTTAGAGATTTAAAAAATTGCAGTTCCGAGTTCAAAAATAAAAGCCAAAGTAGTATTCACTGAAAGCTAGACCTGCCTCGAGGAAAACCACGAGAAGTACTTCAATTATTGACACAAAAACCATCCAACTTTGAATAACATTTCATCCGTAGTCATTTTGACCGGAATTCAACAAATAAACTCACCGAAAAATGCATGTAATAGCCAAATCACATAATTTTTTCACGTGGTAGCCAAATCAGGTGACTTTTTCACCGTTAGAGAAAATAAATTTTAAAATTTTTGCTCTAGAATTAGTTTTTTTAACCCAAATATGAATCCATTTATCTATATATTTATCGACTCCTCACTTTTATAGTTTTTGGTATGCCCAAACAGTCTCAGAACATGATAAATACATTAAGGCTTACATACTTATGATTATTGGCTAACAATTTTCTTTGAGTTTCTTATAAGTCTTTTTCAGCAGATGATAATTCATTTATTCAGAAGATGGAAGATTACAGTAGTTAATCTGTTCAGAAGTTGAAGACCAAGAGTGATGCTGAAAGAATAAAAGACTGCTTGTAGATTTTTCTTAAAAGATAAAGCTTCATTATTCAGAAGATTGTATCTTAGAAGTTGGAATCCTAGTTCTGAAGATATCTCTTAGAAGATGATCAAGCTATGTCTTAGAAGCTTAAGTCTCAAAAGCCAGTCATTCCGTTGAGTTGATCTTGAAAGGTTTATGCATTGAAGACAAAAAGAATCTCAATGTTTAACAGTTTAAGAGGACATATCATATATGTCCTAGAGCATTAAATGCGCATGTCAAAAGCATTTAATTTTAGGCGCTAAAGTTCAAAACGCTGTAGATGCGCTCTCTACTGTTCACTAAAGGTCAAATGTTGTTTCTTCCTTGTATGCCCTTGGTTCAACTTAATGACGAAGTATTCATCCACCCTTATCTTGAATTTCAAATATATTACGAGATTTGGATTTAACTACAAAGATAACGAGCATCAAACATGTATTTGAAGACCGTTTGAAGAAGTTGACAAAGTAACGACTACTTTCTCTATCTCTCCTCAAACTGAAGATTCAAATTGATCAACAGTCATCTCTAAGGTCCTATAAATAGTAGCAAAGCTCAACAAGGTGTTTACACGCGAGTTTTGAGCTGACTTAACGCACTGTTAATTTAAAGAGCAAAACAGAGCATTCCATTCTTTCTCTTTTCTAATTCTAAATTGTAACAATGAGAGAATGAAGAAAATACAAGTTCATACTAGATTTGTAAACTGATATCGATTGTGAATCATTTAGTTGAGAGAAATCCACTTGAGGTTTAATTTTTCTGGTGAAAATCCTTTGACTTATTCTAGAGTGATGATGCAACTTAGTGTTGTAGGGGTAACCAATTACTTAGTGAGAAATTACCTAGGTGATGTTGATTGAAAAGAGCTTTTGTACTTTCCATAAAAGTACATTTAGTGGATTTGAAATCTCTGTGAGTGATTTCACAGGGGTGAAGACTTAGCTACAGGACCTCTGCAGTGAACCTGGATAAGTCGATGAGTTTGCTCTGAACTTCTGAACCCTTCTCTCTTATTTATTACTTGTTATATTTGCTTCTGTGTATCGTGCAACTTACTAAGTGCTGGAAAAAAAATTCTTGAATTACTCGGTCTTTGTTTAGAAGACAAACCTACCCAGAGCCTCTATTGCTTAAAGACACATTTTGTTTCAAAGAAGAATCTCTCTCAAAACAGCTTCTAATAAGCTAGCTTCGAAAAGAACGAGATTGGGTTATGTCCAAGTTTTATGAACTTGAGTTTGGACGAAATACCTATTCAACCCCCTATGTAGGTGTATTCTAATCTTGTTAGGGACCAACATATTTGTCGGATTTCGGTCAAAAGAACTATGTATGAAATGTTATTCAAAGTTGGATGGTTTTTGCATTAAGAATTGAAGTTTTGTGGCACTGTAGTTCTATTTCTAATATTTGAAAGACCATGAATGTAATTAACCCTTAAAACTTAATATTATTTGACTTATCAACATATGAATTCGATTATTATTTTCATAGGATAAACTAAATCTTTTTTTTCTTTATATACTTTAATAAATGTCTTTTTATCTCTCTTCTTTTCTACATGTTGTCCATGTCCATGATTTACTTAACTGTGGACTATGGAGTTGATTACAATTCGGACACCATATTTTCTCTTTTATATGCATAGAATCATATGGAAATCTAAATGGATTTTTTTATCCTTTCATTTAGATTTATCTACAAAAATAGATATTTTGGACAATTAATGCTAAGGATTTTACATTTTAGGTTGAAATACTGCAACATTATCCAATGTATTTCACCTATATACTGTAACAGGGAAGACCAACATTTCAAAGCAAAGGTTTAAACCATTCGAATTAGTTTCAACTTTTAACTCAAACATAGATAACAACCAAGTCTTTGATAATGATGAGTTTCTTAATTTTTGTATTAGTCCTTGTCTTATGTTAGTTTTTTTTTTAATGTGTACTTGTTGAAACTGATTTATACTTTAAATAAGTTATATAAGAGAAAATATTATGAATGCAGGTTCAGAAAAGGTAAAAGGTAGTTCTGTTAAAAAAAAGGGTAGAAGGTAGTGATGAGGAGACGAGCCGACCGATTTTTGCTTTTAGTGAATGCAAGTCAAATAAAGACCGCAATCATCCACTCAAATGCACTTGCAGATCTTGTCATTGCACTGAATATAATCGTTGTGTCTCTCGGTGCAAATGTAATATCCTGAACTTTTAATAGCCTTTTTAATAGTGTCAAGCTAAACCAAACATGGTTTTACTACAAAAAATATAGTAAAACTCTTTTACCCCCACACTAAAAAGTTAACAAAAAACTCTTTAACCAACCCAAACCACCCAACCCCTTCACATTCCCAAACCGACCCACACCACCACCTCCTTATTCCAGTCCGTCGCCACCAGACTCTCCGGCGCCACCACAATTTCCGGCGAGAATATTTAACGGCAAGGGATCATGTTGGAAAGACGAGGCAACAAAAAACGTCAAGATCGGGGAAAGGCGTATGAGGATGTAATTTTCAATTGATTTGGGCCATTGTTTGTGAAAAATCCTGCGACGAGACTGATTACCGGTGAAGAACCGCGGAGCTCGCAGGATATGAGCCTCACCCCACAGGGAGGCTCATGAACATTGTGCCCCGCCGTGATCCATGAGCCCCACCGTCTGGAGGAGTGCAAATTCATGCGCTCCCCCGGACGGCGGAGCTCATGGTTCATGTGTTGGCCCTAACAAGATCATAATTACCTAGAGGAAGGGGGGGGGGGGGAGGGGGGAGGGGTGAATAGGTTTCTTTTGAGAACTCAAGTTTCATGAAAACTTGGACAAATTCCAATTTCTTCTGTTCAGAAGTTAGCTTCTGAGAAGCGTTTCTGAGAGAAATTCTGCCTTAAGACATTAAATGCTCCAGGACATTTATGACATGTCCTTTGAAACCGTTAACACTTAATATCGTTTCTGTCTCTTCTGAAAAATCCTTTCATAGCTTAATGGAAAACTTTCTTTTAAGTCTTATACTTCTCTGATGAAGCTTGATCAACTTCTGAGACGAGTCTTCAGAACATTGCTTGTAGCTTCTGAGAGTAGACTTCTGGTTGACTTTAGCTTGATCTTCTGAGTTGAATTTTCGAAGCAGTCTTGATTTCATTCAACACCTGCTGAGAAACTTATACAATACTTAAAACAAATTGTTAGTAAAAAATCATTAAGTAGATAAGTGTATGTATTTAAATATCTTCTGAAACACTTTGGACTAACCAAAACATATAGGGTTCATCATCATGCGCCCCACCACGGTGGGGCTCATATCCCGTGAGCTCCTAATTTTCAGTTGATTTGGGCCATAGTTTGTGAAAAACTCGACGATGGAACTGAATTACCGGTGAAGAATGGTGGAGCTTGCGTGATATGAGCCCCATCCCACGGCGGGGCTCATGAACATTGCCTCCCACCTCACCGCGGGGCGCATGATCCATGCGCCCCACCATCTAGAGGAGCGCAAATTTCATGCGCTCCACCGCACGATAGAGCTCATAGATCACACGCCCCACCTCACGACGGGGCTCAATGTTCATGAGCTCCGTCGTAGGGTGGGCTCATATCCTGCAAGCTCCGCCTCTTTACTTAAAAAAATTAAAGGGAAAAATAGTCTTTTACTATGTTTTTTTAGTAATTTATGTTTGAATTTAGTATCACTTTCTTAACAAACATAAGTTTTTGATAATGGACTATCAATTAAATTTATTTATATGTAAATTACATTGCATATTATACATATATATAAAACTGATGCGAATAGTACCAATTCCATTTTGATTCCAACTTTTTCGAAAGAAATATATTTTCTTTTCTTAATCTTTCAATTTCCCAACTATATGTATAATAATTTAGCAAAAAAGAAATATTTTATCTTATTTTCATATTTTTTTTCTGAAAGATTTTAAAGTCATATTAACACCCCAACTAATGGAAAAAAAATTAACAGAACACATCAACCCACAAGCAAATAATTCAATAAAAGATAATGGGGCATAAGAACAGTTACCACATTAACCCACAACCAAAATTTATTTTTCAATTCAATTCATTTCATTTATTTCAATAAAAAATGATCCGGCATAAGAATAGTTATCACATCTACCCACAAACAAATAATTCAATAAAAGACTATAAAAGTGTTATCACGAGTTGTTAACAAAACACACTAAGTTTAACATCAAAATACCACCAAATAATTCAAAAATTCGCTCAAAAATCGTGTTCCGAAGCAACGCGAGGGTGACCCCTCTAGCATATTCAGAAAGTATGATTTGATAAGAAAACAACACAACACCATATTAAGATTTGATGATTTTATTAAGGGATAATAATAATAATAATAATAATAATAATAATAATAATAATAATAATAATAATAATAAGAAGAAGGGTAGTTATAAAATCCTATGGGTTATACATAAAAAAATCAAAAATTCCTATAAAAATTACATAAAATATAGGAAACTAATTTTAGTATTATAATGTCTACATATTACATAAAAATTACAAAGTATAATTTTTTTCCTTTTATTGAATCAAAACAAAACTATGTTAACTTTCAAAATCAAATTACAAATTTTCGGAGTACTTATCCCTTATATATAACTAAATTTTTCGTAATTTTCTTATTATATCTTATTTAATCCAAGCATGAACTAGTTGTGCAAGTATTTTTAAAGGAATTTTATACTTTCATATATTCTAATTTTTATTATACCCTACTTAACCCAAGCATCAATTCGTTGTACATGTATTTTTACAAAGTACTGTATTTTCTGTATATCCTAATTTTGTCAAAAATCTATTAAAAACTAGTAGCATTAATAAAGAATCTTATCGAATTCATAGAACTTTTTTTTTCTTTTTAAATCCTTTTAATGTGAAAAAATTAATAAATTAGTTTCGTGGAGCACAATCTATAAATATATATAAACCTACACATGAATAGCTTATGTGTCAACCTTATATTTATATTTGGCTTATGTAACATCACCACAAATTTTAACTAAATAAAATATTTTATATATAATTATGTATAATTTTGAGTGGAAAGGAAATATATAATATGAGATTTACCTTATTGAAATCAAATGGAAATGAAATATACAGTAGACTTGACAAATGGTAAATAGGAATATATTAAAATTATATAAGAGAAATTGAATCATATTATTAATTTCAAGAAAATCCCAATCTAAATTGCTTATTTTTATTTATTCCTTTCCTCATTCGTGATTTAATGTATGATCCTCTAAATTGCAATCATATTATTATTATTGATCTTGTAATTACCATATTATCTTGCAATTATGTATATATGATCCTCTTTCCTAATTTATTAAAAAATAATTAATGATCATTCTTTCATTTCAATCTAAATTTCAATCTAAATTTGTTTGGTAGATTGCTAAAAATTAAATTGAAAAGAAAATTCTATTTTGTAGTATTACTACATAATTTTAGTAAGAAATTAAATAAATAGTGGAACATGTAATTTACTAATATATAAAAGTGATGGAGAATTCACTATTCATCAATTCCAATCTAACGAATTGCAATTTTATCCTTTGAGTTCTTACTGAATTACTGGTCATTTTGTACAATCTGATCTACTGAATGGATTCCAAAACGACAACGTTTATACTTATGAACCCCGTGACACGTGGCGTCCTGCATGGAAGTAATTTCTCTCCGAGTTTTCTCTCTTCCTTTCTTCGTTTCCTCTCCTTCTCTCTCATATACAATTCTAAGACATCTAGGATTTTAGTTGGAAGTCCAATTTCGGCTACTTTTTACCCAATTTGTGATTCGTTGTATTTTTTTTATTAATTTTTTATCAAACATGAATGAAATGGGTTTGATGATAGATGGAAAGCTACCTTCAAAGCTATACTTATTTTGGTGGACCATGTTCCTGATGAACCCTATGTGTTTTGATTATGTCCAAACGTTTCAGAAGATGAAAACTTTATATTCTCTTACATATAGTTTACTGTGGACTAATATTTGTCTACTTAGTCTATGTGTAAGTTACTCAGCAGGTGCTGCATGAAGAATTTCCTGATTGCCTAAAGAACTTCAAAGTCTTGATTGCTGAAGACAGAGTTTCATTCTCAGAAGCTGGATGGTCCGCTCTGAAGCTTGTAAAGTCTATTAAAGCTCTCCTCAGAGGTCCTTTGCAATCAGAAGCTTATTTACCAATTTGATCAGAAGCTTAGTCACGGGTTCTGGATAAGCATTTATTGCTCTGACAAGTGCATTTAATGCAAGGCGCCAAAAGTTCAAAAAGCTGTTTTGATGGAGCGCGCGTGTCTACTCAAAGTGAAACCAGTTTTTCCCTGTCTACCCTTTGTTGATCTTATTGAGGAATGTTTCCAGTCAACCTTATCTTCAATTTCAAATCACTTACCGGATTTGGTTAAAGAACAAGGATAACGGAATCAAAGTGTTTGAAGACCGTTTGAAGACTTGACAAATTAACGGCTACAACAACTGATGTCATCTCTGTGAAGATTCAAATTTTCTCAACGGTCATCCTCATTCACTATAAATAGTAGCCAAGCTCCAAAGCATTAACCACGCGTGATCATCGAGCAAAATCTCAACGCACTGTTTCAACAAGAAAAACAGAGCATTCCTTTTCCATTCTCAACCTTTCTTAGCATAGCTTAAGTTTAAGTGAGAGAGTGAAGAAAAACAAGTTCATAATAGGAATCTTGTAAACTGATATCGTTTGTGATATTCAGTTAGATTTAAAGAGAGAAATCTAGTTGAGATTAGAGTTGGGTGAGAAATCCAGAAAACAGAGTTGTTGTTGTTCTGGTGGAAATCCTTTAACTCTTTTTAGGCTAGTCAGAACTAAGTGAGAAATTAGCTTAAGTTCTGTTGATGTAAAGGAGCTTCTGAACTTGCCAGAAAAGTTCTGAATAGTGGATTTATAAAATCTCTGTAGGCTGCGACCTCAGGGGACAAGACGTAGTCATAGGACTTCTGTGGCAAACTTGGATAAATCGAATTGTTCAATCAGGATCTCCTGAACTTCCTTCTCCCTCTTATACTTGTTATTTTTTGCTTCTGTGTACTTGCTTATATTTAGTGCTGAAACAGATTTTCTCTAAGTATCATTGTCTTTGTTCAGAAGACTGTCCAGAAGCTGTCAAATCAGAACTTCTGTTGCTGAAAACAGTCTAACTGTGTTTAGGCAGAATTTCCCTCAGAAGAAACTTATGTAAGCTTGCTTCTGACTCTGAGGAAATTTGACTCTGAAAATTAAGTTTCCCGAAAAACTTAGAAATCTTCAGTTTTCAACTTTGACACATATTCACCCCCCTCTAGGTGATTCTGTTCTTGATAGGGCCAACAAGTGGTATCAGAGCGAAGGTCACTTCGCATATTTACTAAAGATCTAACAATCTAAGTGTAAGATCCTATCAGAATCAATAGAGATGGCTAGTAGACACCAGCCTGAGAATTCTTCTCACTTCATAGTTCCAGAAGGTTCTTCCATTACTAGACCTCCATTATTTAATGGCAACAACTACTCATACTGGAAGAAAAGGATGATGTACTTCATCCAAGCGCAGAACATGAGTGTTTGGTATGTCATCACTGATGGTGATTTCATTCCTACTAGAATGGAACCAGGTTTAGGGAATGTTGTTATTCCTCAGAGAGAATACACAGATGACATTCTGAAAAAACTCCAAACTAATGCTTCAGCAATAAATATGTTGCATTGTGCACTTACAGCTACTGAATATAACAAAGTCTCTTCTTGTGAAACTGCACAGGACATTTGGAACAAGCTGGAAGTCACATATGAAGGTACTGGAAAGGTGAAGCAATCAAAAGTCAATCAACTCATGAGAGAATATGAGTTATTTGAGATGCTTGATAAAGAATCTATTTCAGACATGAACTCTAGATTCACCAAGAGAGTCAATGACTTAAAGAGTTTAGGAAAAGACATTGAAGAATCTGATCGAGTAAAGAAGATTGTCAGAAGCTTACCAAGGTCTTGGCAAGCCAAGAAGACTGTTATTGAAGAAGTTCAGGATTTGAGCTATTACTTGTATGATGAGCTCATTGGGTCTCTAATTACTCATGAGATGTCATTAAAGAATCATGACCTAAGAGAGAGGTCAGAAGGAAAAAGAGTAGTCCTGAAAGCAGAATCTTCTGAAGAATCCTCTGAAGATGAGGAACTGGCTATGCTGACCAGGAAGTTCAAGAAGGCCTTTAGAAAAGGCAGAGGTGGAAACTACAAGAAGCCGTTCAGGAGCTTTGACAAGAAAACTCCTGATTCTGGTGAAAAGTTCAAGAGAGATCCAAACAAGCCTATTGTGTGCTATGGATGTCAGCAACCGGGGCACATTAAGCCTAACTGCCCGGAGCTGAAGAAAGATAAGAAAAAGTTCAAGAAAGCTATGCTGGCTGCCTGGTCAGACTCTGAGACCAGCAGTGATCCTGAAGAAAAGGAAGAGTAAGCTCAGATTTGTTTTATGGCTATTGATGAGCCAACTTCTGAAGATGTCACATGAGAAACTTCCGCACCTCCTGAAGCTACATATGATTCTGAGGTAAACAATTCTCATGAACTAGATATCTTTGATTCTCTTGAAGAACTCTATAGTATGTTCAAGTACCTGAAAAGGAAATTGGACAAGAGTGAGGCTGACAAGTTTCTTAGGTTTACTCAAGTTTATTCTGACATGAAAGTATTGGAAGAAAATCTGTGTAAACAGTTCAACACTCCTGCTGATGGCCCTAAAACCAAAGGCAAGGAAAAGCTGCCTCTGGGAAGTGATAAACTCCAGAAGAAGAAACCTGTCACTCCCTCTCTTCTGAAAGAGATAGCTTCTCCTCCTAATGTTGGCACCTCTGAGAGTGCTACTGTAGCCTCTAAAGATGTTGGTCCTTCTCAGAAGAAGAAGAAATCTCCCAAGAAGCAAAGGGAAAGATCCAAGAACACTCCTTTTTGCAAGTTGTGCAAGAGTGATGGTCATTGGTTGAAGGATTGCAAGTATCATATTAAAAACCTCTTGCAATCTGAGATATCATTAAAACCTGCTGAAGAGAAATCTAACAATGAAGGACCCAATAAGGATTGGGTACATGTCACTAATTGATTGTGTTGCAGGTGGCTCTGAGTGCTCCATCAATGTCAAAGCTGTGGTACATTGGCAGTGGGTGCTCAAGGCATATGACAGGTGATGAAAAAGCATTCATCACATTTGATCCTAAAAGAGGTGGAAAAGTCAGCTTTGGAGATGCTCAGAAAGGAAGGATACTTGGTTCTGGATCCATAGGAACTAATCCTCCGATCGAAGATGTCTCCCTAGTCAGAGGCCTGAAGTTCAATCTCCTGAGTGTTGCACAACTGTGTGATAAAGGTAGAGATGTTGTCTTCAGCTCCTCTAGATGTAAAATCTTGGACAGTAAGTCAAGGGAAGTCATTCTAACTGCTCCTAGAGTTGAAAATGTTTTCATGCTGAATCTTGAGAATCTTTGCAAAAATATATGCTTGATGTCCAAAGAGGATACCTCCTGGCTCTGGCATAGAAGACTTGCTCATGTTAGCATGGACCTTCTGGCCAAAGTAGCTAGAAATCAATTGGTTGAGGGTCTGCCTGAAATTAGTTTTAAAAATAACCATTTATGCAATGCTTGAAAATCTGGTAAACAATCCAGAAGCTCTTTTAAAACTAAGAAAGTCATTTCAACTAAAAGACCTTTAGAACTACTTCATATGGACCTTTTTGGCCCTGTTCAACCAATGAGCATGGGTGGAAAGAAGTATGCCTTTGTCATAGTAGATGACTATTCAAGATTCACTTGGGTCATCTTGCTGTCTAACAAAGATGAGTCACTTGGATGTTTCTCAGTTCTGATAAAGAAACTTGAGAATGAAAGGAATGAAAAGGTTGTTCATATCAGAAGTGATAATGGTGGAGAATTCAAAAACTTTAGGTTTGAAGAATTCTGTGAAACCAAGGGAATTGATCATAACTTTTCTGCTCCCAGAACTCCTCAACAAAATGGGGTAGTTGAAAGGAAGAATAGAACTCTGGTTGAAATCGCCAGGACTATGATCAATGAAAGAAGGCTTCCAAAGTATTTTTGGGGAGAAGCTGTTAACACAGCTTGCTATGTTCTGAATAGAGTGCTAATCAGAAGCATTCTGGAACAAGACCCCTTATGAACTCTGGAAAGGTCGAAAGCCTAAAATAGGTTATTTCAGAACCTTTGGTTGTAAGTGTTATGTTTTGAATACAAAAGAATATCTTTCAAAGTTTGATTCAAAGGCAGATGAGGCCATTTTTCTTGGTTACTCAACACATAGTAAAGCATATAGGGTTTTTAATAAGAGGACTCAAACTTTAGATGAATCTGTTCATGTACAGTTTGATGAGACTAACCCTGCAGATAGTATAGCTCCTGCTGAAGATGTAGTTCAAGCTCCTGAAGTGACATCTCCTGATGTAGAAGAAGATGTTTCTCCCAGAGTTGTTGAAGTGGTTCCTCCTGTTGCTGAACAAGCTCAAGAAGAGAATCCTACTCCAGAAGTCAACTTCCTTCCAGAAGATGCTCCTATATATGATTCAACAAATGATGAACAAGTTTCAGAAGACTCATTGGATGTACCAAGAGAAGTTAGAGCTCATAGGAATCATTCCTTAGAGAACATAATTGACTCTGTTCATAATCATGTCATGACCAGAGCTCAGCTCAGAAGATACATGGGGAATGTGACTTTTGTATCACTTTTGGAACCCAAGGACTTCTATGAAGCTGCAGATGATGATTCCTGGTTAATGGCAATGCAACACGAACTTGACCAATTCAAAAGGTCAGAAGTTTGGACTTTGGTTCCCAGACCTAACAACATAAAGGTTGTTGGAACTAGATGGGTTCTGAAGAACAAGCTTGATGAATTTGGAAATGTTGTGAGGAACAAGGCAAGACTTGTTGCTTAGGGTTACAGTCAGCAAGAAGGCATAGATTATGGTGAAACTTTTGCTCCTGTTGCAAGATTAGAAGCCATTAGAATCTTATGTGCTTTTGCATCATACAAAGGTTTTAAGCTCTTTCAAATGGATGTGAAAAGTGCATTCTTGAATGGTTACATTGATGAAGAAGTTTATGTATCTCAACCTCCTGGTTTTGAAGATCCTAAGTTTCCTGATCATGTGTACAAGCTGAAGAAAGCATTGTATGGACTGAAACAAGCTCCCAGAGCTTGGTATGAGAGACTGACTAAGTTCCTTCTATCTAAGGGATTTGTCAGAGGTTGTGTTGATACAACTCTGTTCACTCTGAAGAAGAACAAGGATATCCTTATAGCTCAGGTATATGTTGATGATATTATATTTGGTGCTACTAATGAATCTTTGTGCAGAGAGTTCAGTGACCACATGAAGGCTGAGTTTGAAATGTCTATGATGGGAGAATTAACCTTCTTCTTAGGACTTCAGATCAAGCAAAGTAATGATGGTGTGTTTATCAATCAAGCCAAGTACACTAGAGAAGTGCTGAAGAAATTTGGCATGATGGACTCTAATGCTGTTGATATCCCAATGGATGTCAGCAAAGACATTGATGATGAAGAGAAAGCTGGTAAACCTGTAGATATAAAAACCTACAGAGGTATGATTGGTTCTCTTTTATACCTAACAGCCAGCAGGCCAGATATACATTTTGTTGTGTGTTTCTGTGCTAGATATCAGTCTAAACCTAGAGAGATTCATGATGTTGCTGTCAAAAGAATTCTCAGATATCTTAAAGGCACACCAGAAGTTGGTTTGTGGTATCCCTGTAGTTCTGATTTCACTCCTATAGGATACACAGACTCTGACTATGGTAGAGATAAATTGAAAAGGGTCAGCACTTCTGGTGGTTGTCATTTTCTGGGGGAGTGCCTAGTCTCCTGGCATAGCAAGAAGCAAACCTCTGTGGCTCTCTCAACTGCTGAAGCTGAGTATGTTGCTGCTGGAAGTTGTGTTTCTCAGATGCTCTGGATTAAGCAACAAATTGCTGACTATAGAGTCATCCCTGGAACAATTACAATTTACTGTGATAACAAGAGTGCAATTGATCTTTCAAAGAATCCTATTCAGCACAACAGGATGAAGCATGTTCATATTAGGCATCACTTTCTGAGAGATCATGTTCTGAAGAAGGATATTATCATTTCTCATGTTCCCTCTGAAGAGAATCTTGCTGACATGTTTACTAAGCCTCTGGCTGGTAATTCTTTCAGCAACTTACGAGAAGGCATTGGTATGACTTATCCACTTCAGTAATTTAGCTTAATTATATCTGTTTATCTTAAGTGATTTATCGTTTAAGATAATTAAAGTGTTAATTAAATTTAATCATGATTTGACATTTAAGCATGCGTTATCTACTGCATTTTACGGCGTTGTTCTGTGGTTAACGGTTATCTGTTCCCTTTTAAACGGTGTGTATTTACTTTTTGAATTGGAACGGTTTATTCGTTTTGGTATAAATAGGGGTTTTCATACTTAGAAGTTTTTACTTTCATTTTCACTACTTTTAGAATTTCCATAGATTCTCTGTATTTTCTTACTCTCAAAATCTCTTAACCTAATTTCCTATTTCCCACAATGGCTCAAGAAATCACTGTCACCCACATCTTTACCACTGAATCTCAGAAGAAAGTTAGCGAATCTAGGGTATTCACTTCTAGGTTCCTAGATGACGAAGTAAAATCCACTGAACCTATCTCCAAATGGCTAAGTGCTCAAAACTGGAATTCATTCGTTTCTCTCGATGAATTCATCTACCCTAAGTTAGTCACCGAATTCTATCAGAACCTCCATTTCTTTTCTAATGAGGAGGATGTTATACACTCGGAAGTCGGAGAAGTTGAGATTGAGGTCAGCAGGGCTTCCATCTCTCAAGCAATCGGTATTGATGATGAAGGAATCATCATTGGTGATGATGGTTCAGCAGATGGGTTCTCAGAAGTAAATTGGGCCACACCAGATCTGAGTGCCAAGGAAACTTATGCCACTTGGCTCACTCAGCACCAGAGGTGGAAACATTATCTCACAACAAATGTGTTCCTTCCGAAGGATGGAGGAGTTAATGGTGTTTCTAATCGGGAAAGAGTGTTTATGTGGCATCTGGTCAATCAGAAGAAAATCAATCTCCCTGCCATGATTATAAGGCAGATGAAGAATGTCACCACTGTTAGTGCCCTTGCTTATGGTTCCCTTCTGACGAGGCTATTTGAAGCTGCCTCTGTTGTTGTGTCAGGAGAAGGTGTAACAAGCAGGAGTACGGTTCTGAAGATGCATACCTTCAGGAACCTTAACTTTGGTGTGACTCCAAAGAAGAATGAGAAGGGCTCCTCTGTGAGCATTGCTCAGAAGGAGATTGTGGATGAGTCAGTACAGAAAGGTAAGAAAGCTGCCAGAAAGGGCAAAGGAAAGAAAGGATCAAGTAAGTTGGTCCTAACTGTTGAGAAGATGGTTGTCTCAGAACCTCTTCCCACTATGGTTCAAACAACAATCAGTGTTGAACCTTCTGGCAAGATCGTTGCTGAGAAACCTAAGGATGTTTCTGAGAAGGAAGCTCAGGATGCTGAGGACGCACGCCTTGCTGAAAGAGAGAAGGCTGCTGAAGCTGAAAAGGTTGCAAGAGTTGTGGCTCTTGCTGATGTGAAAAGAAAGCAGAAGGAAGCTGAGGATAAGTTAGCAGCTGAAAGAGAAATTGCTGCAAAGGCTAAGGCTGATGCAAGAATCATTGCATGTACTGCTGAACTTGAAAATGTGGAGTTCTCAAGGGATGTTGAGGCTTCAGAAGAAGGAGAGAAACTTGAGAATATCTCTCTCTCCACTCGGATCGGAAAGAAGGCTGTAGCAAAAAGAAGGTCTCTGAGGAAAAAGGACTTCTATGTTGCTCCTAGTGCTGAGTTAGAGGATCCTGTTGTTGAGGAACATGAAGTTGCTGATGCTAAAGACATGATGGAGATGTCTGCTGAAGAGGATGTTGATGCTCCTCTTGTTGAAGAGCTATCAGAGGAGAGTGAACAAGATGCTGATGAGGTTCTTCAGGATGCACAACAGTTTGTGGAGAATGTTGATAATGAGAACTTTATTGACAACATTCTTCTGGGCCAAGGAAGAAACCCTGGTGATAGGGATGCCTCTGAAACGCTGATCAGAATGGCTCATGTCTTTGCTGAGCCCATTTCTATGTTTGATCCGAACTCCTCTGACCAGGTTATCTCATCTCCCACTCATACTCCTCATCCATCTCCCTCACTACCTTCTGTCACAGAAGTAAGTGAATCTCATACTTCCATCCCCCTCACAACTTCAACTTCTGAGGTTGTACCTCCTCCATCTACTCTTCCTTCTGGATCCTATTCAGAAGTGAATCTGTCCTCTGGACCCATCTTCACAGATTCCATTTCTACTTCTACTTCTTTCTCACTTTCATCTTCTTCTGTAATTCCATCAATTGGATTTACTGCTCCCTCCTTTTCACTACCATCCACTTTACCAACCATTTCTCCTACCCTATCTTCCACATCCACACATTCAATTCCTTCCACAAACACATTTATCCCTCCTCCTTCAACTTCTGGACATACACCTCCTGTGTGTGATCCCTTAACCACCTCCTCCACCACTTCCTGTTTTGCTGGGTTGTCATCCAATTATGACTTCCTACGCAAGTTCCAGGAACGAGATAACTTGGAGCGAAAGTTTGGTACTTTTGGGTTCATGGGCAGAGCTTCTGGTGTATCCAAAGCTGGTGGTGTTCCCAGTGTTGAGGAGTTGAGAAGAATGAGTCAGAGTGGCTCTGATGAATTGCCGAATAGATTTGCTGGTGTGGGGCAAAGGTCTTCTGCTGCTGACATGTTTGCTCAGGGCATTGTGCTGCAAGAAATTCAATCTTTGAAAGCTCAGAACCTGCAGCTCATGACTATGCTTCAAATGCAGGATCCTTCTGTCTACACACGCAATCTTTCTACACTTCATCTGGCTACATATGATGAGCTATATAAACTGAGAGAATTAGCTCTGACTCTTCCTACATTGGACAATATTGCTCTTGCTTCTTCTCTGAAGGTCAATGAGAATTTGGGAATTTTGACAGAAGAAGTCAAGGAAGCAAACGAGCATTATGAGGCTCATGAGAAGATGCTCCCAAGTAAGATTGATGACCTGCAAAGTACTGCCAACCATATTCTGAGAGAAGTGAAATCTTCTGCTCAAGGTTCATCATCTTCAGGGGCTGCTAGGATTGTATATGACATCACTCCTGATCTCAACAATCGTCTCTCTAGCATTGAGTCTGCTATGACTGTTCAGAGCGCCCAGATTGCTGAGCTCACTGAACTTCTGAAGGTTATGCACACTCAAGCACGTGAACAAGAGAAGACTCTGAATAATTGTTATAGGTTTGTTCGAGGATAGACTTACATTCAGAATGAACATCTCACTGCTGCCGTGTACTGTAACAATCGGATGCTCAAGCTCCTTTTGGATGACGTTCAGAAACAGCGACCTATGTCTGGACCGCTTTTTGACCATATGAAGACCATTGATGCTGACTTCAAACGAAGAATGGACTTGGTCAATACAGTAAGGCCAACCCCTGCGCAATATCAGACTGCATTGAAAGTTCAGCAAAAATTGGACTCTCAAGGTGCTTTGGATATTCCTGTTGGTTCCGGTCAAACGGGGGAGAAGTCTGCTCAGCAGAGTGGTCAGACGATGAAGAGATCTAATGCTGCTGAAGGATCTAGTGGTGTTCCTCCTCCTCAGAATAAACCTAGGAACTTGTAATCTCATTAGGACTTAAGCTTCTTAGCTAGGTTCTGGGTTGGGTAGTTTTTGTCTTAGAACCTTATCTGCCCTTCTGATTATCTTGTTGTTGTTTCTTCTGATGATTTTATTCACTGAATCCTTCTTATACTTTCTTATGTCTCTGATTACTTATGTTACTTATGTTTCTTTTTAACTTAGTAAATTTCACTTCACTAAAATCTGACAACTTGATCTTAAGTCTCTTTTAAGTTTAAACAGATTGTTGAAGTTCACCATTTACACAAAAATGGGGGAGTTAATTTACTCAGAAGTTATGAAACATTTGCATCAGGAAGTTACTTTCTCAAACTCATACTATCTTTTACCTTCTGACCACGGTTTGTCCATAACCAAAATGGGGGAGAATGATGAACCCTATGTGTTTTGATTATGTCCAAACGTTTCAGAAGATGAAAACTTTATATTCTCTTACATATAGTTTACTGTGGACTAATATTTTTCTACTTAGTCTATGTGTAAGTTACTCAGCATGTGCTGAATGAAGAATTTCCTGATTGCCTAAAGAACTTCAAAGTCTTGATTGCTGAAGACAGAGTTTCATTCTCAGAAGCTGGATGGTCCGCTCTGAAGCTTGTAAAGTCTGTTAAAGCTCTCCTCAGAGGTCCTTTGCAATCAGAAGCTTATTTACCAATTTGATCAGAAGCTTAGTCACGGGTTCTGGATAAGCATTTATTGCTCTGACAAGTGCATTTAATGCAAGGCGCCAAAAGTTCAAAAAGCTGTTTTGATGGAGCGCGCGTGTCTACTCAAAGTGAAACCAGTTTTTCCCTGTCTACCCTTTGTTGATCTTATTGAGGAATGTTTCCAGTCAACCTTATCTTCAATTTCAAATCACTTACCGGATTTGGTTAAAGAACAAGGATAACGGAATCAAAGTGTTTGAAGACCGTTTGAAGACTTGACAAATTAACGGCTACAACAACTGATGTCATCTCTGTGAAGATTCAAATTTTCTCAACGGTCATCCTCATTCACTATAAATAGTAGCCAAGCTCCAAAGCATCAACCACGCGTGATCATCGAGCAAAATCTCAACGCACTGTTTCAACAAGAAAAACAGAGCATTCCTTTTCCATTCTCAACCTTTCTTAGCATAGCTTAAGTTTAAGTGAGAGAGTGAAGAAAAACAAGTTCATAATAGGAATCTTGTAAACTGATATCGTTTGTGATATTCAGTTAGACTTAAAGAGAGAAATCTAGTTGAGATTAGAGTTGGGTGAGAAATCCAGAAAACAGAGTTGTTGTTGTTCTGGTGGAAATCCTTTAACTCTTTTTAGGCTAGTCAGAACTAAGTGAGAAATTAGCTTAAGTTCTGTTGATGTAAAGGAGCTTCTGAACTTGCCAGAAAAGTTCTGAATAGTGGATTTATAAAATCTCTATAGGCTGCGACCTCAGGGGACAAGACGTAGTCACAGGACTTATGTGGCGAACTTGGATAAATCGAATTGTTCAATCAGGATCTCCTGAACTTCCTTCTCCCTCTTATACTTGTTATTTTTGCTTCTGTGTACTTGCTTATATTTAGTGCTGAAACAGATTTTCTCTAAGTATCATTGTCTTTGTTCAGAAGACTGTCCAGAAGCTGTCAAATCAGAACTTCTGTTGCTGAAAACAGTCTAACTGTGTTTAGGCAGAATTTCCCTCAGAAGCAACTTCTGTAAGCTTGCCTCTGACTCTGAGGAAATTTGACTCTGAAAATTAAGTTTCCCGAAAAACTTAGAAATCTTCAGTTTTCAACTTTGACACCTATTCACCCCCCCTAGAGGTGATTCTGTTCTTGATAGGGCCAACAGTTTTTGTCTTAGGACCTTATCTGCTCTTCTGATTATCTAGTTGTTGTTTCTTCTGATGATTTTATTCACTGAATCCTTCTTATACTTTCTTATGTCTCTGATTACTTATGTTACTTATGTTTCTTTTTAACTTAGTAAATTTCACTTCACTAAAATCTGACAACTTGATCTTAAGTCTCTTTTAAGTTTAAACAGATTGTTGAAGTTCACCATTTACACAAAAATAGGGGAGTTAATTTACTCAGAAGTTATGAAACATTTGCATCAGGAAGTTACTTTCTCAAACTCATACTATCTTTTACCTTCTGACCACGGTTTGTCCATAACCAAAATGGGGGAGAATGATAAACCCTATGTGTTTTGATTATGTCCAAACGTTTCAGAAGATGAAAACTTTATATTCTCTTACATATAGTTTACTGGGGACTAATATTTTTCTACTTAGTCTATGTGTAAGTTACTCAGCATGTGTTGAATGAAGAATTTCCTGATTGCCTAAAGAACTTCAAAGTCTTGATTGCTGAAGGCAGAGTTTCATTCTCAGAAGCTGGATGGTCCGCTCTGAAGCTTGTAAAGTCTGTTAAAGCTCTCCTCAGAGGTCCTTTGCAATCAGAAGCTTATTTACCAATTTGATCAGAAGCTTAGTCACGGGTTCTGGATAAGCATTTATTGCTCTGACAAGTGCATTTAATGCAAGGCGCCAAAAGTTCAAAAAACTGTTTTGATGGAGCGCGCGTGTCTACTCAAAGTGAAACCAGTTTTTCCATGTCTACCCTTTGTTGATCTTATTGAGGAATGTTTCCAGTCAACCTTATCTTCAATTTCAAATCACTTACCGGATTTGGTTAAAGAACAAGGATAACGGAATCAAAGTGTTTGAAGACCGTTTGAAGACTTGACAAATTAACGGCTACAACAACTGATGTCATCTCTGTGAAGATTCAAATTTTCTCAACGGTCATCCTCATTCACTATAAATAGTAGCCAAGCTCCAAAGCATCAACCACGCGTGATCATCGAGCAAAATCTCAACGCACTGTTTCAACAAGAAAAACAGAGCATTCCTTTTCCATTCTCAACCTTTCTTAGCATAGCTTAAGTTTAAGTGAGAGAGTGAAGAAAAACAAGTTCATAATAGGAATCTTGTAAACTGATATCGTTTGTGATATTCAGTTAGATTTAAAGAGAGAAATCTAGTTGAGATTAGAGTTGGGTGAGAAATCCAGAAAACAGAGTTGTTGTTGTTCTGGTGGAAATCCTTTAACTCTTTTTAGGCTAGTCAGAACTAAGTGAGAAATTAGCTTAAGTTCTGTTGATGTAAAGGAGCTTCTGAACTTGCCAGAAAAGTTCTGAATAGTGGATTTATAAAATCTCTATAGGCTGCGACCTCAGGGGACAAGACGTAGTCACAGAACTTCTGTGGCGAACTTGGATAAATCGAATTGTTCAATCAGGATCTCCTGAACTTCCTTCTCCCTCTTATACTTGTTATTTTTGCTTATGTGTACTTGCTTATATTTAGTGCTGAAACAGATTTTCTCTAAGTATCATTGTCTTTGTTCAGAAGACTGTCCAGAAGCTGTCAAATCAGAACTTCTGTTGCTGAAAACAGTCTAACTGTGTTTAGGCAGAATTTCCCTCAGAAGCAACTTTTGTAAGCTTGCTTCTGACTCTGAGGAAATTTGACTCTGAAAATTAAGTTTCCCGAAAAACTTAGAAATTTTCAGTTTTCAACTCTGACACCTATTCACCCCCCTCTAGGTGATTTTGTTCTTGATAGGGCCAACAATTCCCTCAGAGATTTCATGCATATTTATTCAGTAAAAATTTTAAAAACTTTCAATAGCTATTTCTATGTTTCTTTATTTATTTTTTTGGAAGATTCAGATGTTAATAGTAGCTTGAAAACTCCGATGCTTGAAATTTGTGCTAAAGAGTAGTTGTTAATTGTTTCATGTGAAAATGAATGGTTAGCAATGAAACTCCTTGAGTTATGTTGATGTGATTCTCACTTAATTAAATTAATAATATATGCTTAAGTTTTTATTTGAATGCTAACAATATATTATTTGTTTTTGTGTCCCTTCAGTATGTTCTTCGGTTGCATGCTAATAATATTTTCTTCTGTTTTCTCTTTTACTTCCTTGATTTTATTTTCTTCATTGATCCCTCTTATTTTGTTTGAACTTTTGGTTTGTTTCGTGAACCAATTATGCCTTACAAATATCAGAAAAATGAATAAGTACATGAGCAGAAGCTCCAATTTGGCCAATTTGTAGCTCAAGAAGCAAGTTTTTTAATGAGATAAAAATTGTTGTTCAAACTTTAGTTAATAGCGATTTTGTGTTGTCCTACCTCAATTGTGAATTGTTCATTTCATAAGTTAATTATTTTTTAATTCGTTATACTATCTTTTCTTTTTGGCTTTAGATAGGTAACTGTTTCTAGATGTGGAGTCATTGATGGAGATTCTGGTGTGATATTATCGGAGTTCTTGAATCATTTTTGAGATGCAAAGATGTGGAGTCATTGATGGAAGTGCCCGATAACTTACTCATACTTTCTTCATTTCTTATCTTACTTTTTTTATTGCAAATTTATGAATTGCATATGCTAAAGATTGGGTGATTTTCCATGTTTCAGGTTCAGTTTTGATACAATTTTATTATCTGCACTTTCTCTTACTTTTCATGTCTTCTTCATCTTCTTCTTTGACAGAGGTCGAACTGCATATGTTGTTGACTTCCTTTGATTTATGGCTACCTCATGAAAAAATTATACAGATTTGCGATTCCAGTATGTGTACTTCTTACTTAAAAAAACTCTCAACTTTTTCAATACGCGGACTTAGGGTGACTTAGTTATACGTCTCACAAAAATCACAAATAAATCGCGTATGAAAATACGCTGACTCGAGGCGACGTAGTTGCGCGTCTCACAAAAAAAATAATTATAAATCGCGTATGAAAATACGCGGACTCATGGCGACGTAGTTATACGTCTCAAGAAAACACAAATGAAATGACTTTATGACTTATACTAAGATGATGCATGTAAGAAAAGGAAAACGACATTAACAACTTGGTTAATTGAAAACACATAGCACATAAGTACATTCTCTCCCTTCCAACCTTTTTTTCTCTACGACTTCAAAAAGTCAAAATCTTTCCTAGGCATTTGGCTCATATGTTACCAACTAGGATAATAAATCGTTCTCTCGAGTGATCAAAAAGTAAAATTTTGGTATCCTAAAGGAAAGTGACAAGGCGAATGTCATGGGCTCTAATATGTAATGGATATAGTACAATTTGTGACCATAGCAAGATATACCTAACATCTCATCATTCAAGAGTTCAAATGACGCGTCAACAATACTAGACATATGGTTGGCGACACAATTACATATCCCAAGGATTCAGAACCGTTTGGCAATACGCAATGTGAAAGATGAGGTGTAAAAAAAGCGACTACATGAACAGTGTGTGCACGTGTAGTGATGCAGCAAAACAAAACAAGTATAATTTTTTGCAAGTTGGAATATTATATCTTTCGATATTATTCATTAATGTGTGATTCTTATATCTCTCACCGTGTTTCCATTAATAGGTCACACAAGAGTATCTTAATGACACAAAAGAGAGATTGATTAACTTTACTACGCGCGTAATAGAAACTCCAAACGGAACCCTAGAAGTGATAATCCGAGCAGCTTGAGAAAGTAGCAAAACTCGACCCAAAACTTGAATTTGAGCAATGAAATGGATGAAATAAGTAAAGAAAAGTGTTTATGGGATGATATTTGAGGTGTTTTTAACTAGAAACAAGAGGGAATCATTCCAGAAACAACGATTAAAGCTCAAACTTGGAGTTGTACTTCAAAAAATCAAAGGAAACTAACTCACATTTTATAGATTTTTGGTATTTGATCTTAGAAAATGGGTATTGAGAGAGGTTTGAGGGTGTTAATTGGTGTTTATTCTGGAGGGGGTCTTATTTATAGCCAAAACATCCCAACAAGCATCCAAATTTGAAAAGGTGTCCGTCATAGTGAAAAAACTATTTAGGGGGTCCCTACGTCGGAAAATTCGGCCGAGTTTGTCCATGGGGGAAGAAACTCGAACGAGTTTGGATTAAACTCGACTGAGTTTAGGTCCCCCCCCCCCTCCCCCCCGATCACTTTTTTATTTGTTTCGACTCCATTTGTCACTTTTGAGACTTCCAGAAACTCCGTATTGTATACTAAGTCAAGGAATGACTTCTTTAAATGTTTCATTACGAGGTCAACAACACATTCATCATCTAGATCAAAAAAATTCGTGCTCACGAACTGTGGTGTTTGGTGCAGAGAGAGAAAGTTAATATTTAGAAAGAGAATTCCGAAAATGTTGTGAAAAATAAAAAAAAATATGATTTTACAGTAAATGATGCATTGAACAACTTTAATTTCCAATTTTCTATTTTTAAAGTTGTTAGCAAATTTTTGCCGTATCCGAATAAATTATTCTTCTTTCGACAAAACAAAAAATTACAATCACTTTTTAGTCACAAAACAAACCACAATCACTTACTTAACAATTGCTATAAGCGTATAGGTTTTTTGAAAAATTTATCCATAAATCTATATATAAAACCTACCAGCAAGATTCGAATCTCTTATTTGTATATTTCTCATCCTTAATAAAATTAATGTAGCAAACAATACATTTAACATGCAATGATATTATATGGGGAAATTCTATGGTCACTTTGTTTTTTACAAAGTAACCATTACTTTGTTTTGTCCACCATTAGATCATGGGGTGAAAAGTGATCTAATGGTAAATAAAGCAAAGTACAAACAAAGTAACCCAAAAACAAAGTCACCATAGCCTACACCTATTATATGAATCCAATATGATTTTTTTGGATTTATATGATTAACCTAGTAATTCAAACATGACAGCGAGTATGAGAAGTGATAATGTGATATTCTCTTATAATTTTAAAAATTGTTATAAATTTAAGGATTAGATTATAAGGTAATTATAATATAAATTTTGAGATTAATTAATTGATCATATATGGAAATTAATATGATGAAAAATAGATGAAGATAAATAATAAGGTATCTTATTATTTTTTGTGCATCTTACAAGTGAAAATTATACAATTATTTATACTAGTTGAATACTAACACAACATGTGATTACACTTAAATTAAAGACCACATGTATAACTTGTCATCATAAATGCATGTGTTGCGTTGTTCATGGACATTCAATGCAATTGGTATTAATCAATAATACAAAGTAAAAGGTATAAAAAAAATACAAAGTAAATTATATTTATCTAATATTATAATTATTCATAATAAAAATACATTATTAACACAAGCATTATAGAAAAATTATGTCAGTGGAAAATATGATAGAAAAATCAATATTACTCATTTAGATTCACACGATTATAACACAAACATTTTTGGATTAGCTTAGGAATGCGTGGAATAATTGAATGGGTTCCACAAAGAATCCACTAAGAACATGAATTATACATACAATTGTCACTATTTTATACAATGGTCAGTTTGATGATGAATGCTGATTGAATATATAGGTAATGTTATCACAAACATTATTATGTATGGGCAACTTTAATGCATTCTCCACCGTTCGATCATCCCATCCATCTCTCAAACCTCCAATCAACCGTTGGATAAACCCCTTCCTTAAACTTTCACAGTGTTGTAAAAACCGCGCCACAGCTCTTGGCTTCTTATTACCTTCACCAGCAGTAAATAATTCTGTCCAATCATCATCATCATCATCACCAATACCATATCCGCCCACCCTTTTGATATACTCCACTACTCCGTCAACAATCCACGGCGGAGCCCTACCATGCAACACCAAAACCCGAGCCATTCCTTCAAAAACCATAGATTTAAATGCATAATCAAGCTTCTTGAGATCACCCATGATTTGGGTTACAGTTAAATTTACATGCAGGTGATGAGAATTTCCTTCTGTTTTGACGGTGATGCCGGCGGCGTCGGCGGTTGCGAGGCGGAGGATGAGGTGGCTTAGTGGGGCATTGTGGGTGTTAGGATAAAGAATGTTATGGATAAAGGAAGAGGAGTTTTGGATAATACGTAGGCCATTGTCGTCGGAAATGTAGAAGATGGTGAAGCGGGTGTTGGCCAGAGAGACATGGATGTGGTTGAGTATAGTGATTTGGAAGGGTGATGAAGCAACAAAGTTAGCCCAAATGGAGATTATTGCAATGAAGAAAAAGGTGGAGAGGCGGATGATAATGGTGGAGTTTGAAGATTGGGAAATTTTATAAGAGTTGGTGGAGTGTTGATGATGATTTAGGAGAGGCTGGGAGAGGTGATGGTTGTCCATGAGAGAGGAAGGAGTGGATTTGGGATATGAACATGATGGGGTTGGGTTGATGAATGACTAATAATTAAATTGTTCTAATAATTCAAGTGGTCACCAAAATGATAAGAGACCCAAATGTGGTGGCTTGTCATAATCCTGTTGGGAACTATCAAATTCCATGTGCAATCATATATATGCATCTTTTTTATTATATTGTCCTTTTTTTCCCAAATATAATTTGACTATATGGTATATTTACAAAAATTGTATGCAATTGTAATTGGATTTATTAATAGTGTAAGTGGTTATTGCAAGAAAATGGTTGATTATGTTGATGTGTATAGAGTCTTTTGTCCAGTATTTTTAATAAGATCTATGAGTGATTAGATTAGAATTTAGGGTCAAAGCTCTGGAAATTTTTCGTTTTTGACTAAAATATCCTCGCAATAAAATTGACTATTTTCCTTCTAATTTTTTTTCTCTTCAAAAACTAACTACAAAAACTTTTTTTTGCAAAAAAAGTGAAATCACGAAACACTGTATTAACTCTCAGAACTATTTTTATTTTACGAATTGAATTTGTTTTGAGATTAAACATTTAATTTAGGCTGATAGTTCCGTTCTAACAAAATCTTTTATATTAATCTAGTCAGTAAGAATTTAGAAAGAGAAAGACAGAGATAATAAAGTAGAGAGAGAGAGAGTCCTTGTGCCTTTATTATATTTAGAGTACTCATAAAGAATGAGTGCTCTCTAGCTGGAACTACAGTGGACCCTAGACTTTTAATATGTCGGTCCTTCATGAGCTTGCAGTTACACCATGTCAGGGTCTGAGATAGTCGGTCGTGATACACTTGGCAATTCTTGATGAGAGACAGGTAGGTATTTGGTAAATGAGCTATCAAGCTCAAACGTTGATTCATAATAAGAAGGGTGAGACCTAAAATCTCTGTTTCGTCATGAGTAAATTTAGATTATAATTAGGAATAACTCCGGTCATAGATAGTCGGCCTGTATAAATATAAGCCATGTATTCTTAAATTGTTCAATGCAAAATTGCATTCTTAGGTAAAAATTAGGAAATTATCAACTTTAGAACATTACAACATTTAGAGGAATCTATATTGAATATAGATTTCAAATGAAGGGACCAAAACATATTGAGTAAAAATTATTGAACTACATAATAACTAACTTTAAACATGCAAAGCATTGAGTTGTACAATATATATGAAGTAATTAATTGTTATTCAATAATAATATATACATATTTATATTTGAAGTGAGTTGAAATTGTAACCTTGTGAATTAAAAGAAGGACAAAAATTGAAGGTGATCCAAAAAGAAAAAAGTTTCAAAGCCACCAACATTACATCACATTACATTACATTATGGAAAAATAAGTAAACCTACACCACTAAGAATCCTAGCTATAGCCTACAGCTAGCCACCCTAATACTTATGCTTCTGAGTCTCTTCTAAAACCGTAGACCACCAAGCAATTAAGCAATGCATTTTGGGAAATTATGTATAAGCAACATTATATAATTATTAGATATGTCATTATATACATGAGATTAATAATCATAATAATATTATTTTTAGTGTTAATTATTTTGGGAGCTGAAGCAGTTGGGGTGGAAGGGGTGGAAGGTACTGCTCCAAAAACTCTTGATCCATTTGAATTTGTGGTGTTCAATACTGATGAGCTTGTGCTGTCATTTCAAATCCAATTCATGCTTTTTATTTCATTCAAGGCTCATTGAAATAGTATAAACTAGTAGTAACAAGAAGGAAAATCATTGAAAGATGTACCTTGTGGATGGAAATTTACATGTTTCCGTGCCTGAAAAAGTTAAACAATATCGGACATGAGTAACAAATCAAAACACTTTAATTCAGGGTAAATAATTTAATAGTCCCTATGTTTTGCAAAAACTCATTGTTTGGTTCTTGTATTTTTAAAATTCCACTACTTAGTTCTTGAGTTTTGTCTCTGTTAACACTTTAGTCTTTGCCGTGATCTTAAAATACAAATTTTATTAATCAACGTGTGTTTCAATCAAAATCAATATACTAACACTTACTAGTACCTAAAGTACTCTGAGTTTTGTCTCCATCAACACATATTAGTACCTAAAAAGACTTCAATTCAAGTGTTAAATTTTCTATTCATACAAATTAGTAAGGTTATTTTAGGTACTAATATATGTTAATATGTTGATTTTGACTGAAAATTGCATTATCTAACGGAATTTGTATTTTTAATATCACGGCAGGGACTAAAGTGTTTATGAGACAAAATTCAAAGACTAAATAGTGAATTTTTAAAAATACGAAAACCAAATAGCGAGTTTCTACAAAATATAGGGAATACTAAATTATTTTACTTTTAATTTAATTTGGGTGATATCAATATAAAAGGTGGGTTTAAAAGAAACTTTAGAGTTTTCAAAACTCAGCCTACTTAACTTCTAAATTCGGCCCGGTCCACAACGCTTGTATAAATAACATAACAACATAGACTGAATGACAGTGGTTGAGATTAACAATAAAATTGAAGGTGAGTTCTGTAATTAATTTACTTAATATTCCTAGTTCAAATGAAATAAGACAAATTCCACCTAGTAGAAATTTAAACTCAATTTTACCTATTTTATGAGAATTTCAGAATAATTTTCAACTTTTTCACTGAAACAAATGTATAATTTGTGTTACCTTTAAACTAGAGTTTCTACAATATCAAAGATTTATCGAACAATTAAAGGCCGTTGTGAGGAATAACGTTACAAAAGAAATACTTATAATCACATTATGATGAAAGTTATTTTTTCAAAAAATCTATTACTATATTTAAAAGCTGAAACAAGCATCTACTTCTAAGTGTGACAACTCAGCATATATGCTGACATGTCAAACCCAAAAAAAAATCCTATTTTATTTCTTTTTATGTTAAATTTTTTCTTAATCCACACATAATTTTCGGTTACTATAGTATTTTTATAGCTTTCTTTCAAAGCTGAAACGTAAAATTGCATTTAATAGTCCTACAAACTCTTCTTCTCCCCTTACAAGAAATTCAAAGGGGTATGACTCTTCATCTTCCCCAACCTCATGTCCTCCATTTATAAATCCTCTACATCCTATTCAGAACAAATCCGTTCGAGAAGAAATCCATCTGCAGTACACAACTCAAACATTGCTGTGAGATGTTTCTGGCCCCAAACGAGACATGCACTATCTTAGGTACGCTTCTGATCAGTTGTGAGTATCAAAATTGAACATCATTTTTTTGTATTAGGTTTTCATATTGATTTAGAATTGGAAATGTACATTGGCTGATGTGCAAATCTATTAGCCTTATCTTTTTTCATCAGAATTAAGTTATTATGTTTTTTTCATATCTCTGAAATATTTGTAGATGAGGAATTGATTTTTGTCAAAGTAATTGCTTTTATGGAATTCCTTTGTAGGCCAACAGAAGAGGCAACTTCTAGCATGATTAATGTCACTGGTGAAGCATATTGGTAAGTTAAGTTTGCGTTTTGGGTTGCCAAGTTTGCATATATCTTCATTTTTGTATTTTAATTGCAAGAGTAACTATTTGACAGCTTAAATTAATCTAATATTCAAGGTGTTTTGTAAGCAAAGCATACCCTAAATTTTTGCCATGTAGAAAGTGACTTGGTAAGATTTTATGCATATCCAACATTCATAAATGAAAAGTCCTTTGAGAATCTGAAAAGCATGTAACAATAGAAATGAGAATTTATTTGTGTTGTAATACTGAAGAAGCACATTTCCGTTCCCCTTCAGCTCTAGGGATTAAATTATCCTATATTAATTAGTTGATAGTTTTTTAACAACTACCAACTTATATCGTCCACAAACCTCGAATCTAACGGAAATGTGCTTCTTATAGCATAACCTTTGAAATTCATTATATATATGTCGTCTCCTGATCATTGGCGTTCTTTATTGTGGTAGTAGCTTACATATACACTAATGTTTATTTTTTAAAATTTTCTATGTCTTTGTCTATCCTTTTGCAGATTGATTTATCTGAGTTGCTTCGATATAGCTAACCCAAACCATCCTCCGATATGAAGGAGAAAGGTAGAGGATTCCATCACTAGAAAGGTAGTTTTCCTTATCTTTGACATTAGATTTGTGAACTTTGGATATTGGCTGTTTTATTTCTAAATTCACCCAAACCATGAATTGATTCCTAGAGAGAGAGAGAGGGGGGTTTCGTTCCTCACCTCTTAAATTTGGTGGGGGTGTTCAATAAATTTTTATAATATCCTCTCCTTAAAAGTAATGTTAAACAATCATGGTATTTATATTTTGTATGACTGTATAGTTTATGAATTTTTCACATCACAATGTATTATTCTTTCACTAATTAGAAAGAAACCATGGAAGAGAAAGCTCACAACTATCAGCAGGAATCCCAACCTTCACATGGTTCAAGGTGGTGACAACTTGCTAAAAAAAGGATATATCAAAAGGATAGATGACCAATCCTTCAAGTAGCTCTAAATAGGAGACTGAAAGAGGAAGAAAGGAACAAAAGGGTGGCTTTGTTTATCATGAAATTCAGTCCTGACAAAGTCATATTTAAAGTTAGTGCAGAAATTCAATGAAAATATGATTTGGAAATGCAGTATCACAAGTAGCCTTTTGGGAAATTCTGTTGTATATGGGAATTACATGAGGTACTAATAAAAATTGAAGATGAAAATTATTCATCAAGTACAGATGTTGATAAGGTGTTAGTGTGATCCAAACGAAGAGTGCTAGAATATCTCTTTGTTGTTTCAATTATAGTTGAAGTATTTTGGGTGTAATTGCATAGCTTTTGAACTTATGTTTCCTTCCACTGTCTGTTTTGATGATAAATGGTTTTATGATCTCATATAGTCATTGTATATTAATTATGAAGCAACTAATGATTAAGTGGATGCTTTAGATTACCACATATTGACTTGCATGAACTTAATTAATTGGTGTGTGATTGTTTATTTTTTATTTTTTTTTTGGTGCTAGACTAAACACAATTCCACCATGTAAGAAAGAAAATTACATTTTAAAAGGCTGGATGTATGTTTGTTATTTGAAGTTCATTTGGTGTATTTGATAATGCTTTAGATTTCTTATTCTAATTTTGAGAATTGCAAATTTGTCTCGATCATTTATGGGCAGAGTTCAATTTTAATTTCTGTTTTGCAGAGCATATATCTAATGACATTTCCTATTGTTTTGAAGTTGAGGAAAGTGATGAATTAACGATTGTCAATTTTTTACCATAACATTTTGTATACTCAAATGCTTTATACTAAAACATTTTTAATCAAGTTACCTTGGAAAATTATCACTTATAACAAATAAGGTTCTATAACTATTTTGAGAGTGTTTTTCTTTTACTTATAACAAATAATTTTCAATAAATATTTCAAGAATCTATTCCTTTTGGAACTTAACAATGTCAAAATATTAACTTCTAGCCCCAACTTCTTATTAATTCTGTAAGTAAAAGAAAACTAAAGTAATCAATTAAGCTTTCCTTTAATTGGTTAGATATAAATTATTTGAAGATGTATGTATATTTATACTATCAAAAAAATAAGAAAAAGAATATATATATTTTTACACCAAAATTATTTAGAAATTGTTAACTTATTTTATTTCAAATCCAACCTAATGTTATTTTGCTTGGTGTATAGGATTATAGTAACAAAAACATATATTTCGTTTCCCGTGCAACGCACGGGTATGCGACTAGTTATAAACTAAAGCTGTTTCTCAAACTTTTTTCTACGTTTTTTAAGAATGCAATTTTGCATTCACCAATCAGAAAAATGACAAATACGCATTACAAATGCAATTAATATTTCATAGTAATGTTAGGGAAAATTTGGATTTTTACCCAAAATTAAATCTAAAATAACAGTGACAAAAAAATAGAAAAAAAAAACAAAAAACTTACTTGGATCAGTGCTAGTAATAGTAGCAGTTCCTCCAAAATTGCAGCTACTTGGTATAGGATTTTTCTGATAATAATTGTTGAAAGCAAAAGAAGCATGATTTTGAAGCATATTAGGATTGTAACATAAACCACCATCCTGAATTGCTGAACAATCTGCCCCTCCATTTCCACATGCATAGTCTAATGCTACTTGCAATGCCTTTTGTGGTGCACCTGGACTAGCTACACACCAACTAGCTCCACCCGATACTGGTACCGTTGTTGTCGTGCTCCCCGGAGATATCATTGGTTGTAATGTTGTATCTGGGTCGGAATTCGGGTTTACTGTTGGAGTTCCGCTCTTTGGGATTATTGTGGGAACTGTTGTGATAGGAGTTGTAATATCCTTTTGTGACTTTACTTGTTTTGCTATAAAATTCTCTTGTTGTCTAAGGTTTGCATCTTAATCAAATGGACTTAAAATAATTAGTTCCCATTTCTCAATATACATAACAAATATATAATATCAATAAGGGAAAATCATAGTATAGGGTTAAATTGAAGTAAAAGATGACATAAATGCATGTAATAAAAAAGAATGACAAAGTTTTCAAGTTTTTTAATTTAAAGTGATGTTTTTGTAAGTTGCCAGAGATATGGGAGATTCATAATAATTCATATAATAGGTAAATTAGAGTCCAATCACAAAAATAACAGTACCCAACCCAACAGGAGTAGGCCAGCATGTTAATTATTCACATAAAAAGAAGAAAAGAAAAAGGACTGGAATAGAACAGAATTAGCATCATTCAAAGTTTGAATACCCAGTTGGCTATCATAAATTGATAAAGAATCATATTTATTTAAAAGACTTCATCACTTGCAGAAAATCAAAACACCCACATGGAAAAAGCATATGAAAATTCTAAACAAACATACATGTAAAAGTTTTAAAAGAAGAAAATAAAAGAAAGGCTTGAATTCAAAGAAGTAAATCAACAAGGAACCTAATCAGTATCAGCGAATAATATTAAAGGTGTTGTTAGTCTCAACTATTAGGTCAAATAACAACTTCATTTATATTATTTGATGACAATCAGAACATTAGGAAAAAAATAATCAACAGCAATTGAATTCCAGGAAAGGGATTAAAAAAAAAAATGGTGAAAAAACAGAGTTAGTTACCAGAAAAATGGAAGAGGTAGAAGATGAAAAAGAGTATAGAAGATAAAACTGTCCAAGTACCAGCCATGGAACTAAGCAAGTGAATTCTTGTTGTTGTTGTTTGTAGTTTGAGAGTAATGGAGAAAAGAAAGAGCAAGAAAATTAGTGTGAAATTAGAGAATGTTATATATAATATGAGTGGATATTGTAGGAAGAGAAATTAAAAATATATATATATAAGAGCAGATAAGAACAGGACATGGAATGAGAGGGAAGAGTAGAGTAGAGTAGAGTAGATGAGGGTGCAAGCAAAGCAAAAGAGAAAGAAGAAATTAAGAAAAGTTAGGAACAAGGTTGAAAAACAAGTAAAAAAGTGACAATTGAATTTTAATTTAGATTTGGTTAGTGATCATGTAATCATTATGTACTTTCACTTTACCCTTGTTTTTTTATTATTCTTCATGTTTATGCTTCTGTCCTTTTCATTTTAATATTTATTTGTATATGGTCTACAACTTATTAATCAACCAATACTAATGTAATAAGCTTCTTGCTTCAATAATATGGCACATATTGTGGTGTTGATGAGAATCAAGCTTTGTTTTAGTTAGGTAAGTGTCCAAATATCCACTCAATGTGGAACAAGATGGTAATGATGCCTTGTTTGAAAAGAGTGGTGCATAGCATAACTTCTTATGCCCATGCTATCTCACCTAATATGTCCAAAGCTCATCTCCCTTTTATGTAGCTCTCAAATATATTAATTAACATTCTAGTATACTCTTTTTTCTCATGATTCTTTAATTTCCGAAATTGGTTAAATATCACTCCAATTCAAGAGTGGAGATCACAAGTCACTTCTTTCCTATTGAATTCCACCCTCATAAACACCTCATATATTCATTTTGGGGGCTCAAAAAATATATGTTATATCACTTTCGTTCAAGTGGTTTTTAAATGTCTAAATTGAATTTGGTCATTGACCATTAGATTTAATATCTCAATATCCTATGGTTTACAATTTATACAATTAAAATATTAGTTGCAATTTTTTTTTATTTTTTAATCACAATCATCCGAAATTATTTCTTAAAATAAGGATCCGTTTAGGTAATAGAGTCTTCACCAACGTGGAAAATACAGTCTCTTAAGTTGATGTTCTTCTTCAACTTAGTGCCGGATAATAAAACGGATTATTGTGAATAAAGAGAGAATTTTCTGTCGTCCGTGCTTTCATCCAAAGAAAAATTACCAAAACGAGAGTCTTGGTGCGAGGACTTGGAGGTGGTTCCACTGGAATTTCGATCCGATCAGTATGCTTCTGATTAAAGATGGGGTTTTTTGTATTTTGAAAATTCTTCGAATTTAGTTAGTGATTTGGATTGTTTGCTCTCTGATTTTTAATTCCTTTTTAATTCCAGAATAATAGACTCTCAATTTCACCTATCATAGAATATAATGGGGAAGAAGAAAGGAGGAAATAGAGATTGAGACTGATGGAAGAGGAAGCCGTTGATTTTCTCCGGCGAGTACGAAAAAGGAAGAGGAAGTCGGCTACTCTTACCATAAATGAGTCCTTTTTTTAGGGATAAAAATAAAAAGAAATTGCAACTAATATTTTAATTGTATAAATTGTAAATCGTAGGATATTGAGATATTAGATCTAATCCTTAATGACCAAATTCAATTTGGACATCTAAGGACCACTTGAACGGGACTGTATGATGTATTATGTTTCTTTTTTAGTACATTTTATGGTGTCTTATGTTATTTGTAGTATTTCTTCACTGTTTATGTATTTTAATTTCTAAATTATTGATATGATAACTTTTTGGTTAATTTCAAATAAGTGTTTTTGTGGTTTCGTGATTTTGTAAATAAACGACCGTGGTTTGCCTTTGAGCAAAAAAAAAATTGCGGTTTGTATGTTTGCAGAACTAATCAAATGGTCGATTTTGTTGATGTAAACGAGAACATTTGTGGCTTGAAAAGTTTTTCTGAACTTTGAACAGTCAAGTTAGAGTTAAGCTCAAAGGTCAGAAAAACATTTCGGGCCTAAACAGTCCTCGTTTATGTCAACAAAATCGACAATTTCCTTAATTATGCAAACAATGCAAACCACAATCCTTTATTTTGATCAAAAGCAAACCACAGTCTTTTATTTGCAAAATCGCAAAACCGCATGATACTTATTTGAAGTTAACCCCTAAAAAAGAAAATTCATATACTCTTTATTGTAAAAGGCTTAATACCTATCCAGCCCCCTAAACTTGTCAATTTTTTTCACTTTGCCACCTCAACTTAGATGACAACCACTTAGCCACCTGAACTTGTAATTTTGTTCCACTTGGCCTTCTCAACTTGTCAAATATGACCCATTTTGCCTCTTTGTGCTGACGTGGCATAATATAAGTGGTTATAAAAAAAATCATGTCACATCAGCATAAAAGGGGCAAATATGTCACAATTGACAAGTTCAGGAGGCCAAGTGGAAAGAAATTACAAGGTCAGGTGGCTAAGTGGAAAAAGTTACAAATTCAGGTGGCTAAGTGGAAAAAAATTACAAGTTTAGGTGGCCAATAGGTTGTCAGTAAAGTTGAGGAGGCTAAGTGAAAAAAATGGACAAGTTTAGGGGGCCATAAATGTATTAAGCCATTGTAAAAATATGGGTAATTTCTTAAAAAAAATATCATGTGTTTACGTTTTGTTAAAATAGTGTCTGTGTTTATTTTTTGAAAAAAAGAAAATTGTGTTTGTTACCGTTACCCAAACAATAAAAAATTCATTAACAATGTTAAATGTGATGACGTGGCAAAGGTAGGGTCTGACTTAAAAGATTATCAATTTGCGGTTTCCGCAAAAACGAAATCCTTTCGCCCCGCGATTCCTCAACTCGCTTTTGAGAGGAGGAAGGCGGCATCCAGTCACGCCAATTACCGCCTTCTCCCCCCTATTACCTCTTCCCTGTACAACTTTCAAGGCAAATAACAGAAAAAGGGCTTATACTAATTAATTTTCTCATATCATATACTTCATTTAGAAAAAAAAGTAAAATAAAATTGAAACCCTGAATAGAAGAAGCAAAGCTAAACTCCGGTCCGTATAAAAGAAAAACCCTGGTGGGCGGCTGGTCGTTTTAGGACATACAAGAAAGCAGAAGAAGAAGAAGAAGAAGAGAATGGAGAAGAAGACAGAAGTGAAGAAGCAAGTTCATCTTTTTTACTGTGCCGACTGCGAAGCTCTTGCCCGTAAAGTTGCCTCTCTTTCCGACTTCATCACTCTTCAATCCATCAACTGGAGGTCCTTTCTTTCTTCTTAATTACACTTTTACTATTTCTCAATCTCTTTTTTTCCATTCTCCATTACCTCCACTACTTACTTGTATATATCATCTTTTCTTTTTTCGTCCAGGAATTTTGATGACGGATTTCCAAATCTCTATATAAACAATGCACAAGAAATGCGAGGTCAACATGTTGCATTTCTCGGGGCCTTTAGTTCCCCTGCTGTAATATTTGAGCAACTTTCTGTTATTTATGCACTCCCCCGACTTTTTGTTGCTTCCTTCACTCTTGTTTTGCCTTTCTTTCCGACTGGCTCCTTTGAGCGAATGGAAGAAGAGGGAGACGTTGCAACTGCATTTACTATGGCAAGGATATTATCTAATATCCCCATTTCAAGGGGTGGTCCTACTAGTCTACTCATCTATGATATACATGCTCTCCAGGTTCTTTTCCCTAACTTTTCTCCGTATAATTTTCCATTTATCGTATGTTCAAGTTGCATCCACTTTCTACTAGTTTATGTGCTTCCCGATGCCTGTTTTTAGCTGTTTCTCCATCTCTATCCTGAATCTACTGGCTTGATCATCTGTGTCAAGACAACAATGACATGCTGAAGCAAAGTTGCTTGATCCATTTTCTTATCTGATTTTTTTTTATTATATAAAAGCATCAAAACATGTGATTGGTAATAATTTTCCTCCAAATAAGAAGAAAATGACACACGCTGTGTCTTAGATGAAAACAGATATCAATTCATGAAATATTGTCTCTTATTCATGTAATTTGTCATTGACAGATTGAAATTTTGTCATGTCAATAGAATTTGGTGCAACTTTAATGTCCATTCATGTAATTTTTATTAAAAGTTCTGTTAGTCATAATTTTTCTGTAAATAAGAAATTTTAAGACAATTAAGAAATTTCGTTATTGTTTTTACAAGCAGTATTATATATAGAAGAATTTAGTGGTTTCATTAGAAAACCAGAACTCCAAGGAGTGATTTGACTTGGAAAAGGCATGTTGGTAGAAGTGTAAGACTCAAAGCATGACAATTGTGTTCCAATATAGCTTTCTTTTTCAGATTTGTAGAGGCTTTTGATCCAAATAGAGATTTAGAAATTCTATTTTATACCAACTAAAACTAGTGATTTGGGATTAACGATGAACAGCATGCTTTCTAAACTCTAATTATACATGCAAGGCATGTGCACATACTTGTGCTCTTTTGTTGTAGACTATGGGCCTATGGCTTATGCATGATAAAGAAAAAAGAACAAAAAAGAGGCTTATTTTATCTGTGTGAATGATTTTGCATGATGCATATATTGTTCTTATTGTCTAAGTAAGTGAAGAAACTATAAAGCCATAGGTTGTAGATGGAAACAGTCGTTGATACCCTGTCGTATAACTAGTCAAAATATCTTACAGGCCCCCCAAAGCAGCAATGGGGAAGCTCATTTGGAATTTGATTACTAATAAGCCTAATTTGTGGGTTCAATGGATGAGGCAGAATAAGATGAAGGGTGCTAGTTTTTGGAGTATTGAGAAAGTCTCAGATGCCAGCTGGAGCTGAAGAAAGCTTATACAGTTAAAGGAAACTTTTAAGGACAAATTTTCCTATTCTCTAGGCCAGGGTTCTACTTTCTCGTTTTGGTATGATCCCTGGTTCAATGGTGTCTCTATTAAGGATGCTTATCCTTCTCTTACCTTTACAGACACAGACATTCCTAAAACAACTTTGATGAGAAATGTTTATAGAATTAGTCATTGGTGTCTTCCAGACCCCTCAAATGAAGAAACTTTGCAGGCTTGGAATGATATTAAGAGTCGTAATATGCATGCTTCTGCTGACAGTATTTCTTAGCCCTATCATAAATCTGGTAAACTCACTATCTCTTCTGCTTATCATACTCTGAGACCTAAAAGAGATAGGGTTAGTTGGTACAACGTAGTTTGGGGGAAAGGCATAATTCCTAAATGTAGTTTCATCTTGTGGTTAATGCTTAAGGGGCAGGTTGGGGTAAGATCAAGATTGTTTAAGTTTGGTATTACATCTTCTCCTACTTGTGAACTTTGCAATTTGGAACCGGAAACCATTCATCATTTGTTTTTCCAATGTGTGAAGACTAAAGAAATCTGGTTAGATATTTCTAGTAAAGGATTGCAACCTGCTGTGATGTTGAATTGGAGGAGAATCATCAGCTGGTTTAGTAAAAGAGTTCGGGGCAAATCTGATTTGGCCTGTTTTCGAAGAATGGTGTTTGGAGTTGCTGTGTATCATGTTTGGTTGGCCAGAAATCGTTTCTATTTTCAACAAATTCCTTTTGATAAGAATGTGGTCATTCGGTCCATTAATTTTTTAGTTCGGATTAAATTGTGCAGTTTCAAGTCTTTACCTACTGTGGTTTTTGAGGCGTGGAAATGAGCTTTTTTGAGTTGTCTTTTTGCTGTATACTGCTGCTGTTTTGTTGTTGTTTTCAGAGGGCTATCTCCCCGTACTTGTATATGCTTGTATAGCCTGAGCAGTTTTGGCTCTTTAATACAATTTTTGATTTTATCAAAAAAAAAAAAAAAAAAAAAAAAACCCAGTTATAAGTAATTAATATATTGCCATTCCTATTCTTATTATACAATTGTGGGACTTTATGTATTTTGGTCATGTTCCATATTAGGTGTTGATCATTTGGTTTCTTTTCTGCGGGATATCATTGTGTATCCTTTGTTCAAGTATTTTGTTCCCTCAAACTTGTTTTTGTTGTTATCTTCCTGTGATATAAGCGTTAGACCACCATCTCAATGTGACAAGTTTTCATTTCATTATTATTTTAATGTGCAGGAAAGATTTTATTTTGGGGACCACGTTTTGCCTTTGTTTGAGACTGGGATTCCTCTGCTGAAGCAACGTCTTCAACAACTTCCTGATTCTGATAATGTATGTGGCATCACAATTCTTCTTGTTTTTATCAGATGCTTTTATGTTGTTTGTTGTCATTCTCTTGATTATCACTGTAACATTTCTCCAAGGCTGACTTTCTTAGCATTATTGATTTCCCGGTGATTTTATTTCTCCTCTTTAATAGCTTTATTTTCCAGATTGTTGTTGCATTTCCGGATGATGGAGCTTGGAAGCGGTTTCACAAGCTGTTAGATCATTTTCCAACGGTTGGTTCAAAATTTCTGCTTAACTTGAGAAAATGATTTTGCAAACTCAATTTGTGTTACGGAAAATGGTGTTGTTGAATGTCAGGTGGTGTGTGCAAAGGTCCGTGAAGGTGACAAGAGAATAGTTCGTATAAAAGAGGGAAATCCTGCTGGTTGTCATGTGGTAATTGTTGATGATTTGGTGCAGTCTGGAGGGACCCTAATTGAGTGTCAGGTATTCTTTCATTGTTAACATCCAAGCTTTCTTAGTTTTGTTTTCAAGTTGGAGAAGTCATAGTTTTCCCATCCATTCAATGTTTTCTGATGAAACCATTTGCTGTAATGCCATAACTCATGTTCTCTTACTTATAAGGCAGCATAGGCTTCTAATGTAGTTTTTTTTTTTTTTCTTTTTTGATCTTCTACTCAAATGGTTTTCTTACAAACTTCTACTCAAATGGCTTTGATTGAGCAAGAACTTTACTGTACATAAATGTGAAAAAATAAAGTTCAAAATATAAATACTAGGATTGATTTTAATTAAGGTTATTGAAAATGAGATCGTAGTTTCAAACATTTGAGATGATTTTTTCAGTGAACACAAATAAATGAAGAACAATATATTTTATGAGGTGAAAACTCATATACAAACAGTAGATGCAGAATGTTAATAAATATACTGCTGAAATGAGTTTCATTGAAAGACTTTAAAGATTAGGGTATTTGAAGTTCGTTTGATAGATCACCTTATCCTTGAACATAGATTCATGGTCATTTATTTCATGATATGCTGATAAATTAGTGGCTGGTTCTAATTGTCTGCTTTAATATTTTTTGTTTCTATTCATGTTCCTCTAGAAAGTATTAGCCGCTCATGGTGCAGCTAAGGTGAGTGCATACGTCACCCATGGGGTCTTTCCAAAGCGGTCTTGGGAACGATTTACTCATAAAAGTAATGGTAAGACCTAAACAGCCTTCATATGCTCCCTCAATCATTGTATATCTTCATGATTTATGCATGTCCTCGATCATTTTAGACTCGTAATTACCAACCCTCTGACTGTATACTTGTTTGTTTTGTGAAGATGCCTCAGGGAATGCATTTGCCTACTTTTGGATCACAGATTCGTGTCCTCTAACTGTTGAGGCATTAGCAAATAAAGCTCCATTTGAAATTTTAAGTCTTGCCGGGTCCATTGCTGATGCTCTCCAAATTTGAGTAAGAGGATGTCAGATTTGCATCTCTCCCTGATGATCCTATCAGAACATTTTTTAACCTCTTTGTCGTCGTATTTTGCATTCTGTTTTTGCCTGGGTTATCTTATTCACATTTACTTTCAGAAAACTAAGTTTTTTTGAATCAGTTCATGTCTCTGACAAAACAATACCATGTATGTGGCTGAATTTTGACTTTCTCCTGCAACTTTGACATTTTTGTGATAAAATGTTGTATGACTGCCATATTAATGTACTCTTTAATGTGACATCTATTGATGTTTTCCATAAAAATTTAGTACTTTTGACTGTACAATGTATTGGTTCATTCAATTTGCATCAGAATGTATTGGCTTGTATCAAATTTTGCTAAAACTTAAAAGTTATGTTGTATTTGACAAAATCACGGGCTAAAGTTACGGTTTTTGAATTTAAACAAGTTTATCGATTGGTGTTAAGAACCTGCCCAATTCGTAGATATTCTCAATAATCGGTCTATGAATTTGGTTGATTTTGGTACAAGTTTTACTTTTCTATGAATATTGAACACTAATTTATTTCAATTTTGTGTTTAACGATTTTTCATTTAAAAAAATAAAATTAATTTGCTTTCATGAAGTATAATTTTTTAAAAATTGTTTTGTAAAAATTGAGCTGTAAAACTCAATTATATTTTCTCTAACCTTGGGTACCAGTCCTTCCTCTTCCTTCCTAATCAAGATGATGCAAATCAAATCATTAGTAACACTTGCGTATAAGAACAATGTCTCTCCTTAAATGGATATTCTTAATAGAGGAGGTGATGCCAAAAATTCGTTTAAGTTCTAGAATGATTTCTGACATTAAATTATTGGTTCCTTTCTACTCTTATAGAAAGGCATCCATCATCTATAATTGCTTGGATCTTATCCGAATTTGCTTCGATTTCTCTCATATCATAAATCTCAATGAAAAATTTGATGTCACTTCAAATGAACATTTATTGTAGCTGACATTGTTTATTAATAAAGATAACATTAATCTTTCGGTTGATTATTTCATTGTATCTATTAGAGTATCGTGCTATAGTGATTTTGAGTGTTTTTGAACTTGGACAAATGATATCATGCATCAATAAGATACTATAATAAACATCACTGATTTGTTATCATCGTGGGAAGAGCAAGTAATCAAAGATCCGTATGTGGTTAAGTAGTAATTGTTTACCAACTACAAGTTGGGAGCTATACTTGAAACATAGATTCTTATTAGAATGAGCATTGAACCAATCTGCTCAATGAGAATAGCACATGGTCATGTGTCATTAGATAGTTTTCATTTCAACACTTACAATTGAATCATTAAATCGAGTTCACTATGAGGACAAAGTAACTCAAGATCAACTTTGATTGACAAATCAACGAGACTTTAACAGAGTACTTAATACACGTCGTCAGTTAGGTTGGTTTTGAATTATGCTAGAAAATCATGAGTGAAAATGAGAGACTACTACTGTCTACCAATAGAGAGAAATCACATGCCACTTGATAGATAGGACCGAGAAGTGTACAATCGTATCCAAATTAATAGGACACTATACCTACTTGAATCTGATTAGTTCATCAGAAGATGAAAAATTGACCTAGCATTATGAGGGTGACAAGAACCATGCCTCTAACTAGGTCCTTGAAATGAGTTAGTAAGAAACATTATAAGGATACAATTAGCTTCTTGTTTACCATAAGAGGTTAACCATCCACCATGGATGGCATGACGGTATGCTATAATGCTAGATAGCAAGTCTAGAGATGGATTGGTGCCCAATGGCCACGAGGAATAGTCATATAGGATCACAAGCCAGGACATGTTCTAGGTGTTCATACATTAGATTAGATAGGCCAGTTGGACTAGGCTCGTCTAGCTGCATTGAGAGAGATTCCATTATATAGTCCAAATAAGATTTGCTTTAAATATATTCGTGAGAAAATTAAAAGCCAAATCAATTTGGGATTTAAATATTGAATGGATGAACTTATGAAATTACTCGATGTTTTATTGGGACCAACAGAAAGAACAAAGAAGAAGAAATGAGAAAGAAAGAAAAAAAATAATTGAAAAAGAACTGAGTGCTTTTAATCCGTTTTTTAATCTTTCTCTTTCTGTTCTTTTCTGTCTTTTGCTACACCCGCGCCACATAGACTTAATGTGGCAAAATATATGTGAAAAATATAATTGAGGGATTAAGTGGATGACCATAAACTTCATGTGCTCAAGTAAATAAAAGTGCCAAATTCGAACTCCTAGAGGAATTAATTCAAAATATTTCCAATTCTTAGTTTCTTTTCACAGTTATGTTAGAAGTCAATTTTTAATTATTAGTTCTAATTTTAAGTATTTAAGCAAGCTCGCAAAATTTACAGAATCCATGGTAGAAATCAAACCATGTTTTTTACAAAAATCATATACTCTTAATGTATGTCACTCTAAGTCTGGATCCGGTGGAGTTATAATCAACTCCACCTTATAGATTTGAGTCAATCGACAGTAATGATTGACATGAATAAATGCTTTTTTTCTCTCTTTTATTTTCGTCATGTCAATCATGATCGTCGATTGACTCAACTCTACAAGGTGGAGGTGATTATAACTCCACCGGATCCAGACACATGTCATTGTAGGGACAATTTAAAATTTCTTATAGCAATTCAAAATTTATGGGTAAATTCAAAGGTAAATTTTTTTAAAATATATATATTATATGGATACACTTTAAAGAAAAAAAAAAGTGTTTTTCTTTAAAAATTGCATCATCTAATTGTATGAATTCTCAAAATACTTTTAAGTTGGACCTTATAAAAACGATCATTAGCGATTTCAAAGTAGAATTTTTCAAGAAATTGCTAGCCGACTCGTTTTCTCTTGCCTTAGTAGCCTTTCCTTAGGTCAATCGGAGTGAAGTGAGATGGAAAGATGTAAAGTTATTTAGTGTCACAAATTTTATTAAGAAACATCACTTCATTTCTGATTTTTATTTTTAAATCGTCATTTTGAAACTTTATTTCTTTAAACTTTCATATTCTTTTTCATCATTAAACATATCAACTAAATGAATTGAAACTTAAAAGTTGACTGAATTAAAAAAAAATTATTATACGATCCACTTTTAGAAATTGTGTATTCTTGATGTCATTCTTTAAATATTTTGATGATATTAATAAAAAATTATCAATTTAAGAATTTGTGTAACCACAAATTTTTATGAAAAAATACAAACATTTATTGCGAAAAAAGGTTGACCACATAATTGAGGCTAATCTATATATATCTATATAAAAGCCAAGCTAAAACTCTATCACCACAAGTTGTCACATCATCAAAATCCTAAGTGTCAATTTTGTAAAATTTTCATTTTTTTTAAATGTTTTTCCTCCACCAAATAATGCATTGTATAATTAACTTTTAGTATTCTCACATAATGTAACTTCTATTTTAAATGCTTCATTTCATTAAAAAACTAGATTTATTGGTAGAGATATTTTTAAAGGGTAATCTCTATATAAACATCTAAAAAAACTGAGAAATCTAAACCATGTTCTTTCACCTTTCCTTCTTGCAGTTATTGGGTTGTTTCTTTTCTCATTATATCACCTTTAATTACCATAATATTCATTAATTAATATTAATGTCATCCTTCCAATTGTTCCTTTAAAAGCAGAATCTATCTAAAATTGGTAGTGGATTTCGATGTGTTTGTTACGCCAGCCGCGGTGAAAGCGCTTTCTCTGCCATTAAAGTTACTCATTTGTCGAGCCATTAGAATGTAAATTAGTTTTACCAATTTATGATTTAAGTTTTAATCGATTTTTTTGAGTAGCTCTGATGCATGAGAAAATGAGATGACCAAGAGGGATGATGTTCAATGATTTTAACTATGCTTTGATAATTTCTTTGATAATCTTCTAATTTATAGCTTTTAAGTTTATTTACGCAATTACATTTCATGTAAGTTGCTTATCTCCTTGGTTTGGAGATTAAAACATGGATAGAGAAACACATGCAAAGTATAAGAGAGGTGTAGAGGTGGAGCTTGAAGGAGTAAAGAAATTTGCTAA
Organism: Euphorbia peplus; assembly: GCA_028411795.1. NCBI lineage: Eukaryota > Viridiplantae > Streptophyta > Magnoliopsida > Malpighiales > Euphorbiaceae > Euphorbia > Euphorbia peplus. Next base: position 20,113,383 of record CP110839.1, on the reverse strand, counting down.
TCTTTTCTTCACCATCAATGAAAAAACATAGGAGAATTTGTGATTCTTTATTTAACATTTGTGTGTATTGTACTATTTTTGTGTTAGTTTGTAATTAAATTATTATTGCAATGATAGAGGAAGAATTGAGATTGTTGAAGCTATATAATTATGTACTTTTTAAGTTTGTTCTAGCATATGATTTGAGTTTGAGAATTTTATTAAGAAACTCTCCTCTATCATTCAACTCAACATGAAGTTTCAAATATGAAATCATGTCAATTATATTATTCAGCTTGATGTTTGATTGACTTTATTTCAATCCAATTATGTCTAAACATCTTTTTATGAATGCCTTAAGGATCGAAATAAAGTTAATCACTGAAAAATTTGTAGAATTTTTCTAATCTACATTTTTGCAGAAGGTATTTAAAACTTAAGTTTCTTTTAACATTTAGCTAAGTTTATAAGATGTAAAAAATTTGTTATGTTCACAAAACATCATGTTATTATCTCTTAGCTAGGTTGTATTTTATTTTATTTTTATTATAGAGAATAACAGTTCTATATTTCTGTAATATATTTAATCTGTTGAAAGCAACAAATGCTAATTTAATTACGTTTTCATTACATAAGCTCAACAGAATCCTAGATTTATTCATATATAGTGGAAACATTAACAATTTAGTTATTTTTTCTAAAGAAGAAAACAATCCGTGCAACGCACGGGAATTCGACTAGTTTTTATTAATTGGAGATTGGTTGTGGCCTTATTATTTTACTTTGTCGGACACATAATTCATTTTCTCAATATTCATCGGTTGTTAATATGGAAAATTATATGGTTACTTTGGTTTTTACAAATTAACAATTACTTTGTTTAATCCATTATTGAATCATGGAATAAAAACTAATCTAATAGTAGATGAAACAAAGTACAAATAAAATGATCATAACCTTTCACCTGTAAATAATATGTATTAACCAATAATTAAATTACATATAAAGAAAGATATAAACGGAGTATAGTGGACGAGTGACGACATAATATAGAAACAATGATTTATCATTTTTCTCAGTTGTAAGCCAATTTCTAATTAGAAAATTTTTAGTATATGTTAAGTATATCACGTCATTCCGTATATCAATCTTATATTTTAATGACACGTCATACATGTTAGCATTTCGGATTCATAATTTAGAATTTATTTTTTAATATTTAGTGTTTTTATTTTATGGTCTAGAATTTTATATAAATTATAAAATACAAAATTAATTGCTAATTAATTATACAATGTTAAATTATTATTATTGATCGATTACGTGTTAAAAAATTGTAGACATGGGGTATGCATGGCATAGAGTAAAGTGATGCATTACAAATTTACTTTGTTTGCTTCGTCTTAAGCGGGATAATAACCTATTAGAAAAAGGGGAGTGGTTTGTGCTTCTTGGCTCTCAAAATTTCCAAAAATCATCACATTTTGATTTCATTTTTGTATAATTTACCACTTCTACTTTTCAACGTTATAGTTTTTTTTCTTTTTAATAATATAGTAGTTGAGACTGGTTTTTCAACTGAAAAGTTAGTGATTTCAAACTATGTGAGCCATCAATAATAACTTTCCTTCCTGTGTTTAGGCTCCGTTATTTTGAACTGAACTGAATGTTGTTACATTGAACTGAACTGAATTTTGCTAAAACTGGAAAATAAATATTGAAATTGAATTGAATAAATAATGATAATAATAATAATAATAATAGTTTTTAATAATAACTATAGTAAAAAAATTAAAAATATAATAATAATAATAATAATAATAATAATAACGCCATGTTTAATACAGATCGTAAAAACGTCATGTTTGCAGTGCGGAATGCTATAGCACACCAAATTTGGGAATGGCAGGGAGAGGAGGATGACGATAATGATGGTGAAGCTGAACAAAATGATGAGATCATGGATCATATGCAAGAAGATGATTAGAAAAATAGAATGAGATGATGCTATTAGTGAAAATTTGAATTTGCTCCTAATTTGCTAATTTTAAATTTTTTTACAAGATTTTTTGAATTTTTTTAGTTGATGTTAATTTGCTCCTAATATTATATAACTGACTATTATAAGATTTTTGAATTTCTTTAATTGATGCTAATTTGCTCCTAATACTACACAACATTGTTACAATATTTTTGAACTTCTTATTACAATACATAAGCAAAATCGGAAAATTTTATATATTAAATCCAAATTCATATAGTAGAAATTATTAAGTTGGTAGAACATTGTAACGTATATTAGTAATAATATTTACTTACATCCAACAACTTCTGCAAACAAATTGGATCAACTAGTTAAAATTATAATAAATATTTATTTGTAATTTATGAACCTAAACCGAATTGAATGTTGCTGAATTGAATTGAACTGAACTGAATATTACTAAAATAAACTAAATTAAATGCTACTGAAAATTGAACTGAATGTTGCTGAACTGAAATGAATGTTGTTGAACTGAACTGGACTAAACTGAACTTAAAATAAGTGCTGATAAGTTCAAAAGAATAGGACAAATCTCTGTGCAAATTTCAAAAATGAAAAATAAGTAAAAAAAAAATATCATTTGGTTGATGGTTAAATAAAATATTTTCTTAATAGTGAACATAATAATAGTGAACAAAATTTTAGTTATGTTCACTAATTAGACTAATTTTACACCACTTGATGTACAAAATACGGTGCTTTGTTTGTGTATTAATTAAAGATGGAAAATCAAAACTAATTAATGTTGGTTTTAGTTGTAAAGGCTTCCAATCGTTTAAGTTAATATTTCGTGTTCAAATTCTAACGTAAGTAGGTGTTTAAACCACCTCAAACCAAGTGATCATATCGTTAACAATTCAAAAGAAAATATGGAAAATCAAAGAGGCGGAGAAATGAAAAGTCAAAATTCCACCAAGTAGAAGGCCCTATCTTGTTATTTTAGAAAGAATAGTTTCAATTGCCTTGGAAATAGAATGATTATAATAAAATCCCACTGCAGAATATGTACTAATTAATTAATGCTTTTATAAGTTGAAATGTTGTTTAATGGATTAGGCGTAAATAATGCAACCAACCCAACAAAATATATGTACATGTATTATGGTTGATATGTTGTGTCACACAAACTATAATCATAAAGTCTTGTTTAAAAGAAAAAGGAAAAAAGCTGATTGATAAATAAGTAGCCAGACTTGTTTAGTCTAGACATCAAAGAAAATAACAGGAGAGGAGAGAAGAGAAGTGAATTTTTGATTGATTAGTTTGGTGATGCCATGGGGAGCAATTCAAAAACAAGAGGACAAACTCTAAGATGCAAAGGTTGTTTGGTGTTCTATTTAATTAATGTTTTAAGACAGTAGTACATATGAGTAATTCCTGATCTATCTATCTATCTTATGAAACAAATTAAAACAGCTGCAGTGTGCAGAAATGCTGGAGAAGCACTTGTGTTAGAAGAAATACAAGTAGACCCTCCAAAATCAAAGGAGGTTCGCATCAAAATCATCTGTACTTCTCTCTGTCATAGTGATGTAACCATGTGGAAATTGAAACCTGTATGTATCCTTCTTTTTTCTTCCTTACTTAGGCTAGTTATGCTCTATTCTTTATGACTGAACTGAACTATACTGAAAAAATTACTCATAGATAAGGCGTAAAGAACAGAGCCTTAATTCTTTATTTTCCTTCATTAATTCTTTCATGTCTTTATGTATTATTAATTCTTGAATTTTATTACAGGGACCTGTTTCTGCTTTTCCAAGAATTTTTGGCCACGAGGCTGTTGGGTATATTACTATTCCACTTCCTTAATCAATTCTTGATTAAACTTGTCGAAAAAGCTTACGTGTTTGAATGTTCATTGATGAATTAGTGTTGTGGAGAGTGTGGGAGAAGATGTTGAAGAGGTAACGGAAGGAGACACGGTGTTGCCTGTTTTTGCAGGAGAATGTGGGGAATGCAGGGATTGTAAGTCAACCAAGAGCAACATATGCTCCAAATTTCCAGAGAACCCGGCTAGTTTTGGGATGCTGAGGGATGGAACAAGCAGATTTAGGGACATCAAAGGGGAGACTTTGTACCATTTTTTTAATGTATCAAGCTTTAGCGAGTATACAGTCGTGGATATTGCTAATGTTGTGAAAATCAGTCCTGAAATCCCAGTTGATAAAGCTTGTTTGCTCAGTTGCGGAGTTTCAACAGGTCCATACCGAATCCTCTTACCCTTATATTTTAAAGGACCACCGTAGCCTTCTAGAATTTCTCCAGTTTCTGCTATTGCAATAGTACATGTTGAAATGAATGATTGAAACTGGCAGGTGTAGGAGCAGCTTGGAAGGCAGCAGCAGTCGAGGAGGGATCCACCGTCGCCATTTTTGGACTTGGAGCTGTCGGTCTAGCGGTACTACTTACTTGTCTTTATGTTTGTTAAATATCTCATCACTGCTAAATGAACTCCTTAAATGTGTCTAATAATCTTCTATCGTTGGCTCTAGCTTTTGCGTGTGTTAGCATGATATAAGAGTCATGTTTAATGTCGCGTCCCTATAGCGAAGAGTTTAAATATGTTTGAACGTAATAACATATAGTTACTAACGATATATTTTATAAATTATCAGGTTGCGGAGGGTGCTCGAATATGCAGAGCTTCCAAAATAATAGGAGTGGATTTGAATCCCGACAAGTTCGAAATAGGTACGTATGTATATACCTTCATGTCTGCGTTCTTTGATTGTTGAATCCAACAAAAAATAAAAGAGAGTTTGTTGATGTTGTTGTAGGAAAAAAGTTTGGGATTACTGATTTTATTAATCCTTCAACTTGTGTGGACAAGTCTGTTAGTGAGGTAATCATAATTAATTAGTAGGCTACACAAACACAAGACTCTGCAAATTTGAATTAGTGAATGTCTAATGATTGATTAATGTGATAATTATGATCAGGTCATAATAGAAATGACAGATGGAGGTGCTGATTACTGCTTTGAATGCATTGGATTGTCCTCCTTGATGACACAAGCTTTCACTAGCACTAGACAAGTAATTCTTGTTTATTCAATTTTCTGCACTCTCTAGATTGTTGATATCAAATTTGTTACATAGTAAGCTAGAAAAAAAAAAAAAAAAGAATTTCACTAATAGATTTTGCAAGTCATCGAATCAATAAAACACGTAATTAGGCTAACATGTCATGTTAGGGTAAGAAAATTAACCATTAAATTTTAAACTAATAAAACTAAAGAAAATGAAATAAAATTAAGAAAAATAAAAATGAAAGAAATAATTGTCACAGCAAGTCAAAAACGTGTGATGAGTTGGACTTTAGAAGGTTTGATATTTGTTCACAAATTTAATAATTAGATCCAACATGTATTAATTAGTTCACATGATATTATTTTGTCAAGTTGTGTTGTATAATTGAGATAGTTAAAGGATATATATAAAAGCCTTAGTTGGAAGCTAATTATGTGATGAGGAGGAAAAGAGTAAGTGAGATGTAGAGACTAGGAGAAAAATCTGTTTAGAGATTATTGGAAGCAATGAGAAAATAATTGTTTTAGAAAACGCTTGAAATTTGTAGGAATAATTTTGGTTTGAGATTTCATAAATTCTCTTGTATTTGTATTAGCTTCAATTATAAAATTATCTCCTCTCTCGTGGATTAGGTAAAATTAACCGAACCACGTAAATATTGTGTCTTGAATTAGTCAGTTATTTTATTCCTCATATTAATCTTGAATAGTCAATACTAAATCTGATTCTTAATTTTCTAACAGTTATAAGATCAATATTTCATTATGTCATATTTCTTTTTACACGCAGGGATGGGGAAAAACAATGATATTGGGACTAGAAATGTACGGATCCCCGCTGAGTTTGAGCCCCTATGAGATTCTTAGAGGAAAATGTGTAGCTGGTTCACTACTTGGTGGATTAAAGCCCAAATCTGATATTCCACTCTTGCTTGAAAAATATCTTCATAAGGTGCCTACTAAATTAGTAATTCATGTGTAACATGTTTATTGCATTAATATATGTTGATTTGAAATTGATTGATGTTAATCACATACAGGAGCTTAATTTGGAAGATTTTATAACACATCACTTGAGCTTCAAGGACATTAACAATGCCTTTGACTTACTTCTACAAGGAAAGAGCCTCAGATCCATAATATGGATGGATAAGGATATATGACTAGACTTGTTCATGAGCCGTGTCGAGCCGGGTTTAACCCGGTTGAGCTGTAAAATCCTTTGTCCAAGCCCAACTCAGCTTATGTGTAAAAATATTCGGGCTCGGGTCAGGTTTAGCCTGAGAAAAATATATTAAATCTCAGGCCCAGCCCGACACGCCCAAACTTTTTATAAAAATAAAATATAAATGTTAAATTACTCCTAAAGGGAAAAAAATATTAGGATATGTAATAGGGAAAAAAAATCAAAATTGTGATACTCACACAAACAAAGTATAGAATGATGAAGCATAAAGAGATTGTTGATGAAAGAATAAAAATTTTCCAAGGGCGGCTGTGCAAAAAAAGAAGTGGAGGGGATTAGAGACATTAGGTTTATGAGTTCTCTGTGTGAGAAATAAAAACAATTTTATGTTTTATTAACTTCAAAATAATTACTGCCTCGAATTGATTTAGTCATTCTGCACAAAATGGTTAATGGAGTCAAAAAAAATTTAAGTCAAATTTGTATTGATCACGTGTTAATTGGTTATAGCAAGTAAATTGAACTTAGTTGAGAGGTCATGAATAATTTCTGAATGATTCTATACTGCATTGTGAGGTACCGCAATATACCACAACTTTATCCAAATTGTAATATACTATTAAACTATTAACAATTAAAGAGTTTTTTAATAAAAAAAATTAAAATAAATCTAAAAATCTTGAAAATATATTAATATTTTATCCAAATTGTAATAATTTCTAGGTTGTGTAATTTCTTATAAATATATTAAAAAAATCTTTTTTTCTATTTTCTAGATAATCCAAACAACGTTAACGTTTTTAGACATGATATTAATATAACCCTAACGTTATTTCAATGGTACCAATTTAATCTCGCTAACGAAATTTGCTACATACACCGTTATTTCTTGCCACGTAAGCTTCATCTCATCTAAAATTAAATTGCCAAGTATACATTAGATTAAAAAGATTTAAAGTCATTTTGGTACTCCTAAAAAAGTTAGGGTCATTTTGATACATCCTCAATAACGTATCGTCATTTTGATACCTCTTAAAAAAATATTAAGGTTATTTTAGCAACTCCTAAAAAAACAAGGTCATTTTGGTACCTCCTCAATAGCTAAGCGCATACTACGCTGCAAAAAGAAGCGTGAGTGTTGGTTCGAATCACAAGATCGACAAAAGTGAAACTCTTAGAAAAAAAAGATTGTCTTAATGTGTTTAATAAGAAATAAATTTGGTTCTAGAATGATAAACTTGTTACATTTTATAGAAGAAAAAATAGCCTAAGGATTAAGACTCTACTTATGATTAGGGAAGTCATGGGTGCGAATCACACAAATTTACTTATTTTATTATTTAATGTAAATCAATTACGCAATTTTATTTTATCTTTTAAAAACTATTCAAACCAAAATGTTTTACAATTATTTAAATCATCCCAAATTTAAAAAAGCTATATATAGTATCAGACCACGAGTCATATCATAAAACAATTCGATCAGCAACTATTAAAATATTCACTACCAAATTAACAATTCATGTGTTTACTTTGGCATTTTTTTTCTGTTAACGATTTTTGCAAGAGAAATTTTTATATGGCGGATGATACAATTGGTTTCTAAGGCCATGTTTTTCTTGACTTAAAATTGAGTAAAATTTAGTTCAGTTTAACTGTATTTAGTTCACTTCACCAAGTTAACTTTAAAAATTCACTTCAGTTCAGTTTAGTTCAGTAATATTCAGTTCAATTCAGTTAGCTGAGGTAAAATTGGTATCATTTGAATAACATTGAGGTTATATTAATTTGGTACCATTTTATACATGAAGTTTGTTTTATATAAATTTGTAAGAAGCATAATTTGAACCCTGAACTTACCACACGTGAGTGTACCAATTGGGCTATAACCATTGGTTTTTATACGTTTGGGTTAAATTGATACTTCCCAAAAAATGTTACGGTCATTTTGATACTTTTACCCATTAGAGTCAAATTAATAATTTGGTTATATTCAGCCTTTTTCTTTTTTATTTAAATAAAATAAAATTTTATTACTTAGTCTTATGTGTTTTTTTGGAAGATTTTATTTTAGTAGCAGGATATGAGAGTGACAGAGAGAGTTACGGAAGAAAAAAAAAATAAAAATAAGAAATAAATGAAGCATATAAAATTATTGAGAAATTTGTATTATAAAAAAATGTAATTGAGATATTAAAAGAGATTGAGTCGTCGAATGTAGCAATTAGTAGTATACAGGTACATAACTTATTTTTATTAAAATATTTGTTTGGATTTTTTAAAATTTTATTTGAATTATTAATAACATGACTCCACACTCCATTTTTAGCTCATGTTGAGAACGCTGCCTCCTTGTCGAGGTTTTTAGGGTTTTTGCCCTAGTTTTGCGATGTCAATGGAGGATAATCTTGAAAACCTGTCGTTGGAAGATGATGGCCTGGAGTTTGCTGATCTGGAGTCGGCTCAACCAGATTGTACTTTTGACAATTGCCTTGTGGGAACCTTAATTACGGATAAGGTTGTGAAGTTAACAAATCTGAAAAATAGAATGGCAAGTATTTGGCGCCCGGCGAAAAAGATGACTGGTGGAAATGGAGGGCGGGTTGATTCTTTTCCGTTTCTATCATCCCTATGATCGGAAGTGGGTGCTCGATAACAGTCCGTGGACGTATGAGAATTGCTTGCTTCCATTACAGCCTGTGATGGAGGGGGAAGACCCGACGGATGTTCCGTTGCATATGGTGGAGTTCTGGGTTCAATTACACAACCTTCCCGCGATGTTTTTCACGGAAAAAGTAGGTGAGGGGATTGGAAATGTTATTGGAAAGTTTGTGGCATATGATCCTAAGAATCGCAAGACGTCTGATCGCCCTTATATGAGAGTTAGGCTTCGAGTCGATATTCGGAAACCTCTGAAGCAAGATTTCCAAGTTCACCGGAAAGGAGATGCCTGGTTGACGTGTGAGTTCCGTTATGAAAAGCTGCCATCCTTTTGTTTTCTATGTGGTTTGATAGGCCATTTGGATCGTCATTGTGACTTATTTTTGAATTCGGAGAATCCTGAGAAGTTGGAACGCAAATGGAGTGCAACTCTGAGGGCTCCCTTTAAGAAGCAGAATTCTTTGGGAGGAGAGAAGTGGTTAATTGAACCTGGTGTTTATGAGTCGGGTGATGAGGCTGGTGGTTCCAGGTCGGGTTTGGGAGGTGTGGCTGCTACTGCTCCGCGCATTCCGCGTAACTTAATTTTTCTCAATGCCAATCTCGGATCGTCTGGTAGAGGAAAAGCATCTGAGCAAGCTGAAGCAGTGGAAGCAGTATCAGAAGAGCAGGCTTCTGATGGTATGGTGATTACAGATGAAAGGAAACGTCGTCGTAGTGAGTCGGCTTGTGATGATGGTACTGGTGTTAGTATGGTGACCGACCCAAAAAACGGAACTCAGGCAGGCCTTGGCGCGAAGCAGGCCTGCCCATCATTATGAGAATCTTGAGTTGGAATTGTCGGGGACTCGGGAATGTTTTGGTGAGCTCGTTCGAGTTCATAAGCCCGATGTTATTTTCCTTTCTGAAACTCTTGTTTGTAATTCTAGAATTGAATTTCTTCGTAATAAAATTAGTTTTGATTCGTGTTATACTGTGGATTGCATGGGTAGAAGTGGTGGTTTATGTATGTTTTGGAAAAGATCGTCTTTGTGTTCTTTAATTTCGTTCTCAACCAATCATATTGATCTCGAAATTCATGATAGCTCGGTGGGGAACTGGAGACTTACTGGTTTTTATGGTTGTCCTGAGAGAACTAAACGTAAGGATTTGTGGCAAATCTTGCGTTCTATTGCTGCTGCTTCGAGTTTACCTTGGGCAATTCTCGGGGACTTTAACGATCTTCTTTCCAATGATGAGAAGAAAGGGTTGCATAATCATCCGGAATGGTGTATGCGTGGTTTTCGGGAGGCGATCGATGATTGTGGTTTAATTGATCTTCCGTTAGCTGGTTATCCCTTTACCTGGATTCGTCATAGAGGTAAACCCAACGAGGTGCAAGAAAAGCTTGATAGAGTTTTTGTCGATAACGCATGGTTATCGTTATTTCCTACTGGTATGTCCAGTAATACTATTGCTCCTATTTCCGACCACTCGCCTATTATGCTCCAAACGGATAATTTGGTGACTATTCGTTCCCAACGGAGATTTATGTTCGAGAATAAGTGGTGGCGTGAGCCGGACTTACTGGGGATTGTTTCGGGAGCTTGGTCGAGTAGTAGTACGTTACAGCTTGAGGATAGGCTAATGGTAATGGCGGGGCGTTTAAGTGGGTGGGGCCGAGAGATCAATGTGAATTTACGTCGCGAAGCTAAAGTTTTGACTGAACAGCTTGCCAATTTGCGGGATGGGGACTCGGTTTTGAATGCACAAGAGTACGAGGAGGTGCAAGGAAAATTAATTTCGGTCTTGGTGGAGGAAGAAGATCATTGGCGCCAGAGGGCGAAAATTCAGTGGCTTCAGGAGGGTGATTCTAATACTCGGTTCTTTCATTCTTTTGCTAGTGGTCGTAGAAAAAGGAATGTAATTGCAAAGCTGCAGCTGTCGGATGGGACCTGGATATCGGAAGCTCAGGATTTATGTGGGGAAGCTCAATCTTATTTTTCCGATTTATTCTCAAGCAGTGGTTCGAATTTTCAAAAGGTGAAAGCAGTAATTCAACCAGCAGTTTCGCAAAATCATAATGAACTGTTATTGGCAGATTTTTCTCTAGAGGAATTCCGATTGGCCTTGTTCGAGATGCACCCGGATAAGGCGCCTGGTCCGGATGGGTTTAACCCGGGTTTTTTTCAGAAATTTTGGCATATTCTTGGCAGCATATTTATCAGGCGGGTCGGCTATGGCTACAACAAGGTTTTTTTCCTCCTTCCCTCAATGATACTATTATTTCTTTGATTCCTAAGTGCAATAACCCGGTTAATATGAAGGATCTCCGTCGAATTGCGTTATGTAATGTGGTTTACAAGATAGTTTCGAAAGGGCTTGCTAATCGGCTTAAACAGGTTCTTCCGGATATTATTTCGTTAAACCAATCTGCTTTTATTAAGGGACGTTCTATTCATGATAATGTGATGATTGCTTTTGAGGTGGTGCATAGTATGAGGTGTAACGTTGCTAAGAAGCAAGGTGATGTAGCGCTTAAAATTGACATTACCAAAGCTTACGATCGTGTAGATTGGAATTATTTGTTTGCTATTATGTTGAAGTTGGGTTTTTCGGTGGAGTGGGTGAAGTTTATTATGATGTGTGTGACTTCGGTGCGTTATTCTGTTAAGGTTAATGATAAGATTGTGGGTCCGTTTGTGCCTCAACGGGGTCTCAGGCAAGGAGATCCATTATCTCCTTACTTATTTCTTTTGTGTGTAGAAGGCCTTTTGGTGTTGCTTCGTGATGTTGAAGCGATTGGTAGGATTCATGGTAATTGTATTGTTAAAGGAGCTCCGTCAGTTTCTCATTTGCTTTTTGCCGATGATGCATTTTTCTTTTTCCGAGCAACTTTTGAGGAGGCTAGGGAGATGAAGCGGCTTCTAGCTATTTATGAGCAAGCTTCGGGGCAGGCCATTAATTTTTCGAAATCAGGTATCCTTTGTAGCAATAATGTTCATCCTATGTTGAGTTCAGGAGTGTCTCATATTTTGGGGGTTCATAATGCTATTGATACGGGGAGATACTTGGGCTTGCCTTCGTTAGTAGGACGGGAGAAGAAGTCTATCTTTGCTCATTTTCGGGAAAGGTTGTGGAATAAACTTCAGAATTGGCGAGGCAAACCTTTGTCTAGAGCGGGGCGAGCGGTTCTTATTCGCGCGGCGGGACAAGCTATTCCTATTTATTTTATGAGCGTGTTCTTATTACCGGTTTCCACGGCTGACGAGCTTCAGCGTATGCTAAACTCTTTTTGGTGGGGTAATAATAAAACGGGTGCCCGCGAGATTAATTGGATGGCATGGGAACGTTTATGTGTGCCTAAGATTTTTGGTGGTATAGGTTTTCGTCATCTTTTGGCTTTTAATTTAGCCATGTTGGGAAAACAATGGTGGAAATTTCTATCCGATCCGGATTCTCTTTCAAGCAGAATTTACAAAGCTAAATATTTCCGAACGACGGATTTTTTGGGAGCCTCTCTTGGTCATTCCCCTAGTTACATTTGGAAGAGTATCTGGAGTTCTCAGCTTGTGTTGAAAGAAGGTTATAGATGGAGAGTGGGTAGTGGTAATTCAATCAACGTGTGGAAAGACCTGTGGTTATGCAAGGAGGATAGTCGGTTTATATCTACTCCGATAGTTACGGGATTGGAGGAACTCCGAGTGAGTGATCTTTTTATACCAAATTCAAACTCTTGGGATGTGGAGCTGCTTGAGGATTATTTTTCTCAACGGGACGTGCAAGCTATTCTTAAGCTGCCCATCCGAAACCGAGAAGACATTGACCGCTTAGTGTGGAATCCTTTTCGTAATGGTTTATATTCGGTGAAGAGCGCTTATAAGCTGGGTACGGAGAGGTTTGAAAATAATGAGCGAAATCGGGTGGATGGTAATTGGAAAAAGCTGTGGGATCTAGAAGTTCCAGCGAAGGTTAAACATTTTCTTTGGCGTCTTGTGCGTAATTGTTTGCCGGTTCGTGCTAACCTGCGTAGTCGTGGTCTCCAGGTGGATTCGTATTGCGTTATGTGCGATGGAGACTATGAAAATCAGTGGCATCTTTTCTTTAATTGTCCGGCGAGTAGAGCTGTTTGGGAAGAGGCTAGCTTATGGCGCGGATTGACTCGGAAGCTTTAGAGGCTGAGAATTTAAGCTCTCTAGTGTTTCAGATTCTTTCTTCTTCTTCCAGGGAAGTGATTGGGAGATTTGCTATGACGCTTTGGAGTTGGTGGAAAGCTCGTAATGACAAATTGTGGAACCATGTTAATACTTCTCCTAGGCAGGTTTATTACCGAGGACTTTCTTGTTTATGTGACTGGGTTACAGCTAGAACCCTCCGGGTTGGAAGTGCGACATCTGCTACTGTTCCGGTGTGCGCTAAATGGCACCCCCCATCAGACGGTGTTCTGAGTTGTTGCACTGATGCGGGCTTTTTCGCTGGTGATAGGAAAACGGGATGGGTTGCTGTGTTGCGCGACTCTTCGGGGGTCTTTTTGGCTGCGAAGGTTAACTCTACGGATGGTGTGTGGCCGATGAATGAAGGGGAAGCTTATGCGCTTTTGGAGGCCATCCGCTGGATGATTGCTGCGGGTCACACCTCGGTTCTTTTCGAATCAGACTCTCTCTCGGTTGTCTCGGCTGTGAACTGAAACGTGGAAGATGTCAGCGAGTTTGGGGAGTTGATCGATCAGTGCAAGTCTTTACTTGCGCAAAACAATGGCTTCAGGGTCCGTTTTGTTCGGAGATTAGCTAATGAGTTGGCGGATGCTTTTGCTCGGTCTTCGCATTTATATGCTATTCCTACTGTGTTAGATGAGTTTCCTGTTAGTTTTGCTTTGCGTTTATTGTCTTTTTGCCCGTTAGTGGCACATTAGACCCTTTTCTCTTTCAAAAAAAAAATAAAATTATTTGAATTAAAATTTTATGGAAAAACATTTTATTTTTATTATAAACTGGACAAAGTTGTGGTACATTGCGGTACCTCGCAATGTACAGTAGAATTTTCAATAATTTTTATATGACGTTGTAACAAAATTTTATTTGAACTCCACTTAAAAGTTGGTACAGTAGAACCTCTATATAGGAATATACTTGGGACCAATTTATTTGTGTAATAATTTGGAAGATTATTCTTATATAGAAGTTGATACCGAATTTTTATATAACAATTAGGAGATTATTTTTACATAAAGTAATTCTATGTAGAGGTTTTAGTGTATAATTTTTATACTACTGATGCAATTTACCCCAGAATCTAATGAGAAAAATAACACTTTCCAAAAGTAGAAAAAAAAAAGAAGTTAACGTTTGGGGGTAATTTCTAACTTAAATCAGGGCCGTTTAGATATGTAGTTAAGGGGCGATTTGCGATTACAATTACGTGGTTGTTTAATGCGGCATTTTTGAACGCAATGGATGAATCATCAAAAACGAAAATCTGAGCCGTAGAGGTTGGGTGAGAAAACACAATGAGAGGAGGTATTGACCGTTGGATTGAGATCCTATTTTAAACTTCATCTAAGATTTGTCTATAAATAAATACTAGTACAACATTCTTAAATCTCTATCTATCTATCTGTCTGGTTTGAATTTAGGAGATTCTGTCTTGCTTCCTGCTTCTTCAAGGTACGCAACTCTCTCTTTTTAGGGTTTTGAGTTGTTGAATCATGCATGATGTATATTGTTAATGTCATTCTTGTTGTTTTATGTATCAGTCAGATCTATTTTCAAAATATTCTAGATTTCCCTTTTCGGGGTTTAGGGTTAGGGTTTTAGTTAGTTTTCTCCATTTTGATGAATTTCGGCGACATGTCCTTTTCAGAATTAGGGTTTTGAATGAAATTAAGTGATTGATTAGATTGTTTCTGATTGAATTGCAGATGGCACGTACCAAGCAAACTGCTCGTAAGTCCACAGGTGGTAAGGCGCCGAGGAAACAACTTGCTACCAAGGTACCTACTCATTTCTTCGAATTTTGGTACTTGTTGATTTTTCACTTTTTGATGTATGGATGGGTTTTTGCGTTACAGGCTGCTCGTAAATCAGCTCCAACTACAGGAGGTGTCAAGAAGCCCCACAGATACCGCCCTGGAACTGTCGCTCTTCGGTATGTTCTTTTGTTCAACTCTCAAATATTTGTCTCAAATTCTTGAATTGACTTTATTTGTATTGTATGATTACAGTGAAATTCGTAAGTACCAGAAGAGTACTGAGCTCCTCATCAGGAAACTCCCATTCCAAAGACTTGTTCGTGAAATCGCACAGGACTTCAAGGTTTTGTTTTCTGAGTTTCGTTTATTTTTTGCTTCTGTTAGACAATGTAGTATTGTATGAGTACTCAACTTGTTTTGTTTGTGGGGTGGATGCAGACTGATTTGAGATTCCAGAGCCATGCCGTGCTCGCACTACAAGAGGCAGCAGAAGCATACTTGGTTGGACTCTTTGAGGATACCAATCTTTGTGCTATCCATGCCAAGCGAGTTACCATCATGCCTAAAGATATTCAGCTCGCCAGGAGAATCCGAGGCGAGAGGGCTTAAAAGATTAATTAGCTACTCTGGATTACTGATTGTTGATGTTAGGATTTTTACCTTGTATGTTGTCAGTTTTTTGTTTGGGGTCTCAAATAGGATTACAACTCATGTACTAGGGGATTTCTGAAGGGTAGAATTGTTTGCTATCAAACCCTGAACAATTTATTGTTGTTCCTTCCTTGAAGATTGCTATCATTGTTGTTAGTTAATGTTGTGTGTTTTTGCTACCTTGTATTAGTTTTTGACGACCTTGCTTGCGAATATACCATACCATGTCCATTAAAAGCAGAGATGAGATGAAATGATAGAATTACGATTTGAGGTCCTTGAAATGAGATGAGATGATTCTTTACTCTTGTAATATCATAGTTTTTTTATGTGTGTAATTATTTTAACCGCAGGTTTCATAAACAGAGAGATGTCTTTATTTTCTGCCAAGACAGTCTGCCAAAGTGTGATAAAACCCAGTTGAATATGCCCGGCAGAATTCCCCAGATTTCTTACTATCTCTATATAAAAGGATTCCCCAAGCAAATTACCATCGTTTTTATTTATCTTTTAAATGAATGTAAATTTCATGCATCCATTCCATTTCTATTGTCAGAGTTTTATTTTTTATTATTATTTTTGTATAGAAAACTGATCTGTTTCTTACTTTAGACTGAAAAAAAACTTTATGCGTCTTTTTTTTCCAAAAAAATTTAGTATAATTTTTCGTTATGATTTTTGAAATTTTATCTCGATTCATACGTTTTTGAACGGTACAAGATTTACTCTCCAACCATTCCAAAAGAGAGAATTTTTTGAGTTAACCCATATAAAGAAAAATTTATTAACTTGAGAACACATGGATTTTGTATTTTAATTTGCATGAAACGCCCTTAAACGATACTCAAAATTGAACAAAGCAAGAAATATAGCTGCTGACCAAGTAGAAAAATAAACAAACAATCCTATATACTTCATAACAGGTATCTTGACATATTTGCTAGGTAAATAAGATTGGCCGCAACCCATTTTTAAGCACCAACTTCACATTTTAATCAAAGATTTTAGCATACTTTATTTCTGTTCCCTTTTCTTTTCTGCCTATTCTTCTCTGCACTTTTGATTCTTTGACTCCTTTGGTTAGTTATATCTGGAAAAGAAGCTGGATATTGGTGATAATGCATTTGACCTTCAATCAACCATGGTGGGTTTTATTTCATCAGAAAATTGGCAATAGTTAAGATGTTTACAGGAAGAATTTGGATACTAATCTTCTGACCAAAGGACATTGTTTTATTGATTTATTTAAAAACAACAGCATAATAGCTCGAAATGATACTGTTTCAGGAAGTTAACCTGTGACCAGGTTGAACCACAGGTTTTCTGGTTCAATGGCTTAACTGCCCAGACGAACGAGTTTCAGGGGGGTTTCAGCTATAATATGGTTCATCCATGACAGGCCGGCCTGCCTGCCTGCCTACCTGGTCCAGTTGAACCAGGTTGATCCTATCTTTACAACCTTGGCAAATTCAACTCTCTCCAATAAAATCATCTTGTTTGAAAAGAAATATAAGAGAAATAATTATTTTTCAAAACAAACTAATTTGAACAGGTTGAAAAACGAATTGATTCATCTTTTCCAAATGATTTATTCTGAACAATGCAACAAACATTTACTTTTCATTTTCATAGACAAATCTGTCTGATTGAGGAAAACTGGAAACATCATGAAGATCTTCGAACAAGCACACACCATCTACAGGGGCCCTGGAAAGGTTCCGTTCTCCCTTTGTTCGTTCCATCTGCCTATCTGATATCCCCATTAAACCAAACAAGGTTAAGTTCAAAGAGGTTTAAACAAACTATACAAATGCCAATGAAGTAGGAATTTACTCCAACATTGTCAGTTTTCACACACTCCAAGCATAAACAAGAATCTTCCATAAGCAATCACAAGACAACTATAATAGGCATGCATAATCAAGGAGCTATTAATCAGGTACCTACACTTTAATGTGCAATTCATTAACATTTTTAACTGATATCAACAATACCAGAACTTTCTCAACCTTCCTTTGGCCTACAGGTGCATCTAATTTTCTTTTAGGCCTATTTTATTGCTTCAGTCATTAAATTTTGTGACTTACTAAGATACTTCCTCATACGAGGTATTTAAGAGATCTACTTTCTCTTGCTTGCTAATGCTAAATCACTAGCCAAATTTATATTAAAAAAAAATTCAAGGTGCAACAGGAAAGAATTTGATGGCCTGTCTCTCTCTCTCTATCACAAACACCCAAAAAAGAATCATGACTGCACATAAAGACCAACTGATTTGCTGGCATTAACACTTCAAATGAACAAAGGTTGATGAGAAATTTTGAGCAGTGTAGAACTCTTGTTCATCTTAAGAGTGGATATGAGGTCAAGGTCAAGATAGACACCAATCAGTTGCAATTACACAAGAACAACCAAGTTGAAAATACTGAGATCAAGGAGACACAAGAATTGCAGCCTACAGGCTGACACGATAATAAAAGTTGTACAAAGGTTGTTCGGAACATAAAGAACTGAGAATAGCCATCCACTTTTGGTTATTTCGTTCAATTTTTCTAGATGCTTGCACTGAGAGGTTACATTAAGAGAAACATGATAAAGTTCAACAGCTATCTCTAACAGTAGTTATTACCTAGAGATCCAGAATATTCATTTTAGATAGAATTTGTATCTACGTTTTTTTCATATTTCTACCTTAGAGTTGAAGAAAAAGTTGTGCAATATAGCAGAATATCATTCAATAACAAGAAATGCAAAATATGTGTACATGCGCTTGTGTGTTTGGGAACTCTACAAGTAGCATGAGTGTGTTTGTGCAAAATAATCAGCGTTTCAACATTTTCTGTATCAGCAGATCAAATGTAGGATCCATAAAAAGCCTTAGCTAACCATTAAGACAACGGTACCACCTCAACTATCTTAAACTTTAGTTGCTTGGTCTCTGTTCTTTTCTTCTTATTTTTTGTGCGAATACCAGTCAGCAGCATAACTTATAAGTCAAAGAGTAAGAAAAACGATTCTTGGTTGCTTATTTAAGAAAGCACTAGACTTGACATACTTCTTAGCATGTAAAAATGATCCGAAATACTTACCCATTCATCCGGGCAAAGAGAACGATAATATTTGGCAAATTTAGCACATTCTTGAGCTCCTTCCCCCTTGGCAGCTACACAACTGGGGATAACCATAAGTTTCAGAATCAAATCTCAATGTTGTCTATGCCAAACTGAAATTGTATGACGTGCGACAATGAGGTATCGCATAATGAATTATAAGCAAAAGTTGACTCACCGATGAAACTCAACATATCGGGTAAAACAATGCCTAGTTTGATTTGTAGTTGGAAAGCGAAAATCAGCAGGTGCTGTCTTCAGCTGCATTCCAACAAAGGAAATTACAAACAAAAGTTAGTGCTTGCAGAAGTAGAACATGCACACAGCAACAAGCTGTCAGAAACCAAAGGTTCCTGTCCTTGAACAGATTTTTCCATGAGGCTAAACCTGATTTTGCATGACAAAAACTAAGAATCACTGCATAGTTTTAAAAAGAAAAACTAAGGTTCAAGATATTGTCATAAACGAGGTGTGTTGGCTGTCACTGTTTTAGTGTTTTAGAGTCCTAATTAGTATGCTATTAGGATTCATTTGTGATTATTTAATAACTATTATTACTAGAAGTCCTAGGATTACTTATTAATTATTCTTCCTTTTCTATGCTGTTTTTCTACTCTTAATTAGTTGTCGTTCTTGATCCCTATTGTACAGCTGCCTACAGAGCCCTTATTATTGCAAATTTGTCTCTTCTATTTAAAGGGGAGATTATTTAATAAAATAGGGACAAGTTGAAAACCCAATTAAGGTCCAAATAACCTTAAGAGATCGTGGCATTCTCTCTGAACGAGCTCCTACCAGTTCAGAGATGGCGCGGTTTTCTCTTGAGGAGCTCCTAATCATCTTAACAAGATAGGTAAAGGAAGGAAGACTAATAAGAATTCTTTTCTCAATGCATTGTAATTTTCATAAGGGTGTCTTACAAGTTATTTGATTACAACTAAAACCAAAAGTTTTCACAAATTATCGGTGAACCATTATTAAACACAAAACAGGGGTTTATCTTAGCTCAATAAGAAACAGACAGCTTCAAATTTCAAACCGAAAAAGGGGGCGCCGGAATGGGTAGATGAAACTATTGGGAGGTACAATCCAGAGACCAATTGTGAAACAATTGCACTTAACAACAAGAATCAGCAAGGCAAAGGTCAATTTATCTTCACAGAATATTATTTATTACCGAGAAAAAGAAAGGGGAGTGTACACACCATAATACCATGTCCAGCTATAAAACATTGTCCTATCCACCTACGTTCCCTTGCTCATTTGAAATTAAAAAAAAAACCCTAACCATGCAGGAGTCTATGGAAAAACCAAGTTTGATTTGAAAATGTTATCCACATAGTAATAAATAAGGAAAGATATATCGGCGTGGATCAGTGCGGAGAAAAACGATGGCTAGGTTTAGAATTGGAGATGAAAATAAATAAGACAAAGAAAAGAAATGAATGTTGTGTTTGTGTACCTCAGAAACCATCGCAGAAGATTCAGCCATAGATCGCAAAACAATGTCCTTGTGCTCTGCCACAACCTAAGGAAAGAAAGTGGATGTAAAATGCAAATTTGGAATTTTCATGTAATTCTAATTTCTAATGTGACACACTTCTCATTACGGGCCTCCATCAACCTTTCTTATTTTAGGCCTTCTAATGCTAAATCCTACATTTACTTTACTCAACTTTGTTGACAAAAAGCTCTATTTAGCCACTGACTTATGCAAGATTTAGCATTTAGCTACCGACCTTTTATTTGGTTACAGTTAGCTATTGACCTTTGTTATTTGGTAAAATCTCACCTTTAATATGTTAATTGACATTTCTACATTTATATAATTTTAGTTTTAGTATCAATTTTTTATTTGAAATAGAGAAATTTTAATATTTCACATTTTTATCTCATTTTAATTTTGATCCAAAAAGTTTAAAATTTCACTAAAATGACAGATTAATGGCCAAATATAACCAAATTACAAATGTCAGTGACTAAATGGATCAAATGCACAATTTTACATAGGTGAGTGGCCAAATAATGTCTTTTGTTTGCTTTGTTTAATTTACTTAAATATGAATTGTCACAACATCGTTGAAATTAGAGTCAATCGAACATTTTTAACAAAATTGCGAAGCCCCATATGAGACTATTAGGCCAGTGATTACTCACAGTACAATGTTGAGTGATTCCTTACAATATTGTTTTTAACAATGTCCAATATGAAACCGTTTTGCAAATTACGAAAATGTCTATTCTCACACAACACAGTTGTCATCTACCGTTACAACCCATCAATTGCTATTTTTGTCAACACATACTTCCATACTTATGATTATGAACGTAAAAAGTAATTTTCTTTCATAAAAAAACAACTTTCAATGCTTTCATTATAATCTGATTTTAAATATATTTTATTTTCTAATGTATAACTAAAATCACACAGCGTAATCTCAAATCCTATCAACACCACTATTGAGTAGAGGTGGTCTAGTCATTTTTGTTTAGTTATATTGGTAAATAGCATAAACTAAAATTGGTGTGCAATCAGACTACTGGGAAGGAACTGCATTGATCACAAGTGGTGGTCCTAAATGTACCTTCTGTTTTGCGATGCAGTATTTGACAAATTTGTTCTTAACTGGCAAGAAAAAGTGTTGATCAAGATGCACAATATCTTTATTATGGTAATGCCAACAAAATTCTTTGAGGTCCAATCCAGTACCCTATAACCATTACACAATTAGTTAAACTAGGTCGAAAAATGGATAAATAAGCTCTTCATGTTGAACATGATAAGCCATCGATATGGGAACCAACAATCTCCGAGTCGGACAACCCAAAATTTCTTATTAACTCGGCGTAAATAGTATCCCCTAAAGATATTCTTTTCATCATCAAATTTGTCTGGTGCTCGAAAATTGGAAACAGCAGAAAGAGAACAGCATACATGTCTTCAAACAAGAACCATCTACAGGGGCCCTGGAAAGGTTCCATTCTCCCTTTGTTCGTTCCATCTTTCTACCTGATACCCGTTAAACAAAATATCGGTTAGTTCAAAGAGGTTTATATAACTAGACACACAAAATAAATCATGCCAAGCTATACAAACTACACTCCCAAGTATATATGGGAAGCTTCCATTTAACAATCATCAAGTACATAAAGTGATATTCATCAAGTATCTGCAGTTTAATGTGCAATACTATGATAGTCTTCTAACTAATTATCAACAACACCTGAACTCTCCTGCTCTTCCTTTTGCCTTCACTTTGCATCTAATATGCTTATAGGTTTGTTTTGCTGCATTCATTAGTGATGAAACTTAAGGCTATAATTTTGCCTTCTCTATTTTTACTCTTAAAAGAATATTCTCGACTGTATCCATTGCACATAATACTTTTAATATTATATCTTCTACATATTTTATGATTACATAAAAACAAACAAAATGATACTAAATATTGTTTAGCCAAAATGGCTTAATGAATAGTTCTAACTTTAAGCCAATCTTAGAAATTTACTATTAAAATCTCTAACTTGGCTTAATATAATAGCTAGATTTGTCAGCTCCAAACATAGCTAATTTCCCTCTGAATTGGTTGTGGTTGGAGAGGCTCCGACTTGCTTACTGCATTGCAATCTAACAACCACCAACCATATTTTTATGAAATTATTCAAGGCACAACAGGGAGACATTTGATGGTCTCTGCCAACTTAGTATATTCCGGGGATTGAACCTACCATCATAGTTGTTAAATGCGCAAAACGAACCGAGGCGATAAAGGGTCCTAAAGCCTAGGCGCAAGGCGAAGCGAAAAGCGAGCGCCTCAAAAACACGAGGCGCATAGCTTAAAAAATATATACAGAGACTTTAGTATTAGTTATAAACCAAGAATATTTCATATCAATATCAGGTATAAACTAAGAAAACACACATATGACCAACAAACAAAGTTAAACCACCTAAAAAACATAATAATAAACTCCAAAGAGTATGTGATAGTGATTCTGTAATTGTTGTTGCAGTCAACAGTGAGGGATGATTTTGTTTCAGTTGAGCTTTTCTTTCTTCTTCACGTTAGTGGCTGGCTTAGTCTCATATTCTTAAACAGTCCCCCCTCTCTCTAGTTTTCTATTTGTATGTGACAGTCTATATTCTTATTTACTAATCTGATATATCTGACTCTTTGTATTCTTATTTAGGTATTTAAGGTATTGATAAATGACATAAATAAAAATAAACGGTATAATTTTTTTAAAAACCCTACTGAACCGCTTTTGCACCTGAGGCGCGCCTTGGATGAAGCTCCAAGGCTCAGGCGAGGCGACCAAAGCGAGCGCTTTTGCTACATCGCCTCGCTCAAGCAAGGCGAACTGGTCTTCGCCTTGCTTGAAGCGCGCCTAGGCGAGCCTGAGGCGACGCTTTAATAACTATGCCTACCATCACCACTCTTTTCAAGTGTAGTAGCCTACTCATCCACAGGTCCGGGTACCCGCCCAGCCCACGTCTCTTGGACCAGGTTTGGACAAGGAAAACTGACCTCATGCCCAGGCCGGGACCAATAAAGCCCGCATAATTTTTTGACGGACTTGAGATATATAAAAACAACCCAGCCTGACCTGACCTGACCTGACCTGACCAGCCCCACCTTATCTCAAGAGCCCAGCCATTGCTTGGTGGTTTTCTCGCCTTATAGTTAAAGCAATTTAAAAACAGCATGATAGTTTCATGTGGATTAATGCCTAGATGGTCATGATAAGAGTTCAAGGTCAAGAAACACACCAATCGGTTGCAAACAAGACACTGCTAAGCCTGAAGGCTAACATGATAACAACAAGTTGAACTTAGGCGCACAGGAGCATACGACACATAACCAAGAATATGCAGTTTTGTTTGAATTTTTATGGATGCTTGCATTGAAAAGTCATAATAAGAAACATGCAACAAGCTATGAACGTTTATGCTGTCTTTAATTGAAAAAGAAAAAAAATCAATTTTATAATATCAGATGTCATGTGTCATGACCTATAGAAGTCCATCCAGTGTAATCAGTTTGCTTACAATATTTTTCGTAATTTTGCATAAAAGTTGAAAAAATTGTTCAACACAAGACCATAACATTGGATAAACAGGATGAATAACATTAACTGCAACATATATATTTGTGTGTGCCTGTGTGCCTGCTCGAGCACCGTCATGTGTGGTATCTATATGTGGTGCCTGTGTGTGTGCGTGCAGAACAAGTAACTTTTCAAGATTTTCATATCAGCAGGTCAAATGTCAAATCAGAACAAACTAATAACAGAGTATCACCTCAACTATCTTAAAGTTTTGTTGCTTGGCCTCTATTCTTTCATTATTATTATTTTTACTCCTAGGGTGTATGGGCATGGAAAACAGCTTTTCAAAAAATGAGATACAGTATGGTGGTGACAAATTATACACATGCAGACACAAATATAACTGAGTTAAACAGAAGAATAGAAGACTCTGAAGCCGAAAGTAATAGGTGAAATCAACTTTTGTATGTGCCAAAATAACCTGAGATATTGAATTCCAAAAAGTCCCTCATATTTCAATAACTAAAAGGAGGAGGGGAGGATAGGAGGTGAAATTTGAAAGAGAAAACTGGAAAAGGAGAAGTAATTGAAAGAAGTGTAGAAAACAAAAGAGGATGGCTCGCAGCTGCTAACAGGTGATTTAGGTGTTTAATTTCTTTATTTTTACATATCAACTTCTACGAGACAAAAGGGACTGCTTGCTGCTAACAGATAAGATAGGGTTTCAACTTGGAAACCCTGCCCCGAAAGTGTCTCTAAATTCAAAAAGACACTGCGTGTCCAATACTCGAACATTAAACTCTTAGAAGTGTTTGTGCTTCATAACACTCAACAGCTTCATTTATAAGTCAGAGAATAAGAAAAAGACTCCCTTGCTTATTTGAGAAAGCAATAAACAATGGGCATGATATACTTCTTAGCATGTCAACATGATCCTACTCACCCATTCACCAGGGCAAAGAGATCGATAATATTTGGCAAATTTGTCACATTCTTGAGCTCCTTCCCCTTTTGCAGCTACACAACTGCAGATAACAATGATTTTTAGAATCACATCTATTGCTTAAATTATCATTGACCAACTGAAAATGGTACAATGTGCTGCTATGAAATATAATATAATACGGAAAACTTAAGCAAAGGCTGACTCACCGATGATACTCAACGTATCGGGTAAAACAATGCCTTGTCTGATTTGTAGTTGGAAAGCGAAAATCTGCAGGTGCTGTTTCCAGCTGAATTTCATCAAAGGAACCCAAAGCAAAAGTTAGTCGGCGCAGAAGGTAGCAAAGGCACAATTCAAGAATCTGCAAGCAAGTAAGAGTTCCCAGAAATACCTTTATCTCCGGTTGCTCATCAGCAGCTTCCTCTTCATCTGCTTTTTGATCTTCTACAGTTTCAGTGCTTTCAGCAGGAGCATCTGCAGTGCTATTCTCAGCAGAAGCATCGTCTGTTTTTTCTTCAGCCGCATCAGAAGTATCTTCTGCTTTTTCTTCAGCAGCAACAACAGGTGGTTCTGCAGCTTTCTCTTCAGAAACAACAGATTCTGTTTTCACATCTTCTTTTGATTCCACAGGTTTTGAAACTACATCTGATTTCCCCTCTTTGTCCTTCAATAAATATTGCTGCATTTCAGAGTTTCAATAATACATTTCATCAGCATCAGGAATTGGATCATTATCATATCCGTAAAGGGTAGGAAAGAAAAGTACTGGCAATAAAATGGAAAAAAACTTGAAATGCAATGCAATACATACAAGCATAGTAATATTATTTTAAATTAAACTTCACTCAATCTTAACAAGATTGTTCCAATCAACTAAAACTTATTTTGTATATTCACGGTTAAGCCTCACGCCACCACCAAAAAACATGAAAAAATCCTAAGGTTAAGACATATCTGTGTGATATCGTTTTAATCATTTGACTTCATAATCAAACTATTGAAAGGTGCTTTGATGCTGCATTACAATTCCCATCACATAGTCATTCAGGCAATTCAGTTCACAACTTATTGATCAAAACGTATCCGTCTAGCTAGTCTCAGTTAGAATAGACAGACATACAGCTTCAGCATTCACTAACTGAAAAGGTAGCACTAAAATAGGTAGATGAAAAAATTGCTAGGTATAACCTAGTCATGACAATTCCACTTAACATAAAGAAAAAGTACGATGCATCGGAAAACGATTGCGTATCAATAAAATCAGCAGATCCATAGAGTTGAATCAAGTTAGTCTGATCCGATACTACGATTATTTCGAAGAAAATCACACCTTGTAAACGCCGATTGAATCCGAGACAATCGGTCAAACTGAATAATAGATTGACGATTGAAACAGCAAAAGAAGAAGAGAAACGAGTAAAGCATAACGGATCTAGGTAAATAAAAGTCGAATTGAAAAATAGAAGAAAAGATAGCGAAGAAGAACTCACCTCAGATAAGGACGGAGTTTGAACTGCTTCCGCCATTGACTCAAAACTTAAGCTCCTGTGAATGAATAACAAGCAAATGAAGGAAGGGAGAGGAACGCACGCTTAGGTCAAGAAGAATTACTGAATTATACATTCATCGGTCCACCTACTGCAAGCCACGTACCAGCTTCTGGTTAACCCCTCGCGGTAATTAATTATTAGACACCGCTCACTCTCAATATTTAGTTCAGTTAATTTTTGGTTGTTAGACTCGGGTCGGTTGGTTCAATTGGATTGACCTGAACTCGGAAGGTAAACAGATTTGGAGATACGTATTTTTCTTCAGACTTAAAAATCTGCTAAAAAATCGGTGAATTGGCAATTGAACCACCAACTCGGAAACTCAATCACGGTTCTTCGATTCAAAAGGGTCGAAAAAAGCTTTTCATTATTTATTCCGATAATAACTCAAATATTTTACATCATAAATTAACTCAATTAAGAATTTAAGGGCTTATTTGAAAACTAAAATATCAACTTAAATTAAATAATTAATTACATGTTTATTTGATTTAAGTGTGTTTGACAACTTCATTTTATCAATCACTTAATTCGTTAAATTAAGTTGAAAATCACTAAATTGAATAAGTAAAAAAATTTAAAAACACCATTCTCAGAAAAATCTAGTCGCTCTCTCTCTCTTTCTCTGAAAATTCTAATTTTAAAAAGCTCAAATTTTGAGCTTGAATTCTAGGTGGAAAAATGAAGTTTTGTTTATTTCTTCCTCCTCCCAACCCCGAATCAGATTTACTTTTCTCCTTCTTCTCATCTCTCATTTTGTTTTAGCATCATATATCTGAACAATATTTTTTGGTCATCCGTCAGCTATATTTTCTTCATTTATAGCTCATTCAAATTTAGCATAGATCTGTAGATCTACGGGAGTGCAATTTTAGGAATGACTTAGGTCCGATTTTCTGGAGGGGCATATGTGTTGAAAAATGGTTTTCGATTGTTTTTCTGCAGATCCGGAATCTCAAGAAATATATAATTTTTTATGTCGCTTTTCTTAGTACCTTTATGGTGTCTTAAGCTCTTTGTAGTGTTTATTTGCCCTTAATGCGGTTCATACTGCCTTTTATTTGTATCTTTGTGAGGTTTTGTTCCTCTTTTTTTCTTTGATTATCATCATGCTGCAATTTTTTATATATTTTTCAATGATATGATAACTTTTCCATAAAAATAGAAACTTAACTTATTTTTAAGCACTTAGGGGGCGTTTGGTTGAGGTGTTTCGGGAAAGGGAAAGAGAATGAAATAATAGAATTCCCTTTGTTAGTGTTTATAGAATTGGGGGCAAATCAACTTAGTATTATTGATACACAAGCACAAATATATATACACAGACAAACCTAACAATAATAAAACTCCTAAACAGTGTGGAATTCTGAAGAGGAAGGAACAACAATTACTTTCTAAATACAAATCCTATTTGGCTGGGCCTCTATTACCCCCCCCCCCCCCCCCCCCCCCCTCTTAACATAGCCACCCAACTAAGCTCGGAGGTTGCAGTGGCAAGGGAACGATATTCAGCCTTAGTAGAAGATCGCGAGACCGCACGTTGTTTCTGAGCAGACCATGAGATAAGCGATGTTCCCCACAAAACAGCATAACTGCCCGTGGATTTACGATCATCCTGGTCTCCGCCCCAATCAGCATCTGAGTAACAATGTAACCGATGTGATGAAAAGGCTTCAAAGTGAAAATACCATAAGACAAAGAACCATGCAAATATCGAAGTATGCGCTTGACCGCACTCCAATATCAGTCGGAGCATGCATAAATTGAGAGACTTTGTTAACCGCAAATGATATATCGGGTCTGGTAAACGTCAAATACTGCAAACTTCCCACTATACTGCGATAAAGAGATGGATTTGAAAACGAAGAACTGTCAGCCAATTTGAGTTTATCAAAAGGATTAGTCGGACTAGCAACCGCCTTGCACTCAGCCATGTTAGCCTTTTTCAACACCGAAAGGCAATATTTACTCTGATGTAAAAACATCCCCTTATTCGTCCAGTCAACTTCAATACCGAGGAAATAATGCAGTCGGCCTAAGTTACGAATAGCAAATTGATTTTCAAGAAAGCCAATCAATTTGTCTATCAGCTCCTTAGACGCACCCGTAACCAGCAAATCATCCACATAAATGAGGCAAAACACACGAACATCACCACGAATAAAATAATACAGGGAACTGTCAGTCTTAGACCCACAAAAGCCAAACAACAATAACTTAGAAGTCAATATTTCATGCCACATCCGAGGAGATTGCTTCAAACCATACAATGATTTTCGCAGCTTACACACATGTGTCGGACGAAGAGGATCAACAAAACCAGGCGGTTGAACCATATAAACATCCTCATGTAAGTCACCATGTAAGAACGCGTTGGATACATCCAACTGATAAACCACCCATTTAGATGCAGCAGTCATAGCCAAAACAAGACAAATCGTAGTAGGCTTGACGACCGGACTAAATGTTTCAAAATAATCAATGTCGGGTCGCTGGTGAAAACCCTTCGCAACCAAACGAGCTTTGTAACGATCAACACGCCCATCAGCCAAAGTCTTGATTTTAAAGAGCCAACGACCTTTAATTTTGTTAATATCTGGTGGAGCTGGGACCAAGGTCCATGTACCATTGGCAATCAAGGCATTATATTCATCCCGCATAGCTGTACGCCATTCCGGCACCTTTGAAGCTTGAGAAAAGGAAGTAGGTTCAACCGGTCCAGTAGTGTGATAAATCCTAGGTTTAACAATCCCATTTTGGGACCGAGTAACAATCCGTTGCGAAACTGCAGGTTCCTGGAGGGCTGCAACTATCGGAGAAGAAGATGGTAATATTGAGAGAAAAAAAAGTCAAAGGATTATTATTAAACTTTCCAATGGACTAAATTGAAACTTTGTTCTACCACACTTGCCTCGTTTTAGGGTTAACCATACGATACCCCCTAATTTGCGCAGCCCAAAAGAAAAGAATGTTGCGCAATCTCCTCAACCTTCGACGCCCTCTTTGTCGATTCACCTCCGGTGCTTCCTCTACCGTAGAGATGGTCAAATGAACCTGAACCGGGTTAACCGGACCGGATTTAACCGGTCAAACTCTGAACCTAATCGGAACCGGAACCGGACTAAGATTAACCGTCAAAATAAGTTTAGGTTAAGGTTTGAGATCTTAAAAACCTTAAAACCGCCGATTAACCAATGGTTCAGCCACTCAAATGTAGCCGTTTGTTTCTAACCGTTGCAAAATGAAAGACAATCATCAATTCATCCATCCCTGCTCTACTCCTTGTCCTTTTCTTTAATTATTGCATTTCAAATTCTATTTTCACCCATACCTTTTCTTTTTCTTTTTTTTTATATAATTAATTTTATAATTATACCACTAACTCTATAAATACACCTCATTCTTCTTCAATTTTTTCCACACCAATCTTAACCCTCTCTTTCTTTCTCTACATTTTATTCTTTCTACTCTATTCCAATATTTTGACATACTTTGATATTTAGTTTATAAATACTATTTCTTGTATTTATTATACATATTGCTAATAATTTTTATTATTTTACACTATATTATTTACAAATTTTATTTACATTACAAATGCTGTATTATTTAAATTACTTTTATAAGTTTTATTTATACATATATATTAATTTTTTTATTTAATATGGCAAATGTTGAAAATATAGAAGTTGAAAATTTGGGAACGCAAGAGAGTGAAACTCAATCGATTCCTACCTAAGAGGGGGGAGCGGGAGGGAGATTTCTTACTTTTCAAATCTTTACAAAATATTTTAAGAATGATCTATCAAATAATAAAGTGAATTGTAATTATTGTAATGCTACATATTCTTGGAAATTAGGAGGCGGTTATGGGACTTTGAAACGACATATTGAAGTTAAACATCCCGATAAAATGGGAAAAACGCAATTATTTGGGTATGCATCATCTTCCTCTCAACCTCCTAGTTTATTTCGTTATGATCATTCTACTAGTACTTATGGTTTAGCGGAAGCTATTTCTGTAGATTCATTATCTTTTAGTTTTGGTGAAAATGTTGATATTATGGATTGGATAAGTCTAGATGTTCAACCCGCATTTAAAAAAATACCTAGAACATCACTTAAGACAAATTTGATTAAAGCTTATAAAAAACGAAAACATAATTTAGCAAATTATTTTAGACATAATGATTTACATGTTTATCTTTATAGTGATATTTGGAGTGATCATAATTGTATTCATTCTTATATGGGTCTTACATGTCATTATATTGATGAAAAATTTGAATCGAATAAAAGACTTTTAGCTTTTAGAGTATTCGATGAATCGCATACGACACAAAATATATGTAAAATAATTCATAGCATTTTAGAAGAATATAGATTAGTCAATAGAGTTTTTTCGATTTCTTTTGATAATGGATCTGCTAATAATGCTTCAATTAATGATTTGAAAAATATATGTCAACCAAATTTTGGAGGTCATTTTTTCATGTGAGATGTGCATGCCATGTTTTAAACTTATGTATGCAAGATGGTTTACGTGTAATGGTTGATTTAATTAAACCAATAAGAGATGTAATTAAATATATTTGGGTACATACTAAGGTAACAAGGGATTGGGTAAAATTTTGTGAAATTAATAATGTGCACCCAAAACGTTTTTCAAAAGATGTTGGTCATCGTTGGAACTCTACTTATGTTTTACTTTGTCAATCATTAGATTACAAAAGCTTATTGTGTTCTTTTGCCACCCAAAATATTCCAAATTCTAACCTTTTACCACAATTTTGGGATTTATGTGCCAAAGTTATGGAAGTTTTTAAATTTTTTAATGATGCAACTTATACTTTTAGTCGTGTGTATAAACCAACTTCTCATTTATTTTGTATTGAGGCATTGAATATAGCTTGTGTATTAGATGAGGGTGTTATACAAATGAAATTGAAATGGTTAAATTATTACAAAATAATCCCTGATATTTATCTTGTTGCTAGTATTTTTGATCCTAGATTTAAATATGATGGTTTACAACAATTGTTAGAGAATTATTATGATTTGTTAGGATTACGAGATGATATTGATATTGATATACATGATATGATTATTCGAGTTAAATCTTTTGTTAATAAATTATATATACATTTTTTTGTTCATGATAATGTTGATTCTCTTTCTACACTTCCGCCTATATCATCCACCTCAAACACATTTAAAATGAGACATAAATTATTGATGGAAAGGACTAAAAAACCAAAGCATGCGAGCTCACATTCGGAGCTCAATATTTATCTAACAACTATTTTTGAGTTTGAAGAAAGCAACGAGTTCGACATCCTAGATTGGTGGAAAAGACATACGAGGACATTTCCAACACTAGCGAAGATTGCGGCTCAAATTCTCACCGTTCCCCGCCTCAACGGTTGCGGTGGAGCAAACATTTAGTAGAGGATGACACATTCTAGACCCAAAGAGATCAAAGTTGGCACCCGAATCATTAGAATCTCAAGTTTGTTTGAATGATTGGAAAAAGACGGAATTACGAACTCAATCCAATATCATTTCATCGTCATCATCTGATGAGTGGGTTGGTGATCCTACAACAATTTCTACCACTTCCGAATCAGAATCGAATAGCTATGCGGGGTTAATGCTTAATATTAAATGTAAAAAAACTACATAAGCTTTGATTCCTCTAACCCCGAGGATATGTAGGCAACTTAATAAAATTGAGTTCAACCTTTTAATTAAATTAAATTTAGTTTAATTTATTGTATTTGTAATAAATTTTGTAAATTTATTTTATAAATTTAATTTAAGTTCAAGCCTTTTCTATATTTTTCGCTACAAATTCTATTGAATTGAGTTGTGATTATAAAATAACCTAAAATTATTTATACAAGAAATTAAATAAAAAAAAAAAAAAAGAAGTTCGTCTCTTTGTGGAGCTTTTGAGCCTGGAACTCAAATAACATGAAGGTCTAACAACTTTTTTATTCTCAATATATATCTAAATGTTTATTTATTTTTATTGTTTTATTTACTTTCTTTTTCCTTTTAATTAGTTTTTTTTTTCATAATATTAGTTTTGTTAAATTAATAGTTAAGCTCAATAACAGTTACTCTACCGGTAGGGGGTCGGTACCGGCTGAAGAAACTAACATTGATTGTTTCAAAATAGTGAGGATGCTGGAAAACTCCGGCGTCAAACCGGAGGAAGCATCAAAGATGGCTTCAAAATTTATGAAGTTTTTGAAAGATGAACATGATAAGGTACGCTCGGTATCTGCAGAGTCGGATATGCGACGAGAAACGTCCTTCTTGGTGGACAATGCTAGCCTCAAACTACGTCTTGAGCAAACTCTGGAATTTCAAAAATTACGGGCTGATCTTGAAAAGCTGAAACCGGTTACGCTTACCGTGCAACAGAAAATTATCAGCATTATCACCATTCTTTCGATCGTTTTAGCATTTTTGGCTAAGTCGCTCGAGGATCTTGATAGCATTCGAAAGTATTCTAAAATCATAAAAGGAGAATTCTGAGGGGCTAGGTTAGTATCCTCTCATTTCTTTTATTTTATTATTATTATTATTTCAATTACTAATAATTTGGCTGTATTTTTCATATTTTAATTATTTTTTCTGTTTCAATTTAATTTCAGAAAAATGCACAAAAATATATCCATGGTGAAGTAAAAGTAAAATTATAGGGATATGTATGTACTTTACTACCGCTAACCGTCCTTGTTTTGTTTTGATATGCCTAATTTCATCTTTAATTTCAATACTTGATGTTTTGGTTGATCCGATGTCTAATTTCATCTTTAATTTCAATACTTGATGTTGTGGGCTTGTTTTGGTTGATCCGATGCCTAATTTCATCTTTAATTTCAATACTTGATGTTCTGGGCTTGTTTTGGTTGATTCGGGGGTTTTTGAACCCTTACTTGTATGATGTATCAGAATGAGCAGTAGTTCGAAGAAAAGAACTGGAAAACATTATGTTGTTTTGGTTGACCACAATCCTGGAATTTATAAAGATTGGCTAACATGCGAAAAGGAGATTTATCTGTTTTTGTGATGTTTGGGATACTTTGAGCTATTTTTCTCGGTTCTGTTTTCGTTTTTATTTTTTTATCAAAGAAGCAATGTTATTAAACCAGAAGCAAACAACAGAATGCAAAAGAAAAAAAATCCAAGAACAACATTTTTGTGATGTTTTTGGGATACTTTGCCATTTAAATTCGATTTGGTATTTGTTCTCTGACTTCAATTCAATTGATGATTTCCGTGATGATGTGATATGCTTCTTTGTTATCAGCACTGATATTGTTTATTTTTTTCGTTTGGTTTTGCTGTTAAGCTTTCTTATAACTTACAACAGGCAAACGAGACTCCTGTATCCGCCAACCATGTTTTTCACAAGCTTGCACATGCTCGTTTACACATAGGGCCCTATGAGAACATACATGGAGATTGGTCGGATAAGTTTTTGTGGGAGACAGTTGTTGATCGACAGCCTATGCATTCAGACTCTCTGCCTCCCTCGTTGGAGCGTATTTTTTCGACTGTCCTCTACTACCAGGAATGTTATATTAAGGATCCCACTCTTCCTTGGACGGGCGATGTTCTCTTAAACACCAACATCGGTATCGTTTTTGGTGATTTGACTGACATATGTCTTTTACGCATGGTTAATGATAAGGGCAAAATAAAAATAAAGTTTGCCCAGCCTGAACAGAGCGTAAACAAGCCCAAACGAAAGAGGCATGAGAGCAACAGCCATGTCAGCGATAGCAGCAGTGACAATACATTTCGTTTTGATCCTTGATTATTATATTTAGTTGGCTAGTAATATGAAAAATTTTATCTATTTTAATTTGTATTTTAAGGACAATTTGTATTTTTTAATCTTAATTTTTATTTTAATTCTTCACGAAACGTATTTATCTTACATTTAAAAATGCACTGGAAAAACTTTACACTAAAAGTCCAAAACAAAATAAGGACGGTTAACGGTAGTAAAGTACATACATGTCTCTATAATTTTACTTTTACTTCACCATGAATATATATTTTTGTGCGCTTTTCTTAAGTTAAAATGAAATAGAAAAAATAATTAAAATATGAAAAATCCACCTTAGTCCATCAAATTTTAACCCTACTTAAAATTAATTATGTATTATTTTAGTTATTATTCATAGTTATTCATCCACTGATTTTGTTTGTCTGCTTAGTATTTTTCGTCCTCTTTGTAATTAATAAAGAACATCTCGCATTATATTTGATGTAAGACAACTTATTAAATAAATGAGTTTTCACATAAAACCCCAAATTCCCCTAATATATAAATTAATAATGAATTAAACAAGAAATCAACGCAAACAGAACCACATTCTAGCACCAAACATAAATTAATTTTTTTTCTTTTTTGATAAACAGATCAGCAAATGGAACCACATAAATTAATTAGAATACAAAAACATAGTAATAAATCACTGCATAAAACCAACACACATAATGATAAATCATTAATGATAATTGAGACTACAAAAACTATAACTCTTTCAAAATAGTTTTAATTGAAATGAAATTTAAACTATTTAACTAAAAAACTTCAATTATCATATAGATTATCTAATTCAACACTCATGCAAAGGCCTTGCATAATAAACATCACTTCAAGTAGAACCATTTATACTTGCTACGTCAATTTCTTTGAGCAGATCATCTTTCTCCTTTCGTTTAACGCTAAGATCATTTTCCATCACAGTGATACGAACAACATTTGCTTATCGAGCTACCCTTATGTTATCTTCTAAAGTTTTGATTTCTTCTTTGCAATCTGTTATTTGCATGTTGCATTTGTGTCAGGTTAATTGTGTAACCCCCTCACTGGGGATCACATTACGTGTCACATAACAAAAATTCAGTATACATTCAAGTCTCAGTCATTTTCATATAAAATAATGATCTCAAATTTCCATTGAAATCTTAAATTTAATCTCATATTTAATAAAAGAAATCACGTAGATAGTTAATATCATATAAATACACATCATTCTTTACATATCAAACTATATACATCATTTGTCATTTACAATACATATTTAAGTCATTAGTTTATACATGAAATATACAAAATAATATAAACTCAAATGCTCCAAAATGCATAGGTGAGAACGAACTATCGCTGCCGGTGCGATCCTAACAAAAAGAACTCTACTATCCTGAAAAAATGGTGGCAAGGGGTGAGCTGCCTACTCAATAAACATATAGCCATATATGTATACAAATATAACGTGAAAGAAAACAAGTAGAGTGATATCATCAATATCAATTTAACTGCATATAAATCACTACACAGTCACACGCACGATTCATTTATTATGCTCATCATTATTTAATCAATTAGGGCCCTGCTATACTTAAATGACATATGTAAAATGGTCCGTGGGCCCACTCTGTATTCCGTCTCACATATCGGAATACAATCACCTGTGGAGGAGTAAAACTCAACTCACGCAGTCCGCTACGGATATATCTCAACACTGTGCTTCCGGCTCCAAATTTCGGATAGCACTCTCAACAACATGGACCACTTCACATATTCACTTAAGCATGCTCACATTCCTTTCTCGTTACTCATTATCCCATTCACACATCAATCATATAGCTCAACATACTGCATATCAACTCACGATATCACCAATAGTTCTATCTCCACATTTCACAACCATCACAACTTTCATAACCATCACAACATTTCACAAACCAATACATATCATATATCACGTATTCACATCAGAATCAATCATGTTCCATACTCAACAAGTTCCAATCACATTACATTTATACACACATATAAGCACTATGCTTACCGTTCACTCGATGAGATCTATTCAACACGCTCGGGTGCTCTTTCACTTGCACCTTGTCCTCCTAATATCACATAAAATCATACAATTAGACTCAATTAAACTATATGGAAATGTATGCTTATGCATGACATATGATTCTCACAACTCACTAGCTTCACATTATAGACTAAACTTCATTCTTTGGTCTTAAGTGTTCATATGACCTATGTACCTAGATTCTGCCATAACTCTCTCAATACGTACACAAATACCCTGATTCTTGTTGCTAATGAAACTAGATATATATAACTTGAACATATCCAAAAATCACATTAATATCATCCCTGGATCATAAATGGCAAGCCAAACGATTGTGTTCTATTTCTGGCAAGAAAACAGACTAGTCAGCTTTCCATCAGACATGGTAATGTCAATGGTTCTTTCAAACCACACACTTTCTACACAAACACTTTGACAGAGACATACTTCCACATGTTATAAACAACTTTGTAAGAATATGGATTCCCTAAATATGAGCTTAAGAGCCTCAAATGAGCATCACAAGATTGCTGCCTCACATACAATTCCATTTCGAGGCAGTCATGTTCACACCAAGCTAACTTCTTCCACACAATGAATTAGAGACCCATATTTTACAGGAATGTAGACAACATATAGGGTTAAATGGTTGCTTCTTTGTGTTTTTGCCAATTCGATCTCTATCATGATGAAAACGAGGCCATAAGGTGACTGAAGAGAACTGCCTACAATTCAGCCTATGACACCTTATGCATACCTTTCACTAAACCAACACATAACCAATTCAAACAACACCAAGCCACCACAAACATCACCATAACTCATTTATAATCAATCCCATCACTATACTTAGGGTTTTCAGAACTTCAAATCCATGGAAACTATGCTAAAACAACTTACAAACCTTAACTTGATGCCTTTCCTTTGTTATGCTACCTATCTCCACTTGTTTGCCTTGGAAATGGTTGGAATTGAATGAGATTTCGTTTGGGGTTCTTAGGGTTTGAAAATGGAAGTTTAAGGGAGGTTTTTGGTTCAGATTTGTTGCTGAAACGAATTCAAGAGCTTTTATAAAGAAATGAGGTGGTTTTTGTTTTATAAGAAGTGACACCTCATGCTTAAGTGAGGTGCTTGCTTCCAAACTTCACAATCAACCCTCCATACTTCTAATTGAATCACTTGAGTCCATTTCTCTTCAATTGATATGTGTACTAATTCAACTCACTCTCACTAACCATTCATTACGGCTTAACACATCGCTAATCGCCTACTAATCGCGGTTTGTGTGTAAAACTTGTTTGTAATTGAAATTAATCTGAATGTGTTGGCCCTAACAAGATCAGAATCACCTAGAGGGGGGTGAATAGGTGTTTCAAACGAAAACTGATATTTTCAAGGATTTAATGAAAACTCAA
This sequence comes from Euphorbia peplus, assembly GCA_028411795.1. Lineage (NCBI taxonomy): Eukaryota > Viridiplantae > Streptophyta > Magnoliopsida > Malpighiales > Euphorbiaceae > Euphorbia > Euphorbia peplus. Next base: position 20,075,918 of record CP110839.1, on the reverse strand, counting down.
TTTTCAGAGTCAATAATCCTCAGAGTCAGAGGCAAGCTTATTGAAGTAGCCTCTGAGGGATAATCTGCTTTAAGACAGGTTCTGTCTTTTCAGCTACAGAAGTTCTGAGTAAAGAACTTCTGGACAGTCTTCTGAACACAGGCTTGTGATTTTTAAGAGAAAATCTGTTTCAGCACTAAATATGATACAAGTACACAGAAGCAATTAACAAGTATAAAGAAGGGAGAAAGAGATTCAGGAGGTCCTGATGAACAGTTCAATTTATCCAAGTTCGCCACAAAATTCCTGTGACTACGTCTTGTCCTCTGAGGTCGCAGCCTCCAGAGATTTTATAAATCCACTATTCAGAACTTTTATGGCAAGTTCAGAAGCTCCTTTACATCAACAGAACTTAAGCTAATTTCTCACTTAGTTCTGACTAGCCTAAAATGAGTTAAAGGATTTTCACCATAACAACAATACTCTGTTTTCTGGATTTCTCACCCAACTCAAATCTCAACTAGATTTCTCTCTTTTAAATCTAACTGAAGATCACAACCGATCTCAGCTTACAAGATTTCTATTATGAACTTGTTTTTCTTCACTCTCTCACAATTACAAAGGCTAAGCTAAGAAAAGATTGAGAATGGAAAGTGTGCTCTGTTTTCTTGAATAACAGTGCGTTGAGATTTTTGCTCTATGATCACACACGTGGTTGATGCAGTGGAGCTTTGCTACTATTTATAGTGTTGAGTAGATAACCGTTGAGGATATTTGAATCTTCAAGGATGACAAGGATGAAAGTAGCCGTTAATCTTGTCAACTTCTTCAAACGGTCTCAAAACACTCAACTCTGTCAACTTTGTACTTTAACCTAATCCGGTATGGGATTAAGATAAAGGTGATGGAGTTGACTGATCTTGAAAATTGATTTAGAGGGAAACGGTAAGAGAGCAGGTTTTGTTTGTTGTGAACAGGCGCGTCCTTCAAACAGCTTTTTGAACTTTTGGCGCCTTGCATTAAATGCAACTGACAAAGCATTAAATGCTTAACCAAACCCGTGATAACGAACTTCTGATGTTCGTTTTTCTTCTTAGCGCTTCTGAACTAAAACAACCTTAGTCTTCTGTTTGCAAAAGAGAACTTCTGATGAAGGCTTTAGGTAGACAATCAAGACTTCAGAGCGGTTTATCCAGCTTCTGTGAAAGTGCTTCAGTCTTCAGCTTTTTAATCTTCTGAGTTCAATAGGCAAGCAGGAATTCTTCATTCAGCATCTGCTGAGAAAACTCATAATAACTTAACAAAAATTGTTAGTCAACATTGAAAAGTATACAAGTTAATTTTTATTTTCATCTTCTGAAACGTTTGGACATAATCAAAACACTTAGGGTTCATCATTCTCCCCCATTTTGGTTATGGACAAACCGTGGTCAGAAGGTAAAAGAAAAAAAAACATGAGGGTTAGAGAGTGACTTCCTGATGCAAATATTTCATTACTTCTGAGTAAATTAACTCCCCCATTTTAGTATAAATGGTGAACTTCAGCAATCTGTATAAACTTAATAAGACTTAAGATCAAGTTGTTAGATATAATGAAGTGTAATTTACTGAGATAAAAAGAAACATAAGCAAACATTTAAGAAGTCAGATATGCAAGACAGTATAGAAAAGATTCAGTGTATATATGATCATTCAGAAGATAACATAGGAAACAGAATAATCAGAGGAGCAGAAGAAGTCCTAAGACATAGACTACCCAACCCAGAACCTAGCTAAGAAGCTTAAGTCCTAAATGATTACAGGTTCCTAGATTTCTTCTGAGGAGGAGGAATAACACTGGAACCTCCAGCAGCACTTGATCTCTTCTGACCAGACTTCTCCCCCGTTTGACCAGAACCAACGGCAACACCAAGGGCTCCCTGAGACTTCAATTTTTGTTGAACATTCAGAGCAGTTTGATATTGCACAGGAGTTGGTCGCACAGAATTGATCAAATCCATTCGTCTTCTGAAGTCATCATCAATGGTCTTCATATGATCAAAGGTCTGACCAGACATAGGTCTCTGTTTCTGAACATCTTCCAGAAGGAGCTTGATCAGCCTGTTGTTAGCATACACAACAGCCGTGAGATGCTCATTCTGAAGATAAGTCTGTCCTCGGACAAACCTATAACAATTGTGAAGAGTCTTCTCTTGTTCACGAGCTTGATTATGCATAACTTTCAGGAGTTCAGTGAGCTCAGCAATCTGTGCATTCTGAGCAGATACAGCAGACTCAATGTTGGAGAGTCTGTTGTTGAGATCAGGAGTGATGTCATATACAATCTTGGCAGCTCCTGAAGATGAAGAACCTTGAGCAGAAGATTTCACTTCTCTCAGAATGTGATTTGCAGTACTTTGCAGGTCTTCAATCTTACTAGGAAGCATCTTCTCATGAGCCTCATAATGCTCGTTTGCTTCCTTGACTTCTTCTGTCAATATTTCCAAATTTTCATTGACCTTCAGAGAAGAAGCAAGAGCAATATTATCCAGAGAGGGAAGGGTCAGAGCTAATTCCCTCAATTTATACAGCTCATCATAAGTGGCTAGATGAAGGGTAGAAAGGTTGCGTATATACACAGAAGGATCCTGCATTTGGAGCATGGTCATGAGCTGCAGGTTCTGAGCTTTCAGAGAGTGTAATTCTTGCAGCACAATGCCCTGAGCATACATGTCAGCAGCAGAACTTCTTTGTCCTATACCAGCAAACCTATTCAGCAGGTCATCTGAGCCACTCTGACCCATTCTTCTCAACTCTTCAACACTTGGGGCACCTCCAGCTTCGGAAATACCAGAAGCTCTGCCCATGAAGCCAAAACTTCCAAATCTGTTATCCAGATCTTCACGATTCAAGTGTTTGCGTAGAAAGTCATAATTGGATGACAATCCAGCAAAACCTGAAGGAGTGGAGGAGGTAGTTAGGGGATCACACACAGGAGGTGTATGTCCAGAGGTTGAAAGAGGAGGGACAGAAGTTTGAGGAGAGGAGAAAATTTGTGAAGAGGAGGAGGAAAAAGAATTTGTACAGGAAGGTAAAGTTGAAGGAATTGAAAAAGGTATAGACAAAGGTATGGAAGGAGAAGGAGCAGTAATTCCAATTGATGGAAAAACAGCAAAAGAAGATAAAGAAGAAGTAGTGGAAGTAGAAATGGAGTCTGTGAAAATTGGTCCAGAGGACAGATTCACTTCTGAATAGGATCCAGAAGGAAGAGTAGATGGAGGAGGGACAACCTCAGATGTTGAAGTTGTCAGAGGAATGGAATTCTGAGATTCACTTACTTCTGTGACAGAAGGAAGTGAAGGAGATGGATGAGGAGTAAAAACAGGAGATGAGATAACCTGTTCAGAGGCATTTGGATCAAAAGATGAGATCGGCTCAGCATATAAATGAGCCATCCTGAACAGCGTTTCTGAGGCATCCCTTTCACTAGGGTTTCTTCCTTGATTCAGAAGAACATTGTCAATGAAGTTCTCATTGTCAACATTCTCAACAAATTGTTTAGCTTCTTCAAGAACCTCTTCATCTTCTGGTTCACTAACCTCAGATAGCTCTTCAATCAGAGGAGCTTCAACATCCTCTTTATCAGAAATCTCTGACAGCTCTTTATCAGCAGTTTCTGGTTCCTGAGCAGCAGGTTCCTCCAATTCAGCACTCGGAGCAATAACGAAGTCCTTCTTTCTCAGAACCCTTCGTTTTGCCACAGCCTTCTTCCCAATTCTGGTAGTGAGAGTAACAGTCTCAGCAATTCGAGAGGATAGAGCAACATTATCCTCTTCCTCTGAAGTCTCACCTACCTTGGAGAACTCAGCACCCTCAAGATTAGCAGCACTTTCTAAAAGTTTGGCATCAGCCTTAGCCTTTGCAGCGATTTCACGCTCAGCAGCTAACTTATCTTCAGCTTCTTTCTTCTTCCTTTTCTCTTCAGCAAGAGCCACAACTCTTGCAACTTTTTCAGCTTCAGCAGCCTTCTCTTTCTCAGCAAGGCGTGCTTCCTCAGCATCCTGAGCTTCTTTCTCAAGGACATCCTTTGGCTTCTCAGCAACAATCTTGCCAGAAGGTTCAACATTGATTTTTGTTTGAACCAACGTGGGAAGAGGTTCGGAGACAGCAACCTTCTCAACATTCAGGACCAACTTGCTTGATCCTTTCTTTCCCTTGCCCTTCTTGGCAGCATTCTTTCCTTTCTGAACCGTTGCATCCATAATCTCCTTCTGAGCAATACTCACAGAGGAGCCCTTCTCATTCTTCTTTGGAGTAACATCAAAACTGAGGTTTCTGAAGGTATGCATCTTCAGAACCGTACTCCTACTAGTAACACCTTCTCCTGACATAACAACAGAGGCTGCCTCAAACAACCTTGTCAGGAGTGAGCCATAAGCTAATGCACTCACAGCAGTTACATTCTTCATCTGCCTTATCAGCATGGCAGGCAAATTTATCTTCTTCTGGTTGACCAGATGCCACATAAATACCCTTTCTCTGTTGGAAACACAGTTGACTCCTCCAGCCTTCGGAAGAAAGACATTCGTAGTCAAATAATGTGCCCACCTCTGGTGCTGACTCAACCAGGTGGCATAAGTTTCCTTGGCACTTAGATCTGGCCTAGCCCAGTTGGCTTCTGAAAACCCTTCTGCTGAACCATCATCTCCAATGATGATTCCTTCATCATCAATTCCTATCACTTGAGAAATGGAAGCCCTGCTGACTTCGATTTCAACATCCCCGACCACAGAATGAAGCACATCCTCCTCATTAGAAAAGAAATGGAGGTTCTTATAAAATTCTGTAACTAAGTTAGGGTAGATGAATTCTTCGAGAGAGACGAAAGAATTCCAGTTTTGAGCACTAATCCAAAGAGAGATAGGTTCAGTTGATTTGACTTCATCATCTAAAAATCTAGAGGTAAAAACCCTAGATTGACTAACTTTCTTTCGTGAATCATCGGAAAAGATGTGAGTGACAGTGATTTCTTGAGCCATTTGAGGAAATGAGAAATTAGGTTAAGATTTCTAAGAGAGATGATAACACAGAAAAAGCTATGAAAATTCTAATGGCAAAGAAAATGAGAGTAAAAAGTTCTAAGTATGGAAATCCCTTATTTATACCCAAACACAGAAACCGTTCCAATTCAAAAAGTAACTTCACACCGTTTAAAAGGGAACAGATAACCGTTAACCACAGATCAGCGCCGTAATAAGCAGTAAATAACGCATGCTTTCAAGTCAAATCATGATTAGAATTTATTATAACTAAATTATCTTAAACAATCAAACACTTAAGATACTCAGAGACAATAATTCTAAGTTATTGAAGAGGATAAGTCATACCAATGCCTTCTCGTAAGTTGCTGAAAGCCATACCAGTCAGAGGCTTAGTAAACATGTCAGCAAGGTTTTCTTCAGAGGAAACATGAGTAATGATAATATCCTTCTTCAGAACATGATCTCTCAGAAAGTGATGTCTAATATGAACATGCTTCATCCTGCTGTGCTGAATAGGATTCTTTGAAAGATCAATAGCACTCTTGTTATCACAGTAGATTGTAATTGTTCCAGGGATGACTCCATAGTCAGCAATTTGTTGCTTTATCCAGAGCATCTGAGAAACACAACTTCCAGCAGCAACATACTCAGCTTCAGCAGTTGAGAGGGCCACAGAGGTTTGCTTCTTGCTATGCCAGGAGACTAGGCACTCCCCCAGAAAATGACAACCACCAGAAGTGCTGACCCTTTTCAATTTATCTCTACCATAGTCAGAGTCTGTGTATCCTATAGGAGTGAAATCAGAACTACAGGGATACCACAAACCAGCTTCTGGTGTGCCTTTAAAATATCTGAGAATTCTTTTGACAGCAACATCATGAATTTCTCTTGGTTTAGACTGATATCTAGCACAAAAACACACAGCAAAATGTATATCTGGCCTGCTGGCTGTTAGGTATAAAAGAGAACCAATCATACCTCTGTAGGTTTTTATATCTACAGGTTTACCAGCTTTCTCTTCATCATCAATGTCTTTGCTGACATCCATTGGAATATCAACAGCATTAGAGTCCATCATGCCAAATTTCTTCAGCACTTCTCTAGTGTACTTGGCTTGATTGATAAACACACCATCATTACTTTGCTTGATCTGAAGTCCTAAGAAGAAGGTTAATTCTCCCATCATAGACATTTCAAACTCAGCCTTCATGTGGTTACTGAACTCTCTGCACAAAGATTCATTAGTAGCACCAAATATAATATCATCAACATATACCTGAGCTATAAGGATATCCTTGTTCTTCTTCAGAGTGAACAGAGTTGTATCAACACAGCCTCTGACAAATCCTTTAGACAGAAGGAACTTTGTCAGTCTCTCATACCAAGCTCTGGGAGCTTGTTTCAGTCCATACAAGGCTTTCTTTAGCTTGTACACATGATCAGGAAACTTAGGATCTTCAAAACCAGGAGGTTGAGACACATAGACTTCCTCATCAATGTAACCATTCAGGAATGCACTTTTCACATCCATTTGAAAGAGCTTGAAACCTTTGTATGATGCAAAAGCACATAAGATTCTAATGGCTTCTAATCTTGCAACAGGAGCAAAAGTTTCACCATAATCTATGCCTTCTTGCTGACTGTAACCTTGAGCAACAAGTCTAGCCTTGTTCCTCACAACATTTCCAAATTCATCAAGCTTGTTTTTCAGAACCCATCTTGTACCAACAACCTTCTTGTTGTTAGGTCTGGGAACTAAAATCCAAACTTCTGACCTTTTGAACTGGTCAAGTTCTTCTTGCATTGCCATTAACCAGGAGTCATCATCAGCTGCTTCATAGAAGTCCTTGGGTTCCAGTAGTGACACAAAAGCCACATTCCCCATATATCTTCTGAGCTGAGCTCTGGTCATGACAGGATTGTGAACAGAGTCAATGATGTTCTCTAAGGAATGATTCCTATGAGCTCTAACTTCTCTTGGTAGATCCAATGAGTCTTCTGAAACCTGTTCATCATTTGTTGAATCATATATAGGAGTATCTTCTGGAAGAGAGTTAACTTCTGTAGTTGGATGTTCTTCTGGAACATGTTCAACAGGAGAACCAACTTCAGCAGCTTTAGGAATAACATCTTCAACAGGAGGAGATGATATCTCAGAAGCTTGAACTTCATCTTCTTCAGAGACTTTACTATCTGCAGGGTTAGTCTCATCAAACTTTACATGAATGGATTCATCTAAAGTTTGAGTCCTCTTATTAAAAACCCTATATGCTTTACTATGTGTTGAGTAGCCAAGAAAAATAGCTTCATCTGCCTTTGAATCAAACTTTGAAAGATATTCTTTTGTATTCAAAACATAACACTTACAACCAAAGGTTCTGAAGTAACCTATTTTAGGCTTTCGACCTTTCCAGAGTTCATAAGGAGTCTTGTTCAGAATGCTTCTGATTAGCACTCTATTCAGAACATAGCAAGCTGTGTTCACAGCTTCTCCCCAAAAATACTTTGGAAGCCTTCTTTCATTGATCATAGTTCTGGCTATCTCAACCAGAGTTCTATTCTTCCTTTCAACTACCCCATTTTGTTGAGGAGTTCTGGGAGCAGAAAAGTTATGATCAATTCCCTTGATTTCACAGAAATCTTCAAACATAAAGTTTTTGAATTCTCCACCATTATCACTTCTGATATGGACTACCTTTTCATTCCTTTCATTCTCAAGTTTCTTAATCAGAACTGAGAAACATCCAAGTGACTCATCTTTGCTAGACAGCAAGATGACCCAAGTGAATCTTGAATAGTCATCTACAATGACAAAGGCATACTTCTTTCCACCCATGCTCATTGGTTGAACAGGACCAAAAAGATCCATATGAAGTAATTCCAAAGGTCTTTTAGTTGAAATGACTTTCTTAGTTTTAAAAGAGCTTCTGGATTGTTTACCAGATTGGCAAGCATTGCATAAATGGTCTTTTTTAAAACTAATTTCAGGCAGACCCTCAACCAATTGATATCTAGCTACTTTGGCCAGAAGATCCATGCTAACATGAGCAAGTCTTCTATGCCAGAGCCAGGAGGTATCCTCTTTGGACATCAAGCATATATTTTTGCAAAGATTCTCAAGATTCAGCATGAAAACATTTTCAACTCTAGGAGCAGTTAGAATAACTTCCCTTGACTTACTGTCCAAGATTTTACATCCAGAGGAGCTGAAGACAACATCTCTACCTTTATCACACAGTTGTGCAACACTCAGGAGATTGAACTTCAGACCTCTAACTAGGGAGACATCTTCGATCGGAGGATTGGTTCCAATGGATCCAGAACCAAGAATTCTTCCTTTCTGAGCATCTCCAAAGCTGACTTTACCACCTCTTTTAGGTACAAATGTGATGAATGCCTTTTCATCACCTGTCATATGCCTTGAGCACCCACTGTCAATGTACCACAGCTTTGACATTGATGGAGCACTCAGAGCAACCTGCAACACAATCAATTAGTGACAGGTACCCAATCCTTATTGGGTCCTTCAGAGTTAGATTTAGCTTCTACAGGTTTTTCTGATATTTCAGATTGCAAGAGGTTCTTAATGTGATACTTGCAATCTTTCAACCAATGTCCATCTTTCTTACACAACTTGCAAGAAGGAGGATTCTTGGATCTTTCCCTTTGCTTCTTAGGAGCATTCTTCTTCTTCTGGGAAGGTACTACTTCTTCAGAGGCATTAGCACTCTTAGAGGTTCCCACTTCAGGAGGAGAAGAGATCTCTTTCAGAAGAGAGGGAGTGACAGATTTCTTCTTCTGAGGTTTATCATTCCTCAGAGGCAGTTTTTCTTTACTTTTGACTTTTGAGTCATCAGAGGAAGAACTGAATTGTTTACTTAGTTTATCTTCCAATATTTTCATATCAGCATAAACTTGAGTAAACCTAAGAAATTTGTCAGCCTCGCTTTTGTCCAACTTCCTTTTTAGGTACTTGAACATGCTGTACAATTCTTCAAGAGAATCAAAGATATTTTGTTCAGAGGATATGTTTACCTCGGAGTCATAGTTTGCTTCAGGAGGTGCGGAAGTTTCTCCTGTGACATCTTCAGAGGATGGCTCATCAATAGCCATGAAACATATCTGGGCTTGCTCTTCCTTCTCTTCAGGATCACTGCTGGTCTCAGAGTCTGACCAAGCAGCCAGCATAGCTTTCTTGAACTTTTTCTTATCTTTCTTCATCTCTGGGCAGTTAGGCTTAATGTGCCCAGGTTGCTGACATCCATAGCACACAATGGGCTTGTTTGGATCTCTCTTGAACTTTTCACCGAAGTCAGAAGTCTTCTTCTCAAAACTTCTGAATGGCTTCTTGTAGTTTCCACCTTTGCCTTTTCTAAAGGCTCTTTTGAACTTTCTGGTCAGCATGGCCAATTCTTCATCTTCTGATGATTCTTCAGAAGACTCTGCCTTCAGGACTACTTGTCTCTTTCCTTCTGACCTATCTCTTAGGTCATGATTTTTTAGTGACATCTCATGGGTGATTAGAGACCCAATGAGTTCATCATACAAATAAAAGCTCAAGTCCTGAACTTCTTCAATGGCAGTCTTCTTGGCTTGCCAAGACCTTGGTAAGCTTCTGACAATCTTCTTTACTCTTTCAGACTCTTCAATGTCTCTGCCCAAACTCTTTAAGTCATTGACTATCTTGGTGAATCTAGAATTCATTTCTGAAATAGATTCTTTGTCAAGCATTTCAAATAACTCATATTCTCTCATGAGTTGGTTGACTTTGGACTGCTTCACTTTTCCTGTTCCTTCATATGTGACTTCCAGCTTGTTCCATATATCCTGTGCAGTTTCACAAGAGGAAACTTTGTTATATTCAGTGGCTGTAAGTGCACAATGCAGCATATTTATTGCTGAAGCATTTGTTTGGAGCTTTTTCAGAATTTCATCTGAATATTCTCTCTGAGGGATAATAACATTCCCTAGACCTGGTTCCATTCTGGTAGGAATGAAATCTCCATCTGTGATGACAAACCAAGCACTCATGTTCTGAGCTTGAATGAAGTACATCATTCTCTTTTTCCAGTAGGAGTAATTGTCACCATTGAATAATGGAGGTCTAGTTGTAGAGGATCCCTCTGGGACAATGAAGTGAGAAGAATTCTCAGGCTGGTGTCTACTAGCCATCTCTATCGATTCTGATAGGATCTTACACTTAGATTGTTAGATCTTTAGTAAATATACGAAGTGACCTTCGCTCTGATACCACTTGTTGGCCCTAACAAGATCAGAATCACCTAGAGGGGGGTGAATAGGTGTTTCAAACGAAAACTGATATTTTCAAGGATTTAATGAAAACTCAATTTTCAGAGTCAATAATCCTCAGAGTCAGAGGCAAGCTTATTGAAGTAGCCTCTGAGGGATAATCTGCTTTAAGACAGGTTCTGTCTTTTCAGCTACAGAAGTTCTGAGTAAAGAACTTCTGGACAGTCTTCTGAACACAGGCTTGTGATTTTTAAGAGAAAATCTGTTTCAGCACTAAATATGATACAAGTACACAGAAGCAATTAACAAGTATAAAGAAGGGAGAAAGAGATTCAGGAGGTCCTGATGAACAGTTCAATTTATCCAAGTTCGCCACAAAATTCCTGTGACTACGTCTTGTCCTCTGAGGTCGCAGCCTCCAGAGATTTTATAAATCCACTATTCAGAACTTTTATGGCAAGTTCAGAAGCTCCTTTACATCAACAGAACTTAAGCTAATTTCTCACTTAGTTCTGACTAGCCTAAAATGAGTTAAAGGATTTTCACCAGAACAACAATACTCTGTTTTCTGGATTTCTCACCCAACTCAAATCTCAACTAGATTTCTCTCTTTTAAATCTAACTGAAGATCACAACCGATCTCAGCTTACAAGATTTCTATTATGAACTTGTTTTTCTTCACTCTCTCACAATTACAAAGGCTAAGCTAAGAAAAGATTGAGAATGGAAAGTGTGCTCTGTTTTCTTGAATAACAGTGCGTTGAGATTTTTGCTCTATGATCACACACGTGGTTGATGCAGTGGAGCTTTGCTACTATTTATAGTGTTGAGTAGATAACCGTTGAGGATATTTGAATCTTCAAGGATGACAAGGATGAAAGTAGCCGTTAATCTTGTCAACTTCTTCAAACGGTCTCAAAACACTCAACTCTGTCAACTTTGTACTTTAACCTAATCCGGTATGGGATTAAGATAAAGGTGATGGAGTTGACTGATCTTGAAAATTGATTTAGAGGGAAACGGTAAGAGAGCAGGTTTTGTTTGTTGTGAACAGGCGCGTCCTTCAAACAGCTTTTTGAACTTTTGGCGCCTTGCATTAAATGCAACTGACAAAGCATTAAATGCTTAACCAAACCCGTGATAACGAACTTCTGATGTTCGTTTTTCTTCTTAGCGCTTCTGAACTAAAACAACCTTAGTCTTCTGTTTGCAAAAGAGAACTTCTGATGAAGGCTTTAGGTAGACAATCAAGACTTCAGAGCGGTTTATCCAGCTTCTGTGAAAGTGCTTCAGTCTTCAGCTTTTTAATCTTCTGAGTTCAATAGGCAAGCAGGAATTCTTCATTCAGCATCTGCTGAGAAAACTCATAATAACTTAACAAAAATTGTTAGTCAACATTGAAAAGTATACAAGTTAATTTTTATTTTCATCTTCTGAAACGTTTGGACATAATCAAAACACTTAGGGTTCATCAGAATGTAGTCTTATGGAGAAGTGTATATATATATATCTAACAAATCTATAAGTTAGGGTTTAAGGATGTTACAAATTGAATATAGATTAACAAATTGAATATAGATTAACAAATTGAATGAAATTAATTATAAGCATGCATTTGCTTCAAACATATATGGAAATTTAGAGTAATTCATTTCTTTTTCTCTCCTTTCCCAATCTGGATTTCTTTCCATTACTCTAGTTCAAACCAAATACCCCTTTAATACGGTTGATGGTTACTTTATTATATTTTCTTTTTATTGATTTTAATACCCTCAATTGTACAGTTGTGCAATGTCAATCTCCCATATCACATTTGCATATTTTTCTTTTCATTTTTTTTATAATATATAGATGAAAGTTTTTTTTTAAAAACAAGAAATCAAAGTTTTATTTGATTTATATGTATCTAAAATATTGATATTTAATGTTTATGATGTAATATAATAAGGTTTGGTCATGTATTATCCGAACTTTGTGACATTTGACTCTTACAATATAATTTAGTAACAATTGACCCTTGTGTTATTCTAATTTGTTACATTCATACCATGAGGTATGTGTTAATTTTTACATTTATTCAGGATCAAATGTCACGAATTAAGATAACGTATTGATTCTTATAAAATGACACTAGGGTATTAATAGATTAAAGAAAGCTTTAATCCTTCCATAAATTTATTTTCAAAACTACATTGACTAAATAAATCTTTAATCCTCCACAAATTTATAACATGTCATTGAATATCATGAAATTGTTATGAATTAATTAAGTGGATGACCATTATACCCCCACTGAATATTCTAGATGTCTTGTTCCCACTCAAGCTCTAATCCTTGTATCCTATATAAATGACCTCTCTATATGGAATAAGACACACATAAATATTCTCTCTCTACATCTCTATAGTTTATTCACAACACGTTATCAGCACGAAACCCTAGCCGCTTGAGCAAAACGAATAGACCGTGAAACCCTAGCCGCTTGAGCATAACGAAAAGAAAACATCATTGAGGTAAGTCTTTTGCCATTATTCGATCAGTTGATGCATGAATTATAGATGTGACTAAAACAAACTGACTAGATATTTTCTTCGTTTTGTTTTTGAGCATAAGTCAAATTATTTGATTGCAATTTTCATCTGCCTATTATCTTCTGAATTTGGATTATTTGATTTTTGCTTTTGATTCATTAAGATATTAGGCTTCTTCAGTCTTGATTTTCAATTTGTGATTTATGATTTTCTGTTGTTGCCTTTTTGTACGAGTATGTCTATTCCATGCACAAAAAGTTGTACCCATGGTTTTAATTTTCTGTGAAACTAGATCTAGCAATACTATTATCTTTTAAAAGATATTTTGAGAATCAATTAAAAAGTTATCAGTGACTTTCTGGATATTAATTACCATACAAGTTCTTTGCTAGTTTAAGCTTGTGTTTTTAGCTTTGTTTTCTAGTTTTTATATATATGTGTTACATAAACTGTTATGATTTGCAGTGAAGTATTAAACTTTTAACAAATTGAATTTTTGTGAATAAATTCATTATCAATTAGTGATGGTGTTACCTCTTAAAGTGACCTCTAGCAAGTATACTAGATCGATTATGTAGCTTAGGTAAGTACAAGTGTCATTCCCACGAGGATTGAAATAAAACTAAGCTGAAAAGACCTATGGAACAGTCTGTTTAAGTAACTAGTAACACATTTAGCATGATTTTGAGGTTGTTTTCTGTAATATCTAAGCTAAAGAGCTCTACTTAATAACAGATCTAAAGAGTAAATGGTAAGTAATGATGATTGATAACAATATATTAAAAAGAACAAGCTAAACACAACAGGGAACTGGCATTGCAACCTCCCTTCTCTCCTTTCTTAACTCATGAATGTTTATAACTATTCTGTCAAGGTCTCTACTTTAAGCTAACTTGGTTCAAATGGTCATATCCCCAAATTACTAAGAATTACTCACACCCTAAAGGCCTTTCAGGATGCTTTACTGCTTGATTAAGCACGAAGTAACATTCCACTTGCATGGAAACCCTTAATATACATCATTCAACTGTTCATATCAGATGTACATGTCTACATGAAGAACAAGCATACATAAAAGCAATGGTCATGTCGGTTATTCATACTGTAACAGGCTGTTTAAGACATGAAATCTACAGAACTTCATTAAACACTAAAAAGAAACAACATTCATTCATTAATTAAAGAGATAAGGAGACTTACAACACCAGCCCAAAGGCTGGTTTATCTCGTAGAGAGTACTACTCACACATAGCGAGTATCAAAACAATAACTACAATAAACTCCATTATAGGAGCTCAACTACCAGAAATCTAAGTTACTACACTGAAGAAAAGATAGATGAAGATGAGAGATGATAAGATATGAGATACCAGATATCACTCTCCTTAGAATTGTTCTCTACTTAAAAGCAAAAAGCAATAATAAAATACTACTTAAAAGTACACAAGTACAAGTTCCAGCTATAAAGTGAAACTACTTTAAGCTACAGTTGTTAAACATCTTCATTGGCAAGACAAATGACTCCTTTTTGACTGGCAAATATCAACTCCAAACTGCTACACTCTCTCTCCCAAGCTGCCGGCACTTTTACCCCTCATTCCTTCTGATGTGACCTCTGCTTTTCACTCAGGTAGGCTGCTTTTCAGCAAAATGTCCATGAAGGCTCTCTTAAACTAAAAATATCATTATTAGACACCAAATATATACAATTATAGTATAATTGGCCCTTAAATATATGAATAATCAACCATATAACATAGTCAAATTCGAGCTTATCAAACACCCCCAAATTAAGCTTTTTCTTGTCCCCAAGCAAAGACAAAAAGGAAAACTAAACTAAACATACTCGAATTTAAAACTATACAGAAGGATAAAATTAAGAGAGAAACGATTTGTACAAGACAATGGAACAGAAATCCTAGACAACTACAACATTCAACAGCTTTTTCAATTTGATTACCCTTCAACCTTTTCAACCTTAGATTAGGCACACAGGAGCTTTGTTTCTTAATGTGGTTAGACTTCACCTTTATTCTATTTTAAGTTCCCAGAAAGTTCTCAAGGCTTTAAATCAAACTTCAACATTCAAGTGAACAACCTGTTCTGCCCTTATTACCTCACTAAGGAGTGTTTGCACTCAGCTCTCCTATGGAACTAGATTACCATAAACAGGGTTCCTAAGGTGCTTTAGAATTCACTCCTCAGCTAAGTTCAGTTAATCCTCAGGATGTGACCTTGCTTATCGGTCCAAATTCTCACAATTAGACAAGTATTCAGCATAGTCAAAAGGTCTTTCCAGGGTTATAATGTTAGGCTAGGGTAAAAGGTATGGAAGTGAAATGGCTTTTTACAAAGTGTGGAACATGTCATATCAATGTTCACTTAAGAGCTCTTTCCAACAATTTCAATTCTTTCCCAGCCTGTTCCTGGTTATTTTCAATCACAAACTACTTACACAGCCTGTTTCACAACTTAGGCACAACATAATTCAAAATTTACACAACATTAAAACAAAAGCAATTCCAAAGTTTAAACTTCTAAGGCTAAAAATGCATAACCTCAGAAATAAAAAGACTTTATTCACTATTTTTTCGAAGAATTTCTCTGAGATTTTCTTCATTTTTCAATTTTTCCTTTCTTTTTCTATTGTTTTCTTTATTTTATTCAGACAGCACTTTAAATATTCCTCAACCTTGGAGAACCTACATCAACAATTATTTTTCAAGTTAAGCTCTCTAGACTGCAAAGCAGTCTGTTTCTTAGACATGTAATTCAAACAAGGGTATTTGGAATCAAAGTGAAGGGAATTGGCTTCAAATAATGTGTGTAAACAAAGAAATGGTTAAGGCTCAAGTTGGTTATCCTTAAAACAAGGGTGCAATGCACTGGTAGGCTATTTGAGAGTGTAAAAGTTGTGATAACTATGTGCCTTTATCTTCCTATGCTTTTCCTTAGTTTCCTCATGAAAATTTGGGCAGCCAACTTAGATAGCCAAGTTGGAATTTAGGTTATCAGTTTAGGCGACCAAAGCAAACCCTACCTAAGACTTCTTTGAACTTAGCCCTCTCATACTTCTCCTAAATGCATTTGTGAATGCATCAGGCTCTATCTTTCATAAGAAGGGCTTTGCAAAAAGGGGTTACAGGTTCTGAGTTTCTTAATTCACTTGAATTTTGACTTTCAATTTAAAAAAATTTGAACCTTCTTTCTTTTTCAAACTTCATCAATCAATAAAGGTTCACCACACATTTTGATTAAGGTACAAGTGTGCAATCTTTGGTTGTAGGTTGAAAGGCAAATTTCTGCATTTTAAGCAACTTTCCATTCTAAACTAAGCTGTTGTAAACAAGGAAGACAACTACACTATTCACAGACACAGGCTGTTCCTCAACAAGAAACAGCCTCACACTTTAACATTTTAACACAACACCATTTACAAACTAACTATAAACATCTCAATTACAGACAACATTTACTTTGGGGACAACTGGGGTTTGACTATGGTACACAATTCAGCAAGTTAACTTCAGAGTTTCCTCTATGTTACTTAAGCTATTATTCACATTTCCAGCAACATTTGTTCAATTTTTGGGTTCAATTCATCATGCTACATATTTTGTTCAAGTCAAAGCAGGCATGGTATTTCAATTTTCAGTTTATCAATCAAGTTTTACCCCACCCCCAAATTAGAGATAGACATTGTCCTCAATGGCTCTAAGGGATGACATAAAACAAGAGTAGCACAGAGCAGCAACAAGCATAACAGCAATAAACAGACAAGAATAAAGAGCAAAGATCAAGGGGTACCAACAGAAGGAGGGAACCGGAACAGACTGTTACTCTGGAGTAACAGGATTATGCGCAGAGGACACATCCTCTGGATCCTTGGGAGGAGTAGCAGCATCTCCTTGAACCTCACTTCCTTTAGCCTCACTTTCCTTGGCTTCACTCTCCTGGAGCTCACTATCCTTGCCAGCAGTATTATTCAAGTTCAGAGGTCTTCGAAAGGCAAGAGGGGTGGAACAATCATGAAATTCCGGTTCATATTGGAGGGTCTCCTCATTGAACCTATGTTGTATGGGGAATTCAGAAAGCTTCCTCTGGATTTCCATGTGGCCATGAAGCCATGCAACAGACTTCTCCAGATCCTCAATAGCCTTTCTCAACAAAGCAACCTCTTTTTCCAACTTGGCAGATTTCCTACTTTGAACTTTCAACTGAACGTACATCTCTTCATTGTTCAGGCTCAGGCACTTGCGATAGTAGGCAACATCCTTGGGTTCATCATCCTCCTCACCTCCATCCTCAATCTCAAACATCTCAACCGGAATCTCAAGCTTCCGCTTCCTGGTCTCATACTTGGCAGCCACATCAATCTCACTCACCAACACCCATTTCTTGTTCACTTGCTTGCAGTACCCCATGTATTGAAGGGTACGAAAGTTCATGGGGTCAGGATGGCAGGACAAGGTAAGCTTGGATCGATCATCGGGTTTGAAAACCCCTATGGCCTCTGCAATTCTTGTCACCAAGTTCCCACAGTAGATTCCATTCAACTTTTTGCTATGGTAGCCTAACAAGTACTCACCGAGATAGTGGCCCAAATTCAACCTTCTTCCGGTCACCATGCTCCACAAAGCAGTTAGATCAAGCAGAGTGACATTAGCCTGATTCTCTCTGGCAAAGATTGTGCTAGAGACCAACTTGTGCAGAATCCGCATAAGATATTCCAGAATCGATGAACCCTTTGCCAGCTTGCTATCAAAATGGACCTCTCCAGAAATCTGCCTCCAGAAAACATGAGGATCGAAATCCTTTGGAGTGGCAGTCAGGAAATGAGAATAGTCCTCAATAGCAGCCTCCTCATCAGGAACACACCCCAGCAAAACATTGAACGTGTTCAAAGATGGGTTTTGAGTATGACCCATTAATCTGAACAGGAAATGGTTCTCAGCATCAGGATCCTTGATCTTAGGGTTAACCCTGAAGGTTGACAAGAACTCCAGTGCGAGTTCCTTGTACGATGGCTCCACCAACTCAAAGAAAGATTGAAATCCGCCTCGATCGACATGCTTCTTAACACTATCTGCCAAACCCAACTTCTTAAGTGAATCCCAACATACACTTCTTTATTTTTCCCTATTTATTTGCAAAATTGTTGAGTGTTAGGTATATATTTCTCTTTTTTCCTGTAAAGGAAAATTGATTGCAAATAATGTTTGATGACTATATGTTTCACCCTAATTGGTAATATTTTCTTATATAGTGAACTATGTCGAATCTCACAAAACCTGAATTTGATACCCTTGATATTACCAGAGACAATTATTTATCTTGGGTGTTAGATGTTGAAATTCACCTAGATGCAAAAGAACTTGGTGATACAATCAAAGAATGAAATCAAGAAACACTTCAAAACAAGGCAAAATCCATGATATTTCTTCGCCATCATCTCCATACGAATCTTAAAATAGAGTATTTGACTGTGAAAGATCTCCAAGTCCTTTGGAACAATCTAAAGGATAGGTATAACCACCAGATTCATGTGATATTACCTAATGCTCCTCGTGAATGGTCTAATTTAAGACTACAAGATTTTAAGTCAGTAAGTGACTATAACTCAGCCATGTTCAGAATTACTTCACAATTGCTATTATGTGGGGATAAAATCAATGATGCAGAAATGCTAGAGAGAACATACTCTAACTTTCATGCAAATAATGTTGTCCTGCAGACACAATATCGTGAAAAAGGATTTAAGAAATATTATGAACTTATATCTTGTCTCCTTGTGGCTGAGCAAAATAACGAGCTATTGATGAAAAATCATGCGTTACGTCCAACTGGTTCTGCTCCATTCCCTGAAGCGAATGTGACATCTTATAATGTGAAAGGACCATGTAAATAATAGTGGTCGAGGACGTGGACGTGGTCGCGGACGTGGATATGGATATGGTCGAGGTCGAGGTCGAGGTCGAGGCCGTGGTGGTTATTTCAAGAACTCACAATCCCACCAGAAGTGAGACAATAAAGATGGTCACAAACAAGGAAAAGATAACAATGAGGGAGTGACCACTACATGTTATCGTTGTGGAGGAAAAGGGCATTGGTCTCGCATATGTCGTACACCAAAGTATTTGGTTGATCTTTATCAACAATCGTTGCAACAAAACGGCAAGAAAGAAACAAATCTTGTGTATGAAGATGGCGAAGATGATTTTGATTGTGGAAATACAGCCCTGAAGGTCGATGATTTCATTCCCCCTCCGGCAAGGATATAAATTAGA
Organism: Euphorbia peplus; assembly: GCA_028411795.1. Taxonomy (NCBI): domain Eukaryota; kingdom Viridiplantae; phylum Streptophyta; class Magnoliopsida; order Malpighiales; family Euphorbiaceae; genus Euphorbia; species Euphorbia peplus. Next base: position 20,056,850 of record CP110839.1, on the reverse strand, counting down.
CATAGAAATAGTAGACGAGTTTATGATTTTATGGATTTTGCTAGTTTTTCTTTATTTTAATGACTTTATGGATTGCGATAGTTTTTCTTTATTCTTATGACTTTATGGATTTGTGTTAAACAATGAGTTTATGATTTTATGGATTATGCTATGTTGAATTCTATATGCATGAGAACTTGAGTTCTTGTAACTGTTAATTTATTTATTTGAAGAACATGGATAGTGAAGAATTATGTTTAGCAGATAGTACAACTACTCACACTATATTGAGAAGTAGGAAAATATTTCTCTTATTTGACAATGAAAGAAACTTGTGTTAAAACTATATCGGGTAGTACAAAGATTATTGAAGGCTCCAGAAGAGTGAATATATTATTGCCTATGGGAACAAAATTTGACATTATGGATGCATTATACTCTCCCAAATCTCAGAGAAATTTATTGAGTTTTAAAGATATTCGTCTGAATGGATATCACATTGAGACAATAAGTGAAGGAAATCTAGAATACCTTCAAATCACGAGTATGAACCAATGCACTAAACATGTTGTAGATAAATTACCTGCATTCTCTACTAGATTGTACTACACTAAAATTAGTACAATTGAATCATATGCTATAATAAACCAGAAGTGAACTGATAATATTATTGTTTGGCATGATCGGTTAGGCCATCCGGGTTCAATAATGATGCGAAAAATAATCAAAAATTCATGTGGACATTCATTGAAGAACCATAAGATTCTCCCTAATGATTTTACATGCGCTGCTTGCTCACAAGGAAAATTAAGAATTAGGCCTTCACCAGCCAAAATTATACATGAATCTATCAATTTTCTGGAACGCATTCAAGGATATATTTGTGGGCCAATTCACCCACCGTGTGGATCATTTAGATATTTTATGGTTTTAATCGATGCATCGACTAGATGGTCACACGTCTCCCTATTATCAACCTGCAACCTGGCGTTCACGAGATTACTTGCTCAAGTGATTAGATTAACACACATTTTCCAAATTTTCTTATGAAGGCAATTCGCCTCGATAATGCTGGTGAATTCACTTCACAAGCTTTTAATGATTATTGCATGTCCATTGGGATAAGTGTTGAACATCCGGTAGCTCATGTTCATACACAAAATGGTCTAGCTGAATCGTTAATTAAACGTATGCAGTTGATTGCTAGACCATTACTTATGAAGTCCAAACTCCCAATATCAGCTTGGGGACATGCTATCATTAATTCGCATCAGGCCAACAAGTAATCAACAATTCTCCCCATCACCATCGGTTCTTGGTCAGCAACCAAATATTTCGCATTTAAAAGTTTTTGGATGTGCGGTATATGTTCCAATTGCTCCACCACAACGCACTAAGATGGGTCCTCAAAGGAGGATGGAAATATATGTTGGATTTGAATCCCCATCAATCATTAAGTATAGAGCCAACTACTGGAAATTTATTTAAGGCTCGATTTGCTGACAATCACTTTAATGAGTCAGTTTTTCTAACATTAGGGGGAGAAAAGAAACAGCTGGAAAAAGAAATCAGTTGGAATGAATTATCACTGTCTCATTTTGATCCTCGTACTAAAGATTGTGAACTAGAAGTTCAAAAGATAATTCATTTACAAAACTTAGCAAATCAATTGCTAGACGCATTTTCTGACCCAAAGAGAGTGACCAAGTCACATATTCCAACTGTAAATGCTCCGATTATAATTGAAGTCCCTGAAGGACAACATCAACTGCTAATGAGTCTCACGCAAGCATGAAGCGTGGTAGACCTATCGGTTCCAAAGATAAGAATCCTCGGAAAAGAAAAGGAGCAGAAATTAACAATGGCCTTTCCGAGGAACCAAAGAACAATGAAGGATCTCCTGAAGAGACCATACACATGACAACGCACTAAGATGGGTCCTCAAAGGAGGATGGAAATATATGTTGGATTTGAATCCCCATCAATCATTAAGTATAGAGCCAACTACTGGAAATTTATTTAAGGCTCGATTTACTGACAATCACTTTAATGAGTCAGTTTTTCTAACATTAGGGGGAGAAAAGAAACAGCTGGAAAAAGAAATCAGTTGGAATGAATTATCACTGTCTCATTTTGATCCTCGTACTAAAGATTGTGAACTAGAAGTTCAAAAGATAATTCATTTACAAAACTTAGCAAATCAATTGCTAGACGCATTTTCTGACCCAAAGAGAGTGACCAAGTCACATATTCCAGCTGTAAATGCTCCGATTATAATTGAAGTCCCTGAAGGACAACATCAACTGCTAATGAGTCTCACGCAAGCATGAAGCGTGGTAGACCTATCGGTTCCAAAGATAAGAATCCTCGGAAAAGAAAAGGAGCAGAAATTAACAATGGCCTTTCCGAGGAACCAAAGAACAATGAAGGATCTCCTGAAGAGACCATACACATGACAACGAAAGAAATTCAGGTACCTGAGAATGAAGAGATCTCTATTAATTATGTCATGTCTAGAATAAAATGGAAACGAAAGCAAATCGACGTCGATGAAATTTTTGCATGCAATGTAGCAGTTGATATTATGGATAAAGATGAGGATCAGGAACCAAAATCCATTGAAGAGTGTACACAACGTAATGATTGGCCAAAATGGAAAGAAGCAATTGAGAAAGAATTGAATTCTCTTACAAAGAGAGAGGTATTTGGACCTGTAGTTTGTACACCTAAAGATGTAAAACCAGTGGGATGTAAATGGGTCTTTGTGAGGAAAAGGAATGAACATGGTGAAATTGTGAGATATAAAGCACGTTTAGTTGCACAAGGATTCTCACAAAGACCTGGAATTGATTATGAAGAAACATACTCTCATGTGGTGGATGCAATTACTTTTAGGTTTCTAATAAGTCTGACAATAAGAGAAGGACTTGACTTACGTTAATGGACATAGTCACAGCCTACTTATATGGGCCACTGGATAATGACATCTATATGAAAGTCCCTGAAGGATTTAAACTGCCAGAAGCAGCTAGTTCTCGAGAACATTATTGCATTAAGTTAAATAGATCTCTTTATGGTTTGAAACAATCAAGGCGTACGTGGTACAATCGCCTAAGTGAATATTTGCTAAGAGAAGGCTATAAGAATGACCCTATCAGTCCATGCATTTTTATTAAGAAATTTGGGTCTGAATTTGTCATAATTGCAGTGTATGTTGATGATTTGAATATCATTGGAACTCCTAAAGAGATTTCACATACAGTGCAATATTTGAAGAAAGAATTTGAGATGAAAGATCTTGAAAAGACAAAATTTTGCTTAGGATTGCAAATTGAACATCTTAAAGATGGAATACTTGTGCATCAAACAACATACACAGAAAATGTGTTGAAAAGATTCTCTTTTGATCAAGCACACCCGTTGAGTAGCCCAATGATTGTAAGGTCCCTTGATGTGGATAAGGAGCCCTTCCGTCATCGGGAAAGCAATGAAGAAGTTCTTGGTCCAAAAGTACCATACTTAAGTGCAATTGGGGCATTGATGTACCTTGCTAGTCATACAAGACCTGACATATCATTTTCTGTGAATTTGTTAGAAAGATTCTCATGTCCAACCCGAAAGCATTGGAATAGAATTAAACATGTACTCTGTTACCTCCAAGATACGAAAGATATGGGCTTATTCTTTTCGAACCAGTCCCAAGAGGACTTGATTGGTTTTGCTGATGCCAGATATTTGTCTGATCCCCATTCCGGTCGATCACAAACGGGGTATGTGTTTATATGTGGTGGTGTTGCTATTTCTTGGCGTTCGATGAAGCAAACCATATCAACTACTTCATCTAATCATGCAGAAATTTTAGCGATTCACGAAGCTAGTCGAGAATGTGTCTGGTTACGATATGTGACTTAACATATTCGAGAAGATTGTAGTTTATCCACCGGAAAAGAGGCTCCAATAGTTTTATATGAAGATAATGCTGCATGTATTGCACAATTGAAGGAAGGATACATTAAAGGAGATAGAACGAAGCACATCTCACCAAAATTCTTCTTCACCCATGATCTCCAAAAGAATGGTGGTGTACAAGTTCAACAGGTTCGTTCAAGTGACAATTTGGCAGATTTATTTACCAAGGCGCTTCGAACTGCTGCTTTCAGAAGTTAGTGTATCGCATTGGATTGCGTCGTTATAAAGATTTTTAGTTATGTATTTATGAGGGGGAGTAAATGTGTGTTGCACTCTTTTCCTTGACCATAGTTTTTTCCCACTGGGTTTTCCTGGTAAGGTTTTTAATGAGGCAACATCCCCAAACGCAGTTACTTATTTTTGTATAATGGACATTCAAGGGGGAGTGTTATGAATTAATTAAGTGGATGACCATTATACCCCCATTGAATATTCTAGATGTCTTGTTCCCACTCAAACTCTAATCCTTGTATCATATATAAATGACCTCTCTATATGAAATAAGACACACATAAATATTCTCTCTCTATATCTCTCTAGTTTATCCACAACAGAAATGTCTTTTTTTTTTTAATTTATTTGAAACAATATAAGAGGACCAAATTGTCTTATTTATATGTTTAGAATTTTCTGCATACAGTTATCAAACAAATTAATTATTTTCAGCACTTAATTTTCAGTCTAATTAAACAGTTTTATAATTTAATATTTTCAGCTCTTATTTTATTTAGCACTTAATTTTCAGTTCTATCAAACAACACCTAAGATAACAAAATAGTCAACTTCCAATGCATTGATTCAAGCACCATCATCCTTTAATATATTAAATTTTAATAAACTGATTAAATGCTAATTAGGAATTTCAATAAACTTCTTTTCATAAAACAATTCTTTCTAATTCAAATTTTGTTCCACTCTATGAATGAACCTCGTGTACTTTATTCTCTAGGTTTTCTTCAAAGTATTTCATCATTGTCATCTCTATCTTATTCTCTTCATCAAATAAGAGATCTTGAATTACTATTGAATTTCATGTAAGTAAATTGTCAAACTGAATTTTTGCATATACAGATTACTTGATAGGTTTACATTGATTTTTTTTCTTGAATTAGAATGATTTTTTATAAATATGCAATTAGTTTTGTCGTGAAGTGGTTTTCTTATAATTTTCAATGTTATTGGTTTCGCAAATTAGATGAATATGAATATAATGAGAACCAATTCACCATATTTACTTGATTACTTAGCATGATAAATTAAAATTTGTTTGTGATTGAAGTCCATTGTAATGACTTATTTTCAATTATTAGAATAAGAATAATGGTAGAAAATTTAGGACTACGAGTAAAAGAGTGCAACCTGATCGTTGTTTCGGGAAAATGAAAAGCTAAAGTACGATAATATGTGTACTGAAAAAATGATTAAATTAAAAATTGGTTATGTGAACGTAAAACTTAAACACAACATTTAATAATATATAAAGTAGAGTATTGAGGGCATACATTTAGAAATAAGAAGGCAGCAAACAACAACAACAAAACTCCCAGTAAAATTCAAGACATAGAGATGTTGATCGGATCAACTCTGCCTACTGAAATTGTGATAAAGCAACCTAAGATTTCAAAGAACAAAGGAACTGGTGTCTAACTTACAAATAGACAGAAGAGATTGAAGGGAGCAAAAGAGATAGCAATTGAACAAAGCAAGAAAAAGCTAAGGAAGTGCAAGAAATGTGGGGAGATGGCACACCACAACAACATAACCTGTAAAAAATAGTATTCCAATAGTTTAGTCTACCTTATCTTTATGTTCTTTAGTTTGTTATTAAACTACCAACATGATAACTGTAATATTCCAACATATTATTCCAATATCCCAAAATAGTATTCCAATATTCCAAATTAAATCATCTGTTATTTTCTTATCTCATTTTTGTTGTTTTATTTTATTGTTCATTTTTAACATTCATAAATAGACTGTCCCAGCTTAAATCTCTATTATTTTGTTATTTGTTATTGAATCCTGTTGATTTTATAGTTCTTTATAAAAGTTATTATGTTCTTCCAAAATTCTTCTCTAATATTCCAAAACTGTTACTTTCATATTCCAAAATTATTCCCTAATATTCCAAACTTATTTGAAAGTTCATTTTGAGAATACTACTTTAATATTGATTAGAAATGCAAATTGTAGACAGAAACAAAACAACAAAAGAAAAAAAAAATCAAACATAAGAACAAAAGAAATCCGAAACTACATTCTTCTTTTCTTCAATTTCGTCACTTCATCAACTTTGTCATTGAGTTTTTGCTTCATAACATGAGTCTTCTCCCATTCAGTCTCCAGATACAATTGAAGTTCATCACAAAAAAAAGATATGGTCGACTTCATCCCTAACACCTTACGTATGATCTCGTCCTTCTCCTTAGTGCGAAATGCATTCTGGATGTCTTGTATCACATCAACAAACTCATGTGGAATTTGCAGTTTGTCATCCATCTTTTGAATTGAATCTGGCTTCTCCTCCAATACTTCTTTATGTTCTTCTGATGGAGATCGTGACAACGATGGCGATCTCCTCCTCCTAACACCACCACCTGAACTGCTTCCCTTCATTTTTTTAACAGAATACAAACAACATCAAAAAAATGATGTGAATCTCCGTAAAAAACAACCTATTTATAAGTCCAAAAAGAGAGTTATCAAGGCAGTTAGTTAAGACCACTTATTATCATTTAAACGTTTTTAGATAAACCTGTTATCAAATGATATACATGACTGCAACAGTTTATTAAAAAAACAGTTATCAGATGATAAACATGGCTTGAACAATTAATCAATAGCAGTTTTAATCATTCACACGTTTTTGGATGAACAGTTATTATCCTTTACATGATTTTAAAACTACAAAATAAATAAATACTTTAGTTTTAGCATGATTTGAAGGTACTCAAACAAATGTTCCAAAACAAGAAACTAATCTTCCAAAATAGTATAACTGATATTCCAAAGGAATACTTCAAAAAAAAATATAAAGACGTGTAAATTGCAAATGATGTTCAATTTCATTAAAAAAAATAAATTCGAAACAGAAATACCAATTCGCTAACATATTAACAATAATAAAAAAGGGAAAAGTTTAAAAAAAATGCTCGTGGTTTTCAACTTTTGCAAATGAAGGTCTGTGGTTTCTGATGAACCCTATGTGTTTTGATTATGTCCAAACGTTTCAGAAGATGAAAACTTAATTCTCCCTTACATATAGTTTACTATTGACTAATAATTTTTCTTTACTTAGTCTATGTGTAAGTTGCTCAGCAGGTGCTGAATGAATCATTTCTGGATTGCCTAAAGGACTCAGAAGATCTGTTTGCTGAAGTTAGAGCTTCAATAATTCAGAAGCTGGATGCTCCGCTCTGAAGCCGAAGTCTGCTAAAGCTCTCCTCAGAAGCTCTTTGCAATCAGAAGTTTTACCAATTTGATCAGAAGCTTAGTCACGGGTTCTGGACAGCATTTAATGCTCTGACAAGTGCATTTAATGCAAGGCGCCAAAAGTTCAAAAAGTTGTTTTGATGGAGCGCGCCTGTCTGTTCAAAAGAAACCAGAATTTCCTTGTCTACCCTTTGTTGATCCAATTGAAGAATGATTCCAGTCAACCTCATCTTTGATTTCAAATCTCTTACCGGATTGAGTTAAAGAACAAGGATAACGGAATCAAAGTGTTTGAAGACCGTTTGAAGATTTGACAAATTAACGGCTACAACAACTGATGTCATCTCCTTCGAAGATTCAAACTCACCAACGGTCATCTTCATTCACTATAAATAGTAGTCAAGCTCCAAAGCATCAACATACGAGTGATCATCGAGCAAAATCTCAACGCACTGTTCTAACAAGAAAAACAGAGCAACACTTTCCATTCTCAATCTTTCTTAGCATAGTCTTAGTAAAGTGAGAGAGTGAAGAAAAACAAGTTCATAATAGGAATCTTGTAAACTTAGATCGTTTGTGATCTTCAGTTAGATTTAGAGAGAAATCTAGTTGAGATTAGAGTTGGGTGAGAAATCCAGAAAACAGAGTATTGTTTGTTCTGGTGGAAATCCTTTAACTCTTTTTAGGCTAGTCAGAACTAAGTGAGAAATTAGCTTAAGTTCTGTTGATGTAAAGGAGCTTCTGAACTTGCCATAAAAGTTCTGAATAGTGGATTTATAAAATCTCTGTAGGCTGCGACCTCAGGGGACAAGACGTAGTCACAGGACTTCTGTGGCGAACTTGGATAAATCGAATTGTTCAATCAGGATCTCCTGAACTTCTTTCTCCCTTCTTATACTTGTTATTTTTGCTTCTGTGTACTTGTTTATATTTAGTGCTGAAACAGATTTTCTCTAAAGTATCATTGTCTTTGTTCAGAAGACTGTCCAGAAGTTCTCAAATCAGAACTTCTGTTGCTGAAAACAGTCTAACTGTGTTTAGGCAGAATTTCTCTTAGAAGCAAACTACTGTAAACTTGCTTCTAACTCTGAGGAAATTTGACTCTGAAAATTAAGTTCCTTGAAAAACTTAGAAATTTTCAGTTTTCTACTTTGACACCTATTCACCCCCCTCTAGGTGATTCTGTTCTTGATACGGCTAACAAGTTGTATCAGAGCGAAGGTCACTTCGCATATTTACTAAAGATCTAACAATCTAAGTGTAAGATCCTATCAGAATCAATAGAGATGGCTAGTAGACACCAGCCTGAGAATTCTTCTCACTTCATAGTTCCAGAAGGTTCTTCCACTACTAGACCTCCATTATTTAATGGCAACAACTATTCATACTGGAAGAAAAGGATGATGTATTTCATCCAAGCTCAGAACATGAGTGCTTGGTATGTCATCACTGATGGTGATTTCATTCCTACCAGAATGGAACAAGGTTTAGGGAATGTTGTTATTCCTTAGAGAGAATACACAGATGACATTCTGAAAAAACTCCAAACTAATGCTTCAGCAATAAATATGTTGCATTGTGCACTTACAGCTACTGAATATAACAAAGTTTCTTCTTGTGAAACTGCACAGGATATTTGGAACAAGCTAGAAGTCACATATGAAGGAACATGAAAAGTGAAGCAATCTAAAGTCAACCAACTCATGAGAGAATATGAGTTATTTGAAATGCTTGATAAAGAATCTATTTCAGATATGAACTCTAGATTCACCAAGATAGTCAATGACTTGAAGAGTTTAGGAAAGGACATTGAAGAATCTGATCGAGTGAAGAAGATTGTCAGAAGCCTACCAAGGTCTTGGCAAGCCAAGAAGACTGCTATTGAAGAAGTTCAGGACTTGAGCTATTACTTATATGATGAGCTCATTGGGTCTCTAATTACTCACGAGATGTCATTAAAAAATCCTGACCTAAGAGAAAGGTCAGAAGGAAAAAGAGTAGTCCTGAAAGCAGAATCTTCTGAAGAATCCTCTGGAGATGAGGAACTGGCTATGCTGACCAGGAAGTTCAAGAAGGCCTTTAGAAAAGGCAGAGGTGGAAACTACAAGAAGCCTTTCAGGAGCTTTGACAAGAAATCTCCTGATTCTGGTGAAAAGTTCAAGAGAGATCCAAACAAGCCAATTGTGTGCTATGGATGTCAGCAACCGGGGCACATTAAGCCTAACTGCCCGGAGCTGAAGAAAGATAAGAAAAAGTTCAAGAAAGCTATGCTGGCTGCCTGGTCAGACTCTGAGACCAGCAGTGATCCTGAAGAAAAGGAAGAGCAAGCTCAGATTTGTTTTATGGCTATTGATGAGCCAACTTCTGAAGATGTCACAGGAGAAACTTCCGCACCTCCTGAAGCTACATATGATTCCGAGGTAAACATATCTTCTGAACAAAATATCTTTGATTCTCTTGAAGAACTCTATAGTATGTTCAAGTACCTGAAAAGGAAATTGGACAAGAGTGAGGCTGACAAGTTTCTTAGGTTTACTCAAGTTTTCTTTGACATGAAAGTGTTAGAAGAAAAACTGTGTAAACAGTTCAGCACTCCTGCAGATGGCTCTAAAGCCAAAGGCAAGGAAAAGCTGCCTCTGGGAAGTGATAAACCCCAGAAGAAGAAGAAACCTGTCACTCCCTCTCTTCTGAAAGAGATAGCTTCTCCTCCTGATGTTGGCACCTCTGAGAGTGCTGTTATAGCCTCTGAAGATGTTGGTCCTTCTCAGAAGAAGAAGAAGAAATCTCCCAAGAAGCAAAGGGAAAAATCCAAGAACCCTCCCTTTTGCAAGCTTTGCAAGAGTGATGGTCATTGGTTGAAGGATTGCAAGTACCATATTAAAAACCTCTTGCAATCTGAGATATCAGTAAAACCTGCTGAAGAGAAATCTAACTCTGAAGGACCCAATAAGGATTGGGTACCTGTCACTAATTGATTGTGTTGCAGGTGGCTCTGAGTGCTCCATCAATGTCAAAGTTGTGGTACATTGACAGTGGGTGCTCAAGGCATATGACAGGTGATGAAAAAGCATTCATCACATTTGATCCTAAAAGAGGTGGAAAAGTCAGCTTTGGAGATGCTCAGAAAGGAAGGATACTAGGTTCTGGATCTATAGGAACAAATCCTCCGATCGAAGATGTCTCCCTAGTCAGAGGCCTGAAGTTCAATCTCCTGAGTGTTGCACAACTGTGTGATAAAGGTAGAGATGTTGTCTTCAGCTCCTCTGGATGTAAAATCTTGGACAGTAAGTCAAGGGAAGTTATTCTAACTGCTCCTAGAGTTGAAAATGTTTTCATGCTGAACCTTGAGAATCTTTGCAAAAATATATGCTTGATGTCCAAAGAGGATACCTCCTGGCTCTGGCATAGAAGACTTGCTCATGTGAGCATGGACCTTCTGGCCAAAGTAGCTAGAAATCAATTGGTTGAGGGTCTGCCTGAAATTAGTTTTAAAAAGAACCATTTATGCAATGCTTGCCAATCTGGTAAACAATCCAGAAGCTCTTTTAAAACTAAGAAAGTCATTTCAACTAAAAGACCTTTGGAATTACTTCATATGGATCTTTTTGGCCCTGTTCAACCAATGAGCATGGGTGGAAAGAAGTATGCCTTTGTCATTATAGATGACTATTCAAGATTCACTTGGGTCATCTTGCTGTCTAGCAAAGATGAGTCACTTGGATGTTTCTCAGTTCTGATAAAGAAACTTGAGAATGAAAGGAATGAAAAGGTTGTTCATATCAGAAGTGATAATGGTGGAGAATTCAAAAACTTTAGGTTTGAAGAATTCTGTGAAACCAAGGGAATTGATCATAACTTTTCTGCTCCCAGAACTCCTCAACAAAATGGGGTAGTTGAAAGTAAGAATAGAACTCTGGTTGAGATTGCCAGAACTATGATCAATGAAAGAAGGCTTCCTAAGTACTTTTGGGGAGAAGCTGTGAACACAGCTTGCTATGTTCTGAATAGAGTGCTAATCAGAAGCATTCTGAACAAGACTCCTTATGAACTCTGGGAAGGTCGAAAGCCTAAAATAGGTTATTTCAGAACCTTTGGTTGTAAGTGTTATGTTTTAAATACAAAAGAATATCTTTCAAAGTTTGATTCAAAGGCAGATAAGGCCATTTTCCTTGGTTACTCAACACATAGTAAAGCATATAGGGTTTTTAATAAGAGGACTCAAACTTTAGATGAATCTGTTCATGTACAGTTTGATGAGACTAACCCTGCAGATAGTAGAGCTCCTGATGAAGATGTAGTTCAAGCTCCTGAAGTTACATCTCCTGATGTAGAAGAAGAAGATGTTTCTCCCAGAGCTGCTAAAGTGGTTCCTCCTGTTCCTGAACAAGCTCAAGATGAGAATCCTACTCCAGAAGTCAACTTTCTTCCAGAAGATGCTCCTATATATGATTCAACAAATGATGAACAGGTTTCAGAAGACTCATTGGATGTACCAAGAGAAGTTAGAACTCATAGGAATCATTCCTTACAGAACATAATTGACTCTGTTCATAATCCTGTCATGACCAGAGCTCAGCTCAGAAGATACATGGGGAATGTGGCTTTTGTGTCACTTCTGGAACCCAAGGACTTCTATGAAGCTGCTGATGATGACTCCTGGTTAATGGCAATACAAGAAGAACTTGACCAGTTCAAAAGGTCAGAAGTTTGGACTTTGGTTCCCAGACCTAACAACATAAAAGTTGTTGGAACTAGATGGGTTCTGAAGAACAAGCTTGATGAATTTGGAAATGTTGTGAGAAACTAGGCAAGACTTGTTGCTCAAGGTTACAGTCAGCAAGAAGGCATAGATTATGGTGAAACTTTTGCTCCTGTTGCAAGATTAGAAGCCATTAGAATCTTATGTGCTTTTGCATCATACAAAGGTTTTAAGCTCTTTCAAATGGATGTGAAAAGTGCATTCTTGAATGGTTACATTGATGAGGAAGTCTATGTGTCTCAACCTCCTGGTTTTGAAGATCCTAAGTTTCCTGATCATGTGTACAAGCTGAAGAAAGCCTTGTATGGACTGAAACAAGCTCCCAGAGCTTGGTATGAGAGACTGACAAAGTTCCTTCTGTCTAAGGGATTTGTCAGAGGCTGTGTTGATACAACTCTGTTCACTCTGAAGAAGAACAAGGATATCCTTATAGCTCAGGTATATGTTGATGATATTATATTTGGTGCTACTAATGAATCTTTGTGCAGAGAGTTCAGTGACCACATGAAGGCTGAGTTTGAAATGTCTATGATGGGAGAATTAACCTTCTTCTTAGGACTTGAGATCAAGCAAAGTAATGATGGTGTGTTTATCAATCAAGCCAAGTACACTAGAGAAGTGCTGAAGAAATTTGTCATGATGGACTCTAATGCTGTTGATATTCCAATGGATGTCAGCAAAGACATTGATGATGAAGAGAAAGCTGGTAAACCTGTAGATATAAAAACCTACAGAGGTATGATTGGTTCTCTTTTATACCTAACAGCCAGCAGGCCAGATATACATTTTGCTGTGTGTTTTTGTGCTAGATATCAATCAAAGCCAAGAGAAATTCATGATGTTGCTGTCAAAAGAATTCTCAGATATCTTAAAGGCACACCAGAAGCTGGTTTGTGGTATCCTTGTAGTTCTGATTTCACTCCTATAGGATACACAGACTCTGACTATGGTAGAGATAAATTGAAAAGGGTCAGCACTTCTGGTGGTTGTCATTTTCTGGGGGAGTGCCTAGTCTCCTGGCATAGCAAGAAGCAAACCTCTGTGGCTCTCTCAACTGCTGAAGCTGAGTATGTTGCTGCTGGAAGTTGTGTTTCTCAGATGCTCTGGATTAAGCAACAAATTGCTGACTATGGAGTCATCCCTGGAACAATTACAATCTACTGTGATAACAAGAGTGCAATTGATCTTTCAAAAAACCCTATTCAGCACAACAGGATGAAGCATGTTCATATTAGGCATCACTTTCTGAGAGATCATGTTCTGAAGAAGGATATTATCATTACTCATGTTCCCTCTGAAGAGAATCTTGCTGACATGTTTACTAAGCCTCTGGCTGGTAATTCTTTCAGCAACTTACGAGAAGGCATTGGTATGACTTATCCACTTCAATAACTTAGCTTAATTATTTCTGTGTGTCTTAAGTGATTAATCGTTTAAGATAATTAAGTGATAATTAATTCTAATCATGATTTGACATTTAAGCATGCGTTATCTACTGCATTTTACGGCGCTGTTCTGTGGTTAACGGTTATCTTTTCCCTTTTAAACGGTGTGTATTTGCTTTTTGAATTGGAACGGTTTCCTTGTTTGGGTATAAATAGAGGTTTTCCATACTTAGAAGTTTTTACTCTCATTTTCATTGCGATTAGAATTTCCATAGATTTTCTGTGTTCTCTTCTCTCAAAATTCTTAACCTAACTTCTTATATTCTTCAAAAATGGCTCAAGAAATCACTGTCACTCACATCTTTTCCATTGAATCAAAGAAGAAAGTTAGCGAATCTAGGGTATTCACCTCTAGGTTCCTAGATGATGAAGTTAAATCCACTGAACCTATTTCAAAATGGCTTAGCGCTCAAAACTGGAATTCTTTCGTTTCTCTCGATGAATTCATCTATCCTAAGTTAGTCACCGAATTCTATCAGAACCTCCATTTCTTTTCTAATGAGGAGGATGTTCTACACTCAGAAGTCGGGGAAATTGAGATTGAGGTCAGCAGGGCTTCTATTTCTCAAGTGATCGGTATTGATGATGAAGGAATCATCATTGGTGATGATGGTTCAGCAGATGGTTTTACAGAAGCAAACTGGGCTAGACCAGATCTAAGTGCCAAGGAAACTTATGCCACCTGGCTCACTCAGCACCAGAGGTGGGCACACTATTTGACAACTAATGTTTTCCTTCCGAAGGCTGGAGGGGTTAATGGTGTTTCCAACAGGGAAAGAGTGTTTATGTGGCATCTAGTCAACCAGAAGAAGATCAATCTACCTGCCATGCTGATAAGGCAGATGAAGAATGTAACTACCGTGAGTGCATTAGCATATGGCTCACTTCTGACTAGGTTGTTTGAGGCAGCCTCTGTTGTGGTTTCAGGAGAAGGTGTTACAAGTAGGAGTACGATTCTGAAGATGCATACCTTCAGGAACCTCAACTTTGCTGTGACTTCGAAGAAGAATGAGAAGGGCTCCTCTGTGAGTATTGCTCAGAAGGAAATTGTTGAGGCTGTTGTACAGAAAGGAAAGAATGCTACCAAGAAGGGCAAGGGAAAGAAGGGATCAAGTAAGTTGGTCCTGACTGTTGAGAAGGTGGTTGTCTTAGAACCTCTTCCCACGATGGTTCAAACAACAATCAGTGTTGAACCCTCTGGCAAGATCGTTGCTGAGAAGCCAAAGGATGTTCCTGAGAAGGAAGCTCAGGATGCTGAGGACGCACGCCTTGCTGAAAGAGAGAAGGCTGCTGAAGCTGAGAAGGTTGCAAGGGTTGTGGCTCTTGCTGATAAGAAAAGAAAGCAGAAGGAAGCAGAAGACAAGTTAGCAGCTGAAAGAGAAATTGCTGCAAAGGCTAAGGCCGATGCAAGACTTATAGCATGTGCTGCTGAACTTCAGGATGCGGAGTTCTCAAAGGAAGTTGAGGCTTCAGAAGAAGGAGAGAAACTTGAGAATATCTCTCTGTCCTCTCGGATACTTGAGAATATCTCTCTCTCCACCAGAATTGGAAAGAAGGCTGTTGCAAAACGAAGGTCGCTGAGGAAAAAGGACTTCGTTGTTGCCCCCAGTGCTGAATTAGAGGATCCTGTTGTTCAGGAACCGGAAGCTGCTGATGAAGACATGTTGGAGATGTCTGCTGAAGAGGATGTTGATGCTCCTCTGATTGAAGAGCTGTCAGAAGAGAGTGAACCAGAAGATGAAGAGGTTCTTCAGGGTGCTAAACAGTTTGTTGAGAATGTTGATGATGAAAATTTCATTGACAACATTCTTCTGAATCAAGGAAGAAACCCTGGTGATAGGGATGCCTCTGAAACGCTGATCAGAATGGCTCATATCTTTGCTGAGCCCATTTCTATGTTTGATCCAAACGCCTCTGAACAGGTTATCTCATCTCCCACTATCACTCCCCATCCATCTCCTTCACTACCTTCTGTCACAGAAGTGAGTGAATCTCACACTTCCATTCCTCCCACAACTTCAACTTCTGAGGTTGTACCTCCTCCAATTATTCCTCCTTCTGGATCCTTTTCAGAAGTGAACCTAAACACTGCTCCAATTTTCACAGACTCCATAGCCACATCCACTACCTCCTCCATTCATACTTCCTCTGTAAGTCCATCAATTGGATTTACTACTCCATCTTTCTCACTACCATCCACACTACCTCCCATCTCAACCTCACATACAATCCCTTCCTCAACCACTTCAATTCCTCCACTCTCAACCTCTGGACACGCACCTCCTGTGTGTGATCCCTTAACTACCTCCTCCACTACTTCTTGTTTTGCTGGGTTGTCATCCAACTATGACTTCCTACGCAAACATATGAATCGAGATGATCTGGATACCAGGTTTGGTAGTTTTGGCTTCATGGGCAGAGCTTCTGGTGTATCCGAAGCTGGTGGTGCTCCCAGTGTTGAGGAGTTGAGAAGAATGAGTCAGAGTGGCTCTGATGAATTGTTGAACAGATTTGCTGGTATGGGGCAAAGGACTTCTGCTGCTGACATGTATGCTCAGGGCATTGTGCTGCAAGAATTACACTCCTTGAAAGCTCAGAACCTGCAGCTCATGACTATGCTTCAAATGCAGGACCCTTCTGTCTACATACGCAATCTTTCTACACTTCATCTAGCTACCTATGAAGAGCTGTACAAGTTAAGAGAATTAGCTCTGACTCTTCCTTCATTGGACAACATTGCTCTTGCTTCTTCTCTGAAGGTCAATGAGAATTTGGAGATATTGACAGAAGAAGTCAAGGAAGCAAACGAGCATTATGAGGCTCATGAGAAGATGCTCCCAAGTAAGATTGATGACCTGCAAAGTACTGCCAATCACATTCTGAGAGAAGTGAAATCTTCTGCTCAAGGTTCATCATCTTTCGGGGCTGCAAAGATTGTATATGACATCACTCCTGATCTCAACAATCGACTCTCCAACATTGAGTCTGCTGTATCTGCTCAGAACGCACAGATTGCTGAGCTTACTGAACTTCTGAAGGTTATGCACACTCAAGCACGTGAACAAGAGAAGACTCTTCACAATTGCTATAGGTTTGTTCGAGGACAGACTTATATTCAGAATGAGCATCTTACTGTTGTTGTGTATGCTAACAATCGGTTGATCAAGCTCCTTGTGGAAGACGTTCAGAGACAGCAACCTATGTCTGGTCAGACCTTTGATCATATGAAGACCATTGATGATGACTTCAGAAGAAGAATGGATATGATCAACACTGTGAGGCCAACTCCTCAGCAATATCAGACTGCACTGAATGTTCAGCAAAAATTGAAATCTCAGGATGCTCTGGGTGTTGCTCTTGGTTTTGGTCAAACGGGGGAGAAGTCTGGTCAGAAGAGATCAAGTGCTGCTGAAGGTTCTAGTGTTGTTCCTCCTCCTCAGAAGAAACCTAGGAACTTGTAATCTTTTTAGGACTTAAGCTTCTTAGCTAGGTTCTGGGTTGGGTAGTCTTTGTCTTAGGACTTTTTCTGCTCCTCTGATTATTTTGTTTCATATGTTGTCTTCTGATGAACTTATATACACTGAATCCTTCTTATCTTATACTTTCTTGTGTCTCTGACTTCTTACTTTTTGCTTATGTTTCTTTCTAACTTCAGTAAATTATACTTCACTAAAATCTAACAACTTGATCTTAAGTCACTTCTAAGTTTTTTTACAGATTGCTGAAGTTCACCATTTACACTAAAATGGGGGAGTTAATTTACTCAGAGGTTATGAAACATATGTATCAGGAAGTCATTTTCTAACCCTCATGTTTTCTGTTACCTTCTGACCACGGTTTGTCCATAACCAAAATGGGGGAGAATGATGAACCCTATGTGTTTTGATTATGTCCAAACGTTTCAGAAGATGAAAACTTAATTCTCCCTTACATATAGTTTACTATTGACTAATAATTTTTGTTTACTTAGTCTATGTGTAAGTTGCTCAGCAGGTGCTGAATGAATCATTTCTGGATTGCCTAAAGGACTCAGAAGATCTGTTTGCTGAAGTTAGAGCTTCAATAATTCAGAAGCTGGATGCTCCGCTCTGAAGCCGAAGTCTGCTAAAGCTCTCCTCATAAGTTCTTTGCAATCAGAAGTTTTACCAATTTGATCAGAAGCTTAGTCACGGGTTCTGGACAGCATTTAATGCTCTGACAAGTGCATTTAATGCAAGGCGCCAAAAGTTCAAAAAGCTGTTTTGATGGAGCGCGCCTGTCTGTTAAAAAAAACCAGAATTTCCTTGTCTACCCTTTGTTGATCCAATTGAAGAATGATTCCAGTCAACCTCATCTTTGATTTCAAATCTCTTACCGGATTGAGTTAAAGAACAAGGATAACGGAATCAAAGTGTTTGAAAACCGTTTGAAGATTTGACAAATTAACGGCTACAACAACTGATGTCATCTCCTTCGAAGATTCAAACTCACCAACGGTCATCTTCATTCACTATAAATAGTAGTCAAGCTCCAAAGCATCAACATACGAGTGATCATCGAGCAAAATCTCAACGCACTGTTCTAACAAGAAAAACAGAGCAACACTTTCCATTCTCAATCTTTCTTAGCATAGTCTTAGTAAAGTGAGAGAGTGAAGAAAAACAAGTTCATAATAGGAATCTTGTAAACTGAGATCGTTTGTGATCTTCAGTTAGATTTAAAGAGAAATCTAGTTGAGATTAGAGTTGGGTGAGAAATCCAGAAAACAGAGTATTGTTTGTTCTGGTGGAAATCCTTTAACTCTTTTTAGGCTAGTCAGAACTAAGTGAGAAATTAGCTTAAGTTCTGTTGATGTAAAGGAGCTTCTGAACTTGCCATAAAAGTTCTGAATAGTGGATTTATAAAATCTCTGTAGGCTGCGACCTCAGGGGACAAGACGTAGTCACAGGACTTCTGTGGCGAACTTGGATAAATCGAATTGTTCAATCAGGATCTCCTGAACTTCTTTCTCCCTTCTTATACTTGTTATTTTTGCTTCTGTGTACTTGTTTATATTTAGTGCTGAAACAGATTTTCTCTAAAGTATCATTGTCTTTGTTCAGAAGACTGTCCAGAAGTTCTCAAATCAGAACTTCTGTTGCTGAAAACAGTCTAACTGTGTTTAGGCAGAATTTCCCTCAGAAGCAACTTCAGTTAGCTGGCTTCTGACTCTGAGGAAATTTGACTCTGAAATATAAGTTTCTCGAAAAACTTAGAAAATTTCAGTTTTCAACTTTGACACCTATTCACCCCCTCTAGGTGATTCTGTTCTTGATAGGGCCAACAGTTTCATTGTTTGTAAATAAAGGTGATGAACCCTAAGTGTTTTGATTATGTCCAAACGTTTCAAAAGATGAAAACTTAACATTCTCTTACATATAGTTTACTGTGGACTAATATTTTTCTACTTAGTCTATGTGTAAGTTACTCAGCAGGTGCTGAATGAAGAATTTCCTGATTGCCTAAAGAACTTCGAAGTCTTGATTGCTGAAGACAGAGTTTCATTTTCAGAAGCTGGATGGTCCGCTCTGAAGCTTGTAAAGTCTGTTAAAGCTCTCCTCAGAGGTCCTTTGCAATCAGAAGCTTATTTACCAATTTGATCAGAAGCTTAGTCACGGGTTCTGGATAAGCATTTATTGCTCTGACAAGTGCATTTAATGCAATGCGCCAAAAGTTCAAAAAGCTGTTTTGATGGAGCGCGCGTGTCTACTCAAAGTGAAACCAGCATTTCCCTGTCTACCCCTTGTTGATCTTATTGAGGAATGTTTCCGGTCAACCTTATCTTCAATTTCAAATCACTTACCGGATTTGGTTAAAGAACAAGGATAACAAAATCAAAGTGTTTGAAGACCGTTTTAAGAACTTGACAATTTAACGGCTACAACAACTGATGTCATCTCTGTTGAAGATTTAAATTCACCAACGGTCATCCTCATTCACTATAATAGTAGCCAAGCTCCAATGAATCAACAACGCATGATCATCGAGCAAAATCTCAACGCACTGTTTTAACAAGAAAAACAGAGCATCCTTTTCCATTCTCAATCTTTCTTAGCATAGCCTTAGTTAAAGTGAGAGAGTGAAGAAAAAACAAGTTCATAATAGGAATCTTGTAAACTGATATCGTCTGTGATATTCAGTTAGATTTAAAGAGAGAAATCTAATTGAGATTAGAGTTGGGTGAGAAATCCAGAAAATAGAGTTGTTGTTGTTCTGGTGGAAATCCTTTAACTCTTTTTAGGCTAGTCAGAACTAAGTGAGAAATTAGCTTAAGTTCTGTTGATGTAAAGGAGCTTCTGAACTTGCCAGAAAAGTTCTGAATAGTGGATTTATAAAATCTCTGTAGGCTGCGACCTCAGGGGACAAGACGTAGTCACAGGACTTCTGTGGCGAACTTGGATAAATCGAATTGTTCAATCAGGATCTCCTGAACTTCTTTCTCCCTCTTATACTTGTTATTTTTGCTTCTGTGTACCTGCTTATATTTAGTGCTGAAACAGATTTTCTCTAAGTATCATTGTCTTTGTTCAGAAGACTGTCCAGAAGTTCTCAAATCAGAACTTCTGTTGCTGAAAACAGTCTAACTGTGTTTAGGCAGAATTTCTCTCAGAAGCAAACTACTGTAAACTTGCTTCTAACTCTGAGGAAATTTGACTCTGAAAATTAAGTTCCTTGAAAAACTTAGAAATTTTCAGTTTTCTACTTTGACACCTATTCACCCCCCTCTAGGTGATTCTGTTCTTGATAGGGCCAACAAGTTGTATCAGAGCGAAGGTCACTTCGCATATTTACTAAAGATCTAACAATCTAAGTGTAAGATCCTATCAGAATCAATAGAGATGGCTAGTAGACACCAACCTGAGAATTCTTCTCACTTCATAGTTCCAGAAGGTTCTTCCACTACTAGACCTCCATTATTTAATGGCAACAACTATTCATACTGGAAGAAAAGGATGATGTATTTCATCCAAGCTCAGAACATGAGTGCTTGGTATGTCATCACTGATGGTGATTTCATTCCTACCAGAATGGAACAAGGTTTAGGGAATGTTGTTATTCCTCAGAGAGAATACACAGATGACATTCTAAAAAAACTCCAAACTAATGCTTCAGCAATAAATATGTTGCATTGTGCACTTATAGCTACTGAATATAACAAAGTCTCTTCTTGTGAAACTGCACAGGACATTTGGAACAAGCTAGAAGTCACATATGAAGGTACTGGAAAGGTGAAGCAATCAAAAGTCAACCAACTCATGAGAGAATATGAGTTATTTGAAATGCTTGATAAAGAATCTATTTCAGATATGAACTCTAGATTCACCAAGATAGTCAATGACTTCAAGAGTTTAGGAAAAGACATTGAAGAATCTGATCGAGTGAAGAAGATTGTCAGAAGCTTACCAAGGTTTTGGTAAGCCAAGAAGACTGCTATTGAAGAAGTTCAGGATTTGAGCTATTACTTGTATGATGAGCTCATTGGGTCTCTAATTACTCATGAGATGTCATTAAAAAACCATGACCTAAGAGAAAGGTCAGAAGGAAAAAGAGTAGTCCTGAAAGCAGAATCTTCTGAAGAATCCTCTGAAGATGAGGAACTGGCTATGCTGACCAGGAAGTTCAAGAAAGCCTTCAGAAAAGGCAGAGGTGGAAACTACAAGAAGCCTTTCAGGAGCTTTGACAAGAAAACTCCTGATTCTGGTGAAAAGTTCAAGAGAGATCCAAACAAGCCTATTGTGTGCTATGGATGTCAGCAACCGGGGCACATTAAGCCTAACTGCCCGGAGCTGAAGAAAGATAAGAAAAAGTTCAAGAAAGCTATGCTGGCTGCGTGGTCAGACTCTGAGACCAGCAGTGATTCTGAAGAAAAGGAAGAGCAAGCTCAGATTTGTTTTATGGCTATTGATGAGCCAACTTCTGAAGATGTCACAGGAGAAACTTCCGCACCTCCTGAAGCTACATATGATTCCGAGGTAAACATATGTTCTGAACAAAATATCTTTGATTCTCTTGAAGAACTCTATAGTATGTTCAAGTACCTGAAAAGGAAATTGGACAAGAGTGAGGCTGACAAGTTTCTTAGATTTACTCAAGTTTATTCTGACATGAAAATGTTAGAAGAGAAGCTGTGTAAACAGTTCAGCACTCCTGCTGATGGCTCTAAAGCCAAAGGCAAGGAAAAGCTGCCTCTGGGAAGTGATAAACCCCAGAAGAAGAAACCTGTCACTCCCTCTCTTCTGAAAGAGATAGCTTCTCCTCCTGATGTTGGCACCTCTGAGAGTGCTGCTGTAGCCTCTGAAGATGTTGGTCCTTCTCAGAAGAAGAAGAAGAAATCTCCCAAGAAGCAAAGGGAAAGATCCAAGAACCCCCCCCCCCTTTTACAAGCTTTGCAAGAGTGATGGTCATTGGTTGAAGGATTGCAAGTATCATATTAAAAACCTCTTGCAATCTGAGATATCATTAAAACCTGCTGAAGAGAAATCTATCAATGAAGGACCCAATAAGGATTGGGTACCTGTCACTAATTGATTGTGTTGCAGGTGGCTCTGAGTGCTCCATCAATGTCAAAGCTGTGGTACATTGACAGTGGGTGCTCAAGGCATATGACAGGTGATGAAAAAGCATTCATCACATTTGATCCTAAAAGAGGTGGAAAAGTCAGCTTTGGAGATGCTCAGAAAGGAAGGATACTAGGTTCTGGATCCATAGGAACTAATCCTTCGATCGAAGATGTCTCCCTAGTCAGAGGCCTGAAGTTCAATCTCCTGAGTGTTGCACAACTGTGTGATAAAGGTAGAGATGTTGTCTTCAGCTCCTCTGGATGTAAAATCTTGGACAGTAAGTCAAGGGAAGTTATTCTAACTGCTCCTAGAGTTGAAAATGTTTTCATGCTGAATCTTGAGAATCTCTGCAAAAATATATGCTTGATGTCCAAAGAGGATACCTCCTGGCTCTGGCATAGAAGACTTGCTCATGTTAGCATGGATCTTCTGGCCAAAGTAGCTAGAAATCAATTGGTTGAGGGTCTGCCTGAAATTAGTTTTAAAAAGAACCATTTATGCAATGCTTGCCAATATGGTAAACAATCCAGAAGCTCTTTTAAAACTAAGAAAGTCATTTCAACTAAAAGACCTTTGGAATTACTTCATATGGACCTTTTTGGCCCTGTTCAACCAATGAGCATGGGTGGAAAGAAGTATGTCTTTGTCATAGTAGATGACTATTCAAGATTCACTTGGGTCATCTTGCTGTCTAGCAAAGATAAGTCACTTGGTTGTTTCTCAGTTCTGATAAAGAAACTTGAGAATGAAAGGAATGAAAAGGTTGTTCATATCAGAAGTGATAATGGTGGAGAATTCAAAAACTTTATGTTTGAAGAATTCTGTGAAACCAAGGGAATTGATCATAACTTTTATGCTCCCAGAACTCCTCAACAAAATGGGGTAGTTGAAAGGAAGAATAGGACTCTGGTTGAAATTGCCAGAACTATGATCAATGAAAGAAGGCTTCCAAAGTATTTTTGGGGAGAAGCTGTCAACACAGCTTGCTATGTTCTGAATAGAGTGCTAATCAGAAGCATTCTGAACAAGACCCCTTATGAACTCTGGAAAGGTCGAAAGCCTAAAATAGGTTATTTCAGAACCTTTGGTTGTAAGTGTTATGTTTTGAATACAAAAGAATATCTTTCAAAGTTTGATTCAAAGGCAGATGAGGCCATTTTTCTTGGTTACTCAACACATAGTAAAGCATATAGGGTTTTTAATAAGAGGACTCAAACTTTAGATGAATCTGTTCATGTACAGTTTGATGAGACTAACCCTGCAGATAGTAGAGCTCCTGATGAAGATGTAGTTCAAGCTCCTGTAGTGACATCTCCTGATGTAGTAGAAGATGTTTCTCCCAGAGCTGCTGAAGTGGTTCCTCATGTTGTTGAACAAGCTCAAGAAGAGAATCCTACTCCAGAAGTCAACTTCCTTCCAGAAGATGCTCCTATATATGATTCAACAAATGATGAACAAGTTTCAGAAGACTCATTGGATGTACCAAGAGAAGTTAAAGCTCATAGGAATCATTCCTTAGAGAACATAATTGACTCTGTTCATAATCCTGTCATGACCAGAGCTCAGCTCAGAAGATACATGGGGAATGTGGCTTTTGTGTCACTTTTGGAACCCAAGGACTTCTATGAAGCTGCAGATGATGATTCCTGGTTAATGGCAATGCAAGAAGAAGTTGACCAGTTTAAAAGATCAGAAGTTTGGACTTTGGTTCCCAGACCTAACAACATAAAGGTTGTTGGAACTAGATGGGTTCTGAAGAACAAGCTTGATGAATTTGGAAATGTTGTGAGAAACAAGGCAAGACTTGTTGCTCAGGGTTACAGTCAGCAAGAAGGCATAGATTATGGTGAAACTTTTGCTCCTGTTGCAAGATTAGAAGCCATTAGAATCTTATGTGCTTTTGCATCATACAAAGGTTTTAAGCTTTTTCAAATGGATGTGAAAAGTGCATTCTTGAATGGGTACATTGATGAGGAAGTGTATGTATCTCAACCTCCTGGTTTTGAAGATCCTAAGTTTCCTGATCATGTGTATAAGTTGAAGAAAGCATTGTATGGACTGAAACAAGCTCCCAGAGCTTGGTATGAGAGACTGACAAAGTTCCTTCTGTCTAAGGGTTTTGTCAGAGGCTGTGTTGATACAACTCTGTTCACTCTAAAGAAGAACAAGGATATCCTTATAGCTCAGGTATATGTTGATGATATTATATTTGGTGCTACTAATGAATCTTTGTGCAGAGAGTTCAGTGACCACATGAAGGCTGAGTTTGAAATGTCTATGATGGGAGAATTAACCTTCTTCTTAGGACTTGAGATCAAGCAAAGTAATGATGGTGTGTTTATCAATCAAGCCAAGTACACTAGAGAAGTGCTGAAGAAATTTGGCATGATGGACTCTAATGCTGTTGATATCCCAATGGATGTCAGCAAAGACATTGATGATGAAGAGAAAGCTGGTAAACCTGTAGATATAAAAACCTACAGAGGTATGATTGGTTCTCTTTTATACCTAACAGCCAGCAGGCCAGATATACATTTTGCTGTGTGTTTTTGTGCTAAATATCAGTCTAAACCTAGAGAGATTCATGATGTTGCTGTCAAAAGAATTCTCAGATATCTTAAAGGCACACCAGAAGTTGGTTTGTGGTATCCCTGTAGTTCTGATTTCACTCCTATAGGATACACAGACTCTGACTATGGTAGAGATAAATTGAAAAGGGTCAGCACTTCTGGTGGTTGTCATTTTCTGGGGGAGTGCCTAGTCTCCTGGCATAGCAAGAAGCAAACCTCCGTGGCTCTCTCAACTGCTGAAGCTGAGTATGTTGCTGCTGGAAGTTGTGTTTCTCAGATGCTCTGGATTAAGCAACAAATTGCTGACTATGGAGTCATCCCTGGAACAATTACAATCTACTGTGATAACAAGAGTGCAATTGATCTTTCAAAGAATCCTATCTAGCACAGCAGGATGAAACATGTTCATATTAGGCATCACTTTCTGAGAGATCATGTTCTGAAGAAGGATATCATCATTACTCATGTTCCCTCTGAAGAGAATCTTGCTGATATGTTTACTAAGCCTTTGGCTGGTAATTCTTTCAGCAACTTACGAGAAGGCATTGGTATGACTTATCTACTTCAGTAATTCAGTTTAATTATATCTGTTTATCTTAAGTGATTTATTGTTTAAGATAATTAAAGTGTTAATTAAATCTAATCATGATTTGACATTTAAGCATGCGTTATCTACTGCATTTTACGGCGCTGTTCTGTGGTTAACGGTTATCTGTTCCCTTTTAAACGGTGTGTAGTTACTTTTTGAATTGGAACGGTTTATTCGTTTGGGTATAAATAGGGGTTTTCCATACTTAGAAGTTTTTTACTTTCTTTTTCACTGCTATTAGAATTTCCATAGATTCTCTGTATTTTCCCTCTCTCTAAATCTCTTAACCTAATTTCCTATTTCCTACAATGGCTCAAGAAATCACTGTCACTCACATCTTTACCACTGAATCTAAGAAGAAAGTTAGTGAATCTAGGGTATTCACTTCTAGGTTCCTAGATGACGAAGTAAAATCCACTGAACCTATCTCCAAATGGCTAAGTACACAAAACTGGAATTCATTTGTTTCTCTCGATGAATTCATCTATCCTAAGTTAGTCACCGAATTCTATCAGAACCTCCATTTCTTTTCTAATGAAGAGGATGTTATTCACTCGGAAGTCGGAGAAGTTGAGATTGAGGTCAGCAGGGCTTATATTTCTCAAGTAATTTGTATTGATGATGAAGGAATCATTATTGGTGATGATGGTTCAGCTGAGGGATTTTCAGAAGCAAATTGGGCCAGACCAGATCCTAGTGCCAAGGAAACTTATGCCACTTGGCTCACTCAGCACCAGAGGTGGGCACATTATCTGACAACAAATGTGTTCCTTCCGAAGGCTGGAGGAGTTAATGGTGTCTCAAATCGGGAAAGAGTTTTTATGTGGCATCTGGTCAATCAGAAGAAAATTAATCTCCCTGCCATGCTGATAAGGCAGATGAAGAATGTCACCACTGTTAGTGCCCTTGCTTATGGTTCCCTTCTGACGAGGCTATTTGAAGCTGCCTCTGTTGTTGTGTCAAGAGAAGGTGTAACAAGCAGGAGTACGGTTCTGAAGATGCATACCTTCAGGAACCTTAACTTTGGTGTGACTCCAAAGAAGAATGAGAAGGGCTCCTCTTTGAGTATTGCTCAGAAGGAGATTGTGGATGAGTCAGCACAGAAAGGTAAGAAAGCTGCCAGAAAGGGCAAGGGAAAGAAAGGATCAAGTAAGTTGGTCCTAACTGTTGAGAAGGTGGTTGTCTCAGAACCTCTTCCCACTATGGTTCAAACAACAATCAATGTTGAACCTTCTGGCAAGATCGTTGCTGAGAAACCTAAGGATGTTTCTGATAAGGAAGCTCAGGATGCTGAGGACGCACGCCTTGCTGAAAGAGAGAAGGCTGCTGAAGCTGAAAAGGTTGCAAGAGTTGTGGCTCTTGCTGATGAGAAAAGAAAGAAGAAGGAAGCAGAAGATAAGTTAGCAGCTGAGAGAGAAATTGCTACAAAGGCTAAGGCCGATGCAAGAATTATTGCATGTGCTGCTGAACTTGAAAATGTGGAGTTCTCAAAGGATGTTGAGGCTTCAGGAGAAGGAGAGGAACTTGAGAATATCTCTCTCTCCACTCGGATCAGGACGAAGGTTGTAGCAAAAAGAAGGTCTCTGAGGAAAAAGGACTTCTATGTTGCTCCTAGTGCTGAGTTAGAGGATCCTGTTGCTGAGGAACAGGAAGTTGTTGATGACGAAGACATGATGGAGATGTCTGCTGAAGAGGATGTTGATGCTCCTCTTGTTGAAGAGCTATCAGAGGAGAGTGAACAAGATGCTGATGAGGTTCTTCAGGATGCACAACAGTTTGTGGAGAATGTTGATAATGAGAACTTTATTGACAACATTCTTCTTGGCCAAGGAAGAAACCCTGGTGATAGGGATGCCTCTGAAACACTGATCAGAATGGCTCATATCTTTGCTGAGCCCATTTCTATGTTTGATCCTAACTCCTCTGACCAGGTTATCTCATCTCCTACTCATACTCCTCATCCATCTCCCTCACTACCTTCTGTCACAGAAGTGAGTGAATCTCATACTTCTATTCCCCTTACAACTTCAACTTCTGAGGTTGTACCTCCTCCAACTACTCTTCCTTCTGGATCCTATTCAGAAGTGAATCTGTCCTCTAGACCCACTTTCACAGATTCCATTTCTACTTCTACTTCTTCCTCACTTTCATCCTCTTCTGTAATTCCATCAATTGGATTTACTGCTCCCTCCTTTTCACTACCATCCACTTTACCAACCATTTCTCCTACTCTACCTTCCACGTCCACACATTCAATCCCTTCCACAAACACATCTATCCCTCCTCCTTCAACTTCTGGACATACACCTCCTGTGTGTGATCCCTTAACTACCTCCTCCACCACTTCCTGTTTCGTTGGGTTGTCATCCAATTATGACTTCCTACGCAAGTTCCAGGAACGAGATAACTTGGAGAGAAATTTTGGTCCTTTCGGGTTCATGGGCAGAGCTTCTGGTATATCCGAAGCTGGTGGTGTTCCCAGTGTTGAGGAGTTGAGAAGAATGAGTCAGAGTGGCTCTGATGAATTGCTGAATAGATTTGCTGGTGTGGGGCAAAGGTCTTCTGCTGCTGACATGTTTGCTTAGGGCATTGTGCTGCAAGAAATTCAATCTTTGAAAGCTCAGAACCTGCAGCTCATGACTATGCTTCAAATGCAGGATCCTTCTGTCTACACACGCAATCTTTCTACACTTCATCTGGCTACATATGATGAGCTATATAAACTGAGAGAATTAGCTCCGACTCTTCCTACATTGGACAATATTGCTCTTGCTTCTTCTCTGAAGGTCAATGAGAATTTGGGAATTTTGACAGAGGAAGTCAAGGAAGCAAACGAGCATTATGAGGCTCATGAGAAGATGCTCCCAAGTAAGATTGATGACCTGCAAAGTACTGCCAACCATATTCTGAGAGAAGTGAAATCTTCTGCTCAAGGTTCATCATCTTCAGGGGCTGCTAGGATTGTGTATGACATCACTCCTGATCTCAACAATCGTCTCTCTAGCATTGAGTCTGCTGTGACTGCTCAGAGCGCCCAGATTGCTGAGCTCACTGAACTTCTGAAGGTTATGCACACTCAAGCACGTGAACAAGACAAGGTTCTTTACAATTGCTATAGGTTTGTTCGAGGACAGACTTATATTCAGAATGAGCATCTCACTGCTGCTGTGTATGCTAACAATAGGTTGATCAAGCTCCTTCTGGAAGATGTTCACAGGCAACGACCTTTGTCTGGACAGACTTATGACCATTTGCGCACCATTGATGCTGATTTCAGAAAGCGTATGGATTTGGTCAACTCTGTAAGACCTACTTCTCAGCAATATCAGACTGCACTGAAAGTTCAGCAAAAATTGGACTCTCAAGGTGCTTTGGGTATTCCTGTTGGTTCCGGTCAAACGGGGGAGAAGTCTGCTCAGCAGAGTGGTCAGACGATGAAGAGACCAAGTGCTGCTGAAGGATCTAGTGGTGTTCCTCCTCCTCAAAAGAAACCTAGGAACTTGTAATCTCATTAGGACTTAAGCTTCTTAGCTAGGTTCTGGGTTGGGTAGTTTTTGTCTTAGGACTTTATCTGCTCTTCTGATTATCTTGTTGTTGTTTCTTCTGATGATTTTATACACTGAATCCTTCTTATACTTTCTTGTCTCTCTGATTACTTATGTTTCTTTTTAACTTAGTAAATTTTTCTTCACTAAAATCTGACAACTTGATCTTAAGTCATTTTTAAGTTTAAACAGATTGTTGAAGTTCACCATTTACACAAAAATGGGGGAGTTAATTTACTCAGAAGTTATGAAACATCTGCATCAGGAAGTTATTTTCTAAAAACTTATACTATCTTTTACCTTCTGACCACGGTTTGTCCATAACCAAAATGGGGGAGAATGATGAACCCTAAGTGTTTTGATTATGTCCAAACGTTTCAGAAGATGAAAACTTAACATTCTCTTATATATAGTTTACTGTGGACTAATATTTTTCTACTTAGTCTATGTGTAAGTTACTCAGCATGTGCTGAATGAAGAATTTCCTGATTGCCTAAAGAACTTCGAAGTCTTGATTGCTGAAGACAGAGTTTCATTTTCAGAAGCTGGATGGTCCGCTTTGAAGCTTGTAAAGTCTGTTAAAGCTCTCCTCAGAGGTCCTTTGCAATCAGAAGCTTATTTACCAATTTGATCAGAAGCTTAGTCACGGGTTCTGGATAAGCATTTATTGCTCTGACAAGTGCATTTAATGCAAGGCGCCAAAAGTTCAAAAAGCTGTTTTGATGGAGCGCGCGTGTCTACTCAAAGTGAAACCAGCATTTCCCTGTCTACCCCTTGTTGATCTTATTGAGGAATGTTTCCGGTCAACCTTATCTTCAATTTCAAATCACTTACCGGATTTGGTTAAAGAACAAGGATAACGGAATCAAAGTGTTTGAAGACCGTTTTAAGAACTTGACAATTTAACGAACTGATGTCATATCTGTTGAAGATTCAAATTCACCAACGGTCATCCTCATTCACTATAAATAGTAGCCAAGCTCCAATGCATCAACAACGCGTGATCATCGAGCAAAATCTCAACGCACTGTTTTAACAAGAAAAACATAGCATCCTTTTCCATTCTCAATCTTTCTTAGCATAGCCTTAGTTAAAGTGAGAGAGTGAAGAAAAAACAAGTTCATAATAGGAATCTTGTAAACTGATATCGTCTGTGATATTCAGTTAGATTTAAAGAGAGAAATCTAGTTGAGATTAGAGTTGGGTGAGAAATCCAGAAAATAGAGTTGTTGTTGTTCTGGTGGAAATCCTGTAACTCTTTTTAGGCTAGTCAGAACTAAGTGAGAAATTAGCTTAAGTTCTGTTGATGTAAAGGAGCTTATGAACTTGCCAGAAAAGTTCTGAATAGTGGATTTATAAAATCTCTGTAGGCTGCGACCTCAGGGGACAAGACGTAGTCACAGGACTTCTGTGGCGAACTTGGATAAATCGAATTGTTCAATCAGGATCTCCTGAACTTCTTTCTCCCTCTTATACTTGTTATTTTTGCTTCTGTGTACCTGCTTATATTTAGTGCTGAAACAGATTTTCTCTAAGTATCATTGTCTTTGTTCAGAAGACTGTCCAGAAGTTCTCAAATCAGAACTTCTGTTGCTGAAAACAGTCTAACTGTGTTTAGGCAGAATTTCTCTCAGAAGCAAACTACTGTAAACTTGCTTCTGACTCTGAGGAAATTTGACTCTGAAAATTTGACTCTGAAAATTAAGTTCCTTGAAAAACTTAGAAATTTCCAGTTTTCTACTTTGACACCTATTCACCCCCCTCTAGGTGATTCTGTTCTTGATAGGGCCAACAAAAGGTACGAAGTTTCATTCCGTTAGCAAATAAAGGTACGGTCACTAACACCGTTTATTTTTGCTGACGTGGCACTTTGATCACAATTTGACCAAAGGGTAATTTCGTCATAAAAAAAGTAAAAAAAAAAAGTAAAAGAAAATGTTTGTGGTTTGATTTTTTTGCAAACAACAGCCCGTGGCTTGATATTTTATTAAAGAAGAGGTATGAGGTTTGATTTAATTACCAAAACAACAAATTAAAAATTACCAACAAATATTATTGTAAAAAACAAAACAACAAATTTTCTTATAATGTTTTTGGGTATTTTGGATTCATACAATTTTCATGAATTTGAGTATTTTCTTTTTTTGAAGGAATTTTTATTTGTTTGAATGAACATGAATATTGAAACTTCATTATTGACCTTATAATCAATTTATTATTTTGAATTATAATTTTGTCGATGATTTATTTTCATTAAAATTAATATTTTGTATAAGTGGATAAACTTTTTAAGTACTAGTCTTACATTATAAGAACATTTGTTGTTTTGTTTTTTACAAGAACATTTGTTGGTAATTTTTAATTTATAAATTAGTCTAAAACCGTATTTGGTAATTAAATCAAACCTCGTACCTCTTTTTTAATAAAATATTAAACTACGGGCTGTTATTTGCAAAAAAAAAAAAATCAAACCACAAACATTTTATTTTACTTTTATTTTTTTTAGTTTTGTTAGTGACGAAATTACCCTTTGGTCAAATTGTGGTCAAAGAGCCACGTCAGCAAAAATAAACGGTGTTAGTGACCGTACCTTTATTTGCTAACAGAATGAAACCTCGTACCTTTATTTGCAAACACTGAAACTACAGACCTTCATTTACAAAAGTTGGAAACCACGAGCATTTTTTTTAAAACTTTTTCCATAAAAAAACTAGCTATTAATTACAGATCTTGATCATCAAACTAATTCTAATCCAACATTCATTGTCCATGCTTTTGCTTCATTATCAACAATTTCAAGTAGACGATTGTTATCATTCATTAGAATACTTCTCAAATATTTGAATTCGGAGACTTTCCAACTTGGGATCCTGTAAAAAAAACAAAACAACAATACAATATTAGTACACATAATACTCTTATAAGACAGAATACAATTGTTCCATAAAACTTCTAAAATTATAACACATACTAGCTTGAGCTTCGAAACATCTATTTCCCATTCTTTCAAATCATGCCCTTTGTACGTCTCCATGTGACGCATAAAATAAACACCATAATCAAAAGTGTTCTCCGGATTTCTCCACCTCATTTTTAATAACTCATCTTTGTAAGCACACAATTCTTTAAAAGAAAGATTTTCATCGAGATCTGGATAGAGGAATTATGCAAGCCATTTTAACTACAACAAAACAAAAAGCAAATCTTACAACAAAATACAGTAACTAGAAAAATATCAAAATGAAATCCATTATCTTACAACATACCACTTCTTTTGGATACCACCAAGATATTTACCCTCATTTGAAACTCTTGGAGGAAGTGTCCGATTATCAATAATCTCCATTATCTTCTTCTTAAAGTTAACAACCACAATAATGCACAACATAAACAATTGGAAAGAAGACCTGAAAAATAACAAAATTATTATGAAGTCCAAAACCAATATTCTAATAGCCCAAAATGCATAATGTAATGTTCCAAAACAACATTCTAATGTTCCAAAAGTCATACTATAATGTTCCAAAAGAACATAAAACTGTAATACTCCACTTTCTTTCAATATATACTTACAAGATCATAGGCAAGCACATCCTCAACACATGCATACGAAAGTTCATTCCTTAGCTTATCTTGAAACTTCTCCTTCTTCTCTTGCAGTGACTTTGAGTCCGTCTTTTCATCTTCAGCAGACATCATAATCTACAAAAATGATAAACCATGTGTCAATAAAAGTATTCTTTTCAATACTTACACAAATAAAAATAAGAACTTAATCACCAAACAATAAAGAAAACATACAAAAGGCATAAAAAGTGAAGAAAATGTATTATCACGATCTACAATATTGCTACTCATTTTGCATCATCTGCAACAAACAAAACAAAAAAAAGATCAAAATTCAGAAAAACATGAATTAAAAAGCGAAAACTGCAGAAATAAACCCTAACTAAACACGAAATCAGAAAATGCAAAATTGAGAAAAAACGATAGTGAACAAAGAAGTACAACAGTAATAAAACGAAACATAAACCGTAAAACCACAACCAAGCATATAAAACCACTAAAAAACTTAAAAAAAAACAAAATACTCACAAAAAAATCTTTCACAAATGTCGAATCAAGGAAGATAATTGCAAATGAATATCGAAGAGCAGGAAACAAAAGATCAAATAACCGTTTCTAACACATAGAGAAAGAAGGAAGAAAACGAAGACGAAGAGAGAAACTGAGAAGAAAAATTGTCATACATGAAGTTATACATGCAAAAAATGTCTATAATATCACGAATGGTTTAAAATCTATTAAGGTAAGTATAAAAACTGCCACCGTGTCACAATGCCCACTTAATTGCAAAAATGTCACCGCACTCCATTGTCACACAATGAAATCTATGTCACACTAAACCATATCTGTCACACCTAATTCCCTCCCTATTTGATTAATTAAATGGTTATGACACATGAAGTCCATAATATTATTTGAAAGACTTGACCTATAATGGTAGAAAAATAATGGACTAAAATTGTAGTTGTTTAGATAGTGTTATTAAGTCCTACTATCGGAGATGATTAATTTGAAGGAAGAAACAAGAAAGGGTTTTTCTGAGATTTGTGAGACTTGAAAATCTGACCACAAAATAAGAGCCAAAATAACAGAGAGTGAAAGCCAGAGGAAGAAGACATGAGTTTGCAGGGTTATTTTGGCGGGACAGCTTTACAAGCCCTAAGAATGGCTGCAATTCCTGCTTCTGCTTCATCTTCTTCTGCTTTCAGTGGCCTTTCCAAAAATCAGATGTTCAAAACCCTAACCCTAAATCTGTTTCCCTGCCGTTATTACAACAATACAAGGCCACTCCTTTCACTCCTCTCCAGAGCACTTTCTTCAACAGCTGTGCAGGTAGCTTCTACGAAAGAGACCATCGACAGTAAAGGTAGACACTCAATTTCCCTTTCTCTATCATTTCCCCCGGCGTAAACGACACTGCTTTCTTTTTTATATACTTTTTCTTGTTTTGGTTTAGTAGCCAAGCCCCAATGGAAGGCAGCCATTGATTTCAAGTGGATAAGGGACAACAAGGATGCTGTTTCTTTGAACATTAAGAACAGAAAGTCCAATGCTAATTTGGACCTTGTTCTTGAGCTTTACGACAAAATGTTATCGCTCCAAAAGGTTCGGTTTACCAATCTATTCTTTTGATGTATTTATTGGAATTGGAAAAGCTCTTTTTTAGTGAATGAAACTTGTGCTTTCGATGGCATTGTTAAAAAAGAGTTGGTTTTTTAACTTAATGAACTCATTACGCTCGGGTGAAATCTAGATGTGTTAAAGTTGGAAATTTAAACTATATAATAAAATCCCATTTGCTTCTCTGTTTTTATCTAATTGTCACTGCCAGAGAGCAGGAAGTTGATCAACTGCGTCAGGAGAGAAATGCAGTGGCAAACAAGATGAAAGGCAAACTAGAGCCATCAGAGCGCCAAAAACTCATCGAGGAAGGTATGTTTGGCATGATTGCTTCCGTTCCGCTCTGTTTAGGTTTTTTTTCTTTGGGGGGCTGCATTACGATTAGGTTATGTCTTGTCTTATTTTGTTTTCAATCTCTCTCTAATTATCTCATTTTTATGCTTTAAGGAAAGAATCTGAAGGAAGGACTTGTCACATTGGAAGAAAACTTGATGAGACTCACAGAGGAACTCCAACAGGAGGCACAGTGTATTCCTAACATGACTCATCCAGATGTTCCAGTTGGAGGAGAGGATTCTTCAGCAGTGAGAAAGATGGTATCTTATTCTTTCCACTTGCTGTATTTCTGTTCATGTTTTTTAAATGTTCTGCTCCTCATGTGAGGTCGTTGGTTATTTACATTTTTTTTTTTATCTGGTTTAGGTTGGTACCCCGCGAGAATTCAGTTTTACTGTTAAGGACCATCTTCAGCTCGGTAAAGAGCTCGATCTCTTTGATTTTGATGCTGCTGCGGAGGTATTTAAACATTTCCAACGTTCATTGACCATTAGGCATTAGCTTTCTTTGCATTGACAAGTTGTTTTGAAACCCACCTCTGAACCAGAATAGGGATATAAGACATTAGATTGGATATAGAATTTTCCTTGTTCTACTTATTACTTACGCAATTGTTCATACTCTCATACCAAATTTTGTTAGTTTCTTCTGGATCACAATAAAATTCTATTGGTCTCTGTCTGCTAGGGTTATTTTTGGAGTTGAAATATGGTTCGGTTTGAGTGGCTTCTGCAAGCATTTGACTCTCTCAGTCTCTTGCATGTACAGGTCAGTGGATCAAAATTCTACTATCTCAAGAATGAAGCAGTTCTGTTGGAGATGGCCCTCATTAACTGGACGCTATCTGAAGTCATGAAAAGAGGCTTTACACCATTAACAACTCCAGAGCTCGTAAGATCTTCTGTTGTTGAAAAATGTGGCTTCCAGCCTCGTGGAGATAATACCCAGGTTTATACCCTGCATTTCTTTTATTAAATTTGGCAAATGTCCTTAGTATAAATAGGGATGTGGAAGGTTTGAACGTTTTTACCATAAAATGGGATAAAACCCTTCCTAACCGTTAGATTTGGACCCTGCTAATGGGTTGATCTTTCATAAGTGATTAGTGCCAAGAAATGCAATTAATACACATATCTTACTTTTGTACTGGGGTGCTAAATAATTGCAATATAATGATTTCCGGATACTTATTCCAGATGATTAACAGGTGTACTCTGTTGAGGGCAGTGATCAATGCCTGATTGGCACTGCAGAGATTCCTGTGGGAGGAATTCATATGGATTCCATTCTTGCTGATTCTATGTTGCCTCTGAAATATGCAGCATTCTCGCATTGCTTCCGCACTGAAGCAGGTGCTGCAGGCTCAGCAACAAGGTATTTGTTTGAGCATAATACATTTTCATCATAATGGCCTGATTTCGACTAAATGACCTTTTGTTCCCTTAAATCCTCTAGAAGTCTTTGTAAATGTTTGCAGCAAATAGCATATATATTTTAAGTTTTGATGCACTTGTAAAATATGAATATGATGAAAACCCTTCCTATTATGCTAAACTATGGGAAATCTCCTTCAAGAAAATGTGAATGGATGCTATTTGAAGAGATATTTTTTATGTGAATTGATGAAGTCATGGATTTCTGGGCAGGGGTCTTTATCGAGTCCACCAGTTCAGCAAAATTGAGATGTTCATTCTCTGCCAACCGGAAGAGAGTGAATCCTATCATGAGGAACTTATCCAAATTGAAGAGGATCTCTACTCTTCGTTAGGGCTACACTACAAGTGAGAATGCCTACCAGTTATCACTAATTTGTGACAATTTATCTTCTACATATATGTGATAATATATTGTTTTGGAGCAGAACTTTGGATATGGCCTCAGCGGATTTAGGTGCACCTGCTTACCGCAAATTTGATGTGGAGGCATGGATGCCTGGCTTAGGTCGGTATGGTGAGGTATGGATCCTGTTTTTCCCATGAATTATATTGGGCTCCCATTTCTGATTGCACAGTTGTTGCTGCAGTTCAGCGAGTTTGAAAAATTTATATTCTCTTACACAGTTGGTTAATTGTTCTTAACAGATATCCAGCGCGTCAAATTGTACAGACTATCAAAGCCGGCGACTGGGAATCCGGTATCGACCATCAGAAGCAACTACAACAAATCCAAAAAAGAGTAAAGGCAATCTTGCTCCAACAAAGTTCATACATACGTTAAATGCTACAGCTTGTGCAGTTCCACGGATGATAATATGTTTGTTGGAGAATTACCAACAAGAAGATGGTTCTGTCATCATCCCTGAGCCATTGAGGTCATTCATGGGAGGACTGCAATTCATAGCTCCCAAGTCCTCATCACACAAATAGCTTATTACATTCAATTTTGATCAAACCATAGTTGGAGCAGCTGAATATATTCTTTTGTCTTCTTTTTAATATTAATTTTTGTGTCTTTGAAAAGAAAACAACTGAAAGAACACAAAAAATTCTGAAACCAATCAACACCAAAGAGAGAAGCAACTTTTTCAATGATATTATGCATGGTTCTGCTACTGTTTCGTTTGATAATCTAGGATAGAATATCATATTCATTGGTCTTTCTAGGGAATCTGAACAATTTTCTTACTCCATCTGTTCCATGTAGCTTTCCATCAGCTTATATTGCATGTAAACTTTGATTTGAAGTGCGTTGTTTTTTTGGATCTGTTTCAAAAACTGAAACTCATATGCTTATACAAAACGTTGTCATGTTTCTGTTATCAAAAAGAAATTGGTAACTTGTTCTATTGTCCAGGAAATCTCAAACATTTGTAAGATCATATCTTATAAATAGTAATAATAGAATTCCCTTTTTTTTTATAACGATAATAGAATTCCCTTATTGTGTGATACGTGGTCTTTCTCAATATGGTCTTTTTTAATATATGTATTTTAGTTCCTTGTTTGTTTCGTGTTTCCATTTCCCGTACTCTTACCTGTCTTCGGGATTTTGTTTCAGTTTCTACATCTTTACATGTACTACATTACAGACTTTACCTGATGATGTCACTAAAAATGTAAAATTTGCAGCTTGCCAGATTAAAAAGAAAAGGTAAGCAGCAGCATTTACCTTATGCTTCCAAGGCATTACCATCGCTGGTTAAAATTGATGATATGTTGCAGATAAGCACCCACTTGTTCAAATTTTTTTAGCAATATAGTTACAGAAATAACTAGTACGACATTACATCCTTGAGTTCACTCTATTGAACTATACATACATGTTTAAGGCTACATGTTGAGCAAAAGTAGCCAAGAGGACAAGAATGTGAAGCTTCAAGCTTCTAGACAGTGTAAGAATTTAGAAGTTTCTCATTGGTTACAAAGTGCTGCTGTCTCTTGGATAATGACAGACAGTTGAGTTGTTGATCTACAATTTGAGTTTGGTCACATCAATTTTCCGGGAAGGGTATGTGTATGCTTCGTAGTTTATATCTTGGCCCAAGCAACTTATTTTTGTGAGAGTAGTTATCAGATCAACCTGAATTCAAATCAAGTTTAGATTACAATGACTCACTCAGAGGTTAATACAAATGTAAAACTGGAGAATAAAAAAAGATTACTGACCTCATAATCGGTCCGAGACAC
Organism: Euphorbia peplus; assembly: GCA_028411795.1. Classification (NCBI taxonomy): domain Eukaryota; kingdom Viridiplantae; phylum Streptophyta; class Magnoliopsida; order Malpighiales; family Euphorbiaceae; genus Euphorbia; species Euphorbia peplus. The sequence goes on along the minus strand of CP110839.1, from coordinate 20,018,834 downwards.
AGTTTCTCGGCTCCGTTGGTATTTCTCAACCCATGGTAAAACCTCCGCATCAGTGGCTAGTAAGGCCTCTGTAGCATCCTGATCAGGACCTAGGAATGCAGACATAACAGCCAACTGGGAACACACCATAAAAGAGGCAGTAGACATGGATGGATTAGTTGATATTGATTTATGGCAACTGAAAGCGAATGCACAAACCGTACTCCATGTTAAGAGTTATGAGTTACTGAATATCAATACGAGTCACTGAATATAACATTTCAAGCCTTGTCCTTCTCTTTGATTCTTTTCTTATCAAAAGTACAAGATAGATGACGTAAGAACATCTGAATTTAATAGGTAACAATTAGAGTAATCAAAGTATGGTTATAAGTCGATCTTCGTTCAGTAAAACCAGGTATAAGATGCTTATGGAGCCAAGACTAGTAAGTTGCAGTTAACATGTTGTCATAAAAAAAATAAAAAAAATTGCAGTTAACATAATTCAGTACTTGGAGTGACTTTAGGATTTTATCAAATATACTGGATGAACAGCAGTGTAGAATGAGGAACGAATATACCTGTCGAGGACCAAAACCTATAGCTTTGAACTTGTCTTTCATTTCTAGCACAGTTGCTTTCTGCCATGGGGGAATTCTTCCCTCTGGATCCGGCTCTTGGGTATCAGCCCTTCCAAATTGTCTATCAAACAATCCCCACTGGTTCAACAACAAATTTAACTCAATAAATAAGAAAATATGAGTAGATATCTTGCCATTTTATTTACATATGAATAAGAAACCATCTACTGTAGTATGAAAGGCGATCTATGTTCGTAATTTGTGAAATAAATTCAGGTTTTGAACATTTAACGAGCTAAAAATAAAAGAGAGAATTAAATAATTGTTTCACAAGAACCTGAAAGCCTAACCTGTCCATTGGATCCATATGCACTGTATAATAAGGAACCTTTCTCTTCATTACCACCACATTTGCGGATGGCAGAAGCGAGAAATGTAGCCTTCAGTGCACTTTGTGCTGCACAGATTGAAGATTGACTCAGTGCTATTACCCTTTTTTGATTAATCATAGTTCATCTCTGTAAATATATGGTCGTAACCAAATGTATCAGAGTTCAAACTTGATGGTTTTTAACCTGCAAGTTGAATAAGATCTGCATAGGTGATGGGTCCGCCTTTGGAATATGAATCTATCTCCTTCTTTGTATCCTCTAACAAACCTAGAGCTCCAGAAAGTCCACTATTTTCAGGTCTGCCTATCTCTGAACTTCAAGCAGGTAAAACAGAAAAGAAAAGTTAGTCGACTCAGCAGCCGGAAGAGTTAAACGCTACATTCCATATAAAGAGTTGCTTCACGAATAACTCTCACCGAGCCAATTTAACACTAGGCATAAGTGCAAGTGTTATCATAATCCACATAGAGGGCAAGGACTAAAAATCGTACTTCAAATCAAATATTATATAAAATTCATGTGAAGTGTAGTGTTTTGTTCAGTGAATACCTGAAACGTATGGATCCATTTGGTCCCCCAGATTTTGTAGCCTACAAATTTGATAAATAAGAGATGTATAAATGTTTTCTCAAAAAGAAATGCGAAGACGCTCAATATTTAGACTGGGTTAAGTTTTTGGTTCCGACCTTATCGAAAGTCATAGCATCATTTAGTGCAAGGGTGAGTATGGATGGAACAAGTTCCGGCTTTTCCTGAAAAGAAAGTGGAAGCATGACAAAAGAACACAAGGAAGGATTGACTCCGTGACCATCATAACTTTGGTTTTATGAGTTACCTTAATTGCAGTGTAAAGAGTCCCTTTAATGCTTGCTGTGAAATAAGAAGAAACAACTTTGGTCAAAGCAGATACAAGACGGTTTTAGCGGGGAAGGGAAAGATCTTTTACCAGACTCACTCACATTGAAAGTCAGAACGCTGTCTGCGTTGGATCAAATCTGCAGCATTAGCCACTTCAACAAATGGTCCTCCTGAGCTTGATATTATTTCCTAAGATGACATCACAACTGGCACAAATTCATCATCACATCATTCTAAATCATGGATTTTCTATATTTTCTTTCTTAAATAAAACAACTTGCATTAGTTTTGACGCATAAAATTGGAAGCATTATTTTGTACCATGCCAATTACGGTAGTCCCAAAGTATCTGAGGACATCTCTACGTCGAATTCCATCTTCAACTATCATATCAGTTTCGATTTTATGGCAACGAATAGTGCCCTGTTCAGTTAAAGGTTAGAAACTTTTACACAAAAGATAACAACAATAAAAAATATAACATAGCAGAAAGTACTTTCTCAGAAAGAAACCGGGAGAACGTGAACTTACAAGACGAAATGGGTTTGTATGATTAACAATAGTGGCATTGTAAGTGTGGCTTAGAGATGAGACATGAACCAGCGAAGGGAGAGTGGAAATGAAAGACACCCCCATAACTGCCCTTCAAAACAAAGAGTAGATTGAAAAACAAGAAGAAGAAGAAGAAGAAGAAGAAGAAGATATGAGAAGAGGATTATGGAGGGCCCAATGTGGATTTTGCATGTTTGTTCATGGCCATATCTGTTTTCTTTTTTATACTACCCTATCTATATTCTTTTACCCGCATGGGTGCCGACCCACCCGCAATTTTGCCCACTTTGGCCCTCTTCTTTTCGGCTTAATGTCAAGCAAAAATCAGTTCAGTTCAGGTCTTCATCTATCCATTTCCGAACCTTCCATTTGAGTCGTCACAAAAATAATTCAGATATCAAGCCATATATATTTTTCAAATCTATTCCACAAGACTGCATCACCAACTACATACTAATAATAATAGTAATAATAATAAATAATAGGGAGACTTACAATATTTATATCATTTTATTGCGTTGAATGAGCTCTAATAGAATAATTACACCAAGAAAAGAAAACATGGGGGGGGAAGAACTCAAACATTATTTCATGAGATTAACAAGAATACACATCTTATATCTACTCAAAACCTCATGTATGTATGTTTAACTAAGATCATTTCCAATTTTCTTTTGATTACATATAACTTGTTTCACCTATTCTATTTTCACCCCCAACCCCTTTCTTTTCCTGTCCTTGCAGTTGCAGTCATTATGCATCACCGTGTGCCTTCAATCTAAACTCAACATGTACAGAATCCGCGAATTAAATCTATGGCGAATCAGTTTCTTTTAAACCTTTGAGACAGAGATACTGATTGATAAATATGTTCAGTATCCTGCCTGCCACCAAGGGAATTTTTCTCAAGGAGAGAAGTAACCGACCAGCATATCTACTACTTGATCGCAACAGATGCACTTGTAAGAGAGGCGTTCAGTCTTAATGCTTGCCTCTGACACAAACAATCTGGCAAAGGATTTACGTAAAAGGCTTCTTCAGATCGAAACCTATCCATGCCCTTCGTTCCTGATATAGGGCCCTTTCGCTTCCTTGGAGATCCTTGCCTGTGCAGTTCACATAAAAAGAAAAGAAAGAGAGATGCTGTGAATCTTCAAATTTGACAAGTTGATGAAATTGAAACACTGGTTTTCACTTCTTCTATTGCGGCCACACAAGGTAATTATTCAAAACAAGGACCCAAAAAGAGCTCCTCTGAAAATGAGCAAAATTCTCAAAAATTCTGCACTTGGCAAAATTTTCAACGAAGCCATCCAGAAAAGAAGAGTGGCAAGACAATTATTTAGGAGGTCTCCATGAGGGAGAAATCAGTAAAATTTCTCAGACTAGTCTTTCCCGTGATCAGCAAAAAGAGGCCAAACACAAACAAGATGAACTTAGCCAACAAATAGCTAATTTACCCAAATCAAAGCAAAGATAAGTTACTTTCAAACAGTGCAGTTTATTTCTCAAGACTTAAGTAGTTGCAGATTAAATAGATGGCCCAAAATTGCTTACCGTCTTTTGTGAATCTCCATGACACGATTTGAAAAAATTTCACCTTCTTTCATTTTTCCTCGCTCAAGTTTGTCAAACAAACGAACAAGTGCTTTCCTAATGAGAAAACAAATGTAATCAGAAATGACTTTATTGGTCCAGCTGTACTACCTTTTCTTTTCAAGGTCAAGTTAGTTCAATTGAAGATAATGCTAAGCTGTCCTTCCCTTCTTCAAACTCCAAAAGAAAATGTAGAAACATCAAGGAATACCATCTTTAGTTGTTCTCCATACCTGTCTGGAGAAATTGTCTTTCTGTGTCCCAGAAAACGGCGATGACCTTCGACTGCCCTTGCCATGTTCCCAGAGTATGATGGAATAAAAACATCACTCTCAATAGACACAATATAGTCTAGTGCAGCCATCTGGGATGCATGATTAGTAAATGGTTCGAGCTCCTCCACAGACGCCAATTTTTCCTGCAAAACGATCAAAGGATGTTAATGTGCATGACAGTCTCCCAGCATAGAAGTGTTTCTGCTTGGAATACAATAGCTAAAAGGAACTGATGCAGCAGGCCAAACTAGTTTAATTATGCAACAACACTGTAGCTATTTGCTCATTATCCATCTGAGACTACATAATATGCTCACACCTGACAGGACAAAAAGTTTGCATCTTTAGGTAAACTGTTTGGGAAAGAAGGGGCTCATTTTGAACTTATAAATCACAAGTGACTATTAACTTTTGAACAGATCTGGTCCAAAAGATCATTTCACAATTTGTGATTACTTTAAGATATTATGCTAGCTTCTCTTTCACAAAATATTTCATGTTTCTAACAACATATTATGCAAAATATTTCACAAGATATTATGCAAAATTTTCTTTCCCAACAACATTTATTGAATTTCATCAGTACGTGTGATAACAGAAAGTACACTATTCTTCTCAGGAAGAGGGCTAAATCAAAGCCCTTAGGCTTCAAGTTCATGCCGCCGGTGCAGACATTACGCCATTTTTTCAATGCATAGATCATACGGAAGTTAGGGTATTTGTTGCAAAGATAGCTAAAAGTCCTTTCTTACAGCTTCTACATTATGCCCCATTTCTCTCTCTATATTTGATATTAATGAACACCAATAGAATAATATCGGTGTCGGAAGTCAAGGACTGGAAACAAACAAGCCAAACCTTGCCCATTAAGATGGGATAGCGGGATTGCAGATCAGCCATGCGTGCATCACCACCATATATCTCTCCAGAGGCAATGTATATGGGGGTATTTGAGGGGTATCCAAGAGCAGCGAGAAAAAGTGCAACCTCCTTAGGAGTCAAGGGGCAATAACCTTTAAGTCTTTGCTCCTCTGACTCAATGTCTTTCACTTTCCAGTACACAGTATCTTCCCTGCAAATAACAGATTATGTTATATAGCAAGAAGAATATAAACTGCATTCACAACAATAGAAAAACTATAAATCACAGTACCTAATCTTCTTTAGTTCATCAGCTTCAGCACTAGATAAGCCATGTGTGCATCCACTAAATGCAAGCATGTCCTTCTCATATCGCAAATGCAAAGCAATATATGGACCATAAGACCTCATTCGCGCCACCAACAACTAAAACACAATGCAACTAAAAGTTTCAATCACTGTTATCTCATAAGCTACAAAAAATTGTCAGCTAAGATATCAAATAAGCAAATTGGTAGAGTTTCCTACTTTTCCCATTGACTCAATTTGAGGTGAATATTGGAGAGCTTCATAACAAGCACGGCAACGTAGCTTCTGAATATCTGGAGGGAGATTGTTATTTGCCAGGCGTGAGTCAGACTTGGCAGCTCGAATGACCTTCACAAAAGTCCAACTTATTGCATCAAGATTGCCTTACAAAGACAAAACCAAAAGGAACTGAAGCATCTCAATTGTTCTACCTGAAAATCTTTCCACAGGCTAGCTATCTCCCCCTGATAGTATTCCATACCAGACCAGCTTCTGAAATGTTTTACTATTTTGGAAGCAGCAGCCATTTCCTTAGGAAGTTTTTTTATCACATTGACATCATTGGCCAATGAAGTGATGAAATGTTCTTCATCAAAAACATCTGAAAAGTTGCTGTTGTAGACAAAAAAATAAGTAATAATAATTAGGCACCACAATTGGATGAAATATGTTCACTAAATAATTTTGGTACAAAATTACCTAGAATCTTGCCAAAATGACCTTTTATCCAGTTCTGGAACCACAAGGGTAGCATTAATTATTCGAGCAACAGCTACCATATCACAGATCTGCAATTCGCACATGACATTGCTCTTATGCCAAAAACAGATACAAGAGAATGCATAACATTAAAGACAATGCAAGCAGATAGGCCAGTATATTCTAATGAGTCTAGAAGTACTTTAATATGATGACAATTACAACTTATATGATTCTATATTTATTTTGTTAAACTTCGATTTCTTGTTGTACATATTTTACCCTTTTTTAAGAAGGGATTCACTACGTTCAAGGAACGCCTATCGAAGCACCTACCGCCTCAAGCTATGTGAGAGGCCAAGTCGCCTTAAGGCCTACGTAAGGCTTTTAACAAAAAGGCATTTATTCATTGTAAAAGCATATTCGGAGATGAATGTATGATAATGCTAGAAAGTAAATTCAAAGATGTGTAACTAGTCAATCCAGTAGAAGAAGGCAATACAGAGAATTGAAAAATGCAAACAACGAAAATTCCACTCAATTAGTTTTCTGGACATCTCTACATGTGTATGCGGCTGGTCAATAGTAAATAAAGTTGCACATGGTGCACACAGTTGAAAGGACTTAGCAAGCATCTAATCTACGTGCCGTTAAGCAATAGAATAACATAACTGAAGAAACATATAATTACATATTTGAGCAGACAGATTGGTTAAAATATGAGTTTGACAAAAAGCAGTAGGTGGAAGAGATTCAAAATAAGCAATAGAGAGAAACAGGTACTGACCCCAGCTCTCATCTGGTTGAGCCCACCATTCGTATGAACTAGAAGGTAACCTCTCGATTCTACAGGAACTGCAAGGCAATAGAAAACCACAGCTATCAGAACAAATACACACACAAACACATTACGTAGATAACATAAAAAAGAAACTAACTTTAGTTTCTAAACTTACACGTATAATTATAACCAGGATCGACACAGGGCCTATAATCACGATTAGGCGGAGGCTTCCATAGCCTGGAGAAATCCCCCTTTTCAACGGCACCATCCAACTGTCAAGTCTAAAGGAGTGAAAACATGAAAGAAACATGACTTGTTTGCATCAAAAATACATAACATGATTATATTTTTACGCGGCGACTCAATCCACACAATCAAGAAGTTTAGTTATTTGGAAACATTTCATACAATCAAGAATATCAAGAATGAAGACCTTGCGAGAAGGAAGAGGAGGCTTGGACAAATGAGGCGGAGTGATCTCAATGCTCAAGCTTTGTTCATGAAGCTATAGAGAATAGGGAAAGAAAGATTAGAACAAAAGAAAGAAAAAAAAGAACATCAAGAAAATGAAGAAGAAGAAACCCTAACCTGAGTAGCAGCAGCAGTAGTAGAGGGGAGTTTGTAAAGATCAGGCAAATCAGAAACTTTAGAAGAAGGAAATATTTGAACATGTACAGAAAAAAGAGCCATTGTTCCAATTGTGCAGATTGCTAACGTCAGCATTTTTCTCAAGAACGTCACCGCCCTCCACCACCGCCGCTTCTGCATCTTTCCGGCAACCGCAATGTCGGGTCGGGTATTTGATTTGGGTTGGGTTCTGCTATATGGCGTGTTTGGGAGTTTTAGTTGAGAGAAAAAGGCGGAACCAGAATGAATTACTTAACTGACACTAAACAAAACTGATTTCATTAGATTACATTACTACTGTGTTAACCTTAATCTTAATCTTTTAATTATATATAATTAGAGATGAGGGTGGGACTCACTCACTCACTAGGTGGGTCCTATCTACTACTACTAATGCTGGTTAACTCGACTCAACTGAATTTGGGTATGCAGCTCCTCAAAACCCGATAGCTCAGCCGTGCATAATGAATCGAGTTAGTGAAATAACCACGGTTTCAGTCTTACTACTGTTACTGGAAAAGAGCTTGATACTATAATTCAGTAAATTGTTTTTCTCAAAACTAGATTAGTCGGCATATAATGTGATGTTCGGAAACCAGTTAAATAACATAAAAGAAATATTTACTAAATTTTGCAAAATATCCACTTTTAATTTCATTTTTTCTGAAATTTATTGTTATTTTTAGGGTATGCTTTGTTCTGAATCTTTCTATCTATGGTTTTGCAAATCATTATTGCTAACTGTTGTTTTTCATTTTAATTCTTTAAAAAAAAAACTGTTATTAATTTCATTCAAGCATATTAATTTTATTGTTTGGTGAGAAATAAAATATTTCTTCTTTTCCTGTTCTAATCTTATGAAAATCTAGCAAAATCTTAATGTCAATGAAACGTAATTTGTTTATTTTATTTCCTAATTTGCAAACTTATATCATGAAAATATACCTGGTTTTGGATACTTTTGAGATCATATTACTCTTCTCCAATAAATATGACTTTCACCCAACATATATTAATAAAATTATATATCATAAAACATTAAACTTTAGAATTTATTTTGTCCACTATCACCATTAAAGAGAAATATAAATTATGATTTAGTAGTGATGATCACAAATAATAGTTAATTCAAAATAATTATAGAGTCTACACTGCACCTAGACTTTAAACGTTAAAAATTTAAATTATAAATTTTCTGATCCCTTTTGGAAAAAGGTGTAAATTTAACATATAATATCATAACATTTTACTTCTGAATTTTTTTAAGTAATATCAGTTTACTAGTAAAAAAATTTGAACAAATTAATTTCATCATTATTTAATGTTTAAGTTTGAGATTATTTATAATAATAATAATAGGGTTATAATTGATGATGTGGGATAGTACTATGTGACATAGATTCTAGAGGGTAGAACTATTGGTGATTTTAAGGTCTCAATTTCTTGTAAGTCGGAATTAGAATAATGTGTTCAGAAGCAAGCGCGCTTATGAATCAATAACCTGTATCTTGAGAGACTTAGCGTAGAGCTTTAGTAGGTTTCTTTTGAAAGCCCTAGGTAGATAAGTAGTGAGTAAGATAGACAGTCGTCATTCTAAATTAAAATGTCTTTTTAGACAATGAATGAAGTTCTGAAATAAAAGTCGTTTTGGCTATTTTTCTTCTTTTTTCTCTATTTTAACCTTAGCTAAATTAGAGGGTGTTTTGCCTATTTACGGTTCATTTTCCAATTAAGAAATTGAGAATTGTGAGATATGATTAAATATATTTTTGTAATTAATAATAGTTGAAAGAATAATAGGTACATTAAATATTAAATGAGTAATTAATAAGGGTATAATGGTACTTTTTAAGCCTCTATTATTTCAGATTGTTTTTTTGTCTAAAAAGACATTTAATTCATAATGGAAGGAGTATTAAACATTTAACAGACTGCTTTGACCATTGTTTAATTGAAGTGTAGTACATTTATTTATAAATGTATTAGTAATAGAGTTTTAACATTATGGTGCCAAATAGCAATATGCATGATGGAGATTCGAATTATGTTCTTAACCAAAGTAGAGATGTGAACAATCGCATATAACTATCTTCTCTTTATTCATTTGCAAAACAAATCTTTGGTTGGATTCTAGTGGGGACTCTCTGACTCTTAAATCAGTTTTGGTCTGAGAAAAATTTTGCAAAGAGAAACGCCCTCAAAACACACAAGATAACCATGAGACGTTTTGTTGGGATGAGTAGAAATAAGAGCCGAAGGCAAAATGTGAAGAATCTAATCCCGAAATTTTAAAAGAACCTGAAAGTCTTCAAGAACCGAGAGAAGAAAATTCAATTATGATGTATTAAAGGCCTTGCGGATATCAATTTTGATTGTCAAATTACAAACAACACTTACTTCAAAGATTTACTCCTTCTGAGGCTGCCACAATACAATTTTGAATGTTTTTACATTGAATAAACAAAAAATGGTTGGCAGAGACAATCATAGCAACAATCAATACCAGCCGATCTGCTAAAATTTTAGCAATAATTTTGTAACCGAAATTACTCATGAAAATTGGGCGAAATTGTTGAACATCCATTGCCCCATCAAATTTAGGCAGGGGAACCATATGTTGGAAATAATGTATTTTATACATTATCTCAGTGTCATTTTTGAGGCAATATATACAAGGGGTAAAGTGGTCATTATAATGATGTTTTCACATAAACATATTCTATGACACGTGAACTTTCCAACGGTATATTACACGCCAAAAACGAACTTGTGATGAAAGAAATATTCAAGCTCAAAGATGGGTTCTTGAATATGTTTAAGAGTAGGAAAAATGCTCCCATCCCACATGCCTTTCAAAGAGCTTTGTGTTTGGGTTTATATTGAGGATGCTTTGTAAGGCTCTCAAACTAATAAACCAAGCTATGCTCCTTGGGATACGCACAGGGGGGGTGCAAATCCAATCCCACCAGGTTGGGGGCGCACCCGCACGACGTGGGCAACGCGAATGTCGTTCGATTTTGTGGGCCGACCCATTTTTGCTCCTCTCTTATCCGAAATCTGTTACAGATTTTTGAATTTCTGAAACCGTTTTCGGTTACGAAATTAAATCACCATTAAACACAAGTTAATGACGCGGTTACAAACCCATATGAATAAGAGTTGAATTTTGTCCATTCAACTACACACTCTGAAAATTCTGTGTGAAATTTTTCTTCCGAGCTACTGTTTCTGCTCACTGTTCTTTGCTTCCGATGATAGTGATCGTGCGTGGTTTGAGTTCGCTAACGACTCGTTGTATCCTGGGAGACTACGCCAACACGTGGCGAATTTGTCTTAAGGAAACTGCAAAGGCCTCGAGTATTCCTTCGGTAATTTGGTCGAGTATACTTTACTGTTTCTATTGTTTATGTTTAGATTTATATATCTGTAATTGTTTACAAATCAATATATATAAATCTATTGTTGTCTCCTGTTATTATTATTTACATTACAGTATTATTATCGCTAACAATCTTAAGACAAAATTTTAACGTGTTTTGTTTTGTAAGTGATAATTTCAGGGAGATTCTATTTTGATTCTTGTGTTCGGTTGATTACCCTATCTACTGGAACTGGAATTATTTTGATCTTGGACTTTTGTTTTCCTGGATTGGAAATTTTAATTCCAAATTCTTATACCTTTGCTGGACATTTGGAGAGTTCAATTTCTTTGGGAAATTGATAAGTTTTTGGACATTTGTGCTACTGGATCTATAACTGAATTATATAAACTTGGTTTATATATTTTGGTTTTGTATAAACAAAATTGTTTGTTTATTTCTGATATCAATTCTGTTTGTATTATTGCTTTGAGACTAATTTAATTTTGTTTAATTTCAGTGTTTCTCAAGCAATGACTACTGGAATTGATGGAAACGATACACGTAATGAGGATGTGTCCGGTTCTGGTGTTAACAATGGGAAAAATACGGAAACTCCATTGAATGGAGGTGGTTCCGGTTTTGACCAAGGTTTTCACCTAAGGAACACGGAAGCCTCGAGAGGTACTTTGCCTTTGTCAGTGGCACCTAGCCACAGTGACAGACCTGGGAAGTTCACTGGTGTGAATTTCAAAACGTGGCAACAAAAGATGTTCTTTTACTTGACTATGCTCGGATTGGCTAATTTTATCAAGAACGATCCTCCTGTTTTGCAAGAGGATGATCTTGATAATACTAATGCAATCGATGTTTGGACACAGTCAGGTTTCATTTGCCGTAACTATATTTTGAATGGCTTAACTGATGCACTTTACAGTGTTTATCAAGTTAAGAAAATGGCAAAAGAACTTTGGCTTGCTTTGGACCACAAGTATAAGTCAGAAGATGCCGGGGCTAAGAAATTCTTGGTTGGGCAATTTCTGAATTTTACTATGGTGGATTCAAAACCCGTGATTAGTCAAGTACAAGATCTTCAACTCATTATCCATGATATCCTAGCTGAAAGGATGGTAATTAGTGAAACATTCCAAGTGGCTGCTATTATTGAAAAATTGCCACCCGCTTGGAGTGATTTCAAGAATTACCTTAAACACAAACGAAAGGAAATGAGTGTTGAAGAACTTGTTGTCCGACTCAGAATTGAGGAGGAAAATAGAGATACCGCAAGGGTAGTCTCTAAGAGGTCTGTTGCTAGTCATGACATGGCTAAGGCAAATTTGGTGGAGGTCAAGAAGGACTCCAAAAAGAAGCGCAATGCAAGCTTGGGCCCGAAAGGTGGCGTGTCAAAGAAACCCAAATTTGTTGGGAAATGCTACAATTGTAACAAGCTAGGCCACAAATCAGCAGATTGTAGATTGCCTAAGAAAGCAACAGCTAAGAAAAATGAGGCTAATTTGTTGGAGGGCATTACAAAGAATGTTTCTGACATTGATTTGGCAGCTGTGGTTTCGGAAGTCAACCTAGTTGATTCCAATCCAAGAGAGTGGTGGCTTGACACCGGTGCTACACGTCACGTTTGTTGTGACAAGGAGTCTTTTGCTGGATTGACTCCTTAGTCTGGAGAAAAGCTCTTTATGGGAAATTCGGCTACTTCAAAGATCAAGGGAGTAGGCACTGTGATATTGAAGATGACCTCTGGAAAGGAAGTGACCTTGAGGAATGTCTTGTATGTGCCTGAAATTCGCAAGAATTTGGTTTCAGGAAGCATCTTGAGCGCTCATGGTTTCAAGATGGTTTTCGAGTCCGACAAGTTTGTGTTGTCAAAATGTGGAATGTATGTAGGAAAGGGCTATAGCTCAATGGGTTGTTTAAGTTTAATGCAACTGTTTGTAAGGTTGGTACTTTGAACAATAATGAGAATAAGAAGAATGTTTCTGTTTACATTGTTGAATCTTTTAATTTATGGCATGGTAGACTAGGCCACGTAAATTATGATGCATTAAGGAAATTGATTGAACTTGAACATATTCCATCATTCCAAATTGACAATAAACATAAATGCGAAACTTGTGTTGAAACGAAAACAACCAGAACGTCTTTTCATTTAGTTGAAAGAGATAATGAACCGCTTGATCTTATACATAGTGATATATGTGATTTGAAATTTGTTCAAACACGTGGAGGCAATAAGTATTTTATTACTTTTATTGACGATAGTACTAAATATTGCTATGTATATTTGCTCAAAAGCAAGGATGAAGCTATAGAGAAATTTAAACTCTATAAGCAAGAAGTAGAAAACCAACTTAATAAAAAGATTAAAGTGGTTAGGAGTGATCGTGGTGGCGAATACGTACAACCATTTGGAGAATTTTGTTCTCAACATGGTATTATTCATGAAGTAACACCACCATACTCTCCTCAGTCTAATGGTGTAGCGGAGCGGAAAAATCGTACCTTAAAGGAAATGATGAACGCTATGTTAAGTAGCTCTGGGTTACCGCAGAACATGTGGGGGGAAGCTTTTTTGTCAGCTAATCATCTTTTAAATAAGATACCCCGAAAGAAGGTTGGGAAAACTCCACACGAATTATGGAAATGTAGGAAACCTTCTTATAATTACTTGAAAGTGTGGGGGTGCCTTGCCAAAGTAATGGCTCCATTACCAAAGAAAATGAAAATAGGTCCTAAGACGGTGGATTGTGTTTTCATTGGCTATGCTCATCATAGTAACGCGTATCGTTTCTTGGTGTATGAATCCAAAAATCCTGAGATTCACAAGAACACCATCATGGAATCAAAGAATGTGACTTTCTTTGAAACTGTATTTCCATGTAAAGAAAGGAAAGATGAACCTTCTTCTTCTAAACGACCTTTAGAAACTGTTGATGACAGTAGTGATGAAGAAGAAGTAGAGACTAGGGTTGAAGAAATTCAGCCTAGACGAAGCAAACGAGCTAGGGTGGAAAAATCTTTTGGTTCAGATTTTCTAACCTACATAGTAGAGGCTGAGCCTCAAACATATATGGAAGCTGTGAGCTCTACGGAAAGTTCTTTATGGAAAGAAGCCATCAAGAGTGAAGTTGATTCCATTCTGCATAACCATACGTGGGAATTAGTTGATCTTCCTCCGGGAACGAAACCACTAACTTCTAAATGGATTTTCAAACGGAAATTGAAGGCAGATGGAACAGTTGACAAATACAAGGCTAGACTGGTTATCCGAGGATATAGACAAAAGGAAGGCCTTGATTATTTTGATACATATTCTCCTGTGTCTAGAATAACGTCTATAAGGATGATACTAGCGATTGCCGCCTTGCGGAATCTTGAAGTACATCAAATGGATGTTAAGACTGCATTCCTGAATGGAGATCTTGATGAAGAAATCTACATGGAACAACCTGAAGGGTGTGTAGTTCCTGGTCAGGAAAGGAAGGTCTGTAAATTGGTGAAGTCTTTATATGGTTTAAAGCAAGCACCAAAACAATGGCACAAGAAGTTTGATGATGTCATGATGGCTAACGGCTTTCAGATAAATGAGTGTGACAAGTGCATATATATCAAGACTACAAACGAAGGATATATTCTTTTGTGTTTGTATGTTGATGATATTTTGATTGTGGGTAGCAATGACAAAATGGTAAAAAGTACCAAAGACATGTTAAACTCTAGATTTGACATGAAAGATATGAGACTTGCAGATGTGATTTTGGGTATCCAAATCAAACGTGAATCTAATAGTCTTATATTGACCCAGTCACACTACATAACCAAGATACTTGACAAGTTCAATAAGGGTGATACTGGTATAGCCAGAACACCAATTGATACGAGTCAACACTTGACCAAGAATAAAGGTCAAGGCATTGACCAAGTGGAATATGCACGCATTATAGGCAGTCTAATGTACCTTATGAGCTGTACTAGACCAGATATTGCTTTTACTGTAAGCAAGTTAAGTAAATACACGAGTAATCCAGGGCAACCTCATTGGGACGCCATTATTAGAGTACTAAGGTACTTACGATACACTCGTGATTACGGATTGCACTATATAAGAGAACCTGCTGTATTAGAAGGCTATACAGATGCAAGTTGGATTTCTGATATAAAGAATTCTAGAGGCACAAGTGGATATGTGTTCACTCTAGCTGGAGGTGCAGTATCCTGGAAATCCTCAAAGCAGACTATAATAACCAGATCCACAATGGAAGCTGAGTTTGTAGCTCTGGACAAAACGGCCGAAGAAGCAGAATGGCTTCAGAATTTTTTTGGAGGATATTCCTATGTGGCCAAAACCTGTGCCTGCGATTTGTCTACATTGTGACAATCAAGCAGCAATTAAAAGGGCACAAAACTTGATGTACAATGGCAAAAATCGACACATTCGTCGTCGACATAAGTCCATTAGACAACTGATCTCAACAGGTGTTATATCAATTGATTTTGTAGGATCAAAAGATAACACAGCGGATCCGCTAACCAAAGGGTTAGAAAGAGATCAAGTTGAAATATCATCGAAAGGAATGGGACTCAAGCCCATTAAAGATAAAGGCGTTATGTGAAGGAAAATCCAACCTAGTTGACTGGAGATCCCAAGATCTAGGTTCAAAAGGGACAACCTAATTGCATAAACCTTGTGAGGTCACTGTGGGGGTCACCCCAGGTTCGTTCCTATGATGTAAACAGTGATGTAGAACGTGTAAGGTTAAACTAAGCCGGAATGATACATCAGTATCAAGCTAAGTTTTTAATGATTCTTTGTGCTTCTACGTATAAGAGCAAAAGATATCACCTATGTAAGAGTGAAGTGGGGTCGCTTCAAAGGAAACTAGTGGGGCCTAGTGTTCCTAAACTCTTGCAGAACCAGGAGATGTTCATGACCATAACGAACATAACCATGAGAACCAAAAACCGTGCCGTGTTGGTATCTGTGTGAGGTATATCATCGTTTACACAAACGGCAGAATAGTTCAAGGACATCGCGTCTACTATTCAGCTAGTAAAGTAAATATGCTTTCACAAGGGAAGGTTCAAAGGTGCTGCCTACCTATCCTATGCAGATGTCAGCCAAAGATTATTATCACCACAATCGAATACTTTTCCTTGAAATTTCATTCATGTGGGGGATTGTTGGAAATAATGTATTTTATACATTATCTCAGTGTCATTTTTGAGGCAATATATACAAGGGGTAAAGTGGTCATTATAATGATGTTTTCACATAAACATATTCTATGACACGTGAACTTTCCAACGGTATATTACACGCCAAAAACGAACTTGTGATGAAAGAAATATTCAAGCTCAAAGAGGGGTTCTTGAATATGTTTAAGAGTAGGAAACATGCTCCCATCCCACATGCCTTTCAAAGAGCTTTGTGTTTGGGTTTATATTGAGGATGCTTTGTAAGGCTCTCAAACTAATAAACCAAGCTATGCTCATTGGGATACGCGCAGGGGGGGGGGTGCAAATCCAATCCCACCAGGTTGGGGGCGCACCCGCACGACATGGGCAACGCGAAAGTCGTTCGATTTTGGGGGCCCGTGGGCCGACCCATTTTTGCTCCTCTCTTATCCGAAATCTGTTACAGATTTTTGAATTTCTGAAACCGTTTTCGGTTACGAAATTAAATCACCATTAAACACAAGTTAATGACGCGGTTACAAACCCATATGAATAAGAGTTGAATTTTGTCCATTCAACTACACACTCTGAAAATTCTGTGTGAAATTTTTCTTCCGAGCTACTGTTTCTGCTCACTGTTCTTTGCTTCCGGTGATAGTGATCGTGCGTGGTTTGAGTTCGCTAACGACTCGTTGTATCCTGGGAGACTACGCCAACACGTGGCGAATTTGTCTTAAGGAAACTGCAAAGGCCTCGAGTATTCCTTCGGTAATTTGGTCGAGTATACTTTACTGTTTCTATTGTTTATGTTTAGATTTATATATCTGTAATTGTTTACAAATCAATATATATAAATCTATTGTTGTCTCCTGTTATTATTATTTACATTACAGTATTATTATCGCTAACACCATAATGTTCAACTGCAAACAATGGAAAATCATTCCAGACGAGAAGAAGCTTTGAACTGTCCTAAACATCCTGACAATAATATTTCAAAAATCTTGATAAAAATAAACCATTCGGACTAGGGTCATTCTGCAAGTTCATGGCGAAACAATTTTTTGAATATTGGTCAAAGAGGTGCAATTTACAACTGGCAACCAATTGTCTTCATTACTGACCGTTGTAGGAATTGTTGGAGAATTCGAAGCGTCAAATTGTTAATTGTTGAGTCTTAATTAATTGATTGAACTTCAAGTGGGTCGTTCTTTGTTTCTTATAAATAGTAGCTTTTGTCCAGAAATGAAGACAAGAAGAAAGACATCCAAGAGAGATGTGGAGAGAAGATAAAAGTCTTGTTATGCGCATATGTGCATTTATATGTGTGAATCAAAACATAGTTGAGTTTACTCGAGTTTTTAGTTGTGAGTGAGTGTTTAAGTATTTTGAAATACTTGTATCTTCATTCTTTTGTCACAAAAACCATATAAATACAGTAGCTCTGAGGAAATAGTCAATTATTACGCAAACATC
This sequence comes from Euphorbia peplus, assembly GCA_028411795.1. Taxonomy (NCBI): domain Eukaryota; kingdom Viridiplantae; phylum Streptophyta; class Magnoliopsida; order Malpighiales; family Euphorbiaceae; genus Euphorbia; species Euphorbia peplus. Next base: position 20,001,296 of record CP110839.1, on the reverse strand, counting down.
GTTAAAATATTGTGTTCTTTCTTTCTTATTTATTTATTTCCTTTATATTTCTTGTTTTTTTTTTATATTTGACATTGTGCCTTAGAAGAGGAATTGAATGTGTATTGCTAGTTGATAAAGATGAAACATTTATATTTTTTTTGTTATTTACGGTGTATTTTAGTGATATTTTACTTTCTTATTATTCTAGGACATTTTGTGAACAAAGTTATTTTCATTCACTTAGCATGAACTTCTTTTCATGCTAAGTGCTAAATTGATTACAGTTTATTTTGTATGTAGATCTTCACTTTGAAGAATAGTAGTTTATTTTGTATGTAGGTTTCCACTTTGAAGAATAGTTTTATAAACTTATACTCCCTCCGATTTAAAATACACGTCATTTTTTTTATAAAAAAAATGGTCCAAAATGTCGTTTTGATTCAGTTAATTAATTTCTACCATGAATACACTTATTTAAATTGACTTTTTGTCTTAAAAATAGAGAAAATGAAATTAATATACAGAGTAACAAAGTCTATTTAATTAAAATTAAATGTATTTCTTAATTTTTGCGCATAATGTAGAGAGTATATGATAATGAGTGATTAAATTCAATTTAGAGTCAAAAGAGAACATTATCAATGAGTAGTATCATTAATGTACCTTCATTAACCAAAAAGAAAGTTGTAGTGGAGCATTAGCTTGGTCAACATCAACATCAATGAAGGGTCAAATTAAAGGAGAACAAGAATTAAGCCCTCTAGTGTAGTCTCCTTAAGTGCATACACTTAATTGGTTTTTATTTAATTTCTTAGTAGAAAATTGGCTGATAGTTAAATTTTAGTGGGGAAAATTGAAATGGAGTTAGTAAGCAGGGTTATAATCAGCAATATGAACAAAATAGAAAAAGGGCAGATGAGATGTGACATGGTTTTGGGGATCATTTATTATTTAGGAGGAGGGTAGGTTAATTTCGTTTTCAGTGTCAATTCTTTAACTTAATTATTTGCACTATCTCATTTGTCTTTCCACCTCTCTAATTAATATCCCATTTAGTAATTAGCAGTATGAAATAAATAGAAAAGAAAAAAAATGTCTGAAAAAATTCAGTTGTTAGCTGAATTTTATCATTAGCGATTGACTTTGGGATTAATTAGCTGTTTGTGGCAAAATGTTAAATGAAACTATTTGTCTCATATTGATCTTTTATGGTTATTATTTTTTAATTTTCAATAATTTCTTCCTTAATTCCACCATAAAAGAAAGTCACACACTCTTATGAATAATGTTACGGTATATTCAATTTAAATTTTCAATATTTATATTCAATGTGAGTTCAACTTCTAAATACCTCAATATTTATTAATCTAAATATATGAAATTTTTATTATCTCTACAAATCATTTTACAAGATAAATTTTATTATAATTTCAGTACTTTTCTATTATAAATAAGAGTTTGTATACTTTTATTTTATCTTAAATAACTTTTGAATGGATCCGTTACACATATATTTTTCAAAGAACATCATACTCCCATCATATTTTTAAATTTTCACCATTTTACAATTGTGAAGACCACTGATTCACACATATAATAACAAATTTTTGTTTAAAATGCATATGCAACAAGTTCATCTTAGAGTTATTTAAGTATAATAAAAATACAAACTCTTATTTATAGATATGGAACTTTTCTTGTAATATGAGTATTAGAGATTATATACATATTTATTATATTTAAATTAATAAACATTGTTGTGTTTAAGAGTTCAATACATATTAATATTGAAAATATTAATAAAATATATCGTAAATTTAAGGCCATGCTCAAAATATAAAATTAGGTCCTAAATTCGTAATAAATAAATAAATTAATAGTTTTACCTTTCTTAATGTTATTTTTGTGAAACCCACATTTTAACGTTATTTTTGGCAAAAAAAACTATTTGACCACTGACCTATACAAAATTTGTACATTTGGCCGTTGACCTTTTATTTAGTAATATTTGGCCATTCACCTTTATAATTTAGTTATATTTAGCCTTTGATCTATCAATTTGGTGAAATCTCACAATTCTTGGATCAAAATTAAACGAAGATGAAAATGTTAAACATTAAAATTTCGTCCATTTTAAATAAGAAAATGATACTCAAACTAAAAATTGTTAAATAAAACAAACATAAGAATGTCAATTAACATAATAAGGGTGAAATTTCACCAAATAACATAAGCGAGTGGCCAAATATGACCAAATAAAAGGTCAATGGCCAATGTACAAATTTTGGAAAGGTCAGTGGCCAAACAATGTTTTTTGCCATTATTTTTTGAAAAACAATAAATATATATAGCTGGCTTGACTTTTGATTTTTAATAAATTAATTGAACTTTTTTTAACGAAAAATGTAGATTAATTTAACTTTGTCTTATGTTGTTTGTGTTAATTTTTTAATGTGCACGGGCTTATTTTTATTGGGTTGTCTATACTTTTTCTTATTCATAACTACATATATAACAATTAAAAAAAGAATATTGGGCTCAAAAAGTTTGGGGCCCTGTAGAACATGTTGCATAGCCTGCTCTACGGGCATGCCTAAGGTTCACAACAAAGCAGCAGAGCCCTGAGAGGTGTTGTTTAGGATTTTTCTTCAAATCAGCGGTGGAAAGATCTTAGTTCAAGATTACAATTTTACGAGCAGTTAGTTAGTTCATAGAGATTTGGAAATAAGAAATTCTCCCTATTGAGGAGCACTACGGTTAGGGTTTTATTGTGCTTTTTCACCAGTTTTCAGTTAGTTAATCGCTGATTTTTGCTAGTCTTTCTTATTCTACACCTATTATGGCTATGAACATTTTGTTGAAGGATGTGGATGAGGAGTGTGAGTTTGGAACGATTCTTGGTCGCGATGCTCCGGTGGATGCCCGGGTTCAAAGATGGAGTTTGCTTGATACCAATAATGGTTCAGTTGATTTTTGTGCAGATCCATTGCTGGAAGACGCTTTGTCTTATAGAGTAGCTTTGAGTTGGATAAAAGATGTTTTTTCTGCAGATCTGATGTTGGAGGAAGGTTTGTCGTTTCGAGAAGTTTTGAGTTGACTTAAAGATAATCGGTGGCAAAAGGTTCAAGTTGATTCAGTTTTATTAGTTGTGGTTCAATCAATGGTCCGCTCGCTAGAAGTTCTTTCGCCTTGTAACAACATAGTCAAATATTGTTGGTTATTTGTTAACGAGCTTGTTAGTTGCTCTATAGTGTTTGTTAAACGCTCTGTTATTAGGGTAACTGATTATTTACTTACATGCTCTATTTTGCTTGAAATGAGTGATTTGTACCTTCTCAATTATTATGTTCTCCGCTCTTGCGTAATTTTTAATTAATATATTTCTTTTTGGTTGTAAAATAAAATAAAATATGCAATGCAAATTATCCATCTTGCAACAAATATTTTGGCAATTTTTTATAAATATTTTACACCATGCCTTCAAATTTTCAAATTATGCAATTCCTCAAGCTTACTTAGGGCTTAAACCATATGTAAGTCCCTAAAATTGTTCTTAAAGGTCATTTTAGTCCCTCAACTTTGGGGACGACCTATTAGGTCCCTCAACTATCAAAATGTGACCTATTAAGTCTCTCAACTATCAAAATGTGAACCTATTGAGTCCTTATTTATTCGATGACGTGACACTAAGTTGGCAAATGTGAAGAATATTTGTTTTAATGCCAACTCAGTGCCACGTCATCAAATAAGGACTCTATAGGTCCACATTTTGATAGTTGAAGGACCCAATAGGTTGTCCCCAAAATTGAAGGACTAAAATGATTTTTTTTGAACAATTTTAAGGACCCACGTATGATTTAAGTTCAAATGAGACAATGGTTTAGGATGAGACTAGTTTTTATGATGAGACAAGGGGTATTTTTGTAATTCAATAGGGGAAGGTGGCAAACTTGTAATTAAATGAACACCCCTCATGTGTGAATTGAAGGGAAGGAAGAGGAGGTGATGTCACCGCTGATGTCACCTCTAAAGAGAGAAAGAGTTTTAATTATTTTCTTTAAAATGCATTTTCCCGCTCTTTCCAAACTCATTTTTCAAAAAAAATTATACCAATGAACTCGTATTAATTATGCGGTCATTTTGAGATCCATTTTTGTTATTTATAGACGATTTTTTTTTGTTCCAACAGAATACTATAGTTGTTCCATCGGACTATTCCAATTGTTCCACCAGAATACTACATTTTTTTACACTCCCAGAGTGTATTTAAAAAAAAAATAATGAAAATATTCTGCTGGAACAAATGTAGTAGTCTAGTGGAACAATTGGAGTATTCTGCTGGAACAACCGAGTATCCAACTTGGAACAAAAATAAAAAAAATAAAAATCGTCTATAAATAACAACAATAGATCTCAAAATGACCGCCTAATTAATACGAGTTCAGTGGTATATTTTTTTTAAAAAAATGAGTTCGAAAAGAGCTGGAAAATGCATTTTAAATAAAATAATAAAAAATTTTTCTCTCTCCAGATGTGACATCAGCGCTGACATCACATCCTCTTCCCTTCAATAATGCCGCTCCATGTTTTTAAAATTTCAAAAATGCCACCACTTTTTAATTGTCTCACACTAAAAAAAGTCTCTCCATAATGACCTTGTCTCACCTGATCCTATCTCTAAACTAACATTATTTAACACGTGAACCCTTACTTCTAGATAATTGTCTCTAATTAATTCCTCATTTGAATCAATTCATACAAAACAAGTGTCTAGATCAACCTAATCTATATATCTATATAAAAGGGGAACCAAATCCCCTTCACCACAATAAGCCACCTCACCAAAATATGAGGTGTCACTCCTTTATTTTTTTGGGGATTTCCAATTTTTATGAGTTTTCAAAAGTGTTATTTTTTTTTAAAAAAAATCTAGGCTGAAATTAATTAATTTGAAATCTTTAGAAACGTACGATTCTTCATCTGCCCTGTATAATTGCACCATTATTCTCCAATTTACTTCGTGTTCTTTTCATATTCCCTCCCTCTTAAATTATCAGTTATAGATCCATTTATAAATAAGCGTAAATGAATTATCATATTGCAATTTGCATGTCTTCCAAACGTCATTGCTAATTTTTCCATTGTCATTATCATATAATTGGAGGTCCTATACATCTTGGATCCTTGATTGGTTCTTCTTTTTGTGGATTGAACGGATATAATGAGAGGTAAGAAATCATCAATTCCACACTCAACATTTGTTCTTTAATTCAGATAATAGGATGAATAGTTCTTGCTATTTATATTTAAGATGATTAAAGTTCCGAATGATATGGCATTTTTTTGTTTATATCTTATAGTTCAGAAGAAAATTGGTGTAGGCAGAGAGCAAATATTGGTGTTTGCGTTTTGTATTGCTATAGATTGGGCTTCAAAATTAGTAGAGGAAATGACAGTAATTTTTTTTCATTATATTGTTTTCTCCTCCTTTACATCCATGTGGATTAGATAATATGTTTTCTTTCTTTTTTTTTATATTATATACTAATTTATTTATTTTGACAGCATATATACTCATTTATATTGATGTGCTTTTTTATTACTGTCAATTTTTCATGCATAATTAGGAAAGGAGAAGAAAGAAATGGAAATAATTAAAAAGTTATTGATTAAAGAAGCAATTGAAAATGGTAGAACTAATCAAAGTAAGAGATGACTATGGACAATTTAGATAAGATATAAAACAATTTGGAAACAATCACAGTTAGGCAAAGAGGAAAAGAGGTTAGAAATGACATAATAAATTGATTACAATTTACAACCTACAAAAACTCATATAAGACCCTTTTAATTATATCTTAGATTCAAGCAAAATTTAGTTAAGTTCAATCTAACTAAATTTATTAGGCATTCAACTAATTCAGCAAATTCAGTTCAGTCCATTTTAGCTATATTGCATATATAGAACCTATATTTGCATTTCATTTTTCCAACCATTCAATTCTTTGAATATGATTTCATCATCGTAACAAATTTTATCTCAGATCCACAATAAAAAAAAAAATTCAATTTCCTTACATTATGCTTATAGTCTTAAATCCAAATGTATGTTTCCATTTCGTAAAAAAATATGTTGAATTTTTAATATTTGGATAAATATTGTACTCAGCGCATCGCGCGAGTTGTTGACTAGTTCTAGTATAAAAGGCAAGATATCACCTCTAAATATGGTAGATTTATGATTATAGTTTCTCTTTTATTGATTAGCCGCATTTTTCTCATTCTAAATATTTACTTGAGCCAAGCCCATTAAATTGGCTGTGACAGGCCCAATAATATTTGGGCCCAATTTGTTTTTCTTTATTATACATTCCACTTTAACTAAGGAAAGTAAAGATTTGAGGCCCAATTGTTTATGTAACTAGCACTGTCTATTTAATTTATAAAAATCCAAACATCAACCTTATTTTTTATAAAATTAAAATAATACCTGCAAAATCTTTTCTTTAAAGAAAAGAACCTCAAGTCATTTAATCTCACTTTATAATATTTTAGAATATTTATCAATATATGAAAATTGTTATGTAAAAACATTAAGTTTTTTAAGAATATTGATGATCGAATTTTTATATAATTAACATAGGCCTTTAAAATTGTTTAAGACAAGCCTGACTTAAGCATTAGAGTGGCTGTGTCGGTCTCTGGCTCCGTTTAGCTCACAAATTGTTATTGATCTAAGTCTCCGGCTAGCCTTGAAGAACTACTCTAATCCACACAATCATCATGTTTCACAGGGAGATGTAAATCTAATATTCGTACTTGTTCCTTTAATTCTGTTAAGAAGAAAACAAATTACTCATTTTAGTAATAGATCAAACTTGATGTACCAAACTTTGTTGAAAACCCAGAATTAGTAAAAGCCCAACTTTGTTGCATTGGTTTACAATGGCATCTATAGCCCATTGATCTCATTTTCTTATATGTTGAGTTATACAGAAAGGAGCATTTGTTCAATTGAATGATTTTGACTTTCTATATTTTTACATATTGTAGTGCCATAATTATTAAGGGTAAATTTCAAAAGAAATTTCGTGGTTACAAAAATTGTCAAAATCGTGACCGTGGTTTTTATATTTTGCTAAAAAAAGATAAATACCATAAAAATGACAACGGCATTAAACTAGAAAATTGAATTAAAGTTGTCTAGTGTATCATTTACTGTAGAACCATATTTTTTTTATTTTTCAGACTAAATTTTTTCGAATTTCTCTCTGTAAACATTTAATGTCTCTCTCTACACTAAACACTGCTTAAATGACCTTAAAATTAAAAAGTGAAAGAATTAAAATTGTTTAAATCATCATCAATCCTTTAATTTTTTATCTTTGAGATTATTGGCGGTCATTTTTACGGTATTTGAATAAAAGATCATGCTTTTGCAAAATATAAAAATCATAGTCACCGTTTACTCAAAAACACATTCATTTTTTTTGACAAATTTTATAACTACAAAAATGTCTTTTGAAATTTTCCCAATTATTAATTAAGCTCACATCTCATAAAGACGGTCTTGGTTTGATTGGATTACAAACATATTACTTATTGTGTTGAATATCAGCATACTACTTTTATACATATACATAAAAATGCCTGAATACTTCTGCCACTACCATAGATCCATTGAGAAAAAGAAAATTTGTAATCAAGTGATCAAAGCTATTTATACATAGAATACAAATTTTAACCAATTTTTAATTAAGTGAATAAAGCTAAATCATACGGGTAAAATAAAGCCACTTTGTCCAATTTTTCTCTTCTTTCTCTTGTTTATTTACATATTTCTCTAACTATCCATATTCTTAAAAAAAAATTAACGGGAAGGACTAAAGTGTTGATTGTGGCAAAACTCAGAAATGTAGTAGTGTTTTTTGAAAAATATAAGATGTTAACTCTGTGTTTCGTTATAACTAAGGGACGAATAAATTATGTACCCATAATTTAATAGTGCCTATATCATACCAAGATACATAGTTTACTCTTCACATTTTTACTAATACATTATGTCTTTAAATTTTATTATGTTCAACATTTTAATCCTTCAAACAACTTGAATGACTGAGTTATTCTTTGTTTGTTAAGAGTAAATTACATTTATACTTGAACTTTAACATATTTATAATTTGATGCCTCATAACAGTGCATAGCCATGTCCTTTTTTACTTATATTCATCATATTTCAGATCACTTTATGCATGACACGTTTTGATGGCGATTTATGCCAGAACAGACAATATCTACATGGTATTGGACATGTGTGTTACACTTATGTCATGTTCTTTTTAACTTATATTGATCACATTTTTAGTTCAATTTAGTTCAATTTATTCAACAAAATTTAAAGGCATTAAATCAATAATTCAGTTCAGTTTTTTTGGAAAAAAAACACAAATCTTAATATGGTCGGATAGCTGTCGAGGTACTTTGTACTTAGAGGACCAATCAATTTTTTTTTAAAAAAAGTGTAACACTGCTAGTAATATTAACCCTAATTATTGCAGTTGAACTAAACTTACATGTGATTCTAAATCTTGCACATCTTTTGAATTTTATTTTTTTTGTTTTGATTATTCTATTCTGAAATTGAGATTGAATCGTACGGCAAATAATTACTAAGATATGATGTGAAGCATTTGAACAGTTGTCAATATATATATGTTTTTTCTTTTTTTAATCTTTTTGTGCCAGCTTAAGTTTGAACTTTGTAGCTCATACGAAGTTGCTCGGAAGCTTGGATCCATGGAATTCTGCAGTTGTCACATTTATACCTTTGACAAATTCATTTAACAATTCTCAACTAAACATAAATTTTGTTCAAATTGTGAACATTATTCCATCTCAATTACAACTATTCTCTATCTTATTTTTAAAAAATTACTCAGGGCAACTTAAGACTTTAATGACAGTGTATACCTACGAACTTAATTTTAAAACTCAAACTCATGAGGATATCAACTATTTACCATATTGTGAATAAATTTTGTTAAGTTAATAGCTAAAATTACAAGTATATATCTTATATATTAATCTGTCGTACAATACAGCACATGTAAATATGAAATATCCGATGAAAATGAAGCGTATAAAATACATCTACTATGTCTTGATATGATCTATAATGAACAAATGTTGTGAGAAATGGAGTAATCTACAACATAATAATCAAGAGGCTCTAAATATCTACCACCAGCTCACTAAAAGCTTAATTTAATAGTTAATGTAATAAAATAACATTTATTGCTATAAGTAATTTGTAAGAATATTGGAGAATGGAATCTACCAATATTAATCCATTATACAGCCTGAATGCCAGTATATATGTTTTGTAGGAAGTTTGTGTGTGTCTCATTACAGAAAGACAAACTTAAACGCCATGCCATCAAAACTAATTGAATTTGCTGAACAAATTAAATATAAATAAAAGAGAAATTATATAAGATCTGACCAACTAATTTAATTATTAATTAGAATTAACATGTACCAAAATACAAGCTTCCCAAAATTAAGGGATTAATATATTAATTTATGAATAATAGACATACAAAAGAACATATGTTTATCTTTTTTCTAAAGCAACCAAAGTCGGAATTGTAATTAGAAGAAAGACAGGTTGGTTCAAATATGATAAAACAGTAAAATGAGTAATGTTGAGAATAATTAACAAAAGAATGAAATAAATGAAGAATGTAGCCTACTAGCTAGCTAGTAATGTTGATCATGTGCCTTAATTCTCTCATGGTTCTGGAGTGTTGTAAACCCTCTTGTTGAGTGTTCTTCTTCGAGCCAGAGGGACGTAGAAGCTTCGACAAAAACGACCTAACGTTGTGCTTCTTGTCATTGTCGTGTTTGTTTGTTGAAATGAAAACCAAAGATCTGCTCTTGGTTAAGAAGAAATTAGACAAAGATGATGAACCCTGCTTATTATTACTGTTATATCGAACTGGAGAAGCATAAGACGAACAAGAAGATGAGGAGGAGGACGATGATAAATAAGACGAACAAGAAGAATCTAGGGCAGCAGAAGACGACGATGAAGAAGAAGAAACCTGAGAAAGCTTTTGGGATAAACAAATGGAGCAAACCCCGGGGGACTGCTTGTGTTTAGGATGTTTTTTGCAGCTCATTACATTACAAGGGTACTGTTTGGAGGGGAGGTTTAGGTATCCCATGTTCCAAAATATATATAGGGGTTACATTAACAAGTGCATGCATTTGATATATGGAGTATTATATATAGGAATATAGAGGAGAGATATAGAAGAGAAGTAGAACAAGTAGGGAGGCAGGTGGTTTCTTTGGAATTTCTTGAAAAATAAAAAGAAAGTTACACATATAGCTTTTGACAAATTTGGAAGTGTTTGACGAATTTATTGTGTGGTTGTGATCAGTCGGACAAACTAAGTGGGTGGCTGTGATTTGTTTGGCCTCCAACAAGGAAGTGGTGTAGTAGAATGGGAATTATCATTTCTTTTGGGCCGGCGTCCAATTTTGAATTTCCGTTGCTCTCCTCACTTTACTGCTCCTTTTACTTTTACTTTTCTTTTTTTACAATATAATACTAGGAAAGTTTTAGTGTACACTTAACTGAAAAAAAATAAAATAAAAAAATAAACTGAATTGATCTGAATATTGTTAGACTGCACTTAACTGAACTGAATGTTGTTAAATCGAATTGAAGTAAAGTGAATGTTGTTGAACTGAATTGAACAGAATGTTGAACTAAACTGAATGTTGCTGAACTTATTTTTGAACTAATCACAATTTGGTTATATTTAACTTTTTAGTTCTTTTGTTTAATTCAACCATCAAAAGAGTCTCTATATTCAAAAAAAAAAAAGTTTCTATATTATAATAGCGGGTAAATAATTTAATAGTCCCTACATACTAAAACACACATTATTTAATCATAATATTTTCGATAATACATTATAAGGTCTACATTTTTTATAATGAATAGTGTAGTCTATTCATCCATTTAAATTGATTTACTTTTTTTTTTTTTGACAGAAGAGTTATCATATCTTTGAATAATATAGAAAAATTACAGCACGATAATAATCAAAGAAAAAAAAAATGAGGAATTAAACCTCACAAAGATACAGGCAAAAGCCAGTATAAACCGCATATAGGGCAAAAAAACGATACAGGGAGCCTAAGACACCATAAAGGTACTAAAAAAAAGACTTTGACACATTATATATTTCTTGAGATTTCGGATCTGCAGAAAAATAATTGAAAACCATTCAACACCTATGCTTCTCCAGAAAATCAGATCTACGTCATTCCGGAAATTGCACCCCCGTAGATCTACAGATCTATGGATTAAGTCAACATTTTCCTCCCATGCTAAATCTGAACGAGCTATAAATAACTTACTTCAGATTTTTTAGGGTTTTCTTAGTTCGGGTAATGTCCTCCAATAAGGTTCATTTTGTATTCAGTAAAACAAGGTATATTGCATTTTGTATCAATAATCTGAGTTCAAATAATTTTAGGCTAAATCCTTGCTGGAAACGCTGACTAGGACACGTAGTCAATTCAACTAGGCCGCATCACCATCACGTGTAGATGTACTTCCACCAAGAACCTCATTGTGTCCCTCTCACAAAAAAACTGATTTTATGTCAGAGGGACACAATAAGGAACATAATAATGGGGATAGCAGATTATTTTCCTTCAAGTAGCTGAGTTAACCTAGGTAATTTACTAAAGGTGTGCCACATGGCGGTAAATTAATACATGTGACGTTTAGGTTACTTGATTGAATTGATTGACCATCCTAGTAAATATTTTAGGCAAAAGAATTGGTCTGAAAATGTTCGAAGTCACTTTATTGGTACACATTAAAACGCTTAGATGAGTTATTTTATGGATACAAAATGAACTTTTTGCAATCTTAATGGGACATTGTCCATACTTGAGAAACTATTAGTGTGTTTTACCCAGATTTTTTTTTATATCTTTAGATACATCTCAATTTCATGTCACCTGTAACATAATTCTTATGAATTTAATTAACCCATTTCAGGAGCTCCAGTCAATGAACATTGTTCCTCGTTTGAAATTGGCCGAGGCATGATTTATGTCGGGTAAGGCAAAGAGATCTTGATCCATCTACGGGATTTCAATCATTCTTACCTTTCGACTGAGTCGATTCAAAGGTTTTACTGCAATATTTGATGGGAAACTGTTAGAACAGAGGGAGGAATCATCTTGGATTGAATGAATTGAGTTGAAAGAAGTTACAATCAAAGAATATAAAGATTCTGATCTAACAGAATCAGTTCAAGGCTGGGAAAAGTTGTTAACAACTTTTCCCGCCAGAAACAAACTATAATGCTGACTCAGCATTTACAACAATATTTCACTTAAGTCCCTATACTATTTGAAGGTTCAACTTGTAGACCTTTTACTTCAACACGCCCCCCACAAGTTGAATCTGCTATCAGCTTAAGCATTCGCATTTTGGTAAGAGATGGTAACATAACATCATGGCTTAAAGGCTTGGTGAACAAATCTGCTAATTGAACTGCAAAATAGACATGAGTAGCTTTGAGAAAACCATTAGCTATATGGTCTCTTACCACATGACATTCTATTTCAACAAGTTTAACCTTCTCATGAAACACAAGGTCTTTAGCAATTGCAATTGCTGTTGAATTATAACAGAAAAGTAAAATAGGTTCTTCAAAATCAACTTGAAAATCTTTCATGAGGTAGCTGATCCACCTTATCTCACAACCTGTTTGAGCCATGCTCCTATACTCAGCTTCAGCTCAAGATCTGCTTGCTACAGTCTGCTTCTTTGTTTTCCAGGACACCATAGATGAACCAATGAATACACAGAAACCTGTTAGAGACCTTCTTGTAACTCTACAAGTTCCCCAATCAGAATCACAATAAGCTTTGAGTTGAACTTTTCCTTTTGGTTGCTTTGGATAGAAAAGACCATAGTTGAAGGTTCATTTAAGATATTTCAAAACATGTAGAGCAGCTTGGAAGTGATGAACATCAAGCTTTTGCATATATTGAGACAATTGCTGAGTGACATAGGCAATATCAGGCCTTGTAAAACTCAAATATAACAACCTTCCAACAATTCTTCTATATTGTTTTGCATTTTGATAAGCAATTCCAGGTTCTAAAATAATCAACCCTCAGGACTACTTGTAGGAACTGCATCCTGTTATTTCACTCTAGTTGATTTTGATTACTTGATTTAATATATGGTTTTTATAATATGCTTTTTATATATATATATATGTGTGTGTTTTCATAATATACTTTATATATATATATATATATATATATATATGTGACAAAGTAATTTAATTATATACTTTATGTGCTAAAAATATAATTAACTCTAGAAAAGCTTAAATGAGAATATTATACTATCTAGAGTTACTTTAGTTAAAGTATATGATTAAAGTATATATGTATGCATGTCATGATCACATCTTTTATGGCTTAAATATCACATGCTCACATGAATCTAAATTATGTTTAATTGATATTTATGCCACGAGCTAAAAAGTTATGCCATGATAAAACTCTTTTTATCCTATGTATTATGGCCTTGTTATGTGATCAAAATGACACATCTTAACATGCTCTTCATTAAAGTCTTATGATATGAACTTAATGTGATTAATATATTTATCATAAGCCATTCCATGGTTAAGATGCTTGCATAAACTATGTCATATTGCCATCTATGATATCATCATCTATTTTTCGTATGTGATTAACATGTTTACGATGATGAATGCATGTGATATGAATTAAATGCCCATATGATATCCATGCTTAGATGAATGCAAATGATATAAGTTTATTTGATGATTTAAGAGAAGTATAAATGAATGGCTAGGATTCAATCACACATTGTGCCATCACCTTAATCCTACGGCCACAATCTATTCGAAATCATCAAAGTAACATGTCTCATCATATCTTCCTACAATCTTCCCATTTCGTATGACATCTTATCAAATCCATGTGTAAGAGATAAGGTTACTAAAGGAAGAATAGGTTTCCTAATGTAAGAGTAGGTTTCCTAAATGAGAGATGATGAAGAAAGAGAATCTCCTAATGTAAGAAGATAAAGGCTTGATGTGTCGTATGACATCTTATCAAATCCATGTGTAAGAGATAAGGTTACTAAAGGAAGAATAGGTTTCCTAATGTAAGAGTAGGTTTCCTAAATGAGAGATGATGAAGAAAGAGAATCTCCTAATGTAAGAAGATAAAGGCTTGATGTGACAACACATCTTCTCCATTTCGGCTACAACTTGAAGAGGTGAAGAAGTTTGCCTATAAATAGCAAGGAGAAGAGAAGGTTGAAGCAAGGAAAATCAAACCGAGAATCATAGCTTTCAACACGAGATATTCAAGCAAGCTTTGATTATATTTTTCTTTCAACTTTACAACGAGAGTTTGAGTGTTTTATTTCATTCAAAGATCATTGTAAAAGATTAAACGGTGGGGTTTAATCTTGGGTTTTACACTAGATCCTTATAAAAGTGTAAGAGAGGTTCTTGCTTAGCCTTGAAAAGCATTTAGGTTCTTAAGCACCCGCAAGCTTAGGAGGTTATCACTGAGCCTTGAAAAGTGCCATAAGTTTCTTAGTTGATCTTGAGAAAAACTAAGTGGAGTTGCTCAAACACTTGGAAGTTTGAAGGAGTGAATACTGGGAGAGGTGTTCAACTCTAGTAGTGTCTCGGATTGTGAGAACTACTCTACCGGCTTGATTTCTGCCCTTAAAGAAATCCTTAGTGGAAAATCTCGAGAGGTGCTCTCGGGGACAGGACTAGGCTCACAAGGAGACCGAACCTGGATAAATGCTCTGCGTCTAATCCTTCTATCCCTGCTCTCTCTACTTATTGCTTTTAATCACTTGCTTTGCTTTAAGCTTTTATCTTTAATTGCTTGTGATTAAATCGTGCTAAACTTGCTTATTTTCTCTCATCTTTTAATCAACTAAATATTCCGCAAAATCTTTTATAGTTGATTATTTAATAGGCAAAATATTTTAAAGAGAAAATAATAGTTTTTAAAAGGCAATAAATCCTATTCACCCCCTTCTAGTCTTTATATAGTCATTATTTGGGCCAACACATCCAATAAACCAACATCTTTCAAAATGTCTTGAGTGTACTTCATTTGAGACAGCAATATCCCATCTGATGTTCTAGCAAGCTCTATTCCCAAAAAATACTTGACTGCTCCAATGTCTTTGATGGTGAATAGATCATGAAGGTAGCTTTTAACAGATTGAATATGAGAAAGAAGTGGACTAGCAATGAGTATATCATCCACATAAATGACCATATAGGTAGAAGTGCCATCAGTATTCCTTTTAATGAAAAGACAATGGGCATTGCAGGACTTAGTGAAGCCAAAAAGTTGCAATTTTGAAGCAATCTCTTTATGCCATTGTCTGCCTGCTTGCTTGAGGCCATAAAGAGACTTGATGAGGTGACAAACTTTGCCTGGTGGACATTTAGTGTACCATGGTGGGGAATCTAAATAGATATCCTCTTCAAGAAAACCATGGAGGTAGGCATTATTCACATCAATTTGATGAATTGGCCAATCTCTGGCAGCTGCAATAGCCAAAAGTATTCTTATAGTCACACTCCTTGCAACATGACTAAAAGATTCATGAAAATCCACCCTTTGTAGTTGACTGTAGCCTTTAACCACTAGTCTGGCTTTGAATCTCTCCACTTCATCAGTAGTTGTGTATTTGATTTTGAAAACCCATAGTGTCTTGAGTGTTCTTTTCCCCTTAGGTAGAGTACAAAACTCCCATGTATTGTTGTTGTCAAGAGCTGTAAACTCTTCTTGCATAGCTTTAACCAGTGGCGGAACTAGGGGGGCCAGCTGGGGCTCGAGCCCCCCCTGAACGCCGGAAATCCCTAGAAATTTTTTTCCCACATCAGAATGTTCAGGTGCCGGCCGGAGATATAAAAACCCTAGCCCCCCTGAATTCAAAAAGGTTGAAGAAGATATGAGATGGTTGTCTTTTAAATTTTTGTTTCTACTACCATGAAACGACGTCGTTTCAATTAAGTACATGAAGTTGGGCCCAATTTATTGCTTATTTGCTTATTAATTCATGGGCTCCTCCAAACAAAGTGTCTCGTCTTCTTTTCCTCACTCAAGACCCATATTTCTACTTTTAATTCAAATATATTTTTATTTTTTTTATCTTGGTCATGTATTATTTTTATTTTTAAAAAATTTGTTTATATTATATATCTATTATTTTCTTAAATTGAAATCATTTTCTATTAATTATCATCTTACCTGTATAATTTCAGTTTTATAATTTTTAGTTTGTGCTTTGCTCCCTGGTTTCCTATTGATTTTTTTATTTTAATTATATAAATTTAAAAATAATTATATTTCTTATTAACACGATGAAAATTTTTATTCGTTAATTTTTGAGCCCGTGCTGAGTCGGGGTCCTAGTTCCGCCACTGGCTTTAACCCATCTGGATCAGCACTAGCAGATGTATAACTCTTTGGTTCAGATTCTGTGGTCAACTTGGCAGCAAACTGAGCATATTCTTGTGGCATATAAACACATTCATGACCATCTGTTGTTGCAGAGTGACAAACATAGTCCTGAAGCCAAGCTGGAGGTTTTGTGGTTCTTACAGGTCTAGTGTTGGTAGGGTTGTCATTTAGGTTAGAAGGTATGGGAAAAGGAATAGAAGTTTGGTTATAGGATTTTGAGTGTGGAAAGATAATGGTGTTGGGGAAGGTTACATCTCTAGATACTACAAATTTGTGAGTATTGAGATCAAGTAACTTATAACTTGTCCAGGAGAAAAGCCAAGAAAGATAGCTGCACTAGCTCTTTCTTCAAATTTCTGTTTGTGTGGTTTGGTGTTGGTATAGTGACATATACCAAAAATGTGGAAAAGGTTGTAGTTTGGTATTGAAGAGTGGAAACACTCATGTGGGGATTTCCATTTCAGGGGTTTGGAGGGCATGACATTGATAATAGAGGTAGCCATGAGTATAGCTTCACCCCAATATTTATTAGGCAAAGAAGCTTGGAAAAGTATAGATCTTGTAACATTGAGAAGTTGTCTGTGTTTCCTTTCCACTACCCCATTCTGTTGAGGTGTGTAAGAACAAGACTTTTGATGGTGTATGCCCTTGACTGCAAACATATCTGAGCACTGTTTATTGACAAATTCAGTACCATTGTCACTTTTGAGAATCTTGACTTTAGAGTTATGCTGCACTTCAACACCAATAATGAAAATCTCTAAAGCATTTGGAACTTGTAGCTTGTTTTGCAGTAAAATAACCCATGTGAGTCTGGTGAAATCATCTACTATTGTAAGAAAATAGTGAGCACCAGTACAAGAAGATAGGTGATATGGACCCCAAAGGTCTGCATGGATCATTTGTAATCTACAATTTGTGGTGATAGTGCTCAGATTGAAAGAGTGCATGTGTTGTTTAGCTCTAGGACAAATAGTACAAGAAACATTATGAGATACATTCTTCGGTATGACAAAAATGTGAGATAATACCACTTCTGAAGGATGGCCAAGCTTCATATGCCAGTCAGAGATTGAAGTAAGAGCAGTATCAGGTTGTTGTTGACATCTTTTTTGGATTTTCTGTGTAAAAGACTCAACAGTGAGGATGTAAAGTCCTCCTGTGAGTGTGCCAACAACAATGCATTCATGTGTTCTCTGGTCCTGTAAATAACAATGAGTAGAGGTAAAAATGACCTCAATGTTAGATTGTTTCAATAACTGGCCAATTGACAGCAGGCTGTATTGGAAAGATGGGATATGCAGCACATTTTGGAGGTGGAGTGATGGTGATAACATGACATCTCCAATATGAACAAGTGGTTTAGCATTTCCATCTGGCATTAACACATGTTTTCTACTAGTTGTTGGGCTATATTTGGTGAAGATTGATAAATGAGGTGTCATATGACTAGTCACCACTATCAATTATCCATAATATATCTGAAGTAGTAGAAAGACAAGTGTGTATGGCATTACCAGAGAAACCAGAGAATCCAACAAAAGCTGACATATCATTGTAATTTGAGCTTTGCTGTTGTTTGCCTTTGAGCATCTTACACATTTCTTGAATGACAAAATTGTCCATGCCTTCAATGCCTTTAGAATCACCTCCATCTGTCTTATAATCACTATCCATAGGAGATAGTTTGTTATCTTGCATAACAGCTGTGAGCACGGATTTTTCCGATCTCGATGATGATAGTGTGTTTACCTCATGATTATACATTTAGAGAAGTTATTGCTTAACCTACTGTGTGCCAGAAAGTCCCGCGGGGCCTCGGAAGTGACAAACGGAGCCGAAATGAGCAATTTTTCCTTCATCACTAGGCTGAACTCGGTCAGGTTTAGACAACCTCGGTCGAGTTTAGACAATCTCAGTCAAGTGTAACCCATAATTGGTCAAGTTTAGTCCTTCAAGAACAAATTCAGCCAAGTTTACATTCAAACAGGTCCAAAAACGACGTTTTTTCGGCCATTTCGGGTCACGTATACATTTTTCGGGTTCGAAACGGCCATTTCCTCTTTGCTAGAGGGCTAAAATCGGCCAGGTTTAGACAACCTCGGCCGAGCTTAGCCAAACTCGGCCGAGTTTGCTTGGAAACAGGCCCGAAAACGACGTTTTCGGGCCATTTCGGGTGACGTATGCATTTTTCGGACTTTCCCAGGGGTTTTACCAATGAATAGGACATCCTACCTTCACAATAAACACTCATAAACATCTCTAAAGCTCCTAGAAACACCCATTCCACAAGATCAAAGCTCAAAGAGTCGGTAGATTCGTCTGCGCGAATCAAGCCGAAACAGCTCCGGAATGAGCCCTGATTCTCGTTCCCGGATTGTTTTCTTGTTAATTCTTGATCTAAACACCTCAATTCTTATCTTAGGTTCACTAGAGAAGTTATCAGTTGACTTAATATACAGTCAAGAGCTTCCAGGAGCCTTAAGGGTGTCGAAAGGGGCCTAAACGACTGTTTTCCACCATCAGAGGGACTAAACTCGACCAGGCTTGCATAAACTCGGCCAAGTTTGTTTGTTTCTTCACTAAAACACTTCATTTCTTGTATTATAACCACTAGAGAAGCTATTAGTTGAGTCAGTGTACAGTCGGGAGCTTCCGGGACCCTTAACGGCGAAGAACGGGGTCGAAACAGGCGTTTTGCCGCCACCGGAGGGACCAAACTCGGCCGAGTTTGTCTCCCACATGATCAAACTCGGCCGAGTTTGGCTGGGTTTGAGTCCGGAAAATAGTGTTTTCACTATTCGGGACACTATTGCTCTTTTGGATGCTTTAGGGACACTTTTCCTATAAATAAGACCCTCCCCCCTTCAGTTTTACACACCTTAAACACCCCAAAACCTCCCAAACACTTCATTTTGCAAGATCAAACACCCAAAAATCCATAAAAAGTTAGTTAGTAAAAAGTAAAGAAAGTGAAGAACACATCCAAAAAGTGACTTCAATCCTTGTTTCTGGAGCAATTTCAAGTTGTTTCTTGTTACAAACACATCAAATATCATCTCATAAACACTTCTCTTCCATCATTTGACCCACTTGAGTACCTAAAATCAAGCCTTGAGTCGGGTTTTACCACTTTGTTCAAAGTTGCTCGGGTTGTCACTTCCGGGGATCCGTTTGGAGTTTCCTTTGCATATAAAAGGCAAGTAAACTCTCTATTATGTTACTATGATGTTCTAATATCATGAATTAATGGAAAAACGCTGAGAGGTACAAGAATCACGTGTAGATTAATGGTGAAACCGGACATAAAAACCATGAAACTATGAAACCATAAACACAAAAATGAAGACTTTAAACTTACATCCATGGAAATCTTAATCAAACATCATGTCTTAAGTTTAAATCATGTTTTGTTTCATTAAAACATAACTTTACTAAAGTATAAACATGTTTAATCCTAAAGTAAAATCATGTTTCGTTTCATTTAAAAGGTAAAAAACAACTTTAATCATGTAATGATTAGTTTTGTTTTTTGCCTAATTAAGAATTGACGTGTGAAAACGACACGTTGGTTAATTATATATTATTACAACGTGGATTTAACGCTCTCTATGGCGGACTACCGCCCGGGGATGCTCGGTCCATTTGTATTATTTCTTTTCATACTTTTCTTTTACCGTGGATTTATGACTCCCTAAGGCGGACTACCGCCTGGGGACGTTCGGTCCATGATTTTACTTTTTGTTTGTTTGCTGTGGATTTATGGCTACCTAAGGAGGATTACCGCCTAGGGGATGCCCGATCCATGCTTTATTTTATTACTTTTTACTTTTTACTTTTTACCGCAATTTACTTTTTACCGTGGAGTCGGATATTTTTCTGTGGTGACGCTTAGTCGCCCGTGGATACTGGACCCACGAGCTTTACTTTACAGTATTTACTTTTCCGCACTTTTACTTTTTACCGCAATTTACTTTTTACCGTGGAGTCGGGTATTTTACTGTGGTGACGCTTAGTCGCCCGTTTATACTGGACCCACGAGCTTTACTTTACAGTATTTACTTTACTGCACTTTTACTTTTTACCGTCATTTACTTTTTACCGTGGAGTCGGGTATTTTACTGTGGTGACGCTTAGTCGCCCGTTTATACTGGACCCACGAGCTTTACTTTACAGTATTTACTTTACTGCACTTTTACTTTTTACCGTTATTTACTTTTTACCGTGGAGTCGGGTATTTTACTGTGGTGACGCTTAGTCGCCCGTTAATACTGGACACACGATCTTTACTTTACAGTACTTATTTTACTGCAATTTTACTATTCACCGTCATTTACCTTTTTTACCGTGGAGTCGGGTATTTTACCGTGGAGACGTTTAGTCACATGTTGATACCGGACACATGATTTATATATTATTGCATTTTTACTATTTACTTTTTTACCGTGGAACCGGTAAAGCCGGGTACGCGATTTATTTTTTACCGTACGTAAATATTTATTTTACATATGAAAATTGACTGGTACACGTTTTCCATGGAAAGCTATGCCTCCTAAAAAACGCTAAACACGCGTAAAATAATAAATGTAAATAATAATAATAATAATAACAAAAATAATAATAATAATAATATTAATAATAATAAATAAGTAAAAAACCATAAAAATGTTACATATATTATGTTTATGAAAATAATGCATATTTACCCTCATTTTGCAGGTCAATAAGTTCTGTTGTGCTCTAACTAATACTGTGTGTGAAAATAATAAAATAAGAGTCAGTAAAAATAAAACAAGTACAAAACAAAGCAAGTTTGAGTATTAAAGATAAGTAAGTATTATTCACGAACCTGTCTCTGAAGGGTACAGTGGGGTTGAGCGCTCTACTCATTGTACCAAATTTTCTCAGTCTACGGATTGGGTGGCGACTCTCTAAAAATTCACAAAAATCGAAGTTTGAACATCTGAGATTTTCCACGCCCTTCGCGGGTACAATACTGCTAAAAATAGCAAAACATGATAAAAATGCCCTAATCGACATTTTAAAAAAAAAATAGAATATTCGATTACGGGGACGCGCGCTCACAGCGGCGACTCTGCTGGGGATAAAAAATGAATACTACTGAAAGATTTAATACTCAAACTTGCAAAAATTATACTTGTTTTGTTTTGTTGCATTCACTACACTTTTACACACACTGTTCATGTAACCTTTAGTTTCCACCCCGGCTATTACAGTGCGTATTGCCAAACGGTTCTGAACCCTTGGGATACGTATTTGTGTAGCCAGCCATATGCCTAGTACCGTTGACACATCGTTTGAACTCTTGAATGAGGAGATGTTAGGTATATCTTGCTATGGTCACAAATTGCACCATACCCGTTAAAGACTATTACCCATGACATTCGCCTAGACACTTTCCTCTAGGACACCAAAATGTTACTTTTAATTACTCGAGAGAACGATTTGTTTTCCCAGTTGATAACAAATGAGCCCAATGCCTAGGGAAGAGTCTGACTTTTCTGACCAGTCGTAGAGAAATAGGGCTGAAAGGGAGAGAAATGTACTCGTGTGCTACGTGCTTTCAACTAACGAGTTTGTTCATGATGTTTTCTTTTTCTTACATACATCATTCTAGTATAAGTCATACGTAATCCATTTTGTCATCCTCGTGAGACGTAAACCTACGTCGCCTCGAGTCCTCGTGTTCTCACACGTAATCCATTTTGTCATCCTCGTGAGACGTACACCTACGTCGCCTCGAGTCCTCGTGTTCTCACACGTAATCCATTTTGTCATCCTCGTGAGACGTACACCTACGTCGCCTCGAGTCCGCGTGTTCTCACACGCAACCTATTTGTCATCCTCGTGAGACGTACACCTACGTCGCCTCGAGTCCGCGTGTTCTCACACGTAATCTATTCTCATAAGACGTACACCTGCGTCGCCTCAAGTCTTCGTGTTCTCATACGTAATCCATTTTGTCATCCTCGTGAGACGTACACCTACGTCGCCTCGAGTCCTCGTGTTCTCACACGTAATCCATTTTGTCATCCTCGTGAGACGTACACCTACGTCGCCTCGAATCCTCGTGTTCTCACACGTAATCCATTTTGTCATCCTCGTGAGACGTACACCTACGTCGCCTCGAGTCCTCGTGTTCTCACAAGTAATCCATTTTGTCATCCTCGTGAGACGTACACCTACGTCGCCTCGAGTCCGCGTGTTCTCACACGCAACCTATTTGTCATCCTTGTGAGACGTACACCTACGTCGCCTCAAGTCCGCGTGTTCTCACACGTAATCTATTCTCATAAGACGTACACCTGCGTCGCCTCAAGTCTTCGTGTTCTCATACGTAATCCATTTTGTCATCTTCGTGAGACGTACACCTACGTCGCCTCGAGTCCTCGTGTTTTCACACGTAATCCATTTTGTCATCCTCGTGAGACGTACACATACGTCGCCTCGAGTCCTCGTGTTCTCACACGTAATCCATTTTGTCATCCTCGTGAGACGTACACCTACGTCGCCTCGAGTCCTCGTGTTCTAACACGTAATCCATTTTGTCATCCTCGTGAGACGTACACCTACGTCGCCTCGAGTCCTCGTGTTCTCACACGTAATCTATTCTCGTAAGACGTACACCTGCGTCGCCTCGAATCCATGTGTTCTCACATGCAATCTATTTGTCATTCTTATGAGACGTACTCCTACGTCGCCCCGAGTCCGCATATTATCACACGCGATTTATCTGACATTCTCGGAAGACGTACACTTACGTCATCCCGAGTCGACGTATTATCACACGCGATTTATCTGTCATTCTCATAAGACGAACGCCTACGTCGTCCCAAGTCCGCGTGTTCTCACACGCAATTTATTTGTTATCCTCTTGAGACGTACACCTACATCGCTTTGAGTCCGCGTGTCCTCACACGCAAGTTATTCGTTATTTTCGTAAGACGTACACTTACGTCGCTTCAAGTCCGCGTGTCCTCACACGCGAGTTATTTGTTATTTTCGTAAGACGTACACCTACGTCGCCTCGAGTCCGCGTGTTCTCACACGCAATCTATTTGTCATTCTTGTGAGACGTACTCCTACGTCGCCCCGAGTCCGCGTGTTCTCACACGCAACCTATTTGTTATCCTCATGAGACGTACACCTCCGTCGCCTCGAGTCTGCGTGTTCTCACACGCAATCTATTTGTCATCCTCGTGAGACGTACACCTACGTCGCCTCGAGTCTGCGTGTTCTCACACGCAACCTATTTGTCATCCTCGTGAGACGTACACCTACGTCGCCTCGAGTCCGCGTGTTCTCACACGTAATCTATTTGTCATCCTCGTAAAACGTACACCTACGTCGCCTCGAGTCCGTGTGTTCTCACACGTAATCTATTCTCGTAAGACGTACACCTGCGTCGCCTCGAGTCCGCGTGTCCTCACACGCCACCTATTTGTCATTCTCGTGAAACGTACACCTACGTCGCCCCGAGTCCGCGTATTATCACACGCGATTTATCTGTTATTCTCGTAAAACGAACACCTACGTCACCTCTAGTCCGCGTAATGTCATATGCGATTTATTTGTTATTTTCATAAGACATACACTTATGTCACCCCGGGTTTGAGTGTTTTCACACGCGATCTGTTTGTGTCTTTTCTGAGACATAAGTCGCTTTTAAGTCTGCATATTTTCATATTCTATTCATTTGCAATAATTACATCATTCATTTTGAGTCTGCACGATATGTCTTAGGTAAAAAGATAAAAAGTATATAAAAAAAAATTTTGGTGTGCTTTTGCATGGTTGAGTCCTCTGTTGATATGTATGTGATTTTCAGTTCAAGTTATCATAACATCATAACATCACAACATTTGCATATCACTCAGATTGAGTTAGAAAAATACTAATTTTATTATTTCTTTATCCTTTCAGACATAGGCATAGCCGGCTGGGAGCGAGACCCGGTCACCGGGAGATTGGTTCGAGAGATTATTGACGAGGAGGGCCCGAGTGAAAGTTCTCAATCTGAGTCAGAATCAAGCACTTTGAACTCTCCAATCATGGCCGTAGAGAATGCAAACGACATTGCCGTAGCAATTGAAGCACTGCTGAAGACTGACCAATTTGGTTCCCTGCTGAAAGAACACATTGCCAAAGCTGTCGAGGCTGCCAAGGACAGCTCGTTTGGAAGTAACAGTGAAGATAACTCTGAAGGCTCTCAAAACAGGCTCATGGCTATTGAGAAAGAGCAGCAGGCCATCAAGGCACGTCTGCCCAGACCAACCATGATGAACCCTAAGTGTTTTGATTATGTCCAAACGTTTCAGAAGATGAAAACCTAATACTATCTTACATATAGTTTATTGTTGACTAATATTTTTGCTTTAGTCTATGTGTAAGTTTCTCAGCAGTTGCTGAATGAATCATTTTTGGATTGCCTAAAGGACTCAGAAGATCTGTTTGCTAAAGTCAGAGTTTCAACAATTCAGAAGCTGGATTCCTC
Source organism: Euphorbia peplus (assembly GCA_028411795.1). Classification (NCBI taxonomy): domain Eukaryota; kingdom Viridiplantae; phylum Streptophyta; class Magnoliopsida; order Malpighiales; family Euphorbiaceae; genus Euphorbia; species Euphorbia peplus. The sequence continues at coordinate 19,976,215 of CP110839.1, read as the reverse complement.
CGCTCTGAAGCCGAAGTCTGCTAAAGCTCTCCTCAGAAGTTCTTTGCAATCAGAAGTTTTGCCAATTTGATCAGAAGTCTAGACAACTGAAAATTAGCTTCTGAAAGCTAGAGTCACGGGTTCTGGATAGCATTTAATGCTCTGACAAGTGCATTTAATGCAAGGCGCCAAAAGTTCAAAAAGCTGTTTTGATGGAGCGCGCCTGTCTGATTAAAAGAAACCAGAATTTCCTTGTCTACCCTTTGTTGATCCAATTGAAGAATGATTCCTGTCATCCTCATCCTTGATTTCAAATCACTTACCAGATTTAGTTAAAGAACAAGGATAACGGAATCAAAGTGTTTGAAGACCGTTTGAAGATTTGACAAATTAACGGCTACAACAACTGGTGTCATCTCCTTTGAAGTTTCAAGCTCACCAACGGTCATCTTCACTCACTATAAATAGTAGCCAAGCTCCAATGCATCAAAATACGCATGATCATCGAGCAAAATCTCAACGCACTGTTTTAACAAGAAAAACAGAGCATTCTTTTTCCATTCTCAATCTTTCTTAGCATAGTCTTAGTTAAAGTGAGAGAGTGAAGAAAAACAAGTTCATAATAGGAATCTTGTAAACTGAGATCGTTTGTGATCTTCAATTAGATTTAAAGAGAGAAATCTAGTTGAGATTAGAGTTGGGTGAGAAATCCAGAAAACAGAGTATTGTTTGTTCTGGTGGAAATCCTTTAACTCTTTTTAGGCTAGTCAGAACTAAGTGAGAAATTAGCTTAAGTTCTGTTGATGTAAAGGAGCTTATGAACTTGCCATAAAAGTTCTGAATAGTGGATTTATAAAATCTCTGTAGGCTGCGACCTCAGGGGACAAGACGTAGTCACAGGACTTCTGTGGCGAACTTGGATAAATCGAATTGTTCAATCAGGATCTCCTGAACTTCTTTCTCCCTCTTATACTTGTTATTTTTGCCTCTGTGTACTTATTCATATTTAGTGCTGAAACAGATTTTCTCTAAAGTATCATTGTCTTTGTTCAGAAGACTGTCCAAAAGTTCTTCAATCAGAACTTCTGTTGCTGAAAACAGTCTAACTGTGTTTAGGCAGAATTTCCCTCAGAAGCAACTTCTGTAAGCTAGCTTCTGACTCTGAGGAAATTTGACTCTGAAAATTAAGTTTCCCGAAAAACTTAGAAATTTTCAGTTTTCAACTTTGACACATATTCACCCCCCTCTAGGTGATTCTGTTTTTGATAGGGCCAACAAACCACACAGCTGGTGGACCTGGAAGAGATGTATAAGCAAGGTGTCGAGACTCTTCCTCCGGGATTCCAGATGCCCTACATCCATACATACAGCGGAACGGGACCACCTGCAGCCCACATCAACGACTATGTCCGCATTATGAGGGGAGTTGGACTCTCCAAGCAACAACTGGTCGACTTCTTCTCGATGTCTCTAAGAGGAGGGGCATGGACCTGGTACAGACATCTCTCCAAAGAAGTCCAGAACAACTGGGAGAAATTGACAGAAGCCTTCATTGAATACTTCAGCTACAACAACCTGGTTGAGGTGACACTAAGTGATCTAGAGTGCATTCAACAGAGGCCCAATGAACCTTTCAGTGACTACTTCGAACGATGGATGACCAAGATGAACCAAGTCAGAGAGAAGCCTTCAATAAGGGACCTGATCAGGAAGTTAGTTAATGGGTCATCCCCTGCCATACGGGATGCTATGAAATTCATACACTTTCAGACTTTCAGTCGTACAACGATGTTAGACACATGGCACTGGAAGTTGAGAGATACGAGAAATCCAAGGCTCCCAACGTGTATCGTTCTACCCGAAGTCCTAACAATTATCAGAATGTTGGAGGATCATCAGCCCCAGCTAATGCGGTCACCAAAAGTCCATCAACTCAAGTTAAGGCAGTGGAAGTCGTGGCCGCCACTCAAGGAGGAACGGGTCCGAACATTGATCCTGAATGGGGAGTACCTTTATCTGCATTGTTCTCAAGGGCCAGAAAAGCTGGACTGATCTTTACACTCAAGCCTTTTGTGAATCTACCCAAAGAAGCTGACAAGACCAATTTTTGTTTTTATCATCAAGCCGAGGGGCATCACACCAACGACTGTGAGGCACTCAAGAAGGAGATAAGAAGGTTGATTGCCACAGGAAGTATTCTCGATCCTTCGAAGCCCAGTACACAAAATAACCCGCTTCCAACATATCAGGTAAACATGACATCTTCTGGGCTAGATGAAGAGTTGGTTATGTCTCGTATACAAACAGCAAATCCGAGAAGCTTCCTAATCTCGGAAGATCGAAGGCTGAAAATGTATGATGGGACCAGTTCATGATTGTTTGGATGTGTCTCAAGTAAAGGATACTCCTATGTCAGAAAACCTTAACCTGCATAATGATGAACCAGAGGATGTACAACTTATGGATGAACAAGGGAATGCTTGTGATGGTTCAGCTTTGTGTTTGAACAACTGTGAACTTGTTGATCCCATTTTAGATCACCCAACTGAAAGAATCTCAGATGTTTTAGCTACAGTACAGGTGAAAAGTTTCTCCTCTCATACATCATTATCCATGCATGGAACTTTTTTGTATTTATTCATCTAGCTTACTTTCATTTATTTAGATAGTTTTCCCCATTTTATAGGTGAAAATTTAGCTAATATGGGAATTAAAACGTAGAAGGATGTAGAGATTCTGGTTCTTTGTTACACTAATTATATTGACTTTTCTTGATCTTTTTTCAGCCTCAAGTTTATGCAAGTTCATCTCTTTCTTGTTTATCAGAAAATACTGGTGAATTTTTTAACAATCTCTTTCCATGTGCTTTGTTACTGGATATTGATATATCTCTGGTTTTACATTCCTTTCTAATTTTCCATATAGAACAAGAAATTGGAAAATGCTCTTTAGTCAATAAATTCTCTTTGAAGATCATTTCATGTAGATTACTTTAATTTTACATAGGCCTTTTCCTGATGAGTAACCGAAGCTTAATTATAATACAAAACAATGGTGCATCGCTTATAGACATCAATTGGGCTCATTGTTCTGGATGGAGACTTGGAGACTTGAGTTCAGTATTCAAATCAAAATTCAGCAAGAATAATAATGATTATTCAATTGTTTTCCTAAATATTTAGTTAATCATATTAAAGATGCTTTGAATGTAATTTTATACTTTGATGTCTTGTTAACAATGCTGTGCTAAAAATTTGAGTTCTAACCTGCTTTTCTTTACTGCCTTACCTCAATCATACAGAACTTAAATGCTCTTTAATGATTTCATTTGATTAATTGGCATCAAATTTTGTATATGACCTATCCTTAACTGACATTGCACATGCCAAATGTTTCTTGTGCTTGTTTCACTCAGTTAACTTTTTTTCTTCAAGGCTTGATCATTAAGCTACACCATTTAGTATGCCCAAGAAAGTATAATTCTCAATCATGTTTTGCTTTAGTGAGATCTTTCTATTTCTTTCTGTATAAGCATAGTGTGGTTTACACAATTCATCTGACATCTTTTCTTCTCTATTGTTTTCTCCTCGTGAAAGGGAGTAGTTGTGGCTGCAAAGGTGAAGCAAAAGAGTGCCAAAGGCATACCAAGGTTTCATTGCGAGACAAGCTCTCTCTAAAGTCATATTTACCTCATAAACTTGCTTAAAAAATTGGAACCAGTTGAAATATACATTTAAACAAATTCCCGGAGACAAATCCATCATCAAATTTAGTGGATAAGAGAGTTTACATACTCAATGTAGTATGTTAAACAACCTCATTAGGTAAATAATTAGTTTAAACACCTTCAGAAGGTAAAGAATGTGTTTCCAAAGTATGAGGGCACAGTTGTTTTCTTTTAACAAATACGGAAGCCAAAGATGCACGAAACGTTTTTTTAAACATACCCTACAAAAATAGAAAGAAATAAGATCATTCCAAGCTGTCCGCAAGCTGTTAAGGGCGGAAACATAACGTGTTTCTTTTAATAATCCAGACCAATTTAATTTCTTCAGAATTGAGGCTCAATATTTCAATAAATTATCACCTTCAAACATATATTCTAACACACTTCAATAATAGAAGAAAAAATAGGCCATTCAATCTATGTAAACTTGATTTTTGCATTAAAAAAAAGTAGACTACTTTAAGAGGTGATTGATTGGGCAAACAAAACATAATGTGAAAGCTACTTGATGATGGATGCTCATAGACTTGGATAAGCAAACAAGAAGCTGAGAAAATGACACTACATTAGTTATCATTCTTTCTATATCATCAGAAAATGTGCATCTTGAAACACTGACTGGGGCAGCTGGACAGTGATATAGAATTACATATTCCCAAACCTTCTATTTATTTGGACGCTTGAGAAGCTTCCATTGTTTGTAGCGGACACTGCGACACATAAGGCTTCAGCTGAAACCAATTTCACAAACAATGTCAGCTAACACCTTAAATGCAATACTAACAGAAAACAGCATATGTAAGCTGCTTTCTACACAGATCAGTTCAATACAGAGAAATACAATAATAACAAAGCACTAGAGGGGGGCCTGCTGAATGATTAATGTTAAAAGCTCGGATTTTGCTGACCATATACTTGTGCTTCCCCTTGAACTTAATTTATTTTCTTTGCTCCCAAAACATACTCTACTACTTTAGTTAAGAGTAAACACTTATATAACTTGCACAAGGCGCGGATCTTCAACAATTTAAGAAAATAGTTAGGCATGGGTGTATAGAAAAACTACCAATGGGATCTCATTTTGGAACAACAACAATATGATTCCGTAACTTTGTGGTATGCTGGCTGTATTTTTTCTTTCGGCCAGTGTTCATAAGGGGACTTTGAAACTAGCATAGTTTTTGACAGTTTGACTCGTGCAAAATAACAACAGAAAGAATGAACTGAAGCTTCCCTACATATTTGACCATGAACTGAAAGGAGATGTCCAAACTATGCTATCTGCAGACATTCTAAAGAATAAGAGAGAAAATGATACACAAGCGGAGAACAAGTGTCATCAGCCAAAAGAGCTTCTCACTCAGCAATGGTATGCCTCAAATCACATGTACCCGAATAACACAGAATTCAAAAACATTCAATTCACTAAAGGAAAGATAACTTAGAAATAGAAAGCAAACGGAGATGGGCGGATAAAATATTACCTTGAAGGCAGTCAAATCAGGGACGATATAATTTGGCAATTTCTCAGGCACAATGACATAGCCACCTGCAAAAGGCCGTTTTGTTCAAATCTAAAAAGAGTATACTATCGTTTGGTTCGCGGAATAGTTAAGGAATATAAAAAAAATAGAATAGTTATTCCTTGCCTATTCCTATTCCTAGGTTTGGTTGAATTTTTCAAACACAGAACAGCTATTCCAAAAGAGTTGGAATAGTTATTTCAAGCATAGGAACAGATATTCCTCACGAATACCTATTTTATTAATTCCTATTCTATTCTATTCCGTGAACCAAACGGCACCTTAACAACGAGTAAAAGAAACGGGAACCTTTGCGAGTGTGGAAACCAGTAGGTTTGCAATTCTTTCCCTTGTAGTAATTGCGAGGAGCGCGTTTGGAAGATAGAATATCCAAAGATGATGGTCTCTTCCGCCGCATCGCTCTTCCAATACCAACTATCAATCCCAACGGCATTTTCGAATCGATGCTCTTCTGCTAACGTTAAATTAAATCTATCAATGCAACTTCTGAATCTATAATTATGATTAATTGATTACGATTATCGCATCCAAAAACATCGAGTAGAGACTTACTGATATGATATGCAGATGATGATATCGGCACCAGAAATCAGAATATGATTCTTCAGAGGGTTTAGGGGTTCAGCCTTCCTATCTATCTAATGCTATATTGGGCTTTTCCCTTTGGGCTTAAGTCTTCTACCTTCTTGACTTCTTGTTGTTTTTTAATTATACCCTAGGTAGTCTCGTATCAGCCCGTCGTGTTTAGGAGTGTTTTTTTTCTACCTAGGGTATAATAAAAAAAAACAAAAAACTCTCCTAAACACGACGAGTTGATACGGTACTACCTAAGGTATAATAAAAAAAACAAAAAACACTCCTAAACACGACGGGTTGATACGAGACTACCTAGGCTATAATAAAAAAAACAAAAAACAAAAACAAAAACGATTTGAGATCCATTGTGGTCAAATAAAAACGATTTTTTTCATTTTGGAATATTCCAAAATACAGACCAGAATATTCCAAAAAGCATAGTACAATATTCCAAAACGCATACTACAATCTTCCAATCATAACATAAAACCACGTCAAACAAAAAACACTCTTAAACACGACGGGTTGATACGATAATACCTAGGGTATAATTAAAAAACAAAAAACACTCATAAACACGACAGGTTGATACGGGACTACCTAGGTTATAAAAAAAACAAAAAACACTCCTAAACACGACGGGTTGATACGAGACTACCTAAGGTATATTAAAAAAACAACAAAAAACACTCCTACACACGACGGGTTGATACGAGACTATCTAGAGTATAATATGTTGGCCCTAACAAGAACAGAATCACCCAGAGGGGGGTGAATAGGTGTCTAAGTTGAAAACTGAAATTTTTTAAGTTTTTCAAGAAACTTAAATTTCAGAGCCAAATTTCCTCAGAATCAGAGGCAAGCTTACAGAAGCAGCTTCTGAGGGAAATTCTGCCTAAACACAGTTAGACTGTTTTCAGCAACAGAAGTTCTGAGTTTAAGAACTTCTGGATAGTCTTCTGAACAAAGACAATGATAAAAAGAGACAATCTGTTTCAGCACTAAATATAAGCAAGCACACAAAAGCAAAAGTAACAAGTATAAGAGGGAGAAAGAAGTTTAGGAGATTCTGATGAACACGTCGATTTATACAAGTTCGCCACAGAAGTTCTGTGACTACGTCTTGTCCCCTGAGGTCGCAGCCACCAGAGATTTTAAATCTACTATTCAGAACTTTTATGGCAAGTTCAGAAGCTCCTTTACATTAACAGAACTTAAGCTAATTTCTCACTTAGTTCTGACTAGTCTAAAGAGAGTTAAAGGATTTCCACCAGAATAACAACAACTCTGTTTTCTGGATTTCTCACCCAACTCTAATCTCAACTAGATTTCTCTCTAAATCTAACTGAATATCACAAACGATATCAGTTTACAAGATTCCTATTATGAACTTGTTTTTCTTCACTCTCTCACTTTAACTAAGACTAAGCTAAGACAGATTGAGAATGGAAAAAGGGTGCTCTGTTTTTCTTGTTCAAACAGTGCGTTAAGATTTTGCTCGATTATTACGCGCAGTTGATATAGTGGAGCTTGGCTACTATTTATAGTGAATGAGGATGACCGTTGGTGAATTTGAATCTTCAAAGGAGATGACATCAGTTGTTGTAACCGTTAATTTGTCAAGTCTTTAGACGGTCTTCAAACACTTTGATTCCGTTAACCTTGTTCTTTAACTAAATTCGGTAAGAGATTTGAAGTTGAAGATAAGGTTGACTGGAAACATTCTTCAATTGGATCAACAAATGGTAGACAATGAAATTCTGGTTTCGCTTGAGTAGACAAGCGCGCTCCTTCAATACAGTTTTTTGAACTTTTGGCGCCTTGCATTAAATGCAAGTGTCAGAGCAATAAATGCTCGGCAGAACCCGTGACTTAGCTTTTGAAAGCTAATTCCAATTGTCTAGACTTCTGATCCAATTGTCTAGACTTCTGATCGAATTGATAAAACTTCTGATTGCAAAGAACATCTGAGAAGAGCTTTAACAGACTTCGTAGCATCGGAGCGGAGTATCCAGCTTTTGATCATTGAAACACTGTCTTCAGCTTTCGGAACTTCTGAGTCTTTCAGGCAATCCAGAAATATTTCATTCAGCACCTGCTGAGTAACTTACATACAATGCTTAAACAAAAATTGTTAGTCAACATTAAACCGTATGTAAGGGAATCTTAATTTTCATCTTCTGAAACGTTTGGACATAATCAAAACACTTAGGGTTCATCATAATAAAAAAAGAAAAAACACTCATAGACACGACGGGAGATATGGGACTATCTATGGTATAATAAAAAAATAAAAAACACTCGTAAGCACGACGGATTGATACGGTACTACCTAGGGTATAATAAAAAAACCAAAAAACACTCCTAAACACGACGAGTTGATACGGTACTACCTAGGGTATAATAAAAAAAACAAAAAACACTCTTAAACACGACGGGTTGATACGAGACTACCTAGGATATAATAAAAAAAAAAGAAACACAAACAAAAACGATTTGAGATCCATTGTGGTCAAATAAAAACGATATTTTTGATTTTGGAATATTCCAAAATACATACCAGAATATTCCAAAAAGCATAGTACAATATTCCAAAACGCATACTACAATATTCCAAACATAACATAAAACCACATCAAACAAAAAACACTCCTAAACACGACGGGTTGATATGATACTACTTAGGGTATAATTAAAATACCAAAAACACTCCTAAACACGACGGGTTGATACGGGACTACCTAGAGTATAATAAAAAAAAAACACTCGTACACACGACGGGTTGATACAAGACTATCTAGGGTATAATAATGAAAAAAAACACTCATAGACACGACGGGTTGATACGGGACTATCTATGTTATAATAAAAAAATAAAAAACACTCGTAAAACACGACGGGTAGATACGGTACTACCTAGGGTATAATAAAAAAACAAAAAACACTCCTAAACACGACGGGTTGATACGGTACTACCTAGAGTATAATAAAAAAACAAAAAACACTCCTAACCACGACGGGTTGATACAAGACTGCCTAGGGTACAATAAAAAAAACAAAAAACACAAACAAAAACGATTTGAAATCCATTGTGGTCAAATAAAAACGATTTTTGTCATTTTGGAATATTCTTAAATACATACCAGAATATTCCAAAAAGCATAGTACAATATTCCAAAACGCATACTACAATATTCCAAACATAACATAAAACCACATCAAACAAAAAAACACTCCTAAACACGACGGTTTGATACGATACTACCTAGGGTATAATTAAAAAACAAAAAACACTCCTAAACACGACGAGTTGATACGGGACTACCTAGGGTATAAAAAAAACAAAAAACACTCCTAAACACAACGGGTTGATACGGGACTACCTAGAGTATAATAAAAAAAACAAAAAACACTCCTACACACGACGGGTTGATACAGGACTATCTAGGGTAATATAAAAAAAAGAAAAAACACTCATAGACACGACGGGTTGATACGGGACTATCTATGGTATAATAAAAAAATAAAAAACACTCGTAAACACGACGGGTTGATACGGTACTACCTAGGGTATAATAAAAAAAACAAAAAACACTCCTAAACACGACGGGTTGATACGGTACTACCTAGGGTATAATAAATAAAATAAAAAACACTCCTAAACACGACGGGTTGATACGAGACTACCTAGGGTATAATAAAAAAAGCAAAAAACACAAACAAAAACGATTTAAGATCCATTGTCGTCAAATATAAACGATTTTTTTCATTTTGGAATATTCCAAAATACAGACCAGAATATTCCAAAAAGCATTGTACAATATTCCAAAACGCATACTACAATATTCCAAACATAACATACAACCACATCAAACAAAAAACACTCCTAAACACGACGGGTTGATACGATACTACCTAGGGTATAATTAAGAAACAAAAAATACTTCTAAACACGACGGGTTGATACGATACTACCTAGGGTATAATTAAGAAACAAAAAACACTCCTAAACAGGACGGGTTGATACGGGACTACCTTAGGGTATAAAAAAAACAAAAAACACTCCTAAACACGACGGGTTGATACGAGACTACCTAAGGTATAATAAAAAAAACAAAAAACACAAACAAAAACGATTTGAGATCCATTGTGGTCAAATAAAAATGATTCTTTTCATTTTGGAATATTCCAAAATACAAACCAGAATATTCCAAAAAGCATAGTACAATATTCCAAAACGCATACTACAATATTCCAAACATAACATAAAACCACATCAAACAAATAACACTCCTAAACACTCATAAACAATGAGGAGACGATCATAGGCATATATGTTATGCAATCCCCACAACTCCCAAAATCTTATCCATTATCTTAAATTTATCCATCCCAATATGCAAGAGCAAGACTTTTCACCATGAATAAGACGAATTGAGATTCATTCTTCAATCATTTACCATTTTAATGATGCATTATAAACAAAAGAAGGTGACTCACCAATTTCAATTGTTTGTGTTCTATATATTTTAACTGATCCCATTTTCCATTGTCCACAAATTGAATAACAGATAAAAAATTCAAAAATTGTTCAGAAAATTCTGGAAAAATTCCAGAAAATGTATATTGTAATTCTAAGAAACTTTAATTCTCAGACTAAATCCAAATTCCGCACAATTTAGTCCGAATAAATTATGAAAGTGATTAAATGGATAAAAATCAAAGAAATTTGAAAAAAAATCGTTTTTATTTGAACACAATGGATCTCAAAATGATCGGCTAATTAATACGAATCCAACGGTATAAAATTTTTCTAAAACCGAGTTCGGGATCATCGGGAAAATGTATTTTAAATAAAAGAAACAAAACTTTTTTGTCTCTCCTGTGATGACATCAGCGCTGACATCACCTTTGTCCTTCTCCCTTTTTTTTTATGCGTGTAAGGCTTTTCTATATATTTACAAGTTTGCCACCTTTCCCTAGTCAATTACTAAATTGTCCCTATTGTCACACCATAAAAGTTGTCACTCCAAATGACCTTGTCACACCTGATCCCTCCCCAGGGTCATGCATGGTTTGTTGTTTTATAGTCTTCTCAATTAACATTAATGTGCAGATCAAGTTTAATTAACTTTTTGCATGTGTCACAAGTTTGATCAACTTAATCACTCTCTATTAGGAAACTTCAACATTGCATCCAACCTAAAAATTATGTGAAACGCAAAATGACCTGAGTATTAAATTAGAAGAAAAGATAAAAAAAATACAAAAATTGAAGTCTTAAAAGTCAAATTACAAGAAAGGGAAATGGTCGTAGCTACACCTATATGCCGTGGGTGATATAATTATACAAGTAGGTTGACACAATTGTCGTGGTTATTTGATATGGCCACACCCAAACTTTGTTGCCCATATTCACATGTAGATTTGGGCAAAAGCTGCACTACTCGCTCGCAACTTGACTCATGCCAATTTTACCAGAAATGTGTTCATAAAATTAGTGTCACACTCGACTAGGCCCAACTCGCACAAGCTTGTTTAATATTGAGATATGACTTTTGGTGTAATTTCCTCTAGTTTATATAGTATGAGAAAGGCTCAGGTGTGACAATGGATTTATTGTGAGACAAGCCCCTTAAAGTGTAACAAGAGAAAGAGGTGAGGTATTTTTGTAATTAAATAGGGGAAAGTGGCAGACTTGTAAATAAATGCAAAATATTTACATGCATGAAATAGAAGGAAGGCAGAGGAGGTGATGTCAGCATTGATGTCATCCCTGAAGAGAAAAAGTTTTAATTTTATTCATTAAAATACATTTTCCCGTTCTTCCCGAATTCATTTTTAGAAAAAAGTTATACCACTAAAGTCGTATTAATTAGGCGGTCATTTTGAGATCCATTGTTGTTATTTATAAACGATTTTTTATTTTTATTTTTATTTTTCTATGGTTGTTCCAAATGAAATATTATGTTGTTCCATAGGCTATATTGTTTCAACATAATACTTTGTTGTTCCAAATTAATATTCGGTTGTTCCAAATGAAATACTCGGTTGTTTCAAATGAAATATTTTGTTGTTCCAAATGAAATATTCTGTTGTTCCATATGCTATATTGTTTCAACATAATACTCTGTTGTTCCAAATTAATATTTTGTTGTTCCAAATGAAATATTCTGTTGTTCTATATGCTATATTGTTTCAACAGAATAATATTGTGTTGTTCCAAATGGATTATGAAATTGTTCCATATGAACGTTCTGTTGTTCCATATGAATTTTTACGTTGTTCCATATGCTAATAATTAATACTTTGGATTGAATGGAACTATGTAATATTTGTATTGTACCAATTGATGAACCCTACATGTTTTGATTATGTCCAAACGTTTCAGAAGATGAAATTCAATTCTTACTTATATACTTTTCAATATTGACTAACAATTTTTGTTAAGTACTGTATAAGTTTCTCAGCAGGTGCTGAATGAAGAAATTTTGGATTGCCTTGAAGACTCAGAAGAGAAGAATTATTGAAGACAGAAGTTCAAAGCTCAGAAGCTGGATACTCCGCTCTGAAGATTTTCTGAAGACTGTTGAAGCTGTCCTCAGAGGATCAGAAAAAAATCAGAAGGAATTCCATTTCGATCAGAAGCTCAGACTAAAGGAATAAGGAACTCAGAAGCGCTAGTCACGAGTCTTATCTAGCATTTAATGCTCTGACTTCTGCATTTAATGCAAGGCGCCAAAAGTTTAAAAAGCTGTTTTGGTGGAGCGCGAATGTCTGCCTCAAGCAAAACCAACATTTCCTTGTCTACCCTTTGCCGATCCAAATGAAGTAAAATTCCAGTCAAACCTTATCTTCGATTTTAAATCACTTACCGGATTTAGTTAAAGAACAAGGTTAATGGAATCAAAGTGTTTGAAGACCGTTTAAAGAAGTGACAGATTAACGGCTACAACAACTGATGTCACCTTTTGAAGATTCAAATTCAAACAACGGTCATCTCCAAAGCACTATAAATAGTAGCCAAGCTCTAGTACATCACACACGCGATTAACGAGCAAAATCTTAACGCACTGTTTTGACGAGCAAAACAGAGCAATCTTTTCCATTCTCAATCTTTCTTAGTTTAGGCTTTGTAATAGTGAGGGAGTGAAGAAACACAAGTTCATAATAGGAATCTTGTAAACTGGTATCGTTTGTGATACTCAGTTAGATTTGAGAGAATCTAGTTAAGGTTTGAGTTGGGTGAGAATTCCAGAAAACAGGATTGTTGTTGTTCTGGTGGAAATCCTTTAACTCATTCTAGGCTAGTCAGAACTAAGTGAGAAATTAGCTTAAGCTCTGTTGATGTAAATGAGCTTCTGAACTTGCCATAAAAGTTCTGAATGGTGGATTTGAAATCTCTGGTGACTGCGATCACAGAGGACATGACGTAGTCACAGGACTTCTGTGGTGAACCTGGATAAATGGAACTGTTCATCAGGACGTCCTGAATCTCTTTCTCCCTTCCTTATACTTGTTATTTTGCTTTTGTGTACTTGCTTTTGTTTAGTGCTGAAACAGATTTTCCCTTTATATCATTGTCTTTGTTCAAAAGACTGTCTAGAAGTTCTCTAACTCAGAGCTTCTGTTGCTGAAAGCAGTTAAACTGTGTTAAGGCAGAATTTCCCTCAGGAGCTGTTTTACTAAACTAGCCTCTGACTCTGAGGAAATTTGACTCTGAGAAATTAAGTTTCCCTAAAAACTTAAAATTATCAGTTTTCCGCTTAGACACCTATTCACCCCCCTCTAGGTGATTCTGATCTTGTTAGGACCAACACCAATTACTTACAAAAGCAACTCCAATTGTGCATAAGTCATCTGTTAATTCAATTCAAAATTTCATAAATTTCCACTCAAATCATCAAACCAGTAAGAGTTTATTCATTCAACAAAATGGACAAGTTTCAAGAAACATCCAACCTGAAGGAGTAGATAAAAAAAATCACTAGAAAAAACAAAGCAACAACATCTATCTATTTCCTTCCTCTATCGTCCTCAATTTTCAAATGTTAACTATATATATGTCTGAGTTCCTCTTGTCTAATTGTTCTAGCTATTTAGTTTCATTAGACAAGTAGTCTAAAAACTTGCAGCACCTTTTATGACGTTCAAACAAAACATCAAACATCTTGTGTTCAGCCTCAAATCACCAACAAAAAAAACACCTCAAAAAACCCCCCAAAATAGAATCGAAAAATAAAACTTGTATTTGGAAGCCAGTTCAGCATTCTTCCGAAGAGCAATCACTCTATCTTCACTAATGTCATCAGCAGTTGAAAAACCATAATTCAATATTTCTGTCAATAGAAGCAATTAATTTTACATTGAATATTTGTTTAACTTCTTATATATTGCATTTGTTTCTTTTGTAGATTATGTTGTTAACGTTTGTCCTCCATAGATGATCACATTTTGGTTATTTAACATAAACAATTAATTTCTCTCATAAAACATAGGCTGTTTTACATATAACTTAGTCGTGTATTTATTATCATGCATCTTTTGGCAGGAATCTCCGAGTGAAAGCTTGGAATGCCAAGATATTCTTTCTGAACAAGATTTGGATACGCAACTGGATTCATTAAGCTCAAGGCTTACTCTCACAATTACAAAAATCAAACTAGAGAAATTGGAGATTTAATAAAAATCTGCAGAAATCTTAATCATGGAATAAATCTGCAAACAAGGAGCCGTGGAAATGGATATTTGAACAGATACGACATCGCATTCGGTTCGAAGATTGTTGATTTGAATAGAAGCATCACCGAATTGCAAAAAGAAAAAACCGGAAGCTATGGCGAAAAGAGATCGAAAAGGAGATGGAGAATAGAGGTTGATTTCGATAAGACAACATCAAGGTTAGGGCTGTAAACGAGCCGACCGAGCCGAGCTTTGGCCTGCTCGAGCTCGGCTCGACAAATTTTTAACGAGCTCGAGCCGAGCTCAAGCTCTAACTCGAGCTCAGAATGATGTTCGAGCTCGGCTCGTTTAAAAGCTCGGTTGTTCGCGAGCTGCTCACGAGCCGAGCTCGTTAACGAGCTTGCTCATTTGGTGTTCGCGATGAACCTGAGGCAGAAGATGAATCGAAGGAAAGGAAATCGCAACTATAGAAAACCGCAGCAGAGAACTCAGATGAACTCAGAGATGAACGAAGGAAACCACAGCTAGAGAAAAGGCAGAGAGAAAGTTCAAACAAAAGGGACGGCGGCCGGCGGGTTAGGGCAGAGATGAAGGGACGGCGGCCGGCAGGTTAGGGTTGAGAGAAGGGCGGCGGGTTAGGGTTGAGAGAAAGGGGGCTGTGTAACTGTGTTTGTTTTGAGAGGATAGGTTTTGTTGTGTAACTGTATAATAATAATAATAATAATAATAATAATAATAATAATTCCTGGAGATCAAGAGTGGGCCGAAAAGAATGCAAGTATGCCAACTATATTATTATGTAATATAAATGCAGCATTAGTGGGCATACATGCATTATTATTATTATTATTATTATTATTATTATTATTATATTTTTTAAAAAAACATATCATGTATTATACATATATAGTATCTAGTATTAATTTTTAAATATTAAAAATTACAATCAAGCTCTTTAACGAGCTTTTATCGAGCATGTTCATGAACTTGTTCACGAGCCTATAGACGAGCTTGTTCGCGAGCTATCGAGCCGAGCTTTGACTTGCTCAAGCTCGGCTCGTTTACAAGTCGAGCCTGAAAATCGTGTTCAGGCTCTGCTCGTTTACATATCGAACCGAGCCGAGCCGAGCTTTTATCGAGCCGAACGCCGAGCCGCTCATGAGCAGCTCGGCTCATTTACAACCCTAATCAAAGTAGAGGAGGTCGGCAAAGGAGATGGCCGGAGAAGGAGGCTGGGTGAGATGAAAGAAGATGGAGAGGAAAGTAATGCACGATGCAGTTATTAATTATTTTGGTTGATCAAAAAATGTC
The DNA here is from genome assembly GCA_028411795.1 of Euphorbia peplus. Taxonomy (NCBI): domain Eukaryota; kingdom Viridiplantae; phylum Streptophyta; class Magnoliopsida; order Malpighiales; family Euphorbiaceae; genus Euphorbia; species Euphorbia peplus. The sequence continues at coordinate 19,960,396 of CP110839.1, read as the reverse complement.
ACCGCATGTTCTGTTGTCTCACAATAAGGAAGTTGTCTCACGGTAAGGGGTGTCTCACATGAACCTGACTCTAACGAATGTGGTCCAGTAGATTTATATATATAATATTATTATATTTTGCAATATTTATATATGAGATATTATATAAAATTACAATTTTTCTCTTAAAAATATGAAATGGGGAAGTTAATTTAAGTTTTTATTAGTATGTGTATGTGTTTATTAGTTTATAGCTTTTTTGTTATTCTTTTTATTCATGTTTACTTTTAGTGCATTTTCAAATTGACAAATACGCTAGGAAGGGCAACTTCGGATTTCAATTTTAAGCCCGAGCTCAATCCGAGACCAAGGCCGCCTTTATATTGCAGGCTAGGTAGGATTGGGTTCGGTAGATTTTATTGTAAGCTAGACAGCTGGCCCGGCCCCGGCCCATGCCAAGCCTATTCACATGTGTGTTTTCAATCTTTAAAAACATAGCAATGCTTATGCTTTTAGATTTGGAAGGTACTTATGTAAAAATAAAAAAGATTGTTCTTTCATTTTGCTATGCCATTGATTTTTTTTTATGTGCAAAATTATCCTCAGAAACATTATCCACTTCAGCTATTGTGATATGAAATATCCTCTAGCATTAACCGTGCTGCTATTTTTTTTTTTGCAAGATATTGAAATCTGCAGATATCATTTTGTCACAAAAAAGTTCACAACGATCAAAACGTAAAACCATAAGGTTTCCTTTGAAACTTTCATATATTTATGCATACCCATCTAAAATATTGTTTTAGACAATAGGCTAAATATAAATTATGACCATTTAAAGTGAGCTTTTGTGAAAAAAATATAAAACGCTTCTAAAGTACAGTATTCCTTAAAAATATAAAGGACGAAATGTTAATACAAGGACTATTTACGTATATGATAAAATTCATAAAATTTTATTTATAAGAAAAAGAACGCGCTAGAATTTCTGAGTTTTTGTTCCTTAGACAATACTTTTCTATAAATAAACTTAGGGAGCTATAAAAAGAAAAAAGCTAAGATAAAAGAAAATAATGTTGAAAGGAGGAGTAAAGAAACAGTGGAAGAGGCAAAAAGTAAGGCAAAGTTGTTTGTTAGGATTTACGAAGTAGGAAGGAAAGAGAGAAAGGTACGTAGCAAAACGATCAAAGGTATATTCACAGTATTATTAGTAAATTACAAAATGGTAGGGTTGGGTTTCTGAAATGAAATGAAATAAAATGAAATGAAGTTGTGAATATAAGTATGAAAGAAATAGGTAGATGCATGTTTGGATCGTGGGATTACAAATTGCAAAGGTCCACACGATTTCTTTCAAAATGTCAATGTCAATTGTCCAATCTCCAATGCTCATCTCATTATCTTTGTTGCTTTCCAATAAACACACCAACCAAACTCATCTCTTTTCTTTCTTACCCCATGAAACAAGTTCTAAAAGGTTTAAACTAAAAGAAAAAACAAAATTATGAATGTCTTTCTTTAAAATTAATAAAGTTTGTATAATACCTTGTAATAAAAAAGAGGTGATCTAAGTGGTAAGATACTTAATCTTCTACTTTGAAAAGTTTGAGGTTCAAATCTTCACTTTATTACAATTAACAATTAACATTATTTATTGAACTAATAATGGCCTCTTAATAGAGCTTCAATACCAGAAGTAATGACCACTTCACATATTTAATTATTATTATAATCAATATTTTTTATTTATTACATGTACAAATATACATGATTTCTATTTGATAACAAATTGTGAATTTTGTGTAGTTAGAGACAAAGTCACTGGAAAGCAGGAAAACTGGGCGCTTAGTAGAAAAGAAGCCATCTTCGAGCTAACTCTGCACCAACCTATGTGTGAGCAAATTTACATGAGCATTCAAATGTTTTCGAGATTGATGCAGCCATAACTCGTCTCACTTGTTTTAGAGGAGGTTGTATAGAATTCTACTGGATAGCCAACCTGATGATTTATACCATATTGCTACCTACTTTAATGCAAAGATCTTTCTTTACTCGAAGCAACTTATGTCATGTACAGTACTTCCGTTTCGTTTCTACAAATTGTCATTTGTCTTGTCCGAAATCATTTTATTCGTATCGACTTACAACTCGGCTATCTTGTCCCTTTAATAGATGTACAGTGAAAACATTGGCGTGATTTGAGTGCTCAACACTTACGAGATCCATATGTGGCAAGCATGAATACATGGACTAATTTAGTACAGAGTACATTTATATATGTAATGTCTTGCATTGTTCTAATTATAGTTATTTTCTTGGTTTGAATTAGTTGTTTATTAGTTTCATATAAGTTTAAGTATAATTATTTAGTTTTATATACGTCTAGTAAAACACTAAAGAGTTTATACGTGTGTATTTCCGGTATAATTCCTAATGAGTGGGTTGCAAAAGTAATTAAATTATAGGGATGTGCAAGAAATGAAAAATGAGGGCAATGCATGTAGTGAAGGTAGCCTAGATTCCATTGTGTAATAAACAGTCAAACATGGGTGCAATGCAATGGGACCCTTTTTCATGACATGAAAATGACTTGGAGGACCCAATAGTCAATTGCAGCTTTTTGGTTCGTCCTTTTCCCACCCCAACTTAGAAAAATTATAATTAGAAAATGACTTGCTTCTTCTCCATCTCCACTCCTTTCCATAAATCAATCATACTTTTTATTCATCTTCTCACTACTTATATTTTACATTTGCTCTCTTGTTTTGTTTCCTCTTTCCCCACCCTTTAGATTGCAGACAACAAAATTACTTCTTTTTTTTACCGCCGCAGTCAAAAATTATTCTCTTAATTGATTTTACTAAACCCATCCACCCACCTAGATTGTGATGTGAATGAGTTGAGCACCTCAAATTAAATAAATGAGTCGGAGCTCACGTAACTCAGGTTCGAAACTCGCGAGCAAACTCACTTATAGGTTTGTGAACAAGTTTAGCAACAAACTACATGAAAATATAGGATCATAAAACTCATATTCAAGCTCGCAAACAAACTTTTGTTTCTAACTATTAGATATATTTGCATTTAGCAATAAGGAAAAAAATCTGCTGTCCCGGACTTCCTATCCCATTTTCCTGTCCCCCTTTTAATTTTTGACATGTGTAAAAAAGATTCCACGATGGGTTAATTCGGGGACATAGGGTATAATAAAAAACCATTAGAATCTTTTTTACACATGTCAAAAATTGAGAGGGGGACAGGAAAATGGGATAGGAAGTCCGGGACAGCAGATTTTCTTCCTTCACTAATACCCTAATCAAACTTTTTGCTAACAATTTATTTATCTTCTAGCTTTGCTTGTAAGAATTTGCTTATGAATATAATTAGAGAGATTTTAGTATACTCCTGGAGTACGATAACGTGGTACTCCAAGCCAATAAATAGTTGACATGTGTCACATTAACCAATAAGATTTTGACAATGTGTAATTAATTAAAATGTAATTCTTAGTTAATTATTTATATAAGATTCTAGATCCAAAAATAAAAACCCTAGACCCCCAAAAATAAACCCTAGATACTAACCGATATGACGTGTCATGGAATTATAGGTCCGGAGTACCACGTCACTCGTACTCTAGGAGTATTCTAAAATTTCTCATATAATTAAATGAAGGTGCTGATTTGGCGCAATGCACATGCACATGTATAGTTAAAATGGGAAATATTTTTTTAAAAATGTTAATATTATTGCTAAAACTTTTAACGGGATTTTGCACTAAAAATCATTACCATTAAATGAATTGTTCGTGAAGAAAATTTATCCATATTCATGAAGAGATAATGTAATTTCCTTTGTAAGCTACTTGAGGGCATGATTTTGCTCTAAAATTGAACTCCATAATTTTCAGACAGAACCAAGAATGAGCATGACAAAACTCAACTTGACTCGCTCAAGTCAACCGTACATGGAGAAGTGAGATAGAGAAAGCTCCAAATGTAGTGAAGATCAAAATATAAAATGAATGGAAATGGAAGAGAAATGGAGCATGAATGTTCCACCCCAAAAATTTGTCACCTTAATTTTGTAGGGTACCTTTTATTAGATAATTTCATAATGATACTAAATATCACAATATCAAAATCTTAAAAGATGAAAAAACAGAACATAAAGCAAAATCATAATCTAGAAACCTACAACACCATCTTCCATATAATCTAATGAAATGAAATGTTAAGCCCATAAGGTATTAGTGGTGCCAGTGGAGAGAGGGGGCATGATCAACTGATAGGAAATTGCAGGATTCTTCTTCAGTATCTGACCCTCTTATATTAATATCATATAAACTTTGTTCTGCTTCTACTTTCACCACTTGGGTTTCAAATACTGAATGAGGTGCTGGATTATTATTCAAACCCATTACTGATCTTGACCCACTTATCTGTGTCTGTATCCAATTCATCCAAGAAAATTGCTCTATTATCACATTTTCTTGCTGCTTTTTATTATTATTATTATTATCATTTTCACTGAATTCAAGGCTCTGACTCTGCACTGAAATATCATTGTTCTCTGATTCTGAAACAGGACAGCACTCTTCTTCTTTCACTGAATTACTGCTCTCTGCCTTTTCCTCCCCTATTTTACCTTTCACTTCTTTTAACTGCACACCATTATCATATTCAATTACCACATTAATCAATTCCCTATAGAAGTTTGTAAAGTCCCTCGAGTAGAAGTAAATCTAGAGCGCTTTTAAAGGCCTACGCCTACGGTCAGGTATAATATAAAATATGAGCTATATTTATAATTAAAGGAGTATATATTCTGAAACCGCTCTAAAATCTCTCTTCAAATTGAAAATTTTTACATGCTAAGAATGAAGTGTAACCAGTTAAAAGTCTCATGATATAGCCACATTATGGCCATATAATCGTTAAAAGAATGAATTTTATCAACTTAAGTTATTAGTGGGAGGTTATATTTAGGTAATCATGCGTTGCTATAGTGACTCTATTGAAGAAAAATTTGTTACTTTACGGACTATATATAGGATAAAAAAACTAGTTAAATAAGATTGATGCACAAAACAAAACTACTATATATTATAGTAACGAGCCTGCTGGTTACCTGAAGGGTTAAAGATTGATTTTGTTGGTGAAGATGATTAAAATCAAGCTGAAGAGCATCATAATTAGCCTTAAGAAGAGAGTAATCCCTCTCCAATTGCTTGGTTTTCCAGCGGGCACGGCGGTTTTGGAACCAAATGGCAACTTGTCTGGGCTGAAGTCCTAATTCTTGTGCTAATTGAAGCTTCCGGTCCGGGTCAAGCTTGTTATCCACATCAAAATTCTTCTCCAATGCCTTAACTTGGTGCATACTTAATCTTCTTTTCTTCTCAGTTGTACTAGTATGTATGCCTTCTTCACTGTAATCTTCTTCCTCTAGACTATCTAGCATTGCTTGAAATTCTCTACTGTATCCACCACCTTGCTTTTGTTTTTGTGTCTTCTCCTCCTCCTCCTCCTCCACTTTAACATCATTAAACAAACAAAGAAACTTCATCAGTTTAATGTTAAAAGAAAAGAAGAAACTAAGTTGTGTTTACTTACCATTAGAAGATGACATGGATACTAAAGTGGGGAAACAAGTAGAGGAACTCAGCCTCTTCATCTCAAATCAAGAAATGCAATATTGGAATAGTAGTTAATTCAAAATCCCAAGCAAAGGGTATCTTAGAGGGTAGAAATAGATAGTTAAAGAGAGAAAGAGGAATGAAATGAATAGTAATCAAAAGGGTATCTTAGAGCTAATCTAAGCTAATCTAATCTAATCTAATGATTGTCTAATCATTCATTGTAATATTTTAGAGAGAGAGACAATGCAGCTGCCTATGCTTGCCTCACCATTCAGAGTTATATATTGTTACACTACTTGTGAGCTGTGAAGCTCATTCAGCCTACTATATTATATTCTATTTTATTTTATTTTATTTTAGTCATGGGATGTCTTTCTTTGTATAGTGAGGTCACATCTTTCGACTAAATTACACAAATGCCTATTAAACTTTTTCGGATTTCACATATCATCTCCAATGCAAATACATATATATTTCTATCTCATTTTTTATTTATTTCTAAACCATAACTCTATTTTTTTTAACCCAAAGGTATATTATCTACTTTACTATATTTGAACTACCACTTGTACTATTATAATAATAATAATCAGTCTAACCTCAAATCTTTTTTATATAAACATAAGCTAATAATTTATTTATTTTAGAGATCTGAATAGTAAACCCCCGAAATTACAGAATTTGGAGATTTACTGTTCACATCTTTTAATTTAGAGATTGTTTTTGGCATCCATTAAAAATAGGAAAATGGGTGAATATAGGAATTTTGGGCTAGATATAGCACCCTTTGCATATTGGTGTAATGCCTCCAACTAACCGTCCATGATTTGAAAGAACAAAACATTCTATGAACTTATAATTTGTAAAAAAATTTAATTTTTCTCACTTATTTTATGACATCATTTAATATTTCTTATTTAGAAGAGAAAAAGTGTGAAAGTGTTTGATTTTGAAAACAAATACTGAACTGTAATGTTATAAAACTTAAATTTGAACGACTTTTATATTACACTTTGAAGCTTAGTAGTCACATTTAGAGGTGTCTTCAAGGGGAGTTCACCAAAACGACAACCTATTACTTAATCAATTGATCTAAAAGCTCGAGCTGATAGTTAAGGTTAACAACATGTTTTATATTAACTATGAAATAAATAGTTTTAGTTTTATAGATTTTGTTTGTCACATAAAATCTCCTCTTGTCATTATGAACCTTAGCAAATAACCTATACTTTTATTATTATTGTATGCGTTACATGTACAAAATTATAAAAGTATTTTTTTTAACATGCCTCGGAGTACAACCGTGGTCATATCATGAAAACAATAAAATTCAATGAGCATATTGTAATTTACTCTTACATGTATGTTATACTTTATACTTTACAGCCTTCTTTCTCCCACTATATATATCAAACTTAACTTTTACCTTTTTCTTTATTTCTAGGATCTTATATGTTTGGGTTTCCAACTTTTTAGTCTTCAAATAATTCTAATTAATGTTTTTTTCCAACTTAAAATTCATATATACTCAGCTTTTTTCCATTGAATTCCATGCAAGATATTAACAATAGTACCGATTTGTCCATTTGATTCTGTGACAAATATCAAGTGGTCCTCATACAATAACCCAGCCATTTAGAGTTGCTATATATAAATAACACAATGCAATGTACTTCTATAAAGCACTTTTTTCTTAATACGTATAAACCATTATAAAATCTTTTAACTTTTCAGAATTAGAGGAGATAGACATTTTAGGTAGATGTGGCAATTTCGTGTTTCGTGTCTTGTTCGTGTCGTGTCAACTTTCGTGTTCGTGTCAAAACTCTAAACACAAACACGATACGGAAATTTTTTCGTGTCGAGATTCCAAACCCAAACACGACCTGCTCCAAACACGGAAATTACAGCGATAATTTACAAACGACCCGACCTGACCAACCCGACTCGACCCAACCTGACCTATGTAAAGATGGCAATTTATATACAGAATCAACCACTCAATCTTCAGAAAGTTCTAAGTTCATGAGAATATAAAGATATTAGATTTTTATATAATGATGACTTAAATATCTCCTTCAATTGCAACTCTAACTCTTTAAGGGTAAAAAAGTAATTAGATTTTTCGTGTCAGTTTCGTGTTTTTCGTGTTGACACAAACACGACACGGAAATTAGCGTGTCATTTCGTGTCGACCCGAAAATGACACGTTACTTAATATGCTCAACACAAACACGGAAAAATTCGTATCGTGTTCGTGTCGTGTTGTCGTGTTACATGTCGAATTGCCGCCTCTAATTTTAGGCCTCTATTGACATTGCTTTTCCACGACCTCAAAACAATTTTTTCTATTATAAAAAAAACACAAAATTGTATTTTTTTTTTTTAAAAAAAAGGGAAAAGTTGTTATAACAAAAGCTATAATTAAAAGCCTGAATCAGAGTAAAATACCTCTCAAGGGCGGGTTTAACAATAGAAGGTGCAACGATACCTCTATCATCCTCTCAACATTCACTTGTATATATCCCCCACGATGCATGGCTTCCATTGAAGAAGCCAATAAGGGTGTAGATGAGATGGTGTAAAAGGCGACTCTTCACACACATCCTGAAATTTTTTTGGCCCAAAATGTCAAGTGTTTGATGTTAAATTGATTTTTTTTTTAACTAAAAAATGGTATTTTTTTTTTCATGTAATAGCTTAAAATGTGATGATTTTGTATGTGGTTATTTTTTTTATTTTTTTTTTTATAGAAGAGTTATCATATCATTGAACAATATAGAAAAGTTACAGCATGATTATAATCAAAGAAAAAAGGAGGAATTAAACCCCCATAAAGATACAAGCAAAAACCAGTATAAACCGCATATAGGGCAAAAAAAAAAACGCTACAAAGAGCCTAAAACACCATAAAGGTACTAAAAAAACGACATAATACATCATATATTTCTTTAGATTCCGGATCTGCAGAAAAACAATCGAAAACCATTCTTCAACACCTATGCTTCTCCAGAAAATCGGATCTATGTCCTTCCTGAAATTGCACTCCAGCAGATCTATAGATCTATGGATTAAATTAACCTTTTCCGCCCATGCTAAATCTGAATGAGCTATAAATGAAGAAAATATAGCTATCGTATGTGGTTATATTTTCAATAAAATATTTGAGTCGTAGTTGAAAACTTCAATCAATTAATACTTAGTTTTTAAAAGTATTAATTATGACTGACTTAATTTTTTTATTTTGGTACATGAGTCTCCAGAAATTAGTGATAACTTAGACCTCATTTGTTTGCTGGAAAATATTACGTTTTGGAAAATATTTTACAGTGAAAATAGTGTTTGGTTACGACACTAAAAATATTTTATATTATTTTGCGATAATTTAGAAAATATTTTTCGATTGCTAACTTAAAGCATTCAACAACAATCTCTTGAATGATGTACAATTCATCTTAATTATATCCAAAAAATCTAAAAAAGAACTATTTTTATGAGAAAGATACTACTAAAAAAAACTAGAAAGATCGATATGATCAACATCTCGATAACATAAAAATGATATATAAAACCTAATAAATTAAGCCATGAAAAAAAGATTAGGAGAAGAAAGGGGAGAAAAGGAAAAACATAAACTAGGTATCGATATGGTTAAGTCAAACTAAGAGAGAGAGAGAGAGAGAGAGAGAGAGAGAGAGAGAGAGTATTTACAGAAATTGAACTGAAATGAAATTACAAAACTCAAATGATTGTAAGGTATAAAAAAGTGTCTAATTTGTAAAAATGTGAGGTAAGTGGTTAAAATATGTTAATGTATCCTTTATTTAAGGGTAGTTTTATGAATGACTTTCCAGCTTGACACTATATACTCTCACTTAATTTTTGGTTATATATAGTTCAATATATCGAGCCTTATTAACTACATGAGTCATATATATGTTAAATCTTAAACTTTATTTTTTATAATTGAACTGAACTAATCTAAATTTGCAGAATTGACTGAATTTGACTGAATGTTTAAAATTTTGTACTGAATTGTACTGTTATGAATTAAGCTGAACTAAATTAAGCGAACTTTCAAATAAAAGGAAATAGCAAAAGGCATGTTATAGTAAAGATTTAGTAATTTCCGAACTTGAATAATGGGTTTATTAATGATTGATGCCCACAAAATTGAATGAAGTAGCGTGGCCACATAGCTAAGAAGGATATTTTTGGAGTTTTGTACCATTCAGTTTTAATTTATACAATATCATACGAAAATGATCATGAGTTGAGTGAAAGAAGCTTTTCATTTAATCATCATTAATAAGATCCGGCAGTGGATGAAAATTCATGAGTGATCAATTATAAGTTATAAATAATGTTTTTGGAGGTTGTTACACTGTCAATTTTCATATTATGTCTTGAATCAAAACAAGCAACATGTGACAATACACGTGTCCAATTTCATTTTAGTTAATTAAGCAGAAGAAAAATTAATCCAGCTAGGCAGAATTTGCAGGTTCTAGTTCTTTTGGATTTAATTTATAAAAACGGTTTAATTTGTTCTCTCATGGATAATTAAGAAAAAAACAGCTTCTTAATGGACCACATATGGTTTCCAATTTTAACTATAAGAGAAAGGAGTTGTCAACAACCATGCTATATATATATGTGAAAATTCATTTTATTATACTCTAGGGGGAGGGATCAAGTGTGACAAAGTCATTTGGAGTGACAACTTTTATGGTGTGACAATAGGGATAATTTAGTAATTGACTAGGAGAAGGTGGCAAACTTGTAAATATATAGAAAAGTCTTACACGCATGAAAAAATGGAGGAGCAAGGTGATGTCAGCGCTGATGTCAGGAGAGAGAAAAAAATTTTATTTCTTTTATTTAAAATGCATTTTCCCGATGATTTCGAACTCGGTTTTCGAAAAATTTTATACCGTTGGATTCGTATTAATTAGCCGGTCATTTTGAGATCCATTGTGTGCAAATAGAAACGATTGTTTTTCAAATTTCTTTGATTTTTATCCATTTAATCACTTTCATAATTTATTGGGACTTAACTGTGCGGAATTTGGATTTAGTCCGAGAATTAAAGTTTCTTAGAATTATAATATACATTTTCTGGAATTTTTCCAGAATTTTCTGAGCAATTTTTGAATTTTTTATTAAAATTTCTACAATTCAAGACGGTTTATAAAAAGAATAGAGGTGACATGTTATGTCTGTATTTCTCTAAGAGCATCTCCAAGAGACTCCTTATTTAGCTCTTAAGTTAAAATTTGAGGAGTTTCCATGAAAATAGAGCTCCAAGAGCCTCCTTGTCACTCCTCAAATCACTAGGAGCTAGACTCTCTCTCCTCACTTTTAAGAGCTTCTCTCATCCTCTTAGTTCATTTTTTAATAATATTTTAGCATTTAGTAATCTCTCTCATGTTTCTATTGGTAGTTATAGTATTAGAGAATAAATCTAATAATAAAAAATAAATAAAGAGTTAAGATAAAAAGTATTGTTGGAGATGACACAATTTAGAGCACCTCTAAATCACTAAGAGCCAATTTTTTATATTATTTTTAGAGAGTGAACTAAGAGTCTCTTGGAGATGCTCTAATATTCCAAAATCAGATCCTAAATATCTCAAAAGAAAACTATAATCCAAAAAACATGTTGATATCAGAATACATTAATATTCTAAACAAAACATGCGGATATTCCAAAAGTCATTACCAAATATTCTAAAATGAAAAAAATCGTTTTTATTTGACCACAATGGATCTCAAATCGTTGATAAGTTTTGGAATATCGTTGATAAGTTTTAGAATATCGTACTATGTCTTTTGGAATATTCTGGTCTGTATTTTGGAATATTCCAAAATGAAAAAATTCGTTTTTATTTGACCACAATGGATCTCAAATCGTTTTTGTTTGTGTTTTTTGTTTTTTTATTATACCTTAGGTAGTCTCGTATCAACCCGTCGTGTTTAGGAGTGTTTTTTGTTTTTTTATTATACCCTAGGTAGTATCGTATCAACCCGTCGTGATTAAATGGATAAAAAATTCACAAAATTGCCTAGAAAATTCTTGAAAAATTCCAGAAAATGTATATTGTAATTCTAAGAAACTTTAATTCTCGGACTAAGCCCAAATTCCGCACAGTTTAGTCCTAATAAATTATGAAAGTGATTAAATGGATAAAAAATTCAAAAATTGCCCAGAAAATTCTGGAAAAATTCCGGAAAATGTATATTGTAATTCTAAGAAACTTTAATTCTCGGACTAAGCCCAAATTCCGTGCAGTTTAGTCCCAATAAATTATGAAAGTGATTAAATGGATAAAAAAATTCAAAAATTGCCCAGAAATTCTGAAAAAATTCCAAAAAACGTATATTGTAATTTTAAGAAACTTTAATTCTCGAACTAAGTCCAAATTTCGCACAGTTTAGTCCCAATAAATTATGAAAGTGATTAAATGGATAAATTATGTGTGGAATATTGTAGTATACGTTTTGGAATATTGTACTATGCCTTTTGAAATATTCCCAAAAAAAAAGAAAATTGTTTTTATTTGACCACAATGGCTCTCAAAATGACCGGCTAATTAATACGAGTCCAACGGTATAAAAATTTTCGAAAACCGAGTTCGGGATCATCGCGAAAATGTATTTTAAAGAAAAAAAATAAAAGACTTTTCTCTCTCCTATGATGACATCAGCGCTGACATCATCAGCCCCCTCTCCTCACCATACACGTGTATGCCCTCATATTATGCCATCTTTTTCCATTTAATTACACAATTGGCATATGTTGTCATACACTAAAATTCTTGTCACACCACCTTAAAAGTGTCACATTTAAACACCTCCCTGTACTCTAGTTATTATTATTGATAATACAAATAAAAAATTTGATCACTTACATAATTCAAATTGATCAAGTAAAATACGGACCTGGAAGCTTAAAATAATAAAAGTTATTTTGTACTCGTGCATATTCTTACATCAAATAAATATAATTCTATACTTAAAAAGCATCATATAAGTATAATGAGTCATGTTCAAATGAGACAATGGTTTAGAATGAGACTAGTTTTTATGATGAGATAAGGGGTATTTTTGTAATTCAATAGGGAAGGGTGGCAAACTTGTAATTAAAGGAACACCCCTCATGCGTGAATTGAAGGGAAGGAAGAGGAGGTGATGTCAGCGCTGATGTCACTTCTGGAGAGAGAAATAATTTTAATTATTTTTTTTAAAATGCATTTTCCTGCTCTTTCCGAACTCAATTTTCAAAAAAAATTATACCAGCAAACTCGTATTAATTGGGGGGTTATTTTGAGATCCATTTTTGTTATTTATACACGATTTTTATTTTTTTTTATTTTTTTATAATTGTTCCAGTAGAATACTATATTTGTTCCACCGGAGTACTCCAATTGTTCCACCAGAATACTACATTTTTTTACACTTCCAGAGTGCATTTAAAAAAAAATAATGAAAATATTCTGCTGGAACAAATGTAGTAGTCTGGTGGAACAAATGGAGTATTCTGTTGGAACAATCGAGTATCTAACGTGGAACAAAAATAAAAAAAATAAAAATCGTCTATAAATAACAACAATAGATCTCAAAATGACCGCCTAATTAATACGAGTTCAGTGGTATAATTTTTTTTGAAAAATGAGTTCGGAAAGAGCGGGAAAATGCATTTTAAATAAAATAATAAAAAAATTTTCTCTCTCCAGATGTGACATCAGCGCTGACATCACCTCCTCTTCCCTTCAATAAAGCCCCTCCATGTTTTTAAATTTTAAAAAATGCCACCACTTTTTAATTGTCTCACACTAAAAAAAGTCTCTTCATAATGACCTTGTCTCACCTGATCCTATCTCTAAGTATAATTCTATAAAAGTTATTTTGTATCTGAGTACAAATTATATAAATATAATTCTATATTGAAAAAGAATCAATATTTAGAAAGTAATAACAATCTTATTTGTCTATAATTTATATTTGTAATTATTTCTTTTACGCTAATAAAGTCAAGTCCTGCTAGAATGCCCAGATTTATAAATCTAACTAATTTAAAAAGTCTATATTATGGTTTATTTTTTATAGCTGAATTGAATTGAATGAAATTGAACTGGTTGAATTTGCTGAACTGAATTGGCTAAATGAAGAAGGAATTTTGCTGAATTTGGCTGAACTGAATGAAAACTGAATTAAATTTTACTGAAACTTGACCAAAAAGAACATGACCTAATTGTATAAGTTCTTACTAATTTGAGTGATTTTACGGTGACGTACGGATAATGTAGTATGCCAAACCAATACATAGTTGTCTTCTACCACTCTAATCGATATAATTTTAACATTGTATAATTAATTAAAAATATATTTTTTGAATTAATCAAACTTGGAAAAGCCTTATGCTCATTTGGATTGGAATGTACAAAATCACAATAATTCGAAAAGTAAGAAGTGACTGAAACCAAAACTGTGAATTTTTTATAGGAGAGAAAAAAACAAAAAGAAATGGATGAAATTTTCAACTATATATAGAGAACCGACCTATCCTATGTATTTTTGGTTTCCTAATTAAGGATTCAACACTACTTGTGATATTAATTCAAATGTCGGCAGTAAAGAATATCCCTTCATTTAAATCACACATTTCTCACGTTATACAACACTCATATTGTTACCAATATTTTCAAATATTCCAATTTCAATTTTGATATGTTAAAGTGAATTTAAATTGATAAAAAATGTAAATGTAGAACGTGTCAGAGAAATTAATTCTCGAAAATAAATAATGAAAGATTGCGTCTAACAACTTGACAACTAGTTGCAACGACTAGCGACCGTTACAAGGATTGAAAAATAACGATCTTGGGTTGTGACGTTACTTCACAGATTGGGTTCGGAAAACAATTTAACTAAGATACCAAAAGTAAGTAAATAAGACACGAGATGTAATTTTTAATTTTTTTTATTATTAATTTTTCAATGTTTTTTGCTCAAAGTGGATTTTGAGCAACAAATTGCAAATAGGAAATAAATTTGCATGAATGGAAAGGAAATGTGAAATTTAAACACAATAAGCAATATAAATATGTACGAAACGGTAAAAAAAATGACAAACTTAGCGGGCGTCTCGTGATGAACCCTATGTGTTTGGATTATGTCCAAACGTTTCAAAAGATGAAATTCAATTTCTACTTATACACTCATCAATGTTGTCTAACAATTTGTGTTAAGTTTTGTGTAAGTTTTTCTCAGCAGGTGCTGAATGAATAAAGTCTGGAATGCTAATGGAACTCAAAAGAGAAGATTAATTCAAGACAGAAGATAAAGATCAGAAGTTGGATGCTCCGCTCTGAAGATTTTCAGAAGATTGATCAAGCTCTCCTTAGAAGTCCAATAGCAATCAAAATCCAAGATTCCGTTTGTGTCAGAAGTTAAGACAAAAAGAATTAAGTGATCAGAAGCTTGATCACGGGTTTTGTTAAACATTTAATGCACATGTCAACTGCATTTAATGCTAGGCGCCAAAAGTTCAAAAACTGTTTGAATGAGCGCGTCTTGTCCACAACAAACAAAACCCGTTTTTCCTTGTCTACCCTTTGTTGATCCTAATGAAGAAAGATTCATGTCAACCTTATCCTTCAATTTAATTCATTACCAGATTAAGTTAAAGAACAAGGTTAACAGAATCAAAAGTGTTTGAAGACCGTTTGAAGACAAGACAGATTAACGGCTACAACTCTGTCATCATCAAATTCAAGATTCAAATTCAATCAACGGTCATCCTCAAGACACTATAAATAGTAGCCAAGCTCATTTGTGTTCATACACGCGAGAATTTTGTGCTATCTTAACGCACTGTTATTCTAAGCAAAAACAGAGCACTTCCCATTCTCTGTCTTTTCTTATTTGATATTTGTAAAAGTGAGAGAGTGAAGAAACACAAGTTCATAAATAGGAATCTTGTAAACTGATATCGTTTGTGATATTCAGTTAGATTTGAAAGAAATCTAGTTGAGGTTTAAGTTGGGTGAGAATTCTAGAAAACATAGTTGTTGTTTTGCTGGTGAAAATCCTTTAACTTAATCTAGGCTAGTCAGAACTAAGTGAGAAATTAGCTTAAGTTATGTTGATGTAAAGGAGCTTCTGAACGTGCCATAAACGTTCTGAATAGTGGATTTAAAATCTCTGTTGACTGCGCTCACAGGGGACAGGACGTAGTCACAGGACTTCTGTGGCGAACCTGGATAAATCAAATTGTTCACTCAAGACCTCCCGAATCTCTTTCTCCCTCCTTAACTTGTTATTTTTGCTTCTGTGTACTTGCTCAATATTTAGGTTGAAACAGTTTGCCCATTAAAATTCACTGTCTTTGTTCAGAAGACTATCCAGAAACTCTGTCAAATAGAACTTTTGTTGCCAAACAGACATAAATTGTCTTTAGGCAGAATCTCTCTCAGAAGCGCTTTCACAAAGCTTACCTCTGACTCTGAAGAGATTTGATTCTGAGTTAAGTTTCTCTAAAAACTTAAATTCGGACTTAGACACCTATTTACCCACCTTTAGGTGATTCTGATCTTGTTAGGGCCAACATCTCGAACGTTCGAATTTGATGTCGAGCGAACGGCAAAGAGATGTAAGACCAATCTTGACAATAATTTCCAACAAAGACTTTAGAAAAGTGGCGAAATAAGAGACTCAAAAATAATTGCAGCAATTTGGGTTGATCAGGAGTGACCTTTGAAAGCTTATCACTTGAGATTCTAATAGAATTTGGACAAGGTAAAAATTGGGCTTTCTAATGTGCGAGGAATGTGATATTTAGGAACAAGAATTACTAAATTTGGACAAGTATTGATAGGAAAAAAGTTGATGCAAAGTAGGCTTGGTGAAACTGAATTTTTGAGGGAAAAGTGTAGAAATTTTGTTTGTTTGACATGTGTAGCATTTGTTGGTATGTTTGTTTGATTGATTGGTTTGTTTTGTTGGTAATGAAAATGAATGAATTGTCTCTTTTTATAGGTAAAAAAATCTTTGATAAGCAAGTAATACCTCCTAAAATTAAGATATTAAATTTGACTTGGTTTGAAGGGTAAAAGAGTTTTAAAGTAATGGATGGCCAAGATTGAATCATTTGGAAATCATGCACTTGGATTGCCAACATGGCAATTTGATGTGTTTGTCCTTCACTTTTGAAATGTGATTAATTGCTACTCGTTGCTCGAATTCGATTCCATGAATACTCGTTGAAAAGCTTGAAAAGTCGAATCTTAGAACATCCAAGTCTTGTCTCATAGTTGCGTCGTTTGATGCTTCAAAATTTCATTCGATGGAGATAGTTGTTGTTGCTTGAAAAATACCGCTTTGTAACTTTATTTTTTTTATTTCTTTTTCTCCAATTTTTCTTTTTCTTTTATTAAATCTATTTTATTCTTTTCTTTTTGGGTGAATAATTTAAAGGTTCTCAATGTTTCACATAACACACTGTTTAGTCCCATTATTTTGAAAAACACACTATAAAGTCCCTATTTTTGTCATAATTAACCATTTGGTCATTCTGTCTATTTTTTATAGAGTCATAACAGTTGTATTTTAGTATGAATATGCAGACAGAGCATAACAAGATCGTATAATCATTTTGTATGACATAATATATGTCTTGAAAGTTAAAATATGTTACGTTAAAAATCTAAAAAATAGACAAAAAGGACCAAACGTTATTTATTATAAAAGACAAGGACCTTATAATGTGTTTTTCAAAATAGTTGGACTAAATAATGTGTTATGTAAAACGTCGGAGACCTTTAAATTATTCACCCTTTCTTTTTTCTAAAAGATAAATCATAGGATAAAATGTAATCTATAATTTTTTGGTAACAAAATGTAATCTATAGTTAATTTGCATAAAATGAAAAAATAAAAATCACCCCCAACAATTGCCCCTCTAATTTGTGTGTAAAAGAATAAACAAATGAATTTTGCACACAAATTACGTCTTTTTAATCCAACTCTCAAACTTGCAAATTTCAAAAATTGTACCACACTCTACCACACTCTTCCATTATTTTCATTTAAGCTTCTACCCACCTAAAAACTCTACATCACTGGAAACTCTCATTTCCCTTACATACCTCACGTGTCTGCTTCTTTTTTTTTTTTTTTACTCTCAAAATCGTTATCAATTAATCTCTCAAAGCTAATGATGATCTTGAGGAATGAAAAAGAAAAGCGAACGAACTAACTTAGTCCGTGTACTTTGGACTTAGTTGATCGTGCCATAACAAGCTTTGTCGTCCTTTTTTTTAATATCTTTTTCATTCTCATTTTTTTAATATATTGTTTTTTCTTTTGAATTTTTTTAAAATTTTCAATGCATCCTCAATTTTGTTATAGTGGTCGATGTCACCGCTTTATACTCTAATCGCAACAAAATTATTGAACCTCTTCAATGATAGGTTCATTGGCAATCGGCCTACAGTAAGGCACAATTGAAGTTGGCTTGAATAAGCACTTCACTTGGTTAGCATATGACTTTCTCTTGTCTCTGGTCTCAAGCTTCAATGGACTACAGTCGAGACTCCATCTTCTTTCCAACGTAGCAAAAGTTGGTGTATAGATGATGGGACACATGAGTTGAAGTGAATCCAATCTCGACCTAACAAGGCTTGATAACTAGCTGTTGAGTTTACCCCATAAAATGCTGAAGTGGTAGTTTGACTTCCAATAGTAAGTTGCATTTGTAAAACCCCATATGTCTTAGCAACTTCTCCGTTGAAAGTTGAGACATAAATCTCATATGCCATTATATCGTCCTCTGATTTGCCGAGAGCTAACAATAATTTCAAGGGCACGATATTAACAGCTGACCCATCATCAACTAAAACTCTTGACAAAGGCTTACCATCGACATGTGCTTTGACGTATAAATGCTTTATATAGCGTGTCATCTTCGGAGTGGGTTTGTCGAAATAAACCCTCTTCGGTTGATCCTTCGACGAAGCTTTAATTGTGACTCCGCTTTGCCCTTTTTCTTGAATTTCATGCACCTCTTCTCTTGGCTCTTCACTTCTAAAACTTAGAGGTAGAATTAAAGAGGTGGCCGCACATCCAATTTGAATCACAAAATCACCCACACATATTTCTATATTTTTACTTTCTTTCACTTTTTCTTTTGAAACACTACTAGAATCGATGATAACAAAATCAATTTCATTTTTTTCTTCTTTTTTTGACCTCTCTTTTCCTTATTCTTCTTTTTGCACTTTTTGAGAGACGTTGTGGTAATTTTTTGTGTCGATTCACAAGCCGTTTATCACAGGGAACTTGAGCTCGTGGAGTGACAAACCGCGGACGGCTTTGACTTGTATCGATCCAATTTTTTGTGCCTTCACTCTATTTTCTCCGTGGCTCTTTTTCGTTTTTGATGGGTTGAATTGTGCCTTTGGGAACCCAAATTTGCTTCATCTTTGGATGTTCATGACGCCTCCTATCTTGGATCGGGGTCTGGTTTAGGACAACACGTCTAGGAGGGTTCAGACTCAATGATGTCGTGTTTATCATGGTGACGGGTGGGAACAGGTCATCATCAATTAACATGCTCTCCTTCTTCTCAGGGAACTTGAGCACCCCTTTTTTTTATTCAATCCTGCACAACATTCTTAAGAACAAAGCAAGACTGTATATGATGGCTCCAACTATTGTGAAATTTGCAGTAGGTCTTCCTACGTGTGTCTTCCGTAGCAAGTAAAATGTGGCCACAGAGTAAAGTTATGAATCATTCTTTTAACAAATAATCAAAAATTCCCTCAATTTTAGAAACGTCAAATGTATATTGCACATTTGTGTTTCGTTTAACTGGCTCAGAGATTTTTGGACTTTTTCCTAACATAAGACAAACACGGGATCCTGATCTAGTTAGCTCAGCTATAGCTACCTCGTGGTTCTCAATGGATTATATATCCTGATGATAACTACCTACAGAGTTGTTCTTCCTACAACTATCCTCACACATCAATTCTTCATGTTCCGAAACTTTAGTGACTAGTTCGTAGTAATCATTAAAATCAATGCCTTGGAATTTCTTCCTATTTTCAAACTCTAAACCACGTTGAGCATATTTAACAAATTCGATTTCAGGAATATTAACACGACAACGATGCCTCATTTTCTAAAAACGATCGATAAAACATTCAACTGACTCACTTGGGCATTGAACCATTTGCGAGAGTTCAACAACACATACCTCGAGCTCCGTTCGATAAGATTGAGCGTGAAATAATTGTTCCATACGATGCCAATCCCTAATTGATTCAGGCTGTAGCGTCGTGTACCGCGTAAATGCTAGTCCAGTTAATGATCCAACAAATAGTCGCAGACGCAACATATCGAAATATTGACTCGTGCCCATCCCGCTGCATTGTAACGTAAACCGAGCAATGTGCTCGATTGTGGATTGGCCACTTTCACCTGAAAATAAAGTGAAATCTGGAATCTGAAAGTTAGGAGGAAATGGGAACATATGGTCGTATTCCCTCGGATAGGCCTTTTGGAATTCTTGGCGATGAATTTCACGGATCGTATGTCCATAAATTTCCTGCACAATGTTTCTGATACGCTGCCTATCATCTGGTTTCACAAAATTGTCATTTCTCACACCTGAGAAACAACTCGCATTAACTTCGTCACGAGGGTAGTCACGATTATTATCACGCATATTCTCTTACAAGTTATTACACTCGGGTCTTCGTCCATTACCCCCCTGAATTACGGGTATTATTATCACCATAACCATCCGCATGGGATTTCAAATGAGGCAAACCAGCAGGCAATGTAAATGGTTCAGATCTTCGATCTCCTCGCTCATTGAATCTCAAATTCTTTTCGCGGCTAAGCGGTGGCCTATATGGATCTCTTTGGGAATCACTTTCCTTCGAGTTATCTGCAACAACATGAGAATTCACATTTTTAGCAAAAATTTCATTGCATCTGTCTGGAATTCTGTTAACCTCATCGGCAAGATGATTAATCCTGGTTTCGATTTTGTGTTTTTCTTGTTGTCTGTTTCGCCAACGAGTAGCGTTTTCCTCATTAGCTCTACGCATTTCATCAAAAGATGCCTCAATACGGCGATCTCTCGCCTCTTGTCTAGCATCAAACTCCTCTCGAGTCATAGCTTGGGTTGCTGTCTACTCGAGAGCATTTAATCGATGCACGATGTCAGCCACGTAACCCTCAGGAGTGCTCGTATTGATGTTGGTCTCTTGGTTGGTGTTACGACTTTCATCAAACTCCGGGATGGCTGATGCTTTACCAGTTCTCCTAGTCATATTTCTAATAATCTTGTTAAATTAAAATAAAATAAAAATGCAAATGACAAGGACATATATGGCAAGGAAAAAAAACACAAAGACACACCACCAAAATAATTAACTTTTGATTAAAAATTTAGTAATGGTGAGATTTTTGGCTTAGGCTTAAAAAAATGGGAAATGATATTTTTTGTGAAAAATTTCATTACCTAAAAAAAATATGTTTTGGTATCACTGAGGCGTGCCAAAAATTGTTGACGATATTTTCAAATATCCCAATTTCAACCTTGATACGCTAAAGTGGATTTAAATTGGTGAAAAATGTAAATGTGGGGCGTGCCACATAAATTAATTCTCGAAAACAAATAATGGGAGATTGCGCCTAAAAACTTGACAACTAATCGCAACGATTGGCGACTGTTACAAGGATTGAAAAACAACGATCTTGGGTCCCGGCGTTACTTGACAGGTCGGTCGAAAAACAATTTATCTAAGGTACCAAAAGTAAGTAAATAAGACACGAGATGTAATCTTTAATTTTTTTTATTAATTTTTCAATGTTTTTTTGCTTACAAGTGGATTTTGAGCAACAAATTGCAAATAGGAAAAAATTTGCACGAACGGAAAAGAAATGTGAAATGTAAAATACAATAAGCAATATAAATATGTACGAAAGGGACAAAGAAATGACAAACTTATCTAGCGTCTTGAACATTGATGTCGAATTTGATGTCGAGCGAATGGCAAAGAGATGTGAGACCAATCTTGACAATAATTTCCAACAAAGACTTGAGAAAAGTGACGAAATAGGAGACTCAAAAGTGCTGAACTGAACTGAACGGAATGCTACTAAACTTATTTTTGAACTAATTATATAGGCCCTCAATTTAGATATATTTAATTATTTGGTCCATTTGTTTAATTCAACGATTAAAACAATCTCTATATTATAATAATGGGCAAATAATTTAATAGCCCCTATCTATAACTAATACTTAAAGGAGTAAACATTTTAAAATATTTTGCTGACATGTCAATTTTCCGTAATTTCTCATATTTTATTTATATAGTTTTCCAATTTTATTTATTTTTCAACTCTGAGAAATCTTGTCACGTTCTTCTTCTCCATACAACTGCCTAGCAGACCACGATTTCTCTTTCCTAACTTGGAAATTTCTCACGGTTTATTTCTGCGATATTGCTCCTCTTTCTACACTCTCTTTAATTCGGGTTACTTCTTTTGGCTATTTTACCGGCGAGTTTTAATTGCGTTTGAGTTCAATCCTTGGGTTGGAAGATTCATTCGCCTTGCTTCTTTGTACATTTATATCGTTTGATGAATCCAGGTGAATTTCCCTATTTAGTTTTGTGCCTTTGTAAAATTATATTTCCATTTACTTTCATTACTTCATAAATTACTCAGAAACTAAAGCAAACAGTTTTATTTGAAATCACAACAGAAACTAAAGCAAGCCCTGGCTTTTTTTGTATTTCAGCATTGACATATAATCTATATGTGTCCAAAGGGTGAAAAATCACTTTGTTTTCTTCAATTTAGGAACATTTAAAAGTGAGCTTCAGTGTCATTGATTTCTAAGTAATTTATGGAATTTAATTGCATGAAAGTTGATTTTATATGTCGTACTCACTTCTTTTTTCATTAAGTGTAGTTATGTCATAATTTGAAATTTGGAGGAGGATTAGCATAGAGAATTCTACTTTGTTTGTCAACTGCTCCTTCCACTCCCTCCATATCAGCTCATAAACCCAACATTACTATCTCTCTCACTACCTTTCACATATTTTACAAGTATGGTCTATGTCCTAATTTTGGTGAATCGTTATAAAAGGATAAAAGCTTTTATTAGGATCAATGGTTTGAGTTTCCTCTGTTCAAGCAAAAGTTGTTAATGTTTAGGCCTTGGATCCATCAGTGATCTGATTACTCTCTTTGTTTCTTCAGACTTATGATATATAAAGAAGTAGACAACAATTTTGGGTGATCTAACTCCTTCAATTTTGATCCTTCCTTTCAAGTTGATCTATCAAGATATATGAACTCCAGATTTATATAAGTTCATCATCTATCATTACTTCATGATTTATCTGAACCCGTAGATTAGAACGACACGAAATGTAGTCCTAAGGATTCGATATCAGAAACCATCACTTATTGAATCAGTAGCAATCTCTTTGTTTGTTTATTTGTAATGTGTAAAAGTAGATTTGCGTTGTTGTCATGTGTTATTAAATATTAGTTATTCAATAGTTGATTACAGGCCTCTTTTTGCAGATATGATTCAAGCAATTGAAGTATCAATCTTCTTTTTAGGGATGGTCATTCAGATTATTGCTATAAACCATGGAAACATATACGGATCATTTTTTTCTATGTTTTTTAGGCTATTGTGCAACTTTGTCAGTGTTGTTTTTGATAGAAGTTGGTATTTATGCTTCCTTTGCCATTAGATGCTTATAAATATAATGTTAGTTCATAATTCACATTTGTGATGTATGTCAAAGGCAATTTTTCTCCCGTACAGTACATGAGTTTTTCTTCCTCTTTCATTGTGATGTATGTCAAAGGCAATTTTTCTCCCGTACAGTACATGAGTTTTTCTTCCTCTTTCATTGTGATGCTAATGTTTTGGATAGAATTTATTTTACACTTTAATAAAAACACGTTCTACTTCAAAACTGCTCATTGTCTTCCCCTCTTCATCTCTTTCTCACTTGAGACGGTTTCTTCTACCATTATTCAATTTCTCGATCAACTGCTCTTTTCTATTCTCTATTCAGTTCGATTTTCTTTTATTTGTCTGTTAATTTTGTTTTATTTACAAGTACAGTTTTTCTACGTTAAGTGGCTTCTTTTCATTCTCTTTTGGCCTTTGCTACCGTTGTGTTTCCCTTCATAATATGAATACAGTTTTTGCTGGATGATCCGGTAATTGTGGTGACTTTTATTTTTTTGTGAATTGGAGTTTTCAGACTTTCTATTTTAATTTTCTTACTGTGTTGCTCCATCAATTAATCAATTTTGATTGAGTAGAATAGTGATGAACCTGCAATTTACATAAGGAGTGTGGTGGCTATGCTACACTTGAGCAGATTGTTAGATCCTACAAATGGGTAGAGTAGATGTAATGTTTATCGATTATTACTTGTGTATCTTTTCTTCATTTTTTTGTCTTGATTTTGTACAGTTCATGAAATTGTATAGCTAGGGTTCAACAAAAGCCATCTTCTAAAATGATAAGATTCAGAGAAAGGATGGACATGTTAACTCGACAAGATTTTACCTTTGAAGATGAGTTCTGGTTCAAAGAAAGATAAGGATTCAAAGTTCAATACATTTCTTCATAATGTGTCATCTAATAGGCTATGAATGAAAATTGGAAGCGACTTAAGGTAAAGCCTAAAACACTGAACTTGATGCTTTATTTGGTTGATTCTACTTTGTGGTTCCAACTCGAGACTAATTCCATACGGGTTTCTAATACCACATGTAAGGCTTAGAACTATCTTTCAATATTTCATTTTCTATAGAAAGTTCAAATGAATGTCAATGATGATAATGAATGCCAAATGTATTGGAAACAAGTCTTCATCAGGTACTTTATTGCTCTGCATAACCTATATGCTTTTCACATATATAGACCAATTGCTTACCCATATGACTTAAAAAATCATGAATGTATATACTTGCAAATTTGATTAATATAAACCCAACTTATTATAAATTTATGAGATTCAGAACAAAATGTGGAAGAATTTTGTCTTTTTGGAAAAAGATCTGTTCACTCTTGATTGTTTTCTATCAAATTTTCTTTTTTTATCCATTTTTATTAGTCTTATTGATAAGTTATAGTCTTTGATAAACCTAAAGAGGTTATATTGTTGTATTTTTACTTGCTATTAGCCATTTTACATGTTCCATGTGTTGCATGTTTCTAGCTGTCACTATAAACACTATGGTTCACGTTCGTCCAAACTTAGATGTTGAAGCTCTCATTGTGGATGCGATTAAAAAATTTGTTCTAAGATCCAATCTGTCTTTTGATCATGTGTACACAATGAAACTCCTTTACTGATTTAGACGTAAGAGACTAATATAAGTGACTCAAAATTGGGGCATCATACTTAAGATCTGAAGTATATAATTTAAATTTCTTTAATTTATAGTGTAGTGTTTTTTTTCATTTATTTTAATTAGAGATCGTGCCAGTTTTGGTGAATTAATTTGTGGTTTTAAAACTTCTTTGTTCTTATAGTTTAATTTTGTGTTGATGCAGTTTTAGCTGAAATTCACCAAAAGAAGAATGCGTAAGCTCAGAGGGTCAATGTGGCTATGTAATCATGATATGTTCTTAATTACTAATTAATACGCATTGACAAATGACAACCCTATGAAAGATTAAGCTTTTGTTTTTGGCTTGGTCTGATCAACTATCATGTGGCTGTTGCTTTTGATATGTTTAACTTTAATGTTTCGGATGCACAGGAGTTTAAAGTTTTTGTTAAATTTGTATTTGGTCATGGATTTATTTTGTAATTGTATAAGGCTTTGAATGCATTTGAATGTTAACTCTTAACCATGTGTTTAGAGACATACCATTCCTTCATACTATGCAGAAATCTAATTATTTCTCTAGAAAAATTATTGTTTGAAATAAATAAATGAGAGAATTCAATTACTTTCTTTGAAAAATAAAATTAAACAAAGAAGTATTTATTTTAATTTTTTTTTGAACTTTATCTGTATTCATAATATTAGTCCAATTTAAATGAAGATAAGATCTTCATCAAATTCGCCTATAATTTCTTTAGTTAGAAGAAAAATAAGCTAGAAAATTATCACAAGTATTCTTGATAAGGAAAAGATAAAAGATACAATTGTAATTTTCAAAGAAGAGTTTAATAAAAATAGAGTGACCATGTAGGTAAATTTAGTTATGAGTGTACTAATATATTTCATTTCATTTGTTGTTTAGAAGCAAAATCAAATTGACATTTGTTTATGTTTCCACGTCCAACTTTTAGCTTGGAGGAATTACCTTTTAAAAATTATTATTTGTAGCAAGACAAGCGACATATGTAACTGTTGTGAATCTACACATCTGAAAATATGTTTAATGATTCATAATTGCTTTTTACTAAAACGGGATAGATATACCTTTAGATTTATCTATATTTCTGTTGTTCAGTTTGGAGATAACAATATGGATGCTAAAACTTCTTATTTTCATCTAAAAAATGTCATTCAAATGCCATAATAATTAGAAAACTATAAAACATCCCGTGCAATGCACGAGATCTTACACTAGTATTATTCTAAAACATCCCGTGCTATTTCTTACATTTACATATTAATTGACTCCTATAGTTTTTCTGTTATTATTTTACTTTTTTGGACTATATACTTAAGGATTGGCTTGTTTAATTTTCTAAATACTATATTAAAGTTGGACTCGCTTTTACTGATATCAGATTATTTCATACAAATATAATATATAAAATAGAGCAATATTATTCGGTTAAATCGAAAACCAAACCGAATAAACCGAATTATTTTCGGTGTATTCGGTTCGGTTTGAAAATAATACTCGGTTCGGTTCTTATTTTAAGCGTTATTCAATTTTCGGTTATTAACCGAACCGACCGATGCACATCCCTAAGTAAATTATTTATGCTATTTCTTACCAGGCACTAGGTTGTTATGAATGAAAGGATAAATAGAAAGTAAAATTGACTTCTATCAGCCAAATTTAAGAGTTAAATTGACCCTTTATTCGATAATTTGCACACACGAACTTATGTCTATCCAATAGAGATGTAAAAAAATTATTACCAAATTAATATCTAAAAAAGATGGAATTACATGTATATTACATTATCCATTAAAAATAAATAACAATTTCTCCATCTAGAAAGAAAGAAAAATCAGTAACAATTGGAGGGCTAAAGTGTGGATCCTTCTTAATTCAGTAGTATTGGAGTTAGATGCAGCAAAATGGGATACAAAATTTCTGCTGCTGCTGTGTTGTTACCTATAAATTAAGATATGGATTTAAGAGTCAAAATTTTGTTGAAGAGTAGACGCAACCTCGTGGTTAAATACAAGAAAGAAAGCCTTAATCCTAATCAATAAGCCCGGCTTTCTCCAGTTTTCCCGTTAGTTTTGTTAAACAATGATCTTTCCTAACTTGAGGACAATGATCTTTCCTAACTTGAGGGAATAGAGAACAGCATGATGAGATATCAATTCCAGCAACTTCCATCGCATTGCACACCCATTCTGGTACATTGCCTTTAGGAAACTACAACAAAGTAATCACAAATTTATGCATTAATTAGTACAAATCATCATTTGGCATTGTACTGAATAGTTAAAAAGCAACAAATACCATTTTCTGGAGGAAGTCACAGACGAATCTGCAAGAAAATATAACCAACGAAAAAAATCAGCTCTCAGTGGAAAATTGGGAAGACAATGAGTTAGAATTTACGAAGAAAAAACTAAATCAAGGGAGACATACGCTGGAAATCTTTCCTCGACGATTGATGAGTGCAGATCTCTGCTAAGCTGCATTTGGAAAATATTTTAGTCTAACTAATAAGCAGCAGCAATACAAAGAGAACTAGTATTCTAATCGTGTACCTTCATCATGTAATACAAATTATGATATGACAGAAGTTGTGATCCCATAGCATCTTTAGTAACAAGACAATGGATATAAGCCCTTGAATAGGTTTTGCAGACCTGCATTTGAGAAAGCTTAGTGCAAAATGATATATTATAATATCAACTAGTTAAAAGAAGACGTCTTGCTAGTATCTTACCATGCAACCACATGTAGGATCGATGGGGCGTGTATCATCTGCCATTGCCTTGTGCTTAAGCTTCAGTACTCCCTGCAACAACAAAAAATTCATGAGCATGCAAAATAATTAAATGGCCCCAACAAATCAGACAAAGAAATAACACTACTACTAATATGCTTCTTAGCAAGTTCTCACATTTCAATAATTTCACATAATGGACCATTACCTCCGGTACAAGAGCTGTTCCAAAACGAGCAGTACGGGTAGGATAGACACAATCATACATATCAGCACCTAAAGCACTGCAGACAACAATATCCAGTGGATACCCAACACCCTGAAAATAGTTGGTCATATGCCACAGAAAATTAGTAGAGAGTTACTCATGAATCAAACTTCGTATGAAGAATGTAGTCCAAAATGATCATAGTTAATTACCATAACATATCGTGGTTTATCTTCAGGCAATGCAGCAGTGCACTGAGCAACAACACGCCAAAATGAATCTTTGTCTTCGCCACCTGCAAGACCACCAATAGCATAGCTGTCTAGAGGTAAACCTAAGTTAAGATGCTTGCTTAATTGTTTCAATACGTGAAGGTACCAGAAAATCATACTTTCGCATACTAAAAAGAAATTTCAGTACAGTAAATCAGGTGTTAGGAGCCTTCAATCATATTCCAACAGAAGAGATAATGATCATACCCAGGTAAATTTCGGTCCACCAAGCCTTTTACACATATGTCTCTGGTACATATTTAAATAACAGCAAATGGTAATCAGAAACAAAAGAAGGAAACCACACGCATATCACTTAAAATGGTAAAAGAAAACTATTACAGTCAAAATTGAGTTCACCTTAACACAGGATCTAAACCACCTTGAACAATTCCAAATAAATTTTGCTCGTTTGGTCTTTTATGTGCTGCCAAAATAATCGGTTACATATAAAAACTATGAAAACCAAAGTGATGTAAGAATAAATAAACAAGGAAAAAAATCAAACTCAAATTACTGATAGAATCTTTTGCAATACTAAACATGAAGCATCATGAGAAAAGGAGGAAAAATATATCTGACTAGGCCTTAGGTTTAAAATCTGGTAGAATAATAAACCACAAAAATGATCGAAGAAGCAAAGGGCATAATGCATTAAAATGATAGTTAACAATTTAGTATATGTCTAGTTCAAAGAAGCAATTCTTTTCCTCAAAGCAGTAGGCAGAGGTCAGTGGCGCAGGT
This sequence comes from Euphorbia peplus, assembly GCA_028411795.1. Classification (NCBI taxonomy): domain Eukaryota; kingdom Viridiplantae; phylum Streptophyta; class Magnoliopsida; order Malpighiales; family Euphorbiaceae; genus Euphorbia; species Euphorbia peplus. The sequence continues at coordinate 19,931,386 of CP110839.1, read as the reverse complement.
GGTGGTTGGAGAGGCTGGTGGTTGGTTGAAGAGGCAAAATATTTTCCATATTTTCTTAAGAAAAATTCATTGGCTTGTAAAATGTTTTCTGTCACTTATTTTGCTAAAGGGAAACAAATACCGTGAATCATAAAAATCTTTTCCTAATTCCTGCACAAATTTTTCCGCAAACAAACAAGCATAGATCTTATGTCTAAAATCTGGCAGAATATAAACCACAAAAATGATATTATAAGCAAATGGCAAGAAGCATTAAAATGGCAGTTAACAATTTCGTATATGTCTAGTTCAAAGAAGCAAATGGCATGATGCATTAAAATGGCAGATGTGATGGATTGACAGACTTTAAGGAAAACAATTGCAGACGAGGAAATATGTAAAAGCATGAAATAAAAAGTATAACATGCCAAAACTTATTAGAAAAGAGGCAATACTACTGTCTGATAATTTCCAGCAACATCACATACTAAATATGGTGGCTTAAGTATATCTTAAAACTAGATTCATTTTCCAGTTGTGGTAATTAATTAATGTGATTTTCATTTGGCAGAACTATTAAAAAAATCAAAGATTTTTGAGGGTTGTGCTATTAAATTGATTTGTGGTTCTCATTTGGAAAAAGTACCTGCTATACATCTGTCTATCCATCGAAGAGTGCGGTACATGGCCTCCTCAATCCGTGGACCAGTAATGGTGGTTTTTACCACATCATCAAGAGCCATAATAATATCTGCCCCAATTCTGTTCTGCAAAGCACAAAATAAAAACATGGAGGTGGTTGAAATAATGTGGTCAAAATAAATGGCATTCAGAAATGATCAAAATTTCCCAAAAGCTTTATTTGTATATGCTTTTAAGTATCTAGTCAATAGAGAATTGCATACCATTAAACATAAAACATGAACAGAGTTAAAAAAAAAAAGTAATCGTATTTTGTAAGATCTACAATTATCCGTCATGATGAAGAAAGCAACGAATGGGCATGTAAGTAGATTGAAATTTTTTTTAAAAAAAGAAAAAAACAGAGAGTAAATAATGCTCACTTGAATATGAATTGACTCCTCAGGTGTTAAAAGCATCGGCTTTCCATCTACTGGTGACTGATTAAAGAAAAAAAGAACTGTAGTTAATTGGAAAGCTTGAATGGTGGTCACTCGATTACGATTGGGAAAAACCAAAAGCAAAACCAAGTAGTTCAGCAAATCCAAGGAAGAATCAAGTGTGACAAAAAAAATATAATAATAATTAAGCCATGATACATTAGAAGCAGAGGTGTGAAAACGGGTTAGCGGGTCATAAACATGTTTTTAGGTGCCTTATGTATTACACATGATTATATATAATATAAATGATGAAAAAATAGCAATTGTTGCAAATGTGTCGTGTCAAACGGCTTGTCTCTCTGTAAACCATGTTATCAGGTCAGAGATTGACATCTCTAATTATGAGACAGATACAGCAACAATAAAGATACAGTTCCTAAGTACTGAAGATTATTTGAGAAAGAATTCTGATATATACAATCTCATACACTTATAATTTGATTCATTGAATCTATAATTTAAACTTAAATATTAAGCATGTATTTGCTCAACTCAATGTCTTGAGCTTTTTCAGGGACTTCAGAAATTAATGAAAAGATAATATATGTTATGAGGTATTTTTATAATAATGATAGAAAGTACCTGAAATGTCACACCCTCTTCCGTAATGTCTGCCAAATGCAATAAGGACACCTAAAAATGAAAAGGTAAGGGTGAGAAACAAGCTGTGAGCTTTAAAGTCTACATCTTCATGTTTCACAAACTAAAGCTGTAATACAATCCATGAAGGAGACAACATTAAGAACAATGTCAGAACAATCTATTATATATTGCTTCAGAAGAAGACATTTTAAGCCTATCCATAATGCAAGTACGTACATGGGAGTAAAATGACGAGCTAGACCCGAAAAATAAGTATCATGAACTCAGACATTAGTAATAAAGTAGAACTGAAAATGTGGTAAAGAATAGTGGACAACCATTTGGAAGCCACCGGAATCTGTGAGCAAAGCTCTAGGCCAGTTCATAAATTTATGAAGGCCTCCTAAATCATCGATGAGCTCAGAAGTAGGACGAAGTGCCAAATGGTATGTATTGCCAAGAATTATTTGGCAGCCAATTGCCTCGAGCTGGTTAGTAGTCAAACCTTTAATTGTCCCTACAGACAAGAATTTCAACACAGCTTATGAATTATTTTTACATAAAAAAATGTGAAATGTCAATTAGGCTTTATGACTGAACTGAATACTACTGAATTGAAGTGCATTTACTGAATTGAACTGAAATAAATTACTGATGAGGCATAAAGAACATGTCTTTAGTAGTAACAGAACATATTAACAAAAAAAAAAGAAGAACGAGAAATTGAGGCGAACCTTGGGTGCCTACAGGCATAAACAAAGGAGTTTGACAAACAAAGTGAGGGAGTGTTAGTTGAGCTGCACGGGCACGATTGAATCTCGCTAGAACCTAAATTCAAATATTCAAGACAAACTATATGTCAAAAAACAAGAATTCATAATAGCTTATTTGAGGTGAACCAAATATATTGTATAAAATCAATAGTGCAAACATTTGATATAGTTTTAAGAAATTCAAATAATAAAAAGAGCAGACCTCGAATCGAAGCGCGCCCGCGCCCATATCGAAAACAAATTAAGCTGGCTGTGTGTCTCTACTTTTAATCCTGTTTATTCAAAACAAAAAAAGGATTAAGAAGGGCACTTTAATGTAGCTGCAGCCATTAGTTTGGAAAATTGCAGCTAAAAAGAAGAGAGAAGAAAGAAGAAAGAAGCTTACAGGAGAAGAAGAAGAAGAAGAAGAAGAAGAAGAAGAAGAAAGAAGGAATGCGGAAAAAGATTTTCCCGCGGCGGCGCCTCTTCTTTCTTTCTTTCTGTTATTTTTTCAGAACCACAGTTGAATTAATATCATATCTATTAACGCTCCAAGTCAACATTCTTAATACAGCCCATCCCTACCCTAGACTTGACTTTTCACACCATATTTGGGCTTAGGCTCAGCTCAAATTGCCTCACTCCTGTTGTTTGACACGTGAACATACCACGTGAAAGCTCAACGAGTTTCATACAAATATTTTTTAATAAATTAAGATGTTAATTGATAATATAATTAAATTTTTATTAAAATTAAATAGTAATGTGACATGTGCATGAATTAAATGGTGATATGTGATAATAAGTAGTAAAATTGTTATATTTTCATCGAGTGAAAGATAAATAGTGACAAATTAGGATACCGTGGGAGACAAATATGACAAGTTGAGATATCACAGGGTAAAATGTGAAAAGATAATATTACAAGAAGCAAATTTTCAACTTTTTAAATAGGGTTAACTTCAAATAAGTATCATGTGGTTTCGCGGTTTTGCAATTAAGACTCTGGTTAGCATTGTTTGCATAATTGAGGAAATTGTCGATTTTGTTTGCATAAATAAGGACATTTTCTGCCCGAAATGTTTTCCTGACTTTTGAATTTAACTATAACTTGACTCGTCAAAGATCAGAAAAATATTTCGGGCGAACAGTGTGCTCCTTTACATTAACAAAATCGACAATTTTCTTAATTCTGCAGACAATGCAAACCACAATCTTTTTTTGCTCAAAAGCAAAAGGATTTGCCAAATCGCGAAAGCACAAACAGTTATTTGAAATTAACCCTTTTAAATACAGGTAAAAAGGCGTTTAATCTTAGATATTAATCCTCATCTCGTTCTACTGATGTTCAATCATTTATTTTTGATGTTTATCCAGTAAGTATAAATACTAATTCATTTATTTAAAGTTTGTGTTGTAAATCAAACCCACCCAGTTAAGGAGTGTTTGATGTTTTTCATTGTACTAAATCACTATTTATGATGTCCACGGAAGGCATTGCTAAATTCAGCTCAGCACTCAGCAGCAGTTGAGCAACTCCAGATGATAATGTTGCATTTGCTGCTGGTGCTACTGGTAAAGTTTGCTTTCGAACCGTGACATAATTTCTACTTGTCTTGTAATGTTATTCACAGATTTTTTGCTTGATTCAGGGAGCTAATCAAACTTGGTTTTCGAGTCCATACTGGTGTAACGAAAAGCAACATTTCATTTTGGTACCAAGCTATCTATACATGTACTGAGGGAGGAACATACATACATACATACATACATACATACATACATACATACATATCATCTGCAGAGCGTTTATTAAGCAAATGAAGCTTGATTGACGGAGAAGAAACTCAGCTACGTAACGAGTTTTGATTGTTCAGAACTGATAGCATTTGGAATAGAAGATAGCAGCTTTTCTTTGTTCTTCTGAGCAGAAGTTTCAACTTGTAGAATGTGACTTACAGAAACCAAATCAGATTGTACCAGCATTAGGCAATTAATGCATCTATTGTTTTCTGCTGCATTCGGGCCAGTCTGAAGGAGGTCTTTGACATTACGGGACCTTATTGAAGCAGGTAATTCAGACATTGCACATGCACGATGTGCGCCATTGTCATAAAGTGTGCTTAAATCTTCCTTTTTCCTTATGGAGCATCATTGGGAACGAACAAAGTAGGACAGATTTCTGGATACAATTATCAAGTAATTTTTTGTTATCCAATAGACTAGGATAATTTCTATCTGCATTAACATGAGTGACAAGGGTTATTAACATTACATTGCCTTTTGTTCTACAGTTTGTTTTGGGGTGTCCTAATATGGACGAGGAAAGCAGAAGAAGCATTCATCGCAAGTGGTATTCCGTACACTGTAAGTACTTCCATCATCACTTGCAGATATTATGTTGGTATTAACAGTCTAGATGCTTGAAAAGAAAAAAGAGATTATGACTTGATAAGAAAAAGGATCACAAGAAAAAGAACAATAGTCCATATTTGCAAGTGTTTACTAGATGCTTGGGTTGGGTATATCTAACCTTCCATATGAGTAAGTTGTTACTAACTTACAAAGGTTAAGACAATAAAGAAACATGATATGATATTGGCATTTTTTGGAATGTCTGTGCAAATTTTCTTGTTTAATGTGATTTTGCAATTTCTACCTAACTAATTTATTAACATTCTATTCTGAATGGATCTTAAGCTAATTAATTGCATAAGGAAATATTAGAATGAATAATCAACCAAAACTGAAAAATATGAGAGAAACAATCTGGGTTTATCCATTGAAACTGATGTTCATATCCTGTTTTCCCTATATAGATATAGTTCAAAGAAAATAAATATGAACTCTATGATGTATGTCTATTTCTACAAAAAAAAAAATAGTCTATATTATACAACAGCAAAAACAAATACCAAAGAAGAATTAGTTGAAGTAATGGTGTTTCAGGAACTAGCTTGTTAGGGACCTAGTTGAAGACCAAGTAATTTCCCATGGACCATTATAGTCTCCTAAAGCATAATCAACCTCTTCATATTCTTGTTCAATCATTGAACTAACTCCTTCACATGCTTTTATCCTTTCTAACTCTATTGCCACTGTCTTCATGTTTGGTCTCCTTTTCCCGTTCAAGTTCAGACAGCTTTTCGCTAGCTTCGCGATTGCAATCATTTCATCTTTTTTCGCTTCCTTAAGAACTCGACCATCAACAATATCAAACAAACGGTTCTCTTCCATCGAAAGTAGAAAATATGTAGCCAAGCTTCTCTCTTCCCTTGATAAAATGATTGGTTTTTGCCCTGTTAAAAGCTCCACTAGAACTACTCCGAAGCTATAAACATCACTTTTATCCGTAAATTGGCTTGATTGGAAGTATTCAGGATCCAGATATCCAAATGTTCCTTGTACTCGAGTTGTCACATGTGTGTCATCAATTGAAATTGATTTTGAGGTCCCGAAATCTGCAACTTTTGCTCTATACTTTTCATCCAAAAGTATATTGGAAGTCTTTATATCTCGATGATAGATAGGCATAGAAGCTGCGGAGTGCAAATAAGCTAAAGCCCCTGCAACTTCTGTTGCGATTTGCAAGCGCATTTTCCATGTAACCTGAAACTCGTCTTCATTTTGGCTATGTAAAAATTGGTAGAGTGTCCCATTAGAGATAAACTCATACACTAGTAGAGGAACTTCTGTTTCGAGGCAGCAACCATATAGCTTAACAACATTTCTATGATTAATCTGCGATAATATTACAACCTCATTGATGAACTGGTCAAGCTTGTCTTCATCAACAACTTTAGATTTCTTAACAGCTACAACTCTTCCATCAGTCAACATTCCTTTGTAAACAGTCCCTTGACCTCCGTGGCCGAGGATTCTGTTCACGTTGTATCCATCTGTTGCGGTCTCTAGCTCTTTCGAAGTAAATAACTTTGTTTTTTCAACATGATTTTCTGTAGAAGACAATTGTTGCTCAAATAACAAACCACCATTCCTTTTGAAAAATTTATGTTTGAGCTTTTCCGCTTGTCTTCTTTTTACTAACTTGTATAATAACCACAAACCAATAAGTAATAATAGGAATCCAACACCTGACACAACACCTGCAATTGCAACTCTAAAACATGAGTTTATATAATATATTCTTTATAATCTGTGTTAATGGACTGAAAAGAAAAATTAAAATTTGCATACCAATTATGATGATTTTGGTGTTGGGCTGAGATTTTCCCCAAATGACATGATCAGGGTAGCATGTTCCTGCGTCGTTAGAAGTATGTCCTGGAGGACATGAGCAGTTATAGCCTCCAGATGTATACAAGCATACTAGTCGACACTGCATATAGTTACTTGGATCTGTGCATCGTCCGAAATCTGTCACATTATTAATAAAAATAAATTCTGAGAATTAGTTGAGGTGAAGGAAAGAACGATGATTAAAAAGAAGTAAAAAAGTACCTTGACATGGGTTGCAGATACAGAGTTGATTAGGATTGATATATTTCCAGCAAGAAGCCTGATCGAGAGTACAATTCACATTCGGGGCTTTCCGAATATCACAGTAGCCTTGATCAATTCCCCAGTCAAGCATAACAGGAACATTATCCAATTGGTTTAAATCATCGTAGCTTCGCAAGGTTGACAATCTTCTTGCAAACCAACTTTGGTGGACCATGAAAGCGGACTTGCAAGTGCTGCGATCTTGTTGGACATTGGTGAAAGGGTTGGTCATGTTGACTTGAAAAGCCTGCATATTCGGAGGAATTGATGCCTCGCAGCAGTTGATCCCGTAGCATCCGCTTACATTATTATAAGCTCCATAAGGACAAGCCGAAAGGCAGCCACCAAGTACTTCTGTGGTTTGGCCAGCTAAAAGCATGGCATAATTGTTGCATCCTACAGCTGTGAACTTGTTTGAATCATTTGAGAACATGAAAGGGGTGTCTAAGAGAGAGATTCCTGTGCTGTTATAAGATTTAGTGTTATTACAATTAGACGAAATCACAGGATTCCAGACACGAACTTGGCCGGCTGAAAGGATAACATCTACTTCCATGTTGAGGATGGTTAAGAAAAGCTTGGGAGGCGAAAAAGAGTAGTTGCAGAACACGTCGAAGTTGGGGTTCAGGTAACAACCTTGTCCAGTTCCAAATGGAAAGTAAATCCAAAGAGTGCCACAGGTTTGTTCACATGAAGATGATGAAGCCACTGCAAGTGCTTGGATTAGGCATACAACATGTAAAAGTTTCAACAGGGAACTTGTACTAATTTGTATGGTCTTCTCCATTATGAATTGAATTGATTTATGTCTTACTTAAAATGTTGTTTTATATATTTAGAGCTACCATTAATTGTCTTGTATGAATATTACTTGTTCCATTTGAATGTTTCAGCCAACCCAAGTTGAATCTAATCAATCAATAGCTTCTTTTTCGTCAAAGTGTTCTCTGTTTTCAACTTTTTTTTCCGATGATGTTACTTCTTGATGAGGACCATTCAAGGGTTTATAATGCTAAAAAACTACAAATAAGACTGCAAACATATAGTATAAGGAAAATTAAAATTAAAGTTAGGATTTACTCGATTTTTAAATAGAGGTTTGTGGCTTAACTTAACAGTTTACAAAAAGATATGCGGTATAACTTCTTTTGCAAATAAGGATATGTGCAATCAATATTTTTACAAAACAGAGTATCTGTAATTATATTATTAAGTTTTGTTCATATTTTTATTACATATTGACCAAATATTAATCCTCTAGATCAAATTACGGATTTATAAAACGAACTCAAACATCAATTTAATTTGTAACCGTTAAATTAGAAAAAACATAAAACGTCTATAATATGGTTTATAATTTCAATTTGAAAGTGAACAATGTCATTGAAAGCTATATTTTATCTTATGTATATACAGTTTTATTTTAAAAAAATAAATAAATACATAATGCACTTCGTTGTCATTAAAACATAAAGGCATAATTTAGAACACGCTATTTAGAAAAAAAATCATACCACGTACATTTATTTGTAATTGTTAAATCACATGCCTCTATTTACAAATTGAGTAAATTTTTTAAATTATCCGTATTTATTTCTCACGTATGAAGATATAAAATCTTTTCAAAAACTCAACTTTATTTTTGGTCTCTCCAAAGCACCCTTTAACCAATTAATTGGTGTTTTGGAGAAATTGAAAAAAATAAAAACTTTTCAAAAACTCAACTTTATTTCTGGTGGTTTATCTCTTGGGCTTTGCATTTTTAAATATCCTCTGTCCTCTATTCCACCAGCAAAAATATTTTGAGCTTCAGAAATTAAATTCATTTCAGTTTTGTTTACGTATGTTAAGATATTTTTAGTCTATATCTTTTTTTGACCTTTAGCCTTAACTCTTACATAAACGTTTAAAGTTTTGAAAAAATATTTGGGCTAAAAATGTACTCGTTTACGTCAACAAAAACGATTATTTGCTTAATTATGCAAACAAAACAAACCACATTCCTTCATTTATAGAATTGAGAAACCACAAATAATAAGAGTTGATTCAGTCACAGATATGACAAAGTAGAATTTCAAACAAGAAACTAAGAAGTAGGAGAAGAGGGTTTTGAATTCTTTTGCTCTTCCTCGTAGGCTTTTCAAGTCTCGGTATGTTCTTGCATTAAATTTGTGCGATGAAACTTTAAAGAAAGTTTATCTCTCAAAATTTGAAGTGTAGAGACTCGTATAAAAGAGCCGAATAGTCATGTCTTTTGGTGAAGCACCCTTCAAACGGGATACAAATGAAACATCATGAAAATTGGAGAAAAGATGCAACACTTAGGCCAAAGGTCATTATAATTTTGTACAGAAATGGAGTGCATCTTGTCCGAGACTAGCACGTTGCTACCGCGACACGCCTAGACCTAACAGGACAGCTGAATACACCCTGACCCTAACCCTAACCATGACCCTGACTCTAACTCTAGCCCTGACCCTGATGGGTGTTGTATTGTTTGCCACTTCGTTCCGACGGTTCCGAACTGGATTATGAAATTGTCCTCTGCCATGTAGAGAATCATTATATTCGTCTAGATTTACTACCAGGATTTCCCGTCCCTTCGATTGCTTTACATTGAAGATACTATCTATTTTAAATTATATATTATTAAAAATGGTGTCTTTATTTACTTATCACTAGATTACTAATTAATTTTATGTTTACTTACTTATACGTAATATTTGTATTTTAAACGTTGCTAAAGAATCAATAAATTATTAAATTTCTCCCAGAACGACGTAGGGACTTGAGGCTTTCTAGTTTTGCTATGTGGTGGTACTAGAAGAATCCTAATGCTACTACATATATTGGTACTACGCCGGCATCAAATGCTAACAAATGATGACATGAAAGATTTCATGAGGTTTATGTGTGCCACCATGTGATGAAATTTGCAGCTGAAGCGGCATGTGGTAGCATTAGCATCCCACAAATTCCTATATACAGTCACATTATATAAAAAAAATTATTTTTTAAATGAGGGCATGTTAGTTTTTCATACCGAATTTTTTAATGAAAATCGGCTGAATTTAGTAGCACTTTTTTAAACATGAGCTACAACTTTAAATGTATTCTACTATCTATGATTAATAGGAAGTCAAACTCAATCAAGCTATTGTTACATTAAAAAAAAATATAAGTCCTTGTCTATCTTTTTTTTCTTTCTTGGGAGTTCATTTTATTACATTCTAAGACTTTTTTTACATCTACATTTTCTTTGCAATTTTAGTTTAATTTCTTGTTTTCCTTAAAAATTTAGTTTAATTTCTGAAAATTCAAAAGGAGCAACCTTCATTAACGAAATAGAAAAACTACCACAAGTTCATAGATTTTTTTCGAAAAAAAGATTGTTGAATAATAAACAAGTTGTTCACCATGCATTATAAGTCCATAACTTTTTGTTATATTTAACATTTCAGTCCCTCAATCAATTTGAATTACCGATTTACCCTTTATTTATTAAAGTAAGTTACTTTTGGTACTTGAATTTTAAGGTTATGTACTTTAGAGCTGAAATAAACTGAACTGAACTGAATTTAACTAAATGTTGTCGAACTGAACTGAATTTAGCTGAATGTTGTTGAACTGAACTGAACTAAATGCTACTAAACTTATTTTTGAACTAATATATGGTCTCTCAATTTGGTTATATTTATCTGTTTAGTTCTTTTGTTTTATTCAAATATGAAAATAGTCCCTATATTATAATAATGAGTAAATAATTTAACAGTCACCATATTATTCTAAAATACAGTGTTTAGTCCTAGTATTTTCGATAATATATCATAAGGTCTACATTTTGTATATTCAATAGTTTAATCCATTCATCCATTTAAATTTTGTATGTTTTCTTAAAAACATCTATTTAAATTAGGGTAAATTACAAAAACATGACCTGTGGTTTCAAATTTTTACAAAAACATGACCTGTGGTTTCAATTTAGTAAAAAAAATACCTGTGGTTTACAACATTATCAAAATTAAGGAAAATCAACTAACACCGTTAAGTGTGCTGACGTGGCATGGGCAAAATGGTCCAAAAATTATGGTGGCAAAATAAAAGTTCGGGTAATTCAAGTTTTTACAAAAAAGGATTTGTGGTTTCAAGTTTTTACAAAAACATGACATGTGGTTTCAATTTACTAAAAAAAATTACATGTGGTTTACGACATTATCAAATTAAGGAAAAGCTAATAACATTGTGGTTTACGACGTTACCAAAGTTAAAGAAAAGCTAATAACACTGTTAAGTGTACTGACGTGACCATGGGCAATATGGTCCAAAAATGAAGGAGCTTTTATTCAACCATCATAAATTTTGGACCATTTTGTCTATGGCCACGTCAACACAGTGTTAGTAGCTTTTCCTTAATTTTGATAACGTCGTAAACCACAATGTTAGTAGTTTTTCCTTAATTTTGATAACGTCGTAAACCACAATGTTAGTAGCTTTTCTTTAACTTTGATAACGTCGTAAACCACGATGTTAGTAGCTTTTTCCTTAATTTTGATAGCGTTGTAAACCACATGAATTTTTTTTTTACTAAATTGAAACCACAGGTCATGTTTTTATAAAAACTTGAAACCACAAGTCCTTTTTTTGTAAAAACTTGAATTACCCGAGCTTTTATTTTGCCACCATAATTTTTGGACCATTTTGCTCATGCCACGTCAGCACACTTAACGGTGTTAGTTGATTTTCCTTAATTTTGATAACGTTGTAAACCACAGGTATTTTTTTTACTAAATTGGAACCACAGGTCATGTTTTTGTAAAAACTTGAAACCACAGGTCATGTTTTTGTAATTTACCCTTTAAATTATTGATTTACCTTTACATGTTAGGTCAAAATTACATTTCTGGTACATAAACTTTATATGTTTACACTATGATACCTAAAAACTATATTTACACTTAAAACTATTATTTTAAATATTAGATTTTATTTTAATATTTCATAGAAATAAAAAAAATCATGAACTTGCATCAAATTGTAAACTCGCAATCTCTGCACTTTGTTTTTATTTAAACAATTTGTCCAGTAATTTCATTTTTCGTTTTTCCTTTACTTAGAGTCCAATTTAATTCTCGGAGTCTCCAACAAAAAAAATTTCAACATCCGAAATTGCAATTTAGCCTTTCGTTTCACCTCATTCGGTAATCGGAAGCACATGTCACAATTTAACGTACACCTTGTTTTTATATACGTTTTGCCCACCAATTTTCGCTCAAATATTTCGACATCTAAAACTCTACTAGTGCTGCATGTCTATTCCTACAAAATATAGTCTATATTATCCAGCAGAAAAAAAACATATCAAAGAAGAATTAGTTGAAGTAATGGTGTTTCAGGAACTAGCTTGTTAGGGAACTAGTTGAAGACCAAGATGGAATATTATAGTCTCCTAAAGCATAATCAACCTCTTCATATTCTTGTTCAATCATTGAACTAACTCCTTCACATGCTTTTATCCTTTCTAACTCTATTGCCACTGTCTTCATGTTTGGTCTCTTTTTCCCGTTCAAGTTCAGACAGCTTTTCGCTAGCTTCCCGATTGCAATCATTTCGTCTTTTTTCGCCTTCTTAATAACTCGACCATCAACAATATCAAACAAACGGTTCTCTTCCATCGAAAGTAGAAAATATGTAGCCAAGCTTCTCTCTTCCCTTGATAAAATGATTGGTTTTTGCCCCGTTAAAAGCTCCACTAGAACTACTCCGAAGCTATAAACATCACTTTTATCCGTAAATTGACTTGATTGGAAGTATTCAGGATCCAGATATCCAAATGTTCCTTGTACTCGAGTTGTCACATGTGTGTTATCTATTGAAATTGATTTTGAGGTCCCGAAATCTGCAACTTTTGCTCTATACTTTTCATCCAAAAGTATATTGGAAGTCTTTATATCTCGATGATAGATAGGCATAGAAGCTGCGGAGTGCAAATAAGCTAAAGCCCCTGCAACTTCTGTTGCGATTTGCAAGCGCATTTTCCATGTAACCTGAAACTCGTCTTCATTTTGGCTATGTAAAAATTGGTAGAGTGTCCCATTAGAGATGAACTCATACACTAGTAGAGGAACTTCTGTTTCAAGACAGCAACCAAATAGCTGGACAACATTTCTATGATTGATCTGCGATAATATTACAACCTCGTTGATGAACTGGTCAAGCTTGTCTTCATCAACAACTTTAGATTTCTTAATAGCTACAACTCTTCCATCGGTCAACATTCCTTTGTAAACAGTCCCTTGACCTCCTTGGCCGAGGATTCTGTTCACGTTATACCCATCCGTTGCGGTCTCTAGCTCTTTCGAAGTAAATAACTTTGTTTTTTCAACATGATTTTCTGTAGAAGACAATTGTTGCTCAAATAACAAACCACCATTCCTTTTGAAAAATTTCTGTTTGAGCTTTTCGGCTTGTCTTCTTTTTACTAACTTGTATAATAACCACAAACCGATGAGTAATAACAGGAATCCAACACCTGATGCAACACCTGCAATTGCAACTCCAAAACATGAGTTTATAATTTATTCTTTATAATTTATATTTGTTTAAGAAAAGTTTAGGGATGCAACACGATAGCTACTTAAGAGGTCACTCATATTAGTACTACTTTTGCCCAATCATGTTCATGAGGTCCGCTGTATTAATGATGGCATATGATCGCACGCCTTTACAATTTCTGTTGATGGATTGAAAAGAAAAATTCAAATTTAAATACCTATTATGATAATTTTGGTGTTGGTTTGAGATTTTCCCCAAAGGACATGATCAGGGTAGCATCTTGCGCCGTTATAAGAATGTCCTCGAGGACACGAGCAGTTATAGCCTCCAGATGTATACAAGCATAGTAGTCGACAGTTCATATAGCTACTTGCATCTGTGCATCGTCCGAAATCTGTCACATAAACAAATAAAAAAAATCAGAATTAGTTCAGGCTAATGAATGATGATTAAAAAGGAGAAGTGAAAAAGTACCTTGACATTGGTTGCAGATACAGACTTGATTAGGATTGATATATTTCCAGCAATAAGTCTGATCGAGAGTACAACTGACATTCACGAATTCACGTATGTCACAATAGCCTTGTTCAATTCCCCAGTCAAGCATAACAGGAACACTATCCAATTCGTTTAAATCATCGTAGGTTCGTGAGGTTGACAATCTTCTTGCAAACCAATCTTGGTCAACCATGAAAGCGGACTTGCAACTGCCGCGATCTTGTTGGACATTGATAAAAGGGTTGGTCATGTTGACTTGAAAAGCCTGGATATTGGGAGGAATTGATGCCTCGCAGCAGTTGATCCCATAGCATCCGCTTATATTATTATAAGCTCCACAAACCGAAAGGCAGCCACCAAGTACTTCTGTGGTTTGGCCGGCTACAAGCATGGCATAATTGTTGCATCCTACAGCTGTGAACTTGTTTGAAACATTTGAGAACAGGAAAGGGGTGCCTGAGAGAGAGATTCCTGTGCTATTATAAGATTTAGTGTTATTACAATTAGACGAAATCACAGGATTCCAGACACGAACTTGCGGATATGACATAGTAACATCCACTTCCATGTTGAGGCTGGTTAAGAAAAGCTTGGGAGGCGAAAAAGAGTAGTTGCAGACTACCTCAAAACTCTGGTTCATGAAACAACCTTGTCCAGTTCCAAATGGAAAATAAATTCCAAGAGTGCCACATGTGTGTTCACATGAAGATGATGAAGCCACTGCAAGTGCTTGGATTAGGCATAGAACAGGTAGAAGTTTCAATAGGTGACTTGTCATAATTTTTATGGTGTCCTCCATTATGAATTGAATTGAATTTATTTGTGTCTTAGTTAAAATGTTGTTATATATATGTAAAGCTACACAACATTAGCAACTTAATTGTATTGTATGAATATTACTTGTTTGAATTGAATGTTTCAACCCAAGTTGGATCTTAATCAATCAGTAGCTTCTTTTGTCAAACTATTACGTTATTTTTTAAAATTGAAATCAAAACTGATGACACTACTTCTTTATGAAAGTACCATTCAAGGATTTTTAATGCTAAACAACTACAAATAAGCCTAATTATAATGTTCAACATATATATATTTCTCATATATCAAGATATAAAATTTAACATAAGATGGCACCAATTTTATCAAGAAGGAAATGAATGTATAAAATCTTTATACAGAATACGGAAAAAAAAGTTATCAAATAATACAAACACAATATCAATATTTCGATAAGTAAGCTATGAAATTTTAACAAATAATAGGTTGATGTCAAATATCAATATTTTGAATAAATCAAGTTTGAACCACACATTCAGCCTATAAAAATATATATATTAACACTTTATGTTCTCTATTTGGGACTATTTTTTTTAAACATGACCTACAACTTCGAATTTGTTGGATTCTAATATCTATATGATTAATAGCAATGTTTTAAAAACCGGACTGGATGTTGAACCAGCGTAACAAAAGGTTCAAGGTTTAATAGGTTCAACCAGTTCAACCGGATGACATATATAATATATAAAAAATTTAAAATACATATACATATATATATATATAATAAAATCCTATTTCAAATAAACATAAAATAAAAATTCATATATCAAACAATATATAGTTAAAATACATATACAATTTTTTTTTAAGTTTTTTAATTTGATTTTTTATGAAAATCGGAGTCAATTCGGTTTGATTTAATCCGATTTACTGGTCGAACCGGCCGATTTACTGGTTCAATTCGATTTTTTGTGAACAAACCATTTAGTATAGAACCAGACTGGACATCAAACCGGTTCGCGGTTCGACCGGTCGAACCGGCCGGTCCGACCAATTTTCATAATACTGATTAATAGGAAGTAATATTCAAATTCAGTCAGGTCATTGCTACATTAAAATAATCAAGTCATTGTCTATCTTTTTTTTCTTTCTTGAGAGTTCATTTTATTAATTTGTATGGCTTTTTTTTTTGGTACATCTATATTTTCTTTGCTTAAGTTCTTCTTTTTCTTAAGAATTCAGTCTAATTTCTGAATATTCAAAGGAGGAACCTTCCATTAAAGATATAGAAAAGCTACTCGAAGAAGTTCAAGATTATTTTTTTCAAAAGGAAAATATTAGATAATAAAGAAAAGTGTTCACCATGCACTTTATGAAGAATCTCAATATCACTAGGTTAAAACTAGAGGCGGCAATTCGACACGTGACACGACAACACGATATTGATTTTTTCGTGTTTGTGTTGAGCATATTAAGTAACGTGTCATTTTCGGGTCGACACGAAATGACCCGTTAATTTCCGTGTCGTGTTTGTGTCAACACGAAAAACACGAAACTGACACGTCTAATTACTTTTTTACCCTTAAAGAGTTAGGGTTGCAATTGGAGGAGGTATTTAAGTCATCATTATATAAAAATCTAATATCTTTGTATTCTAATGAATTTAGAACTTTGTGAAGATTGAGTGGTTAATTTTGTATATAAATTGTCATCTTACATAGGTCGGGTTGGGTCGAGTCGGGTTGGTCAGGTCGGCTCGTTCGTAAATTATTTCTGTAATTTTCGTGTTTCCGTGTTTGGAGCAGGTTGTGTTTGGGTTTGGAATCTCGACACGAAACATTTTCCGTGTCGTGTTTGTGTTTAGAATTTTGACACGAACACGAAAGTTGACACGACACGAACACGACACGAAACACGAAATTGTCACCTCTAGTTAAAACATTCAATTTCTTAGGAAATGGTTGTCAATTGCAAAGGATTCAAATTAGAATTATTTTTCATCAAAAACAAATAAGGCCGAGGGTGGTCTATGGTGCGTGTTGATTTTGCAAGTACCTCTATTTTTGAAGATGTTATTAGGATAGTTGTGCTCTGTTAGACATATTCGAAGGGTAGCAAATGTCATTGCTAATCATTAAGTGGCTCCCTGGGAAAAAAACATTAGATCAGAAGAGTATTAAGTTTAATCATGTTCCTTTTCCCTTCCTTCTTTCATTAATTAAGCCAAATGTAATGTTTGTCGAGTCTTAATGAAATCTTGCTATAATAAAACATTCAATCTTTTAGTTTAGTGCAAGTAAAAAAAATGAAATTAAGTTCTTTGTGCTTGCGGAATTATTTTCCATCTCATACCTAATTGATGGTGAATAAGTCAAGGTGCAGAAACATAGAATAAGTCTGAGATTATATGTTAGAATCAAGTGTGGTTGGTTCAAATTGTATTCTAAAGAAAAGTCACACATACACATTGGATTGTATATAAAATAGAATATTGATAAATAATAATTACCAAAAAAACAAATAATATGAAAAAAAAAATTTTGATAAATAATTTGTTAGTTTTCATGTTTTGTTTCGTAGCTAATATTATTGAGTTAGTCCTGTTATTTTGAGCTTATCAGTATTTATTTTCAGTTTTATTCAGTTGAGTTTATTTCAGTTTAGTTAAGTATCATTCAGTTTAGTTTAATTTAATTCATCATCATTCAGTTCGGTTCAGTTCAATTTAGCAATATTTATTTCAGTTCAACAACATTTAGTAAATAATTTAATAGTGCCTATATTATATCAAAATAACATGTTTAGTCCTCATATTTTTAATAATGAGGTTTTTACCGATTTGGCTCATTTGCGAGGCCCATTAATACGACCCTATCTTGGGAATCAATCAAGAGGGATCGTTTTGGGGTGGAAACGACCTAAAACACCACTTCGCTTTTCTAGTTAGCGCAAACTGAAATATTATTAACTTCTGAATTGATTGATTGATTACATAACTCGAAAGCCTTTAAATAGCAAACCAATAAACCTAATTCTACTAATAAGGAAATACTAATTCAATAGAACATTAGAGACCTAATACTTCTAAAACAATAAAACTACTCATATAATATTAATAATAAAAGGACTCCTAATTAGACAATAACTAATCCCGAACCGTAGTATTCGGGTTGTATCATTCGTCACCCATTCAAAATCACCTTGTCCTCAAGGTGGTAGTTTGTAAAAGAAATATAGTAATAAGAACGTCAAAACCCGAAGAGAACATGAATGCTTGAGTATTTTGTCGAGGTGGTCCGGAGGATCAGGATCGAGTAACTCATTGTGATCCTCAAACAAAACAAAAAATTTGACATGAGATACAACATAAGGCATACTACCATAATCTTCAATCGCCTTGCAAACAACCAAATTCCCCTCAAAAATCCCAAAGTCGGCGTAAGTGGGGAGTAAAAACTTGTGTTGGCTATACCATTTAGTATCATTGAACTCATTGCTGCAATTCTCCATAGTATTAAAAATCTTGATAACATTAGCGCCACATGGTTCACAAATCAAATTTTGTTCCATGTCCAGCTCATCAAAATTGTTGAGCAAGCTTGGCTTAGGAAGATCACTATCAACTTCGCCATCATAAAGTTGGACAATTGAGTCATCAAAAGCATGATTAATAGGATTAGAGAAAGTTGGAAAACTTGTATTCGGATTGGGAGTGGCTGCTACTGCCGGAGCTGAAATAGAAGTAGCTTGTAAAACAGGAGATAAAACATGAGACTCAAATTCTGCCCCAAACTCTGAAGGGCTAAATCGTTGCTTAATTTTTGTCAAAAAATCATTCCAATAGCGAAACGTTTCATTATCTCTAACCGAACGAAACCACTTTAGTGCATCACCATCTAGATGTAGTATCACAATTTTCAAACGATTTTCTGATGTCGTATGATGAAAATCAAAATATTCTTCAATTTTAGAGCACCAAGCTTGAGGATCTCCGCCTGTAAACCGAGGTGGTTGTTGTAAGGAACGAAACAAAAACGTGTAATCGTTATTAGTCTTGGAATCGTCACTTGTCAATTGTTCTGGTTGTATTTGAGCGCGCAACTGGTGAACACAAGCATCAAGAGATTGTTTAATAGATAGCTGAAGGGCTTCTTGATGGTTAGCAAACTCAACACGGAGTGCATTGATCATGGTGGAAGAAACTCAATGAAATATGGAGGTTGAAAAAGACAATGAAAGATGGGGATAAAACTCTCAATGAAAGCACCAGTTGATACGACCCTATCATGGGAATCGATCAAGAGGGATCGTTTTGGGGTGGAAACGACCTAAAACACCACTTCGCTTTTCTAGTTAGCGCAAACTGAAATATTATTAACTTCTGAATTGATTGATTGATTACATAACTCGAAAGCCTTTAAATAGCAAACCAATAAACCTAATTCTACTAATAAGGAAATACTAATTCAATAGAACATTAGAGACCTAATACTTCTAAAACAATAAAACTACTCATTTAATATTAATAATAAAAGGACTCCTAATTAGACAATAACTAATCCCGAACCGTAGTATTCGGGTTGTATCACCCATTAACATATTTGTTATTTTTTCTAGACTTTCTACTTATCTAGCATCTTATCACAATAATGGTCATAAATACCCTCATCTTCTTTATTACATATCATTATTGACTCTCACTTTCATAGCTGCCACTGCACCACACATTAGCAAAGAACCAAGACTATAATCCTACCCAATAGCTGAAGCATTGTTATTCACAATACAACATAAGATCCGAAACTTCATTCATGTGAGTATTATGTTTCCGTTTTACCACATTTCAATATTTTCAATTTGAAAAGCATAACGAGCTGCGTAAGTTGTTAAACTTAAGATCTATATGTGAAATCATCAGTGTTTTAAAAATCGCTAGGCGCTCCTAGGGCGGCCGAGGCCTCCAAAACTAAAGCGGGGACTAGTCGGGGCCTAGGCGGAGACTAGTCGGATTTGTACTTTCCTATCTTTTCATTTTTATTAGATACCAAAAGAAATTATACATTCCATTAAACTATAAGTTATACTAACAATAAATTTTTGAACTTTTAAATATGAAACCTAGATAAGATATCTACAATACATAGGAGTTTTTTTGTTATCTTTTCTTAATAGTTTTCTTCAATTCTTAATTGTTTTTTTTTTGTAAAACATATAATATAGAATGAAAAAATTGAGTTTAATTTTTTTTACTTTTTTACATTCAACGAGCGACTTGACCGACTTGGGCCTCCTTGGCCGAATTGGTCCGCCTTGGCAGTCAAAAATCGGCCAACCGAATTGAAGTGCCCAAATAGGTAAAATCGCGGCGATGTAGTGAAAATCACCGCCTAGGCGCCGCCTTTACCGATTTTTAAAACACTGGAAATCATGCGAAAATTCTTTAAACTTAATATTTATAATGTAAACTGTCTATTTTTCTAACAAGATATTGATATTACAAATAATATATTTTTAATTTTAGAAATGAAATAGATTGTTGAAGTAATTTTATTGTAGCACCTGTGTAATTGAAGATAGAATAGAGAAAAATGGAGTTAAAGTAAGCTAAATGAAATAAAAGGTTGGAAATGCTATTAAAGCATACTACAAAATTTGGCTCAAACCATATCTAGATCCTTAAAGTTGTCTAAAAAGGTCATTTTAGTCCCTCAACTTTGGGGACGACCTATTGGGGTAAATTACATCATTGATACCCAAACTATACCCTCTTTCCCAAACTGGTACCTAAACAAAAAAATTTCTCATCCAAGTACCTAAACTAACGGTGACTTCCCATAAAAGTCCAAAGAATCGGTCACCAGCAGGTTAACTCACCTTTTTGTTGACTATATTGACAATCATATGGGAAAAGACAATTATACCCTTAAAATTTTATCCTCTTTTACAATATCTTCTCTCTTTTCCTTTTCATTCTTTTTATTATAACTCCACCCATTAAAAAACTGACGCATGTCATTTTTTTAATTTTTTTTAATGTTGAGCTCTCTTCTTTTTCTTTTTTTCACTCTCCTCCCTTTCTCTTTCATCTCCACTCCACAAAACTGGTCGTCGGAGATCCCAGAAACCGACGGTCGGTTTCTGGAATCCAGAAATCGGTGACAATTTTCTGTATTCCAGAAACCGTCGTTGGTTTCTAGAATCCATAAAACCGTCGCCAGTTTCTAGAGTTCTAGATCTCCCGTCGACGGCTTCTAGAATCCAGATTCCAGTGGACGGGAGATTTGGAACTCCAGAAAATGGCGACGGTTTTCTGGATTCCAGAAACCGGTGGCTGGAATTTGGAAATTCCAGATTCCAGCCACCGGTTTCTGGAACCTCCAGATTCCGCCGGTTGTTTCTTTTTAAAAAAAATTAGAAGAAAATGGGAGAAGAGAAGTAGAAAGAAAGAAGTAGAGGAAGGAGAGAAGAAGAAAAAGAAAAGAGAAATAAAATTAATTTTGATTATGGAGGTTAGAGAGGGAAAATGAGGAGAGATAATAGAGAGAGAAAGAAGAAGATGGAGGAGGAGGAGAGAGAATGAAAATGTTTGGTGGGAAAAATTAAAAAAGGGTAAAATTGATATTTCATGTCAACTGAATTTTTTAAATTATGTTTGACTTGGTTTAATTAGGTCAAACGATCGTTGACTCCTCACCAACAGGTCATTTGGACTTTCATGGGAAGTCACCGTCAGTTTAGGAACTTGAATGGGAAAAAATTTTGTTTAGGTACCAGTTTGGAAAAGAGGGTATAGTTTGGGTACCATTAGTGTAATTTACCCCGACCTATTGAGTCCTTCAACTATCAAAATGTGGACATATTGGGTCCTTATTCAATGACAAGATACTCAGTTGGCATTAAAAATTATTATTCTTCACATTTGCCAACTCAGTGTCATGTTATCGAATAAGGACTCAATATGCCCACATTTTGATAGTTGAGGGACTCAACAGGTCGCCCCTAAAGTTGAGGGACTAAAATGACATCTTTGAACAACTTTAGGGAGTTGCATATGGTTTACGCCACAAAATTTTAATTATGATTATACAACACATTTCCAGATGTATTTTTTAAGGATGCTCTCAAAATCGTGTTTGACGTGAATAAATGGGTTTTTATAGATCTGGCCCATTTGAGAGGCCCATTAACATATTTGATTTTTTTTTTATCTTTCTTACATAACTAGTAGTGTATACCCTTTTTGGATAAATATACATTCATCTTCTACATTACACCATAACTTCACTTTCTCATTTCATTTTCAAAATAGAAAACGTGAAACCGTTCGGCTTTCTCTGCTATTTGGGTGCAAGTTTGGAGAGGATTTTTGCCCGATTACAAGTTCCGGCAACGAACTAAATCTCCATATTGTAATGGTAAGTTGAAAAACGAGTCAAAAACCATTGTTAATTCATCACTTATGTGATTTCGGTGTTATTTTACTTCAAAACTAGTCGTTATTGCAATCAAGTCGCACAAAATAGTGGCAACCTACGGATCTATGATTAAATATAGCAATTTTCATTTTTCTTAAGATTATAGGTTGTTTGTTTTCAAACGGTTTCAAGCTTAATGGAAAATAACTTGAAATAAAGCAACATACCGGAGCATGAGTATTGAAGAAGAGCGCGACCAGATCTTGTCGCGTTTTGGTAAACGCTACAAGAACGCGATCAGATCTTGTTGCGTTCATGTAGTGTTTTGGTAAACGCTATGATAAGATCTTGTTGCGTTTTGCAGCGTTTTCTTAAAAGCTACAAGTCCGCCATTGTTGTAGCATCAAGTTCTTTGACTGTAAATTATATAATTTTCATATATATGCATCAATAACTTCGCTTTTAGCACTTAAACTTTAATTTAGAAGTAAAATAACTCTGAAATCACATTAGAGACGAACTAACTTCGGTTTTTGATTCGTTTTGAATTTACCCATTATAATAGGGAGATTTAGTTTGTTGCCGGAACTTGTAATCACCGTGAAATGCCATGAGTCGCACAAAAATCTCTCTAAAATTGCACCCAAATAGTTAAAAGAGTGGAATGGTTTCAGAATCTATTTTGAGAAAAGAAATCATTTTTTGTAAAGTCAATTAAACATATTGAAAAAAAAAGATGTTCAAATAATCAACACTAAGTTGAAACCAAAAAATCATTTTATACCTCTTGTGTAGACGCAAATTGCAATATCGCATAGACAAGGTCATTGAGTCTTCCATGCTGCAACCGATTTCTTTTGTTTGGTATGAATTCGTTCAAAAAGACTCCAATTTCTTTCACATCCGGATGAAGAAGCCGTTTGACTCAAATTGCCACTTGTTGCAAGACTGTAGCACTAACACCAGATATTTTCCACCAAGCATCTACAAATTACAAGCATACGTATAATATTAAAACTAATTACTTAGATACAAACATGCATATAAGCTCAATGGATTTAATTTAATGATTTTTTACCTGGTCTCATTGTATTAGCTCCACTCAAAGCAAATTTTTGCCCAAAACTTTCACGACGATCTTCATATAGTCTGATATCATCCATTGCTTGTGAACCATTTGCACAAATTGTTGGCTTTTCAAGGATGTCATACAACCCAAGAGAAACTTCTGGCTTTCTACTAAATCTCTCATCATACTTAAAACATGGATTCAAAAATTAAGAAGCCACATGAAGACTTCTTCTAAAGTGCTTGTCCCATCTTGCATCAATGATTTTGATAAAAGGTTCATAGTTTTCTTTCTTTTTCTTAAATATGTGCTTGATAGCCTTACGTGTCCTATGGATCCCATCATAAGCATATGGTAATGAAGGTCTTTCATCAGAATCAACTATCCTCAATAATCTAATGATAGGACCCACAATTTGAACCACTATCTCAATATCATTCCAAAGCTTTTTATCCATCACGGTTGAGCTAACAACTTCTCCATTTGCACTCTTAGATAGCTTATGACTAGTGAAAAAATTATTTATCACTAAAGCTTGCAAATCACTCTTATGCTCTAAGATACTACTCAAGGTAATAAATGTTAAAGTAACTGCCGGGCGCACAATTTCCTTCCAACCCTCTCTTTTCTGCAACCAAGACAAGGAAGCTATGTGATTATAAACAAAAATAGTAATCTTGGAAGCACGAGATGCTAAGTCAGACACACCACTCATGCTAGCAATATCCTTTAATATCAAATTTATGCAATGAGCTGCACATGGTGACCGATAAATATTATCATACTTTTCATGAATTAATTTCCTTGCAACTACATAATTCGCAACATTATCAGTCACCACATGCACTATATTAGTTGACCCAACCCACTCAATCACTTCACAAAACATCAAGGACAACGCTTGAGCGAACAACATCAGATGCCATCAACCGATTTTACAAAACATGTCCCAACTGGAGAATACACTAAAAAATTGATTAAAGTTCTTTGTCTCCTATCAGTCCAACCATCAGCCATTATAGTACATTCAATATTTGCCCAGTTATTTCTGTAACCATCAATAAGCAAAGAACACTCCTTTTTGCAATCACTTAAATAATTAACCCTTAAATCATGATAAGAAGGAGGTTCATATCCATGACCTATAGCAAGAATAACATCTAATGCAGGTTTAAAGTAAGGAGAATTTATTACATCAAAAGGTATGCAAGCATCATAAAACCATTTGCATAGAGCCAAAGAAGCTTTACCTTTCCCTTCCTTTCCAACCATGGCACTCGTAATGCTTGGTTGAGTAAAAAATTTCGTTGAACTAGATCCTCCTTTACTTTTACCTCTCCCTAACATTTCAGAAGCACTTATCTTTGATGGATGCAACTCTTCCACATCTTCTCCTTCTTCTCCTTGCTCTTCCATGTCTTATGCAAATGGGTTCTCATCATAATTCCTTAAGGTTCGCTTCATTGCATTTTTCTTATCTGAGACTCCAAGTGACACCTTCATTTCAGCACGAATCTCAGGAGTGACTTGCTTGCATCCTGCTACTTGACCCGTCTTCCCAGCAAGATGTTCTTTTATTCTATGAATACCGCCTCCTTTGTAAACCTTTCCACAACATAAGTATTTCAGGCCCGATTTTCCATTTTCTTTGAGCTCCTCACAATAATTCCATGCGGGATCAGTTTTTCCACGACTGTTAGCGGTTGGTTGAGTGCCATTGTTTTCAACTTCCATCCTGCTAAGGAAGAAAATAAAAAAAAGGGTAATTTCCAAAAAAAACCCATGTGTTTATCAATTTTGTCAAAAAGGTGTCTGTGTTTATTTTTTTGACAAAATGAGGATTGTGTTTATCTTCGTTAACCAAAAAGCGGAAAAGTCATTAACGGTGTTAAATGTGATGACGTGGCAAGGGATATTTTGGTCTTTATTTATGGGTTATGATATAAAAAAGTCATTTCTCGCACTTTAAAGTTGTAAACACATGGATGTTTAAGAAATTTATGAATAAATAAAAACCGAAAACCCTTAAATTTCTTAAATATTCATGTGTTTACAACTTTAAAGTGCGAGAAATGACTTTTTTATATCATAACCCATAAATAAAGATCAAAATACCCCTTGTCACGTCATCATATTTAACACCGTTAATGACTTTTCCGCTTTTTGGTTAACGGAGATAAACACGATCCTCATTTTGTCAAAAAAATAAACACATACACCTTTTTGACAAAATTGATAAACACATGGGTTTTTTTTGGAAATTACCCTAAAAAAAATTCACAACCAAAATCACTCTAACTGGTTCGGATTAATGAAAAGAAAATACAACAAACTAAAGATTTTTTTTTGTATAGTGAGGCATAAACTATTATGTAAGTTTTTGATATGCAATGACTTGTGAAACTTATGACTTTTATTTGATATAAATTCATAAAACTATTTCTAGAGGAGTGTATTTATGTTTATTTAGTGGAACAGTTCTAATAATAATAAAAAAGAATACATAAAACTAGTTTTTACTTGACAACAGTAGCCTACAATATATTGTACCTAAAAAATAAATAAGGAAAGAAGATGATAAACAAAGAACTCGAACTCTAATTAATCTAAGAACGCATGTGTTTAAATGATAAACAAATTAATAAGTAATTTTACATAATTCGAGATTATCTGTTATAATTTATAAACATATGGATATCAATAATGCATCTATCATGCATAGCAATCCCTTTTGTGCAACAAGAAAGAATAATATAGTCTATTTTGAAGTTTAATTGATTCATTATGGATAAGTAACTATGACAATTTCAGAAATCTAAATGTCGTTTAGAAACACAAGAATACAATAAGTAGGTAACAAGTAATTTAGACATAAATTATAAATCTTATCAAATTATGTTTGATGTGTTCTTGATCGTTAAAAACTTGAATTAGATGAAACAAGAGAACTAACTTGAATTAGATGAAACTAAGAGAAGATTGTGATAAAAAAAAGAAAGAAGAAAAGAAGATTATGATGAAAAATAGGAAGATTAAAGTAGAATAGGAATATGAGAAGTCTCTATTTTGAAACAGGTGTTTGCGCACGATTAGAAATATAGATTAGGGTTTTTTTTTAGTTCAAAATCTGAACCGCCCAGAACTGGATTCACCGATTCGCCGGTCCGACCGATCGGTTCACCGGTTCATGGGCGGTTCTGATCTGTCAACAAAACCGGATAGAAACCGATCTACTAGATCTCTAGTTTCGATTGGACCCGGTTCGATCCGGTTTTGAGAACCATGAAGAAATGTATAAGTGAAGTTATGGTTTCATGTAGAAGATGAGATTATTTTTGTCCAAATGCCATAACATTGCTAGATAAGTAAATGAGAAAGAAAATACAATACTTATATTAATGAGCCTCTCAAATGAGTCGATCTGTAAATAAACGTGAAAATCACATTTATTCCCAATATGCAAATTTTTTTGAGAAGTGATATACATTTTAATCTATTAAAAAAAAATAAAAAATGAAACTTACAAGATTAATCAGATTATTAGTTAAAATAATTGAGAATGGATGCATAAATGTAGAGAGGGTTAACATAATGAAGTTGGAGGTTGGTAATGTAAGAAGCGAATAGAAAATGATAGCGCTGATGCTGCATTTAAACTTTGAGACAGACAGGTCGGAAAGAAATATAGAGAGAGCATAATTAATCAGAGAGGAATGCAGCTTAATTATAATTATTCAGTCATTTATTATTCCCAATTTTCCAGATCTTCGATCTCCCATTTCTCAGGTGCCTTTCCTTTCCTGTATTATTTGCTTTTCTTTCATTAAAACCTCTATATATGAACTCTCACCACTCGGGATCAAACTTTTGTATAATAATTGAGAGGTTATTTTTATATAGACGAGGTTTTACTGTACATATATATGTCAATTTTCATCATTGATCCATTTTCGCATTGTCGATTTTCTTCTATTTTTCATTAATGTCTGCTGATCTGATGTTTTTTCTAGTTAGTTCATCCTCCAACTAATAATTTTCTATATTTTGAGCTGACCTTATTCTGGTTGATTTAAGTAGATTTATATTACAGGAAAGCAAATAGAGTAAATAATTCGAGAAGATATGCAGCGGATTCCAGTGACAGTTGAGGAACAGCTTATATTGAAGGCAATTAAGGAGGAATGCCAATGGGAAAACCTCCCCAAACGCCTTCAAGCTACTCTTACTACTAAAGACGAATGGCACCGAAGGTTACATTCCTTTCTTTTTCGTATTCTGCATATTTGCAAAACTACCGGACAATAAATATGAACCTATATACTAATAGATTCTGAATTCTATCTATTGCCACTCATACACATATATGTTTGTGTGAAAGAGCGGGAATGAAGATGAAATGATGCCTTGCTCAAGGTTCCGTTACATTTAGTTAACCTTAGCTTGCTTGAGCAGTTTTTGAAGTGAATATGTTTGTAGTCGGCGGCTATTTGTATAAGCTATTACATGCTTTAGTTTCACTCTCATCAGCATGAATACTTGGGCTCGGACTACTCAACTCCGCCCTTCTATTTGTCTCTACAGTTCACAATTAATGCTGTTACTTTTACTATTGTTATCTCAACTGTTTTTGTAATGCAGGATAGTTGAACATTGCATAAAGAAGAGACTCCAATGGAACACCAGTTTTGCTCGTAAAGTATGCAGAGAAGGTGAATATTATGAAGACATGATGCGCTATCTGCGAAAGAATCTGGCGGTATGTCTTGTAGACAAATTGTTATTTGTAGACATATGCAATATAAGTATTCCTGTTTTAAATAGAATGTTTGTTCCTTTTTATTTTTCTTTTTCTGGTGGCATTCTAAGTTTGTACTTAAAGTGTTTCTTCAAATACTTAATCAATTGTTCATTTTAGAAGACAAACCAGAAAATAGTGTATCCTCGAATAGTTACATAGGTTTTACTGCACCTCTTTTCCATTTTCTTGAAAGGAAAAATGCAGTTGTGGATGTTTTGGCTGTGTCATACTGAATATGTATAGTCGCAAATCTTTTGTTTGTTTGTTTGTTTGTTTCGTATGGTTCTGAACATGCACGATGACATTCTTGGAGACAATCACAAACATCGGAGTCGTAGCTCATGGGTTGTTAATGTACCGGATAGGCAAAAGTTAGCGCATAATAATCACTGGCCATGTTAACCATATGCTATATTGCAGTTCTACTAGGGATGTACTTTATTGTGTTGTTGCTATATTTATTCATAACATAAAGTGATGAAACAATCAAGTATATAACTCTGATATTGTGAGGTTGTTGGATTTTTTTATTTGTTGTTTTTGCATTTAACTTATTGATTTACCACATGCAGCTGTTCCCTTATCACCTTTCAGAGTATGTATGCCGTGTGATGAGGGTGTCACCGTTCAGATATTACTGTGATATGATATTTGAGGTCATGAAAAATGGTAATATACTTTTTCCTTCAAGTTGAAATTGAATGTCAATTTGTCCACATTATCCTGTTAACTCGTGCTAATTAAATTTTTTGATGAACTATGACATGTAGGTTATTTGTTCATTCTGATGATTATTCTATTTTATTCTATGCAGAGCAACCATATGACAGTATCCCAAATTTTAGTGCTGCAGATGCTTTGCGAGTTACAGGAATAGGGAGAAACGAATTTATTGATATCATGAACAAGTGTAGATCTAAGGTAGTTGTTTGGATGGTGTGCGTGCTTATAAATTCATGTCGGTGTATTTGTGTAGAAGCAGAAATGCATGTATTGCATTCTATATTGCAACCTTTACATGCATTCTTATTGGACTGGACTGAAGAATGCCTGTAACTTGAATTTCTAAAATATGGTACCTGAAAAGTATAACAAACCTTCTACACCCTCTTACCCAACATATTGTCCATGTGAACACGGTGCTGGAGGCTGGGGAAATGGGAAGAAGCTAAACCTATTCCTGATTACTTTCTCCTCATTCCAATCCTTTCCCTATGAGGACTTTTAGCAGTTAAGTAGTATGTTCATCTTTGGAAGTTTGCTTCAGCCATATGCCATTTCTTATGAAGCGGGGACTATTTACATCCTGGACATATATTAGTTGATTGTACTATTGGCCTTGTGTGCATGGAGATAATCTTTCCATGATTAAGTCATGTAACTTCGAGGGTCATTAACTTCAAATATGTGATTGAAATGTATACAGTCTAAATCTTTGCCTGCGCCATAATCACTCTATGAGAAATATCAGGCTCTACTAGATTTTCTCTAATAAATATTTCCCAACTAGGTTCTAAGAACCAGCACTGACATAATATTAACCATGATTAGCATATGTGGTGGTATGCAGAAATTCATGTGGAAATTGAACAAGTCAATTGCAAAAGAACTTTTACCTATCCAACCTGTTGAATTTGCAATTGAGCCGTGGTGGGGAGTCTGTCTTGTCAACTTTACCCTTGAAGAATTTAAGGTGAGGTTTTCAGTCTTTCTTTTGAATCTACAATTTGTTTTATTTCCCTGCCAACATGCAGATGATTATTTTATATATCTGGATGATAAATGATCAAGCTTTTCGGCACTGATGGCAGTTTTTCATTTTCCACTCCTACTTTCTAGAAACTCTCAGAAGAAGAGATGGCAACCATAGATAAAGTCTGCAAGGAGGAAGCTAATGCATATATTCTATTTGATTCTGACATTGTGAAAGGGCTGTACCGACGTGGATTAATTTTCTTTGATGTCCCTGTCTACCCTGATGACCGTTTTAAGGGTACATTATAATTGACTACTTTTTCTCTTCCAATCATCATGAAACTAGGCTTGTAAACTTACCTGTTCTTAAACAACAAGTTTTCTGGGTTCAGCAAACTTTCGTTTCTTTGGCTTACTTTAACTCTCTTCTATTTACCGAGTAGATAGAGAAAGAGAGACCATTTGATTTTAGGCAGTAACTGGAATTCAACTTTCTTGTTTGGCATCTAGTCTGTATGGTTGTAATATGCAGGAACACTTTGCTAAACAACTGCTTGTTTCAATAATTGAGGCATGCTTTAGTTATCTTTTCAATATTTCTTGCTTTCCTAAACTTGTTTATAATAGATTGCGTCACAAGACATTATTAGTAAATAGTAACGAATATGTAAATTCATTGAATCTAATTCACTTATGTTGTATAAATTTCAAAAGCAAATCAATAAGGTTCTATGTTGCTCAGTTTGCAGGCTTGAAGGTTTTGTTTCAAATAGAGATCAGTCTTATGAAGATCCTATTGAAGAGTAAGGCAGCTAGTAAAATAAATATGATCTTTGGATATATGATTAATATTTTCTGGCAGTAAAACTTAGATTCTTACGGAAGTAATTGAATCTTTCAGGTTACTCTATGCAGTTTTTGTTGTTTCTAGTGAGAATGCTACTGTTGCTGAACTAGCAACAACTTTGCAGGCTGACCTTTCTCAGCTTCAGGCTGCAGCATCTTTTGCTTGTCGGCTGGGTTGGGCAGTGAAATTGATTGATCCAGGATCTGTTCTTCAAGAAACCAAGATAGCCGCTGGAATTGCTCTTACTGACGAAGAAGATGCCTCTCGTGGTAGTATAAGCTCAATCTCAACAGATGGTGATGCAACTCAGTATGGTGATATTTCAGGAATGGACAACAAAGGGCCACGATCTGGCTATGTTCGTGTTGCTTTTATAGTCGATGCTAATATAACATCCTATCTTATGATGGGATCTGTTTCGCCAGGTACCACTCTGCTTTTACTTGAGAATGCGAACACAAGACCTAACCATGCACAAGGAGTCTGAAATTTCATAATGAGTAATTTGTAGCTGAATTAGAATCTTGCAAGCTGTGGTTCCTATGCATATCAGGCATTGAGAGGAGTGGTACTACTAGTTGATCGTGACATTTCTAAAATGTCCTAAATGATCTTATGCTTTTAGATATTATTATATCTGAATCAGAAAATATTTTATTCACATCTTTTTCCCATCATTGGATTTTTCAGAAATTGTTAAGCAAGTATTACTCATTGTTCTCAAGTTTTCGCCTTTTAATGGGTCTGTCATTTCTCTGCTTGTGCTTGCGTTAAGATCTGTCTTATCCATCTGAAGAACCTTTGTAACTATTATTATTGTAATTATTATTATTATCTTTTGTGCAAAGCAGATTTATTTCTGTAGACTTGGTGAGCACATAAATTTGGTTTTTGTTCTTTTCATGTCCAACAGTGGAATTGGTAGGAGGGAATTGATTTCCTTTCATTAGTTTCGGTAATATCTATCACTTCGTGGAAAAACTTTTGACTGGACATTGTTCTTCGTTTCCTTGTCAAAATCCTGGACGTCTAATCCTACAAAAGCATGAGGTTTTTTTTTTTTTTGTATGGCATGCGCTGAGATGTTTTCTTCCTGGTTGATATTTTCTCTGTGCAATATCTTAAGTCTGTTTCTTTTCTTGTCTACTGATTTAGTTTGCACCTTTATCCCAGCTAGAACATTCCCATGAGCATCCTAATTTTCCTGTCTATCCTGAATTAGTAGAGCAATAACAAGGCACCAGCTATTGATTCATTTTACATGGTGGTGTACTTGTTACTTGTAAAACAGAAGTAACATTTTCACGAAGATCTTGATAGTTTACCTAAGTCTGCTATTGTATGAAATGCTTGTTTAAAATCCAAATCAACAGGCGTTGTGGCTTAACTGTACCTAAGTCTACTGCTTTATGAAGTGCTCGTTTGACATAACTTTCGGATTGGAGGCCCTATACGAGCGCCAAGACTGTCTTTGTATGTATATCCCAGTACGCTTTGTGTCGCTCAGGCGCGCGCCTGCACGTTGTGCCTAGGCTCCAGCACTCCTTTGCTCCTTAAATAACTACACCTGGTGACGAGATGCGTTATATCTGCCTAGAGATTTACTGCGTGAAGAGATACAGTGCTAATCTGTTCTTTTAAACAGTTATTTTGACATGTATTTACAAGGCACCAGTTGACTGCCTTACAATCTCATCCCTTGCCATTGTTATCATTTTGTGGAATTCAATGAGTCGACATGTTTGCTGCAAGCTAAATGACTCCCGAGTCCTGACTGTTTGGCAGTCATCTGTATAGACAATCTGTTTAATTATTCCAGTTTGAATTGAATCAAATAGTTCAGATGTTGTGGTTTCTTGAGTTTTTCATACTATTGTGAAGGAAGCCTTCACGTGAAATCTATGTAGTCCGATTGTCGCTAGGTGCATGCAGAAACTTGCAGCCTATTACCGGTCCCAATTTGAATAATAGGTGGAGGTATATGTTGGTTCTATTGTAAGCTTTAAGTGTGCACTGAATGTGAAGTTTTGGGGTGTATATACATTTGGAAAGGTGTAGGTCATTCTTTTCTTATCCAACCTAATCTATGGCAGTTGCTTATTTGCAGGATTGAAATCTCATGCTGTAACATTATATGAGGCAGGGAAGTTAGGACACGCTAGCATTGCGGATCTCTGCAAGGATCTGAGCACGCTAGAGGGAACAAAATTCGAGGGAGAATTGCAGGAATTTGCCAATCATGCCTTTAGTCTCCGTTGTGTCCTGGAGTGCCTTCTGTCAGGTGGAATTGCTGCTGATGCAAAATTTGAGGAAGTTTGCAATAAGATGGGGACACTTGAATTAAGCAACAATGTGACTGATTCGATAGCTGACATCCCATTGACTGAAAAATTGGGAAACTCTGATTCCCATGAAACTGAAGAAGACATTAGATATTCCATGAATTCAGAGACGCCTCAGAGTGATTCTGATTCAGTTGAGTTCGTTTCTGAAAGCAGTGCTGGTGAGAAATCTGTTGTTTTATCTGAAGAACGCAGTTCTGTAAGTGAAATCTCTAAGTCAGACCTGAATGTCCAGGATGGTGAGAAAGTTGTTCTTATAGAGGGGTCTGATAACATTGTTGGAACTTTGAGGAAGATAAGGAAATATCACGTGGATATTCTTCGGTGTGAAAGCTTAGCTGCTCTAGCGCCAGAAACTTTGGAAAGGTTGTTTCTTCGTGATTTCAATATTGTTGTGTCTATCATTCCTCTTCCTCATTCAGCAATTCTTCCTGGATCAAAAGGTCCCATCCATTTTGGTCCTCCTTGTCATTCGTCCTTGACACCATGGATGAAATTAGTGCTATATTCTACTGTGAGTTGTGGGCCATTGTCAGTTGTTCTGATGAAAGGACAGTGCTTACGTTTGCTTCCAGCACCATTGGCTGGCTGTGAGAAAGCGCTCATATGGTCTTGGGATGGCTCTACAATTGGAGGGTTGGGAGGTAAGTTTGAGGGTAATTTGGTCAAGGGAGGTGTACTTTTACATTGTTTAAATTCACTGCTTAAACACTCAGCTGTCCTAGTGCAGCCCTTGAGTAAGTTTGACCTTGATGAATCTGGAAGAATAGTTACTATAAGTATACCATTGCCCCTCAATACCTCTGAAGGCTCAATTGCTTCTCTAGAGAAAGAATTTGGTCTATCAGAAGTAGAGAGTTTGAGATTGAACTCCTTATTGAATCAGCTATCAAGGAAGATGGGATTATCAACAATTGGTTATGTTCGCATGCTAAAGCTTTTTATTGAAAGGGAATCTGATCAGTTTGTACCTGATGATCAGAAATATGAATGGATACCACTAAGTGTGGAGTTCGGCATGCCCCTTTTTAGCCCAATATTGTGCAAAAAAATATGTCAAAGAGTTGTATCATCAGAGTTGCTTCAATCAGAGTCTTTTACTGGGCATCATGATGCCATGCAAGGCCTTCGGAAAAGGTTGCGAGATATCTGTGCAGAGTATCAAGCAACAGGTCCGGCTGCCAGAGTTCTTTACCAGAAAGAGCAAGCACAAGACTCACCTCGGCATCTTATGAACTATGCCAGTGGGAGATGGAATCCCCTTGTGGACCCTTCTTCTCCCATTGCAGGAGCCTTGAGTGACCATCAGAGGCTAAAACTTGCTAGTCGGCACCGTTGTAGAACCGAAGTTCTGAGTTTTGACGGTAGCATTCTGAGGTTTGTGCATAACATTTTTTACTGTTAACATATGTTAACTGGTTTCTCTAATGAGGTCCTGTTGTTGATTTTTATTTGATTAAATTGCCTATGTATTTTTAACATGCACAATTATCATCTTCTCTATTTACGTAAACAGTCTTATAGAACATCTTCACATAATTTAACCTTGAATTCTAGGGGTGATTTTAAACGATGGCTAGAACAAATTGCTAAGCATATTTTTAACTCTAAATACGATGGGAAATGTGCTATTGTTCTTTTATACTTTGATTCAAGATTCTGTTTATTTGATACTAGAATAATTTAACCTTGAATTCTAGGGGTGATTTTAAACGATGGCTAGAACAAATTGCTAAACATATTTTTAACTCTACATACGATGGGAAATGTGCTATTGTTCTTTTATACTTTGATTCAAGATTCTGTTTATTTGATATTAGAAAATCAAAAAGATTGATATAGTACAATTTTGAAAATGGTGCAGGTCATATGCTCTAACTCCAGTATACGAGGCTGCTACGAGGGTTATTGATGAAACCCCACTTGTGAATACTACAAAAGTTGATAGCGATGAAGTTGATAGTAAAGAAGTGGCTCTTCCAGGTGTCAATCTGATTTTTGATGGTTCTGAGCTGCACCCTTTTGACATAGGGGCGTGCTTGCAGGCTAGACAACCAGTCTCCTTGATTGCAGAGGCCGCAACTGCCTCAGCTTCTGCTACGACTAAATAGAGCTCTCTCTCTCTCTCTCTCTCTCTTTGTTCAATAATCTTGTTTGCTTTGCTGCGGTTAATTGGACAAGTGTTTGCATGCAACAAATGAAAATGAGACATTGGATCTCTCCTTCCTGCTTTATTGTGGTTCTCCAGTGCTCGTCTTGCATCTTTGCTATTCATTATCATGCACATGCTCACTCAACCTTATCTATCAGCTTGGGTAAGCATACAGACTGTATTTCTTTCTTGTTTTTGTATATCTTTTTTCCTGAAGGTTTTAACAAATTCACCCATATTTATATGCTATGAACTCACTTGAGCCCCTTTTACCTGCTAGGGTATTTGATATTGAAAAGCACAAGAAAGAAAACGTTCTAATTTCACTTGTTTCCCCTTTTAAAATGTACAGTTAAGAGGATCTCCATGAGGCTCTTATCCTAGCCCCTTCAGTAAAAAAATTATACACAATTTGCTCTTAGCAATTTAAGACATTGGAATATTTGTCATCTCCAACTGTACTCCTC
The DNA here is from genome assembly GCA_028411795.1 of Euphorbia peplus. Taxonomy (NCBI): domain Eukaryota; kingdom Viridiplantae; phylum Streptophyta; class Magnoliopsida; order Malpighiales; family Euphorbiaceae; genus Euphorbia; species Euphorbia peplus. The sequence continues at coordinate 19,895,831 of CP110839.1, read as the reverse complement.
ATGCTCACTCCTTATCTATATTTTTTATCATTGAAATTACTATATCTTGTTATATTATTTACCTAATGGGAGAGGAGAAAGACTCCTTTATGATAAATTATTAATAGAATGAAATATGGAGTGGGAAGAAGCCCCTCAATAATGAGGGAAATGAGACTCTTAGTGATTTGAGGAGAGGCTAAAAGACTCTTGGTATTAGTTTTTGCTACAAACTTCTCAAAATCTAAGGATTATATTTTATTCTAGTTGGCCTTTTCAGTATATTTTAGCTGACACAAACAATAAAGTATGGTTGAGAGTCATTGTAACGATGTTCCGTAATCTAAATGCAGGTTGTGGCAGAACCTCTGGCGTGTGTGGTGACAAGTTAAAGAAATATAATATTGCAAAGCATATAATCTCCACATTCTATGCTCGAAAGATGTCAGGTGCCAATGTTTCTTCCAAATTGGTAGTAGGAAAAGACTATTTTGCTGGATAATGTTAAGAGTGAAACTGCTCCATATTCAATTTCCGTGAAATAATTTTGAAGCCATTTGTTTAGCTGCGTATATATTTTGGTTTATGACTAGCGCACACATGTAGAGGGGAGTCTTTCCAGAATGAAGCGGTGAAATTCTACCCATCACATCATAGTTATTTTTGTGGTAAAGTGAAAATGTATATCCCTCGTCTCAATTTTTGATCGAAAAATCTGAAATAAATGGATGATTATTATTTGAATACTTCCGAAGTTTTGCAAGTTGTGTCTTTAAGATCTGGCAAATTACAACAGGTTCTACAGTACTTTGTTTCTTAAATCAAGTGTTTGATCAGTAATTCTTACATGAAGTGTTTGAGCATTTCTTCATGGTTGCAACTGTTTTACGTCCTTTTTAAATGCTTTTATGCACTTTTTTTTTTCTTTTTGGTAACGTTAAGCACAATTTGATTATATGAATAATAATGGGTTTAACTATTCTCCCCAAAAAACTAATGCCCATTCACTTTTTTCTAACTTTTTTTCTATTTAAAATGTCTCATCCTTTCAACTCTAAAAACTCATTTTCATAATTTCAAACTCGAAAACAAAATAATGTTGTGAGCCAAGAGTTTCAACTATATAGTAGTGTTTGGTTAGTAATTGCAACTGTTTATTGCCTTTTTTACTGTAAACCGTTGTTGTTCACAAAAGTAGCAGTTTCTTTTTTCTTTCTTCTCCCTGACAAAATGACAAAATTTAAATAAAAGTTAATGCATACTTTTTATATTTTTTATCCGAGGTATTATTAAGTTTCAAGCTGCCAAGTAATCTTTTACATTCTATTTTAATATCTTCAACTTCCAAAATTTTTATTACTCATTATCATTTACAACATTATTTATCAGGTAAATTCTATAAAAGAACAGCTGCGCCAAACGGGGCCTTAAACTGATTACTAATTGTTTTCCTAATTCTTAGTAAGTGTCTTCAGATATGTACAACATATTTTTACAGCCCACTTTTTCCGAACTACAGCCCACTTTGACAAATTTGCCCTTTTCATTATGAACAAGTCAGAAAAAATAAAAATAGAAAGCTCTCAAATCAAAAAACCTAATTTTGAAACTCTAACATTAAAATTTCAGAGTTTGAGATGTTGAATGACCCAACAAATCCGGAATGGAACAGTGATGTTCAATCATTAGAAGACGAGGTACTCGAACGGTAAAAAAACATTGAATCTTTTGTTTTTTTTTTAAGAAACGGCATCAAAGCCGTTTGCCCTAAGGCGAAACGGCCATGGAGGCCGTTTCTCCACCATCGCCGTTTCCCCATAAGGAGAAACGGCCTAGGTTAGGCCGTTTCACCATGCCGTTTCTCCTTATGGAGGAACGGCCTCGGTGGCCGTTTCTCCTTATGGTGAAACGGCCTCGGTGGCCGTTTCTCCTTATGGTAAAACGGCCACCATGGCCGTTTCTCCATAAAAACGGCCTCCAAACCCTAATCAATCCATTTTTTGAAATTTTTTATCAAATTAACTGTTTTTTGAGTTTGTTTTTCGTAATTTATTCGTGTTTTTGTCCATAATTGAGAACAAAAGGTGTGATTTTGATGTTAAAAAGTTTAATCTTGAAAAATAGGTTGTTAAGAGAACATCAAAATTAAGAAGAAAATTATGAAAGGGGTATTTTGGGCATAAGTGGGCTGTACTTCGGAAAAAGTGGGCTGTAAATAGCAATCCAGTTTTAAAAATTGAACTTAAATATCAATTTTGAATGTTTTTTCTTATATTTTAATTGATTTTGCACATTTTTGATAGTCGGTTGCAACTACATCCACCATATTGTTAAAAAAAAACATTCACTTATTTGACAATTTTGATAACCACATGGTTTTTTTATGCGATTTTGAAATTAATGAACGGATTTACCCTTTGTCACGTTATCAATTTAATAGTGTTAAGTAAATTTGCACGCTTTTTGCAAGAGTTATAAACCATAGTGACTTTTTTGTCACCAACGTAACCGCAATCACCTTTTTGACAATTTTCGTAACCATAGAGATTTTTTATGGAATTTACCTTATTTATTTGATTAAAAAACATTTAACTTTTGATTGCAATTCTCGTATTATTGTCCAAATTACCAAATAATCTCTTCAAAATATTTCACAAATTAAAACATATATAAACAATCCCACCAAATTAATTCTAAAGGGAAACATTTTTTCGTTGATTAAAAACTGAAAATAAATAATTTAATTCACATTTTTGTCCAACATCATCAACTTCAGCGCCTAGAGGTGTCCATCATTCACCTTCCACATTGAGGGGTGTTGACCATAACTAGTCTTACTAATTAATGGTTTAAATGAAATTAAACACAAGGGGACATTATCTTAATTTATATTAGCTAGCTTAACATAAACGACTATATACTATTAATAGTTGGTAGATAGGTAGGACCACACTATTCAATTTATCTCTTTCTAATTGCTCTGTACAGTTGTGCTCATCTAATTAATGATTGATCAAATACAATTTGATCAATTACCATTAGATTAAAATTTAATGGTAAAGATTAAAACCTCATGAAATCACCTAAAACGACGGGTTGATACGGGACTATCTAGGGCATAATAAAAAAAATAAAAAATATTGTTTATAATTAAAGTAAAATAGGTGATTTCGTTAGGTTTCAGTCTCCACCCTTAGATCCTAATCTAATGGTGATTGACCAAATCGATTATGTGAGCACCACTCTTATGTAACTTTTCTCCTTCTCTTTTCTTTTCATTTCTCTGATTCAATTCCATGAATAATATTCATTCAATTTTCTTCCATTTATTGAATGTCAACACAAAGAACAATTAACAAATCGTAACAACAACCAACAAACAACAATAGAAAACAATAGGTAAACCAAACAGACCCTAAGAGGGTGTTTGTTTCATTTAGACCTCTAGTTTGCATTTCAAGCTTTAAAAAAACTAGTTGTAGCACATCATGAAACTTCATTAACTACGAGAACGCTATAATGAGATTTATGATTCCCTTAACATATATCTACGCTAAGAAAATCAAACAACTATTTCAACTGTCAGGACGAATCATTTGAGTTGCCAAATGAAGATCCTATTAAATTGTCATTCGGCAGTGAGATGGTGTGTTTGTGGAGTATGTGGTTACATTCATGAAAAGAGATTTAGGTGAAGAGGTTGAGAAAGCTATGTACATTTGTTCCTCGTTTTATGTTTGTTTCCATCAAGATTTTGGCTATTGAAGTTCAATTTATTTATTTTTGTGACAAAAAAGTTTTGAACCGGTCATTTGGAAGTAATGAATAATGATAGCATGGTCCGAAGTCAGATGTGGGATGTACCTAATATGGAGAGGGCGGATACCAATCGACTGAAATCCTTGCGATTGCATCTTGATCGATTGACTGCAGCAGAGGTAAATTATATTATTTAGTTTATCGTAATTAATTTAAATTTAATTCACGTGATAAATTATTACTTTTTGTGTATTTAGGTGATATGGATGCCATATGGTCCTGACCCGGCATTGAGGGTTCCGAGGACCATATATAGTGGTTGGATTCGATACCGGGATATCATTGAGCCATATATGCTCGTTCGTTCATTGCGTCAACTCGGTTGTGTTCAATGTCAACCGCCTCCAATTACCCGACCTGTGAAGGTCATACGCCATGCAAACACAAAGAAGTATAAGGTCGAGGTACCCGATACATTAGTGCATGACTGTTGGTCTCGGGTTCCAAGTCAGTCCATCGTTAATCTTGGCATGTACAAGAAAAATTTGGTTGATCAATCCATATGTGATCTAGACTACTTGAGTTGGTACTTCCTCCATTCGCATCCGTTTATACTTTGTGAGTTAAGTGCTACGCTTAACGCACACTCACGGGGCAACAATGAATATGTAAGTATTTCTTATCTTATGTTAATTTATATCAACTTAAAGTTATTATATGAACTTGGTAACATGTATTGATAAAAAAATTGAATATCATATAGTGGTTTCGTATAGCGATGACTCTCAACCAACATATGATTCAGACATTATCCATTCACGCTCCAGAAGCTGTTGCAAATAAACATATACTTGAGTTCAATGCTTTGAGGGAAGAATGAGATGAAGCCGAGTGACTTCCGAGCGACGATCCTTCTTATGTTTAGAATTATGTGTAAACTTGAAGTTAAATTCTTCATTTGTGTTTGGAATTATATTTAAACTCGAAGTTTAATTTGTCATTTGTGTTTGAAATTATGTTTAAACTATAAGTTTAATTTGTTATTTGTTTGGAATTATGTTTACTTTTGTGTTTGGAATTATGTTTACTTTTGTGTTTGTTCAATTGTTTGATATAACGTAATTTGAATTGCAAACCACTTATTGTTTAATTGTTTGATATAACGTAATTTGAATTGCAAACCGCTTTTTATTAATCACACGACTTGAAATTAAACACACTTACATAATCTAATCACACAACTTTAAATTAAACACACTTACATAATCTAATCACACGACTTTAAATTAAACACACTTACATAATCTAATCACACAACTTTAAATAGGATTACATAATAAAACAAATATAACATCCTCAATGCTCGGGTGGAGGGCATGGATATGTGAGATTATGTTGGTTGCAATACGTCTCCGCAAAGTAATCAAGATTGTCAAAACGACCATTCAAGTGTTGAAAACACTCGTTGGTTTCTTGATGAAATGTAGTCACTCGATTATCCAACTAGCTAATGCGGTTGTCTGTTTGGAGATGCCAATTCTCCATTTGTGTTTGCATTGCCGCCATTCGAGAATCTTGACGAAGAAGTGTGTTGTTCATCGAGTACAAAAACTCCGTTTGATCGTATGGTCGGGGACCAAGTTCATCGACATTTGGGTGACTTGATTCTCCTTGTTCTTGAACAACATTGTCCTCTTGATTTCTTCATTGATTATACTCTTCCGCTTCGGCTCTATGTCGTTCCCTTTCTTCGTCCGTCCATGGGCAAACTCCACAATTGTTGTTGCGGAAAAATGCCGCTCCGAATTTTAGATCCACCAACACAGTCGATGGAAAAACTTGTGTAGCAAACATAGTCACAAGCAGTGTTCAAGAAAGTGGCCTAGGCGGCCGCCTAGGCGCTAGGTGGTCCTAAGCCGCCCCGATTTCACCCTAATCGGTGATTAAAATCGGAAGACTTGTTTCAGCAGGTTTGGCGGAAGTTAGGCGGTATTAAGCAGGCTAGGCAGACTAGGCGGTTTAATGGGCCTAATTTATTTCTTAAGTTTTTAATGGGCCTAATTTTTTTCTTAAGTTTTTATTCCTTTCCTTTCAAACGTTTTATGAGATTACTGAGAAAAAAGAAAGAAGTCAGGAAAGACATATGTTACCGTTTCCTTGCCGTCGACGCCACCTGCAACTTTGACGGAGCGGCTTTTCACGTTTATTCGGTAAGCTTTTCGAATTAGTGTTTGGATTATTGAGATTAGAGATTGGATTAGTGTTTGGATTATTGAGATTAGGGATTGGATTAGGGTTTACTCAATCTTCCCATGTCTACCTAGCTATGTTTTGATTTGTTCTATTTGTTGTGCAATTAGAGTTCTCGTACCTCCCTTGTATAACATTAGTATGAAGCTTAAATTCTAAATTCTAAGAATACATATGCAGTGTCATCTCTTGGATTATTTAACAATATAATATATTTGTATGAGTTGTTGGTTGCGTTGGACAATTATTAATTATTAAATGAGTTATTGGCATAGTAATTGCATCTCATTTATGTAAATGTCTTGATTATCATGTTGATTTACTTTTTTAATTGTTCAAATAATGGAATCGAATTCCGAAGAAGCAAACGAGACACCAAGTTTGAAGAGAAAATCAAATGATGTTGGTTGGGAATATGGAGTGTTAATAAATCCCAACAATTTGGAGAAAGTGAAATGTAAACTATGTGGGAAAGAGTTTTCGGGAGGAGTATATAGCTTGAAGAAACATATTGCTAGAATACAAGGGGATGTGGCTGGTTGTCCATACTCAAAAAAGGAAGACCAAGATAAGTGCAAGTTAGCAATTATGGAAGCGAGAAAAAAAAGAAGCAAGTCAAAATAAACGATTCTGAGATTCGGAATACAATGAATATTGATGAGAAAAGGGAAGGTGAAGAAGAAGCAATTGAAGTAGAGGGAATGGGAGTAAACAAAATGCCTCACATGTTTGGTCCTATGGATAGATTTACTTCAAGCATCAATCTTGAATCTCTTCAAGGTGCAGTATTGAAACCAGACCAACAACATATCAAGAATGTTATTGCGAAAGAGAGATTACACGTGGTTCATCAATATGTTGCTAGATGGGTATACTCTCATGGAATTCCTTTTAATGCAATTGCGAATGATGATTTTAAAAGAATGCTTGAGGCTGCTGGACAATTTGGACCGGATGTTTCCCCGCCTAGTCAATATCAGTTAAGAGAGCCTTTGTTAAAGGAAGAGGTTGGTAGAGTGAAAGATTTGATGAAAGGACAAGAAGATGAGTGGAAGAAGAATGGATGCCCATACAGGTCAGTATATTTTTGAGTATGTTAATGAGTGTATTGAGAAAGTGGGTGAACATGTAGTTCAAGTAGTAACGGACAATGCCACTAACAACATGGCTGCTGCAAAGTTGTTAAAGGAGGTGAGACAAAACATATTCTGGACATCTTTTGCAACTCATACAATAAATCTAAGCAATTTACTATTTTCATATATGCCCATCATAAGACTTTGTCCATGATGAGGAAGTTTACAAAGAGACGAGACATTGTTAGGCATGGAGTAACTAGATTTGCATCGGCTTTCCTTACTTTGCAAAGTTTGATGGAGAAGAAAGAAAATTTAAAGAGAATGTTTGCTAGCAATGAATGGGGAGAATGTAAATGGGCAAAGCATTCTAAAGGACTCAAAGCCTATCATACAACAACAAATATGGAATTTTGGGATGGTGTGGCAACTTGCCTGAAAGTCTTTGCACCCTTAGTTAGAGTACTTATATTAGTTGATGGAGATCGGAAGCCGACAATGGGATTTTTGCATGGAGAGTTAGAAGAAGCAAAGAAAGATATATGCATGGCCCTAAACAATCTTCAGAAGAACTATGGATCAATACTTAGTATCATCGATCAGAAGAGTAGAGCTTGGCTTGATAGTCCTCTTCATTGGATGGCATATTTCTTGAATCCTTATTATTTTTATAACAATTCGACTATCCAATTTGATCGAGATGTCATTACTGCTACTTTCAAGTGTGTTGATGCGTTTTATCCAGATGATCTTGATACTCAAACATTTGTCATCAACACTGAACTTGCAAAATATACAAAAAAAGATGGAAACTTTGGACATCCAACAACCATAAAAGGATGTTGTAAAAATGATGAGAATTATGATTCAGGTTTGTTTTCTAAAAACTTGTGTATTTTTAAAATTATGAACTTTTCTATATGCGATTAAGTTAACTAATCAAATATATTTTTTTAGTTCAATGGTGTAATTTTTATGGAGTGGAAGTTCCAAATCTACAAACAGTGGCAAGAAAGATTTTATCTTTGACGACTAGCTCATCGGGATGTGAACGTAATTGAAGTACTTTTGAAGGGGGTATTTATTCCTAACTACAAGAACTATTTTATTCACGAGTTAACAATATATTGTGGATTTTTCTCTCATTTATTATTTTGTAGGTACACACTAAGAAACGAAATAGACTTGATACACAACGGTTAAATAATCTTGTTTATGTCCAATTCAACATGAGGTTGTTGGCAAAACAAAAAAAGCAAACGGAAAAGAATGTTGACCTACTGCTTGCAGATTGTGCTGTTCATGCTCATGATTGGATTGTCGAGTAAGGAGATACTTGTGAAACAACAGACAACACATCTAAAGATGACAATTTGGTTAGGGAGCTTCACGAGTCTGATTTTGAGTCTGATGATGGGGAAGAAGTTGATGTTGATTTTGAGTCTGATGATGAGCACAGTTTAGGGGGTTAAGGTGAAGAGAGTAATCAATTTGGTTCACACTTTGGTCTCTACTAATAATCTATTAATATTTCATTGTAGGACTGATAATATATTAACATTAGGTTTTAGCAGATGAGTAGTGGATTAGATTGGTGAATTTTGTTGTTGTTTTGCATTGAATTATGGTTGTGGTAAAAGATGAATGCAATGGTTATTTTATTGGAGAAGCAAATCTCTTCAAATTAGCATATTTTTCATAAAAAACAAAACTAATCATGGTGATTTAATTATTTTATTGATTTATTTACATATGATTAACTTATTATAAAAATATATATTATTTTATTTTAAAACCGCCTAAACCGCCTAGAAAATCGCCTAGACCCCGACTAAGCGCTCTAGGCGCTAGGCGGAGGGTCACTGCCCGACTAGCGCCTAGCGCTTTCTTGAACACTGGTCACAAGATACCCGAGACCTAACTTATGTCGCGGGCGCTTCGTGATCTCATCAAATGATTTGCAAATGTAGGACGATAAATCAACTTGTAAACCATTAGACAAACGATACAATAGATGTAATTCCCCCACATTCACTTTACTCGATTCCGCTTTTCCCGAAAGGTTAAATGAAATAAATTTGTGTAGCAAAAAATATGTTGGATTTTGGATATTAGCGGATTTCAAATTGCTAGCACCAAAGTGTCGGTCTCCCGATATTTCAAACCAATAGTCGGACGCCACAAAACCATCATTCCTTTCATAAGTATCTAAGTCAAGATCGGGACAAAAGTGATTGATCAACCATTGGTAAGATATTTGAAAAGGACGACTAAGAAGTATGAAATTTAGAGTTTTGGTGCTTTCTTCTATGGTTAACGTCACTAGGAATTCCTTTACTAAGGTTGTACAAACGAAAAGGGGTGTTGTGGCTAACTTGTACCAACGAGCTCTTTCCAACACTAGTTTGAAATCATCCCCCCATCCCTTAGAATTCAAAAAAAACCCAATCAAAAGTGTAGAAATGGTTACAATCTTTATCTCATACCTTTTTTAAACGATTCAGTTGTATACCCGTAGTGATAGCATAATCCGCACGTAGATCGTTGGAAAGTCTTGTGAGAGAAATTGGAGGAAGAATTGCAAGAAGTCGCTTATTCTCAATCCGTTGTCGCTTACTTAATTTCAGTTGGCGAGATGTGGATGGAGGCGAACTAGTCATAGTAGCTCGTTTTCTTCCCATAATTTGAAATGCAAAATAAGTTTATTTGATGTATAGAGAGTCTAAAAGTGTATTATGAAAGTTTAATGGAGGTTTGGGGGATAGTTATAGGGATTTGGGAGGGTGAAAAATGACTATATTCCTCATAAAGAGGAATATAGTCGTTTGGGCGATGCAGCCGCATCAGGCAACGCGACTCGGCGCGTCGCCCTGTGAAAAGAAAAGAAAAAAAAACGGGGTCAATATAATAATATGGGATGGTTGAGTTGATTGCGGTGAAAATAATAAAAAACGGAAGAAAAGTTATCTTAAATTTTTCTCACTCCCTCTTAAATAATGGACTTTGAAGCATTCCATCCCCTTGTAATCTTCTCATCTCCTTAGAAAAAAAACGTAAATCTTTAAACCTCCTTCTCTCACCATGAAACCCTCCGGCCATGGATTTCTTCCGTTACCCCATATGGAACAAACTCTCTGGACATGGGTTCTTCTCCTATGTTATGTAACCCCATCTGGAACATGTGAGTTTCTTACCCTTTTACTATGTTCAAACGAAATTGACTATCATCAAGTTTCAGGTAATTTTGAAGCGCGAGTTTAACAATGTAATCTAACTTGAAATTTAGAAAAGAATGAGTTATGGTATGTTTTCAATGTTTATCCACAATTAGCCTAACAAATTACCTTCATAAAATCTCATACACTCAATGCCTTGTTAGCAAAGTGAACACAATGAGACAATATTCTAATATCTATATGCATATACGTAGAATAATAAAATGGCCAAATACACAATGGGGCAATTTTCTAGTATCAATTTTGTTAACTCAAGTAAGCCAGGATTACATTGAACATACTCTTACCTTTCCATCCATTAGGCAGATATTAAAAACACTGAATTGAAATTATTTAAGGAAAATTGTTGAACTGAACTGAAATTACTAATAACGCATAAAAAATATCGTCTAGATATTCAATCCTTAAGTGATCATAAAGAGATGTTAGAGAGATTAAAGTATACAATTTATATTGTTTACAGAATTCAAACACATATCATGCCTCAAGCTTGCTCAAGTAAATATGGATATGTACTTGTAACATCCGTGCCCAAAATATTGGAGCCTTATATTTTAATATTGGGTTATATGATATTTGGTCGAGCAATTGGAGTTATAAGTATTTTAATGAGGTTCACTTAACATTTTTTAAAGTATTAATTTGACTAGGTAATAAACTTGAATGATCATAAGAGATATTAATTTGGAATTTATATACGAGGTATATATGGTATACATATATCTATGGCATTACCTTATGTTATTATTATTATTATTATTATTATTATTATTATTATTATTATAACAAGGTAGGGACGTGGCATGGTGAGAATTAGATTAGTGTTTAATAAGGTTTGTAGTTATCTATGCAATCTAGAAGTATTTTTTTATGTTTGAGGTAATAAGTGGATGGTTAAGTGGAATTTGTAGGGAGGTATACAAAATATCAAAATACATACATGAATTCTTGTTCATTCTTTGAGGTTGTCGAACAAATTCTTCAAGTTGATATGGTTGAGCTAGAATTAAGTTTAACGGGAATTAACCATGAGGTTTACGGGAGTTAATTTATGAAGTTTAAGCTGTGGAGATCGGATTAGAGGTTCTCGGATTAAGCTTATATTTGGCAAGTTTTAGACGGATATTCAGAGACTATTCTAGTATTCAGTAAATAATTATCAACTACCTTTTATGACTTTGAGCATATACTAATATATATGGAAAAGTGATTTTGAAGGTTTATGGATTATATGGTTTTATGAAAAGTTAATATTTGACAAATATATTTTGAATTGTTTATTGCTGAATTTTAATGTGTTCAATTGATAAATGTTTATGAATTAGTATCTTGAAAATTGATTGAATTGATATTCAGATTTTTGGAGTTGAAATGATTTGATAGATTGTGATATTTTTGAAAGTGTGTTTTGACTGAATTTTAATTGATATATTTGATAATGGTTTGAAATATAATATTTTGGATATTGATTAAATATCAAGAAGTTGATATATTTGGTATTTTGGTGAAAGTTTGGAAATGATTTGATAAGTATTTGTGTTTGAGAAATGTTTTGTCCATCTAGGATTGTCCAAGTAGTACATGATGTTAAGACCATTACCGAGGGATGGTATGGCCAGTATGCACAGCTGTTAGTCCTAACGTTAGGCAAAGAATGAGATCTCGATTATTGATATTGATGTTGTTATGGAAACTACGCGGGTAGAATTCGAGGATGGATACTAAAGTTTGTATTAAAATCTTAAATACAGGTTTATGGAGACTTGTATTTAGGCATTTTAGTACAGTGTTTTCAGCTGATGAGTTTTTGTTGGTTTACTTGAGAAATAATGGTTTATTGCAGTTTTTCATATTTTACTACAAATTTGAAGGAAAGCAATATTTGAGCTATTACATATAGCTATTTTGAATATATTTATTTTCTATAGCTGATAATTATTTACTGAGATTTTTGTCTCACTTTTTAAACGTTTTAATGTTTTAGGTGAGGAAGAACAGTTATAAAGGTGCCTACTGATTGATAGACCAAGTTGAGATTTTCAGGAGGTTGTTGGAATAAATCTATTTGGAATCTACATATTTTTGGAGACTTAATTGTATTGAAAAATATTGGAGCATTAATAAAATATGAGAATGCATTTTTGGTTCAGAATTTTATTGTGGTTTAGTTTATTTTCATTTTCGCGTCCGATCCGCGTAGGGTGGTTCGGAGTCGGGTGCGACAGTACCTCTTAGAACTAAACTTTTTATTCAAGTGACCATTGGATCACATCAGAATATCCAATATAAATGGCATAGAAGTCTCTGGTTCCTCTTCTTATATTGGTTGACTTCTTTACCTTCAATTATAGTTAAATTCACGCAGCTATATGCATCATCATATAATTCAAAATATTTTTGTGCTATATAAGCGTATGGATGAGTTGATTTGGACATGGATAATTTGTTCCTGCACATAATATGGTCCAACTTCAACTTTTATTTCAATATTAGCTTCAGTTAGAACAACACACACTACACATTAAAAGCCTTCATAAGCCAAAGGTTCCACACTTGTCAACACTTGTAATTGACAGCTATCAAATATGATTTGGTCCAATTTAAGAGTCTTAAAAACACACATGCACATGGCTTTATAAGATAGTTTTCGTCAACTTTCCAAGCTTCCAAATTATTTCACAGTGCGCTCTAAGACATTGTATCTTTTGGTTCACAAACTAAATGTCTAGCTTCGTTTCATATGTTGACCGCCAAACATGCCCACCTCTCTTACAAAATTATGCAATATATAAAACTGTTCATCCCAACTCAAACAATTCTTATGATCTTGCAATTTAAATATTGCTTTTATGATTGTCAATAGTATAATGATTAACACATTGTTTTATTGAAAAAGATACATATACCTATATTAGGAGTATAATGTGTATTTAACTCCTTCATAGATTTAGTTTTGAACGTTGCACATTTTCTCATCCAAAACATCCATATGGACTCAACAAATAACCAATGGAATTTAACAAAGTAATGGCCTCAGCTCCCGTTACTAATTTGTACGTTAATGACACAAAAAATTCAGGCATCATATCTTTACATAAAGACCAAACAAATTTCATCCAAATCTTAAATTTGAAAAATTGTGGAGAAAAAGAAGATGAAATGAAAGGGTAAAGATGAATTTTTGACTTATTAATAATAGGCAAAGAAATTCTTTCCTTATGTTAACCCTAAACGGTATTATTGTATTACAATGCATTAAAAAGAAGTCATTTAGAAGATTAAACAAAGAGAATGAGAAACGATATGTATATACCACAATGGCCCAGTTGAGTTGCATGTGTACCAAATACAAACATTCTTAAATTTCATACATAAAATTGAGATGATAGAATCAAAAGTATTATAGTATTTTAATAGTTGAATTGGCCAGGATACAGTCCTAACCCAATAAAGCTATTGAATTAACACATCTTCTATTTAAGAAACTCCAATTTCGAATATTCTAGATTTCTGAAAGTTTTCCAAAAAATGAAGAAACACAAGAGAACGCAGATAAAATTAACTTTGAAACCCAAATAACCGAATCCAGATAGAATCACAAAGGTACAACCAGAGAGAAGAAAAGAGATGTGTATAAATTAGGTTCACTCATCCATTTTTGTTAATTAAATATGTAGTGAAGAAAATGTAACCGAAGGAAAATTAATAAACTGATTATTAATTATGTAGAGAAGAAGGTATAACCGAAGGAAAAGTAAGGAACGGATAAAAAGGAGGAAGGTGAACAGACGCCTGGAGTAAATGAGAAAAATAACAGAAATATTAAAACATAACAAAAAGGGGAAAAGATTTGAATTAGCAAGCTTTTTACATATGATATTGCAATGCCTCGAGACCTCTTTATGATTCCGTCTATCATTCCAGAATTGGTTTCTAATGATGATAATTGTGAGCTTATTCGTTTTCCTAGTTGGGATGAGATTCGTGCTCCGAGTCCAGATGGGTTTGGTGGTTGTTTCTATAAAGCTTTCAGGGATATTTTTGGAGGTGGTGTGTGTAACATGGTCAAGTGGTACGTGAGTTGGGTTTAGAACGTCGTTCCTTTTTTAATTCAGGTCAGATAACGCCAAGACTAAACTCGAGTTTGATGGTTTTGATTCCAAAAACTAATGATGTTATTGTAATTGAAAATTATAGACCAATAGTGATGAGCAATTTTGGCTTCAAGATTATTACAAAACTTTTGGCAGATAAAACTTTCTGTGCCTATAGATTTTTGCTCTTGGTTCTCCCAGTTTTTCTCTAATGTTTCATTCTTTAGGTATCGAAAGATTTTTCATCATAAAATTTCATTTTAGTTTTTGGTAGATCAATACTTGCTTCTCGAGATTTTGGTTCGAAGTGGTAATTTTCAGAGAAGATGGGATTTTTGAATTAATATGTTAAATCATGATCCATTTTCATTATTCTCGAAGCGTATGGAATCAATTTACTTTCGTATATTGATAATACTGTTTGCAATGTAGAATCATTTTAGTTTCATGTTTTGGTTATTTTATTTTTACTGTTTCAGGATTAAGTTTACAACTTATCATGGAAAGGAGTTTACAACTCTTAATACAAAGGGAGGCAGAAAATTTAGAAGAGAAGTTAGCCAAATATCATTCTCGAAAATATCATTCTTAGGTTATCCATAAAGAAGGATATGCAGGACATAGTGTAATCTAATTTTTAGATCTTATGTTTGCGAAGCTTCATTTTGATTGAGTTGAGATTTATCCCCGGATTCAAAGCTCCGGTCCTACATTCCTATCAAGAATGCTTAATTTGGTTCAGCCAGAGTATTTTGATTACAAGATACTTAATGATAAGAATCACAAGGGGGAGAGAGGAACGGGTGCATGAAGTTAAAAATGAAGAATCACAAGGGGAAAGAGAGAAACGGCTGCATGGAGTTGAAAATGAAGAATCACAAATACAAGGTACTTAATTCAGGCAATGGCTTGATTTTCTTGTCTAAACAATCCAATAATGACCCTGTTATCTCGTGAGTTCACCCTTCCTCAGAATGGTCCATTTGACAATGTGGCCATGGGAGTGTTAGGGGGAAAGATCTGCATATAGAGGTTTATGATTGTATTGATTCTTGGGTATTGAATAGTGCCGAAAAGTATTTTTCTAGACTTTTCTCAATGAGGATCTATAATTGTTCCAAAATGTGGTTTAAAGGTTCATATTAACCCATCAAGTATCTGAATACTGGAGCGATTATGATGTGTCAGTCTGGTTCAAATGCTTTATTTTATATGGGTCCAAACAAAGATGGATACAAGTTTTTGAAGGTTCGTGGAATTGAATCAAAATTGGAAGCAATTCCTCATATTCCATCCTTTTTTTCACTCAAAGATGTTCTATCAAGATATGATGCGGATGTTCTTAATGTCAATCAAGGTAATTGCCATACTTTTCATTCTTTTCTATTTTAGCGTGTTTTTGGAGCATTCCTTTGTTGCTATATTAACGCAGATCTGAAATGTAAATCTAAGTAGAGTCTGATTTATTTTATAATGAGAAGCTTCCTATTCAGCAGACTGAGGTTTTTGAGAAATTAAAAAATGAGTTTATATTGAATAGGTGTGCGAAGCTAAACGCTGTAAATATGTTGAATAGGTGGCGGAGTTGAGGCTGCATAACGAGGCTAAAATTGTTTCCTTAGTTGCAGAAAAGGCAAGTGTTTTACTGAATTTACTGGGGCTGTTTTTGAAGGGAAGTTTTACGGGCCGAAAAGTTTTAAGCGGCTGGACACAATGCCTTCTAAAGGGGAGATTTATGCTAAGGTTTTGGGGGTTTTGGAGAATCTGGCTATTGGGTTGGTTACTACTTGCAAGCTCCGACTAGAAATGATGTTAAGGTGATTAAGGCTTGTGTGAAGAAGTTGGAGGATGAAAGTGGAGGGCAATAATGAATGTAAGTTCGACTCTTATTGATGCATATGTTCTTTTTTTGTTAAATTGTTATTGTAGCAATATTGATGGATACAATGAGTTGTTGTGAGTTTAGAGATTCAATTCAATGTGTAGAAGTTTGTATGATTCTGATTTTGATAGTAAATCTGAAATCTTATGAATAAATTTGCGTCCTTTTGCTTTTGCAAATTGATTACATTGTTTCTTTGAGTTTAGAGGCACTGGTTATGCAGTCAAAACCGTGTTTCGTTATCTATATGCTATAGATGATTATATAATGATATAAAATTGCACAGTATTGCTGGATATATTATGTTGTTTTTTTATTTTCGAGATTCAATTCCAGGTGTAGAAACTTGGTTATTCTGTCAAGATCGTGTCTCCTTTACATATGATATAAATTTTACGATATTGATAGACACATTATGTTTATTGTTGAGTTTGTGAAGCTGAGCAACCTCATATTTTATCTTGAAGTTTAGAAATTCAACACAAGCTATAAAACTTAGTTAGTAAAAGTCTAATTTATATCTTGTTGCTTATACAAACTGACAAAATGATGTATCATCGAGTTCAATGACAGATGACGTCTAACATATTTGACATCTCTGGAATGTCTACCATTTAACACCAATTTTTCAACCACTGCTGCTACAACTGAATAGTTGCAGCAGCATCTAACGATGAATGGTGATTCAATCATCCGGTTCTTTGTTTCCAAAATCGGCATTTTGAACATCACTATTGTGTTCAAAATTAAATTGCATTTTCTGTTTAAGGCAATTTCTGTTTTATAGACTACCTTTATTAGCAAGCAAGAGAATAGAAGTTATAAAGTTGCATTAGAAGGCTAGAGTTGTTAAGAGTTTCATTATTGGTTCTAACCTATGAAGCACCAATACAAGTGCGGACACGAGTACGGACACGGGATACGACATTTTTCAAAAGCATGAGACACGGACACGATGGGGACACGAAAAATTTAATATATTTAATTTATATAGGTAGCATATAAAATTCATAACAAATCATAAAAATAAGCTAAAAACACACCAATAACATCCATAACAAAAAGTCTAAAACATAAATAGAATCCAAAACAAATTAACATAGTTGTGTTGTATTCTGATTTTAGGTTACGTGTATTTGGGGATTTTTGTTCGTTATTCAATTGCATTCAATCATGCAAACTTATAATTAGGCCTTATCTTTTTAATTTTATAGAAAAGCCCCCAAAATAATTAAAAATTCAATTTTTATCGAGTCCAGCCGAGTCACACCTGAGTCCAACAGAGTCAAACCCAGTTTGACCGAGTTTGACCAAATTGACACTTTGACTGTCGAGTCTTGACTGAGTCCGGCCGAGTCCAGGCCGAGTCACGTGTCCCGGCGAGTCCGACAGGATTGCGACACCCTCCTAGACGTGTCATGCTTCCTAGGTTCTAACTAGTTTGGAGCTCATCTGGTCGTTTGATGTTGGACATGGATACAAGTGGTGTTGAAACGGGTTCTTGTGGCATAGTTTCATGTGATTGTATTATATATAATGCAATCAAAAGGGTCCTATTTTATGGGTTATTCCCGTAAATCCTAGTCATCTCAAAAATAGATAGTTGTAACACTACTTCTATGTTGAGAGTTGGCTTCTCTTCTTGGTGAAGAACTTAACGTGTATTAGAAGGTGCAACTCCTAGGGCAGAAGAACAAGAGGTTTCATGAGATGAATTATCCATTCACCATCCACATAACGTACCAGGGCCACGCATGTATTGGCCACTATATTCTGAAGGGTGGAAGATGAAGAGGGTGTTAACACTACAAATTCATGCAATCTTATCACGAGGAATGCATTTGCCAAGTTGTATATTTACTAGGTCCTCGTAGTGTAGACCCTTTTGAATTTGTTGGGAGTGACAGGTCACATGTATAAAACTTAGGGTATTGTGGTGTTGGATGTTGGATTTTATAATCAAAATGTTGTTTGGCGCAACAGAAGTTGAGCAACAAAATTATCTCAACTCTGAAGGAATTTTGTAGAAATGGTAGAAATGGTAGAGTGAATCACAATGTAGATGATCTCCTTTTTAGGTGCAAGATTGTTTTTAGCATTAAGACTAATGCTAGATGAGTTACAAGAAGCGACAAACATGAAGAACATAGTGAAGGGAGACTATGTAATCTCATTTTGAAAAAAAAAATTATTAATTTTCTTAATTACAGAAAGCAAAGCGCAAACTGCAAAACCGTAAAATATATCATTATTATTATTATTATTATTATTATTATTATTATTAGGCTTAATACATACTTTCCCCCCTGAACTTTAATATTTTCGCCTGGTTACACCCTAAACTATTTTTGGGTTCTATTTGCCCCTTGATCTAATTTAAATTGTAACTATTTCCCCCTTTGACGCTGAGGTGGCAGCTTACGTGGAAGAGAGAGAAAATTGAGAGAGTAGAAAAAAGAAAGTTACATTTTTAGTCCCTTTTAAATTTTCAATATAGTCCTTATATCTTTTTCTCTCTCAAAAATACAATCTTCTCCAATCTTTCAAACTCTTCAACTAACAAATATTTCTAACAAATTTCCAATTCAATAATACATAAATTTAACCCATCACCCAATTGATAAAATTATAAATTTAAGAAACTAAATAAGCACCAAATTATCCCAAACTCATCAAGCACACAAAATCAATTTAAACTCAACGCAATCGCTCACCAAACATACCTAGAATCCAAAATTCATACACGAAATCAATATAGAAAATACAAATTTTAATATAAACAAGAATACAACTTAAAATCAAGAACACAATCTAAGAAATAAACACCCAAAAACCTCAAATCTCAAACCTAATTCATGCTAAAAGATAAATTTTCAAATTTCATATTGGACAAATCAAATTTATGAAAACCTCCAACCTAATTCGTTGTTCTTTTACCCAGCAAATGAAATTGCAAAATGAAATTAAAATGAAAAGCAAAAAGAGAAAAATGAGAAACTCAATGAAATTAAAATGATGAGCAGTGGCCACGAAGGGAGGAGCAACGGTGGCGAGAGGAGGAGCATTGCGACGAAGGAATGAGCGGCGCCGGCGAGGGAGGAGTGGCAGCGGCGGAGGGAGGGAGGAGGAGGAGAAGTTTGAATGAAATTGGGAGTGAAATCAAATCAAAATCATACCCAAACTTAATTTATTAAATTGAATTAATTGAAACCACAATCACCAAAAGAGGCGAGAAAGGACTGCTCCGCGACATCAAGTGCCGGAAAATCACTCCCGCCGCTGGAACCACCGTTGCTGAAACTCCGGTAACTCCGCGGAGGAGGACGCGGCGGCGATGGAGATGCGGCGTTTTTCAGGGAAGAACCAATGGCGAAACTAGTTTGGTTTGTAAGGGAGAGGACACGGGATTCTATGATGGCGTAACTGTAGAGGAGTAAGGAGGAGTTGGAGGATGAATTGAAATCAGAGAAGCCATTGATGTAGTTTAATGGATTGAAAATGGAGGATTCGAAGGATAATGTTGAATTGGATAGGAAGAAGAAAAAAGAATTAAGAGATTTGATTTTTTTAATTGTTTTTTTTTTTCTTAAGTTTTTTGGTTTTTATTCAAATCAGTCCTCAAATATTAGTTTTTACAATTACATCCTAAATTGATGACGTGACAGGCGTTTGAGATGCACTCTCCATCATGTGACTGGTTATTGGTCGACAAAGGGGTAAATAGTTGCACTTTTAATTAGATTAAGGGGCAAAGAGAACCCAAAAATAGTTTAGGGTGTAACCAGGTGAAAATATTAAAGTTCAGGGGGGAAAGTATGTATTAAGCCTTATTATTATTATTATTATTATTAGAGTCAAGATATTATGTGTAATTTCAACTTCATCCAAAAGCTAATAAAACCTTAGAATTTTATCGGTGTATAAGTGGATTCGTAATCTTTATTTATCATGATTAACAGTTTATTGTCAGGTGACATTGTGCGGAAAAATAAATTAACTTGGTGGCTGAGGGAAATAGTAAAGCTTCAGATATTACTAGGGTTTGTGAATATAAGTCAATAGTATCAAATTTTTTTATCCACCGTCGCTTTATCAGGCAGTAAGTTAGCTAACGGTTTGGGACACGTTTTTGCTAGCTCTTCCTATTTCTATGCTACTCCTACTTATCTTGCTATAATCCTAAATACTTTTCCACTTACTTTGTTAGCTCTTCAAATATTGAGGCTTATCAATGGTTTTTCCTTTCGAAAGAGAAATTAAAAGAAATTAATGATTGATTTACATGAATTCTGACTAGAATTAGACATTGGGCCAAAGTTTAGGGACTCCCAAATAACCCATTAATATATTTATTTTTAAGTAGTAACATATTATTATTATTATTATTATTATTATTATTATAAATACATCATTAGGGTCAAGACATTAGCCACACTCTTTTTTCATTTCCAGTATTGTTTCACTAGGGTTAAGACATTAGCAACTTTTGTGATAAGACGATCATGGGAGAGAGTAGTGGAGGCAAGGTTAGGGCAGAAGAAGAAATCAAAGATCGGATAAACGATTTACCAAAATTATCTCCTTCACCATATCCTCTCCTTCGCCTTTTCGGCCCCTCAATTTTCCGGTATATGCTTCCATCTCTTTCATATTCATTTATTCAACCTTACAATTTAGCTTTATTATCATCCATACATAACACTCAAAACCCGCTTTTTCAGATTTTATGTTTTATTTTTTTAGGGTTTCTTTTGTTTCTTAAATCTCTTTTTAATACATCTATAGATCGGATTACTGCTATTAATTATTTAAAGTTGAACTTTGGTCGTTAGTTTTAAGTTTTATGTCGGTATTATGTGTTTTATGTCGGTTTTAAGTTTTATGTCGGTATTATGTGTTTTATGTCGGTATTAAGTTTTAACCCTGAAACCTCGAACCTAGGGCATTACATTCCTAGAGGAGTTAGTTCATTAACCCTCAAGAGCCTAAGAAGAGTTATTTCAATCATGATTTCGTTTTGAATTTAGTAATAAAAATGGTTTAGAGGCGTATAAACGAATGTGTCAATAAAACTGCGTATGATGGTGGCCAGGGACGGATACAGGACTGACCCATAGGGGGTGCTCTATTGACAAGGATATTTACTGTGGTTTTGGGGTCGTTCAGATCATGTCGCATTAATACTAGAGATAACGTGACATTATATGAATACTAATTTAGTCCAAAAATCACACAATTTTTGCAAAGAGTAATATAAGCTGAATAACTATGCTTAAACTTATGCAGTTATTTTCTTTTTGATGAACCCTATGTGTTTTGATTATGTCCAAACGGTTCAGAAGACGAAAACTTAATACTCTCTTACATATAGTTTATTGTTGACTGATATTTTTGTTTACTTAGTCTATGTGTAAGTTACTCAGCAGGTACTGAATGAATCGTTTCTGGATTGCTTAAAGGACTCAGAAGATCTGTTTGCTGAAGCCAGAGTTTCAATATTTCAGAAGCTGGATACTCCGCTCTGAAGCCGAAGTCTGCTAAAGCTCTCCTCAGAAGTGTTAATTAACATCTTATTATTTTGATGACTTACTTTATGAAATGGTTTTTATACTTATGCTCCATATGTGACAAAATGACTTTTATCATATACTATATACTTAAATGTGTTATATAACTCTAGATGTTATTAAATGATATTTCAAATAAACTTTAAAAAGAAATATCTAGAGCTATCCCAAAAAGTATATGATTTAAACTCTTGATCTTACGTGCTCTAACTATGCCATATTTTACCCGAGATCAATAGTTTTATGTATGTATGCCATAAACTTAATTGTGTGAATATGAGATATATTATGGACTATTTAATCATGACATAATCTTAATTGAAACATACTCTTGCCATGATTATTTTACGGAGTTCATAATTATTACGACATCTCAACTTCACTAAATATTTTCGGTTTATACATACTTGCCATGATGTGTGATCAAGACATTTATCATCTATACTTACACGAATTTGATACATTAATTTGATGATAATATGTATGTTTATATGGTATTAATTCATGATGATTAACATTGTTCAACAAAGAAGAAAACTCAAGTTAATCTACACCATCCATCTACCATCCTTGATCTTCATCCTACGGCCAAGAATCGAACTTGGTAAGCAAGTTTGATGTCTCATCCATACAACTCATGTTGTACCTTCAAATGCTTCTCCACCTCTCCTTTAATGCACCAAAACCGAGATATCAAAAGGAGAAGAAGAGTTTGTGGTTAAGAAGAAGAAAGTACACTTACAACTTGACATAAAGTGAAAAGTGAATGACATAAAGTTGATGGATGAAGAAAATCTTCCCCAAACGGCTACATGAAGAGATGGCACGAAATTGATTCAAATTTGAATCTCAAACAACTCTATTTTCAGCTATAAATAGCCCGGGAAGTTGACAGTTGAAGATAAGGAAAAGCAACGAGAATTAAAGCTATCATACGAGAGATTTCAAAGCTTTGATTAATATTTTCCTTCAACTGTATTAAGAGAGTTTGAGTGTAATTTATTTCATTCAAAAAGATACAGTAAGATTAAACGGTGGGGTTTAATCTGGGTTTTACACTAGAGCCTTATAAAAGTGTAATAGGTTCTTAAGCACCCGTAAGCTTAGGAGAGGTTATCACTGAGCCTTGAAAAGTGCCATAAGTTTCTTAGTTGAGCTTGAGAAAAAACTAAGAGAAGTCACTCGACGCTTGGAGTTCGAGAGAGTAAATACTGGTAGAGGTATTTGCTGACAGTGTCTCGGATTGTGAGAACTGTCTCAGACTTGATTTCTGCCCGTAAAGAAATCATAGTGGAAAATCTCGAGAGGTTCTCTCGGGGACATGATTAGGCTCACAAGGAGACCGAACCTGGATAAATAACTGTGTCAAAATCTCCTATCCCTACTCTCTTTAATTATTGTTATTTAATCACTTGCTTGCATTTATTTATTTATCTATTTGCTAGTGATTAATTGTGTTTAATTCTTCTATACTTTTATTAAAATAGGCAAATATTTTAAGAGTATTTAAAAGTATTTCTAAAAGCAATAAATCCTATTCACCCCCCTCTAGTCTTTATACAGTCATATTTGGGCCAACAATTGGTATCAGAGCCAATCTCTTTGCCTATAAAGTCTAACAACTTTAGAGAGATTCGTAAATGACTAACAAGACTATTAATTTTCCAGGGAACATGTCTACACAGATGATTCCTGAGGGACAGTCTACAGTTAGACCGCCTGTCACGTGGAATACCTACGTGCTTTTTAAGGCAAGTATACCTATCGTTTCAAGTAATAAAGTGGATTTCTTTCAACCCGAATATCGTACCCAAGGGAATAGCTCAAGTAATTTCACTAAGTTAAATCCTAAAAAGTCTAATTAAGTCACAGATTTAGAAGATTCAAAGTAACAACTAATAACTAAATGCAGGGTATGATAATAACAATAATAAAAGACACACAGGCTACAAGATCCAGGATCTGGACAGTAGGCTACTGGATCTGGGTTTCTATAAATGGTAATGACTATTTCAACACAAAAGGTTCGGCCTTTCCCACAAATATCTCTTCCTAGCTCGTTTCCAAGCCTAGGGGTTGATAACTTAGTAGATCTAGCAAAGTTATTTGACCTAGATCTACTAAGGAATGTGTTTTCTTAGGGTTTTACTAAAAAGTTTCCTTAAATAGTAAATGACCAACATACAAGCATAGCAAGATTTCTCTAAACCACAAAAGCATGCATCTTTAGATCTAATCCATACAATAAACCATAAGATAGCTCATTTCTAAGCTCCACTAATGATTTAGGAGGTTTGTTTCGAACCAAACCTCACCTTAAGCATAGATCTAAGAAAACCGAGTAAGAAATGTTACCAAAAGTAGAAACTCTTCACCATACGCCTAAATCCGTCACCTTTCACTCATAACCCGTGCTAGGAGACTACTCACTCATGCTTGATGAACTTAAAATCTCCATTGAAGTGTAAAGATTAAAGCTTGAAATCATAAAGCTTAAGGAAGAAGAAAAGAGATTGGGATTCGGATCCCAATGTCTCAAAAAGCAAGAAAAGAAAGAGATAAAGAAAACTACTATATTTAGAACTAAGTAAAAAGAAAGTTGTTGCAAAGTTAAAGTATTAAGAGTATATTGTATATGGAAAACCAAAAGAAAACATTGCCTTTTATAGGGAGACAAGGGAGGCAACCCTAAAAAGGCAAAAAAACTAAAATGACACTAAAAGTAGAGGTCATAATACCCTTTACACAGAAAAGTAATTTATCCCAATTGTTGATAGTAATAACAGCATTGCCACTAGGGCAAGGTGGCATTCCACCCTTCAACTCTTGCACAGCCTCCGTTGCTCTTTACTGCAGCCTGCATCTAACACCTCTGGAACACAGCCTGCATGCTCAAGCAGTTCAACAGCAGCCTAAAACAGCCCAAAAACTCCAAAAGGCCTCCAATGTCCGGATTCAATGCTTAGTTGCACAATTGAGCGATATCTGCACTTAAACCTCATGAGAAGGACTTTCAACCATATAAACATGCAAGAATAGAGGCTAAAAAGAGTGGAAAAACACGTAATAATTAGGCCTATCAATTCCCCCACACTAAGCTAGTGCGTGTCCCCACGCACGAAGATTAGACAATTAATACTCTTTAAGCACATAGGCTTTAGATCCCCCTAAAAGCAATACTTACGACCCATGTCTCCCTTCCCTACTTACTAAATTTTTGAGCTAAGGAAGTTAGAATAGTCAACGGCAACTTTAGTCCTAAGCTAACTTTAACAACCGCACCCTACGCTTTCGAATGGAAACTTAATTTTGTTAACCCGACTAGAATAATTTACAAAATTTACAACTTTAAGCTTTCACTTGCATTTCCCTTTAGCACCAATTAGTTTCAGATTTTAGTCTCATTTTTGATTCAGTCAAGGGCAAACAACTTGGTTGTCTCGTATTGGTCATACGTACTTCCAAGCCTACACCTCATCACCTTATCAAAATGCTTTGCATACTCATACCAATTGGCATAGGAGTAGGATGACTGAGTTTTTAGCACATTGGCTAGCTTTATTTACATTTCATTTCATTTATTGGCTTTGTTTCACCAATTTTCAAAACAGTTTCATTCCTTACAAGTTTATTTTCATCAAAGCTTCACAATTTGGGCTCCATTCTACTAAGCAGGGTTGGATTGTTAAAGTCTACTCAAACCTAAACTAAACATTTGACTGATTCTAGCTTTCTCTAATCAAAAGGTAGTAGTAGCCTAGGCAGCATGCAAACATAGTCCTTACTTTGGGGTCTCTAAAGTTAAGCAATTAAAAAGTTGTAAAAGTTATCACCAACTATGCAGGGTACACTAGCTAGGAGTCATGCAAATTGAGAAACTTAACCATCATGCAAATTTCAACAATTTAAAACTTCTAACTTAGCATATTTACAAAAACTTAGCGCAAAACATATAATCATATTCTCAGTTCACAACCAGCACTACCACGATCACATGTTAATAGCTCTCCGAAATGAAAAACAACAAAGGCTACAAGAATTATACCATATTGGAGGCTAAACAAAAATGAAGTCATGCAATGTGGGCAAGATCCTCCTCATGAGAAGGGTCCTAAGCGTAGGAACAAGATTGAGAGAAACGATGGAAAAATAATACGTAGCCTTTGTTTTTCCTCCATCGTAAGGTCAAATTGGAAAAGCGTGACCTTGCTGCGTGAAACACAGCCTCATCAAATCCCTTCTTCCGCAGCCTCTACCTTAGAAGATAAAGGTGCAGTCTACGTGTGAGTGGCAATGTTCAGCCACGTAGCCTGCGTCATGAGCTGAGAAATTTGGTCCTGCAAAGAGTGGAATGGAATGCCAAGGACAAAAAGAAAGAGCTTCTACAAATAAAGCAAACAAAAAGAAAGGTTAAAACTACTATAATTAAAATTACCTAACTTAAATTATGTAAATTCAAAACACAAAATTAAGGAAAAACATGCTCATCATCGAAAGAAAAAAAAATGTGACACAAATTAAGCAATTTAATCGAGAGTTAGAGAATATTAGTTATTTGAAATGCTTGATAAAGAATCTATTTCAGATATGAACTCTAGATTCACCAAGATAGTCAATGACTTGAAGAGTTTAGGAAAGGACATTGAAGAATCTGATCGAGTGAAGAAGATCGTCAGAAGCTTACCAAGGTCTTGGCAAGCCAAGAAGACTGCTATTGAAGAAGTTCAGGATTTGAGTTATTACTTGTATGATGAGCTCATTGGGTCTCTAATTACCCATGAGATGTCATTAAAGAATCATGACCTAAGAGAAAGGTCAGAAGGAAAAAGAGTAGTCCTGAAAGCAGAATCTTCTGAAGAATCCTCTGAAGATGAGGAACTGGCTATGCTGACCAGGAAGTTCAAGAAGGCCTTTAGAAAAGGCAGAGGTGGAAACTACAAGAAGCCTTTCAGGAGCTTTGACAAGAAAACTCATGATTCTGGTGAAAATTTCAAGAGAGATCCAAATAAGCCTATTGTGTGCTATGGATGTCAGCAACCGGGACACATTAAGCCTAACTGTCCGGAGCTGAAGAAAGATAAGAAGAAGTTCAAGAAAGCTATGCTGGCTGCCTGGTCAGACTCTGAGACCAGCAGTGATCCTGAAGAAAAGGAAGAGCAAGCTCAGATTTGTTTTATGGCTATTGATGAGCCAACTTCTGAAGATGTCACAGGAGAAACTTCCGCACCTCCTGAAGCTACATATGATTCCGAGGTAAACATATCTTCTGAACAAAATATTTTTGATTCTCTTGAAGAACTCTATAGTATGTTCAAGTACCTGAAAAGGAAATTGGACAAGAGTGAGGCTGACAAGTTTCTTAGGTTTACTCAAGTTTATTCTGACATGAAAGTGTTAGAAGAGAAGCTGTGTAAACAGTTAAGCACTTTTGCTGATGGCTCTAAAGCCAAAGGCAAGGAAAAGCTGCCTCTGGGAAGTGATAAGCCCCAGAAGAAGAAGAAACCTGTCACTCCCTCTCTTCTGAAAGAGATAGCTTCTCCTCCTGATGTTGGTACCTCTGAGAGTGCTGTTATAGCCTCTGAAGATATTGGTCCTTCTCAGAAGAAGAAGAAATCTCCCAAGAAGCAAAGGGAAAGATCCAAGAACCCTCCCTTTTGCAAACTTTGCAAGAGTGATGGTCATTGGTTGAAGGATTGCAAGTACCATATTAAAAACCTCTTGCAATCTGAGATATCATTAAAACCTGCTGAAGAAAAATCTAACTCTGAAGGACCCAATAAGGATTGGGTACCTGTCACTAATTGATTGTGTTGCAGGTGGCTCTGAGTGCTCCATCAATGTCAAAGTTGTGGTACATTGACAGTGGGTGCTCAAGGCATATGACAGGTGATGAAAAAGCATTCATCACATTTGATCCTAAAAGAGGTGGAAAAGTCAGCTTTGGAGATGCTCAGAAAGGAAGGATACTTGGTTCTGGATCCATAGGTACTAATCCTCCGATCGAAGATGTCTCCCTAGTCAGAGGCCTGAAGTTCAATCTCCTGAGTGTTGCACAACTGTGTGATAAAGGTAGAGATGTTGTCTTCAGCTCCTCTGGATGTAAAATTTTGGACAGTAAGTCAAGGGAAGTTATTCTAACTGCTCCTAGAGTTGAAAATGTTTTCATGCTGAACCTTGAGAATCTTTGCAAAAATATATGCTTGATGTCCAAAGAGGATACCTCCTGGCTCTGGCATAGAAGACTTGCTCATGTGAGCATGGACCTTCTGGCCAAAGTAGCTAGAAATCAATTGGTTGAGGGTCTGCCTGAAATTAGTTTTAAAAAGAATCATTTGTGCAATGCTTGCCAATCTGGTAAACAATCCAGAAGCTCTTTTAGAACTAAGAAAGTCATTTCAACTAAAAGACCTTTGGAATTACTTCATATGGATCTTTTTGGTCTTGTTCAACCAATGAGCATGGGTGGAAAGAAGTATGCCTTTGTCATTGTAGATGACTATTCAAGATTCACTTGGGTCATCTTGCTGTCTAGCAAAGATGAGTCACTTGGATGTTTCTCAGTTCTGATAAAGAAACTTGAGAATGAAAGGAATGAAAAGGTTGTCCATATCAGAAGTGATAATGGTGGAGAATTCAAAAACTTTAGGTTTGAAGAATTCTGTGAAACCAAGGGAATTGATCATAACTTTTCTGCTCCCAGAACTCCTCAACAAAATGGGGTAGTTGAAAGGAAGAATAGGACTCTGGTTGAGATTGCCAGAACTATGATCAATGAAAGAAGGCTTCCTAAGTACTTTTGGGGAGAAGCTGTTAACACAGCTTGCTATGTTCTGAATAGAGTGTTAATCAGAAGCATTCTGAACAAGACCCCTTATGAACTCTGGAAAGGTCGAAAGCCTAAAATAGGTTATTTCAGAACCTTTGGTTGTAAGTGTTATGTTTTGAATACAAAAGAATATCTTTCAAAGTTTGATTCAAAGGCAGATGAGGCCATTTTTCTTGGTTACTCAACACATAGTAAAGCATATAAGGTTTTTAATAAGAGGACTCAAACTTTAGATGAATCTGTTCATGTACAGTTTGATGAGACTAACCCTGCAGATAGTAGAGCTCCTGATGAAGATGTAGTTCAAGCTCCTGAAGTTACATCTCCTGATGTAGAAGAAGATGTTTCTCCCAGAGCTGCTGAAGTGGTTCCTCCTGTTGCTGAACAAGCTCAAGAAGTGAATCCCACTCCAGAAGTCAACTTCCTTCCAGAAGATGCTCCTATATATGATTCAACAAATGATGAACAGGTTTCAGAAGACTCATTGGATGTACCAAGAGAAGTTATAACTCATAGGAATCATTCCTTAGAGAACATAATTGACTCTGTTCATAATCCTGTCATGACCAGAGCTCAGCTCAGAAGATATATGGGAAATGTGGCTTTTGTGTCACTTCTAGAACCCAAAGACTTCTATGAAGCTGCTGATGATGACTCCTGGTTAATGGCAATGCAAGAAGAACTTGACCAGTTCAAAAGGTCAGAAGTTTGGACTTTGGTCCCCAGACCTAACAACATAAAGGTTGTTGGAACTAGATGGGTTCTGAAGAACAAGCTTGATGAATTTGGAAATGTTGTGAGGAACAAGGCAAGACTTGTTGCTCAAGGTTACAGTCAGCAAGAAGGCATAGATTATGGTGAAACTTTAGCTCCTGTTGCAAGATTAGAAGCCATTAGAATCTTATGTGCTTTTGCATCATACAAAGGTTTTAAGCTCTTTCAAATGGATGTGAAAAGTGCATTCTTGAATGGTTACATTGATGAGGAAGTCTATGTGTCTCAACCCCCTGGTTTTGAAGATCCTAAGTTCCCTGATCATGTGTACAAGCTGAAGAAAGCCTTGTATGGACTGAAACAAGCTCCCAGAGCTTGGTATGAGAGACTGACAAAGTTCCTTCTGTCTAAGGGATTTATCAGAGGCTGTGTTGATACAACTCTGTTCACTCTGAAGAAGAACAAGGATATCCTTATAGCTCAGGTATATGTTGATGATATTATATTTGGTGCTACTAATGAATCTTTGTGCAGAGAGTTCAGTGACCACATGAAGGCTGAGTTTGAAATGTCTATGATGGGAGAATTAACCTTCTTCTTAGGACTTCAGATCAAGCAAAGTAATGATGGGGTGTTTATCAATCAAGCCAAGTACACTAGAGAAGTGCTGAAGAAATTTGGCATGATGGATTCTAATGCTGTTGATATTCCAATGGATGTCAGCAAAGACATTGATGATGAAGAGAAAGCTGGTAAACCTGTAGATATAAAAACCTACAGAGGTATGATTGGTTCTCTTTTATACCTAACATCCAGCAGGCCAGATATACATTTTGCTGTGTGTTTTTGTGCTAGATATCAATCAAAGCCAAGAGAAATTCATGATGTTGCTGTCAAAAGAATTCTCAGATATCTTAAAGGCACACCAGAAGCTGGTTTGTGGTATCCCTGTAGTTCTGATTTCACTCCTATAGGATACACAGACTCTGACTATGGTAGAGATAAATTGAAAAGGGTCAGCACTTCTGGTGGTTGTCATTTTCTGAGGGAGTGCCTAGTCTCCTGGCATAGTAAGAAGAAAACCTCTGTGGCTCTCTCAACTGCTGAAGCTGAGTATGTTGCTGCTAGAAGTTGTGTTTCTCAGATGCTCTGGATTAAGCAACAAATTGCTGACTATGGAGTCATCCCTGGAACAATTACAATCTACTGTGATAACAAGAGTGCAATTGATCTTTCAAAAAATCCTATTCAGCACAGCAGGATGAAACATGTTCATATTAGGCATCACTTTCTGAGAGATCATGTTCTGAAGAAGGATATTATCATTACTCATGTTCCCTCTGAAGAGAATCTTGCTGACATGTTTACTAAGCCTCTGGCTGGTATTTCCTTCAGCAACTTACGAGAAGGCATTGGTATGACTTATCCACTTCAGTAACTTAGCTTAATTATTTCTGTGTGTCTTAAGTGATTAATCGTTTAAGATAATTAAGTGATAATTAATCCTAATCATGATTTTACATTTAAGCATGCGTTATCTACTGCATTTTACGGCGCTGTTCTGTGGTTAACGGTTATCTGTTCCCTTTTAAACGGTGTGTATTTACTTTTTGAATTGGAACGGTTTCCTGTTTGGGTATAAATAGGGGTTTTTCATACTTAGAAGTTTTTACTCTCATTTTCTCTGCTATTAGAACTTCCATAGATTTTATGTGTTCCTTTCTCTCAAAATTCTTAACCTAATTTCTTATATCTTCAACAATGGCTCAAGAAATCACTGTCACTCACATCTTTTCAACCGAATCCCAGAAGAAAGTTAGCGAATCTAGGGTATTTACCTCTAGGTTCCTAGATGATGAAGTTAAATCCACTGAACCTATCTCAAAATGGCTTAGCGCTCAAAACTGGAATTCTTTCGTCTCTCTCGATGAATTCATTTACCCTAAGTTAGTCACCGAATTCTATCAGAATCTCCATTTCTTTTCAAATGAGGAGGATGTTCTACACTCAGAAGTCGGAGAAATTGAGATTGAGGTCAGCAGGGCTTCTATTTCTCAAGTGATCGGTATTGATGATGAGGGAATCATCATAGGTGATGATGGTTCAGCAGATGGTTTTACAGAAGTAAACTGGGCTAGACCAGATCTAAGTGCCAAGGAAACTTATGCCACCTGGCTCACTCAACACCAGAGGTGGGCACACTATTTGACAACTAATGTTTTCCTTCCGAAGGCTGGAGGGGTTAATGGTGTTTCCAATAGAGAAAGGGTGTTTATGTGGCATCTGGTCAATCAGAAGAAGATTAATCTCCCTGCCATGCTGATAAGGCAGATGAAGAATGTGACTACCGTGAGTGCATTAGCATATGGCTCACTTCTGACTAGGTTGTTTGAGGCAGCCTCTGTTGTGGTGTCAGGAGAAGGTGTTACAAGTAGGAGTACGGTTCTGAAGATGCATACCTTCAGGAACCTTAACTTTGGTGTGACTCCGAAGAAGAATGAGAAGGGCTCCTCTGTGAGTATTGCTCAGAAGGAAATTGTTGAGGCTGCTGTACAGAAAGGAAAGATTGCTGCCAAGAAGGGCAAGGGAAAGAAAGGATCAAGTAAGTTGGTCCTGTCTGTTGAGAAAGTGGTTGTCTCAGAACCTCTTCCCACGATGGTTCAAACAACAATTAGTGTTGAACCCTCTGGCAAGATCGTTGCTGAGAAACCTAAGGATGTTTCTGAGAAGGAAGCTCAGGATGCTGAGGACGCACGCCTTGCTGAAAGAGAGAAGGCTGCTGAAGCTGAAAAGGTTGCAAGAGTTGTGGCTCTTGCTGATGTGAAAAGAAAGCAGAAGGAAGCTGAGGATAAGTTAGCAGCTGAAAGAGAAATTGCTGCAAAGGCTAAGGCCGATGCAAGACTTATTGCATGTGCTGCTGAACTTAAGGATGCGGAGTTCTCAAAGGAAGTTGAGACTTCAGAAGATGGTGAGAAACTTGAGAATATCTCTCTGTCCACACGGATACTTGAGAATATCTCTCTCTCCATCAGGATTGGAAAGAAGGCTGTTGCAAAACGAAGGTCGTTGAGGAAAAAGGACTTCGTTCTTGCCCCCAGTGCTGATTTAGAGGATCCTGTTGTTGAGGAACCGGAAGCTGCTGATGAAGACATGTTGGAGATGTCTGCTGAAGAGGATGTTGATGCTCCTCTAATTGAAGAGTTGTCAGAAGAGAGTGAACCAGAAGATGAAGAGGTTCTTCAGGGTGCAAAACAGTTTGTTGAGAATGTTGATGATGAAAATTTCATTGACAACATTCTTCTGAATCAAGGAAGAAACCCTGGTGATAGGGATGCCTCTGAAACACTGATCAGAATGGCTCATATCTTTGCTGAGCCCATTTCTATGTTTGATCCAAACGCCTCTGAACAGGTTATCTCATCTCCTACTCTCACTCCCCATCCATCTCCTTCACTACCTTCTGTCACAGAAGTTGGTGATTCTCACACTTCCATTCCTCCTACAACTTCAACTTCTGAAGTTGTACCTCCTCCAATTATTCCTCCTTTTGGATCCTTTTCAGAAGTGAATCTAAACACTACTCCCATTTTCACAGACTCCATAGCCACATCCATTACCTCCTCCATTCATACTTCCTCTGTAAGTCCATCAATTGGATTTACTGCTCCATCTTTCTCACTACCATCCACACTACCACCCATCTCAACTACCATTTCTTCCTCAACCTCACATACAATCCCTTTCTCATCCACTCAAATCCCTCCACTCTCAACCTCTGGACATGCACCTCCTGTGTGTGATCCCTTAACTACCTCCTCCACTACTTCTTGCTTTGCTGGGTTGTCATCCAATTATGACTTCCTACGCAAGCATATGAATCGAGATGATCTGGATAACAGATTCGGCAGTTTTGGTTTCATAGGCAGAGCTTCTGGTGTATCCGAAGCTGGTGGTGCTCCCAGTGTTGAGGAGTTGAGAAGAATGAGTCAGAGTGGCTCTGATGAACTGCTGAATAGATTTGCTGGTATGGGGCAAAGGACTTCTGCTGCTGACATGTATGCTCAAGGCATTGTGCTGCAAGAATTACACTCCTTGAAAGCTCAGAACCTGCAGCTCATGACTATGCTTCAAATGCAGGATCCTTCTGTCTTCATACGCAATCTTTCTACACTTCATCTAGCTACCTATGAAGAGCTGTACAAATTAAGAGAATTAGCTCTGACTCTTCCTTCATTGGACAACATTGCTCTTGCTTCTTCTCTGAAGGTCAATGAGAATTTGGAGATATTGACAGAAGAAGTCAAGGAAGCAAACGAGCATTATGAGGCTCATGAAAAGATGCTCCCAAGTAAGATTGATGACCTGCAAAGTACTGCCAATCACATTCTGAGAGAAGTGAAATCTTCTGCTCAAGGTTCATCATCTTCCGGGGTTGCTAAGATTGTATACGACATCACTCCTGATCTCAACAATCGGCTCTCCAACATTGAGTCTGCTGTACCTGCTCAGAACGCACAAATTGCTGAGCTTACTGAACTTCTGAAGGTTATGCACACTCTAGCACGTGAACAAGAGAAGACTCTTCACAATTGCTATAGGTTTGTTCGAGGACAGACTTATATTCAGAATGAGCATCTCACTGCTGTTGTGTATGCTAACAATCGGTTGATCAAGCTCCTTGTGGAAGACGTTCAGAGACAGCGACCTATGTCTGGTCAGACTTTTGATCATATGAAGACCATTGATGATGATTTCAGAAGAAGAATGGATATGATCAACACTGTGAGGCCAACTCCTCAGCAATATCAGACTACACTGAATGTTCAGCAAAAATTGAAATCTCAGGGAGCTCTAGGTGTTGCTCTTGGTTCTGGTCAAACGGGGGAGAAGTCTGGTCAAAAGAGTGATCTTAATACTGGTGTTAAGAGATCAAGTGCTGCTGAAGGTTCTAGTGGTGTTCCTCCTCCTCAGAAGAAACCTAGGAACTTGTAATCTCTTTAGGACTTAAGCTTCTTAGCTAGGTTCTGGGTTGGGTAGTTTTTGTCTTAGGACTTTTTCTGCTCTTCTGATTATCTTGTTTCATTTGTTGTCTTCTGATGATTTTATATACACTGAATCTTTCTTATACTTTCTTGTGTCTCTGACTTCTTACTTTTGCTTATGTTTCTCTGTGACTTAGTAAATTATACTTCATTAAATCTAACAACTTGATTAAGTCATTTCTAAGTTTATACAGATTGCTGAAGTCCACCATTTACACTAAAATGGGGGAGTTAATTTACTCAGAAGTCATGAAACATATGTATCAGGAAGTCATTTTCTAAACCTCATGTTTTCTGTTACCTTCTGAACACGGTTTGTCCATAACCAAAATGGGGGAGAATGATGAACCTTATGTGTTTTGATTATGTCCAAACGGTTCAGAAGACGAAAACTTAATACTCTCTTACATATAGTTTATTGTTGACTGATATTTCTGTTTACTTAGTCTATGTGTAAGTTACTCAGCAGGTACTGAATGAATCGTTTCTGGATTGCTTAAAGGACTCAGAAGATCTGTTTGCTGAAGCCAGAGTTTCAATATTTCAGAAGCTGGATACTCCGCTCTGAAGCTGAAGTCTGCTAAAGCTCTCCTCAGAAGCTCTTTGCAATCAGAAACTTTGCCAATTTGATCAGAAGTATAGACAACTGGAAATTAGCTTCTGAAAGCTTAGTCACGGGTTCTGTTTGAGCATTTAATGCTCTGACACTTGCATGCAATGCAAGGCGCCAAAAGTTCAAAAAGCTGTTTTAATGGAGCGCGCTTGTCTGTTCAAAAGAAACCAGAATTTCCTTGTCTACCCTTTGTTGATCCAATTGAAGAATGATTCCAGTCAACCTCATCTTTGATTTCAAATCACTTACCGGATTGAGTTAAAGAACAAGGATAACGGAATCAAAGTGTTTGAAGACCGTTTGAAGACTTGACAAATTAACGGCTACAACAACTGATGTCATCTCCTTCGAAGATTCAAACTCACCAACGGTCATCTTCATTCACTATAAATAGTAGCCAAGCTCTAAAGCATCAACACAAACATGATCATCGAGCAAAATCTCAACGCACTGTTTTAACAAGAAAAACAGAGCAACACTTCCCATTCTCAATCTTTCTTAGCATAGTCTTAGTTAAAGTGAGAGAGTGAAGAAAAAAAAAAAAAACAAGTTCATAATAGGAATCTTGTAAACTGATATCGTTTGTGATATTCAGTTAGATTTAAAGAGAGAAATCTAGTTGAGATTAGAGTTGGGTGAGAAATCCAGAAAACAGAGTATTGTTTGTTCTGGTGGAAATCCTTTAACTCTTTTTAGGCTAGTCAGAACTAAGTGAGAAATCAGCTTAAGTTCTGTTGATGTAAAGGAGCTTCTGAACTTGCCATAAAAGTTCTGAATAGTGGATTTATAAAATCTCTGTAGGCTGCGACCTCAGGGGACAAGACGTAGTCACAGGACTTCTGTGGCGAACTTGGATAAATCGAATTGTTCAATCAGGATCTCCTGAACTTCTTTCTCCCTCTTATACTTGTTATTTTTGCTTCTGTGTACTTGTTTATATTTAGTGTTGAAACAGATTTTCTCTAGAGTATCATTGTCTTTGTTCAGAAGACTGTCCAGAAGCTCTCAAATCAGAACTTCTGTTGCTGAAAACAGTCTAACTGTGTTTAAGCAGAATTTCCCTCAGAAGCAACTTCTGTAAGCTAGCTTCTGACTCTGAGGAAATTTGACTCTGAAAAATAAGTTTCTCGAAAAACTTAGAAATTTTCAGTTTTCAACTTTGACACCTATTCCCCCTCCCCCCCCTCTAGGTGATTCTGTTCTTGTTAGGGCCAACACTTTTTAATTTATATATTTTTAACATAATTTACATTTTTATGTGTGATGGGATAACAAAAATATCAACAATTTTTCGTATGCTACAATCTCAAAATTTAAGTAAAATTGAAAAAGAAAAGGGACTTAAATTTGAAATCAAACAGATGTAAAACAGTCATAGAGAAATAGAATTTGGTTTCTCAATAGATATTTGGATTTCCGTAAAAGAGGCTCATTTAAGCCTAGTGGGTTTCTCTTTATTTCATATTTTTGAAAGCCCCTTTTGTCATCTTTTTCCCCATCTTTTCTTTTTTATCTCTGAAATAGAAACCTTAAACCAGACCTTAATTTTCATCCATTGCTCACCGTTATGTCTTATTCCTTTAGAAATTGATGCTCTCTTATGTGTTTTACGGGTGCTCAATTCAAAATCTTGGGGTGCTTTTTTAGAAATATCGAAAACTCAGTCCATAACATCAATGGAGTTTAATTTTGTGACAACAGGTGCTCAAGCCCCCCTGGCTCTCCCCTGGATCCGTCCCTGATGGTGGCACAATGGTTGATAATAAACTAATTAAACCAAGAATTTGAATAGATGTAAGCATTGCATATTATAAGCAATGCATATTAAATTTCAATTTAAGTTTACGTAAACACAAAAAGTAAATTTTTAATCTCTTCCTTAGATAGGAAGCAAAGACAGCTACTTTGTAAAGAAATATTGCGAGATCATTATGGCTTTGGTTTTGTTTTCTGGATCTTCAGAATCATAAAGACTATTTTGCACGCATTTTGTTATTTTGAAGAGATTCTACATTTTAAAGACATTTTGGTTTTTTGTTAAGTTTTAGCAGTTAAAGATAATTAGAAATTTGTTTCTGCAAATATGATAACCCAAAACCTGTTTCTTATAATAAAGTGCATTTTTAGAACGAATGAGGGCATTATCAAATTTCTTTATCAGTTCATGGCGTGTCAATCACATTGCATTAAGACGCTTATAAATCATCTATTTCAAGCTTTCAAAATGAAAAAAAGGAAACTTGTTTTTATTTTGCCATTTCGTTTTCTATTTCTTTTTATACTTTAAAAGCTATACATGCGGATTATAATTTCAAAATTTATAGAAAAATCTTTTATTTTATTTTTTGGTTCCTCGGCATTGAAAAGTTTCTACAACCAGGCCAAGGAGACAACATATAGATATCTTCCTCTCAGAATGTTGTTTCCTATTTCTGTTGGCAAATATTGTTTCCTATATTTTTTACAAATATTATTTCCTAGTGGATCTGTTTCCATTTCCGTGCAATTTAGCTAAAAAACAATCAATATTTGTTCATAAAAATTCAGTAGTTTCTCTGTCTTCTTACCTTTCCTTTTGTGTGTTGATTCACTCTATTAATATGAGCACCTAAGGTTTCGCATCTAACAACACACCGCCACTCCTGATGCCCTTCACTCCCCCATTTTACTCAATTCATTTGGCCCGATCATCAACTTCGAATAATCTTTCTTGTATTAATATTAATAATTTTTCTTCCAAATACGTGGCATCTCACCACTGTGGCTTTTTCAGAAATGGGATAGGACGTTCCTTTCACAAATGCATATAGCCAAGCATTAGCAAAATGTAGAAAATTATTTAATTTCAGAGGGCAATTCACTTGGTAATCCAGATTAGCAAAGAAACAGATGAACCCCATCATAATCGAATACCATTAAGACCATGCGGAAAAGTGTCGAGCACAACCATAAAATATGAAAGCCATAATGAATCGTTAAAGAAAATACAAAAATCTAAGGTAGTTCTAATGTTACAACAATGTACACATCAAATACATGTCGTAGAAACCGATTTAGGACTTGGATGTTTATCGGACGATTTGGAAATTGAAGGAAAGAAGAGGGGTTCGTATGGAGAATCTCAAAGGGCGACACATTAGAAGCTGGGACAACGAAGAGGAAATTTCATTTGCTAGAATAAGAAGAGGAAAGAAAGAGTGAAAGAGCTTTATCGCGTTTCAACAGTTTCAAAGAACATAAACAATAGAAAATGTTAGGCAATTTAACAATTAAGAAAAGAAAGAAGGAGAACTCACCATAGATTCAGAGGAACTAACCACGAAAACAAAAGCTAAAAGCGGCTGTTGGCGATCAAATCGATTGAGATGCACACTGAAAAATAACAGATACCGATTCAGTTTACGTGAACTCTGAGAAGCTCGACTGATCTTCGATTCAATTAATGGCTCCTTATCACTAGAGAGAATTTCAGAAATTAAGCAAACAGTGGCCTAGGTAACTACTCTCCTCCATCGTTAGCGTCGCAATTCATGAGAACGTTGCGTCTATCAATGTTGTGGGCCAGCTTACAAAATGGAAAGAAATAACTAAAACAGTTTAATTTGAGAGTCAAAATTGAAAATTGGTCAAATGTGCACAATGTTATTGTTCCTCCTCTTCTCTTGTAAAAGTTTAATAGATAAGATATAATAGTTTGACCAAGGCCGACACATTGCGTCGGCCTTGATGACGCGGGCAGTAGCTCGCGTTGGCACCCGAGATGCTGACGTTGCCGCGTTCGGCAATACGACGCGGTGCGTCGCCGGAAAACTGTCTCGGTGACACGCGGCGTGTCGGCCAAAATAACTTTTAAAAAAAAATATGCAAACTTTTTTTAAGGCGAATACGTTATAAAGACGCTTATTATTATTGATTCAAACATATTATTCACATATTTTGATCTAATAACATCAACATTCTCCAAATATATCAAAATTAATTATCTAGCCCCAACTATCGAAAAATTCTTTTATCAATCATTATTCTACTAATCTATCCCAATGCCGTCTTCTTTGTCGGTACAATTTTTCCCAACGCTCCATAGATGCATCTCGATACAAACTCCAAAACGTTGCTATTGGAGGTATAAGAAAATTCGAGGACAAATGGAGACGAATAAAGTGCTTATTTTGACTTCCTAGATGTGCAAATACGATTTCATGTTCCAGTCGAGTTGCCATTGACGGGGCCCGCAAGGGTAACACGCTAATAGAATAAGCTAATGATTGGCCGTTCTCACCGTATCCCTAAAGAAACACTACCACATTGAAACATGTAGCGATAACAAACAAGTCTGCATGAACTTCCATCCAATGATTCTTTAGACATGCCCCATCGGCCCATCGAATACGATTAACAACAGTTTGAACTCGATTTTGGTATATATTCTTGTAAATGTCTTCTCTGGGAACGGGTTCATTTGCTAATATGTCTCGAACATATACATATTTATTTTGATCTCCAAATACACAATCGGCCACCACAAGAAAACCACAGTTGTCATCTCCACATACATTGACATAATCTTCAACAAACGACAAAACAATTCCTAGAATGTATCTATGAAAGTACATATCGAAAATGTTCGGTTTGCCTACAACATTAAAAAAACATTTATTTTCGTTAATTAAATATCTTGTGTATATAAATTATAAATATGAGAAATTGTGTATTAATGATATTAATACCAAAGGCAGTGCTTTGGTGGCCGTGTGATGATGATGCGGCATTAGTACCGCGACCCGAAGTGGTTTGCGCATGACCTCGACCCCTATCCTTCTCATAACTTTTTTGAAAATGCTTGGTTGAAGTAATCCATTTCGGTCGTCCCCTAGGTATCTTATTCGCCTCTGGTTCTTCGTAATTTGCTTGATCCGGAAAAAGGATCATGTTGACGGTTTGAGTAACGTTATGAATGAGCGCACGATCACCCTGTTTCACCTTGTCAATCATAGACTGCAAATTTTGCTCATCCTCATGTCCATCCTCAGTGCGCTCGTCCACCGTTTCACCGTAAAAAAGCGTTCTCCAAAATACGTGGATGCATTGCAAATCGATTGGTGTTTTAGAATCCATTAACCCTTTCAACTCACATGCACAAGGAATACAATGAGTTCTTGGCAACACATATCCGCAACGATCATAGACTTCAACACTCAGCTTTTCATCCTCTCCAACTCTTTTGCAATTAATCTCCAAACAGGGGTCGGAAACACGACATACCAAGTTGTTGAACGGCAACCCGAAATATGAGACACCGGCTCTCCGTGCCGAATGTTCTAATGATTCTCTCTTCATCAAAAAATAATTAAAACATTAATATACGGAAATAGTTTTGCTAATAACATACAAAATATGTTATTTTTACCGGGTTGAAGTTAGTTTAGCCTCAATTTTACCATCAAGTTTGACAAAGATCGTATCAAGACCACCTGCTGCAGAACTTAACCATTTTTTCAATGCAGCTTGCGCACTCTCCAATCTACAAGTAGTACTATTGCCAAAATGGTGGATATTGTTTGTCCACACATGAATAAACTTTTCCTTATACACGAGCCATGTATCATAAAGGTATGATATAATGTCGGGATAACGCTTCATCGCACTCTTCATGTTGACCAAAGCATTTTCATATTCGGATTCAGTTGTCGCTTCAAGGATCTTTCTCCATCTTCCGTCATTGAATGCATCCACAAAACCTTTATCTTTTCCACAATGTTTGCACACATATTCTGCCACGTCTATGTTGATGTGCCATGTGCAAAATAAAAGAGAAGATTGTGGAAAATCCTCCATAATCGGTGTTATCAACCCAACTCTCGATCCGTGACAATGGCTGTAGGCTCAATCTCAAATCCAAGCACCATCCTCAAATTGTTTATTACCCAACGATAACTTTCCATACTTTTGTCTCTCACCATGGCATTTCCCATCAAGAAGGTCGTGTTACGCAGACTCATCCCCACAATTTCTACTAACGACATCTTGTACTTATTTGTTTTGTAGGTAGAGTCGATGCCAATAAACCACGGATAACTACGTAACAATTTTGCCACTTCTGGATGTACCAAAAGAAGATGAGTCAAGGCACGAGTCACTTGATCGCCTTTCACAAAACTTATAACGTTTCTTGTCCGCTAAATGAAATAATTGACCCACCACGCTTCTACCCTCCATGCCCTCTTTCTTCAACCAATCTAGATTATTATACACGTGTTTCACAGTAGTTTTGTCATTAGGATTTGTTCTTAAAATCTCTGACAAAATAACACTTGCTTTTTGCGTGAGCAGCAGTTAATTTCTTCACAATTATCTTTGATGCGGGACTAAGTCCGCTCATTTATCGGTGCCCTTCGGGATACACGGCCATTGCGTGATTGTTTTTGCCTTTATCTCCAGGAAATACAATTACATCCAAACCGTTGTGAAATTTCTTCACCTTTATTTGAAATTTACATTGGCAAGACTTGATTTTCGATTTCCTACGTACAATGTCGTCCAAACATTTAAATACTCCTTTATACGGAACTCCACGTGTACAAATCAACATTTTAATTTTCCCTTGTTTTTATGTGAACCAATTACTAACTCAAAATCTAAAGAAATAGCTTTCGATTTTGCCCATCGAACCGCTTCTTCAATAGTCCCAAAACTACGATCAATCTTGAATTGTCCGCTATAATCTACACCATCCCCAACAAAGCTTTCTAACGGAACTTGAAAATTACATTCAACTAATTAATATCAATCTCGAGTCGTTAAATTATGCCTCTGAAATGCGGTTCAACCTAAAGAGGTCAGCGGAAAAACCATAAAGAAGAACGACCATGATGGTCGTTTGCTCATAGGGAGAAAAGGAGAAACGGCCTTGATTGTCGTTCCGCCTTATGGAGAAATGGCCATCCAGGCCGTTTCCCCATAAGGAGAAACGGTGGTGGAACGGCCATTGGCCGTTTCTCCTTTGGGAAAAACGTTTTCTGAAAAAAATTAATTTTAAATATTATTTTAATGTGTTTTTAATATTTGAGTACCTCTTCCTCTGATGATTGATCATCGTTGTTCCATTCCGGATTCGTTGGGTCATTCGACATCTCAAATTCCGAATTTTTAATGTTTGAATTTCAAAATTAGGTTTTTTTATTTGAGAGCTTTCAACTTTTATCTTTTATGACTTGTCTATAATGAAAAGTGTCAATTTGTCAAAATGGGCTGTAGTTTGAAAAAAGTGAGCTGTAAATAGTGATACCCTTTTATGAATTAATTACTTAAAAGTGAATAGTATAAAATGAAAAAGAAAAATCTGAGGGAAAAATATGAAATTCAATATTTAGAAGAAATAATTTTATTGCATTAATTGGGAGGTTTAAGCTCTATTATTAGGAAGAAAAACTCATGGTAAAAAACTGACGTGGCATGTCTAGAGAAACTTGGAGGTCTTTGTTTGTATAGATAGTATAGCCTATGGGGTATTTATAGATCTGGCCCTTTTGAGATGCTCATTAACATATTTGACATGTTTCTTATCTTCTTTACATAACTGGTGGTGTATACATTTTTTGGACAAAAATACCTTCATCTTCTACATGAAACCATAACTTCACTTATTCATTTTTTTTGAAATGGAACCGTGAAACCGTTCACTCTTTTAGCTATTTGAGTGCAATTTTAGAGAGATTTTTGTACGATTC
Source organism: Euphorbia peplus (assembly GCA_028411795.1). Taxonomy (NCBI): domain Eukaryota; kingdom Viridiplantae; phylum Streptophyta; class Magnoliopsida; order Malpighiales; family Euphorbiaceae; genus Euphorbia; species Euphorbia peplus. The sequence goes on along the minus strand of CP110839.1, from coordinate 19,853,066 downwards.
ATGGCATTTTACGGCGATTACAAGTTCCGGCAACGAACTAAATCTCCATATTATAATGGATAAATTGAAAACGAGTAAAAAATTGAAGTTAATTTGTCACTTATGTGATTTCAGTGTTATTTTACTTCAAAATTAGAGTTTAAGTACTAAAAGCGAAGTTATTGATGAATGTATGTGGAAATTATATAATTTACAGTCACAGAGCTTGATACTACAACAATGACGGATTTGTAGTTTTTAAGAAAACACTACAAAACACGACAAGATCTGATCGCGTTACATGTAGCATTTTGGTAAACGCTACTTGAACGCTACAAAATCTAATTGCGTTATTGTAACGCAACAAGATCTGATCACGTTTACCAAAACGCTACAAAACGTAACAAGATCTGGTTGCATTTTTGTTGCTTTGAATCTTTAAAAATGTATTAACCTGCATAATCCTAACTTACATAGAAAAACCCCCCAAAAATTTTGAGGCATGCGACGCTGATCCGCTGATATTTAGAGCCTAAGAGCTGTAGTTTGTTGCCGGAACTTGTAATCTGGCAAAAACTCTCTCCAAACTTGCACCCAAAATAACTAAGAAAGTCAAACGATTTCACGTTTTCTATTTCAAAAAAGAAATGAAAAAGTGAAGTTATGGTGTAATGTAGAAGATGAGGGTATATTTGTCCAAAAAATGGTATACACCACTAGTTATGTAAAAAAGATAAAAAAAAAAACATATCAAGTATGTTAATGGGCCTCTCAAAAGGGCCAGATCTGTAAAAGCCCCTACAGATTATAGTAGTGTTCGGTTAGAAATTGCAAGTAACTATTTATTGTGTTTTTACTATAAGCCGATGATGTTCACAAAAGCAACAATAACCTACTTTTTCCTATATATTTACACGGTTTCCTTTTTTTTCACTGACAAAAGATAAAAACTAATGCCTACTTGAGAAAGGCTCAGGTGTGACAATGGGCTTATGGTGCGACAGCCGAGTTATGGTGTGACAAGGGAAAGAGGTGGGCTGCTTATCATGCTTGATTGCTTTCAAGGTGGCAAACTTGTAATTAAATGAAAAAACCTTATGCGTGTAAAATGGAGGGAATGAAGAGGAGGTGATGTCAGCACTGATGTCACATCTTGAGAGAGAAATTTTTTTAATTATTTTCTTTAAAATGCATTTTCCCGCTCCTCCCGAACTCACTTTTCAAAAAAAATTATACCACTGAACTCGTATTAATTAGGCGGTCATTTTGACACCCATTGTTGCTATTTATAAACGATTTTTATTTTTTATTTTTTATTTTTTCTATGGTTTTCCGAATTAATACTCGGTTGTCCCGAATTAATATTTTGTTGTTTCGAATGAAATATTCGGTTGTTCCATATGCATTTTAGGATTATTATGAGTCAAGGAACGAGGAATAATTGCATAAATGCAGAATGAGTGTGCTTTTTTGTCTCTGAGGTAGACCCTTCAATTATATAATTTGCCATGTAGAGATAATTATAATCTTTTTAGCTGCTGCATGAATATGTAGTTTGCTTGTATTATTATTTCTGTTAAATCATGTCCAATATTTATGGAAGCATGTTGCTGGCTATCTTTGGCTCTCTTCAATTTTTGACATTGATAGATATGCTTATTTTATCATCTTTGAATTACAGGATAATCAGGTTGCATGTGGAAACTATTGAAATGATTTTTTTAGTGCTTTCACCTGTTAATTGGGAATTTTGTCCATTGTTTTATAAACTGTCATTGTAATTTGACTTATTTAGGGGAGGAATGCTTTTTATTTGTTGGCAACAAGTCTTTATTTCAGTTACATTACTTAGCTCTTAATTTTGGTGGATGAATTGGATAGATGTCAGAAACAATGGACAGGGAAAACTTGTAGCTATTAAGGTGGGAATGCATGGATGTGGTTCAGAATCTACTCTCCTAGTAAATGCTGAGATTGATTCCATGGGAGGGGTTGTTGACGGTGGAGTTGGTGATTATGAGAATGACTTGTGGAGCTTCACAAAATCAAAGGCAGAATGCCTTGAAAAATCTGAGAATGCTCGAAGAAGCCTATAGGGAAATCAAAGGCATGAGAAGCAAGGTAGTTTGCACTTGAAAATCCCACTTGAAATATTTCTATGGTTGTTTCAAATTAACAGTTTGTTTGTTCCAAATGAATAGTCTGTTTGTTCCAAAATAATATTCTGTTGGTCCAAATTAAATATTAATAGAATGATAGTTTGTTGGTGCTAAAAAGACATCAGAAAAATTGAGCCAAAAAGAACTAATGGGATATGGTGAATAGAAATTGAGAGGCTAAATAATATACCTATAATCATTAGCACATATTGTCAAGCTGCTGATTTGAAAATATGAGTAGTAAAAGACAAAAAAAAAAAAGATTGAAAATAAGAGCAGCAAAAGAAAAGAAAGGGAAAATGGTATTATACCAGCAGTAGCGAGGTATAATTCCATTTCCAGGTCCATGATCTAACTCCTATTGCTAATAACTAATTAATTAGGGATTCAACAAATCTAAATCAACCATTATAAGCAAATCTAAATTAATTGATAGATTGAAAACGATTGCGTTGCAAGCATCCTCTTATTTCTCTTGTTAGTTGCTTGATGTTTAGCTCCGTAGCCTGTTAATCATCTTCCCCGCCGCCGGAGCGAGTTGTCGACTCCACGTTACCAGAATCTATACAAATGGCACAGAGAAGAGACAACCGCGTTGTTCCGACTTCCGATCTCCGCCAATCCCGCGGCAAAACAACTCTCAAGTTCACCAATACAACAACTCAGCCGCCGCTGATCAGAAATCCGCCGTTCAAAGGTGGTTTTGGTGGTGGCTGGCGATGAGGGAAGGGGGAGCGAGTACCGGCGACGTTCCATGTGGGAGGCGATGGAGGCAGCAATAATTTGAAAAGAAAAAGAAGACCGCTTTTGAAAAGTATCGGAATAGATTGGAAAATTGTTTTTACAGACCTAATCAATTACACAATTGGTACTTGTCTCACCATAAGAGGGTTATCACACAATAAGGGGGGTGTCTCACCTGAACTTGACTCATACCTACTTTTTATTTTTGTTTGAGAGGTATTATTAAGTATCAAACTGCCAAGTTACTTTTGCTATCACACAATCTTTTACTTTCTATTTTAATATTTTCAACTTCCAAAATCTTTATTACTCGATATCAATCACATTATTTAACTAAAAAAATAATATTATTTACATTATTATTTATTTGATTAAGAAACATTTAACTTTTATTACAATTCTTGTAACATTGTCTAAACTAGTAAATTATCTCACTAAAAAATTTCACAAATTAAAACATATAGGCGAAAGACACTATTTGGCCACTAACCTATTCGGAATTTGTGCATTTCGCTACTGACCTTTTATTTGGTCACATTTGGCCACTCACTTTTGTAATTTGGTTAAATTTCACCATTATTTGTTAATTGACATTTCTACATTTGTATTATTTTGCAATGTTTAGTTTTGATATTAATTTTCTTATTTGAAATAGAGGAAATTTCATATTTAACATTTTTATCTCCCATCAATTTTGATCAAAGAATGGTGAAATTTCATTAATTGGTAATTTAGTGGCTAAATATGACCAAATTACAAAAGTAAGTCGCCAAAAGTGACCAAATAAAATGTCAGTAGCCAAATACACAAATTTAAAATATGTCAGTGGCTAAATAGTGCTTTTAACCAAACATATATAAACAATACCACCAAATTAATTTAACGAGCCAATCATTTTTTTTATTGATTTAAACAATAATTATTCCATTATTTTTATTAAATTGCCAATTGATTTTAAAACATGTCTATATTTATAGAGACAACAATTTGTAATCATAGTTTTTCAAAACACTAATAATCAAACCGCAAACAACAAACAACAAATCGTAATAGCAATATAAAACATCAGATAAACCAAACAGACCCTAAGGGGTGTTTGGTTCGACTAAAAAAGGATAAAGAATGGGAATGGAAATGAATTATTCCATTTGATAGGGTTTGGTTAATCAATATTGAGATAGGAATGAGAATCTCATTCCCAAAGATGGGGGAATCGTGATTCCACTCCCTCACCCTCTTAATCAAATGTGATTTCCTTTATTTGATTAACATAATTGAAAAATAAAAATAAATCATTATTTCCAATACATGTATGTACATATAAACACTTTATTTAATTATTAATATAATGATTTTAATATAAATCAAAATAAATAAATATAAAATATAGGATAATGATTCTGTTTCACGATTAAACCAAACAAAATATATCAATGGTGATTCCAATTTCGATTCCATCACATTCCGATTCTGATTCCAATTCTGAAGTTTGAATCAAACACTCCTCAATTCAAAATTTAATGGGATTAAGACTTCCTACTTGAAAAATAAGTTAATCAAAAACTACGAATACAATACGAGGAATTAAGTGCGACACATTAAATTTGGCATGACACCTTTTATGGTGTGATAATGGTGTCAATCTTAAAATAACTAAAAGCTGAGGATTGTTTTAGTTTAATAAACAAACACATCTTTATCAAAAAAATTAAATAAATAGACACATCAGCTGATTTTATGAGGTGTCAACCTCCTACAAAATCTCAATTTTATAATTATAGCATTAAAAAATAATTTAATCTCATGATGTTGAACCTTTCGTTTGATAAAAATGGAAACGTTATAAGCATTGGAAAGGATTTAAACGTTTCTCTATTTAATTTTCCACTCCTATTGACTACTTTTAAATCTATTACCGGTTCCTTCTCTCTTTCGAAATCATCTGGACCTACTCTCATCTTCTAATCGAGGTCTCCCTCATTGGTATTGCTTTGATGTATACTGTAAATTTGGTAGATAGAAAAGTAAGCAGTCGGAAGGCAACCCAGTGTAATTCTGGTACAATATAATATGTATCTTTAGAATTGTTTCTTTTGTTTTTCCATCTCTTTTTACTCTATAGATGCTTGATTTTTGTTACAATTCACAATACATACATAGATGGCCAAAGGGGGGAAATTTGTGAGCTTTAATTGCAGGTTCAATCCCTTAAATTAGTTCACTTCCGAGGCTTCAGATACTTGATCGAGAATCGAGCCTTCACCTTAATGTAGCTAATGCAATTGCAAGTGAACTACTCTAAACAAGATTGAAAGGGGTTGAAGTATCATAGAAAAGAGGTTCAATCTAGGCCAATTCATATTTTTTTAGAGATGGAAATGCAAATAAATAAGAGTGAAATAAGAGAGAAGGGTCATTGATGTACATGAGAGGATATTTATAATATTTGTATTGTTATTTGGATATAAGAATTTATGATTATTTATTAGAATATATAATCATTCAAAAGTAGTTTGGATTCTAACTTGTATTGGAGTTTTTTTTATCCAATTTAAAGCTATTTATATATTTCTCATGTTCAAGTCTCTTTTCAAATATAAATACATATATGTTCCTTACCCATTTGGCTTCATGTTCAGGTCTCTTTTTCATGTCCATTGATATTTGTAGTTATTCTGTTCATTATTAATAATGTCCAGGTCCTTTTCATGTCCATTGATATTTGTAGTTGTTTGTTCATTTTAATAACTACATTGTCCAATCTAAAACTAAGATTCTGGAATCTTGAAAATTCAAGTTTGATAGAAAGCATTGTTGAAGTACATGGAATTTGAACTGGCTATCTTGAGTACAAAGGAAGAATTTGATTCTTGAGAGGATGAGATTTGGGTTGGAATTGGCAAGTTGAAAATTATAGTCTCATTAAGCTCAAGTCGAGGCCACAAGCTTATATTTGGACCAATGATAAAAAAAAATTTGGCTATCCAACAATTGTTTTGCAGGTTAAGCCAATTATAGAGCAGAATCACATTTTAGTTAAAGAGTATACTGCCTTGAGATCAGAGCTCATTCTTGCTTCTAATGAGCTTCACTTAAAATCAGCAGTGAAAGGTTGGGAAATTGTGTATTCACATAATAGATATGGGAACTGAAATAGCTAGCAAGTACATAGAGTAGAAGAGAAAGACCATAGATTGTAAGTTCCAGAATTTCAAGCTATGATCTTTGATATATCTACAATAGATAGGCTTTAATATAGAATATTTACATATTCCTTTTGTTTTTCTGTTTCTCTCTCGAAAGTCTCTCTTTTTCACCTCATCACAAAAGTCATTTAATCATATTTGCATTTTCCAAAAGAATCAATGTTTAGTGCTTATCTTTAACAACAAACAAAAAATCGTAACCTACTTCAACATCTATTAGAAGCAAATTTGTGACTTTAACATAAACAATATTGATGTGTGTTTGACATTTTCAAATTCTTGATATTAGCTCATACATGCATGCGTCATGGTCCTTCCATTAGCTTATTTCCTTTACTGATGTATTTTTGCTAGCTTAGCAAGATAAATTGCGAGTCACAACTGATGCTAAACAAACTTTTGACATGCTTAGTGATTTCCACATATTCTAGAATTATATTTGCTTGGTGAAATATTCTAGAATTATTTGAATCATATACATTAACAATTTATCAAAATTAAACATTCAAAAAGTCAGTATGTTGATTAATAAATTTCAATTAACGCACTTAATCATGTTGAATTATTGAGAAGTTTATCATTTTGACTAATACACTATTTCTAAAAACCTATTATGATTTAAGAAAAATAACAAAATTATAGATATAAGAAAAATAAAACTTTATAACATGTTAAAAAAAGAAAATATTTAACCCGCATATCGTGCGGGTATCCGACTAGTTTTGTAATTAAATGGAAAAAGATGTCATAATTGTAAAGAAATTAAAAGGTCTCATGCGCATAAGGAGATGGTGGGGGACTAATGATGTCAGCGTTGATGACATCACATGAGAGGGAATAGTCTTTTAATTAGTTTCTTTAAAATACATTTTTCCGATGTTCCGAACTCATTTTTCGAAAAATTTTATACCATCGAACTCGTATTAATTAGACGGTCACTTTGAGATCCATTGTTGTCAGGAAAAAATGATTTTTCTTTGTTTTATCCATTTAACCACTTTAATAATTTATTGGGACCATACTGTGCGTAATTTGACTTTAGTCCAAGAATTAAAGTTTCTTAGAATGAAATATACATCTTCTAGAATTTTTCTAGAATTTTTTGGGCTATTTTTGATTTTTTTTTTAATTTTTATCCATTTAACCATTTTCATAATTTATTGGGGTAAATAGCTCCGTCCGTACCTAAACTATACCCCTTTTCTCAAATTGGTACCTAAAAACTATTTTTCCTCATCCAAATACCGAAACTATCGATGACCGTCTAACGCAGTTTCGTCCAACTTTGACATGGTCAGACCAAAACTGAAAAAAAAACCCTAAAATGGAAATGTCCATTTTAAATAAAAGAAATAAAACTTTTTTCTCTCTGTTGTAATGACATCAACGCTGGTAGGACCCTCCTCCTTCCTTCTTTTCATATGTGGCATGCTTCTCTTTTTATTTACAATTTTGCCACATTTCTCTAATTAATTACTAAATTGTCTCTCGTTATCACACTATAAAAGTTGACACATTTAAACACCTTGTCACACTTGATTTCTCTCCGTAGTTTAACAATCTATAAAATAGCTATTAGAAGGCTACTTAGAAAATCCTGATTCATAAAATAGAAAAATTTAAATTTCATCACAATCGTTGTGTCCCAACAATTATGTGGTGAACTCTTTTTCGTGCTTTGTAATAGTCTATTTCCATTAATGACTGACCTCTATAGAATGCCCTGAAAAGACCAACAAAGGAGCACCCATGATCATGTAAGAAAGGAGGGAGTGATGATGGGGAAAGTCACATCGAGGCACGTGTCTATAAATGAAAAAGGCAGTCCAGTCCAAATTTTAATCTACGTAACCGTTCGTTCACGTGGCGGACAGAGAAATAAAATAAAATATAAAATCCACGCAAATCCAAGCAGCTACAATAATCTCAGAAGAAGAAGAAGAAATAAAGATGAAGAAAGTGCCAAAAAACATGGAGTCTACTCATCATCACTCTCCTTTTCTAACAAAATAAAAGCTCCCTTTTTCAGAATCAGAATCAGAAAAATGCTTCTTCGACCGCCATTTCTTCCCTGCGATGCTGCTCCCCATAATAACGTCCCTTCTTCTGCGGTTAGATTTAAATTAATCAACCAAACCTCAAGCTTCCTCGGCGGTTATCCAATTTTAAACCAGGCACGCATTTCTCTTTCTCTTATTGCATTTTGCTATTTTTTTTCTTATAAATTTGTAAGTAGCATGATTCGAACACTCCGCTCGTTTATACTTATTGAAATATCTGTCGCTGTATATTTGATGTTGTCGCTATTTAATTTATACGACGCAGCGACGAGACAAGACTGCAACGGTTTCTGTTTCTGGTCAAGAAAGTGTGCTTCAGGTTGGTACCTAATGCTATTGCTATGTTTTGATCAATTCATTTCGGCTATATAATCTTGTGTGTGGTTGCTTGTAGCAAGAAGCCCCGATGATGATGATGATGTCGTCGGAAAGTATTACTATTCCGTTGAACGTTTTACCAGGTCAGCCATTGCCACTCGGCGTCTCAGAAGTCGACAATGGCATCAATTTTGCTATATTTTCACACCATGCCACTTCTGTCACTCTTTGCTTACAACTTCCTACTCAAATGTATGTATCTTATGTTCTTGGTTTAATCGGTTTTCTTTTGCATTCTTTGCAATGTAATTTTCTCCGTTTGTCTTAGCAAAGTCTAACTAACCTCAAAACACACCTTAAGCAGTTAGGATTGCTTGCTATATTAAGTATAGTACCCGGACAATTTTTTTAACAGTTTGCATGTTCTATTTTAGGGGAGCGCCTAAAGGTCTCGGTGATGGAATGATTGAGCTGCCTTTGGATCCTCAAACAAATAAAACAGGAGACACTTGGCACATTTTCATTAAGGTAGTCTTTACATTAGGCTTCTTAAAGAACTGCATTCATGTGGTTTTGGTTAACTAAGACAGATAAGAATCCTTAATTTGTACCGGACCAGTTAACTTCTTTTATGCACACCGATTGCTTTCATGGCATGGACTCCACAAACTAGCTTCCGGTTGTTTTCTCAGCGATATTAATAGCTCATTAGAATCTTCTTCACTTTCTTAATGTGGCCTATTTGCTGTTTGTTTGATTGCCTATGTTTTTTAACATTTCTTTAACTGCAGGATTTGCCTCGAAGTAGTGTGCTTTATGGTTATCGGATAGACGGTCCTCAGAATTGGGATCAAGGGCATCGATTTGATAAGAGCATTGTGCTTTTAGATCCTTATGCAAAGCTAGTTGAAGGGCGCCGAGCTTTTGGAGATGTTTCCAATAGATTGTCGAGATTTCTTGGAACTTATGATTTCGATAGCATGCCTTTTGAGTGGGGAGATGACTACAAGCTTCCTAATATACCTGAGGTACCTATTTCTCATTTGTAGCTCTGTATGATTTATTAACATATTTGAACAAAGAAGTTAATTGGACAAATATGTTCTCATATGCCTGTGTCATGACATTTCTTCTATGTCCTGCCTGTACCTTCCAAGAGTTTAGGGATAGCATCCAGTTGATTGTCTGAAAATCTTGTATAGGAGTTGCATTTTGTGAATGCTTATTTTTGCATTTCAATTTTTTCTTTTTAATATTTTCCTTGCTGTCTTTGCAGAAAGATCTTGTAATATATGAAATGAATGTTCGTGCATTGACTGCTGATAAATCAAGTGAATTGGATCCAAAAATACGTGGGAGTTATCTTGGTATTATTGAGAAGGTAATGACGTTTAATGGACTGAAATTCAGTATGCTTTATGTTTTATTATCTTGAACTGTTCATTCCCACAAAGTTTGTATATCTCACTGAGAATTGTTTTGAAGTATTGAATCAATTGATGCAGTAACTACAAAAACAACACACCACGAATTGAAAGCCTTTGCTATCCAAATTTGTTGTTCCATTTAGTTAATGTTGACATTAATGACTGGATGTTTATGGGTCATTCGCTGGTTTCTTCTAGTGTTTTGCATTTTAAGTTTCACCTAAACTGTGCTGTGCCTGCATTGTCTCTCCATGGGTGAAGACCATGCGCGAATTATGTAATGAAAAATCGTGATGGTTATCTTTTGTTCAATTTTCAGATCCCACACCTTGTTGAGCTTGGTGTCAATGCAGTGGAGTTGCTACCAGTGTTCGAATTCGATGAGTTTGAGTTCCAGAGGCACCCAAACCCTAGAGATCATATGGTAAACGAAAACAGACTCTTCAACAGTTATGCTTTTGGTGTGAATTTTCATATGCAAATTTATATCTTCATGTGGACTTCTTTTTGAATCCTTGAGATGCTTTCTGTTATATTTTAATATATTTTGGCATTTTATCAGTTATCTTGCGCTGAAAGTTCTATACTGTATGATTGGGTTTCTAAATTCAAACTGCTTCAGAAGACATTGTCAATGGCCTTGTTATCTCTCACTTCTAAAAAAACGTGTCTATTTGGTACACTATGTAAGAATTAGGAAGTACAATTTCCTATGTCATATTACATATGATGTTCTCATAAGTATTGTTCCTGATTATTTGTATATAAATAATCCTGTTATTATAATCTGGAACACAGTAATTCCTTATAGTTGTATGTCATGTCTGTCCGCTTAGGTTGGTTATGTTACACTGTTGTTTACTAAATTTAAGTTGAAGACCTGTTAAGCAAAATATATGCAATTTGACTGGAACCACACATCTCATCATTTCAGATTGGAAAAAGAATTATGAGTCGTTTTTGGTGAAAATTATATCCTTGGCAATTCGCCATGATACTGTAGTGGCTCTGAAAAAGACACCAGCATGCCCTCTGGATTTTCTTTGCACAGTAATACAAAGACGAAGTTTCAATCTAATGTCCAAATTGATTGCTTAACTATTGGTGTTTATAATTTTTTCCCTTCAAGATCAATACTTGGGGCTACTCAACGATAAATTTCTTTGCTCCCATGAGTCGCTATGCTAGTGATGGTGGGGGACCTATCAATGCATCTTGGGAGTTTAAGGAAATGGTTAAAGCCTTGCATGGTGCTGGTATTGAGGTAAACTATCGCTTTGTCTGCCGAAATTCTGAACCCAAATTTTAATGTCAATGTTCTCGTGCACAAGAATGCAACCACATACTTGTGTATGGGAAGTGACCTGAAACAGTTTACATTTCTCTTTATAGGTTATATTAGATGTTGTCTACAACCACACAAACGAGGCTGATGACAAATTTCCTTATACTACGTCATTTCGTGGCATTGATAATAAGGTGACTAACTCTTGCCTTATATCTACAGTTTCTACTGTTGTGGTATTGGTAAATTCATATAATTTTATGTTATTGCAATGCTTTTGTTACACTATTGGATGCTTCAGGACAAACATTATGATTGAATCTTTGAGAAATTGACATAATATACGAAAGCTATTCTGGAGCCTTACCTATTTGCAAAATCTTTTTGGTTAAATTGTAAGTTGAAGAGATGAATCACAGAAAAGTGTGGGTTTATTTTCCCCTCTTTGAAGTTCCATATCTTTGTGATAGCTTTCACCTTCCAATCTTTTTGACCTAAGAATTTTACTTGATATATTTTTCAGCAGTTCTAGAACTTGCAGCCTGATTGGTCAATTTTTTATGCAAGACATTAGCTCCCTAGAGAACCTTTCCCTCAATCTTCATATGCATGTAATTTTGATAATAAGAAGTCATTAACTGGACATTTCTTTGGTAGATGATTTTGTTCTTACCTTTTCCCACCAGCAACATATCTCATTGGGTACTCTCTTTTAAATCATATGTGCAGGTCTATTACATGTTGGACACTAACAACAATTTACTTAACTTCTCTGGATGTGGTAATTCTGACATCCTACTTGATTGCTCTTGGTATTTGTCTTTCAAGTGCATTTTTGGATTATTATCTATCACAAGTGAACTACTTCCGTGATTAAATTTATTATGTCCATTTTTAAGAAAAAAGTGTTTCTTCAATTTATACAGATTCTATGCTGAAGGCAAAATCTTGCGTTATCATCTATGTGTTTGCCTTTGAAACTTTTGTTCCAGATGCAAGTTAGAGATAGAAATACACATGGGAATAAATAAAATAACTGCTCAAATAAAATGTTATCTTTCTGAGAAAAATTGAGATCATCATTATGCATATCTGAACAATTCTAAGTGGCAGTATCTTGTTGGTCTCCAGGGAATACATTAAATTGCAACCATCCTGTAGTCAAGGATCTCATCCTAGACAGCCTTCGCCACTGGTATGTTCAACATACAAGCATAAAGGGTAACTTCATTGTTAATTGGGAGATATATTCATCCAGTCATAAATTGTTTAACATATTGCATACAAAACATAATTTGACTGTCTTAGATAATGTTCCCATTTTGCTGAAATTGGTCATCCACAAAAAAAAAAAATAAAAAAAATCAGTGAACAATTCTGGTGATATATGTGTACTTGCGGAGTTTCATATGGATATTTCAAATCTCATTTTATTGCTTGACAAACTACAGGGTCACCGAATATCATGTAGATGGATTTCGATTTGACCTTGCTAGTGTACTTTGTCGAGGAACAGATGGCACACCACTTAATGCTCCCCCAATTATCAAGGTAAGACATCATGTGGATCTCAATCGTCCATTATTTTTTTGTAGATTGTTTGTAGTTGCTTTTCCTTTACTGGATTAGTTTCATTTTTGTTATGAATCTGGGTTTTGTATCATAAAGAAGGCCAGAATCCCAAAAGCTTGTCAGGATGATGAAACTATTTCTTCAACCTCAGTTTGCTATGAGATTCATAAGCTTGCAGATTATTTAATTGACTTGAAAGGAAAAAGCATTAGTCTTGAATGACATGCTACTATTTGTTAGAGAATATACACAAAATATGATAGGAAATAGTTATCTCTAATTAGTTTTTCTTATTTGAATATGATGTATTTCCTATTTATTTAGGATTCCTTGATGTATTGATATATGTATAGCTTGTATATTTCATTGATCAATAAAGAGCTTATTATTTTCCCCATTCTTTATGTTACATGGTATCGGAGCCTCGTCGAGTTTATGGGTTTCTCTTTTGAGTTTTCGTTTCTGGTGTGTTGAACAATATCTGCAATTTTCTGATCGGAGACGTGTTTCTCAGCTAATCGGATAATTCTAGGGTTTCATTGGGTGTTTATTTCAAGAAACTTTATTGTCTCCCCTCTCAACAAAAATTGGCAACCTTCTGTTGCACATCTGAGAGTCATGCACCACTGGGGCTGTTTGTCGCTCCTCCATGTGCCGATGCGTGTCGGCTGTCACGGACGAGCTTATTTCTCCAACGATTGGGGCAATTTGGAAGGCTACGATCCTGCGTGAACATGCCATAGCTAATGCCAGCTAGGGACAGGAAGAGCCTTCCCCCTATATACGTTTTAACAGTTAACTAGGCCAGAGTGGACTAGACATTCATGTGTTTCATTGGTGACTATCCATCAAAATGATACTTAGAATTATCCAACTGCAATCAAACTTTATGGGCCTTCTTAATATGCTATTTGGAGGATTCTGAACTCGACTTGTCCGAGGAAATGTTTATGAGTTGGGCCAATTGCCTAAGAGGTTAAGTTACAAGCCAACAACAATCTGCCTGCTTGGGCCACCATGCTTGGTTATGGGTAGTTAAGTGACTACAGCCATACACACTATGTTTTCACACTTTATACCTTCACATAGAGATTTTGAGTTGATGCTTTATGTTCTTTTTCCTTTACCTTCATATAATTTCTCATGATGACTCGTTAAGTTTCTATTTCTCTTATGAGTAGTTATGTGCAATGTAGTTTACTTGGGTTTTGATTTTTGTGCGAATATGTAAATTTTTCTTCCAGTTGATTTGTTTAATTCAAAATATTTTGCTCCATTGATGAGAAACGAGTTTGATGTGGTGATTTGTGTTGTTGATGATCCAGGAAATTGCTAAGGATCCAATCTTATCTAGGTGTAAGCTTATTTCAGAGCCTTGGGATTGCGGAGGCCTTTATCTGGTTGGGCAATTTCCTAACTGGGACAGGTAATTATCATCCCCTTGAATGTTACGAATACATGGGGGATTTTCTAGCTAGGGTTTGAAACAGGGTGGGGATCCATCCCTGTCCTGAATACTTCGGGTAATCCCCATCTCCTTTTATTAATTCGGAAAATATCTTTCCCCATCCCCATCCCCATCCCGTTGAGTGCCTATAGGGATCAGATTCCTTGTGGGGATTTTATCTTTCTATTTTAAATATCAATCAGAAATTGGATTTACATAAAATAAAACATCAAATTAATAAAAGATGACTATAATAGTTCAACATTTTAATCAAATACAAATGATATGTATAAAGCTAAGACGCGGCTGTTCGCGGCTCCTCAACGCGCCAGCACGCGGTGGAAGACGGTGGTTTCTGGGGGAGGGTCTGATGGGAACAAGCAGTTCTATAAGGATTGGTGGTTTCTAGGGGAGGGTCTGACTGGGGCAAGCAGTTCTATGGGGATGGGTGGTGAGATTACCGGAAGACTTCAAAAAACAAACAACACACTGTTCCTCGAACAGAACCCGTTTGAGAAACGCAAATCAAACTGAAAATTCAGATGCCAAAAAACTAGGCTCTGATAATACCAAGTAAACGCGTAAGGAATGGGGCAATAATCAATCAATGAAATATACAACCTATCTATAGCTCAATAATCCCGATATATTAAGGGATCCTAATATATTAAGGAAAGAAATAAATCCTATTCTAATAAGGACAACTAACTACTTCCTATCTAGTGTATATTCCATAACATATATAAACCTTAGCACAACATATAGATATTGGAAATAAAGCAATGAAGTATTAGAGCAAATTTGATTTTCATCATGGTTTAAGCTGCAATGGTGCTGCTCCTTCTCTACTCGCTTGAAGTAATGTATTTAAAATAATTTGACCTTAAAACCTTGTAGTTTGTTTTAAGTGCTATGTTGTATATATAGGAGGATTGTAGGTGCCATGCTTTATGTATTATAAATGGCTAGTCAGGTCCATGTAGAGTGTTTGATGAATTCATGTATGATATGTTGCACTATCAAATGGGTAAGGTTAGATATCGTAATAAAAGCTCTTATTGAGTCTAACTATTAGCTTAGAATTCATATTCAATTAGTTTGATGACATGGAACAGACCCTCTTAGACCAAGAGATCGAGGGTTAAAAGAAAACTCCCATTTATTAAAAGGAAGTGGGAAGAAAAGGAAATTAAGTCTTCTTTGCAGAGTGGTGCTGGTGGTGGAGGTTCTTCTGCTGCTTCTCCTCATAACGGAGACACTACTAACAGATTGTGTGGCGGTTGCAAGTCTAAATGCAATGCATAGCAAGATGAGTCTATGTTTTGTGGAGGTTGCAAGTCTGAATGCAATGCATAGCAAGATGAGTCTATGTTTGGTTCGATTTGTTCCATGACAGTAATAATTATAATGAAAACTATAACTGGGTCTTAATTATCAGCTTAGACATTTGGTTCTATTTGTTCCATGACAGTGATAACTAGCGAATTGAGGCCCGATTCTTGATAGTCTTTCCATCTTCCTTTTTACATTTTCATTTTCATATGTTGAGAAATTATACTGTTGGGAAGCGTTACACCTCATTTCCTTTTGTTCTATTATGCAGGTGGGGTGAATGGAATGGGAAGTACCGCGATGATATTAGGAGATATATCAAGGTGATTCCAGCTAGAAAAATATAACTTGTTCAATATGTTAGCCTTAGCTTGAATTAATGTTCAATTTAAAATATACTCAAATGACAACCATATAGCTTTTCATTATATATTTCTTAACTGAGCATATGGCTTCATTGCTATTCTTCCAATCTAATATTACATGGTGTCCAAGTACAGTTGATTTGGATATGAAATTACTAGATATCTTCTCAAATAGCTATCTTGGACCATTATTTTAAAACTTAAACTCTAGGAAATAAACAGTGATTTCATCTTTTGGATGCTAGGTTTATATATATCATCCTTGTAGATGTTTCAGTTTCATATCTAGATTATAGAAACTTTCAACATGGAATTTTTATTTTTATATTCGTTAAAATTATAAAGTACATTTTCTATCATTCACTAATGTGTGTTCACCTTTTACCCTTGGCCAGATGATCATCTTTTTGTGATTCTGTTTATCTTAGAGATGTTCAGCAGTCGGAATGAATAGTTGCTGTACCATCTCACTTGTGAATTTTGTGTTTGTTGATCTTATTATAAATTTTGTATGCCTATAGGGTGATCCTGGTTTGAAAGGTAGTTTTGCAACACGCGTTGCTGGCTCTGCTGATCTATACAGAGTAAGGAATCGTCATGAACATAATTAGTTATACTTAACCTGCTGTTTGCCTGTAGAATTAGATCAGTTTTCTTGTGCTTAGTTTGATTACTTCTACCTTACAACTTTTCCTATTGTAAAGCTAGCAAATGGTTTCTTCTGTGTAGGTGAACAACCGCAAGCCTTATCATGGCATCAATTTTGTAATAGCACATGATGGATTCACATTGTATGATCTTGTGTCATATAATCTTAAGGTACATATGAATGTAAATTATACTGCATCATACACTCTTAGTATTTTACTGATTGTTGTTTGGTGTGTAGCACAATGATGCAAATGGAGAAGGTGGAAATGATGGAAGCAATGACAATTTTAGTTGGAACTGTGGGTATGAAGGTGGGTAAAATACTTGCTTGTACTTTCAAGCTTTTCAGTCTTAAATATGAAATGTTAAAGATAAATAGAAAATTTGCTTATTGGTATCAAATGATGGTACTGCATAAAGTCTACTATGTAGTATGGACTTTTTGAGTTTTGGCTATGATTTCTTCTCAGATGTGTCTGTTTCAATGGTGGTGCTTTTCTTTCCCGTCGTTTACTTCTGAATGTGCCTTTCATGGTTCAGTTCTGCAGTCAACACATTGAATTGTAATTACAAGTAGTTTGTTGTCTTGGAAGACATATAATGTTCACCGCTATTATCCTTTGAAATCAAAATCAGGGGTATTAATGAGAAAGAGCTTTTGCTCCTGGAAACAATCTCTTGAGGACACATCCAATGCAATTTGCCTCCTCTCACCTAAGAACCAATTAGCTTTTTGCTTAGATTTTCTTACAAATAGCTGCCGATATCAGAACTTATATAATTCAAGACTTGATTCATCGCAAACGGATTGAAATTTGTGTAAGAAGTAGACTTCTTATTTATTTTTTTATTTTTTTTACAGCATACACCATTTGGGAGTTCTAGTTTAAAACTTGGCTCATGACAAATGGATCGAAAGATGAAGATTTAGTATTATTACCTATGTTGTATGGACACTCCTCTTTAGTAGTGTTTCTGCATTTTGTGTTCGTGGTTGTGCTTGGTTTCATTTGAAGGCTATTTTTTGAACGTTACTTGCTGATTATTGTATGATTTGTCTACTGTGCAGGGGAAACTGATGATCCTAATATTAAAGCTTTACGCTCCCGGCAAATGAAAAACTTCCATTTGGCATTAATGTTATCTCAGGTAAAGTGCAATATCATGTTTGCATGTGTTTCAGTAGTCATCAACAATCTTATGTGGTAGGCAGACATAAAATGCCATTCTTATCTTTGGTAAACAATTTTGTATACCACTCGCACCTTTTCTTGGTAACCGCAATTTAGCAGGCCAACAATTGTCCTTGATTTACTTGTTTGACCTAGTCGGCATACCGCATCCATAGTTTTGCAGCATTTATATGATTTACAAGTGCATAATGACAGGGAACTCCGATGATGCTAATGGGGGATGAATATGGGCATACTCGTTATGGAAATAACAATAGTTATGGGCATGACACTTCTATTAACAATTTCCAGTGGGGACTTGTAAGTTTCTCTGTATAATCTGTTGTTCTTTACCTGCCTTACTTTTTGTATCCCCTATTAATGGATCCCTCGCGTGATATTTTGGCAAGACAGTTGAATGCACAAAAGAGTGGCCACTTCAGGTTTTTCTCCGAGGTGATAAAGTTTCGAAAAGCACATGATGTATTTCGTCGTGAAAATTTCCTTGGAAATGTAGGTCTTTATATGTTAGTATGTAACTACAGTTATTTTGACAAATAGGTTATTGCTGTTTATCAACTTATAATTGAGATCTTGCACACTGATGCAGAATGATGTGACATGGCATGAAGACAACTGGGACAATTACGAAAGCAAATTCCTTGCATTCACGTAAGACAACTATGCATTGATTCCACTTTAGCAAATTCCTTGCCTTCACATAAGAGAACTATGCATGTATCTCACTTTATTGGGGCAGTTCAACTGGTATGAAATATTTATGAGCATGCAATAGTTGCTTTCTTGGAGGATTACTCTAGTTCTATAGTTGAAGTTTGCTCATCCCCTTGACCATTGAGTCTGTGTTACATGACTTAGCTTCTTTTGTGATAACAATGCGAATTATTGTCAAATATAGGGACTTATTTATTACGGTAAAGTGTGCATATGCCTCCCACATTTTCTATTACCTTCTTCCAGTAAGTTCTAGCAACATGCCAACTAGAATTTCTTTGAAAGCCATGTTGAGTGATGTATATTGTTAATGTCGACCTGCTATAATTAATGTGTTTGATCTTAAGACCATATGTTGTTTTTTTCTTCTAATCAGTAGATAGTTTGTACTTGCTGAGCTAAAAGCAGCATGCCTGGAATTTCAAGGTGATGACTTCATCATATTTACTGTAACGGCCCTCGACTTTTGTTGAAATTCTTTTTGCAGGCTTCATGAGATCAACGGAGCAGATGTTTACTTGGCATTTAATGCTCATGAATACTTCGTTAAAGTTCCAATACCCCCACCACCATCAAAGAGGCAATGGTTTCGTGTGGTAAGCCTTTAGCAGTAGAGATGAAAGTCTTTTAAGTGTTATGATAGATGTTCATAGATACTAGGTAGTAAGAGGATTATTTGGTTTATTTCTTCCCCATTTACGTGCCCCTTATTTGTTTTCCTGATCATGCTTTGGCATACAATTTTGATTGAAACATATTTTAATACAATTGTAAGGTGGACACAAATCTCGAGTCTCCGGGGGACTTTGTTGCTGAAGGCGTACCAGGAATTGGAAGTACCTATAATGTGGCTCCTTACTCCTCAATTCTTCTCGAGGCGAAACAGACGTAATTGCAAAAACTGGATACAGTTGAATACTCATGCGTCACTTCTCCTGATAGTTGGGGTAGGGAGAAAGATGTTCGTTTTCATGCAAAGATAAATCCGATCAATAAGATTGAAGCAATAAGGAAAGCCTTGGTGTTGTTACACCAGCCTACCAATGGTTTTTTATGGATCGTCATGGAACACGAGTTGTTAATTCTGTTGATTCCACGGCAAAATAAGTAGAATAGATGTTGTGGTTCCGACCATTGTATCCTTGACAATTATTTAAAGTCTACAAAAGAAAACATTAGAGATCATGGACAACATTACATAAACTCCACACCAACTTTATACAACCTGTCTGCTAGCAAATGCTCCCTGGGCTGTGCCACCTTATTTTTATCATGTATTTTCTTTTTATCCAAGTCCTATTTATTTTTAAATCCCATATAGGTATTGATACAAATTTGCAAGTAAATGAGGGAAAGTAAATGGGTTAACTCTTAGCGGCTAATTCAAGGTTGGACGGGCTGATAGGTATTGATACAAATTTGCAAGTAAATGAGGGAAAGTAAATGGGTTACTCTTAGTGGCTAATCCAAGGTTGGAATATCGGCGGGCTGATTTTACATTTACGTTTGTAAAAGAAAAATTACACATTTTTTTCATGAGTCAAAATTTCCTTTGGAGCTTATACATTCTTTTGAAAAAGAGGAAAGAGTTACGAAAAAAAATTGCAGATTTCGATTATAGTTTTTAAATTTTTATTGAAATTTGACATGTTCCCGACTCTATTTTACAAACTTTAGATGGATATATCAGCAGAAATCAGTTACTTGATAAATTTCTCAAATCGGAGGGGCATGAACCAAACATTGTAGAGGTTGTTTACGGATGGTGAACCAAAACTATCCTGGGTAGGGATGGTTCCGGGGGCCATGGTCCCTCAATATGCCCCTGTTTAAGTGTTTTGTTAAAAACTGTTGCAGGGTTGAATTTGGGTTGACTGTATGACGATACAAAATTTTGATGTTGTTTAAGTTAATGTATTAATAAAAAGTGAGAGGACATTTAAAATTCCTACAAAAGCTTGTAGGTGCTTTTAAGCTGTTAAAGGTGACACGCACGCAACACGCTAGCACGACACTGAAATTAACCCAAAAGCAATAGTTGAATTAGGATTTTAGTTAAATATATCTTACATAAAATTTGGTAATACACAAATTAGAATCTCTATTGTACAATCATGTACAGAAACTGAGTTGAAGCATGAACGAATATTGAAGAAGAAATAATGCAAAGAAACAAGGCAAATTGATAGAGAAGTATGTATTATTAGGAGGATGATGATGAGTAGTGGTGGCCAGCTCAACTCAATTGGTATTGCCAATTTGAGTATATAAAGCATTTTCGTTTCTAAAAACAAAATAAAAATAAAGAAACGGTGCTTCATGTCTTTTTTGTATGAGCTAGCATTATTGAAATGATAGACACGTAGTAATTCAGTATTCACCTAAAGGATAATTATCCTATTTATATAACCAACTTTTCCACCCTAACAACCACTCATCATTTGAGTCTCAAATTGACTAATTCCCCATTTGCATAATTACTGGTTATACACCACTTTCTTTGCTTTTAATTTATCACGTCTTACCTAGTTTTATATATTTTGAGTCAGGATGAGTGTAGTACTTTTGCACAATCACCATTTGCCTTTTGTTTTTAACCTTAAGATTCAGGTTTTCATAAGATACCCCTTACCATGAAACAAGATGTTAAGGTGAAACAGGAGGAAGCGGTGGTAGTTTGTTAATTTCACAGTCCAAATGCGCAAATTTGCAACATGTAGGAATCGAACCCGCGCTAGGCAACTTACCCAACAGAGTTCTTACCACTTGGCTGGACTTCGTTTCATGTCATATAAACTGACAAGCTTATTTTTTAAACTTTCCAAAATTAATTATAAATATTAAATACAGCTATTTAAATTTTATGGTTACATTTTCCATACACTTCAACCCGTAAATTCGCCCATCTCATATAAGTTCCAGCTGTGTATTCAGATCAGAAACACAGTATGATTTCGTTCCTTTCATAAGGCATTGTAGTGATGATCGAGAGATACACTTCTTTCATCCGTTCATCGAAGAAAAGACGAGCAAGAATGCCACGAGACTTGACAACCCTCTAGAATCATATAATAAGAGGAAGTCTCAGGTAAATTTCTACCAGCCATCTCTATTGATTCTGATGGATCTTACACTTAGATTGTTAGATCTTAGTAAATAAAACGAGGTGACTTTCGCTCTGATACCACTTGTTGGCCCTAACAAGATCAGGATCACCTAGAGGGGGGGGGGGGGGGGGGGTGAATAGGTATCTAAGTAGAAAACTAATAATTTTAAGTTTTTAGAGAAACTTAATTTTTCAAAGTCAAATCTCTTCAGAGTCAGAGGCAGGCTTAGTGAAGTAGCCTCTGAGAGAAATTCTGCCTTCACACAGTTTAACTGTTTTCAGCAACAGAAGCTCTGAGTTAGAGAATTTCTGGACAGTCTTCTGAACAAAGACAAATGATATAAAGAGTAAATCTATTTCAGCACTAAACACTAGCAAGTACACAGAAGCAAAATAACAAGTATAAGGAAGGGAGAAAGAGATTTAAGAGATCCTGATGAACAATTCGATTTATCCAGGTTCACGACAGAAGTCCTGTGACTACATCTTGTCCTCTGTGATCGCAGTCACCAGAGATTTTAAATTCACTATTCAGAACTTTTATGGCAAGTTCAGAAGCTCATTTACATCAACAGAACTTAAGCTAATTTCTCACTTAGTTGTGACTACCCTAGAATGAGTTAAAGGATTTCCACCAGAACAACAACAACCCTGTTTTTTGGAATTCTCACCCAATCCAAACCTTAACTAGATTTCTCTCAAAATCTAACTGAATATCACAAACGATATCAGTTTACAAGATCCTATTATGAACTTGTGTTTTCTTCACTCTCTCACTATTACAAAATCTAAAAACTAAGAAAGATTGAGAATGGAAAAAGGTTGCTCTGTTTTGCTTGTTAAAACAGTGCGTTAAGATTTTAGCTCGATAATCGCGTGTGTAGATGCAATGGATCTTGGCAACTATTTATAGTGCTTTGTAGATGACCGTTGTTTGAATTTGAATCTTCAATTGATGACATCAGTTGTTGTAGCCGTTAATCTGTCATTTCTTCAAACGGTCTTCAAACACTTTGATTCCGTTAACCTTGTTCTTTAACTTAATCCGGTAAGTGATTTGAAATCAAAGAAAGGTTGACTGGAAATTTGCTTCATTTGGATCAACAAATGGTAGACAAGGAAATGTTGGTTTTGTTTGTAGCAGACATGCGCGCTCCATCAAAACAGCTTTTTGAAATTTTGGCGCTTTGCATTAAATGCAGGAGTCAGAGCATTAAATGCTTAGTAAGACCCGTGACTAGCGCTTTTGAGTTCCTTATTCCTTTTGTCTAAGCTTTTGATCAAATGGATTTTCTTCTAGTTGCTTCAGAACTTCTGAGGCGAGCTTTAATAGTCTTCAGAAAGTCTTCAGAGCGGAGCATCCAGCTTCTAAGCTTTATCTTATGTCTTCAGCTTTTCTCATCTTCTGAGTCTTCTAGGCAATCCAGAGTTTATTCATTCAGCACCAGGGTCGTTCCTGACCTTTTCGAGGCCCAGGGCGAGCTAATTTTTTTGGGCCCCATTATATTTACTTATAAATATTTTTATTAAAGCTAGCTCGATGAAGAAAATATGTAGTGAGAAATCTCAAGTAGGTTGATATTCTAATCCCTAAATAAATTAGATCAAAATTTTACCAAAAGGCACTAACAAACTTATATCGCTTTATAACTTTCACATTTTCTTTGTTCGAAAAATGTTTATTAACCTATACATTTTTTTAAAAGAAATACACTAAGTTTAATGATATAATAAAGCATTAAGGAATTTCATCATTAGTTTATAATTAACATGATTACTAAACAACTAAAATTCAATGCCATGCTCTTTTTACTTTTGGAAAAATTGAGAAAAATTAAACAAATTGAATATTACAATATTTTTTTGGTTACATGAATATTACAATATTTATCTTAATTGTGTGGAATTTTTTTCAACAACATATAAAATTAAGTGAGCAGGAATAAATGACATATATGTTTGTAGAGAAAACAACTATAAATAAGATATGAAAATGTGATAAAGAAAATACAAGTTTTGTTTTAGAAGTAAATAAATGAAAATATGAATATATACATATATAATATACACATACCTATATTAATTGGTGAATGCTATGGTTACTTTGTTTTTTTCTCACTTTGTCTCTCCTACCACTCGATCATGTTCTATCTCACTCATCCAATGGTAATAATTGACAAAGTGATAGTTAATTTATAAAAAACAAAGTAACCATAGAAAAACTCATATTAATTTGTTTAATAGTTTAATTAATACATAATGAAAGTAAATAATATAATAATAAATAAAAATAAAGTATGAAATAAAATATAATATAAAAACTAAAATACCAAATGTTTATGAAAGTATTTTTTGATTTGAGTATTTGTACAAAAGAAGCCCAATTGCTAAAGATAAAAATGGAAGTGGTGGGCTCAATTGGTGAAGAAAAATGAATAGAAATAGCGTAGGAATTAAGGGAAAAAAGAAAAAAAACAAATATAGAGATTCGAACCAGGGATGTGTGGCACAAAAAGGCTTTGCGTTAACCAACTCCACCAAACACCATTCTTAATTCTTACCATTTTCATAAATATATATACACATAATATATGCAGGAGAATACCAATATTTGGGGCCCCTAAAATTTTGGGGGCCCAGGGCGGGCGCCCCTCTTACCACCCCTCAAGCCCGGCCCTGTTCAGCACCTGCTGAGAAAGCTTATACAATACTTAACAAAAATTGTTAGTCAACATTGAAAAGTATGTAACTAGAAATCAAAGTAAATTGATGCGCCTCGAGCTAGTGCTACAAAAAGGCAACAATTAGAGGACAAGTGTACCCTATCGTTATCAAGTAATAAAATCCGGGGTTTAAGTCCGGGTATCGAATCCACGGGATTTATATCAATAAGTACTAAACTACTTGGTTTCGAGTTGTTATCTAGGCGAATATTTCTTTATGGTTTTGGTTGAATTAATTAACTACTCCTAAACTATAACACACAAGTGCTTTCCATATTCCTTAGAATGAAATGGCGATGAAGAGTTTATATAACAATAGAGATAAAATAGAGTTAAGATTAATCAAAATATCATAGCTAACTTCTTAGGATGTTTATTAACACGTATGAACTTATAATTACACACTTATTTAATCCTATGTTTTCAAGGTTAAGTGTCTCCAATGGATTTAGAAACTAGGGCCCTTTAAGTTCCGTGATGTTGTCAATATCTACGGTTTCCGGCTTGTCACTTCCGATGGGGGCAACACCTATATAAATCCTATAGAAATGTTAAGTTCATATCAAGTATTTATAAATAGACTTAAGAAAAGCATATGATGATGATAAATCAAATATTCTAATTTATACAAACTTGTTGTATAAACTATGAAAAAGAAATAATATGATACTACCAAGTCTAGCACATAGACGGGTCACAACTAGTTTAACAAGATAAAGGATTAGCTACTCCCTTTTACCGTGCTACACCGGACACAAAATCGTCGCTTATGATCTTGGAGAGGAACTCTTTGTTAACTTGAAGATTTGAATAGAATGTATGAAGATGAAGGGAAATATTTAGTAACTTTGTATTGATGGAATGGAAATGGATTACAAGTTTACAAAGAGGGGAAATGGAATACGGATTGTACTCGGATCACCTCTTTAAACAACTAAATGGAGAAAATTACAACTAAATGAAAGCTTAATACAAGTAAAGAGGGATGATCTCTCTGGCTAGAGAACCCCCCTATTTATACAGAAAAGTTGGCTTTGTGAACAAATGTGAATCCTCAAAACACATGCTTGAAAATCTCATCGAGGTGCAAAATAAAGCTTGACACGGGTCGTGTGGGCCAAGTGACACGCCGTGTCAAGAAGAAAATGCATAAAATGAATTTAATCAGCTCAGGCGTGTCCTTGGTCGTGTGGATTGACACGGGTCGTGTCACATTAATTACTCGACAATTTGGATTTTTGCTAATTAAAACGCCGCGCAGACTAAATGTCTCCATTTTGACACGGATCGTGTCCCACGTGACACGGGGTCGTGTCCTTCAGTAACCGTGTGAACACGCCCTCAAAATCAACCCGTGTGGACTTTTTAGGCTTGACACGGATCGTGTGATTACGGACACGGGTCCGTGTCAAGGGCAAATTCTGGACAGTTTGGCTTTTTCCTTGAATTATTTGCAAATCTCTTTGTCTCTTAGCTCTTTATTAGCACAAAAACATCTCTAATCATGTCTGGAAGTTGCTTTCCACCTTGGATATTTTTAATCTTTGAAGTGAAACCTATAAACAAAATAAACATGAGTTACTTTGACGGTTTTCGGTGAAAATAGTGTTTTTACGGAGAGAAATTCATACTAAGTGATTAAGAATTAATTTGTTCACAAAGTATAATAAAAAGACTTGAAATTATACTAAAAGTAATAAAACAACATTTAATTACACCGTAAATAACCCGAAAAGATAGGGATATTTCATCCCTATCAACCTCCCCATGCTTAAAGCTTTACTTGTCCTCAAGTAACTTAAAATTCCGTAATCCGACTCAAACTCCCGAGTTTGGTAGAAGCCCTAAAAGCATGGAAAAGAAATTCACAAAAAGAGAAAACTCAATAAGTAAATCCTAATTGACTAGTTCATTGATTAATTTAAGGTGGCATGCTCAATTAAAACGTGTTTACTAATGGAAGAAAGTTATCAACACCTCGCAAAGGTAGTTCACTCAATCACTCATCATTTGGTGACTTGGTGTTTACTCTCGACTTTGACACTAAATTATGATTCAAGTTGAGTTTGCATTGTCATCCAAATATTAGCTAAAAACTCTAACATTATCAAAAATTTCCTCAAAAAGGGTTATAACTTGGTTAGGGTACGGGTATGTAAGTGGTCTATTTAGGTCAAGTTTAGCGGTCAACAAATGACCTAATTGTGACAAAAGAGATAAAAAATATTTAATAGCTCGTATCCAATAAGTTTGGGTCTTTTCATGAAGTACTTTTTGAGAACATAGTCGAGGTGACAATGAAAAAACTTTGAGAATTTCGTCAATCGCAAATTTTCTTTTCTTTTTATTTTTCTTCTTACTTTTTCTCTTCTCTAATCTTTCTTTCTTTGATGAAGAGTTTTGACTCATTTGAGCACAAAGTGAATGATTTGAGACTAATAAAACTCATTTTAGGAATATCAAGCTATTTATCAAGTGCCTTCTCTTTTGTTGACTTGCCACAATTAGTGCTAAACAAAGTTAGTTGACAATTTAGTGTGTTAAAGTGTTTAGGCTAACTAAGGTGTTTGGTGAGTTAGTAGCAAAAATGTCGTTAGAAGAAAACCTAAAAGGAACTTCATCGTCTAATGTTAGTTATATTTTTAGCTAAGGATGTTATTCGGTATTAGATGCAAACTCCATGACTCAAAAATTTAGTGAAAGTTTCACACAAAAAAAAACTATCTAAGCTTTTTGATGTTCGCTTAGTCTTTTGGCTCTAGAATCTCACTTTCGGGTTTTAGTGTGTTTTCAAACTTTTCTTCCTATCAAACTCATTTTATTGTTCATGCCATTTAAATTAATCAAAGAACTAGTTAATTATAATTAACTTAGCAAATTTAATCTAGTACAATAGTGAAAATCTTAACTTTTACGGGTTCTCACTTAAACTAGGTGTTTAAGTTCGAAAATTGAATTTTTATTTTATATGAGGTAAGTATGAAAACTTAAATTTGGGAGAGGTAGATTAATTAACAATGTAACTAAACTAAAATATTTTTGTATTGCTTGATTTTCAACTATTTCTTTTTTTTTTTTTTTTTTTTTTTGGTGTTTTGACAATTCTTTTCGATACAAAAAAAAATAAAAATAAAAATTAGTCTAGAAAACGTAAAAATCTATACTAAAAAGCTTATAAAGTTAAACTAGAAAGCAATTAAAATCTATATTAGAAAGCAATTAAAGATAAATCGGGAGTGCTTTCGCCCTTCCTCCGCTTTTAAAATGCAATTACTCCCAAAATTGCACATAAGTAAAAAGCGAAAGAATTTAGAAAACTCCCTCAAACCGCCGGAGGAGATGGAGGTGGTGGTGGATAAGGCCATTGATTTTGGCGACAATAATACGAAGCAAAATTCTCCAAGTTGTCAAAGCGGGAATTTGCTTGTTGTTGCCATTGCAAAATTTGCTCGTTTTGAGCAAAAAGTTGCGCATTAGTCGGACCTTGTTGCCATGGTCTCCATTCTCGTGCCGCGGCCTCATCCCATTGATTAGGGCCGGTGTGATAATGAGGTTGGGGTTCGTAGTCCTCATTTCCTCCGTCAACCTCCTCATTGTGCTCTTGAACATTCACCTCCGGTTCCATAGCATTAGTCACCGGACCACCAAAGGTAATTCCCCTAACGGAATCCTTGTTGAGAACACGTGGTCGTACTAGCATAGCTTCACCATTTAGAACGTTAGGAGCAATATTACTAGCTATAATAGTAACAATCCACCCAAGACCAATATTAGCTTTGATACGCTTATTCATCCCGAGTAACTTCTTCCACAAATAAGACCCAAGATCATAAGGCATATGCTTACGTATACAATATAAAATGGTGAGTTCATCGGCGGATACCTTATTTCCCTCGGTTTTACCCGAAAAGTTGAAGGAGATAAATCGATGGAGCCACCACATTACCGGGTCTTGGATATGGCGAGAGCGAAGATCGGTGAGGGTGAAGCCGGTGTCGTTGGAGATGCTATGCCAAAAGTTAATTTGATCGTACTCTTCCTCCACAAAATCGTTAACCCCGTGTATCAAATGAGGAATTATTTGATCAAAAGAATCACGTGGTAGCGTATAAATTTGATTCCCTAAGGAAAATTGGAGAGCACCTTGATTTGTAGCAAGTGTGGAAAAAAATTCAACACATACCCGTGGGTGCACAACATAGGCTTGGTCTTGCAAAGCGAGCCATCCCAAAGTGTCAAATGCCGATCGGACTTGAGCGCCCCACGGAACCGTGGTGAGGAACATTAAATCGAACCCCAAAAAGGCGAGGCAACTTAACTCGCGAAGAAGTTGAAAACGCCTCCCTTGCTCCACCGTGGTTAAGTTAAACCACGCACCTAATTCTTGGCTACGTTGGTTAAGAACTTGGGTTTCTTCCTCGGCATTTGGTTCTTGGCGAGAACTACGCCCTCGGATGGGACGTCGGGGTTGTGGTGTTGTCATTTGCTTTTGGCGAGCCATCGGAAAAATCAAGAAAAATGGTTAGAGTTTGTTGGATTATGGGAAAAAAAACACAAAAAATGGGAGCAAAACGACTCAAAGAAAGGAAAATTTGCTAGAGAAAATAGTTAGGAGGAAGATGAGAGGTAGTGTGAATATTTTGGGGTGAAAATGGGGTATTTATAACCCCAAAAAGACACCCCAACGGTCAAAAAAACGGCTAGTTTGTCAAACTAGCCGTTCCAGAGGCCTGACACGGACCGTGTGAAACAGGTGACACGGTCCGTGTCATTTCTAACCGTTGTAAATAACAACGGTTATATCTTCACACGGGTCGTGTCAACCGGGGACACGAGCCCGTGTCAACAAGAAAAGGTTAATTTTTTTGGACACGGCGTGTCAAGACTAGGACACGGCGTGTCGACTATTTGAATTAAATCCTATCAAAATTAAATAATGGAAACGGCGTGTCAACGGGGAAACACGGCGTGTCGACTATTTTTATTAAATCCGAAGAAAAAACAAATAATGGACACGGCGTGTCAAAGTGGGGACACGCTCCGTGTTGTGTGACACGGGGAGCAACACGTGCCGTGTCCTGAAGTCAAAAGGACCAAAAACAAGTCAACAGATTGACACGGTCCGTGTCACACAAGGGACACGGCGTGTCAAGGTATCAACCCCTCTAGAAAATGCATTTAGGACCTGTACTGAATTAATTAAAATGGAGGGGCGTGTCAAAACGACACGTGTGCCACACGCCCCGTGTCAGAGGTCAACTAAGCAAATTTTTGGTCAAACTTCGGACACGACCCGTGTCAAACACGGGACACGGCGTGTCAAGGCTAAAACAGCCCAGAATACACCGTTTTGACTCCAAAATACAATGTCAATCGCTACTACGGTCGACATCCGACCAAGATGAGGTTATTTAACCAATTCATACTTGATATAACTGTAGGGAAATCATTTATGGATTGGTTAAAAACCTCTCCTCGTAGAGATTTCACAACGACACGAACATACATCAAATGACGCGGAGTTCGGGTGATTGTAAGATCTCCAAAAGTGGTCGACGACTCTACAAAAACTACGAAAAATAAAATGAAATATGACAAGCAGCAAAAAATAAAATATAAAACATAGAGTTAATAAAAACCAAAAAGGACGAGTAAATCAAACCGATGCTATGTTTATAGTCGGAATAGCTCGACTTTCAAGTGTCCGAAGATGGTCAAGGGTCCCTAAGGTGGGTACAGTCCTTCTCTTTGGCGAAGTCGCCTCCGAAATAGAGTTTAAGACGATGCCCATTCACATGTTGTTGGGTATCCATAGAATCCTTGATTTCAACCATTCCGGAGGGGTATGCTTTCCGAACCACAAAGGGACCGGTCCAACGACTCTTGAGTTTCCCGGGAAATAGCCGCAAACGAGAATTGTACAAGAGAACATGATCTCCTTCATTGAATTGCTTGTTTTGAACATGCTTGTCGTGTAATCTCTTCGTCCGCTCCTTGTAAATTTTTGCATTCTCATAGGAGGTCAATCGAAGTTCATCAAGCTCATTGAGTTGCATCAAGCGATTTTCACCGGTTACCTTGTCATCAAAATTAAGAAATTTTAGTGCCCAATAAGCTTTATGTTCAAGTTCAACCGGCAAATGGCAAGACTTTCCGAAAACCATTTTATAAGGGGACATGCCAATAGGGGTCTTAAAAGCAGTTCGATAAGCCCAAAGGGCGTCATCTAAGTGCAAACTCCAATCTTTCCTAGACGCACCTACGGTTTTTTCTAGGATTCGTTTTATCTCCCTATTAGATATTTCAACTTGGCCACTAGTTTGCGGGTGATATGGTGTTGCAACCTTATGAGCTACGCCATACTTACGAAGCAACGACTCAAACAACCGATTGCAAAAATGGGAACCCCCATCACTTATGATGGCTCTAGGGGTTCCAAAACGTGTTAGGATGTTTTTCTTTAAGAACTTAATCACCACTCGAGCATCGTTAGTAGGTAAAGCAATGGCTTCCACCCACTTGGACACATAATCAACCGCAACAAGAATATAAAGGTTGTTATGCGACTTAGGGAAAGGTCCCATAAAGTCTATGCCCCAAACGTCAAATAGCTCGCAAACTAGTATTCCTTGTTGAAGCATTTCATGTTTCCTAGAGATATTCCCGACTCGTTGGCACCTATCACAATGTCTCACAAATTCAATTACATCTTTATGCATAGAGGGCCAAAAGAAACCGCATTGTAAAATTTTAGCAACGGTTCGATCGGGAGCAAAATGTCCACCCGGTTCATCACTATGACACATACGAATGATAGGCAAAACTTCACTATCCGAAATACATCTCCTAATCATATTATCCGCACAAAATCGAAACAAATAAGGTTCTTCCCAAAAGTAATGTTTAGCATCATGAAAGAACTTACGTTTTGCTTGGAAATTTAAATTAGGAGGAAGGATATTACCGACTTTGAAGTTAGCTATATCCGCATACCAAGGAGTAGATGTTACCGCAAAAAGGTTCTCATCCGGAAACGTCTCACAAATGTCTAACTCGCTTTCCTCCGCCTCTTGTCCTTGCAACCTAGATAAATGATCGGCTACCACATTCTCAACTCCCTTTTTGTCTTTGATCTCAATATCAAATTCTTGGAGAAGGAGTATCCACCGAATCAACCTTGGCTTTGCATCTTGTTTGGACATCAAATACTTAAGAGCCGCATGGTCCGTGTAGACTATTACTTTAGATAAAACAAGGTAAGACCGAAATTTATCAAAAGCAAAAACTACCGCTAGCAATTCTTTCTCCGTGATAGAATAATTTTGTTGAGCACTATCAAGAGTTTTACTAGCATAATAAATAGGGCGAAAGATTTTATCGACCCTTTGACCAAGGCAAGCTCCGACGGCGAGATCACTAGCATCACACATGAGTTCAAATTGGAGGTGCCAATCCGGACTAACCATAACCGGAGCATTAATCAACTTTTCCTTAAGCGTTGTGAAAGCTTGCATACAATCATTGGAAAAATCAAAATTAGCATCTTTAAGAAGTAATTGAGTGAGGGGTTTAGCAATGTTGGAAAAATCCTTAATGAAACGACGATAAAAACCCGCATGACCCAAAAAACTCCTAACAAGCTTAACATTGCTCGGTGGAGGTAATTTTTCAATCACCTCAATCTTAGCCGGATCGACTTCGATGCCCTTACCGGACACTTTATGTCCCAACACAATACAACTTTGGACCATAAATTGACACTTTTCCCAACTTAAAGCTAGGTTTGTCTTTTCACAACGTTCTAAGACTCGATCCAAGTTGTTTAAGCATGCATTAAATGACGACCCAACTACGGAAAAATCATCCATGAAGACTTCCATGAAATCCTCAATCATATCCGCAAAGATGGACATCATACATCTTTGAAAAGTGGCGGGTGCGTTACATAACCCGAATGGCATCCGCCTATATGCAAAAGTACCGTATGGACAAGTAAACGTAGTTTTTTCTTGATCAAGAGGGTCCACGGGAATTTGCATATAGCCGGACAAACCATCCAAGGTACAAAAGTATTCATGACCCGCCATTCTTTCCAACATTTGGTCAATGAACGGTAATGGAAAGTGGTCTTTGCGGGTGGCGTCATTTAATTTCCTATAATCAATGCACACACGCCACCCCGTTACCTTCCGAGTAGGAATTAATTCCCCTTTATCATTTTCCACTACCGTTGTACCACCTTTCTTAGGTACACATTGAACCGGACTAACCCATTGAGAATCGGAGATAGGAAAGATTATACCCGCATCGAGAAGTTTGATTACTTCCGCTTTGACTACCTCCATCATGTTTGGGTTTAGTCGTCTTTGTGGTTGCACGGAGGGCTTGATTTCATCATCAAGAAAAATTCGGTGAGTGCACATCGCGGGACTAATCCCTTTTATGTCATGAATAGACCATCCGAATGCTCCTTTGTGTCGCCTAAGTACGTCAAGCAACTCCTCCTCCTGTTTTGAAGATAACAAAGAAGAAATTACAACGGGTAAATCACTAGGAGGATGCAAAAACACATATTTCAAATTAGGAGGTAAAGGTTTAAGTTCCAATTTAGGAGGTTCCTCTATCGAGGACTTTGGTGCCGGTTTGGTCTCACGATCGAGATTCACAAACCTACTCTTTACCCATTTACATTCTTCGTGTGGAGAGATCTCAATGTACTCGTCATTCCAAACGTGATAGACTTCCGCCCCCATCTCACTTTCCACATCCTTTTCGCCATTCTCGGAGGAGGTGTTATTAATTCTATAAAAAGATTCCTCAAAGCAAACATCAATAGCATCGTCACAAATGAAATTACAACGTGCTAAATCAATACTAGGGAACTTCATAGCATCATACACATTAAATACTACCTCCTCATCGTGCAACCTTAGAGTTAATTTACCTTGCTCCACATCAATGAGAGTTCTACCGGTTGCAAGAAATGGTCTTCCCAAGAAAATAGGAACCATGTTATCTTCTTCCATATCTAGTACCACGAAATCCACCGGAAAAATGAACTTGTCGACTTTCACAAGAACATCTTCCACAATACCTTTTGGGCGAGCAATGGATCGGTCCGCTAGTTGTAGTGTCATATTGGTGGGCTTCGGGTCCCTAAGACCGAGTTTCCTAAAAATCGACAAAGGCATTAGATTAATACTAGCACCTAAATCACATAAAGCATTTTCAATAAACAAACCACCAATTTGACATGGAATAGAAAAACTTCCTTGGTCCCTTTTCTTGGGGGGTAGCTTGTGTGAAATAATAGCGGAGCATTCCTCCGTTAAAGCTACCACTTCATGATCATTCAATCTCCTCTTTTTAGTTACAAGCTCTTTCAAAAATTTTGTGTATAGAGGCATTTCCTCCATCATTTCCGCAAAAGTAATATTTATTTCGAGCTTTTTCAACATGTCTAAGAATTTAGAATATTTAAGATCAAGTTTATCTTTTCTTAACCTATGTGGATATGGCAATTTAGGTTCAAAAGGTTTAACTTGTTCCTTATTATTCTTCGCTAGAGGAGAGTTTGTAGACTCGGAGTCGGGGTTTACCTCTCCCAACTCCTCACTTACCTTTGGAGATGACTCGGTTGTGGCTTTAGTAGCATAAAATGGTTCCATCTCCTTACCACTCCGCAAGGTAATCACTTGAGCCGTTTCCCTTGGTTGAATTTTTGGGTTCTTTTCCGTGTTGCTTGGAAGAGAACCGTGGGGACGCTCTTGCCTTTCTCGATTTATTTGGGCAACTTGATTGCCTAAGTCCCTACAATAAGCTTCATTGTTAGCAAGACGAGTAGAAATATCTTTAAGTAAAGAAAGTACCGGGTCGTCTTGCTTTGGCATTGGTGGCTTTTGAGAGGATTGGCCTTGTTGAAAGGTTGGGTTGCCCAAACCTTGCTCCTTATATTCATTGATAAATTCGGGTGAAGGCTTCAACACATTATGATTATTTCCATAAGAAAGATTAGGGTGTTGAACCCTTTGCCTCCACCCTTGATTACCATAATTATTGTAAGCATTATTATGAGGGGGATAGTTATTATACCTTTGATTTCCACCGACATAACTTACTTGTTCATTATCACCGGCGAATGGACTACCGGTTTGACAATCCCCACTCTCATGATCACCTTGGCAATGTGTACACATCAAGACTTGTGTTGGCTTGGTTATGTTCATTTGGGCAAGCAAGGTGTCAAGCTTCTTTGTGACTTCTACCATGGCCGCATTTGGTACCTCCTTTTCTATGGCAAAAATTTGATTTCTTGGTGGACCGGCAAATTTATCCGATTGCCATTGAATACTTTTCCTTGCTAGCTCATTGATTAAATCATAAGCTTCGGAAGCCGACTTTCGGAATAAATCACCTCCGGCCGCGGAATCTACAATAGCACGATTATTAGGAGTTAAACCATGATAAAAAGTACTTACCAAAGTGTGCTTAGGGATATCATGATGAGGACAATTCCGCAACATTTTTCGAAAACGACCCCAAGCTTCATGAAGGGCCTCGCTCTCAAATTGGCGGAAGGATATGATCTCATTTCTCAACATCACCGTTTTAGACGGCGGAAAATAGTATGATAGGAATGCCCTCTCCAAACCTTCCCAAGAATTAATAGAATCGGGTTCCAAGGAGTGGAACCATTCTAATGCTTGCCCCGTCAAAGAGAACGGAAACAATTGGAGACGGATGATATCTTGGGGCACCCTATTGATACGGGTAGTATTGGCACACATGAGAAATTTATCAAGATGTTCGTTTGGATTTTCATGCATTTCTCCACCAAATTGGCCACTACTTTGAACAAGTTGAATAATACTTGTTTTGAGTTCAAAGGAGTGAGCCTCAATACGTGGAGGAACAATAGCGGAGCGATTTTGAGGACGGTGAGGAGCCAAAATCTCCAACATAGAACGTTCATCATTACCACCTCCATTTCGCCCCACATTTCTAGGTGGGTGTTGTCGGATGGGCATAGCCGGTGGGGGTTCAACCACGGGTGGTTCGTCATTGAATCCAAGTATAACACCCTCATTAAAATTTGCCATCTCGTCCAACCACCTAGTGTAGCAATTCCGATTCCTAGAAAGAAAACGTTCAATTTCGGGATTAGTAGGAATCAAAGAATCACTTTTTGATCTAGTATGCATAAAAATAAAATAAAAGAATAGATAATTTAAACTTTACAAACAAGTGTCTAGTTTAACAATGAAACACTCGGTTTAATAGTTATTAGAAGATAAATCCCCGGCAACGGCGCCAAAAACTTGATGCGCCTCGAGCTAGTGCTACAAAAAGGCAACAATTAGAGGACAAGTGTACCCTATCGTTATCAAGTAATAAAATCCGGGGTTTAAGTCCGGGTATCGAATCCACGGGATTTATATCAATAAGTACTAAACTACTTGGTTTCGAGTTGTTATCTAGGCGAATATTTCTTTATGGTTTTGGTTGAATTAATTAACTACTCCTAAACTATAACACACAAGTGCTTTCCATATTCCTTAGAATGAAATGGCGATGAAGAGTTTATATAACAATAGAGATAAAATAGAGTTAAGATTAATCAAAATATCATAGCTAACTTCTTAGGATGTTTATTAACACGTATGAACTTATAATTACACACTTATTTAATCCTATGTTTTCAAGGTTAAGTGTCTCCAATGGATTTAGAAACTAGGGCCCTTTAAGTTCCGTGATGTTGTCAATATCTACGGTTTCCGGCTTGTCACTTCCGATGGGGGCAACACCTATATAAATCCTATAGAAATGTTAAGTTCATATCAAGTATTTATAAATAGACTTAAGAAAAGCATATGATGATGATAAATCAAATATTCTAATTTATACAAACTTGTTGTATAAACTATGAAAAAGAAATAATATGATACTACCAAGTCTAGCACATAGACGGGTCACAACTAGTTTAACAAGATAAAGGATTAGCTACTCCCTTTTACCGTGCTACACCGGACACAAAATCGTCGCTTATGATCTTGGAGAGGAACTCTTTGTTAACTTGAAGATTTGAATAGAATGTATGAAGATGAAGGGAAATATTTAGTAACTTTGTATTGATGGAATGGAAATGGATTACAAGTTTACAAAGAGGGGAAATGGAATACGGATTGTACTCGGATCACCTCTTTAAACAACTAAATGGAGAAAATTACAACTAAATGAAAGCTTAATACAAGTAAAGAGGGATGATCTCTCTGGCTAGAGAACCCCCCTATTTATACAGAAAAGTTGGCTTTGTGAACAAATGTGAATCCTCAAAACACATGCTTGAAAATCTCATCGAGGTGCAAAATAAAGCTTGACACGGGTCGTGTGGGCCAAGTGACACGCCGTGTCAAGAAGAAAATGCATAAAATGAATTTAATCAGCTCAGGCGTGTCCTTGGTCGTGTGGATTGACACGGGTCGTGTCACATTAATTACTCGACAATTTGGATTTTTGCTAATTAAAACGCCGCGCAGACTAAATGTCTCCATTTTGACACGGATCGTGTCCCACGTGACACGGGGTCGTGTCCTTCAGTAACCGTGTGAACACGCCCTCAAAATCAACCCGTGTGGACTTTTTAGGCTTGACACGGATCGTGTGATTACGGACACGGGTCCGTGTCAAGGGCAAATTCTGGACAGTTTGGCTTTTTCCTTGAATTATTTGCAAATCTCTTTGTCTCTTAGCTCTTTATTAGCACAAAAACATCTCTAATCATGTCTGGAAGTTGCTTTCCACCTTGGATATTTTTAATCTTTGAAGTGAAACCTATAAACAAAATAAACATGAGTTACTTTGACGGTTTTCGGTGAAAATAGTGTTTTTACGGAGAGAAATTCATACTAAGTGATTAAGAATTAATTTGTTCACAAAGTATAATAAAAAGACTTGAAATTATACTAAAAGTAATAAAACAACATTTAATTACACCGTAAATAACCCGAAAAGATAGGGATATTTCATCCCTATCATAAATCTTCTGAAACGTTTGGACATAATCAAAACACTTAGGGTTCATCACCTTTGAATCTTAACGCCCCAATAAATTTTGACTGTGTTCTACCTATGAATTTGGCTGAACATTTCGGCTGGAAACTAACTTCTTATCTCTTGTCTTTTGTCACTTTGATTGGGGACGATGACGACATGGGATCAGGGCCGTCCCTGGGCATGGGTATGAGGGGCGTCCGCCTAGGGTCCAAAAATAATAGGGGCCCAAAATTTATTTGTATATCACTTATATGTATGAGCACTTTTAATTTTTCATCGCTCATATCCAGAGTTTTCACATAATTCAAAGAG
Organism: Euphorbia peplus; assembly: GCA_028411795.1. Lineage (NCBI taxonomy): Eukaryota > Viridiplantae > Streptophyta > Magnoliopsida > Malpighiales > Euphorbiaceae > Euphorbia > Euphorbia peplus. The sequence continues at coordinate 19,815,420 of CP110839.1, read as the reverse complement.
TATGAAGTCATTTGAGTTCATTGCATATATTTCATTAAAAAAAATTTATAATGAATAAAAAATGAAAGTGTAGATTTGCTTTTACAAAAATGGTGTTCAAAGCCGACAAAAACTATTGTCGTCATGATATTCCTGAGGATGATGCAAACCCGGACAATGTGTTTGAGTGCAAGCACTATAATTATAATTTCAATGGAGAAACCGCTGAAATATATCTATTACATTTAGGCGGTCTCGGTGATCATGGCATACCTCCATGCCATATGATTCCTTCAATCATTTTGGGGAAAGCCAGATTTGAACTTCGGGGGGTTGTTGGAGATATTGGTGGTGTGCCTTTGAATCTCAACGCCCCAATCAATTTTAACTTTGTTTTACCTATGAATCTAGCTGAACATTTCTGCTGGAATCAATACCGCCACCTCAATCCGAACGAGAAACTAACTTCCCATCTCTTGTCTTTTGTCACTTATATTAGGGACGATGGCGACATGGGATCAAGGCCGTCCCTGGGCATGGGCAAGAGCGGCGTCCGCTTAGGACCCAAAAATAATGAGGCCCTAATTTATCTTTATATCACTTATATATGTATGAGCGTTTTTAATTTTTCATCGCTCACATTTAGAGTTTTCACGTAATTCAAAATGTTTGAAGTCATTTGAGTTCTTTCTGTATATTTCATTAAATTTTTTTTATAATGAATAAAAAATGAAAGTGTAGATTTGCTTCTACAAAAATGGTGTTCAAAGCCGACATAAACTATTGTCGTTGTGATATTCCTGAAGATGATGCAAACCCGGACAATGTGTTTGAATGCAAGCACTATAATTATAATTTCAATAGAGCCACCGCTGAAATATTTCTATTACATTTAGGCGGTCTCGATGATCATGGCATACCTCCATGCCATAGGATTCCTCTAATCATTGTGGGAAAAACCAGATTGGAGCTTCGGAGAGTTGTTGGGGATATTGGTGGTATGCCTTTGAATCTCAACGCCCCAATCAATTTTAAGTTTGTTCTACCTATGAATCTGGTTGAACATTTCTGCTGAAATCACTAGCGCCTCCTCAGTCCGAACGAGAAACTAACTTCTTATCTCTCGTCTTTTGTCACTTTGATTGGGGACGATGGCGACATGGTTACAGGGTCGTCCCTGGGCATTTGGTAGGAGGGGCGTCCGCCTAAGGTCCAAAAATAATAGGAGCCCAAATTTATCTGTATATCACTTATATATGTATGAACGCTTTTAATTTTTCATCGCTCATATCCGGAGCTTTCAGGTAATTCAAAAAGTTTGAAGTCATTTGCGTTCATTGCATATATTTCATTAAGAAAATTTTATAATGAATAAAAAAGGAAAGTGTTGCAAAAGATTTTAACAAATAACTTGATGTCAACTCTTGAAGTTTTCAAGTTTGTCAAAATATCATAATGATATCCAAATATTTCCATTACTCTTCGAGTTTACTTTATTATGATAGTGACTATTACATATGTTAAAAAAAATTTCTAAAATTGTTCAAAATTTTATTTGATATCATCGATGTCATAAGAAACCTTTTGCTACTTTATATACCGAGAAAAATATGTTAGAACATATCGATATATACACTATAATTAGTTATTTTGCATTTTAAAAATGCTCGAATAGATCATGTTGTATAAAAAAAACTCGGTAGAAAAATAAAACATTTGTTTTCTCATGTGAAATATTTTCATTTAAGTACGATAAATTTATTTTTGAATTCATATTTTTTTACTTGTATTTGTTAATGAATGCCCATATTTAGCTCTTTGTCCATAAGCCCTCGAAACCTCAGGATTGGCACTGCATGTGATTCGCTTCTATGCGAGGGATGCATGGTTAGTTTCTACATATGAGAAGTTTGTATAGGAAATCAATTATGCACGTGGGGAACCTTCAAGGAACCTTCGTGGATCTCAACCCGCAGGTTATCAACCTCATGAAACTTGCTAAACGTATTCACAAGTAATGTTTTGTAGCTTCGAATCAAATTGAAATGATAATGGATACTTTATCTATAAATCTTACTTTGGATGATGGTCAATACCATTCTCTTACAATAGAACTGCAAACTTTTCGAACAACTTCTCATGCTACCCTCACTGGAGCTATACAAGTCTGTGAAGCCTTTGCCCTCCTTAATATTGATAATGTTGATAATGTTGATGTTTAGCTTCCGTTTTCAATGTAATCAAGAGCTATTGGAACTCTCATTTATCTCTTTCTTCTTAATTTTTAGGTCAATGCAATCTTCTTTCTTGGTTTCTTCCTAATTAAAAAATGGGATTTGACTTAGAACGATAACAAAAGTCATATGGGACAACAAAATATTTTATTAGAAACAATTTCATAATCCATTTGGAACAACCAATGAATTAAGTTGATGATGAACATAAATGATATCAAAAAAGAAATCTGTTGAAACAACAAAGGAATTTAGTTGGAACAAGAAGTTTAGGCATGATAATTCTTAGTTGGAACAAAATATTTTTTTGATTAGCAATATCAATACAACAGTTATAAAACGTTTTTCCAACAAAACAAATCAATGTACCAATTGTTCCAAAATTGCCCAAAAAATTCTGTAAAAGTTCAAGAGATGTATATTGTAATTATAAGAAATTTAATTCTTGGGTTGAAGCCAACTTCCCTACGATTTAGTCCTAATAAATTATGAAAGTGGTTAATGGGATAAAAATTAAGAAATTTAATTGTATTAAGTAAACATCTATTATCTATATGCATATAAGTATAAGTCAAAATATTAGAATAATTGCAACTTATTAAGTTTTGTAGTACATAGTTGTTTAATCCAAAATAATAAATTATTATATGTTGTTCCAACAGAACACTCATTTTGTTCTAACAGAATACTAACATATAAAATGAATCTGGATTTTAAATACACAAAAATGACATTTATACGGATCAAAACACATGTCTTGACCATTTGTGATAATTCCTTTTATTACTTATTATTTTTTTTCATTATAAAAATATAGTAAAAAAATAAAAAAATAAAAATTGTTTTTAAATAATAACAATAGATCTCAAAGTGACCGCCTAATTAATACGAGTTCAGAGGTATAATTTTTTTCGAAAAATGATTTTGGAAAAATATATTTTAAAGAAAAGAATTATAAGTTTTTTCTCTGTCCAGTAATGACATCAACGCTGACATCATTCTCCTCTTCCTTCCCTCTCTTTGTGTGTGTGATGAATTTCCATCTATCTACAAGTTTGCCACCTTTTTCTATTTAATTACAAAAATGTCACATCCTCTTTTTCTTGTCGCACAATAGGCTCATTGTGTCACAATAAACACATCGTCACACATAGCCTTTCTCTTTAACTCTATACCCTTCATTAACTACTACCTTAATTTCATCCTATTGAAAAGTACACGCTTTTTTTTTACCTGCATGGATACATTTAGTTGATTGAAATCCTTTATTTATCACTCTAAGTCAATATTGAAGTATTTTATTTTAAGTTGTGATAAGTCCGTTATTTACGTGTTTCTAGCTTGCATTTCATGTTTGTTTATCGTTGTTTGTTAATGTTTTACTTGTTTTATTATTACTTTAGGATGTTATTACTTCTTGTTTGCTTATTTGTGTGTTAGGACTTGATCCTTGGCAATTCGGAATGATTTGGAGCAAAAACGAGCTTGAAAACAAGCAAAACAAGAGAAGCTGTAAAATGGCCTACTTGCGGGCGCGACCAGAAGGCTAGCGGGCGCAAGTCTGGGCAGAAATCCCTGCCTCCACTAGCGGGCGCGACTCCAACACTCGCGGGCGCGACCTGGGCAGTTTACAACTACGAACCATTGCATCCCTTCGTGTTTTCATGGCAACTCTTCGCCACTATCTTATCCGAATTTCTCTCAAGCTTTGTGTCCCTTCATTTATGGATTAAAGCAATGTTTCATTATGGATAGAGACAACTCTTCTTGAAGATAGAAGAATCTCTTCACCAAAGGTTGCAACTCTCTATAACACACCACTTGAGCATTATAAATAGGGCATTGTATGTTCATTTAAAGAGTTGTTAAAGAGTTGTTGAAGGTACTACAATACTTTGACACACGAGTGTAGAGCGTGTTGTATGTCACCTACGCGTGGCATACACACGATTACTCTACCATTTTAGAAATCAAGTAGAATTATCCTAGTTACTTATAGTACATCAAAGTTTATCCGAAAGGATAACTTATCGCGAAGAAACAATGAGATGGTGCAAGCGATGGCGATCTGAGGATTCACAACCCTTTCAAGGAAGTGTAAAGGATTCACAACCCTTAACTCTTCTTTGTCAAATGTTATTTGATTGTATCATTCTCGTCGAACTAGTTTGTCTATGTATCTTGATTGAATCGTATGATTAATCTAGTATTCCTTTTATGCTTAACGTGATTTCTACTTGGAGTTTGTTTCTAACGAAGAGGCTTTGAGTTTATAATTATGGCGTTTATCTTATTCGATTGACGCAAAGAGATTTGGGAATCGAATAAGATAAACTTTGGTAATCAACTTGATTAACTTAGTTTTTAACTTGACTTTTGCGTTAATTCGACTAGTTGGGTTAGAAGTTGATTTGGTTAAGTTTCTTAATTCTGAATCGAAAGATTAGATTAGGATTGATTATCACTTTAGAGAGAAACATATTAATTAGATGGTTTGGTTATGGACTTAGGTAATAAGTTCAAAGTTGTGACTTTGTTGGTGTATGAACATTTAGCTTAGATGATCTATTTGATGTTAGTTTAGTTTAGGACTTAGATTATAAACCAATATCCAATTATCGCTTTCCTATAAACCTCGAGAAAACGAATAAAGTAAATAATGTATGTAAATAAGTAATTAGTGTTTCCCTGTGGGATCGATATTTTATTACTACATGAGTGACTCCGTACACTTGCGGAATTTGCCCAACAAGTTGTCAACATAAATCACCTTAAGATTGGCTTGAATGTTAAAGGCCTAAAACCGCTTAAATTTTATGTATATAAAAAACTTTAACTGGGAGATAATTCACTTGAAGGGCGCCCAATACACTTCGAACCGAGAAATCGGCAAATTTATCAAAAGAAAAAAAAACATAAACCACCTTATTTATCTGAATTTGTTTATTATAATTAAGGTTTGTGTGTACTGCAACTTAAGATTGAAACGAATGGTTTTATTTATTAAATGTAACTGAAAAGGTTGATTAGATATTTGCCATGTAGTTTTATGACGTAGATATTATTTTGAAGCATGGTCAGAAAGTAATCCAATAAGAAGTTCACTAGAATCCAAAGTAAAGTTAGGAAAATACAAAACCAGATTGAGATAGTTTAAATAAAATAAAACAGTAATACTTATTTTCGATAAAACAAATGAGGTGTTTGGCAAAAAGATTTTTCCGCTAAAAAGAGCTTTTTGAGCTCAATTAGCCTTTTGGGCAATTTGTATGGTGTCTGGCAAAAAGCTTTTTGGTAGAGCTTTTTAAACCCAAAAAGTTCTTTTTAAAAAGTGAAGAGCTATTCGCAGCCCATTTTTGGGTAAATACAGCCCACTTTTTCCAATTTTGCCATTTTCATTTGAAACCATACCTCCAACCTCTAAATTTGAAAAAACTCCCACAACTCTTCTTTTTTTTCCTTCTCACATCCAGAAACATGGAGAGAAATACGAACTCGAGAAAACACGACAAGGTTTGCAAGAAAAAGGTACGAGAATCAATTAAAAGCATTTAAAAAAATAAAATTGAATTTCCCCGCCCAGAATTGGTGGAATCGAGATCCGATTCCGCCGTGGTGGAAGCGGATCTCAGATCCGATTAGAACAAAAAAAAATTGAAATTTATTTAATTTAATATTTTGAACTCGTTAATTGTTTAATTAGGTATTAACATGTTATGGAATTGGGTTAGAGTTCGTTTAGACAAGATTTTGATTAAAGTTTAGGGTTTAGGGTTAGTATTATGGTATAAGGTTAGGTTAGTTCATTAAGCGGTGTTTGAAGATAATTCGAATTTTATTTTTTTTTTATAAATTCAGGACGGAGCTCGGGTTAAGAAAGGAGGGGGTAAAGGTTTGCCGTGCGATTTCTCGAAGAAACAGTCAGTTTTGGAGGCATCGCACGCGATCGAATTCCTACAATGCGATGAGTTTTGGTTTCATAGAGGAAAAACAACAAAGTTTCAGAATTCATCGCACTAAGGGAATTCGATGCCGTGCGATTTCTCGAAGAAACAGTCAGTTTTGGAGGCATCGCACGCGATCGAATTCCTTCAATGCGATGAGTTTTGGTTTCATAGAGGAAAAACAACAAAGTTTCAGAATTCATCGCACTGAGGGAATTCGATGCCGTGCGATTTCTCAAAGAAACAGTCAGTTTTGGAGGCATCGCACGCGATCGAATTCCTACAATGCGATGAGTTTTGGTTTCATAGAGGAAAAACAACAAAGTTTCAGAATTCATCGCACTGAGGGAATTCGATGCCGTGCGATTTCTCAAAGAAACAGTCAGTTTTTGAGGCATCGCACGCGATCGAATTCCTTCAATGCGATGAGTTTTGGTTTCATAGAGGAAAAACAGCAAAGTTTCAGAATTCATCGCACTGAAGGGAATGCGATGCCGTGCGATTTCTCGAGGAAACAGTCAGTTTTGGAGGCATCGCACGCGATCGAATTCCTTCTGTGCGATGCAATGTGAAAAACATTATACTTGGAAAACGCATCGCATTTGTATAATTCAAGTAAGTGCGATTCAAAACTCAAATAGTACTTTATTAATTCAAGTCCGTGCGATCAAATATGTCAGTGCTTCGGTTTCCCGGTCACCCTCGGTAGAGAATAGATAATGTTTTTGTTCCGCTAAATGAAACAATTGACCGACCACATCTCTACCCTCCATATCCTCTCTCTTCAATTGTTGTCGGTAGTTGTAGACATGTCTTCGAGTAGGCTTGTCAAGTGGATTTTTTTTCATAACCTCCGCCAAAATAGCACTAGGCTTTGCGTGAGCCGCCGTCAAATTCTTAACGATTAACTTCGATGCCGGACTAAGTCCGCTCATTTGACGGTGTCCTTCCGGGTAATTGGCCATTGAATGGTTGTGCTTGCCTTTCTTTCCAGGAAACACGATGATTTCCCAACCATCGTGAAATTGTTTTGCCTTTAACCGAAATTTGCACTTGCAAGATTTCGTTTTTGATTTCCGGCATAAGGCGTCGTCCAAATTCTTCATTATACCTCTATACGGTACCCCACGTGCACAACTCAACATCTTTGTTTTCCCTCGATTCTTATGTGATTCAATCACCAACTCAAACCCTAAGCTAATTGCAATCCGTTTCGCCCAACTAATAGCTTCATCCACGTTCTCAAAACGTCGATTGATCAAGAAACGTTCGCTATAATCTATACATCTCCAACGAAACTTTCTAATGGAACCTAAAAATAAAACAATAATATAATAATAATAATTAATTGAACTAATTTTTTTTTTAAAGGTGATCGGTTTTCAAAACCGTTTGGACCATGGTCGAATTTTGAAAACCGCCTGAACCATGGTGGAAGCGGTTCTGAGAACCATTTCGACCATAGCTGAAGTGGTTCTGAGAAACGCTTCAACCCAGGTGGAAATGGTTCTCAGAACCGCTTCCACCATGGCTCAATCGTTTTTCAAAAACGTTTCGACCATGGCCCAAACGTTTTTGAAAACCGATTAGAGTAAACGATTGGTGGAATTATTATTTTTTACGTAATTTCATTTTTCTTACGTCGTTATCCGATGAATCTTCGTTATTGTCCCGTTCCGGAGAATTAAACGGCATCGACATGAGTTTTTTTGTAGTTTTTGAATTTAATTCCTTATATTAGTTTTGAGAGAGTTTGAGAATGAGTTTGGTTTTGTCTTAAATCCATATCCAAATGAAAAGGGCATTTTTGGAAAAAGTGGGCTGTATTTACCCAAAAGTGGGCTGCGATTAACAACACCCTTTTAAAAAAGCTCCTAAATGAAGCTTTTTGAATTAGCTTTTTCTCCTATTTTTTGTATATGGCTAAAATAACCTCATTTACCTTCTTAATTTTACAACTTTCTCCCTTTTAATTTTACAACTTCTTGAAGTTACTTGATTTAATACTTTTTATTCAACCTCTATTTATGACTTTTAAAAAAAAACAACATGTATTAATATTTTGTTTATGGATTAATGACATAATTATATAACTTTATTATTATTTCAAATGTGGTTTGTAAGCTACAATTATGTAATTTAATATGAATTTGTTATTTATTTTCTATTTTTTCTTTTCTTTTTCTATATTATTAATAACTTTATAATATTTGTTAAGCTTTTAACTACATATATTATACAATAATATCAATGTCCTTAATTGTCATTTTACCCAAACAGCTAATTTACAAACAGCTAAATTTTACCAAACATGTTTACAAACAGCTAGTCAAATCAGCTAATGCAAAAAGGTAAACAGCTAACAACTAATTCAAACTGCTAACCGCTAACAGCTTGTTCCCAAATAAGGCCAAAACCCATTTCAGTTATTTAATATAATATCCTTATTTTTGCTAACAAATTGTCTGTCTAAACCCTAAGAACTCGCTAATTGAAAGTATAAACAATTGAATCATCAACGTGCTAATCATAACGGTAACCAGAACTTTGTGTGAAATTAAGAAATTCCATAGATAAAAGGTATTTATTTAAATTAAAATTTTTCTCCAGTTTAAGAAAAGATTAATTTCATATTAGGATTCTATGATTTTTTTGTTTTTCAAATAAGTGTGTAGTTCATTTTTAAGGAAAATGAAGACGGTGAAATACATTCCTCGTAGAATCAAGGAAATTATCAATTCTACTGGTGTAAATAGCTACATTTTTTTTGACTAAACAAAATTTCCGATCTTTCATTCTAATTTTTATTCTAACTAGTCATAGGTTTGAAAGAAAATTTTGATAGAAATACATCTGTACATGTTTGCAAAATAAATCATTTTCTAGTGTATTTTATATTTTATTTTTCTTAAAAAAAATCACAAATACTTGTTTATAAAAAATTGAAATTATAAATGGTTAATATAAAATTAATCATATTTTAGAATATCATATAGTAAGCACCTTAAAATAGAGGCCCCTCAAATGAACCAAATCACAACTAACAGCCTAGGTTACTTGACACAGCCACCTTTCAACCTTTAAACTTGTTGTCCTATTCAAACAATTTAAAGTGTTCGATATGGGAATATAGGTACGTAAATTTGGAATTCGATTCCTGGCGATGTAAAAGATCTAAAAGATCTTGGACGTCTAATTAATATCATCTCAATACCTAATACCGAGTGGTCTAATGAAATTCGCACTCACTTTGTCATATAGGTTGTATTGACTTTCTCAATTCGTGTCGAGTCTTCGTAATTAGAGTTCTTATATATTAATTAAGGAATTTCTTTCTTGTATTTGGTCTTCATTACGAGCCAAAATTGTGCTTCCACGTGACTTTTCTCTTTCAGCTCGGATTGAACATGCTCAAAGATTTCTAGTTATAGACTCTAACAGCTTATACAATTCAATCCTACCTCGAATAGGTAATTCACTATCTCTCTTATATATGTGGTGAGGATCATAAGGTACTAGTTATAGTCTCTAACAGCTTATACAATTCAATCCTAGCTCGAATAGGTAATTCACTATCTCTCTTATATATGTGGTGAGGATCACTGTCAAATACATTACTTTCAATTCATTTTTCTTTTTTATAAACGATTACTGGCTTAGGCATCAAAAAGAGGTCGTCGTCCAGCAGCCTCGAATCTATCTAGTTTTCGATTTTGTAAAGATCAAACTGTTGGGTAGCTTCGTTCAATTCAGCAGCTAGCTATCGTCGAATAATTGAATTACTTAAAATAACTACCAATTAACGAAAGAATGGTTTGTTGTTAAAAAAAAGTAAAAGAAATTTGTAAGCCTGGACATATTAAATAAAGAAAACTTAGCAGGACTATTTAGCTCAACATTGAGCAATTTTGTTGGAGTTAAAAATTGTCTTCTGTAAATTACCTTGTACCATGAGAATCTTCTAAGTTATTGATGAAGAGAGAATAGAAGCAGTGACACTTTCGTAATTGATGTTAAATTTGAGTTGCTGTAAAGTTAGGATTCTCGGATCTTGGTGATTTCAGAGTCTATTTTCAATGGAAACAAGCCATTGATCAACAATCATCGGATGTTTAGGGCTCCAAAATAGTGTTTCGAAATTAAGTTTATTTTCCTTTTTTTAGTTTTCTTTTCTAATTAGGATTTTTGTTTTCTATTTTATTTATGCTAGACGTACACCCGTGCAATGCACTAATGCATGATTAAATTATGTTTTATACAAATTTTATAATTTTTTTAGGTTTAAATTGTTTATGTTTATACCAATCAGTATATCAACAAAATTAACATAAATAAAAAAAGAATATTTTTGATGATTGTTATCTGAATATTTGAAGATATATGACATTTTTATAAACTATAGATTTTGTTTAATAGTAAAAATAACCCGTTAATGCGACCAATGAGGAAGCTATATGTTTTTATCAAAAAAAAAAAGAAGCTATATATATTACCGCAATTTAGAGTTACGGATTAGTCCCCTCTCATTGTCTTTTCATCTTTCCTTATGCATGTTTTTCAACGTTTCATTTGACTATTTCACCATTAAATGATCTTAAAATATATTAGCATCTTTTTTATTTATGATATTAATTATAGCATCCGTTTTTCTTCTATATATTCTAAAAAAGCTATTTATATTTTGTTAAGCATTTACTAATATTACATTTGATTTTATAAAAGTGTCATATCGAATTTTAGAAAGTCCAAATAAAGGTGCTATTTAGATCCAAGTTCATTAAAAACCCACATCATACCTTCTGGAATATATGATAAAAGTAAATAAAAAAAGTGCTACGAACAATAGAAATCTATTAAAGGCTTGCTTTTACATACTTTAAGTTTATATACAACCAATATGCTAAGAAAGAATCAACAATTTAAGGAAACAAATTAAAAAATAGAGTAGGAATTCAAAGAAAAGGAAAAGTGCATACCTGTTTTTTTCAGAAGCATATCTTTGTGTTTCATTTGCTTCAATATATTCACTAAAACTGCACCACTTTGAACAATCTTAATTCGTGTAACTATAGCTAAACACCGAGGTTAATTATATTTTGTTTTATTGTTGAACTCTTTAATGATTTATTTGATTGTGGCATCTACATTAATTTTACTTGTGAATCTAGATTAAGAAAATGATAAAAGATTAAATTTCAAATATAGGTGGGTAAAAACTCATTGCAAGAAATAATCTCAATAAGAAAGATAAAAAAACAAAAAATATTACAAATTTTTTGACATGTATGCAAATAAAAAAAGATTCATAAACCATACAAAATGACAGTGTTCAAGAAAGCGGCCTAAGTGTTAGGCGGTCCTAAACCGCTCCGATTTCACTCTAATCGGTGATAAAAATCGGAAGGGTTGTTTAAGCGGGTCAGGCAGAACTTAGGCGGGTTAGACGGAAGTTAGGCGGGCTGGGCGGCCTAGGCGGTTTTAATGGGCTTAATTTATTTTTTAAGTTTTTAATTCCTTTTTAATGGGCCTAATTTATTTCTTAAGTTTTTAATGGGCCTAATCTATTTCTTTAAATTTTTAAGGGTAATTTTCAAAAAAACCCTCTGTGTTTATCAATTTTGTCAAAAAGGTGTATGTGTTTATTTTTTTGACAAAATGAGGATTGTGTTTATCTCCGTTAACCAAAAAGCTGAAAAATCATTAACGGTATTAAATGCGATGACGTGGCAAGGGGTATTTTGGTCTTAATTTATGGGTTATGATATAAAAAATTGATTTCTCACATTTTAAAGTTGTAAACACATGAATGTTTAAGAAATTTAAGGGTTTTCGGTCTTTATTTATTGATAAATTTCTTAAACATTCATGTGTTTACAACTTTAAAGTGTGAGAAATGACTTTTTTTATATCATAACCCATAAATAAAGACCAAAATACCCCTTGTCACGTCATCACATTTAACACCGTTAATGATTTTTCCGCTTTTTGGTTAACGGAGATAAACACAATCCTCATTTTGTCAAAAAAATAAGCACAGACACCTTTTTGACAAAATTGATAAACACAAGGATTTTTTTTGGAAATTACCCAATTTTTAAAGAGCCTAATTTATTTCTTAATTTATTTTGCATTGAATTATGATTGTGGTAAAAGATAAATGCAATGATTATTTTATTGGAGAATCTCTTCAAATTATCATATTTTTCAAAAAATAGCAAAATTAATCACGGTACTCTAATTATTTCATTAATTTTTTTACATATAATTAACTTATTATGAAAATAAATATTATTTGATCTTAAAACCGCCTAGAAAATCGCCTAGACGTTATGTGGAGGGTCACCGCCCGACTAGCGCCTAGCGCTTTCTTGAACACTGCAAAATGGTATAAAAGAAAAAAGAGAATGATGGAAGAGGGAGAATAATACGAGAGTGAATGGTTGGAAACATATCTTTTAATAACATAAACCTAAATCTTGAAATCTTCAAAAAAAGAAAATGTAAACTTTTAGATTCTTATATATCACTAAAAATATGTAGAGTTAAGTTACAATTATAATTACCCTTAAAAATATCTGTACCAATTAATTGTATTTTTAATGAAATGAAACATTTAAAATAGGAGTTACATTTATTGAGAATACTAAAAGTCAATTATACAATTCATCATTTGGTGTAGAAAAAAATAAAAAATAAATTGAAAATTCTACAAAATTGATAGGATTTTGATGATGTGGCAACTTGTGGTGAAAAAGTTTTAGCTTGGTTTTATATATTATATAGATTTCTAGTTTAGGCTCTGCCCATATAAAGGCTAGTTTTCTTATGTAATCAATAGCTTAATTATTTATATTGCAATGAATCAGATTTTGATTTGTTTTTCCAACTGTCGGTATTCCTTAAATCAACTACATTTGAAGGTTATTTAGCAGCATTCGTGTGTCGCATCAACGTTATCTAACATGTTCTTGTTAATTAACGGGTATTCATGTGTCAAATCAACGTTCTTTAACTTTATCTTTTCGCTGCGTCAATTGGTACTAGAGCTGCTGACGGTATAATCGTCATGCCACCGCGAAGAGAGAGGCATGTCGATGATGTCTATCAACAGGACGATCTTGAAAAACTCATACAACATATTGGAGATCATATGGAAGAGAGGATTGAAGTGATGCAATAAGCTTTGATTGCATAGATGGGAAAGTTGTTGCGAAATCAATCCCGCCTAAACGGGAGGCAAAATCATCACTATGATGATTCTGACGATAAAGATGGTGCATTTGTGGATGGTGGTCCATGTGTAAGGAGTCAAAGGTCGATTGAAAATAAATTAGAGATATCCTAATTGCCAAAGAACCAGGGGCGGACTAGGGGGGCCAGCCAGGGCTCAGGCCCCGGCTGGCCGCCGGAAAATTGCTGGAATTTTTTTTTTCCAGCCAAGAACATCCATGGCGGAACCCTAGCCCCTCCACTGATTTTGGCATATCAAGTCGGCTGGAAACCTAGCTCCCCTTCGTTTCCAAGGTTGAAGATGCTAAAGGGACGTGTTTGTCATCTTTTAAATTGTTTTCAAAATCGTGAAACGACACCGTTTCTTTAAGAAAGTGAAACAACGCCATTTGTTTATGCATATAGTTTGATGGACTTCTTCTTTTAGCCCAATTTGTTGGACTTCCTTATAGTTTATTTTAAAGAATATTAAAGCCCATTTAAGTATATAGTTTATTTATTTTATTGAATCCTTTTCACAAAATTTGAAAAAAATATTACCGATTGATTTTGCATGAATAATTTTTCTTTTCTATCCTATGTAGTTACTGGCACACTTATCTTTTTGTGCAATATATTGGTCGTATAATTTTGGATACAATTATGTTTCTCATTTACATGATAAAAAAAATTTTGTTGGTCAATTTTTGAGCCCCGGCTGAATTAAGTTTCTAGTTCCGCCCCTGCAAAGAACCAAGGTATAAAGAAAGTTTCGCAAGAGAGTCTTTTTCAGAAAAGAAAAAGATTATGATAAAGGTTACATTGTGCTTATTGGAGGTCTCAACTTTGATGAAGAAACTATTGAGGAGGGTGATGGTGATGACAGTCTAATTGTTATCATCGGTGGGTCGATCTTTGATAAAGAATCAGTGTATGTGAAATTTAGATATTTTGAAAATTAAGAAAGTGTTCTCGGTAATTTTATTACTAAAAAGGGTGAATCTCTTGCAAATAACCTCAACCATATTTCTGATTTTTATTCAAATTTTGAGATTGATTATAAGAGTGAGGTTATTTACACGATATTTTCTACTCATAAGTTGTTTAGTGAGAAGTTTGAATTGGTGAAGATTGTTAGATATTCTTTGTGTCTACTCCAAGTCTCTTGTGTGTCAACAAAATCAATCACCATTAACTCTGATTAGCTTAGTTACCTTTGTTAATATAGGAAATCATTCTTTTCCTTAATTCATTCTTTTGTATTCTGATCATATATTTGTTTGTAATCTCCATTGTTAATCAAGCTTTTCAATTCTCTCAATTGTGTCTAATATGGTATCAGAGCTGGTTCGGATCCCCGTAACCAATCCAATGGTCATCCGGCCCCTTCCCACGGTTCTACTAAACCCACCAAAAAATCCCATTACGTCATCCGCCACGTCCTTCCCCTATTTCACAGACCCAGCTTCCTCTCACCATACAACACCATCCGCTTCCCTCATTCCGCAAGTTTATCCTGCCCACCAAAACCCACACCACTACAATCCCCCGTTTAATCCCGATCAATTGCACGATTATCAATATACGTCGTCCGAAGCACAACCTCAATTCACTGCTTCCGGCGACATTGAATTCGGCATACACAATCCCGAACCTCCTGTTCATCCGACGGTACCTCCCGGATTCGCAATTTCGGCCAATTTTGCACCCAATAACACTGCTGCACCTCGCCGGCCGGTCATCTCCCTCGGTAATTACTCACAGGTTGCCAATCAGAATCTGGCCGCTCACCAACCCACCGCCTTCCAGCAGCCACCGCCTGCTGCACCTTCACATCACCTGCAGCCACCGTCGGGCACCAATCCACCCCAGTAGCCTGTCGCCGCCTTTGTTAACCAGTCTGCTCCGTCGCTGTTCAATGCGCATCTGTTGCCGAATCAATTCTCCGTACCACCTCAACAATTCCGGCAGCCCCAAAATCATCTTCAACAACCTAGTTTCATGGTTCCGCTATCAAATCCTCCTGCTAATTTTGCACGGCATTTCACTGAAGCAGGACACCAACAAAATCAGTCTCTGTATGTTGGTCCACACACCGATTTCTATTCTCGAACGGTACCTACGGTATTGCCTTCTAACTCTCTTTTTAATGACCATGTATTGTCTGGTGGTGTTGCTGCTGTTTCTTCATATCCAATGAATACTTCTATCAATGTGCCGATCAATATAAAATTGAAATCTTCTAATTATAGGTCATGGAGAACTAGTATTGAGGAAACTTTGAGGTCCTTGAATTTGTATGATCATATAGTTAGTCGTGATGCTGCCCCTTCTAGATATTTGCACCGTTTTAATAATCCTATGGACTACGTTCCCAACCCGTCATTTCGTGCTTGGGAACAAGTTGAAAACAATGCTAAGGCCATCCTATTAAATTCCGTTACCGAGGATGTTTTTCCCCTGATCAATAACCATAAAACATGTTTTCACATTTGGTCCACATTAGAACGTACTTGCGGTATTGTCTCATCTAGTAAACGTCTTTCAATTCAAACTAAAATTGAAAATCTCACTCAGGATGGTACAGTTGAGGAGTATCTTACTAAATTGCGTCCATTATTAGATGACTTAGCTGCGTCTGGTAATCCTTATCCTGATGATCTTTTGCCTGGTTTGATTTTGAAACATGTGCACCAAAAGTTTCATCCATCCATTTCTGCACTTATGTCTAATAACCAACCTGTAGATTTTCATCGTATCTATAGTGAATTGGTTTCTATTGAAACTTTGTTAACTGGTCATGTGCATTCATCCACAATTGAGTCTTTCACTGTTCCCACAGCTAATGTCAGTATCAAACCCACTAGTAATATACATGGTCATAAGGGTAATAAGAAGAGGGTTCAATGTTTTACATGTGGTGATGTTAATCATTGGGCTGATAAGTGCCCTCAAAAGAGGCAACACACTGGTTCTTCTTATTCTGAGCAGGGTCGAAATCGTTCTCGTGGTCGTTATCGTGGGTTGCGACCTCAGGCTAATCTTGCCTGGCAGCAACTTATGGATTTTGACCCATATCATTTAGATGTGTCTCAGCCGTGGTATCCTGACACTGGTGCTACGCATCATATGACTCCTTCGACTGCAAATGTTCCTCATGTTACACCATATATGGGTTCAGACAATACAACTTTCTTCGGCAATGGACAAGGTCTGTCTATCACTCACACTGGTAGCTCATCTCTTAACAATTTAGCCTTAAATAATGTTTTAATTGTGCCAAAACTAACCAAATCACTTTTATCTGTTCAAAAATTTAGTCGTGATAATTCGTGTTATTTTGAGTTTTGGCCTGACTATTTTCTTGTTAAGGATCAAACTACCAGGGAAATCCTGTTGCAAGGCCCTAGCAAGGATGGATTGTATGTGCTCCCGTCAAACTTGAAGCAAGCACTTGTTGGTGAGGTGGTTCCATTCTTAAGATGGCATGCTCGTTTGGGTCATTGTCAAAATAAAACTGTTAGTCAGTTTGTAGGAAAGAATAAATTGTTGTCTAGTGGTTCTCCTGAATTATGCAATTATTGTCCTTTAGGGAAATCTCCAAGACAACCTTTACCCTCTATTCAGAGGAGCAGTACTTTACCTTTTCAAACTATTCATGCAGATGTTTGGGGTCCCTCCCCTGAACCTTCTTTTTTGGGTCATCGTTACTTTGTCGTTTTTATTGATGAATTTACTCGTTTCTCATGGGTGTTTTGTCTTAAGTATAAAAGTGATGTCTTTCAAGTTTTTACCAATTTTTATGCCATGATTGTTAATCACTTTAATGCTAAAGTTAAGAATTTTCATTCGGATTTTGGAGGAGAATTTCAAAAACTTCGCCCCTTTTAAAATCAACATGGTAATATTCACAAACTTGCTTGCCCTCACACTCATGCTCAAAATGGCATAGCTGAAAGAAAAATTCGACATCTCGTTGACACAGCTCTTACACTTCTAGCTCACGCCTCTTTACCCCTCAAATTCTGGAACTATGCCATACAACATAGTGCCTGCCTAATTAACATTCTTCCCACCCGAGTCTTGCACAATGAATCACCATCTTTTCTTCTCTTCAAAACTCGTCCAGACTACACCAAATTAAAATGTTTTGGCTGTGGTGTTTTTCCTTTTCTCCGTCCTTACAACACCCATAAATTTTCGTTTCGATCCAAATTGTGTGTTTATCTTGGTCCCCTCCTAATCATACTGGTGATTTATGTCTTGATCTTAGTACTGATAGAAGTTACACGTGCAAACATGTGAAATTTCGTGAAGATATCTTTCCTGCTCAGGAACCTCCCTCACCATCTCCCGCGCAAGTGCCGCCTTCAAGTTCGGATACATCAGTCACTCTCATTCTTCCTTATGCTACGGAGCTTGCGATAGGTATACTTTCTCCCTCCTCGCCTTCTACCACTATCTCTCCCTTACCGACTAATGTTGTTGTCCCACCTGAACCAACACATCCTTTATGTTCTTCTTCGTCCGACAACTCTTCTTCACCTCTTTCTTCTCCTTCACCTTTGGCTTCCTCTCCATCATCAAATTCCACCTCTACATCTTCTTCCTTACCAAATGTTCCTACGTCCTTCTCATCTACCCCTTCTACACCTTTACCGTCTTTTCATGATCCGTCCACACCAAGGGATGTTTCCTCCTCCTCATCATCTCCGTCTTCTCAGTCTAATTCCACTCCAAGCATTATACCTTCTCATGATCACCTTTCCTCTCCATCTGTGTCTTCTCCTACAAACACTGTTGAACATCCTTTGGAGGCCCCCGCTCCTCCTATCTCTAGACAACACACAATGTCTCTTCGTCCATCAACTCTTAATTCTAGGGGACGATTTGAGGGTCTAACTGCCTCTCACCTTGCACCTACAGTAACTCCCACTTGTTTCACTCAGGCCAACAAAAGCAAAGAATGGCGCGCTGCCATGGCAGTTGAATTTCGCGCCCTTGTTGAAAATGGTACGTGGGAACTTGTTCCTCGTCCTGATGATCGGGAGTTGGTCATGTGTCGTTGGCTATTTCGTACAAAATTGAATCCAGATGGAACAGTGGACCGCTACAAAGCTCGGCTCGTTGCTCGCGGTTTTTCTCAACAGGCTGGCATTGATTATAAGGAAACTTTTAGTCTTGTTGTTAAGGCAACTACGATTCGAACGGTTTTTCCTCTCGCAGCCTCTCACAATTGGTTCATCAACCAGTTAGATGTCTCGAATGCCTTTTCACATGGAAACTTGAATGAAACGATTTACATGCAGCAACCTCAAGGCTTTCGTGACCCCGATCTCCCGGACTATGTGTGTCGTCTTAAGAAATCTCTGTATGGTCTAAAACAAGCTCCTCGAGAGTGGTTCCACAGACTCAAGGTTTTCCTAGGAGGTTCTGCACCATCTGTCATTTCATCCACTATTGCTCACATTGAATCTGAATTTCCTATACGAAACTTGGGTCGTGCTTCCTACTTTCTTGGTATTGAAATTCAATACAATTCTATGGGCATTCATCTCTGTCAGGAAAAATACTCATCTGATATACTGGAACGTGTCAAGATGCTTGACAGTAAGCCGTGTCTTACTCCCATGGCCACCTCTCCCACCCTTTCCCACACTTTTGGTACAGCTTTATCCTCTTCCACTGAGTATCGTAGCATTGTTGGTGCCCTCCAGTATCTCACGATTACCCGTCCTGATATCTCCTTTTCAGTTAATCGATTATGTCAGTTTTTACATTGTCCTACTGATGAACATTGGAAGGCTGTTAAAAGGATTCTCCATTACATTTAAGGAACTGTTGATCATGGTCTTTGCTTCTCTCACTCCCCCATCACTCAAATGCATTGTTACACAGATAGTGATTGGGGTGGGTGTCTGGATGATCGCAGATCCACTGGTGCGTATTGTGTGTATCTCGACAAATCTTTGGTGTCCTGGCAAACACGTAAACAACCAACTATTGCTCGTTCTTCTACAAAGAGTGAATACAAAGCAGTGGCCAATGCTATGGCAGAACTTCTATGGCTTCGATCTCTTCTATCTGACCTCGGTCAACCTCTTCCTCTGCCAATTCAACTTTGGTGTGATAACGTTGGCGCCATCTATCTTACTCTCAATCCAGTCTTTCATGCTTGAACCAAGCATATTGAATTGGACTATCATTTTGTTCGCGAACGAGTTCAGAGTGGTTTTCTCTCTGTTCGTTTTATTCCTACTGAAGATCAAGTTGCTGACGTTCTAACCAAACCCTCAGCCACAACTCATTTTCAAACTCTTCGGGATCGTCTCATGGTCTCGTCGCGGCATCGGTTTGCGGGGGGATGTTAGATATTCTTTGTGTCTACTCCAGGTCTCTTGTGTGTCAACAAAGTCAATCACCATTAACTCTGATTAGCTTAGTTACCTTTGTTAATATAGGAAATCATTCTTTTCCTTAATTCATTCTTTTGTATTCTGATCATATATTTGTTTGTAATCTCCATTGTTAATCAAGCTTTTCAATTCTCTCAATTGTGTCTAATAAAGATTATTGAGAATGTGATTCTTCTGATGGCGAAAATTCAAGGACGAAATTTGTTCAACATAGGGAGGATGATGAAGAGAGAATTGAAAAAATGGCAATTTCTTAATTTTGTCAGATTTGTGTTGCTGTAAAGTTAGGGTTCCCGAATCTTGGTATCAATTTTCAATTGAAACATACCATTGATCAACACTCATGGCATAACCATCTGCTAGTTTTGTCAAATTCGGATGCTTAGGGCCTGAAATTCGGGATTTAGTGATTTATACGAATTAATTTGAGTATTTCATTTTAGTTCTATTTTCTAACTAGGATTCTTGTTTTCTGTTTTATTTATGTTTCTAGTTTAGGTTTTGCCTATATAAAGACTTTATTCTCATATGTAAGAGGTAGTATTTTTTTTATCAATCAATAAGAATTATTCTTGTTTCAAATAATTGTTCTAGATAAGTTTGATGGTTTTGAGCATTGTTCGTACAAGATCAATCATTTATAATGCAATTTTTCTGCTACATTAGTTGGCATAAGAGCATAACCATATTCACCATGCCACCAAAGACAAGGAGATTGGAGGAGGTATATGGGTGAGAGGATTTTGAGCAAATTTTTCAGAGGCCTGAACAACGAGTTGAGCAAATGGCGAGTCAACGGATCAACTCATTCATGGATCAACTGACATGGAGAATTGGTGAATTGTTGTAGGAGCAAAGAAAACCTTAATTTGGGTAAATCATAGTTACCAAAAAAACTATAGGTATGAAGAACAAAGCTTCGCGAGAGAATTTTTTTCAGAAAAAAAGATTATGTTGAAAGTTATACCGTGCTTATTGGAGGGCTCATCTTTGATGAGAAAATTACAAATGAGAGTAATGAAGACGAGTACAACTTTATATTATCAGAAACTTTCTTGATGAGGCGATGAAGGTGGTATTTATTAGTCCTGAAACTCTCTTCGTCAAAGAGATTGTAGGTGACATGTCAAAGGGGAGTGGATCAAGTATTGTAACACAGAGGTTCATTCAGTGATCTCACTGAAAGACCACGAAGATATTTATTAATTATTTTTGGTTTAATTTACATGTTTATTTGTGTTCTTGCATGTTGATAATTTATTCAATAAATTTTACCGTGGATTCTATATATACGGTTGTGAAAATCATTGAGAGGATGATTCCTGACGAAAATTTTAGGACATATTTTATTCAACCTGGGGGGAATGATGCATGACGATTTGAAGCAATAGTATTCTTGTATTCTGTCAGGTCTAAATGCTTCAATTTGGATGATTTCAATGTCTATTTTTGGTGTAAACAAGCCATTAATGATAACTATAGTTATAAACCCCATGATAGCTTTGTCAAATTTAGACGTTTAGGGATTGAAAATCGAGATTTAGTGATTTATGCGAATTAATTTAGATTTTTCATTTAATTCTATTTTTTAACTCGGATTTTTTTTTTTTTTATGGATTCTAACTAGGATTCTTATTTTCTATTTTATTTATGGATATACTTCTAGTTTTGAGTGTGCTTGTCTTTACATTCTATTACGTACAAAAACTGCTTTTAGGGAACAATTCTAGAGTGCTCTTAGAATACCGTACTTATTTAAAACTATATAGGATGACGAGATGATAAAAGGGCTCTTTAAGTTATAATAAAAACATAACAACAATATAAAGCACGATGAGTTGACACGTGAACTATTTAAGATATTATAAAAATAACAACAAAATATAAAACACGACATGTTGATATGTGTCTATTTAAGATACGATAAAAAAACACAAAAAATTCTATATATAACTAAAGGAGTACGGTACTCCAAAATCGCTCTAAAATCTCTGACTTTTAGGACCTTACTTTTAAGTGTTAAAATTTTTACTTGAGCCTTTCTAAGGGGGTGTTTGTTTCTCCGTTTCGTTTCGACGTTGCATTTTGTTTTTTCACTCCAAAAAACAGTTGCTTTGGTTAGGAATTAGTAAACGCTGCTTTTTGCTTTTTAGGTAAAAAAACAATTGTTTTTTTAAGAAACAGCAAAATACGGCTTTTCTAAAAAATTTAAAATACTACCGATCTTATTTTACTTTGTTACCTTTCGTGTTTTATATTAATAAAAGAATTCAATATGTCCAAATTAGTCAATTTATATTCTAACAGCAACAATTAATTATAATTTTACCGAACACTAATGATTAAACAGCAAAATACAAACAACAAACTGCAAATAAGAACAACAAACAACAACTAGAAAGCATCAACAATAAACAGTAACCAAAGCTAAATTGTTTAAAACCTCCAAGAATAAATCAGGGGAAAATGAAGTGAATGGAACAAGGATAGAATTGTAAATTGGGGAAAAAACCATAATAAACCGACTTGAAAGTAGCGTCTTAGATTAGGAATATAAAAGTATTGTCTATATAAATACATACCATCATCCATCTCTCTATTGTCTCGCAATAATAAATCCATACGGTTTCTGTTGTCCTTGTCTCCAATTTTATTTTCTTGTGATCTACAGCAGCAAGTACAATGGCAGCACCTAAAACCTCCTTGTTGGTCTTTATGATCTTAACCATCTTAGTCTGTTCTTCAGTAGGACAAGCACCCAGAGCTTCGCCGACTGCTTCACCTACAAAATCACCTAGCGCCGCACCAGTAGCTCCTAAAGCATCAACTCCTGCTCCGGCAAAAGCACCAACTGTGTCGGCTCCAACTCTTTCTCCGACCGCATCTCAAGTCCCGACATCTGCTCCAACCATCTCTCCACCTTCCCCTGTCGGTCCTTCTGTGGCTTTGCCTCCTGCTGGTTCGCCTGCTCTCACTCCTTCTTCTGAGGTTCCTGCTAACGGTGGTGTTTCTATCAGAAACGGTGTCGTTTTGGGTGTGTTTGGAGCTGGTTGCGTATGGTCTTTCTTTATCTAGATCTGATCTGTTTTAGGGTTTAAATATTTGTCGCTGCTGTTTTACTAGTTCATTTATTAGCTAGGATTTTATTTTGAGTTTATTATTATTATTGTGTTAATTTATTTGTTTATGTTCCTTCCTTCTGCATATTGACGGTGATGGAGACTTTAATTTCGAGTATATTGACGGTTTGAGATTTCATGTTTAATTATTATTATTATTATTGGTTTTATAGTATATACTTTTGTTACAAGTAGAAGTAGAATTATCTATGAATGTAGCATCCTACCAATAAGAGTTCAAAAGTTTGAGCTTTGACACCCGTTTGGTCAAAATTTAGCTCTTAGCCTTGTTCTTCATGTCTTGAGTCAATACCATTCCAACTGTCATTACGAGGAATTCAGTCATAAAAAATATAGTCTTATTGGCAGACAATCTGTAAATTTTACTGTAAATCTTCACAGAACTATTCTTAGAATATAACATGTATAATTTTGTTAGACTAGCGAGACTGTTGAGAGTTTCTCTTCTTCTAATATTAGGTGTTTGAAACTATAATTTATCAAAATACTCTCCAAAGTGGATTAGTACGGTTCATGGAGCAATGTGGGTTTTGGAAAAATAGGGAATACAACTAGAAAAGGTGGTATAACCAACAAGATGTATGATGTTGGTGATAGTGGTGAATAATGGAAGTGGGAGAGGAGAGGATGCAACGTGTACTGATGGTGAGGGGGTACTTGTGTCATTTTGCTTTGGTTAAATGGTAAACTAGCTGGAATATGTATGAAATTCAATGGTGGTCTTTTACTTTTTACGAATAAGAAAAAGCAGAAGAGATGAAGCAAATTCACGTGGCCACCAGCTGTATCTATGGGTGTATTATAATCTATTTTCTTTTGTTGAGTTGCAGTAAGACACCCATGTGATGTGCAAAGATTAAAGGGGCCTTGTGTTTGTCTATTTTTGTTTTAATTTTGCTTTCTTTGGAAATTTTGTGTTTAAATTGCTATGCCTAAGTTGTTGATCCATCCCAATAATATCAAATAGCCCCATTAATTAATTGTTGTACCATACATTACATTATTATCACGTTAAGGACATTACGGAAACAAAACTTGTAGAGAGATTTTAATTTCTATACAATCATAAATGCATGCAATGCCAATGCAAAATAATCTACAGTTAAAATTGTGTTTAGATTGGATCCTTTATTTTGAAGTATGTTGCAAAGATTTTTGACTATCTCCGACTCAACATCAATTAGTGTTAAAAAGTAGATGTAGATTTGTTGTTATTTGGTTCTCCAATCCGTCGTTAAATTATATGCATTATTTTGATGCAACATCAAAATTGTTAAAATTTCATCAAATTTGGTATTGCATCAATTTTTTTATGCAACATCATTTAATATAAAAGTAAAATATTTAATTTATGTTCTAGGGTGAATAATTTAAAGGTCCCTAACGTTTTGCGAAACACACTGTTTAGTCCCTTCATTTTCAAAAACACACGAATAGGTCCTTAACGTTTTGCAAAACACACTGTTCAGTCCTTCCGTCTATTTCTGGTGACCAATCTGCTAGTCAAAATGTACTTCAGTCAACATCCAATGAAGGTGTTATTCACCCGGTACCAATTATTTTTAAATTAAATGTTGACTGAAGTACATTTCGACTAACAGATTGGTCACCAAAAACAGACTGATGTTAAACCGTTTCTATTTATTTATATATGGAATACTTTTGAATGGGTATTACCCATCCATGGTTACTATAGAAAATAATGTTAATTATTAGGAAAAGTCAAAGTAGCAATTAATGAACATCTTTAAAAATTAACCGTTCGATTTTAATCCAACAGTTGTACCATGAATGAGTAATAACCATTGAGAGTGAACCTTATATAGATGTTTGGGTAATGTAAATTACACCACTGGTACTCAAACTATACATACTTTCTCAAACTGATACCTAAAAAGCTATTTTACACATCTAAGTACCCAAACTAGTATCTAATGACCTCCTATAACAAGTCACCCCTAAGTCAATGTTCGGTCAACATTGGTCAATGCAAATTTGTTGACTTTTTTTACTTTCAAAGATAAAATGACTAAATTATTCGCACATTCTTCTTCTTCCTCCTCCCTTCTTTCTTTTTGACCATAACATGTCTTCTTCTTAATTCATCTTTTTTTTTTCTTCCTCTTTTTCTCCCATTTCTTTTTTAATTTTTACTTAAAAATAAATTAAATCTCGACAAATGTCATTATGGAATCTGGAGGTCACGCTAGAACCTGGGACTTCCAGGTCCCAGGTCGCCGACATCTGGAGTTTCCAGATTCCGACGGCGACCAAAATCTGGAAATTTCCAGATTTGGTCGCCGTCAGAATCTGGAAATTCTAGATTCCGGACTGACAGCGACCTGTCAGAATATGAAAATTTCAGATTCCAGCAGGTAACCCGTTCAGAATCTGGAATTTTCAGATTTCGGCGGAGATCTGCCCTTGCCGGGATCTAATATTTGTTGAATTGTTTAAAAAAAAGGAAGAAGGAATAAAAAAAGAAAATTAAAGGAGGGAGAGTTATGGTGGAGAGAAGAGAGAGAATGATGGGGAGGAGAAAGAAGAAGGTGAAGGATATTTTACCATTTTGCCATAGGAGTGAATGAAGTCAACAAAAAGTAAATAAATTTGCGTTGACCGGGCATTGACTTGGGGTTAACATGTTATAGCAGGTCATTAGATACTAGTTTGGGAGGTCATTAGGTAGTAGTTTGGCTACTTAGATGTGCAAAATAGTTTTTTAGATACCAGTTTGAGAAATTAGGTATAGTTTGGTCACCAGTGTTGTAATTTACCCTATTTGGGTAGGATGATTATTAGTGTTTGCTTTATGATAATTTTCATAGAATATTTTAATTGGAGAGAGAAATTGATGTAATAGGTTGGAGTAAAAACACTTTAACAACATCAAAAAATGATAAAAGAAAATACCATTTGATGCTATGAATTATGTGAAATGGGTTTGAGATGGTTTTAGAGACGATCTAGATGAAGGTTAGCTAAGAAAATAAATTCTTTTCTATTATAAGTAGATATTGAGAAAAAAAATGTTAAGAATTGTGTGGTGTATTTTTCAAATGAGAAGACAAAACAATATGTTTTAACATAATTCATGAAACTATTAAATTATTTACTTTTGCAATATAATTCATGAACTATTTTTAATTAAAAGCGGACAATGAAATAATTCATTAACTGTTAACTTACATATTACTATCTCTTAATAATACTGATGAGATCAAGACTCGGCCCACGTTTTGTTGGCCAAAATATACAAAAACATGAACATTTAATTTTAATGTTGTTTTCAGGTTAAATTGTTTTGCTCTTCTTTGATTAAGAAAAAAATTTAGTTAAGGTTAAATCTTTTTCAGTTCTTGTTGTCTACAATTTGTGTTTATTGTTATTATTAATTCGTAGAAGTTACCTAATTTTTTTCATAGAAAATAACTACTTTTTGACCTTGATATCAAACATTTTATTTCTACTATTTACAGTGAAAAAAAGTGAAAAAGTAAAACGTAAAGTAAGATGTAGTTGTGAAAATTAGAAACCCTAGTCATTGGACATGCAGATTATACATCAATTATACATTTGTTATTGAGATTTGTCAAAGGTATGATTAAAAAATTCATGAAAATGTTGTACTAGCTTCACCATGATAACAAGATAAAATTTCAAAAAGTCTCTAAGCATGAAATCAACCATCTTCTCTTCATTCATAAAAACCTAGACTCTAATCGAATGATAATTGACTAAATTGTATTCGGTCAGTTATTGATTAGGTGAGCACAATTGTGAATAAATATATGTGAGATTAATTGTAATGGCTTTAAGAACATGTAGATATTGCCTTTTCTTTTTATCCAAATCCAAGACTCTAAGAAGTTCTAGTCACTCTTTCTACACTTTCAGGACTAGATTTTAGTTCATTTATAATTTTGTCTTATCCCTTTGAGTCGCTCATTGCTTAAACAATTCTACCCTAGTGCTATTGGCTCAAGACCGGATAACTAATGTTATAGAGATGCAATCCGCAATGCTTATTGGGACTACTAAACCTATACCATACTACTTTGATAATAAGTCTATCGGGACCTGCTCATCCAAAACTTAACTCAGAGGATGATTCTCTGTCACAATCCTTGGGTCTAGCCCAAAGCCCTCTCATGACTAGAGCCCAAATGTTACTTATTTTTACATTAAAAAAAATAAAAAATAAATATGCAATTGCAACGACCTTTCTCTCTGGAGATTTTAGAGCTCTCCCGGAATAAGTGCGTCTTTAGTTATAAATAGTACATTTTATTATACCCTGAATTCTATGTATTAACCTATTGTCATTTATATTTTCAAGGAGCATCGTAATCTTTGCAAATCCCTCCAAAATTTCTCATTTGATAAACCAATTTCCAAAACAGTTTAAGCAATCCCAATTGCGTAATATCTCCTCCTCTCCAATAATTTTCCGTGATTTTATAGTATTTAGATGCAATTTTTCTCATCAAACTGTTTCCTACTATTTTGCCTCCATTTTGTATTTTCTGTTTGCATTTGTATCTAGTTTTTTCTTCCTTTTGTTCTATGACTTTCTAAAGACTAGTTTGCTACTAATAAGAGTTGGTCCAAGTGGTAAGGCACTCCATCTTCTACTTGAAAGGTTTGAGGTTCGAGTCCCCACTTCGTCAAAATTTAGTTCTTAATGGTAGGCAATCTGTAAACTTCACTGTAAACCCTCATCGAGGTCTGTGGTTTGCCCTGGCCTTGTGAGTGGGTAGACCTATCCTTAGCTAAACTTTATGTTACCAAAAAAAAAAGACTAGTTTGCCTTTCACTAAAAAAATTCAAAAAAACAAAACTTTCCCTAACCCTCTACTCTTCAGATCTCTTAATATTTGGATTGAGGAAGACACAAACGCAAAAAAAACATAATTGTACTAATTTTACAAAAATCTTGAAAAATCAATATGATCAGACATATGAATCAAACATCCATCCTTCTTTTTACGAGTAATGTGGGAAAAATGAGCGGATGTGTAGTTGATATAAGAGGAAAGCATAAGAGAAATTATGAAAGGGCAGATGAGAGCATACATAATAATGAGGATGATAAATATTTTCCGAAAAAGAAAAGCAATGATAAGAATCCAGAAAGCAAATAATGAAAAATGACAAATTATGTAGGTAGGTAGCACTGCCTCTATCCTGGCTAGCTTACAGATTTACAATGAGAAAATCACCAGAAATATCCCAAGGCAAGTAGCAACAAGAATGGTTAGTGAAACATGAGTTGGCGAAGCCGATGATTCAGAAGCAGTCTTATAGATGCCTGATGTAGGGGTATTTGTAGTAGTAGTAGGAGTAGTAGATGATGTACCCGTCGCAGTCCCAGCAGCAGGCAAGGCAGTCCCCGAGCCAGAACCAGCAGAAGCAGCAGAAGCAGCCTTGACATTGAGAGCAAGTTTCATGCCATTTCCACAATGTCCAATAGCAGCACATACAAAGTAGTGAGTTCCTGGTGTCTTGAGAGCAATAGAAGTAGCTCCACTGCTGTCTGATGTTATCGAATTCCCAACCGTGCACGTGCTGTAGTCACCTGCACTCACCTCATCCACTGTGTGCCCTCCTCCATAATTGAACACTAGGTAACCATCACCACAACCAAATTACAAACATCAAAACATACATACATATACGTACTTGATATAATCACACAGGCAGGCAGGCAGAGTTAAGTTAAGTTAAGTTAAGTTAAGTTAAGTTACGTTACTTACCAAGGGAGTCACCAACATTAAAGGTCTTATCAGAAGCCCAGGTTGTATAATCTACTCCCATCGCCCACCCGGATGACTCTCCCACTGTGTACACCGTCGCTACACATGGAGCCACCACCATACATGCCACTACACTTGCAGCAATAACATGAATCCCATAGCTTACCATTGTAAAATAAAAATAATGAGAGGAATATTTGTTAATCAATTCTTCTTCTTCTTCTTCTTCTTCTTATAGCTAGTAGGATGGGTTCCTTTATATGTGTATATATAGTGTCAGTTAACATTAATAGAGTCGGTCAACATCCGAAAAACTTTATTGACACTCTCAACTTACATAGTGTCACGTCTGTCCCACAAATACTCTTAAAGTGCTATGTGATTAAGAACTCTATAAAGATCTAAAACTGAAAAACTTAGTTTGTTCTAGAGATTTAGAATCATGAACTAAGACTATTTATTTGTGAAATTTTAAAGGTTCAGGGTTTTACCAATTTAGACAAATTAAAATATATGTTGTCACTTTAAACAAGTTCAAAGAGGCAAGTCACTTTAACCAAATTTCATTGGGTCATTAGACCAATTTAAACAAATCAAGATGATTAATATGTTACTTTTAAGTGATTAATGAAACACAAAATAAATCCAGGGACCAATCGAGTTTCAACAAGTTCATGAGAATATTGGTGCATTATGCAAATTGATCTATAGGTCAGTTTAATTCCGTGAGCTAGCATGACTTCATCCATACTCCACACCTAATATTGCATAATCTAAAGCTATAGAAAATATCTTTAGAGGTTTCTTCAATTTGGTTGTTAGGAAAAGGTCTATTATGATGAAATCTTCAACACCACCAAATATCCATGCACCCTTTTGGTTTTCTAATTTACATCATTCTGTCTACATCATCTATTGAAAAAAAAAAAGAGAAAAAATCAAATAAAATTACATTGTGAGATAGTGCAGTTTTTGGTGCAAATTCAGTGTTTAATTTCACAAATTAATGATGATAATCACCAACAGGGTCAAAAACATTTTCATCAAACACTTGAGATCTACTCAATTTACTTTGCAAGTTAAAATTATATTACAAATACTATTACTATAACAGCACCCTCCAACTGTGCTTTTTATCAAGTCATTTGGAAGAAAATTACTGTTTCTTCATTTAGAGATACAGAAAAACATTCTCTTTTTTTTTGTTTTCCATTCGGTTTCCGAACCATATTGGGTCGACTAATCCGGATTCGTGGCGGGTCCAAGAATTATGGTATTTAAACCCCTCCCAATCGCGGTTGTGGGGATCGATCCGCAAACCTCCCTACCAAGCGCAGCCCCATGCTACCACTGCGCCAACCATCGATTTGGAAGAAAATTAATCTTTCTTCATTTAGAGATACAGAAAAACATTCTCCTTTGAATGATGAGTATATTGTTGAGTCACATTTCTTTTTTTGCTTTTTCTTAAAAGGTGAAATTAAGCTATGCATTTGATGAAAAATGTCGAACCTTGTAGGAATTTTTAACTCTTCAGAGGGGATTATTTTAATTTGCAATTTTGTAGTGAATTTTTTTAGAGGCAGAGCCAAGGTGAGAAATCTGAACACATACAGTTAAACCTCGATGAAGTAATATTCGATAAAGTAATAACCTCGCTTAAGTAATAAATTTCGTTGGTCCCAACTTGGACTAATGTCGTAAAGTAATATTCTCGCTAAAAGCATAAGATAATAAAAAATTTGAAAGTCCTGAAGGACCCAAGTAATATGTAAAGTAATAATTCCAGAATTATACGTATATATAATATGTATGAGTTACAAAATTCAATTTTTTTAAATATAAATATATAATATCTTGTTTCTTCTTTCCACCAAAGCTAAAATTAACATCATTATTGACTTTACGTAAAGCATAAATAACTCTTGGTATGTTTTGCTCGTGTTGTAACCAGTAATTGTTCAAAGTGTTGATTGCTTGAACTGTTTTCTTTGATAACAAGCTTGGGATGACATTGCTATCGTCTGGTCCAAGATCATCCTTTCACCAATGTTCATTACCGATTCAAAAATTTGTTCATCCATAGGTGATTCTATTGCTATTGTCCGGTTTAGGACTAGTCTCTTCATCAGTGTTTATTATCGATAAAGTAATAAATTCGATAAAGTAATATTTTTTTCCGGTCCCAAGACTATTACTTTAAAGAGGTTTAACTGTAGTATACATTAAGGAGTTGGATATACATTAAGCCTACATAAAATAATAATAATAATAATAATAATAATAATAATAATAATAATAAATTAGATTAGTGAAGTGAGTCAATGGATGCTAACAAAAGCTATTCTTTGGTCTGAACTATAAACTTGAGTTTTGAGTTGAATTGGTTGATTGAAGTTAAGAACCCTATGAAAACCGTTAATGAAGTAAGTTTTCATTTTTTGTCCACAATTTCCTTGTCTTTCTACCTTTATAAGGCTATGTTCTGTATGCCTTCTCAGTATTTTAGTTCAGTTCACTTGAGTTTATTAATATTCAGTTCAGTTCAGTTCAGTTTTTTCCCTTCGGTAAATACACTTCAATTCAGTTCAATTCAGTAGTATAGTGCAATTTAGTTTAATTCAGTTCAATGCAGTTCAGTCATAAGGAACATGGCCTAACTTATTCTTGCCACGAATTATCTAAGATTGATATGTTTAATAAATTTTAAGACTGAATAATATCACTCTTAAACATTTTTTCCTTTTGCCAAGATATTTCAACATATTTTGAAGCTGTAGATTTGAGTGAGTTATTTTTTATTTTGTAAGGGTGTCTAGTGCAGATAGGGATTACTGGCCACACATAATTATTTTCATTTGTAAAGGTGAGAATCGAACTCTGTATCTTTACTTAAGGGAGGATCAGTTTTTACCACTGCACCAGAACCCGTAGTTTGGGTGAGTAACATGCGTATCTAGAGGGGGCTTGGGGCCCCCGGCCTTTGTAACCATCTCTAACAGGGGTAGTTTCGACCCACCTATCCGTTAAACCATCCTTGCAATGTGTGGTTTTGGTTCTCCAGTTTGAGAACTTACTAGTAAAAGTTGGTTTCAAGCGTTGAAAACATGTCAAATTTTGTCGGATATCAGCATTTTTTGTCAAAATTCCACATTTTTTTTCCTCTTTTCGACATAATACATAAGCCAAAATGGAAAATTTTCGCTTTGAAAAAAATCGTGTGAAATATTTTATAAATATTTAAGTGTAAAATCGGCATGTCGACATTTTAACTCTGAATTTGTTGTTGATGTGAGTTAATTGAGAAAGGGCAAAGGTGAAGTTATAGTTTAGTAAAGAAAGCCATTTGACCTTTTAGTCGATTGCTTGAGAATAAATGAAGCTCCTATCTAGCCTTTTCAAATTAGCCATCACATCTACACCACATATGTTTTTATTAGTCTGCTGGATAATCAATAGAACTTGCAATATCAACTTTAGCTAGAACTGAATTATTGTTGAAAATTAAGAAAACAGTAATAAAGTCATGTGGAGGGATTAGATATAATGTGAATTATTGTTTGCTTAATTAAGAAGCGAATTATTATTTGCTAAAATTGAATTAATGCCAAATGGTGATCAACATTTAAATAATTAATCAGTTTAGATAGATAAGAAAATCCATAATAGATTAAAGATAGGGGGAGGAGTCAATGTTAGGATATAAACAATTTACCAAACATTTACCAATGAGTCATCAAGGATATGATAACCTCAGAAAATAAAGAAAATAAATGACACAGTTATGTGATTAGCAACAAATTAAAACCACTACACTCCATCACATGCTTGTGCATTCATCCTTCTTCAATATTTTCACCTTCACCTACCACTGAATTACACCTTCCTCTTTTCTTTTCTTATTTTCTTAGAACAGAGAACTAAAGTTTTTGGAAATGATGAATTTATATAAAATAAAACCAATTTAAGCTCATCGCTTAGAAAATAGTATAGTTACAAATTTTAGTAACAAAATTTGACACGTATTTTCGCACATTAAATATATATCGAAGGTAATATGACTGACAATGCAAGTTAAAGGATCAATTTTCGTTATCCATATCTAAATTTGTACAATTTATAAACGTTGAGAAAATAAATACTAGTACATTTTATATGTTAGGCCTAAATGGACATTTATCTAAACACTTTGGCCTATTTTGGTGCATTATCCTTTTGTTTACCTCCTTATCAATTATCATCTAATGTCTCGAGACGTCACTGATGACATATGCAATGATAAGAACCTTTAAAAGATGAGCAAATAGTGAATTGAGGAGGGGCCGTCGATCAACTAGT
Source organism: Euphorbia peplus (assembly GCA_028411795.1). Taxonomy (NCBI): domain Eukaryota; kingdom Viridiplantae; phylum Streptophyta; class Magnoliopsida; order Malpighiales; family Euphorbiaceae; genus Euphorbia; species Euphorbia peplus. The sequence continues at coordinate 19,782,404 of CP110839.1, read as the reverse complement.
AAAGTTAGAGATGCATGGAGAATTACGAGTGCTTATGTAAAAGGAAAGGTGAATAGTGAACTAAACTTATTAAAGTAAAAGCTTATATTTTTTATAGTAAATTGGGGTATGCTTAGACATGTGTTCATTGATGTTTATCTAAGTCTAATTAGTACATACAGTTATTCTTTTAGCATCAATGATATTGGAAGTGATGCATGTTTCTAAAGGTAATGCCTACTGTATAGTCTTGCTTTGTGTTGTATGGAATTTTTCATGGATGTCTCCCTCGAGTCTAACATTCTTTAACATGTCCAATATCCCTTCTGTTAAATGTTGAATACTAACGTGGAGATAATAATATTTCTGTATATTTATTGAATTAATTATCTTAGTTGACAGAGTAAATTTATACACTTAAGAAAGTAGTCCTATATAGAGAACTTAGTTAAACTCATATATTTTCCTAATACACTCTGACACTTCTGAACTTTTGGGTTCCTTTAAGGAATGCTCCTTGCAACTTCTTCTGCAAATTTTACCGTTTGCAAATGCGAAACTTTTTCTTGTTCTCTGAAGAATTCAAAGAACACTTTCGCTGCGCCAATCTATTAATATCGTCTTCTGAAAGTTCAAACTCCATGGGTCCTAAGAAAGTGTTCAGAAAAGAAACCGATGCATGTGTCTTTCGTAGTTCCGGCCTAGGGATGTGTTGGTGTTTTCGCTAACAATTAGGTAAATTGTTAAGTAATCTAACAATCTTATTAACTTCTTGCTGTAGACGCTTTGCTTCTAGGAGGTACAGATTGATGAGGGCATCCGTTTAACCACTCATATTTTTTTTTTTTTTTATGACAATGAATATGGATTTTTAAAATGCATTGGTATTGAACCCACAATATGAATTTAGCATCCATTTTCTATGTGAATATGCAGGCTTTTCCAAACTTTTAAGGTCCAACCACTACTTATAGGTACAATATCAACATCCACAGTATTTTTCTCATCATTGATTTTCAAAAGCTTCAACATGTTATTCTTTCTTTTAGTCCCCTTTTTCTTTGGGAAACAAATTATCATTATAACTCCTATGTTTGAGACCTTATGGTGTTGGGATTTTACAACAGAGCAAAATGAGCAGCTTTGTCTTGCGGTGTGGTCTTTCTTTATGCAGCTTAAAACAGAAAAGGATTCACGAGTTAATTGGTATGCTAACATGTTATACATCTTAAACAATGGACTTTACATCAATTAGGTGCATAATTTCAACAAGAATCCAAGTACTACAAGCGAAATCTCACCAAATCAAAGATATGGCAAAATAAGGCCTTAATATGTACCTCTTCAACTCCCTAAAATTGTCCATTTTAGTCACTTTATCCCGTTAACTTAAGAGACATCCTATTTACCCTCAACTTCACAAAAATGCATCAATTAGCGTCATTTTTGTTTAATGTCCAACACACCTTTGACCACTGTGATGGACGCGCGTTGACCAAGAAAAACAAGTGGGCTGAGCTGGATTTTTAGACTTTACACCTTAACTAAATAGATATAATTACATTTTTGGTCCCTATATTTTAGAATTTAATAATCTAAAAAGCCAACTTCTACCTTTGAGCTACTTTATTTTCTACTTTTAAATCAGATAAAATTCTTTGAAATCGTATCCTTCTATCCAAAATCTAAAAAAACCCAACCATTTATATCTAAATTAGAAAATAAAAAAACAACATGAAATTTCAACGAGCTAGATCTATCCTCTATGAATTGCATAATTAGTTTCCTCCATCCTAGCCACGAAAAAAAAAAGGAGAGGAAGAACTTCCAGTGGTCTGTTTCCACAAAACAAAACAAAACAAAACAAAAAAGATTCAATAACCTTAATAGTGAAAATTAAAAATTAATCGAAAAAATTGAAGTCAAAGGAAGACCCAATGTCCATAATCTTCTCTTAGTAAAATTGCATGTATTATGTTTGCTGCTGCTGAACAGAACTCAATGAGCAGTATCTGCCAACAAAAATATTTAGATAATTTTATAGTAATTATAAAAAATTAATTGTATTTTTAACCAAAAAAAAAGTTATGTTTGAAGTAATAATCAAGCACCCACGCTCCTCACAAGATTTGTTGGTCTATTATATGCCACATCTCTGCCATGTAATCGTAAAAGAAGTTAAATGTATCACTTTGTGAAAGTTGATGGGGCTAATAGGATGTCCCTCAAACATAGTTTTGCATAGCAACGAAGTCCCTGGTAGCACATTCTTTTGTGTATATGCGTGTGCGTGTTTTAACGCAGCCTATGTTCACAAAAAGCTGATAAGAAATCTCTATGTTCACAGCTTTTTCTTTTTTCTGAATTCCAGTTTAGATGTGAAGCTAAGTTATGTCTAATCAAGAGCGCAAGTGCATACGCAATGAGGTGAAACGAGACTCTAGTTGGAATCACAGCAAGAGGAATCTGACTGAAAAACTTTAGATCACCAAGACAGAAAATATTCAAACTAGCATCATGACATATTAGAGATAGAAGGACTGAAAAGAGATATCTGCAGAAGAAACTAACTCCAACAATAAAAATGCACAGGTTCTTGAGGTGTACGTACACCATAGCTCACACACACAAATAGATAAATAAAGACATTGAAGCACCAGAGTATAGTTTTGAACTGGCTGCTCAAACATAACAGGTTTCACAGGCACCAAAAAGCATTTTAAAACTTTGCTACAATATTAATGGATTTGAGACGAGATCGGAGCCTAGAAATGGTATTTCATGCAAGATAAGACAGCAAAACTACTTTGATGATGCAGAATTTGGCTAGACATGTACCAAAAAGATAATGCTAAAATGCTGCATCACATTACTTATAAGAGGAAAGAAAAAAGAAAGAAAATCTAATTAGATGTAAGACAAGCAATGCCAGAAGAAAATAATGCTACTTTCTTATTCGCAGGCACAAAGATATAGTTTTAGAAACATTACCTATAAATACGCGAATCTAAGTGAATTAATCAATCTCATTTTTATCTCAAAATTTCAGTTTCAGCTGTTATTGGATTAATCCGTTTGGTCCAGTTTAGAGTCCAACTGAGTTGAAGAATCATCAGCCTGCACAATCTCTTTTCTTGATTCTCTCACAAACTGTCGGCTACGTTCAATCCTAAGTGGCCTCCCCATCAATTCCTGCAATGAATCCTTTTCAAGGTTAATATTTCTCCAGTTCAATGAGTTTATAATGTCTGCAATAGACAAGCAACCTATTGAGAGTAGGAGCATATATTTAACAACATAATTAGCATAACCCCATCCATCATTAGTCCATTACCTTTCCTGCAAACGTAGAAAGTGCATCCTCAGCTTCTTTTTTGGTCTTGAAGGCAACAAAACCGTATCCAGTAGGCCTAGTTGAATTGTCATTATATACAACTTGAGCAGAAAGAACTTTAGCGCCTTGAGCATCAAAGAAGGCCTCAATATCTTCAGCCTTAGCTTCAAAAGGCAAATTTGAAACAAACAAGTTGAATGTTGGAGCTGACTTGAAGGACGGGGGCGAAGAAGGCTTTTTCCTTCTTAATTTAGCGTAATTCATCTTCAAAGAACGACCTTGAAATTCCTAAAGAGGCAATGACAATAACAATCAAAAGATCAAACCCTAAACCCTGAAAAGTGTTTGGGTGGCCCTTTTCTTTATGACTGAACTGAACTGCATTTACTGAAATGAATACTACTGAACTGAACTAAAATAAATTACTGATAAGGCATAAATAAAAGGGTCTTAATGTGCTTACGAAAGATTCGAGATTTTTAAGAGCATTATCTGCTTCCTCAGGAGAGCCCATTGTGACAAACGCCAAACCCCTGTTTCGGGTCGGGTTATGCATTGAAAGCTAAAACAGCAGCAAAAATGAACAGCAACCCACATCATAAATACAAACAACAACCCTAAATCATGTAAGAAAATAAGCAATTGAGAAAAGAACCTCAACGTCAAGAACGGTGCCAAATTTCTGAAACAGAGCACGAATATCCTCAGGAGTACAAGTCCAAGGAACATTCTGAGCAAGCAATTTGGTTCGAGAAAATTCCTGTTCAGGAATTGTTAGGAGTTGAGGTTTGGAATCAACAACTGGGTCTTGAGTTTTGGAGCATTTCAACTCAAATTTGTGGCTTCTTATACGAATATGAGAAAGATAGACAGAGAAAGGAACGTGTGTTTTATGAAATGGATGATGATGATGATGATGTTCAGCAGCCAAGTATGGTGTTGACTGTGAACATAGATTTAGGGAACCCATCGCTTCTGCAACTAGAGCTCTTCAGACCCTCTCTCGTCTATGGATCTTATTCGTATTTGGATAAGGAAACCTCGGAGAAATTTTAAAATACGATGATGTATTCATCCGGACTAATAATTTGATGCATGTCACATATGTTACTACCTAGGATGGATAATTTACGGTCTAGAGTTTAGTTTTTAGAGTTTAAAGTTTTTATTTTAAGGTCTAAAATTTTATAAAAATTATTAACTAAAAGATAGATTTTTAATTAATTATATGTTGTCAAAATCTTATTGAATATAACATATGTAAACCATTTATTGGTTTAGAGAGTACCACGTCATCGTGCTCCAGAAGTATATTAAAATCTTTCGAAACGAAGACCAACTTTTTTGGGAATCATGTTTTCATTTCTTTTTGATGGCGGAATCATGTTGTTTTTTAAACTGTCATATAATGTTAAATTTGTTCCACTTGTCATCACTTACCACTTCGAACACCTAAGATCGTAAAAATCACGATACTTATACTGTGATATGATATTAAGGTGAAATTCTGAGGGTTTTTGTCGAGCTCTCTCACTAAAATAATCATTATTGGTAGTAATGGATTCATATCCCACTGGTAGCGAGTGCTTTTCAAACAAAATTTATAAAATTTTTTTAGTGTTTTTCATATAAACTTAAGTTTCCTACATAATTTTTATAGATTTTTGATATTTGGTTTTCAAAAAACGATCGATTTTTAATTGATCTACTTAATTTTCCAGTTGGCCAGTAACAACTCTAGTCAAAGTCTTTCCTTCATGGACGCTTTTCGCTCACAGTAACCCAACCTAAAGGCAGTGGACTAGGGGTGTTAATATGGGTCACGACACGATAACACGATTCGCGTAACACGAAAATTAAGCGGGTGAAGGTTGGGATAAATGGGTCACAGGTCATAAACGGGTCATCCCGTTTAGTAAACGTGTCGGGTCGCGGGTTGACCCGTGAATTCGTTGTAACCCGTTTAAAGTTAGACGGGTTAGCGGGTCGTGTGAACCCGACTCGTGAACCCATTTAACCCGACACATTTAACCCATTTAACTCGTTTAGATGTAAATATCATATATTATTGGGAGTATTTTAGTAAATGTGAAGCATCATATATATCAATTCTAGGTTATGTAAATCACAAATTCACAAGCATCATATTGGATGTTGTAATTTTCTTGTTAATTTGAATTGTATTTTGGTATGCTTAATGTTTTTTGGTGAATTTAGATTGGATGTTTGTGAATTTGAATTTGGATTGTTTGATGTTTTTTGAATTATAATGGTTTGAATTTTATTAGAGCTAGACTATGTGTTTAATTTTTGATGTGGAAATTTAAAAGGGTTAATAGGTTAATGGGTTAGTGGGTTGTGTCATTTGACCCGTTTGTTACTTATAAACTTAAACGGGTTAATCGTGTCAACCCGTTTTTTAAACGGGTTGACACGACACGACTCATTTATTAAACGGGTCGGATCAGGGGGTCACCAGAGTAGGTCGACACGACCCGTGTACAACCTGGCAACCATATTGACACCCCTACAGTGGACTCTAAAAAAACTCTAATAATTCTCAAAGATGTTGGTAGCCTAGGACAATTGCTAATCAAAGAAATGTAGTGGAGAAGAAATTAAATCGTTAGTCTAAAAGTTCTACTTTCGGATTTTTGACCAAATTTGTTGAAGACAAACAAAAACATGTGAAGCTTCATTCTAATAAAAAGACAGAAGTGATCACGACAATCCAAAGTTCTTAAAGTTGAGAACTAAGGTTGATCTCTAATACCATGAGAAAAAATCATGAAAAGATGTTGATATATGAAGGTAAAAAATACTGTTTAGCCATTCACCTATTTAATATTTGTGCATTTGGCTACTAACAATTTATTTAGTCACATTTGACCATTAACCTTTGATCTATCAATTTAGTCATATTTGACCATTGATCTATCAATTTAGTTAAATTTCACCCTTTTTGGATCAAAATTAAAAGGATATTACAAAGTTAAACATTAAAATGACTCTATTTCAAATAAGGAATTGAAAATAAAATCAAAAATTTGCTAAATAATACAAATGCAAGAATGTCAATAAACATAATAAGGGCGAGATTTAATCAAATTACAAAAGACCGGTGGACAAATGTGATTAAATAAAACGTCAGTGGTCAAATGCACAAATTTTGAATAAGTCAGTGGCCAAATAGAGTTTTTTTTGCCATATATTAAAAATATTACCAAATATAGAAGAAACGGTCCTTCATAGCTCATTTGTAAAACTACAACTGATTATAAGATGATCAATATATTCTATGTGAGCAAAAGAAAGGGAACACCATGACACTACATAAAGGTGTGCTGCATCAAATCTTGAGTGGAGTTCATGCGAGATCATTGATCTTGATGGAAGAATGAAAGGTTGATAGATAAATTTTGACCAGCACAAAACCATCAATTAATCAAGGGAGGAAGCAATTTTTTAACGGCAAAATTAAAATCAATTATATCAGCAAACACATTTGTTATTAAGTTCCATCTCCGACCTAGTTTGTAAGATTTGATTCTTAATAGCCAATAAAAATACGAGAGGTTAGCCCAATCACTACTAGAAAAAAAAAATCATTGACATATATCAACAACTCTAAAGAGAACCAATTAAGAAAACATATGAGGCTTTATTCAACTAGAATTCCAAAAATTAAGCTTAAAAACTTCCCCAATAGAAGCAAGCTCACTAGATCTCATCATAAACTGACCGCATTGGAGACCAATTAGACAAACTAAAAGGATATGAACGAACAATGCCGCGTTATTAGTGAAAAATCTCTTCTTCAGAAGATAACAACTGTTGCGGAAACAACCAGCAAATTAAAAGCTAAAGCATAAAACAAATAGAGATACACCAAAAATTAACTAAGTTCGGCCAATTAAGCCTACGTCTCCGAACACTACCAAACTAATATTTCACTAATAAGCAAAATACTACAATTGAGAAAGGAAGAGGAAAACAACTAAGCCTTAGAATGAAGAAAGGGCTTGTTGTTGGTGTGCTTAAAACCTTAAGCCCAAGGCCCTATTTATAGCCTTAGAACTCCCACTCAAAGGACAAACTTCCAATGTGGGATTACAAGCAAAACAAACTATACACCTCATTCTTCATCTTTGTCTTACAAATGAGATTTCAAGAACCAAAAAAGGGAGCCATTTTCTACAATCTCCACCTTGGCGATCTTCCACGAAATCCCAACCAAATTTTCCATATTCCTTCTCGTGCTTGGTAGTGTCTTCAAAGTGCAACGTCAAGTAAAGAGAACATTAATCAAGTCCAAACAATGTTGAAACTTGATCGATGTTACTACCTTTGTTGCCATATCTGCAGGATTGTCAGCAATCGGAACTTTTTGAAGCTGTATTTGACCCACTTCGAGAATTCCCTTATGAAATGATAACGGACGTCAATATGCTTCGTCCTTGCATGATAGACTTGGTTCTTTGCTAAGTAAATAGCACTCTGACTGTCACAATGCACTTTGACATGCTTCTGACCAATTCCCAAATCTTTCAGGAGCCCCTGAAGCCAAATTGCCTCCTTTACAGCCTCTGTAGCTGCCATGTACTCTGCCTCTGTGGTAGACAAAGCAACTGTAGACTGTAAGGTAGACCTCCAACTGACTGGTGCCTTTGCCATAGTGAACAAATAACCAGTAGTTGATCGTCGATTATCCAAATCTCCAGCATAGTCTGAATCACAATCCAACTATGTACCTGCCGACCTTCTCATCCCGCTCAAACACCAAACCAACATCCACGGTATGTTGGATATACCGCATAATCCATTTCACAGCATGCCAATGTTCTTTACCAGGATTATGCATGTACCTGCTCACAACTCCAACTGCTTGTGAAATTTCGGGCCTCGTACACACCATAGCATACATCAAGCTACCAACAGCATTTGCATATGGAACATTTGACATATATTCTCGGTCTTCATCACTGACTGGAGATAAAGCTGCACTGAGTTTGAAATGAGGAGCAAGTGGAGTACTAACTGATTTTGCCTTGTCATCAATGCCAAAATGCTTTAGTACTTTTCTCAGATATTCCTTCTGAGTCAAACAAAGTCTCCCCAATTTCCTATCTCTGCTTATCTCCATACCGAGAATCTTCTTGGCATCACCCAAATCTTTCATTTCAAACTCCAGATTCAGCTGAGCCTTCAACTTCTCTATCTCTCCTTTATTCTTTGAAGCAATCAACATATCATCAACATAAAGGAGGAGATAGACAAACTTTCATGAAAGGATCACTTCTGTACTCTCCACCATTATCTGATCGGAGACATTTGATCTTTCTTCCAGTTTGTGTTTCCACCATCTTCTTCCAGATGAGAAAGACTTCCAACACTTCATCCTTTGACTTCATAGTGTACACCCACACTCTTTTCGAGAAGTCATCAACAAATGTGACATAATAGGACTTTCCTCCCAACGAAACATTCTTGGAAGGTCCCCATACGTCTGAGTGAACATAGTCCAGAATACCCTTGGTATTATGGATTGTCGTGCCAAACTTCACTCTCGTCTGCTTACCCTTGATACAATGCTCGCAAAGATCCAACTTGCAGGACCGAACTCCATTCAGTAATCCTTGACTCGCCAAAGCTTTCAAGGATTTTTCTCCTGCATGTCCCAAGCGCATATGCCATAATCTGGTTCCAGTTCTTTGTCATCACTGGAAACTGTTGCTGCTGCACCAATAACTGTACTACCCTCATAGTAATACAAGTTGTTGCTCTTCCGAACTCCTTTCATCACCACCAGTGCACCAGAGACGACCTTCATAGAATCTTCTGTGATAACAATTATGAAACCCTTTTTGCTAAGGACTCCAACCGAAATAAGATTCTTTGTCAAACTCGGTACATATCTGACATCTGTCAAATTTATGGTTGCTCCATCATGATTCCTCAACTGAATTGACCCAATTCCAGCTGTCTTACACGGGTTGTCATTTGCTGTGTGAACAACTCCACCATCTATTTCTTTGAAGTCAAAGAACCAGTCCCGAGTGGGACACATATGGTAGCTACAACCTGTGTCCAGAATCCATGCTTGCTAACCACTTGACGATGCCCCAACTGTTAAAGAATAGTCCGAGTTTGCATCATACTCAGCAACATTCGAATCTGCAACAGCCTTCCCTTTACCAGAATTATGTTTCAGCTTTGGACAATCTTTCTTCCAATGTCCCTTTTTCACGACAAAAGGTACATTCATCTTTGCCAACTCTGGATTTTGATCTCTCCTTCCCTTTACCCTGCTTCTAAAAACGGCCTCTCATGACCAGTGCTTCCGCTGCGCCACTGATGCTTTCTTTCTTATCTTTCTTCCTCAGCTCGTGGCTATACAATGCAGCACAAACTTCTCGAAGGGACACTTCAGCCTTTCCATGTAGTAAAGTAGTCTCAAGAAATTCAAACTCCTCAGGAAGCGACCCCAACAACATCAATGCCAAATCTTCATCTTCAAAAGTCATGTCCAAATTCATCAAGTCAGCTACAAGCTTATTGAAATTTGTGATGTGATCATTCATCGTCGTACCAAATGCGTATGAGAACCTGAACAATCTCTTCTTCATGTGAAGTTTATTCTGACTGCTCTTTCTCAAGAACTTTTCCTCCAAAGCTTTCCACAAGACACTCGCAGAAGTTTCTTTACATAATGCATACTTCTGCTCTCTGGAAAGACATGATCGGATTGTACCACATGCCAAATGGTTTACTGTTTTCCACTCTTTCTCGTCAACTTCTTCTGGTTTCTCTTCATCGATGGCAATATCTAGACCCTGTTGAAATAGCGCATCCAAAACTTCGCCTTGCCAAATGCCAAAATGACCCGTACCATCAAAGATCTCCACTGCAATTCTACCATTTGTCACTCCTACTCTTGACAAAATGGATGTCTTTGCCGGTGTGGAAGTTTGTGGTTTTTCTTTATCCGTCATCTCAGCTCAAAATAAAAAATCACAAATAAAATATATTCTGTTAGAGTGCTTACTTAGAAAAATTCCCAGGTAACTGGATGAGGCGCAGAGACCTTAGACTCCCGGAGCCTTTTTGACAGAATTTTTCTAATGACTTTCAGACAATATACTATTCTAGATTTTTCCAAATGAGTGTTTTAAAATACTATCTTTTAATTTGCTAAAATCTAATGGGTCAACAAAAGCCCAGTGATAAAAACCTTTCTGATGTGCTCACAGTAGTACACCTACGGAGCACAAAGCATATAACTCGGTTTTTATGACCAAAAGCTCTGATACCAATTGTTGCGGAAACAACCAGCAAATTAAAAGCTAAAGCATAAAACAAATAGGGAACACCAAAATTTAACGAAGTTCGGCCAATTAAGCCTACGTCTCCGAACACTACCAAACTAATATTTCACTAATAAGCAAAATACTACAATTGAGAAAGGAAGAGGAAAACAACTAAGCCTTAGAATGAAGAAAGAGCTTGTTGTTGGTGTGCTTAAAACCTTAAGCCCAAGGCCCTATTTATAGCCTTAGAACTCCCACTCAAAGGACAAACTTCCAATGTGGGATTACAAGCAAAACAAACTATACACCTCCTTCATCTTTGTCTTACAAATGGGATTTCAAGAACCAAAAAAGGGAGCCATTTTCTACAACAACGTTATCTAAGGATATGAAATCCCATGCTAATTTTCCAAGCATGAATTTGTTAACCATGTGAAGATTCTGAATTTCGAGACATGTCGATTTGATAGACCGAAAACAAATCCTCCATAAGGTACTATAATCAATTTTCTATCTTCCATGCAACTAGTCCGTATAATATTTTGAACCCCCTTAGTAAGCTTAACAAGGATTGCAACTAGCCATTTGTACACGTTAAAATGATGTATAAAAGAGCTTGTTATAATCGAATTCACAAAAGAGACTATCGTCACGATCTATAAACATCGACCCTTCCATTTTTACAAAGTTTGACGTAAGTTCATCCACAACGGGTTACAATAAATGAGCTCAGAGTACCTTGTGAAAATAAGGAAAACCTAGATATTTGAAAGACAATATGTCAATTTTAATGCGAACCAAACTCGCAGAATTCCTGAAGAACTTTCATGTTTTTGAGTGGCGCTCTAGAAGAAAGATGAGTATCACTCACATAAAAAAACAAGTGAAAGACTTGGCGTGCTGTGTAATTCAACGGATCAAGTTTTTGCCAGTATCAACTGACAGGTGAGATATCTACTCATATAATTTGCAGCAATGGAAAAAACAAAGCAGAAATAAGATGTTGATGCCTCTCGAGAAGGAGATATAACCGACATGCGATAAATACTTGAATTGAAATTTATTTGTTCTAAATGAATGAATTTTTTTTTTATGAGTTGACATCACAATTAGCTAATTGAGCCATGATACATAACAACCCTATATCTTTGTTTGCTCTTTTTTTGTCTAATTATTAAATTTTGGGTCACTTTGTTTCTTTCCTTATATCTTTAGCTTCATCCATGGCCAACTGAATTAAGGACTCTGCATCCTCTTCTACTTCTTGCACCTGCATTTTAATTCAAATCAAATTTATAATTGTTTTAAAAGTATTAGAACTTTAGCTTATAAACCACATATTTTACAAAGAAAATGTTAGTATTTCTTCAACTAATAATCACCATACAAAGGAAAAGTTACTCTCGCCACACACATACACACACATATATAATTTAGATTTTAATTTATAATTTACATGCGGAAACTCGGTCATTTTGATTGACCTTCAATGTTCAAGTTATATCTTATTGAGAAATTTTATATGAGAAACTATCAAGATTTGTGAAGCCTCAATATCCAAATCATGTTTGTTAATAACAATGTTGTTTTTGTAGGCTCAATGGAGTCCCTAGAGTTCGGTATGCATGTCTCATTTCTACACCACTCAATGTAGGTTTTGCATGTTCCAAACTTGTTGTTTTCGCTTATAACTTCTACCATGGTACTATTAAAGTGTATTGCGTTATCTACATTGATGATTTGTTGTAATGGAAATCACTAAATTTCTGTGTAGTTTCTCATTGATATGATTTAATTAGAAACAAATTCCTATAAACAATATTAAGGATCTTTCATATTTTTTTAGCTTTCAATATTACGCGATTTGTGGGGAATGATTTTGCATTAGGATAAGTATGAGGCATATTTATTTGATAGAGTAAAGATGGTGAATTGTAGTGCCATTTCTATTTCCATGAACCCTACGGAGCATTTTCATCATCAAATGAACCCTTTAAATATATGTTCCTTTATTATATTATGCCAATTGGTGCTCTTTACTAGCTAGTATCTCACTATTACTTGTTTGTAATTTGTCCTTGCTTTCAACAAAGTTTGTTAGTGCTCCAACATGAGTTCATTGAGAAGCTATCAAACACATCATCTTCTAAGTTAAAGAAACATCCTCCTGCGGTATTTGCTTTCAACATGACACATGCACTTTACGTTAATGTTGATTGAGCCAATTATGTGGATGATAAAAAAAAAAAATCAACCACGAGGTTCATCATGGCAACATTAAAGATTCTGAGAATGGTACATTAATGGGGCGTTTGTTTCGAATTGTGGTTGACATGGGATGAGAATTGAGATTGAGATGAGATGAAAATGGGGAAGAGAAATTAGTTGGGCCTTGTTTGTTTCAAGGATGAAAATTGAGATGAGATGAAAAAAGAGAGGGAAATGACTAAGGGGATGTTTGGCAAAGAGCTTTTTGGCCTAAAAAGAGCCTTTTGAGCTCAATTAGCATTTTGAACCATTTTTATGGTGTTTGGCAAAGAGCTTTTTGGGAGAGCTTTTTGAGCCCAAAAAGCTCTTTTTAAAAAAGCTCCTAAATGGAGCTTTTTGAATTAGCTTTTTCTCCTACTTTTTATAAATGGCTAAAATACCCTCATTTACCCTTTTAATTTTACATCTCTATTTAATATTTTTTACAACTTCTCTATTTAATATTTTACAACTTCTCTATTTAACATTTTTTACAACTTTATTTTACAACTTCTCTATTTAATAATTTTTGAAAATTAGCTAATTTCACTATTTCTTGAAGTTACTAGATTTAATATTTTTTAGCAACTTCTATTTATGACTTTTTAAAAAAAAAACATGTCTTAATATTTTGTTTATGGATTAATTATATAATTATGTAACTTTATTATTATTTGAAATGTGGTTTGTAAGCTACAATTATGTAATTTAATATGAATTGGTTATTTATTTCCTATTTTTTCTTTTATTTTTCTATATTATTAAAGACTTTATAATATTTGTTAAATTTTTAACTACATATATTATACAATAATATCAATGTCCTTAGTTGTCATTTTACCCAAACAGCTAATTTACAAACAACTAAATTTTACCAAACGTGTTTACAAACAGCTAGTCAAAACAGCTAGTCAAAACAGCTAATGCAAAAAGGTAAACAGCTAACAGCTAATTCAAACAGCTAACAGCTAACAGCTAACCGCTAACAGCTCGTTCCCAAACAAGGCCTAAGTAGTCTCCATTTAAAATTATAAGAGACGAAGTTATTTTCCCATCTCCCCCTTTCATTCCACAAAACAAACTAGGCTTGCCCTGTCTCCCTCCTCTCATCCTCATCATTCCCATCTCATACCCCAAACAAAACCTCGTAAGAGAATATTCACAAGAAAATGATAGGGATTTGCGCCAATAAGCAGAGATGTAAATTACTGTGATAATTTGAACAACATAAATACAATAGAAATGTTTAATATCTCAAAAAGAAATATGCTATACCCTTCAAAACTAACCCCAAGCTTAATGCTCTTTTTAGTCTAGGTTGAGTAGATAGTTTACCAATAGACTAATCATCTTAGGTTTAACAGGTAAATTACATCATTGGTACCCTGATTGTACAAATCAATACCCCAACTTCTCATGACTGGAGAATTTAGTCTAAAACACCGGTTGATGACTCAGAAACACGTGTTTGACCAAGTTGACCAAAATCTCGCTTTCACTCCCATACAAAAAATAATTTTGACCCCAAATAATATTTTTTGTTATTTTTTCTTTCTTCACGCTCTCGCTTCCTCATGTTTTTTTATTCCTTTCTCAATATCTATGCTCTCTCTCTCTCTCTCTCTCTCTCTCTCTCTCTCTCTCTCTCTCTCTATCTACTCTCTCTTTTCCTTTTTTTCCCTCTCTCCTTATTTTTCGAATTTTCTATCTATCCACTCTCTCTCTCTCTCTCTCCCCTTCCTTTTTCCAGATCTATTTTCTCTCCCCACTCTCTCTCTCTCTCTCTCTCTCTCTCTCTTCTTCTTCTTCTTCTTCTTTTTCTGTCTCTATGCACTCTCTCTTCCTTTTTTTTGACCTATTTACTCACTCCACTGTCTTTCTCTCTATTCGTCCTTTTTTCTCTTCTTTTTTCTAGATTTTTCTCTCTTCCTCTTCTTTTAAATAGGTTTGAATTGTCTTTTTATCTGTTTTGAAAAACTTTTGTAATCGAATCCCGAATTGTTTGTTTTAGATTTGAGAAGAAAATGACGTATTTGTTTCATTTATGGTGAAGTCTGACAAAATAAACTCTGATATGTGGCATCATCTTAGATCCTCAACTCCATTACCCTGTCCATGAGAACTTCTTACTTTGTAACCCGAAATATTCCTAAATAGAGTTCTTCTCTGAAAAGGAATTTGAGTCCTCAATGGATTTAGTATATTGAACATAGAAAATATTGTGATTTCACGTGGCTTTCCATAGCAGCTCAGATTCTAAAATAAGAGGGCTCCTAATTAGTCTCTTATTACTTTAATATATAGTAGAATTATGTTCAAGTGGAGTAACCGCGTCTTCCTATATATAACAAGGTTCACACAACTCATAAGGTCGACTTAATAGACAAGCATTAATTACTATACTTTATTTCCCTATTATGATTCTCTAAGAATCCTTAACTGACTTAGGAATCATAAATGGGTTGCCGATAAGCGGTTATGAGCCTAATAGTCTCTATTTTATAGGTGATAAAGGACATCTTAGTCATTCGATAGCTTGGACTCATTCTTAGGCTATCATATGGTAGATATAGAATAATTTCTAATTTATTACTGATTGCTTCCACGATTCTGCCTGGTTACCACCACAGTCATTACCATATATGTTTTTTTGTTCCACAAAGAAGAATTAAAATTGAATAGACTAAACTCACAATTACCAAATGAAAAAAAGGAAACCAATTAGTTCTTGTTGAAGAGGAGACGAATTTTATAGAGGAGAAAATGAAAGATATGTACGCTATGAAGGGAGGAAGATGAGAGAGGAAAAGGAAATCAAATTTAGGTGTTTCTTAATTCTTGAGAGAGGGAGAGAGAGAAAAAAAGTTTAGAGAGAAAAAAAGGAAGAAGAGAGAGAGAGTGGAGATAGAGAAATAAAGAAAGCGAGAGTAAAAAGGAGAGAGATGGACAGATAGAGGGAGAAGGAACAATGAAATATAATATGTAGGGGCAAAATTTTCTATTTGCATGTGACAAAAAGTGAGATTTCGATCATACCTAGTTAAACTTGGTTAAACACACATTGACTAGTCACTAATCAGTGTTTTGGACTAAATTGTCCGGTCATGAGAAGTTGGGTTATCGGTTTGTGCAAAAAATCATTGGGGTACTAGTTTAAAAAAGAGAGTAAACTTGGGCTACTGATGGTGTAATTTACTCTAGGTTTGACCCTTATTAAGCCATTTCAAATTTTTGGTTGGAAGCAAATATCTATTTACACAAACAATATATACGTTACAAAAAAAAATCTTATATTGAAAGGAAAACTTACTAAATCTTGT
Source organism: Euphorbia peplus (assembly GCA_028411795.1). Lineage (NCBI taxonomy): Eukaryota > Viridiplantae > Streptophyta > Magnoliopsida > Malpighiales > Euphorbiaceae > Euphorbia > Euphorbia peplus. The sequence goes on along the minus strand of CP110839.1, from coordinate 19,766,217 downwards.
TTTGAAATCGTGGCATAGCCGATTGAAGAGCTTCTGAGGAAACAACATGAGGGTTTAAGAGCGAAATGGAGAGAGATTGTGAGGGTATTAGAGATTGATGTAACATAGAAGGAGAGATCGATTATGTGAAGAAAACTACATAAGGAGGAACATAGAAGATAAGAGAATAAATGCAACTTTGGTTAATCAATATATTTTAACGAACTTCTCACCTAACCCGATTCAGTCGTACATGACATGTTGTTCAAGCTTAAAAGGCTAACAGAAGTACCTTTAGGGTTTGTTAAATTAGAGTTAACACTAGCCTAGGGAGGAAGAGGGAAAAGAAGTGGAGGAAAATAAAAGAAAAGTTTTGATGATACTTTTTATTAAAACACGATATTTAAATTAAAAACATTCATTATGTCGTGCAATATGCATCTGTGTGCCAACTTAAGTTTAATAAATATTGAATAAAAAAATACAATAGCAACCATTATACGAGCATCACCACTACTTACTTATTTGTCATTAACAACGGCTGAACTTAACACATGCCACAAATGATCATACCAAAACAACAGTTGTGACACATATACGTCGATTGAATCACAAATTGACCTTTTGTTTCCTCATTTCCAACATATACTGTAACAAGTCTCACAAATGAGGCATCGTTAATACCCATTTATGTACCGATAAAACAATGTGTTTGTTGCTCGATTATCTTCAGAGGCGAAGTATAGGGTCTTGTTTACAATATCAACAGAGGTATTATATGGTTGGAACATTTGCTCTCTAAAATAGGAGTTTCCCTATGATGGGACGATTTTAGTATTACATGCATATGATTCCATGTTTTTCTCTAGCAAATATTTGGAAAGTGAGTTGTATCTTGTCGTGGACTATGTTGGTAGGAAGTGTTCATCCATGTGTGCTCTGTCTGATTTCCTAATCGAATTTTTGATATCTTTACAAAGTGATCTAATGGTCCACGTTTTAAGATTTGTTGTCCAATTGTGGTCAACTTTTGAGGACTGATAGAATTTGATAAAGTTCAAAATTAGTAAAGTATGTCTAGTTATAATGATCTTAACCATTAATTACTAAATGAATGGTTGAAATTTAATCATTTAAAGAATTGATTTTGGGTAAATAATGTTAGAGTCTCCAAATTTTTATATAATTTATTGTTTGTCCTTTTATTTACGAAAATACATTACAGTAAAACATCTATATAAGAATACTCTATATGAAGTTTTTTAAGGATCATTGGGCTAAGGATGGGTCTGTTAGCAGTGGACTCTCTTCTCTTACGTCTAATTTGGTTCGGTGGGACTCTGAGGTTTTTGGGCATCTCGGTAAACGAAAAAGTTGAGCTTACAGAAGGCTAGAGGGGGTTCAGAAGGCTTTGGCAGTTCGGGTTGATGGGTGGGGGGGGGGGGGGGGGTTGTTGAAGCTTTGAGAGAAATATTATTGCCGCGCTTGATAATATTTTAACCCAAGAGGAGATTATGTGGTTCCAAAAGTTGAGGGCGAATTGGCTTTGCTTTGGGGATCGAAATACCAAGTTTTTTCATTTGTCTACCTTGATTAGAAGGCGTATAAATAAGGTGACGAGGCTGAGGGATGCCAACGGTATTTGGACATAGGATCCGTGCACTGTTGAAAATATAGTTTTTGACTTTTTCAAAAATCTTTACTCGGAGGAGGAGAGCTGCCGTAGTGAGTTGTTTACCATGTCTTCCTTCCCTGCATTGTTGACTACTTCCATGACTACTTTGATGAAAGATTTTGATATGCAAGAGGTGTATAGCAACCTTTTCTCTATGGCTTTATTTAAGGCTCCGGGTCCGGATGGCTACCAAGCTATTTTCTATCAGAAGTTATGGAGTAAATTGGGTTAACAAGTTTCTACTAGTGTTCTTAACATGCTTCGTACATGTGTTATTGATATCGGCGTTAATGATACACTGATTACGGTAATTCCTAAGATTCCCAATCTGGCGTCTATTTCTCAGTTTCGACCGATTAGCCTATGCAATGTCCACTATAGAATTGTCACTAAATGTATTGTCAATCGTCTAAAGTGCTTTCTTGGCGATGTGATTGGACTAGCTCAGAGTAGTTTCGTGCCTGGATGCCGCATTACTGACAACATCATTATGGTCCAGGAAATTGTTATATCGATGCGGCATCGCTCTACTAGACTAGGAGACATGATCATAAAGTTGGATCTCGAGAAAGCCTATGATAGAATTAGTTGGCAGTTTCTCCGTGATACTCTAGCTCTGCTTGGCCTCTCTTCGCATTAGGTCAATCTTATTATGAACTGTGTTGCTAGCTTTGACATGCGTGTTTTGTGGAATGGGAGCAAGTTGCAAGGCTTTAAGCCGTCAAGAGGTCTTAGACAAGGGGATCCTCTTTCTCCCTATCTCTTTGTTGTTTGTATTGAGAGACTTGGGCATATGATTGAAGATGTTGTTTTATGTTCGAATTGGAAGCCAATTGTTGTCTCTCGTGGTGGGATCTCAGTTTCTCGTGTCTTCTTTGCGGACGACATTATTCTTATGGCGGAGGCAACCATTTCTCAAACAGTGGTTGTTAACAATATTATGCGGCACTTTTGTGATTGCTCGGGGCAACATATCAATGCTAACAAGTCTAAGGTTTTCTTCTCGCCTCATATCTGTGATATTACAAGCCAAGGTATTTGCGATATTCTTGGTATTGAGAGGACCTCGGATTTGGGAATTTATTTGGGAGTGCCTATCATTCATGATCGGGTGAAGAGTGATATGTTTAACGATGTGATTGATAGAGTGGCTAAGAGATTGTTAGGTTGGAAGTCTAAATGCCTCTCCTTTGCGGGAAGATTGACGCTCATTAAATCGGTTACCTCATCAATTCCTACTTACTCTATGCAAACTAACCTCCTGCATGTTAGCACGTGTAATAAACTTGATGCGTGTAACAGAAATATTTTATGGGGTTGAAGTCGGGAGCGAGGAAGGTTTATCTTGTGAATTGGGCTACTGTTTATAGAGATAAAAGTGAAGGAAGCCTTGGTATTTGTTGTGCGCGGGACTTTAATTTGGCTTTCTTGGCAAAGCTCGGTTGGAATTTATTGAATCAAGGAAATTGTTTCTGGGTTAAAGCTTTGAAGCACAAATATAGTCGAAACAGGGAGGGACTGGCCATGTTTAGGCAGCGTGCCAACCAGTCTTCGATTTGGAGAGGGATCGTGGCAGGGTCTGATATCATTAAATTAGGAGTTGGCCGGATTGTTCAAAATGGAGCCTCCACTTCTTTCTGGACGGACAAATGGTGTGGTTCTCAACATTCATCGTTGTCTTACTTCGGTTCCTTCTAATTGGTTGAATTTGCAAGTTCGGGATTTCTGGATCGAGAATCGAGGTTGGAATTGGGGAAGTTTTAATCGGCTGTTACCAACGACGGTGCTGTTTGAGATGGCATCGACTGTGTTATTCCCCTCAGCTGTTGATGTTGATCTTTGGCATTGGCCGAGGGCAAGAAATGGCAGCTACACTGTTTCGTCAGGCTATATTGTGAGTAGAGGCGATCCAGTGACTTCGGTTAGTGATTCTAACTAGGCTGCTATCTAGCATATCAAGGTCCCGAAACGAATTCGATGCTTCATGTGGTTGGTTAACCATAATGCTATTTTGTGCAATGTCAATCGTAGTCGGAGAAATCTAACTGATAATCTTAATTGTGATGCTTGTGGAATGCCATAATCGGTTCTGCATGTTCTTAGGGATTGCAGCAAGGCTAAATTGATATGGGATAGCCCGATCGCTGCCCGAGCCTCTGCTTTTTCTATTCTTGTTCGCTGAATGCCTAGTTGTATGAGAATTTAAAAGTGTAGGTTACTATCCAAGCTGTTAATTGGGATATCATCTTTGGTTTCGGTGTTTGGTGGCTATGGAAATCCCGAAATGGAAGGGTGTTTAATGACCGTATTGCGATTGATCTTACGGCTGGTTTTGTTTTGGATAAAGCTCGAGAGTGTAAAAATGCTTCGGCTAGTTTATCGCGTGCCCAAGTGATGATTAGAGAGGAGAGAGATTAATTAAATGGATTCCGCCTGATGTAGGTTGGGTGAAAGTGAATATGGATGGCGCCAGTGAAGGTAATCCGGGGTTAGCCTCAGCTGGAGGTTTGTTACGGGACTCTGATGGGGGATGGCTCGGAGGTTTTGCAGTGAATCTTGGGATATGTACTGCTTTCTTAGCTGAGTTGCTGGGTCTATACTTTGGTTTGATGATTGCTTGGTCTAACGGCTATAGAAAAGTGATTGTTGAAATGGATTCTAAAGGGGTTTTAGCGTTGGTGCAAGCACAGGTTAGTGCCACATCACCCCCACGGTTGGCTTGTTCGACAATGCCAGGTTCTTCAAAAACGAGACTGGGAGGTACGGTTTCTTCATGCTTTCAGAGAAGGGAACCGTGCAGCTGACTGGATGGCGAACTTCGCAGGCTCCCTTGCCTTGGGTCATCACGAGTGTGGTGTGCCTCCTGCAAGCCTCCAGGAGATTCTTGTTAACGATTGTGCTGGTCGCTCAATAAGAAGAGTTATTTCTGTTTAGCTTTTTCCTTTTGTTTTGTTCGAGCCTTGTGCCCTCCTCCTTCCAATAACCTCCCAATTGATATAAAAAAATTTGGTTCCAAGTGCTGATAGTCTTTATTGTATCAACCTCTAAATATGAATAACCTTCCAATTGTTATACAAATAGTTTGGTCTCATGTGTATTCCAATATAGAGATTTTACTGTATTAGATCTTTATCTTTCTCACAATTAACTTTTTCGTCTTTTTGTATATTTTTTTAGATTTATAAATGTTGTATTTTCGCATTAACAGAAAGACAAGACATAACAGAATTATAAAATTATTTTTTACGGTTAAGTTCGATATTAATGTTTGTGAATATTAGTTTGACCAATTTAAAAATTTCCTCATAATCTTAATTTACCTTTAAATCTCCTAAATCGGACTTTTCTTTTGTTATGTCTTAAACACTAACGCGTATGCTTGAAAAACTATTGAATATTCACAGTATCATTCAACTCCTTTGGTTAGTTGAATTAGACAAAGATTAGTGGGTTACGCAAGAGAGTTCTCTTTCATTTGTTTATTTAATTTTCTTATCTATTTTCAAATATGACAAAGTCAGATAAATGGGTCGATCCTACGTGAGGAAATTGTATAAGTTTGCTAAAATTAAGAAACCTATATACTAGCTCTATTTATATTTAAAAAATTAAAATATATGACAGTGAAAATTGTGAATTGATTTTTCTATAAAAAGAAAATAGAAAGTCAAAACTCAGAGGTTGAGGACATGACCGACATTATCCCTTCAACACATAGATGGTTTTTTTTTTTTTTCCAATTAACTTGGCTTGATTGAAAATGGATTTAATAAACATCATTACCCACTTTAATTGTGAAGAATAGTTAATTTGATTAGTAAATGTGGAGTGATTAGCACTAGTTTATTTGGTTGATACTACTATTTTTATTGAACATTATTCTCAAAACAAATGAAAATCTCAATGAAAATAAATACTATAATTCGAATACCATGTTTTATACTTACGTGAAAAAAGGATAATCAAACTGTCTTTTTAGTGTGTATTTTATTAACTTAATTTGCTCCTCAGACTTTGTATCTTTCTTGACGTTGTGAAAATTTGTCATAAAATATTTGAGCCTTGAATGATTCGGAGTTCTAGTTTAGCTATCGCTTATGACATTTTACATACTAATTAAAAGAATAATCATACCATTTGTGCAAGTTCAAAAAACTAACAAAACAATTTGTAAATTAGACCTATCAATTATTTGACAAGCACGGGGACTAATGATGCATTGATGAAGCTTCGAAATCCTAACTTAACTGATGATCATTTTTCTGTTTGATATAGGATTAGGTTAAACTAAGTAATATTTGATTAATAGAAATAAATAAATGAAAGGAGATTAGGTGAAAAAAGAATTAAAGAATACCTTGTCAATAAATTGGTCTACAAGATGAGCATCCTGAGCTGTTTCTTTGGCAGCATGCTCAAGAAATATTGCAGCTTTGTGAAGGTGACCTCCTTCCGGCAGATGATCAGCCACTTCTTCCGCTACCTTCTCTATTCTTTCAGCCACCTTTTCGATCGCCTCAGCGACTTCTTCCGTTGTTTCGACTATTGATTCGACTTTTTCTGCTTAATTATAATTCATTTCAGTCACCTCTATTTCTCTAACTATAACTAATCAAACTATTTTTATTAGTTAATCTTTATACTACCTTTCAGTTTAATTAGTGGCCAAAATTTGTTTTTCCAAAAGGGTAGGATTGCAGTAATTAGCATTCCAACAATCCACATTTTCCTGTAAAGGCATCACCACATTAACTAATTAATTATACTGTGGCATTAGCATAATGTCAAGAAAATGAACTACTAGTTGATATAGTTTATTAATTAATGAATATGGAATGGTTAATTAATTAAACTAAGTATACAACACATACAGACTTGAATCCTTGAGATCTACAAGATAGTATTTAAAAATCACAACTATTGTTGGCAAATAATGGAAAATTTAAACTTTGAAAGTAGAATATTTTTTTATTGAAATGAATAGTAGTGATTTAACATAATATTTTACCATGGAAGAGATGAAGGATCAGAAGGAACAATAGGTCCTGGATCAACACCAGCAAATACAGCCATATACCTAGCCCTGCACCATCCAAAATATAACAAGATAATTATTTACAGCTAAATTACAAGACATATATCATAAATAAAAATATTAATTGTCACCTACACTTTAATGTTATTTTGATGGTGCAGTTCCAAACAGCTGCTGGGTTTTGAAATTTGCAGGAACTGAGAGTTCCGTAACCGGAAACTGGGATTAGGAACTGAAAAAGGACATTTCTGATATTGTGGGATATTGCAAAGACTAGTTGATGATGTTGTTGCTACCATGGTATAGGCGACTGTGTGTGGAATCAGCAAATTCACACAATATTCAATAATTAAGGACTGAATTAGGAGGAGGGTTTCAAATGTAGTTAACTTTAAGGTTTCAAAATATTCTCAACCAAACACCATGTTGGAATACATATAATAATGCCCCTGTGGTGGTGTATTTAAAAATAAGGAAACGATTTTCGTGGTATTTTCCTCTGTGTTCGATTTCATTGCAGTTATTGGTGTATTCATAAATGAAACGTTATATAAGTCTTTTATGCGCGTTAAACTTTTCCTTAAACTTTTATTTGAAGAGAAATTATAGATTAATTCTGATGTACCATCTACTATAAAGTGTTTTTCTTAACAAAAAGTTTAGCCAAGAGTAGACCTATCACTTCCAAGGCCAAGACAAACTAACGAGTTAATCATAGAAATTAGGGTATAATTAAAAAAGACAAACTATTTTTATAATTAAATTATATTTCCGGTATATTTAATTTTTTGTTATTAGATTTATGTTTCAACCAGTAAACTTTACGTAATAAAAGAAAGAGAGAGATTTTACTATGTGTCTGACATATAGATGACGTGATATGTCATAGTTTGTTGACACGTAGCACTTCAACTAATAACAATTTAAACCACGTAATTAGTTAATAATTAATTTTTTGGATAATTATTTTTATAAAATTTTAAACCTTAAAATAAGAACTCAAAATCTTAAAAATAAACTGCAAACGTTAAATTATAAACTTAAAATGCTAACATATATAACATATCATCAAATTAAAATATTAACACAGGAATGGCGTGGTATGTGAAATTTATTGTAAAATTTCTCAAAAACAGATAATGCTTATTCTTTCAAATATATGGTAAATGCAACTAAATATGTGGATGACTTTTCCATTTGTACTAGTTTATTTTTATGCACATATACATTGTTCCCACTTTCCAGTTGCCATACACGACACGCTAGCTTTTGTGTGTTTAGTAAACCATGTTTTGTTAGTTTAAAGGATTAAACACCTTTTTGCCCCATGTGGTATTCAAAATGTTGCCATTTGCTTTTTGTGGTATTATTTTGTCACATTTGCCCCCTGTGGTATCTCAATTCATAATATTTGCCCTTTGTGGTATTCTAATTCGTCACTTTTGGTCCTTCATCAAATGAAAATATAGCAACTCTGACATGTATTGTCACGTGCCCTTATTTTGACATATGAACATGTCACTTGACCTGTTTAATTCTAACAAAAGTCTAAGTGTATTTTCAATTGACATCTCTATTTGTTTAAGTGTATTTTCAATTGACATCTCTATTTGTTTAAGATCCATTGCAAATTATCAAAAAAATAAATCAAATTGAGTTGTTACATGGTATGTCCACATGTCAAACAGTGACATGTGGCAATAAATGGCAAATATTTTATCTTTCCATCCATTCAAGGGCTAAATGTAACGAATTAGGATACCACAGAGGGCAAATGTAATGAAATAATACCACAGGGAGCAAATGCCAACATTTTGGATACCACAAGGGGCAAATAGGTGTTTAAGCCTAGTTTAAATAATTAAATCATTATTATAATAAGAAATAAGAGAAATTTTAGAATACTTTTGGAGTACGGGTGACGTAGTACTCCGCATCAATAATTCGATAACGCGTCATATCGGTTAGTATCTAGGGTTCATCATATAGTCTAGAATTTATTTTTTAGGATGTAAGGTGTTTATTTTTGGATCTAGAATTTTTTATAAATAATTAACTAAAAAATACATTTTAATGAATTACATCTTACCAAAATCTTATTGGTTAATGTGATACATACCAACCATTTATTGGCTTGGAGTACCACGTCATCGTGCTCCATGAGTATACTAAAATCTCTCAGAGAAATAAAGAGAGAAGAGAAGTGGACATTTTATATATATAATAGAAAAGTAAGGAGAAAGACAAGTTCATTAAATAGCCGACTCTTTTTTTCATGATTTTCACGACACCTCAATCACTTGCTTCTCAACAGTGGTGCACTTCGTTTTTTTATATGCACTTCAAAGAACCACCATTTTAGATGCTTTAAGTAAAGACATGTTCACACCGCTTAAAGCATCTCCAACAGATCCACAAAAATTAAAAGCGGACTTAATTTTTGAACATCCTATACAATCTATTATGGAAGAAATACATCAAATAGTATTGTAGATCTCATGTGTCATAAACTGTTTATTAAATAATCAAAATTTATATAAATAATTATTTTAAATAATTGGAGAAGAGATTGATGGAGTTATTTTATATATTACATTAAAAAATAGATGAGAAATGTGAAGTCCATCAAATGGTGAACTCTCTTTTTGAAGCATTTTTGAGCACTTGCTCCTCATTATTGATGTAATTATTTTTTTGGCCAAATCTCACTTGAGACCCTTAAACTTGACACATTTTTTCACTTGGACACTTAAAGTTTATGGTTTTTCACTTAACCATCTCAACTCAATCTTTTACATCCATTTGACCACATTAATGTTAGGTGGCGCTGATGTGTTAAAAGAAAAAACAAAAGGAGAGTGAAAAAGAAAAAAAAAGGATAAAAAATTAACATTAGGAGAAAATAGAAATACTGTAATTGGGAAGACAAGTGAAAATATTATTGTTGAAAAAGTATGCTCGATTGTGAGATTTTTTTTCCTAAGGAACTTATTAGCTTGTGTTTGTATATTGGGAATATGGACAATAAATACTGTAATTGGGATTAGAATGAGCAATGTTGAATTGAAGATGGTGTTTCGGATCAAGTTCTAAAGTATACGGACTAAATATGTAATTTTAAGGGGTTTAGTGAATGAAAAATAAACTACATTTCAACTTTTGTTGAATAGTTAAAGAGAGTGTAATACACTCACTAATCTGAGACTGAAATAGAATGAAAATGTGTCAAAATGATGTATCATTGAGGAGTTGACGGGATTAAGTGAAAAACTACAAACTTTAAGTATCCAAGTGAAAAAGTGTATCAAGTTTAAGGATCTCAAGTGAGATTTAGTCTATTTTTCTTATGCACTTCCAAATAACACTGTTGTAAATACTGTTACAACTCATTATGTGAATAAAACAAAATGCGGAAAAGCCTTTCTCACTCGTAGAATCAACAAAAAGACAATTTATAATTCTTAAAAACGGACACATGCCCAAAAATTTAAGTTGATCAACAATTGATCTATTATTTTATTTTATTTTTACAAAAAGCCATTGATATTAGTTCATGAAAATGATGTTAACATGTTTTTTTTTTGTTGATGGAAGCAAAGATCGTTAAAACTCGACGAGGATTACACTTGTCGAAATTAACGAAAGAAGCAAGAAAAGAGGGGACATGATTAAATAAGATGACTTCATGATCTAAAGTCTTCCCCCAGGCTGCCACCTTATGAGCAACGACGTTAGCGATCCTCCGAACGTAACGAATATTGCAAACCCGAAATCTTGAGCACCAACTCTTGAACTCTTCAAAGATAGAAGCTCCCATAAAGTCAATCACCCCGGAATTATTGTAAGCAGCCACAATATTAGCATTATCAGTTTCGAGCACAATATCCACGAACCCTTGACTCCACGCCACTTCACAACCACGAATAAGGGCTAGTAGTTCCGCAATTTCCACCGAGTAAGAAGGACTATGGGGGGCTGCAACAATGGTTTGAACATCTCCAAGATGATCCCGAATTACCACACCAAGACCCCCATTTTGATCTGCTACCCACGTTGCATCCGTATTAATTTTGACAACACCATGAGCTAGATAAATCCAAGTTCCCTCATTAGACTTCATCTCTGCAGAAATATGAGAACTCATATTGCTAACACTTTGCCAATTTTCCAACCAAGTCTTGGCAGAAGACAACACCCCTTCTTGACTCCAAATAACCCCATCATAAATTAATTTGTTTCTATGGAACCAAACAAACCAGCAACAAACAATAATCTGCAGAAAACCATCCAAATCAAGTGAAACTTTAAACTCTTCAATCCAATCTCTAAAGTTGCATAAATTTTTCCTCCACATCTTATCATAACCAAGAACTTTTTCCACAATCCCTTCACTTTCTCACACCTAACCAAAGCATGGAAAATATTATCTCCCTCATTGCGACAAATCGGACAAATAAACTGAACATTAACTCTCCGCCTTAAAAGATTATCAAAAGTTGGCAAAATGTTCTTCAAAGCCCGCCAAACAAAATGTTTTAATTTAAGCGGCAACTGTAAACTCCAGACCCAGCTAAAACAAACTCCATTGCTCGACGAAGATGAGGGTGCATTAGCTTTATCTTGACGAATCTTCTCTGCCCAAAAATAACCTGTTTTAACCGAGTACGAGCCAGACCGGGTATCCGGCCAGAACAACACATCTGAACCAGTTTGATTCCTTAGCGGAAGTTTCAAAATTTCTTTCACTTCATCCGAACTAAAAACTTGATTGACAATCTCATGTTTCCAACCGCCATTTTCTGCATCAATAAGATCAGCCACCTTTGACAAATTAACATTCAACAATTTTGTTAACGGTCGCTTAATTGGAAGCGTTGGAACCCACTTCTCCTTCCAGATATCAATTGAATTTCCATTCATAACTTTCCAGCACAACCCAGCCTCTACAATCTTTCTACTTTGTAAAATACCCTTCCATATGTAACTAGCCTTTGAACCCACTACAACCTTATCAAAATCAACAAAAGCAAAATATTTTGCTTTCAGCACACGAGCACAAAGCGAAGTAGGATTCTGAAAAAGTTTCCACGCCTGTTTCGCAACCATAGCGAGATTGAAAGACTCTAACCAACGAAAACCGACACCACCATCCTTTTTCGCTTACAAAGCACATCAAAAGCAAGCCAATAGATCGGTCGTTTATCAGCTTTATTTCTCCACCAAAACCTACTAATCAAAGCTTGAAAATCTTGACAAATAGAAGGCGGGATGATAAAGCAGCTCATAATGTATTGAGGAATTGCCTGCGCCACAGCTTTAATCAGAATCTCCTTTCCTCCACTTGATAAAAATTTCTCGCTCCACCCCTCAAGACGCTTCGTCAATCTTTCAAGTAAGAATTGAAATATCGCTTTCTTCGATCTTCCAACCAAAGTTGGCATACCCAGATACTTAGGTAAATGCCCAACCTCACGCACCCCCATAGCAATAATAAGCTCATTTTTCTTCTCGTCCGGAACCCCACAGCTAAAAGCGATCTCTGATTTGTCCAGATTAATTTTCTGCCCTGAAGCAGCCTCATAATCAGCAAGGATCTTTCTAACTACTCCAACCTCCCTCTCATTAGCTCGACCAAAGATAATGGAATCATCTGCAAAGAGAAGATGGTTAATAACTGGACAATTTTGACCCAATTGAACACCATGAAGCTATCCCAATCTCTCCTCCATTCTAATTCTAGCAGAAAGACCCTTCGCACACAAGAGAAATAGGTACGGGGAAAGAGGATCTCCCTGCCTAAGACCCCTGCTAGATTTTAAAAAACCTTTAGGCTGTCCATTAATCAAGAAGCTGAATGAGACAGAAGAAACACATGCCATAATAAGATTGACAAACAAATCTGGGAAACCCATTCTCTTCATCACACATTCAAGATAACTCCATTCGATTCGATCATACGCCTTACTCATGTCAAGCTTAAAAGCAAAGACACCCTTCTTTCTCTTGATCCGATGCTTCATAGAATGAAAAACTTCGAAAGCAATCATAGCATTATCTGTTATAGCACGTCCCGAAATAAAAGCACTTTGAGTTTCATGAATCACGTCATTCAGGTAAACTTTCAACCGGTTGGCTAAAACCTTCGAGATAACTTTATAGAGCACATTACATAGACTAATGGGTCTAAGGTCTTGTACCCGCTCTGGTTTAGGAATCTTAGGGACGAGAGTCACAAAAGTATGATTTAAACTCTCAGGCAACGAACTAGAGCTAAAGAAATCACGAACAAGAGAAATCACATCCATACTAACCACATCCCAAAAGGATTGATAAAACATAGCAGACATACCATCGGGCCCTGGAGCCTTGTCCGGACACATTTGAAACAAGGTTGTCTTGATCTCTGCATCAGTCGGCGGAGCACAAAGATCAGCAACCCGAGTTTCGTCAATGCGACTATCAATACATTGGACAAAATCTGAGACATCTTGTTGCGTAGAACAGGTAAAGAGCTCCTGATAATACCGAAGGATCACTATCCCAACGGCCTTGTCGCCAACAACCCAGCCGCCATCCCCATTTCGAATTCTATCAATACTGTTTTTCTTACGTCGATGAGAAGCCTTCGAATGAAAAAACTTTGTGTTTTTATCTCCCTCTTTAAGCCATTCGGTACGAGCACGTTGCTTCCACATAACCTCCTCCCTCATATTCAGCTCCGCAATTTCATTAGAAATTTGCTTCTCCTTTAGTCTGTTCGCAATTGTTCTATCCTTTTTCTGAATCCATTCCAACGCATCATACAATTGCTTAAGTTTCTTGTTCACATGTCCAAAAGAGGAACTATTCCAAGCTTTCAAATCACTAGTACAAGAAGCCACCCTACTTTGAATTCCTCCACCCATAGCCCAAGCTTTCTTAACCACTTCCTTGCAATTTGCATCCCTGAGCCACATTTTCTCAAAACGAAAAATCCGTTTCTTCGTATTATTCTCTGAACCACCATCTAACAAAGATAACAAGATAGGACAATGATCTGAAGTGTGCATGGCTAAATGCCTCACTTCTAAACCCGGGAAAGCCACCTCAAACTTTGTGTCCGCTAAGAAACGGTCCAACCGTTCTCTAATTTCCTCCTCGTCTTCTCTGCAGTTAGTCCATGTGAACCTTGAACCTACAAATCCTAGGTCCCTAAGATCACAATCATGGACACAGTCGCTAAAACACTTCATCTTCGACCATTCTTTCACACGACCACCCTCCTTCTCAGACGGAAGCATAATCTCATTGAAATCTCCAAAAACTAGAAGAGGGAAACAATGGAGTCCTGACAAATGCCTGAGTAACTCCCATGTAAGATGTTTGTTTCCCTCCTCCGGCCATCCATAACAGCCTACTCCCCTCCATAAAACCACATCATTCTCACCCTTTAGAAAGAAGTAGATACAATGTTGACCAAAGTGTTGGATCTCAATATCCAAATCCTTTTTCCAGGCTAAGAGAAGACCTCCCCTCCGACCACACGATTGCACACTAAAAATATTATAATTACTACACAAACCTCTTACTCCTCTTAATTCCCAGTCAAAAAGCTTCGTCTCCATTAAGAACACCACATCAGGACAATGCAACTTCAAAAGTTGCTTCAGGGATTGGAATGTCCGAGGATTGCCCAACCCACGAACATTCCAACTAAAGATTTTCATTGCGAAGGGAGGAGCCGGTCGCCGGACTCCACCCTCTGGTCAATATTCAACACATAATTTCGTTTCAAATCCCTGCAAATATCCATGTCCCCCGCTTTATCAATCTCCATCATTCGTTTTTTGGATCCCGTTGTCTCCGCCATACCTTCTTTTAATGCAGTTTCAGAAATCTCCCCTCTACCTGCACCTCTTGCAAGCCTCTTGATTTTAACCTTTCGCAGCCCTTTACTTCCACCAACCTCATTAGCCACTGCCTTCTCTTTCTCACCGCTTCCCAGTCCTTTACGTAACACTTCCTGAAGACCTGTAGATAGCTCCACAACTTCATCGGCAATATCTTTATCTATAACTTTTATGGGCTTTGCCGTCTCCTGAACTACTGAAGCCGAAACTGAATCAGCAGAATTCGAAGTTTCTCCCTCAACATCAAGTTTTGAATTGAACAGTTTCCTCCGTACACCATCACTTTTCTGATTGCTCGAGACAGATTGGCTGGGAGCCGTATTCTCTTTTTTACTTTCCCGAAAGCCACAATTGAAAGATCGTAACTGAACTGGAGAAGCACGCAATCCCGGACCGAACCTCCAATCAGTGGCATCTTCATCAATCTCCTCTTCACAATCCTCCGCAACGTGTCCTAATATCCCACAATTATAGCAGTAGTTGGGGAGCTTTTCATAACAACAACTAACCTCCATAACTCTATCTTCTTTCCCTTTCCTCTTAATTCTCAGTTTCACTTCCTTTGGCACGAAAGAAGTCACATTAAGCAAAACTCGAGCCCTAACCAAAGGAGCCCAGTTTTTTAGGCTATCATTATCTACATCTTGAACCTCACCAATTTTCCCTGCAATTCTCCGAACAAAATCCTCATTCCGACAGCTCAAAGGTATCGGGTTCAAACGAACCCAGAAAGGACAGAAATCAAGGCTAATATCCTCCAAACTATCAACGGTTTAACATGTTACCACTTAAATTCCAAGTCCTAAAAATTCAATTCTCAATTTTACAATGAAAAATGTTTAATTTCAAAATCTCAAAGCTCCTCGTGTTCCTGATCCTGATGTGTTTTGGTATTGTTGTTGCAGAAAGTTACAGCAGCTTTTAGCCCAAAAGCAGGTATTACAGTATTTGGTAAATATCAAAAGCAGCTTTTTCTGACAGTGCTTTTTGGTTAAAAGCCGCTTTTACTAAAACCAGGTACCTCATGCTTTTGGAAAAAGCTGATTTCTCAGCTTTTGCAGATAACAATTAATTTTAAAATTTGGACAAAAATATTCAAGAGTCTTAATACATATTACAACCAAAACTCCCTATAAAAGACTTGGAAAAAATTTTAGTCCCTGTATTTGTATATGAATCACTAGTAAGTTCCTCTATTTTAAAAAATTGATAAAAATAAACCCTTAAAAATTGAAAAAAAAATTAATGTTAAAAATTTCGTTAAAAAATTTATGTTCTATTATGTCTTAAACCACCAATTGACATATTTCAAAACATTATTTACTAAGTACTTATCAAACCGATTTTACTTCAACCACATATTTTTACTTTTCATTTTACTGAACAGTCTTCTGCTTTTTCCAACATCGTTTTTTT
The DNA here is from genome assembly GCA_028411795.1 of Euphorbia peplus. Classification (NCBI taxonomy): domain Eukaryota; kingdom Viridiplantae; phylum Streptophyta; class Magnoliopsida; order Malpighiales; family Euphorbiaceae; genus Euphorbia; species Euphorbia peplus. The sequence goes on along the minus strand of CP110839.1, from coordinate 19,750,223 downwards.
AAACATCACTTTTCTCCACAGCTACAACACTTTTCAACAGAAATCCCAAACTAAGCCTTAATCCGATTAACAAACTTATTCCCAACTAATTAGAATTAGAATGATCACAATTTCGTTTAATAAAGGTAAAAGATATTATTTGGCCACTGAACTATTTTAAATTTGCGTATTTGACCACTGATTTTTTATTCGGTTACATTTGACCACTCACATTTATAAATTTGGTTGTAGACTATTGATTTATCAATTAGTATAATTTCACCCTTCTTGGTCAAAATTGAACGGATATTAAAATTAAAGTTCTTCTATTTCAAATAAGAAATTGCAACTAAAACTAATAATTTGCTAAATATTATAAATTTAGGAATGCCAATTAACATAATAAGGATGAAATTGATGAACCCTATACGTTTTGGTTAGTCCAAAATGTTTTAGAAGATTTTAAATACATACACTTATCTACTTAATGATTATTGACTAACAATTTTTGTTAAGTTTTGTATAAGTTTCTTAGCATGTGCTGAAAGAATTCAATGCTGCTTCTAAAGTCAACTCAGAAGATAAAACTTAGTCAATTAGAGTCTACTCTCAGAAGCTGCAAGAAAAGTTTTGAAGACTCGCCTCAGAAGTTGATCAAGCTTCATCACAGAAGATCAAGACACATAAGCTAGCTTACCATTAAGTTTTGAAAGGTTCTTTAAGAAGAGACAGAATGAACATTGAGTATTAACGGTTCAGAGGACAAGTCATATTTTATATGTCCTGAAGCATTTAATGCACCTGCAACTGCATTTAATGAAAAGCGCCAAAACTGAAAAAGTTGTTCTTCGCGCGCCTGGACTGTACACTATCAAACAAATCTTGTTTGTTCCACGTCTGCCCTTTGTTTAACTTAATGAGGAATCACTCCAGCTATCTTTATCCTAAATTCAAATATTCTGATGTATGCTTTGGATTAAAAGACAAGTATAACGGAATCAAAACTGTACTTGAAGACCGTTTGAAGAACAAGACAGAGAAAACGGCTACAACTCTTTCAAGATTCAAATTGAAGCAACGGTCATCTTCAAGTCCTATATAAATAGTAGCCCAGTTCAACTTTTTGTCGTATACGCGAGTTTTGAGTTATCTTAACGCACTGCATTTTGTTTGAAAAAACTAATGAACCCTATGTGTTTTGGTTAGTTCAAAGTGTTTTAGAAGATAATAAAATACATATGACTTATATACTTATGAATGTTGACTAACAATTTTTTCTTAAGTATTGTGTAAGTCTTACTCAGCAGATGCTGAATGAATTAAAATTTGCTTCACCACTGGACTCAGAAGATAACGCAAAAGTCAATCCAAAAGATGTAACTCAGAAGCTCGAAGCTCCGCTCTGAAGACTTTCAAAAGATTGATCAAGCTCTCCTCAGAAGTTCAAGCATCCAGAAGCAAGGTTTCCGTTATGATCGGAAGTCAAAGACAAAGGGAATGTGTGTTCAAAAGCAAAATCACATGTCTTGTTAAGCATTTAATGCACATGTCAACTGCATTTAACGTTAGGCGCCAAAGTTCAAAAAATTGTTAAAGGAGCGCATGCATTGTTCACTATAAACAAACTCAGTTTCTTTCATGTCTACCCTTGTTTAATCTTAATGAAGAAATTTCTCAGTCAACTTTGTTTGCAATTCAAATCTATTACCAGTTTTGGATTAAAGGACAAGGTTAACGGAATCAAAGCTTTTGAAGACCGTTAGAAAAATAAGACAGAGTAACGGCTACAACTCTATCTCTCTTCAAATTCAAGTTGCAATTTAGAACAACGATCATCTCCAAGCACTATATAAGTAGCCTACCTCAATTGTGTCTCACACACGAGAAAATTTTGAGCTTTCTCAACGCATTGATTTTAAAGCAAAAACAGAGCATACCATTCTTTCCCGTTTCTTATTTGATTTTGTAAAAGAGAGAGAGAGAGAGTGAAGAAAATACAAGTTCATAATAGAAACTGTAAACTGATATCGTTTGTGATATTCAGTTAGATTTGAGAGAAAAACCAGTTGAGGTTTAAGTTGAGTGAGAAATCCAGAAAAACACAGTTGTTATTTGTTCTGGTGGAAATCCTTTAACTTACTCTAGATTGGTCAGAACTAAGTGAGAAATTAGCTTAAGTTCCGTTGATGTAAAGGAGCTTCTGAACTTGCCATAAAAGTTCTGAATAGTAGATTTTGAACCTCTGCTGACTGCGTTCACAAAGAACAGGACGTAGTCACAAGACTTCTATGGCGAACTTGGATAAAATGATTCTTCATCAGGACCTCCTGAATCTCTTTCTCCCTACCTATTTAACTTGTTATATTTGTTTTTGTACATCTGCTTTATATTCAAGTTCTGAAACAGTCTGCTTTATATTTCTTTGTCTTTGTTCAGAAGACTATCCAGAAGCTGTTGCTGAAAAGCCAAAATCTGCCTTAAAGCAGAGTCTCTCACAGAAGCGCTTCCCAAAAGCTTGCCTCTGGTTCTGAAGAGACTGGATTATGTCCCAAGTTTCTCAAAAACTTGAAATTGGACATAAACACCTATTCACCCCCTCTAGGTGATTCTGATCTTGTTAGGGCCAACAAAAACAGAGCATACCATTCTTTCTCTTTCCTTATTTCAATTTGTAAAAATGAGAGTGAAGAAAATACAAATTCATAATAGAAATTGTCAACTGATATTGTTTGTGATAATCAGTTAGCTGAGAGAAAACAGACTATAAGTTTTCTGGTGAAAATCCTTTAACTCTTACTAGGGTGGTCAGGACTTAGTGAGAAATTAGCTACGACTCTATTGATGTAAAGGAACTTATGTACTTTCCATAAAAGTACTGTTTAGTGGATTTGAAATCTCTGTTGAGTGATCTCTCAGGTGACAGGACGTAGTTATAGGATTTATGTGTCGAACCTGGATAAATTTGCTGATTCAGGATCTTTTGAACTCTATCTCTCTATTCTATTTACTTGTTATATTTGCTTATGTACCCTGCAAAATTTATTAAGTGCTGAAATAGTTTGTCTCTTTACCTCAATCTTTGTTCAGAAGACAAACCATCCAGAAAATCTGTCACACAGAACTTCAGTTGCTGAAAGACATAATCTGTCGTAAGGCAAAATTTCTCTCAGAAGCGCTTCTCAGAGGCTAACTTCCGAAAAGAATAAATTGGAATTCGTCCAAGTTTTCTTAAAACTTGATTTTGGACGAGAAACCTATTCAACCCCCCTCTAGGTAATTCTGATCTTGTTAGGGCTGTAAGCACTGGTTTTCGAACCCAATGATGAAAGCGATTTCCGAGCTCCTTGTTGCACCGGTCGCCCAAGAACCAGTACTTGTTGAAGAACGGATGACCTCTCAGAGTGATAGACTTCTCCCCGAATTTCGGGCACACGAGATTGACATCTTCAATCTCGTAAAATGGATCTCCCCGCACCTCGGGTACACAAGATTGGCACCTTCAATCTTGACATGATTGACATGATTCACAAAGAAGTAGAAGTATATGTGGATGACATGCTGGTAAAATCCGACACGAGGGAAGGACACTCGGCGACATTAGAGAAGTTCTTGACACGAATAGAGAAGTACAACTTGAGGCTCAACCCGAAGAAGTGCATATTCGGGGTAACTTCTGGAAAACTACTAGGGCACATAGTCAGCCATAAGGGCATCCCGAAAAGGTAAAGGCCATCGCTGAAATGCACCGCCAAAGATGGAAAAGGAAGTCAGGGCATTCCTAGGGAGTATTCAGTACGTTAGTCGTTTCATAGCCAAACTCACGACAGTATGCGAACCCATCTTCAAGTTACTCAGAAAAGACGAGACAAGTCAATGGAATGACAACTGTCAGAAGGCCTTCGACAAAATCAAGGAATGTATGGTAATCATGCCCATATTGAAACCACCTCGACCCGGAAGCCCTCTTACGCTGTACCTAGCAATTGAAGACACGTCGGTAGGGGCCATGTTGGTCCAAACGCAGGAAGACGGCATAGAACATCCTATCTACTACCTCAGCAAGAAGTTGCTCCCGTACGAATGCAAATATAACCTGCTAGAGCGAACTTGTGTTGCCATGATCTGGATTACTCGAAAATTACGACATTACTTCCAGTCCTACGAAGTCACGATTGTCTCCAAGGTAGACCCAATGAAGCATCTCGCTACGGCACCTACACTGGTGGGGAAACTCGCACGGTGGGCATTGCTGTTGTCCGAATTTGACATCAAGTTCGTAAACTCGAAGGTAATCAAAGGGAAAGTCGTCGCGGAATTCTTCGCTCGACAACCATTACCTGAAACCGAGAATGGACTCTGGCAATTTGAGTTCCCAGATGAGAATTTAGGGGTGATCACTATCCATGGATGGAGGATGCATTTTGATGGAGCCCAAAACAAAAAGGGAGCTGGAGCAGGGGTGATGTTGGTCTCACCAACATAAGTGACCATACCATTAGCAAAGAGATTACAGTTCAAAGCCACGAACAACGCAGCAGAATATGAAGCCTGCCTCTTTGGGTAGAGGCACTAATCAGCTTAGGAGCACGCGACGTAGAAATCACCGGAGATTCACTATTAGTCCTATGTCACGCAACCAAGGAATGGGAAGTGTGTGAAGAACGCCTACGACCCTACGTCAAGAAACTACGGGCGATGATTCGGAACTTCGACACGTGTACCTTCCATCATATACCGCGAGAAGAAAATCAAATGGCCGATGCATTAGCCACGCTGACATCAAATTGGGAAGGGATGGAGGCATCACCTATAAAACCATTGATCATGACGTCGTCACACTTCCCGATACACTTAGAAGAATATGTACTTCGCATCTACAACGCCGAGCCTTGGTATGTAGACATCCAAAAATTCATAACAAACGGAACGTACCCGCTCGAAGCGACAAAGAGTGACAAGTTGGTCATCAGGACACTTGCATCCAGGTGTCGGGAAGTAGGAGGAATACTGTATAGGCGATTCGCCAACGGCATGTTGCTGAAATGCCTATCTGAGGACGAGACAAAAACCACCATGGAGGAAATATACCAAGGAATATGCGGGCCACACATGAATGTCGACTCCATGGCCAAGAAGATCACAAGGCAAGGATTCTGGTGGCCCACCATGAGGGATGACTGCTACAAATTTACGAAGAAATGCCTGCAATGTCAGTATCACGCGGATCACGTGCACGTGCCGCCAACGGAGCTATACAACTTAGCCACGCCATGGCCCTTTGCTGCATGGGGCATAGATATGATAGGAGAAATCAAACCACCCGCATCCAATGGTCATCGCTTTATTGTGGGGGCTATTGATTACTTCTCGAAATGGATAGAAGCAGAGTCATTTATCACAGTCACGACACGTACCATGGCAAGGTTTATAGAGAGGAACATCGTGTGCCGGTATGGAGTTCCTCATCACGTGATCACGGACAATGGAGTACAGTTCCAGGGAGCCACTCGAGAAATGCTCGCAAAATACCAAATAGAACATCATCGTTCATCACCGTACTAACCCCAGTCTAACAGGGCAGTGGAGGCAGCAAACAAGACAATCAAGCACAAGCTCACAAAAATGTCTGATAGAAGTAGGGATTGGGCTGAAAAATTACCCTTCATAATCTGGGGATATCGGACGACTGTCCACACACCAACAGGGGCGACGCCGTACTCTCTAGTGTACGGAATGGATGTTGTACTACCAGTAGAGATGGAGATGCGATCTTTACGAGTGACACTAGAAGAACATATCCCAGAAACAGAATGGATAAGGGATAGGGTCAATCAGCTGGACCTGCTAGATGAAAGACGACTTCGGGCCTTGGACCAGCTACAGATGTATCAGCAGAGGTTGGCGAATACGTATAACAAGAAGGTGAGAACCGTGTCCCGTCCATTGAAAGTAGGTGACCTAGTGCTCAAACAGCTACGTCATTCAACCGTCGATCCCCGGGGTAAATTTCGACCAAAGTGGGAAGGGCCATTTGTCATGGAACGAATGTACTCACGCGGAGGAGTCAAACTAACGGACATGGAGGGAATAGAGTTGACGGAGCCGATCAACATAGACAGACTTCGGTACTTCCACGTATGAGCGGGACAACAAGAACTGGGTGAAAATCAACGAATTGTTTCTTAATCTAGTCTCGGTTCATTCTTCTATTTTCAGTTAAGACATAATGTAAACAAATGTTATTGTATGTTATTGCTCTAAATAAAATGAAATAAAAATGCATTGTGCCATCTCTTACAAGAAGCGTCCATAATGAAAACAGAATTAGCATATTAAATAAACAAGAACGTCCAAATCCACCCTAAGAATTCTCGATATCTGGATCTCCTTCTCCCTCTCTAGGCACGCCCAGATTGACAATAATTCTCTTCTGTACCCAAGAAGGCCAAAACGGTGGGGCGTAGTTGCCTTCTCGAAATATCCTACAACGTCATGGGAGCATCCCATGTAGCCATAAACTCCTACCCTGAAAGCCCGATCACATGAGAACACGAACACACATATATACACGAACATATATGCATACACGATAGGTAAAACAGTGCGTCTAAGAAAAAAATTCCCTACAAAACGAGGGCAATACACTGGGGGCATCTTTCGATCTTTGGAAGATAAATAGCAAACTCGGAGGAGGACAGAGCACCAGAATCCATCTTCAAGGTCCTTCGATCATCCTGGTAGCCAGGCAAAGGAACGCCGTAGCCTCACGGTAGAAATCATCGGCTGGGGGCATCACTCGATCGACATCACAGAGCCAAGGTTGGAAACGCCGCTACCCAGATAAGACTGGTAGGACAAAGCGCCAGGTGTCATCAAGAGTTGGTAGGCGAAAGGCCAACACGCATGTAAGTCTTCTAACCCACTTTCAAAAAAACAAATGCACACACGCAATGTTACTCGTTTCGCTTCCTTAGGACTGCCCAATGGATCTTACCAGTTGATGTAATCGTCCTACGCACTCCCAAGGAAGCGAGGGGCAAACTGTAAGCACTGGTTTTCGAACCCAATGATGAAAGCAATTTCCGAGCTCCTCGTTGCGCCGGTCGCCCAAGAACTAGTACTCGTTGAAGAACGGATGACCTCTCAGAGTGATAAACTTCTCCCTAAATCTCGGGCACACGAGATTGACACCTTCAATCTCGTAAAAATGATCTCCCCGCACCTCGGGTAAAAAAGATTGGCACCTTCAATCTTGTAAAAAGGAACCCCCCCGGACTATGGGCACACAAGATTGGCACCTTCAATCTTGTAAAAAGGATCTCCCCGCACTCCGGGAACACGAGTTTGGCACCTTCAAAGTTGTAAAAAGTACTCCCTCTTTGCAAAAAGCATACGGTCTCCCCTCTCTATTCAACAGACCGTACGGTCTCCTTAACTTGAACCGTACGGTCTCCTTTACTGAGACCGTACAGTCTGCCCATATGGCCAAACGGGCCTTATCGTTATTTGCCACGTGTCACTAAGCGACAGTGGACTTTTGTCGGGCCTTTGTTGAGGCCCGTCTGAGATTCAAAATGGATCTCAGACGGGATATGTAGAGACCGTACGGTCCCCTTAAGCAAGACCGTATGGTCTCCATTTGGAGAGCGTACTGGCTCCCCTTGCCCTATAAAAGGAGGCCGGATTTCTCATAATTTCCATCATCAAATACTTTCATTCTCCTCTCTCTAGCTCGTTTTAAGCGATTTCTGACCGGATATAAGTCGCCTCTGAAAAGTTGCCTAAGGTTGCCTCTGATATGAGAAACGCTTTTCTGAGTCTTGAGAGCTCTTTTTCCTCCATAAAACTCCTGTCCCCCAAAGGTCCTCACGATCACCAAAATTATCCAAAAATCTTCCAAAACGGACGATTCCCTCGGAATCCTCCAAAAAGCAGTCACTAGGAGTACGTCCTCGGCGCCTCTCCGACCCTGAAGTTCTTCCTTAAAAGGTCTCCGTTCTCGACGAGTACTAGTTTGCAAGCACACCACTGGCACGCAACGAGGGTAAGCTTCTGAGGGTTTTGTACCGTGTCGCCCAATGGTTTTCCGTATTGCATTTACTTTATTTATATGCCTTTTTGTGTGATAATAATAAAACTCAAGATAATAATAAGCTAGGTTGCATTAATGATCCTCTGGGGCCTGGAATGTCGGAATTAATAAGTTGTATCCACGAACGTAAATAAGAATCTATGGTTTTCAAAACAATCGGTAATCATACCGGTTCGTACATTTTCCCGGTCGGCCGGGTGGCGACTCTAGTCAAAGAAGGCTAAAGCCGCTATGAGTGTCCACTTTCGCTCACAAGGGCCAACATGAATTTCACCAAATTTACAAAACTGAGTGGCGAAATGTGACCAAATAAAAAGTCAGTGGCCAAATGCACAAATTTGAGATAAGTCGGCCAATTAGTGCTTTTTGCCATTTTTGTGCACAATTCGAGACGGTACAAGGGTGATCCCTCCCACAACCCAAGCCTGTGCAATCATTTGGGCTGGCCCATCTTGTACGGTCGATGGCCCATCAACCTTCCCTCTAGTCGTATGCGTTGGGTAGTCGAGGACCGATAAAGGTGTTCCATTTGTAAAAAATTTAAATGATAAAAAAAGAAGAAGATATGATATGATTGTTTGTAAAAAAAAGCGAGAAATGGAACCATCGACATGTTGTCCTTAATATTTTCAATGAGTACAGTACTCCGAGAACGCTCTAGATAATAAAGGAGCAAAATATAAATCTATGTTTCCTTTTTACGGCAATATAGAGATAATCTCATTATTATTGATTAACTCTTCAATTACAAATTTCTCCAATTTAGAGTTGATGCCTCTTCAATATCATGGTTTTCAAGATATAGACGTGCAATAGAATAAAAAATCTCTAAACAATGAATCAATCTTTGCTGATAAGAATTTTGACAAGGTTTCGATTGTGTCTTGATGAGAAAAACCTACCTCCACAGGAAAAAGATCTTTTCATAACAACTGGAGTCTTATGGAGATGTCGTGTGATTCCCATTTTCCCACCTTCTTTCTTCATAGCCGAACTCTCGTCCTCTCGATTCATAAAATCCATTGACAAACATCGTCTCCTTAATGACTTCTCGTCATCACTAATTATCTCCTCCTCGTCCTTTGAAGTTGTTCCATCTTCCAGTTCCCTATTATGAGAAGCTTCAGAATCATTCATATTTTCAAGATTCATTTCCACATGTATATTATTATTACTCGAATTCTCAGAATTTTGATCGTTGAGGATATGTGCACGACAAAGAGGGCAATTAGTATGAGACCTTAACCATGTATCAATACAAGTAATATGAAAAGCATGGTTACACTTAGGCAACAGCCGAACCGTCTCATCCTGTTCAAATTCACTCAAACAAACCGAACATTCTCTACCTTCTATCAGACCTTCATCCTTCTTATACTTGCAAACCGTAATCGAATTTATAATTGACTGTTGCAAACCAGCCGTTGTAATAAACCAAACCGGATGATGATCAATCTGATCCTCTTCTCCTTCGCCTTCTGACTCATCTGGCTCGCCTTCCGCCTGCCTGTTATTCCTTGAACTCCTGATTAACCAGTAAGGACACGACTTAGCTGTGATGATGTAATAGCACACAACAAGGAAGAAACTGGCCAGGACAGAAACTAGAATGATAAGAAAAGGCGATAATCGATGTTCGGGAGGTATTAGAGAAGTTGAAAGCGGCGGAGGGGGCGGAAGATTGTAGTAATCTGAATCAGTATAGCAGTTGTAAGGGCATGCTGGGTCACAGAAAAATGTGCAGTCTACGGATTGGTTTGTTTCCGCGAGAGCTGGGAAAAGTTTTCTGTGTTTCTTCATTGGTCTGAAGGCAAGAAAACTATGTGAAATTAAGATTAGCTGTTTAGGTTTTTTTTTTTTAGATTCAATTGGAAGACAAGAAATTGATGAGGTTAAGCAATCACTTTCAAGTTCAAGTAAAAATGTGTTTTGTACGTTAGGTTACATACATCTGGAAGATGCATGCAATACCTCCCTTTTGTTTCAAATTAAACACAACCGTATAAGAACTTTAGCAAATAATTTCTAGTTAGAGTATCACAAAACCTAATGATTGAGATTGAATTGATGGATGATCAAATTTGCCTATAATAAATGTTTCCTATATAGAAAAGGAGAGGTTCAAGTGCGCCCCTACAATACATACTTCCTTCGTTATACTCTAAGTGGCGATTGTATCAACTCGTCGTCTTTTATATTTAGAAAGAGAGTACTGTATTCCGGGAGCGTTCTAGATTTTTTTCCAAGATAAAACACTTTAAGATGGTTCAATAGTTATTTGATTAGACTTTCAAACTCCTATATAATGTTTATTTATTATATGAACTTAAATAAAATGACGTTAACTCGTTAAAGTTAATAAATCAATGTAAGCAACTTTAAAGGGATTGATACATCAATTACATTAACTATAATACTCTAAACAAATTTAAATATCCAATAAAAATTTTTAAATAAGTACATAATATGCATTCTGTAAATTCTAAGTGTCATCACTCCTTCGAGCTCATTCGTCATTGATACATTAAATCTTTTATAAATGTTTGGATGCATTATGCAGTAGATATATCATCATGTACAATTATTTTCAGGCAAACTGAAATTTTAAAAGAGTTTTGATATATGCAGCCCTAAGCATTAAATGCAAGTTAATATTATCTTGTATTTAATGCTTGCATATTTATTAAACTATTTATTTCAAATTTATTTATGTTAATAAAATAATTTAATCTATAAATTTTTTATAGAATTTAAATTACCAAAATTAACGCATGCACTAATTATTTAAGGGTTAAAATTTCAATAATCTAAAATTTAGGATCTCAGGTTTAGGGTTCAATAATTAGTACTTAGGGATCAATTAGGGTTTAGTTTATGAAGTTTAAGTTTAATAATTAGGGTCTCGGGTTCACCAATTTCAAGTTAGAGTTTATAGTATGTAGTTTAGGTGCAATAAGTAGGATTTGAATATTCAACAATTTAGTGTTTCGGTTTCACTAATTTCGGGTTTAGGGTTTAGAGTTTGAAGGTTTAGGCTATATGGTCCATGGCTTAGAGTCTATAATTTAAAAACTATGGTCTAACTCTAAAATAATTTTTGCTTTTAGTTTTTGTTATAGCAATTTGTATATATTAGATTTTTATTATATTCTTATAATAAATAGATTTAGAAATAATAATTTAATAAATGTAAAAACATTAAATACAAAAATAATTTCACTTGTATTTAATGCTTATATTCAGCCTTTAAGACTGCATATATCGGGACCGATTTTAAAATACTACCTATCTATTTTTATTGTTTTGCACTATTTATATATTACCGAGGAGAATGGATATAAAAGAAAATTGTTTTTATTGAGTTAACATTTGGTTTAGTTTTTACTAATTCATATCAGTTTTAATAATACTTTGTAGAAAATAAAATAACCATAGAATTTCCCATACTTCGTAGAATGAATATAATAACAACAAATCTTTAGTCACAAAATTATTATTAGCTAACTCAATTGTAATTTGTGAAATTAAGTCTCATCAACTATTTAAATTACCTTCTTATCTACTTTTCCTCGATCACAAATAGACTAATATCATGTTCAAGCACCTTCTTCTAAGTTTGCTCATGTCATAATTTTATCCCTTTACAATTCTTACAACTTTCTAACTAGTGTATCACTCGCTCTTCGTCTTATATAATCAAACTACTACTTAATGACGATTTCCCCCATCTTATTCTCAATAACATATCTTTACTTATTGTCTTAATTTTTTCATTTCTCAACTAATCTTTTTTAGTATAACTACACAACCATCACAGCATACGCTTACTAGGACCTTGTTCTTTATGATTGAACTAAACTGAATTGAACTAAATACTACTAAGCTCAATGAATTTACTGAACTGGACTCAATGAATTTACTGAATTGAACTGAATTAAACTAAACTTAATAATAATGATAATATTAGATTTGAAAACAGCAATAATTAAAATAAATAATGCTAATCACAGTTTTTTAAATAAATCTTATTAAATCTAAAATAACTCAATATTACAACATTTTAAGTTACAGTAAAAATGAGAATTTGAAAATACTATAACATAAGACCTATGGAATACGATGTACGTTATACATTAATAATTCTTATTGAAACCAGAAAAAAAACTCAAATAAAAACATATTAGTAATAACTTCGACGTTTGATGAAAAAAAATGCTATATGATACAATTTTACTATATGTGAGATATACTTTAGATTTAATTAGTAATATTAAATATCTAAAACTGGAATTATAAAGATATGATATTACTAATATATGTGACACATACTTTTTTATTTCATTAAGACTATCAAACATTCATCATGAAGTATAGAAATTAAAGTGTAACAAGTTTCTCATTATATGATATTTTGTTTTAGTGATGAATTAATTATTTTTTAAATAAATTAAACTTGATTTTTTTTAATATTCACTTTTTACAATTATGAGATTTAAACTTATGATCTCACACTCCTTAGTGGAATGTAATAACCATCAATACATTGTTTGGTACACGATTAAACTTGATCTTAATTTAGTTTCTAATTCAATTTACTATATATAAATAAGATTAGTATTTTTTTTGAAACAATAAATAAGATTAGTTATTGAATTAAATTAATTTATTAAATTTACTGAAATTTTATTGTTTATTACTAATCTGAACTGAAATACATTACTGATAAGGCATAAATAATAGGACTAAAACTAAAAAAATTATACTTATTTATTTTTTATTTTTTCATAATATTTTATTTTCTTGGAGCATTAACCTCCAGTGACGAGGTAGAATGTCTTGTTTCCAGTGACGAGGTAGAATGTCATTTTCGGGTTATATGACATAGTTTTAAGATGGTGCGATTAGCAGTTTTTAATTATAATAAATACTTTTTTTTCTTCTATCAACAGGATATGTGATTATATGAAGTAAAATTGACCTTGTATCTGCTATATGAATTTTTTATTTATTAAAAATATGGGTAAATAATTAGGTTAAGCCTAATTAAACCAAGGCTTAATTATGCACCTAATGCCTTTAATATAATTGGAGTTAACTGTCTCTTTCACGAGTTAGACACTCCATTTCAGACCTGTTAATTTTGAGCGTCATTCCTGAAAAAAAATACTCCCTCCGTCCCAAATTGCTAGGCAATTCTTCATTTGCACGGTAATTAAGAAATTTAGTTGAAACCATACATGTTTACTAATATACCCTTAATAAATTAATGGAATAAATCTATTGTAATTAATGATGATAGTCTTGATTCAAGTGTCTTGTTAGGCCCCGTTCTTTTGAACTGAAAAATTCTGAACTGAACTGAACTGAACTGAACGATGCTGAACTGAACTGAACTGAACTGAACTGAACTGAATTCTGCTAAAATGAAAAATAAATATTGAAACTCAATTGAATAAATAATAATAATAATATTAGTTTTAGAATAATGAGATCGGAGAGGAGGATGACGATAATGATGATGAAGGTGAACAAAATGATGAGATTACGGATCATATGGTAGAAGATGATTAGAAAAATAGAATGAGATAATGCTATTTGTAAATTTTTGAATTTGCTCTATTTGCTAATTTTAATTTCTTTTACAAGATTTTTGAATTTTTTTCAGTTGATACTAATTTGCTCCTAATATTATATAACTGACTATTATTTGATGCTAATTTGCTCCTAATACTACACAACACTCTGTTACAAGATTTTTGAATTTCTTATTACAATATATAACCAAAATTGGAAACTTTTGTATATTAAATCCAAATTTATATAGTATAAATTATTAAGGTGATAGAACATTGTAACATATATTGGTAATAATATTTACTTACGTCCAACAACTTTTGCAAACAAATTGGATCAACTAGTTAAAATTATAATAAATATTAACATATTATATATAAATAATAAATATTTATTTGTAATTTATTAACCTGAACCGAATTAAATGTTGGTGAATTGAACTGAACTGAACTGAATATTACTGAAATGAACTAAATTAAATGTCACTGAAAATTAAATTAAATGTTGCTGAGCTGAACTGAACTGAACTGAACTGAGCTGAACTGAACTGAACTGAACTGAATGTTGCTGAACTGAACTGAACTGAACTGAATTGAACTGAACTGAACTTAAAATAAGTTCTACTAAGTCCAAAAGAACAGGGCCTTATTCTATTGATCGAATGATATTAATCAACATTGGAATCAATAAAAGTAACCTCGTAAATATGAAAAAGAAATTAATTAAAGTGAGAAAATAAGGGTATTTTGGACTAGGGTTTTTCTAAAATGTGCTCAATGGACACATCTTAAGCATCATTATTGTACACAATAACATTTAATGATGTTACTCGGATATTTATTACATTTCCTTAATTAGTGAGATTCATTTTCATCTCTAATTTTTTTTACTTTAATTAGAAAGATAATATATATTAAAATAATAAATTAAATGTTAGTATATGCAATAATGAATCTTAAGATGTGTCCATTGGGAACATTTTAGAAAAACCCTTTGAAAGTAGAAAAATGTTTATATTACGAGACAACTAAAATAAAAATATTGCCTATCAATTTGAAACGGAGGGAGGAATAAACTCAAGTATTTGTGTATGGAGATTTAATTATATGTCCAGACTCCTAATTATGAATGACGTACTATACCACACAAATAAATTAATGTCATTTACATGTAATTATTGATTCTATATATTTTATAGTTAAACATTTGCAGCGAATTATTCTCTCTTAAAATGAAAACACTAAATGCTAAAAGTTAAATCATAAATATTAGTTTTGTAATCTTTAATAACGCCGCACCTTCTTTCTTAAACGTTTTCCTTTGTCTTTTAAATTCATGTCAGTAATCGTTTATTCTTTTTCTTCGTCATCTTTACTCTTCTTTTCTTTTTCATCTTAGTTCTTCTCTTCAATTTCGGCTCCACAAATTAAGACTAAATTCTTGATGACTGAAAATTACAGAAGCACATTTACTGAACTGAAATGAACAACCAATAAGTACTAATAAGGCATAAAGAACATGGTCAAACATCACTCATTAGATTTCATCTATGTTTTCATTCTTCTCAATTTCATTTTCGAAATGACTAGAAAATGAGCAAATCAACTACAATAGCTACTGATTTTTTTGTTCATTTTGTTAAAAATTGTTGAATAATTTATTGAATATTCAATCAATTGTAATTAATTAGATGTCACAATATTTCAATTAGTCTTATTAATTTGTGAAAGTTAACAAATTATTCAATTTTGTTAGATGATGACTTGATAAAACCAAATATAAAAGATGAAGGGCTTTATGTATCTAAATAAAAGGAGAAATTTTAGAATACTCCTGGGGTACGGGTGACGTGGTACTCCGGACCTATAATTCAATGACACGTCATATCGGTTAGTATCTAGGGTTCATCATTTAGAGTCTAGTGTTTATTTTTTGGGGTCTAGGATTTTTATTTTTTGATCTAGAATTTTATATAAATAATTAACTAAGAATTACATTTTAATTAATTACACATTGTCAAAATCTTATTGGTTAATGAGACACATGTCTACTATTTATTGGCTTGGAGTACCACGTCATCGTGCTCCAGGAGTATACTAAAATCTCTCAAATAAAAGATCAAAGACTTAATGCACCGAAAAGGAAAAGATAATGGGCCTCAAGATGCTTTTGGCCAAAAGAAAATGTAGGAAGTATTGTCAATGTGTGTAAGAGCATCCTCAATGGATGCACCTTCTTTTGTGCTTCATTCACTATTCAAAGTACTCTCCCTCAAGTCCTTCAATATTTTACCAATGTGGAGCAAGTCCTTCAACAATAAATGCAGGCCCATGTTTCATAACCTTTTTTAATTATCTTTTTTTTTTAGAGTGATGTGCACAGACTGTGCGGGTATTTTGATAGTTTTTAGGGCTGTTTCATTGCATTTGTTTGCATCTTTTATCTCTTTTTCGTATTGTTTGCTTATAAATGCTTTGGAGCAGGTCTGATTGCTTGTTGAGAGAAGTTTGTGCTGAAAAGAAACATTTTGAAGTCTAAAGCTGGGAAAGAAGCAGTCTGTGCTTGGAGAGTAGCCTGTGCCAGGGAGGAGAAATGCTTTTGAAGACCCGTGTCATGCTGGTGACGTCACTAGGACGCGCGTCTGTTTTGCTTTCTGTTATTGCTCAGAACTTTGTCCTTTTTGTTGGGTATTTTGGGGATTGCCATTTATTAGGGCATCCCTTTGTTTGTCTATTTAAGGGAATGTTCCCCTTGCTTGAAGAACACACTTTTTTATCCTTATCATTTCACCAACTTTTCTTAAGTTAGCTTTTGTGTTTTTCCTCTCTTTTATTGTACGGTTTTCTGGGTTTCTTCCTCTTCTTCCTTGGTATTCTGCCATTGAAGGAGGGAGCTCTTCCCTTTGAATCTCTTTAATACAAAAGTTATATTTTGAATGTTATTTGGTGTTTATGATATAGATCTTTTGTGACATCCGTGCCTTTATTTCATAGTTAATACCTTATGATTAGATTATGTTATGCCTTTATATTGGTGTAGTAGTGGATTAAGTGAAGTATGCCTAGTTAGGAAGACATTTCTGCTTTTAGCTAGAAATCAAAAGTTCGGTGGACTTTTTAAAAGAGGTTATAAGTTGGAGGACTTGGAGTGATATTTGCCTATATTGGGACTATAAATTCCAGATTTCTCTTTGGATTAGCCAAAAAAACGAAATCATCATTTCATTTCTTCTCCTTTCTTCTATTTGGTTCCAAACTGATCAGTCCCACTGTTTTCGCTATATCCGGAGTTGTACTTGACGTAAAGTCGCGAAATTTTAACCGTAGCTTCTAGACATATAGACCTAAGTTTCCACCAAAGGAATTTGGAGTTGAAGGTCTGTGGAGGGAGAACGGACTGGAAACATCTTGGGGCAGAATTGAGTCCTTAGAGTGTTTTCTTTTGATTTCTTGTAGAGGTAAGTAATTATCAACTATAAACTGATTTTGGGTACATATATATGTGTATATTTCAGTGGATTTCTGGTTGATTTGATCTTAAAATTATATTCAAGGGTTTAGCTCTTTTGCAAATCTGATTTGGAGGAATTGATGAACTAAGCGTTTAATTACGTTTTGAAGTGTAAATTGAAGTGTTTTTGTGATGATTTGATCTTTATGTCACAGATTCAATATGTTTTGAAGGAGTATTATTTGATATATATATGATTCTGATTTTATGCTAAAGAGATGATTTGATGAGTTTTGATGTTGAGAAATGTTTTAGTATCCATCTAGAGTTATCCGGAATGGTGATTATGTTGTTGAAAGACCATATTCAGTTAGGAATGTGGCCTGTGTACACAATTGGATAAAGACCTATTGGGTATGGCAACGAGGAGGCGGGTAAGACCATACGGGATAGGCATTGGCATAGTTATAGAGACGTCTCGAATTTGCTTATGAGTTGTGGATGGAATCACATGGGGGATAATCTGGAATGGATACAATGTTACAAGTTTGAAATCTTATTGCTTTTGATGTGGAAGTTATAAAGTTTTGATTAATATTGTGTTACCAAAACTATGCTTACAAGCTTGAGTTTTCGTTATCTATTTCTGATATTTTTCATGGTATATCTATATAGCTATTTTAAGTATTCTATTTTCATAGTTGAGAGTTGCTTATTGAGATTTTTGTCTCATCTTTTCAAATGTTTTAATGTTTTTAGGCGAGGAAGTTCAAGGTACCGAGGGAGGTACTCGTCACTAGCTCGAGGTTTGGATTCGGTTACGAGCGAGCAAGTCGTCTGCTAGGGTATTGCATATCATCATGCACTTGTGGATATGGATATATTGATATGTTTAAGTTAGTAAATAGGTTTGTTTTTCGTTGTAGAAGTTGGGTTGTTGTACGAAATCTTATAATATGAATATGGTGTGATCTATGTAATATTCAAACTGAATGTTGAGTTTGATGTTTGTCTTGTAAGTTTGGCAATGTATTATTATAGTTGTGAAATTATGGAGATTTACACTTGTATTTGGTGTAATGTTATTTAGTAGGCAGATTTAGATTGAAAGTTCTAAAACGATGTTTTGAATTGTTCTTCTTGTTGTTTTGGTTACTTCTCGAGACATTATTTTGGACAAGTGTATGTCTAAGATATTGTCTCACCGTCATATCCGATTCTTTTAGGGTCGGGTTTGACATCTTTCGTTATGAGTAGTGAGTAGTTTTATTTGCATGGAGTGAGCTGGGAAGGCAATGCCGGAGCTTTAAATATCTTTGTTAAGTTGTTTTTACGTGGTTAACTTGTAGATCTGTGCTTAAGAGATCATTATATATTAAAGGCCTTGATATATATGCATGGTTTGTCTATATTTCGAGAGAAAATAGGTAAGATCTGGATCTAGACTACAAGGTTAAGCAAATAATATGCTAGAGATGGCTGTTAACCTTGCTTGATGTGTACGGTACTCTAGAGAGATCAGAGTGACCCTGTTCTGATGCATAGCCCTGTGCAAGTTAGGTGGAAGTCCGCAGAGATGCTATTTCACCTTGCTTTTATTCGTTCTCGCCATGGAGACGTGGGAGAATGATACTGTTGGGAACCACTTGACCACGTATTAACAAGTTTAACCTAGATCTAAGAGATCTGTGCTGTGCTGGACCCTGTGCTCATTCCATGTGCCCGTTTATTATTGTTTTACAACACCCTTTCTTAGCCTTGTGCTCGAGAACATCACTGTTCTCACCCAAATCTGTCTTTTACAATCTGTTTACTTGCTTTCTCTTTAATTCTTGTCATTTCATGCTTTAAAACCCCATTGTTACTGGACTCTCTTTAATCTTAAACCTTGAAACGAATGACCCAAAGATCTCTGTGGATCGATACTCGTACTTACGTTTTATACTGTGATTGATGACCTGTGCGTATTCTGATTCTATTATACCCCTGTGCTAAAACACGCATCAATTTCTGGCGCCGTTGCCGGGGATCTTTTTGGTGTTTTTCGTTTTATTTGAGATTTTTTAGAACTTGACTTGTGTGTTACGTTTGGTAGATATTGTTCTTCTTGTTTTGTTTGTTTATGCACAGATCTGTTCTACCTGAGTTTCTTATCGATCTTGAGATTGAAAAGACTTGTAGGAAACGTAGTGGAGCTGCTCGTCGTGCTAAACGTTTACAAAAACATTTAAATCAGGCAGCCAATGAGAATACGCTTAGTCATAACGTTGAGAATCACTCGAACTTGGATATTGAGATGGAAACTAATCATAACAATCTAGATTTAAATATTCCTGAACCTGAAATTGTTCACATGGATCCAGCTAGACCATGGATGGACACTGATGCTCCTAATGCTAATCGACACAACTCTGCTATAGTTGTGCCTGATGAAGGTGCTCATATTTTTGAAATTGAGGCCTCCATGATTCACATGCTCCAAGCAGCTGTGCAATACAGTGGACTGCCTCATGAAGATCCACACAGCCACATACATGATTTCATTGACATGTGCAATAATTTTAAAACGAACAGGGCTGTGTCGGATGATTGTATGCGTCTTAAGCTGTTTCCTTTCACTTTGAAGGATCGTGCTAAGCAATGGTTGAAAAACTGTCAACCTCGATCTATTGATTCTTGGGACTCTCTTGAGAGACACTTTTTGACTAAGTTTTTCCCTCCTAAGCAATTGATTAAGCTTAGGAATGAAGTTTCACAATTCCAGCAAAGAGCTGATGAATCCCTCTCTGAATCTTGGGAAAGATTTAAAGATTTGTTGAGACGTGCTCCTAACCATCAAATTCCTTTATCTATGCAGGTGCAGACGTTTTATAATGGTTTAACTAATGCTCACAAAAGTGTTTTTGAATCAGTTGCTAATGGTGAACCAGATTCTATGTCCGCTACGGAGATGTATGCTCTCATTGAGAAAATGGTTTCTCAAAGTTACAAATGGCATTTTGACAAGAAGGATGAACATGATGATCCAAGTCCTGTTATTATCCCTGCTGTTTCACAATTGGCTATGCAAATGGCTGAACTTACCAAGCAGATTGCTCGAATGGGTACTCAAACTGTTGCTGCTGTGTCTCCTGCACAACCCTGTGTTTGCACATACTGTGGTGAAAACCATAGATCTGTGGATTTTGTTGCTAATGAACCTAATCCTGAACATGTTGATTATATCAACAGTAATCCTCGTCCTTATCAGCACAATCCTTCCAACTACAATTCTGGTTGGAACAAGCCCAATTACCAATGGATGCCTAATCCTCACCAAAACAGTGCATCTGCACAACCCTCTGCATTCCAGAACCCTCAGCAATTTAACCAAAATCGCCATAACTCACATTCCAATCCTATCCCTGTTGACAAAGAACCATCTATGAAAGAGATGATGGCCCAATTCATGCAACAAACCCAATCTTCCATCAAGGGTTTGGAAACTCAAATGAACCAGTTGTCTAATATGGTTAACCCTCGTACCAAAAATGCCTTGCCCACTAAACCTGAGGATAATCCTAAGGAGCAGACCTTGCTTGCTATTGAGTTACGAAGTGGTACCATGTTGCCCTCTGTGCCTATGCCATCATTTGCACAACCCTCTGTTGATAGTGCAATACCTACCCCTGTTCCCATCTCACTTGATGAGGAATCTGAACCTATTGTTGTTGTTCAACCTAGCCCTCCCACCAAACCCGTTGTTCCTGTGGTTGTACCAAGGTCCCCTGTGCCTGTTTATAAGCAGCCTGCGCCCTATCCAGGTCGTTTGTTAGGAAGCAAGTTGGAAACCAGCTATTCCAAATTCATTGACAGATTGAAGAAGCTTGAGATCAATATCCCATTTGCTGAGATGTTGGTTGAGATGCCAAAGTATGCTAAATTCATGAAAGAAATGTTGCAAAACAAGCGCAAGATGGAGAGTGTTGCATCTGTGCAACTCAACAATGATTGTTCCTCTATTCTTTTGAACCTGCCACTCAAACTTCAAGATCCAGGGAGTTATACTGTACCCTGTTCTATCAATTCTTTGCATATTAAGAATGCCTTGTGTGATCTAGGAGCTAGTATTAACATGATGCCATATTCTGTTTACATGAAGTTAGGACTAGGTGAACCACCTGCTACTAAACTATCTTTGACATTGGCTGATAGATCTATTAAATATCCTAGAGGTTTTGTTGAAGATGTCATAGTCAAGGTTGATAAGCTTTATTTTCCAGTTGACTTTGTTATCATGGATATTGCTGAGGACTTTCAAGTCCCAATTTTACTTGGTAGACCATTCTTGGCCACTGCCAAAGCTCTCATTGATGTTGAGCATGGTTCTCTCACCTTGAAGGTTGATGAAGAACGAGTCACTTTTAAGATTCAAGATGCTCTTAAGCATTCTTCTTCTAGTGATGACCAATGTTATTACCTTGATGCCACAACTGAATTCCCTTGGTATCAGCTTCAAGATTATGATACTTTTGAGGAAATTTCTGAGGAAAGTTCTTCTGCATACCCTGTGTTAGAGTCTAAGGATGCCCAACCTGTGATCTCTATTGATGAAGTTAAACCTATCCTTGATAAGTTTGGTTCCTCAATATATCAGAAAATTGTGCAACCTACTTGTGCCTTTTTACAGAACATGAAATGGGAACTCACCCCACTTCAGAAGCCTTCTATAGAAGAACCACCAGACCTTGTGCTTAAACCATTGCCCTCTCACCTAGAATATGCTTTTCTAGAGTCCAATGAGAAGTTACATGTGATTATTTCTTCTGCTCTTACCTTAGATCAAAAGGAACAATTATTGGAAGTTCTTAGAGCTAATAAACCTGCTCTTGCTTGGAAAATTTCTGATGTTAAAGGTTTGTCACCTGCCCTGTGCGAACATAAGATTTTCATGGAAGAAGGCAATAAGCCTACTGTCCAACCTCAAAGAAGGTTGAATCCTAAAATGAAAGAAGTTGTGAAATTATTTGCTGCTGGTATTATTTTTCCCATTTCTGATAGTACTTGGACTAGCCCTGTGCAGGTTGTTCCTAAAAAGGGTGGTTTCACAGTAGTAAAGAATGAGAAGGATGAACTTATTCCAACTCGTACTGTTACAGGTTGGAGAGTATGCATTGATTATAGAAAGTTGAATGAAGCAACAAGAAAGGATCACTATCCTTTACCTTTCATTGATCAAATGTTAGAAAGACTTGCTGGTCATGTTTACTTTTGCTTTTTAGATGGATATTCGGGATATTACCAAATCCCTGTTTTTCTTAAGGACCAGGAGAAAACAACTTTTACATGTCCATATGGTACATTTGCTTATAGGCGCATGCCTTTTGGCCTGTGCAACGCACCTGCTACGTTCCAGAGGTGTATGACAGCCATTTTTGATGACATGATAGAAAAGACTGTAGAGATTTTTATGGATGACTTTTCTGTTTTTGGAAAGTCTTTTGAGTCTTGTCTTTTGAATTTAGAGTTTGTGCTTAAACGTTGCACAGAGACTTGCCTTGTGCTAAACTGGGAAAAGTGCCATTTTATGGTCACTGAAGGCATTGTGCTTGGTCACAAAATTTCTGCCAAAGGAATTGAAGTGGACCGTGCCAAAATAGAAGTCATAGAAAAACTGCCTCCTCCTATTTGTGTTAAAGATGTGCGTAGTTTCTTAGGACATGCAGGTTTCTATAGACGTTTTATCAAGGATTTTTCCAAGATAGCACAACCCTTATCTGCCTTGCTTCACAAGGAAGTTGACTTTAGCTTTGATGAGTCTTGCCTCACTGCTTTCAAGCAACTCAAGGAGAAGTTGATTACTTCCCCTGTGCTTATCTCTCCTGATTGGGATTTGCCCTTTGAGCTCATGTGTGATGCTAGTGATTTTTGTGTTGGGGCTGTCCTTGGCCAACGCATTGACAAACATTTTCGCCCAATTTTCTATGCTAGTAAAACTTTGACTGATGCACAACTCAATTACACTACCACTGAAAAGGAATTGCTTGCTGTTGTGTTTGCATTTGATAAGTTTCGCTCATATTTGGTTTTATCTAAGGTCATTGTGTACACAGACCATTCTGCCTTGCGCTATCTTTTTGCTAAACAGGATGCAAAGCCAAGACTGATTAGATGGTTGCTCCTTTTACAAGAATTTGATTTGGAAATTCGAGACAAGAAAGGTTCTGAAAACCTTGTTGCTGATCACTTGTCAAAAATTGAAGGTGTTCTTCAGGCTGCACAGCCTGCTATCACTGAAACTTTCCCAGATGAGCAATTATATGCTGCACAGGTTTATTCTTCTCCTTGGTATGCTGACTTTGCAAACTACCTTGTGTGTGGTGAAATGCCTGTTGAGTTTTCTTATCATAAGAAAAAGAAATTCTTGTCTGATGTGAAGAGTTTTATTTGGGATGACCCTTATCTGTTTAAGTTATGTGCTGACCAAGTCATTAGGAGATGTGTCTCTTATGATGAGGTGCCTTCCATTCTAGAACATTGTCATTCTAGAGAGGCTGGTGGCCATTTTGGTGCTTCACGCACGGCTGCCAAAGTTTTACAATCCGGTTTTTATTGGCCTACTATCTCTCAGGATGAGCACAAGTTTGTGCAAACCTGTGATGATTGCCAACGCACAGGCAGTATTTCACGCAAAAATGAAATGCCACAACATGGTACCCTTGTGTGTGAAATATTTGATGTGTGGGGAATCGATTTTATGGGACCCTTTCCGAGTTCTCATGGTTTTAAGTACATCCTAGTCATGGTAGATTATGTGTCTAAATGGGTGGAAGCTTTTGCTACTGTCACCAATGATGCTAGGATAGTTGTCAAACATTTGAAGCAACTTTTTGCTCGATATGGAGTACCCCGTGCAATTATCAGTGATAATGGTACTCACTTCAAAAATGCTCAATTTGAGAAGTTAATGATAAAATATGGAGTCACGCACAGGCTTGCTACTCCATACCACCCCCAAACTAGTGGGCAAGTGGAAGTCTCCAACAGAGAACTTAAGAGAATTTTGGAAAAGACTGTTGGTAGAGCTAGGAAAGATTGGCAAAAGCACTTAGACAATGCTCTTTGGGCTTATCGCATAGCCTTCAAAACTCCTATTGGTATGTCACCATTTAGGCTTGTGTTTGGTAAAGCTTGCCATCTTCCAGTAGAATTAGAGCACAAAGCCTATTGGGCTGTGCAGTTTCTGAACTTCGATCCAAGTTGTGTTGGAAAGCACAGACAACAACAGTTGTGCGAGTTAGATGAGTTCAGATTGGTCGCGTATGAAAATTCCAAACTTTACAAAGAGCGTACCAAGCTTTTGCATGATAGTAAGTTGACTAGGAAAGAGTTCTCTCCAGGACAACAAGTGTTACTGTTTAACTCTCGTTTTAGGTTGTTTCCTGGAAAGCTCAATGTAGATACCATGGTTCTGAAAACCGGACCGGACCGGCCGGTCGGACCGGGTTCGACCGGAACCGGTGCCCTATCCGGTCGGTTTCTAGCCGGTTTTCTCAGCAACTCAAAACCGCCCAAGAACCGGCGAACCGGCCGGTCGAACCGGCGAACCGGTTATTGAATCTCTCAAATTTTAAATAGAAAAAATGCAACTTTTGCTTGGAAGGGGAATTGAACCCTAGTCATTAAATTACAAGCCTTTATTGCTAACCACCATGCTACTCCTTTATTTTGATATATAACTTTAATAATTATTTATATTTATTATTAAAAGTAAACATTTAAACCATTATATTAGTTATATTTCAATTTATACTAATAAAAATTTAAAAGTATTAACTTATATTATATATTACTATATTTGTAAAAAAAATGTGTCAAATGATAATATTTAATACTTTTTAACTAGTATGTAACAAATATTTTTATTAGTATATTTTTATTACGTTGTTATTAATTTACTTTATTTTAATTTTAAAACATGAATTTTAAACTCTTGACTATTTTTAGTCTTTTGATATGTACGATTTTGATAACTATGATTTTAATATAGTGAACTTTAAACTTTATCACGTCTTCTAATTTTATGAACTTTGAATTTGAACTGTTAATTATTGTAATTGAATCTATTTAGGGACATTTTAATAGTTATCAAATATTAACTATTACTTTTTTTTCCAAAATTGATAATTTCACTAATACAATGTAAGATTTTAGTATGTATCAAAATGTAAAATGTTACAAAATAATAAAAATTTATATATTTCAGTTAATATACTGAACCCGGTTCGACTCCGGTTGAACCCCGGTCAGACCCCGATTCATTGAACCGGCACCTTTACCGGTCTAATGACCGGTCCGGTTCTGAAAACCATGGTAGATACCCATTTTTGTCCGGTTTGTAAATACATGTTTTTGCAAAAATATAAATTTCTAGACTATATTTTATTTACGATACGACATGTAGCGTAAAAACTATTTTTCTATAACTGATAGTTTATTTTAACATTTCTTTTATTTAAAATTTATTTCCCCTAAGATAGTCTATGTTATGGACATTTTTGTTGAGTTTACAAATTTTATTCATTTTTCAAATTTTTCTCTATTTTAGTACTAATTCATTATGTGATGAAAATTTAGTATTGAATTAGAATTTTATTTAGGCGGCTTTTATCAAATTAATCATCGAGAAAGATCAACGTTTAAATGTGATGATAAATTGGATGAAAAGGAAATAAATACTTGTTTTATTAAGTAATCCAAATATATTACATATTTACAAGCACATGAATAAATGATACATTTTCTTTTACCACTAACTCTACCCTATTTTGCAGAAATAAAATGTCA
Source organism: Euphorbia peplus (assembly GCA_028411795.1). NCBI lineage: Eukaryota > Viridiplantae > Streptophyta > Magnoliopsida > Malpighiales > Euphorbiaceae > Euphorbia > Euphorbia peplus. Next base: position 19,724,302 of record CP110839.1, on the reverse strand, counting down.
CGGGATTTGAATTCCGTATTTTAGTATCAGAGACTTTATCTCACTTTCTAGAAGCAACCAGAGAAAGTTTGACGAGCCGGGTCAAGCCCACATTCAAGTCAAACCTCCTAAAATAAAAGAGTAAAGACAGCCTTTCAATTCCAGCAGGTCAAAGGCAACGGTTCCGATAAAATTTCAAAGGAAATCTCGTGAGACAGCAGATTCAAGCCCACAACTTCAGGCCCACAAATTTCAGCTCAAACAGTTTTCAAGCCCAACAATTCAAGACCAACAAGTTTCAAGACAGCAGCTTTGGCCCATGATTTTCGGCCCAGTGACAGTTTCAAGCCCAAAGAAAATATACGAAACAGTCCCTGAAATCCTCAAATTTATCGAATTGGAACCAGAAATCAAGTCTTGGAGATCAAGTTTTCAAACTTGGTGGTCAAGCTTTAAGTGCTTGAAAATTAAGCTAACACATAAGGAAAGCCAAAGTTCTTAACATAATCACATCAAGAAGTACAAGATTAGAGCCAAAAAAATGTCCATAATCCTATCCAAGATAAGAAAAGTACAGATTATGCACATGGAAGCACTCCAAAGTACAAAGGTGATGATGAGAAATCCATCAACAAGATTTCACTCTAATCACTATAAAAGGGGAACTATTCCCAACACAAAGGGAGGGACAATTTTTTTCAAGAATTCAATACAAAAAGAGGGCAGAAATACAGAGAAATAGAGTTTGAAGATCAGGAGAAAAAAGCCAAAAGTTGAGTGAAGGAATGGCCACTTTTTTATCTTAGTTCCATTTGTGTTTCATTTGTCAAAGAAGAAAGGTATTAAAACCTTTTATGTACATATACACGCATATATGAAAGTTTATGATTCTCACTATGTTCAAATTTACTGCTTTTTCCTTACTTACCATATTTTGTGCTTAGAAGTCCAAATGTACTAACTTAGGACTCAGATTTTGCTTATTAGTCAAGTTAAGGAAGAGATCCACACTCAATAGGACTCGATAAAAACGAATTTAAGTTACCTCCCGAGCTCGAAAGTCGGTTTGCCACTTGAATAAGTTTTCCTCTAATCCTAGAGCACGAATCCAATCTCCCTTAGACTATTGGCTGTCAATCATCATTGTACGGTTTCAAATATAGTCATTATTAGTTAGTTTTTCTGTTTTCAACTTACCGAGATCGAAAATACCAAGATACGACTTATTTTCCGACAAAACAGCCAATAAAAAGCAGCCAGCAATATTTACACGAAAGCATACCAAAACAGCCTCAAAAAACATCAAACCCACTTTAAAATCCAGTCAAGTAACCCGAAATAGCAAGGTTCTCATAGAAACAGCCTTAGAACAGTAGATATTCAAGCATAGGAAACCAAATTTGCACATAGACTTCAATATCACCCCAAACAGCCAGCAATGAACCACAAATAGCTTAAAAAGAGATAAAAGCAGCACACCATAAACAGACAGCCGGCGCCGGAAGTTCGCCGGAAAAGTTTTCCGACCAGCGAACTTCCGGTCAGTCCACTTTTTACTCAAAAATGTCCCCTGTAACATCCAAACTCAGTTTAGCATCATAGGAACACCCCCAGACCTGTCAAGGAAGAGATAGGAGCATTTTAGGTCACGGATTCCAAATCAAACGAACACAGAATCAAAACCATAGGATCAGAATAGATAAAATTAAGAATAAGAGCGGAGAGAACCTAGAGACTTCCCTGGAACCGAGACCGAAACAGAAATGAACCCAAGATCAAAACCGAGACCTCATTCCCGAAACTCGTTCACAAACCCTCACAATAGCGAGACAGCCATATCAAGAATGAAACCCCTCAATCAATGACAGCCATGGAAACTAACTTCCAAAGAGAAACCGAAACCCTAGATTCCCAGAATAGCAAAATCCGAGAAGTTAAGAGTGAAATTCGTTCGTAGATGGTGAGTAAAGAGTGAAAAGGAAAGGATTCAAGCCATAATCGTTCACTTAAGCTCAGAATCGTGAGAGATTGGAGAGGGGGAAGAAGGGAGGACGAGAGAAGGGAAGAGAGACGGCTGAGTAAGAGAGGCGTGAGGATTAGAATTAGAATTAGGTTTAGTTGGGTACCATTTAGGTTAGTCTTTTAGTTTAGCTGGGTGGGCTGTAGCTTGGTTTCTCACTTTAATTTTAAGCCCATTAACCCTTTCATGTCAATTTATATAGCTAATTAGTAATTTTAGGCATACTAACTGTAAATAATTAAGTACGAGATACAAAGAACTTTAGTTTAGGGTAAACAATATGTTATAAAAATAAAACTTCCGTTAATCACTAACTTAATCCCACCTGAAAAATATCGAAAAATATCTTAATTCACTAAATATGAATCTAATATTAAAAATCGGGGTTGTTAATTCCGTTAATTATTTTAATAAAATGTTCATTAGCTTTATCGAGTCAAAAAGAATCTGTCCATATCTATGTTATAGATATAGACAATACTTTAAGGTCAAAATGTTTTGAAAACGGTTATGTAATAACTGAGAAGAAAATGTCATGTAATGACCCTTTTACCCCTTTAAACTCACAACCTAAAGTTATGTTATAACTCTAATAATTAATAGATAAACTAAACCTCTTTAGAACCTAGGTAGCACTTATCCTGAAATAGAGTCAAACTTCCTCTTTATACGGTATCCAATCACACCGGACTGAGCTGATTGGTGGCGACTCGTCTGAACTGTGAATTGGGCTGTTTAAACGGCTCTTTTCACACTTTATTAGAACCCTATTCTAAACCAAAGCGAGTACGCCTCGCGCCCGGCATTTTTTGGGGCGCGACACTCAAGTCCAAGTGGTCTGGTCCATTTGAGGTTGAGCAAGTATTCCCTCATGGGGATGTGCTTCTGTCTAATCCAGATGGAACTCAGTTCAAAGTTAATGGCCAGCGTTTGAAAGTTTATTCTAGACCCCTTGTGCCATCTGTGGTTGCATCACTCCGTTTGTTTGAGCCTCCATGAAGCACAACCATGGAGCCCTGTGTCTAGCTTCTGTCACCAAACGAAGCAATGTTACTTAGTTGTTTTTCTTTTATTTTTTGTTGTTTTCTTTTTGTTTTTCGTTGTTTGGTCTTCAATTCTTTTCTTTTCCCGACTCCACTGAGGACAGTTTCGTTTTAAGTGGGGGGGGGGGGGGGGGGGAGGACCTGTGCTGAGTTTTGACTTAGTAGTTTTTGCAAAATTTTGTTAAGTTAAAATTTTTGACTTTGAATTTTGTTTAAGGCAATTTAATTTACCTCTTTCGCTGAGTTCCACTTTTCAGGAAGACTAAAAGGCCTATTTTGGTGATTCAATTTTTAAATTGGATTTTATTTGGCTAAAAATGGTAAAAATCAGAGGCGTGCATAAAGGTAACCCTCCTAATTTGGGAAACGTGGCAGAAATTACTTCGCCACGCGCGCTCAAATCCGATAAGTGCCGTTGTTCTCTGCCCTGTTCTCCACGTGTCCGAGAAAGGTGGTAAGTGGGTGAGAGAGGTTAAATGTTATTTCCTTTTTAATTTTCAAATTTTAAAATTTTGATTTGATTAGATTTTGTTTTAACCGGTTGAAGAGTGGTGTGCTTGATTAAGTTTGCTATTTAAAGGAGATTAATTTCCTTTACTCTACTTTTCACAACCCTCAAACTCTTTCCTCTTCGTTTCTCTTTTCTCTCCAAAACCCTAACCCCTGTTTTTCGCCATGAGTACCTCAAAAAGAAATACTAGAGCTTCTGCTGCTAAGGCTAACCCCAAGAAAAATTCCAAAACCCTTCTTATCCAGGACCAAAATGACCTCACCCCTTTCCAACAGTCCCTTTTCACCTTTCAATCCGATGTTCATAGGGAAAAGTTCGAAATTTATAAGTCTTATGATTTCCTTAACCCTCGTTTTGTCTGTGTTGATTCTTTGAAGGAGCTTGATTTGGATGAGTATGTGTTGGGCAAGTTGAAAGTTCTGGGCTTTGAGAACTTCATTGCCATTAGGGAGGATGGTTTTTGGGAGCCCACAGTGGAGTTGGTGTCCACTTTTGAGATTGTGGTGAATAAGCACACTAAGGAGAAGGAGTATTGCTTCAAGGTGATGAATTTTGAATGCAGGAGAACATTGGAAGAGTTCAACTGTGATTTTGGCTTTGTGACTGATGAAGAGTCCATGAGTGAGTCATTCCGGAACAGCCTGTGCGAACCTCCACCTGAGTTCAAGCCTGCTGAGTTTTGGGCACATATCTCTGTTGACCGATCTCGTTACAACTCCAGAGTCTCTAAGTCAAGCCAGATCAGGACCCCTTTGTTGAAATACATGCAGCGCTTCTTTTCTTTCACCCTGTTCCCCAGAGGTTTGAATCACAGCACTGTGCCTCTCTCTGACCTGTTCCTGTTGTGGTGTGTTGAGAACAACAGGAGGGTTAATGTTGGGTACTGGTTTGGGAAGCACTTGAACTCCATGACGGCCAAAGAGGGTGGAACTTTGACCATCGCTCCTTATGTGACTGCCTTGATCAAGAACCGGAAATTTTTCTCTCTGAGCAGGCACATTTTGACCAAAAAGTGTGAGATGTCCCCCTTTGACTGTGCTTTGATGTTCTCAATAAATATTTGCAGGAAAGAAGGAGATCAGTACATCCTGAACAAGGAATGCTGTGAGCCTGTGCCTGAGGAGAGTGAGGTGGAGGAGATTCCTCAAGGAGAAGTTGTTGTCCCTGCTGCTGTGAAAGATTTGATGTCAATGACCCTGCGCGAGATTGCAGAGGCCTTTGTTAAGCTGCAGCGCAAGGTTGAGATGCATGATCAAATGCTCTTTCCAAAGAAGCCAATTGTTGAGCAGGAAGTCTCTAATCCAGAGATTGAGGTGGTTTTAAAAACACCACTGGGACACCCTAAAAGGGAGTCCACTCATGCTCCTTCTCTCTCAAAATCTGAAGCACAGCCTGTGCCTGAACAGTCAGCCCCTGGTAATAAAAGGAAAGCTCTCTCTGAACCCGAAGCAGCTGCTTCTTCCTCTGATTCTATCTTTGATGATCAGAGGGAAACCTCTTCCCCTGTAGCTTAGTAGTTTTTGCCTCTCCAAGCAGGTATGCATTTCTATTTTTACTTATTGCTTTTGCTGCTGTGGAGCTGTGCTGGTTTGCCCTGTGCCTTATGCTGTTTAAATTTTGATGTTTTGCATTCAATGAGGGCACTGAATGAAATAAGTGTGGGGGAGGGAGTAGTTAGTTTGAATGAGGCCATTTAAATTTTTCATTTTTTATTGCATGTTCTAGCTAAAAGCATGTTGTTAGGATGTTTAGAGTAGGCTGTGCGCGAGAGCTTGTAAATATGTTATCCTCGCTTAGTGATAAGGACTTAACTGCAAATTATTTAATCGATTATCTTTTTGTCTCTGTCAATTGCCATAGACTAATGTTTGCATGCAACCAGCTTTACCTTAGCTCTGTATATAAATGAGGATAGGGTAGTTGATGTGCCAAGTTAATCCCCCTGCCCGTCTCTAATGAGTTTGTGGAAGCCCAAAAGCGAAGCTTATGTTCGGTTAATGCCACTAGACCCAAATTTGAAACCGAAACTGATTGAAAATGGTAGCCAATGCGCTAAAATCGAAATGAAATTGAAAATCTAACCAAAAATCAAAGCCAATGTGCTAAGTCTGTGCTAAATTCTCATTCTACTCCTATGCCAATTGGTATGAGTAAGCAAAAGCTCTTTGATTTGGTTGCTAGTCGTAGGTTCGGAAGTATGTGCCAAAAGCACAAGACAACCGCTTATCGAAGGCTATTAACTAGATTGGGGATGAGAAAAATTTTGAATTGTGAAAGGCTGTGCTGAAATTGAAACAAGGTTGTGCTCAAAACTGTAAATAAAATCTTTTGGTACACAAGCCTGCTGGGTTAGCCAATTAAGCTTCCATCTTAATCATTAGGTTCCGGTTGCTGAACTTAAATGGGTAGGTAACTTGTCTCGGATGCTCCCATCACCATCTTAAAGCTAAATGCTACCTAACTTAGTTAATAGTTGTAGGTTCGGGAGTATGTATCACAAATACAAGACAACCGCTTATCGAAGCTGTTAACAAGTTAGAGGGTAAAGTTAGTTGACTTGGTTCGTAGGTCTGGCATTGTGGTTTCAAGATCTTTTTGCTTAAATTCCTTGTGCATAAGTTAGTTTTTATCTCTTTGCTTGAGGACAAGCATTGCTCAAGTGTGGGGGATTTTGATGTGCACAGACTGTGCGGGTATTTTGATAGTTTTTAGGGCTGTTTCATTGCATTTGTTTGCATCTTTTATCTCTTTTTCGTATTGTTTGATTATAAATGCTTTGGAGCAGGTCTGATTTCTTGTTGAGAGAAGTCTGTGCTGAAAAGAAACATTTTGAAGTCTAAAGCTGGGAAAGAAGCAGTCTGTGCTTGGAGAGTAGCCTGTGCCAGGGAGGAGAAATGCTTTTGAAGACCCGTGTCATGCTGGTGACGTCACTAGGACGCGCGCCTGTTTTGCTTTCTGTTATTGAGTCAGAACTTTGTCCTTTTTGTTGGGTATTTTGGGGATTGCCATTTATTAGGGCATCCCTTTGTTTGTCTATTTAAGGGAATGTTCCCCTTGCTTGAAGAACACACTTTTTTATCCTTATCATTTCACCAACTTTTCTTAAGTTAGCTTTTGTGTTTTTCCTCTCTTTTATTGTACGGTTTTCTGGGTTTTTTCCTCTTCTTCCTTGGTATTCTGCCATTGAAGGAGGGAGCTCTTCCCTTTGAATCTCTTTAATACAAAAGTTATATTTTGAATGTTATTTGGTGTTTATGATATAGATCTTTCGTTATGAGTAGTGAGTAGTTTTATTTGCATGGAGTGAGCTGGGAAGGCAATGCCGGAGCTCTAAATATCTTTGTTAAGTTGTTTTTACGTGGTTAACTTGTAGATCTGTGCTTAAGAGATCATTATATATTAAAGGCCTTGATATATATGCATGGTTTGTCTATATTTCGAGAGAAAATAGGTAAGATCTGGATCTAGACTACAAGGTTAAGCAAATAATATCCTAGAGATGGCTGTTAACCTTGCTTGATGTGTACGGTACTCTAGAGAGATCAGAGTAACCCTGTTCCGATGCATAGCCCTGTGCAAGTTAGGTGGAAGTCCGCAGAGATGCTATTTCACCTTGCTTTTATTCGTTCTCGCCATGGAGACGTGGGAGAATGATACTGTTGGGAACCACTTGACCACGTATTAACAAGTTTAACCTAGATCTAAGAGATCTGTGCTGAGCTGGACCCTGTGCTCATTCCATGTGCCCGTTTATTATTGTTTTACAACACCCTTTCTTAGCCTTGTGCTCGAGAACATCACTGTTCTCACCCAAATCTGTCTTTTACAATCTGTTTACTTGCTTTCTCTTTAATTCTTGTCATTTCATGCTTTAAAACCCCCTTGTTACTGGACTCTCTTTAATCTTAAACCTTGAAACGAATGACCCAAAGATCTCTGTGGATCGATACTCGTACTTACGTTTTATACTGTGATTGATGACCTGTGCGTATTCTGATTCTATTATACCCCTGTGCTAAAACACGCATCAGAGAGAAAAGTAACTTGCATTAATATAGAAAAAACATTACAAGCAATACAGCAAGATGATAAAAGAAAGACAGACAAAAGCCCGTACAGTGACCATCAAGGGCACGATAAAGACCACAAAGGGCAACAAAAGACCACAAAGGGCAACGAGAGCCATAACAAGGCCAAATAACAGACACATAAAACATAAGCAATAGAACCATAATACATATCTCAGAAATTCTAATCTGTAGATAAACAACAGTAATCAAATCTTCATCGCCTTGGCAACTCGATAATTTCGGATCTCATTCCTTTTTGATAGTGCACCCCCGTAGATCCTTGGATCTACGGATAAAATCAATCTTTTCCGCTCGTGCGATTTCGAGGATAGCTAAAACCGGAGAAAATATGAATAGTAGTTGCAGATCTAGTGAGAAGGAGCCTTTGAAGATGTAAAATGTTTCTAGACCCATAAAACTAACAAAATAGACAAGAAAGAAGATATAAACACAGATGGGAGGAGGAAGAAGGGGTTGCCTTCTTCCTCCTCCGCCGAGCAGCTAGGTTGTGGAGGAAGGAAGGAGATGAGAAGAAAGAAGATATGAAGATGAAGCAAAGGAGGAGAAAATTTTTTAGAGAGAGGTTGGAGTTCCTCTCTCTAGGGCCGGCTGCTAGAGATAGAGATCTTCAAACTCACTGAATTTAATAAACTAATACCTTTTTTAATTATCAAATACCAAAAGCTATTAATTAAATCTTACAAATTCATATAATAATTATCTTAAACAATTAAATAAATTATTAATTCAATATATTTATTTATAAAAATATTTAATTAACTTTAAATTATTTAATTATTTCGTTTTAAAGTATTAAAAATCGGAGTCTCGAATTGTAACACAATAAAATTTTTATTACGATAACAACACACGACATTTATTATAGAATTAAAATTACAACACACAACATTAAAAAAAACCTTAAATGAAAAATACAAGAAAAAACACCACATTAAAATATAATAAAATAAGCATTACCCATATGGTGCGTTTTCCGGGTTGTTGAGGTCCGGAGGTCCTGCAATATTCCATACATGCTCGACGAGATCGTCCCTTAGCATGTGATGATTTGCTCTATTACAAATTCGTAAATCTGCTTCGATACGATCCTGAACACTATTAAGAGGTTCAGGCAAAACAACAAAATCATCAGGAACTATAGGTTCTTCCTCAGGATAGTCTCTCTGATAACCGCCTCGCTCAGCCTCAACAATCATGTTATGAAGGATTATACATGTGTCCATGATGTCATGAAGTTTATCTTGATCCCAGAACCTTACAGGTCCCCGAATGATATTAAAACGGGATTGCAAAACCCCAAATGCCCGTTCCATATTCTTGTGAGCGCCCTCATGTTTAGTTTTGAACAATCTTTTCTTGGGCTCAATCGGATTCAAAAAACTTTTGACAAATGCAGCCCATTCGGGATATATACCGTCAACTAGGTAGTATCCCATGTTATAAATCTTATTGTTAAAAGTGTAGACCTCCTCTGGAGCTCGACCCCTTACTTTGTCACGAAACAAATGTGACCTGTTCAGGACATTAATGTCGTTGTTTGTTCCAGCCATATCAAAGAATGCATGCCATATCCATAGGTCATGTGATGTGACTACTTCAAGCATGATTATAGGAACACCCTGATCTCCTCGGGTGTACTGTCTCTGCCAATCAGTCGGACAGTTTTTCCACAACCAATGCATGCAATCAAGACTTCTTAGCATCCCGAAAAATCCATGTATGTCATTGTGCATTGCGAACAACCGTCTAACATCATTAGCATTGGGCTTCCTAAGGTATACTGATCTGAAGACCTCAATAACTGAGCGACAAAATAAAGATAGACATTCCAATGATGTGCTCTCAGCGATCCTGAGATACTCGTCTGAGCGATCAGCCGCCTCTCCATAAGCAAACATACAAAGGGCAGAAGAGATTTTTTGTTTTGGAGACAACCCCAACCTCTCGGTTGCATCCTGTCGTTGAGTAAAACATGGCGTGCGGGCTTCCAAGTTATCGTGTATTTTCATGAACACACGTCTGTCCATGGCCATGGGTTACCGTCTTCGAAATAACTCTGCATCGTACATCGGGTTATCTGCAAAATAATCTCTTTCCAATCGCTTTGCAGCTTCTTCATGATTGCAATTGACATATGCTATACAGCGGCGAGTTGGGGCAGGAGGAGCTGCTGTGTATTGCTGGATGAGAGCTTCATGAATAGCGTCATCAATTTCATCCCAAAAGCCATAAACACCATTGGCTCGATTGAATTGTTCAAAATAGGGATCAATTTCATCAGACATTTTTTGCTAGAGAATATTAGATGAGTAGTTTAGTGGTGTGAAGAATGGATTGAGAGGGAAATATTTACAGTGCTGAGTGGTTGAGTATTAATTGGGGGTTAGTGGTTGAGTATTAATTGGGATACAGTTTTGAGTATTAATTGGAGGTTAGTGGCTGAGTATTAATTGGGATACAGTTTTTGGTAAACTCCAAACCGACATAAATTAAGTGACTGTTGACACCGACACATCATTCGCGCGTTTTCAAAAAAAGACGCACAGATACAGTTTTTGGTAAACTCCAAACCGACATAAATTAAGTGACTGTTGACACCGACACATCATTCACGCGTTTTCAAAAAAAGACGCGCATATACAGTTTTTGGTAAACTCCAAACCGACATAAATTTAGTGACAGTTGACACCGACAACACATTCACGCGTTTTCAAAAAAAGACGCATCAGATACAGTTTTTGGTAAACTCCAAACCGACATAAATTAAGTGACTGTTGACACCGACACCACATTCACGTGCTTCTGTAATTTTGTAATAACATTTTCGCATGGCTACAGTGCTATTAATATGCAAGCCCAAAAAATGTCTATAAATTCGTGGTCATATATGTGTAAATAACACACCTTTGCATTATTAAAGAAAATGGCTTCTTCATTTAATAGTTCTACAAATTTTTCCCCTAAGAAATCGATCGTTTCCACACTAAGCAAAAAAGAATGCGTATCTGAACTAGTGGAGTGCCAGCAGTTGCTAGTCCGTAATGACGGTGAAACATATTTTGCACCAGCAATGTTTCATCCAGAGGCGTCATTCATGTCGTGCTTCAAGCTCCAAGTAACAAGGGAGTTTCCTGCATACTCCATGCATATGTTGTGGTGGTTGTGATATATGCATTTCATACCGTTCGAGTTTTCTCTAACCGAATGGTGTAACAGTTTGTTTGGTGGAGGTATTCTGGAACTCATTCAAGAGTTTCTACAATGGTTTATGCCGTTGCATGAGTGGAAAAATCTGTTTAGTAGAGAGTTGGGGCAAAACAGACGATCAAATGGAATCAAACCTCAATTCAACTCCATCATTTTTCTGAAATGGTCAGAGTCGAGTCCTTCGTATGAGCTATTGATAAGTCCGTTATTTACATGTTTCTAGCATGCATTTCACTTTAATTAGTTGTTGTTTGTGTATGTTTTACTTGTTTTATTATTACTTTAGGATGTTATTACTTCTTGTTTGCCTATTTGTGTGTTAGGACTTGATCCTTGGCGATTCGGATTGATTTGGAGCGAAAGCGAGCTTGAAAACGAGCAAATCAAGCAAAGCTGAAATTCTGCCATCACAAGCGGGCGCGAGTTTGAGACTAGCGGGTGCAAGTACTTCCAGATTTATTTTTGGGATTACTAGCGGGCGCGACCTGTGCGATTTCCAACTCCGAATCTATGCATTCCTTCATGTTTCTTGGTGACTCTTCATCGAAAATTCATCCATATCATCACCAAGCATTGTGTCATATCGTTTATGGATTGAAGCAACTTTACAAGAGGATAAAGACAACTCTCCATGAAGATTAAGATGACTTTTCACCAAAGGTTGTGACTCTCCATAGCACACCGCTTGAGGATTATAAATAGGGCATTTGTATGTTCATTTTGGGTGATGCACATGTTGCACACGAGTGTAGAGCGTGTTGTATGTCACCTACGCGTGGCATACACAAGATTACTCTACCATTTTAGGAATCAAGTAGGATTATCTTAGTTACTTATAGTACATCAAAGTTGATCTGAAAGGATAACTTATCGCGAAGAAAACAATGAGATGGTGCAAGCGATGGCGATCCGAGGATAGACAACCCTTTCAAGGAAGTCTAAAGGATTCAAAACCCCTAACTCTTCTTTGCCAAATGTTGTTTGATTGTATCATTCTCGTTGAAGTAGTTGGTCTATGTATCTTGATTGAATCGTATGATTAATATAGTATTCCTTGTATGCTTAACATGAATTCTACTTGGAGTTTGTTTCTAGCGAAGAGGCTTTGAGTTTATAATTATGGCGTTTATCTTATTCGATTGACGTAAAGAAATTTAGGAGTCGGAGAAGATAAACTTTGGTAATCAACTTGAGTAATTCAGTTTTTAACTTGACTTTTGCGTTAGTTCGACTAGTTGGATTAGAAGTTGATTTGGTGAAGTTTCTTAATTCTGAATCGAAAGATTAGATTAGGATGATTATCACTTTAGAGAGGAATAAATCAATTAGATGGTTTGGTTATGGACTTAGATAATAGGTTCAAAGTTGTGACTTTGTTGGTCTATGAACATTTAACTTAGATGATCTATTTGATGTTAGTTTAGTTTGGACCTTAGATTTTGAAACCAATATCCAATTATCGCTTTCCTATAAACCTCGAGAAAACGAATAATGTAAATAGTGTATGTAAATAAGTAATTAGTGTTTCCTTGTGGCATCGATATTTTATCACTACATGAGTGACTCCGTACACTTGCGGAATTCGCCTAATAAGTTTTTGGCGCCATTGTCGGGGAGATGCGTCACAAGTTTTTAATAACTTGTTTTTTGTTACTTATTTATTGTCATTGTTCATTTTATTTCGAATCTTGGTTTATAGATTTTTACATATTTATATATATATATATATATATATATATATATATTTATATATATATATATATATATATCTTAATTTTTATTTGTTTATGTGTTTAATTAAAGTTTATATATTTAGGAGGGTAGTCCTTAAGACTATACCCTCGGTATTTAACGTTTTCATTTTAAGTTTTTGACATAGGTACACAAGATGCAAACGGAGTGAAAAAAATATAAAATATATATATAAAAAGAAGATTGAAGCGAACACCTTATTGCGATTCACAAAGTAACACGGAAAAATCGGTCAATTTTGAATGGAAGGTTTGATCATAATGATGTTGTTTCATCACGCATTATGGTAGAAGAATGGCTTGCGACGGAAATTTCATCTTTACCGACGAAATTTTCTGTCGCTAAAAGCATTCAGAATACTTTCCAGCAAAAGAAGTTAATCTAGAAGTATTCCTCGTCAGTGTATCCATATCTTTCTGCTTTATCAGATATTCGTTTTGTTCACATCTTTTTTATGCATTGCTTCAATTCTATCCAGATCAAGGGGGTTAGCTACAGATTTGCCCTTCTATTTGCCTCTTATGGCAGCCTTCGCCCCTTTTACTCCTTGAGGTCGCTCTCTGCTAACCGAATTTGCCTCCCTAGAAGTATCACAACTGGACTCTTGACCGCTTCTTTTTGCTTTCTTCTGCCATTCTTCCCATTTACCGCGATCCTTTAAAATTCTCCAGCAACCCTCATACACAAATTTCTTATTTTTTGCGTGCCTTTCCTTGAACATTGATTTCGCAACCTTTAATTGCTGAGAATCATCACATCCACTCATACGCAGATCATCCATTTTTTTCATACACCCGACAAATAAATTCACATCTGTGCTAATTGCTGAAAATTTTACCATCGCAGTACGAACCTTCATAATCGGCGGTGTATTATTCGGAATCCACTGGTTAAATTGCTCGACAATTTTTGACCAGAAGATTCCCTGCCTCTGATTGATTCCGATAATGAAATTTTCAGAAATATCGATAAAAGAAGCACATAACATTTCTTCAAGCTCCGGAGTAAACACATATGGTGGATCTTTCTTCGCCTTTCCCTTCCCCTAATCTTGAGTCGCTGCCATCATTTCCTCATCATCACCACTATCCGGTATCATACCTTCGCAATCAACCGGTCTAGAAGGTGGCGACTCATAATTAATATGAGCACCTCCATAGTTAAATCCCGGTGCTTGATTTTGAAAACCATATTGGTTGGGAACTGATTCCTAAAATTTTCCACAAGTGGACGAAAAGACTCATAGTTATTGTAGAAATTTTGTTGGGGTGGGTAGTTCATCGGGACATTTGGGTTGAAAAATTGTGGTCGTTGAAAACCCGGAGACATTTGTGAATTTTCAGGGTTTTCATTGAGATTCTGAGAATTTTGAGAGTTTTGGTAAAAATATAGATAATTTTAATTACCCGAATATTGACTATTCGGGTATCCGGAACCGTAAGAATCTTGATTTCTATCCATTTTTTTGCTCAAATTGAAGAATAGAATACATAGATAAATTATGTAGTTATGAAAAAAAATGCCTCCATATATATAGAGAATAGAAAGAAGATATAAGATTTTCATATACAATTTTAATTAAAAATATTTCATTACAAACGGCTATATTTTTAACGGATATAAAAATGAATAACGGCTATATTTTATTTGCTTTCTATATCCAACGTCTATTTGTATAAAAGCCAAAAATTGAAAACCTTCCATGCTATGTATATTACCGTTTTTTAGTATTAAAGAGTAAAGAAAAAAAACAAAATAATTTTTTTTTAATTAAAATAGGAGGTGGCTGACCGGGGGGACGCGTCTGGGCTGGCGCATTCTCGTCACGCGCAAGATCATGCACATCTGAGCCATCCGTTCGGATCCTCTCCCCAAATGTTGATGCCCCTGATTTTTCTCCTCTCTCTACTTCATTAGGTGCTTTATCTCAAGCACTCATTTGATGAACAACCCAAGCAATTGTGTTGCAATTGAGAAGAACAAAAAAATACTACGAAGCACCTCTCTTCAAGCAACACATTGAGGATGCTCTAAGTGTAAATATAATACTAATCTTATATATAAAATATTAAAACTTCAATAAAATATGATGATCTAAGATCATATTTAAGAGGGTCATTATTTGACGTCATATGTTAAAATTTGAAAAGTTTTTATAGAAAATCAACTCTAATAGTCTCATTATCACTCTTCAAATTATTAAAAGCCACATACTCTCTCTCTCTTTAAATTTAAAACACATTTCTCCTAGTGGCGAAATCAAAATTTGAAGTTCGGGGGGCTAATTTTAGCCTGTCATTTCAGAATTTTTTTTATTCATGTATATAAAATATATTTTTTTGATAGAACTCATGTATATAAAATTCAATCAAAAGTAAACGATATAAATTTTAATTGTTTCAAAAAAGCTAAAAGATAGTGAGTGCTAAATTTTTTATCACTCACAAAATTACTGAATTAGTTTATGAGATTGAAAGAGCCAATTTTTAAAAACTCGTAAGGGTTGAAGAATTTTTTTTCGACTTTCCATGAAAGGAAAAGGAAATGAGTGCATAATATTTGAAGTAATAATAGTATTATTTTTTATATAAAGAGGGAACAACAAATTGAAACACAATGTCCCCAACGTTTTATAAAACACAATGTTTAGTCCTATCATTTTCAAAAACACACGACTAGGTCCCTAACGATTTACTCTGTCAACTATTTAGTCCTTCTGTCTGTTTCTGGTGGTCAATCTGCTAGTAAAAAAGAACTTCAGTCAACATCCAATTTAAAAAAAAAATTGGATGTTGTCTGTTTAGTCCCTAACGATGTTGACTGAAGTTCTTTTTGACTGTCAGATTGGCCACCAGAAACAGGCGAAAGGATTAAACAGTTGACGAAGTAAATTGTTAGGGACCTATTCGTATGTTTTTGAAAATGATGAGACTAAACAGTGTGTTTTACAAAACGTTGAGGACTTGTAAATTATTCACCCTTTAAATAAAGAAAGAAAAAAGTATATAAGAACGTAGGAGGAGAAGAAGGAAGGTGAGTCTTAAGAAAAAAAATGAAAAAGATAGAAAAAACAGAATTTGGGAAGTCTAGAGTCAAACACAAGACCATTGGTAAGAAATTCAACTACTTAACCATTTATGCCACACCTCAACTATGCATAGTTTTATGTAAGGTAATATAAAATACATAAATTCGGGGGATGACCGGAATTGCACCACACCACTACATGAGTGGTGCCGGGATCGGAGGGGCTAACCAATTTTTAATTAATATTTTATGTTGGTGTAACATTATTCCTCCTATTGGTTAACATAATACAATAGGGAATAAATTTAATCATAAAAAAATAAATAAAGAGTTAGAATTAAGAGTGTTGTTGAAGAAGACACAATTTAGAACCTCTCTAAATGATTAAGAGTTAATATGTGAGTGAGAAGACCAGGGTTCGAATCTTGCTCCTTACAATTTATCAAAAAAAGAGTTAATATTTTATATAAGTTTTAGAGAAGATACTAAGAGGCTGTTGGAGATGCTCTAACATTAGTAAGTATATGATAAATTAGAGGTTAATTTAACTATTTCTGATCAAAATTAAATCCATTAATTTTTCGTCAGATAAATGTAATTTTTCATGGCTCGATAGATAATTTGATAAGCCAATGATTTTTCTGTGTTTCAGAATACGGTTAACCAACATGTTAACTAATCGATTAAGATAAATTGGATAGGATTTTACCGCGTCCAAATCCTGTGGAGTTATTACAAATATTTTGTGGAGTTAAGGGGATTTCACTTATTCATTGAAATCAAAGGTCAAGATTATTTTAAATTAAAATAATAATAAAACAAATCTTTCTTTCTCTCTCCTCCTTTTCCCCCAACCGTACGTTGTTTCACGATTTTCTTTCTCCTCCCCCTTCATGGCTTCTTCGTCCACTCTGCAGTTGTCGAAATTTATCCCCAACCACCGCAAAGGTTAGTTAAATACCCAAAACTCTAACTGATGAGCTCGAATTTGACTATAATAATCAGACATTAATTCACTAATGGGCTTAATGGGCTTAAATTGTATTTATTAAAGGACTTACAAGCCTTGTTCTAGATTTATCAACTTTATTAGGGCATCAGGCTAGAAACAACCCGCTACAGTGCAAAGCAGGTGGAAACTGCCCGCTACAGTATAAAGCAAGGGTCAACCAGTTAAAGTAGAAGTCTTGTCAAAGGGAAAAGAGTAAAGGCGTTGTTCTGCGGTAGCAGGAGAGCATGAAAGCTGAGCATAAAGCATGTGGAGATAAGATTTACCTTTTGAAAGATGTCACGGACATAAACAATAGTTGTTTAATAAAAATATCTCTTATTAAGGCGTAATCCACGCAGAAGGCTGTGACAGGATCTGCACCAAGAATAACAATGGAGACACTAGGATTTCATCATAAGAATCACTTTTACACTTTCAACAACAAGATAGCAGCAGTAAGATACGCGGTATCATCCCCACGAAAAACAACGATCCCACACCGTTAGGGGTGTGATCGGTATAAAACCGAACCGAACCAAACCGAATCGAATAAACCGAATACCGAATTAGTACTAAAATCTTAAACTAAACGTAAACCGAATAAGTGCTTAAACCGACACCGAACCGAAAAATTCGGTTCAGTTCGGTTTTAAACTGAATAAACCGAATTAGTAAATAAATTTTAAAAAATTGTATTTTTTAACTAACTTGCATATTATATATCATTCATAAAAACCCAATAACCTAAGAAAACAGTATATCATCTGTATCATAAAGCCAAATGACCTCAAAATATTAATAATCCATTTGCAAATTTGCAACCATTTCAAAAAGAAAACAAAGGAGTAATATTTAGAAGTCACTTAAAAAGAGAATATGACAAAACAATAAGAAAATTCATCTAAATTAAGCACTATTTCTACTGATCACCAAGTCACGAACTCCACAGATCACCAGCAGTACCATATTTAACAAAATTGTAACCACCAATATCTAGCATGTTCACCTAACAAAAAGAAAAAAAATGGGGGAGTTAATTTACTCAGAAGTTATGAAACATATGTATCAGGAAGTCACTTTCTAAACCTCATATTTTCTGTTACCTTCTGACCACGGTTTGTCCATAACCAAAATGGGGGAGAATGATGAACCCTATGTGTTTTGATTATGTCCAAACGTTTCAGAAGATGAAAACTTAATTCTCCCTTACATATAGTTTACTATTGACTAATAATTTTTGTTTACTTAGTCTATGTGTAAGTTGCTCAGCAGGTGCTGAATGAATCATTTCTGGATTGCCTAAAGGACTCAGAAGATCTGTTTGCTGAAGTCAGAGTCTCAATTATTCAGAAGCTGGATACTCCGCTCTGAAGCCAAAGTCTGCTAAAGCTCTCCTCAGAAGTTCTCTGCAATCAGAAACTTTGCCAATTTGATCAGAAGTCTAGACAACTGGAAATTAGCTTCTGAAAGCTAAGTCACGGGTTCTGTTTGAGCATTTAATGCTCTGACACTTGCATTCAATGCAAGGCGCCAAAAGTTCAAAAAGCTGTTTTAATGGAGCGCGCTTGTCTGTTCAAAAGAACCAGAATTTCCTTGTCTACCCTTTGTTGATTCAATTGAAGAATGATTCCAGTCAACCTCTCTTTGATTTCAAATCACTTATCGGATTGAGTTAAAGAACAAGGATAACGGAATCAAAGTGTTTGAAGACCGTTTGAAGATTTGACAAATTAACGGCTACAGCATCTGATGTCATCTCTATTGAAGATTCAAACTCACCAACGGTCATCTTCATTCACTATAAATAGTAGCCAAGCTCCAAAGCATCAATGCGCGTGATCATCGAGCAAAATCTCAACGCACTGTTTTAACAAAAAAAACAGAGCAACTTTTTCCATTCTCAATCTTTCTTAGCATAGTCTTAGTTAAAGTGAGAGAGTGAAGAAAAACAAGTTCATAATAGGAATCTTGTAAACTGAGATCGTTTGTGATCTTCAGTTAGATTTAAAGAGAGAAATCTAGTTGAGATTAGAGTTGGGTGAGAAATCCAGAAAACAGAGTATTGTTTGTTCTGGTGGAAATCCTTTAACTCTTTTTAGGCTAGTCAGAACTAAGTGAGAAATTAGCTTAAGTTCTGTTGATGTAAAGGAGCTTCTGAACTTGCCATAAAAGTTCTGAATAGTGGATTTATAAAATCTCTGTAGGCTGCGACCTCAGGGGACAAGACGTAGTCACAGGACTTCTGTGGCGAACTTGGATAAATCGAATTGTTCAATCAGGATCTCCTGAACTTCTTTCTCCCTCTTATACTTGTTATTCCTGCTTCTGTGTACTTGCTTATATTTAGTGCTGAAACAGATTTTCTCTAAAGTATCATTGTCTTTGTTCAGAAGACTGTCCAGAAGTTCTTAAATGAGAACTTCTGTTGCTGAAAACAGTCCAACTGTGTTTAGGCAGAATTTCCCTCAGAAGCAACTTTTGTAAGCTAGCTTCTGACTCTGACGAAATTTGACTCTGAAAATTAAGTTTCCCGAAAAACTTAGAAATTTTCAGTTTTCAACTTTGACACCTATTCACCCCCCTCTAGGTGATTCTGTTCTTGATAGGGCCAACAAGTGGTATCAGAGCGAAGGTCACTTCGTATATTTACTAAAGATCTAACAATCTAAGTGTAAGATCCTATCAGAATCAATAGATATGGCTAGTAGACACCAGCCTGAGAATTCTTCTCACTTCATAGTTCCAGAAGGTTCTTCCACTACTAGACCTCCATTATTTAATGGCAACAACTACTCATACTGGAAGAAAAGGATGATGTACTTCATCCAAGCTCAGAACATGAGTGCTTGGTATGTCATCACTGATGGTGATTTCATTCCCACCAGAATGGAACAAGGTTTAGGGAATGTTGTTATTCCTCAGAGAGAATACACAGATGACATTCTGAAAAAACTCCAAACTAATGCTTCAGCAATAAATATGTTGCATTGTGCACTTACAGCTACTGAATATAACAAAGTTTCTTCTTGTGAAACTGCACAGGACATTTGGAACAAGCTGGAAGTCACATATGAAGGAACAGGAAAAGTGAAGCAATCTAAAGTCAACCAACTCATGAGAGAATATGAGTTATTTGAAATGCTTGATAAAGAATCTATTTCAGATATGAACTCTAGATTCACCAAGATAGTCAATGACTTGAAGAGTTTAGGAAAGGACATTGAAGAATCTGATCGAGTGAAGAAGATTGTCAGAAGCCTACCAAGGTCTTGGCAAGCCAAGAAGACTGCTATTGAAGAAGTTCAGGACTTGAGCTATTACTTGTATGATGAGCTCATTGGGTCTCTAATTACTCATGAGATGTCATTAAAAAATCATGACCTAAGAGAAAGGTCAGAAGGAAAAAGAGTAGTCCTGAAAGCAGAATCTTCTGAAGAATCCTCTGAAGATGAGGAACTGGCTATGCTGACCAGGAAGTTCAAGAAGGCCTTTAGGAAAGGCAGAGGTGGAAACTACAAGAAGCCTTTCAGGAGCTTTGACAAGAAAACTCCTGATTCTGGTGAAAAGTTCAAGAGAGATCCAAATAAGCCTATTGTGTGCTATGGATGTCAGCAACCGGGACACATTAAGCCTAACTGTCTGGAGCTGAAGAAAGATAAGAAGAAGTTCAAGAAAGCTATGCTGGCTGCTTGGTCAGACTCTGAGACCAGCAGTGATCCTGAAGAAAAGGAAGAGCAAGCTCAGATTTGTTTTATGGCTATTGATCATCAAACTTCTGAAGATGTCACAGGAGAAACTTCCGCACCTCCTGAAGCTACATATGATTCTGAGGTAAACAATTCTCATGAACGAGATATCTTTGATTCTCTTGAAGAACTCTATAGTATGTTCAAGTACCTGAAAAGGAAATTGGACAAGAGTGAGGCTGACAAGTTTCTTAGGTTTACTCAAGTTTATTCTGACATGAAAGTGTTAGAAGAAAAACTGTGTAAACAGTTCAGCACTCCTGCTGATGGCTCTAAAGCCAAAGGCAAGGAAAAGCTGCCTCTGGGAAGTGATAAACCCCAGAAGAAGAAGAAACTTGTCACTCCCTCTCTTCTGAAAGAGATAGCTTCTCCTCCTGATGTTGGCACCTCTGAGAGTGCTGTTATAGCCTCTGAAGATGTTGGTCCTTCTCAGAAGAAGAAGAAATCTCCCAAGAAGCAAAGGGAAAGATCCAAGAACCCTCCCTTTTGCAAACTTTGCAAGAGTGATGGTCACTGGTTGAAGGATTGCAAGTACCATATTAAAAACCTCTTGCAATCTGAGATATCATTAAAACCTACTGAAGAGAAATCTAACTCTGAATGACCCAATAAGGATTGGGTACCTGTCACTAATTGATTGTGTTGCAGGTGGCTCTGAGTGCTCCATCAATGTCAAAGCTGTGGTACATTGACAGTGGGTGCTCAAGGCATATGACAGGTGATGAAAAAGCATTCATCACATTTGATCCTAGAAGAGGTGGAAAAGTCAGCTTTGGAGATGCTCAGAAAGTAAGGATACTTGGTTCTGGATCTATAGGAACTAATCCTCCGATCGAAGATGTCTCCCTAGTCAGAGGCCTGAAGTTCAATCTCCTGAGTGTTGCACAACTGTGTGATAAAGGTAGAGATGTTGTCTTCAGCTCCTCTGGATGTAAAATCTGGGACAGTAAGTCAAGGGAAGTTATTCTAACTGCTCCTAGAGTTGAAAATGTTTTCATGCTGAACCTTGAGAATCTTTGCAAAAATATATGCTTGATGTCCAAAGAGGATTCCTCCTGGCTCTGGCATAGAAGACTTGCTCATGTGAGCATGGACCTTCTGGCCAAAGTAGCTAGAAATCAATTGGTTGAGGGTCTGCCTGAAATTAGTCTTAAAAAGAACCATTTATGCAATGCTTGCCAATCTGGTAAACAATCCAGAAGCTCTTTTAAAACTAAGAAAGTCATTTCAACTAAAAGATCTTTGGAATTACTTCATATGGATCTTTTTGGCCCTGTTCAACCAATGAGCATGGGTGGAAAGAAGTATGCCTTTGTCATTGTAGATGACTATTCAAGATTCACTTGGGTCATCTTGTTGTCTAGCAAAGATGAGTCACTTGGATGCTTCTCAGTTCTGATAAAGAAACTTGAGAATGAAAGGAATGAAAAGGTTGTTCATATCAGAAGTGATAATGGTGGAGAATTTAAAAACTTTAGGTTTGAAGAATTCTGTGAAACCAAGGGAATTGATCATAACTTTGCTGCTCCCAGAACTCCTCAATAAAATGGAGTAGTTGAAAGGAAGAATAGAACTCTGGTTGAGATTGCCAGAACTATGATCAATGAAAGAAGGCTTCCTAAGTACTTTTGGGGAGAAGCTGTGAACACAGCTTGCTATGTTCTGAATAGAGTGCTAATCAGAAGCATTCTGAACAAGACTCCTTATGAACTCTGGAAAGGTCGAAAGCCTAAAATAGGTTATTTCAGAACCTTTGGTTGTAAGTGCTATGTTTTGAATACAAAAGAATATCTTTCAAAGTTTGATTCAAAGGCAGATGAGGCCATTTTCCTTGGTTACTCAACACATAGTAAAGCATATAGGGTTTTTAATAAGAGGACTCAAACTCTAGATGAATCTGTTCATGTACAGTTTGATGAGACTAACCCTGCAGATAGTAGAGCTCCTGATGAAGATGTAGTTCAAGCTCCTGAAGTTACATCTCCTGATGTAGAAGAAGAAGATGTTTCTCCCAGAGCTGCTGAAGTGGTTCCTCCTGTTGCTGAACAAGCTCAAGAAGTGAATCCCACTCCAGAAGTCAACTTCCTTCCAGAAGATGCTCCTATTTATGATTCAACAAATGATGAACAGGTTTCAGAAGACTCATTGGATGTACCAAGAGAAGTTAGAACTCATAGGAATCATTCCTTAGAGAACATAATTGACTCTGTTCATAATCCTGTCATGACCAGAGCTCAGCTCAGAAGATACATGGGGAATGTGGCTTTTGTGTCACTTCTGGAACCCAAGGACTTCTATGAAGCTGCTGATGATGACTCCTGGTTAATGGCAATGCAAGAGGAACTTGACCAGTTCAAAAGGTCAGAAGTTTGGACTTTGGTTCCCAGACCTAACAACATAAAGGTTGTTGGAACTAGATGGGTTCTGAAGAACAAGCTTGATGAATTTGGAAATGTTGTGGGGAACAAGGCAAGACTTGTTGCTCAAGGTTACAGTCAGCAAGAAGGCATAGATTATGGTGAAACTTTTGCTCCTGTTGCAAGATTAGAAGCCATTAGAATCTTATGTGCTTTTGCATCATACAAAGGTTTTAAGCTCTTTCAAATGGATGTGAAAAGTGCATTCTTGAATGGTTACATTGATGAGGAAGTCTATGTGTCTCAACCTCCTGGTTTTGAAGATCCTAAGTTTCCTGATCATGTGTACAAGCTGAAGAAAGCCTTGTATGGACTGAAACAAGCTCCCAGAGCTTGGTATGAGAGACTAACAAAGTTCCTTCTGTCTAAGGGATTTGTCAGAGGCTGTGTTGATACAACTCTGTTCACTCTGAAGAAGAACAAGGATATCCTTATAGCTCAGGTATATGTTGATGATATGATATTTGGTGCTACTAATGAATCTTTGTGCAGAGAGTTCAGTGACCACATGAAGGCTGAGTTTGAAATGTCTATGATGGGAGAATTAACCTTCTTCTTAGGACTTCAGATCAAGCAAAGTAATGATGGTGTGTTTATCAATCAAGCCAAGTACACTAGAGAAGTGCTGAAGAAATTTGGCATGATGGACTCAAATGCTGTTGATATTCCAATGGATGTCAGCAAAGACATTGATGATGAAAAGAAAGCTGGTAAACCTGTAGATATAAAAACCTACAGAGGTATGATTGGTTCTCTTTTATACCTAACAGCCAGCAGGCCAGATATACATTTTGCTGTGTGTTTTTGTGCCAGATATCAATCAAAGCCAAGAGAGATTCATGATGTTGCTGTCAAAAGAATTCTCAAATATCTTAAAGGCACACCAGAAGCTGGTTTGTGGTATCCCTGTAGTTCTGATTTCACTCCTATAGGATACACAGACTCTGACTATGGTAGAGATAAATTGAAAAGAGTCAGCACTTCTGGTGGTTGTCATTTTCTAGGGGAGTGCCTAGTCTCCTGGCATAGTAAGAAACAAACCTCTGTGGCTCTCTCAACTGCTGAAGCTGAGTATGTTGCTGTTGGAAGTTGTGTTTCTCAGATGCTCTGGATCAAGCAACAAATTGCTGACTATGGAGTCATCCCTGGAACAATTAACTTCTATTGTGATAACAAGAGTGCAATTGATCTTTCAAAGAATCCTATTCAGCACAGCAGGATGAAGCATGTTCATATTAGGCATCACTTTCTGAGAGATCATGTTCTGAAGAAGGATATTATCATTACTCATGTTCCCTCTGAAGAGAATCTTGCTGACATGTTTACTAAGCCTCTGGCTGGTATTTCTTTCAGCAACTTACGAGAAGGCATTGGTATGACTTATCCACTTCAGTAATTCAGTTTAATTATTTCTGTGTATCTTAAGTGATTAATCGTTTAAGATAATTAAGTGATAATTAATTCTAATCATGATTTGACATTTAAGCATGCGTTATCTACTGCATTTTACGGCGCTGTTCTGTGGTTAACGGTTATCTGTTCCCTTTTAAACGGTGTGTATTTGCTTTTTGAATTGGAACGGTTTCCTTGTTTGGGTATAAATAGGGGTTTTCCATACTTAGAAGTTTTTACTCTCATTTTCATTGCGATTAGAATTTCCATAGATTTTCTGTGTTCTCTTCTCTCAAAATTCTTAACCTATTTTCTTATATCTTCAAAAATGGCTCAAGAAATCATTGTCACTCACATCTTTACCACTGACTCCAAAAAGAAAGTTAGCGAATCTAGGGTATTCACCTCTAGGTTCCTAGATGATGAAGTTAAATCCACTGAACCTATTTCAAAATGGCTTAGCGCTCAAAACTGGAATTCTTTCGTTTCTCTCGATGAATTCATTTATCCTAAGTTAGTCACCGAATTCTATCAGAACCTCCATTTCTTTTCTAATGAGGAGGATGTTCTACACTCAGAAGTCGGGGAAATTGAGATTGAGGTCAGCAGGGCTTCTATTTCTCAAGTGATCGGTATTGATGATGAAGGAATCATCATTGGTGATGATGGTTCAGCAGACGGTTTTACAGAAGCAAACTGGGCTAGACCAGATCTAAGTGCCAAGGAAACTTATGCCACCTGGCTCACTCAGCACCAGAGGTGGGCACACTATTTGACAACTAATGTTTTCCTTCCGAAGGCTGGAGGGGTTAATGGTGTTTCCAACAGGGAAAGAGTGTTTATGTGGCATCTGGTCAACCAGAAGAAGATCAACTTACCTGCCATGCTGATAAGGCAGATGAAGAATGTAACTACCGTGAGTGCATTAGCATATGGCTCACTCCTGACTAGGTTGTTTGAGGCAGCCTCTGTTGTGGTTTCAGGAGAAGGTGTTACAAGTAGGAGTACGGTTCTGAAGATGCATACCTTCAGGGACCTTAGCTTTGGTGTTACTCCGAAGAAGAATGAGAAGGGCTCCTCTGTGAGTATTGCTCAGAAGGAAAGTATTGAGGCTGCTGTTCAGAAAGGAAAGAATGCTGCCAAGAAGGGCAAGGGTAAGAAGGGATCAAGTAAGTTGGTCCTGACTGTTGAGAAGGTGGTTGTCTCAGAACCTCTTCCCACGATGGTTCAAACAACAATCAGTGTTGAACCCTCTGGCAAGATCGTTGCTGAGAAACCTAAGGATGTTCCTGAGAAGGAAGCTCAGGATGCTGAGGACGCACGCCTTGCTGAAAAAGAGAAGGCTGCTGAAGCTGAGAAGGTTGCAAGGGTTGTGGCTCTTGCTGATAAGAAAAGAAAGCAGAAGGAAGCAGAAGACAAGTTAGCAGCTGAAAGAGAAATTGCTGCAAAGGCTAAGGCCGATGCAAGAATCATTGCATGTGTTGCTGAACTTGAGAATGTGGAGTTCTCAAAGAATGTTGAGGCTTCAGAAGAAGGAGAAGAGCTTGAGAATATCTCTCTTTCTACTCGGATTAGCACAAAGGCTACTGAAGAGGATGAGGACTCTGAAGATATTCATCTCTCCAGAAGAATTCCCAAGAAGAAGATGTCAGCAAAGAGAAGGTCTCTGATCAAAAAGGACTTCTCTGTTGCTTCGAGTACTGAACTGGAAGAATCAATTCCTGAAAAAGAGGACTTGGTTGATGACGAAGACATGATGGATATGTCTGCTGGAAAGGATGCTGATGCTCCTATTATTGAAGAACTGACTGAAGATAGTGATCAAGAGCCTGATACTATCATTCAGAATGCTATGAATTTTGCTGAAAACATCAACACTGATGATTTTCTAGACAATGTTCTTCTGGGACAAGGGAGAAATCCTGGTGAAAGGGATGCTTCTGAAACGCTGTTCAGAATGGCTCATATCTTTGCTGAGCCCATTTCTACATTTGATCCAAACCTCTCTGATCAGGTTATTCCTTCTCCACTTCATACTTCTTATCCATCCTCTCCTCGTACTCCTCATCCATCTCCCTCACTACCTTCTGTCACAGAAGTTGGTGATTCTCATACTTCCTCTATGAAGCTGGATACTCCGCTCTGAAGCCAAAGTCTGCTAAAGCTCTCCTCAGAAGTTCTCTGCAATCAGAAACTTTGCCAATTTGATCAGAAGTCTAGACAACTGGAAATTAGCTTCTGAAAGCTAAGTCACGGGTTCTGTTTGAGCATTTAATGCTCTGACACTTGCATTCAATGCAAGGCGCCAAAAGTTCAAAAAGCTGTTTTAATGGAGCGCGCTTGTCTGTTCAAAAGAAACCAGAATTTCCTTGTCTACCCTTTGTTGATTCAATTGAAGAATGATTCCAGTCAACCTCTCTTTGATTTCAAATCACTTACCGGATTGAGTTAAAGAACAAGGATAACGGAATCAAAGTGTTTGAAGACCGTTTGAAGATTTGACAAATTAACGGCTACAACATCTGATGTCATCTCTATTGAAGATTCAAACTCACCAACGGTCATCTTCATTCACTATAAATAGTAGCCAAGCTCCAAAGCATCAATGCGCGTGATCATCGAGCAAAATCTCAACGCACTGTTTTAACAAAAAAAACAGAGCAACTTTTTCCATTCTCAATCTTTCTTAGCATAGTCTTAGTTAAAGTGAGAGAGTGAAGAAAAACAAGTTCATAATAGGAATCTTGTAAACTGAGATCGTTTGTGATCTTCAGTTAGATTTAAAGAGAGAAATCTAGTTGAGATTAGAGTTGGGTGAGAAATCCAGAAAACAGAGTATTGTTTGTTCTGGTGGAAATCCTTTAACTCTTTAGTCAGAACTAAGTGAGAAATTAGCTTAAGTTCTGTTGATGTAAAGGAGCTTCTGAACTTGCCATAAAAGTTCTGAATAGTGGATTTATAAAATCTCTATAGGCTGCGACCTCAGGGGACAAGACGTAGTCACAGGACTTCTGTGGCGAACTTGGATAAATCGAATTGTTCAATCAGGATCTCCTGAACTTCTTTCTCCCTCTTATACTTGTTATTTTTGCCTCTGTGTACTTGTTCATATTTAGTGCTGAAACAGATTTTCTCTAAAGTATCATTGTCTTTGTTCAGAAGACTGTCCAGAAGTTCTTCAATCAGAACTTCTGTTGCTGAAAACAGTCTAACTGTGTTTAGGCAGAATTTCCCTCAGAAGCAACTTCTGTAAGCTAGCTTCTGACTCTGAGGAAATTTGACTCTGAAAATTAAGTTTCCCGAAAAACTTAGAAATTTTCAGTTTTCAACTTTGACACCTATTCACCCCCCTCTAGGTGATTCTGTTCTTGATAGGGCCAACAGACAAGCCACATATCTTGCATTTGTCTAGATTTTCATCTATTTTCCAATACAACATGCAATCTTTTACACATGCATCAATCTTTTCTAGGAAAGACCGATATCTTTGACAATTCTCTTTGCGTCGTAGTATGATTTTGGCAAAGTAGAACCATCCGGGAGTATTTCTTTTAAAACTTGTAATAACATGTCACACGATTTATTACTCCACCGACCAAGACTTTTGATGTATAGCAATTTGACAAGGGCATCCAACTTAGAAGTCTTACTTCCAGGGTAAACTACTTGACCTAGCTCTTCTAGTAACTTATAAAATTTCTTAGCTTCACCGTTAGGGTCCTCTTCACTCATTTGAATACCAGGATATCATCTATAACAACGTTAACCCCACCATTAGAATCATCTTCATCTGATTCATCTTCATCTGATTCATCTTCATCAGAATCAAGAACACATCTTCTTTCACCGTGATGATACCAAAAGGTATAGTTTTCCATTATTCCATTTTTTTATTAAATGTGTGTGCACGAACTCGCGAGTTCCAGAATTGGAGTTGTTACACTTAACACATGGACATCGAATTTCAGAAACCTCACATGTTTTCTCAAAAACATAATCCAAGAATTCTCTAATACCGGAATTATATTCTTCACTAAGCTGATCTATATTAGTAAGTTTTATCCATTCTTTATTAAGCACCATTCTCCTATAAATCATCAAATTAAAGTACTTGAACAAAATGACATACAACCAAAATATATATATAATTTAAATGACACCCAGAAAATTAAAAATAACAAACATGTGAAAAGATATAAGGTGACAACTACTATAATAATTGGTTTCTAGATTCCAAGAAATAGTGCAATATAAAAGTTGTAGAATATTACAACTTTTAGCCATAACAACTGTAAGCACTGGTTTTCGAACCTAGTGACGAAAGCAATCTATGAGCTCCTCGTTCCGCCAGTCGCTCAAACGCCAGTATTCGTCAAAGAAAGGATCGACTTTCCGAGGTTGTAACTTCCTCTACCCGCATCTCGGGACCACAAGATTGGCACATTCAAACTTGTGAGAAACTCCTTTTTCATAAAAATAAAATACGGTCACCATTCTCTCTCCTCACTTGACCATATGGTCATAATAACAGTATTGTGACCGTACGGTCACAGCCACGTGGCAGACGGTCACCCTATCCTTATCTGCCACGTGGCAGAAAATGCCAAACGACTTTGGCTGGGCCTTCAAAAGCCCGGCCGGGCTTTGATCAAAGCCCGTCTCATATCCAGATTTAGATTTGAGACAATACTTCTTGTGACTGTATGGTCACAAGTGTCTTGACCGTACGGTCACAACCTACCCTATAAATACCCCCCAAATTCTCATTCATTCTCACCAACAATATTTTCAATCTTCCCCTCTCTAGCTCGTTCTAAAGCGATTCTTGACCCGGTAAAAATTGCTCTAATAAAGTTGCCTTTTTTGTTGCCTAGTGGAACTAAAGCTGCTATTGAACATGTGTTCCAGAAGCAAGCTGCTGAGAAGTCAGCACAGAAGAAGGCAACAAAGGATGCTGAGAATGATAGACTTGTTGAACTAGTAAGGGTTGCAGAGGCTGAAAAGCAAGATACTATCTTGAAGATTGCTGAGGAGAACATGAGAGCAGAAAGCAAAGGCTAATGTTGGCATTGTCATCAATGAGAAGGCTTCTACTAGTGCTCCCAATTTATCTATTCCTGATCATGCTTCGCCTTCCACTGGAATAAGCATGAGAACGAACGAGCCTGATTATGAACAACAGCAAGCTCACCCACCAATAGCAGCTCAAGCTAGTCCTGTTGGAGTGAAATGGAAGAAGTGCTATAGCTCAAAGAAGAAGAACGAACTAAGCCAACTTTGTTATGGGAATTATGGGAAGAGGAGAACGAGAGATGGATTGATCAACATCTAAAAGAGGATACTGATATGGATCATCAAGAAGCAGGGATATCTGAAGCAACGGAGGCACCAAAAGATTTAATTATACCTTTGTTAAGGTACCAAAAAGAGTGGTTGGCGTGGGCTTTGAAACAGGAAGAATCATCTGCAAAGGGAGGAATATTGGCAGATGAAATGGGAATGGGGAAGACCGTTCAAGCAATTGCCCTTGTTCTTGCTAAATGAGATATCCATCACGAAGCTACCCGTATTCAAATAGCTTGCAAATCTAAGGGACCTTATTCATCAGTTGACTTGAGTGGCGGCGGTGAACCTACCCTTGTAGTCTGTCCTTTAGTTGCTGTGAGCCAGTGGGTGAGTGAGATTGACCGCTTTACAACAAAGGGAAGCACCAAGGTGCTCGTTTATCATGGGGCCAATAGGGAAAGAAATTCTAAGAAATTCTCTGGTTATGATTTTGTTATAACAACATATAGTACTGTTGAGGCTGAATTCAGAAAATTTATGATGCCGCCCAAGACAAAGTGTATTTATTGCGGGAAATCGTTTTATTGAGTTGGATATGTAAATGGACCATAAAAATGGCTAGATTTATAATTAATACCTCTCAAAATCATTGATCTATTTGTTCATTTATGAAACCAAATTAAGCAACCATCTTTATTAAAAGGAGTGAAAACACAAAACCAACTACCTTATATTAAAGGATATGGTCTGCTAAAAGGAAACTAAAAATACAATAATCATGAATTTCACCTCTAACAACAAAACATTTCCTCAAAAAGCCCTCTCTCTGGAATCCAACCTTCTCTAACACTCTTTGAGAACTTACATTTTCTTTCAATGTATAGCCTTCCAACCTTATCAAACCAGGCAAGTCTTGGAAAACTCTCCTTAGAGCCATCTTGACAGCAATGGTTGTTATCCCTTGTCCCCACAAATCAACACCAATGGCATATCCAATGTTTGCTTTGTGTTGTTCATAGATTGAAGTTCCTTTCCAAACTGCTACGTATCCTATCGAACGGTCATCTAAACATATGGAGTAATGCCATGGATGAGGTATCACTTCCTTTTCTAGGTGTGTTAGAGCTTCTTCTCTTGATTTAATGGGATACCATCTCATGTTTTTCGCGACTCTTTCATCGCTGCACCATTTCAGGAAATCGTCTGCATCGGGTAGCTTGAAATGCCTCAGGCTAATTCTTGATGGATCCATCCATCAAATTGACCTCAGGGAAAAAAGTAGTATCCTTTTTGTGTTGTTTGATGAAGTTATTCAAGACTTCATTAATCTTTATCACAAACAGAAGACAACAAACAATATAAAACCGTGGCAAAAACACTGCCGCAAGTCCATTATATTTTGTCTGAATATTACAGTGCATTGATTTTGCACATGAGTACACATTTATGAACTATTTGTATACCCTTATCTTATTTTAATTTTCTCTGTTTCTTACCTTATATTACTTAATGTCAAGCCCCGCATTTGTGACACGCAAAAAGAACGGAATGCCACTGATTCCGCATTTGTGACGCGCAAAAAGAACGGAATGCCACTGGTTTAGCTTGTAAAAGTCGGGACGGGATTAACATTAATTAAGAGCACGTGTGATTCAGTTGGCGTCCCGATCTTGAGTTAGCCCTCATTGGCGTGATTTCGACGGATGGGCGACCACTACGTACTATGCTGGTTCGGAAGTTGATCCCGCTTCCCTGATGAGCCCAAGGGATGGCGAAAAACAGTGCGCATCGGAGACGGAAAGGCCGACCTCAAGCTCATTCGAAAGAGTCGGAGTGCCGCACGGGTGAAATCTCTGCGTGGGACTCTGTGCCCGTGACAATTGCATAAAACAAAAACTTCAACTGCTTTTTGATTCCTCAAATTTTTGGAAAAGTTCAAATATAATTTTCTTTTGATAATTCTCATAAGGCGAGTTTAGGTAAGGCCAGAGACAAAAAAATAGAGGACTAGGGGAAAAATATTCCTTTTCATTTAATTTTGTCGATTTTATAGAACTTTTTAACTAATACCAGACACTGCATATCATAAATGAATTGACTTACTTATCATTTTCCAATACTCCTCCGTTATGTGTGTCCACATACCTAATTTACTTCGTAAGAACTCGTATTTATTTTTCAGAAGTCCCACATGTAAAAAAATATTTGAAATCTAATTTTTACTACAGCAGTAAATTATGTACTAATGTTAAATTCATTTACAATTTGAAACTTGATCTTCAGTCTCAAAAAAAAAAATAAAAAAAAAATAAAATAAAATTCATCTTCATGTACTATATTTTTCGGTGTTGAAATGGAAGTTGTAGACTTCCTGTCGCAAAATATCTTGGTCAGTTGGTTCTAAATGTTACCAGATTTGCTAAAATTCTTTTTAGCTATGTTTCTTGACAATTGAATATGGTACTATATTTCTACTCATGAACTTGGGTTTTATTTTTACCTGTTTTTTTTCATCAAATTATAATTTGGATAAATAATTTTAAAGTTCTTAAGCTTTTATTACTATCTTATATAGACATCGAAAAAATAATCTAAATCTCATCTAAAAGATCATTCACAGATTCCCCCAACATTACTGAGAACCGTGGCAGTGGAAGGCTTATTTTAGAGTGGATGAAGATGGTGCAAAAGCCATATTGAAACCCTTTAGCCTTATTGAATGTATCATTTTCAAGTAAACTGAGCTCATTTTCAACATTAAAACCCATTCATCAATCCACTAAAGAATAAGAAATTCAAGAACTTGCAAGAAACAAATGAACACAAGTCCCATCAATTACTCTTATTATAACATAACATTAGATGTCATTTCTTCACTAATATAGAGAGGATAAGCCATTGAGGATCCTTAATCAAAACTTTATTATGACGCAAGAGAAACAGCCAGTGACTACACGGACTGGTTATTATTTTACCTCCGAAATGGGCGAACCAATGCTCCTATCCCATAAACCAGATGAAAGGCCACAGCTAAGGCTGTTAACTCAACCCCAAGTAGAGTTAACTTTGATGAGTAAAAGAAGAGCTGGTAAAAGTTATAATAGGTGAAGGAAGTTGAACCTATTTCAAGCAAAAGATATACCACCAAAATTTCAGCTGTTAGGAAAGCCGCAGCAAATCTATTGAAGATTGAAACCATGGAATTAAGCTGTGGCTTGTAAACAGGAAGATGAGGAGATAATGGACGAAGGCTACTTGGAGTATTAGGCTTATCAGTACTATAAGCGCGAACACTGAGACCTTTCTTTCCTAAAGATAAACCAGCTTTTTCCGAGTGCATGCCAATAATTGCAGACTGCAAGAGAGGAAGGGAAAATTAAGATCTGTTCATGAGCTCATCCAGGAACTAAACAAAGTGAAAGTTATACAAAGCAATCAATACCTGGTGAGAATTGAAGATTGGTGTGCTAAAAAGGCTACCATAAACACTTCTGTTGGACATCGGGAATTTTCCTCCTACAGAATCATCATTTGCTTTCCCAGCTACAGTGTTAATGGTCTTATCCATCTCCATAATGTTTATGGCATTCATATTATGGATAAGTGGAGCAGCAGTGCCCTTTGATAGAGGCAGCACAGATTAAGCCGTTAGTTTCGAGTCTTCACTATTCTAAAAAGAGTCTCTGACTAGAAAGAATTACCTTGTCTGTTTTACTCTGAGCACCAGAATAATTGACTTTAACTCTCTCGCCATTTTCTGCTCATGAAAGGATTAAAAACCAATTCAAACATGCATCTTAAGACTTAGGCAAATTCAACTACCAACCACATACAGAGGAGAAAAAGAACCCTTCTAAAGTGAAAGACCAGAAGCAAACCGTAAGAATTACATACTGTTGAGGAATTTTGAAAAGGTGCCATCAGTAGTAAACTCATTCATGGATGGTACTGCGGTAGCAACTTGACCTCCTACAACCAAGGAACAATATGATGAAGATTTAAGAACATAATTCAAAACAACAGGTTCCTAAAGT
The DNA here is from genome assembly GCA_028411795.1 of Euphorbia peplus. NCBI lineage: Eukaryota > Viridiplantae > Streptophyta > Magnoliopsida > Malpighiales > Euphorbiaceae > Euphorbia > Euphorbia peplus. The sequence goes on along the minus strand of CP110839.1, from coordinate 19,690,806 downwards.
TACCTGGACAAGCTAAAAAAATTTAAGCACTGGCATCTGAAGGAAATGATATATTCTCATACCAGCTAGATAGATAGATAATAGATAAATAAGAGATAGCAATCAAGCAACCAAGGCATAAACTAAGTATCTACTGAATAGAATTGTGGTTTAGATAAGATTACCTAAGGAATTAGAGTAAGAAAGGGTCCGGAGATGCTCAGATCCATTAGCATTCATCATAGCCTGCATGCATGTAAATATATTAACCATTCAGCAGAATTCAGTCCGAAAAAACTATAATTTTGAAATATGTGGACATTCTAAGGTGAAGTAGGGAAAATAAAGCTGAAAATGGATATATCTAGAGAAGGACATGGACATTATCATGCAGATCTCACTGAAAATCAGAGTTTGCAGAAAATAAGTCTCTCCTATACAATAAATTTATTCAGCATATCAGGCAAAGCATCTTATCTTATAGATAAAATCTGGAAGTTTCAAAAGATATTTGATCAGGTACAATCACGGCTGTCAATGGATGCATACATGAAAAGACATGAAAATTACATGCAGAGCACCCTTAATGCAGCAAACAAGTCATTCTTATACAAAAGCTATATTGAACACATCACACAGATCATCGTATCTAATGTATCAATTCTGCATTTGGCAGTTAATATTTGATTAGGTACTCGTGACTAGTGTTTTTTTGCATTAAGGTAATACAAAGCATCAAATTATTCATGATCATATGCAATACAAACATTGTATACAGGTTATGTACTTCAAATTCTACGGTATATGTACAAGAACAAAATTTTGGAGCTGAATCATTCCACTATGATGTCGCACTAATCTTAGTTGTCATAGCAATTGCTATCCGTAGTCGATTTTTTGCAGCAAAATGCGAATGTTGAAACAATAGTATTGTCCGACATCAAACAAGGTACTTAATTATGCCGAGCTTAAAGAACTAATCACAACGAAAAAGAGAAAGACACAGCAAGAGAAAATCCAATAGGCACTAACGTAAAACAAGTACCTCTGGTGGAGCAAAACATGTTTGGGTAGTTCTTGCGACAGAAATACCGGTAGTCCGTGACTGCTCATCATCATCATCACAAACATCATTCATTAGCCCACACATAATAAATACAGCTACTATGTAATGTAAACACAAAAATAAATTATACCGAAGCAGCTGCACGGCGAATAATTCCTGAAATCATCGCTTCGATGTGAAGCTCGAATCTGTATTTTTACATAATAAAAATGATGATATAAGTCGTAAATATTAGAATTATAATTAAGTGTAATTAGGGATAGATCAGTGAATAGAACATACGAAATCAGAAATCCCAAATTAATGAAACCCTAATTTAAAAATGAAGAATAGAATTACTGAAATAAACAAACCTCAATCAAACTAGGGGCTTGGATTGGGACTGATGATGAACCCACGCACGCATCAGATCCTCAATAAGCTAATCTACAAAACAACTGTGCTATAAACGTAGGTGGATTTTTTTGGATATCGAATTTAGGGTGCTGTGTTTCATTTGGATTTTTTTATTTTTTTTTGAGAAAGTGTTGCATTTGGGGATGAGTCTTACAGTACATTGCTAAAAAGAAAAAGAAAAAGAAAAAGAGTCCAAAACAAATATAATTTAATTTAATTATATCCACAATCTAATTTAATTTCAAATAAAACTAAAAAGAAAAAGAGTCCAAAACAAATATTTAATAGATAAAATATGAAAAAAAAAATTTCTATTTCATATTCCTGTCTCATTTCTCGTTACTCCATTCCTTTGTTGACATGTAGCTTAATTAATCCTAATCAGCTTTCACAAAGGTTAACGTAAATTAACCAAACGTTAACTCTATGTTCAGCAAATAAGGGAGTAGTTAAGCAACCCTGTTTGCAAGCAATCTTCTTCTTCTTCTTCTTCTTCTTCTTCTTCTTCTTCTTCATCCAGCAATAATCTTCAGCAGCAGCCATCAATTTGTGATCGTCTTACGCCAACTATCTTTATCATTGAGCTTTTCTTTCCTATTCTTGAAAAATTGTAGAATTTAAACTTTTTTACTATACCCTAAATGTCTCCGTATCAACCCGTCGTTCCAAGGAGTACCGTACTCCAGGAGCGTTCTAGAATTTTTTTTTCCTATTCTCTTTTAAGGTCTTTTCTTTCCACTCATCAAACTTCCTTAATTTCAAAACTCTGTTGTTTATTCCAATTTCGCCTAGTTGAAGTCAATTCGACTCAGCTGAAGAAAAAAACATATCAGATTCATCAAATGCAATTCAAAGCTATAGAACATGCAAAATTGCATTCCTTTCCATCTCTTACCAGTTTTCAAAGACCAAAGACATTCAAACGCCCAATTTCATATTAGATTTCGAACTTTCATGCTTCAGACTTTTAAATTCAGAATTAAGGGTCACTGCCAATTGGATTATATAACATGAACTTGTTTTACCTTTCTTATAGATGTTAGATATATCTATAGTGTTAAAGAACAAAGAAAACAATCAATTCCAATCAAGAATTCGTGGACGAAATTTTCAAGTTGTCTTGAGTTTTTCCATTAAAAATTAGAATGGAGTTGAGTAAAAGAGAACAAGTTACACTTACCCATGAAGCTTGGATGCCTTGGTCATCTTCTTCAAACTCAATTTTTACAGAGATGAATCTTGACTTTATGAATAGAGACAAGTCCAGTGGAAGGGAGGAGAAGACACGTTAAATAGATGAGAGGAGAGGAGAGGAGGGAAAAAAGATGCATTAGAGTTAACGTGGGTTAATTAACGGTGGCCTTTGTGATAGCTGATTAGGATTAATTACGCCACATGTCAACAAAGGAATGGAGTACAGAGAAATGAGACAGGAATGTGAGACAGAAGATTTTTTTCCATAAAATATATGTGCGTGTAGATAACTATAATAAAACTAATCATTCCTCCATGATAATCATATCTACAACTATTAATTGATACAATCTCTTAAATATTTCCATAACATTTTTTTATAACCAATATATTGTGCATCTAAAAGAACACATGGAATTAAATAATAGAATATTTAAGAATTTACTAATCAATTTGATATAAAAAAAATAAAGGTATCAAATTGACTCTAACGTTTTTGAGAAATATCAATTTGACTAACGTATAAAACATTATTCAAATGGTACTAATTTTACTTTAACTAATTGAACTGAATATTACTGAACCGAACAAGAACTAATGCCAAACCAATTGCATCGTATAAAAAATATTTGAGAAAAAAAAGCTAAAGCTATGTGAATTGAAGGTTTAATGAATTTTACCGAATTAACCAAATTGAACTTTACTGAACTTATGTAAAAGATGACAGAGCCTAATATATCCAAATTATCAATTTGACCCTAACGTCTTTCGGAAAGTATCAGTTTAACCCTATCGTATAAAATTGTATCAAATTAATCTCAACGCTATTCAAATGGTACCAATTTGACCCCAGCTAACTGAACTAAATACTACTGATCGAACTAAATTGAAATCAAGTGAATTTTGGAAGTTAATTTGTTGAAGTGAACTGAATTTTAAGTCAACAAAAATACGGTCCTAGTGTCAAACCAATTGTATCATCCGTCATATAAAAAATTCTCTGACAAAAATAGTTAACAATAGAAAAAAAAACTAAAATATTCAAATTTAACACATGAATTGTTAATTTTTGCTATTGAATATTTTGATAATTGGTGATCTAATTGTTTTATGATATGACTCATGGTTTTCATTTATTGATGGAAAATATGACGCATAGTTTGATAGTACATATATAAAGACTTTTTGGATTTGCATAGCTTTTTAAAAGATAATAAAATTGCGCATATATGCTTACATAAAATAATAGAAAAAGAATTTGTGCGGTCAGCAACTATTACATCCCTTAATCATAGATAGAGTCTTAACTGTTAGCTAGGCTATTTTTTTACCACAAAATGTAATAAGTTTATCATTTTAGAACCAAATTTATTTCTTATTAAACTGATTAATGGATATTTTTTTTATTTTTTAGAGTTTCACTTCTGTCGATCTTGTGATTCGAACTCAAGACTCACGTTTCTTTTTGGAATGTAGTATCCGCTAAGCTATTGAAGATGTACTAAAATGACCCTATTTTTTAGGATTGCCCAAATGACGCTAATATTTTTGAGGAGGCATCAAAATGACCATGCGTTATTAAGGATATATCTAATGCATACGTGACAATTTAATTTTAGGTAAGGTTACGCTAACGTGAAAAAAGTGACGGTGTATGTGGCAAGTTCCCTTAGCAAGATCAAATTATTACTATTTAAATAACGTGAAGGTTATATTGGTATCATTTTATACGCCCAAAATCGTCAAGGTCGTTTTGATACATTTATCGTAAGAGAATAAAAAAAAAATTCAATGCATCTTAAAAAAAGAAAAAAAAAATTAGACAACCTAGAAAAGAAGAGTAAACACGATTTTACTTGATTTGATTTTACAATTTGGTGTTTTTTGTATATAGGTTACAAATGGTATTCTACATGTGAGGATTATAAATTTTATTTGATTAAATAAGATTCGGTTTTGTTTTGTTATGAATACTTTTATTAAAAAGATTTAAAATTTTAAATAGTTGTTTAGTAATTGTGTCCTTTTAAAAACGGTTTGACAGAGAGTAGTTATTAATATTATGTTTTTAAGATTTTTGAATAATTTGTTTTCGGACAAAAAAAGATTTTAATATTAATTTGAATTTTTTAATAATAATGGATAAACTTACGGTACATTTTGATACCTTGAAATGTACTGTAGAATTTTCTTGCATTTGGATTTTAAAGGAGTTTTTTGAAAAAATATACTGTTTCACTACCTATTCTTCTATTATTTTACTTTTTAGTTTATGTTAAGGAGTAATATTGTCATAATTAATTCAGTTGATTAAAAGATTAGATATGGCCCTAAGTTGACTAACTTTGCAGTTACTGTTGAATTCAGAAATTTTAGATACTAACTATATTTCAGTAATTTGTTTAATTGTTACTCTTATAATTTTTCATTAAAAAATGGGCAAAAAAGTAGAAAAATGAGAATAAAAAAGAATTCAGTTTTTCCCTTTCTTTATTCGAATGCAATCCTCCTTTTCATTGAATGCAAGTTTTCTTTTATTAATAAAAAGAAAAAAATATCATGCGGCCATAAAAGAAGAGAATAGGAAAGAATTGGTTGATTCCATTGAAATCTTGAGGATGGAGGGTGGAGAATTTTTGTTAACAATTTTCATAAAATTTAAGAAAAAGTCATACAAAGTCTACAAATGTCAATTAAGGGGGGTGTATTGTAATGGGATTTTAAAGGAGTTTAATAGACTTTAAAAGTCATGAGGTATTAAATCAAGACTTTTTAGAACTCTATAAAAGTCACCAGGTATTGAATACGGATTTTAAAAGATTTAGAAAAAGTCCATTGAAATCTATAGGTATTCAATTACAACTTTTAGAAAGTCATTCAAAGTTTAGTTGTATTCAAAAAGTCATCCGATTTCATAAGAATTTGATTTTTACAGATTTTGAATGACTTTTTGTACACTTGTATATGTACCATTCTCTAAAATTTCTCCACCCTCTCCTCTCAAGATTTCAAAAGACATCAACGTTCGTTTAACAAAAAAGAAAAGAAGACACCAACGTTTCCGCCTCTACAATCGCATTTCTTCGGAGAGAAAAATCCAGGTATGTACAGTTGCTTTCGATACAAACGTTTATCTACCATCGAAGAAGAAATCACCTATATTTTCTCCAACCTTTGATCTTCTCTCATGGTTCATGAAACATGTATTAGGGTTTAAAGTTGAAGCCGAACTTTTCGATTTAGCTATGCCCTTTTGCAGATTCGTCTCTATATAGTTGTTTGGATTTGAGTACTCCCCTTTTGCCTATTAGTTAATCACGTTTAACCATGATTTTCTTTGAATTTTTCATGCCTTATGCAAAACTTTATTGCAATTAATCTGTATTATTCCATAGATAGTTAAACATTAGCTCTGGAATTGTTAATTAGCTTACAAATATACCCAGTTTGAGTTGTCCCAGTAAGAACATATTTTGAGTTGTTAAGTATACCCAGTTTTGGAATTGTTAACTAGCTTACAAATACATTACTCTTTTTCTTTTATGCCTTTGTTCACCTACACATGTGGATTAATAATAATGGATTAGCATAGATCTGTTTCTTGGATTAATAATACAATGTTTATTTTGTAAATTTTATATTTATGGATTGGTGATAATGGATGAAACAACTCAATCAAGTGACAAAGTCAAAGGGAATGTTGAGAAATATAAAGTATGGACAAGTGAAGAAAGTAACGAGTTATTAAAACTCATGGTTGATGCTGCAAATCGAGGATGGCGTGATAGTAATGGTTCCTTAAGCAAAGTGACTGTTGAAAAAAGATCTTGCTTGCTTTGAATGATAAAATTGGATGTGAGAAAACTTACTCTCAGTATCAAAGCCGATTGAAATGGTTTAAGCAAAGATATAGCAACTACTGTAATCTTCTGCGTGTTAGCTCTAGGTTCTGATGGGATCCCGTGACCAAGAAGTATACTGCTCCAGAAGAAGTATGGGAAGATTATTTCAAGGTACTTTTTATTTGTTTAAGATTATAATATAGCTTCGTAATTTAAGGAATTTCATGTTTGTTTGATATGTTTTAATGTTCAATCTATTTTGCCTTGATTAGGTTCATTCCACCAATAGAAATTATCGTACAGATACTTTTGGTGATTATTAAGACTTAAGGATTGCAATTGGAAATGGAACTGCTATTGGACGACATGCAATTGGATTAGGGGATGACACCGATGCAAGAATAGATGTAGAAGAAGAAAGTCCAGTTCATGTTTCATTGGATGATCTGGTTTTTGATCCACACACTGCATCATTTATACAAAATGACATACAAGGTACTATATATGAATCTTCATCTCAGTATCAGAATAGTTCAACATTACCTTATACCCCAATGAATCAAGAAGTTCCTCAAGCAACTAAAAAACGGAGCAGGAGTGATTTTGAAGGAAAATCAACATCTAATGAGAGCACAAATCAGTTGGATATAATGAGCAAACTCACTCATTATGTAGATAAGTTGGCGAGCGCTATGAAATCCCTTGATAATAACGAATGCAACTGTTGGAAACTTATCAAAGAAATACCGTAATTAGATAAACATGCCCGCTTTAAGGCACTTGAATTGCTTAACACTAGAGCGAAGAAGAAGGAGTTCTTGGAAATGAGTCCTGAAGATCGTCTTGAATGGATAGTTTTTAAAATATAGCAGTAATATGAAATTTTATTAGTTAGGATTATTTATTGTTGTTTGGAATTGATGATACTGAAGGATGACTTTTCTTTTTTTTGAAGAACTAATCATGATAATTGGTCTGTATCAGGTTCTGATAGTTATTTGATTGAGTTAGTTATTATTATTATTTTTTGTTTCTGTGTTTTTTATTCCCTGAAGAGCTAAGACCTGTTGGAGTTTTATAGTTGTATGTAACTGCCTCTGCTGTTTTTCTATATAGAGGAGAATGTTATCTTGCACGTTATGCAAAAAGTTAACGAACTCTCTATAACTGTCTCTGCTGTTTTTATATATAGAGGAGTATGTGTTATGTGTTTTGATTAAATTCATTTCACTCATCAAGAATTAATCTATTGTCAACCGCTAACATTAGTTTGTTTAAATTTTCTGCAACTTGTCTCTGAAATCTTCGCATTCCTGCTTTCTACTTGTACATTCAAGGGTCATTATTGAAACTTCATCTAATTATATCCTTTGGCGAGAGAAGAGGTTCATGCATTGCACACCAAAAGTGAGACAAAAATCAACATTTTTTTCTAAGAAAAAGGAAATTGAGTCCACCCTCCACCTTATAGAATTTAAAAAACAAGTAGACTAATTCCTATTAGAACAATTCAGAGGTATATATAGTTATTTGAATGTTGAGTTTTTTTTTCTCTTTATGTTATGAAATTACTCGACCTAATATTAGAATTTTTGTGCAACTTTGACTCTGTTGTTACTTCTCTTGGATATTTACTAATTTTTTCTCATTCCTCCATGGTAGTTGTATATATAATATGTTAAAGTAAGAATCGGAAAATACTCACATTGCATTTTTAGCCAACACATAAACACAAATCTACAAAAGTCCATCAATATTTGTGAAAATCTATAAAAGTCATTTAAAAGAAAGTCTATAAGAATCCATCATATTTTTTTAAAATCCATAAAAGTAATTAGGAATCCATTGAAATGCATAAAAGTCATTCAAGTTAAAAAGTCATTGAAACTCTTTTATATTCTAGATACAATACACTCCCCTAAATTCCAAGTCCAATGACATTTTGAATACTTCATAACTTTTAGTGACTTTATAAAAGTTAGAATTGAATACCCCTAAACTTTTATAGACTTTTTAAAAGTCAATTAAAATTCATATTGAATACCTCAAGACTTTGATATACTCTCTATAAATCTTAATTGAATACCTCTAGAATTTAAAAGACTTTAAAAGTCTTTTAAAATTTAGATACAATACACCCCCCTAAAAGATTTTAAAAGTCAATGGGTATTTGTTGGGGGTAAATATAAATTTACATTTATTCATATTTATACTATGGGTAATATTTTAGCATGTAGTGTTTATTTGTTATGAAAAATTCAAGAGAAAATAAGGTTTTGAGAGAGAAATAAAAAATAAAAGAAATAAGAAGAAAGTGACAAAAAGGAAAAATAAAGATTAAAAACAAAGTGGAGGTTGAATTGGTCCATACATGAATGAAGTGAATTAGTAGAGGTTAATAGGTAAATTTAATTAGAAATTCATTTTTTCCATTAATTCACCATTTTCTACTAACTTACCATATGAAACATCATTTTTGATTAAATCCATTGACGGGTCAAATCATGGAAACACGTAGAGAAATTTATATATTCGGAAACTAGACTTTCTCATTTTTCTAGCAGTATTCACGAATTTCTCTCGGGCAGAACGAGAATCGAGCGATAATTTTTTGAAGACAACAAAGGAAGCACAAAAAGTATGGAATGCATGAATTTTCTACACCAAGGTTGAGGCCTACATTCAATGGAGTACAATCACATTTTTTCACAAGATGGAGGCATGACAAGTTAGTGGTTTTAAATGTGGGTTTAGTGGGTGCAAAATTGAGTGTTCACCAAATATTTTTCATCTATAAATACCATCTTCCATCTCTCATTTTAACTCCCAACAAAATCAAAACAAAACACACAACAGAAAATCAATCTCAATTTTTCTATCTAGAGCTCTCTAAATTGCAGTCTTTTTTCAATTTCAGCCCCGTTCTTGTCAATTTATGGTCTCAATTTGCTAAACAATCATCTCATTTAGCCTTTATTTTCATTGTTAGTCATTAATCCTTTGATCTTTTAGTCGATCCTTGCCATTTTAGCACACAAATTCAAGCTTTTATACACATTTGTTCATACCAAACCAAAACAGCCTCGTCATTCACGTTTTTCACCTTAAACCCGTCCCAAATTCACCCAAATCAAACATCAAATCTCATATTCACTAACTTTAAGGGGTGTATTGAAATAAGATTTGAAAAGACTTTTAAAGAGTTTTGGAGTGGCTGATTTTAAAAGATTTTTATGGAGTTTTAGTGACTTTTGTAGAATGCATTAAAGTATGTATGACTTTTATAGTTTTTTTTTTCAATTGAATTTTATAGACTTTGATAGAATTTTGTAGACATTAACAATAATTTGAACACAGTTATAATTATATCAAATTTTAAATATACACATCCATAAGCAAAGCAAATTGATTTGAGAAACAATTAATTTTTTTTATCAGTGCGAACAATTAATTATGTGTATTAGAATGATATCAAATTAAATTGTCATTTCAATTGTATTGATTAACGGAAAATTTTCACCAATTAGACTGTATAGGTGTTTAAATTCAACTTGTCATGACTAAGTTTTCTTATGACTAAGTTTTCTTGGTGGCTGAATGAAGAAACTCTGGATTGCCTAGAAGACTCAGAAGAGAAGAATAGCTGAAGACAGAAGTTAAAGTTCAGAAGCTGGATGCTCCGCTCTGAAGATTTTCTGAAGACTGTTAAAGCTCGCCTCAGAAGTTTAGAAGCAACCAGAAGTGATTCCATTTGATCAGAAGCTTAGACAAAAGGAATAAGGAATTCAGAAGCGCTAGTCACGGGTCTTACTAAGCATTTAATGCAAGGCGCCAAAAGTTCAAAAAGCTGTTTTGATGGAGCGCGCATGTCCACTTCAAACAAAACCAGCATTTCCTTGTCTACCCTTTGTTGATCCAAATGAAGCAAATTTCCAGTCAACCTTATCTTTGATTTCAAATCACTTACCGGATTAAGTTAAAGAACAAGGTTAACAGAATCAAAGTGTTTGAAAACCGTTTGTAGAAATGACAGATTAACGGCTACAACAAACTGATGTCATCAATTGAAGATTCAAATTCAAACAACGGTCATCTACAAAGCACTATAAATAGTAGCCAAGCTCCATTGCATCTATACACGCGATTATCGAGCTAAAATCTTAACGCATTGTTTTAACAAGCAAAACAGAGCAACCATTTTCCATTCTCAATCTTTCTTAGTTTTTAGACTTTGTAATTGTGAGAGAGTGAAGAAAACACAAGTTCATAATAGGAATCTTGTAAACTGATATCGTTTGTGATATTCAGTTAGATTTTGAGAGAAATCTAGTTAAGGTTTGAGTTGGGTGAGAATTCCAGAAAACATGATTGTTGTTATTCTGATGGAAATCCTTTAACTCATTCTAGGCTAGTCAGAACTAAGTGAGAAATTAGCTTAAGTTCTGTTGATGTAAAGGAGCTTCTAAACTTGCCATAAAAGTTCTGAATAGTGGATTTGAAATCTCTGGTGACTGCGATCACATAGGACAGGACGTAGTCACATGACTTTTATGGTGAACCTGGATAAATCGAACTGTTCATCAGGACCTCCTGAATCTCTTTCTCCCTTCCTTATACTTGTTATTTTGCTTCTGTGTACTTGCTTTTGTTTAGTGTTGAAACAGATTTACTCTTTATATCATTGTCTTTGTTCAGAAGACTGTCTAGAAGTTCTCTAACTCAGAGCTTCTGTTACTGAAAGCAGTTAAACTGTGAGAAGGCAGAATTTCCCTCAGAGGCTACTTCAATAAGTTTGCTTCTGACTCTGAGAAAATTTGACTCTGGAAAATTAAGTTTCTCTAAAAACTTAAAATTATCAGTTTTCAACTTAGACACCTATTCACACCCCCCCCCCCCCTTTAGGTGATTCTGATCTTGTTAATGCCAACAGCTTTCTTGTATAAAAGTCGCTAAGGTCCCTCTTTTGACAATTTAGGAATATGAGGACAAGCCTTCAATTAGTTTATCTCATTGTTAAACTAAACAAAATCTGATTGGATTTAGATGTCTCTCCTTCTGGGGTGTTTTGTGTATGCTCTCTTGAGCTTTTCTAAACCCTAAGTGTGCAATTCTTAATCGGAACAAGCTTACTCCTGTCTTTTGCTTCTGGTTTTTGACCCTATCTCTGTAGTTTTCTATCCACTGTTACCCTAGCTTCGCTGCATTATGGCGACGGATGACGACATAACCCTGGACTATACCAAGTTGTGTTTGGAGGACGATGGTGAGGTGGTGCTGGAGTTGGGTGATTCGTTGTTACTGCAGAAAGAGGAGCATCCGTTTATCTTTGTTGTTGGTCAGTTTTTGCTGCCTCGTAATATACACCTCGAGTCCATGAAAAATACCTTGGCTGCTATCTGGCTACCACTAAAGGGTGTAACCGTGACAGAAACGGAAGTGGCAGGAAGATATCTTTTTCAATTTTATCATGAGCGTGACATAGATAGGGTGCTGAACAACAGACCCTGGACGTTTAACCAAAAATTATTGATTGTTAAACGCCTCACCCTGGATGATCAAGTTTCTCTCGTGGTGCTCGACAATCTTATTATTTGGGTACATATGTAGGGACTCCCCATTGGTTTTCAAACTGAAGCTGCTTGCGAGTATTAGGTAATAATATGGGATCTTTTCTTGAAGCAGATCCTATGAATTTTACAGGAGCTAGAAGGAGTTACTTGCGCGTCAAGGTAACCATTGATGTTCACCAAAAGTTGATGTTAGGGCAGACGGTGCAACGGAAAGACGGTAAACCGTTCTGGGTGGATTTCAAGTACGAGCGTCTCCCCCTCTTCTGCTTCTATTGTGGAGTGATTGGCCACTTAGATAAATTATGGACGAAGCTTTATGACAATTCGTCGAACCCTATAGAGAGGAAGTATGGGTCGTTCTTAAAAGCTCCTCTTACACTACTAGAAAGCACGTTTTTCGCGACGAAAAATTCCGTCTCTAACTGAACTAAATTCATCGTTAATTACGAATAGCGACGAATTTGCGACGGACCAAGGTTGTCGCTGCCAGCTTCGACGCAAAACGTTTTGCGACGGAAATACATATCTTAAATTTCACATTCAAAAACCATTTTTGAAATTTTTTGAAAATTCACATTGAAACTTGTTACAACTAGTACTTAAAATTCACATTCAAAAACCATTTTTGAAAATTTTAATTACATATCTTAAACTTCTAAAAACACATAACATATTAACGTAATCATAATTTCTAAAGTAATTTCGGCAGCATTTTCTTTATAATTTGAGCACCACCCATTTTTCAGGGACATCCTGCAAAAATATACATACGACGATAATGGATTATTCAGAATCTTTACTTAAAGATTCCACTTTTTCTTTTAATAAAATCCACAGATCTAAACATATAAACCCCCTAAAAAATCATACGACGAACTATACAATAATACCAGAAATTATGCAAAGACACACGTATATAATTACCCAAGTCAGAACATCTATCAACAATAATATCAATTCATCAATGAACCTTCAACAAAATCACCACTAAACGGCTAACATAAAGATTTTACACTGTAAGATCTAATACCTAGTCATGAAGAAATAAGCTTGAATTTAGAGTTACAGGAATTAGACCTTGCATACCAAAACTCTCTCAATACAGAGACAACCACAAAGATTTTCAGAACAATGCCATAAAAGCTATGAGTCCCAAGCACACAAATCAAGAATCACAATCACAGCTCAATCTTATCTATATACAAATCAGTCGGTCTAGCATAGATGATTCAAAATCGAAACCCATCAGTCAAATTCCATCATCAGAATACCCGAAACCCATATCAAAACCACCAGTCCAGCAAATACAAGTAGATCCACGGATCTACAGGTCAACAAAAGCCAACAGAAATCCTTACCCTTTCGACTTCAGTCGCTGCCTCCACCATTTATCTACTCGGATGTCGACTATCACCATTTTTCCAGCCCCGACGGTCACCGTCGTTGCTCCACTGTCGCCACCATTAGGTCAACGAAAACCGCCTCCTGAAACACCAAATAATCATCCCCAAAGAACCACAAATCGAAATAAGAATAACAACGAATTCAAACACCAAATCAAAACGGAACAAAGGGATTTGAAACCTTACCGTAAGGCTGACCGCCATTGCCTCTGTTTCTTCCTTTGGCCACTCACCCCACTCTCCGACATCGTCTGAACCGCCAGCTTCGCCGGAAACAGGAGTTAAACTAAAAATCAGAAAGACGGGTCAAAGAAAGGTAAACAACCGAGAAAATGGAAATGAGAGGGGAAGGATGAGAATTCACCGCCGGTCATTCCATGTCGTCACCGATTTCAGCATAAACCGTCGTCGTTGAAGCCATCACCGCTATTGATCGCTGCTATTGTTGACCGCCGTCGGTAAAGAAAGGGAAACAGAAAATGGAAAAGAAGTTTAGGGTTTTCGTTTGTGAATGAGGAGAAGAGAAAGGGAGGATGCGCAAGGGGGAATGGATTTTTCATTTAGGTTAGGTAGTTTAATTAGGGTTAGAAATTAGGGTTTTAATCAGGACCGTTCAATTTTAACGATCAACGGTCGAGATCAAAATGACAACCTAGATGAAACACACTGTTTCACTTATTCAGCTCCATAGTTCGCGACGGACAGCTCATTTCGTCGCCACATGTATTAACGCTGGCGACGGACTATTATCCGTCGCGTAAACTGTAAAAATTTCTTCCATTCGCGACGAATTATATGTTCTGTAGCGAACTAAAGAAATTTTGCTCATTCGCGACGGACGTTTTAGGTCCGTCGCTAACTTTTTCCCAATTTTTTGAATGGAAGGTTCTCGCCTACGTTAGCGACGGTTTCGCGACGAAGTTCCATCTCTAATGTGGCGGGAAACTTCCCTCCACTAGAAGGCGACGGAACTAGAGGTCCGTCGCCAAATCCGTCACTATTCTTTCTGTTTAGCGATGGACTATCAGTCCGTCGCGAATCGCCTGATTTATAGTAGTGTTAGGAGCCTTCCGCCTCAAATTGGGAAGGAATGGTTGCGGGGACCTACTCATGATGTTGAACTGTGGAATAGAAAAGAGGAAGAACATCTTTCAAATTCTTATGTGGCTGGAGGAAAAAAGAGTGACTCGAAGGGCGTTTTCATTGATGCTAAAAGACAAAGAATGGATACAGAAATGGATGACAACTGTACCGATCGGTCAAAAAACGATAATGGGACGGGCTCTGGAAACCAGACCCGTCGAGGATAATGAGTCTTCTAAGCTGGAACTGCCGTGGAGTGGGCAATCCACAGACAGTTAATGTCCTTCAGGACTTGGTTCATGCCCATAGACCATTGATTATTTTCCTTATGGAGACAATGGTTTCTGATGTTAAAGTGAGTAGTGTGTGTAAAAAGTTAAGGTTTGCTGATTGTTTTACGGTTGATAGTGCGGGGCATGGAGGTGGCCTCGCTTTAATGTGGAAAGATGGAATTGAAGTTTCCATTAACGCTTCTTCTCAGAACTACATTGACGTTGAAGTTCGTTTGTAGAGTATTCCTTCTTGGCGTGTTACAGGTTTTTATGGCTACTCGGAGCGGAGCAGGAGAAGGGCTTCCTAGGATCTCCTTCGATCTCTTTATGATGGTAGTGACCAACCTTGGTGTTGTATTGGAGATTTTAACGATCTTTTACATAGTTCAGAAAAATGAGGTGGGAGTAGACATCCGAATAGTCTGTTTGAGGGTTTCAAATCTGTTGTTGAAGATTGTGGTTTGGAAAGTTTAGGTATGAAGGGACACCCGTTTACTTGGGAGGTGGGTCGTGGATCTCAAAGATGGATCGAGGAGTGCTTAGATCAAGCTTTGGTTAATATCCAATAGAAGTCTTTATTCAATAGTTCTATTTTGCATAACTTGACGGCGGTTTGTTCAGATCATTCAGCACTATTTCTGGAGTTATGGGTTTGGGTGCAGCACAACCATATCAAGCGGTTTCGGTTCGGAAATTGTTGGCTGCGGGAGGATCAGTGTAGTTAAGTTGTTGAAAAAGCTTGGTTTAATGCACGTTCAGGGGGTATTGAGGGTAAGATTGCAGAATGTACAGTTGCGCTGAAAAACTAGAGCATTGGTCTTGAAGGAAATTTTAAAAATCTCTTGAACCAATATCGTGGGTTGTGCGATAGATTTCGAGGTCATACAGACTTCTATGGTATGGAGCAGTTTGCGAGGGCGTCCAAGTTGTACATTAAAACTCTCCATCAGCAAGAAGACTTCTGGAAACAACGAGCTAAGTTGTTTTGGTTGCAGGAGGGAGACTCGAATTCAAAGTACTTTCACGCTTATGCGTCGACTCGAAAACGAAAAAACTCTTTTAAGGTTCTGAAAAATTCTGCCGGGGATTGGTGTGAGTGAGGTCACGGTTTGGAGGAGGTTCTTACGGATTACTTCCGCAATATTTTTGAGTCTCGAGGGAGCGATGCTCAGGAGTTTCTATATAGTGTTCTGAGTTGGTTAAGCAAGAAGACAATGAGTTTTTGCTAAAACCTTTTTCTGCAGAAGAGGTTCGGGCAGCTTGTTTTTCTATGCACCCGGATAAGAGCCCGGGTCCTGATGGGTTGAATCCGGCTTTTTTTCAGCGATTTTGGGGAATAGTCGGAACCGATGTCACTCAAGCTTGTCTTTGTTATCTGAACTCTTCTTCTATGCCTTCTCATCTCAACGAAACCTTAATTGTCCTCATACCGAAGAAGAATGATGTTGAATTTGTTTCCGACATGCGCCCTATAGCTCTTTGTAATGTCCTTTACAAGATTGTTTCAAAAATGCTCGCGAATCGGTTCAAACGTGTTCTGCCTTCGGTGATCTCTGAAAATCAAAGCACTTTTTTATCGGGTTGACTTATTACTAATAATATTATTGTGGCGGATGAAGTTCTCCATAAGCTTAAGCTCAAAATAAACACGGGTATGTCAGCTTTAAAACTAGATATGAGTAAGGCTTATGATCGGGTGGAGTGGGTTTTTTTGCGGTCTATGCTATTAAAACTGGGGTTCGCTAGTCAGAGGGTTGAGTGGATGATGATGTGTGTCACTTCGGTGGTTTATAAGATTTTGCAGGATGGGCGAGAGCTAGGCCCTATTATTCCTTCCCGTGGGCTAAGACAAGGTGATCCTTTACCACCCTTTCTTTTTCTTATTTGTGCGGAAGGTTTAACTTCGCTTCTCAAGCTAAAAGAACGTACTGGTCATTTACATGGTTGTTCTGTAGCAACGAATGCCCCTCGTATATCCCATTTATTTTTTGCAGACGATAGCTACCTTTTCTTCAAGGCAAATCAGAATGAAGCTACAATGGTTCATTCGTGTCTTCAATCCTATGAAAAAGCGTCTGGACAACAGATTAACTTTCAAAAGTCGTCTTTGTTCTTTAGTAAGGGGACTGCTGATTCGGTTAAGACGGAGGTTTCTGCGATTCTTGGTGTTGCTCAGGTTGAGGATATGGGTTTTTACTTGGGCGCACCTATTGCAGTCGGGAAAAGTAAAATGCAATCTTTTGGGTTTTTTAAGGATCGAATTTGGAATCGTATTAACAATTGGAAAGAAAAATTCCTTTCTCGAGCGGGTAAAGAGATTCTCATCTAAGCGGTTCTCCAAGCGATTCCGACCTATATTATGAGTGTTTTTTAATGCCAGATCAATTCTGTGATGATGTGCACAAGATGTTGAATCGTTTTTGGTGAAGGGCTTCGGGTTTGGATTCAGGGATCCATTGGAAGCAATGGTCTCGGTTGTGTTTTCCAAAGGATCGAGGAGGAAAGGGGTTTCATAATATCTATCTCTTTAAGTCTAAAAGTAGAAGCATTTTTTTGGAGTTCCAGATTGCAAATCCAACTTCAAATTAACGCTTAACGCCTCCAATATTTGAACTTGAACCTACAAATTAAAAATCACCAACAAAAATTATAATTATGATATATGCAAACATAAGTACTCAATTCGAAGTCGATTAGTAGACTTACATGATTTGTTCTTCTTCTTTGTACCCAACGCTGCAAACTCTGGAAATAACAAATTTAACTTTAAGTTATAAGTTATTCAATTATACTAATTTATTCTAAAATTTGCATAACAATAAAAGTTATAAAATACCGTCTCGAAGTCTCTCAACGTCTTCTGGATCTTCTTCTTTGAATAGAGGATTAGGGGTCTTTCGAATCCAATCTTGTGTGCAAATTAAAGCTCAACAACCTCGGGAGATAGAGAATTCCTATACTCATCAATCACTCGCCCACCGGTGCTAAAAGTAGACGCGGATGCAACTGTAGAAATTGGCACGACCAATATATCTCTAGCCATGATACTAAGAATGGGAAATCTTGTTGAATGGATCCTCCACCAATTCAATACATCAAGCTCTTTACTATCATCCTCTACTAAAATCTCATCCAAATATGCAGCTAGCTCCGTTATTTTGCCCAATCTACTACCTCCACTATTTACTTTCTGTTTTTTGTGCATTCCTTTAAATACTGATTTTGGAGGTTCAA
This sequence comes from Euphorbia peplus, assembly GCA_028411795.1. Lineage (NCBI taxonomy): Eukaryota > Viridiplantae > Streptophyta > Magnoliopsida > Malpighiales > Euphorbiaceae > Euphorbia > Euphorbia peplus. The sequence goes on along the minus strand of CP110839.1, from coordinate 19,672,767 downwards.
ACATACTAGAGGTCGTTTTCTCCAACTCAACATTTCGTGACACAATGGAGACATCACAACATTCATCTACTACATCATGCATTTTCTGATACTCATGAAATAATGCAAAAAAAGAACTATGCACATCATCAAAAATTTGAGAGCCACATTCTTCTCCATATATCTCCTTAAGAGAAATTTGAACAATTTCAAATTTTTCTCTAGGATCCAAAACAACAGCAAACCAAATAATTTTGTTCATTTTTTTTGGATTACCCCAATATTTATCAAATTTCTGCTTCATCCTAATACTCATTCCACTCAACTGAACATCACCACTGTTTTTCCAAAAATCTAATGCCACATACAAGTCACAAATTTCAGCCCAAAAATTATTTGATTTAACATACTTTGAATCTGAAATTTTTACTGTAACATCATAAAATGTTTTCAACATAACAACAATTTTTCGAACAACATCCCAATCATCAGTCGTAGGCTCCCCATCACGAGAACTTAAATCATGTACAACAAGTGGATCAATTTTGCCATACCTCTCAAATGCAGACTTAAACTTTTTAGCAGATGACAACATTAAATATGTAGAATTCCACCTAGTAGGAAGATCCATGCACAATAAGCTCTTAGACTCTATGTTTTTGTATTTCACACACTCCTTAAACGTTTTAAGTCTCTGAAGGGAAATCCTAACAAATTTTATTGCATCTCTCACTCTTGACACTGACAAATTTGCTTCTTTCAAGCCATCTTGTACAACTAAATTGATTATATGGGCCACATATCTCATATGTGTGTACTCAGAAGACGAAATTGATTACTTGTCTCTGATCTCTCCCTCCCTCAACAGTATCGTTTTCCGTCCTCTTCTTCGTTTCCATCGATATGCTCTCATTGGTCACTCAAACCATGTTGTCTCGCATCAGTCTGCTATGCTTATTGTTTTAGGTAATTCTCTTTTATTTTGTTCGTGTATTCTATATAGATCTATGTTAAATTTAGGGATTAATTTACGCTCTTCAAAAATTGAACAACATCTGGTGAATTGTTTGCTTATTCTACCCATTAAGCTATATCATTTCTTATGCCGGCATGTTTAGTGATGTTAGGTTTGAAATTTTGTTGTTTGCAGGAATCTATGGTAATTTGGATGATAGATTTTGATTGTGGCAACTCCATACTGGTAGGGGAACATTTCATTAGCGAAAGTGTCACTTTCGAGCTATTGAGGTAAAAAACTTTCCTAAATTGAGTAATCAGCTCATGTAGAATTTTTCGTATGTAAGGTGTTTGTTGAATTGTCAAAATGGAACTTTTTAGTTCTCTTTATTATTTTGTTATTTTAGTTCTACTATATAAATTTGATTATAAGCTATCTGCTCAACTATAATTGTTAGTTTCAAATATATGCTCCTACGTCAAGGAATACATTGGCATTTTATTCATGGTACTAATAACCATAGATGTCTTAAAGGTTTAACACTAGCATTTGAAATTGTTAATAAATTGATAACATAATACTTGCTTGACACAATTCTAATGATGAGATTTGAGATTTCTTACTTTTGACCTAGAAGTTGGGATTCCATGTCTCTCGTTAACACTGCTGATGATGGATAAAGATACCCATAGCTTAAAGTAGGTAAAAGCACAAACTCGATTATGTATTATATGTATATTAGCTATTCTTTCTATTCTTACGTTTTCTTGGAATTTTTGTCCCATTTATGTTCATTTGATTCTAAGTTCTTAAAATGGAGTTCATCTAACAAGCTAGAAATGTTCCTTGATTTTCAACATCTGTATAGGTTCCAAAACTACCATGATTTGAAGAACAAAGTTCTGCCTTTGGCACTTTGCAATTTCTGGTTAGTCCTTTCAACATATGTGACATTTGCTCTGTTTTCTTGTTGATTTTAAAGAGTCTGGCAAATAAAATAAAACTGTAAAATTATCTTATGATTTCCTTTGGTTTGAACAATTTGAATTCAAGTTTGCTGATAATGTGATTTGTGTTCTCTTGGTATCATGAAAAAAAGGAATTCAACAGCTTGTAAATTTAATAAGTGATAACAGTAAGAAGTGACCACCCCCACATGTTCCCAAATATCTCTATTAAATAGACATGTGAAAAAATATGGTCAATAGTTAATCTATCATGCTCATAGAAACTCACAACATATATCTCATATTAGTTCGATAAGCAATTCTATTTATCGCTCTAAGTATTCTTGTTTCTATATGTTCTTGTTTCATTTTTTTTTACAGATGATGATGTTAGATCCATCCCTAGATTCGGATCAGGACATGGTCTACCAGCACATCAGCCATTTATGATAATTATGCCTCCAGAAGTTCTTAAATTGTTATCGCGATAGGTGGTTAAATGCCATAGCTGTTATTTATATTCTGTCGTAGTGATATTGTTTGGCTTCCTTGGGCAATGAAGTTTGTACTCATATTTCAAGGAGTGATCGCAATTTACATGTTGTAACAAACTCTATGTTACCATATAAGGACATACGGCTATGCAAAAGTCGTTTTCTCATGTCAGGTGTAACGTTTTTATATTTGAATATAATATGTTTCAGAGAATCTTGTGCTAATTGCTTGAATCGTGTGCTGACTCATTTGGATTTAGGAGGAAAATGGATGATGTCGTAATGAACAGTGCCATAACATTTGCTTTGTATCTTCTTCACTTATTAATGCTAAATGCCTTTTTGTTCTTTTCTAAATGGATGATAACTTTTGGATTATGTGGTGCATTAGTTTGGGGTTGGATTCATTGTAGAGCTGTTCAGGTAGATATCAAAATATAATGTTATGTTAGTCTTAGATTCTAAATCTTATTTCTGGAAAATTTGAATTATATACTAGTCAAATTTATAGCTCTTTACTAAGACTGACACGGCTGTGTAAAGTTCAAAGTGTTTTTTGCAGATCAATCTTCATTTGAGATCAGCTAATCTTCATTGCAGTTTAATCTTCATTTGAAGTTCAAAGTTCAAAGTTCATTGCAGTTTAATCTTCATTTGAGTTATGAGTGATTATTTGTTCGATCGTTAATTGGTAATAATATTAGAGCTCCATTCAATCCAAAATTTATTTAGTTTGTTTTTTGGATCACGAGACGGTAAAATTCGTGACAATACTATTACGGATGTTCATTGCAACGTGTAAAATTTTAAAATAGTTGCTATAATCAAAATGTGTTAAATTAAAAAGTGTTGCAATCATATGTAAAATAGTTGTTAGAACCAAAATACGTTAAATTAAAAAGTGTTGCAATCATTTGAAAAAAAGTTGCTAGAAATAAAATATGTCAATGTAAATTGTGGATAAAAGAGTTGCAATTACATGTTAGTGAAACACTTTTATGTTTATAGCAACACTATCAAAAAGGTTGCCAGAGACAATAAAACAAGTTGTTATAGATATGTAAGGCAACATATTACAATATGTTGCTAGAGATACGAAAATGTGTTGTCAAAAGTACCTTTAGCAACGGCGAAAAACGCAACTCTTTTTATTTTTCAAAAGAGTTGCCTTTGCTGCTTTGGCAACTCTTTAATGACTTTATGCAACATTTAGTGGTTGTTGTTACATGTCATTTATGGTGTAGTGGATTATTCTATCCTGTATTCCAACTATGCCATAAAAATTCTTCTTAACCACATCAGCAGCCCAAAAAGAAACAATTTTCTCATTTGCAAATTAGGGATAGCTAACATATGAGAAAATCATGATACAAAACATTTGATCCAGGAGAGATGGATAAATAATGGATAAACATAAAGGTTTTTGAATTAATCTCATCTATAATTTCAAAGTAGCTCTACACGATTAGAATTAATAGATTACAAATAGAAAGATTTGAAGAATAATCATTATTTACCTTAATTAAAGCCGAGAGAAGACCAGCGGTGCTGAGTGTGTACTGGCAGCGAGAGAAGACCGAGAGAAGACCGGCGGTGGCGAGAGAAGACCGGCAGTGGTGGTGAGAAGAAGAATTGAATTTGTTGAGGAAAGGAATGATGGGTGGCGCGGCGGCTGTGTGAATTTGGGAGATTAGAGATAGATAGGCATAGGCGTGTATTTTTTTTAGATGATGAAATAAAACCTAGCAAAATTTCGGTTCGGTCTTTTGTGGGTTTTGGACTTGAACTGGACTGAACCGAAAATCGAAAGTATAAAAAATTTAGAACCGAACCGAATTAAGTTTGGTCCAGTCCAGTCTGGTACAGTCCTTGTCGGTTTTCGGTTATTCGGTTCGGTTTTGCTATCCCCTAGTTACCTGGTCACGCATAATGGGAAACTTATGCTCACAGAGCAGGATGACCCCAGGTCTTTTAAGGAAGCTATGTCTGGCCCGCATTCAGGTGAATGACAGAAAGCCGCCAACTCTGAAATGCAATCCATGTACGACAATGACGTCTGGGAATTGGTGGACCCATTTCCTAGAGTCAAAGTAGTGGAGAGCATGTGGCTATTCAAGAAGAAAGGTGACAATACCTTCAAGGGGCGCCTGGTGGCAAAAGAATTCAAGCAAATTCACGGTGTGGATTGTGATGAAACTTTTTCACCAGTCGCTATGCTCAAATCCATAAGGATACTGCTTGCTATAGCTGCATGGAACGACTATGAGATATGACAAATGGATGTCAAGACCGCTTTTCTGACTGGAGAGCTAGATGAAGAAGTCTATATGGCTCAACCTGAAGGTTTTGTCGATCCTAAGTATCCTAATCGGATATGCAAGCTTCAGAAATCCATTTATGGATTGAAGCAAGCATCCCGATCTTGGAACAGGAAATTCAATGAAGCCATAAAAGAATTTGGCTTTATACAAAATCCTGATGAGCCATGTGTGTATAGAAAATTTAGTGGGAGATCCAATACTTTTCTAGTGTTGTATGTCGACGACATATTGATCATTGGAGGAAACAAATCAGAGTTGCTTTCTACAAAGCAGTGGCTGAACAAGTGTTTCTCAATGAAGGATCTCGGAGAAGCCGGAACGATCATTGGGATCAGGATCTATAGAGATAGATCCAAGAGGCTACTGGGATTGAGTCAAGCCAGGTACATTGACAAAATCGTGAAGAGATTCGGTATGGAACATGCGAAAAAGGGATTTATCCCTATGGTCCATAGGAAGAAAGGTGACAAACTCTCCATGAAAGATCACAATCCTAAGACTGATGAGGCTAGGCAGAAAATGAAGAAGAAACCATATGCTTCGGCTATAGGTTCTATCATGTATGCCATGTTATATACTAGACCTGATGTTGCTTTTGCGCTGAGCATGACCGGCTGTTTCCAATCCGATCCTGGAGAGGAACACTGGAAAGCTGTCAAGGACATTCTAAAGTACTTGAAACGTTACTCGGGATTAATTCCTGGTTTTTGGAAGTGATGATGAGCTGATAGTATCAAGTTACACTGATACGGGATTCCAAACTGATGCAGACAAGCAGCAATCCCAATCTGGTTTTGTGTTTGTTCTCAATGGTGATGCCATAGTTTGGAAGTCCCTGATTCTACTGTTGGCCCTAACAAGAACAGAATCACCTAGAGGGGGGTGAATAGGTGTCAAAGTTGAAAATTGAAAAATTCTAAGTTTTTCGGGAAACTTATTTTTCAGAGTCAAATTTCCTCAGAGTCAGAAGCTAGCTTACAGAAGTTGCTTCTGAGGGAAATTCTGCCTAAACACAGTTGGACTGTTTTCAGCAACAGAAGTTCTGATTTGAGAACTTCTGGACAGTCTTCTGAACAAAGACAATGATACTTTAGAGAAAATCTGTTTCAGCACTAAATATAAGAAAGTACACAGAAGCAAAAATAACAAGTATAAGAGGGAGAAAGAAGTTCAGGAGATCCTGATTGAACAATTCGATTTATCCAAGTTCGCCACAGAAGTCCTGTGACTCCGTCTTGTCCCCTGAGGTCGCAGCCTACAGAGATTTTATAAATCCACTATTCAGAACTTTTATGGCAAGTTCAGAAGCTCCTTTACATCAACAGAACTTAAGCTAATTTCTCACTTAGTTCTGACTAGCCTAAAAAGAGTTAAAGGATTTCCACCAGAACAAATAATACTCTGTTTTCTGGATTTCTCACCCAACTCTAATCTCAACTAGATTTCTCTCTTTAAATCTAACTGAAGATCACAAATGATCTCAGTTTACAAGATTCCTATTATGAACTTGTTTTTTCTTCACTCTCTCACTTTAACTAAGACTATGCTAAGAAAGATTGAGAATGGAAAAAGGTGCTCTGTTTTTCTTGTTAAAACAGTGCGTTGAGATTTTGCTCAATGATCACGCGTATGTTGATGCTTTGGAGCTTGGCTACTATTTATAGTGAATGAAGATGACCGTTGGAGAGTTTGAATCTTCGAAGGAGATGACATCAGTTGTTGTAGCCGTTAATTTGTCAAGTCTTCAAACGGTCTTCAAACACTTTGATTCCGTTATCCTTGTTCTTTAACTCAATCCGGTAAGGATTTGAAATCAAGGATGAGGTTGACTGGAATCATTCTTCAATTGGATCAACAAAGGGTAGACAAGGAAATTCTGGTTTCTTTTGAATAGACAGGCGCGCTCCATCAAAACAGCTTTTTGAACTTTTGGCGCCTTGCATTAAATGCAAGTGTCAGAGCATTAAATGCTATCCAGAACCCGTGACTAAGCTTCTGATCAAATTGGTAAAAGATCTTCTGATTGCAAAGAACTTCTGAGGAGAGCTTTAGCAGACTTCGGCTTCAGAGCGGAGTATCCAGCTTCTGAGTTATTGAAATTCTGACTTTAGCAAACAGATCTTCTGAGTCCTTTAGGCAATCCAGAAATGATTCATTCAGCACCTGCTGAGCAACTTACACATAGACTAAGTAAACAAAAATATTAGTCAACAGTAAACTATATGTAAGGGAGTATTAAGTTTTCATCTTCTGAAACGTTTGGACATAATCAAAACACATAGGGTTCATCATTCTCCCCCATTTTGGTTATGGACAAACCGTGGTCAGAAGGTAAAAGAAAACATGAAGTTTAGAAAGAGACTTCCTGATACATATGTTTCAGAACTTCTGAGTAAATTAACTCCCCCATTTTAGTGTAAATGGTGAACTTCAGCAATCTGTATAACCTTAGAAATGACTTAAGATCAAGTTGTTAGATTTAATGAAGTATAATTTACTAAGTCACAAAGAAACATAAGCAAAAATAAGAAGTCAGAGATACAAGAAGGTATAAGAAGGATTCAGTGTATATAAATTCATCAGAAGACAACATATGAAACAAAATAATCAGAAGAGCAGAAAAAGTCCTAAGACAAAAACTACCCAACCCAGAACCTAGCTAAGAAGCTTAACTCCTAAAAGATTACAAGTTCCTAGGTTTCTTCTGAGGAGGAGGAACACCACTAGAACCTTCAGCAGCACTTGATCTCTTAACACCAGTATTAAGACCACTCTTCTGACCAGACTTCTCCCCCGTTTGACCAGAACCAAGAGCAACACCCAGAGCACCCTGAGAATTCAATTTTTGCTGAACATTCAGTGCAGTCTGATATTGCTGAGGAGTTGGCCTCACAGTGTTGATCATATCCATTCTTCTTCTGAAATCATCATCAATGGTCTTCATATGATCAAAAGTCTGACCAGACATAGGTCGCTGTTTCTGAACATCTTCCACAAGGAGCTTGATCAACCGATTGTTAGCATACACAGCAGCAGTGAGATGCTCATTCTGAATATAAGTCTGTCCTCGAACAAACCTATAGCAATTGTGAAGAGTCTTCTCTTGTTCACGTGCTTGAGTGTGCATAACCTTCAGAAGTTCAGTAAGCTCAGCAATCTGTGCGTTCTGAGCAGATACAGCAGACTCAATGTTGGAGAGTCGATTGTTGAGATCAGGAGTGATGTCATATACAATCTTTGCAGCCCCGGAAGATGATGAACCTTGAGCAGAAGATTTCACTTCTCTCAGAATGTGATTGGCAGTACTTTGTAGGTCATCAATCTTACTTGGGAGCATCTTCTCATGAGCCTCATAATGCTCGTTTGCTTCCTTGACTTCTTCTGTCAATATCTCCAAATTCTCATTGACCTTCAGAGAAGAAGCAAGAGCAATGTTGTCCAGTGAAGGAAGAGTCAGAGCTAATTCTCTTAACTTGTACAGCTCTTCATAGGTAGCTAGATGAAGTGTAGAAAGATTGCGTATGTAGACAGAAGGATCCTGCATTTGAAGCATAGTCATGAGCTGCAGGTTCTGAGCTTTCAAGGAATGTAATTCTTGCAGCACAATTCCCTGAGCATACATGTCAGCAGTAGAAGTCCTTTGCCCCATACCAGCAAATCTGTTCAGCAGTTCATCAGAGCCACTCTGACTCATTCTTCTCAACTCCTCAATACTGGGAGCACCACCAGCTTCGGATATACCAGAAGCTCTGCCCATGAAACCAAAACTACCAAACCTGGTATCCAGATCATCTCGATTCATGTGTTTGCGGAGGAAGTCAAAATTGGGTGACAACCCAGCAAAACAAGAAGTAGTGGAGGAGGTAGTTAAGGGATCACACACAGGGGGTGCATGTCCAGAGGTTGAGAGTGGAGGGATGGAAGTGGTTGAGGAAGGGATTGTATGTGAGGTTGAGATGAGAGGTAGTGTGGATGGTAGTGAGAAAGATGGAGCAGTAAATCCAATTGATGGACTTACAGAGGAAGTATGCATGGAGGAAGAAGTGGATGTGGCTATGGAATCTGTGAAAATTGGAGCAGTGTTTAGATTCACTTCTGAAAAGGATCCAGAAGGAGGAATAATTGGTGGGGGTACAACCTCAGAAGTTGAAGTTGTAGGAGGAATGGAAGTGTGAGAATCACCAACTTCTGTGACAGAAGGTAGTGAAGGAGATGGATGAGGAGTACGAGGAGAGGATGGATGAGAAGTATGAAGTGGAGATGGAATAACCTGATCAGAGAGGTTTGGATCAAATGTGGAGATTGGTTCAGCAAACACATGAGCCATTCTGAACAGAGTTTCAGAGGCATCTCTTTCACCAGGATTTCTCCCAGCAAACACATGAGAATGGAAAATGGTGCTCTGTTTTTCTTGTTAAAACAGTGCGTTGAGATTTTTCTCGATGATCACGCGTGCGTTGATGCTTTGGAGCTTGGCTACTATTTATAGTGAATGAAGATGACTGTTGGAGAGTTTGAATCTTCGAAGGAGATGACATCAGTTGTTGTAGCCGTTAATTTGTCAAGTCTTCAAACGGTCTTTAAACACTTTGATTCCGTTATCCTTGTTCTTTAACTCAATCCAGTAAGTGATTTGAAATCAAAGATGAGGTTGACTGGAATCATTCTTCAATTGGATCAACAAAGGTAGACAAGGAAATTCTGGTTTCTTTTGAACAGACAAGCGCGCTCCATTAAAACAGCTTTTTGAACTTTTGGCGCCTTGCATTGAATGCAAGTGTCAGAGCATTAAATGCTCAAACAGAACCCGTGACTAAGCTTTCAGAAGCTAATTTCCAGTTGTCTATACTTCTGATCAAATTGGCAAAACTTCTGATTGCAAAGAACTTCTGAGGAGAGCTTTAGCAGACTTCGGCTTCAGAGCGGAGTATCCAGCTTCTGAATTATTGAAACTCTGACTTCAGCAAACAGATCTTCTGAGTCCTTTAGGCAATCCAGAAATGATTCATTCAGCACCTGCTGAGCAACTTACACATAGACTAAGTAAACAAAAATATTAGTCAACAGTAAACTATATGTAAGGGAGTATTAAGTTTTCATCTTCTGAAACGTTTGGACATAATCAAAACACATAGGGTTCATCAGAATGTGTAAAGCTGCTACTACCGGTACTGATGAATAAGCGCTGGTGGAGAACGATATCTCAATTGGGCAAACTCAGGTGAGAAACGATCAGATTCAATTGGGCAAACTCAGATCGGTAACCGCAAGATCTCAGCATGGTGGAGAAAAGCGGTTGCCGGATTGAACAATAAACAATTTTGGTAAAAAAGGATATTCATTTAAGCAAATAGAATTTATTTGGCTTTAATTGAATGATTGCAAAAAGAAATTAAAATGAATTTCAATTAACGGAGATGAGTGTCGGGGATGGAAGGAATAGAGAAGGGTGTTGGGGATGGAAGGAATAGAAAAGGGCGGAGATAACATGTAAAAAACAAAAGAAGAAGAAAGGAATTGTTTCAAGAATTAAATATTATGAATTTTTAATTGAATATTTAAATTAAGTGAATTACATGTGTCAAACATATGTATGAATTGTATTTATTTGGAGAGAGTAAAGAGGGGAGAAAAGATTAATTATTTAATGAGGAGAGAGATTACTTTTTACATGAAACCTACTAACATGGAGGTTAAGGGAAAAGTGGTAACCTGCTAGAGCAGTTTCTAAAGATTACTTAATCCATATATGAATTAAAACCATAGTAGAAACCCCCTATTCATTTTACATACTAACAACAAAAAACAATTACAAAATTGCCAAATACTTATCTTGAAACAAGAAACAGTAAAAAGAAAATCGGAACAAGAAATAGAAAACAAGAATAGGAGCACCGAGTGGACCCTAACTCTTCGTAACATTGAGTATTTATTATATTAATTGGAATATTTCTTACATGTGTTTTTTTTTATGAGTTCTTTATACCTAATGATATGTTATTCTAGTTATATACCTAATAATATATAAATTAAATATTGTTATTCTAGTTATATACCTAATAATTATATATCTCATGCATTGTACCGTACACAACTAAATTATCAGCCTAAAGAATAATATTATAAGTCTAAAAAAAATCTTATAATCTCAAATAAGTTATTGATCTTACGTTATATTATGTAAAATTATAGTTTTATGAGTGACATATATCATATATGTATATTTTGATAGTTTTTATTTAATAACAAAGAAAAACTAAAGTCGGATTTAATTTGTAGATACTAAGTACGAGATAGGATCAAGTGAGACAAGATCATTATGGAGAGACTTTTTTAGTGTGCGACAATTAAAAAGTGGTGGCATTTTTGAAATTTTAAAAACAGGGAGGGGTATTATTGAAGGGAAGAGGAGGTGATGTCAGCGCCGATGTCACATCTGGAGAGAGAAAAAGTTTTTATTATTTTATTTAAAATGCATTTTCCCGCTCTTTCCGAACTCATTTTTCAAAAAAAATTATACCACTGAACTCGTATTAATTAGGCGGTCATTTTGAGATCCATTGTTGTTATTTATAGACGATTTTTATTTTTTTTTATTTTTGTTCCAAATTGGATACTCGATTGTTCCAGCAGAATACCACATTTGTTCCACCAGACTACTACATTTGTTCAAGTAGAATATTTTCATTATTTTTTTTAAATGCACTCTGGGAGTGCAAAAAAATGTAGTATTCTGGTGGAACAATTGGAGTAGTCCGGTGGAACAAATATAGTATTATACTGGAACAATTATAAAAAAAAAATAAAAAAAAAATCGTCTATAAATAACAAAAATGCATCTCAAAATGACCACCTAATTAATACGAGTTCACTGGTGAAGGGATTAGCCCGGCATACTAATCCATATGAGATAACGGGTTCGGGCGTACCTTATATAGCAGAACCTGCAAATCTCTCAGAGTAGCGGAAGCGGTAGCGGAAGCAGATCTTAGCACCACGATCTTGTATCACCGGATAAAGACGACCACACGGTGTTAACCGGAGAAGTCTTGTTGATCCACAGACTAAGAGCGAAGAACGAGAGAGATGGGTAAGGGAGGCTCGGTCGTATAGAGGCAGAGCTCCGACGTCTCTCTTTCTTACTTGTCACATATTGTGATTAGGGTTAAGCCTATTTATAGGTGGAGAAACCCTAATTTCTCCATCTAACCTAATGGGCTTCCTAATCACTTATTCCTCTTAGATGGGCTTGACCCGTTCCATTTCGGACGGGTCGGATTAATTAGATCCATATCTTAATTAATCCCAACATCTCCCACTCGTACGCAATGGAACCAATTCCAAAGTATCTTTTCTCAATCTCAGATCTTGTATTGCAAATAGTCTGTGCGACCGGCATACTATCGAGAGCTCAAGTGCTATATACTCGTTGGAGATATATAACTGCTCGATGTGCATGTTTCAAGCTTGGGACTATATACTCGTTGGAGATATGTAGCCTTTAGACTTGAACATGGATCGTCTATGGTGTATGCATTATCCCAGATTCCTTTTCACATCCACTGTCATAACTTTGATCTCAACAGCTCATCTGATTTCACAAATATGCTCATAAGCACAAGTGTCCGGACGGTGAAAGTCAGAATATCTCAAGATGTGAACTCCATGGATATCTTTCCTCCTGGTTTTATTCCTTCCATCATAGTCTGATTCGCTTATCCAGTTTGGCTCCTTTTGGTTGGAATTATCACATCAACCTCGGGATTACCCTTTCCAAGGTAGCTACATCAGAATATACTTCTTGGAATAAACCGAAAGTCATAAGGATAATTATTCTCAAGAAATCATAATTCCGAGATGTAAGTCTCACACTAGGAAAAGGCGAGATCTGCGCTTTTCCATCTTGTGGTCGCTAAGCACACAGTGTCATATACACGTGCCATGGTGTTCAATTCCACTTATGGAAGAGCATGTACCTCAATTCTAACACCATACAGAAGCATAGGTCCAGATGTGCCAAAACATCTGACTTTAGTTCATTACTTGTAATGATCGCTCCTGGCTGTAAAGACAGAAGGCATTAAGTCATCACAAACTTGCCTTTCAGATTACATCTTAATCTGTTACATATACTCGAGGTATATGTGGTTATCTTGTACCATGATGAAATTGCTTTCATCCTCTCTACAAGACGGCCTCTACTGCTATTGGAACATGCTCTCGTATGTTCAAAAGCGGCCTCATCCTTCTATCTGTCTCATATGACAGAACAAGGGTAAACACTCGTGTGAGTGAGCTACTTCTCTGTCTAACATGCATTTTTCAATAACAGCAAATGTTAAACAAATAAAACATTCGCACTCGTGTATTGGAAACAAATTCTTAAAACCTTTATTGATAATTCAAGTTCATTTAACATTGAAAAATAGAAGTACAATTTAGATCCTTCTCAAACCCTGGGATCTAATATGTTTGACATAAACATCTCTCTTGACAGGTTTGGTAAGGGGATCAGCAACCATGTCATGAGTGGAAATGTACTTCACACTGACTTCTTTGCGTGCAATTAAGTCCCTGACAAAGTGATACCTTATCTCTATATGCTTGGCCTTGCTATGGAACCTTTGATCCTTAGCGAAAGCAATAGCAGATTGACTATCACTATTAACTATGACTGGAGCGGCGGATTTGGTCACACCAATGTGGTTTAAGAACCTATTCAACCACACCGCCTCTTGAACTGCTGACGAGTACGAAACGTACTCAGCCTCCATTGTGGACAGTGCTACACATGTCTATTTCTTGCTACTTCATGAGATGGCACCGTTGCCAAGCAAGAACACGTAGCCAGATGTGGATTTCTTCTCATCCAAGTCACCTGCCCAATCAGCATCCGTGTATCCTCTGAGATTCAGGTCTCTGCCTTGATAGCATAGAGAATAATCCGCAGTACCTCTAAGATATCTCAATATCCTTTTAACTGCGGTCCAATGTGCTTGTCTAGGATTGGACTGGTATCTGCTCACCATCCCAACGGCGTGACAGATATCGGGTCTAGTACACAACATTGCATACATGAGACTACCTATGGCGCTTGCATAAGGAACTGTTTTCATTCGTTCCTTTTCCTTTCGTGTTTGGGGACACATTTCAGTACTTAGGGTGACATCTTTAGTCATTGGGCTGTCTACGGGTTTGCAGCCTGCCATACCAAAGCGTTCAATTACTTTGTTGATATAAGTCTCTTGAGACAATGCCAACAGTTTCTTTGAACGATTTCTTGTAATCTTAACTCCAAGAATGTATGCGGCTTCGCCCATATCTTTCATCTCAAAACTTGAGCTTAACCAAGATTTGATTTGGTTTACAAAAGCAATGTCATTTCCTGCTATGAGGATGTCATCTACATATAGAGACAGAATGACAAATTTTCTACCTGAGCGTTTTATATATACGCAATGGTCCTCTTCAAGTATCTTGAAGTCGTTCGAGATCATCTGATTATGAAATCGAATATACCATTGCCTCGAAGACTGTTTCAGGCCATAGATTGACTTATTCAACTTGCAAACCTTTTGTTCGCATCCTGGTACGACAAAACCTACAGGTTGTTCCATGTAGATTTCTTCGTTCAATTCTCCATTGAGAAAAGCAGTCTTAACATCCATTTGATGTAGCTCTAGGTCTAAACTTGCAACAATTGCCAGTATTAGCCTGATAGATGTAAACCTCACAACAGGTGAGAAGGTCTCCTCATAGTCTATCCCTTCCTGTTGTGTGAAGCCCTTAGCGACCAGACGAGCTTTGTATCTTTCGATACTGTTGTCAGCCTTTCGCTTTACTTTAAGAACCCACTTGCTCTTAACAGCTTTTCTTCCCTCTGGCAGATCAACCAGTTCCCAAACTTGGTTGAGTTTCATGGAATCCATTTCTTCTTCCATTGCTTTCTTCCATTTATCTTTTTCAAGACAAGAGAGTGCGTCACTAACATTTTTAGGCTCAGCTTCATCACTTGGGGTGATAAGGAGAGCTTCGCCTTCGATACCAAATCGACGGCGCTTGACCCTTTGTCGTTTTGTTTGACGCGATTCCTCTCGGTCTTGATAAACATGTCTCATATATTCATCATAACCCGGAATTCTTTCTCTTATGCTAAGTTCCTTATTCTCATTTGAGTCAAGAAACTCGCTCCCACTTGCATTAGGATCTGTCACGTTCGAAACATTCTGAGGGATATGATCCATTTCTCTATCATAATTAAGAATAGGATCTTGATCTAGACCATTGTCAAGATCAATTGCATTTTCCTCAGTATTCCTCCCACTCGAATGGAGAGGTCCGTTCGAATCAAGTTCCTCAAACAAGGGTTGATCTCTGTCCACTTGTCCAATGGCAGGAAATTCGTTTTCCAAGAACACTACATCTCGGGATTCGATTTCAGTCACTCGACCTTCTGCGTTTTCTCCCACTAGGACATATCCTTTGGATACTTCAGGGTTTCTTATAAAGACACACTTCTTGCCTCTTGGGCCTAATTTCCCAAATTTGCTTGAAGTATCATGAGCGAAAACAGTGCAACCCCATGGCCTAAGCACACTTAAGTCAGGTTTGCGGCCGGTCCACAACTCATATGGAGTGGAAGTGACAGTCTTCGAGGGTACTCGGTTAAGTACATATGTGGCTGTTAGCAAGGCATCTCCCCAATAGGAAATGGGCAAACTTGCTTGAGCCATCATAGACCTGACCATATCGAGAAGAGTTCTGTTTCTCCTCTCGACAACACCGTTTTGCTGCGGAGTATATGGAATGGACAACTGATGTTCAATTCCCCTTTCATCGCACAAAGTTTTGAATTCCTCCGAGAGGTATTCCCGACCTCTGTCGGTTCTCAGAACTTTGATCTTTCTGTCTAGTTGGTTCTCAACAAGGTTCATAAACTTTCTAAAGCAACCTAGTGTCTCAGACTTGTGAGCCATCAAGTAGATTTGACCATACCTATTACAGTCATCTATGAAAGTGATGAAGTAGTAAGCTCCATACCTTGCCCTCACGTTCATTGGACCACATACATCAGAATGTATTAATTGTAATGGAAGTTCTGCCCTAGTACCTTTACCAAATGGTTTTCTATGCATCTTTCCTTTTAGGCAAGGTTCACAAGGTGGTAATTCGACACTTCGTATACCACCTAGTAATCCTTCTTTAGCTAGATGCTTCATTCGGTCTTGACCGATGTGATTTAACCTAGCATGCCATAAACTAACATCTTTATCATTCACATAAGAAGAAGAAGAAGTAGTAGAATAGGAAAAAGATTTATTGCGATGATCAATATCCAAAATTGTCAAACCATTCAGCACATATCCTTGACCATAAAATTGGTCATCCAAACAAATTCTTAAACTGTTATGAGCAAAAAGGAAATTGAAACCAATCCTTAATAAAGAAGTTACGGAAACCAAATTCCTTCGAATCTTGGGAGCAAAGAGAACATCATGTAGGACTAGGGTTTGGCCTTCACGCAATCGCAATTCACATGTGCCGATCCCTTGGACGCCTCCCACTGGAGTTGGAACCCACATAGTGAGCTTCAGCATTGACCTTGATCGATGCGAGGCGATCCTCCTCGAGTTCGAGGTGGCGAACAACAGCATCGAAGGTGGTAACACCTTCGGTGTGTGTCAGGTGCATCTTCATATGCTCCCAACTGTTCGGTAAAGAACGGATAACAGCTTGAACTTTCTGCTCCTCGGTCAACACATGACCTGCTTCACCGAGTTCACTGATCATGTTCTGCATTTCTCTCAAATGCTTTTTCATTGTATGATCATGTCTCTTCTTGTAAGTATCAAATTTGATAGTAAGAGAGCGGAGCCTAGTCAAAGACACACCTCCGAACTTCTCCTGCAAGGAGTCCCACAGGGCTTTTGCATTCTCTAACTTACAGAACTGTCGAGTGAAGTCGTCATGCATCGAACTTAAGAGAATGATACGGGCAGTAGAATCTCTCTTCTTCCATGCCGTATAAGCTTCTCTATCTCTTCGATGCTGAGCAGTAACGCCTTCCTCGGGCACAGCCATGACTGTTTCCAAGGTGTCTAGAACCTCTTGTTCTTCCAGCACATACTTAATCTTAATTCCCCATACATCATAGTTGTCCCCGTTCAGTTTCAGGTCTTTGTTAAGTTCAGCTACGATCGACTTTCTAGCTGTAGCCATTGTTGACAAATCTACAATGGAATTGCACGTCTTATTAAGAAGTCTAAAAGGTTCAATACACGCAATGAATTCTCTTAGCAACCTATATCTATCTAAAAAGGTTAATATTAAATTTCAAATCGAAAATGAGACCATATAGGAATGGCTCAAATTACCCTTTACACTTTAATGGTTAGCTTATTAGGTAGATATTTATGCTTAGAGAATTTTATGTTACCTCGCGTAACAAAATATTGTAACTTTTTACAAAAGGTGGTTATTATGGAATTTTGATGACTTTGAGTTCATAGTGTTTTCTTTTCAGGCTAGTCCTACTACTAGGTTCGGCAAGATATAGAAAAACAAACATCGGTAATTGAAAACATAAATCCAATTAAGCAGCTCGTTGAACCCAACTAATCAAAAACCATTTAATGAAAATAACCAAAATTGTCATTCAATCAAAAATTGAATCCACAAACCAAAAACGAGCTACTTGTTCTGAAAGCAATGAAACAAAATATAACTCAAAAGTTATCATATGAAACTCTGGAATCCTAAAAACAAAAACTAGCTGCAAAACACAACTCCATAAAACCAGAAGAGAACTACTCATAATTCTTCGGGTTAAAACCATCTCGACGAACCCTCTTTGGGAAAGAACAAAACACGTCGTAACGCATTTGTTTTGTGAAGGTTCTATGCAAGTGCTCACGCCCTCTCCCATAGTGAGGAGTCTGGATCGCATTTCCAGATCTCAAGACCATTCCCTTACGCCCCAATGGGTAGGAAACGCCCAGCTCATCGAGGTCATCCATAAAGAGTCGAATGGATCTCTTGTAGTCCATTTCAGACTTATGATAACATTCTACGTACAACTCTTTAAGCCTCGGGACTTTGATCAAAGATCTTTCCACCGCTCTAAAGCGGAGAACTTTATCTTTGAGCCCGTTGTAGCTTATACAACACTGCATCAGGTTTTGGACTCTAACCAAGTGACGCACAATAGCATCAGCATCATCCCATCTGGATGTGGGAGCCATCCTGCAACGATTTAACTTGTCGCGGAATCTTTTCCTGGCAGCTTTCTGGGCTTGGGTCCTAGGTACTATTGGCACGAAAATGGTGCCCGCCATTGCTGTCTTATACAACAAAGAGGGAAAAAAGTCAGCGTACTCATACACAAACTAATTCCAACAATCAAACTCATTTTGATCGATAAGGGCATCCATATCACGAAAAAGTTATAGTGAAAAACTCATTTTTCTCAATTTTGGAAAAGTAGAAAACAAATTTTCTCTAGTTTTGGACTAGTTCGGGATAAGAGACAAAGAAGAGGTTGTAAAACCGTCTGTCCAAAAATTCCCAAAAATTTCCAGAAAATCCAAAATAATGTTTTAAAGTGATCTGCCAAAAATTGGACCGAAAACGGGCTCTGGAAGTCCCTTCACGCGCCTCCACGCGCCCTGGGCGGTTCGGGGAGTCGCTGGAAGAAGAGAGGAGAGTGGGAGTCACACTCCAACTTCCAGACCTCCGTTTGCCTATTAAAATATATGAAACCTAGGGTTTTTGGGGTCTCTGAGCACGATGGTGGAGTCGGTTTTCACAAAAAACGTGTTGAAATCGTTTTTCAGACAGTTACAGCATCGTTTTCGGCGAATTAAAGAATTTTGACGATTCAGAATACAATTTTAGTAAACCTTAATCGTCAAAAAACACAGATCAGATCTGTACCATACCGAAAAACAATAAGAAAATGGATTCAATCGAGTTTCAATCGCTTTCAGAGAATCAAAAACACACTTTTTGATAAAACTTTTGAATCAGGTTAAAAACCATTTGTCAGATTAAAGACTTTCTATCAGATTAAAAAGCCTTTTATCAGATCTGATTAAAACCTTATCAAAGCACCATGTTTATATCAGAAATATCAAGAACACAATCAAGATCATATAAGCACAGCAGCAATCGATCATTCTTTCGAATGATCCCACGATTTCTTCATCTATGGATACAGAAATCACAGAATACAAGATCTGTGGCTCTGATACCAATGAAGGGATTAGCCCGGCATACTAATCCATATGAGATAACGGGTTCGGGCGTACCTTATATAGCAGAACCTGCAAATCTCTCAGAGTAGCGGAAGCGGTAGCGGAAGCAGATCTTAGCACCACGATCTTGTATCACCGGATAAAGACGACCACACGGTGTTAACCGGAGAAGTCTTGTTGATCCACAGACTAAGAGCGAAGAACGAGAGAGATGGGTAAGGGAGGCTCGGTCGTATAGAGGCAGAGCTCCGACGTCTCTCTTTCTTACTTGTCACATATTGTGATTAGGGTTAAGCCTATTTATAGGTGGAGAAACCCTAATTTCTCCATCTAACCTAATGGGCTTCCTAATCACTTATTCCTCTTAGATGGGCTTGACCCGTTCCATTTCGGACGGGTCGGATTAATTAGATCCATATCTTAATTAATCCCAACAACTGGTATAATTTTTTTTGAAAAATGAGTTCGGAAAGAGCGGGAAAATGCATTTTAAAGAAAATAATTAAAACTCTCTCTCCCTCCAGAGGTGACATCAGCGCTGGCATCACCTCATCTTCCTTCCCTTCAATTCACGAATGAAGGGTGTTCCTTTAATTACAAGTTTGCCACCTTCCCCTATTGAATTACAAAATTACCCATTGTCTCACCATAAAAACTAGTCTCATCCTAAACCCTTGTCTCATTTGAACTTGACTCTACTAAGTACATCTCAAATACATATTTAACTTAATTTTTTATCTTCGTTGAAAAAAAAAACTTAACTTTATTTTCTATTATATAATTTAATTAACAACATAATTATATATATTTGTATATCATATTTAATTTAAATTATATTTTAAATTTATTTGTGTAAAAGTCTGGTTTGGTTTTAATATTTGTTACATGAAATTTCTTATTAAAATATTTTCTAAATAAATTGTGTGTGCTATGGCTAAAGACGAAAAAAAGGGTTAAATGACGAATCAAAATATAATAAAAGGTGTTGGTCTTGGGTGTTGTTTGAGAGTTGAGAGTTTAATGAATGTGAGAGTTTAAAGAGATTAATGAAAGTAACGGAACGAAAAGAAAAGTGACAAGTTAAATGTTAACCTTGTCTAGAAATTGGTGAAATTTAATGAAAGATTAATAAATGTAAATTACTTAAAATGTTTACTCTACTCCCATTAACCCCGATTTGTAGGTTAAGATTTCGAAATTAATGAAAGTTAACATATGTTAACTCTCAATAACGCTCGTTAAATCTTGTAAAAAAACTCTTAATTCCATTAAACTCGTTAACCAACGCTAACGTCTTCCAAAACAAAGGCTTATGTTTTGTTTATCTTTGTCATTTCATTCTCATTGACGCCATTAGAAGAAGAAAGCTCTGAAGAAATCCGAAGCTCAGATCTCTGAATCCGAAAGCAAAAACAAAAACAAAAAGCCGGTGTGTTGCGATCTGATCAGGTAGGTAATAATACTTGCTTATTTCACTGGAGTTATATACTGACCTAATCACGCTCTTCTGACGAAACAGAACAAAAAGTCATGGGCGGCTGGAGAGAGCATTTATGTTTCTTGAATTGGATTACGAAGTTCCAAATTTGATTGGTGCGCAAGCATGAACATCGTTAAGGGCGTGGCTGATCTCATACGAAGGACATCCACTGCTCATACTGGAGGAACTATTTCTGGCTCGTCTGCTGAGAGATTTCCTCCTCCTTCTCCTAAAATCTCTTTCAGGTACGATACGAAAGCAGTTCAATTAAATTACATAAATTGCTCAATCAAATGCTTTCTTAGTATCACATTCATGGAAAATAGTATACTCAACAATCCAAGATGAAACCATACGATGCCTTATCAAGTTTCCGAGAGACTTGTCAATCTCTAGTCTGGTATTAGTCCTTGATACCTCTTTGGGACATGACACTTTGTTTTTCTTTGTCTTTTAAATTCAAAACTCACATATGTTCTATCACGTCCATTCGTAGTAGAAAATAGTTGTAAAAAAAGAGTGAGAAGACTCCTGGTTACTGTTTTGTAGAAACCGCATATTGCTTTTTAGTTAACTGTGAGCATTGCTTTTTAGACTACTGGTAAGTTATTTTTCACAACCATAATGATAATTGCTTCTTTGAAGATTTGGAATGTCTTAATGTTACCAGAAGTTTCTATCTAATTTTTTTTTCATTTGGCAGTGGAAAGGGTGAAAATTGTTGATAGATAAGATTGTAGTGGTTGGTGAGACAATGCAGATTGAGAGTTGCCTGTTCAGGATTTTAGTTTTATCACAGCAAAATGGGTCAACTATTTTACGTAGAAGACTTGCTGAATCCTTGGATTTATAGTGGTTAACATGCACAATGCTTTCAATTTGTCTGAAACGTAGTAGCTGACTTTATTTTATATTACTAGAGACTAAAATATTTCCCTTCTCCCCCTTTAACTAAAATAATTTTGCATTTTAGGTAAGCATGAAATATTCTTGAGGATTTAGTTAAGACATAGCTGACCCGACTGCGAGTTTAGTTAAAAACCTGACAAAAAGCATTAATAACACTAGAATTAAATCTAGGAACTACTTGGGCCAATCAAGAGAAATTAAAGAAAACTCTACTAGAAATTTTATTAATCAATTCGTGGAAGTCTTCAGAATGAGTTACAATTGTAAGGTATACGCAATGTGCAAACTACTATACGAGACTATACACCTAATTATATAAAATCAAGAACATAAATTCTAACTAAAAATAGAGTACAAATATTATAGGAAATCCTTATTACTCTAAGGTCTTTGGAATTATATCTAGTTTTAGTCAAAATTAGATAGTAAGTCAAGTGAAAATAGAAATATCTCTCAAAATGGTTCGACATCTTTTGCCTATGACCAATATATGTTTTCAGGTCCATTTGTTGCGCCGGTTGCTCGTTTACATCCCACATCGAGTAACCTAGGAGATCCTTGCTAGGACTATTATGTGTGAATACTTGATAAAGAATACTCCAATGAACTTTATGAATGTTTATGAAGATCATTAATCTGGCACAATAAGAAAAACCTTGTAAACGAACTCTGACCTGCTGGGACCACTACGCTCAGGGCTGCGTGCGTAGTTGGCTGGATTAGTGTTTTTCCTTTACTTCGGTGTGGCCTGGCCTGACTTGGTAAAAAAAAGATTACAACTCGTCATGTTGTCGTTTAAAATTGGGGCACGCTGGCTTGGTCAATGAATCAGGCCAACCTTTTTGGTCAGGCTGCAGTCAGGTCATTGTCTAAAATTTTCCACTCTGTTTGGTCGGACTGAACCAATTAAATTTATTGCTGAACAAGTCTAGTTCATTCTCTTTTTTGCCTTCTCTCATATGTTGTTCTCTTGAGAACAACTGGTTGCTTCCTGTCTCTGCACTGTGATGTTGTAGTTTATGTCCATGAATTTGTGATCAACGTGCTGCCCATCTCCGCACTTTTTTTAATGCTATTCCATTCCTCAGTATCACATTGATCTTAGATATGTGGTTCCAGGTATACTCATCTTGATATATTTCTGTAGCTTGGAATAAGGATAGCTGAGAATGGAGTCAAAATTTCATCGCAATCAATGGGAGTTAATGGGAAATCAGAAATGGAAAAAGCAATTACAAATTAGGAAGGGAGCAGAAGGTCATTCTGCTTCTATTCCTTTGTTCCTGTGAAGGCACGGGCTTGGGTTTCTAACTTTGTTTTTCCAACGCTTTCTTTCAAGTTTTTCAAACTTGACGCACTAAACTAATCGTTGAATGCTTTAAATACTGACAAAGTTGAAAGTGTTAAGTCTTTTTATGTAATTTAATATGTTTTCTCTTGAGTGTTGGATCCTATTACTATTATTAATATATTACTACTATGGGTTTATGTGGAAGAAACGTCTCTAATCGATCTGGATGGAGGGTATAGAAGGGCATTCTGCTTCTATTCCCTTGTTCCTGTGAAGGCATGGGCCTGGGTTTCTAAGTTGTTTTTCCAACGCCTTCTTTCAAGTTTTTCAAACTTGATACTAATTATTGAAAGTTTTAAATACTGACAATGTTGAAAGTGTTAACTATATTGATGTAATATAATACGATGTCTCTACTGTGTTGGCTCCTATTACTATTATGAGTTATGTGGAAGAAACGCCTCTAATCGATCTGGACGGATAAAAAGCTGCCGTCTTTTAATTGAAAATCTGTTTTTCAGAACTTCATTTTTACAGAAATCTTAATGATGGAGAGGTGATGGTGGATTGTCCCTCATCAATTTGTTTTTTGTAGCCTTCTCCAAATTAATATTGGTGGAATTGGATTTTTTTTTTATTTCAATTCTTTCTTGTCTTATTGCTTGTAGTTTAGTTGTCTCTATCAAATAATTAGAGTTCAGGTTTTCTTAATGTGGGGGTTTTTTTCCTCTTCCTTGGCACATGCATGAATAAATTTATTTATTTTTATTATGGCTGTTGGTACTTGGATTATTTATTTATTAATTTTGATGAAAACTGATTATATGGAGAGTTTTCAGATGTCATTGTAATGCTTTTGGCTGGAGAAAGATTGCCAAATATTGTAGTATCATGTAGTTCTTTCTGTAATTTGTGTATCTGGTTAAGGAGTGATGATTTGACATTTTAATCATATATCCTTGCACTTTGTTTAAATAACACATTTTTAAGTTCATGGAAATTGCTTCAATTTTTCTTTTAAGCCACTATGAGAGCATGCTATTTATTTGTTCCATTATATATGTATTTTTATTAATAAAGAGCGTCTGATGAAGAAATTGAAGGTTTTAAAATCTCATTATGCCTTAGCATACTGCTTTGGCTTGGGGGGTTGCTGATTTATGTTGTTTGTTTCTGGCATAACAGTTGTTGTCTACATAATCCTTAACTTAACTCTAGTTTTATCCTTAGATTTATTGTCTTCCTAAAAGTTATCCTTGTCACGGCATATCATCCTTTTTCACTTTTACTTTTCAGTGATGTGGGAGATGAGTCAGTTTTACATGCACTATGGAAGAAATATGAAATTGCTACAGATAAGGTATTCCTGCAAGCCTGCAAATTTGCTCGTCTAGACTTAATGCAAAATTATGGTTGCTTCGTATATACTACTACGGAAATTTTCATGTGCTTTATTTCCTAGTTGTTCCGCAAGCTTTAAGCTTCATAATGGTAGTGATAATGCGGATGCAAGCAACATTAAATTTTCTTAAAAGAAGCATCACTTTCTTCATCTTGTCTGCAGGAGTTACGGAAGAATGAATTATGTTTATTACTGCTAATTTGGCTAGTTCTTAATTCATGTAAAAAGTTTGAAGGTTTTCTATTTAGATGGAATTTAAGTTGTAATTTATGTTTTTCTAAAGGGGTTTTAGTTCTCGTATTCTGTGTGCATCTATCATTCTTGGACAACAAGAGTAACTCCAGAGTCAAAAAACATTTTACTCTGTTAACCAAACAAATGATTTAAGAGATGCTTGTTTTGCTTGTCACGTTTCACAAGATACATTGTATGATAAGTATTCTCTATTTTCTTGAAAGAGTATTCTCTATTTTCTTGAAAGATTAATTTATACAAATTACTTGAAAAACAATAGTTCAAGGAAGAATTTTCTTTTTTGGCTATATATATGCATGTATGTCTATGTCTTATGTTTTTGTATATATGTATAATGCATGTATATTCCTGTCTAATTTATCTTTATCGTTTCAAATTCTCATTGTAGGATGAAAAGAAAAAGATGTTTCATGTTTTCCTCAAGCAATTTCTAATTGTATACAAGAACTGGGAGCCTGATAATACTGGCAAGTGGTCGGATTCTGCTTCTGGGGCTCTTCCTACTGTGGAATTTCCATTACAATTAAATGATATTGTAATTGGCTGCTCTACTGGACACCCTGCTGAAGTCATTTTGACATTGACTGAAGAGATCACACAATTGACTACTTTGGTTACTGACTGTAAGATGCGTTTTGTATGCTATTTATTGCATATGGGCTTGGAAACTAATTGATATATGAAAAATCCATTGTATGATCTGTGTTTATTATGAATCTTAGAGTTAAGAGATTTGTTGAGTGACTAGATGTTGCCTATTGTGGATTGCAAGATTAAGAACCGTATGCGCTTCTTGTGAGAAAGCATATGCTATAACTTAGGAACTTGGGGTTGCCAGATGATATGGAATTTTTTTTAACACTTGTGTGAATTCTTGAAGTGCGGCTGGATTGTGAAAAATCTAGTCATGCATATTGGTATTCATATGCCAATATTTTCTCCTTGTAGATCATGTTTTTATTTGTATTAATTGTTGCATGAGTTTTACAAATTTATTTTTACTAATAGGCCTACTGTCAGCAGCGGAACATTTTTCATGTGATTTTCCTGTGTAATGAAAACAGCAAGTAACTTAAGCTTCATGTATTTTCCGAGTAAGCTTTGAATGCACGCTTGGAATTCTCCAAATGGTTTCTAGTAATAATTTGCTCTCTGTTTTCTTGTTATTGCTGTGAATATATACATTAATCCTTTTACTGAATCTATTTGTATATTCTTCACAATGTGAATTATATTCAATACTGAGAGAATCGTAAGGAAGCAAATATATTGGATCAATTTATCGGAATTTGGTTTCTGCAAACTGTATCTAGATTATATGATATGGGACTTTTGTTAACTTACACAGGAGTTATTTGTGAGCCAAGGGTATGAACACCTTTTGATATGTTGCACACTTGCACTTCATTTTATGTATTTCTGATTATCTTCCTTTTCCAAATTTGATTCACCATTTATCTTCTAATTTTAAGCTTTAATGTTGAAATGCAAGTTGCTATTATTTTAACATTTGTATTCGTTGTCAACTCAGTGAATGTCACTATGGTGCTGTCCAAAGCAGACTTACCAGACACTCCCACAAACTTGCATATCCCCTCAGAACGGTTGCAAGCATTGGATGCTTTGACAATAGCTACTCGTTCAATACATAACTGCAAGGTGCTTGGGTACTATGGTGGGCTTCAAAAGCTAACTGCGCTAATGAAAGGTATTTTTTAATGCAATTTGAAATGCTCATCATACCCACTTGCTGAAAGATCCAGTCCTTGTATGTCTTAAGAACTGATGACCTGCTTTCCACAACTTAATCATTAATTTGATTGAATAAGAAGTGCACCCTTTTTTTCCTTCTAAACACTTAATAAGGCTCCAAAGTATTTTGCTCATGTTTACTTATTCCTTACAGGAGCTGTCGTCCAACTCAAAACATTAACTAGTGCATTGTCTGGTGATGAAGGTTTGTTTCATGTTGTTGCGGAGAAAGCAGAACTTCTCCAGAAAGTTCTTTTATATGTGGTGTCCATAATATGCACATTTATTGACCTAAAAACAATTGAATGCGAGAAAGCTCAGTTTCATGCCGATTCTGTAGAATTTTCTGCCCCAGAGAGGGGTTTCTTCTTGACTGGCTCTTCTTCATTCATTCCATCGGAAATAAAAGTGTATTGGCATCAAAAGGCTATCATGTCTGTGATGGAAGCAGGGGGCCTCAATTGGTTAGTAGGTAAGGTAGGCACTTCCAAGTTTCATTATGCCAAATATATGGTGATGAGCTTTCCGATCAGATGGAATTTTTTTACTTAAGCATGTTTATGTCTGAGGGTAAAAATGATGCTCCATTTTACTGCTGTTTTGAGTAAAAAAATTATTTTCTGCTGTATCATAATATTTTACCGACTACTTCTATCTTCAAGAGGAATATTCATTTTTCTTGTTATAAGCACAATGGATTTTTATCCATGTCATTGTAGGAGCTTAGTCAGTGTCCATTATTGCTACTTGAGAGTGAACTTTCAGCCCTTCAATTCTGAAATATCCAAAGCCATGTGATTTGTATCAGTACAATGTTGAATCTGATAGTTTGATAACAAAACTATTGATTAAGGTTGGAGACTTCTGTGGAAGTTGCTTATGTTTAGTCTCTTTATCAATTTAGCTTACTTGATGATTATTTGTTCTTAATACTTCTGTCTG
This sequence comes from Euphorbia peplus, assembly GCA_028411795.1. Taxonomy (NCBI): domain Eukaryota; kingdom Viridiplantae; phylum Streptophyta; class Magnoliopsida; order Malpighiales; family Euphorbiaceae; genus Euphorbia; species Euphorbia peplus. The sequence goes on along the minus strand of CP110839.1, from coordinate 19,645,785 downwards.
TCTGTACGAAGAAAACTAAATTTATAAAACTCGCTTCTGTTCAAATTTTCGTTACTTTCCAATGAGAATTGAGTTATAGTCTGATGTCCTTATTTTGGATTTCCAAGGACTTTGCTAAAACCAAGTTTAATTAGTTATTTTGGTATACATTTCTTTTTATATAAAATGTTTCACATTGGAAATATGTGTTCCAGAGCTGTTGCGTGTCATCAGAAGGTTTAGTTTGAAAGACCAATGCCCAGATGTGTTACTTCAGTACTTGACTATGAGGACTCTCCATTTATTATTATCCGAAAATCCTCGTGGTCAAAATCACTTTAAAAGTATTGGAGGGCTTGAAGTTCTGTTGGATGGGCTAGGAGTTCCATCAATTCATGTGCTTTTGTTGAAGAACACCTTTTATATTGATGAGAAGAGGTAATTTTATTATTATTATTATTATCCAAGTTGCACTTTTATGTACTCTTAAGATGACTGCCTATAACTTTGGAAGCATTCACAAATAAAAGAGTCTATGAGTTATTATTTCAAATTATAGTTCTCTTATCCTTTTGGATGTGGTCGTATTATGAAGTCTGAGATCAACATAGTATTAGTTATTAGTTATATATGGTAATTTTAAAACTGATTGTATTTGTTTGAAACCTTTTCGCATATTTTGTCCTTGTTTATGTCTGAGGTTCCTCTACGTCCAAGTCCAAATGCATTTAATGATGTGAACAGGGATATTGTCCAAACACTACAATATTCAGTACATATTTTTCTCATTCAGAAATTAAATTGAATTTCTATTTACGTTTCTGTATTTGCTTCTAATAATTATATGTCTTATGGCCTATATATGAATCAAGTTCTTTCTGTACTCACAGAAGTTAAGCATCCAAAAGACGCTCCCTGAATTGAGTTTTATGTTTGAAACTGATAGATAGAAAATGCTCTTCCGACCCTTTTGACTGCAATGTCATCTTTTAACACCGTTGACCTTTTTGGACCTTGTCTTCTAAAGGTCGGTACCTCAGATGCTCATTTGCGCCGTTTTAAACCATGAAAGCTTGTTTGCAAATGGCTTAAATCCCAGCATTTTTCTTTTGTACTTAACCCTTTTTTTTTTTTTTGATAAATTGATTCTTTTACATGGCATCTCTCCCACTTTTATATATTGCTGTCTGCTTTACTATATGAAACCAAAGTATCTACTATATGCAACCATTTGCATTTGCTGCCCTTGCTGAACAAGTATCATGTGATTTATCAAGGCTCTATTTTACTTGTTATTTCCACCTATAGATTGTAAAAGTTCGTCTTGATTTTTGTTAGAAGCAACAGTGGAGTGTCTCTTGTTCCTTGTAATTACAGTGTTTCAATTGGTGATGTGATCCTTTTTATGGCACTCTTTATTCTCTGCGTTCTGATGTGGGTTGAATTTTATTGCAGATATGAAAATCCCTTGCTGAGAATTTTCCACCTTCACATTCTTTCCTTGACAGTTTTGAGAGAGGCAGTGTATCCTTGAAGTTACCGGTCTTGATGAATTTAGTTGTTTGTGTAGAAATATAAAAAAGATTTTGAATGTCCTGCTGTACTCCATCATGAAATACTGAATTGCTAATTAGATCTTCTTTGTTGTATATATTGGGAAGCATTTGTATTGCAAAAAGGCAGTGTCCTTGGTTAACTTTGTTTTTATTGTAGGAAGGTTACTCTGTTAAATTGATGTCTAGACCAGACAATTTGTTAAAACTTGGAAGGGCATAAGAGCCGGTGACTAGAGCTAGGATCCCCTGACCTTCCCCCAAAAAGTTTCTTGACACAACAAGAAGAAGAGGGATTTTTATTTATGTAGTGTGTGTTATGTGGTAATAGTTACTAGTTTCCTTAATAAGTATCTAGATTTTGTAACTTAAACAGCTTGCAATTTCTATGTGAGAATGGAAGAATTCAAAAATTTGCAAATAGCTTCTGTTCACTTGCCTTCATGCTTCAGGAGTACAAGCAGAGAAAAATAGATTTGTCTACACAGGATGATGAAAACTTGCCTGTTGTTAACTCAGATGAGAATTTTGGAAAGATGAAACTACCTTTCCCCCTGGCATCTGATGCTTCTCTGTCTAAATTTTGGGATGAATATGTCATAAACTTGAGCAGGGTACTTTGTTCTTTCATAGCTACTCCAGACAGTATTAACTCTCATAATGTTTCAGCAAGCAATGGTCGAATTTCTGTACCAGTTTCTTCAGTGTACAGTGACCTTTCAATTAAGTGGATAATGAGGGTTCTTCTTACTGTCTTCCCATGCATTAAGGCTTGTTCAAACCAAAATGAATTACCAAGCCATTTAAGGTGATTTATGGAAAGCAAAAATTGCTGTATACTGTTCCTTTATTGTTGTTAAGAGCATAAAGTATCCATAATGAAAATTTTGCTAGCAAGGTGCTCATTGTTGAATCCATTTTCATGGGTTGTTAAGTTTTTCCATCTTCATTTTATTGCTTTATGTAAGCGGTTTTTGGGTTGTTGTTTTTTTATTCTTCAGGGTCTTTGTCAATGCTCTACAGCATTCGGTGCTTGATGCTTTTAGGAAGGTTCTTGCTTCATCACCTATATCACTTAAAGTATTTAGGGAAGAGGGTATCTGGGACCTTATATTCTCTGAAAACTTTTTCTATTTTGGACCGATTTCTGAAGAAATTTCAGGAGAGAATTTCTCTAGCAACGAAGTATTCCTGGGGAAGCTTGAAGCTTCTACTTCCTCCAGCTCTGCTAACTATCAAACAAAGGCTAGTGGCACTGAAATCCTTCAGATGGAGATAATTTCATTTGTGGAATTTGCTGCAACTTGTGATGGAAGTGTGCATAATTTGGTAGGTTGTATGTGTTCCTTGGTGACATTGTTTGGAACATTTTTGGTAGTCTTCCGTATTTTTGTGTTTTGCAGTGTGATCAAGTGAGATTTGGATATGCATTCAGATATCTGATTTATCATTTATTTTTGCTTGCAAGCATGTAATTTCAGAAAGATGTGATGGAGTCCATGATTTCTCTATTGATGAGATTAATTGGATTCTCATGCAAACCTTTACATTCTTGAGTTGAATACTTGCATTGAGATGTGCGATGAAGATGAACCAGTGAATGGTTGCACATTAATATAGCTGTACAATTGTTAATGATTTGTACAGCTATATTTGCTTGTCTTTTCAATTTTTGAAGGTGTCCATAATACCTTTTTTTTTTTTCCCAGCCTGAGTTGTCTTGTTTATTGGATGCCCTCGAACAATGTACTTGTCATCCTGAGATTGCCTGTGTTATTGCAAAGAGTCTACTTCGTATACTGCAGCTTTCATCTGAGAAAACTGTTGCATCCTTCAAGGCAACCAATGCCGTTTCTCGTGTGCTCAAAGTTGCGTCCATCCAAGCAAAAGAGTCTACAAGGCCCAATTCAAGTCCATCTCCAGGGCAGATGATTCCCACTTACGATGACACGATATCTGATTTGCCTGGTGAATGCATGAAAGCATGCATGGGACTGTTTACTGGGTTTTTCTCAATAGCAGATGATGCAAGAAGTTTTGTTATGCGTGATGTGACTTGTATTGATTGTTTGTTTGATTTATTCTGGGAAGAAGGCATGAGAAATACTGTGCTTGATCACATTCTTGACCTCATGAAGGTATTTGACTGTGTATGTATTTCTTTTATGTGCTAGTTTTTGGTAGATGTTACAGCAATTGAACTTTGACAATTTCTCTATCTCTTTAGACAGTACCTTCTTCTCCAGAAGATGAAAAGGCCAAGTCACAACTATGTTCAAAATACTTAGAAACCTTTACTCAAATAAAGGAAAAGGAGAAAAGTTTTGTGCTATTGTCAATTGATCTACTGATTGGAATTAGAGACATGGTCACAACTGATTCCGCGGTAAATTTCGATTCGTACTTTTTCTTGTCCTTTCTATTTTTTCAACTGGGGGTAGTGGTGTGGAATTCTCTTGGCAAGTGCAAATTGGATTCTAGTGATATTTTTCGGGGTTGGATTAGGGTCGAGGGTTTGAGAAGCTGATGGTTGTGATGTTGCTTTTACTTTCTTTTGTCTCACCAAGTATTTTTATTCTCTCCTGCAGTACTACCAGGCCTTGTTTCGCGACAGTGAATGCTTTTTGCATGTTGTGTCTTTACTTAATGGTAATCTTGATGAGATAATTGGGGAGAAGTTAGTCTTAAATGTCCTTCAGACACTTACCTGTCTTCTTGCAAATAATGACAGCTCGAAGGTAATCTCTTTGTGCTCTTTTTGTCTCATTGGTTACATTAGTCTTTGACAAATAATTCTCGTGTGGCTTAGTATATATTTACTTCTCTGAAGTTATTTTGATGAGAAATTTGAAATTCAATTGTTTGAATTTGAGCTTTGAGTTTGAAGTGTATTATTGCAAAGGAATGCAGCTAAAAATTAAAGGAATGCAGCTTCGAGCTTTGAGTTTAAAGGGTATTATAAAGGAATGCATCCATAGTTGTTAAAGGCGCGCCTTGGCCAAGGTCACCCCTCTGAGCCTTTTAGGGCCAAGGCGTGGCTCTGTCACAAAGGCGAGGGCCTTTGTGGGATTTGGAGCCTTGGGCTAAGGCGCGCCTTATGAACGGTTAGGGTTTTTATTAGTGTGTAGTGTTTTGTTTTTTTAAAAAACTGCTAGTAACGCCAACCATTAATCTAGTTTAAGTAGGGCTTAGTCTCGATCATTGATATTATTCAAGTAAAAATAAAAATCTAAATAAGAAATATCAAGAGTCACTAGAGAGAGAAGATTATCAAAAAGAATAAAACGTTCATTTGAGATTAGAAAGACTGCATAAGATAGATACGTTGGACAGAAAAAAGAACAAGAAAGCAGAGGAACAACAAGAAAGATGCACGCCTGGATATGTGGTTTGGTTTTATTTTCGTGGTCACAAACTCACAGTTCTGTTTTTTCAGTTTGTGTTTGAAATTTACTTGAAAATTGATATATGTGTTAGTAGGAATAGATTATATTTTTTTGCGGGGGGAATGCACCTCGTGTTTCAAAGGCTCGCGCCTTGCGCTACACCTTGAGTCAAGGCTCCAGGAGCCATTTGCGCCTTTCGCTATTAACAACTATGAATGCAGCTTTGAGCTTTGAACAAGACTTATATTAAATTAAAATTCTTTTGCAGGTATTTTAAAGGAATGCTTGGTAAGCATTCATCTATGTTTAATGAATCTAACTAACTGCAGTTCATGAATTTGACTAGAAAAATAAAATCTGTGTTAAAATATCATTTCAAGTTATTTAACAATAATTCAAGTCCTTCAAATCATTTGTTAGCCCAATACGAGCTGAAATGATTTTTCTTTAATGGGTATATATGGTATGGTTTAATTTTCCCATGCAGGTAAGACCTTCTATGTATGTGTTACACTATATGTTCCTTCGATCCACCAAATCCAGATGTCTGACATGTGGATTTTAATTAGGATAAACTGAGGCTCATGTAGTTTTTGCTATAAAAGTTGATCCAGTGTATATATTGTTTGATCGGAGTATCTGTTTGTGTGAAAAAAATGCATCAATGCATAATTTGGCTAGTGTGATTCAATTTGTTGAGGAAGCTGAAACAGATGTTTTGGAGCTAGACTAAGTCTGTTAGTACTAATATTTTGATCTGAAACAGTGGGTTTAGGTAATGTCCATCAGAAATATCTAATCTGTTAATGAGTTGCATGCATGTAAATATTATGTCATAACAAAATGTCAAGGAAGCGTGTGTTGCTTTGTGCTGGAGTATACAATTTAGTAGTCCAATTTTCAGTGTGACATGCTGCTGGTTGGAAGATTGGATTAGAAGGTTAACTAATATGGCCTATATGGCAAGTGAGGAATTTTAATTGCATAAATATGGTGAGGCTGGAAAGCAAAGAGATGGTTATGCTATAACTGGCATTACATACTTGGTTTTTGAAATTCAGATAGTCCTATGGAAGTCATGTACGTTTTTATTTTTTGGATATTTTTCAGATGTTAACACTCTCATATTTGACTCGTCCTGAGCTTCAGGAATTGAACGAATGACCTGGTTATGCAGATTCGTGTGGTTAAGCTAATATTTCTTATATAAATTTAAGGGAAGAGAATTTATTCATTTGGTGGTATGATCACGAATTACTATAAAATGTTTCCTTTCCATCATACCAAGAATCTAGTAAATGATAGTGCTATCTTAGTATTGATATATTGCTTCATGTGAATTTGGGCCGTCTTCCGTGTATGTGATTTTTTTTTTCTGTGATCTCCTTCTCTTTAATTTTTAAATGCAATATAATCATTATACTTATTGGTCCCACTAATTTTGCAGGCTGCATTTAGAACTCTTGTTGGCAAGGGTTATCAGACTATGCAGAGTTTGCTGTTGGACTTCTGTCAATGGAGTCCAAGTGATGCACTATTAAGTGCACTTCTTGACATGCTTGTTGATGGAAAGTTTGATGTAAAAGGAAATCCTCTCATAAAGGTACTTTACTTGCAAACGTTCTAGTGTCAGAGATATTTTTATCTGTTTACACACAATATGTGGATTTTTTATTTTTTTTAATTATATGAGTTGTCTTTTTCTCTCATATTGTTTCCTCTCTTTGGTTCAGAATGAAGATGTGATCACTCTTTACCTAAGTGTTTTACAGAAGGTTGGTAATTCATTTTTCAACAACATATCTCTTGCTCTGCCATTTGTATGTGTCAAGGAACCGTTTGAACTAACAGCTTAAGCTAATAGTTAAGGCCCAAGGACATATTTTATTAATATTTGAAACACCGCCTCACGTGAATGCCCCTTGGGTTTGAAACATGTGCAAAACAGGCCATCTTACCATGTCTTTTTAATTCCACCAATAAATTGGGTTCCCGGGATTCAAAACCATTGATGTTTGGTCCAAGAGGATCTAATACCATGTCAAGGAACCATTTGAACTAAAAGCTTAAGCTGATAGTTAAGCCCCAATGACATATTTTATATTAATATCCAAGTATGAAATTTTCAATCTATATCATCACTTGCTACTTTGTGACTGGGCAGAGCAGTGACTCATTGCGGAACTATGGGCTCGATGTGTTTCTACAGCTTCTCAGGGATTCAATTTCCAACCGAGCTTCATGCGTTAGAGCTGGAATGCTTAATTTTCTTCTTGATTGGTTTGCTGAAGAAAAAAGTGATAGTGTCATTTTGAAAATTGCACAACTGATTCAGGTTATTGGTGGGCATAGCATATCTGGGAAGGATATTCGTAAAATTTTTGCTCTCCTTCGAAGTGAGAAAGTTGGTAGTCAGCAGCAGTACTGCTCGCTATTGTTAACGACTCTATTGTCAATGTTAAATGAGAAAGGACCCACAGCCTTTTTTGATTTGAATGGGAATGATTCTGTAAGCCCTTGCAATTTCTTACATTTTTTTTTATGAATGATACTGCACCTTGAACGCTGATTCTGTGCAATAATTCTGCATCACTTTATTCCTCATGTTGAAGTGCAAGTGGAAGGAATATGATTTCTTTCTGCTTATGGAATTTTTGTTTGTTGTGTGTTCTTTGTTTCTTAGACGGGAATGGTTAGATATTTTTTTCTTTTTCTATGAATTGAGCGTGGATTTGGACATGCACAACAGGGGGTTAAGCTTGGAGAGCTTTATCTCTGTACTTGCTCAATGTGTAGTTGTGTCCTGGAAAACCCAATATGCAAATACTTATTGACAGAATTCCTCATTGTTGCGTCTTTTGTACTCAAGCTGTATGTTGTCAACACTTTTTGAATTATAAATTTTGTAGGACTGTCAACTTTGGTTTTCTTCAAACACATCCCTAGGATACCTATTTCTATGCATTTATTAGTATTATCCTGGAGACTTTTCCGTGCACAATCTGCACTTACAATTGGATATACGTTTGGTTGTGTTAGTTCTTTCTTCTTGATATAGGTATTGAAAAACAAAATTGTTTTCTGGTTGTCATCTTAAACATATATTCATAGCATTTTCTTTCATAGAGACAATTTTTTTGCTTATAGAGGCAATAAATGTATCTTATGAATGCTTATCTGTTGGCTTCTGATGTTAGCATTTTCTTAATGTTCTAGGTCTCTGTTTATTTATTTTACTTCTTTTTCATGATTGGGTAGTTAAAGCACTTACACTGGATGTTGCTTTTGGTAATAACTTGTGAGCAATGGCCAATTTCGAATATTTGATTTTGCATATATGATAAAGTCACTAAGTAGGGATGCTTGTGTGGTGGTCAGTTGTTTCTCTCTCTATAAAGAATCTTTTCTGTTCAGATTCAGTTAACATTTAACATTCATGATTAAATCAATTCATGACATTGAAATTGATTATCTGCAGTTTATTTCAATACCTTTTTGATACGATTAAGGAGTAAGTGCGCGTTACACGTACACACTCAAAATGCTAATATGTCATTCTATTTTGTAGGGGATTGCAGTTAAAACACCTATCCAATGGCCTCTCAACAAAGGGTTTTCCTTTTCATGTTGGCTTAGGGTGGAAAACTTCCCAAGAAATGGAACAATGGGTCTTTTCAGTTTCCTGACTGAAAATGGTAAAGGGTGCTTGGCACTTCTTGGAAAGGATAGGCTTATTTTTGAGGTAAATTTTTCTTGGTAAAATGAGGCGTAAAATTCACTGCATACCTTTCAAATATTTGTGCTAGTTTCATCAGATTCCTATGGCAAAGTCCATTTTTGTTTGTCAATGTTATCCTATAGTTCTCGTTTCTTTGGCAGTCAATCTATCTGAAGCGGCACAGTGTTCAACTGCATATTAACTTGGTCAGAAGGAAGTGGCATTTCCTATGTCTAACTCATAGCATTGGAAGGGCATTTTCTGGGGGTAGTATGTTGAGATGTTATGTTGATGGTCAACTTGTTTCATCTGAAAGATGCAGGTTATATTCTAGATAAATTATGTCTTTGTGGATAAAATAATAAGGATAGACAGAAGTTATCAAGTGAATAGAATCCTTACATTCTTTTTTATGTTTCAGATATGCAAAAGTTAATGAGTTGATGACTAACTGTCGAATTGGAATGAAAAATAATGTGCCTCAGAGTGAAGACGATGCTTCTTTAGATCCTGTCCAAGATACATTCTCTTTCCATGGTCAGATTGGCCCTGTTTATTTATTTTGTGATGCAATTTCACCTGACCAGGTCCAGGGTATCTATTCCTTAGGACCAAGCTACATGTACTCTTTTCTTGATAATGAATTTGCCCCAGTATATGACAGTCCACTTCCCAGTGTTATTCTTGATGCTAAAGATGGCCTAGCATCAAAAGTTATCTTTGGACTAAATGCACAGGTTTTCCTTTTCTTCACGAGACTCCTTTTATGCTTCTTAATATATGTAGCAAAAATATAAACTGTCAGATTCTTTTTTCAGGCTAGTGATGGAAAGACTTTGTTTAATGTTTCACAAGTTTCTGATCATGCATTGGATAAGAAGACATTTGAAGCAAATGTAATGGTTGGGACACAGTTATGTTCACGACGCTTGCTGCAGCAGATAATCTATTGTGTTGGGGGTGTATCTGTCTTCTTCCCTCTCATTGTGCAATCTGATAGATGTGAAAATGATGTAGTTGGATCCTTTGAACAAGCATTACTCACACCCATCGCAAGAGAGCGCCTGACAGCTGAGGTCATTGAGCTTATAGCTTCTGTCTTAGATGAGAATTTCGCAAACCAACAACAAATGAATATACTTTCGGGATTTTCAATATTGGGATTTCTATTGCAATCAGTTCCTCCACAGCAACTTAATTTGGAAACCCTTTCAGCCTTGAAACATCTGTTTAATGTTGCCGCAAATGGTGGTATGCATCCCACCATAAAGCATCTCTTCAGAGTGAATTATGCATGGAGAAGTTTTTTATTGTGTGACAGAATGCAATTGTTTTGTTATGTTTTTCCATATTTGTAATTCTTTTTTATTTTTTGGCTTAAGCATGTCTTGTTTGATCCAGGTTTAGCTGAGCTTCTTGTTAAAGATGCTATAGCTAGCATTTTTCTTAATCCGTTTATCTGGGTCTACACAACGTACAAGGTGCAGCGCGAACTCTACATGTTTCTCATACAGCAATTTGATAATGACCCAAGGTTGCTGTCAAGTTTGTGTCGGCTTCCGCGTGTCATTGATATAATCCGCCAATTTTATTGGGATTATAAATCTCGATTTGCTATTGGAAGCAAGCCTCTTATTCATCCCATAACCAAACAAGTTATTGGAGAGAGACCTCACAAAGAAGAAATACACAAAATTCGTCTTCTTTTATTGAGCCTTGGTGAAATGAGCCTTAGGTACAGTTGCACGCTGGCAATTGTCATTTGTTGGATTTTATGTCTATCATTTTTTCTTTAATGCAAATCCACAAACTCGCATAATATATTTCCTTTCCTAATTTCAAGCCGTAGGTAATGGTTGGCTAGGGTCTCCAATCAGTTACGTTCTTTTTTTGGAATTGGGAGTGGATCGATCCCTGGTCTCAACATGTAGGAACTTGTACACTATTCGTTTTAATTTTGAACTCTGGTATATGCAGGCAGAGTATTTCAGCCACAGATATCAAAGCTCTAGTAGCCTTCTTTGAGACAAGCCAGGATATGACATGTATTGAGGATGTCCTGCATATGGTCATCCGTGCTCTTTCTCAAAAACCACTGCTAATTGCTTTCCTTGAGCAAGTCAATTTGATTGGTGGCTGCCATATTTTTGTGAACCTTCTTCAGAGGTATGTCTTATTTTCGGAAATGTACCACAAACATAAGAACATAGAAACAGGGTCAGTTTTCTGAAACTGGTATGGTTGATTTTTCTTTTTTTAAAATTTGGGTAAAAGGTTGATTTCATGATGAATTGTAACATGAGAATACTTCATTAAGAATGGTGTTTCTGGATTCTTACTTCATAACCTCTTATTGGTTTCGTGCAGGGACCATGAGCCTATCAGATTGCTTGGCTTGCAGTTCCTAGGGAGGCTCTTGGTAGGGTTACCATCTGAGAAGAAAGGGCCACGATTTTTCAGTCTTTCTATTGGAAGATCAAGGTCTCTTTCAGAAAGGCATAAAAAGATTGGCCCAAGGATGCAGCCCATATTTTCAGCTATCTCTGATAGGGTGTTCAGGTTTCCTCTTACTGATTATTTGTGTGCCAGCTTGTTTGATGTTCTTCTAGGTGGTGCTAGTCCCAAACAGGTAATATTAACATTTCATTAATAGGTTTGGGTTCATTTCGTTATTATTATTATTTATTATTTTATTATTTATTATTATTATTATTGTTATTATTATTGTTATTGTTGTTGTTGTTGTTATTATTATTATTTGAACTGTGTCTGCAAGGGTTGTATCTCAGATAACATGCTTTTGAATAGAATTTCTTCGGAATTGATGCGTGCAGGTTTTACAGAAACATAGCTCAATAGAAAAGGCAAAAAACAAAGGAAATGGCACTCAATTTTTCTTGCCACAGATCTTGGTTATCATTTTCAGATTCTTGTCTAGCAGTGATGATCCATCTATGAGAACAAAAATAACTAGAGATTTGCTTGATCTACTAGATTCAAATTCTTCAAATATCGAAGCTTTAATGGTATGCCACTCTGAATTGTGAACATACTTTTTTACTGAATTAATATCTAATTCTTAAATACTGGTACAGGAGTATGGATGGAATGCCTGGTTACTTGCCTCATTAAAGCTTGATGCATTGAAGGAATACAAAATTAAGGCTCATATCCATACTGAAACTCAGTTACTGGAGCAGGATTTGGCTAGGAGTTTATTTTGTGTTGTTCTTTGTCATTACATTCATTCTGTGAAAGGTGGCTGGCAACACTTGGAGGAAACTGTGAATGCCATACTCCTGAATTGTGAGCATGTATGTTGCAGTCATAACCAAATTCATACATATCTAGTGCAGATTTTACGCCCTATTCTCTCTACTGACCAACCTTAGAATTTTTTTTCTTTTATTTTTCTTTATAGGGGGGTAGCTCATATCGATTCTTTCTTCGAGATATATATGAAGATCTGACTCAGAGGCTGGTGGATTTCTCTTATGAGGAAAATATATTTGCTGCGCAACCATGTCGGGACAATACGTTATATCTGCTGCTGCTAGTTGATGAGATGCTTATCTCTGAAATTGATCGCAATATTCTGGTACGCTTTTCCCTGGATCTCGAACAGACATGCTGATTTCTTTTCTCTGTTCCACTCTGTTCCCTGACATCCTTTTGATCTACAAAACTATGATGTTAGAGTTGTGGGTTTCAGAGGTGCCTGGTATAGTCTGTGAAGGAACCAACTAAGCTAAAAACTTAATCTTATCGTTAAGGCCCTACAATTTTTTTAATATTAATCTCTTACAAACACCCTCATGTGAATACCTATTGGGCTTGATATGTGCACCAATCACCAATAATTGGAGTTGTCAGGCTCAAACTTAGGAACGCTGGGTCACATAGGCTCTGATACCATGTCAAGGAACCAACTGAACTAAAAGCTTAAGCTAATAGTTAAGGCCCATACAACATCTTTTATATTAATCTCTGACAAAGTCCAAGTAATCACTATATTGGGTACTCTTGTCCCATCATGTCTTTCTTCTGTAATTACTGTGAACTTAAGTGAAGGCTTTGGGCTTTTAGATCTTTTATCCTTTGCATTGCTGATTTCTCCTTCTTTTTTTTTAATTTTTTTGTGGAATTGCACTTACATTAAATAACAAAGGAAAATCCCCCCGCCTCTGGTGTGATTCAAACCCATGACCTCCCTGATCATAGGTAGAGTGTTTAACCACTAGGCTAACACCTTCACCACATTGCTGATTTCTCCTTGCAATATGCCTTATTTAACTTTTATTGTAAATGTCTTGGGGTCCACAAAGGACTTGGTCCTCATATTCAACTTCAGGATTTGTGCTCTCTTTGTGAGTACTTGCTTGAGCGTAGTTTTTTCTGAAAAGAGTTCGTATATCATTCAACTTAAGTATTTTTAATTTCTTGGTGAGATGCTTTAGTGTGGTTCCCCAACAGTTAGTATTTTGCTGGCATGCTTGCATTTATGTGACCGTTTGAGGTTGAAGAAGGACTAAATTTTTTCTTAAAGCTTATTCTTTACATGTTTAAAATCTGTGAGACTAATCGTCTTCAAATTCATGATGTGCTAATCATCTTGTGCGGTGTGAAGGAAACATAGAGCAGATATTTATTATGTATGTGATTGTTCATGGTACACATATTTCCATTATCCAATATAGAAATCAAGACAGTGTCATTTACTAAGTGCAGAATCAACAAATCTGCTCTAGAATCTGCTCATTTCAAACCTTATGGGGTCCTAAGCGCCTACTTGAAGAATGTCTAAGGACTCGTAATTTTAGTCAATGCTAGCCTTTAGATAATGAGCAATGTACTTCTTAGGTATATAAATCTGTATGCTCCAATCTGTTCAGATATATTGCCAATCCTCATTCACCATTGGACATATGGACCTATTGCTACATAACTTTGAGCTAGCATCGTACAAAATGCAATTTGCCATTTACAATATTCTTTCTCTAAAATTCCAAAGTGAAAAACTCACAAATAACTTTCCTTTGCCACCCCCTGCCAGAGTTGAGCCTTTGTGCAAAAGCTAGTCATGTGCCATTCTTGAAATACCCTCTAGAATTACATTGTTCACTCAAGAAAGAGACCCTATGAAAGTTAGGGGGCATAACTCTATTCTTAGGAGGTTATCCCTTGGATGAAGAGATTCTCAACCATGGCCGAGTATAATTTTAAAATGAACCTGAGTTTGGTTTGGAACAATAATCTTTTTAAACTTTTTGCTTCCTTATAATTAACTCTTTTGTTAAAATCTTCAATTCCAACATCCCAGGAAAGACCGGTGAACCTCTTCGTTTTGATATCATACCTTTTCAAAAGTGAAGGTCATCTCCATGAAAACCACTCATTTTGATTTCCATCCCTGTCCTAAATTTTTTGTGAACATACGATATCAATGATTTATTAGTTTTCGTATTAATAGAGCTTGTCATTCCTTGAGACTCATCCCTGTTCCTCTTCTTTGGTCCATAGGCTGCTCGAACAAGCCATTGACATTAAATCATATCCTTTCTCAGAAACATGTGTTAAATTTTTTTGTGCCTGTTAGAGATTAATATATAAACCAGTTATGAGCCTTAACTATTAGCTTGAGCTTTTAGTTCAATCGGTTAAGTAACATGGTATGATGGTAGAGTTCGAATCCTGGCAACCCCATTTATTGGTCAATTAAAAACACATGCTGGATGGGCCTGTGTTGTGCACGCTTCAAGCCCAAGGGGCATTTGCGTGAGGGGGTGTGTTAGAGGTTAATATATAAACCAGTTATGAGCCTTAACTATTAGCTCGAGCTTTTAGTTCAATCGGTTAAGTAACAATGCCCAACTCTATCTAACCTCCTCAAAGGGGAAGGATTGTCCAACATCTATGGATAGCTGTTTTATTTTGCGGCACTAACTAGCCAATGTCAAATACTTCATACAATCCCTCATGTTGAAGTTGAGAGCATGAAGTTTTAGAACATCCGTGGGTCATCCAGTATGGATATTGGACTTTTTGGCTTCGATGCCGTATCAAGAAACTTGATCTGAACCCCCGAATGGTTACTCAAAAAGAGGAGGATCATCTTAAATACATAACTGGCTATATGTATCAGTCAATATGGGACACTTGAGAACATGAAACAGGAAAATCACAAAAACCAACAGTGTATGAAAATCCTACTAAAAACCTTTGATTTAGAAATACCGTTTTGGAGCTTTGCCTTTTTATGGCTTTCTATAGGATTTGCATAGGAAGAATTTATGCATTTCCAAAGCCAGAGGTTCTGTAATTTTTGTTTTCATATTGCATCAAATTTCACTTGTACCACCTTCACAGTTACAACTGTAGTTGGTGCCTCTTAGTAATGCAGAGTTTTATGTTGTAGGCGTGTGTAGCAGGTTATTAGTCATTGGGTTGATATATAGTTGTAGCAATTAAAAGTTGCATATCTGCTTTTCTTTTTAACTTTTGTGGGAGCAGTGTGCAACCTAGCTCGTCTTTTTCTTGCAGTTTCCAGCACATGGTTCTGATATGTCTGCTGACTCTTCAGAATTTGAGGATTTTGACTCCGCTTTTCGTGAGATTTTGCGACAAGAATTTGATAACCAATCATTCAGGTACTTCATATATTTTGTGTTACCAAATTAAAATGAGCTGAGATTATTATTTGTTAATACAATATATTTACTATTGCTACTTGTTACTTAATCGATTGAACTAAAAGCTCGAGCTGATGGTTAAGGTTAACAACATCTTTTATATTAATCTCGACACACCCCCTCACGCGAATGCCCTTTGGGCTTGAAGCGTGCACAACACAGACCCATCCCACCAGTGTGTTTTTAGTTCACCAATAAATGGGCTTGCCTGGATTCGAACTCAGGACCTTTCAGAGACTCTGATACAATGTTACTGAAACCGATTGAACTAAAAGCTCAAGCTGATAGTTAAGGCTAGCAACATCTTTTATATTAATCTCTGACACTACTGATTAAAATAATAAAATAATTCTGAACTTACAACTTAGAAGAAAGAGCAATTGACTCTCTTGGCGCTATTTTTCTGTGCATCGACTTGTCTGACTTGGTATCTTCATTTAGGCTTTCATGATTACTGCAATTCTTTTTTTGTGAGGAAATGATTTCTAGGATTTGTTCTCATGATATCTTGTATTTTGCATGCTATGTTGCCATAACTATCTATTTCGTAGAAGTCTATGGGGTTACCAGCATTCAACGACACATGAAGAGGACCCGATTGATGATAAATGGTGGAAATTGTATGACAATTTGTGGATTATTATCAGTGAGATGAATGGCAAGGGTCCAAGCAAGATGTTACCCAAACAGTCATCAACAGTGGGACCTTCATTTGGTCAGAGAGCTCGTGGTCTAGTCGAGTCATTGAACATTCCAGCTGCAGAAATGGCTGCAGTTGTTGTATCAGGAGGGATAGGCAACGCATTGTGTGTAAAACCAGCTAAAACTGTTGACAAAGCCATGCTTTTAAGAGGAGAGAGATGCCCAAGAATCGTTTTTCGTCTTGCATTTACATATCTTTGCATATCTTCTCTAGAGAGAGCATCAAGGTGTGTGCAACAGGTCATTTCACTTTTGCCTTGTCTTCTGCCTGCTGAAGATGAGCAAAGCAAGAGCAGATTGCAGTTTTTCCTCTGGTACCATATCTTTCTTCCTAACTATATTCCACATATGCATCCATGGCCTTTGTTTTCTTCAATTTTCAATCAAGACTTGCTCATTGTAAGATTCTGATTTTCATCTTAAGGCTTAGACTTTTTCTTGGTTCCTTGTGATCAGGATTTTGCTTGCTATAAGGTCCCAATATGGGGTGTTAGATGACGGTGCTCGTTTTCATGTTATTTCGCACCTGATACGGGAGACGGTCAGTTATGGAAAAACAATGCTTGCTAATGCTATTGTAGGAAGAGATGACTCTTCTGATCCATGCGGTAGTTTTAAAGATACAGGATCCATCTACAATTTGATTCAGAAGGATCGCGTCCTTGTAGCGGTATGTTTCATCTATTTTTGTTTTCTCATCCTGCGTGTTATGTGAGAACCCCGTATTATAAAAAATTTCCTTTGAATTCCATTTCTTTTAAATTTAATTTTGGCTATGTTGCTTGAAACCATGAATTTATGGTAAAGCTCATGCCGCACAACCATAGTTTCCAAGCCTGGATTAGACCATTTGGTCCCACTATTAAATTCGAAAAGCAGACCAGTGGCCAGAATGTGTATCAGTTAAATGTGTCTGAATTAGCCCAATACTTGATGAACTGAATCTGATCAATGATTTTCTTTTTCTGTGGAGAAAGGAAAAAAAAGACAAACAGAAATATTTGAGGTAGTTTGAACTTGGGTCTTATAGAGTCAGTATGAAGTCGTCTCCACAAGTTTCATAATCAATAAGCATAAATATCTCAGGTATTTTGCTTTGAGAACAGTAAATTTTTCTGAAGGCCGTGTAGGTTTTGAACTTGGGTCTTGTATAGTCAAATGTGGACTCTTTTTCCACTAAATTTCATAAACCAATAGGCATGGAAATCTTATGTTTTTTGGTTTAAGAAGCAAGATTTTTGCATACATGTAGCTTCTGAAGATCAATTGGCAGTAACTTAGTTTATCTTTTATTTGGGTACTTATTTTATGCTTATAAAGCATGCCAAGTATATAGCAATTATGTTTACTTTAAGAAATTCCTATTTTGTCATGATAACATGCAAATTTTAAAATATAATATCATATGAAAACATGTATACTGCTATTTGAAAATTTCAATTTCTTAACCGGATGAATTAATTACATATAACTAATGAATTTCTTAACAATATTTTATCCATATTTATTTTAGGCTCAATTATTGTGACTGTTTTTTTGTTTCTTTTGGCTTTTCATAAGCAAACTATCTCAGGTTGTGTTGGATCATGCTACCGCAGATGGTGAAATTTCATTGGCATTTATCTAATGAAATGTCACTTCTAATTCTGTTAAGTGCAGTGTGCAACTTATCTGTTTTCTGTATTTTCTCTCCAGGTCTCTGATGAATTAAAAAATTTGAAGATATCAATATCTGACCGTTTTAAGCAGTTGTTGGAGCTTCGTGCTAGGATGGAGGAGAATATGTCTGCCGAAACTGCTAATAAACAAGGATTTGAGGATGAGATACATAATAGCTTAAATTCAATACTCGCTTCAGATGACAGCAGACGAGCAGTGCTTCAGTTTGTTCATGAGGAAGATCAGCAAAATGTTGTTGTATGTTTGTTTTCTGAACCATGGAACCCATGTTCTCACTCATCGAGGTCTGATTGCTTCGATTTTACCAAAAAATATACTCAATATTCTTATGCTTTGCACTTGTTTTTATAGGAAAAATGGATTCACATGTTCCGTGCTCTAATTGATGAGCGGGGTCCTTGGTCAGCTAATCCTTTTCCAAATAGTGCGGTGACACATTGGAAACTTGACAAGACAGAAGATGCTTGGCGACGTAGACCCAAATTAAGACGGAATTATCACTTCGATGATAAGTTATGTCAACCTGCTACTGCTTCTGCCTCTGAGAATATTGTTAACGTTAATGAATATAAAGCTAGTTTTGTGGGCCATATGCCTGAGCAAATGAAGCAGTTTCTGCTGAAAGGCGTGCAGAGGATAACTGATGAAGGGACATCAGAAGCTATGGATGATGATGCAGAAAATAGTTCTGAAAAGGCATCTACCATGGAGGGTCCTTCTGAAAATGATCAGAAGGATGTTATGCAAGACAGGGCAGATTCTTCCTCCAGTTCACAAGAGACAGAAACTAGTGAAGTATGCTAAAACTAAGCTTGAGAACCAATAATATAGTATGGCCATATTTCTAAGTTGAGCGTTCGTTTCAGGTTCTTATGTCAGTTGCATGTGTACTTGTGACACCAAAGAGAAAGTTGGCTGGAAAATTGGCAGTCATGAAAAATTTCTTGCACTTTTTTGGAGAGTTTTTGGTCGAAGGTACTGGGGGTTTATCTGTTTTCAAGAACTTTGATGTGCCTTCAAATTCTGATGTCTCCAAGCTTGAACAGAGACCAAAATCTCTTAATCTGAGGGGGGTCTCAGTTGATAATGTGGAGGCACTATATGACAACGCACATCAAAGACAACTAAAACAAGTTAAGCGACATAGAAGATGGAATGTCGGCAAGGTGAACAATTTCTAGTAAATTTCATTTGATATTTGCTCTATATCTTTCATTCAGAACTTAATTAGCTTTTTCTTTTGTTTTTAGATAAGAGCTGTCCATTGGACTCGCTATCTACTTAGATATACTGCTATAGAGATCTTCTTTAGTGATTCAGTTGCACCGGCTTTTTTAAATTTTGCGTCACTTAAAGATGCAAAAGAAGTTGGGAATCTAATAGTAGCTACTAGAAATGAGTTCTTATTTCCAAAAGGAAGTATCAAGGACAAGAGTGGAACCATTATGTTTGTTGATAGACGTGTAGCTCTGGAGATGGCAGAAATTGCTAAGGAAAGCTGGAGAAGAAGGGATATTACAAACTTTGAATACTTAATGATTCTCAACACACTCTCTGGAAGATCATATAACGATTTAACTCAATATCCTGTCTTTCCTTGGGTTTTGGCTGATTATTCTTCTGAGGTTCTTGATTTTAACAAGTCATCAACCTTTCGGGATCTCACTAAACCTGTTGGAGCACTTGATTTGAAACGGTTTGAGGTTTGTTTCTCCATAGTCGATTTGCGGATTACTAATTAATGATTGTACATGTTCCATGATTGGCTTTTGAGTTCATTCTAATTTTTCCTTTCACCCTTGCAGGTGTTTGAAGACAGATACCGTAACTTTTCTGATCCTGATATACCTAGGTGACCTTGACATACTTTTTCAGGAATAGACTATAGTGATTTCTTCTCGTTATGCTTTGTAAACTAATGTGCTACTGTGCTTGCCTTGTATTACAGTTTCTACTATGGCTCTCATTACTCAAGTATGGGGATCGTGCTGTATTATCTTCTTAGATTAGAGCCTTTCACATCACTTCACCGTTATCTACAGGTACTCACCAAGTATATCTCTTAAATATCAGTAGTAAAAAGAACGGAAAATTTCAAAAATAAGGCTCGTGGTTTACTCAATTTTCCAATCGGGGTCTTTGTGGTCTGGATTTTTTTTTCAAAGAGGGTATTTGGTATGAATATTTTTACAAAATAGAGTTTTTGAAATCACAGTATTGAGTTCTAGTGATATTTTTATATTTTAAACCACTTATATCTATATATTGACAAAATATTGATCCCCTAGATCGAGGTACAAATTTGTAAAATGAACTTAAACATCAATTTAGTTTGTAAACCGTGAAATAAAAAAAGAACAAATAATATGGTTTATAATTTTGATTTGAGAGTGAACAATGTCATTAAAGACTATGTTTTATCGATATATATATATATATATATATATATATATATATATATATGTAATTTTCCTTAAAAAATACGAAATGTACTTCGTTGTCATTAAAACGTAAAGGTAGGATGTTATGAACGCGAGTCTGGGATCTAGTTATGGGACCTTGTACCTTGAAATCCTCTGGGAAAGAACGTTTATTAGTTTTCCTTCCGTTACCTATCTTGATAAATTGGTTAGATTCTCGTTAAGAGAGAACCCCACGGTCTCGTAATTGGTTTGGAGCTTGTTAAGAGAGAACTCCACGATCTCTTAAGGTTAGTTGAACCTTGATTGATATTGAACTTGATTAATATTTTATGAAGAATCTGCCCTTTATATAGAGAGCTAGAATTACAACCCTAGGCTGCGTATGCAGCAAACCAACTAATTAGGAATAGAAAAGCAAAACAGGAATAATAAATAATAAACTAATCCTAATAGATTTAAGACACCTCAGAATAATAATTAAATTAACTAGGAATGACAAATCTTACTCTAGAACATAGTACTAGGACTCTAACAGCCGAATTCATCACATAGACTCATTTTGCAAAAAACTTCATACCACATATCTCTATTTGCAGATTGTTAAACCACAAGCCTCTATTTGCAAATTGAATAAACTATGAGCATTATTTTTGAATTTATCCCTAAAAAGAATTGCAATCTTAGACATTAAAATAAATGGTACATGTGAATTTAGATAGGATTCGTTGAGCAGGATGTTGTGTATGGATAATTTTATTCCTATATTATAACAATTCCAATACATTATGAGATTTAGCATAAATATTACTACATGGTTTAAACTGTCTTTTGAACAACTTTTAGTCCAATTGCCATTTTGCAAAATAAATAAACAATTCTATGGGTTTCTCCTATTAATTTCATTCCTTCACTCCATTCGTATGCTTGCAGGTATCCATCTTCACATGCTTTTTTCACCTGTAGCTCTTTTAATTTTATACTGTTCTTTTGCTGCATTAAATTCATTCCATGTGTTGTTGCTTGCCTTGTTACAGCCTTACAAATCCATCTTTAAGAGTCACTCTACACTATGATTCACATGAAAATTTTAGGCGAAGGTGAAATTTCAGAATGCAAAGTCTTAGTTTTTACCGTGACTATTACTTTATGTGCTTAATATATCACCAACTCCTTGAACTTGACAAGAAAAACATATTGGCTCCCTAAACTTAGGAAGTGTCTCATGCACTCCCTCAACGTGGCTATTCTGTATCATATAAACACAAATCTTAACTTATTGCATCTCTATTTAGGTGTTTGAAGTAGACGCGCAATGACAAGGCAAGTATTCATGACATGTGGAAACATGCAAGCAAAAATGTTCCAAGTAACTAATATAAAAATAAAATAAAAAAATTTCATAACTTTTTTAAAAAAAAGAGTCAAAATTCCCGAAGAACAGCAATAGAGAAATTTCTGAATCCCTAGGATTCAAAATCGCAATTCCTCATCCCAACTCTGTTGAACCCAAAATTAGAAACTTGAAACTCAATTTGTATCTCTTGGCCCAATCTATGCAACCTCATGAGTGGAATCCATGAATAAGAAAATCACCTGTGCATTTGCTGGTTCCAATTCTACAAGATGCTTGTTGATTCCATTGATTTGAATGATTCGATAATCAATGGTCTTCTTTAGGTGCTGGTTAGAAAAATGTGTTTGGGGGTGTCAATCTATGCCTATTTGGAGCTGCATATGATTCCAGAAGTTTCTTTAATCAACAAATTCATATCCATAAATAACTTATAAATCCAAATAAAAGACTTAACTATTGATTTCGTAAAATCCAAATGTGATTGTGTCAAATTAATGCAATTATGAATGATTGATTTTGTAAAATAGAAAGAATTGAGGGGTAAATCGGTTGCAGGCGTAGGCTGGGGAGAAATCGAATTTGTAGCAAACCATGAGATAGGGAAGAAGATGAAGATAGTATACAATTACATTTTTAACCTTTAATTTTAATTACAATCTCATATTTGCCTTTGTTCTTTGAACATCAATGCTTCTTCAAGCGCAACGTTTGGAGTCTCCCACGCGTCATGCCAGCCACCGCCAGCTAGGGCATTTGTGTTTATTAGCTATAGAATAGGCAAGTTTTATTGAGCTGCTGAGACACATGGTAAGGTTAAGGAGCCAATCTACTTCTTGTGATACAGTACTTTCTAAATTTTGCATGCTAGATGCAGATTCGATTATGTTAAAATATGTTAGTTTTTGTGATTAACATTTGCAATCGAATGCCCTAAAATTAAATTGTATCCCTGAATTTTGTGTTCGTATATACAGTATCTCAATGATTGTTATTGTTGTACTCATGATGATACTTTCTGTACCAGGTTTCTAATAATAGGAAAAAGTTGCATACTTCATTTTGTATTCATATGTGTTCGAATTTCAGTATGTTTATATGATTCTGTGTTGCGTCCTTTTGGAAATGCCTTAATAAGCCTTTATTTTTGTCCATCAGGGTGGTAAATTTGATCATGCAGATCGTCTTTTTCAAAGCATTGAAAGCACATACAGTAACTGCCTTTCTAATACAAGTGATGTGAAGGAATTAATTCCCGAGTTCTTCTACATGCCAGAGTTTCTTGTTAACTCAAACTCTTATCACCTTGGAGTCAAACAAGATGGAGAACCAATAAGTGATGTTTGTCTCCCTCCGTGGGCCAAGGTACATGAGCTGCTTGGTATTCAGTTGGTCCATTATTTTCTGCTCGAATTTGATTATAGTTTACTATATTCGTAGCACATAAATATATGTATAGGAAATATATATGTGCATATAGAACACATAAGAAAAAAGGAATTCTTGTCTTGCATATAGGAAAACCAAACTATATAATATCACCACCAACCAATCTAATCAGCTGATATAGACCATATAGTATTGCAATTAATTAAAGTACAAGATGCAAATATAGTTGTAAATCACCTTGCTTTGACCCTTGAAACAAAACTTCCCTTAAAGCTGCAAGCTGTTCCTTGAACTGTCCGAAATTCCTTCAGAAATGACAATACATTTCCAAAATATTTCAGAAATTGTGCTCCTTACTGCATTATATTTTCATGATATAGTTAATTTTGTATTATCATTTTGTATATTTTGGTATCTTGTGTTTATAGAATGAATTCATTAGATTAGATTAGATTAGATATCAATAAATAGTTAAGAAATGTATTTTAGAGTTTATGACCAGCTAAGGGATTTTTTGTACCTCTCGTGTTGGATACTTGATTTCTTGTATAATTATCCTTGAGGACATGAATTTCTTTCTGTTGGGGTGTTTTGAAGTTTCATGAACACGTTATGCATAAATAAGAAGGAATTTTATGGATCTTGCATCATATCCGGCCTAAGCATATGCATGCAACAGGGTTCACTTCAAGGCACTCCCTGGATGTGGTGAAATTTATGAAGCTGGGATGTGTAGAGTAAAACTAAACTAAAAATGACAAAGCCATGTTTACAGCAAAACAACAATCCTAATCAGTGATATTTCAATCCTACCCAAGATGAGTACTTTGTTAAATGATCAAAACAACTCTATCCATTCAATTGAAAAGCTATTCGATAGGTCTAAAGAAATAGAAAGTAAGAGAGCCGAAGACTGATCTCAGACCCAAGTCCTTGGGACTCATTTGACTCATGTAGAACGAAGAAAACCAAGATAAATTGACTGGCGTAAAGTGCACCCGTAGCCTCTGAACTTGGGACTTACTTTTTTTCTTATGTCCCTTCTCTTTACCTTTAAAATCAGTCATTGGAGTCCCTGAACTTTTCCTTTTACTAAACTCCTGTAATCTTAGACCACTCTAATAGCAGGTGACCCTCCATCGTAGAGCTGATGGAATGATATTCTAAGCAATTCTAATTCTTGAACTAGTTGATTTTGAGATCATTTAGTGTTGTTTGGTTGGGAGACACAAAATGGTTATTTAGAGAGAAACATGTGAAAATGGTGATGTTTGGAAAGCAAGAACGTGATTCCATGGGAAATTTGGTTCTACATAACTTTAATTTTGGACTTTTCCATTTCGTTGTCGATTAGGGTTGGGGTTATGTATTTTACCAAAATTAACTGCAAAGCAACAATAGCTTAACGAAAGACTTTCCTTTAAATATTGTTGCAAACCACCATCAGGTAGTAATAATGTCCCCTTTTTTTTAAATGTTGTTGTTTTATTTTGATGTGTTAGCCATCCTGCATTATTCTATAAAAGAAAAAAGAAGCTATCCTGCATTATAGGCTATTTTCTCTATCACAGCTGCTATCCTACATTATACGCTACATTATGGGCTCTAACTAATGAAGACTAGAATATGGAATACGGGTGGTCATGGAAGCGAAGTAACTGGGGAAAACAAAAAACAGAAATCTGATTTTAATTGAGATTTAACTCGAGTGTTGGGACAACTAGTACTAGTAGAATAGTGTCTATACATTCTACACAATATGATATCATCACTTATTAAGTAAAATGGAAATATCAGAACTGCCATCAATGTAATACCCACGACGCTAGAAGTTGCAAACTACTTGAGTTGATGAAAAATTAACGGATAAAAATGCTAGTAAAAGTTATTTCCAAATAAGCCTCATCAAAATTTGAATAGTTATATCATACTTCATCGTTTGGATTTGTTCTCTGTTTAACCTAATTTTTATATGGAGTCATCTTTCTCTCAAACTTATGGGAACACTTCCCTGGACGTAAATGAAATGAAAGTTTCCAAACTTTGGATTCTGCACAAAATATTCAGTTATCATTGATTCCTGTGCTGCATCATAAAGTTAATTGGATGGAAGACTCTTATATCCCTCAAAAGAGATACAGAGTTCTATGAGACTGCATCTAGGAGCTTGTTTACATACTTATGCCCTAATGGAGGAAATACTATTGCACCTAAATGCTATTGCATCTAGGATTTTGTTGATGTTGCCTTACTGTTTTCATACCCTTGACTTCTATGATATTGATATTTGTAAGATGGTTCATAGTTGTTAAAGGCGTGCCAAGGCTCACCCCTCTGAGCCTTTTAGGGCATAGTTGTGAAAGGCGAGCCGGGCGATCGCCTGAGGCGAGAGGCGATTCAGGCGATGGCCTCATCGCCTTTTCAGGGTATGAAAACAGTAAGGCGAGAGGCGTCGCCTTTTGTCTTTCTACCTATGTAGTGGCCTTTTTATTTCTGAGGCAGATAAGATTTAGGGTTTTATTTACAATCATACAAGCAACAGACTACTCCCTTCCTAAAAAAACGTAGACACCAGAATTGGTTTGGTAACTTGGTGTTTTCGACATTTAGTTTGATGTGGTTTTGGTCTTGTTTGTGTGGTCACAATAGTGTTTTTTCAGCGTATGTTTGAAATTGACTTAAATATTGATATATGTATTATAGTAGGAATAGATTATATTTCTTTGCGGGGGAATGCGCCTCGTGTTTCAAAGGCTCGCGCCTTGCTTTACGCCTTGAGTCAAGGCTCCAGGAGGCAGGAGCCCTTTGCGCCTTGGTGCGCCTTTCGCTATTAACAACTATGCAATGGTTTGATACTTGTCTTTCATGTACACATTCCATTATGAGACTGGAGGAAAGGTTAAATCCTTTGAGTGAGGTCTCATGGGGCAGAATGGAAATGTTTAACTCATCCATTAGAAAGTTATAGTTGCCCTATTAGGCTGCATCTGAAAAACGAGCTCTTAAATTCCAGCTGTATTTTGATATCTTGAATCAAAGATTTGGATGAGAAGCCGAATGATTCCTTGGAATTTGAAGTATATCCTTCAAATTAATACATAGATTGGAAGAAGTTTTACTTTTTTTAGTTCAAATACAGAGGATACAGGTCTAGTTATTATGGCCGTGTGTCATCCATAATAATAAATTGCGTTATTTTCTTTTTGTGTGGGATGGCAGGGCTCAGCTGAATTATTTATTAATAAAAATAGAGAGGCACTAGAAAGTGAATATGTTAGTTCAAATCTCCACCATTGGATTGATTTGGTATTCGGTTACAAGCAGCGAGGAAAGGCAGCAGTAGAGGTATTGTCAGAGTATTTTATTTTATTTTTCTTTTGTTGAATGCTATGAATTGGTTTAATACTTAAAATTATTGGAAATTGACATGAAATTGCAGGCTGCAAATATATTCTATTATTTAACGTATGAAGGTGCCGTTGATCTCGACACCATGGAAGATGAGCTGCAGAGATCAGCTATCGAGGATCAAATTGCAAATTTTGGCCAGACACCTATCCAGATTTTCCGCAAAAAGCACCCAAGAAGAGGACCACCAATTCCAATTGCCCATCCATTGTATTTTGCACCTGATTCTATTAATTTGACATCGATTGTAACTAATACAAATTATTCATCATCAGCTGTGTTATATGTCGATGTATTAGACTCGCATATCGTTCTTGTAAACCAAGGCCTCACCTTGTCTGTCAAGTTGTGGGTGACAACTCAACTGCATTCTGGTGGCAACTTTACCTTCTCTAGCTTTCAGGTTGGTCTTATGTCTTGCTTGTACATACTAAGATTTCTATCCATGTATAATTAAACGTTCTGAATCCACTCTTACAGAGTCCAATTTCTCAATGGCAGGAACCATATTTTGGAGTTGGTTCTGATGTTCTTACTGCTCGGAGAATTGGCAGTCCTTTGGGTGAAAATATTGTACTTGGAGCCCAATGCTTTGCAACAATGCTAACACCAAACGAGAACTTTTTGATCACATGTGGCAATTGGGAGAACAGCTTTCAAGTCATCTCCTTAAATGATGGAAGAATGGTGCAGACAATTCGTCAGCATAAAGATGTGGTCAGCTGTGTGGCTGGTAATATTTATGGAAAAAGTCTTATCTTCCTTTGAAGATAAATTCAATCAAGTATTTTTCTTCGATATATGTTCTTTTGTGCAGATTGGTACTCGTAATGCTTGCATTTTAGTTGAATGGTGATCACTTTTCATATCAATAAGTGAGATCCAAATTAACATGATGAAAATACAACAGGTGGTCATAGTTTTTCTAAATGAAGAGTGCATAAGTTAAAATTGAATGATGTTGACGTAGATAGGACACATCTATTACTGTCCCTCATTGAAATTGAATACATTTTTCTGATTTTAGTGTATCAAAATCAATGAAACTGCTGCTTTTGAACTATAGAAGATTCCTGAATGCTTGATATAATCTCATGAAAGCCTTCTAAAGTTTAGCTTAAAACGGTACCCCTTGGCTCTAATTGAAATTGTTCTTGCGGCTCCAACTGTTCCCATGATGCACTTAAATATCTGATGCATGCAGAACTCGTATGATTATCTGCGCATAACTCCAATAATAAAAACTTTGCAAATTATCGAATATGACTTTTTTCTTGACTTGTATATGAGACAGTTCAATGTAGGACCCATCATAGAAACATTTAAATGTTGAATATTAATGCTAGGTTCGTGTGTTGGTCAAAAAATCAAACTAGACTTCTAGGTGTCCTTGGACATGAGTTTGGCAGGGACCTTTACACTCGGCATAGAATATAAGTCGGATATGCAATCCTGAAAGTTTTGAACATGACATCATTTTGTTAGACATATATCTTCTGTTCATTATACTTGCTTTATCTCCAAATAATGTTCTATTTAGAAAACTGTATTCTTGGTAGTGCCTTATTTACCTTGGAGTTATTCTAAGGGGTGCATGACATCTATTATCAATTAATAATATGCAGTGACAGATGATGGTAGTATCCTTGCGACTGGAAGTTATGACACCACAGTAATGGTGTGGGAAGTTCTCCGTGCCCGAGGCTTGGAAAAGAGAGTGCGAAGCACACAAACAGAACCATCCCGTAAAGAACATGTCCTTGCTGAAAGTCCTTTTCATATTCTATGCGGGCATGATGATATAATCACATGCTTATATGTCAGCGTGGAGCTCGACATAGTTATTAGTGGTTCAAAAGATGGAACGTGTGTTTTCCATACCCTGAGAGAGGGTAGGTACATAAGGTCTTTATGCCATCCTTCTGGGAGTGCATTGTCCAAACTTCTTGCCTCTCGCCATGGACGGATGGTATTTTATTCTGATGATGATCTCAGCATGCACCTGTATTCCATTAATGGAAAACATCTTGCAAGTTCTGAATCTAATGGGCGTCTCAACTGTGTTGAACTCAGTAGATGTGGGCAGTTTCTGGTTTGTGCAGGTGACCAAGGGCAGATAGTTGTACGCTCTATGAACACACTTGATGTTGTGAAGAAGTATAATGGTATCGGAAAGGTTATAACTTCTCTGAAAGTTACCCCAGAAGAATGCTTCTTAGCAGGGACCAAAGATGGAAGTCTTCTTGTATACTCTATAGAAAATCAACAACTTCGACGACCTGGAGCTCCTCGAACTGTGAAATCTAGAGGTTCTGTAACAGGATAAATCTTTAGAAGGAGCAGCGTTGTGTAGTTGACAGAAGCTGTTTGCCCGTGGTCTCATTCTATGCAAGTCATTCTTTTAAGGAGCCCCAGATAGTTGTTCTCTTTGTGCATATTGATGTATGCATTTTCCTCTTGCATGTAACCTTTCCATTTTGTCTTTCTAACTGACATTAAGAATGCTATATGATATTTGTTTCTGTGATGTTCTGCCATGCAGATTGAACAGAAAGACACCATTCCAAAAGGGTTGAAGATGATTTTAGAAAGAAGGTATTGACTTTTAGTACTTAATACTAGTTAGTTCCATCAGCACTAACAAACACTGACAATGTAGCAGCACAAGAGCAGGAAAGATGAACAAATATTGGATTAATACATAAAATGTATGTAAACTGTATTCTCATTATTATAGCATTAGAATAGAAGTCCCCATCACATAGACATTGTACTATCAACAATATACCGGTACGACGTTTGTACAGGCCGGCCTTTCTGTGGAAATAAATGCATGTGTTATTCATTGGGAAAATTTTGGACTATTTCTTTTCTTTTTAGCAGAGTAAAAAATGTTTATGTTGCTGCAATGTCCATGGTTCAGAAAAAGTCGGTTTTAATAAATAATTGGGATGTTGTGTACTTAATATATCTTTCCTATTTACCGCTTTCAAAATTACTAGATACAGTCTCTCAAAAGATGATTCTGCCTTTTGGCGGGTCAAGTGTCAAAAGTTTGGGTGATATGATCATATGAGAGCAGAGCACCCTTAGATTGGACCTCCACTAGGCTGGCTGCGTCCTCAAGGCCGGGATTTTCTAGGGAGCTCCGGGTGTGGGGAAGGTGTTTCCAAACACCAGGAGTCCTAGAGAGTTGCTCATCCTCAAGATGCTGCCGCATATTGAGAAGTGTCCTCATAGGTGGAGATGTCCTACGAGGATATCCGCCTTTGTCTGCATATAAAATAAAATCAGAATATTACTTTTAATAAAATAGTTTAAATTTAAACAAACATCTACAGACGTTTAAGGAAGTTTAACTGCAACTACTTGTATACATTGTGCAACATGTATTGAAAGGAAAAATTTAAAAATAAAAAGTGAATTTTTAAGGTAAAATTCGAAATCACAAATGGATTGATCCACTAGAAATTTATTCTAAAAACATACATTTCTATCACATCATTGTCTGAGATGGGCAAGGATAAACTGAAATTTGTGGCTAACAAAGTCATGCCTGCTGTGAAATTGAATTCCTACAATTCTGTTGGAGGTAACGGACAACCTGATCTACGGATTGATTGTTACGAATCGTATCTCCAAACAATCCTCTCTTGTCCTCTGCTAAGTCGAGCGAGTCAGATACCTGTGCCTTAATGAGCAGCTCAGCCACAGAGTCGGATGTAAATTCACCATTGAATTCATTTCTGGGTATCTCAATCCCGAGCTTGTTAAAGGATAACATCCTTGCATTCAAACCTTGATCATTTAATACTGGAAACATTATCAAAACCTTATGTAACGAAAGACCCTCAACAACGGAGTTCCAACCACAGTGAGTCAAGAATACCCCTACAGACTCGTGACTTAGTATTTTCACCTGCGGAACCCATCCTCCTGAGTACACTACTCCCCTATCCTTAACTCGCTCTTTGAATTCCTCCATCTGAGTCGACCCGGGTGGGTTCTTTAGCGCCCAAAAGAATGCTCGGTTCGACTTCTCTAATCCAATTGCTAATCTTTCCACTTCTTCACTCATCAACGCAGCTTCTGTACCTAAAACAACAACGATCACTAAACATTAAATTTCATCCTACGACCTGCAAAGAATATCTAGAATGCCCTTAAATTATCGTGGATTATCGTACTTTGAAAAAATAAAAAACGACACGTTCATAGGGGATAATAAAAAAACATATCAAAATATAATTTCGTGATTAAAGTGTAGGCGAGCGGACTGACCTAAACAAACATATACAACTGATTTTGCTTCCTTTGTATCTAGCCATTCTTTCATAGCAATCCAATCTTCATCTTCATCATCTTCTTCTTCTTCTGGTACCAATGGAGGAGGCAAAAAGCCAATAGGAATGACAGGCTTCCCGCTCAGCTTTTCAAAAAGCTGGAACCACTCAGGTTCCAGCTTCGGCGAGCTTCTGATAATAACAAGATCAGCTTTCCCAATTGCGTAACCGAATCGAACCGTGTCAGAAGGGCCTGTTATATCCTCTGCCGTTTTCTCTACGTATTTTGAAACCTCGTGGAGTCGATACATGATATTCGACTCAAACGGAACCCACTCAGGGACCACGGTGAAGTCCTCGGGGGCAGAGCGGGGGTCTCCTTTCATGAGCAACGCCGGGGGGCCAATAAAAGACAGTACCGCCGCGCTGAAAAGACTAAAGAAAGCAGATGATATCCCTAACTTGGAGGTCAGACAAGGAAGCCAGTGAGAGGCATAATCGTAAATGACCCAATCAGGTTTCCAAGATTGAAGGAAGTCAGATACTTGAGGTTCAAGTAAATCAAAAGCTTTCTTGAGAAGCTGTTGTTTGGTGTAAGGTATATCCATGGTGGTTTCAGCATCAGCTGGCAATCCTGAACATGGCAAACGAAGGGCAATTAAGGATATGGAAGATGAATGTTGTTTGGGTATCTTTGGAAGTTTTTTGAGGTTTTTTGATGTTGAAATGAAAGAAATAGAATGACCCTTTTGAGAAAGTAGTATGGACAATCTTAGAAATGGTATCAAATGTCCCATGGCTAGCCATGGAAATACTGCCAACCTCAGATCCCTGCTGTTTTCCATGTCTATAGTTTAGTAATTCCCCGTGGACGGGGAGGGAATTCATTTTTGTACATGGGAGTATAAGGAGAAATTTTACTGGTGGTCCACAACGTGGCATGGATCCTCATCCACTTAAATTTTAACACGTATTAACTTTATAGTTGGTAACATTATTATTTTATAAGTGAATAACAAGTGTTAAAGTATTATCGGGTTGGTACCAGTGCCACGTGATGGGGTCTGGTCAGTCATAAAAAATTTCGATTACAAGTTTGTTCTATAAATTCAAGTAGACCACCACTAATAATAGTGCATGTGGAGGTTTTCAGTTGTGGCCCGAGATCCGTACTGATAAACTTCAATCGGGTGGTGTAAGAGAATTTTTAGTGAAGTTTATAATTTATAAGGGTACAGAATCTTTACAAAATATAATTTTCTATTCCTCCCTATGACAATAATTGGAATTTGAGTTTGACTAGGGGTGTTAACCAACTTAACTCGGATCAAACCTACTCAACCTTGGCTCGAGAACGTGTAAGTTTGTGCTCGTCGAGCTTGGTATTTTTGAGCTCGGCTAGAGCTTGTGAAAATTGTAGGATCGAGCTCGTGACCGCATCTCTTTGTCGTCTCTAATATATCGTTCATATTTTGCGCCACTTATTTTTTGGCATCTCGACTGGAGCATTCGATAAAGAAAAAGTAACACATACTCTTTCAACTCGAGCTTAAAAACTTTGGTGAAGCTTTTAGTTCGCTCAAAGAATGCACTTTCTTTTTTTCATCATGGACATTTGATATTTTTTTTATTTGAGAGAGAGTGAGGGGCATCTCCAGGGAGACTTCACCTAGGCGGTCGCCTACGGCCTCATTGATTTTGGAGCCTCAAAATTGTTAGTACATAGTAATACTTATATTAAAAAAATACACAAAAGTAAGGGAAAGATAATAGTTATATTAAATTCTTCATAATTGATTTTATATTTTTATGAGAATACAAGAGATGAACCAGTCGAAGTAGGTGAAAAATCTTTCTGAGTCAACTATTTAAAATAGTTAACAATGTTCATTCTTCACTCATTACAAGATTTGAACAATTTTAAAAGTGTGAAGATTTTTTTTTTGGTTCTTATTTAACTTAAGCAAAGTAAGAGTTATAGAAGATGAAACGATGAAGCATGCATGTGCTACATTTGAAAGATGGTGATGGTTTAGATATTGACGGACTTGAATTATTTTCAAAATTGCAATTATTGAGAAAATTGTTGCCGGATAACCTAAGAAACCACTTGAAGTGTTGTAGTATATCAAGAATTTACATGTTGCTTTTGCTAATATTTGGATTGCTTACAAAATTATATTGACAATATCGGTTATAGTAGCTATTGCCGAAAGAAGTTTCTCTCAAAGTTGAAGTTGATAAAGAATTATCTTCGATCAACTATGTCTCACGTGATAAGGATTAACATATGTTTATGAATATCTCTGTATTTATCTTTATATAATACAACTGTAAATGATTTTGTAAACTGACTCTAGCTTATCTCTTTAGTATTCC
The DNA here is from genome assembly GCA_028411795.1 of Euphorbia peplus. NCBI lineage: Eukaryota > Viridiplantae > Streptophyta > Magnoliopsida > Malpighiales > Euphorbiaceae > Euphorbia > Euphorbia peplus. The sequence continues at coordinate 19,612,845 of CP110839.1, read as the reverse complement.
TAGGGTTGTAATCTCTATTGATACGTTTAACATCAATGATAAACTTACTTCTTCCTATTTCTCGATATGGTACCAAAGCTCTTCGATCATCTTCACCTGTTCAACAAAATTCCCTCCTCCCCTCACTGCTCACCCATGGTCGGTTCTAATTCCCCCTCTCAAATCCCAAATCAAGATGACCCAACCAAACCTTTTACCTTTATAAACATACAACGGACCATTCAATTAACCCCTACCAATTACCTTTCCTAGAAAATGCAGATTCAAGCGATTCTTATTGGCCACGATCTGTACAAATTTATTGACGGCACTCATCCTCCTCCCTCTCCCACCATCACTATGAGTGACGCAAATCAACCTAATCCAGCACTGCGTTTCTGGAACAGGCAGGATCATCTATTGTTTGCTGCTCTTATTGGCACACTTCCTTCATCTCTTGTTCCTCTGGTTTCACAGGCTAAAACTACTAAGGATATCTGGGATCTTCTCGCACAAAAATATGCCAAACTAAGCATGGGCCACATTAAACAGCTTAAAGATCAATTCAATCGTCTCTGTAAAGGAAAGCACCATCACTGATTATATGCAAGCTGTTAAAGTCTGCGCAGATCAACTTGTTGCTCTAGGTAAAACTGTTGACCATGAGGATATTATTGATCGTGTTTTACTTGGGCTTGATTCTTCATACGATTCTGTCATCGAATCTGTCCACGCTCGTGATTCTCCTATTTCCTTTGAGGAATTACGTGAAAAATTAATAAACCGTGAGCTGACCTTACAACAGAATCAGATTAACTCTGTCAGTCCTGTTACTGCTTTCGCTACTTCTTCTCGGCAACAAAATCGAAACTATGGTCGAACCAATGCCTCTGGCATTTTACCCACCCCTAGAAACAATTATCCCAAGCAGCCTCGTTCATTTTTGGGCAAGTGTCAGTGGTGTCGCGAGCAAAAGGCATGTTGTGTGAAATTGTCCCCAATTCCAGCAACGATTTTCTAATACTATGCCCCCTGCTTCATCTTAGTTTTCCAACAGTAGTAACACCCATCATTCTGGTTACAGATTTTCGCCACAAGCAAATACTGCTCATATGCCTGACATTTCTTCTTCCCCATGGATGCTTGATAGTGGTGCCTCTCACCATGTCACGAATGATCTGCAGAATTTAGCACTTCATGCTCCATATGATGGTACTGAGGAACTCATAATTGGTGATGGTACAGGTTTAAAAATCTCTCACATTGGCTCTCTTACTCTTTTTCATTCATCTTCTCCTCTTAAACTAAACAATGTTCTTCATGTACCTTCCATCTCGTAAAACATTATTTCTATCTCTCAACTTTGCATCGATAACAATGTTTCAATTGAACTCTTATCCAAATTTTTTGCGTGTGAAGGATCTCCAAACGGGGGCATTTCTCTTTCAAGGTCAACATAAGTCGGGAGTCTACGAAATTCAGTCCACTCTACCTCGTGTTTTTGTAAGCACCACTACCAATTCCCTTGATTGGCATCATCGTTTGAGTCATCCGTCTCTTAAAGTTTTTAAGCATATTATTTCTAAACATAATATACATGTTTTCAGTATTTCCACCTTAGATTGTAATTCTTTTGCTTGCAATAAAAGTCATCAGCTTTCCTTTTCTTATTCTTCTATCTCTTCCACTGCTCCTCTTCAATATATATACACAGACCTAGTAATTTTAACATGGTCCATGATTGACCATGTTAATGTGGTCAGTCACCGTTAGATCTGTATAATGATGTTAGATCTAACGGTAATTAAAGTGACTGACCAAATTAATATGGTCAGTCATGGACCATGTGAAAATTACTGTACACAGACCTTTGGACAGCTCCTTTGTACTCTCATGATGGCTATAAATAATATGTCAATTTTGTTGACCATTACACTAAATACATATGGTTCTATCCTATGAAACACAAATCTGACACTCATAATATTTTCATTCATTACAAAGCTTTGGTTGAAAAATATTTTAATCGTCCTATTCTTAATTTGTACTCTGATAATGGCGGAGAGTATAAGCCTCTTAAAGATTATCGTGCCATTAATGGCATAAATAAACTCACAACCCCTCCTCATACTCTTCAACATAATGGTTATTCTGAAAGACGACATAGACATATTGTCGAAACCGGTCTAACCCTTCTTACCCACGCGTCTATGCCATTAGAATTTTGGAAAAATGCTTGTGCAACAACTGTCTATCTTATCAATCGTCTCCCAACCTCAACTCTCCAAAATGACTCTCCTTATTTGCGTCTTTTTGGCACCCTTCCAAATTATCAAAAACTTTGAAGCTTCGGATGTCTCTGCTATCTTTGGTTGAAACCTTACAATGTGCATAAACTTGAATCAAAATCCATTCCTTGTGTTTTTGTAGGATATTCATCCACTCAAAGTGCCTATTATTGTCTTGATCCCAAGTCTAATAAAATATATACCTCCCGTCACGTTCAATTTGTTGAATCTAAATTCCCTTACTCTTCCCTTACCTCTCTGTCACACTCTCTTCCTCAATTGTTAAAAGAATGGTGTCCTTTTATCCTACCAATTCAATCTGATTCTGCTCCATCTCCTACACCATTAAATTCAACTTCTTCTAGTTTCCAGGATCAACCCTTATCTGATGAACCCATTGTGTTTTGATTATGTCCAAACGTTTCAGAAGATGAAAACTTAATACTCTCTTACATATAGTTTACTGTTGACTAATATTTTTTTTTAGTCTATGTGTAAGTTTCTCAGCAGGTGCTGAATGAATCTTTTCTGGATTGTCTAAAGGACTCAGAAGATCTGTTTGCTGGATACTCCGCTCTGAAGCCGAAGTCTGCTAAAGCTCTCCTCAGATGTTCTTTGCAATCAGAAGTTTTGCCAATTTGATCAGAAGTCTAGACAACTGGAAATTAGCTTCTGAAGGCTTAGTCACGGGTTCTGTTTGAGCATTTATTGCTCTGACACTTGCATTCAATGCAAGGCGCCAAAAGTTCAAAAAGCTGTTTTGATGGAGCGCGCCTGTCTGTTCAAAAGAAACCAGAATTTCCTTGTCTACCCTTTGTTGATCCAATTGAAGAATGATTCCAGTCAACCTCATCCTTGATTTCAAATCACTTACCGGATTGAGTTAAAGAACAAGGATAACGGAATCAAAGTGTTTGAAGACCGTTTGAAGACTTGACAAATTAACGACTACAACAACTGATGTCATCTCTATTGAAGATTCAAATTCACCAACGGTCATCCTCATTCACTATAAATAGTAGCCAAGCTCCATTGCATCAAATACACGTGATCATCAAGCAAAATCTCAACGCACTGTTTTAACAAGAAAAACAGAGCACCATTTCCCATTCTCAATCTTTCTTAGCATAGTCTTAGTTAAAGTGAGAGAGTGAAGAAAAACAAGTTCATAATAGGAATCTTGTAAACTGATATCCTTTGTGATATTCAGTTAGATTTATAGAGAGAAATCTAGTTGAGATTAGAGTTGGGTGAGAAATCCAGAAAACAGAGTATTGTTTGTTCTGGTGGAAATCCTTTAACTCTTTTTAGGCTAGTCAGAACTAAGTGAGAAATTAGCTTAAGTTCTGTTGATGTAAAGGAGCTTCTGAACTTGCTAGAAAAGTTCTAAATAGTGGATTTATAAAATCTCTGTAGGCTGCGACCTCAGGGGACAAGACGTAGTCACAGGACTTCTGTGGCGAACTTGGATAAATCAGATTGTTCAATCAGGATCTCCTGAACTTCTTTCTCCCTCTTATACTTGTTATTTTTGCTTCTGTGTACTTGTTTATATTTAGTGCTGAAACAGATTTTCTCTAAAGTATCATTGTCTTTGTTCAGAAGACTGTCCAGAAGTTTTCAAATCATAACTTCTGTTGCTGAAAACAGTCTAACTGTGTTTAGGCAGAATTTCCCTCAGAAGCAACTTCTGTAAGCGAGCTTCTGACTCTGAGGAAATTTGACTCTGAAAATTAAGTTTCCCGAAAAACTTAGAAATTTTCAGTTTTCAACTTTGACACCTATTCACCCCCCTCTAGGTGATTCTGTTCTTGATAGGGCCAACATTATCATCCTCATCCACCGAAAATATTACAGATTCCTCTTCTTCTTCAAATGCGTCTGCTCTCCCTTCTCCAACCTCGTCAGCCTCCTCTTTTTCGTCTCCACCTAACTCTCCTCCTCATCTTGTTCATCCAATGACTACTCGTCTTCGTAATAACATCAGAAAACCCATCACTAAACTAAATCTTCATGCTCATGTAGCTGATTCTGAGACTCTTCCAAAATCAATTGCACAAGCTCTTAAGAGTTTAGTTTGGAGAAAAGCCAGGGATGCTGAATTTGAAGCTCTTATTCGTAACAAACCTGAAACCTTGTTTCCCCGTATGTTTCTCAAAATGTGATTGGTTGTAAATGGTTCTTTCGTATTAAACGTGACTCAAATGGTAAAATTATCCAATACAAGGCTCGACTTGTGGCAAGATTCTTCTTTGTTTACACTCCATTCAAAATGGTTCAATTATATACTTATTGGTGTATGTTGACGACATTATTGCTACAAGTAATGCTCATTCCTTTCTTAAAGCATTCATCAACAGCCTCTCGTCTCGCTTTTCGTTAAAGGATTTAGGCACACTCTCCTATTTTCTTGGAGTTGAAGTTCTTCCTCATCCTCATGGCTTGTTCTTAAGTCAAAAGAAGTATATTACAGACATTTTATGCATGGCTCACATGGATAAATCCAATTTTGTTGCAACTCCTCAAGCCACTCAACCACCGTTGACATTAGAAGGGACAGTTCTCTCGGATCCAACTGAATATCATGCTTTGATTGGTAGTCAACAATATCTCAGTCTCACCCGTCCAGATATTGCCTTCTCAGTCAACAAATTGGCTTAGTATATGCATCATCTACTGAAGATCATATGCAAGCCTTGAAGCGTCTTCTTTGCTACTTAAGTGGTACTTTAACCACATGTTTGGTTCTTTATAAAGACTCTCCGCTTCAAATCCATGCTTTCTCCGATGCAGATTGGGCTCGTAACACGGATGACTATATTTCGACCACTGCTTACATTGTGTACCTTGGCAAAAATCCAATCTCTTGGACTTCTCGGAAACAACGCACTAGAGCGTGTTTATCAACTGAGGTAGAATATTGAGCAGTTGCTAGCACAACAGCTGAAGTACTTTGGTTGCGCAATCTGTTTCATGAATTGGGTTTAACTTCGTCCGCTCCCCCTGTGATATATTGTGACAATGCATGAGCAACTTATGTTTGTGCCAATCTTGTTTTCCACTCCAAGATGATGCATCTTGCTTTGGACTATCATTTTGTTCGTGAGAATGTACAGTCCGGAAACTTGCGTGTTGCATATATCTCTACTACTGATCAGCTCGCACATGCTCTAACCAAACCTCTACCTCGCTCCACCTTTGTTTCATTCATCCGCAAAATTCGTCTCTCATCTTGGCCGACCATTTTGAGGGGGTGTGATAAGGATTAATATATGTTTATGAATATCTCTGTATTTATCTTTTTATAATACAGCTGTAAATGATCTTGTAAACTGACTCTAGCTTATCTCTTTAGTATTCATAGGGTTGTAATCTCTATTAATACGTTTAACATCAATGATAAACTTACTTCTTCCTATTTCTCTATATCACGAGATATGGAACGAATTTTCCATGTTGTCTATTCAGAAGAATTTTAGTAGAACTGAATTGCAAGGATCCCATTAGAGATTTCGTACATACAAAAACAAGAAGAATAATATTTTTTAGCTTTAAGTTATTGTATTTGACTTTGTCTGTTATTCATAATTATGAATTCTAGCTAATGATATTTCTAGTTTACTATTATTGTTACATTTAGATGCTAGAACAATTTAGCGTAGGGCTTCCAACGTGATTTTTTTTACTCGAACAATTTCGCTTAGGGCATCCAAAATACTGGAGACAGCCCTGGAGAGAGTTCGGAGGGCAGTTTGTACAACCTATCTTAATCAATAAATTTAAAATAACGCTAACAAGAGTTGCTCCAAATGATAAGTTATTACATCTCCATCTCAAAAGATTTGAATTTCGAGTTATCGTATCCTCAAAATTTAATTTCTAATAATAATATTTAAATAGGTTAAATGACAATTTGTAAATTGTATTGCGAATTTTTATAAAAGTGTGTGATTAGTTTGAAGATGGATAGACTTAATTTTGGATAGCATACAATTATTGTAGGTGATTACTCATAAAATTATTTATATATTTATAATTATTAGCCTCAAGTAGTAACGGATTTACGTAATCTACATGAACTAAAATACAAATCTTATATCTAGATCATTCTTATACCTATTTCATAGGCAAAGGCGAGTCACATGACATGATTTGCAAGTGGACAATATTTAAACTAAGAAATCTTTCCCATAAAATATAATTATTTTAATGTGTATTTTATCAAAAAAATAAAATTATTTTAATGTGTTTCTTTTTCCTAGCCTACCTAATATATTATATTAAATAAAATAATAATTTTTGTACAAGAAGAAAAGAGCTACAAGTTTAAGAAATCAGATTATTTCTCTCTTAAATTACTCGTATGTGCTCCAGTTTCTTTATTTACCCAATTGCCTAACATTAAATATAAATCACGAGAAATAAAATTAATATTTGTTGGCCCTAACAAGATCAGAATCACCTAGAGGGGGGTGAATAGGTGTTTCAAATGAAAACTGATATTTTCAAACTTTTAATGAAAATTCAATTTTCAGAGTCAATAATCCTCAGAGTCAGAGGCAAGCTTATTGAAGTAGCCTCTGAGGGATAATCTGCTTTAAGACAGGTTCTATCTTTTCAGCAACAGAAGTTCTGAGTAAAGAACTTCTGGACAGTCTTCTGAACACAGACTTGTGATTTTTAAGAGGAAATCTGTTTCAGCACTAAATATAATACAAGTACACAGAAGCAATTAACAAGTATAAAGAAGGGAGAAAGAGATTCAGGAGGTCCTGATGAACAGTTCAATTTATCCAAGTTCGCCACAGAATTCCTGTGACTACGTCTTGTCCTCTGAGGTCGCAGCCTCCAGAGATTTTATAAATCCACTATTCAGAACTTTTATGGCAAGTTCAGAAGCTCCTTTACATCAACAGAACTTAAGCTAATTTCTCACTTAGTTCTGACTAGCCTAAAATGAGTTAAAGGATTTTCACCAGAACAACAATACTCTGTTTTCTGGATTTCTCACCCAACTCAAATCTCAACTAGATTTCTCTCTTTTAAATCTAACTGAAGATCACAACCGATCTCAGTTTACAAGATTTCTATTATGAACTTGTTTTTCTTCACTCTCTCACAATTACAATAGCTAAGCTAAGAAAAGATTGAGAATGGAAAGTGTGCTCTGTTTTCTTGATATAACAGTGCGTTGAGATTTTTGCTCTATGATCACACACGTAGTTGATGCAGTGGAGCTTTGCTACTATTTATAGTGTTGAGTAGATAACCGTTGAGGATATTTGAATCTTCAAGGATGACAAGGATGAAAGTAGCCGTTAATCTTGTCAACTTCTTCAAACGGTCTCAAAACACTCAACTCTGTCAACTTTGTACTTTAATCTAATCCGGTATGGGATTAAAATAAAGGTGATGGAGTTGACTGAACTTGAAGATTGATTTAGAGGGAAACGATAAGAGAGCAGGTTTTGTTTGTTGTGAACAGGCGCGTCCTTCAAACAGCTTTTTGAACTTTTGGCGCCTTGCATTAAATGCAACTGACAAAGCATTAAATGCTTAACTAAACCCGTGATAACGAACTTCTGATGTTCGTATTCCTTCTTAGCGCTTCTGAACTAAAACAACCTTAGTCTTCTGTTTGCAAAGGAGAACTTCTGATAAAAAACTTAAGACAGACGATCAAGACTTCAGAGCGGTTGATCCAGCTTCTGAGAAAGTACTTCTGTCTTCAGCTTCTTTAATCTTCTGAGTTCAATAGGCAAGCAGGAATTCTTCATTCAGCATCTGCTGAGAAAACTCATAATAACTTAACGAAAATTGTTAGTCAACATTGAAAAGTATACAAGTTAATTTTCATTTTCATCTTCTGAAACGTTTGGACATAACCAAAACACTTAGGGTTCATCAATATTCACTTTAAATAAAATTTGATTGTTACCTCATTCATAAGCACGCACGATTTGCATATAATATTGCTATGTTTTATACTTTTATTAATAAGTAAAATAAAGAATTTCGATCATTACATAACACTAAATATGTGACTAAGCAATTTCAATTAAAATTTTCTATTTAGAGCAATGTTTTAAAAATCGGACCGGACGTTGAACCGATGTAACAAATGGTTCAAAGGTTTAATAGGTTTAATCGGTTCAATCGGTGGTTCAACCGGTTTACATATATAATATATAAAAAATTTAAAATACATATACATATATATAATAAAATCTTATTTCAATTAAATATAAAATTAAAATTCATATATCAAACAACACATAGTTAAAATATATATATAATTATTTTTTTTTAAGTTTTTAATTTGATTTTTTATGAAAAACCGAAGTCAACCCGATTTGGTTTAACCCGATTTACTGGTCGAACCGTCCGGTTTACTGGTTCAGTCCGGTTTTTTGTGAACAAACCGTTTATTATGAAACCAGACCGGAAACGTAACCGGTTTGCGGTTCGACCGGTCGAACCGGCCGATTCGGTCCGGTTTTCATAACACTGATTTAGAGGTCTTCAATAGTCATTTTGATAATATTGAAGAAACAACGTCAATCACAACAGTGATTTGTAAAAAAGAAAAAAAAATATTTGTAATTAGTTCTAATATTATCTGTTGAGATGAAACCAAAGAAACAACTTGTTTTTTGTACACACATTTATTATATACATTTCAAATTTCGATATGGGCGTGGTGAAGAATAATGACTATTGCATTAGTCTTGCTCAACTCAACATATGATGATATATTGGCAGCATATAATCACCAAATAAATGTGAAATACATAGTGTTATTGGTCAACTAATTTAGACATCCACGTAAGCTAGTGAAATCCTGAAAAAAGAGAGTAGAAAACATATGCTAAAAAGGAGCCGACGGCCACTCCTATTCTTAAACCAGTTGATGAACTAACGATCAGAGAAGAAAGAACTCAATGAGCTGAGTATTGTGAACATACCTTGAGGTATGCGTATACATGCCTTTATATAGGGAAGAATAAGATCCTAGTCTTAGTCGGTTTAGGTTGTTTAGGAACTACTGCATAAGGTCAGTTTAAGAATGTTCAAGACAATATGTTTCTGGTTAGTGGAATCTTTCCTATTCAACGTAGATCACTAAGTAGGAAGTATAATCCACGTAGGAGAAAGAACCTCCTAGAAGCTGTAACTATTCAACTCATATGATGTGGCATGTATGACTATTTGACTCAGTTGTGTAAGTCAACGCGACACAACAGAATATCCCTAATGGTCCATTGGATATTAAAATATAACATAGTAACAAATGTCACCCCACAAGTGAGTTTGGTTGGCCTCAATTATATTCTTCAAATGAGCCTAAATATTTTAAATCTCCTCGAGCGTAATGAAGCCCACAAGAAATGTATCAAAAGGGCGTTATTTGGCCAGAGTGCGCTCCTATTGAAATGTTTAACACTCGTCAACTTGCGTGTATTAAGGAATACGAGAAGCCTCTTTTCTTTTTGAATTTAAAAAGACTTTCTATGTAAACCATTTTATATCGATATGTTTCCTCTAATTCTTCCAATCATACGATAGGTGATTCAAGAAAATCCTACCCTAACGATTTAGATCAACCATCTTCAGCATTCAAAGTAAGTCACTAATCTTTTTTGAATTCAATTCGTTAAATTTTTGTTGACTCTTAGAATCGCACCAAGAAACCCTCAATCCAAACATGCCACCAAGAAACAAAGTAAGAAACCAAATCCTGCCGATTTATCATTTGGGTCACTGGCCGCGCCGCAGCTGCATAGCAATTTTTAGAACACTGGTTCTCGTGCATCGCGCGAGTCAAAATCTAGTTATATATAAAAAAAACTGAATAGATAAAGAATTGAAGATGATAACTTATTAAACTGAAAAGAAAGAACAAGAATACAAACTTGCTAATAATATTGAAACCATAATACAAAAAGATTATAATTTATTTTTCTTGGGGGAAAGATTATAATTTATTGAAACTTGAAAAAAATCAAGCAAGAAAGAAAAGATTATTGAGAAATCGAGAAATATCGATACAAGATTTATATCGTACGAATCCTGCCAGAATTAATGTCAATAAGAAGATATAACATCGGGCATTGGCATTAATCAAGGCAGGAGGCGTATAAGAGCATCCACATTGGAGTACTTGGTTAAGTCCTTCAAAGTGGTCTTTCATGTGCTTTACTATTGGAGGTTGTGTGCTTCAATCGTTCTTGAATTACCAAGTGCTTCAAATGAAGCACAAGAAAAGTACAAATTAAAGGAAGTACACTTCCTTTTTCAAGGAGGTGGCAGACCATGTGGTCCCCACTGGTCAGCCACCTCCTTTTACAATAAAAAAAATTTAATTAAAAAATCAAATACTTTAAACGGTAAAACAGAAATAAATTTTGTACTTCTTTATTATTTATGCAATAACTTCTCTTTTATTACCGTTTTTTTCTATCCGTTGGGTTCAATTTTAATTTTTTTTTAATAGAAAATGAAAAAAAAAATTCTCATATATATAGGCAGTTTGTGGGTTGCTAAAATCACAACTTTCATCTTTGTTTCCAGTTTATTATTCAGAGCAAAAAATGGATAGAAATCAAGGTTCTTATGTTTCCGGGTACCCGAATAATCAATATTCGGGTAACCAAAATTACCAATATTCTTACCAAAACTCCCAAAATTCTCAGAATCTCAATGAAAACCCTGAAAATTCACAAATGTCTCCGGGTTTTCAACGACCTCAATTTTTTAACCCTAATGTCCCGATGAACTACCCATCCCAGCAAAATTTCTACAATAATTATGGGTCTTTTCGTCCACCCATGGAAAATTTTGGGAATCAGTTCCCCAACCAATATGGTTTTCAAAATCAAGAACCGAGATTTAACTATGGAGGTGCTCAAATTAATTATGTCGCCACCTTCTAGACCGATTGATTGTGAAGGTACGATACCGGATAGTGGTGATGATGAGGAGATAGTGGTAGCGACTCAAGATAAGGGGAAGGGAAAGACGAAGAAAGATCCACCATATGTGTGGAATCGGGATCTTGAAGAAATTTTATGCTCTTCTTTTATCGATATTTCTAAGAATTCCATTATCGGAAACAATCAGAAGCATGGAACCTTCTGGTCAAAAATTGTCCAGCAATATAACGAGCAGATTCCGAATGGTACACCGCCGATTATGAAGGTTCGTATTGCGATGATAAAATTTTCAGCCATTAGCACAGATGTGAATTTATTTGTCGGGTGTATGAAAGAAATGGATGATCAGCGTCATAGTGGATGTGATGATTCTCAGCAATTAAAGGCTGCGAAATCAATGTTCAAGGAAAGGCACAAAAAAAATAAGAGATTTGTGTATGAGGGCTGCTGGAGAATTTTAAAGGATCACGGTAAATGAGAAGAATGGCACAATTAAGAAAGCAAAAAAAGCGGTTAAGAGTCCAGTTGTGATACTTCTAGTGAGGCAAATGATGCTAGCAGAGAGCGACCTCAAGCAGTAAAAGCGGCGAAGGCTGCCTTAAGAGGCAAACAGAAAGGCAAATCTACAGCTAACCCCCTTGATCTGGATATAATTGAAGCAATGCATCAACAAAGATGTGAACAAAACGAATATCTGATAAAGCAGAAAGATTTGGATACACTGATGAGGAATACTTCTGGCTTTACTACATCACAGATGAGGGATTATGAGAAAGTTTGCACAAATATTAGAGCAAAATACCCCGATATGTTTAATTAGTTATGCTTAAGTTTTTATTTTTGTTGTTTTTCAATTGCCGTCGTAGAGCATATGTCAATCAGAATCGTGAAGATGTTGCATAGCGATTGGAAAGAGATTATTTTGCAGGTCACCCGGTGTACGGTGAACGATTATTCCGTAGACGGTATCGCATGGGCAAAAGTGTGTTCATGAAAATACACGATAACTTGCAAGCCCACACACCATATTTTACTCAACGACAGGATGCAACAAGGAGGTTGGGGTTGTCTCCAAAACAAAAAATCTCTTCTGCCCTTCGTATGCTTGCTTATGGAGAGGCGGCTGATCGCTCAGATGAGTATCTCAGGATCGCTGAGAGCACGACATTGGAATGTCTATCTTTATTTTGTCGCTCAGTTATTGAGGTATTCGGATCAGTATACCTCAGGAAGCCCAATGCTAATGATGTCAGACGGTTGTTCGAAATGCACAATAACATACACGGATTTCCAAGGATGCTAGGAAGTCTTGATTGCATGCACTGTGAGTGGAAAAATTGTCCAACTGCTTGGCAGGGACAGTACACCCGAGGTGATCAGGGTGTTCCTACAATCATGCTTGAAGCAGTCGCATCACATGACCTATGGATATGACATGCATTCTTTGGTATGGCTGGAACAAACAACGACATTAATGTCCTGAACATGTCAAATTTGTTCGTGAGAAAGTAAGGGGTCAAGCTCCAGAGGAGGTCTACACTCTTAACAACAAGATTTATAACATGGGATACTACCTAGTTGACGGTATATATCCCGAATGGGCTGCATTTGTCAAAAGTTGTTTGAATCCGATTAAGCCCAAGAAAAGATTGTTCAAACTAAACATGAGGGCGCTTGCAAGGATGTGGAACGGGCATTTGGGGTTTTGCAATCTCGTTTTAATATCATTCGGGGACCTGTAAGGTTCTGGGATCAAGATAAACTTCATGAAATCATGGACACCTGTATAATCCTTCATAACATGCTGAGCGAGGCGGTTATCAGAGAGACTATCCTGAGGAAGAACCTATAGTGCCTGATGATTTTGATGTTTTGCTTGGACCTCCTAATAGTGTCCAGGATCGTATCGAAGCAGATTTACGAATTCGTAATAGAGTAAATCATCACATGCTAAGGGACGATCTCGTCGAGCATGTATGAAATATTGCAGGACCTCCGGACCTCAACAACCCGGGAAATGCACCATATGGGTAGTGCATTATTTTATTACTTTTTAATGTGGTGTTTTTTCTTGTATTTTTCATTTAAGGTTTTTTTTTAAATGTTGTGTGTTGTAATTTTAATTCTATAATAAATGTCGTGTATTGTTATCGTAATAAAAAATTTATTGTGTTACAATTCGAGACTCCGATTTTTAATACTCTAAAATGAAATAATTAAATAATTTAAAGTTAATTAATTTTTTCATAAATAAATATATTGAATTAATAGTTTATTTAATTGTGTAAGGTAATTATTATATGAATTTGTAAGATTTAATTAATAGTTTTTGATATTTGATAATTAAAAAATGTTATAACACATGGGGTCCACATTTATATATGAAGGACTTGCTCCACATTGGCTAAAAATTGAAGGACTTGAAGGATAGTCATTTGAATAGTATATAAAGAACTTAAGACGTCATTTGCATTGGAGATGCTCTAATATAAACATTATATAGAATATTTTGCTGTTGAGAGAATAGCCTCATGTTTTTGTTAAGTTTTCAAGAAATTAATAATTGGATGAACTTCTGTCAAAAAAAATAATTGGATGAACTAAGCTCAATACAACCCATGTATTTATATAGGTCTTAATGTCGGTTTCTTTCAAAAAAAATAAAAAAAGAGTCTATTGTCGGTTTAGTTTATTTTCGAGTTAACTATTTTCGAGTTTGTTTTCGTATTTTATTCGTGTTTTTTCCATAATCGAGAGCAAAACGTATGATTTTGAAGTTAGAAAATTCAATTTTGAAAAGAGGTTGTTGAGAGGTTTTAGAATTTCAAAATCAAGAAGAAAGTTATGGCAAGGATATTTTAGAAAAAAGTGGACTGTAGTTTGAAAAAAGTGGGCTGTAAATAGCAATTCAATTCTAAATACCAACATGTGATTTTAACATTTATAAAAACAGATATGGTCTATAAAATAAAGAAATACGGATTTAATTCCATTAGCAATTTGAAAATATTTGTACCAACAATTAATAATAATTGAGGTGTCAAGTTGATTAAGGGCAATCTTATCTTTTAAAAAATAAGAAATAGTAAAAGAATGATGTTTGTGTCTTTCGTATTTTACAAATATGTCCGTGATCTAAAATTTTATAAAAAAAAGTACGAGGTTTAATTTGATACCAAATAACGATTTTGCACTAACACTACTTATAAACTTAAAAGTTATAATTTATAAGTATTAAGTTTTTAGAAAAGTAACAATTTTGGTTCTTCTTATAAAAAACTATTAATTTAAGTTGAGTGTTTACAAAATGATACTAATTTAGGGTCAACATTTAGAAATGACACTAATTTAGGCTCTCTTTTTTTAGTAATAGTACAATTGAAAGCATCAATAAATAAAATTTGACATATTATATATGAAAAGATTTCTTTATTTTTACATACTTTATCTACACAAGTTCATATAATTGATAATGCAAGTTAGAATGTCAACTTACACAACCGAGATTTGTATTAATATCATTTTATAATTATTACCCTAAAATCCTAACATTACAAAGGATAAAACTTTAATAGTCCCTATGTTTTGCGAAAACATACTGTTTTATTCTCGTATTTTAGAAAATTCAATAGTTAGTCTCTAAATTTTGTCAACTTACATTAAACATTAACCCGTCTAGTAGATCGAGTTTCGGGTTGAACCTAGTTAAAGTAAAATACTGAAAAATGATAATTGGCATATATTAATATATCAATCTATGGGACAATTGAAATATATTTTTATTTTTTTGCTTTAAAAAGAATAAATACCCAATTTTGAATGGTAACCACATATGCATTAATTAAAAAGAAACAAGGATAACATATTTAAAGACAAATATAATAATTGCATGGATGTTGGTCAATGGATATAGTTGGGTTCCGTCCATGAAGTCAAAGTGTTTTGTGTGGAGGGGATATCTTAGTACTAATATTATGTTATCTAACTTCAACAACTTCTTCTTTTAGATTATATAACTACACATTCGTAGTTGGCATGGGGTGCCAACTAACTATATATGCATGGTTGCTTCCAATTTAATTAATGGTTACCAATCTCTATCTCAAATATACATATTTTTATATGATTTTTTTTCGAAGAGCCATATTTTTATATGATGCTCATCAATTTTATTTCTTCTTTAATTGTCTATTTTAATTAGATTCCATTCATCAATTTCAAAATGACAAAATTACTTTAAAAAGTAAGGAAAATGTAAAATAAAACTTTGGTTTTATGGATTCATAAATAGAAAAATTGTTATATTTTTTTCTTATAAAATGATATATTTTTCTTACAAAATTAGAGTTTGTCTAATATTGTTTTCTGATAATGACATGATATATTGACTTTGGTTTGGCATGTCACTTGCTTACAAAACACATTGAAGTATTAATTTTTTATAACACAACATATTAATTTTTGATGATATGAAATGTCTAATTGCAAATCTATAAAATAACAGTGTAGACAATAAGGGCATAAAAAAAGAAGCGTAACCGCAAGGGAAGAAAAGAGAAAACCTTAACCGTTGACAAAGCTTCCAAGCTTTATATGGATTGAAACAAGCCCTTAGAGCTTGGTATGAGAGACTGACAAAGTTCTTTATTGTCAAAGAATTTTGAATGCAGGTGTATGTGGATACAACTCTATTTATTTAAAATAAAGGAAATGAGATACTCTTAGTTCACATATATGTTGATGATGTTATTTTTGGAGCTTCTGGCTAATCTTTATGCAGAGGATTTAGTAACCATATGAAGAAGGAGGTTGAAATGTCTACGATGAGAGAATGGACCTTCTTCCTAGGATTGCAGATCAAACAATGCAAAAATGACATCTTTATCAATCAAGCCAAATATGTAAGGAGCGGTTGAGAAAGTTTGATATAGGAGACAAAAAAAGCTTCTGATACTCGAATAGTATTTAACAAATAGATTGACGAGGATAAGGCAGGTAAACCTGTAGACATTAAACTTTATAGATGTATGATTGACTCACTTAAATACTTAATTGATAGTAAACCAATATACATTTTGCTATCTGATCTTGTGCTAGATTTCAAGATAGCCCAAAAGAATCTCATGAGAAAGTTGTTAAGCGTATTCTGAGATATTTGCAAGGTACATCATAAACAGGTCTATGGTATCCAAATAACATTGACTTTACTCATGTTGGATACACTGATGCTAATTATGGGAGAGACAACTTTAAGAGAGTAAGAATGTTTGGTCTCATGCTTCAACAAGAAGCAAGCATCAGTAGCACTATCAGTTGTTGAAGTAGAGTACATTGTTGTTGGAAGTTTTGTTTCTCAAACGTTGTGGATCAAACAGTAGCTTGTTGATTATGGAATCAAGGATGGTACTTTGTTATGTGTGACAAAAAGAGTGTCATTGACCTGTCTCAGAATCCCATTAAGAACAACAGAATGAAGCATGTGCGAATCAGATATTATTTCAATAAAAGACCATGTGTTGATATATATATCAATGACACATTAATCATCTTGACATATCCCACGCCGTCCTTCATGGCACGTTAATGACACAATATACATAGAGAAACCTCAGGGTTTTGTTGATAGTGACAGTAGCTTTGGAATGATCTTTTTCGAAGACCACATTCTTCCTACATTCTGCAGAAGAATGACTAACTGATTTACAAGTATCACAAATCACAGGGATGTTCTCGTATTCAATTGAGATCCACATCTTTGTTGAATCTGTATCCACTCTAACCACACCTTTGAGAGGCGTCAAAATATGAACATCAACCAAAACTGGTGCATAGTGTTGGAGTCTGATCAACGATCAGAGACGCGCAGCGGAAGCGAGAAAACGAAATAATAGTTCGTTGATCAGAAAACTTTGATCTTTATCATTTCCTCAATGTTATTTAATAAAATATGGTGATTAACTACTTTAGTCACTCACATGGAATCCCTCTGTGAGGGATGGACAAACCGCACGATCGGAGGTTCCACCAAAATCACGTGCACGACACCTACAGTGATCAGGTACTCGATTCAGGCACGAAGAACGATGAACGAAAAGCTCCGAGATCACCACCAGGGGGTTCGGCCGAATTAGGGTTAGAGGAATTTAGGGTTTCTGATTTTTTGTGTCAGAAAGTTTAGGGTTTGATTCGATTAGGATTAATTTATAATGTGTCGACTAATTACAGTTTTAGTACCTGTATTAATTTAATTAATCTGATTGTACCATTCAATTAACATCAATTAGGTTATAATTAATCAGACACTAACCCCTAAAGAAAATCTAATTAATCAATCGCTTAATTAATTAACCCGATTGAATAATTAACCCCTCCAAACAATCAATTAACTTGTTACAATCTGAACAATTAATCAATTAACATTATTAGTTAACAACTAATAATAAGTTCATCATAAATAAACTACATGTATTAGTTCTCCGAGTACAAGTCTCAGTGTCTTGTGTGCACGATCCTGTGGGCCATAATCAATTAGCTTAATGACTGATAGAGAGTTGCCTAGACCATATCAGTCACCAATTGATTACAGTGTTAGTCCATCTCATACAGATAGATACCCTGTAGCATTCTCTAATATCTCTTACCATGCATATCGATATATCAAGCATGAGGCATGGTGGACGTCATCCTCTACAGCTTGAAATATTTCTCGATAAGTAACCAGCTTATCTGAGTGTGGCCACACATTTCTCAGTTCAACTCATCGAGTGGCCTAATGATATCATCTCACTTATGAAGTGAGTGGTAATCCTTTCACTTCAACTATCAGTATGAATAAGTTCACTGACTAGACCAATCATACCCGTATTTGGCATCCTTTTACAGACCTGTTAGGCGTATGTCAAATCTAATCAGATTCCTCATTCAATACTATATTGAAATCATGTCGACAGATAAAATAGATCTACATTTATAGAAGGGCAATGACACTTCCACCATGTGCCTTCTAAAGCGGATCGACCAAGTCCCGTATTGGTCATACGTACATACAAACATATCATGTACAAGTGTACATATCCTGTTCGTAAAAGCTTTACATTCTATTCATTCCCATGAGTAGAACTAGCTTCTGGTTATTTATGATTTACATCAATGGATACTTCATACAGTACATATAATACAAGATATATTAACTGAATGAATTAATGCCTTTTATTCCATAAAACAAATGTATAGTACAGTCAACAAAAGTACAATACAAATAACAAATAACTATGCCTAGAACTAGGGAACACCAACACATAGTGGCCTAGCTCTCCAAAGATGGTATTTTGTCAAATTTTACTGGGATTCCCACCCCCTGAGCGATATCTGTTAGAATTCTTCTATCCCAAAATTCATAAGGGAGATTATGAAGCTTAATCCAAATCTGGCAGGTTGAAGACTTTTGTTTCTCAGGATCAAATTCAGGTTTCCAAGTCGAGAATCTCATAATTCCGGGTGTAAGATCAATAGCACCACGATTCCAGACAGTATTTAAAGACTCAACAGTTTGCATGATTATATGGAAGCATCCCCTCCCCAGGGCTATGATAACTTAGCTTATTCAACTTTAGTTTCAGATCAGAATGTTGCTAGAGTTTGTCTCATTTGGCATAAGAAACATTTTCCACTATCGAGAATTTACAAGCATATAGACGTTCCATATATATATATATATATATATATATAACACCTCCATATGCGAGAATACTTTATATGTGAGAACACTCCAAAAACACTGTCGTTTTGCTCCCTTTCAAAATAAATCGTTATTTTCTCTACACAGATACATCGCGATTTACTCTCCTCAAATCCAAGGTCCAGTTTCGCATCCTCATCTTACAGCTCCAGAAATCCTAATTTGAGCTAGATTTCTATTCAAATAACGCTTTCAGTTTTCGATTTGTATTTTGATCATGATTTCCAACTACGAAAATACCTAATTTGAGCTAGATTTCCAACTTCAAATTCGAATTTCAACCTTCAAAATCGTTATTTACAACTTTGAATCATGATTTTGAGCTTCAAATCTGTAATTTCGTCTATGATTTCGAGCTTTAGATCTGTAATTTGTACCTCATAGTCCAAATCTGGTATGAAAAAGCCTTCTTCGTTTCTGAGTTCAGTGTTCTTATTATACTATGAAAAAATCTCAATTTCTACTTGAATATGAACTCCAAGAAGATTCAACAACTTCATCATCTGATGAATCATGTAAGAATTCGTACTTCATCTTATTGTATGCAACAGTTTCAAAAATTTATACAATATGTTCAAAGTTACAACTATTGACAGTATGTTCAAAATGTTCAAGATGTTCAAAATTGTATATAACATGTTCAAATATTTATACAATATGTTCAAAATTACAAATACAATATGTTCAAGATGTTCAAAGTCTAAAACCATATCTCTGCAGATTTAATTTTGAGTAATGAGGAACTTACAACTTCTGAAAAAAAAATACAACAATTTACTCCTTAAATAATACCCCAATTGACTCTTGGAGGAACAAAAATCCATATGCACTAATGAATTAAAACCTACAGGGGAATGAAATTTATTTCTGTTGATGAAGGTATTGATTTCTACAGAGCATATGCAAGCGTTGCCGAATTCAATATTAGAAAATCTACTACTACAAAAAGAAAAAAGAAAAAGATGTGGTGGTTGTTCAATATTGTGTATGTAACAAAGAAGGTTGCAAGGAAAACAACGAGCAATTGTCTAAAGATCAGTTAACTTTTATGTTCAAAACTTAACTCTTTATGCTCAAAAATATTAACTGTTATGTTCAAAAGTTTAACTCTTCATGTTCAAACTATTAAAATATCGATTTTACCTAACAAGAATGGTACTCAAAATAAACTTCTCGTCAAAACAAATTCAATGGTATAAAAATTGTTAAAATCGGAGTTCGGGAAAGTCGAGAAATTTAATTTAAACAAAATGAAGTAAATAAAAGTTCAAAAATCTGTCAATTTCTGTCAATTTCTCTCTCCTCCGTGTTATGTATGCAGTAAAGGGAAAATTTTCTCTTTTGGTCCTCCATTATTAATAAAACTACGTAGTTTTGGAGGTGTTCTCACATACAAAGTGTTCTCGCATAAGGGAAGTGTTCTCACCTGATCCTTTATATATATATATATATATATATACCTTCTATGGGATTTTGATTGCCTTATAACCATCACCAGCATCAATAATGGTCGAGGTATTAGTCAGACTATTAATAGCCTCTAGGGCGTCTCTGCCAGAAACAATTGCGGCATACGAAATCAGACAAACAATCCATATAATTGAGTAATTAGATTCCTTTGGTATTGAAACCGAGGGCTTTGCAGGCACAACTTTATGTGGGAGATTCATGGCTTTCAAATAAGAAGATTTGATGAAAAGATGAGCGATACTCTAATCACAATCAAAGTTCTCGGAAGATTTAAGGTTTGACGACTTGGTAAAAGACTTATCCATAAGGGGCATGGCTGACGGAGAAGCTGGCTGAGAAGAAGCCACCGACGAAGGACGCAACGGCCCCGCCGGATACCAAAACTCAGATAGACCGATCCTCATCCTAGGGTTCCAGTAATTATGTCTAAGTTCAATGCCATTTAACCTGATCGTTCATGGTGTTTTCTTTCAATTTTTACTCTTTTTTGCAATCATAGGATTCGACCGCATGACCTCACATTCATTTGCAGAATGTAATAACCACCGAATCATTGCTTGGTGTGGGTTAATATGTAAGTGCAATTGCACAATTTAAATGGTTGAAATTATTGATACCATAATTTTAGGATTACATAGCTTAAACAACCATGCTTGGATAGAAAGGTTAAATAACCTTCAAAAACCTCCATTTTTAGTTCCATTAAATCGGTGGAATTCAGAAGTTAAATATCTAACCTCACTTTCCCTCCCCTCCCTATTCCCTGAACGTCTCCTCCCTTCACTTCACTTCCTCCCCCCTTACTTTAATAAAACTCCATACAACTCCATCAAGCAAAGCCTAAATTACTTAGAATCTGTATTCTTTACTTGTGACATAAGCATATTAAAAATAGTTTGAATATATATAAAGGAAGAAGAATTCATATGTAAAACTACAAAATTGTAAAGCATAGAAATATCTTTGCATACGTGGGGAAACATAAGATGTATTTAGGAAGAAAGGTGGTAATAATTAATTAATGTATAGACAAATAATTTCCAAATCTGTGAATAAAATAGGCAGATAGATGCATAGATTTATACATCACATAAAAGAAAAGAGAAATGTAGAAAGTGATGGCCTTCACGCACTTCAAGTGAAGAGCAAAGAAAAATTAGAAAAGAGTTGCAAGTGGCCATGCCCAACCCTCCTCAATTTTAGAACTAAATAAATAATTAGCCTTTACTTTACAGCCCCATTAATTAACCCAAACAACCCATGTTTGCTTTTGTTTTACAAATAAATGAAGCTAATTTTTATTTGGAAAAATTATAAAACTGACGTCGTGGAAAAAAAAAAAAACAGTGTGATTTCATAAAAGGTTTTTAAAAACTTCATTTTGCTAGACAGTTTGCAAATCAGTTCGTGAAAAGCGATTTGTGAAATAAATACTTGCTATTTGGAGGAGAAATTCTAAAATACTTATGGAGTACGGATGATATGCATAGTACTTCGAACTAATAATTCGATGACACGTCACATATGTTAGTATCTAGGATCGATGATTTAGGGTCTAAGGTTTAGTTTTTAAAGTCTAGAATTTTATATAAATTTTATGAATTAAAAATAAATTTTTAATTAATTACACGTTATCAAAATCTTAGTGGTTGATGTAACATATGTCAACCATTTATTGATTTGGAGTGTCACGTTATCGTGCTCCAGAAGTATATTAAAACTCACCTATTTGGAGTACTCAAATCACATTTTCTGACACTATTTCACAATTAAACGTATGAATTGATGTTGAAAAAGTTTGGAAATGAGTTGGAATGGGGATTTGATAATGAAGATGTCTGAGGAAATAAAAAGAGAAATGAAACTCCTTTGGTAGAATTTATAATTTTTGTTGAAATGTGCATAAAATGTAAATGAGAGTCTACACAGCGTCGGTTTCATAATTTTTCATTACAATTTAGGTTTTTATCTTTACGTTTCTTTTCGGAAAATTATTAGGACTAATTATTAGGGGATTTGTCTGAAACTAAAATTAGAAGACCCTCTTTTAAATATTTGATCTGTGACTCATATTATTTAATGGATCATATACCAAATGTCAAACATCTAATGAAAGTTTTCAAATAAAATATAGTGAATGATTTAAAGGTCCACAACGTTTTACACAAAACACTGTTTTGTTCCACTATTTTGAAAAAAAATACTATAAAGTTCATTTTTTTGTCATAATCAACCATTTGATCATTCTGTCATTTTTTTAAAGTCGTAACAGTTTTATTTTAGTATAAATATGTAGACAGAGTATAACAAAATCACATAATCATTTTGGATGACAGAATAGATGTCTTGAAAGTTAAAATACGTTACGTTAATTTTTTAAAAAAAATAGACAAAAGGACTCAAAAGTTATTTATGACAAAAAATAAGAATCTTATAATGCTTTTTTCAAAATAATAAGACCAAACAGTGTGTTATGTAAAATGTCGAAACTCTTTAAAATTATTCACCCAATAAAATATTACAATTTAAATCCTCTAATAACTTTCCTGACTTTTTGAAATTGAATTAAAATTGATACCCAACTATTTGTATATTTGCATAATATAGTACTATAATGAATGCACAGGGAGGGGCCTAATCTAATCTAGCTGAGTCATATAATTTGAAAAAAAAAATATTGGAGGGACGTTTTTGACATTTTGGGATTTCAGCCTACCCACACTTCTGCTATTCCCGATGACCAATAAACCATTACTTTTTGCTCCCAAATCTTTTATTTATAGTTATTTTACCCGCCTTTCTCTATTATTTTGCTAACATGCGCCTGATGCTGTCTTTCTATTCCACCGCCTTCCTCAGTGCTTACGTGTTGCAAAGGTCTTCTTGCTGTGTTGTACGTGGGATGTGTATACAAGGGGTGCGCACCTACACACAACGCGTACAATAGTTAATCTCCCTCTCCCCCATCTTTACGTTATTTATAAGCATACACTATATCATTAATGTTAAAGTGGTCCTTGAATGTCGAAATTGAATTTGGACATTGACCATTAGATCTACCAATTCCGTTTATATGCACATTAAAAACTAAACTCTAGACACTAAAAATTAAACTCTAGACCCTAAATCATCGATCCTAGATGACGTGGTACTCTCGACTAATAATTCGATGACACGTCACATGTTAGTATCTAAGGTCGATAATTTAGGGTATAGAATTTAGTTTTTAGGGTCTAGGGTCGATGATTTAGGGTCTAGGGTTTAGTTTTTAGTGTCTAGGGTTTAGTTTTTAATGTGCATATGAACGAAATTGTTAGATTTAATAGTCAATGTCCAAATTCAATTTGGAAATTCAAGAACCACTTGAACATTACTGTAAACTATATACATATCCTTCCTTCATCAAATTTACTTGTGCTCCTCAATTTTTCGAGGACCTATGAAATTTTGTTAAATATTAAAAAGTGAATTTACTGAGTCCTTTATATTAATATATAATTTGATGATCAAGATATCCCATTCATTTGCTCCATTTCCCCCTATTAATAGGAGTATTTTGGTTTCTGCAAAGGAAATATAATATGTGACCTAACATTATTTTGTAAAGTTCATAGCTATATACTCCATTCATTCTTTTTTATATGAGATTTTACTTTACCAATGCATTTTCTTTTCACTAATTTTTCAAAAGTACTCTTATTTACATATAAGAGAGATGTTAAATACTCCATTTGTTTCATAATATTTGTCGTTTAAAATTTCTACACACATATTAAAAAACTTATTAATTAGCATTAAAAAAAGTTAGTTATTACCATACTATTCTTTAGTAATTAATGTTTAAAAATACTCTATAAATTCCTAGCCATTCATCCTGAGGGTAAAGTTGGAAATTTTATTTAATGCTTTTTAGGAGTGTAAAACGTCAAATATTTTGAAATTTATTTTTTTTCTTCAAAATATCAAATATTATAAAACGGAGGGCATAATTAATGCAAATAAGACTTAAACATTTAAGAGAGAAAATTTATGCATAGAAATAATAATTAGAAAAGATTAAAGTAGTCATTTTATTACACTATTACACTAATGTTTAGTAAAATTAGAAATAGTTGAAAGCTAACTTTTTTTTAAATAAATTTAAGTAACTTATGTATATGCCTTATTTATATCCAATTTTCAATTTCCCACCGATTTTGCTCTAAAATATTATTTTGTTTTTCTTTCACATTTTCTTCTTTCTTCTTCTTCTTCTTCTTCTTCTTCCTTCCTGATTTTTAAATTATAAATTACACACTTGAAGCACCTCTTGTTTCTTCTTCTTCTTCTTCTTCTTCTCTCTCCCCCACCGCTCATTATATATCGCCTGTATCCTACTCCGCCGCAAACTTTCACAAAGAAAAAGATCGGCGAATTATTTCATCTAAGGTAACTGCAATTCAATTTTCTAAAATATTTTATCATTTTTTTCTTCAGTTTTGACAATTTTGATCGGCAAATGTTATAGCAGAATAGAGAAGTTGACAAAGCTTGTGAGTTAAGGTCTCGGGTGAAAAATGCCTCATAGAACAACCTACTTCTTCCCGAGACAATTCCCTGATCGTCTCGATGCATCTACAAAGCAACAGTTGGATCAAGAGAAGAAGAAGATAATAATAATCAATAATAACAATAATACCATTGCCTGCACCACCGCTAATGATCACGTCGACAATATCTCATCACCTGCGCCAACTAGAGGAGCAGCCACAACTGCTCATATATCCGATCTCTTTACGAGCAGCGACGACGAGAAGTATCACCGGAAGGAGAAACTGTATGGTGATAATGACAAGTTTAAAAAGAAGAAAAAGCAAATTGCTGCTTTTCACGATTGGCTTGCCGAAAAAAAAGCGGAAAAATCTGATCACGTGAAGTTGTTGCAAAGGTTTTCATCATCGGATTACGACGATCGTGAACTACTTCTTGCACCGGAACCACCACCACCGCCTCCTGCTGCTGCTCCGGTTCATGATATTATTAATGAGAGGAATGCTGACCGGAATTTCGACCGCCAAGTTTCTTTGCCGAGGTTATCCAGCGGGAGTAGTTATGCAGGCAGTTTGTTCTCGGGGACGACGATAGATGCTAACTTTTTTAGTGATATAAAGGACACTGCCACGACTATTTCGACGAGTCAGGATGCGGTTATGGAGGTGAAGGAGGAGGAGGAGAAAGATAGGATTGGCAATGGTAATATCGAGTTGGCGCAAAGGACAGCAGAGACTTACTATTTGCAGCTTGCTTTAGCGGAGAGACTTACTTATCAATCTGGTCTTGCCAATGAGGTCCTGTTTCTACAGGAAGGCGGCCCTTCGACGTTCGATGCTGAAACCGTTTCTTATCGTCTCTGGGTACCTATATATATATATATATATATACCATTTTTATCATTCCATACAATTTGTTGGAGTTGTTGTGCAAATCGCAGCTCAACGTTATGGGTTATAATTTTTTCAGGTGACCGGATGCTTATCATATAGCGATAGGATATCAGATGGGTTCTACAACATAATTGGGATGAATCCCTATCTGTGGGTGATGTGCAATGAGCAACATGAAGCAAAGCGGCCGCCAACTTTAATGTCTCTTACAGAAATGGAACCCAGTGAGACATCAATAGAGGTTGTTCTAGTTGATGGACGTCGCGACACACGCCTTAAGGAACTCGAGGATAGAGCTCATGAAATATACTGTTCTTCTGAAAATACGTTGGTATTGGTTGAGCAACTGGGAAAGCTTGTTGCTATT
Source organism: Euphorbia peplus (assembly GCA_028411795.1). NCBI lineage: Eukaryota > Viridiplantae > Streptophyta > Magnoliopsida > Malpighiales > Euphorbiaceae > Euphorbia > Euphorbia peplus. The sequence continues at coordinate 19,586,647 of CP110839.1, read as the reverse complement.
TTCATGGGGTACGCTAACCATACGCTTGTACGTTTTCGCAATTATCACTTCCCCCTTTAAGTATTTGTGTTTATTTGAAATTTCCAGAGGAACTTATCCTGTGGAGCAAGGTGATCTTCAGAAACGCTGGAAAGTAGTTACCAAAAGATTGAAAGACTTCCATAAGTGTATTGTGCTTCCCATTGGGAGCTTATCGACGGGGCTCTGCAGGCACCGTGCCATTCTGTTCAAGGTGTGTCACAATTCAGATTTTATTCTTTTACGTTAAGGGTATTGTATTTGTTTCTATTGGGTCTAGATAATAGTTTCATAACTGTTCCAAGACGTTGGAGCTTTTATTTTTTATTTTATTTTTAAAATGGTAATCTGATGTGGTCCTGGTAGTTAGTTGACTGCCTGTTCAGCGATTGATTATAGGGTGGTATAGTATTTTCTCCTGTCTGAAATCTCTTGATTATGTAAGCGTGGCGGTTTAAGCAGCAACATACAGTTTGTTTGCCTTTCCTTGAGGGTCGATATTAGTTGTTTTAGAAACTTCCTCAACTCCTTTACCCAAATGCCACCTTGTGGGTCCTGTACTGATTGTCCGGGACACAGTCCATGGTAGAAATTCTCCATTAAGCTGTTGTTGATCAGTATTACCCTCTCGTGTTCCATTTTCTGTTTAAATTGTTTAATTACTATTCACATTGTTTGTGTTACATATTTTTGTTCATGGCCTGTAGGACTTCTGAACAATTATATGGTTTAATTAAGTATCATACACGTCTTTGTGTTTTACCGCCATCATATTTATTGTATATTAATAGTAAAAGAGCAAGACAGCTGAGTTTTTGAACAAATCTTCATACCCGCTATATTTCTTAAGCTGATCATTTGACGGTTCAAATAATAGGTCAGTCTGTAAGTGAAATATTGTAAAGAACTTGGGAATTCTATTATTTTTAGTTTCACATGCAGTGGAGGTATGATATTGGAAAACCATGTTTTGCAGTTTACAAATCTGATGGTATATTTTTGTGCAGAAATTGGCTGACTGTATAGGTTTGCCATGCCGGATTGCTCGAGGCTGCAAGTATTGTGTTGCAGACCACAGGTCTTCTTGCCTTGTCAAAATTGGAGATGACAGACAGTTATCAAGGTTTAGTAACTGTTGTCTTGGCTATCCATTTGTTAAAAAAATGAACACACACACACACACACACAGAATATTGTAATAGTTTTATGATCTTTTGCTAGAAAGGGATTTCAAGTTCCCAGTCATCAACGTTGAAGGGATCATATTTTGGATAAATTGTATTTCATGTGTTAGATTTCTAGTAATGATGTCAAGAGAAATTTTTCTGTGGGATGCTTAATTTAAATCTGTTTAGTTGTATGCGCACCAGTACATAGATTGTTCATGTTGACATATGCATCATTTTAGTATGTTTATTTACAAGTGATCCTAGATATTCACTTCTGTAGATGCAGATCAGTCTAGGAACTTGAAATGTTCTATATCCCTTTTAACAGATTGAAGTCTAATAAAACACCTTCGTGTCTCAGCTCTCTCTCTTCCTTTATCGTGTTATATTTTTCATATATATGTACACTGTTCTTGCAGGGAATACGTGGTCGATCTTGTTGGGCAGCCAGGAAACGTCCACGGCCCAGATTCCACTATCAATGGAGGGTTCTTATCTTCAATTCCTTCACCATTTCAAATTTCTCATCCAAAAGGGTTTCAACAGTTTTACATGGATAATGCAATTTGTCCAATTCAAGGCTCCGAGCTCTCTCCTTTTCCTGCAAATCCTCTATATTCGGGTATGAAATGTTCTATATCAATTAAATAGTTGCTTTGTATTGCATAAGGGATGGGAGGATGAAGGATGGGTGCAAGTGTTGACTCAGGCGATGGCTATGGATTTAGTGGCAAAAGCGTAATTGCAATTTTAGCAGTATCTTAAGCTGAACATAGAACTGTTGGTTTCAGTCTTAGATGCTAAAGTAAAAAATGGAATTTGCTCTACGATTGTTAAATTAACGTTTTTACCAATGATTTGACAATTGTCTCTTCCTTATGGCTGTGCTAACCATATATATACTAGATATCAATATATTTTGAACTTGAAGAATGCTAATGTTAATCTGCATCTGACCATGGCGATCAAACCTTTGCAGGCAGGGGAGAAGAAGGACGACAAACAAGAAGTATTCTTAAACAAGCTTCTTTGAGAAAGGAGTCGTCTATGGTTTCATTGGCTTTAACAAGGAGCACAGAAGCTCAAGATGAAGCAGGGCAATCTGCTCATGGATGTTCTAGCATTGATTCTGCTTCAGCTGTCATAAAGCAGACTTACAAGGAGGAGATTGTGATGTCTGGACCTACAATGACTAACAGTGCTGTCCAGCAAACTACATTGAACCTATCCTCCCAGTCAGAGCTCAAGGAGAGTAGGTTTGATAATCACGACGGATCAGGTATATCCAATCCGAGATATGTGACTCTTGAACCTTCTCTTGCAATGGACTGGCTTGAGATCTCATGGGATGAATTGCATATTAAGGAGCGTGTTGGGGCTGGTACATCCTTTGTTGCATCCATATTGCTTGTTCAATTTTGAACTATTCGTATATTTCTAAGGCAAATATATATTACTGTCTTATATCTTTTCAGGATCATTTGGGACAGTGCATCGAGCTGAATGGCATGGATCGGTTAGTGTGGCGTACCTCAGAATACCTTTAATATTGAAAACACCAAGGATATTAAACTGCATTTTTTTTTTAATAATGAGGCATGATTTATCTTAGCTATTGATGCGTCTTACTAAAGAAATATGCTCTTTCAACAACCACTTCTATGTGAAGGAAATTTACAACATTGCTGCAGCAACGAGCGATTTTCTTGGGTTTTAATATTTGTATAATCAGTTAATGATGCATGTCTAAGATTTTTCGTTAGGTTCTTGGGAATTTTAACGTGGATAATTATAAGGGTAGCCAATTAGTTTCCCAATGATGTTTTACATATAGGTAATTTTTTTTCTATGCTGATGGAAGATCTCCTTTTTCAACTTTTTAACTATAGATAGTCTCCAATATGGTTGGATCTCTTCAAAGATTTGATTTTAGTATGCACTTCACCGTCCTAGAAGTGCAAACTGTTGATCAACTGTCTGTATTCTTGTATGTCCCAGCTTACAGGCACTTTGTGTTCCATTAATTTATCATACTCATATTCAGTGTTCTTCCCCTAGCAAAAGTATTAATGGATTAGTTACTGTTTAATTTGAATGAAAGAAGTGCCTTTTTCCATTGTAAATTGTGCTTCTTATTCACTTTCATATATATAGTTACATTTGGCAAGACTTTAATTACATTTGGCAAGACTTTCTTTTGGTCCTCTCCGGTAAATAATTATCTTGTGATATTACAGGATGTAGCTGTCAAGGTTCTAACTGTTCAGGATTTTCATGATGATCAGTTGAAAGAGTTTTTAAGAGAGGTAATCTTTTTTATGCCTAAATATCGGGGGTTATGTCATTGTTTCTGTTAGTAGTATATCATTTTTGTATTTCTCTTCCCAATATTTTCGTTGGCAGAATTTATTGGATATCTTCTATTTTTTCAAGTTTTATCCATCCTTGTCATACTTGACCCTTTTGCTATCTGTTTTTCACTTGTCCTGAAATCTATAGCCCGAAAGAAGTAATGGCCATAGTTATTGTGCTAGAAGGAACTTTCATGATTTTGTTTCTTGGTTCTTGATAATAAATCTTATGGGTATCAAAATTTTATGTTCCCACCTCACTCCAATTCCAGTAGGGATAGTTCGAACTTGGTTGTGTTTGGGGAAATGCGAAAACGCTACATCTATTTTTCTGCCTAAAACTGTTTTTTTGTTTTGTTTCAGGTAGCAATTATGAAACGTGTCCGCCATCCGAATGTGGTTCTTTTCATGGGTGCTGTTACAAAGCGTCCTCATCTATCAATTGTGACAGAGTACCTTCCAAGGTAATTAGTTTCCTGGTAACTGTTAACACTTGTCTTCTCTGCACAAGGAAATTGATGTCTAACCTTTGTGTTTTGAAACAGGGGTAGCTTATACCGTCTCATACACAGGCCAGCTGCTGGGGAAATCATGGATCACAGGAGGCGGTTACGCATGGCATTGGATGTGGTCTGTAATTTATTATCATCTGTTTCTATTTGGTTTTGTTAATGGTATGTGCTCCAGCAATTTTTAATGATATTTAGTATTTTTACTGAAACAGGCTAAAGGCGTCAATTATCTCCATTGTCTCAAACCTCCTATTGTTCACTGGGACCTTAAATCTCCAAATTTGTTGGTTGATAAAAACTGGACAGTGAAGGTATGATATTTTTAGCAGCTTTTTACTTCAGCGCAGTATGATGTATCTATCTGTGCTTACACTTGTATATATATCTCAGGTTTGTGATTTTGGGTTGTCTAGATTTAAAGCAAACACATTTATATCATCAAAATCAGTTGCAGGAACGGTAAGTCTCAGAGGCTTTTTCTGTTATTTTCTGCAAGTTATTTAAAATAAAGGATGTTTCGTTACCTGTAGTTAGCTGTGATCTCTGGTTTTCTTTGGTGCTATTCACTTGCCACTTGCTTGTTAGTTGGTGCCTTATGTGCACTTATTTATTCTCGGTTTAGCGAAATAGTCAGAGACCCCAAAATTCTTGCAGGTTGAAAATATACTTGGCTGTGCGTCAATCAGCATGTAACTCTCTTGCTTTCATTTTCAGCCCGAGTGGATGGCTCCAGAATTCCTTCGGGGCGAGCCGTCAAATGAGAAATCTGATGTGTACAGTTTTGGAGTAATTCTATGGGAGCTTGCAACAATGCAACAACCTTGGAATGGACTTGGTCCTGCACAGGTACAATTGGCCTTCTGGAACTCTTTCTTTCTTTCTTCTTTCTTTCTTGCATTTCCTCAATATATGTCATATCCTTGATTTCATTCGAATGTCGGACATCTTAGGTGGTTGGAGCTGTAGCATTCCAGAACAGAAGACTCGCCATACCGCCAAATACCTCTCCTGTGTTGGCGTCTCTCATGGAATCTTGTTGGGCCGAGTAAGCAATGCCTGAATTTCAGAATCCATTTATATTACACATCACTTGCCTTTCATAGTTGCCAAAACTTTTTTCTTTTTCTCTCCCTCCAACTAAGATGCAAAAGCTCTCTGGTACTCAGAGATAACAGAATCACTATAATGCAACATCTCACACCATATTTGAGGATACAATTTTTGTTCTGCTTATAATGTCTAGTTATTTTCAATTACAGCGAGCCGGCTCAGCGCCCATCTTTTGGTAAAATAGTTGAAACTTTGAAGAAACTGCTGAAGTCCCCAGTCCAGTTGATACAAATGGGTGGACAGTAACGAGTGGTTTTTACCGCCAGATCAGTTAAAATAATTGGTGTACAACATTTATAGCACCATAAGCTGATCGCGGAATTTGTAATTAGCATCAAGCAATTTCGAGTATTATTAGGTATATGGTGCTACTAACTGAACCTTTTTGGTTCTTGGCAACTGTAAATTTGTTGCTTATCTAACCCAAGTGATTTGGAGGCATGACATTCAGGGAAACAGAGATGTGCAATAGTTTCAAATGGTTTTATAGAATTTCTGAGAGGTGCTTCTATAGTTGGGAGTTATTTTTTTTATTGCAGGTTCGAAATCATATGTAACATGTAATATACAATATCTCTGGGCTGTAACATGGTACAGTTTAATTTCTTCATCATGTTCATACGTAATTGCATGATGATTGTAATAATACAAGCAAAATCCTTGGTGTATGTGGAGCATCAACATATGCTAGCACTCTTTTTTTAATGACTTGCAGTGGGGCTCTTGTAAATTTATTGGCTTCACTTGTATTATTTTTGACAAAAAACTTGAGAAGTTTACGAGTTGTAGACCTGTTCATAAATCTGCTAGCCTCTCCCAATCTGCCCAAGTCCTCAGTCGGTGGTTTGGCTTTGGATATGCTTATTTGACATCAAACTCGATTCAACTCGAACTTGCATAAGCCAGATGGGCTGGGCTTGGTATTTGGACTAAAAGCTCACATTGGCCTGGCCAGATTCGCTTTTATAGTTTTTTTTATTACAATCTGTCACCAATTGGTTCATTATTTCGCTATGTTTCTCAATGAAATCTTGGATTAGTTTTGTGGTTTTGCAATTTTGTAAATAAGGGTCTGTGGTTTGACTTTGAGCAAATAAAAGACTGCGGTTTGTATTTTTTTCAGAATTAAGGAAATGGTCGATTTTGCTGACGTAATCGAGGATATTTTTTGTCTGAAATGTTTTTCTGATCTTTGACGAGTCAGGATAGAGTTAAGCTCAAAGGTCAGAGAAATATTTTGGGCAAAAAATGTGGTTGTTAACAAATTCAATAATTTACTTAATTATGTAAGCAATACAAACTACAGTCGTTTAAACAAGAAGATTATGGAGCAAATACCTTTTTACACACTATAATCTTTAGAAATATAATTAATTGTGTTTGAATTACAAAGCTAACTAAAATATTATCTTATTTGTGTACCCCTTGAAATAATTATTTAAACAGGTCGTGTTGGGCCGGGCTTGTGGATTCATTTTCTTAATCTTGCCCAACCTGACATGTGCCTCATTTACATGTAATGTGGGTTGGGCTTGCCTTGGACAAGTGTGAGCGTAAGTGGACGCTCATAGCGGTTTTAGTCTTCTTTGACTAGAGTCGCCACCCGGCCGACTGGAAAAATGTACGAACCGGTATAGTTACCGATTGTTTAGAAAATCAGAGATTCTTATTTACGTTCGTGGATACAACTTATTAATTCCGACATTTCAGACCTTAGAGGATCTTTAATGCAACCTAGCTCATTATTATCTTGAGTTTTATTATTATCACACAAAAGCGTATAAATAAAGTAAATACAATACATAAAACCGTCGGGTGACACGGTACAAAACCCTCAGAAGCTTACACTCGTCGCGTGCCAGTGGTGTGCTCGCAGACCAGTACTCATCAAAGAACGGAGACTTTTCGGGGAGGAACTTCGGGGTCAGAGAGGCGCCGAGGACGTACTCCTAGTAACTATTTCTTTTGGAAAGGGAGGACTCCGAGGGAATCGTCCGTTTTAGGAGGATTGAGCGCTTACTCGAGCGAGACCGCGAGTAGCACTGAGATCGAGGATCTCGGGTTTTTAGATAATTTTGTGGTCGGGAGGACCTTTGGGGAACAAGGATTTTTATAGAAGAAAAAGAACTCTCAAGACTCAGAATTAAGCGTTTCTCATATCAGAGGCAACCTTAGGCAACTTATCAGAGGCAACTTATCGGAGGCAACTTATATCGGGTCAGAAATTGCTTAAAACGAGCTAGAGAGGGGAGGCAACCTTAGGCAACTTATCAGAGGCAACTTATATCGGAGGCAACTTATCAGAGACCTTTGCTTAAAACTATACGGTCAGAAATTGTTGATGAGAAATGAGTGAAATCCGGCCTCCTTTTATAGGACAAGGAGAGACCGTACGGTCTTGCTTGTGGAGCCCGTACGGTCTCAATATATCCCGTCTGAGATCTATTTTGAATCTCAGACGGGCCTTAACAAAGGCCCAGCAAAATTCCACTGTCGCTTAGCGACACGTGGCAGATAAGGATAGGGCCTGTTTGGCCATGTGGGCTGACCGTACGGTCTCAATAAAGGAGACCGTACGGTTCAAGTTAAGGAGACCGTACGGTCTCTTTAGGAAAGAGGGGAGACCGTATAGTTTTGGGAAGAGAGAGGACTTTTTACAAGTTTGAAGGTGTCAAACTCGTGTTCCCGGAGTGCGGGGAGGTGACTTTTTACAAGTTTGAAGGTGCCAAACTTGTGAACTCGGAGTGCGGGGAGATTCCTTTTTACAAGATTGAAGGTGCCAATTTCGTCTACCTGAGGTGCGGGGAGATCGTTTTTACAAGATTGAAGGTGTCAATCTTGTGTGCCCGGAGTTCGGGGAGAAGTTTATCACTCTAAGAGGTCATCCGTTCTTCAGCGAGTACTAGTTTTTGGGCGACCGGCGCAACGAGGAGCTCGAAAATTGCTTTCATCATTGGGTTCGAAAACCAGTGCTTACAGTTTGCCCCTCGCTTCTTTGGGAGTGCGTAGGACGATTGCATTAACTTGTGAGATCCATTAGGCAGTCCTAAGGAAGCGAAATGAGTAACACTGCTTGTGTGCGTTTGTGTTTTTGAAAGCGGGTTAGAAGACTTACCTGTGCGTTGGCCTTTCGCCTACCAACACTTGATGATGCTTGGTGCTTTGTCCTACCAGTCTTATTTGGGCAACAACGTTTCCAACCTTGGCTCTGTGCTGTATCTTCTGTGGATTAAGTAATGCCTTAGCCGGCGATTTCTTGGGCGAGGCCACGACGTTCCTTTGCCTGGCCATCAGGAAGATCGGAGGACCATGAAGATGGGTGAAGTTCCGGTGCTCTGCTAATCTCCGAGCTCGCATCATATCTTCCAAAGATTGAACATTGCCCCAGTATGTCGCTGGTTTTTCGTTGTAGGGGATTCGTGACACCTTCTTTCGGATGGCCGTGGGAGGCTTCTATGCTTTCCAAAGTTCATCGGGCTTCACTTGGCTTAGGTTCTGAAAGGTTATTGATATCGCCTATCGGTGCTATGCCTAGACTATATCCGAAGGTCCTATTTATCGCTGCCTGTGGCGTGTAATACCTACGTGCTTTTTAGGGCAAGTGTACCCATCGCTCAAGTAATAAAGTGAGTATTTTAGACTCGGATTATCGTACCCAAGGGATCGGGCGAAGCTAAAGTTACTAATTTTCAATCTCAAAGATCTAATAAAGTCACAAGTAATGGTTTTTGAGTGATTAAAACTATGAATATAAAGCAGGGTATACTAACAACAATATTTAAAGGCACACAGGCTACAAGTGGCTGGATCTGGATCATAGGCTACTGGATCTGGGTTTCTGGTAATAGCAAAGACTAAACTAGCAGTAAAGGGTTGGTCTTTCCCACAAATATCTCATCCTAGCTCGTTTCCAAGCCTAAGAGTTGATAACTTAGTAGATCTAGCAAAGTTATTTGGTCTAGATCTACTAAGGAGTGTGTTGTCTTAGGGTTTTACTAAAAAGTTTCCTTAAATAGTAAATAACCAACATACAAATAAGGTAAGATTTCTCTAGACCACAAAAGCATGCATCTTTAGATCTAATCCGTATAGTAAACCACGAGATAGCTCATTTCTAAGCTCCACTAATGATTTTAGGAGGTTTGTTTGCAACCAATCCTCACCCGAAGCATAGATCTAAGAAAACCAAAGCTAGAATAACATTACCATAAGTAGAAACCTTTTCCTACGCCACGATCCTTCACCTTTCACTCGCGGCCCATGCTAAGAGACTACTCACACATCAAGAGTGAGTTCATCGTCTCCATGGAAATGTAAAAACTAAAGCTTGAAACCATTAATCTAAGGAAGAAGAAGAGATTCGGATTTCAAGGTTGTAAGAACAACTTTGAAAAACTAAAGAAATATTACTATAAATGGAATTAAGTAAAAAGAAAGTTGTTGCAAAGTTAAAAGTTGACTAACATAAAAATAGTGTTATATCATAAAGCACACTTCACACTCTTTTTCACACCCAAAAGCAAAAGAAAACATTGCCTTATATAGGGAGACAATGGTGGCAACCCTAAAAAGGCAAAAGACTAAAATGACCCTTAAAGTTTAGGTCACAAATACCCTTAAAAACTGAAATGAAAATATTCAAATTGTTGATAAAATTAACAGAACTGCCACTAGGGCTAGGTGGCATTCCACCCCTTCAATTCTTCTTGCACAGCCTCCTCTACTTCACAGCCGCAGCCTGCATCAAACACTGCCTGGTTCACAGCCTTTGCGCTTCTGCAGTCCGAAAGCAGTCTACACAGCTCCAATTTGCCTACAAGGCCTTCACTGCCTAGATTCACCTTTTGTTTGCAATAGTGAGCGAAATCTGCACTAAACCTTTATGAGCAAGACTTTCAAGGATAAAAACATGCAAGAATAGAAGCTAAAAAGAGTGGAAAACTACGTAAATATTAGGCATATCAATTCCCCCACACTAAGCTAGTGCGTGTCCCCACGCACGAAGATTAGACAATTAAAACTCTTTAAGCACATAGGCCTTAGATCCCCCTAAAAGCAATACTTACGACCCATGTCTCCCTTCCCTACTTAATACAGTTTTGAGCTAAGGAAGTTAGAATAGTCAACGGCAACTTTAGTTCTAAGCTAACTTTAACAACCGCACCCTACGTTTTCGAGATGGAAGCTTAATTTTGTTAACCCGACTAGAATAATTTACAAAATTTACAACTTTAAGCTTTCACTTGCATTTCCCTTTAGCACCAAATAGTTTCAGATTTTAGTCTCCTTTTTGATTCAGTCAAGGGCAAACAACTTGGTTGTCTCGTATTGGTCATACGTACTTCCAAGCCTACACCTCATCACCTTATCAAAATGCTTTGCATACTCATACCAATTGGCATAGGAGTAGGATGACTGATTTTTTTAGCACATTGGCTAGCTTTATTCACATTTCATTTCATTTATTGGCTTTGTTTCACCAATTTTCAAAACAGTTTCATTCCTTACAAGTTTATTTTCATCAAAGCTTCACAATTTGGGCTCCATTCTACTAAGCAGGGCTGGATTGTTAAAGTCCACTCAAATCTAAACTAAACATTTGACTAAACTAGCTTTCTCTAATCAAAAGGCAATAGTAGCCTAGGCAGCATGCAAACATAGTCCTTACTTTGGGGTCCCTAAAGTTAAGCAATTAAAAAGCTGTAAAAGTTATCACCAACTATGCAGGGTGCACTAACTAGGAATAAAACGAATTGACAAACTTAAACATCATGCAATTTTCAACAATTTAAAACTTCTAACTTAGCATATTTACAAAGTCTATACATCAAAAACATAGCAGCACAAAATTCCAACCACAGTTAACCAAGGCAGCAGCACCATTCACAATTAAGCAGCTTCAAGAGGTATTCACAGGGTTCGAAAACATACCAAATTGGAGACTGCGCAAAAATCAAGTCATGCTGTGGCATTAGGATCCTCCTCATTAGAGGGGTCCTGGATTGGCTTAACTGGAGTGGTCTCTTGCTCAAAAGTAGTGTTCAAGGAAGGCACAGGAGACTGCGCAGGCTTTGATGCCCCAGTCGTAGGGTCTGACTGGAAAAGCGCAGCCTTTGCAGAGTGAAACACAGGGTCCTCAGGGGAATCTTCTTTCACATCCTCCGCCAGGGGAGAAGTAGGATCAGACTGTGATTTGGCATCAGAAGTTGCAGGCTTCGCTGGGGCCTTCCTGTTCACAGGCTGCGATTGCTCAAAAGCAACCATGTTCAACTTTGCAACCTGTGCACTCAGATGTGCAATCTGCTCCTGCATGTTCATGAACTGTTCACCGATCTGCTCAAGGGTCATATTACGCCACATCTCAACCTTCGAAGGGCCAAACTCATCCGTAGCCTCAAATCTCATGGGAGAAAATTGGCGGGGCACACTCTCCGGGCGACTAACTGGTTTCTTCGCAGCCCTCGTCTCTGCCATTTTCTTTTCATCCCAAGCCTGCGCACTGCAGTCCCTCATCAGCACATACTCACCAGTGGCTTCATCCACACAATACAGCCCTATCCTAGAACACATGTTCAGATCAAAGGGTGTTCTATAGATGGGGGCAGACATTTCACTTTCATGTACCGCAGGCTTAAATGCCGAGAGATTCTTGGCAATCCTGGTTACAACCGTGCCAAACAGAAGCGCAGAGTCCTTGGAGAAAGTTCCAGACAAGGAATTGGCAAACCACCAGCCTACATTCACTCTAAATCCCTCCTCCGAGCACCATAGCAAGAAAAGATCCCCATTTGAAATCGGGGCAGCATTTGACTTTCGCCCAAGCAATGAAAAAGCTATATACCTGTGAAGATATTTCAAGGCCGGGACATGGATGTTGATGGATTTGGATTTCCCGGCCTCGAAGGGCTTGGTGTCATTTGCAATCTTCTCCCAGAATGCCACAGGGTCAAACCTGGGGTGCTTGTCCGTCAAAGCGCTCAAATAACCAGGGGACTTGAGTTCCTTCTCGTCGATGAACCCACAGTTGACATTAAAGTCCCCTAGTGTGTCATCGGAGGAGCGTGAAAGCACCTTGTAAGAAAAGAAATCCTCGTCACCATCGGTGGAGGATACGACTTTGAAGGAGGAGATAAACTGGATGGTGAGTTCAGGGTATGCCGGATCATCTATCTCCACGAACTTCATCAAACCGAGGTTTTCAACCCTCTTCTTCACTTCATCCTCTAGGCCAATCATTCCGAGCACTTCCCAGTCAATGGATCTAGCGGACTGGACATGAAGTTTGTTAAAGAAGTTGAAACGAGAGATTTGGCCGGATCGGAAAAGTTAAACATCCGGCGAACGAAGTCAGTGATGGCGCCGGGAAGTTCGAGTTCGACGGCCTCGAGTTTAGGCTTTTTGCTCTTGCTGTCGGAGGCAACAGTAGCGAGGCGTGAGGAATGGCGCTTAGCGGTGGCTTTTGTCATGGTGTTTTCTGGAAAATGGGGGTTTGAGGAGTTAGGAAATTTTTGGAAAAGTTTGGGGGTTAGGTTTCTGGGTTTGATGCGTAGTGAAGGGAAAAATGGAGAAGGTGGATGGTAAAAAGATGAGAGAGAAGGGGACGGTTGAGATGGAGTGTAATTATGGTGTGTAAGAAAAGGTGGGGTTGTGATTGGTGGAGTGAAAAGGTGAGAAAATAACCGTGCCCTTGAAATTCCAACAATACCCCTCAACTCCTCTCTCCTCAATAACCGGACGGAACACGCGTGGGCTTGAGCGGTTGGGCCAAAATTCAAATTTGAATTTTCTCTATCTTTCCCAATTTAGGCCTGCGCAAAAGAAGAAACAAAACCTAGGCAAAATATATTTCCTAAACTACTCTAAGGTTAAAACTAAAAACAGAAATAATTAAAGACTAACACTAAAATAGCTTAAATCATGCAATACTTTTCAGCAAATTAAAAGGGGTTACACAACTAAGGTGATATTATCAAGCATGGCAACAAAGATTCCACAATTTAAGACTCAAAAATCGAAAAATTGGGTGTACATTATGTTGACCGAGACTTGCCTAAAATACCATAAAGACATGCAATTCCCTCCCCCACACTTAAGTTGTGCATTGTCCTCAATGAACGAAATGATGGTGAAAATAATGGATGAGATGGGATTTTAGCAAGGACAAAAACACATGCAGAGTGAAATTTCATCAAGTAAAGCAAAGATGTAGGCTACGACGAACAAAACATATATACAAAGGGTACTACTGCTCCATTGGGTGCAAGGAGCGGGCACAGAGATGTAGGGTACATCTCAGGGGGGTTCCAACAATCTCAAAGATGCAATGGCAGCAGGGGGTGGAGAGGAATAAAAGGGCTTTACCCTATGTCCGTTCACTTTAAAACTCGCACCCTCAGAGCCTTGGAGCTCTACTGCACCATGCGGAAAAGCTTGTACCACAGTGTAGGGTCCAGACCATTTGGATTTCAACTTTCCCGGAAAAAGTCTCAAACGGGAATTGAATAAAAGAACTTGTTGGCCTGGGAAAAACTTTTTCCTAGCAAGCTTTTGGTCATGCAAGAGTTTGGTTCGATCTTTGTACATCTTGCTATTCTCGTAGGCACACAACCTAAATTCTTCCAACTCGCAGAGTTGAAGCTGCCTAAGCTCTCCCACAGCCTGCGCATCAAAGTTAAGAAACTTGATGGCCCAGTAGGCTTTGTGTTCCAGTTCAACGGGGAGATGGCAGGCTTTGCCATAGAGCAGTCTAAAGGGAGACATCCCAATAGGTGTCTTAAAGGCTGTGCGATATGCCCACAAGGCATTCTCAAGGAATTTTGACCAATCTTTTCTTGCAACTCCTACGGTCTTCTCTAGAATACGCTTAATTTCTCGATTAGAGATTTCAGCTTGCCCATTAGTTTGGGGGTGATAAGGTGTAGCAACTTTATGAGTCACCCCAAACTTAGTCAAAAGTTTCTCAAACTGAGCATTGCAAAAGTGGGTCCCTTGGTCACTAACAATAGCACGGGGGACTCCAAACCGAGCAAAAAGCTGTTTGAGATGCTTCACTACAATCCTAGCATCATTGGTTACACAAGCATATGCTTCTACCCATTTGGACACGTAGTCTACCATAAGCAGAATATATTTGAAACCAAATGAGCTAGGGAATGGGCCCATGAAATCAATACCCCAGACATCAAAGACTTCACAAACAAGGATGTTGGTCAAAGGCATTTCATGTTTCGTAGAGATATTACCTGTGCGTTGGCACTGTGCGCAGGCTGCGACAAACTGGTGGGCATCCTTAAAGATAGAAGGCCAATAAAAGCCACATTGCAAAACCTTTGCAGCTGTTCTTTGTGCTCCAAAGTGTCCTCCAGCATCTTTAGCATGACAATGCTCCAAGATGGAGACACTTTCCTCATTTGTCACACACCTACGGATGATTGAATCCGCACAAAGCTTGAACAAGTATGGATCTTCCCATATGTAATTTTTGACATCGGATAAGAATTTCTTTCTTTGATGGTAATCCATGTCATTGGGGATAACACTACAAGACAAGTAGTTAGCATAATTAGCAAACCAAGGAAAGGTTAAAAATTGTACCATGAAGAGTTTCTCATCGGGAAACAACTCTTGGATTGCTATTTCTGAATCACAGGCTACGTCTTGTAGTCTTGACAAGTGGTCTGCAGCAAGATTTTCCGTACCCTTCTTGTCACGGATCTCAACATCAAACTCTTGAAGTAGCAGTAACCAACGTATGAGACGTGGCTTAGCATCCTGCTTAGTCATCAAATACTTCAAGGCTGAGTGGTCTGTGTAGACTACGACTTTGGACAATAGTAGGTAGGACCGGAATTTGTCGAAGGCAAACACCACAGCTAGCAACTCTTTCTCAGTGGTTGTGTAATTCTGTTGGGCCTCGTTCATTGTCTTGCTTGCATAGTGAATAGGCTTGAAATGCTTATCCACCCTTTGTCCTAAAACTGCCCCTACGCAATAGTCACTTGCATCACACATCATCTCGAAGGGGATGTCCCAGTTAGGAGCTACAAGGACTGGTGATGTAACAAGTTTGTCCTTGAGCTGTGTGAAGGCAGCCTCGCAGGCTGCATCAAAGACAAAGTCTACGTCTTTGTGGAGCAGGGCAGAGAGAGGTTGGGCAATCTTGGAGAAGTCCTGGATGAACCTACGATAGAACCCTGCATGACCCAGGAAACTACGGATATCCTTCACAGTCTTCGGTGTTGATAATTTCTCAATGACCTTAACCTTCGCTCTATCAACTTCTAATCCTTTCTCTGAAATCTTGTGACCCAAAACAATTCCTTCCCGTACCATGAAGTGGCACTTCTCCCAATTAAGCACTAAGTTCGTCTCCCTACACCGTTCTAGCACCATTTCCAAATTATGTAGGCAATCGTCAAATGACTTTCCATAAACGGAGAAGTCATCCATGAAAACTTCCACAATCTTCTCCACCATATCGTGAAAAATGGACATCATGCATCGTTGAAAGGTGGCCGGAGCATTACAAAGGCCAAAGGGCATCCTCTTGTAAGCAAACGTACCATACGGGCAGGTGAATGTGGTCTTATCCCTATCCTTTGGAAAGATAGGAATCTGATAGTAGCCAGAGAATCCATCTAAGAAACAGTAAAACATGTATCCTGCGAGCCTCTCTAACATCTGGTCAATGAAGGGTAATGGGAAGTGATCTTTTCTCGTAGCCTCATTTAGCTTGCGATAGTCAATGCACACCCTCCATCCAGTAACAGTACGCGTAGGTAAGAGCTCGCCTTTATCATTTTCTACCACCGTGAGGCCTCCTTTCTTGGGAACCACTTGGACCGGGCTTGTCCACACACTATCCGAGATTGGAAAGATAATGCCCGCGTCCATGAGCTTGATCACCTCGGCTCTCACAACTTTTTTCATTGGTGGGTTTAGTCTACGTTGGGGCTGTCTTGTAGTCTTGTGATCCTCCTCCATGAAGATCCGATGCTCACAAATCCCTGGATTGATCCCCTTGATGTCAGCAATCTTCCATCCCAAGGCTTCTTTGTTGTTTTTCAAGACCTCAATGAGTTGGGCTTTTTGTGTAGGCTCAAGGGTTGAGGAAATGATAACCGGAAGGTGATTTGGGGGTTGTAGGAAAGCATATTCAAGGTGGGTGGGTAAGGGTTTGAGATCATGGTCTGGTGGTTCTTCTATTGAGGGTTTAGCCATGAGGGATGGAGTATTTTCCAATGGTTCAAATTCCCAAAGCTTAGACCAGGATGTGACTGCCCCACAGTCTTCATTGCCAGTAGTAGGCTGCGAACCAGGGCTGTCCTATGCAGACTGTGAGTCAATGTCAATGATGGCTGACTGCAATAGTTCTTCAAGTTCTTCATTGCCTGTAATATCCTGCATTTCCACAGAGGAAACAACAGTAATTGTATCTAGAAAATAGCAAGAATCATCACTTGAAGTAGGATGTTTTGTAAGATTGTTCATTTTGAAGGTTACATCCTCATCATTTATCCTTAGTGTCAATTTTCCACTTTCCACATCAATAATTGTTTTGCCCGTGGCCAAAAAGGGTCTCCCAAGAATAATGGGGACATGAGAATCCTTAGCCATGTCCATGATTATGAAATCAGCGGGCAACACGAACTTATCTACTTTAACAAGCAAATCCTCTACTTTCCCCATAGGGTACTTAATTGACCTATCAGCAAGTTGCAGAGCTACTCTAGTAGGCTGTGGAGGGCCTAGACCTAGTTTCTCATAAATATAATATGGCATTAAATTTATGCTAGCTCCTAAGTCACACAATGCATTGTCAATATCAATAGGACCAATAGAGCAAGGAATAGTAAAACTCCCTGGATCCTTTTGCTTTTTGGGCAAAGGTTGCTTATTTTGCAGGATGGATGAGCATGTCTGAGATAGACTGATGTGGGCTACGCTTTCAATCTTTGTCTTGTTGGTGACCAGGTCCTTCAAGAACTTTTTGTAGGATGGAATAGTGAGCGCAGCATCCAGAAGTGGTATGTTGATAGTGAGCTTGCGGAGCGTATCAATGATCACGTTGGTTTGCTTCTCCAACTTCGTTTCCTTCTCCATACCAGGATACGGAAGGTTAGGCTGATACACAGGAACAACTTTAGGCTTTGGTGGAGCCTCAGATTGCTGCTTCGAAGGCTCAGATGGAACAGGCGTAGGCTCCGGTGGCTCAGATGTAGCCTCAACAGTGGGAGTCGCAGGCTGTTCCTTTGCTGGTGCAATAACTGACTTGAGCCCTGTTTTGGTGAGTAAGGCTCTTGGTACTGAGTCAGGAAGTTCAATCCCACTTCGTGTGGTGATGGAATTGACATCCTCCCTTGGATTAGCCTCGGTTTTCCCGGGTAAAGTTCCTTTTTGCTTCGGGCTAACCATGTTGGAAAGTTGATGCACTTGAGTCTCCAGGTTCTTGATTGAAGTGGATGTTTGCTGCATGAACTGGGTCATCAACTCTTCCATTGAAGGCTTCTTGTCCTCTCTTCTTTGCTGCGGCGGTACATAAGGCGGGGCAGGCTGTGAATACCGCTGCGTAGGCTGTTGGTAGTTGTGTGGAGGCTGCGAATATGGATTAGCAGACTGTGACTGTGGCTGATGTTGGGGCTGGTTGGACTGCGCAGAGTAACGCTGATTCTGATCCTGTGGTTGCTGATCGTAGGGTCTTCTGTTGGCATCCCAAGAGTAGGCTGGATGATTCTGGTAACCTCTTGCAGGGTTAGCTGCAAATGGTCCTCCTCCCTGTTGGCGCTGATGGTTGACGTAGTCTACGAGTTCAACTTCAACAGTAGGTTCCGTAGCCTGGCAATCAATGGTTCTATGAGCCTCTCCACAAAAATTACAAGATGGTTGTGGAGGTGCTGAAGAGACCGATGCCACAGGCTGCGGCTTGTTCATCTTAGCAATCTGCTTGGTGAGTTCAGCCACCTGAGTAGCTAAAGAAGATATCATAGGGTCAGAACTCGAGGAAATCTTCTGTGTAGGCTGCGTATCTGTCCTGCTTGCATGCCATTTGTAGCTTTGAGCTACCATTTTCTCAATCATAGAGTACATATCTGCTGGTGTCATCATATCCGGTTCTCCTCCGCAAACTGACTCAAAGACTCTTTTTTGGCTCGTGATGAGACCATTATAAAAAGTCTGCACTTGGAGTGCCATATCCAACCCGTGGTTAGGAGCTCTCCGTAGGTAGTCCTTGAATCGTTCCCACGCTTCAGCAAGAGGTTCATCTTCCCCTTGTGTAAATGAGGTAATAGAGTTCCTCATTTTTATGAGCTGCTTTGGAGGGTAATATTTGTTCAAAAATGTCCTCTCCATAGCTTCCCAACTTCGAATACTACCCGGTTCTAGATTCTTGAACCAAACTTTAGCTTTTCCCGTGATGGAGAATGGAAAAAGCTTCAACCGGAGGTAGTTATCAGTAACTTCCCTATTTGGACGAATTGCTTCACATATATTCTTGAAATCATGGATGTGACCATTTGGATCTCCGCTTGGTAATCCATCAAACTGAGCAGTAGCCTGCAACATGTGAAGCATGGATGATTTTAGCTCAAAGTCTCCTTCATTGGCCGGAAGGACAATACAAGAGGTGTATTGTGGTCCTTGAGGTGGCGCTTCAGTGTCCATCCATGGCCTAGCAGCAGCCATGACAACAAAAGGGACTTCTTGATTTCTGGGTGGTGGTGGTGTTGTTCCTACGTCTTTAACCTCTGACGTCTCAGGCGCAGGGTGTTCTTCTTCCGTAGGGTCCGGGAAAACAGCTGTATTATGCTCAGCGTGTTCTGCCTGTGTGTTTGAAGTTTCTCCAGACTGAGCCAGCCTCCTCTCTTGCAATCTCTGCCTACGCTTAGCCTTCTTGATAGCGTTCCTACGTCGGCAAGATCTTTCAATCTCTGGGTTATAGGGTACGTCAGGAGAGCCTCGCCTATTGGGCATAAACTGCACAAGATATTACTAGAACAAAGCCTGCACACTTAACACACAAATTAAACCCTTAAAAATAAAACTTAATAACAGTAGCGTATTGCCAATCCCCGGCAACGGCGCCAAAAACTTGTGGCGTGTAATACCTACGTGCTTTTTAGGGCAAGTGTACCCATCGCTCAAGTAATAAAGTGAGTATTTTAGACTCGGATTATCGTACCCAAGGGATCGGGCGAAGCTAAAGTTACTAATTTTCAATCTCAAAGATCTAATAAAGTCACAAGTAATGGTTTTTGAGTGATTAAAACTATGAATATAAAGCAGGGTATACTAACAACAATATTTAAAGGCACACAGGCTACAAGTGGCTGGATCTGGATCATAGGCTACTGGATCTGGGTTTCTGGTAATAGCAAAGACTAAACTAGCAGTAAAGGGTTGGTCTTTCCCACAAATATCTCATCCTAGCTCGTTTCCAAGCCTAAGAGTTGATAACTTAGTAGATCTAGCAAAGTTATTTGGTCTAGATCTACTAAGGAGTGTGTTGTCTTAGGGTTTTACTAAAAAGTTTCCTTAAATAGTAAATAACCAACATACAAATAAGGTAAGATTTCTCTAGACCACAAAAGCATGCATCTTTAGATCTAATCCGTATAGTAAACCACGAGATAGCTCATTTCTAAGCTCCACTAATGATTTTAGGAGGTTTGTTTGCAACCAATCCTCACCCGAAGCATAGATCTAAGAAAACCAAAGCTAGAATAACATTACCATAAGTAGAAACCTTTTCCTACGCCACGATCCTTCACCTTTCACTCGCGGCCCATGCTAAGAGACTACTCACACATCAAGAGTGAGTTCATCGTCTCCATGGAAATGTAAAAACTAAAGCTTGAAACCATTAATCTAAGGAAGAAGAAGAGATTCGGATTTCAAGGTTGTAAGAACAACTTTGAAAAACTAAAGAAATATTACTATAAATGGAATTAAGTAAAAAGAAAGTTGTTGCAAAGTTAAAAGTTGACTAACATAAAAATAGTGTTATATCATAAAGCACACTTCACACTCTTTTTCACACCCAAAAGCAAAAGAAAACATTGCCTTATATAGGGAGACAATGGTGGCAACCCTAAAAAGGCAAAAGACTAAAATGACCCTTAAAGTTTAGGTCACAAATACCCTTAAAAACTGAAATGAAAATATTCAAATTGTTGATAAAATTAACAGAACTGCCACTAGGGCTAGGTGGCATTCCACCCCTTCAATTCTTCTTGCACAGCCTCCTCTACTTCACAGCCGCAGCCTGCATCAAACACTGCCTGGTTCACAGCCTTTGCGCTTCTGCAGTCCGAAAGCAGTCTACACAGCTCCAATTTGCCTACAAGGCCTTCACTGCCTAGATTCACCTTTTGTTTGCAATAGTGAGCGAAATCTGCACTAAACCTTTATGAGCAAGACTTTCAAGGATAAAAACATGCAAGAATAGAAGCTAAAAAGAGTGGAAAACTACGTAAATATTAGGCCTATCACTGCCTTTCATGACTCCTATGGGGATCCCTGCAATGGACACACATACTTTCTCTGGGTGAGATGGCCAATGGGAAATAAACATCTTTATGACTACTGGTCATGCTGCACGATTACAAATGATTAAGGGAGATGCCCTATTTTATGGGTACATGCAGGTTCACACCTGTGAACTTAGGCTGGATAACACACAATGCATGCGACTACAGACACGTGACAAGGGATGCTTTCACTATATGAACTCATGTGATATGGACTCTAGCTGGACCACCTAAAACATATGGTGTGCATGTGTGTGACTTTAGTGTAAGTGAGGGGATGTCCTACTCATGTGATATATCTTTTATAGATTTCGGCTAGATGACCTAAGTGTCTAGACTTGTGGACATGTGATTATGTGCAGACTAGGTGGGCTAACTCATTTTATTTTTGTGGGTTTTAGTTGGACGACCTAGGACGCGTGGTATGTATGAGTGAGTGTGTGGACACGTGACTGGGTGACTTAAACCGACTCTTGGTTCTAAATGAAGTACGTCTCGCGTTAGTGGGTGACCCCAAGGTTTTGGTTATATGTGATGTGGTTTTATAAGGGTAGGTTCATGGTTTTTCTTTTGGAGGATGTGAGCGAAGGTTTTGGGTTAGATGAAGGAGGCAAGGTTTTCGTGGGTGTTTCAGGGGTGTTGGGATAGTTTTTTTGTGAGGAGAGAAAGGGGTTTAGGTACGAATAGTGGAGGTGAGGCTTATTGAGGTTGTAGGGTAGGTTTCGTAAATGGTGTATGGATTTAGGGTTGGATGATGGAAGCGAGGGTTGTGGAGGTTCTTTGGTGAGGATAGGGTGTGGGAGACCATCAGGAGTTCGTGTAGCTTCTAGGTTGTCAGGGTTGGAATCAAGATGTTCGAATGTAACTTCCGATGATGTTTTTGTGATTGCCCCTAGGGTGAGGTGTTCTAACTGTTGCCTAAGATGACTCTACGGGTTGTCAACTTAGCGAGCTGCCTTTATTGTTGCCTAGGTCGCCCTCTCGGGTTTTCAACCTAGCAGGCTTTCTTTCTTTTGTCCTTAATTGTTGCCTAGATCTATTTTTGAGTTTTCTTGATCTAGCAGGTCTTTTCTGCTTTCTCAAACCCTAGGGGAGTCGGCTAGTGTTTTGAACGGAGTGTACATATCCTATTGTCTAAGTTTTTGATTTCTCTATTCTAGAATATGTGTAGCTGATAGACTCTTGAAACAGACGTTTAGACCCACTAACATAAGCATCTAGACTAGTTAACATAGGCATAAATGGTTCATGTATATCTAGTATGAATGTTCCCCTGTTATCAATCAGTCCTAGTTGATCACCTCTTCTCTTCTTGCGATGATGATTCGCCCCTTGTAGTGAGGATTCTTCTATGGTGTGGGACCATCGTTCTTTTTCGTGGGGAGGAAACCGCGTATCCTAATGCTGCCACCTTGTCTTTGGAAGTGTACAAGTGATTCTCATGATGAAATCTTAGTGTCTCCATTGTTATCCTCGGTGTAGATCCTATCACAACCTTCTGCATGGATTACGCCTTCGCATGATGATTAGTAGGATGCCCTCATAGCTCCGGGACACTATCTACCTTGCATGAAGCATGGAAAAGTCGTCAATCCCTTTGAGGCTTTGTGGACGTGATCCATTTTCGATCTGTGAGCCCCCCGAAGGATGGCTTCACTTCTCCTTTTTGTTTCTCCTTTCGTCCATGGGCATATCCGTTGCAGAGTGTAGGGAGGGAATTCTGAGGATTTCATGGGTTTAATTCCAAAGGTTGATGGACCTTGGTTCATGGAGACACTTCGAGTACTTGGACGCTCCATTTTAACTTCCGTGCACTGTCCTAATTCCTTAGAGCGAGGTTTCTTTTTTTTACAGGGCTCCGAAGGAGATGTGCTTCTACATTGATCCGTAATCCCTCCTCCTTATGTTGTTTCTCCATTTTGGAAGGTGTGTCATGGTCGGAGCCATTCGTCTGGTTGTGGTTCTCTCTCTTACAGTCGAGGGCACATTCATACTAGACACGCATGCTCTAATTATGCCTATATCTTCCTAATGTCTATTTGAAAGATGCAAGTGAATGTAGACGTGAGTGAGCTAAACGCTTTTTCTATCCAAACACATGCCTGTAAACACGTGGATAGGATAAGTGGGATAGAGCCTAGTCGATGCCTGATGATGTTGCTCCATTCTTCGTCTGTCGGGATGTCCTTGATGCGACGTTTGCGACCTAGAGTTTCTCCATGATTCCTCTCGGGGGTGTATTCTTAGCGTTTCGAGCCACTAGGTATTAATTGATTTTTGGTTCGAATAAGGTCTTTTGTTTGCTCTAGAATAGGTTATGAGGAGGTGTGGTATATGTCAGGGTAGTTTGGTGAAGTTTGGGGTAATTGTTGGCCCAAATATGACTGTATAAAGACTAGAGGGGGGGGGGTGAATAAGATTTATTGCTTTTAAAATTACTTTCAAATACTCTTAAATATTTGCCTATTTAAATAAACAACAGTTCAAAAAGTTTTGCGGAAGAAACTTATTGTTTATAGAAAATAAGAGTATAAAAGAATTAAGCACAATTAATCACTACAATTAGATAATAAATAAAAGCAAGCAAGTGATTAAATAGCAATAATTAAAAAGAGTAGGGATAGGAGATTTTGACATAGTTATTTATCCAGGTTCGGTCTCCTTGTGAGCCTAATCCTGTCCCCGAGAGAACCTCTCGAGATTTTCCACTATGATTTCTTTACGGGCAGAAATCAAGCCTGAGACAGTTCTCACAATCCGAGACACTGCCAGCAAATACCTCTACCAGTATTTACTCTCTCGAACTCCAAGCGTTGAGTGACTTCTCTTAGTTTTTCTCAAGCTCAACTAAGAAACTTATGACACTTTCAAGGCTTAGTGTTAACCTCTCCTAAGCTTACGGGTGCTTAAGAACCTATTACACTTTTGTAAGGATCTAGTGTAAAACCCAGATTAAACCCCACCGTTTAATCTTACTGTATCTTTTTGAATGAAATAAATTACACTCAAACTCTCTTAATACAGTTGAAGGAAAATATTAATCAAAGCTGTGAAATCTCTCATATGATAGCTTTAATTCTCGTTGTTTTTCCTTATCTTCAACTGTCAACTTCCCGGGCTATTTATAGTCGAAAATAGAGCTGTTGGAGACTTGAATTTGAATCAAATTCGTGCAACCTCTTCATGTAGCCGTTTGGGGAAGATTTTCTTCATCCATCAACTTTATGTCTTTCACTTTTCACTTTATGTCAAGTTGTAAGTGTACCTTCTTCATTTGAACCACATACTCTTCTTCTTCTTTGACTATCTCGGTTTTGGTGCATTAAAGGAGAGGTGGAGAAGCATTTGAAGGTACAACATGAGTTGTATGGATGAGACATCAAACAACATGATTTTTGGCCGTTGGATGAAGATGAAAGGTAGATTTCAGATGGTGTAGATTAATCTTGAGATTTCTCCTATGTTTAGCAAATTTAATCACCATGAAATAATACCACTTAAACATACATGTTATCATCAAATAAATGTATCAATTTCGTGTATGTATGGATGATAAATGTATTTGATCACTCATCATGGCAAGTATGTATAAACCGAAAATGTTAGTGAAGTCGAGATATCGTAGTAATTATGAACCTCGTAAAATAATCATGGCAAGAGTATGTTTTAAATAAGATTATGTCATGATTAAAATAGTCCATAATATATCTCATATTCACCTAATTAAGTTCGTGGTATACATACATAAAACTTTTGATCTCGGGTAAATATGGCATAGTTAGAGCACATAAGATCAAAAGTTTAAATCATATACTTTTTGGGATAACTCTAGATATTTCTTTTTAAAGTTTATATCATTTAATAACATCTAGAGTTATATAGATCATTTAAGTATATAGTATATGATAAAAGTCATTTTGTCACATATGGAACATAAGTATAAAAACCATTTAATAAAGTAAGTCATCAAAATAATAAGATGTTAATTAACAATCTCCCCCTTTTTGATGGCTTGCAAAATTGCACGGGTTTTTATAAGCGGGCTCCCCCTGAAATATAGATCCATTTAAAAGGCTCCCCCTAAAATGTAGATCCATTTAAATCGGTTTGGGCTTTTATGTGACAGAAAATATTTAGGCCCATAAAAATGAAGAAGGCTTTCTTTAAGTCAGAGTTTGTATTTTTAAGATTAAAAGCCTTAACTAATTCTAGCCTAAGACATCAAACATTTTTGTTTTTAGCCTAAATCATCAAACATTTTCGAGCTAAGCATGGCATAAGCATAAGATTAAAAACTTATTTCAGCAACCCATGAAATCTCATATAAAAAACAGTGTATCTTCTCCCCCTTTGTGAAAGACACCAAAAAGAGCTTAAGTTAAACTGTTCCTGCAATTTAAAGTGTCAGATTCATGGATTTGAGCAAAACAAATAGTTAATCTTAAGCAACATTATTCCCTAGCATGCATAGCTACCCTGTCAAAACAAGTAACTATCAGAAGATAGTTAATGCCAGTTTTCATATGTCATAAGTGCCTGCAGAAGTACCTGCAAAAGAAAGCAGCAAAGTGTTGGCCCTATCAAGAACAGAATCACCTAGAGGGGGGTGAATAGGTGTCAAAGTTGAAAACTGAAAATTTCTAAGTTTTACGAGGAACTTAATTTTCAGAGTCAAATTTCCTCAGAGTCAGAAGCAAGTTTACAGTAGTTTGCTTCTGAGGGAAATTCTGCCTAAACACAGTTAGACTGTTTTCAGCAACAGAAGTTCTGATTTGAGAACTTCTGGACAGTCTTCTGAACAAAGACAATGATACTTAGAGAAAATCTGTTTCAGCACTAAATATAAGCAAGTACACAGAAGCAAAAATAACAAGTATAAGAGGGAGAAAGAAGTTCAGGAGATCCTGATTGAACAATTCGATTTATCCAAGTTCGCCACAGAAGTCCTGTGACTACGTCTTGTCCCTTGAGGTCGCAACCTACAGAGATTTTATAAATCCACTATTCAGAACTTTTCTGGCAAGTTCAGAAGCTCCTTTACATCAACAGAACTTAAGCTAATTTCTCACTTAGTTCTGACTAGCCTAAAAAGAGTTAAAGGATTTCCACCAGAACAACAACAGCTCTGTTTTCTGGATTTCTCACCCAACTCTAATCTCCACTAGATTTCTCTCTTTAAATCTAACTGAATATCACAAACGATATCAGTTTACAATCATTTCCTTGTATCTGAAAAGAACTTCCAAATTAATAGGAAGGAAGCTTAATCGGAATGAATCAGAATTTTTCTTCTATGATTGATTGGTATAAACATCAACAACTCCGAATTGGATCAGTTTCGCCGCAACAAATAAGTGCTTGGGCCAATAAAATCCTACCTAACGGAGAGATTGTTGGAGAGGTGACAAAACCCTACACTTTTCATTACAAAACCAATAAACCTGAAAAAGATGGATTATTTTGTGAAAGAATTTTTGGGCCTATAAAAAGTGGAATTTGTGCTTGTGGAAATTATCGAGTAATCAAAAATGAAAAACAAGACCGAAAATTTGTGAACAATGAGGGGTCGAATTTGTTGATTCTCGGATACGAAGATATCAAATGGGATACACTTGTTCCACTTTTGGAAGACCCTGCGTTATATCACCAGATCTCGATTTTTCATATATAAATGTAACTAACGTATCTCCTTCGTAAAGGATTTCTCCATAATGGCCATGAACGGTTGCTCCTGGAGTGGCCAAATAAGGCTTAGCCGATCTTATTACTACAGAGTTAATGTGAACAATTAGAACTTGACCCGATTTTAGATGTGGTCATCTTTTGCCCATACTTCCTATTATGAACTTGTTTTCCTTCACTCTCTCACTTTAACTAAGGCTATGCTAAGAAAGATTGAGAATGGAAAAGGATGCTTTGTTTTTCTTGTTAAAACAGTGCGTTGAGATTTTGCTCGATGATCACGCGTCGTTGATGCATTGGAGCTTGGCTACTATTTATAGTGAATGAGAATGACCGTTGGTGAATTTGAATCTTCAACAGAGATGACATCAGTTGTTGTAGCCGTTAATTTGTCAAGTCTTTAAAACGGTCTTCAAACACTTTGATTCCGTTATCCTTGTTCTTTAACCAAATCCGGTAAGTGATTTGAAGTTGAAGATAAGGTTGACCGGAAACATTCCTCAATAAGATCAACAAAGGGTAGACAGGGAAAAGCTGGTTTCACTTTGAGTAGACACGCGCCCTCCATCAAAACAGCTTTTTGAACTTTTGGCGCCTTGCATTAAATGCACTTGTCAGAGCAATAAATGCTTATCCAGAACCCGTGACTAAGCTTCTGATCAAATTGGTAAATAAGCTTCTGATTGCAAAGGACCTCTGAGGAGAGCTTTAACAGACTTTACTAGCTTCAGAGCGGACCATCCAGCTTCTGAAAATGAAACTCTGTCTTCAGCAATCAAGACTTCGAAGTTCTTTAGGCAATCAGGAAATTCTTCATTCAGCACCTGCTGAGTAACTTACACATAGACTAAGTAGAAAAATATTAGTCCACAATAAACTATATGTAAGAGAATGTTAAGTTTTCATCTTCTGAAACGTTTGGACATAATCAAAACACTTAGGGTTCATCATTCTCCCCCATTTTGGTTATGGACAAACCGTGGTCAGAAGGTAAAAGATAGTATAAGTTTTAGAAAATAACTTCCTGATGCAGATGTTTCATAACTTCTGAGTAAATTAACTCCCCCATTTTTGTGTAAATGGTGAACTTCAACAATCTGTTTAAACTTAAAAATGACTTAAGATCAAGTTGTCAGATTTTAGTGAAGTGAAATTTACTAAGTCAAAAAGAAACATAAGTAATCAGAGACACAAGAAAGTATAAGAAGGATTCAGTGTATAAAATCATCAGAAGAAACAACAACAAGATAATCAGAAGAGCAGATAAGGTCCTAAGACAAAAACTACCCAACCCAAAACCTAGCTAAGAAGCTTAATGTCCTAATGAGATTACAAGTTTCTAGGTTTCTTCTGAGGAGGAGGAACACCACTAGATCCTTCAGCAGCACTTGGTCTCTTCATCGTCTGACCACTCTGCTGAGCAGACTTCTCCCCCGTTTGACCGGAACCAACAGGAATACCCAAAGCACCTTGAGAGTCCAATTTTTGCTGAACTTTCAATGCAGTCTGATATTGCTGAGAGGAAGGTCTTACAGAGTTAACCAAATCCATACGCTTCCTGAAATCATCATCAATGGTGCGCAGATGGTCATAAGTCTGTCCAGACAAAGGTCGTTGCATGTGAACATCTTCCAAAAGGAGCTTGATCAACCTATTGTTAGCATACACAGCAGCAGTGAGATGCTCATTCTGAATATAAGTCTGTCCTCGAACAAACCTATAGCAATTGTGAAGAACCTTGTCTTGTTCACGTGCTTGAGTGTGCATAACCTTCAGAAGTTCAGTGAGCTCAGCAATCTGGCCGCTCTGAGCAGTCACAGCAGACTCAATGCTAGAGAGACGATTGTTGAGATCAGGAGTGATGTCATACACAATCCTAGCAGCCCCTGAAGATGATGAACCTTGAGCAGAAGATTTCACTTCTCTCAGAATATGGTTGGCAGTACTTTGCAGGTCATCAATCTTACTTGGGAGCATCTTCTCATGAGCCTCATAATGCTCGTTTGCTTCCTTGACTTCTTCTGTCAAAATTCCCAAATTCTCATTGACCTTCAGAGAAGAAGCAAGAGCAATATTGTCCAATGCAGGAAGAGTCAGAGCTATTTCTCTCAGTTTATATAGCTCATCATATGTAACCAGATGAAGTGTAGAAAGATTGCGTGTGTAGACAGAAGGATCCTGCATTTGAAGCATAGTCATGAGCTGCAGGTTCTGAGCTTTCAAAGATTGAATTTCTTGCAGCACAATGCCCTGAGCAAACATGTCAGCAGCAGAAGACCTTTGCCCCACACCAGCAAATCTATTCGGCAATTCATCAGAGCCACTCTGACTCATTCTTCTCAACTCCTCAACACTGGGAATACCACCAGCTTCGGATACACCAGAAGCTCTGCCCATGAACCCAAAAGGACCAAAATTTCTCTCCAAGTTATCTCGTTCCTGGAACTTGCGGAGGAAGTCATAATTGGATGACAACCCAGCGAAACAGGAAGTGGTGGAGGAGGTAGTTAAGGGATCACACACAGGAGGTGTATGTCCAGAAGTTGAAGGAGGAGGGATAGACATGTTTGTGGAAGGGATTGAATGTGTGGACGTGGAAGGTAGAGTAGGAGAAATGGTTGGTAAAGTGGATGGTAGTGAAAAGGAGGGAGCAGTAAATCCAATTGATGGAATTACAGAAGAAGATGAAACTGAGGAGGAAGTAGAAGTAGAAATGGAATCTGTGAAAATGGGTCCAGAAGACAGATTCACTTCTGAATAGGATCCCGAAGGAAGAGTAGTTGGAGGAGGTACAACCTCAGAAGTTGAAGTTGTTAGGGGAATGGAAGTATGAGATTCACTCACTTCTGTGACAGAAGGTAGTGAGGGAGATAGATGAGGAGTATGAGTGGGAGATGAGATAACCTGGTCAGAGGAGTTAGGATCAAACATAGAGATGGGCTCAGCAAAGACATGAGCCATTCTGATCAGCGTTTCAGAGGCATCCCTATCACCAGGGTTTCTTCCTTGGCCAAGAAGAATGTTGTCAATAAAGTTCTCATTATCAACATTCTCCACAAACTGTTGTGCATCCTGAAGAACCTCATCAGCATCTGGTTCACTCTCCTCTGATAGCTCTTCAACAAGAGGAGCATCAACATCCTCTTCAGCAGACATCTCCATCATGTCTTCGTCATCAACAACTTCCTGTTCCTCAGCAACAGGATCCTCTAACTCAGCACTAGGAGCAACATAGAAGTCCTTTTTCCTCAGAGACCTTCTTTTTGCTACTGCCTTCGTCCTGATCCGAGTGGAGAGAGAGATATTCTCAAGTTCCTCTCCTTCTCCTGAAGCCTCAACATCCTTTGAGAACTCCACATTTTCAAATTTAGTAGCACATGCAATAATTCTTGCATCGGCCTTAGCCTTTGCAGCAATTTCTCTCTCAGCTGCTAACTTATCTTCTGCTTCCTTCTTCTTTCTTTTCGCATCAGCAAGAGCCACAACTCTTGCAACCTTTTCAGCTTCAGCAGCCTTCTCTCTTTCAGCAAGACGTGCGTCCTCAGCATCCTGAGCTTCCTTATCAGAAACATCCTTAGGTTTCTCAGCAACGATCTTGCCAGAAGGTTCAACATTGATTGTTGTTTGAACCATAGTGGGAAGAGGTTCTGAGACAACCACCTTCTCAACAGTTAGGACCAACTTACTTGATCCTTTCTTTCCCTTGCCCTTTCTGGCAGCTTTCTTAGCTTTCTGTGCTGACTCATCCACAATCTCCTTCTGAGCAATACTCACAGAGGAGCCCTTCTCATTCTTCTTTGGAGTCACACCAAAGTTAAGGTTCCTGAAGGTATGCATCTTCAGAACCGTACTCCTGCTTGTTACACCTTCTCCTGACACAACAACAGAGGCAACTTCAAATAGCCTCGTCAGAAGGGAACCATAAGCGAGGGCACTAACAGTGGTGACATTCTTCATCTGCCTTATCAGCATGGCAGGGAGATTAATTTTCTTCTGATTGACCAGATGCCACATAAAAACTCTTTCCCGATTTGAGACACCATTAACTCCTCAAGCCTTCGGAAGGAACACATTTGTTGTCAGATAATGTGCCCACCTCTGGTGCTGAGTGAGCCAAGTGGCATAAGTTTCCTTGGCACTAGGATTTGGTCTGGCCCAATTTGCTTCTGAAAACCCCTCAGCTGAACCATCATCACCAATAATGATTCCTTCATCATCAATACCAATTACTTGAGAAATAGAAGCCCTGCTGACCTCAATCTCAACTTCTGCGACTTCCGAGTGAATAACATCCTCCTCATTAGAAAAGAAATGGAGGTTCTGATAGAATTCGGTGACTAACTTAGGGTAGATGAATTCATCGAGAGAAACGAATGAATTCCAGTTTTGTGTACTTAGCCATTTGGAGATAGGTTCAGTGGATTTTACTTCGTCATCTAGGAACCTAGAAGTGAATACCCTAAATTCGCTAACTTTCTTCTTAGATTCAGTGGTAAAGATGTGAGTGACAGTGATTTCTTGAGCCATTGTAGGAAATAGGAATTTAGGTTAAGAGATTTTGGGAGAGGGAAAATACAGAGAATCTATGGAAATTCTAATACCAGTGAAAATGAAAGTAAAAAACTTCTAAGTATGGAAAACCCCTATTTATAACAAAACGAATAAACCGTTCCAATTCAAAAAAGTAACTACACACCGTTTAAAAGGGAACAGATAACCGTTAACCACAGAACAGCGCCGTAAAATGCAGTAGATAACGCATGCTTTAATGTCAAATCATGATTAGATTTAATTAACACTTTAATTATCTTGAACGATAAATCACTTAAGATAAACAGATATAATTAAACTAAATTACTGAAGTGGATAGGTCATACCAATGCCTTCTCGTAAGTTGCTGAAAGAATTACCAGCCAGAGGCTTAGTAAACATGTCAGCAAGATTCTCTTCAGAGGGAACATGAGTAATGATGATATTCTTCTTCAGAACATGATCTCTCAGAAAGTGATGCCTAATATGAACATGCTTCATGCTGCTGTGCTGAATAGGATTCTTTGAAAGATCAATTGCACTCTTGTTATCACAGTAGATTGTAATTGTTCCAGGGATGACTCCATAGTCAGCAATTTGTTGCTTAATCCAGAGCATCTGAGAAACACAACTACCAGCAGCAACATACTCAGCTTCAGCAGTTGAGAGAGCCACAGAGGTTTGCTTCTTGCTATGCCAGGAGACTAGGCACTCCCCCAGAAAATGACAACCACCAGAAGTGCTGACCCTTTTCAATTTATCTCTACCATAGTCAGAGTCTGTGTATCCTATAGGATTGAAATCAGAACTACAGGGATACCACAAACCAGCTTCTGGTGTGCCTTTAAGATATCTGAGAATTCTTTTGACAACAACATCATGAATCTCTCTAGGTTTAGACTGATATCTAGCACAAAAAAACACAGCAAAATGTATATCTGGCCTGCTGGCTGTTAGGTATAAAAGAGAACCAATCATACCTCTGTAGGTTTTTATATCTACAGGTTTACCAACTTTCTCTTCATCATCAATGTCTTTGCTGACATCCATTGGGATATCAACAGCATTAGAGTCCATCATGCCAAATTTCTTCAGCACTTCTCTAGTGTACTTGGCTTGATTGATAAACACACCATCATTACTTTGCTTGATCTGAAGTCCTAAGAAGAAGGTTAATTCTCCGATCATAGACATTTCAAACTCAGCCTTCATGTGGTCACTGAACTCTATGCACAAAGATTCATTAGTAGCACCAAATATAATATAATCAACATATACCTGAGCTATAAGGATATCCTTGTTCTTCTTTAGAGTGAACAGAGTTGTATCAACACAGCCTCTGACAAAACCCTTAGACAGAAGGAACTTTGTCAGTCTCTCATACCAAGCTATGGGAGCTTGTTTCAGTCCATACAATGCTTTCTTCAGCTTATACACATGATCAGGAAACTTAGGATCTTCAAAACCAGGAGGTTGAGATACATACACTTCCTCATCAATGTACCCATTCAAGAATGCACTTTTCACATCCATTTGAAAGAGCTTAAAACCTTTGTATGATGCAAAAGCACATAAGATTCTAATGGCTTCTAATTTTGCAACAGGAGCAAAAGTTTCACCATAATCTATGCCTTATTGCTGACTGTAACCCTGAGCAACAAGTCTTGCCTTGTTCCTCACAACATTTCCAAATTCATCAAGCTTGTTCTTCAGAACCCATCTAGTTCCAACAACCTTTATGTTGTTAGGTCTGGGAACCAAAGTCCAAACTTCTGACCTTTTAAACTGGTCAAGTTCTTCTTGCATTGCCATTAACCAGGAATCATCATCTGCAGCTTCATAGAAGTCCTTGGGTTCCAAAAGTGACACAAAAGCCACATTCCCCATGTATTTTCTGAGCTGAGCTCTGGTCATGACAGGATTATGAACAGAGTCAATTATGTTCTCTAAGGAATGATTCCTATGAGCTCTAACTTCTCTTGGTACATCCAATGAGTCTTCTGAAACTTGTTCATCATTTGTTGAATCATGTATAGGAGCATCTTCTGGAAGGAAGTTGACTTCTGGAGTAGGATTCTCTTCTTGAGCTTGTTCAACAACAGAAGGAACCACTTCAGCAACTCTGGGAGAAACATCTTCTACTACATCAGGAGATGTCACTTCAGGAGCTTGAACTACATCTTCATCAGGAGCTCTACTATCTGCAGGGTTAGTCTCATCAAACTGTACATGAACAGATTCATCTAAAGTTTGCGTCCTCTTATTAAAAACCCTATATATATATGCTTTAATATGTGTTGAGTAACCAAGAAAAATCGCCTCATCTGCCTTTGAATCAAACTTTGAAAGATTTTCTTTTGTATTCAAAACATAACACTTACAACCAAAGGTTCTGAAATAACCTATTTTAGGCTTTCGACCTTTCCAGAGTTCATAAGGGGTCTTGTTCAGAATGCTTCTGATTAGCACTCTATTCAGAACATAGCAAGCTGTGTTGAAAGCTTCTCCCCAAAAATACTTTGGAAGCCTTCTTTCATTGATCATAGTTCTGGCAATTTCAACCAGAGTCCTATTCTTCCTTTCAACTACCCCATTTTGTTGAGGAGTTCTGGGAGCAGAAAAGTTATGATCAATTCCCTTGGTTTCACAGAATTCTTCAAACATAAAGTTTTTGAATTCTCCACCATTATCGCTTCTGATATGAACAACCTTTTCATTCATTTCATTCTCAAGTTTCTTTATCAGAACTGAGAAACATCCAAGTGACTCATCTTTGCTAGACAGCAAGATGACCCAAGTGAATCTTGAATAGTCATCTACTATGACAAAGGCATACTTCTTTCCACCCATGCTCATTGGTTGAACAGGGCCAAAAAGTTCCATATGAAGTAATTCCAAAGGTCTTTTAGTTGAAATGACTTTCTTAGTTTTAAAAGAGCTTCTGGATTGTTTACCAGATTGGCAAGCATTGCATAAATGGTTCTTTTTAAAACTAATTTCAGGAAGACCCTCAACCAATTGATTTCTAGCTACTTTGGCCAGAAGATCCATGCTCACATGAGCAAGGCTTTTATGCCAGAGCCAGGAGGTATCCTCTTTGGACATCAAGCATATATTTTTGCAAAGATTCTCAAGATTCAGCATGAAAACATTTTCAACTCTAGGAGTAGTTAGAATAACTTCCCTTGACTTACTATCCAAGATTTTACATCCAGAGGAGCTGAAGACAACATCTCTACCTTTATCACACAGTTGTGCAAGACTCAGGAGATTGAACTTCAGACCTCTGACTAGGGAGACATCTTCGATCGGAGGATTAGTTCATATGGATCCAGAACCTAATATCCTTCCTTTCTGAGCATCTCCAAAGCTGACTTTTCCACCTCTTTTAGGATCAAATGTGATGAATGCTTTTTCATCACCTGTCATATGCCTTGAGCACCCACTGTCAATGTACCACAACTTTGACATTGATGGAGCACTCAGAGCCACCTGCAACACAATCAATTAGTGACAGGTACCCAATCCTTATTGGGTCCTTCATTGTTAGACTTCTCTTCAGCAAGTTTTAATGATATCTCAGATTGCAAGAGGTTTTTAATGTGATACTTGCAATCCTTCAACCAATGACCATCACTCTTGCAAAGCTTACAAAAGGGGGGGTTCTTGGATCTTTCCCTTTGCTTCTTGGGAGATTTCTTCTTCTTCTGAGAAGGAACACCATCTTCAGAGGCTACAGCAGCACTCTCAGAGGTGCCAACATCAGGAGGAGAAGCTATCTCTTTCAGAAGAGAGGGAGTGACAGGTTTCTTCTTATTCTGGGGTTTATCACTTCCCAGAGGCAGCTTTTCCTTGCCTTTGGCTTTAGAGCCATCAGCAGGAGTGTTGAACTGTTTACACATCTTTTCTTCTAACACTTTCATGTCAGAATACACTTGAGTAAACTTAAGAAACTTGTCAGCCTCACTCTTGTCCAATTTCCTTTTCAGGTACTTGAACATACTATAGAGTTCTTCAAGAGAATCAAAGATATCTAGTTCGTGAGAGTTGTTTACCTCAGAGTCATATGTATCTTCAGGAGGTGCGGAAGTTTCTCCTGTGACATCTTCAGAAGTTGGCTCATCAATAGCCATAAAACAAATCTGAGCTTGCTCTTCCTTTTCTTCAGGATCACTGCTGGTCTCAGAGTCTGACCAGGCAGCCAGCATAGCTTTCTTGAACTTTTTCTTATCTTTCTTCAGCTCCGGGCAGTTAGGCTTAATGTGCCCCGGTTGCTGACATCCATAGCACACAATAGGCTTGTTTGGATCTCTCTTGAACTTTTCACCAGAATCAGGAGTTTTCTTGTCAAAGCTCCTGAACGGCTTCTTGTAGTTTCCACCTCTGCCTTTTCTAAAGGCCTTCTTGAACTTCCTGGTCAGCATAGCCAGTTCCTCATCTTCAGAGGATTCTTCAGAAGATTCTGCTTTCAGGACTACTCTTTTTCCTTCTGACCTTTCTCTTAGGTCATGATTCTTTAATGACATCTCATGAGTAATTAGAGACCCAATGAGCTCATCATACAAGTAATAGCTCAAATCCTGAACTTCTTCAATAGCAGTCTTCTTGGCTTGCCAAGACCTTGGTAAGCTTCTGACAATCTTCTTCACTCGATCAGATTCTTCAATGTCTTTTCCTAAACTCTTTAAGTCATTGACTATCTTGGTGAATCTAGAGTTCATGTCTGAAATAGATTCTTTATCAAGCATTTCAAATAACTCATATTCTCTCATGAGTTGGTTGACTTTTGACTGCTTCACCTTTCCAGTACCTTCATATGTGACTTCCAGCTTGTTCCAAATGTCCTGTGCAGTTTCACAAGAAGAGACTTTGTTATATTCAGTAGCTGTAAGTGCACAATGCAACATATTTATTGCTGAAGCATTAGTTTGGAGTTTTTTCAGAATGTCATCTGTGTATTCTCTCTGAGGAATAACAACATTCCCTAAACCTGGTTCCATTCTGGTAGGAATGAAATCACCATCAGTGATGACATACCAAGCACTCATGTTCTGAGCTTGGATGAAGTACATCATCCTTTTCTTCCAGTATGAGTAGTTGTTGTGATTAAATAATGGAGGTCTAGTAGTGGAAGAACCTTCTGGAACTATGAAGTGAGAAGAATTCTCAGGCTGGTGTCTACTAGCCATCTCTATTGATTCTGATAGGATCTTACACTTAGATTGTTAGATCTTTAGTAAATATGCGAAGTGACCTTCGCTCTGATACCACTTGTTGGCCCTATCAAGAACAGAATCACCTAGAGGGGGGTGAATAGGTGTCAAAGTTGAAAACTGAAAATTTCTAAGTTTTTCGAGGAACTTAATTTTCAGAGTCAAATTTCCTCAGAGTCAGAAGCAAGTTTACAGTAGTTTGCTTCTGAGGGAAATTCTGCCTAAACACAGTTAGACTGTTTTCAGCAACAGAAGTTCTGATTTGAAAACTTCTGGACAGTCTTCTGAACAAAGACAATGATACTTAGAGAAAATCTGTTTCAGCACTAAATATAAGCAAGTACACAGAAGCAAAAATAACAAGTATAAGAGGGAGAAAGAAGTTCAGGAGATCCTGATTGAACAATTCGATTTATCCAAGTTCGCCACAGAAGTCCTGTGACTACGTCTTGTCCCCTGAGGTCGCAGCCTACAGAGATTTTATAAATCCACTATTCAGAACTTTTCTGGCAAGTTCAGAAGCTCCTTTACATCAACAGAACTTAAGCTAATTTCTCACTTAGTTCTGACTAGCCTAAAAAGAGTTAAAGGATTTCCACCAGAACAACAACAGCTCTGTTTTCTGGATTTCTCACCCAACTCTAATCTCAACTAGATTTCTCTCTTTAAATCTAACTGAATATCACAAACGATATCAGTTTACAAGATTCCTATTATGAACTTGTTTTCCTTCACTCTCTCACTTTAACTAAGGCTATGCTAAGAAAGATTGAGAATGGAAAAGGATGCTCTGTTTTTCTTGTTAAAACAGTGCGTTGAGATTTTGCTCGATGATCACGCGTCGTTGATGCATTGGAGCTTGGCTACTATTTATAGTGAATGAGAATGACCGTTGGTGAATTTGAATCTTCAACAGAGATGACATCAGTTGTTGTAGCCGTTAATTTGTCAAGTCTTTAAAACGGTCTTCAAACACTTTGATTCTGTTATCCTTGTTCTTTAACCAAATCCGGTAAGTGATTTGAAGTTGAAGATAAGGTTGACCGGAAACATTCCTCAATAAGATCAACAAAGGGTAGACAGGGAAAAGCTGGTTTCACTTTGAGTAGACACGCGCCCTCCATCAAAATAGCTTTTTGAACTTTTGGCGCCTTGCATTAAATGCACTTGTCACAGCAATAAATGCTTATCCAGAACCCGTGACTAATCTTCTGATCAAATTGGTAAATAAGCTTCTGATTGCAAAGGACCTCTGAGGAGAGCTTTAACAGACTTTACTAGCTTCAAAGTGGACCATCCAGCTTCTAAAAATGAAACTCTGTCTTCAGCAATCAAGACTTCGAAGTTCTTTAGGCAATCAGGAAATTCTTCATTCAGCACCTGCTGAGTAACTTACACATAGACTAAGTAGAAAAATATTAGTCCACAATAAACTATATGTAAGAGAATGTTAAGTTTTCATCTTCTGAAACGTTTGGACATAATCAAAACACTTAGGGTTCATCATAAGGTTACGAGCATTCATGCATATATATATTAGAGTAACCTTCCATAGGTTACAAAACAAAACATCATCATCATCATCCAAGTGTAATTATCCAAAACAGATAGTTTCAAAACTCCCTAAACTATAGAAGTTAGTGAGCAGTTTTAAAAGTATCTAAGAGTTCAAAATGATGATAGATAGATAGATAAAAAGTAGGATAGGAAGACTGATCATGAAATCTGAGGATGGACAGAGGCAGAGCCAGAGTTAGCAGATGCAGACGAAGGACTATCAGAAGAAGTAGGAGGCTCATCTTGTTGATTCATAACAATCCCTGGAATAGTAGCAAGAGCCTCATTCTGATCAACCAATTCAGCTCTTATGATCTGAAGATCTGAGTCCAACTTATCTACATCAGCTAGAGTCATTCGAACATCTTTCTGAATGGCAAAAATCCTGGTGTTCTGACTATCTAGCTTTCCAGCCATCTCCCTCATTGCAGCTTCTTGAATCTGGTTTCTTTCTTTCATGTAAGTGCACATGGAGTCAATCCTAATAGACAGATTCTGAAAAGCTCATTCCATCTCAAGTTGCTGCTTGGCTATCCTCTGAGAAACAATGTCTGCTTGAGCCATTGTTGATGCCAAGAACTTGGAGTGGGAATCCAATGTGTGCACTGTGTTGTTCACTGCTTTGAACATTTCAGCCAATTGATTTCCAAGCTTTACCAACTGCTCAGGAGAAGGTTGGGATGCAGTCCTGGGTTCAACATTATCCAAGAAATCTGAGTTCAGATTGCATTGTGAGTAGAACAATGGAGTGGTCTCTAGTTGAACCTGTTGAAACTCATCTACATCAACATAAACAGGACAGTTAGGCAGCACAAACTCAGACTTCCCTGCAGAAGAATCCAATTTAGAAGACATGCTCTTTAGCAATTTCAATTCTTCCTTTGTGAGCAAGGGATTCTGCTCAGCTTCCTCTTTCTCCAGATCAGACATCTTCCCTTTCTTTCTCTGCATAAATAACTCATGTTCATAAAGAGAATTTAAACTACAACAAGGAGATAACTCTCTTAACTCTATGGCTGACTCAGACTCAACAGATATTATGGATTTGGGTGACTCTGTTAGACTCTTAATAGTTCTGGTTTTAGATACACTTCTTAATCTAACCTTGGCAAGTTTTGGAACATGCATTTTCTTAATAAATTCTTTCCTCTCATCTCTGTTTTTGTTCATTGAGAACATTTTGTGAAATTCTTGTCTAGATATGCATTTTGAGAGGTCAAATTGTGGTTCTGGTTCAAGGTTGATATCAAAGTATCTAAACACAGAAGTTAGGATCAAAGAATAAGGCAATTCATCTTTCTCCCTAAGACTGGACATATGTTCAAGCATGATATATGGTAAACTAACATTGACATAATGTGTTATATTCCATATCAAATGAACATCAAATGCAGTTAATAGACCAACATTACTCCTAATTGGAGTTATGATTCTGGACAGGACATAATGAAGTGCTTCCAAGTTAGATTCTAATTTGGTTCTCCTAAGCACATAGGGAATTTGTTCATCACAACTAAACTTGAAAATCTTTCTGACAAAAGCATGATAGTTGTAATTTCCTATGTTTAATGCATGAGTGTGTCTGGAAATCCTTTTTCCAGAGTAAGGTATGTTCAGAATTGATCCTAATATGATTTCATCAATTATGAGTTCTTTTCCTTGCACCTTAGCAGAAAAAGTTCTACTATCAATCTCAGTCAGAGAGTCATAGAACTCATGTACGAGGCTGGGATATATGTTATCCCTTTGAGACATTAAACACAACCAATCTTGACTTTTAAACCAGTGTTTTAGAGACAAGTTCAGTGAATTCAGAAACCCTAAATCTAAGTAGTTGGATTTCAGAATCCTTCTATCATGTATATCATTATAGACAGGTTTCTTACTCGATATAAAGGGGTTTAGAATTACCTCGTTGCCGTCATTTAAATTAATGTGGTTAGTTATGTGATCTCTTAATCGGTCATTCCTCGACATGATTTCCGTCAAAGAACCTTCGTTGATTCTCAAGTTTCTAGATCGGGTTCTAATGGCAGATGATCGAGGTTTGAATTCAGGTTTGTTTTTCATCTTGACAGAAAGTTGAGGGGATTTGTCTTTGGAAGTAGGAAAAGATGTAACCAGAATAGTGATCATTGTGAAAGTATAGGTATAGGTACTTCTCAGATGGCTGAAGTGATCGCTTCTCTTCCCGAGAAGGTGCAACGAACAGACATAGGTGACTATTCAAGTTATTTCAGTTTTAGAGGGAAGACAAATATCACTTTCAGTCCCTATTCTCTCAAATTTTCTGTGATTGTATCCCTAATTAGCTTGTACGGTTAACTAAATCTCGGCCTTAAGATTGATTTTGAGAAAACTGGGCCGGTTTTGTGGAGACTTAAGCTAATGGGCT
The DNA here is from genome assembly GCA_028411795.1 of Euphorbia peplus. Taxonomy (NCBI): domain Eukaryota; kingdom Viridiplantae; phylum Streptophyta; class Magnoliopsida; order Malpighiales; family Euphorbiaceae; genus Euphorbia; species Euphorbia peplus. The sequence goes on along the minus strand of CP110839.1, from coordinate 19,546,583 downwards.
TAGTTAGAGAATATGTTAAGTACACCTAATACCTTACACAAATCAAATCAATTCTTTTCCTACTTTTGACTAATGTATGGTTAAGATTTAAAAGAGGTTAATTTATTCAATTAACATTTTTAAACTCCATAACACAATATATTATTCAATAATAGGATTAGTCATTCCTAATTCATTATGTAAGATAGCAAATCACTCTGAGCTTAATGGTTTTGTAAAAATGTCAGCGATTTGATCTTCCGTAGGAACAAATTCAAGATTAATATCTCCCTTTTGAATATGGTCCCGTATGAAATGGTGTTTAATATCTATGTGCTTAGCCTTTGAATGCTGACTGGGATTTTTACCCAAATTAATTGCACTAGTATTATCACATTTAACGGGGACATGTTCGAAAGTAAGACCATAATCCTTTAAATGCTGTCTCATCCATAAAATCTGAGCAACACAATTCCCCACAGAATTATATTCTGCCTCAGTGGTAGAGATTGATACAGAGTTTTGCTTTTTGATGGACCATGAGACTAAAGCATTTCCCAGAAACTGACACGTACCTGAGGTACTCTTTCTTTCTAACCTGCAACCTGCATAGTCAGCATCACTATATCCAACAAGATTTATATCTTTACATCGTGGATACCACAGATCGACATTTTGTGTTCCTTTGAGATATCTGAAAATTCTTTTTACTGCTGCATAGTGAGATTCTTTAGGATCAGATTGATACCTGGCACATAGACATACACTGAATTGAATATCAGGTCTACTAGCTGTAAGATACAGTAAAGACCCAATCATTCCTCTGTACTTCCTTATGTCTACACTCTTGCCATTCTCATCTTTCTTAATCTTCACAGCAGTGCTCATAGGAACATTTTCTTCATTGCAGTTGTCAAAATCAAACTTTCTCAAAAGCTCTCTGACATACTTCCCTTGATTGATGAAGATACCTCTTTTACTTTGTTTAATCTGTAAACCTAAGAAGAAATTTAACTCGCCCATCATGGACATCTCAAATTCATTGCTCAAAGATTCATTAGTTGATCCAAAAATAATATCATCGACATATATTTGCACAATCAACAAATGACCATTTTCATATTTAGTAAACAAAGTGATATCAACTTTTCCTCTTTGGAAATTTTGTTTAATCAAGAAAGTACTCAATCTTTCATACCAAGCACGAGGTGCTTGTTTCAAACTATATAAAGCTTTTGAGAGTTTAAAAACATGATCCGGAAAGTCAGAATCTTCAAAACCAGGAGGTTGTTTAACATAAACTTCCTCAGAAATAAAGCCATTTAGAAAAGCACTTTTGACATCCATTTGATAGAGTTTAAAACCTTTGTAGCAAGCAAAAGCACAAATCATACGTATAGACTCTAATCTAGCAACTGGAGCATAAGTCTCATCAAAATCTATACCTTCTTGTTGGTTACACCCTTGTGCAACCAACCTTGCTTTATTTCTAGTGACACAACCGGACTCATCTAGCTTATTTCTAAAGACCCATTTGGTTCCTATGATGGTCTTTCCTATTGGTCTAGGAACTAATGTCCACACATTGTTCCTCTTGAACTGATCTAGTTCTTCTTGCATGGCGAGAATCCAATTCTCATCATCTTCGGCTTCTTTGAAGCTTTTTGGTTCAAGTTCAGATACAAAGGCAACATTCCCAAAGTATTTCCTGAACTGGGCTCTAGTCATGACCTTTTCAGAAGGGTCATCAATAATATCTTCCTTAGAGTGATTTCTTGGAACTCTAATTTCCTTTGGAAGAACATTATTCTCATCCCTAGGTACAGACTGTTCAGACGTAGAAGCATTCAACTGAGGACTTTCAATAGATAATGAATCATCATTTATTCTTTCCACAGTTAAATTATTTTCATCAAAAACAACATGAATAGACTCTTCTACAACTAGGTTTTTCTTATTAAAAACTCTATAGGCCTTGCTAGATAAAGAATATCCTAAAAATATTCCTTCGTCAGATTTTTCATCAAATTTTCCTAGTTGGTCTTTGTTGTTGTTGTGAATGAAACATCTAGAACCAAATATGTGAAAGTAGCTTATATTGGGCTTTCTTCCTTTCCACAACTCATAAGGAGTCTTTTTCAAAATGGGCCTGATCAAAGCTCTATTCAATATATAGCAAGCTGTGTTAGTAGCTTCGGCCCAAAAATACTTAGGAAGATTACTTTCACTTATCATAGTTCTAGCCATTTCTTCCAACGTCCTATTTTTACGTTCTACAACTCCATTTTGTTGTGGAGTTCTTGGGGCAGATAACATATGATTAATCCCCGACTCATTACAAAACTGTTCAAAAGACTGATTTTTGAACTCACCACCATTATCACTTCTAATAGAGGACAATTTGACATTTCTGTCGTTTTGGAGTTTCTTGACAAGTTGAACAAATTGGTCAAAGGTTTCATCCTTAGATGCTAGAAATAAAGTCCAGGTAAATCTAGAATAGTCATCAACTACTACCAAAGCATACTTCTTTCCTCCTAGGCTCGATGGTTGGATTGGTCCAAACAAATCTAGGTGAAGTAATTCAAGTGGTCTATTAGTTGAGACAACTCCTTTCAAACTAAAAGAACTCCTAGTTTGTTTACCCTTTTGACATGCATCACCAATGTGATCTTTGTTGAAACTTATCTTAGGAAGACCTTCTACAAGTTCTTTCTTAGATAATTTCGAAATTAAGTGCATACTAGCATGTCCTAACCTTTTATGCCACAACCAACTCTCATCATTATGTGAAACAAGGCATTTATCGTATGATACTTTATCAAGATTAAGCATATAAACATTTTCAACTCTTGGAACTGTGAATAAAACCGTGTCAGATTTTGCATCAAAAACTTCACAGCTTTTGGAGTTGAAAACTACCTTCATACCTTTGTCACATAAATGACTTACACTCAGAAGATTGTATTTTAGCCCGTCGACCAAAGATACATCTTCAATGGATGGTTGATTGCCGACTTGACCTTTTCCTATTACTTGTCCTTTTCTTTTATCTCCAAAACTAACACTTCCTCCACTATAAGATTTAATTGAGGTGAATGCGTTGTTATCACCAGTCATGTGTCTTGAGCAGGCACTGTCAACATACCACTGTTTTGACATTTGTGTGCCTCTCACGTGTCCCTGCAATTAATCAGTTAGACTTAGGTACCCAATTAATTTTGGGTCCTGGTAAGTTAGCAGCAGACAATCTCGACACTTTCTCAACCCAGATAAACTTTCCTTTATATTGACCATTTTTAAATTTGCAAAGTTTGATAGTATGGTCAATATGATTACAATAATAACAGTTCTTGACCTTTTTAGTTTTTAACTGTTTATTATAATCCTTCTTTTTCTTTAGTTTATCCTTAGCAAATCTTTCATGATTTTCACTATAACATCCAATCCCAGATCTGTCATTATAACTTCTTTGGGATTCTATGATATCATGAAGGATTTCCTTACCATTTGAAAAACCTTTTATGATTTGATCATCTTTTATTCTCTGGTTTTTCAGGGTTTGTACCTCACTGAGAATTTCAGAATTACTCGTTTCTAGAAATTTTACTTTGTCTAGTAATTCTGAGTTTTTTCTTTTAAGATTCTTATTCTCTTTCTTGCATTTTTTGAATTTCATTAGAGTCTCAATGGAGGTATCATATAATTCACAGCAAACAGAAACTAATTCATCTTTAGACATAAGACTGAAAGTTACCTCGGGGGATTCATCTTCACAGTCGTCTGATGAATTTTCAGATAGTTCTTCTTTTGCCATGAAACAAATATGAGCAACTTCATCATCTTCTTCATCACTTGAAGATTCATCACTATCACTCCAAGTTGCCACCATAGCCCGTTTACCCTTCTCATTTTTCTTGTTTTGATTCTTCAAGTTAGGACAATTCGGTTTGATATGTCCTGGCTTATCACACTCAAAACAGACAACATCATGAGAAGAGTCCTTTTTGAACTTATCAGAAGTTCTGGGCTCTTTGTGAAAGTTATTTTTAGGAAATTTTCGAAAATTCTTTTTCTTTAAGAATTTGTTAAATTTTCGAGTGAGTAAAGCACTTTCCTCTTCAGACTCGTCATCTGAACTTTCACTTACTACCTTAGCTTTTAATCCAGTGGATTTAAGCTTTCTTGTCTCGGGTTCTTTATCATTGACAGAAGACATTTTTATTTCGTGAGTAAGCAGAGATCCAATAAACTCATCATAAGCATAAGTGGATAGATCTCTAGCTTCATCAATAACTGTCAATTTAGGATCCCAGACTGAGGGCATTGTTCTCATTAATTTTTTAATTAGCTCCTCATCTTAAAAGGTTTTTCCAAGGGCTTTTAGATTATTTATGATGGCGGTAAACCTCGTATTCATTTCTGAAATGGTTTCGTTTACCTCCATCTTAAATAATTCATATTCGCGCATATACAAATTTACTCTTAGATCCTTTTGTTTTTGTGTCCCTTCATAGGTGACCTCGAGTTTGTCCCAAATCTCCTTCGCATTTGCGCATCCTGAAACACGATGATATTCATTAGTATCTAAAACACAATGTAAAATATTAATAGCTTTAGCATTTAATTGCAACTGTTTCCAGTCCTCATCACTGTATTCAGATTCAGTCTTTTCTCTTTTGACACCGTCAACTATTTTTGTGGGAATAGTTGAACCATCTCTGATATTTTTCCAACCAAAAATATCTGTAGACTAAATAAAATTTCTCATCCTATTTTTCCAGTAGGAGTAATTTACTCCATAAAATAGGGGCGGTCTAACTGTAGACTGTCCCTCAGGAATCATCTGTGTAGACATGTTCCCTGGAAAATTAATAGTCTTGTTAGTCATTTACGAATCTCTCTAAAGTTGTTAGACTTTATAGGCAAAGAGATTGGCTCTGATACCAATTGTTGGCCCAAATATGACTGTATAAAGACTAGAGGGGGGGGGGGGTGAATAGGATTTATTGCTTTTAAAATTACTTTCAAATACTCTTAAATATTTGCCTATTTAAATAAACAACAGTTCAAAAAGTTTTGCGGAAGAAACTTATTGTTTATAGAAAATAAGAGTATAAAAGAATTAAGCACAATTAATCACTAGCAATTAGATAATAAATAAAAGCAAGCAAGTGATTAAATAACAATAATTAAAGAGAGTAGGGATAGGAGATTTTGACACAGTTATGATGAACCCTAAGTGTTTTGATTATGTCCAAACGTTTCAGAAGATGAAAACTTAACATTCTCTTACATATAGTTTATTGTTGACTAATATTTTTCTACTTAGTCTATGTGTAAGTTACTCAGCAGGTGCTGAATGAAGAATTTCTACATTGCCTGAAGTACTCAGAAGTCTCGATTGCTGAAGACAGAGTTTCATTATTTCAGAAGTTGGATGCTCCGCTCTGAAGCTATTGAAGTTTGTTGAAGCTCTCCTCAGAGGTCCATTGCAATCAGAAGTTCATCTACCAATTTGATCAGAAGCTTAGTCACGGGTTCTGGATAGCATTTATTGCTCTGACAAGTGCATTTAATGCAAGGCGCCAAAAGTTCAAAAAGCTGTTTTGATGGAGCACGCTTGTCTACTCAAAGTGAAACCAGAATTTCCTTGTCTACCCTTTGTTGATCTTATTGAGGAATGTTTTCGGTCAACCTTATCTTCAATTTCAAATCACTTACCGGAATTGGTTAAAGAACAAGGATAACGGAATCAAAGTGTTTGAAGACCGTTTGAAGACTTGACAAGTTAACGGCTACAACAACTGATGTCATCTCTGTTGAAGATTCAAATTTCCCAACGGTCATCCTCATTCACTATAAATAGTAGCCAAGCTCCAATGCATAAGATACGCGTGATAATCGAGCAAAAATCTCAACGCACTGTTTGAAGCAAAAACAGAGCACACTTCCCATTCTCAATCTTTCTTAGCATAGCTTAAGTTTAAGTGAGAGAGTGAAGAAAAACAAGTTCATAATAGGAATCTTGTAACCTGATATCGTTTGTGATATTCAGTTAGATTTGGAGAGAAATCTAGTTGAGATTAGAGTTGGGTGAGAAATCCAGAAAACAGGGTGATGTAAAGGAGCTTCTGAACTCTTTTTAGGCTAGTCAGAACTAAGTGAGAAATTAGTTTAAGTTCTGTTGATGTAAAGGAGCTTCTGAACTTGCCATAAAAGTTCTGAATAGTAGATTTAGAAAATCTCTGTAGGCTGCCTCAGGGGACAAGACGTAGTCACAGGACTTCTGTGGCGAACTTGGATAAATCGAATTGTTCAATCAGGATCTCCTGAATCTCTTTCTCCCTCTTATACTTGTTATTTTTGCTTCTGTGTACTTGCTTATATTTAGTGCTGAAACAGATTTTCTCTAAATATCATTGTCTTTGTTCAGAAGACTGTCCAGAAGTTGTCAAATCAGAACTTCTGTTGCTGAAAACAGTCTAACTGTGTTTAGGCAGAATTTCCCTCAAAAGCAACTTCTGTAAGCTTGCTTCTGACTCTGAGGAAATTTTACTCTGAAAATTAAGTTTCCCGAAAAACTTAGAAATTTTCAGTTTTCAACTTTGACACCTATTCACCCCCCTCTAGGTGATTCTGTTCTTGATAGGGCCAACAAGTGGTATCAGAGCGAAGGTGACTTCGCATATTTACTAAAGATCTAACAATCTAAGTGTAAGATCCTATCAGAATCAATAGAGATGGCTAGTAGACACCAACCTGAGAATTCTTCTCACTTCATTGTTCCAGAAGGTTCTTCCACTACTAGACCTCCATTACTTAATGGCAACAACTACTCATACTGGAAGAAAAGGATGATGTACTTCATCCAAGCTCAGAACATGAGTGCTTGGTATGTCATCATTGATGCTGATTTCATTCCTACCAGAATGGAACCAGGTTTAGGAAATGTTGTTATTCCTCCGAGAGAATACACAGATGACATTCTGAAAAAACTCCAAACTAATGCTTCAGTAATAAATATGTTGCATTGTGCACTTACAGCTACTGAATATAACAAAGTTTCTTCTTGTGAAACTGCACAGGACATTTGGAACAAGCTGGAAATCATATATGAAGGTACTGGAAAGGTGAAGCAATCAAAAGTCAACCAACTCATGAGAGAATATGAGTTATTTGAAATGCTTGATAAAGAATCTATTTCAGATATGAATTCTAGATTCACCAAGATAGTCAATGACTTAAAGAGTTTAGGAAAAGACATTGAAGAATCTGATCGAGTGAAGAAGATTGTCAGAAGCTTACCAAGGTCGTGGCAAGCCAAGAAGACTGCTATTGAAGAAGTTCAGGATTTGAGCTATTACTTGTATGATGAGCTCATTGGGTCTCTAATTACTTATGAGATGTCATTAAAGAATCATGACCTAAGAGAAAGGTCAGAAGGAAAAAGAGTAGTCCTGAAAGCAGAATCTTCTGAAGAATCCTCTGAAGATGAGGAACTGGCTATGCTGACCAGGAAGTTCAAGAAAGCCTTCAGAAAAGGCAGAGGTGGAAACTACAAGAAGCCTTTCAGGAGCTTTGACAAGAAAACTCCTGATTCTGGTGAAAAGTTCAAGAGAGATCCAAACAAGCCTATTGTGTGCTATGGATGTCAGCAACCGGGGAACATTAAGCCTAACTGCCCGGAGCTGAAAAAAGATAAGAAAAAGTTCAAGAAAGCTATGCTGACTGCTTGGTCAGACTCTGAGACCAGCAGTGATCCTGAAGAAAAGGAAGAGCAAGCTCAGATTTGTTTTATGGCTATTGATGAGCCAACTTCTGAAGATGTCACAGGAGAAACTTCCGCACCTCTTGAAGCTACATATGACTATGAGGTAAACAATTCTCACGAACTAGATATCTTTGATTCTCTTGAAGAACTCTATAGTATGTTCAAGTACCTAAAAAGGAAATTGGACATGAGTGAGGCTGACAAGTTTCTTAGGTTTACTCAAGTTTATTCTGACATGAAAGTGTTAGAAGAGAAGCTGTGTAAACAGTTCAGCACTCCTGTTGATGGCTCTAAAGCCAAAGGCAAGGAAAAGCTGCCTCTGGGAAGTGATAAACCCCAGAAGAAGAAGAAACCTGTCACTCCCTCTCTTCTGAAAGAGATAGCTTCTCCTCCTGATGTTGGCACCTCTGAGAGTGCTGCTGTAGCCTCTGAAGATGTTGCACCTTCTCAGAAGAAGAAGAAGTCTTCCAAGAAGCAAAGGGAAAGATCCAAGAACCCTCCCTTTTGCAAGCTTTGCAAGAGTGATGGTCATTGGTTGAAGGATTGCAAGTATCATATTAAAAACCTCTTGCAATATGAGATATCATTAAAACCTGCTGAAGAGAAATCTAACAATGAAGGACCCAATAAGGATTGGGTACCTGTCACTAATTGATTGTGCTGCAGGTGGCTCTGAGTGCTCCATCAATGTCAAAGCTGTGGTACATTGACAGTGGGTGCTCAAGGCATATGACAGGTGATGAAAAAGCATTCATCACATTTGATCCTAAAAGAGGTGGAAAAGTCAGCTTTGGAGATGCTCAGAAAGGAAGGATACTTGGTTCTAGATCCATAGGAACTAATCCTCCGATCGAAGATGTCTCCCTAGTCAGAGGCCTGAAGTTCAATCTCCTGAGTGTTGCACAACTGTGTGATAAAGGTAGAGATGTTGTCTTCAGCTCCTCTGGATGTAAAATCTTGGACAGTAAGTCAAGGGAAGTTATTCTAACTGCTCCTAGAGTTGAAAATGTTTTCATGCTGAACCTTGAGATTCTTTGCAAAAATATATGCTTGATGTCCAAAGAGGATACCTCCTGGCTTTGGCATAGAAGACTTGCTCATGTGAGCATGGATCTTCTGGCCAAAGTAGCTAGAAATCAATTGGTTGAGGGTCTGCCTGAAATTAGTTTTAAAAAGAATCATTTATGCAATGCTTGCCAATCTGGTAAACAATCCAGAAGCTCTTTTAAAACTAAGAAAGTCATTTCAACTAAAAGACCTTTGGAATTACTTCATATGGATCTCTTTGGCCCTGTTCAACCAATGAGCATGGGTGGAAAGAAGTATGCCTTTGTCATAGTAGATGACTATTCAAGATTCACTTGGGTCATCTTGCTGTCTAGCAAAGAGGAGTCACTTGGATGTTTCTCAGTTCTGATAAAGAAACTTGAGAATGAAAGGAATGAAAACGTTGTTCATATCAGAAGTGATAATGGTGGAGAATTCAAAAACTTTATGTTTGAAGAATTCTGTGAAACCAAGGGAATTGATCATAACTTTTCTGCTCCCAGAACTCCTCAACAAAATGGGGTAGTTGAAAGGAAGAATAGAACTCTGGTTGAGATTGCCAGAACTATGATCAATGAAAGAAGGCTTCCAAAGTATTTTTGGGGATAAGCTGTCAACACAGCTTGCTATGTTCTGAATAGAGTGCTAATCAGAAGCATTCTGAACAAGACCCCTTATGAACTCTGGAAAGGTCGAAAGCCTAAAATAGGTTATTTCAGAACCTTTGGTTGTAAGTGTTATGTTTTGAACACAAAAGAATATCTTTAAAAATTTGATTCAAAGGCAGATGAGGCCATTTTTTTGGGTTACTCAACACATAGTAAATCATATAGGTTTTTAATAAGAGGACTCAAACTTTAGATGAATCTGTTCATGTACAGTTTGATGAGACTAACCCTGCAGATAGTAGAGCTCCTGATGAAGATGTAGTTCAAGCTCCGGAAGTTACATCTCCTGATGTAGTAAAAGATGTTTCTCCCAGAGCTGCTGAAGTAATTCCTCCTGTTGTTGAACAAGCGCAAGAAGGGAATCCTACTCCAGAAGTCAACTTCCTTCCAGAAGATGCTCCTATATATGATTCAACAAATGATGAACAAGTTTCAGAAGACTCATTGGATGTACCAAGAGAAGTTAGAGCTCATAGGAATCATTCCTTAGAGAACATAATTGACTCTGTTCATAATCCTGTCATGACCAGAGCTCAGCTCAGAAGATACATGGGGAATGTGGCTTTTGTGTCACTTCTGGAACCCAAGGACTTCTATGAAGCTGCAGATGATGATTCCTGGTTAATGGCAATGCAAGAAGAACTTGACCAGTTCAAAAGGTCAGAAGTTTGGACTTTGGTTCCCAGACCTAACAACATAAAGGTTGTTGGAACTAGATGGGTTCTGAAAAACAAGCTTGATGAATTTGGAAATGTTGTGAGGAACAAGGCAAGACTTGTTGCTCAAGGTTACGGTCAGCAAGAAGGCATAGATTATGGTGAAAATTTTGCTCCTGTTGCAAGATTAGAAGCCATTAGAATCTTATGTGCTTTTGCATCATACAAAGGTTTTAAGCTCTTTCAAATGGATGTGAAAATTGCATTCTTGAATGGGTACATTGAGGAGGAAGTTTATGTGTCTCAACCTCCTGGTTTTGAAGATCCTAAGTTTCCTGATCATGTGTACAATCTGAAGAAAGCCTTGTATAGACTGAAACAAGCTCCCAGAGCTTGGTATGAGAGACTGACAAAGTTCCTTCTGTCTAAGGGATTTGTCAGAGGCTGTGTTGATACAACTCTGTTCACTCTGAAGAAGAACAAGGATATCCTTATAGCTCAGGTATATGTTGATGATATTATATTTGGTGCTACTAATGAATCTTTGTGCAGAGAGTTCAGTGACCACATGAAGGCTGAGTTTGAAATGTCTATGATGGGAGAATTAACCTTCTTCTTAGGACTTCAGATCAAGCAAAGTAATGATGGTGTGTTTATCAATCAAGCCAAGTACACTAGAGAAGTGCTGAAGAAATTTGGCATGATGGACTCTAATGCTATTGATATCCCAATGGATGTCAGCAAAGACATTGATGATGAAGAGAAAGCTGGTAAACCTGTAGATATAAAAACCTACAGAGGTATGATTGGTTCTCTTTTATACCTAGCAGCCAGCAGGCCAGATATACATTTTGCTGTGTGTTTTTGTGCTAGATATCAATCTAAACCAAGAGAGATTCATGATGTTGCTGTCAAAAGAATTCTCAGATATCTTAAAGGCACACCAGAAGCTGGTTTGTGGTATCCCTGTAGTTCTGATTTTACTCCTATAGGATACACAGACTCTGACTATGGTAGAGATAAATTGAAAAGGGTCAGCACTTCTGGTGGTTGTCATTTTCTGGGGGAGTGCCTAGTCTCCTGGCATAGCAAGAAGCAAACCTCTGTGGCTCTCTCAACTGCTGAAGCTGAGTATGTTGCTGCTGGAAGTTGTGTTTCTCAGATGCTCTGGATTAAGCAAGAAATTGCTGACTATGGAGTCATCCCTGGAACAATTACAATCTACTGTGATAACAAGAGTGCAATTGATCTTTCAAAGAATCCTATTCAGCACAGCAGGATGAAGCATGTTCATATTAGGCATCACTTTCTGAGAGATCATGTTCTGAAGAAGGATATTATCATTACTCATGTTCCCTCTGAACAGAATCTTGCTGACATGTTTACTAAGCCTCTGGCTGGTAATCCTTTCAGCAGCTTGCGAGAAGGCATTGGTATGACTTATCCACTTCAGTAATTTAGTTTAATTATATCTATTTATCTTAAGTGATTAATCGTTTAAGATGATTAAAGTGTTAATTAAGTCTAATCATGATTTGACATTTAAGCATGCGTTATCTACTGCATTTTACGGCGCTGTTCTGTGGTTAACGGTTATCTGTTCCCTTTTAAACGGTGTGTATTTACTTTTTGAATTGGAACGGTCGTTTGGGTATAAATAGGGGTTTTCCATACTTAGAAGTTTTTTACTTTCATTTTCACTGCTATTAGAATTTCCATAGATTCTCTGTGTTTTCTTTCTCCCGAAATTCTTAACCTAATTTCCTATTTCTTACAATGGCTCAAGAAATCACTCTCACTCACATCTTTACCGCTGAAACTAAGAAGAAAGTTAGCGAATCTAGGGTATTCACTTCTAGGTTCCTAGATGACGAAGTAAAATCCACTGAACCTATCTCCAAATGGCTAAGTGCTCAAAACTGGAATTCATTCGTTTCTCTTGATGAATTTATCTACCCTAAGTTAGTCACTGAATTCTATAAGAACCTCCATTTTTATTCTAATGAGGAGGATGTGCTTCACTCGGTTATCGGAGAAGTTGAGATTGAGGTCAGCAGGGCTTCTATTTCTCAAGCAATTGGTATTGATGATGAAGGAATCATCATTGGTGATGATGGATCAGCTGATGGGTTTTCATAAGCTAATTGGGCCAGACCAGATCTTAGTGCCAAGGAAACTTATGCCACTTGGCTTACTCAGCACCAGAGGTGGGCACACTACCTAACAACAAATGTGTTCCTTCCGAAGGCTGGAGGAGTTAATGGTGTTTCCAATCGGGAAAGGGTGTTTATGTGGCACCTGGTCAATCAGAAGAAAATCAATCTCCCTGCCATGATGATAAGGCAGATGAAGAATGTCACTACTGTAAGTGCCCTGGCTTATGGTTCCCTCCTGACGAGGCTGTTTGAAGCTGCCTCTGTGGTTGTCTCAGGAGATGGTGTAACAAGCAGGAGTACGGTTCTGAAGCTGCATACCTTCAGGAACCTTAACTTTGGTGTGACTCCAAAGAAGAATGAGAAGGGCTCCTCTGTGAGTATTGCTCAAAATGAGATTGTGGATGATTCAGCACAGAAAGGTAAGAAAACTGCCAGAAAGGGCAAAGGAAAGAAAGGATCCAGCAGAGTGGTCCTAACTGTAGAAAAGGTGGTTGTTTCAGAACCTCTTCCCACTATGGTTCAAACAACAATCAGTGTTGAACCTTCTGGCAAGATTGTTGCTGAGAAACCAAAGGATGCTGCTGAGATAGCAGATCAGGATGCTGAGGACGCACGCCTTGATGAAAGAGAAAAGGCTGCTGAAGCTGAAAAGGTTGCAAGAGTTGTGGCTCTTGCTGAAGAGAAAAGGCTGAGAAAAGAAGCAGAAGATAAGTTAGCAGCTGAGAGAGAAATTGCTGCAAAGGCTAAGGCCGATGCTAGAATTATTGCATGTGCTGCTGAACTTGAAAATGCGGAGTTCTCAAAGGATGTTGAGGCTTCAGAAGAAGGAGAGGATCTTGAGAATATCTCTCTCTCCACTCGGATCAGGAAGAAGACTGTAGCAAATAGAAGGTCTCTGAGGAAAAAGGACTTCTATATTGCTCCAAGTACTGAGTTAGAGGATTCTGTTACTGAGGAACAGGAAGTTGTTGATGACGAAGACATGTTGGAGATGTCTGCTGAAGAGGATATTGATGCTCCTCTTGTTGAAGAGATATCAGAGGAGAGTGAACCAGAAGTTGATGAGGTTCTTCAGGATGCACAACAGTTTGTGGAGAATGTTGATAATGACAACTTTATTGACAACATTCTTCTAGGCCAAGGAAGAAACCCTGGTGACAGGGATACCTCTGAAACGCTGATCAGAATGGCTCATGTGTTTGCTGAGCCCATTTCTATGTTTGATCCTAACTCTTTTGACCAGGTTATCTCATCTCCCACTCATACTCCTCATCCATCTCCCTCACTACCTTCTGTCACAGAAGTGAGTGAATCTCATACTTCCATTCCCCTTACAACTTCAACCTCTGAGGTTGTACCTCCTCCATCTACTCTTCCTTCTGGATCCTATTCAGAAGTGAATTTGTCCTCTGGACCCATTTTCACAGACTCCATTTCTACTTCTACTTCTTCCTCACTATCATCTTCCTCTGTAATTCCATCAATTGGATTTACTGCTCCCTCCTTTTCAATACCATCCACTTTACCATCCTTTTCTCCTACTCTCTCTTCCTCATCCACACATACAATCCCTTCCACAAACACATCTATCCCTCCTCCTTCAACCTCTGGACATGCACCTCCTGTGTGTGATCCCTTAACTACCTCCTCCACCACTTCCTGTTTTGCTGGGTTGTCATCCAACTATGACTTCCTACGCAACTTCCAGGAACGAGATAACTTGGAGAGAAATTTTGGTCCTTTTGGTTTCATGGGCAGAGCTTCTGCTGTTTCAGAAGCTGGTGGTGCTCCTTCTGTTGAGGAGTTGAGAAGAATGAGTCAGAGTGGCTCTGATGAATTGCTGAATAGATTTACTGGTGTGGGGCAAAGGCCTTTTGCTGCTGACATGTTTGCTCAGGGCATTGTGCTGCAAGAAATTCAATCCTTGAAAGCTCAGAACCTGCAGCTCATGACTATGCTTCAAATGCAGGATCCTTCTGTCTACACACGCAATCTTTCTACACTTCATCTAGCTACATATGATGAGCTGTATAAATTGAGAGAATTAGCTCTGACTCTTCCTACCTTGGAAAATATTGCTCTTGCTTCTTCTCTAAAAGTCAATGAGAATTTGGGGATTCTGACAGAAGAAGTCAATGAAGCAAACAAGCATTATGAGGCTCATGAGAAGATGCTCCCAAGTAAGATTGATGACCTGCAAAGTACTGCCAACCATATTCTGAGAGAAGTGAAATCTTGTGCTCAAGGTTCATCATCTTCAGGGGCTGCAAAGATTGTATATGACATCACTCCTGATCTCAACAATCGTCTCTCTAGCATTGAGTCTGTTGTGACTGCTCAGAGCGCCCAGATTGCTGAGCTTACTGAACTTGTGAAGGTTATGCACACTCAAGCACGTGAACAAGACAAGGCTCTTCACAATTGCTATAGGTTTGTTTGAGGACAGACTTATATTCAGAATGAGCATCTCACTGCTGCTGTGTATGCTAACAACCGGTTAATCAAGCTCCTTCCGGAAGATGTTCACAGGCAACGACCTTTGTCTGGACAGACTTATGACCACTTGCGCACCATTGATGCTGATTTCAGGAAGCGTATGGATTTGGTCAACTCTGTAAGACCTACTACTCAGCAATATCAAACTGCACTGAAAGTTCAGCAAAAATTGGACTCTCAAGGTGCTTTGGGCATTGCTGTTGGTTCTGGTAAAACGGGGGAGAAGTCTGCTCAGCAGAGTGGTCAAACTGGTCTCAAGTCTGATGGGATGAAGAGACCGAGTGCTACTGAAGGATCTAGTGTTGTTCCTCCTCCTCAGAAGAAACCTAGGAACTTGTAATCTCATTAGGACTTAAGCTTTTTAGCTAGGTTCTGGGTTGGGTAGTTTTTGTCTTAGGACTTTATCTGCTCTTCTGATTATCTTGTTTTGAATGTTCTCTTCTGATGTTTTTATACACTGAATCTTTCTTATACACTCTTGTGTCTCTGATTACTTACTTTACTTATGTTTCTTTTTGACTTAGTAAATTATACTTCACTAAAATCTAACAACTTGATCTTAAGCCATTTTTAAGTTTAAACAGATTGCTGAAGTTCACCATTTACACTAAAATGGGGGAGTTAATTTACTCAGAAGTTATGAAACATATGTATCAGGAAGTTATTTTCTAAAACTTATATTTTCTTTTACCTTCTGACCACGGTTTGTCCATAACCAAAATGGGGGAGAATGATGAACCCTAAGTGTTTTGATTATGTCCAAACGTTTCAGAAGATGAAAACTTAACATTCTCTTACATATAGTTTATTGTTGACTAATATTTTTCTACTTAGTCTATGTGTAAGTTACTCAGCAGGTGCTGAATGAAGAATTTCTAGATTGCCTGAAGTACTCAGAAGTCTCGATTGCTGAAGACAGAGTTTCATTATTTCAGAAGCTGGATGCTCCGCTCTGAAGCTATTGATGTTTGTTGAAGCTCTCCTCAGAGGTCCATTGCAATCAGAAGTTCATCTACCAATTTGATCAGAAGCTTAGTCACGGGTTCTGGATAGCATTTATTGCTCTGACAAGTGCATTTAATGCAAGGCGCCAAAAGTTCAAAAAGCTGTTTTGATGGAGCGCGCTTGTCTACTCAAAGTGAAACCAGAATTTCCTTGTCTACCCTTTGTTGATCTTATTGAGGAATGTTTCCGGTCAACCTTATCTTCAATTTCAAATCACTTACCGGATTTGGTTAAAGAACAAGGATAACGGAATCAAAGTGTTTGAAGACCGTTTGAAGACTTGACAAGTTAACGGCTACAACAACTGATGTCATCTCTGTTGAAGATTCAAATTTCCCAACGGTCATCCTTATTCACTATAAATAGTAGCCAAGCTCCAATGCATAAGATACGCGTGATAATCGAGCAAAAATCTCAACGCACTGTTTGAAGCAAAAACAGAGCACACTTCCCATTCTCAATCTTTCTTAGCATAGCTTAAGTTTAAGTGAGAGAGTGAAGAAATACAAGTTCATAATAGGAATATTGTAAATTGATATCGTTTGTGATATTCAGTTAGATTTTGAGAGAAATCTAGTTGAGATTAGAGTTTGGTGAGAAATCCAGAAAACACGGTGTTGTTGTTCAGGTGGAAATCCTTTAACTCTTTTTAGGCTAGTCAGAACTAAGTGAGAAATTAGCTTAAGTTCTGTTGATGTAAAGGAGCTTCTGAACTTGCCATAAAAGTTCTGAATAGTAGATTTATAAAATCTCTGTAGGCTGCGACCTCAGGGGACAAGACGTAGTCACAGGACTTCTGTGGCGAACTTGGATAAATCGAATTGTTCAATCAGGATCTTCTGAACTTCTTCTCCCTCTTATACTTGTTATTTTTGCTTCTGTGTACTTGTTCATATTTAGTGCTGAAACAGATTTTCTCTAAAGTATCATTGTCCTTGTTCAGAAGACTGTCCAGAAGCTCTCAAATCAGAACTTTTGTTGCTGAAAACAGTCTAACTGTGTTTAGGCAGAATTTCCCTCAGGAGCAACTTCTGTTAGCTTGCTTCTGACTCTGAGGAAATTTGACTCTGAAAATTAAGTTTCCCGAAAAACTTAGAAATTTTCAGTTTTCAACTTTGACACCTATTCACCCCCCTCTAGGTGATTCTGTTCTTGATAGGGCCAACAAGTGGTATCATAGCGAAGGTCACTTCGCATATTTACTAAAGATCTAACAATCTAAGTGTAAGATCCTATCAGAATCAATAGAGATGGCTAGTAGACACCAGCCTGAGAATTCTTCTCACTTCATAGTTCCAGAAGGTTCTTCCACTACTAGACCTCCATTATTCAATGGCAACAACTACTCATACTGGAAGAAAAGGATGATGTACTTCATCCAAGCTCAGAACATGAGTGCTTGGTATGTCATCACTGATGGTGATTTCATTCCTACCAGAATGGAACAAGGTTTAGGGAATGTTGTTATTCCTCAGAGAGAATACACAGATGACATTCTGAAAAAACTCCAAACTAATGTTTCAGCAATAAATATGTTGCATTGTGCACTTACAGCTACTGAATATAACAAAGTCTCTTCTTGTGAAACTGCACAGGATATTTGGAACAAGCTGGAAGTCACATATGAAGGAACAGGAAAAGTGAAGCAATCTAAAGTCAATCAACTCATGAGAGAATATGAGTTATTTGAAATGCTTGATAAAGAATCTATTTCAGATATGAACTCTAGATTCACCAAGATAGTCAATGACTTGAAGAGTTTAGGAAAAGACATTGAAGAATCTGATCGAGTGAAGAAGATTGTCAGAAGCTTACCAAGGTCTTGGCAAGCCAAGAAGACTGCTATTGAAGAAGTTCAGGATTTGAGCTATTACTTGTATGATGAGCTCATTGGGTCTCTAATTACTCATGAGATGTCATTAAAGAATCATGACCTAAGAGAGAGGTCAGAAGGAAAAAGAGTAGTCCTGAAAGCAGAATCTTCTGAAGAATCCTCTGAAGATGAGGAACTGGCCATGCTGACCAGGAAGTTCAAGAAGGCCTTTAGAAAAGGCAGAGGTGGAAACTACAAGAAGCCTTTCAGGAGCTTTGACAAGAAAACTCCTGATTCTGGTGAAAAGTTCAAGAGAGATCCAAACAAGCCTATTGTGTGCTATGGATGTCAGCAACCGGGGCACATTAAGCCTAACTGCCCGGAGCTGAAGAAAGATAAGAAAAAGTTCAAGAAAGCTATGCTGGCTGCCTGGTCAGACTCTGAGACCAGCAGTGATCCTGAAGAAAAGGAAGAGCAAGCTCAGATTTGTTTTATGGCCATTGATGAGCCAACTTCTGAAAATGTCACAGGAGAAACTTCCGCACCTCCTGAAGCTACATATGATTCCGAGGTAAACATATCTTCTGAACAAAATATCTGTGATTCTCTTGAAGAACTCTATAGTATGTTCAAGTACCTGAAAAGGAAATTGGACAAGAGTGAGGCTGACAAGTTTCTTAGGTTTACTCAAGTTTATTCTGACATGAAAGTGTTAGAAGAAAAACTGTGTAAACAGTTCAGCACTCCTGCTAATGGCTCTAAAGCCAAAGGCAAGGAAAAGCTGCCTCTGGGAAGTGATAAACCCCAGAAGAAGAAGAAACCTGTCACTCCCTCTCTTCTGAAAGAGATAGCTTCTCCTCCTGATGTTGGCACCTCTGAGAGTGCTATTATAGCCTCTGAAGATGTTGGTCCTTCTCAGAAGAAGAAGAAATCTCCCAAGAAGCAAAGGGAAAGATCCAAGAACCCTCCCTTTTGTAAGCTTTGCAAGAGTGATGATCATTGGTTGAAGGATTGCAAGTACCATATTAAAAACCTCTTGCAATCTGAGATATCATTAAAACCTGCTGAAGAGAAATCTAACTCTGAAGGACCCAATAAGGATTGGGTACCTGTCACTAATTGATTGTGCTGCAGGTGGCTCTGAGTGCTCCATCAATGTCAAAGCTGTGGTACATTGACAGTGGGTGCTCAAGGCATATGATAGGTGATGAAAAAGCATTCATCACATTTGATCCTAAAAGAGGTGGAAAAGTCAGCTTTGGAGATGCTCAGAAAGGAAGGATACTTGGTTCTGGATCCATAGGAACTAATCCTCCGATCGAAGATGTCTCCCTAGTCAGAGGCCTGAAGTTCAATCTCCTGAGTGTTGCACAATTGTGTGATAAAGGTAGAGATGTTGTCTTTAGCTCCTCTGGATGTAAAATCTTGGACAGTAAGTCAAGGGAAGTTATTCTAACTGCTCCTAGAGTTGAAAATGTTTTCATGCTGAACCTTAAGAGTCTTTGCAAAAATATATGCTTGATGTCCAAAGAGGATACCTCTTGGCTCTGGCATAGAAGACTTGCTCATGTGAGTATGGACCTTCTGGCCAAAGAAGCTAGAAATCAATTGGTTGAGGGTCTGCCTGAAATTAGTTTTAAAAAGAATCATTTATGCAATGCTTGCCAATCTGGTAAACAATCCAGAAGCTCTTTTAAAACTAATAAAGTCATTTCAACTAAAAGACCTTTGAAATTACTTCATATGGACCTTTTTGGCCCTGTTCAACCAATGAGCATGGGTGGAAAGAAGTATGCCTTCGTCATTGTAGATGACTATTCAAGATTCACTTGGGTTATCTTGCTGTCTAGCAAAGATGAGTCACTTGGATATTTCTCAGTTCTGATAAAGAAACTTGAGAATGAAAGGAATGAAAAGGTTCTTCATATCAGAAGTGATAATGGTGGAGAATTCAAAAACTTTAGGTTTGAAGAATTCTGTGAAACCAAGGGAATTGATCATAACTTTTCTGCTCCCAAAACTCCTCAACAAAATGGGGTAGTTGAAAGGAAGAATAAAACTCTGGTTGAGATTGCCAGAACTATGATCAATGAAAGAAGGCTTCCTAAGTACTTTTGGGGAGAAGCTGTTAACACAGCTTGCTATGTTATGAATAGAGTGCTAATCAGAAGCATTCTGAACAAGACCCCTTATGAACTCTGGAAAGGTCGAAAGCCTAAAATAGGTTATTTCAGAACCTTTGGTTGTAAGTGCTATGTTTTGAATACAAAAGAATATCTTTCAAAGTTTGATTCAAAGGCAGATGAGGCCATTTTTCTTGGTTACTCAACACATAGTAAAGCATATAGGGTTTTTAATAAGAGGACTCAAACTTTAGATGAATCTGTTCATGTACAGTTTGATGAGACTAACCCTGCATATAGTAGAGCTCCTGATGAAGATGTAGTTCAAGCAACTGAAGTTGCATCTCCTGATGTAGTAGAAGATGTTTCTCCCATAGCTACTGAAGTAGTTCCTCCTGTTGCTGAACAAGCTCAAGAAGAGAATCCTACTCCAGAAGTCAACTCCCTTCCAGAAGATGCTCCTATATATGACTCAACAAATGATGAACAAGTTTCAGAAGACTCATTGGATGTACCAAGAGAAGTTAGAGCTCATAGGAACCATTCCTTAGAGAACATAATTGACTCTGTTCATAATCATGTCATGACCAGAGCTCAGCTCAGAAGATACATGGGGAATGTGGCTTTTGTGTCACTTCTGGAACCCAAGGACTTCTATGAAGCTGCTGATGATGACTCCTGGTTAATGGCAATGCAAGAAGAACTTGACCAGTTCAAAAGGTCAGAAGTTTGGACTTTGGTTCCCAGACCTAACAACATAAAGGTTGTTGGAACTAGATGGGTTCTGAAGAACAAACTTGATGAATTTGGAAATGTTGTGAGAAACAAGGCAAGACTTGTTGCTCAAGGTTACAGTCAGCAAGAAGGCATAGATTATGGTGAAACTTTTGCTCCTGTTGCAAGATTAGAAGCCATTAGAATCTTATGTGCTTTTGCATCATACAAAGGTTTTAAGCTTTTTCAAATGGATGTGAAAAGTGCATTCTTGGATGGTTACATTGATGAGGAAGTCTATGTGTCTCAACCTCCTGGTTTTGAAGATCCTAAGTTTCCTGATCATGTGTACAAGCTAAAGAAAGCCTTGTATGGACTGAAACAAGCTCCCAGAGCTTGGTATGAGAGACTGACAAAGTTCCTTCTGTCTAAGGGATTTGTCAGAGGTTGTGTTGATACAACTCTGTTCACTCTGAAGAAGAACAAGGATATCCTTATAGCTCAGGTATATGTTGATGATATTATATTTGGTGCTACTAATGAATCTTTGTGCAGAGAGTTCAGTGACCACATAAAGGCTGAGTTTGAAATGTCTATGATGGGAGAATTAACCTTCTTCTTAGGACTTCAGATCAAGCAAAGTAATGATGGTGTGTTTATCAATCAAGCCAAGTACACTAGAGAAGTGCCGAAGAAATTTGGCATGATGGACTCTAATGTTGTTGATATTCCAATGGATGTCAGCAAAGACATTGATGATGAAGAGAAAGCTGGTAAACCTGTAGATATAAAAACCTACAGAGGTATGATTGGTTCTCTTTTATACCTAACAGCCAGCAGGCCAGATATACATTTTGCTGTGTGTTTTTGTGATAGATATCAATCAAAGCCAAGAGAGATTCATGATGTTGCTGTCAAAAGAATTCTCAGATATCTTAAAGGCACACCAGAAGCTGGTTTGTGGTATCCCTGTAGTTCTGATTTCACTCCTATAGGATACACAGACTCTGACTACGGTAGGGATAAATTGAAAAGGGTCAGCACTTCTGGTGGTTGTCATTTTCTGGGGGAATGCCTAGTCTCCTGGCATAGGAAGAAGCAAACCTCTGTGGCTCTCTCAACTGCTGAAGCTGAGTATGTTGCTGCTGGAAGTTGTGTTTCTCAGATGCTCTGGATCAAGCAACAAATTGTTGACTATGGAGTCATCCCTGGAACAATTACAATCTACTGTGATAACAAGAGTGCTATTGATCTTTCAAAAAACCCTATTCAGCACAGCAGGATGAAGCATGTTCATATTAGGCATCACTTTCTGAGAGATCATGTTCTGAAGAAGGATATTATCATTACTCATGTTTTCTCTGAAGAGAATCTTGCTGACATGTTTACTAAGCCTCTGGCTGGTAATTCCTTCAGCAACTTACGAGAAGGCATTGGTATGACTTATCCACTTCAGTAACTTAGCTTAATTATTTCTGAGTGTCTTAAGTGATTAATCGTTTAAGATAATTAAGTGATAATTAATTCTAATCATGATTTGACATCTAAGCATGCGTTATCTACTGCATTTTACGGCGCTGTTCAGTGGTTAACGGTTATCTGTTCCCTTTTAAACGGTGTGTATTCACTTTTTGAATTGGAACGGTTTCCTTGTTTGGGTATAAATAGGGGTTTTCCATACTTAGAAATTTTTACTCTCATTTTTCATTGCTATTAGAATCTCCATAGATTTTATGTGTTCTCTTCTCTCAAATTTCTTAACCTAAGTTCTTATATCTTCTCAAATGGCTCAAGAAATCACTGTTACTCACATCTTTACTACTGAATCTAAGAAGAAAGTTAGCGAATCTAGGGTATTCACCTCTAGGTTCCTAGATGATGAAGTTAAATCCACTGAACCTATCTCCAAATGGCTTAGCACTCAAAACTGGAATTCTTTCGTTTCTCTCGATGAATTCATTTACCCTAAATTAGTCACCGAATTCTATCAGAACCTCCATTTCTTTTCAAATGAGGAGGATGTTCTACACTCAAAAGTCAGAGAAATTGAGATTGAGGTCAGCAGGGCTTCTATTTCTCAAGTGATCGGTATTGATGATGAAGGAATCATCATAGGTGATGATGGTTCAGCAGATGGATTTACAGAAGCTAACTGGGCTAGACCAGATCTCAGTGCCAAAGAAACTTACGCCACTTGGCTCACTCAGCAACAGAGGTGGGCACACTATCTTACAACTAATGTGTTCCTTCCAAAGGCTGGAGGGGTTAATGGTGTTTCCAATAGGGAAAGAGTTTTTATGTGGCATCTGGTCAATCAGAAGAAGATCAATCTCCCTGCCATGCTGATAAGGCAGATGAAGAATGTGACTACCGTGAGTGCATTAGCTTATGGCTCACTCCTGACTGGGTTGTTTGAGGCAGCCTCTGTTGTGGTTTCAGGAGAAGGTGTTACAAGTAGGAGTACGGTTTTGAAGATGCATACCTTCAGGAACCTTAACTTTGGTGTGACTCCGAAGAAGAATGAGAAGGGCTCCTCTGTGAGTATTGCTCAGAAGGAGATTGAGGTTGATTCTGCTCAGAAAGGAAAGAAAGCTGCCAAGAAGGGCAAGGGAAAGAAAGGATCAAGCAAGTTGGTCCTGACTGTTGAGAAAGTGGTTGTTTCAGAACCTCTTCCCACTATGGTTCAAACAACAATCAGTGTTGAACCTTCTGGCAAGATTGTTGCTGAGAAACCTAAGGATGTTTCTGAGAAGGAAGCTCAGGATGCTGAGGACGCACGCCTTGCTGAAAGAGAGAAGGCTGCTGAAGCTCAAAAAGTTGCAAGAGTTGTGGCTCTTGCTGATGAGAAAAGAAAGAAGAAGGAAGCTGAGGATAAGTTAGCAGCTGAAAGAGAAATTGCTGCAAAGGCTAAGGCCGATGCAAGACTTATAGCATGTGCTGCTGAACTTAAGGATGCGGAGTTCTCAAAGGAAGTTGAGGCTTCAGAAGAAGGTGAGAAACTTGAGAATATCTCTCTGTCCACTCGGATACTTGAGAATATCTCTCTCTCCACCAGGATCGGAAAGAAGGCTGTTGCAAAACGAAGGTCTCTGAGGAAAAAGGACTTCGTTGTTGCCCCCAGTGCTGAATTAGAGGATCCTACTGTTGAGGAACCGGAAGCTGCTGATGAAGACATGTTGGAGATGTCTGCTGAAGAGGATGTTGATGCTCCTCTGATTGAAGAGAGTGAACCAGAAGATGAGTGAACCAGAAGATGAAGAGGTTTTTTAGGGTGCAAAACAGTTTGTTGAGAATGTTGATGATGAAAATTTCATTGACAACATTCTTCTGAATCAAGGAAGAAACCCTGGTGATAGGGATGCCTCTGAAACACTGATCAGAATGGCTCATATCTTTGTTGAGCCCATCTCTATGTTTGATCCAAACTCCTCTGAACAGGTTATCTCATCTCCCACTCCTCATCCATCTCCTTCACTACCTTCTGTCACAGAAGTGAGTGAATCTCACACTTCCATTCCTCTTACAACTTCAACTTCTGGAGTTGTACCTCCTCCAATTATTCCTCCTTCTGGATCCTTTTCAGAAGTGAATCTAAACACTGCTCCCATTTTCACAGACTCCATAGCTACATCCACTACCTCCTCCATTCATACTTCCTCTGTAAGTCCATCAATTGGATTTACTGCTCCATCTTTCTCACTACCATCCACACTACCATCCATCTCAACTACCATTTCTTCCTCAACCACACATACAATCCCTTCATCAACCACTCAAATTCCTCCACTCTCAACTTCTGGACATGCACCTCCTGTGTGTGATCCCTTAACTACCTCCTCCTCTACTTCCTCCTTTGCTGGGGTGTCATCCAATTATGACTTCCTACGCAAGCACATGAATCGAGATGATTTGGATACCAGATTTGGTAGTTTTGGTTTCATGGGCAGAGCTTCTGGTGTATCCGAAGCTGGTGGTGCTCCTAGTGTTGAGGAGTTGAGAAGAATGAGTCAGAGTGGCTCTGATGAATTGCTGAATAGATTTGCTGGTATGGGGCAAAGGACTTCTGCTGCTGACATGTATGCTCAGGGCATTGTGCTGCAAGAATTACAATCTTTGAAAGCTCAGAACCTGCAGCTCATGACTATGCTTCAAATGCAGGATCCTTCTGTCTACATACGCAATCTTTATTCACTTCATCTAGCTACATATGATGAGCTGTACAAGTTAAGAGAATTAGCTCTGACTCTTCCTTCATTGGACAACATTGCTATTGCTTCTTCTCTGAAGGTCAATGAGAATTTGGAGATATTGACAGAAGAAGTCAAGGAAGCAAACGAGCATTATGAGGCTCATGAGAAGATGCTCCCAAGTAAGATTGATGACCTGCAAAGTATTGCCAATCATATTCTGAGAGAAGTGAAATCTTCTGCTCAAGATTCATCATCTTCCGGGGCTGCTAAGATTGTATATGACATCACTCCTGATCTCAACAATCGACTCTCCAACATTGAGTCTGATGTATCTGCTCAGAACGCACAGATTGCTGAGCTTACTGAACTTCTGAAGGTTATGCACACTCAAGCACGTGAACAAGAGAAGACTCTTCACAATTGCTATAGGTTTTTTCGAGGACAGACTTATATACAGAATGAGCATCTCACTGCTGCTGTGTATGCTAACAATCGGTTGATCAAGCTCCTTCTGGAAGACGTTCAGAAACAGCGACCTATGTCTGGTCAGACTTTTGATCATATGAAGACCATTGATGCTGATTTCAGAAGAAGAATGGATATGATCAACACTGTGAGGCCAACTCCTCAGCAATATTCTACTGCAATAAAAGTTCAGCAAAAATTGGACTCTCAAGGTGCTTTGGGTATTCCTGTTGGTTCTGGTCAAACGGGGGAGAAGTCTGGTCAGCAGAGTGGTCTCAATACTGGTGTTAAGAGACAGGGTGTTGCTGAAGGATCTAGTGGTGTTCCTCCTCCTCAGAAGAAACCTAGGAACTTATAATCCTTTTAGGACTTAAGCTTTTTAGCTAGGTTCTGGGTTGGGTAGCTTTTGTCTTAGGACTTTCTCTGCTCTTCTGATTATCTTGTTTCATATGTTCTCTTCTGATGATTTTATATACACTGAATCTTTCTTATACATTCTTGTGTCTCTAACTACTTACTTTTTGCTTATGTTTCTTTTTGACTTAGTAAATTATTCTTCACTAAATCTAACAACTTGATCTTAAGTCATTTCTAAGTTTATACAGATTGCTGAAGTTCACCATTTACACTAAAATGGGGGAGTTAATTTACTCAGAAGTTATGAAACATATGTATCAGGAAGTCATTTTCTAAACCTCATGTTTTCTGTTACCTTCTGACCATGGTTTGTCCATAACCAAAATGGGGGAGAATGATGAACCCTAAGTATTTTGATTATGTCCAATCGTTTCAGAAGATGAAAACTTAATACTCTCTTACATATAGTTTATTGTTGACTAATATTTTTCTACTTAGTCTATATGTAAGTTACTCAGCAGGTGCTGAATGAATCTTTTTTGGATTGTCTAAAGGACTCAGAAGATCCGTTTGCTGAAATCAGAGTTTCAATAATTCAGAAGCTGGATGCTCCGCTCTGAAGCCGAAGTCTGCTAAAGCTCTCCTCTGATGTTCTTTGCAATCAGAAGTTCTTTTACCAATTTGATCAGAAGCTTAGTCACGGGTTCTGGATAGCATTTAATGCTCCGACAAGTGCATTTAATGCAAGGCGCCAAAAGTTCAAAAAGCTGTTTTGGTGGAGCGCGCTTGTCTGTTCAAGAGAAACCAGAATTTCCTTGTCTACCCTTTGTTGATCCAATTGAAGAATGATTCGAGTCAACCTCATCTTTGATTTCAAATCACTTACCGGATTGAGTTAAAGAACAAGGATAACGGAATCAAAGTGTTTGAAGACCGTTTGAAGACTTGACAAATTAACGGCTACAACAACTGATGTCATCTCTATTGAAGATTCAAATTCACCAACGGTCATCCTCATTCACTATAAATAGTAGCCAAGCTCCATTGCATCAACTACATGTGTGATCATCGAGCAAAATCTCAACGCACTGTTTTAACAAGAAAAACAGAGCATTCTTTTTCCATTCTCAATCTTTCTTAGCATAGTCTTAGTTAAAGTGAGAGAGTGAAGAAAAAAAGGTTCATAATAGGAATCTTGTAAACTGATATCGTTTGTGATATTCAGTTAGATTTAAAGAGAGAAATCTAGTTGAGATTAGAGTTGGGTGAGAAATCCAGAAAACAGAGTATTGTTTGTTCTGGTGGAAATCCTTTAACTCTTTTTAGGCTAGTCAGAACTGTTGGCCCTATCAAGAACAGAATCACCTAGAGGGGGGTGAATAGGTGTCAAAGTTGAAAACTGAAGTTTTCTAAGTTTTTAAAGAAACTTAAATTTCAGAGTCAAATTTCCTTAGAGTCAGAGGCAAGCTTATAGAAGTTGCTTCTGAGGGAAATTCTGCCTAAACACAGTTAGACTGTTTTTCAGCAACAGAAGTTCTGATTTGGGAACTTCTGGACAGTCTTCTGAACAAAGACAATGATACTTAGAGGATTTCCACCAGAACAAACAATACTCTGTTTTCTGGATTTCTCACCCAACTCTAATCTCAACTAGATTTCTCTCTTTAAATCTAACTGAAGATCACAACCGATCTCAGTTTACAAGATTCCTATTATGAACTTGTTTTTCTTCACTCTCTCACTTTAACTAAGACTATGCTAAGAAAGATTGAGAATGGAAAGTGATTATTGCTCTGTTTTGCTTGTTAAAACAGTGCGTTGAGATTTTGCTCGATGATCATGCGTAGTTGATGCATTGGAGCTTGGCTACTATTTATAGTGAATGAACATGACCGTTGGTGAATTTGAAACTTCAAAGGAGATGACATCAGCTGTTGTAGCCGTTAATTTGTCAAGTCTTCAAACGGTCTTCAAACACTTTGATTCTGTTATCCTTGTTCTTTAACTAAATCCGGTAAGTGATTTGAAATCAAGGATGAGGATGACAGAATCATTCTTCAATTAGATCAACAAAGGGTAGACAAGGAAATTCCGGTTTCTCTTGAACAGACAAGCGCGCTCCATCAAAACAGCTTTTTGAACTTTTGGCGCCTTGCATTGAATGCAAGTGTCAGAGCATTAAATGCTCAAACACAACCCGTGACAAAGCTTTCAGAAGCTTATTTCCAGTTGTCTAGACTTCTGATCAAATTGGCAAAACTTCTGATTGCAAGGAACTTCTGAGGAGGGCTTTAGCAGACTTCGGCTTCAGAGCGGAGTATCCAGCTTCTGAGTAATTGAAACTCTGACTTCAGCAACTGATCCTCTGAGTTCTTTAGGCAATCCAGAAAAGATTCATTCAGCACCTCCTGAGTAACTTACACATAGACTAAAACAAAAATATTAGTCAACAATAAACTATATGTAAGGAAGTATTAAGTTTTCATCTTCTGAAACGTTTGGACATAATCAAAATACATAGGGTTCATCATTCTCCCCCATTTTGGTTATGGACAAACCGTGGTCAGAAGGTAACAGAAAACATGAGGTTTAGAAGATAACTTCCTGATACATATGTTTCAAAACTTCTGAGTAAATTAACTCCCCCATTTTAGTGTAAATGGTGAACTTCAGCAATCTGTATAAACTTAAAGTTGACTTAAGATCAAGTTGTCAGATTTTAGATAAAGATAATTTACTGAGTTAAAAGAAACATAAGCAAAAGTAAGAAGTCAGAAATATAAGAAAGTATAAGAAGGATTCAGTGTATAAAAGTTCAGAAGACAACAAGAGAAACAAAATAATCAGAAGAGCAGAAAAAGTCCTAAAAGTCCTAAGACAAATACTACCCAACCCAGAACCTAGCTAAGAAGCTTAAGTCCTAAAAGATTACAGGTTCCTAGGTTTCTTCTGAGGAGGAGGAACACCACTAGAACCTTCAGCAGCACTTGATCTCTTCTGACCATACTTCTCCCCCGTTTGACCAGAACCAAGAGCAACACCAAGAGCACCCTGGGATTTCAACTTCTCCTGAACATCCAGTGCAGTCTGATATTGCTGAGGAGTTGGTCTCACAGCATTGATCATATCCATTCTTCTTCTGAAATCAGCATCAATGGTTCTGATATGATCATAAGTCTGTCCAGACAAAGGTCGCTGTCTGTGAACGTCTTCCAGAAGGAGCTTGAGCAAACGATTGTTGGCATACACAGCAGCAGTGAAATGCTCATTCTGAATGTAAGTTTGTCCTCGAACAAACCTATAGCAGTTATGCAGAGTCTTTTCTTGTTCACGTGCTTGAGTGTGCATAACCTTCAGAAGTTCAGTAAGCTCAGCAATCTGTGCATTCTGAGCAGAGACAGCAGACTCAATGTTGGAGAGTCGATTATTGAGATCAGGGGTGATGTCATATACAATTTTTGCAGCCCCGGAAGATGATGAACCTTGAGCAGAAGATTTCACTTCTCTCAGAATTTGATTTGCAATACTTTGTAGGTCATCTATCTTTCTTGGGAGCAACTTCTCATGAGCCTCATAATGCTCGTTTGCTTCCTTGACTTCTTCTGTCAACATCTCCAGATTCTCATTGACCTTCTGAGAAGAAGCAAGAGCAATATTATCCAATGACGGAAGAGTCAGAGCTAATTGTCTCACTTTGTACAGCTCATCATATGTAGCTAGATGAAGAGTAGAAAGATTGCGTATGTAGACAGAAGGATCCTGCATTTGAAGCATAGTCATGAGCTGCAGGTTCTGAGCTTTCAGAGAATGTAATTCTTGCAGCACAATGCCCTGAGCATACATGTCAGCAGCAGAAGTCCTTTGCCCCATACCAGCAAATCTATTCAGCATTTCATCTGAGCCACTCTGACTCATTCTTCTCAGCTCTTCAACACTGGGGGCACCACCAGCTTCGGATATACCAGAAGCTCTCCCCATGAAACCAAAACTACCAAAACTGGTATTCAAGTCATCTCTATTCATGTGTTTGCGTAGGAAGTCATAGTTAGATGACAATCCAGCAAAATAAGAGGTTGTGGAGGAGGTAGTTAAGGGATCACACACAGGAGGTGTATGTCCAGATGTTGAGAGAGGAGGGATTTGAGAGTTTGAGGAAGGGATGGTGTTTGAGGTAGAGGAAGAAATGGTAGGGGAAATGGAAGGTAAAGTGGATGGTAGTGAGAAAGATGGAACAGTAAATCCAATGGATGGACTTACAGAGAAGAAAGGAATAGAGGAGGTAGTGGAAGTGGATATAGAATCTGTGAAAATTGGAGTTGTATTTATATTCACTTCTGAATAGGATCCAGAAGGAGGAATGATTTGAGGAGGTACAACCTCAGAAGTTGAAGTTGTAGGAGGAATTGAAGTTTGGGATCCACTCACTTCTGTGACAGAAGGGAGTGAAGGAGATTGATGAGGAGTAAGAGTGGGAGAAGAGATGACCTGTTCAGAGTTTGGATCAAACATTGAGATGGGCTCAGCAAAAATATGAGCCATCCTGATCAGTGTTTCAGAAGCGTCCCTATCACCAGGGTTTCTACCTTGATTCAGAAGAATGTTGTCAATGAAGTTTTCATCATCAACATTCTCAACAAAACGTTTTGCGCCCTGAAGAACCTCTTCATCCTCTGGTTCACTCTCATGTGATAGCTCTTCAATCAGAGGAGCATCAATGTCCTCTTCAACAGACTTCTCCAACAAGTCTTCAGCAGCTTCCGATTCCTCAATCATCGGTTCTTCCAATTCAGCACTGGGAGCAAAAACGAAGTCCTTCTTCCTCAGAACCCTTCGTTTTGCTACTGCCTTCTTCTTTAGTCTAGAAGAAAGAGGAACATCCTCAGTATTCTTTTCTTCTGACCTTGTCTTCTCCTTAATCCGAGAGGAGAGAGGGATATTCTCAGAGTCCTCTCCATCTTCAGAGGCCTCAACAGTCTTTGAGAGCTCTGCTTCCTCAAGTTCAGCAGCGCATTCTAAAAGTCTTGCATCGGCCTTAGCCTTTGCAGCAATTTCTCTTTCAGCTGCTAACTTATCTTCAGCTTCCTTCTTTTTCTTTTTCTCTTCAGCAAGAGCCACAACTCTTGCAACTTTCTCAGCTTCAGCAGCCTTCTCTTTTTCAGCAAGGCGTGCTTCCTCAGCATCTTGAGCATCCTTCTCCCGAATATCCTTTGGTTTCTCAGCAACAATCTTGCCAGAGGGTTCAACACTGATTGTTGTTTGAACCATCGTGGGAAGAGGTTTTGAGACAACCACCTTCTCAACTGTCAGGACCAACTTGCTTGATCCTTTCTTTCCCTTGCCCTTCTTGGCAGCATTCTTTCCTTTCTGCACAGAAGCTTCCATAATTTCCTTCTGAGCAACACTCACAGAGGAGCCCTTCTCAATCTTCTTAGGAGTCACACCAAAACTCAGGTTTATGAAGGTATGCATCTTCAGAACCGTACTCCTACTAGTAACACCTTCTCCTGACACCTCAACAGAGGCTGCCTCAAACAACCTAGTCAGGAG
Source organism: Euphorbia peplus (assembly GCA_028411795.1). Classification (NCBI taxonomy): domain Eukaryota; kingdom Viridiplantae; phylum Streptophyta; class Magnoliopsida; order Malpighiales; family Euphorbiaceae; genus Euphorbia; species Euphorbia peplus. Next base: position 19,515,593 of record CP110839.1, on the reverse strand, counting down.
TGAGCCATATGCTAATGCACTCACGGTCGTTACATTCTTCATCTGCCTTATCAGCATGGCAGGTAGATTAATCTTCTTCTGGTTGACCAGATGCCACATGAAAGCCCTTTCTCTGTTGGAAACACAATTGACCCCTCCAGCCTTCGAAAGAAAGACATTCGTTGTCAAGTAGTGTGCCCACCTCTGGTGCTGAGTCAACCAGGTGGCATACGTTTCCTTGGCATTCAGATCTGGTTTAGCCCAGTTGACTTCTGTAAAGCCTTCTGCTGAACCATCATCACCTATGATGATTCCTTCATCATCTATACCAATCACCTGAGCAATGGAAGCCCTGCTGACTTCGATCTCAACTTCCCCGACATCAGAGTGCAACACATCCTCCTCATTAGAAAAGAAATAGAGGTTCTGATAAAATTCGGTAACTAATTTAGGATATATGAATTCATCGAGAGAGACGAATGAATTCCAGTTTTGAGCACTAAGCCATTGAGATATGGGTTCAGTTGATTTGACTTCATCATCTAGGAACCTAGAGGTAAAAATCCTAGATTCACTAACTTTCTTTTGTGACTCAGTGGTGAAGATGTGAGTGACAGTGATTTCTTGAGCCATTTCAGAGAATGTAAGAAAATAGGTTAAGAGATTTGAGAAGAAAGAACACAGAAATTTGATGAAAATTCTAATAGCAAAGAGAATGCAAGTGAAAGTTTCTAAGTATGGAAAAACCCCTATTTATACCCAAACACAGAAACCGTTCCAATTCAAAAAGCAAATAAACACCGTTTAAAAGGGAACAGATAACCGTTAAACACAGAACAGCGCCGTAATAGCAGTAGATAACGCATGCTTTCAAGTCAAATCATGATTAGAATTAATTATACTTTAATTTATCTCAAACGATTAAACACTTAAGACATACAAGGATAATTATTCTAAGTTATTGAAGTGGATAAGTCATACCAATGCCTTCTCGTAAGTTGCTGAAAGAATTACCAGCCAGAGGCTTAGTAAACATGTCAGCAAGATTCTCTTCAGAGGGAACATGAGTAATGATAATATCCTTCTTCAGAACATGATCTCTTAGAAAGTGATGCCTAATATGAACATGCTTCATCCTGCTGTGCTGAATAGGATTCTTTGAAAGATCAATAGCACTCTTGTTATCACAGTAGATTGTAATTGTTCCAGGGATGAATCCATAGTCAGCAATTTGTTGCTTGATCCAGAGCATCTGAGAAACACAACTTCCAGCAGCAACATACTCAGCTTCAGCAGTTGAGAGAGCCACAAAGGTTTGCTTCTTGCTATGCCAGGAGACTAGGCACTCCCCCAGAAAATGACAACCACCAGAAGTGCTGACCCTTTTCAATTTATCTCTACCATAGTCAGAGTCTGTGTATCCTATAGGAGTGAAATCAGAACTACAGGGATACCACAAACCAGCTTCTGGTGTGCCTTTAAGATATCTGAGAATTCTTTTGACAGCAACATCATGAATTTCTCTTGGCTTTGACTGATATCTAGCACAAAAACACACAGCAAAATGTATATCTGGCCTGCTGGCAGTTAGGTATAAAAGAGAGCCAATCATACCTCTGTAGACTTTTATATCTACAGGTTTACCAGCTTTCTCTTCATCATCAATGTCTTTGCTGACATCCATTGGAATATCAACAGCATTAGAGTCCATCATGCCAAATTTCTTCAGCACTTCTCTAGTGTACTTAGCTTGATTGATAAACACACCATCATTGCTTTGCTTGATCTGAAGTCCTAAGAAGAAGGTTAATTCTCCCATCATGGACATTTCAAACTCAGCCTTCATGTGGTCACTGAACTCTCTGCACAAAGATTCATTAGTAGCACCAAATATAATATCATCAACATATACCTGAGCTATAAGGATATCCTTGTTCTTCTTCAGAGTGAACAGAGTTGTATCAACACAGCCTCTGACAAATCCCTTAGACAGAAGGAACTTTGTCAGTCTCTCATACCAAGCTCTGGGAGCTTGTTTCAGTCCATACAAGGCTTTCTTCAGCTTGTACACATGATCAGGAAACTTAGAATCTTCAAAACCAGGGGGTTGAGACACATGGACTTCCTCATCAATGTAACCATTCAAGAATGCACTTTTCACATCCATTTGAAACAGCTTGAAACCTTTGTATGATGCGAAGGCACATAAGATTCTGATGGTTTCTAATCTTGCAACAGGAGCAAAAGTTTCACCATAATCTATGCCTTCTTGCTGACTGTAACCTTGAGCAACAAGTCTTGCCTTGTTCCTCACTACATTTCCAAATTCATCAAGCTTGTTCTTCAGAACCCATCTGGTACCAACAACCTTTATGTTGTTAGGTCTGGGAACCAAAGTCCAAACTTCTGACCTTTTAAACTGGTCAAGTTCTTCTTGCATTGCCATTAACCAGGAGTCATCATCAGCAGCTTCATAGAAGTCCTTGGGTTCCAGAAGTGACACAAAAGCCACATTCCCCATGTATCTTCTGAGCTGAGCTCTGGTCATGACAGGATTATGAACAGAGTCAATTATGTTCTCTAAGGAATGATTCCTATGAGCTCTAACTTCTCTTGGTACATCCAATGAGTCTTCTGAAACCTGTTCATCATTTGTTGAATCATAAATAGGAACATCTTCTGGAAGGAAGTTGACTTCCGGAGTAGAATATTCTTCTTGAGCTTGTTCAGCAACAGAAGAAACCACTTCAGCAGCTCTGGGAGAAACATCTTGTTTTTCAACAGAAGATGTAACTTCAGGAGCTTGAACTTCATCTTCATCAGGAGCTCTACTATCTGCAGGGTTAGTCTCATCAAACTGTACATGAACAGATTCATCTAGAGTTTGAGTCCTCTTATTAAAAACCCTATATGCTTTACTATGTGTTGAGTAACCAAGGAAAATGGCTTCATCTGCCTTTGAGTCAAATTTTGAAAGATATTCTTTTGTATTCAAAACATAACACTTACAACCAAAGGTTCTGAAATAACCTATTTTAGGCTTTCGACCTTTCCAAAGTTCATAAGGAGTCTTGTTCAGAATGCTTCTGATTAGCACTCTATTCAGAACATAGCAAGCTGTGTTAACAACTTCTCCCCAAAAGTACTTAGGAAGCCTTCTTTCATTGATCATAGTTCTGGCAATCTCAACCAGAGTTCTATTCTTCCTTTCAACTACCCCATTTTGTTGAGGAGTTCTGGGAGCAGAGAAGTTATGATCAATTCCTTTGGTTTCACAGAATTCTTCAAACATAGAGTTCTTGAATTCTCCACCATTATCACTTCTGATATGAACAACCTTTTCATTCCTTTCATTCTCAAGTTTCTTTATCAGAACTGAGAAACATCCAAGTGACTCATCTTTGCTAGACAGCAAAATGACCCAAGTGAATCTTGAATAGTCATCAATAATGACAAGGGCATACTTCTTTCCACCCATGCTCATTGGTTGAACAGGGCCAAAAAGGTCCATATGAAGTAATTCCAAAGGTCTTTTAGTTGAAATGACTTTCTTAGTTTTAAAAGAGCTTCTGGATTGTTTACCAGATTGACAAGCATTGCATAAATGGTTCTTTTTAAAACTAATTTCAGGCAGACCCTCAACCAATTGATTTCTAGCTACTTTGGCCAGAAGGTCCATGCTCACATGAGCAAGTCTTCTATGCCAGAGCCAGGAGGTATCCTCTTTGGACATCAAGCATATATTTTTGCAGAGATTCTCAAGGTTCAGCATGAAAACATTTTCAACTCTAGGAGCAGTTAGAATAACTTCCCTTGACTTACTGTCCAAGATTTTACATCCAGAGGAGCTGAAGACAACATCTCTACCTTTATCACACAGTTGTGCAACACTCAGGAGGTTGAACTTCAGGCCTCTGACTAGGGAGACATGTTCGATCGGAGGGTTGGTTCCTATGGATCCAGAACCAAGAATCCTTCCTTTCTGAGCATCTCCAAAGCTTACTTTTCCACCTCTTTTAGGATTAAGTGTGATGAATGCTTTTTCATCACCTGTCATATGCCTTGAGCACCCACTGTCAATGTACCACAGCTTTGACATTGATGGAGCACTCAGAGCCACCTGCAACACAATCAATTAGTGACAGGTACCCAATCCTTATTGGGTCCTTCAGAGTTAGATTTTTCTTCAGCAGGTTTTAATGATATCTCAGATTGCAAGAGGTTTTTAATATGGTACTTGCAATCCTTTAACCAATGACCATCACTTTTACAAAGCTTGCAAAAGGGAGGGTTCTTGGATCTTTCCCTTTGCTTCTTGGGAGATTTCTTCTTCTTCTGAGAAGGACCAACATCTTCAGATGCTATAACAGCACTCTCAGAGGTACCAACATCAGGAGGAGAAGCTATCTCTTTCAGAAGAGAGGGAGTGACAGGTTTCTTCTTCTTCTGGGTTTTATCACTTCCCAGAGGCAGCTTGTTCTTGCCTTTGGCTTTAGAGCCATCAGCAGGAATGCTGAACTGTTTACACAGCTTCTCTTCTAACACTTTCATGTCAGAGTAAACTTGAGTAAACCTAAGAAACTTGTCAGCCTCACTCTTGTCCAATTTCCTTTTCAGGTACTTGAACATACTATAGAGTTCTTCAAGAGAATCAAAGATATTTTGTTCAGAGGATATGTTTACCTCGGAATCATATGTAGCTTCAGGAGGTGCGGAAGTTTCTCCTGTGACATCTTCAGAAGTTGGCTCATCAATAGCCATAAAACAAATCTGAGCTTGCTCTTCCTTTTCTTCAGGGTCACTGCTGGTCTCAGAGTCTGACCAGGCAGCCAGCATAGCTTTCTTGAACTTTTTCTTATCTTTCTTCAGCTCCGGGCAGTTAGGCTTAATGTGCCCCGGTTGCTGACATCCATAGCACACAATTGGCTTGTTTGGATCTCTCTTGAACTTTTCACCAGAATCAGGAGTTTTCTTATCAAAGCTCCTGAAAGGCTTCTTGTAGTTTCCACCTCTGCCTTTCCTAAAGGCCTTCTTGAACTTCCTGGTCAGCATAGCCAGTTCCTCATCTTCTGAGGATTCTTCAGAAGATTCTGCTTTCAGGACAACCCTTTTTCCTTCTGACTTTTCTCTTAGGTCATGATTCTTTAATGACATCTCATGAGTAATTAAGGATCCAATGAGTTCATCATACAAGTAATAGCTCAAGTCCTGAACTTCTTCAATAGCAGTCTTCTTGGCTTGCCAAGACCTTGGTAAGCTTCTGACAATCTTCTTCACTCGATCAGATTCTTCAATATCTTTTCCTAAACTCTTCAAGTCATTGACTATCTTGGTGAATCTAGAATTCATATCTGAAATAGATTCTTTATCAAGCATTTCAAATAACTCATATTCTCTCATGAGTTGGTTGACTTTAGATTGCTTCACTTTTCCTGTTCCTTCATATGTGACTTCTAGCTTGTTCCAAATATCCTGTGCTGTTTCACAAGAGGAAACTTTGTTATATTCAGTAGCTGTTAGTGCACAATGCAACATATTTATTGCTGAAGCATTAGTTTGGAGTTTTTTCAGAATGTCATCTGTGTATTCCCTCTGAGGAATAACAACATCCCCAAGACCTTGTTCCATTCTGGTAGGAATGAAATCACCATTAGTGATGACATACCAAGCACTCATGTTCTGAGCTTGGATGAAGTACATCATCCTTTTCTTCCAGTATGAGTAGTTGTTGCCATTAAACAATGGAGGTCTGGTAGTGGAAGAACCTTCTGGAACTATGAAGTGAGAAGAATTCTCAGGCTTGTGTCTACTAGCCATCTCTATTGATTCTGATAGGATCTTACACTTAGATTGTTAGATCTTTAGTAAATATACGAAGTGACCTTCGCTCTGATACCACTTGTTGGCCCTATCAAGAACAGAATCACCTAGAGGGGGGTGAATAGGTGTCAAAGTTGAAAACTGAAGTTTTCTAAGTTTTTAAAGAAACTTAAATTTCAGAGTCAAATTTCCTCAGAGTCAGAGGCAAGCTTATAGAAGTTGCTTCTGAGGGAAATTCTGCCTAAACACAGTTAGACTGTTTTTCAGCAACAGAAGTTCTGATTTGGGAACTTCTGGACAGTCTTCTGAACAAAGACAATGATACTTAGAGGAAATCTGTTTCAGCACTAAATATAGGCAAGTACACAGAAGCAAAAATAACAAGTATAAGAGGGAGAAAGAAGTTCAGGAGATCCTGATTGAACAATTCGATTTATCCAAGTTCGCCACAGAAGTCCTGTGACTACGTCTTGTCCCCTGAGGTCGCAGCCTTCAGAGATTTTATAAATCCACTATTCAGAACTTTTATGGCAAGTTCAGAAGCTCCTTTACATCAACAGAACTTAAGCTAATTTCTCACTTAGTTCTGACTAGCCTAAAAAGAGTTAAAGGATTTCCACCAGAACAAACAATACTCTGTTTTCTGGATTTCTCACCCAACTCTAATCTCAACTAGATTTCTCTCTTTAAATCTAACTGAAGATCACAACCGATCTCAGTTTACAAGATTCCTATTATGAACTTGTTTTTCTTCACTCTCTCACTTTAACTAAGACTATGCTAAGAAAGATTGAGAATGGAAAGTGATTGCTCTGTTTTGCTTGTTAAAACAGTGCGTTGAGATTTTGCTCGATGATCATGCGTAGTTGATGCATTGGAGCTTGGCTACTATTTATAGTGAATGAACATGACCGTTGGTGAATTTGAAACTTCAAAGGAGATGACATCAGCTATTGTAGCCGTTAATTTGTCAAGTCTTCAAACGGTCTTCAAACACTTTGATTCCGTTATCCTTGTTCTTTAACTAAATCCGGTAAGTGAATTGAAATCAAGGATGAGGATGACAGAATCATTCTTCAATTAGATCAACAAAGGGTAGACAAGGAAATTCCGGTTTCTCTTGAACAGACAAGCGCGCTCCATCAAAACAGCTTTTTGAACTTTTGGCGCCTTGCATTGAATGCAAGTGTCAGAGCATTAAATGCTCAAACACAACCCGTGACAAAGCTTTCAGAAGCTTATTTCCAGTTGTCTAGACTTCTGATCAAATTGGCAAAACTTCTGATTGCAAGGAACTTCTGAGGAGGGCTTTAGCAGACTTCGGCTTCAGAGCGGAGTATCCAGCTTCTGAGTAATTGAAACTCTGACTTCAGCAACTGATCCTCTGAGTTCTTTAGGCAATCCAGAAAAGATTCATTCAGCACCTGCTGAGTAACTTACACATAGACAAAAACAAAAATATTAGTCAACAATAAACTATATGTAAGGAAGTATTAAGTTTTCATCTTCTGAAACGTTTGGACATAATCAAAATACATAGGGTTCATCAAGAACTAAGTGAGAAATTAGCTTAAGTTCTGTTGATGTAAAGGAGCTTCTGAACTTGCCATAAAAGTTCTGAATAGTGGATTTATAAAATCTCTGTAGGCTGCGACCTCAGGGGACAAGACGTAGTCACAGGACTTCTGTGGCGAACTTGGATAAATCGAATTGTTCAATCAGGATCTTCTGAACTTCTTTCTCCCTCTTATACTTGTTATTTTTGCTTCTGTGTACTTGTTCATATTTAGTGCTGAAACAGATTTTCTCTAAAGTATCATTGTCCTTGTTCAGAAGACTGTCCAGAAGCTCTCAAATCAGAACTTCTGTTGCTGAAAACAGTCTAACTGTGTTTAGGCAGAATTTCCATCAAGAGCAACTTCTGTTAGCTTGCTTCTGACTCTGAGGAAATTTGACTCTGAAAATTAAGTTTCCCGAAAAACTTAGAAATTTTCAGTTTTCAACTTTGACACCTATTCACCCCCCTCTAGGTGATTCTGTTCTTGATAGGGCCAACACAAGCGTCGAGTGACTTCTCTTAGTTTTTCTCAAGCTCAACTAAGAAACTTATGACACTTTCAAGGCTCAGTGTTAACCTCTCCTAAGCTTACGGGTGCTTAAGAACCTATTACACTTTTGTAAGGATCTAGTGTAAAACCCAGATTAAACCCCACCGTTTAATCTTACTGTATCTTTTTGAATGAAATAAATTACACTTTAAACTCTCTTAATATAGTTGAAGGAAAATATTAATCAAAGCTGTGAAATCTCTCGTATGATAGCTTTAATTCTCGTTGTTTTTCCTTATCTTCAACTGTCAACTTCCCGGGTTATTTATAGTCGAAAATAGAGCTGTTGGAGACTTGAATTTGAATCAAATTCGTGCAACCTCTTCATGTAGCCGTTTGGGGAAGATTTTCTTCATCCATCAACTTTATGTCTTTCACTTTTCACTTTATGTCAAGTTGTAAGTGTACCTTCTTCATTTGAACCACATACTCTTCTTCTTCTTTGACTATCTCGGTTTTGGTGCATTAAAGGAGAGGTGGAGAAGCATTTGAAGGTACAACATGAGTTGTATGGATGAGACATCAAACTTGCCCATCAAGTTCGATTTTTGGCCGTTGGATGAAGATCAAAGGTAGATTTCGGATGGTGTAGATTAATCTTGAGATTTCTCCTATGTTTAGCAAATTTAATCACCATGAAATAATACCACTTAAACATACATGTTATCATCAAATAAATGTATCAATTTCGTGTATGTATGGATGATAAATGTATTTGATCACTCATCATGGCAAGTATGTATAAACCGAAAATGTTAGTGAAGTCGAGATATCGTAGTAATTATGAACCTCGTAACATAATCATGGCAAGAGTATGTTTTAAATAAGATTATGTCATGATTAAAATAGTCCATAATATATCTCATATTCACCTAATTAAGTTCATGGTATACATACATAAAACTTTTGATCTCGGGTAAAATATGGCATAGTTAGAGCACATAAGATCAAGAGTTTAAATCATATACTTTTTGGGATAGCTCTAGATATTTCTTTTTAAAGTTTATATCATTTAATAACATCTAGAGTTATATAGATCATTTAAGTATATAGTATATGATAAAAGTCATTTTGTCACATATGGAGCATAAGTATAAAAACCATTTAATAAAGTAAGTCATCAAAATAATAAGATGTTAATTAACAGTAATGTCTTTTGGAGTGTTGGGTAATACATAGGGAGTGGTTTGTTTGTGAGGTAGGTTAAGGGTAAAGGCTTGCCTCATTTTGGGTTAGAGTTCGAGAGGATATCACGGAGAACTCCCTTTGGTCGCTTCATACTTCGTTCGAGGGTTTGTTCCAATCTTTGATTCCTCCTTTTTGATCCGACGGCCTCCATGGTGGAAGCTGGCTTGGGTTCAGGTGTGTTGTGGTTTTGTGATTTTGGGTTGGGTCAGGTAGTGATTTGGGAGTTTTGGATAAAGGGGAAACGTTCACATATAGGTAGGGTTTCTAACGTTTGGACAACTTGTGTGTGTGCCCTAACCTAAGTGTGCCTATGACATCTAGACGGACTATACATGAAGGCAAACCAGACTCGATTTTTGCATAGAGACTAGGGGACGTATACTGGGTACAAGGGTAAGGTTTGACTCTATGCTAAAGGACACGTCGCTTATTTCTCGATGGAGAATACTTGTGCGACAACCCTATCTTACACTGGTTTGGAAGACTCAACATGATAACGAACCATGTAGACTCACGGGATATCATGGCCCTACCTTGGTTCAGACAATCATTTATGATTTGCAAATGGGACTTCAGGCGCCTTTTCGAAGCGTAATGATTCCAACGTCCTATTTCGCTTCACAAACTCTCAGATAGTGCATGTTTGATCTAACATGTCATATCATTGTGATGGTATAGCCCCCATTTTACATGCAATAATTAAAGTGTTCCTTGCGATGTGGAACGGACGGCGCAACGCCGTATTTCATGTATATGGACAAGTATCATAACGTTATGTCCTTTTAGGTCTTATGATTATCTCAAGGTGACATTTGTTTAGTTTAAGAAATTGACCTTTGGGGTCATGGAACTTCGTCATGTGAAATAGAATAAGTTTCTTCTCGAACCGAAATAGACACTGTGATGACGTATTTCACATGACAAAGTGAGCGACATCGTTGGTCGATTCGTTAGACCCTACAAATGACATGACTGTTTTGACAAGGCTGGACCTAGCACAGATATTCTTAATATTTGTTTGACTTAAGGAATCGACTTTTGGGGTCGTGGAACTTCGTCATGTGAAATAGAATAATTTTCTTCTCGAACCGAAATAAATGTTGTGATGACGTATTTCACATGACAAAGCGAGCGACAATATTGGTCGATTCGTTAAACCCTACAAACGACATGACTGGACTTAACATAGATAACCTTAGTGACACTTGTTTGGCTTAAGGAGTTGACCCTTAGAGCGGCAAAATTTCATTATGTGAAGATAGACTAAGCTTCTTCTTGAATTGAAATAAACGTCGGGATGACGATCTTCACATAACAAAATGAGCGGCAACATTGGTCGACTCGTTAAAACCCTACAAATGGTGTGACGACCCGACGTGGTTTGACACTGTACTAAACCTGCTATGTGTGATTTTGTTTATTTTTTTTTATTTTTTTTTTATTTTTTTTAAATTCGTCCAACGCGATATTGACCTGCGTGGACTCACGCGGCGGTGCACCCTTAGACTCAAGACAAACCCTAAACTCCTTTTTGGGAGGAGCACAAGAGAAAGTATTATTATTGGTCCAACGCCATATTGACTTGCGTGGACTTCACGGGGCGGTGTGCCTTTAAACTCAAGAGGAACCCTAAACTCCTTTTTGGGAGGAGCACAAGACAATGTATGTTTGGTTCAACAGGTCAAACTGTTACACCGGTATGACCTTATCCTACATTAAAGCGTCTTTCGTAATCTGGGGCCTGTGGCTTCGTATGACACCCGTTTTGACTCAAGGGGGCGATATATGTGACACCATGATTTTATCTCACGAGATTGAGTTTCTTTACGAAATGAAACAGACGACATAACGTCGTGTTTCGTGTGATAAAATGTTTGGCGTAACAGGGTGCCCCCTTACTTCAAAGGAGTGTCATCGAGACTGGACTTTTCCTAGGTTAAGGCTATGTCTAACATATATACAAGTAGAGGTAAGCGATCAAACACTTAGTGTAGACATTCATGCGTACACGACACTCCCTCTCAATCTTCACGTGGTACGTCTTTGTCCTAGGTGGGTTTCTTTCGCAATCTTTCCTTTCGATGTCAAAACGCTCTCGTATACGTGATTTATTTCATGTTTGGGGATAGTTCCTAGGGGAGATATCTAGGCTGACTATATGAGGCTTCAGTCTCGTTGATAGTGCAAAAGGGTTCCCATAGCAAGATATACCTAGTGCCTCTCCATTTAAGGGTTTTGAGCAGCGTGTCAACGGTACGGGGCTATGGGTGGTGTTACATATCGACCTAAGCGTCCCTTAAAGGAAACGACAGTAAGCACGACCCGTAACACACGTTGACCATTTGGGATTTTTGTTTTATGCAGTATGAGACTCACACACCCAAAAAGCGATAACTCCGTATATAGCCATGGACTGTCAGAATGCTTCAGTTCTATCCCATTTTTTACTTTTCATAAAATAAAATAATTTCATAAAAAGTGAAAACCAAACATACACTCTCCCATTAATAAATTAACTTCAAGAAAATCATACGTTGAAGCTAACTTATAATAGTAGACTATATTTTTGTTCCCAGCACAGTCGCCACTGTGAGCGTAAGTGGACACTCATAGCGGCTTTAGCCTTCTTTGACTAAAGTCGCCACCCGGCCGACCGGGAAAATGTACGAACCGGTATAGTTACCGATTGTTTTGAAAATCAAAGATTCTTATTTACGTTCGTGGATACAACTTATTAATTCCGACATTCCAGGCTCTAGAGGATCTTTAATGCAACCTAGCTCATTATTATCTTGAGTTTTATTATTATCACACAAAAGCGTATAAATAAAGTAAATACAATACAGAAAATCGTTGGGTGACACGGTACAAAACCCTTAGAAGCTTACCCTCGTTGCGTGCCAGTGGTGTGCTCGCAGACCAGTACTCGTAAAAAAACGGAGACCTTTCGGGGAGGAACTTCGGGGTCGGAGAGGCGCCGAGGATGTACTCCTAGTAACTATTTCTTTTGGAAAGGGAGGACTCCGAGGGAATCGTCCGTTTCAGAAGGATTGAGCGCTTACTCGAGCGAGGCCGCGAGTAGTACTGAGATCGGGGATCTCGGGTTTTTAGATAATTTTGTGGTCGGGAGGACCTTTGGGGAACAAGGATTTTTATGGAAGAAAAAGAACTCTCAAGACTTAGAATTAAGCGTTTCTCATATCAGAGGCAACCTTAGGCAACTTATCAGAAGCAACTTATCGGAGGCAACTTATATCGGGTCAGAAATCGCTTAAAACGAGCTAGAGAGTGGAGAATAGAAAGGATTGTTGATGAGAAATGAGTGAAATCCGGCCTCCTTTTGTAGGACAAGGAGAGACCGGGAGACCGTACGGTCTTGCTTATGGAGCCCGTACGGTCTCAATATATCCCGTCTGAGATCTATTTTGAATCTCAGACGGGCCTTAACAAAGGCCCAACAAAAGTCCACTGTTGCTTAGCGTGGCAGATAAGGATAGGGCCCGTTTGGCCATGTGGGCATACCGTATGGGTCTCAATAAAGGAGACCGTACGGTCTCTTTTGGAGAGAGGGAAGACCGTATAGTTTTGGGAAGAGAGAGGACTTTTTACATGTTTGAATGTGTCAAACTCGTGTTCCCGGAGTGCGGGGAGGTGACTCTTTACAAGTTTGAAGGTGCCAAACTTGTGTTCCCGGAGTGCGGGGAGATTCCTTTTTATAAGATTGAAGGTGCCAATCTTGCGTGCCCAGCGTTCAGGGGGGGTTCCTTTTTACAAGATTGAAGGTGCCAATCTTGTGTACCCGAGGTGCGGGGAGATTGTTTTTACAAGATTGAAGGTGTCAATCTTGTGTGCCCGGAGTTCGGGGAGAAGTTTATCACTCTAAGAGGTCATCCGTTCTTCAGCGAGTACTAGTTCTTGGGCGACTGGCGCAACGAGGAGCTCGGAAATTGCTTTTATCATTGGGTTCGAAAACCAGTGCTTACAACAAGGTAATAACATTTCAAACTCGATCTTAGCCAGCTCAGCCTATGAACAATTCTATGGAGTTCTACTTTTTTTTTTTTAAAAGAAAAGAGAAATATTATTAAGCAGCAAGGAATACATTCGTACAAATAACATTCTCAAGCCAACTAGGCACAACACAGGAAATAAACGAACTATCTACAGATAGGGCATTGCGAGCAATGAGATGGGCTACTTTATTAGCGCCACAAGTGCGAATGATAGTGCCATTACACTATCGATTCACATCTTCGAAGATAGGGGCATCTACGTTAAATTTTAGAGTATCGTTTCCCTTCTAAAAGATGGTAATTGCGTTGCTGCCAAAGGGAAAAAAGAATTGATGCTATTTTAGAAGCTACTTTGCTATGACCTTGAAGGACTAAGTTAAAAAACCAGTCGCCAATCTCATCGGCTTCAAGAGGCGGAGGGGAGAGACCTGCAATGGACCAACACTCCACAACATATGGACAACCAACAAAGAAGTGATAGTCATGCTCGATCTCATTAGGGCATAACAGACATGAACTACGGACATTGATGCGTCTGCATTTGAGGCGCCTTCGGGAGTTTCCATAAGAACATCTTGACTTTGGGAGGGATGTCGAGCTTCCATAGCTTGGGCCAATTTGCCGCGTCTTTCAAAGGAGGTCGATATATATCAAGAAGAAGATAGCCGGATTTAGCTGTGTAAATGCCATCTTTGCTGAAGTGCCAAATCTGAGTATCCCTCCTCGCTCGAGCAGTGATTGTCATATGTTGAACAAGCTGAGCTTCATGAGGGGGAAAAAGTGTCAATAACTTACCTCTGTCCCAAGTTCTTGTTCCATTAATGCAGAGGTCAGAGACCATGAGGTTTTCCATCCCTTGAGGACTCACTGCCGAGACTTTTAGATTTTCATTGCGGTGGAGCCAAGCGTCCTTCCAAATGTTTACTGATGCTCCATCTCCCAAACGCCATCGAACTCCTTGAGACAGTAAATCACGAGAGCTCCACACACTTTTCCACACATAGCTCGGATTTGATCCTAGCTTCGAGGAAATAAAATCGTTAGAAGGAAAATATTTTGCTTTGAAGATTTTACTAACAAGGGTATTCGGTTGATGTAATAATTTCCACCCTTGTTTTCCAAGAAGCGTGATGTTGTAGTTGTATAGGTCTTTGTACCCGAGCCCTTCTTTCTCTTTCCTAGAACACAGTTTGTTCCAATTGAACCAATGTAACTTCTTCTTCCCGTTTTCCTTCGTAGCCCACCAGAACGAATTCATCATTTTTTGAAGATCGTCGCACACAAACTTTGGGAGCAGGAATGTACTCATACAAAAAGTAGGAAATGCTTGAGCTACTGATCTGAGAAGGACATCTTTTCCGGCATTAGAAAGGGATCCGAAGCTCCAACTATTAAACTTCTTATGCAATCTGTCTCCGAGGAAGCTAAAAATTGATCTTTTGGATCTGCCAATAAGCGATGGGAGGCCCAAGTATCGGCTCGTATTCAGCGGCGAATGGACGTTAAGAATTGTACAAATTGCCTGTCAAATCGTCTGGAGAACCGTGGAACTGAAGCAGATACCAGATCTGTCATAGTTGATAGCTTGACCCGAGGTAGCTTTATACTCCAATAAGATAGACAAGATTTCTGAACTTTCTTCCATATTTGCCCTGCAAAAAAGAAAACAATCATCGGCAAATAAGAGGTGGGTTACATCAGGTGCCCCTTCCTTCACCCTACACCCGTGGATTACACCATCTCCTTCTGCCTTGAGAATGAGTTGCGAGAGGACCTCCGAACATAAAATGAACAAATACGGGGACAAAGGATCGCCCTGGCGCAACCCTCTCCGAGGAAGAATATGCATGAATTCAACCCCATTAAGATTAACTGAATACGAAACTGTGGTGGTGCACATCATGATTCACTTGATCCGAATTTTTTGAAAACCCATTCGAACCATAGCCAATCTCAAAAAATCCCAGTCAACCCGATGGTAGGCCTTACTGATGTCGATTTTCAAAGCAACATGTCCATGGGGGTCCCTGTTCTTGCTACTCATGTAATGAATGGATTCGAAAGCGATATGAACATTGTCAATTAGCGATCTTCCCTGGAAGAAAGCTGACTGAAATTCAGAAATAATCTCAGGGAGGATGCCTTTCAACCTGTTTGATAAGACTTTAGAGATTAGCTTGTAAAGGACGTTACAAAGAAAGATTGGTCTTAAGTTCTTCATAGCACCGGGGTTATCATACTTTGGCAGAAGAACGATGACAGTATGATTGAGTCGATCATGCAGCTTTTTTTTTTTTACAACCATTCCTTACAAGCATTGAATATATCAATCCCAATGAGAGGCAAAAAATGTTTGAAAAAACCCTGGGCTAAGACCGTCAGGTCCCGGGGATTTATCTGGATGCATTTTAAATAAGGCAGCTTTAAACTCCTCCAATACAAAAGGGGCGGTGAGCATCTAATTAGCCTCATTAAAATTTTCAAACCAATTGCATAAATACTTCTTTGCAATATTACCCATGGCTTCAATGTGGGTATGGAGGTTTCCTTGATCATCCCGGAGCCCTGCAATTTTGTTCGATGCTTTTCTGGTTTTTATACAAGCGTGAAAGAATTATGAGTTTCTATCTCCTCCCTCTAACCAGAATTTTTTTGATCCTTGTTCCCAATAAGTTTCTTCAATTTCCAGCCAATGGTTGAGGTTGCGTTTAGCTTCAAAGAAAGCATTCATTGATTGTTGATTATCTCTATCAGAGAATCGAGCTATTTTATCTTTGCAATCCCCTATTTTTCGAGTGAATCGTTGCTTGTAGTTTCTCCCTCATTGTTCCATAGAAGCAGCACATACCGCCAGCTTGTCTGTAATTGGCCTTTCTCCAACATTGAACCAACCATTCTTAACAACATTGTCGAAACCTTCCTCGAGCAGCCATGCCCTTTCAAAACAAAATCTGAAACATCTATGCACCTTAGCTGCCCCTTGGAGACTTAGAAGAATAGGGCAGTGATCTGAGTAAGCAGTAACTAGAGGGGTGAGGGTGTGGTGTGAGAACGTATCGAGCCAATCTACTGAACCAAAACCCATATCCAACTTCTCTTGAACCAAGTGAATGGTACCCCGACTTCGTTCCCATGTGAACTTGTAACCCAAAACCTTAATCTCGCTAAGGCCCATGGAGGAAAGAACTTCTGAAAAATCCCTCATAAGACGTACAGGATACGCGGGGCCTCCCTTCTTCTCGTCTTGGTGAATGATACAATTAAAATCCCCTAGAATGGTCCATAGTAACGACGGTCGAATGGCAATGGAGGAAAGTAGGCTCCAAGAGTATTTGTGCTTGCCCCGATCAGCATAACCATAGAATCCGACCAACCTCCAAAGCCCATGTTGATGATAATTGCAAACAGCTTCTGTATGATGGTTAGAAAAACTCTTGATGTCAAGGTCAATGCTGGACTTCCACATCATTGCTAATCCTCCACTTCAACCCCGACAATCAACTGCGAACCCTCCATCAAAATAGAATTTCCTTCTAATAGCTCCAATTTTACTGATGTGAACTAGAGTTTTCATCAAGAAGACAATTTAAGGAGCGTGTGATTTGATAATCTCGCCCAAAAATCAAACTGCCCAGGCATTGCCTAAGCCCCGACAGTTCCAGCTGAGGTAATTCATAATGCTCGGTGGGTCTGAATTTCAAACCTCGTCGGTTCAGAGTTGGAGAGTGATGCTTTATCCATGTCTGAAGTAGAAGAAACATGAAACAAGGTGGTGGTGTTCGAGTTATCTTCGTGTTCTTGAGATACCCCTTCTAGTGATATTTGCACTTGAGAGTCATTAGGAGCAAGGGCACCCGCATTAATCCTTGCTCTTTTTATTTCTCATCGTTGAAGCCCTACTGCTTCTTCTGGTTCTGTGCATGATTTTCTTTTTATGTTATTTTGGTTTTTGGGTTTTTCTGAGTTTATTTTGGGAATGTCCGTGGGCCCTTGTAAGTCTTTTGAGATTAATGCATTGATTGTGTATAGCCTTAAGTGAGCTAGGCTTTTTGTTCAAAGGTATGGTGGATGACGGTTTGCATGGGATAAGGGAAGGATTAGGGTTTGCATGGTTGTTTGGGGTGGGGTTATCATTGATTGGTCCTTGATGAGGTGGCGTTTTTGTGGTAGGGTTTAGAGGAAATGGTGCTTGTGTATGGGTAAACTTTGGCAAGGTTACAGGTTCAGTATTGTTGGGTGGATCTTTCAAGGGAGGTAACATGGTTGTAAGCACTGGTTTTCGAACCCAATGACGAAAGCAATTTCTGAGCTCCTCGTTCGACCAGTCGCGCAAGTGCCAGTAATCGTTAAGGAACAGACAGACTCTCTAGAGTCATAACTCCCTCTACCCACTCCCCGGAAACACAAGATTGACAGCTTCAAACTTGTGACAAAGTCCTCTTTCACCTAAACTTCGTATGGTCTCCATCTCTCCTCTGTGACCGTACGGTCTCCATAATAGTGACCCTACGATCACCATCACTAAGAACGTACAGTCTCCACACGTGGCAATACGGTCCTTATCCTTATCTAGCACGTGTCGCTAAAATATAAACAACTTATAACATTCGGCGGGCTTTATAAGGCCCGTCTGGGCCTTTCTAAAGGCTCATATGAGATCCAAAAAATAGATCTCAGACGGGACTTATGGAGACCGTACGGTCTCAATAAGGGTGATCGTATGGTCACGTATAGTGACGTACGGTCACCATATACTCCTATATAAAGAGGCCGAAAATCCTATTCATTCCATCAACAATTCTTTCTTTCCCCATATTTTCTCTCGGTTTCTGAGCAGTTCTTGACCCGATAAGTTGCCTCTGATAAGTTGTCTCTGATGAGTTGCCTAAGAAAGTCGCCTCTGATATAAAACAATCACTCAAATACCAAAGTTTTGCCTCCAAAAACACCCCAGCTCCATAAAGTCCTCACGACACCAAAAATATCCTCACTATCCTCCAATATTTATAATTCCACTCATTTCTACTTCCAAATTCCCGACGTAGCTCTCCTCTCCGCAAGAGAGCTCACACAATCCCCAAACAAACTTCATAAAAGTCCAAAGGATTCCCCCAGAATCCCTTCTCTCAGTCACTAGGAGTATGTCCCCGACGCCTCTCCGACCCCGAAGCTTCGTTCACCCGTCTCCCTTCTTCGAAGAGTACTAGCTTGCAAGCATCCTACTGGCACGCTACGAGGGTAAGCTTCTGAGGGTTTTTATCATGTCATCCTACGGTTTACTGTACAAATGTTTGTGTATTTTAAATATTTTGTGTGATAACAATAAATACAAGACAATAATGGACTAGGTTGCATTAAAGATCCTCTAGGGCCTAGAATGTCGGAACTAAAAAGTTGTATCCACGAACGTAAATAGAATCTCTGGTTTTCAAAACAATCAATACATACACCGTTTCGTACATTTTCCCGGTCGGCCGGGTGGCGACTCTAGTCAAAGACGGCTTAAGCCGCAATGAGCGCCCGTTTCAGCTCACAATGGCAACTCTGTTGGGGGCCAACAATATATTCTACTATTACTAAGTTGACTTCAACGTACGATTTCTTAGAGTTGATTTATTGATAGAAGGATGTATATTTGGTTTTCAGTTTTTATAAAAATATTTCTTGAATTATTTTATGAAAAGTAAAAATTGGGATACAACCGAAGCATTCTAACATTCTATGGCTATATACGGAGTTATTACTTTTTGGGTGTGTGGGTATCATGCTGCATAAAATAAAAAGCCCGAATGGTCAACGTGTGTTATGGGTCGCGCTTACTGTCGTTTCCTTTAAGGGACACATAGGTCGATTTGTAACACCACGTATAGCCTCGTTCCGTCGATACGCTGCTCAAAACCCTTAAACGGGGAGGCGTTAGGTATATCTTGCTATGGGAACCCTTTTGTACTATCAAATGAGACCGAAGCCTTATATAGTCAGGCTAGATATCTCCCCTAGCAACTACCCCCAAACATGAAATAAATCACGTCTACGGGAGTGTTTTGAGTTCTAAGGGAAAGATGTCAAAAGAAACCCACCTATGACAGGGACTATAACACGTGAAGATTGAGAGGGAGTGACGACTTCGCATGTTGATGCTTCGTTGACTAATAATCCATTTATACTCAAGCATATAGGAAGTCCGAAGACCGTTGTCCAGACATCTCTTCGATTCAGAAAACTATCCCGTTGCAACTCGACAAAGAACATTGTCACAAACGGCCACTTCTAAAAATAGATTAACGGTTTCAAAGGATGCAACAGAATACTAATCTGAATCGAAAAGGTGCCCAGACTAGAGTATACCGGCTAGTAGAACACGAAGACACGACTCACTGGCAAAATCAGATCCTCATAAAAACAGATGGTGACTCGACTTCTCGTATTCACAAAAGTTCAAAGACCCCATTTAGATGTATTACCTGCATACCTTCATGCATATATACATCATATAGACCGAACAAAATGGGGGACTCATACGACCTTCGCCTATATAGAACGACCGTGGACAAGGACGGACCGAAGGTTGGTTAGGGCAGAACTGGTCGCCAAACCAGAAGGATTTTGTGTTACGGACTCATCCGACTCGGAAGCAGAAGGAATGGAAGGAACAAATGCTGCTTCATATGTTGCCACCGAGATCACCAGGTGTAACACACCCTACTTTTTTCGCATTTTTATTTTACTTCATAAATATTTCATATATATCATACATGACATATTTCATATGACATTAAATAGATTTAAAAAGTATCTTATATGTTCTGAAACACCTAATTGCACGAAACCGCAAAAAAACAAGTAAAATCCCCATTTTTACCGTTGTAAAAGGGCATTGGGTAAAATGTTAAATAGAGGTCCTAAGTGAGTTATTATATGTTAATGATTGTGTTTACGTTAGTGTTAATCAAGTTTACAGTTTTAATTAGCAAAAGGGTAAAGAAGGGATTAAAATTGATGACAAAGGGTAGTTTAGTCTTTTTACCCTTAGTATATAAAGGGAGAAGATAAGTGAACCTACCCCAATTTATCCCAATTCTGGAAATTAAGGTTTGAGAGTGAAATTTTCGAGCTAGAAAAGAAAAAGAAAGGGAAAAGGTAAGTGCAACCATCTTCTTCTTCCTTAGGCTAGGTTTCTGTAATTTATGAGTTTGAGTTTGGGGATTTTAAGATTAGAGAATTCTGGAATTTTGAGTTCTTGAATTCCCGGAATTCGTTTCGATTAATTCGGGTTTATAAGTACAAAGTTATGTTAGAATTGC
Source organism: Euphorbia peplus (assembly GCA_028411795.1). Lineage (NCBI taxonomy): Eukaryota > Viridiplantae > Streptophyta > Magnoliopsida > Malpighiales > Euphorbiaceae > Euphorbia > Euphorbia peplus. The sequence continues at coordinate 19,495,181 of CP110839.1, read as the reverse complement.
TATAGGTATGTTTAATTGATACTTATTGCACAACACACATTTTGTTTGATGTTTTAGAGCATGTTCGAATCTGAATTAGGAGAAATGTTGTAAAGAGAGTGTGAATTTTTATGTGTCCTTAAGTTTCCTGCAAAATATGAGCTTCTAATTGTGTTTGGGTGGTGAGAAACGATTTAGGAAAGTTTATGCATACTTGTTATTTTATGTGTCCTGCACTTGGATCCAATTACAAATTTTACCATTTATTGGTATCAAAGAGAGTTTATTTAGTGGTATCAGAGAGAGTTTGTTCATAAACTTCCTTAAATCGTTTCTCACAATCCAAACACAATTAGAAACTCATACTTTGCAGGAAACTTAAGGACACCATAGAGGTTCAAACTCTATTTACAACATTTTCCCTAATTTAGATTCGAACATGTTCTAAAGCATCAAACAAAGTGTGTGTTATGCAATAAGCATCAATTAAACATACTTATAGCAATTCTAGCATAACTTTGTGCTTATAAACCCGAATTAATCGAAACGAATTTCGGAATTTCAAGAACTCAAAATCCCAGAAATCCTTCATCTTAAAATCCCCAAACTCAAACTCCTAAATTACAGAAACCTAGACTAAGGAACAAGAAGATTATTGCACTTACCTTTTCCATTTCCTCTTTCCCTTCTTTCTCTCTAATTCTTCTTCTTTTTCTTTTTCTTCTTCTTCTTCTTCTTCTTCTTCTTCTTCTTCTCTAGCTCGAAAATTTCACTCTCAAACCTTAATTTTCAGAATCGGGATGAATTGGGGTAGGTTCACTTATCTTCTCCCTTTATATACAAAGGGTAAAAAGACTAAACTACCCTTTGTCATCAATTCTAATCCCTTCTATACCTTTTTGCTAATTAAACCCGTAAACTTGATTAACACTAACATAAACACAACCATTAACATATAATAACTCACTTAGGACCTCTACTTAACATTTTACCCAACGCCCTTTTACTACGGTAAAAACGGCGATTTTACGGATTTTTTTGCGGTGTTTCAGAACATATAAAATACTCTTTAAATATATCTAATGTCATGTATATAATATATATGAAATATTTATGAAATAAAATAAAAATGCGAAAAAGTCGGGTGTGTTATACTAGGGCTTTAGCATCCATGATGCAATCACCGGAAGACCAAATGATGATGTACCGAGCCATGAAAAAAGGATGCAAGAAAGTCCTAGCCGACCAACTAGAGAGGACCGAATTAGAGTCCGGGGGATCACATGGCTCGGAGGAACCATGTGAACCGATCGTTCCAAATGAAAAATTGGATTACATCATAGACCGTCTCAACGGTAAAGAAGGAGACGTCGTCACCCCAACAAGGGAATTGGATACGAAGAGGGGCCACGAGCAGCCACCATCACAAGCAACCATAGACCAACCATACAGATATACCAGGGGAGAGAAATAACATGTGAAAGGAGGAACGACATTAACATCTCATCTAGAACCATGATGATCAACTGTGGGCTAACCAAAGAAGAAGTCTTAAGGCGCGTCGACGGATTAACAAAGGTGCATGTTCCGATAGGTTTCTTCTCCACATACCTATCAGTAAACATGGGACAGTCAGGGTACAACCCCGCTCAGGTCATGGCTCGTCTTGGGAGAAGAATCACAAGATCCCCTAAGAAGGCCAACAATGGTTGGTCAGACTCATCGGATGACGAACCCACGAAGGAACAAGCAAAAGCAGTAGTTAGCCACGTCACCAAATCAGCGCAAGTATTCCAATCTGCACCTAGAACACAAGAATCTGATCAAACCACGAACTCGGGGAAAGAGAGTAACCCGAATGCAAGTGAAAAAAGAATAGTAGCCAATTCGCTCAAGAAATGCGTTTCATGCCAGGCATGGAGTTAGGTGCGAACCGACAAAGGCCACCCACTTTCAACATCCCTTGCACGGTTGAGAGAGGAAAAGAAGGATTAGGATACACTGTGAAGGCGGACGAAGGCACGTCCAGGTAGACGACCTGGGTCACCTTGAAAGAAGAATCAGGAGAGATCGCATGGCCACAAGAAGGAGGACCTGAATGGGAACCCGACATGGTAAGGTGGCAAGCACCTCCCGCAACTGATAGAAACGCACCAATCCCAATCCCAGAAAGGTGTATCCAAGATCTTGCGGACGAGCTAGCGAAAATGAGGGTCAGCGCAAGAGGAATGGAAAACAAAATAAAGGAAACTGTAAAACGAGTGCTCAAAGAAGTCGCAAGGGGAAAACAGGACAAAGTGTTTATGGAGGTCGTCAAAGATTCGGAGTCGGCCTACAAGGTCAAGAAACACAAAGCAACCCAAAAAGACCTGGGCCTTGAAACTTTACTGGATTTAGTCTTATATGACGACGACGTTGTGTACAATTATGATTTCATGTTTCAAAAAGATGTATTCACTTCCAAATTTAATGCAATGAAATCTCAATTTGCTTACTTGTGTGATTTGTAGAAGGTGGCACCATGCATTCATTAGATCATTTAACTAACGCGTTTAGCATACATAACACTGCATTACATCATATTAACCTTGGCACTGAAAATGAACCAAGACTAGTCCCGATTTCGCGGGATCTGTCTCCTACAAAAAACAGTTAGATAGAAACAGTCTTGACGCGTCATCAAAAAAGGGTCTTCGCTTGGTCATACAAAGACGTACCCGAGGTAGAACCCTCTACATCAGAACACGCTAGGAACTGACCCACTAGATCAGAAACCTCAAAATAGATCTAGGCAACATTCAGGGCAAAAAGAAGGAAAGCCTGCTAGGTTGAAGACTCGAGAAGACGACCGAGACAACAATAAATGCAGCTCGCTAAGTTAACAACCCGAAGAGTCATCTTAGGCAACAATTAGAGAAATGAACACCTCACTCTAGGGGCAACTACAAGAACATCATCGAAAGTCGCGTTCAAACGTCTCGAGAGCCACTCTTGATCTCCTCATGAAACCTATCCTCGTAAACCCTCCAATAAGCCTCGCATCAACTACGTAACTCAAACTCATGCTTTCCGGACAAATCATACCCTCACATCATCGAAGAACCTCAATAGGCTTGCCTCCGCTACCTATATCAAAACTCTTGCCTTCCTTGCAAAGCCTATCCTGACATCCAAAAAAAATAAAAAAATCTTCGCAGGAGCCGCCTCCACTACCCCACCTAAAAAACTTCTACACCTTTCACAAATCCTACTACTACGACCTCCATAGGCCAAACCTCCATTGTCTAACCCGGACTTCTACTCACCACACCAAATCTACCCTTCACATCATTGAAAACTCTCAACAAGCTTCGCCTCCAATACCTAACCCAAACACTACTCACCTCATGGAGCCTATCCTCACACCTTCCAAAGAATCATCATCAGCCTCACTCCCACCATTTAGCCAACAAGAACGAAGCCCAATATAGCTTCATCAAGAATTAAGGTCATTCGCCACGGTCATAGCACGAACCATGGCTATGTTCATTGAAAGGAACATCATCTGTCGGTATGGGGTTCCCCATCACGTGATCACAGACAACGGAGTGCAACTCCAAGGAGCCACTAGAGAAATGCTTGTGAAACATAAAATATAACATCACCATTCATCCCCGTATCGACCCCAGTTAACGGGCCAGTCGAGGCCGCAAACAAGACAATCAAACACATGCTCACAAAGATGTCTGAGAGGAGTAGGGACTGGGCAGAGAAGTTACCTTTCTCAATCTGGGGATATCGAACGACTGTTTGCACACCTACGGGAGCAACACCTTGTTCTCTAGTTTACGGAATGGATGCGGTATTACTATTTGAAATAGAGAGGCGATCTCTACGAGTAGATCTAGAAGAGAAGATTCCAGAAACAGAGTGGATAAGAGACAAAATGGGTCAGCTAGATCTTTCGGACGAAAAGCAACTCTGACAAGAAAGTGAGATTTGTGTCTCGACTGTTGAAAGTAGGCGATTTAGTGCTGAAACTGCTACGCCATTCGACCATTGATCCCCGGGGGAAATTCCAACCGAAATGAGAAGGACCATTCATCATCAAACGGATGTATTCGCGCGGAGGAGGCAAGCTGACTGACATGGAGGGAATAGAACTGACAGAGCCGATCAACATAGACAGACTTTGATATTTCCATGTATGAGCAAAACTACGCGAGTCGGGGCAAAAGTCATAAATTACCTTATGATTCATTCTTGGTTCATGTTTTTAGTTAAGGTTTGATGTAAGTAGATGTTATCTATGTTATTGCGATGAGTGAAATGAAATAAAAAATGCACTGTGCCATCTCTCACGAAAAACATTCAAAAAAATAAAAGCAAATTTGAAATATCCGAAAAATATACCTCAAAAATATATCAATCACTATACAGAATCCCGAAAATGAAAATGAGGTAAAAAATATAATCCTAGGAACTGCGGAAACTCCCAGTCTCTAACCCTTTATCTCGCCTAAAAAATATACCTCTCCCCAACCCTGCCTCCGAGCGCGCCTAAACCTCTGATGATCCTCCTCCACCTCCAAAGCAGCCAACTGACGAGTCATGGACTCTATCTGAGCATCCCGCGCCACCACACCCTCTTGCATCCGAAATTCGACCACATGAAAAATGCACACGTGTATACATACATACATACATACATACATATATACATACATGCAGGCAAAACAATATATGCGCAAAGAAAAGTCAGAACACATACCCTGCCAGCCTGTGTATGACTCGTCTAAGAAGCACGAGAGGAACGGTAAAGACTCGCCATCCTCGCCATTGAATCTCTCGCACTTGAAACGGTAAAAATTTCGATCAAAAAGGGTAAAGAGGGGCAAAGAGTAGAGAAGAAAGAGGAAATACACGTACATGGGTTGTCTCAGGAAGCACAAAGACCACCTGCTCACTCTCGGAAAAGTGTAGCTCCTGAAAACCACTCCAGTCATACAAAGTGAGAGAGTGAGAATGACGGTGCTCTTGATCCCTGACTACCCAACCAGGATGAGCCTGACCGGGGTCCCCCTGCGAAGCGTACCCCCGAGGGTGCACGTTGCTAGCACCGTTGCGAGGACGAGTCGTACGACCAAGGGAGGAAGACGGCTGCAAAACAAACATAATAAAAAATGAACCAAGAAAACGAGCGAAAAAGTCAAACAAACGGCGAACTAAAGGAATGTACCTCAGCAGTAGCTCCCCGAGCGCCAAAACCATCATCGTCATCATCAGCATCGCCTCATGTCCCTGAGGCAACCCTAGGATCCCGATGCGGAAGCAATGAAGAGATGACACCAGCATAAGCATTTGCCACGGGAGGAAGAAGCAAGGGCTCGTGCGTAGTGCTGCGAAAAATGGAGACTTCGGTAGCTAGGCCGACTCTCTCGGCAAGAGACAAAGCCTTACCCTAGAACATCACCAACGGGGGGTCCACGGGCACTTTGCGACTAGCAGGACCATCCTTTTAGTTGTAGACGCGCTCTCCGAGTTACCAGGAAAAGTCCAAGTGATCCTCTAAGAGCATCCGTGTAGCTACCAACTCGTAGGCAGCCGTTGTCTCACCAGTCCAGCCAGTAACAGTGATAAGGGAACACCAAGGGCGGACACGATCGTGTAACTGAAAAGCAAATCAATATCAATAAAGTGGTAGAAAATGAAACAATTAGAGGATAAACAACAAGGAAACGTACCACATCCCAAGTCAAATCATCGACGTACTGACTGGCCCTAGTTTGGGAACTGATAGCTCCCGAACGAGACCCGTACCAGAGTCCAACTCAGGGAAAATCGAGGTCCGTCTCTCTCCCTGTCGAAGGTCTAGGCAAGAGAAAGTGCTCGTGAGCCCAAACCTGCAAAACAAAAGCAGTTAAGAAATAGAAAAGACGAGCAAAATAACAAAAACGCAAGAGATAAAAGAATTACCTATACCACCATCATAGGACCAAATACCGTATTCGTCGAACGACACAATCCATCAAGAAGTCGATAAGCAGAGGCGAGAACCACCTACCCCAATAGTAATCCCCGAGACGTCCAAATCCCGTAGATCACAGCAGTCAGAATTGTGAGATCACAGCAGTCATTCGTCTCCTTGAACAAAGTGGAACACAACGCGAACCACAGGAAGCAACGAGCGTGCTGGTCCCTCTCCTCCGTCGTAGTCGGCTCACCTATAGCTCCCTCGTAGGAGGTATACGCCTCGGTCGACTGCACCCGGCGAAACTTTGTAGGAGCCAATTATCGACCGAGCAAATTCGCTATCTCTGTTGGCTCAGAGGGGAAGTCAACAAAAGGAGGCATCCCTCATGTCGATCGTAGACCGGTAATGGCCGCAACGTCTAGGGGCGTGATGGTCATCTCTCTAAATGGAAACTGGAAAGTATGAGTGCAATCTGACCACCTCTCAGCCAATACCCCTATGCCGATCAAAGATGTGGTGACCTTCTCCCCAAAGAACAAGGCAAAGAAGGCCTTGAAAGAAGTCATATCTACACGGGCCTTGACTGCTCTCAAAAGATGCTTGTACCAATCCGACGCCTTATGCACACTACCGTGACTCATGTACCTACCCGACTGACCAATGGACGAAAATTTTCAGAATGCAAAAAAGGAAGAGGAACCGTAGGGTCAAGGCATGGTGACCGTACGGTTCACATGGGAGGAACCGTATGAACTAGACGGGGACTGTATAGTCACCATTCTCGCCATACGGTCACGGACCCCCTGGACAGAAAAACAACACCAAAATCGCGTACTAATGAACAAAATCCACAAATCTACAAACACAACACACCTAACATGCATCTTAATCATGTAACAAAGTTCAAAACACCATGAAAGGAGCAAAAAATCAAACGAAATGCGATATCCTAAAAGTGAAGAAAGTCGGGATTTAATCGCGTATTGAGAAGGAATAGAGGCATACCAGGGTCGTGAAGCGGTGCTTATGTGTCTGAAGCATAAGGGGAATGTAATTCCCAAAGTAAAGCCCGTAGTAAGATAAGGACGGACTCCGGCCGTGGACCGAGGCATACCGTACTCCGAGAGGCGGAATCACGTGTCCTAACGCCAAATCATCATCTCCATAAGCCATAGGATTGTCAAAAAAATGGATTAGGGGAAAAAATCGGAAGACAAAGGTCGGAAAATTTGAGTCGGGAATGTGAAATGGAGCCGGCGGCCGAGAATCCCATATAAACTGCTCAGTTTAAGTGGTGACTTGTACGGTCACGGTCATGGAAAACCTAGACCGTACGGTCACATAGTATGGGACCGTTCGGTCTCCAGTCGGGGGACCGTTCGATCTCACTATCTCCCAAAAATAAATTTTTGCTCGAATCCCTAAAAGGCCAAACCCAAAAACCTACATCGACCAGCCAAAACCCCTTAAATGAGTCAAAACCAAGCCCGACAGACTACGAGAAACATAGAAACTCATTTCATACACGAAACAGAAGGCACCTGACCCCTGAATCACCAACATCAGGAAAACCCAAAACTCCAGAAGTAGCCCCTACTAAACTCCAGAACATCCCAAGTCCTTGTGAAGACACGTCACCCGGTTGCCGAACCATCTTACGCATTCAGAAAGACACCCCAACACATCAACCATAGCAAGAAGGCAGAGGACCGACACACAGGTAAGTCTTTAAACCGTTTTTCAAAAGGAATTTCAAAACACATAAATGCACACACGCAGTGTTACTCGTTTCGCTTCATTGGAACTGCCCAATGGATCTTACAAGTCGATGGATCATCGAATGCACTTCAAAAGAAGCAAGGGGTAAATTGTAAGCATTGGTTTTCGAACCCAATGATGAAAGCAATTTTCGAGCTCCTCCTTAAGTGCCAGTACTCGTTAAGGAACAGACCGACTCTCCAGAGTCGTAACTTTCTCTACCCGCTCCCTGGGAACACAAGATTGGCACCTTCAAACTTGTGACAAAGTCCTCTTTAACCTAAACTTCAGACCTAAACTTCATACAGTCTCCATCTCTCTCATCTGTAACTAGATGGTGTCCATAACAGTAACAGTGACCGTACAGTCACCATCACTAAGACCGTACGGTCTCTACACATGGCAATATGGTCCTTATCCTTATCTGCTACGTGTCGCTAAAATACAAAAAGCTTATAACGTTCGGTCGAGCCTTTTTAAAGGCCCGTCTGAGATCCAAAATTTGATCTCAAACAGGACTTATGGAAAGGGTGACCGTAAGTCACCATGTACTCCTACATAAGGAGGCCGAAAATCCCATTCATTCCATCAACAATTCTTTCTCTCCCCTTATCCTCTCTCAGTTTCTGAGCGATTCTTGGTCCGATAAGTTGCCTCTGATAAGTTGTCTCTGATGAGTTGTCTAAGAAAGTCACCTCTGATATAAAAGAATCGCTCAAATACCGAAGTTTTGCCTCTAAAAACACCCCCGCTCCATAAAGTCCTCACGACGCCAAAAATATCCTTACCATCCTCCAATATTTATAATTCCACTCATTTCTACTTCCAAATTTCCGACATAGCTCTCCTCTTGCAAAAGAGCTCACACAATCCCCAAACAAACTTCATAAAAGTCCGAAGGATTTCCCCAGAATCCCTTCTCTCAGTCACTAGGAGTACGTCCCCGACGCCTCTCCGACCCTAAAGCTTCGTTCACCCGCCTCCGTTCTTCGGCGAGTACTAGCTTGCAAGCATCCTATTGGCACGCTACAAAGGTAAGCTTCTGAGGGTTCTTACCGTGTCACCCAACGGTTTACTGTACAAATGTTTGTGTATTTTAAATATTTTGTGTGATTACAATAAATACAAGACAATAATGAATTAGGTTGCATTAAAAATCCTATAGGGCTTAGAATGTCAGAACTAATAAGTTGTATCCACAAACATAAATAGAATCTTTGGTTTTCAAAACAATCGGTACATACACCAGTTCGTACATTTTCCCGGTCGGCCGGGTGGCGACTCTAGTCAAAGAAGGCTAAAGCCGCTATGAGCGCACATTTCCGCTCATAATGGTGGATATGTAATTGTTTTGGTTTTATGATGTTGACTTTAATTGGGTTATATTATTTGTTGTGCTAGACAAAGGACTTTGGGTTGAGGGACTACAAGAAAATCAGCTTGGCAACGTTGCAAGTCATTGCAAAACAAATTTCTTGCAACTACAATTGTTGCCAAAGCGTCGTTGCACAAAACGTTGTTGCTAAAGATATCTGCAACGACTTAAGCTTGTTGCGGAAAACACATATTGGGTAACAACAGTCTTGTTGTTGTTGGTCCTAACAAGATCAGAATCACCTAGAGGGGGTGAATAGGTGTCAAATTCAAAAACTGAAAATCTTAGAGTTTTTCGAGAAACTCAGTTTTCAGAGTCAAATTTCCTCAGAGTCAGAGGCAAGCTTAATGAAGTAGCCTCTGAGGGAAATTCTGCCTTTAAGTAGTTTCTGCCTCAAAGCAACAGAAGTTGTGTTGAACAGAACTTCTGCACAGTCTTCTGAACAAAGACAAAGAGATAAAGAGTAAAATTTGTTTTAGCACTAAACAAACAACAAGTACACATAAACAATAATAACAAGTTTAAGGAAGGGAGAAAGAGATTCAGGAGGTCCTGAGTGAACAGTTCGATTTATCCAGGTTCGACACAGAAATCTTGTGACTACGTCTTGTCCCCTGTGATCCCAGTCAGCAGAGATTTTAAATCCACTATTCGGAACTTTTATGGCAAGTTCTGACTAGCCTAGAAAGAGTTAAAGGATTTCCACCAGAACAACAACAATCCTATTTTCTGGAATTCTCACCCAACTCAAACCTCAACTAGATTTCTCTCAAATCTAACTGAATATCACAAACGATATCAGTTTACAAGATTCCTATTATGAACTTGTGTTTCTTCACTCTCTCACTTTTACAATATAAAACAGAAAAGATTGAGGATGGAAAATGTGCTCTGTTTTGCTTGTTAAAACAGTGCGTTGAGATTTTTGCTCGATAATCGCGTGTATGAACACAATGGAGCTTGGCTACTATTTATAGTGACTTGAGATGACTGTTGCTTGGAGTTTGAATCTTCAATTTGATGACATCATTATTGTAGCCGTTAATCTGTCATATCTTCAAACGGTCTTCAAACACTTTGATTCTGTTAACCTTGTTCTTTAACTTAATCCGGTAAGAGATTTGAAATCAAAGATAAGGTTGACTGGAATGTTACTTCATTTAGATCAACAAAGGGTAAACAAGGAAGAACTGGTTTTGTTTGTAGTAGACATGCGTGCTCCTTCAAAACAGCTTTTTGAACTTTTGGCGCCTTGCATTAAATGCAGTTGTCAGAGCATTAAATGCTTAACAAAACCCGTGACTTGAGCTTCTGAGAGCTCAATTCCTTTGTCTTAGCTTCTGATCAAATGGAGCAGCTTCTGATTGCAGTTGAACGTTGAGGAGAGTTTTATCAAACTTCTGAGGTTCTTCAGAGCGGAGCATCCAGCTTCTGTGCTATAACTTCAGTCTTCAACTATTCTTCTCTTCTGAATTCTTTATGCAATCCAGAGTTTCTTCTTTCAGCACCTGCTGAGAAAAACTTATACCAAACTTAACAAAAAATTGTTAGTCAACATTGATAAGAATATAAGCATAAATTAAATTCCATCTTCTGAAACGTTTGGACATAATCAAAACACTTAGGGTTCATCAGTTGCGACATATTTGTCGTTGTCAAAGTAGTTGCATACACTAGAAGATGAAATTGTTCATCGCAACAATATATGTCGTTGCGATACACTCCAATGTTTAACAACGATCTACTGTTGTTTCCATAAATTTAGATGTTTACCAACAAAATGGAGGTTGCCATTTGTTTTCATGTTTTGCAACAACTGCTTTTGTGACCATATATCGTAAGTGTTTTTAGCAATATTTGTTTGTTATTGCCATAGATTTCAATGTTTAGCAACAACACCGTTTGTGGCCATATGCTTTTGACATTTAGCAATGTTTATCGTCATTAGCATATACTCTTTTGGTTACTAAGTTTTGTTGCAATATTCATCAAATCTAAGTTCAAATTTTGTACCATAAATCAAAAGATACCATTACTAGGCATAATTAATTGCTAAATCAACATATATTCCCACATAAAGTCATATGTAATTACATCAAAATAAGTAGCATTAAAGATTGGGCCAAAAAACTATCGAAGATGACAGAAGGCTTGAGTTTCACAAAAGTTACAACCAAAAGTTAGTTAATTCTATACAAAAAGTTATCTGTTCTCAAGAATAGCTAGCTTCATCTTTATATTTCACTTTCATTCATGATCACTATCATCATCATCATTATCGTCATGAGACTGCATCCTAAATAAGGAAAAGAAAAGAACAGAGAATAAGTACATGTACATGAATAGGGGTCATGGTAAATTAACATTACCTTGACTAACATATAATATACTCTAACCACAACCACCAAGTAGTTCTTATTAATTTTCTAGTATGATAATTTAGGAAAATGAAAAGGTATTTAAAGTAGTTCATTTACCTCGAGTTCCTTTTTTTATCATGTCCATAATAAGCTTCTCCATATCTTGCATTTGCTTCTTATTTGCTTGCAACTCACTTTGAAGATTAGCAATTTGATTTTGACTTCCTTCTAGCTCACTTTTTAGATTTGAAATCTGATCTTGTTGTTGACGTTGTTGTTCTTGCTACAATATTGCCTTGGCTGAGCCTCTATACCCATTGCCTTTGCCTCTAGTGTAGCCAGATCTTGAGCCTAGTACATGACGTAGCATATTTCTTCTTGTGTTTGAGGACGAGCTTCATCCCCATCTGGTTCTTTATCCTTGTCTTGCACAAGTTGATCGAGTTTCTGTAAAAAATTCATTCGGTTAAGTTATTTCAATATTCATTTAACATGATATATAACATACTATTCAAGAGCAGTAACCGAATGAGAAAGATGTAAAGACTGATTTAAACGTACGTGTATTTCCTTAGATCTACCATCATCATCTACCCACTCTAATACTCATTGATCATTTGTGCGTGTATGCTCGGTCAACCATACCACATCCACAAGAGGAAGCACATAACCATTTTTTGAGTCGAAATCCAATTCTAACTTGTATTAGTATCCTTTTTATTTATGCAACACTGCACATTTTACCAACTAAACTATTCTTCTTACCATTAAATGCTCCAACTCAGGAAAAGAGAACTTCCCCGTTGTGTGTTTATTCCAGTTTTTCGAATTACGATTCTTGCTATTTCTTGCACTTATTATTTTACCTATGACGATTCACACTAACAAAAGAACATTAGCATTCGATAACGATACCTACATCTTCATATCTAAATACTCATTTTTTCAATATATTTGTTTCATATGTATGAATTTTGACATAATCCACCATAAGTTTTCACTTCATATGCTTAAAATTAAAAGAATTCCACTAACTTGCCATTATTCTATTTTTATGAACTTCGTTCAGCACAAAATTTCCACTAATAAGATGCGACTCACCAGTAACTTCAAATGTTAGCCAAAAACACAAATCATCAAATACACTTTTTAAATCCACTACTGAGCTCATATCTAATGAACAATAACAATTTCATGAACTCAAAAGGGCCTTAGATGAAATGAAAAGCCAAAAGCTTCAAAATTAGCATGAACAAACTTAAAGAGTTATCCAAGAATTAATAAAAATTTTGCATCAAATTTATCAATCAGTAAAAAACAACTGAGGGAAGAAAGAAAGCTAAGATTAGAGTTTACCTAAAAGGGTAAATACCACAGATGAGAGAGTAGAAGAATCTTCAGGCGAGCTCCGGCATCAAGGTGGGTTTAGAAATCGTCGGCATCAAGGCCATGAACGAGATCGCCGGCGTCGCCTGGAAGATGGGAAGTGGCAGTGTTGTGATATTATTGTGCAGAGTAAAAATTGAAATAGGTTTTGAGGTTAAAGACAAAAATTAGAGTGAGATATTTACATTTTTTCTTATGATTTTATATATTATATTATATTTTATTTTATTTTATTTTAATTATCATTTTGTTAGTCTTCTCCAACCACAAAATTTGTAATCGAAATATTTACTATTTTACAAGTTCGTTGGTTAATATCATAATATTTACTGTCACAAACTTGTCGTTGCGAAACTTGATATATATTTCCCGCTGTGCGAAATTCGAGCGAGAGCGCGTGAAACTTTTTGGAGGGAGCTGAAAACAAGAAATTGGCAACAATCTTTGGCAATAATAAAACTGTGGCTATATATGTTAATTATTTTTAAGGTGTTTGGTCCATTTAATTACAAATACTGACATGTCCAAATTCATTGTCACGTGTCCTACAAAAATTCCACTACAGTACCGCATGTTGTAAAGTTTCTTTTTTTTCTGTTTAGTTGAGAAATGTAGGGTATATAGTGCCACTTTTGGAGAGTTGAGGGGGTAAAAGGAAAGTTTTTTAAGGTGAGGGGGTAAAATGACCAAAAGATGCAAGTTTAGGAGGTTACATGTGTATTAAGCGTATGTATATAGAGAAAAACTTGTATACAGATATTAGGCTTAATACCTATCGTGCCCTCTAAACTTGTCAATTTATTTCACTTTGCCACCCCCACCTTAGATGACAACCTATCAGCCACCTAAACTTATAATTTTGTTCTACTTGGCCTTCTCAACTTGTCAAATATGATCCATTTTGCCCCCTTTGTGCTGACGTGACATAATATAAGTGGTTATAAAAAATTCATGCCACGTTAGCATAAAGGGGGCAAATATGTCACAATTGACAAGTTGAGGAGGCCAAGTGGAAAGACATTACAAGTTGAGGGAGCTGAATGGAAAAAAATTACAAGTTTAGGTCGCCAATAGACTGTCCCTTAAGCTGAGGGGGCTAAGTTAAAAAATTTGACAAGTTTAGGGAGCCATGATTGTATTAAGCCTAGATATTATCAAATGCAGCTCATCAAAATATCTAGAATAGATACCAACGCTTGTTTTCTCACGCGCTTTACGATTCCCCTTTTCTCTCTTCTTGTCACCCTTATGTAGGGTTGTCAACGGATCGGATCGGGTTTTTCAAAAATCATACCCGATCCGCCAGATATTCGGGTAAACCCGAACCCGATTACTAAACGGATTTGAAATTCGTACCGAACCCAATCGGCGGGTAATATCCGAACCCGTTGGATATCCGCACACCCGAATATTTATTTTTTAAAAATTATTTAATACAAATTTTAATTGTAAATTGTATTTTAGATAAAAAAAAATACCTAAATATCAAACCTTTTTTTACTTAACCTTGCACAACTCCTTCGTGCTTACCTAGATCTGTTGAAGGAAATCGCGATTATTTGAGGTCTGCCAAAGTTGCTGAAAAGCCATTCCCAACCTTGTATCTGTAAGCCATTGAGTTTAGCTTTAAATTAAAAATCATACAATTATGATTTGGCGCACCCACCCAGGCACTGGAGAAAGCTTATGATTTGATGAATCATCCAGGCACTAGAAATTATAAAAGAGTTGGTGATGACAATTGTGAAGAGAGTATGGAGAAACTTGTTATAGATGAAGAGAAAAAAAAGAGAAGATTAGCGGCTGTATAAAGAAAAGAGGCACAAAATAAACCTAAGCAGTTTATATTGGAATGGGTTAAGGTTATATTCAGGTTTATAAACGGGTATCTTCTGGGATTTTATAATCGGGTTTCTTGGGTTGCAGGTTCGGGTATCCAACCGGATTTACATAACTTACCAAACCCGATTCGAACCCGATTGTCGGGTATGAAAAAAAAAACATACCCGATCCGCGAGCATTTTAATCGGGAATTTTTCAACCGGGTACGGGTTTGTGCCCGACCGATTGACAACCCTACCCTTATGATTGTTTTTCTTGAGAAAATTATTAAGTGGGTTAGGACTTTAAATTTGATTTAAGGACCTCCCATTGAATGTATGACAAGTGTATCGCGGACATCATATATGTCTGCGATACACATATCTGCGATACACTTGTCGCACATTCAATGGAGGAACCTTACACTTTATTTAAGGACCTAAATTCCCTAATAATTTATCCTCTTCTTGTTTCCTCATCATCTTGAGCCATGACTATATTAAAGTTTAGAGAGTTTATATTTTTTTTTTAGATATAAATTGAAAATCCTAAATAATCCACTAATCAATTCTCATGGAGTATGTTTTTATTATTAAAAGAACTTTCAGGTACACGTGTTAAAATTGTGACAGTGATAGAACAAAAAAAAACAAATGGTCGATGTATACGAGAGTCAACGAGATGAAGTTGAACGTGATAAATTAAGATATGATAAAAAGTAGGCTTCATATCTATATTGTTTCCTGAAGTTGTTCATTTTTCACTTAGCGCCCTAAATATAGGGAACAACTTATTAGCCACCTGAAATTTTGTAATTTATTTCCATTTAGCTCCCTCATCTCGTCAAAGTTGTGACAGTGATAGAACAAAACAAAACCATTGGTCGATGTATACAAGAGTTAACGAGATGAAGTTGAACGTGATGAATTAAGATATGATAAAAAGTAGGCTTCATACCTATATTGTTTCCTGAAGTTGTTCATTTTTCACTTAGCGCCCTAAATATAGGGAGCAACTTATTAGCCACCTGAACTTTTATAATTTATTTCCATTTAGCTCCCTCATCTCGTAAAATGTCACATATTTTACCGCTTTGTGGTGACATGACATAATGTCACCTCATATCTAGAGTAATTATAAATTTATGACATGTCATGTCACATCAGCATAAAAGGGATAAAATATGTCATATTTGATGAATTGAGGGGGGGCTAAGTGATGATATCCGAATATCAAGCCGAGGTCACGTGTTAGTCACGTTACCGAAGTAAGCATGCTCAACACATGGTTAAAGCTATCCTTTTCCTAGCCTCACTTAAGGGACACGCGTCGCTATTACTGAGAAAACCATCTTCTACACATGCTTGCACACCTCATGAAGCTTCTCCCTAATAAAATTATGGGTAATTTCTTAAAAAAAAACCATGTGTTTGTCAATTTTGTCAAAATGGTGTCCGTGTTAAATTTTTTAACAAAACAAGGATTGTGTTTATCTTCATTACCCAAAAATGGAAAATTCATTAACGGTGTTAAATGTGAAGATGTGGCAATGGGTATTTTGGTCTTAATTTAGCGGTTATGTTATAGACCAAAAATTGTCTTCTCATGTTTCTTTTTTCCAATGTGGGATAATGAACTCTCTTTTCATTAGGTATTCTATTTATATCTACAATATCTTGGCCCTGTTTGGGAATTAGCTGTTAGCTGGTTTGATTAGCGGATTTGATTAGCTGATTCGATTAACATGTTTGGTAAAATTTAGCTGATTGTCAGTAGCTGTTTCTGTAAAATGACAAATAAGGGCATTAATTTTTAATATTATTTTCCATCTTCTGAATAATGGCTCTTAAAAAACTATATACATGAAAATAAGAATCAAAATATATATTTCTAATTGTATACCCAAGAGTCAAGTTCAAATGAGACAAGGATTTAGGATGAGACTAGTTTTTATGGTGAGACAAGGGGTATTTTTGTATTTCAATAGGGGAAGGTGGCAAACTTGTAATTTAAGGAACACCCCTCATGCGTGAATTAAAGGAAAGAAATAGGAGGTGATGTCAGCGCTGATGTCACCTCTGGAGAGAGAAAAAGTTTTAATTATTTTCTTTAAAATGCATTTTCCCGCTCTTTCCGAACTCGTTTTTCAAAAAAAATTATACCAGCGAACTCGTATTAATTAGGCGGTCATTTTGAGATCCATTTTTGTTATTTCTAGACGATTTTTTTTTATTTTTTTATTTTTTTATGATTGTTCCAGCAGAATATTATATTTGTTCCACCGGACTACTCCAATTGTTCCACCAAAATACTACATTTTTTTACACTCCCAGAGTGCATTTAAAAAAAATGAAAATATTATGCTGGAACAAATGTAGTAGTCTGGTGGAACAAATGTAGTATTCTGCTGGAACAACCGAGTATCCAATTTGGAACAAAAATAAAAAAAAATAAAAATCGTTTATAAATAACAACAATGGATCTCAAAATGACCGCCTAATTAATACGAGTTCAGTGGTATAATTTTCTTTGAAAAATGAGTTCGGAAAGAGCGGGAAAATGCATTTTAAATAAAATAATAAAAACTTTTTCTCTCTCCAGACGTGACATCAGCGCTGACATCATCTTCTCTTCCCTTCAATAATGCCCCTCCATATTTTTAAAATTTCAAAAATGCCACCACTTTTTAATTGTCTCACACTAAAAAAAGTCTCTTCATTATGACCTTGTCTCACCTGATCCTATCTCGTATACCCAATACATAAAAGTTAAAGAAAAAACAAGAAATATATGTTTATTCATATAAGTAAAACAAATGTTCAACTAGTAATATAATACGGACTCTAGTCATTTAATTTTTGCTCCTTTAGCCCAAAAGCCATCACATTTACTTAAACTAATGCGTTAATAACCTTTTTTTTCTATTGAATGGTATCTCTAATTAGGATGTTAATGGCAAAAAAGACTACACAAATAAACTAATTTGCTGGACTTTATAAAAACTTCCATATTATTGCCATCAAGTCACAAAATTCAAAAATACTTCGTCTTCTAAAAATATAATTATTATTCTTACGAACATCACAAAAATAAAACTAAAATATTTTAGTTCTTATAAAGTTTTACATGGAAACGTGGAGATAGATAGTAATTTGGGTAAAAAAGTCTTTTTAATTAGGTGTTTCAATAAGCTAATTCAAAAAACTTATAAAATGAACTTTTTCAAAATTAGCTTTTTGGGGCCAATAAGCTATTTCAAACCTCTATTTATCAAACACTACGGTTAGCGGTTTGGTTAGTCAAATCATCTAAAAGTGGTCAAATCCGCTAATGTCAATCCAATCCGTTAATTGTCAAACACGGCCCTTATCTTATTCTTTTTATTTATATTATATATATGCATTATACATACATAATATTTTTTAAAATTGTTAATTTTATTATGTATGAAACTTTAAAATATTATAAAATTACAAAATTCTATATATTTCAGTTAATTGATTGAGCCCGATTCAATACCGGTTGAATTCCGATCAGACCCCGATCCATTGAATCGACACCTTTACCGGTTTAATAGTCAGTCTGATTCTGAAAACCATGCTAATTTCACTATACAAAGCAAGGTAATCATCAAAATGATATGTTCACTATTCAATTACTTTTCTTGTTTACACCGCCTTTCCCTCTTTAAACCTATTTAACTTGATCATTGGGGCGGGTTCTATCATCTCAGGCTAACTAGCGGCTTCAACCGGTTGAAAACTTTTGATAATTTGATAGTAAACGTCAAGGAGGGCGGCTAAGGCTATACCAATATGAAGAATACATTACAGGGTCCCACATACAGCCAAACCAACAACTACAAGAGAAAGAAACAGCCATTAAAATGAAGCAGCAATATATTTCAATTCAAAGTTGTGGAAGAAGAAGAAGAAGAAGAAGATGATGAACGATATTCTGCTACAGGCAGGGCTCATCCTGCTTTCCATAGTCATGTACTTAGCTATGCACAACATCCCCCAAAAAACTCTAGCCAAGCTGCGCGAGTACAGGGGACGCGCAGGAGCTGAAGCGAAGCGGCACTTCGTCATGGGCGCTCAGCTCCTTGCACGAGCCAGATCTCCTTCTATTCCTCGTTCTCATGCTATCTCCTTAGCCAAACAAGCCGAAGACGAAGCCACTAAATCTATCCAGCTCGATCCTAAGGACGCTGCTGCTCATATTCTCAAAGCCTTGGCTCTCGATCTCCAAGGCTTCAAAACCTCCGCTCTCGATTCCCTCCACGTCGCTCTTTCCCCGCTCGCGGTCAAGTCTTTGACCGATGACGAGCGCGGAGATGCACTGTTTAAGAGAGCTGAGTTAGTCATGGGGACGACTCTGTCTACGCGCGTTGACTCCGCCATTGCTGATTTGACTCAGGCTGTCAAGCTTAAGCAGGAGAATGCGAATGCGTTTCGGTTGTTAGGGGAATGTTATGAGGAAAAAAAGATGTCTCAAGAAGCTATAAATGCGTATGAGGCTGCACTTAAGTTGCAGCCTCATTTGAAATCGGCTCAAGATGCCGTGGTTCGCCTTAACTCGACTGACTAACTAGATTGTTTTGTAGCTATGCTTATGCTCTTGTTGTAACAAATTTTTATTTTTTCGTATATTGTTGAAATTCGGATCAAACTTACAAGTACAATTGAGAAATCGACCGTCTGCATTTTGGCCTGCATTTCACTTTCTTTAATGTTTTCGCTCAATTATATGTCTTAATATGTTATATCTCCTCGTATTTTGTTTGATTTGAATGTAAAACGAACCTTTTATCAGTTAGAAACTACAACTATCCTCAGGGAAATGATAGCATTTTACAGTGTTGTCATTAGAACTTAGATGCTTGAAAGTCTAGTCTGAATTACAGGAGAACGACAAATGTTATGTTCTTTTCTTTTAGCGGGTTGCTATCGTTAATTTTGTTTATTTTTCTTGTATGGAGAAGTGATTCCAACTAATGGATTTGAAAGCGTTGCAGCAGCATCTCTTCAAAGTATACAACGTCGTCTACTGGTTAAATGATTGGATTGGATTGGTATGATCTGATCAAAATGTTTCTCATGTTTTTCTATCTCTGGTTTGGATGTTGCTCATTTCAAGATGATGATAATGGAGTACCTCAGCTCAAACTATTGTTGTGTTTAGTTCAGCTCATGATGGTATTTCTCTTCTCACACCATATTAATTTGATTCTCAAATTTCCTCCTGTTATATGTTCAAGTGAGAGAGCTTCAGTGCTTTTTCTTTTTCATTCCTTTACATGTATATCCTGACCTCCTTTAACTGTTTATAGTTTCACGATTTCTCAATTTGTGTTTCCTTCTTTCTATCCATGAAATATTTATTGATTTTGCTACACAACTCGAACTATTTTTTACATTTTCGTATTAGTATTTACGTTTGCTGGCCTGTTTCTATTGCTGGGGATGGAGTTTGGACTTGTAACAAGATAATTAACAAGGCTCCGTCGGCTCTAGACAATATTGGCATTGGGTAGGAAACGATATCGTTTAAAACTCATGCTTGTTATAAATTCTAATAATGGACTTAAAATGGTGCAGCGTTGTTAAAAATTACAACCCTTGCCTTTACCTTTCTATTCACTTTGCTTTTTGTCAGTATAAACGAAGGGAGTTTGTATTTTCTTCCTATTGATTTTTCAATAGCATTGATGAAGTGAACCGCACTTTAGTTTCAGCCAGATCCAACCGATGCTTGATAGATTCATACAAACTGTGGCTTGGAACAGTGTTTGTAGACAGAAGAAGTTGGGAGGTTTTGATAGAAAATATCGCTCACGATGGTGTTGAGATTAATTGCTGTGCCTGATACTCGTTTGGTCAAGGCTGTAGGAGCCAAATATTGGAAGAGAGTGTGTGATGTGGATCTTAAAGACATTACTTGTTCCTTTTCCATAATAGCCGAAAGAAAGTCGCATATACAGCCAAGTACTGAAGCTGCTACAGACTTTCAGGAAGGAACTTCAATGAACGGCCATCGGCTGTTTCACAAGTTTTTGGATTGATAAAGCCCCTCTTCTTCACCTGGTTTTCCTTTATCTGATTCATGTTTGAGATAAACTATTTCCTTTCTATGCTGGTGAATGCTGTCATTACAACTAAATGGCATCTCCTAGATGGTTTGTTTGTTTTCTGGAAAAGCCTATATGGTTTGTTGATTACTGAGATTTATCGGTATATCAAGGATGTAATGAATTAAAAGGATCATGAAATGCCTTTTGCCATTATATTAATATATATTACATAATAATTTATTTTGAATGGCTTAATAATTTATTTTGAATGGCTTAATATATATACAATCCTCTGGACCTATGCCTTTTTCCATTGTGTTAATCATATTTAAAATCTCAACAGTTGCTTACAACTTCTACCGTCTTGTCTGCTTCTTCCTTAATAGGATAATAATGAGGAAAATGTCCTACAAGAGCTGCTTTAAAATGCGCTTACCTTGCCTTGTTGATTACCTTCTAACTCTTGTGGAACTTCATGCTATCTTGTGAGGGGCATCTTTGATGCGGCATTCCCCATGTTGGGATATATAGAAAGGAGGAGGTAAAAGCACAAGAACAAAGATAGATAGATATTTAGATATTCCTCCCATCTTTCCTTTTCTGTTTCCATTACTCATCGAACAAAGATTTCTAGAACTAGTGGTAAGTTCCGACGAAGCTCTCAAAAGGTAGTTAAGAGCGGACAATAAGCCTTTTTTTAGTTAGTCAGGTACTAAATCAGGTTCGGCAACCTCTATACTCCAACCCTAGATCATTCTAAATACTTTGTTAAACTTAGCTAAGAAAGGAGCCAAGAATTCACCTTTTGTAGATATGCTCTATTGGCCAAGGCAAAAGTTTAGGCCTACTGAGTTTATATCAAAGTATTAGGGAGATACCAATGCCAATGTCAATTTGAGAAATTACAAAGAGCTGATTATCAAAGGGAGATGGTAAATTGAGAATTTATAATACAAGAAGTTCAAGGATGTGTTCGTGGTGAAAATGAGGCGTCCATGTGCCAGATCTTCTCAGGCACACTGATAGAGTGTTCCATCCAGGCTTTGGATGCAGTATCCATCCATAGTTTGGAGCATTTGATGAATAATGAGTTTCATACCAAGTTTATGGCCCGCATCCCACCAGTAACTGCTTGTCGAAAGTTGTGCAATCTCTAACAAAAGCCTAAAGAATCCATGAGAGGTTACGTGGACACGTTCAGCAGAACCCAACCTGTTTGAACATACAAAAAGTTGATTTTGTGATGCACTTTTGAGTTATGACTCAAAATACAACATACAATCAACAGAGTCGAGAGTTAGCATAATAATTAATTATATCATTATGCTAAGCAGACAAGAAACACTTTACATCATTATTCATAAGATAATGCACTTCATAACTTTATCCTCGATACAATTGTGTGCCTAATTTACAGCACCAACTAATTTTTGAATTAGTTAAACACACATAAGAAAGAAAGACTATCCTGAAATTAGGGAAGAAAAAAAGAAATTCAGAATTACTCTGCACAGGCATTACCCTAACTATCTCCCCAGGGTGGGGTTCCTTTTTGTGAACATTTTAAAGTTTCTTATCAGCTACCGATCTGGCCACACCAGTCACCTGCCCTTCAACTGCACATTGATTTTCATCATTTGAGGCTGATATACAGTCCATCTTATCCTTCCCATCACTTCCTTCAGGCACCTCCATTTTTTGTGAAACCTTTAACCTTTCACCGGCGGATTCTTGAGTTTTAGGTTTTGTTTCTGGTTTAACTTGCTTGCTAGGTTCCTTTCCTGCAACAGAAGCCCCATTATCTTGTACTAGTACTTTCGCCACATTCGCTCCAGTTTTGATTGCTCTAGTATATACAACATCTTGCTTCAATGGAATTTCAGTATTAGCCTGTTTGCTTGACACACTCATAGGATTATGCTGGGTGCTTTGTGAGGATGCTCTAGCCAAAGCAGGACCTAGACCTTGCTTCAATGGAAGTTCACTATTAGCTTGTGTGGTTGACAGGTTCATTGATGTACCAGAAATTGGATTGTGCTGGGAGGTGCTTTGTGAACAAGTTTTCTCCAAAGCAGGGCGTAGGCCTTGCTTCGATGGAAGTTCAGAACTAGCCCGAGCGGTTGACACGTTCATTGCTGTCCCAGAAATTGGATTGTGCTGGGACGTGCTTTGAGAGGAAGCTTTCTCCAAAGCAGGACGTAAGCCACTAGGTGAGACAGCTGGGTGGGTGGAAACTGATGCAGTTGGCAGGTTGAAACTAACATTAGAATGAGCCTCTGTGTGGCTCGATGCACTGCTGGGCAATGCTGATTTAATTGAAGAACCAACGGTGGGCATTATATGAATAGCATTCTTAGCTTGAGCCGCTCTGAGCAATGAAGCAGCATCTGACTGAGTAGCAATACGAGCCCCAGCTGCAACAGCAGCAGCTCTTACTGGATCTGAACTCAAATCAGGCTTTACCGGTTTACTTACAGTTACTTGAGATTTCCCCACAGAACTCAACTGCATTTTTGAAGATGGCTTTGTTGCAAAACAACGCTGAGAAGATGTACCTTCACCTGTACAGACAAAATCATGTGCATATATTAACTACTATATATATTAGCAATGTGAAAGAAGATTCTTCACAACTATGAAAGTGCAAAAAAATTGAGAAGCATTTTACGTCTTCTGGATTTCGGTTGCCAGATTAGGAACTTTAATCTCACTGAAATTAAAGATGTAGTAGAGAATTACCAGACTTGATGAATGTATTCTTAACAGGAGGATCAAGGGCTAAGTTCATTGCAATTCGTGCTGCTCGTTGTGCCTCGGAAAGTTGCACGCCACCAGTGTTGGTAGTGGTCGTGGTTGCAAGATTCAAGTTGCCAATGCCAACTTTCCTTCGAATGACTCCCCACCTCTGCTTCGGTCAAACTATGACAAAATTAGGAGAACAGATGCAAAGAAGACACTGATAAAATTATATGCAACCAAGTAGCAATCAAATGAACCCACCCCACCCAATACACCACACAGAATGCACCTTGAATAGAGAAAAAACACTAGATGATTAAAATATAATCTAGAAATATAACACATGAAAATTACGGACGATAAAAATGTTACAGGATTCACACAACTTACCACATAAGTCAAAATTCCGTTGCCGGGATTTGAACCCGGGAAAACTGAGTGACCCCAGACATCCTGACCGGACTAGATGACAACGGATTGCTTTACATGGCAGTATCAAGACTTTTCAATCCATTAAAGAACAAGCAACTAAGACAACAATAGATTGCAGCAAACCACCAATGTGAGAAGTAATATTTAGTCATGATAAACACAAATTCAGATGAAAATTGATGTCATTCTGCTCTATGCAAGTTTAAACTACGATTGAGAGTGCTAATGTTGTCACCAGAGATAATATAGTCTAAACATTGCTCAACCCTCCCTCAGCAGCTCTCCCTATATTTTATCCGCCAGTGCAACAGAAGTTATACTGGCTAACCATAATCAGCCAATACAACAACAGGTTATGCTCTTTAAACCTCAGCCTCCCATTAAAAGATCACCAATTATCAATTAACTTCACTGCTTTTTTCCATGTTGAAAATATATATAATGAATAAACGAAAATTTGTTTCAACTTCCAGTGCACCTGTCCTCCACCAGCAAATGTGCAATTATCAAAACTGAAAGTGTAATCAGCACCAACCCTTGGCTAAGGTGGTAAATGAGTGTAGTAAAATATCCGAACAGCATAGTTCCATGTGTGCATCATCATGTATAATGGCCTCATGCCGTGTCTTCAAGAGAGAAAACGGAACTAACAGCAATGAGCAACTAGAGTATAATAAATTTAGTCAGTAACCAAAACTGTGGCATACTTAAAAATCATGGATATTTTATATGGTGCAAAACTCTCACAGTTCTGAAGATAGTTTGGCAATTAAGTGGTAACTGGTAGCTTCCTCTCATTCCTCATCAATGATGTCATTCACCTTTAATCCTCCTAAGTATTCCTTATCATCTCTTTCAATACCTTTATAGTGATTCATCAACAACAAGTTCCAATGTACAAACAAAATTAAGCTAGTTGGTCAGTTCTTCACTGAGGTTACATCTTCTAGTCATCAATTGTGTCTAATCCCTAATCCAGATTACTAGGCGTGAAGACATCTACTAAATGCCCCATTTAGGACCTAAAACCCTTAAGCAGCCATGCAGGCAGAGCAAAAGGCATATCCAGGGCAAAGCAAAAACCACATTACAGGCATGTAATTTAATTCATTGTCAAAACGCGTAAGATCTAGAGAAAAAAAGCAAATTGTTCACATAACCGAAGTGTGGTTTCTTCAAACCTTGAACACCGTAGAGCATAAAATGGTGCATGCATACAATACAAAACAACAACAGATAAACACATAGAAACCAATAAACAAAAAAGGAAAATGCAGAATCAAGTCAAGTAACATGTAAAGCCAAAGGAACCTATCTATGAGGAAAACAACCTGAGATAGCTGTGAAGCAGTCCTATCCCACGTGGATTCACTTCTTAAGATATTTGCCCAATTCCCTTCACCATATTTCTGCACAGCAGCAACCAGTTCCAAATCCTCTGCTTCCGTCCATATCTTCTTTTTCCTTCGTGGAGGAATAGTACCATTTACTGAACCATTTGCATCCAATGCTTCGGCAGATGCCATTGCAGGCACAGGCTGTTTCTGAACAGAAACTGGAACTGTGATATTCATCCCTCGCATGGCAGGTAGTTGCGAACTTTCTGATGTTGCTTTAACCAACTGTCCACTAGGTATATTTATAGTTAAGGGAGCCTCAACCATCGCATTATTTGGGTGGCTGGAATCACTTTTTAAACCAGAAGCAATCAGGACCTAATGACATGACCAGTTCTGTAAAATAAGTAGATACAACCTACTAAACCACAGGATATTAAAATCGAAAACAAAAATAAAAAATTTCAAACTAGGACATTCCCAAACATAAAATGATTTCCCAATATTCAGACACAAAAGACTGAATGTGCTTTCCCAACGAACATATTGCCAAAGAAACTTTGCTAAAATCATATTGCCTTGAATATTGACTTTTAAGGGTTATCTTAGTGTGCAAAACACTTGACAGAACCTTGAATATTGTCTTGCCAAAGTCCTGTCAGAAGAGACATGTTATGGACGAATTCAGTTTATCTACAAACATCAGAAAGGGCATACCGAAGTTCAATATTATTTGTAAGATCTTAAATCCTGTCAAACTGTTGAAAACAGTTTCAATTCCTATGTTCTTTTTTTTTTCCCTCCTTTTCTTTGTTTTTTGATTATCCAGGTTCTAATCGGAAACTTGGAGAAGATATTTTCAAGTCGAAACCACTTAACATCTTTTCTAATGATATTTTTAAGTAAATCAGAGTTGTTATGTTGTTTAAGTGAACTAGTTGGTCAACATCCAATGAAGGACAGTAACCTTCATTACCACAGCATTTTCCATTTCAGTTTCGTTTCTAAAATATTTTGGTGAAAGAAACAGAATCTGGATGCCCCTTCCCTTCACTTGGATTTAATTTTTCAAAATAGAAAAACAAAGAGAGCGAAGAACTAGAAAATTAACAAAGACAATAAAGCAAGAATAATATGTTCGTATACGAGATATCAGTGCTTACAAAAGGAGAAAGTATGGCATTACCTTGACACAGGCTGATGCCTCAGCAGAAGCTTCAGCGCTAACATCTGGAAAGGCTTCTAATTCATACTCTAAATCACTGTCATCATCCTAAACAAAGAGGATGGTAATAATCTCAGATATCTAAGCAAGATTGATTATTTCTTCTTTGGTATTAAAATAAAGGAATATGAGGAAACATACGAGAGGTGGAGCGGCATTATCAAAAGTATCGAGCAAGGAATGTCGATAAGCCAAATGCCGCCAAAGCATCTGGTATTCTCGGGGACTGGAAATTCCAGTAGAAGACTTCTGAACAAGTGCATTCCAATCAATCTTCACTCCTCCTTCCAACTGAGCCACCTCCTGAAGCAATGCCAACACCGTATTCGCCGTATACCTTTACCCCAAACAAAAATCCACAATCAATCACCATAAAAAAGTGAAGGCAACGGTAAAAAAAAAAAAAAAAATACCTTTGCAAGAGAGTAGAGATATCTAGTTCGGAAATTAGCCCCTTCTTGAGCTTCTTCGATTTCTCAGTCATCGTTAATTACATACTATTATACTAATCACAAAACAAACACTTGTTCTTAAACCCTCCCTAATCACTAAACCCTAACCACGTTTCTTACGAATCCAAGCTACGGAATCCTTTATATTAGATATGGAGAAAGAGAGCGCGACCGATAGAGAAGGAGAGATGGCGATAACGCAATGGTGGAGCACCGACCGTTGAAAAGCGTGGATGACACGCGCCTATAAGGATATGGGTTTTCTGACCGAGCAACAAAGATGAATGACTGATTTTCGGAGCTCCGACTGGAACTTGATGGACAATCACTAAATTTGCCAAATTTAACCTTCACTTTAAGGTCATAATTACAAAACTGTGCCACTTTAGAAGGCTCATTTACATAGGTAGATAATTTTTTATTTTATTTAGCACATAGGTAGATCATTTTACTTTCTCCTTACATGCAACAGAGTGTTTTTCGGAAAATACTTTTTTTTTTTTTTATGAAACGAAAAGGTTAAAAATCCCTAGAACAAAAAAAAAGAAGTGAAAAGCTAGATATGAACACGACATGAAGTGTTATTATCTCCACATATCAAAAGTAAGGATATTTTGAAGCTATGCAGGCAATGCAACACAATCATAAAGACGTCAAAGTAGGAGATTTTGTAAAATTCGTGTCCAATCACTAACTTTATTACCTTCCTTAACAGGTCGTTTATTTGAAAGGTTTGGTTGAGCTTTAGTGGTCTTGAACTTAAATTAAAAGTTAATTTCACATAAACTCATGTTTGTTTGGAGGGTTGAGGAGGTGAGCTTGGACCACTAATCTCAACCAAGCTCAGAATTCAAGAACAGGGGAAGTATTCTTGAATTTGGGGGTTGAGCTTGGTCTCACTTAAGTGGGGAAATGACTAAGTTGCCCTTTTGCAATTTTAAAAATTCTAGTCATATCCCCACTCCATCAAAACTGCTGCTTTGGAATTCGACCGCTTTCCGTCGTCGGTCTGCCCAATGTCATCGTTCAGTCGTCGTCGGTCCTCCGCCCTCCATCTCCGTTCATTCTTCCTACTCTGCTCTCCTCCGTCGTTCAGTCGTCGATCGTTTTCTAATGACCCAACAGTTGTAATCTCAATAAAATTTATTATGGCTTTCTTTTGAAAGATGATGCTAATTATTAGTGGTAGATGTAAAAAATGGTGGTGTAATCTATCTTGTCATTTGTAGGAGCAATTTAAATTCTTAAGTGGGTTTCATTTGAGTTCAATTGATTTGGGTTAAGGGATTTAAAATAACATATTTGGATTTTACCCTCCTCCACGTAGGGTCCTTAGATGCTATTATGTACTTATCATAGATATTATGATCTTTTCATGCGAAAGACAATTGGTTTTTGTTGGATTGAATTTGGTGTAAGTTTGGTTTTTGTATTGTGTTTTTTAATGGGTTAATTTCAAATAAGTGCTCTGTGGTTTCGCAGTTTTGCAAATAAAGTATTGTGGATTGACTTTGAGCAAATAAAGGACCGTGATTTGCATTGTTTGCAGAATTAAGGAAATAGTCGATTTTATTGACGTAAACGAGGACATTTTTGCCTAAATATTTTTTTCACACCTTTAAAGGGTTATGTAAGAGTTAAAGTCAAAGGACAAAAAATGTTTTTGGACAAAAACGGTCTTTATTCACGTTAACAAAAGTAACATTTTTCTTAATTTTGCAAACAATGCAAACCACAGTTCTTTATTTGCTCAAAGACAAACCATTGTCCTTTATTTACAAAAACGCCAAACCACAAGACACTTATCTAAAATTAACCTTTTTTAATTGCATATGTTGTATTTGATAGCATGCACCACAAAAATTATACTTAGGGTTGGTTAAGGTTGAATGAAATCTTGATTCTAGATTTTTTTTTTGTTAATCAAATGCAATTCTGATCCAGTTAAGGAACCCAATCGTTTTTCTGAAATGTGATCAGTGCGATCAAATGCAATTATGTGTCCAATTAAGGAACCCAATTGTTTTTTTGAAATGTGATCAGTGCGATCAAATGCAATTATGTGTCCAGTTAAGGAACACAATCATTTTTCTGAAATGCGATAAATGCAATCAAATGCAATTTTGTATCCAGTTAAGGAACCCAATCGTTTTTCTCCAATGCGATCAGGCCGATCAATGCAATTCTATCTCCAAAAAATGTATGCAATCGCATCCAATTGAATTTTGAAAATGGAGGACCACCGGAGATAATGGAAGACCACCGGAGATAATATAGTACGCCGGAGATGATGAAGGATGACGGCGATAATGAAGGCCGCCGGAGATGATGGAATGATGTCGAAACTCATTTCCATTGTGGAAGAAGATGAAAGGGGAATGAGTGGTTAATATTATATTCAAATTTAATTTAAATTGAGGGGTAAATTTGACATCTTTATCTTTTTCTACTAAAATGTAATCCCACTAATCCCCCCCCCCCCCCCAAACAAACAAGATCTTGTCAAGCCCAACTTTAACAAACTAATCTCATCTCAATTTTTTCATCTCCAAGCTAATCTCATCTT
This sequence comes from Euphorbia peplus, assembly GCA_028411795.1. Taxonomy (NCBI): domain Eukaryota; kingdom Viridiplantae; phylum Streptophyta; class Magnoliopsida; order Malpighiales; family Euphorbiaceae; genus Euphorbia; species Euphorbia peplus. The sequence goes on along the minus strand of CP110839.1, from coordinate 19,465,725 downwards.
ATCCCTAACTTTTTCCAAACACCCCGTAAAGGTACGAGTAACTCTGACATTTCAACATTGCTTCAACAAGTTTCAACAACCCTCAATCAACTAACAGTGTCTATGAAAGAACCTCTTCCTATTAGACATTATCTTCACAACGACGTACAAATCAATTTTCGTGATAACCTTTCGAAACCCCAACTTCCAAGGTAAAGTCAAAATGTAGAACATTGCCTATAATTTTGCCAAAACCTCTACACACATCCCTAGATCACAAGGAAAGTCTCCTTTCCAACTACATGAAGTATCTCTAATTATCCCTCCTATAACTACAAGCTTCAGATTATCTTTACTAGCACGATTGGTATTTACCTTGAACCAATGGGTGACTAAACTTTCAGAAAGGAAAAATGATTTAAATAAAATTTTATTTGCAATTTGATTATGGTACATCAGTTATTTGAATATTATTGGGAATATAGTAGCTTATTTTAATGTTGTGAAAATGAAGTAGGATGTTACACGGGCTATAGGTCCAAATACTTCACGTTTTGAAAGTGAAACTAATTCTGCTTGAATTGCGTCTTTCCATTTTGGCCAATCATCTCTATTTCTACATTCTTCAATACATATTGGCTCAAAGACGTCATTTTCATTTAAAAATATCAATAGCAATATTATATGAAAAAACGTTTTGGACAACTATATTTTTTTTTTGCTCTATTCATAACTAATAGAGATCTCTTCATTATCATTATTTTCAAGTACTTAAATCTCTTATGGAGTCTTCTCATTAGCTATTGTAAGCACCAGTTTTCGAACCCTGTGATGAAAGCCATTTTGAACTCCTTGAACTGCCAACCGAAGCAAGCGCTTATACTCGTTAAGGAATGGATCAACTCCACGAAGTCATAACTCACTGCTCCCGCTACTCGAAAACGTGTCATTAACACCTTCAGTTACAAGTCAAATATCTTTTCAAGTCTCTCAAATAAAGATCCATGCAGGTCTACTTAAAATAAAGCTCTGTCTCATAGGAATCAACACATAGGCACACTTGGAGACCAATGTAACGCCTCTCAGGCTCCGAATTTAGAAAAACGTAAAACATAAAGGTTGTTCATCTATGTTGTAGCATTCTAAAACGACTTTATGGGCCTCAAAAGCAGTTCGTATGAAGAAGTTATGCTTAAATTACTAAATTCTGTCAAGACTGGATAAGATTTGGTTATGTCTCGAACCATACGGTCTTCATCCACAAGCCAAGACCGTACGGTCCCCATGCATGAACCATATGATTTTTATACATGTCCATACAGTCCTTATCATTATCCTCCACGTGTCAGAAAAAGTCAAACAACTTATAACACACGTACGAGCTTTTCTTCAAACGTACGGGCTTTGTAAAAGCCCTTATGAGATCTATATATAAATCTTATATATGGGTGGTCAAGGACCATATGGTCTCTATACGAGGACCGTACGGTCTTCAGTCTAGCCTATAGATAGGCCGGATTGTCATTTCAAAGGCACTATTGGAAATCGTCGATCATCGAATCAGAGATTTAATGTCGCAGCGGAAGCGAGAATAACTTCGTGAATAGAGTATCTTGATTCGATGATTACCCAATTAAAACTGATTTAATCTTGATTGTTTACCTTAGTTAAGAAAAATAAAATAGTTTGTGTGATAATAAGGGTTGTAGAACTTACATGGAATCTCTGTTAGGGATAGTCGAGAGCCTCAAGTGTTGTTCCTCCTAGTTCACGTGCAACGCGAGCAAGAACCGAGATCAGCTACTAGTCGGCTTACTCCAAGAACGGAAGAACAAAATCCAGGGCAAAATCCCTCTGCAGGTTCGACCGAATATGGTCAAGGGGAGGCTAGGGTTTCGAATTTTTCAACTGAATTTTTCATCCTCAACACTGAAAACTAATTATGTTTATATAGTGTGTAATTAATTAACTTTCAGTTAATTATTAATTTTTCTCATAACTAATTTAATTTATCAGTTACAACACATAAGTATTTAATTAATACAATTAACATCAATTAGGCAAATTCTAATTACACACTAACCCCTTAACTATTAATCGTTTAACTAAATCAACTCGATTAATAAAATCGTCATTCCCTATTAATTAATTAACTTGTCAATTCAACAAATAATTAATCTAGTTCTTAATAATCAATCCATCAACTGATTATTAGTTCTTAATAAACTATTCATTAACATAAAGAGGGTCCTAATAAACCATTTCCGCCACTAATCTATATAATATACTAAAGCTAAACCTCCTAATCCTATGTGGCATCTTAAGAATTTTTTCCAATTTTTCAATTAATTCAATTTTATTTTTTCAATTAATTTTTTCTTTTAATGCATTAACCACTTTATTAACACAATATTTTTTTTCCATCTTCATATATTTTTTCTTACTACATATGAATTTTCAAATTGGATTAATTTTTTATTATACTATTTCCTTAATTTCGAATTCAATTGATTACTTTCACATCAATTAGAGTATGTCCTTAATTTTAGATTTAATTTATTTGTTTACATTTATTAGATTATTTCCTTATTTTATTTTTGCTTGATTTGCTTATAATAATTTTAATTAATTTTTTTAATTATATAAATTATAATCTATTATTTAAATGCTAAACAATTTGGGATGACAAATACTATTGAATTGGAATGACAAATTATATTGTTTACATATTTATAAATATTAAATAAATCTATATTTTTTTTATTTTTTATTTTCGAAATAATAATAGTAATAATAATAATAATGATGAAGTAATTATTTTTAATGAATAGTGTTTGCAATATATTATATATTTTTTCTTTATCAAAAATAATAGAGAGCATTTTTTTATGACATATTAATAGAGAATTTTAAATTTTAATATAATATTTTTTTTCTAATTTTTTATAAGTCAATATAATTTCAAGTATTTAATAAGGGAACTTATGTATCAAAAAATTAATTTGCGAGTAACATATAAATATGAAAAAATTTGGAGCGCTTTTAATGTATTACACTGGTGAAAAGTTTGTTGATGAGTTTATTTAAAATATAATAAAAAAATATGAAACTTTTCTTTTTATAATTAAAAGAGTAGTACAGTGGCCAATAAGAGTTGGTCTAAGTGGTAAGACACTTATCTTCTAGTTAAAACGTTTGAGGTTCGAGTGACGTCAAAATTTAGCTCTTATTGGAAACTTTTTAAAATTCAACTATAAACATTCATTGAGGTATGTGGTTTTCTCTGCCCTATATGGAGTTGGTAGGTCTATTCTTACCTAAATTTTTTGTTATAAAAAAAGTGTACATGGTTCGGAAGCACTCTATTATTTTTCTATATTTTTTATTTCAGTTTTTGAATGGGTAAAAAGAATCAGTTAAAACAAAGACTAAAATCTATACTACATATAAAATGCGTGCAACTAAGATCAAACCAATTTCAATTTGGTTTTTTTTTTTTTCAATTTAGTCCTTATTTTTGTCCAATTTTTTCACCAACTCCTAATTTATGTTGGATCAACGTTTAAAACTAAAGCTTAGGCTCCAAAATACAAAAATCATTCATGTGATTGTTGGTATATAAATAGAAGATCAAATGATCTAAAATCATAATCTCCATAAAACTTGAAAATACATTCCACCAATTAAATTTCCCAATGAACTACTTCAAGCATAAAACAGAAAAACATAGCAAAAGAGAACCAAAATTCAAATATATGACAACAAAAGAACTTCAAAAATTCAAACACAGCAAACGTTAAATTAAATTTCAGTTTGCCTTGCCGAAAGGCTCGAGCTACTCTTAGTTCCATATTTGCTCTAACATGTGAGAACCCTACATTTTATGTACATGAAGTGATTCAGATTATTCCAAAATAAACTTTGAAATACTATCCACTAATTATATACATATTGATATGTAATCCTATTCTAATATGAAATTGAAATAAATTAACGAATTGTAATGATATGGAATTGAAAAATTTAAAGAATAAAGTTCAACCTACATCAACATGAAGTTGTCAAAATAAAAGGACAATACAACTATCCAAATGTGGACCTATTGAGTCCTTATTCGATGATACGACACTGAGTTGGCAAATGTGAAGAATATTAATTTTAATGCTAACTCAGTGCCACGTCATCAAATAGGGACTCAATAAATCCACATTTTGATAGTTGAAGGACTCAATAGGTCGTCCCCAAAGTTGTGTCTCCCTATGGTCCACATTTTACAGCTTTGAAAATATAGAGAATCACTCTCATTTTATTTTTAAATATAGTTAATTGTACTTTCAATTTCTTTTCCATTCTATTCAAACCCTTTTCCTTTCCATTTTTACACTTAGTGGACAACATATTCACTTTAAGAATGACTCACAGTAATGTATGTTTTTGTTCCCACTTGTCCTTAATGCTTTCTACTCTTTTTACATTCTCATTTAGTTGGTTCATTCTCATTTAGTTGGTTCATCTTCTCCACTTTGTCACTATGATACAACATAAAATCAATTTCCAAATCAAAATATTCCTTCATTAATGTTTCTTTTGTTCAATAAGGTTGTAACGAATCTTGAAATTATTTGTTTTAGGTACCACAAGTGAAACTCATTTTTGAGTCGTTGGTCGAGATGTTTCTTCATCCTATGGGGGTTCCACGCCACTCTTAATGTCACCGAAGACATGCAGCAAGGAGCTTTTGTTGCTGTTATGTCATTCACATATAAAGACTATTCTGGACGTGAGATTCTTGTCTCATTTTTTGGTCGAAGCCCAATCAACCCGGGAGATGCTAAGAATGCAGCTGCTAAACAAGCCGTTGATCTTTTGAAACATGCCATGAAATTTGAGCTGATTGACTACAATTACGAAGAACTACAACGTCTCAAAGTTGTGCATGCTAATTGTGCGAATCGTCAAATGGATGTGGCAGTGGCTTTATGATTTCAAGGGCAAATAACTCGGCTTTTAACACAAAATCAACAACTACATGCAAGAATTGTACAAGTGCAAACACAAAACTCAGACTTGCTAAGGATGAGTAATGATTTGAAATTTAATAATGTTCAACTAGCTGCGAAAGTGATTGCTCTTGAACAAGAGAAATGTTCTTTAGTAAAAGAGGTACAAGATTTGAAATGGGCGAACTCTTTTGCATCCAAGTTTGGAAGTATTTGATTATACTTAGTTCGTGTTTGAAAGTGTGAAGAGCTTCGTTTGCCTAACCATCTTCGTTTTTGTGCGTTTTGGTGTGTATGTAAATAGTCTTAATTGCCAATGTTTCTAAGATGGTCAATCATAGTTTTGAAGTTTTTTTTTGGTCTTTTGTATGTTCCTCATATGGTGACCCCCATATGGTGTCGCAGTTAATGTATTGGTTAATGTAATATACTACGTTATGGAATATCAAACTCCGTGTCAATTTACAAATTTCATGTTCTAAGTTATTTTTTTCTTTCGTAACTGTTTAAATAAATGGATTCTTCAATATTACGAAAATTATATGGACATTAATATGTATAAATCAAAGACAATTTGTATTCTAGAAGAATAAGACATCTTTGTTGAACAAGTAAATAGATGTTAATAGACAGCTTAAGTTCTAATTTTTTTCCGTACACACATTCAGTCCTAATTGAATTGCTAAAGGATGTACATTATTTTGTATCAATCAATGAACTTATATATTTATTGCTATAATTTGTTATTGGCTACTTAAATATATAAAGCAATCATATCTCCCTTCAAGGTACCTTCTAGGGTTAATTAGATTTTGCTAAGTGATTCAATGAATTTGATAACATAGAAGTACTTGATATGTACGTTGATATGAGTTGTGAAACATACGGTCGTTTTATTATTTTCCCATATTTGTAAATATCACAAGCAAACAAAGAAACCATAAAATGCACAAACGATAATTGAGAATATTATAAAATATTGAAATACTTGATAACAAAAAAATGAAATGTTACTTCAGTTATGTGACGGATCCAATGAATGGTTTCATTTTTTTTAAGTAAAAGCCGGGTGAAACGGAAAGAGAGCAGACATTCCCACTAGGTCGGCACCCCTACCACTCCGAACCTAACCCAAAATTTATTGAAAAAGAAGCAAAAAAAAGAGTAAGAAAAGTTAAGCAAAACGAAACTGTTCTAGACAATACAAATCATCTGAAATTAAACGACTGCAGAAACCCGGCGCAAAATTAATGGTTTCATAATATTTTAATTAAAAACATTAAAATTCTTAATGATATTATGAATTGTCCTCCGCCTCGTTCTTCAGAGACCGACTTTGTAAGTCATTTCCTAATTTTAGAATATTCAACTAATTAACTTAAACTTATAATATTTGCATATTTATTTATATATTTTTAATTGCAGTGGGTCGATCAAGTTGTGGATATGTGGCGTGATACGTTGCATTTGGTTGAGCCCGAAAAATCTCAACCGATGCTCGACAAATTCAATGATTTTCAAATTATGTGGCAGGAAAAGCGGCCAAACGAATAAAAAACTATTTATTATTTTAATGTAGTGGATTGATGAAGTTGTAATTGACTATGTAGTGTTTTTAATCATTAATGTTTCCGACTAAAATAAAGAACGTGTTCCTGTCTAAAATATTGAACTTGTTTTCGAGTATATATTTTAACGTGTTTCCGACTATGTGTTTTAACGTGTTTTCGTCTATATGTTTTGACGTGTTACCGACAAAAAAATTTAACGTGTATCCGAACCTCGGTATCCGACTATAAACTGCAACGTCTTTCCGAAAAAAGTATTTCACGTGTTTCCGAACCTCGATATCCGTGCTAAAGTCGTTCCGTCTCGATTAAAACGGACAAAAATCTCAAAAGACATGTTAATGAATTATTAAATCGATGTCGGTGTATTGTCGAATTACGAATAGTATTTTTCAATTATTTGTTTTTAACTTTTTCCATTTATTTTAATAAAGAAAAAATGAAAATAATAAAAGTTTTGACCGACACGCCGGTCAAAACAATTTTTTTTTTCTCTTTTTTTTCCCATAATTATATTTAAAATTAAAAAAAACAAATTTTCATTATATTATACTATCCATTTTCATTTATTTCCATTTCATTTCATTTTCAACAAATTCATTCAACTTTCATTTTCATAACAAATTCTCTCATCTTTCATTTTCATAAAAATTTCCCTCGAGGAGGTCATTTTAGTTCGATATCACTATGTCGGACGGAGGTTATGCAACACCGGACGAAAGTTTGGGCGGAGATGGAGTTGATTATGGTCCGAGCTTTCAAACTGACGAAAAATTTGAGACTCAGGATGAAGTCGTCGAACATGTGAAGTCGATTGCCATTATTCAAAATTTCGAGATGGTGATATCTTCAAACCATAAGGATGGGCGACAGTGCACAATGAGATATTCTCGTGGGTTAAAATACAAACCGTTAAAGGATCCGTCGACACGCCAACGTCAACGCCGAACAAACAAATGTGGGTGTCCTGTTAAACTAAAATTGAAACTCGGGAGATATCCGGACGACAACTTTTAGTGTATACATACTTGTGCACCAGAAGATAGTATGCATAATCACCCTTTGGCCGTATATCCGGAGGGTTACAGACAAATGAGCGGTTTAAGCCCTTCTTCGAAGGAAATTGTCCGCAATATAACTGATGCACAATCAAAGATAGTATGCATAATCACCCTTTGGTCGTATATTCGGAGGGTTACAGACAAATGAGCGGTTTAAGCCCTTCTTCGAAGGAAATTGTCCGCGATATAACTGATGCACAATCAAAGCCCCGACCGATTTTAGCCGCCATACACAAAGCATGTCCTTACGATAATGCTCATATTCAACATGTATACATCGAGAGAGAAGGTTTGCGACAACGAGCAAGGGAAGGCCGAGATGTTCCTTCACAAATGTTTTACCTTGCTAAGAAGAACAATTACACGTACTCGTACCAAGTTGATAAAGCTAACACTCTAACACATATTTTTATGGCCCATCCTGTGGCGGTCAAACTCCTACACACGTACTATTGGTGGATTGGAGTAGACTCTACGTACAAAACCAACAAATACAACATGTCGTTGTTAGAAATTGTTGGAACGACGCCGTGTCAAAAGAATTTTCTCGTTTCATATGTCTTTTTGCAATATGAGTCCGTGGAAAGCTATAGATGGGCGCTTGAAACCTTGAGGGGGATGTTTCCGAAAGATAAATTCCCGGTGGCAATTACAAGTGATCGGGAATTAGGGTTAATTCGCCCGTTGCAAGAGGTCTTTCCAGAGAGTCAACATTTGCTTTGTACGTGGCATATCAACCGAGATGTGGTAGCTCATGTCATTAAATAATGTAAGCAATCGGAAAATTTTGCCGCTTCATTCAAATCGCGTCGGTGGAGAAAAATAATACATGCGTCGACTATCGAAGCTTACAACAACGAGGTGAATAGTATGAAAGAAGTGTACGCAATAAATCTTTCACACATTGTTCGATACCTCGACACGACGTGGTTAGTCCACAAAGAGAAGTTCGTTGATGCATGGACAAATAATTTGTTGCATTTTGGTAACAAAACCACTTGTAGAGTCGAAGCGGCGCACGCCTAATTGAAAGATTGTCTCTACACATCCACCGACGCTCTTGATTCACTTTGGAGCAAAGTTCACAAAAAACTCGGTGCCGAGCACACCGAAATCAAGTAACACATTACTAAACTATCTCATTTGTTTTCCTAACTTTCGATTGTTGTTTATATTGTAACTATATGGTATTGCATATGATTAGGAGGACCCTAGAAGAGGCGAGACGGTTTCGACCAATTGATCCATTAGGCGCTCCATTGACATATTTGAACGGTCATGTAACCCATTATTGTATTGGATTACTAAGTGACGAGCTTAGATCGATGAAGAAAATGGGGACGGAGTCGTATGACCGTTGTGATCATGTATTGCGAATGACTCAAGGGTTGTCGTGTGCATGTGAGATGTACGAAGCGTTCCGTACGAAAACTCCAATCACTTTGGAGTGTGTTCATGTCTTTTGGAAAACCCACGTTATTGAGGGCGATGACGATGACCAACAAGTTAATCCCGAGGCGGATTATGACTCCGTGGATCATCGTTATATTGAAATCGCTTATTGGTGATCTTAACAATATGCCTCCACAAATTGTCGCCGAAGTGGCTTGGAAAATGCACGGAACGATGTATCCGGAAAAGGCGAACTGGCACTACAAGAAAAAATGGATTTAGGGACAAAATATTTTGTCCCAAAATTGTTGCTAAACGCAGATTGGGACAAAAAAAAGTAGTTTGCAACAAATTCACTTTTGTTGTTATATCGTCTGTTGTTAATGGCTTGCAACTGTTGGAAAGAGTTGCAACTTCAGCAACAATTCAAGTTGTCCCAACTAATTTGTTGCTAATATTTGCTACTAATCTTTACAACTATTTATTTTGTTGCTAAGTGAGCTACACATCATCAAAACCCTCCATTTCTATTGGTCCTTATTTATTAATTAAATTCAATATATAATTTATTATTTTCCACCTTTTGTTTACAGTAATCCATATGAAATTTATAAAATTACTAAAATAGCACACTAAATTTTTATATTTACCAATATAAAACATCTAAAATTAATCATATAAAACTAATATCCAAAATCCATAGTAAATTTATACAAAGATTAAAGCAAGTATATGCTTGCTAAGTTGAGAATTCCAACAATTCTAAACTTTCCATCTCAACATAAGAGTTTCAAAAAATCATTGCTAAACTTTCCTATCTCAACAGAGTTTCAAAAAATCTATGGAACCCAGAGCTAAGTCTCCAAAAATTCCAAAAATTTTTGATTTGACTTTCAAAAAAGCTAATAATAATAATCCAATAGAAAAACTATGTATCAGAAGCATGCTCGGACCGAAGGTGATTGATAATTTGTTGTACGTGCTTCATCATTGGAGCCATTTGTGCCTCAAGATATGTGAGCCGCTCTAATATCTCCCCATTTTCATTAGAATGAGCCTCTGAACGTAAGCCATCAACGGATTGCTCCAACCGTTCTTGTCGAGCATTCATTCGTTGTAGATGTTCCAAAACACCGGCCCTCTCATCATTGAAGACATCAAGCCTCTCTTGTACAGTCTGAAGTGTGATTCTATTTCCAGCATCATCAATTGAAGTGAATGCCTCATCCACACGCGAAGACGAGGGACGTCTTAAAGGTAAGTGATCGCCATAATATTCAAAAGCAGCCGATCCAAGTCCAAAAACCTTCCCCCCACCAGTAATTCCTCCACACGCCTTATAAAAAGCTTCCATGTGATTTAAAGCTTCAAAAACAGTCCCAGGGGTCTGATTAGGCTGACTTAAGTTCTGAAATCGTGCCTACACATATTATTTAAAAAAAGATTCATAAGTTTGGAAGCAAGTTAAAAACCTCTTATGTTGTAATTCATTTAAGGCAATCACGTTTACCTGAAATTCTTCACAACGATCATTACCGAAGTTCATGCCATCATGCGTACGTGTGTGCGTATGTAAAATTAGTTCACCATGAGTGATAGCCTCACCCTTCTCTTTTTCTTATATCGAAAAATACAAATTAACAGTAAGTAAAACAATTGCAGTCCACATTGAAAACAATAACAACCAACTGTCAACACTAAAATCTCAAAACAATTTTTCCCATATATGCATTCAATATCCTAAATACTATGCATCGGTACAAGTTAATGATAGTCCAATCTAATTAGTGGAGCCAATAATAATAGGTATTCATGAACTAGTAAATAAAATTATGCACATGCAAGTACATGTTCTGTTACAACAAAGGCCTGGCAAGCGCTCAAAATTGAGAATCCGATTTGGAATAATTAGAACACATAAGTCCTTATAAGCGTTCAAATACGATATATCAATAAAGAACTGAAATTTGGAGAACCACCATCAGGAAAAAGAAATAACCAGAAGATCTTCTTTATTGGCTGATCAAAACTCTACAAATTTCACAGAAATGACCAAGTAAATGGAGACACCTACACCTAAAAACCAGATCTTTACTGGACCTAAACATAACACCCACAAAAACCCATCACCAATCATCAAAAACCCAATTCATTTCCCCCAAAACCCATCAATTTACCAGTGAAAAAACACAGGAAAACCCAGACAAACAAGAACTTTCACATGCTACAGTTAACATTATCCACATTTCTCAAATACCCAATTTACAAAAACACAGAAAAACCCAGACAAACAAGAACTTTCACATGCTACAGTTAACAACCACTAATAATGTTTATATATAAAATTAGGTTTCTTAGATTGTTTACTTGTAATCCGTTGAAAGCAAAACCACTAGTTTCCTATTTTCATCTACTCGAACACCATGTCTAGACGGTGCATGTCTAGGCGGTCTCGTGGGTTGAGGTACTGCATGAGTAGTAGAAGCAGTGGAATTACCTCCACCAGCATTTGAACTTGCCCCATTTGAATTTGAATTCCTAGGTGGATCAGGTGAATATCGAGCCGCTACACAAAACGTTAGAAAGTAAATGATATAATCTAAGGGAAGAAACCATAAGAATAAATATATCGAATTAAATTTGAACTTGCAACATATGTACCCTGCATACCATTTAAATTTCCATCAACATATGCATCCCTTGAATAACTCAATTTTCGTGCACATGTACTGCCAACAACGCTTAAATTTCCAAGTGCATGTTTATTTCTCGCAGCTACACACAAGTGAAAAACTATATGATGCAATCAAAGAGTAGAAATCATAAGAATAATAGAATTTCCAGAAACATTTGTATTCTTAAAAAATCTCCAATTTTGACCTTTAACAGCACTTACTTTTCCAAGTCTAGGTGTATTCACAACAACATTTGTATCCTCAAAAAAACTCCAATTTCTATTAGAATTTCTAATATAAGTTTGACCTCCTATAGAACTTATGTTTTCAGGTCCAGGTGCACTTCTAGTAGCAAGTGAATTTCCACCGGGGGGTGAATTACCATTAGCAAATAGAATTTTTCTTATTTTCTTCTAGTGACAAGTCAAGACAACATACAAATAATAATGATTTACATGCAAACTGAATGAAACAACAAGTCAAATGTGAATCAAGCTAAACACCAATTAAATTTAACATGACATCAATGACAAAACAAAACAGCCCACCAATATGGTAAATAACCAAGGTTATATGCATCAGAGCATACAAAACTTTAAAAAAAAATTCAGCAATTAGATGATTCTTACCTTTCTTTTTCCAGCCAACGAGCTAACTCTACAACAATTCTCTGTCAGCAAGCAAATCTACAATACTACACTGTTCGTTTAATCTTGTCTGAGAACTTCTCCAAGCCATATTCTTGTTTGTGTCTGCTCAGCCAAAGCAATAAACAGTAAAATCAATAAGAAATAGAGATTTATGAGTTCCTAATGAGTTCTACTGGTTAAGAAATAGTTAAAGTTGTTCAAATTTCTACTTGTGGCATCTACTAATTGTAATGAGTTCCTAATTCATTCTACTAGTTAATTTAGCATTCAGTAACAAAGATGGACATATTTGAATTATTCATCTTACTTTTCCTTTTCTCCCTCAGCTTAACATTAAAAGTGCACAAAAACTAGGAACCTAAATAAGGAAAACTCAAGGCAGTAAGGATTATACTATGATGCATTAAGAACTAAGCATCTTAGTTAAACTTCAGTCGTAAATTCGAGGCATAACTTTCAGCGTAATAATTATTTTATAATTATGTATACTTTCTATTAGTTAGACATGAACAGATGTGATCCCCTCGATAAAGATGGTACTTATTTGTCCACTTTTTCAGGGCTATTGAAATTATTGGATAGAAAACCATGATGATGCACACGCATAAACACGACATAAATACAAAATTGGTCACGGAACCTGTAAATCCACGTTGTTGTACAACAAGTTTCAGTAATGAATTCACGTTGTTGTACAAAAACTGCAAGACTATATAATCAAGTAATTAACATTTAATAAAAGAACAGTAGCAAAATTAGTATCTTCACAACAAAGTAGAATATTGATTGAAATATCACACGAAAATGTAAACCATTTGATTAAAATGCTGCATCACAATAGCTACTAGTTTATAATAAAATCTATATGTCGCACCCCACAGCAAAGTTGTTGTTAACAAATTTCGATATCAAATCTCAATTAATCTACTCATACAACTCATATATTTCTCAACAAAGACATTGAGTCCGGCAATCATCTCTAGTCCGTATTTTTAACAACACCTAGAGATCCAGATAGAATTGCACTGTCATAATATATTAAACGCACTAGGTACATGCAACATGTTATCTATTCCATGATTTTGGAGAAACTTCTTCATAGAATCCTAGATAATCCTTAATGCAAATTAAACAACATTGACAGCTAAAATAACTTCTAAAAACGAATTTAGGGTTTGAGTAAACAATAAAAGTGCAAATACTGAAAGAATTAGGGTTTTGAGTATACTAAACTGACCTTAATCTACCACTTGAACAACGATCAGTCGAGATTTCACATCTTTGGAACTTGTTGGCGTTGAATTTGTGGGAGTTCTTCTATAAGAGCCAAGGATCAGTCGAGATGGAGAAACAGTAAGAAGTGGAGAAGACGGGAAGTGAGAAGATTACCGTATCTTGATCGAGAAGTAGATTTCGCCGGAAGGAGATTTACAATTTCGCCGGAAGGAGAAGGGATGGAGAAGCGTATAAGAGAAAGGAGAAAAAAAAGTGATAAAGTAAAACCTAATTTTACAATTTAGGATAAATCATAGGTGAAGTAATAATTTGGAATAAGTTCTATTATTAATAATCAACCTTTTAATAAAAATATTATTTATTATTATTATTTTAGGTTGGGACAAAATTAAAGTGTTGCTGATATTTTATTTTGTTGCAACTTTGGGTGCAAATTTTGCCGCCAAAATCTGCAACAAGTTATGTGTTTGGGACAATGGTTTGTCCTAAATTATTTAATTTTAGCAACAATTGAGCATTTTGTCCCAGAATTTTGTCCTTAATGGCCTATTTTCTTGTAGTGTATAGGTAAAAGACACAAGTAAGGGTCGCCCTCGCGGATCATCGTCAACCGCCCGCTTGAAATCTTGGTGGGATAAAACCAAAAAGGTCGGAAAAGAAATAGGCGTCAGACTATATCAAGGGCTTGGTAATAGTCGTGGGAATGGAAGTGGTAGAGGCAAAGCTCCTCCAACGCCGAGTAGAAGTAAGGCTCCTCAAACGCCGCGTAGAGGTAAAGCTCCGATAATGCCTCGTAGATGTAAAATTCTGATAACGCCTCGTAGAGGTAAAGCTCCGATAATGACCGTTGGGTCGTGGATCACCCGTTGGAGATACGAATCAAAACCTAAATGAGTCAGATTTGGGGGATACCTCTACGATCGATCATGCCTCGACTTCGGCTAATGCTTCGTCATGTCACCCGACTACTAACGTGTGGAATAACGGTAATTTCATGTTTTGTGCAAATGTTATTAATATGAAGTTTATAATTCTTTGTTTTTTCCCTAATCATGCTTTTTATGCTTGTTTTGTATGTACTTTGCAGCTTTAACTTCCGTTAACATCTTTGATTATGGTTGTTTGAATGGTATCCCCGAACTCATTCGACCATATGTTCTGGGCTATTTGGATGTTATCGGCGATGGGAATTGTGGATTTTGGGTGATTGCCAATTACGCGGGGAAGACGGAAGAGTTGTGGCCACAAGCGAGGAGAGTGGTTGTTAATGAAATAAGTCGCGACTTGGCTTATTACGATAGGTTTTATCCCGATGGGGCGGCACACACAATCTCCTACGCTTGGTACCACGGTGCGTGTGGGAGGTCACATTGGATGCAAATCACGTGCGACCTATGGGTCGTGGCAAACGCGTTTAATACGATAGTTATTTTGATACAAAAGAACTACATTTAATGTATCACAATATTACTATGCCGGGCACCCCTAACTCCTATGGGCGTTGCTACCGAACCGATGGGTGAGGTATGCTTAACATATATTGATTCCGGAGAACATTTCATTCGAATGCATTTGGAACCAAATTGCCTAATTCCGGGAATGCACTACTGGTGGGGGAGGCGACGTGATGCTAGTGTCGAAAATTGGGATCGTCCTTATCAAAGTAGGATTGAACAATGGCGAACCTTAAGAGGAAGGACCGACTAAAACCTTATAAAATTTGATTATACCCCCGACTATGTTTGTAAATGTCCTATATTTTGTAATCAACAATTTTTGTCTAATGAAAAGATCGTCATTATGAAAGTGTTTGTTTACTTATATCAATATCATTTCCGTCATTTAACAATTAATTCAATTACGCAAAATAGATAGACAAAATGGAAACAATTAAGGGCATTTTTGTTTATTCTTTGTACATTTAAGCTTTTACTTTTCATGTCAGCACGTGTTTCTGAGTAGGTTAGGTTGGAAAGTGTAGAAAAATTTCTTCGGGGAAACTAGTGTGGGAAGTCTCGCTCGTGTTTCGAAGTCACGGGCGCGCTTAAACGGGATCGGTTTGATCCTGTTTTCTGAAGTCCCTGTCGCGCACACGACGCAAGGACTTCAGAAAACGGGATCAAAACGATCCCGTTGAGTCGCGCCCGTGTAACCAAGGCACGGGCACGACTAAACGGGATCTTTTTGATCCCGTTTTTGCCCAACTCACTGTCGCGCGTGTGACCTCAGGCAAGGTCCCGTCGCACGCGCGACCGTGACTTGAAATACGGGATCAAAAAGATCCCGTAAAGTCGCGCCCGGGAATTGAAACACGGGTGCGACTCGTCTCCAAAAAACCTATAATGACCCGAAAAACCCTAATTTTAATCAAGATTCTCACCCTCCTTTTCCTATGCCTAGTCAACCTCCATCAATTCTTCTCCATTCCCAACAAGATTCTCATCCACCTTTTTCTATTCCTAGTCAACCTCCACCAATTCTTCTCCATTCCCACACTCCAGCATCTTCCCAATACCCCAACTTTAACTCACTTACACAATCATCTTACACCTTCATCTCACTTACACTAAATTTGAATTTTACATCTCTCTTCTCCCAAATCATAATCCTCCATCTTTCTTCACCAAAATCCAAATTTCTCCTCTTTCCCACAGTAAATCCAAGGTTTCTCATGGGTTCAAGGACAAAAGCCACCCCCGGTAAGAAAAATTCCAGTACGGACATCCGAGCGAGGTATGGAGCGCCTTTTCCCGTCTATACTGTTGTTGAAGGGTCTAGATATCAACACTTCTCGGGTAAGAACCCTACGGATTTCATCAACATGTTTTTCCTTTGTGATAATACCATGAAAGGGTTTGATTTTACTGAGAAGATTAACGAGTATATAAATGCACTAGGGTGGCCCAAATTTGTTAAACTTTGATTTCCATTTAACTTGGGTGTAATTGTTGAGTTTTTGTCAACGGTAAATTATGTAGGAACGGGGAAGTCTAGCATTGAGTTTAGGAGTCGAGGAACCCGTTATGTGGTTGGGTATAAAGAAATGCATGATATGTTTGGTTTTTCTATCTCCGGATTTCAAAAATATCCTACGAAATTTCCGGTGAGTCAAGTTTGGGAACCTTTGTCGGGATTAACCGCTTTCAATGCCAAAAATTCTTCTAACAAGCTTTTTAAAGATCCTTGTTTAGTTTATTTTCACAAGTTTCTTTCTTTTTCACTTTTTGGTCGGGTTGAGAGTTGTAAGGTTCAATGTCGGGACTTGTTTGTGTTAGATTATATTTTCAAGGGGAAGAAAGTGGACACTATCGGACATTTGTTTTCCGCTTTGATTCGTGCCTCAAAGTCGAGTCATCAACATGTCCCACTTAGAAATTTCATCACGGGTCTTGTTATGAGAGCTAGGAAAGAGTTAGAGAATTTCCAATCGGAAGATTTTAGCAATATGCCTATGTTGGATTTTAGGGTTCTTGATCGTGCCGATTTGGTCCATTGCATGGGTGAGTTTAAGAGTTATGCCTCGAGAACGGCCAAGCTTTTTGTTATGAACAAATTTGTTAGTAATCAAAGAAGAAGTAAAAATCTTGAAAGGGGAAGTTCGAGTACGAATGCCTTTGTCGATGAAGATGATGAAGATGATGAAAATGATGAAGATGAAGAAGAAGAAGAAGAGGAAGTTCATCCGGGTGTGGATACCGAGGAGGTTGCCGGGTGGAAGCAAGTCTTGACACGCCTAGACCGTATGGATGAAAAAATGCTAATTTGGTTCGATAGGTCAAGGAAGTCGACAGTAAGATTGAGCGTTTGGCGAAGAAGCATGAACCACCTGTAGTCGTTTGTTTTCTTAGTTCCATAAGAAAGGGATCGAGATGACACCATCTCCACCGGACTCTCCAAATCAAGAATAAGTTCTGTAGTTTTAGTCATTTTTATTTTTAAGTTTTCTATATGTTTAGTTCATGTATTTCATGTTTTATTTGTAAGCCTAATTTTGGATTTTGCACAATGGAAACATTGTCCACATTAAGTGTAGGAGGCTCGATTTAATTATGTATGTGTGTTTTGTAGGTTTTAATTTTGAATGTGTGCTTAATGAGCATTATCTTTGTAATGTATGCTAATTTCAAATTGATGCATATTTCTCACTTTTTCTCACTAAAATTCATTTTCATACAAGCTATTAATTGAGTAAAAGAGAGTATGGGACATTATGCCATTAATCGAAGAAAAAAAAAACGAAAGGAAATAAAAGCCATTAATCATAAAAGTTAACCAAGCAAAACCAAATAAAACGGACTAACTTTGCGATTTAAAAATGAATGGGTTAATTTTAAACTTTTTAAAAAATAGACTAATTCATTTTTTAGTAAAAAAAAATTAAAAACTAAAATGATTTTTACAAAAACGGAGCGTTTTATAAAATCGACTAATTGTGAGACTTTCAAAAAATCGAACTATTTAATGATTTCAAAAAAATGGACTAATTTTTACGATTCTAAAATTAAATAATAAAATAAATGAATATCTATTTATTTATTAAATTATTTATATTAAATAATAAAAAGTAAAGAATAATATCGAATAAACGTATAAAGGGAAAGAAAAAAATGAAAAAGTGAATTTGTGGTGGGTCGGGGTCGATGTTTAACAAAAGGTGGGGTAGGTGTATAGCAACACCCTAAAATTATGGATTCATACATGTCATTTACTATTACCAATTTTTTTAGTCAACACAATATTATAATACAATCCCAATTATCAAGGTGTCTTTTTTAAAATTATTTATACACAAATGTTCAAATCGTATCAATATTGTTGTGGTTTTCCATGCATTCATTTAATATAGGCTTAAATACTTTGTTAACCCCTAAAGTTGGTAATATTTTCAGTTTAACCTTTTATGTTCTTCGCTTCCCATTTTAACCCCTCAACTCAAAACAACATGTCACTTTAACCCCTTGGTCCTATGTGTGGCGCCTACGTGGCAAAACTTGGCGCCTACGTGGCAAGAGCAAGAGAGTGGAGGGGCAAATTTGAAACTTTTTCATTTTTGTAAATTACAAAATGGCCCCTAAATTTTATTTTTCTTTCTTTTTCATTTACTATTATTATTATTATTATTATTATTATTATTATTATTTTTCTTCTTCTTCTCCTTTCTTCTTTCTCTCTTTTTCTTTTCAATTCCAAATTTTTCCAGATTTCTGGAAATTCTAGAAATTTCCAGCATTTTGGAAATTTTTCCAGAAATTCCAGATTTTTGGAATTTTAGAAATTTGGAAATTTCTGGAATTTTACCAGAGAGCGTATTACACTCTCCTTAGGTGCAACTGGTCATGTGTCGAAAAGGGTTAAAGTGGCATGTTTTTTTGAGTTGAGGGGTTAAAATGGGAAGCGAAGAACATAAGAGGTTAAACTGAAAAAAATTGTTAACTTTAGGGGTTAACAGAGTAGTTAAGCCTTTAATATAAATTGTTCTTTGCAATTTTATTTCATCTATAGACAAAATAGAAATTATGAAAAAAAATTGTTTAAGTAAGATTGTGAATATATACTACGCGGTTTCCTATATGTAGTGGGGTATTGTGAAAATAATGGAGGTGAATTGAAAATGAGAAGTTATTGCCTATAGACTAAAGTAGAATGACATAGTTGGAAAATTTGAACAAAAATCTTAAATTGACACTGTTCATCTTATCCAACTTTATACTATACTATAAAGTTGGATAAGATGAATAGTGTCAATTCCAAATTGGATTCAAAACAGTACGTAAGAATATTTTAGTCTCTGTTAGTCCATTTTCGTAATTTCAATATTCGATTCTAATTTTTTCCACAACCTCTCATTCCTTATCATTTCCTTATCTTTTTATGATTTCTTGATCTGCTTATGCCTTCATTAATTCATGTGGCATCACATTCTTTTTGAATGAGGTAATTTCTTAAATTTTATCCACTCTCCTTTAATCTTCCACGATTGTTAAATCCAATTTTTTTATATCAATTATTACTCTTTTTTTTGGTACAAAGAAATAGGTAGCCGAAGCTACACTAAGCAAAACCGGAAAAAACAAATTTCAAAATACAAATTTGCAGAAGAACATAATTTAACAACATACTACTTTCAACAAAAGACCTATCAATATGTAAGCTCTTTCGGTGGTGCTGATGAGAATGACTGCTCCTTTTTCTGGTCAGAGAAAAACTTCCAACAATGACTTTAAAAATCAAAAGAAAAAATCTAGAGAAAAGTGGATCGGTAACCAAGACTTATTCGATGGAAAGGTCCATCGCACTTGCCTTATTTAGATCAAATCTATTTCCTCCATCAATTACGGAGTCCCTAATAGCTTTCCCTGTTTCTAAAGAGTATGACAAGCTCGCCACGCTTTTGTTACTCTGAATTTTAAGGGCCTTGTGAAGGTTTTTTGCAAGTGGAATTCCTTTCGCTCGAGTTTTAATAGGCCCTCGTGATTGGGCTTCTTGGAAGTAAGAGATAGGTTGAGGTGGCCTATAATGAATCTGATCATCCGTAGTTAGAGAGACCGAATGCTTATTAGGATCAAGAATTCTAAGAGAATTCGTAGAAGGGCTCTTTGTAGAATTACAAGGACTGAAAGGGATATTTTCCAAAAGGTTTATCTTTATTTAATGGCAATGAGGAGGCATGGGCGTGATTGATGGTGGATGGTTGAAAAATAACAAGATCCAAGTTTGTTGACTTCTGCTTCCTCTTTTTATTTTCAATTAATTTAACAGAGCTCTCCCCACGCTGACTTGACAAGAGATGGAGACCTCCATCACTCTGTTTGGCTTTTCCCCAACATTTTCTGAGATTGCAGACAAAGGGCCAAACCGTGATCCATTATTTTTTTGAGATCCCACGGATGACAAGCTTGTAGATCTGATTGATTTGCCAGAATTTTTGTCCGTCGCTCCCAAATTTCCTACCGCCGTATATTTTTCCATGGCCGACATATGCCTCTTTGTTGCTGCCGCTTGATTTCCCCTTGCCGCCGTCGATTTTTCGATCGTTGTTTGCTTTCTCATGGCCTGCGAAGTTGCCAACGCTTGATTGCTAGAATCCGGAGGCCTTTTCTGTCTTGGAGGGACGTGAATCCAAGGACCATACCCAGATTTAGCCTGGATAGGAGCTAGAGGTTCGGAGATAGTTGGACTTTTGGTGGTCACATGATTAGCCCCCGAGTTGTTGTTGCCGGAATCCTTGTCATTCTGATTCAGAGACGACGCTTGAGTTTGAATCACAAGAGGGCAACACGCTTGGGAATGCCCATATCTTCCATAATGGAAGCAAATTGATGGTAGACCTTCATATTCAATCCGTTGGATCCTTCCATCAAGTTTAATGTGAGTCAAAAAAAGTTTAGTTATATCAATTCCGGTTGCAAATCTCGCATACTTGCCCTTCTGAAGTGAGGATGTATTGTGATCGACTTTGTAAACTTTACCGATAGAACCAACAATTCGTTTGAGGATGCTTTAGTGGTAAAGATGAAAAGGGAGGTTTGGTAGGCGGATCCACGCAACTATAGCCTCAACCGTGCTTGATTCCGTATTGAAATTTGACGACCATGGCTGAACCGCAAGATAGGAACCATAGATTGTCCATGGTCCCAGCGTTAAGGAATTCAAATAATCTTCTTGAGAGCTGAAACGAATCATGTAAAAGTTGTTTTCGAGGTCAAAATTCCATCGGGTTTCCATCGGCGAACGATATGGAATTGGAGACTTTTGTACCCAATAAGACGTCCCATGAGTTTAACAATTACAGTGAGTTTCATGTTTCCCTCTAATAAATCTTTGGCTATAGGGGATATGGACCCTTGAGGTACCGGACCACTGTGATCCATGACCACATCTTCGACTTCTAACTCCCACTCCTCCACAATAATTTTCTCAACATGATCAGATTTGTTATTCTTTAGTGCTTCCACGTATGAGGGTCCAAGAGGAAGAGCTGCTATAGGAGCCGAAATGGTATCCGATGCTGGATTTCCTCCAATCCCTCCAGCATTATTCAGAGCCATGACTGTATCTTCATCCGTGTACGATGGTTCATCGTCGGACTCAGAAAGTGGGTTGTCCATTCTCCTCGGCTTTTCAGTTTGGTGATCTCGAGCAAGGATATCGTTCCTCCGTTGAGGCTTTCTCATCGGAGCGAATATGATTTCCGTTGGTGCTTCGCTGTGTATTTATATCAATTATTACTAATGGTCCTTCAGATATGTTCTTGAAGGTCTGTAAGGGAATTTTTTAATTCCACTTTTATTCAAACCTAAATTTGTAACATCCTCTTTTTGTTTTATTTTTTCATTTGGTTTTCTTGATCAGTTCACGTCTTAATGTTTGAACTCTTTTTTTTCTCCTATCTCATTTTAGATCCAGAAGATTTTATCATCTGGCCAAACACGTAAAAGCTTAAGTTGTTAGAGCTTCTTTTCGGTTCGGTTATGACATTTCTTTTTGATTCTTCTTCATCCCTTAATTTAAAGATATTTCTTCCTTTTATCATGTCTCTGCATTTTTTAGCTTTGATTTTTTTTTCATGCGAGTGTTTGTTCTGATTTATGAGGTAATTCACTACAAGGTGAGAAGACATCATGATCATACGTAATTCATGATTAAAATGTTATGATGTAGTTTTTGTGATATCCATTCTAGATCAAAAGGTAATTTTTTGTGAAATATGTTAGAACTCTTTTTGTAATCTTTCTTATTTATTTATTTATTGGATCGGAGTTTCATGTAATACATGTATTCTAATTAGTCAACTGATTATGATTTTGTTTTTCTAACTGAGATCTGAAAATTATGATCCTTATGCTCCTTTTACATATTGTTATACATGCTTATTCATTCTTCTCAGACAAGACATCCACAAGAAGACAAAATTATCTCAACTAAGCCAAAATTAAGTAAGATTCTAGAATGTTCTTGGGGACTTTTCTTAAGGAGCAAGACTTGAGATTTTGGAAAGATATTGGATAGATCTTGTATAGATTTTTGGTTAATATTTTCCTTATTTTAAGCCATGATTTAAGGACTATTTTTTTTGTTTTAAGCTTTATTTTAAGGACTTTTTCCTTAATTTATGCACCAACTTTGTCTACAAAAAGAGGCACTCTCCATTGTAGTTCTTGGTTCTTCTCTCTGGAAGAAAACTCATTTCTTATATCTCTCTAATTCAAATATTTGATCTTAACCTATTCTTAATTTTATTTCTTTTGCAATTCCAAGTTCTTTGATGCTTTATACACTTATACTTCTATGCTTTTCCATTTATACTTCTCTTTTAAATCTTAAAAATCCTTCTCAAATCTACTGAAGTTTACGTTTTCAAACCATATTGACAAAATTTTTATTTTGCTAAATATATTAAGTTCTAAAAATTCTCATTTGTAGCTAAAGATAGATAGATTTTAGAATTTAAAATAATAAAACCCTTTTGACTCAAGAACTGTTGTGATTCGATATTAAATTCGAACTCTCACGTTTCTCTCCCGAGTCGCACACGATTCAAAATCGTTCCCGCACCGTCTCTCACTCTCACGATCATGTATTCTTTTCATTATATCAGATTCACTTTTACATATTGCAAGAAATCTTTCAAAATCAACCTATTACAATTAATTTACAATTATCCCAAATAATCTACGGTTAATTTAACCTCAATCAAATAGCTAACACAAAATACAAGTTTTTCTTCCATTTTTGCTTTTTACAGGTACTCCGGCTACCGTTCACTACCGCCGGTCACCTCTACCCGTCGCCTCTCGCTGGAATCGATCCCCTCTCATCGGAAACCGCCACTGATCACCGAGAATCAACTTTGGAACTCCAGAAACCCCTGAAATTGCAAAACCCAAATCAAAATCACCAAAAACAACCAACCAAAACACATCCAAACATCAAATCCACAAAACACCAAAATCATCTCACCATCATCACCCCCCTGCCTCCAGCCACCTCCGCCGTCGTCGGAAACCAACGTTCAAACCTCCAAAAACTACAAAGAAACCCTAGTCGGAACCATCAAAACCGAAACCAAATAAGATCCATTGATCTCAACAATAGAACAAAATATGAGCTAAAATAACCCTCACTGTGGATTTGACCGCCGCTGCTGCTCACTCTCCGACCACTTCCCGTCGGTCTCAGGTCATGGACTGCCTTAATTGACGCCAACGACCTCGCTGTGAGCAAAAGTGGACGCTCATAGCAGCTTTAGCCTTATTTGACTAGATCGCCACCCGGCCGACCGGGAAAATGTACGAACCGGTGTAGTTACCGATTTTTTTGAAAACCAGAGATTCTTATTTACGTTCGTGGATACAACTTATAAATTCCAACATTCCAGGCCCTAGAGAATCTTTAATGCAACCTAGCTCATTATTATCTTGAGTTTTATTATTATCACACAAAAAGCATATAAATAAAGTAAATGCAATACAGAAAACCGTCGGGTGACACGATATAAAACCCTTAGAAGCTTACCCTCGTCGCATGCCAGTGGTGTGCTCGCAAACTAGTACTCGTCGAGAACAGAGACCTTTTGAGGAAGAACTTCAGGGTCAGAGAGGCGCCGAGGACGTACTCCTAGTGACTGCTTTTTGGAGGATTCCGAGGGAATCGTCCGTTTCGGAAGATTTTTGGATAATTTTGGTGGTCGTGAGGACCTTTGGGGCACAAGGGTTTTATGGAGGAAAAGAGCTCTCAAGACTCAAAATTAAGCGTTTCTCATATCAGAGGCAACCTTAGGCAACTTTTCCGAGGCAACTTTTTAGAGGCAACTTATATCGGGTCAGAAATCGCTTAAAACGAGCTAGAGAGAGGATAATGAAAGTATTTGATGATGGAAATTATGAGAAATCCGGCCTCTTTTTATAAGGCAAGAGGAGCCCGTACGGTTTCCAAATGGAGACTGTACGGTCTTGCCTATGGGGCTCGTACGGTCTCTATATATCCCGTCTGAGATCCAATTTGAATCTCAGACGGGCCTTAACAAAGGCCCGTCAAAAGCGACACGTGGCAGATAAGGATAAGGTCCGTTTGGCCATGTGGGCAGACCGTACGGTCTCAATCAAGGAGACCGTATGCTCTTTGGGTAGAGGGAGGACTTTTTACAAGTTTGAAGGTGCCAAACTCGTGTTCTCGGAGTGCGGGGAGGTTCCTTTTTACAAGCTTGAAGGTGCCAAACTTATGTTCCCGGAGTGCGGGGAGGTCCTTTTTACAAGATTAATTGAAGGTGCCAATCTTGTGTGCCCGGAGTCCGGGGGGGTTTCTTTTTACAAGATTGAAGGTGCCAATCTTGTGTACCCGAGGTGCGGGGAGATCCTTTTTACGAGATTGAAGGTGTCAATCTCGTGTGCCCGAAATTCGGGAAGAAGTTTATCACTCTAAGAGGTCATCCGTTCTTTAGCGAGTACTAGTTCTTGGGTGACCGGCGCAACGAGGAGCTCGAAAATTGCTTTCATCATTGGGTTCAAAAACCAGTGCTTACAGTTTGCCCCTCGCTCCTTTGGGAGTCCGCGGGATGATTACATTAATTTGTAA
Source organism: Euphorbia peplus (assembly GCA_028411795.1). Lineage (NCBI taxonomy): Eukaryota > Viridiplantae > Streptophyta > Magnoliopsida > Malpighiales > Euphorbiaceae > Euphorbia > Euphorbia peplus. The sequence goes on along the minus strand of CP110839.1, from coordinate 19,440,590 downwards.
GATCCCTTAGGCAGTCCTAAGGAAACGAAACGAGTAACACTGCGTGTGTGCATTTGTGTTTTTGAAAGTGGGTTAGAAGACTTACCTGCGTGTTGGCCTTTCGCCTACCAACTCTCGACGACGCCCGACACTTTGTCCTACCAGTCTTATCTGGGCAGCAGCGTTTCCAACTCTGGTTCTGTGTTATATTCCCTGTTGATCGGGTAATGCCCCAGCGGCCGATTTTTTGGGTGAGGCCATGGCGTTCTATTGCTTGGCCACCAGGGTGATTTGGAGGATCATGAAGATGGGTGAAATTCCGGTGCTCTGCTAACCTCCGAGTTTGCATCATATCTTCTAAGGATCGAGAGATGTCCCAGTGTATTGCTGGTTTTCCGTTTGTAGGGGATCCGTGACACCTTCTTTTGGATGGCTGAGGGAGGATTCTATGCTTTCCAAGATTTATCGGGTTAGGTTCTGAAAGGTTGTTGACATCGTCTGATTGGTGCTATGCTTAGACTATATCTATGTGACGAAGGTCCTATTTATCGCTGCCTTTCATGACTCCTATGGGGATCCTGCAAAAGCAAGGACACGCATCCTTTCTCGGGGTGAGATGGCCAATGGGAAATAAACATTTTTATGACTATTGGTCGTGCTGCATGATTACAAATGATCAAGGGAGATACCCTATTTTATGGGTACATGCAGGTTCACACCTGTGAACTTAGGCTGGATGACACACAATGCAGGCGACTAGATGCACAGACACGTGACAAGGGATGCTTTCATTACGTGAAGTCATGTGATATGGATTCTAGCTAGACCACCTAAAACATATGGTGTGCATGTGTGTGACTTTGGTGTAAGTGAAGGGATACCCTATTCATGTGATATATCTTTTATGGATTTCGGTTGGATGACCTAAGTGTCTAATGTGTGTGTGCAACTAAACCTGTGGACATGTGATTTTGTGCAGACTAGGGGGCTACCTCATCTTGTGACTCGCGTGGTATTCTTTTTTTTGGGTTTTAGTTGGACGACCTAGGACACGTGGTGTGTATGAGTGAGTGTGTGGACACATGACTGGGTGACCTAAAACGACTCTTGATTCTAAATGAAGTATGTCTCGTGTCAGTGGGTGACCCCAAGGTTTTGGTTTTACGTGAGGTGGTTTTATAAGGGTAGGTTCATGGTTTTTCTTTTGGAGGATGTGAGCGAAGGTTTTGGGTTAGATGAAGGAGGCGAGGTTTTTATGGGTGTTTCAGGGATATTAGGATAGTTTTTTCTGAGGAGAGAAGGGTTTGGGTACGGATGGTGGAAGTGAAGCTTATTGAGGTTGTAGGGTAGGTTTCGTAAAGGGTGCAAGGATTTAGGGTTGAAAGCGAGATGTTTGAATGCTGTAGGAATCTGATCAACGATCAGAGTCGCGCAGCGGAAGCGAGAAAAACGATATTAAAATCATTGATCAGATTGCATTTGATCTTTATCATTGCCTCAATGTCATTTATTTAATTAATGTGATTACTACATTAGTCACTCACATGGAATCCCTCTGAGAGAGATGGACGAACCGCACGATCGGTGATTCCTCCAAATTCACGTGCACGACACCTCCAGTGATCAGGTACTCGCAAGAGGCACGAAGAACGATGAACGATAACTCCGGGATCACCACCAGGGGGGGTTCGGCCGAATAGGGGTAGAGGGATTTAGGGTTTCTCTGATTTCTGTGTCAGAAAAGTCCAGGGTTTCAATCCTATTAGGATTAATTTATAGTATGTCGACTAATTACAGTTTTAGCACCTGCATTAATTTAATTAATCTGATTATACCACAATAGAATACAATAGATTCAATTAACATCAATTAGGTTATAATTAATCACACACTAACCCCTAAAGAAAATCTAATTAATCAATCGCTTAATTAATTAACCCGATTGAATAATGAATCCCTCCAAACAATTAATTAACTTGTTCCATTTAGAACAATTAATCAATCAACATTATCAGTTAACAACTAATAATAAGTTCATCACAAATACACTACATGTATTAGTTCTCCGAGTACAAGTCTCAGTGTCTAGTGTGCACGATCCTGTGGGCCATAATCAATTAGCTCAACGACTGATAGAGAGTTGCCTAGACCATATCAGTCACCAATTGATTACAGTGTTAGTACATCTCATACAGATAGATACCCTGTAGTATTCTCTAATATCTCTTACCAAGCATATCGATATATCAAGTATGAGGCATGGTGGACGTCATCCTCTACAACTTGAGATATTTCTCGATCTAGAGTTAACTGAAGAACAGATAAGTAACCAGCTTATATGAGTGTGGCCACACATTTCTCAGTTCAACTCAACGAGTGGCCTAATGATATCATCTCACTTATGGAGTGAGTGGTAATCCCTTCACTTCAACTATCAGTATGAATGAGTTCACTGACTAGACCAATCATACCCGTATTTGGCATCCTTTTACAGACCTGTTAGGCGTATGTCAAATCTAATCAGATTCCTCATTCAATACTATATTAAAATCAGGTCGACAGATAAAAGAGATCTACATTTATAGAAGGGCAATGACACTTCCACCATGTGCCTTCTAAAGCGGATCGACCAAGTCCCGTATTGGTCATACGTACCTACAAACATATCTTGTACACGTGTACATATCTTGTTCGTAAAAGCTTTACATTCTATTCATTCCCATGAGTAGAACTAGCTTCTGGTTATTTATGATATACAATCAATGGATACTTCATACAGTACATATAATACAAGATATATTAACTGAATGAATTAATGCCTTTTATTCCATAAAACAATTGTATAGTACAATCAACAAAAGTACAACACAATAACAAAATAACTATGCCTAGAACTAGGGCACACCAACAATCTCCCACTTGACCTAGGTCCAAACAGGCATAGCCCTAATTCCTATAGATCTAGCATGAGCATTGTTCTTGCGTTCAGCAAGAGCCTTCGTCATCGGATCAGCAGCATTGTTATCTGTATCAACTCTCTGTAGTCTAACATCACCTCTTTGGATAATCTCCCGGATAAGGTGAAACTTCCTGAGTACATGCTGATTCTTCTTTGTAGACTGGGGCTCCTTAGCTTGTATCATGGCCCCATTGTTGTCACAGAAAAGCACAACTGAACCTTGGATAGAAGGAACTACTCCAAGATCAGAAATGAATTTCCTCATCCAGACCGCTTCCTTAGAAGCCTCACAAGCAGCAATGTACTCAGCTTCTGCTGTAGAATCTGCAACAGTTGGCTGTTTAGTGGACTTCCAACTAATGGCACCGCCATTCAAGAGGAACACAAAACCAGATTGGGATTGTTGTTCATCCTGATCAGTCTGGAATCCTGAGTCAGTGTAACTGGACACAGCCAACTCATCATCGCCACCATAAACCAAGAAAAGATCTCTAGTACGTCTCAAGTACTTTAGAATTGCCTTGACTGCCTTCCAGTGTTTCTCGTCGAAGCAAGACTGGAAACGGCTAGTCATACTAAGGGCAAAAGCAACATCAGGCCTGGTACATAGCATAGCGTACATAATAGACCCTATAGCAGAAGCATAAGGGTACTTGGAGACCTTGCGCCTCTCCTTCTCAGTCTTAGGACTGTGTTCCTTCTTAGACAGTTTCAAACCATGTGCCATAGGGATGAATCCCTTCTTTGAGTTGGACATGTTGAACCTCTTAAGGATTTTGTCTATGTACTTTGCCTGAGAAAGCCCCAACAGGCGTTTTGCCCTATCTCTGTGGATTCTGATCCCCAAGATAGTCTCAGCCTCCCCAAGGTCCTTCATTGCAAAACATTTGTTCAACCACTGCTTTGTGGCTTGCAGCTCTGAAATGTTTCCTCCTATCAATAAAATGTCATCGACATAGAGCACTAGGAAAGTGTCTGAGCTCCCACTATTCTTACGATACACACAGGGCTCATCGAGGTTCTGAATGAATCCAAATTCCTTTATGGATTCATTGAACTTCTTGTTCCAAGACCTAGATGCTTGCTTAAGTCCATAGATGGACTTTTGAAGCTTGCATATTCGGTTAGGATATTCTGGATTTACAAAACCTTCAGGTTGAGCCATATAGACATCCTCCTCTAGCTCTCCATTCAAGAAAGCGGTCTTGACATCCATTTGCCATATCTCATAGTCGTACCATGCCGCTATAGCAAGCAATATCCTTATGGATTTGAGCATAGCTACTGGTGAGAAGGTTTCATCATAATCAATTCCATGAATTTGCCTGAATCCTTTTGCCACCAGACGACCCTTGAAGGTGTTGTCAGCTTTCAGCTTGAAAAGCCACATGCTCTCCACAACTTTGGCTCCAGGGAAGGGATCAACCAACCGCCAGACCTCATTGTCATACATAGATTGCATTTCAGATTCCATGGCTCCACGCCATTTATCTGATTGTGGTCCTTCAATAGCCTCCTTGATTTTGGATCATCTTGTTCCACAACCATGATCTCTTCGTCTTGGGTGACCAGGTATCCATACCTCTCAGGCCCTTGACGTGACCTACCAGACCTTCTAGGTTCCCGTACAATATGTTCTACCTGTTCATCAACCTGAACATCAGGAACAATTGTCTCAGCTTCCTCAGCAGTTGCTGTAGGAGTTTGCGGTTCTTGAACTTCTCCAAGTTCAATACTGCTCCCACTGTCTTTCTTGGAAATGAAATCCTTTTCCAAAAAGACTCCAGTTCGAACAACAAAAACTTTGTTCTCTAATGGATTGTAGAAATAGTAACCCTTAGTTTCCTTAGGGTAACCTACAAACTGGCATTTGACAGTTTTGGACTCTAGTTTGCTACTAATCAATTTCTTGACATGAGCATCACAGCCCCAAATCTTCATAAAGGACACACAGGGTTTCCTGCCCTTCCATAGCTCGTATGATGTTCCCTTAACTGCCTTGCTGGGTGTATTGTTTAGAATGTAAGCAGCAGTCTCTAAAGCATATCCCCAAAAGGATATAGGGAGATTAGCCTGACTCATCATAGAGCGGACCATGTCTAACAAGGTCCTGTTTCTCCTCTCTGAAACCCCATTCCATTGAGGTGTACCAGGAGGAGTAAGTTGGGATACTATCCCACACTCACTCAAAAATTTGTCAAACTCTTGGCTCAGATATTCACCCCCTCTATCAGACCGGAGTGCTTTAATCTTCTTACCAAGCTGGTTTTCAACTTCATTCTTAAAATCCTTGAACTTTTGAAGTGTCTCAGATTTGTGTCTCATCAAATACACATAGCCGAATCGGCTATAGTCATCTGTGAAGGTAATGAAATACTGAAAACCTTGTCTAGCTTGTGTGCTCATTGGTCCACATACATCTGAATGTATAAGCCCCAATAGCTCAGTTAATCTTTCACCAGTCTTCTTGAAAGGTGCTTTTGTCATCTTGCCACGTAAACAAGATTCACAAGTATCTAGAGCCTGTAGATCAAAAGATCCTAAAATTCCACTTGAGTGGAGCTCAGCGATACGTCTCTCGTTTATGTGCCCAAGACGGCAATGCCAGACATATGTAGGATTATTATAATCACTTATCTTAATCCTTTTATTTACATTGTATACATGAGATTGATTTGATAAATCTAAGACATACAACCCGTTCTGAAGAACGCCTGTTCCATACAAAATATTACCACATAAGATACTAAAAGTTCCATGCATAATATTAAAGGAAAATCCCAAATCATCCAAACAAGAAACTGAAATAATATTCCTGCGCATCGCAGGTACATAGTAACAATTTCTCAAAATGAGTTCCAGCCCAGTGGGCAAACATAAGTAATAATCTCCTACATCTAATGCCTGCACTCTGGCACCATTTCCGACGCGGAGATCCACATCACTCGAACTCAAGCTCCTCCTATTTCTCAGTCCCTGCACATTAGAACAAATGTGAGAACCACATCCTGTGTCTAAGACCCAAGATGATGAAATAGTGAGATTAATCTCAACAATATAAATACCTGAAGATGAAGCAGCCTGCTTGTTCTTCACATTTCCCCTTAGCTTAGGACATGCACTCTTCCAGTGCCCCTTTTCACCACACTCATGGCATAGGTCTAATGGGTGAGGTTTGAAGGCTTTCTTCTTGCCTTTACCAGCGGGCTTCCTACCCTTGTTCTTGAACGTCTTCTTGTTCTTGGGCCCATTAGACTTGCCACCACTCACCACACTCACCTCCACCTTCCTACCCTTAGTCATAGTCTGCTCAGCCTGTTTTAGCAGGCCATGCAACTCCATGACTGTTCTATCCCGACCCTGCATATTGTAGTTCAGGATAAAAGCGTCGAAGGAAGGAGGGAGTGAACTGAGGATCATGTCCACTGCAGTGGTCTCAAGCACAGCAGAGTTGAGACCTGCCAACCTGTCAATGTACCCCTTCATCTTTAGCACATGAGCGCTAACAGAAGTCCCAGGTTGCATCACAGTGGTGCTCAATGCCTTGGTGGTCAGGTACCTCTCCTGACGAGCCTGGTCTTGGAACATAGTTCTAAGATTGGTCATCATTTGACGGGCACCCTGATCCATGAACTGCTTTTGTAACTCAGCAGTCATTGTACCAAGCATCACACATGCCACCTCTCTGTCATCCTTAATATGCTTTTCATAAGCTTGGATGACTGCAGCAGTGGCACGTGCAGTAGGAGCAGCTGGAATAGGAGTTGTCAGCACATACTCCCTAGCCTCGTGCCTTAGGACGATTTGCACCGCCCTAGCCCAATCTAGGAAGTTTGACCCTCTCAACTTCTCCTTTTCCAACAGTGGTTTGAGAGGATTGTTAGTTGCCATCTCTTTTCTTAATCGAGTTTAAGTTTTAAGTAGATTCTGCAGAAAGAGAGAGAGAATTAGAATAAGGACTTTAATGTCAATAAACAAATTAATATCTGTTAAATTAATTTCTTTTGGTGATTATATTGACTTCGTTATACCAAGATCCACAATCCCATTAATAGTTGATCAAGCTAGGGCTTGTATCTCATATTAGCGTATTTGGTAGAGCAACTTACTCAATTCTCCTACCTAGAGAACTCTTGGTTTGATAGGTCTATTGACACTTTACCTATCCATGCTTAGGAACCCGCAACAAGCTTAATGATGTTCCTTCTTCGAGTAAAACCTATAATCTCCGTTAACCACACTCTCAAAAGAAAGTATCTTAACCCTCAACGGCCTACCAGTTACTACAATATATTCTGCTAGGGCATGATATATACTGTAGCACCACCTGGGAGGAAGAGGTGAGGTTTAGGTAAAGCATTTATAAAATACTCGATATTTTGTTTTAACAGATTACATTGGGTGATCGGCTTAACATGTGAAAAAGAATTGATCTGGTGATCAATAGCGATGCAACTTATTAGATTCGTTTTAATAGTCCATTTTACATATTATATAAGATATAATAATACAAAAATAAAATAGACATCCTATGGGCTTTTCTAATACATCCTGTAGGACTATTAATTGAAAAACAGAAATGAAATCTTCGGGCTTCCTCCATGGGCTTGGGCTCATCAGGAACTTCTCTTCGGTCTTCTTATGATTACATCAAAATAAAAACCTATACAATTTGTCTAAGCAAAAGTAATGAAAATTTAAAATCCAAAATTTACATTCCATACTTCAATTAAAAGCCCATAAGATTCTATATCAAGTTGCTGCAAAAGAACGTTATACAGAATAAAATAAATGCATGACTATGGTAATCCTAATTCACATTTTAATTAAATTAAGCCAACCCAATTTGATAAAATCGCTTCAGTTTTCTCAACCAGTAAATTAGCCCGTGAAGGCCCAATGATTAAATCATTGCTCCCACTGAACTTTGGGAATTACTCAATCGAAAACTAAACACATTTAATGCCACCGGTGTCTCGATCCATTAAATTAATTTTATCATCATACCATATTCAATTTAATATCGTCGAAAATTAAATCTAAGATATACAAATGCATGGCACGACATAAACTTTTCAATTAATTAATTTTAACCTAAGCTAATAAATTAATTAACTATATTTGGGCCAAATTAATTTTTAATAAAAACAAGTTTTAAATCAATCGAAATAAAAATTAAATTGCCTCCAAATATACCGGACCCAACCCGTTTCCCGCTCCAACCCGTGCCCCGAGACCAATTTTTCAAAAATTAGGGTTTCGGGGGCGTTCGGGGCGGGTTCGGGTCGCCCCGAACCCTAGGTGGCTGCTGCCTCATGGCAGCAGCCACCTTGCAGCAGTCCAGGGGACTGCTGCGCCTGGCCGGCCGCCCCTCGCAGGGCGCCGCCGGCCGTGGCCAGCAGTCCCACCGGACTGCTGCCATGTGCAGCGGGGCTGCTGTTACAGCAGCCCCTTTATGGCAGCGGGGACTGCTGTAACAGCAGTCCCCTTGGCCGGCGGCGCCGGTCGCCGCCGCCGCTGCCGAGGGCGGTGGTTCCGGCCACCGTCCCCAAAACCCTAAAAAAAAACATTTTTTTTTTAAATTAAAACAGAAAAATAAAATCAGCAACCACACGACATAGAAAAATAAATCCATCGATCTAAACACATGCCATATGATCCGATTAAAATCCTATATCAGGAAAAATAGTAAAAACCTGATTTAAACTAAAATAACATTAATCAATGATTCAACCAACGGCTCTGATGCCACTGTTGGAATCTGATCAACGATCAGAGTCACGCAGCGGAAGCGAGAAAAACGATATTAAAATCATTGATCAGATTGCATTTGATCTTTATCATTGCCTCAATTTCATTTATTTAATTAATGTGATTACTACATTAGTCACTCACATGGAATCCCTCTGAGAGAGATAGACGAACCGCACGATCGGTGATTCCTCCAAATTCACGTGCACGACACCTCCAGTGATCAGGTACTCGCAAGAGGCACGAAGAACGATGAACGATAACTCCGGGATCACCACCAGGGGGGGTTCGGCCGAATAGGGGTAGAGGGATTTAGGGTTTCTCTGATTTCTGTGTCAGAAAAGTCCAGGGTTTCAATCCTATTAGGATTAATTTATAGTATGTCGACTAATTACAGTTTTAGTACCTGCATTAATTTAATTAATCTGATTGTACCACAATAGAATACAATAGATTCAATTAACATCAATTAGGTTATAATTAATCACACACTAACCCCTAAAGAAAATCTAATTAATCAATCGCTTAATTAATTAACCCGATTGAATAATTAATCCCTCCAAACAATTAAATAACTTGTTCCATTTAGAACAATTAATCAATCAACATTATCAGTTAACAACTAATAATAAGTTCATCACAAATACACTACATGTATTAGTTCTCCGAGTACAAGTCTCAGTGTCTAGTGTGCACGATCCTGTGGGCCATAATCAATTAGCTCAACGACTGATAGAGAGTTGCCTAGACCATATCAGTCACCAATTGATTACAGTGTTAGTACATCTCATACAGATAGATACCCTGTAATATTCTCTAATATCTCTTCCCAAGCATATCGATATATCAAGTATGAGGCATGGTGGACGTCATCCTCTACAACTTGAGATATTTCTCGATCTAGAGTTAACTGAAGAACAGATAAGTAACCAGCTTATCTGAGTGTGGCCACACATTTCTCAGTTCAACTCAACGAGTGGCCTAATGATATCATCTCACTTATGGAGTGAGTGGTAATCCCTTCACTTCAACTATCAGTATGAATGAGTTCACTGACTAGACCAATCATACCCGTATTTGGTATCCTTTTACAGACCTGTTAGGCGTATGTCAAATCTAATCATATTCCTCATTCAATACTATATTGAAATCAGGTCGACAGATAAAAGAGATCTACATTTATAGAAGGGCAATGACACTTCCACCATGTGCCTTCTAAAGCGGATCGACCAAGTCCCGTATTGGTCATACGTACCTACAAACATATCCTGTACACGTGTACATATCTTGTTCGTAAAAGCTTTACATTCTATTCATTCCCATGAGTAGAACTAGCTTCTGGTTATTTATGATATACAATCAATGGATACTTCATACAGTACAAATAATACAAGATATATTAACTGAATGAATTAATGCCTTTTATTCCATAAAACAATTGTATAGTACAATCAACAAAAGTACAATACAATAACAAAACAACTATGCCTAGAACTAGGGCACACCAACAAATGCAACTTCCGATGATGTTTTCGTGATTGCCCCTAGGGTGAGGTGTTTTATTGCTCTAACTGTTGCCTAAGATGACTCTACGGGTTGTCAACTTAGCGAGTTGCCTTTATTGTTGCCTAGGTCGCCTTCTTGGGTTTTCAACCTAGCAGGCTTTCTTTCTTTTGGCCTTATTTGTTGCCTAGATCTAGTTTTTGAGTTTTCTTGATCTAGCAGGTCTTTTCTGTTTTCTCAAACCCTAGAGGAGTCGGCTAGTGTTTTAAACGGAGTGTACATATTTCATCGTCTAAGTTCTTGATTTCTCTGTGTCAACATGACTTATGACATCCTAGAATACGCATAGCTGACAAACTCTTGGAACAGACATTTAGACTCACTAACATAAACATCTAGACTAGTTAACATAGGAATAAATGGTTCATGTATATCTAGTATGAATGTGCCCCCGTTATCAATCAGTCCTAGTTGACCACCTCTTCTCTTCTTGCGACGATGGTTTGCCCCTTGTAGTGAGGATTCTTCTATGGTGTGGGATCGTCGTTCTTTTTCGTGGGGATGAAACCGTGTATCCTAATGCCGCCACCTTATCTCTGGAAGTCTACAAGTAATTCTCATGACGAAATCTTAGTGTCTCCATTGTTATCCCTCGTGTAGATCCTATCACAACCTTCTACATGGATTGCGCCTTCGTGTGATGATTAGTAAGATTCCTCCATAGATTCATCTTTTGCATGAAGCTTTGGTATGGAAATGTCATCGCTCCCTTCGAGGTTTTGTGGATGTGATTTATTCTCGAGCTATGGGCTCCTCCGAAGGATGGTTTCACTTCTCCTCTTTGTTTCTCCCTTTGTCCATGGGCACGTACAGCGTAGAAAGGGGATTCTGAGGACTTCACGGGTTTAATTTTAAAGGCTGACGGACCCTGGATCATCTTAAATGGAGACACCTCGAGCATTTGTACGCTCCATTTTAACTCTCGCGCATTGTCATAGTTCCTTAGAGTGAGGTTTTTTGTTTTTGCAAGGCTCTGAAGGAGATGTGCTTCTATATTCGTCGAGTAATTCCTCTTTCTTACGTCGTTTCTCCATCTTGCGAGGTACGTCCTAGTTGGGGCCGTTTGTCTAGATGTGGCTATCTCACTTATAGTCAAGGGCATATTCATACTAGACACGCATGCTCTAATTATGCCTATATCTTCCTAATGTCTATTTGAAAGATGGAAACGAACGTAGACACGAGTAAGCTAAACACTTTTTCTATCCAAGTGCATGTCTGTAAACACGTGGATAGGATAAGTGGGATAGAGCCTAGTCGATGCCTGATGATGTTGCTCCATTCTTCGTCTGCTAGGATGTCGTTGATGCGACGCTTGCGACCTAGAGTTTCTCCATGATTCCTCTTGGGGGTGTATTCTTAGCGTTTCGAGCCACTAGGTATTAATCGATTTTAGGTTTGAATAAGGTCTTTTGTTTGCTCTGAAGTGAGATGGGGTGTGGTATATGTTGGGGTAGTTTGGTAAAGTTTAGGGTAATGTCTTTTGGAGTGTTGGGTAATACGTAGGGAGTGGTTTGTTTTTGAGGTAGGTTAAGGGTAAAGGCTTGCGTTATTTTTAATTTGGGTTAGAGGATATCACGAAGAACTCCCTTTGGTCGCTTCATACTTTGTTCGAGGATTTGTCCCTATCTCTGATTCCTCCTTCTTGATCCGACGGTCTCCCTGGTGGAAGCTGGCTTGGGTTCAGGTGTGTTGTGGTTTTGTGATTTTAGGTTGGGTCAGGTAGTGATTTGGGAGTTTCGGATAAAGGGGAAGTGTTCACATATAGGTGGGGTTTCTGACGTTTGGACAACTTGTGTGTGTGCCCTAGCCTAAGTGTACCTATGACATCTAGACGGACTATACTTATGGGATTATGGTACCTCGTTTGTCATTTTCCTATCTCTTTTGTCCTGGTACCGATGTGTATGTATGCCTAAGACACGTGGCAATGTGCATGCATGCAGACCTTATTACGTAGGATGGCTTGAAACATATGACACTTCTAGGGTAGACACACCCGAAGGACACAAACCTAACAGGTAAGGGGACACATGCATGGTTTTGACAATGTACGCTAATTCGAAAGGGTAATGCTTGACATGTATATGAAATGGATGCACACCACACCTTGGATCCTAGACTGTTGACTATATACCCAGACAATAATCACGACTCTTGACTCTATAAGAGACGACAAACATACACGTATAGATTTTAAGTTCCCCGGTGTTGGACTTGTTTGTGTATTCAAACAAGACCCGATTTTCACATAGAGATGAGGGGATGTATACTAGGTACAGGTGTAAGGTTTGACTCTATGCTAAAGGAAATTATTGACACGTCGTTTATTTCTCAAATGGATGATGCTTGTACGACAACCCTATCTTACACTGGTTTGGAAGACTTAACATGATAATGAACCATGTAGACTCACGGGACATCGTGCCCCTACTTTGGTTCAGACAATTATTCCAACATGCCCTTTCACTTCACAAACTCAAAACTCCTTTCGGAGGAGCAGAAGACAGTGTATGTTTGATTTAACAGGTCATATCGTTGTGATGATATAGCCCCCATTTTACGTGAAATAAGTAAAGTGTTCCCTGCGATATGGAACGGACGGAGTAATACCGTATTTCATGCATATGGACAGGTATCATAACGTTATGTCCTTTTAGGTCTTATGAAGTTTTAGCATTGTCTCAAGATGACATTTGTTTGGTTTAAGGAATTGACCTTTGGGGTCGTAGAACTTCGTCATGTGAAATATAATAAGTTTCTTCTCGAACCGAAATAGACGCCGTGATGATGTATTTCACGTGACAAAGCGAGCGACATCATTGGTCGGTTCGTTAGACCCTACAAATGACATGACCGTTCGACACGACTGGACCTAGCACATATATTCTTAATATTTGTTTGGCTTAAGGAATTGACCATTGGAGCGGCAAAATTTCGTTACGTGAAGATAGACTAAGCTTCTTCTTGAATTGAAATAAACGCCGGGACGACGTTCTTCACATAACAAAATGAGCGGCAACATTGGTTGATTCGTTAATCCTTATAAATGGAGTGATGACCTGACGTGGTTTGATATGTAACACTATACTTAACCTACTCGGGGATTTTGTCGTCGTGGTTTATGCGAATTTTTTGATTTTATTTTTAATATTGGTCCAACGCGATATTGACCTGCGTGGACTTGCGGGGCAGTGTGCTCTTAGACTCAAGACAAACCCTAAACTCCTTTTTCGGGCGGAGCACAAGACAATGTATGTATGGTCCAACAGATTAAACCATTACACCAGTATGGCCTTATCATATCTGAAATTATTAAGGCGTCTTTCGTTATCTGGGACCTGCGGCTTCGTATGACACCTGTTTTGATTTAAGGGGGCGATATTTGTGACACCATGATTTTATCTCACGAGATTGAGTTTCTTTATGAAATGAAACAGACGACATAACGTTGTGTTTCGTGTGATAAAATGTCTGGCGTAACGGGGTGCCCCCTTACTTCAGAGGGATGTCATGGACTCTTGGACTTTTGACATTTCCTAGGTTAAGGCTACGTCTAATAAATGTACAAGTAAGGGTAAGCGATCAAACAGTTAGTGTAGACATTCATGCGTACACGACACTCCCTCTCAATCTTCACGTGGTACGTCTCTGTCATAGGTGGGTTTTTTCTGACATCTTTCCTTTCGATGTCAAAACGCTCTCAAAAGATGTGATTTAAATAATGTTTGGGGGTAGTTCCTAGGGGAGATGTCTAGGCTGACTATATGAGGCTTCGGTCTCGTTGATAGTACAAAAGGGTTCCCATAGCAGGATATACCTAGCGCCTCCCCATTTAAGGATTTTGAGCAGCGTGTCAACGGTACGAGGCTATGGGTGGTGCTACAGATCGACCTAAGCGTCCCTTAAAGGAAACGACAGTAAGCGCGACCCGTAACACACGTTGACCATTTGAGATTTTTGTTTTATGCAGTATGAGACTCACACACCCAAAAAAGCGATAACTTCGTATATAGCCATTGACTGTCAGAATGCTCCAGTTGTATCCCATTTTTTACTTTTCACAAAACAATTAAGAAATAATTTCATAAAAAGTGAAAACCAATCTTACATCCCTCCATTAATAAATTAACTTCAAGAAAATCATACGTTGAAGTCAACTTACAATACTAGAATATATTTTTGGTCCCCAGCAGAGTCGCCACTGTGAGCAAAAGTGAACGCTCATAGCAGCTTTAGCCTTCTTTGACTAGAGTCGCCACCCGGCCGACCGGGAAAATGTACGAACCGGTGTAGTTACCAATTATTTTGAAAACCAGAGATTCTTATTTACGTTCATGGATACAACTTATTAATTCCGACATTCCAGGCCCTAGAGGATCTTTAATGCAACCTAGCTCATTATTATCTTGAGTTTTATTATTATCACACAAAAAGCATATAAATAAAGTAAATGCAATACAGAAAACCGTCGGGTGACACGGTACAAAACCCTCAGAAGCTTATGTTAGTGTGCCCTAGGCGTTGTTTTATGACATTGTATTTGATGATGATTATATACTATGTCATTGGTGTTTTATGAATAAAGGATTAATTCATTTTAGTTATATATCTTGTACTATAGTACTAAATGAAGTATCCGTTGATAGTATATCATAAAAGTATACCAGAAGCCAGTCATAGTCATGGGAATGATTATGGCATAAGCTTTTATATCTAGGATTCACATGGCACTATGTAGGTTGCTTAGTGTGTGTGAATATGGGTATAGGTGCGTGTGCGTTACACGAGACTTGGTCGATCCGCTTTAGAAAGTTCATGGTGGTAGAGTCATTAAGCTTTCTAACAATGTAGATCTCTTTTATCTCCTGACCTGATTTCAATATAGCAGTCAATAAGGAATCAGATTGAATTTGGTGTATTTCTAACAGGTCCGCCAGAGGATGCCAAATATGGATACACTGGTTCAATCTCTGAACTTATTACTGCGGATAGTTGAAGTGATGGAATTACCACTCACTGTTTAAGTGAGTTGATATCATAGGCCACTTGATGAGTATTAGCTGAGAAATATACGACCGTACTGAAACAAGCAGGTGACTTGTTTGTTTGTTAGTAATACTCGATGATCAAGAAATTAATCTAGCAATAGAGGATGACTACACTATGCCTCCAGCTTGATTAATCGATATGCTTTTGGTAAGAGATAAGTAGAGCATCATACAGGGTTTTCTGTCTGACATGGATAACATTCATCTGTAATCAATATGTGATTGACATGGTTTACTATGACCCTCTGTCGATCAGTGAATTGTTAATTCACAACTTATTGATTTCAGACCCTAAGGATCGTGCAGCACGGTAATCGAGAAGATTAATTGATACATGAATTGTGTTAATTAATTCTAAGATTAAATGATCAATTGATGAATTGATTATTTGAAGAACATATTAATTATTTGTTATGTGACAAGTTAATTAATAATTGGAACGGCTAATTAATTGATCGAGTTAATTTAATTAAGCGATTAATTGTTTATGGGTTAAAGTGTAATATTAATTTAACCTAATTGATGTTAATTGAATCGATTTAATACTACGGTGTTTAATTGATAAAATTAAATTAATTAAAGGTCAAATTAATAATTAACTGAAAGTTAATTAATTGCACTATATAAGTGAATTGTCAATTCATTATTCAGGATCGGAAAAACTGAAACCCTAGCCTCCCATTAGTTGAATTCGACCGAACCCCTCCCTAGAGGATTCCGGTGAATTTGTTCCTTGTTCTTAGCGTTCTTGGAGTAAGCCGACTAGTAGCTGGTCTCGGTTCTTGCTCGTGTTGCACGTGAACTAGGAGGAGCAACATCTGAGGCTCTCGTTTATCCTTGAAAGGATATCCAAGTAGGTTTTCTTAATCCATAGATTAAGATGACAGTTTTTTGTTAAAAATTAACTGAGTTTTAAAGATTAAGATCAATGGGACAATTGGTTCAGGTTAGATCGAAATCACCGTCTAAGTTAAAAGTTCGCTGCTTCCGCTACGCGGCTCTGATCGATATTTCTGAACCCTAAAGTGGTACCAGAGCCATTGTTAGATCTTTAAGATTAGTTAGTTTTAATTAGATTGGGATTTTTGTGATGAGTTTTCCTCAAAGTAGGATAACCGGATCATAATTATGTTCTTGAATGTTTTCGTTATAATTTTGTGGTAGTTGTATTTAAATTTAAAAAGAGAAAAAAAACGAATGATACTGTTGTACGCGAATTTAATTTGGATTTTAGGGAAAGCAACTTGCAGCAGGGATGCGGTGAGTAACCTGGGGGCTGCATCCAGCAGCCCTTACAGGGTGCTAGTTGCAGCCCCTCAGGTTGGTACCAGCAGCCCGGCGGGCTGCACACAGCAGCCTGCTGCATTGAGTCGGGGCGACCCGGCTCGCCTCGAACTAAAATTTTAAGGTTTTAGGGTCGGGGCGAGGTACGGATCGCGCTCGAGTTACTTTTGGAGGCCCGTATATATTATTAAATATTTAAAATTGTTTTCTAAAAATGTTTTATTTTTATTTTGATTCCGGGCACCAAAGTTGAAGTCGTTTTAATTAAAATTGTTTTAGACTTCTTTTAATTAAAAACAGAAATTGTTTATGTCGTGCCTGTTGGCCATAACAAGAACATAATCACCTAGAGGGGGGTGAATAGGTGTGTAAGTCCTAAACCGAAAATTTCTCAGTTTTTTGAGAAACTTAGTTTTCAGAG
Organism: Euphorbia peplus; assembly: GCA_028411795.1. Lineage (NCBI taxonomy): Eukaryota > Viridiplantae > Streptophyta > Magnoliopsida > Malpighiales > Euphorbiaceae > Euphorbia > Euphorbia peplus. The sequence goes on along the minus strand of CP110839.1, from coordinate 19,423,582 downwards.
TCAAATTTCCTCAGAGTCAGAGGCTAGCTTTAGGAAGCAGCTTCTGAGGGGAATTCTGCCTAAACACAGCTAGACTGTTTTCAGCAACAAAAGTTCAGAGTTAACAAACTTCTGGACAGTCTTCTGAACAAAGACAATGATATAAAGATTAAATCTGTTTCAGCACTAAATATAGGCAAGCACACAGAAACAAATAAACAAGTATAAGAGGGAGAAAGAAGTTCAGGAGATCCTGATGAACAATTCGATTTATCCAAGTTCGCTACAGAAGTCCTGTGACTACGTCTTGTCCCCTGAGGTCGCAGCCACCAGAGATTTTAAATCTACTATTCAGAACTTTTATGGCAAGTTCAGAAGCTCCTTTACATCAACAGAACATAACCTAATTTCTCACTTAGTTCTGACTAGCCTAACAAGAGTTAAAGGATTTCCACCAGAACAACAACACTCTGTTTTTTGGATTTCTCACCCAACTCTAATCTCAACTAGATTTCTCTCTAAATCTAACTGAATATCACAAACGATATTAGTTTACAAGATTCCTATTATGAACTTGTTTTTCTTCACTCTCTCACTTTAATTAACGTTATGCTAAGAAAGATTGAGAATAGAAAATGTGCTCTGTTTTCTTGAATAGAACAGTGCGTTGAGATTTTGCTCGATTATCACGCGTCGTTGATGCAGTGGAGCTTGGCTACTATTTATAGTGAATGAGGAAGACCGTTGGAGAATTTGAATGTTCAAAATAGATGACATCAGTTGTTGTAGCCGTTAATCTGTCAAGTCTTCAAACGGTCTTCAAACACTTTGATTCCGTTAACCTTGTTCTTTAACTAAATCCGGTAAGTGATTTGAAGTTGAAGGTGAGGTTGACTGGAAACATTCTTCAATTGGATCAACAAGGGGTAGACAAGGAAATTATGGTTTTTTTTTGAGTAGACAAGCGCGCTCCTTCAAAACAGCTTTTTGAACTTTTGGCGCCTTGAATTAAATGCAATTGTCAGAGCAATAAATGCTAAACAGAACCCTTGACTTAGCTTCTGAAAGCTAATTCCTTTAGTCTAAGCTTCTGATCGAATTGGGAGAATTTATCTTCTGATTGCAGTTGACCTCTGAGGAGAGCTTTAACAGACTTCAAAAACTTCAGAGCGGAGCATCCAGCTTCTGAACTTTAAATTACTGTCTTCAGCTTTCTCGTTTCTTCTGAGTCTTCCAGGCAATCCAGAGATTCTTCATTCAACACCTGCTGAGTAACTTACACACAAACTTAACAAAAATTGTTAGTCCACATTAAAGCGTATGTAAGAAAATTTCAAATTTCATCTTCTGAAGTGTTTTGACATAATCAAAACACTTAGGGTTCATCATTCTCCCCCATTTTGGTTATGGACAAACCGTGGTCCAGAAGGTAAAATTACTTAAGTAAACACAAGGTTTAGAAAGTAACTTGTTGATAAATATGTTTTTTATAACTTCTGAGTAACTTAACTCCCCCATTTTAGTGTAAATGGTGAACTTCATCAATCTGTATAAACTTAAAATAGGCTTAAGATCAAGTTGTTAGATTTTAGCGAAGTGTAAGTTACTAAGTTAAAAAGAAACATAAGCAGTAATATATTGATCAGAGACAAGAAGATATGTATAAGAAAGATTCAGTGTATATATATGATAATCAGAAGACAAAGAAACAAAAATAATCAAGAAGAGTAACATAAAGTCCTAAGACAAAAGCTACCCAACCCAGAACCTAGCTAAGAAGCTTAAGTCCTAAAAAGATTATCAGTTTCTAGATCTCTTCTGAGGAGGAGGTACACCACTAGAACCTTCACCAGCATTCTGTCTCTTCATCCCAGAGTTGAGACCACCCTGCTGAGCAGACTTCTCCCCCGTTTGGCCAGAACCAACAGGAATACCCAGAGCACCTTGAGAGTTCAATTTCTGCTGAACGTTAAGTGTTGTGTTGTATTGCTGAGTAGTAGGCCGTACAAAGTTGACCAAATCCATTCTTTTTCTGAAATCATTATCAATGGTTCGCAAATGGTCATAAGGCTGTCCATACAAAGGTCGCTGTCTGTGAACATCTTCCAGAAGGAGCTTGATCAACCGATTGTTAGCATACACAGCAGCGGTAAGATGCTCATTCTGAATATAAGTCTGTCCTCGAACAAACCGATAGCAATTATTCAGAGTGTTCTCTTGATCGCGTGCTTGAGTGTGCATAACCTTCAGAAGTTCAGTAAGCTCAGCAATCTGGGCGCTTTGAGCAGTCACATCAGACTCAATGCTCTGAAGACGATTGTTGAGATCAGGCGTGATGTCATACACAATCTTAGTAGCCCCTGAAGAGGATGATCCTTGAGCAGAAGATTTCACTTCTCTCAGAATATGATTAGCAGTACTTTGCAGATCATCAATCTTACTTGGGAGAATCTTCTCATGAGCCTCATAATGCTCGTTTGCTTCCTTAACCTCATCTGACAAAATCTCCAGATTCTCATTAACTTTCAGAGAAGAGGCAAGAGTAATATTTTCTAGAGTAGGAAGAGTTAGAGCCAATTCTCTCAACTTGTATATTTCATCATAAGTAGCCAGATGAAGTGTGGAAAGATTGCGTGTGTAGACAGCAGGATTCTGCAGTTGAAGCATAGTTATGAGCTGCAGGTTCTGAGCTTTCAAAGATTGAAGTTCTTGCAGCACAATGCCCTGAGCATACATGTCAGCAGCAGAAGTCCTTTGCCCGAAACCAGCAAATCTATTCAGCATTTCATCAGAGCCACTCTGACTCATTCTTCTCAACTCTTCAACAGATGGAACACCACCAGCTTCGGATACACCAGAAGCTCTGCTCATGAAACCAAAACTACCAAACTGTCTCTCCAGAACATCTCGATTCATCGTATTGTGTAGGAAGTCGTAGTTTGAGGACAACCCAGCAAAGAAGGAGGTAGAGGAGGAAGTAGTTAAGGGATCACACACAGGAGCTGCATGTCCAGAAGATGAAGGAGGAGGTATATGTGTGGTTGAGGAAGGAATTGTATGTGTGGTAGAGGAAGACAGAGTACGGGAAATGGATGGTAATGTGGATGGGAGTGAGAAGGATGGAGCTGTAAGTCCTATGGGAGGAAATACAAAGGAAGTATTTAGAGAGGAGGTAGTGGAGGTTGTTGTGGAGTCAGTGAAAATAGGGCCAGAGGCCAAATTCACTTCTGAATAGGATCCAAAAGAAGGAGCAGTTTTAGGAGGTACAACTTCAGAGGTTGAAGTTGTAGGGGGAATGGAGGTCAGAGGTTCACTTGCTTCTGGGTTTGAACGAAGTGAAGGAGATGGAAGAGGAGTATGAGGGGAAGATGGATGAGAAGTACGAGAAGGAGATGGATGATGAATATGAGTGGGAGACGAAATAACCTGTTCAGAGACATTTGGATCAAAAGTAGTAATGGGCTCAGCAAAAACATGAGCCATTCTGTTAAGAGTTTCATAAGCATCCCTATCACCAGGGCTTCTACCTTGACCCAGAAGAATGTTGTCCATAAAGTCCTCGTTGTCAACATTCTCAGCAAACCTTTGTGCATGCTGAAAAACCACATCAGCATCAGGTTCACTGTCCTCTGAAAGTTCTTCAACAACAGGAGCACCATCGTTTTCTTCAGCAGACATATCCATCATGTCTTCATCATCAACCAAATCCTCTTGTTCAGGAGTTGACTCGTCCAATTGAGCACTTGGTGCAATATAGAGGTCCTTTTTGTTCAGAGACCTTCTATTTCCAGAGACTTTCTTCCTATTACCTCTGGAGGGAGGAATCTCTTCAGCATCCTCATCTTCTCCAGTAGCCTCAACATTTTCAAGAGCCTCAACATTTTCAGAGGCCTCCTCGCTCTCAACTTGAGCAACGCACTCAGCAAGTCTAGCATCAGCCTTAACTTTTGCTGCAATTTCACGCTCTGCTGCTAATTTATCTGCTAACTCAGCAGCTTCCCTTCTCTTTCTTGTCTCATCAGCAAGAGCCACAACTCTTGCAATTTTCTCAGCCTCAGCAGCCTTTACTAGTTCAGCAAGTCTGCTATCCTCAGCTTCCTTAGCTGCATTCTCAGCAGCATCACTTGGTTTCTCAGCAACAATCTTACCATAAGGTTCAACATTGATAGTTGTTTGAACCAGAGCTGGAAGAGGTTCTGAGACAACCACCTTCTCTATTGTCAGAACCAACTTACTTGATCCTTTCTTACTTTTGCCCTTCTTGGCAGCTTTCTTACCTTTCTGCACAGTGTCTTCAACAATTTCCTTACGAGCAATGCTAGCTGAGGGAGCATTCTCAGTCTTCTTTGGTACCACACCAAAAGCAAGATTCCTCAGGGTATGCATCTTGAGGATAGTACTTCTGCTGGTTACACCTTGTCCTGAAATCACCACAGAGGCAGCCTCAAACAACCTCGTCAGGAGGGAACCATAAGCAAGGGTGCTAACCACCTTCACATTCTTCATCTGCCTTATAATCATGGCAAGAAGGTTGATCTTCTTCTGATTCATCAGATGAAACATAAAAACCCTTTCCCGGTTGGAAACACCATTAACTCCACCAGCCTTCAGAAGGAACACATTGGTAGTTAAGTAATGTGCCCACCTCTGGTGCTGAGTGAGCCAAGTGGCGTAGGTTTCCTTAGCACTCAGATCCGGTCTAGCCCAATTTGCTTCACTAAACCCTTCAGCAGAACCATCATCTCCAATGATGATTCCTTGATCATCAATTCCAATCGCCTGAGAAATTGAAGTCCTGCTGACCTCAAACTCAACTTCTCTAACAGAAGAGTGTAAAACATCCTCCTCATTAGATAGATAGTGGAGATTCTGATAAAACTTCGTGACTAACTTAGGATAGATGAACTCATCCAAAGAGACGAATGAATTCCAATTTTGAGCACTTAGCCATTTTGAGATGGGGTCAGTGGATTTAACTTCATCCTCTAGGAACCTAGACGTAAAGACCCTAGATTCACTAACCTTTTTCTTAGAAGACGCATCGAAAATGTGAGTGACAAAGATGGGTTCAACTGGATGATCTTGAGCCATTTGAGAGATTTTTAGAAATTAGGTTAAGTTCTTGAGAGAAAGAAAACACAGAGAGATTATCTATGGAAAATCTAATTGCAAAGAGAATTCGAGTGAAAAATTACTAAGTATGGAAAACCCTTGTTTATACCCAAACGAAAACGGTTCCAATTCAAAAAGTAACTAAACACCGTTTAAAAGGGAACCAGTTACCTTTAAAACTAGTAGCAGCGCCGTAATAGCATTAAATGTAAGCATGCTTAATTAAAAATCATGATTAGCCTTAATCACACTTAATTATCTTAAACGGTTAACACTTAAGATAAAAAGAAATATAATTAAACTAAATTACTGAAGTGGATAAGTCATACCAATGCCTTCTCGCAAGCTGCTGAAAAGAGTACCAGCCAGAGGCTTAGTAAACATGTCAGCAAGATTGTCTTCAGAGGGAACATGAGTAATAATGATATCCTTCTTCAGAACATGATCTCTCAGAAAGTGATGCCTAATATGAACATGCTTCATCCTGCTGTGCTGAATAGGATTCTTTGAAAGATCAATTGCACTTTTGTTATCACAGTAGATTGTAATTGTTCCAGGGATGACTCTATAGTCAGCAATTTGTTGCTTAATCCAGAGCATCTGAGAAACACAACTTCCAGCAGCAACATACTCAACTTCAGCAGTTGAGAGAGCCACAGAGGTTTGTTTCTTGCTATGTCAGGAGACTAGGCACTCCCCCAGAAAATGACAACCACCAGAAGTGCTGACTCTCTTCAATTTATCCCTACCATAGTCAGAGTCTGTGTATCCTAGAGGAGTAAAATCTGAACTACAAGGATACCACAAACCAGCTTCTGGTGTGTCTTTAAGATATCTGAGAATTCTTTTGACAGCAACATCATGAATCTCCCTTGGTTTAGATTGATATCTAGCACCCAAAAACACACAGCAAAATGTATATATGGCTTGCTGGCGGTTAGGTATAAAAGAGAACCAATCATACCTCTGTAGGTTTTTATATGTACAGGTTTACCAGCTTTCTCTTCATCATCAATGTCTTTGCTGACATCCATTGGGATATCAACAACATTAGATTCCATCATGCCAAATTTCTTCAGCACTTCTCTAGTGTACTTAGCTTGATTGATAAACACCCCATCATTACTTTGCTTGATCTGAAGTCCTAAGAAGAAGGTTAATTCTCCCATCATAGACATTTCAAACTCAGCCTTCATGTGGTCACTGAACTCCCTGCACAAAGATTCATTAGTAGCACCAAATATAATATCATCTACATATACCTGAGCTATAAGGATATCCTTGTTCTTCTTCAGAGTGAATAGAGTTGTATCAACACAGCCTCTGAAAACTCCTTTAGACAGAAGGAACTTTGTCAGCCTCTCATACCAAGCTCTAGGAGCTTGTTTCAATCCATACAGAGCTTTCTTCAGCTTATACACATGATCAGGAAACTTAGGATCTTCAAAACCAGGAGGTTGAGATACATAGACTTCCTCATCAATGTAACCATTCAAGAATGCACTTTTCACATCCATTTGAAAGAGCTTAAAACCTTTGTATGAAGCAAAAGCACATAAGATTCTAATGGCTTCTAATCTTGCAACAGGAGCAAAAGTTTCACCATAATCTATGCCTTCTTGCTGACTGTAACCTTGAGCAACAAGTCTGGCCTTGTTCCTCACAACATTTCCAAACTCATCAAGAGTGTTTTTCAGAACCCATCTAGTACCAACAACCTTTTTGTCGTTAGGTCTGGGAACCAAAATCCAAACTTCTGACCTTTTAAACTGGTCAAGTTCTTCTTGCATTGCCATTAACCAGGAATCATCATCTACAGCTTCATAGAAGTCCTTGGGTTCCAAAAGTGACACAAAGGCCACATTCCCCATATATCTTCTGAGCTGAGCTCTGGTCATGACAGGATTGTGAACAGAGTCAATTATATTCTCTAAGGAATGATTCCTATGAGCTCTAACTTCTCTTGGTACATCCAATGTATCTTCTGAAACTTGTTCATCATTTGTTGAATCATATATAGGAGCATCTTCTGGAAGGAAGTTGACTTCTGGAGTAGGATTCTCTTCTGGAACTTGTTCAGCAACAGGAGGAACCACTTCAACAGCTCTGGAAGAAACATCTTCTTTTTCAGCAGGAGATGTCACTTCAGGAGCATGAACTACATCTTCATCAGGAGCTCTACTATCTACAGGGTTAGTCTCATCAAGCTGTACATGAACAGATTCATCTAAAGTTTGAGTCCTCTTATTAAAAACCCTATATGCTTTACTATGTGTTGAGTAGCCAAGGAAAATGGCCTCATCTGCCTTTGAATCAAATTTTGAAAGATATTCTTTTGTATTCAAAACATAACACTTACAACCAAAGGTTCTGAAATAACCTATTTTAGGCTTTCGACCTTTCCAGAGTTCATAAGGAGTTTTGTTCAAGATGCTTCTGATCAGCACTCTATTCAGAACATAGCAAGCTGTGTTAACAGCTTCTCCCCAAAAGTACTTTGGAAGCCTTCTGTCATTGATCATAGTTCTGGCAATTTCAACCAGAGTCCTATTCTTCCTTTCAACTACCCCATTTTGTTGAGGAGTCCTAGGAGCAGAAAAGTTATGATTAATGCCATTGGTTTCACAGAATTCTTCAAACTGAAAGTTCTTGAATTCTCCACCATTATCCCTTCTGATATAAACAACTTTTTCATTCCTTTCATTCTCAAGTTTCTTTATCAGAACTGAGAAACATCCAAGTGACTCATCTTTGCTTGACAGCAAGATAACCCAAGTGAATCTTGAATAGTCATCTACTATGACAAAGGCATACTTCTTTCCACCCATGCTCATTGGTTGAACAGGGCCAAAAAGGTCCATATGAAGTAATTCCAAAGGTCTTTTAGTTGAAATGATTTTCTTAGTTTTAAAAGAGCTTCTGGATTGTTTACCAGATTGACAAGCAGTGCATAAATGGTTCTTTTTAAAACTAATTTCAGGCAGACCCTCAAACAATTGATATCTAGCTACTTTGGCCAGAAGGTCCATGCTCACATGAGCAAGTCTTCTATGCAAGAGCCAGGAGGTATCCTCTTTTGACATCAAGCATATATTTTGGCAAAGATTCTCAAGGTTCAGCATGAAAACATTTTCAACTCTAGGAGCAGTTAGAATAACTTCCCTTGACTTACTGTCCAAGATTTTACATCCAGAGGTGCTGAAGACAACATCTCTACCTTTATCACACAGTTGTGCAACACTCAGGAGATTGAACTTCAGGCCTCTGACTAGGGAGACATCTTCGATCGGAGGATTTGTTCCTATAGATCCAGAACCAAGAATCCTTCCTATCTGAGCATCTCCAAAGCTGACTTTACCACCTCTTTTAGGATCAAATGTGATGAATGCTTTTTCATCACCTGTCATATGCCTTGAGCACCCACTGTCAATGTACCACAGCTTTGACATTGATGGAGCACTCAGAGCCACCTGCAACACAATCAATTAGTGACAGGTACCCAATCCTTATTGGGTCCTTCATTGTTAGATTTCTCTTCAGCAGGTTTTAGTGATATCTCAGATTGCAAGATGTTTTTAATGTGATACTTGCAATCCTTCATTCAATGACCATCACTCTTGAAAGCTTGCAAAAGGGAGGGTTCTTGGATCTTTCCCTTTGCTTCTTGGGAGATTTCTTCTTCTTCTGAGAAGGTGCAACATCTTCAGACGCTACAACAACACTCTCAGAGGTACCAACATCAGGAGGAGAAGCTATCTCTTTCAGAAGAGATGGAGTGACAGGTTTCTTCTTCTGGGGTTTATCACTTCCCAGAGGCAGCTTTTCCTTGCCTTTGGCTTTGGGGCCATCAGAAGGAGTGCTGAACTGTTTACACAGCTTCTCTTCTAACACTTTCATGTCAGAGTAGACTTGAGTAAACCTAAGAAACTTGTCAGCCTCACTCTTGTCCAATTTCCTCTTAGTTGAGCTTTGAAAGTGTCATAAGTTTCTTAGTTGAGCTTGAGAAAAACTAAGAGAAGTCACTCGACGCTTGGAGTTCGAGAGAGTAAATACTGGTAGAGGTATTTGATGGCCGTGTCTCAGGCTTGATTTCTGCCCGTAAAGAAATCATAGTGGAAAATCTCGAGAGGTTCTCTCGGGGACAGGATTAGGCTCACAAGGAGACCGAACCTGGATAAATAACTGTGTTAAAATCTCATATGCCTTACTCTCTTTATTATTGCTATTTAATCACTTGCTTGCATTTATTTACTTATTATATAACTGCTAGTGATTAATTGTGCTTAATTCTTTTATACTCTTATTTTCTATAAACAAATGTTTCTTCCGCAAAACTTATTTGAGCTGTTGTTTATTACAATAGGCAAAATTATTAAGAGTATTTGAAAGTAGTTTTAAAAGCAATAAATCATATTCACCACCCCTCTAGTCTTTATACAGTCATATTTGGGCCAACAATTGGTATCAGAGCCAATCTCTTTGCCTATAAAGTCTAACAACTTTAGAGAGATTCGTAAATGACTAACAAGACTATTAATTTTTCAGGGAACATGTCTACACAGATGATTCCTGAGTGACAGTCTACAGTTAGACCGCCCCTATTTTATGGAGTAAATTACTCCTACTAGAAAAATAGGATGAGAAATTTTATTCAGTCTACAGATATTTTTGTTTGGAAAAATATCAGAGATGGATCAACTATTCCCACAAAAATAGTTGACGGTGTCAAAATTGAAAAGACTGAATCTGAATACACGGATGAGGACTGGAAATAGTTGCAATTAAATGCTAAAGCTATTAATATTTTACATTGTGCTTTAGATACTAATGAACATCATCGTGTTTCAGGATGCGCAAATGCGAAGGAGATATGGGACAAACTCGAGGTCACCTATGAAGGGACACAAAAACAAAAGGATCTAAGGGTAAATTTGTATATGCGCGAATATGAGTTATTTAAGATGGAGGTAAACGAAACCATTTTAGAAATAAATACGAGGTTTACCGCCATCATAAATAATCTAAAAGCCCTTGGAAAAACCTTTCAAGATGAGGAGCTAATTAAAAAATTAATGAGAATAATGCCCTCAGTCTGGGATCCTAAGTTGATAGCTATTGATGAAGCTAGAGATCTATCCACTTATGCTTATGATGAGTTTATTGGATCTCTCCTTACTCACGAAATCAAAATGTCTTCTGTCAATGATAAAGAACCCGAGACAAGAAAGCTTAAATCCACAGGATTAAAAGCTAAGTTAGTAAGTGAAAGTTCAGATGATGAGTCTGAAGAGGAAATAGCTTTACTCACTCGAAAATTTAACAAATTCTTAAAGAAAAATAATTTTCAAAAATTTCCTAAAAATAACTTTCACAAAGAGCCCCGAACTTCTGATAAGTTCAAAAAGGACTCTTCTCATGATGTTGTCTGTTTTGAGTGTGATAAGCCAGGACATATCAAACCGAATTGTCCTAACTTGAAGAATCAAAACAAGAAAAAGGAGAAGGGTAAACGGGCTATGGTGGCAACTTGGAGTGATAGTGATGAATCTTCAAGTGATGAAGAAGAAGATGAAGTTGCTCACATTTGTTTCATGGCAAAGGAAGAACTATCCGAAAATTCATCAGACGACTGTGAAGATGAATCCCCCGAGGTAACTTTCAGTCTTATGTCTAAAGATGAATTAATTTCTATTTGCTGTGAACTATATGATACCTCCATTGAGACTCTAATGAAATTTAAAAAATGCAAGAAAGAGAATAAGAGTCTTAAAAGAGAAAACTCAAAATTACTGGACAAAGTAAAATTTCTAGAAATGAGTAATTCTAAAATTCTCAGAGAGGTACAAACCCTGAAAAACCAGAAAATAAAAGATGATCAAATCATAAAAGGTTTTTCAAAGGGTAAGGAAATCCTTCATGATATCATAGACTCCCAAAGAAGTTATAATGACAGATCTGGGATTGGATGTTATAGTGAAAATCATGAAAGACTTGCTAAAGATAAACTAAAGAAAAAGAAGGATTATAATAAACAGTTAAAGACCAAAAAGGTCAAGAACTGTTATTATTGTAATCATACTGACCATACTATTAAACATTGCAAATTCAAAAATGGTCAATATAAAGGAAAGTTTATCTGGGTTAAGAAAGTGTCGAGATTGTCTGCTGCTAACTTACCAGGACCCAAAATTAATTGGGTACCTAAGTCTAACTGATTAATTGCAGGGACACGTGAGAGGCACACAAAGGTCAAAACAGTGGTATGTTGACAGTGCCTGCTCAAGACACATGATTGGTGATAAAAACGCATTCACCTCAATTAAATCTTATAGTGGAGGAAGTGTTAGTTTTGGAGATAAAAGAAAAGGACAAGTAATAGGAAAAGGTCAAGTTGGCAATCAACCATCCATTGAAGATGTATCTTTGGTCGACGGGCTAAAATACAATCTTCTGAGTGTAAGTCATTTGTGTGACAAAGGTATGAAGGTAGTTTTCAGCTCCAAAAGCTGTGAAGTTTTTGATGCAAAATCTGACAAGGTTTTATTCACAGTTCCAAGAGTTGAAAATGTTTATATGCTTAATCTTGATAAAGTATCTTACGATAAATGCCTTGTTTCACATAATGATGAGAGTTGGTTGTGGCATAAAAGGTTAGGACATGCTAGTATGCACTTAATTTCGAAATTATCTAAGAAAGAACTTGTAAAAGGTCTTCCTAAGATAAGTTTCAACAAAGATCACATTTGTGATGCATGTCAAAAGGGTAAACAAACTAGGAGTTCTTTTAGTTTGAAAGGAGTTGTCTCAACAAATAGACCACTTGAACTACTTCACCTAGATTTGTTTGGACCAATCCAACCATCGAGCCTAGGAGGAAAGAAGTATGCTTTGGTAGTAGTTGATGACTATTCTAGATTTACGTGGACCTTATTTCTAGCATCTAAGGATGAAACCTTTGACCAATTTGTCCAACTTGTCAAGAAACTCCAAAACGACAGAAATGTCAAATTGTCCTCTATTAGAAGTGATAATGGTGGTGAGTTCAAAAATCAGTCTTTTGAACAGTTTTGTAATGAGTCGGGGATTAATCATATGTTTTCTGCCCCAAGAACTCCACAACAAAATGGAGTTGTAGAACGTAAAAATAGGACGTTGGAGGAAATGGCTAGAACTATGATAAGTGAAAGTAATCTTCCTAAGTATTTTTGAGCCGAAGCTACTAACACAGCTTGCTATATCTTGAATAGAGCTTTGATCAGGCCAATTTTGAAAAAGACTCCTTATGAGTTATGAAAAGGAAGAAAACCCAATATAAGCTACTTTCACATATTTGGTTCTAGATGTTTCATTCACAATAACAACAAAGACCAACTAGGAAAATTTGATGAAAAGTCTGATGAAGGAATATTTTTAGGATATTCTTTATCTAGCAAGGCTTATAGAGTTTTTAATAAGAAAAACCTAGTTATAGAAGAGTCTATTCATGTTGTTTTTGATGAAAATACTTTAACTGTGGAAAGAATAAATGATGATTCATTATCTATTCAAAGTCCTCAGTTAAATGCTTCTACGTCTGAACAGTCTGTACCTAGGGATGAGAATAATGTTCTTCCAAAGGAAATTAGAGTTCCAAGAAATCACTCTAAGGAAGACATTATTGATGACCTTTCTGAAAAGGTCATGACTAGAGCCCAGTTCAGGAAATACTTTGGAAATGTTGCTTTTGTATCTGAACTTGAACCTAAGAGCTTCAAAGAAGCCGAAGATGATGAGAATTGGATTCTCGTCATGCAAGAGGAACTAGACCAGTTCAAAAGGAACAATGTGTGGAGACTAGTTCCTAGACCAATAGGAACGACCATCATAGGAACCAAATGGGTCTTTAGAAATAAGCTAGATGAATCCGGTTGTGTCACTAGAAATAAAGCTAGGTTGGTTGCACAAGGGTATAACCAACAAGAAGGTACAGATTTTGATGAGACTTATGCTCCAGTTGCTAGATTAGAGTCCATACGTATGCTTTGTGCTTTTGCTTGTTATAAAGGATTTAAACTCTATCAAATGGATGTCAAAAGTGCTTTTTTAAATGGTTTTATTTTTGAGGAAGTTTATGTTAAACAACCTCCTGGTTTTGAAGATTCTAAATTTCCGGATCATGTTTTTAAACTCTCAAAAGCTTTATATGGTTTGAAACAAGCACCTCGTGCTTGGTATGAAAGATTGAGTACTTTCTTGATTTAAAAAAATTTCCAAAGAGGAAAAGTTGATATCACTTTGTTTACTAAATATGAAAATGATCATTTGTTGATTGTGCAAATATATGTCGATGATATTATTTTTGGATCAACTAATGAATCTTTGTGTGAAACCTTTGCAAGAGAAATGAGCAATGAATTTGAGATGTCCATTATGGGCGAGTTAAATTTCTTCTTAGGTTTACAGATTAAACAAAGTAAACGAGGTATCTTCATTAATCAAGGAAAGTATGTCAGAGAGCTTTTGAAGAAGTATGATTTTGACAACTGCAATGAAGAAAATGTTCCTATGAGCACTGCTGTGAAGATCAAGAAAGATGAGGATGGCAAAAGTGTAGACATAAGGAAATACAGAGGAATGATTAGGTCTTTACTGTATCTTACAGCTAGTAGACCTGATATTCAATTCAGTGTATGTCTATGTGTCATGTATCAATCTGATCCTAAAGAATCTCACTATGCATCAGTAAAAAGAATTTTCAGATATCTCAAAGGAACACAAAATGTCGGTCTATGGTATCCACGATGTAAAGATATAAATATTGTTGGATATAGTGATGCTGACTATGCAGGTTGCAAGTTAGAAAGAAAGAGTACCTCAGGTATGTGTTAGTTTTTGGGAAATGCTTTAGTCTCATGGTCCAGCAAAAAGCAAAACTCTGTAGCAATCTCTACCACTGAGGCAGAATATATTTCCGTGGGGAATTGTGTTGCTCAGATTTTATGGATTAGACAACATTTAAAGGATTATGGTCTTACTTTCGAACATGTCCCCGTTAAATGTGATAATACTAGTGCTATTAATTTGGGTAAAAATCCCAGTCAGCATTCAAAGGCTAAGCACATAGATATTAAACACCATTTCATATGGGACCATATTCAAAAGGGAGATATTAATCTTGAATTCGTTCCTACGGAAGATCAAATCGCTGACATTTTTACTAAACCGTTAAGCTCAGAGCGATTTGCTATCTTACGTAACGAATTAGGAATGACTAATCCTATACTTGAATAAAATATTGTGTTAAGATTACAAGTTGTTTAATTTAATTAAATTAACTACTTTTTATCCTAACCATACTTTAGTCAAAGATAGGAAAAGAATTGATTTGATTTGTGTAAGGAATTAGGTGTACTTGATCTATTCTCTAGAAAGTCCATAAGCCTATGACTTCACAAAACCGGCCCACTTCACTTAAATCTACATCTTTAGCCTGTTGTTAAGTTAACCGTGCAAGCTAATTAGGGATACAATCACAGAGAATTTGAGAGAATAGGGACTGAAAGTGATATTTGCCTTCCCTCTAAAACTGAAATAACTTGAACAGTCGCCTATGTCTGTTCGTTGCACCGTCTTGGGAAGGGAAGCGATCACTTCAGACACCTTCGCCGGTTAAAAAGTACATATACCTACTTCTTCACAATGATGATTTTTCTCTTTCCGTCCTTTCCAAAATCCAAAAACAAATCTTTCCAACTTACTGTCAAAATGAAGAACAAACCAGAATTCAAACCTTCTCGCTCTTCTACCATTAGAACCCGATCTAGAAGTTTGAGAATCAACGAAGGTTCTTTATCTAAAATCATGTCGAGGAGTGATCGAATGAGAGACCATATAACAAACTCCATTAATCCAAATGTCTACAATGAGGTAATTCTAAACCCTTTTCTATCAAGTAAGAAACCTGTCTATAATGATATACATGATAGAAGGATTCTGAAATCCAATTACTTAGATTTAGGGTTTCTGAAATCACTAAACTTGTCTTTGAAACATTGGTTTAAGAATCAAGGTTGGTTGTGTTTAGTGTCTCACAGGGATAACATATATCCCATCCTCGTATATGAGTTCTATGAATCTCTGACTGAGATTTATAGTGGAACCTTTTCTGCCAAGGTGAAAGGAAAAGAACTCATAATTGATGATATCATATTAGGTTCAATTCTGAATATACCCTACTCTGGAAAAAGGATTTCCAGACACAACCATGCATTAATCATAGGGAATTACAACTATCATGCTTATGTTAGAAAGATGTTTAAATTTAGTTGTAATGAACAGATTCCTTATGTGCTTAGGAGAACCAAATTAGAGTCTAACTTGGAAGCCTTGCATTATGTTCTTTCTAGAATCATAACTCCAATTAGGAGTAATGTAGGTCTATTAACTGCATTTGATGTTCATATGATATGGAATATTACACATTATGTCAATGTTAGTCTACCATATATTATGCTTGAACATATGTCCAGTCTTAGGAAGAAAGATGAATTGCCTTATGCTATGATCTTAACTTCTGTTTTTAGATACTTTGATATCAACCTTGAACCAGAACCACAATTTGCCCTCTCAAAGTGCATATCTAGACAAGAATTCCATAAAATGTTCTCAAGGAACAAAAGCAGAGATGAGAGGAGAGATTTCATTAAGAAAATGCATGTTCCAAAACTTGCCAAGGTTAGATTAAGAAGTGTATCCAAAATCAGAACAATTAAGAATCTAACAGAGTCACCCAAATCCATAGTGTCTATTGATTCTGAGTCAGCCATAGAATTAAGAGAATTATCTCTTTGTTGCAGTTTAAATTCTTTATATGAACATGAGCTGTCTTTGCAGAAATAGAAAGGGAAGATGTCTGATCTTGAGAAGGAGGAAGCAGAGAAGAATCCTTTGCTGACCAAAGAAGAACTAAAGTTACTAAAGAGCTTGTCCTCTAACTTAAATTCTTATGCAGGGAAGTCTGATTTTGTGCTGCCTAACTGTCCTGTGTATGTTGATGTAGATGAGTATCAACAGGTTCATCCAGAGACCACTCCATTGTTCTACTCACAATGCAATCTGAACTCAGATTTCCTGGAGAATGTTGAACCCAGGACTGCATCCCATCCTTCTACTGAGCAGCTGGTAAAGCTTGGAAATCAACTGGCTGAAATGTTCAAAGCAGTGAACAACACAGTGCACACATTGGATTCCCACTCCAAGTTCTTGGCATCAACAATGGCTCAAGCAGACATTGTTTCTCAGAGGATTGTCAAGCAACAGCTTGAGATGGTAGGAGCTTTTCAGAATCTGTCTGTTAGGATTGACTCCATGTGCACTTACATGAAAGAAAGAAACCAGATTCAAGAAGCTGCAATGAGGGAGATGGCTGGAAAGCTGGATAGTCAGAACACCAGAATTTTTGCCATTCAGAAAGATGTTCGAATGACTCTAGCTGATGTAGACAAGCTGGACTCAGATCTTCAGATCATAAGAGCTGATTTGGTTGATCAGAATGAGGCTCTTGCTACTATTCCAGGGATTGTAATGAATCAACAGGATGAGCCTCCTACCTCTTCTGATAGTCCTTCTTCTGCATCTGCTAACTCTGGTTCTGCATCAGTCCATCCCCAGACATCATGATCAGTCATCCTACTCTATCCTCCTACTATCTATCTATAATCTGCACTTTAGATATTATTAAAACTGCTCTAACCTTTAAGTAGTTTTATAACTATCTTTAGATTATTACATTTTGGATGATGCTATAACCTTATGGAAGGTTACTTTATATATGCATGGATGCTATTCTCTATCTGCTGTCTTCTTCGTGCAGGTACTTCAGATGACATTTATGACATGATTGAACTGTCATTAACTATCTTCTGATAGTTACTTGTTTTGACAGGGTAGCTATGCATGCTAGGGAATAATGTTTGCTTAAGATTAACTGTTTTCATGCTTGATTCCATGAATCTGACATCTTAATTGCAGGAATAGTTTAACTTAAGCTCTTTTTGGTGTCTTTCAAAAAGGGGGAGAAGTTACAATGTTTTTATGAGATTCCATGGTTTAACTGAAATTAGTTTGACTCTTATGCCATGCTATAACATGCTTAGCTCGAAATATTTTGTTTAGGCTAGAAGTGGTTAAGGCTTTTAATCTTAAGCTCTGATTTAAAGAAAGCCTTTTTCCATTTCTGTGGGCCTAAAATATTTTGTCACATAAAAAGCCCAAACATTTTTTAGATCTACATTTTAGGGGGAGCTTTTTAAATGGATCTATATTTCAGGGGGAGCCTACTTATAAAAACCCGTGCTATTTTTCAAGCCATCGAAAAGGGGGAGATTGTTATTCTAACATCTTATTTTGATGACTTATTAATGGTTTTTATACTTATGCTCCATATGTAACAAAATGACTTTTATCATATACTCTATACTTAAATGATTTATATAACTCTAGATGTTATTAAAAGATATTTCAAATAGTTTTTTGTATGTATACCATGAACTTAATTGTGTGAATATGAGATATATTGTGAACTAATTAATCATGTCATAATCTTAATTGAAACATACTCTTGCCATGATTATTTTACGAAGTTCATAATTACTACGACGTCTCAACATTTTCGATTAATACATACTTGCCATGATGTTGATTAAAACATATTTATCATCCATATTTCTAACAAAATTGATACATTTTATTGATGATAATATATGTTTGTATGGAATTCGAATTTAGTGGATAAATGCTTCACAAAATATGTTTATCTCAAGGATTAATCAAGACCATCCACTTCCATACTTGATCTTCATCCTACGGCTCAAAATCGAACTTGATGAGCAAGTTTGATGTCTCATCCATGACAACTCACATTGTACCTTCAAATGCTTCTCTACCTCTCCTTTAATGCACAAAAAACGAGAATTGAAGAGAGGAGATATTGCTTGGTCAAAAAGAGAAGAAAGTACACTTACACATTGACATAAAGTGAAAAGTGATGGACATAAAGTTGATGGATAAATCAAATCTTCCCCAAACGGCTACATGAAGAGGTTGCACGAAATTGATTCAAATTTGAATCTCCACAGCTCTATTTTCGACTATAAATAGCCCGGGAAGTTGACAGTTGAAGATAAGGAAAATACACCGAGAATTAAAGCTATTACACGAGAGATTTGCTAAAGCTTTAGTTAATATTTCCTTCAACTGTATCGTGAGAGTTTGAGTGTTATTCTTATCATTCAAAAACGATATTGTAAAGATTAAACGGTGGGGTTTAATCTTGGGTTTAACACTAGATCCCGATAAAAGTGTAAAGGTTCTTAAGCACCCGTAAGCTTAGGAGAGGTTAACACTGAGCCTTGAAAGTGTCATAAGTTTCTTAGTTGAGCTTGAGAAAAACTAAGAGAAGTCACTCGACACTTGGAGTTCGAGAGAGTAAATACTGGTAGAGGTATTTGCTGGCCGTGTCTCGGATTGTGAGAACTGTCTCAGGCTTGATTTCTGCCCGTAAAGAAATCATAGTGGAAAATCTCGAGAGGTTCTCTCGGGGACAGGATTAGGCTCACAAGGAGACCGAACCTGGATAAATAACTGTGTCAAAATCTCCTATCCCTTACTCTCTTTATTATTGCTATTTAATCACTTGCTTGCATTTATTTACTTATTATATAACTGCTAGTGATTAATTGTGCTTAATTCTTTTATACTCTTATTTTCTATAAACAACTGTTTCTTCCGCAAAACTTATTTGAGAGTATTTGAAAGTAGTTTTAAAAGCAATAAATCCTATTCACCCCCCCCCCCTCTAGTCTTTATACAGTCATATTTGGGCCAACAACAAACTCAGACTGTAGAAGCTGAGGTTACTTGGACGACTGTTACAAATGTTGAACCAGTGGAACAGGCTGTACCGGATGTTCAACCAGTTTAACAGACTGAACCAGTCGTACAGGCACCTAGAAGGTCGCAAAGGACACATCAACCGCCTGAGAGGTATGGGTACCTGGTCACGCATGATGGGGAACTTATGCTCATAGAGCAGGATGATCCCAGGTCTTTTAAGGAAGCTATGTCTGGCCCGAATTCAGGAGAATGGCGTAAAGCCGCTGACTCTGAAATGCAATCCATGTACGACAATGATGTCTGGGAATTGGTGGACCCATTTCCTGGAGTCAAAGTAGTGGAGAGCATGTGGCTATTCAAGAAGAAAGCTGACAATACCTTTTAGGGGCGCCTGGTGGCAAAAGGATTCAGGCAAATTCACGGTGTGGATTATGATGAAACCTTTTCACCAGTCGCTATGCTTGAATCCATAAGGATACTGCTTGCTATAGCTGCATGGCACAACTATGAGATATGGCAAATGGATGTCAAGACCGCTTTTCTGAATGGAGAGCTAGAGGAAGAAGTCTATATGGCTCAACCTGAAGGTTTTGTTGATCCCAAGTATCCTAATCGGATATACAAGCTTCAGAAATCCATTTATGGATTGAAGCAAGCATCCACTACAAAAAAAAGGGTAGCTAACGACACTTTTTTAGCAACACTAACGAGATGTGTCTTTATATTCTTAAATCTAACCACACTTTTGAAATTCTGTCATTTGTTATAGTCATTTAATGACACTTCTAATTATATGTCGTCATTTTTAATAAAACAACTACGCTTTTGAAAAAAGTGTTGGTATTTTCTGTAAGCTAAAGACAATTTCAATTTTGCGTCTACAAAGAGTGTCACCATTAAAGACATTTTTATATATGTCCTCGTTTTTAAAAAACTTAACAACACTTTTGTAAAAAGCGTTGACATTTTTGGAAACTTAAAGACAATATTCATTTTGTGTCTCAAACAAGTGTCTCTACTAAAGACATTTTTCTTATATGTCCCCATATTAGAAAAAAATTAACCACATTTTTTTAATATGTCCTCACATAAGACATTTTTTTTTATATTTGTCCTCCAATTAACAAAATTAACCACACATTCGAAAAAGTGTTATCATTATAATTGTGTCGCTATCTAATGACGCTTTAAATTATATGTAGACATATTTAAAAAATTAACTACACTTCTGAAAATAGCATCGATAATATTTTAAACTTAAAGACGCTTTTGATTTAGCGTCTACAAAAGATGTCCGGACTAAGGACTTTTATTTATTTTTGTCTCTATATCTATAAATTTAACCACACTTTTATTTGTGTCACATTCTATGTGTCGTTTAAGGACGCTTTTACTATTTAGGTAATATGCATTATTTCATTAGTCGGATACATTAGGAGAACCATAAAATTTCTCACAAATATATGTTCTTGTATTATAATGTTGATTATAAAACATTAAGCATCAATATTTTCGAATCAACAATTTAAATAAAATTAAGATCTATTAAATTCTTTTCGCTAACTTAAAAAAAAAGAAGGAAAAGAAGCACGAGAGTATCCAGGAGATGAGGTAATTCCAGGAGGATTGGATATACGTACTTGGTGCAATAAAAAAGAAATCTTGATGCTCCCTTAGTGTTAGCTAATATTCATATCTCAATTCTTGTGTTTTATTTTCACAAACAACTCTCTAAGCATTATCTTGATCAATTTCCCTCCCATTCTCAAACTTATCTATTGTTTCTCTTTTCCCTCTTGTTTTTCCCTCTCTTTTTTATTCATTAACCGTAATGCTTAGAGTTATAATTCTAATAACCATCTATTTCTATTTTCTTTTAACTTATCTTCAATTTTCCCTCCATTATCAAACTTATCTCTAATTTCCCTCTCTTTTTTCCCTCTAATTTTTTCTCAAGTGTATGAGGTAGCATAAAAAACGTGAATTCCTTATTTTATGGTCATTAGATGTTATTGTTGAGGTAATTTTCTAAACACGTTTCCTACCTTTTCTACTTTCGACGATTTATTAAATTAATCATCATTTACTTTTCTATTTTGATTTGTAAAAGTACAACGCCAACTTGAAAGAAAAATAGATGGCAAGAAGTAGGAAGTTGAGAGGTATTCACATCAGTACTGAAGAAGAAAGTGAACAAGATGGATTAGATAATCCAATTTTTGATAATGATGATACTCAACCACCTTCTGATGATGAACTCAATAACGATGAAATTTTAGAGTCGGAGGGAGAGAAACAAACTCCCAATGATTTGTTGGCCCTAACAAGAACAGAATCACCTAGAGGGGGGTGAATAGGTGTCTAAGTTGAAAACTGAAGATTTCTAAGTTTTTTAAAGAAACTTAAATTTCAGAGTCAAACTTTCCAGAGTCAGAAGCAAGTTTATAGAATTTGCTTCTGAGGAAAATTCTGCCTATACACAGTTAGCCTGCTTTCAGCAACAGAAGTTCGGTAAGAGAACTTCTAAACAGTCTTCTGAACAAAGACAATGATACTTACAGAAAATCTGTTTCAGCACTAAATATAAGCAAGTACACAGAAGCAATAATAACAAGTATAAGAGAGAGAGAGAAGTTCAGGAGGTCCTGATTGAACAATTCGATTTATCCAAGTTCGCCACAGAAGTCCTGTGACTACGTCTTGTCCCCTGAGGTCGCAGCCTACAGAGATTTTATAAATCCACTATTCAGAACTTTTATGGCAAGTTCAGAAGCTCCTTTACATCAACAGAACTTAAGCTAATTTCTCACTTAGTCCTGACTAGCCTAAAAAGAGTTAAAGGATTTCCACCAGAACAAACAATACTCTGTTTTCTGGATTTCTCACCCAACTCTAATCTCAACTAGATTTCTCTCTTTAGATCTAACTGAAGATCACAACCGATCTCAGTTTACAAGATTCCTATTATGAACTTGTTTTTCTTCACTCTCTCACTTTACTAAGACTATGCTAAGAAAGATTGAGAATGGAAAAGTGATTGCTCTGTTTTGCTTGTTAAAACAGTGCGTTAAGATTTTGCTCGATGATCATGCGTGTGTTGATGCATTGGAGCTTGGCTACTATTTATAGTGATTGAAGATGACCGTTGTGGAGTTTGAAACTTCAAAGGAGATGACATCAGTTGTTGTAGCCGTTAATTTGTCAAGTCTTCAAACGGTCTTCAAACACTTTGATTCCGTTATCCTTGTTCTTTAACTAAATCCGGTAAGTGATTTGAAATCAAGGATGAGGATGACAGAATCATTCTTCAATTAGATCAACAAAGGGTAGACAAGGAAATTCCGGTTTCTCTTGAACAGACAAGCGCGCTCCATCAAAACAGCTTTTTGAACTTTTGGCGCCTTGCATTGAATGCAAGTGTCAGAGCATTAAATGCTCAAACAAATCCGTGACTAAGCTTTCAGAAGCTTATTTCCAGTTGTCAAGACTTCTGATCAAATTGGCATAACTTCTGATTGCAAGGAACTTCTGAGGAGAGCTTTAGCAGACTTAGGCTTCAGAGCGGAGGAGTTCCAGCTTCTGAATCATTGAAACTCTGACTTCAGCAAACAAAAACTCCTGAGTCCTTTAGGCAATCCGAAAATGATTCATTCAGCACCTGCTGAGTAACTTACACATAGACTAAAAACAAAAATATTAGTCAACAATAATCTATATGTGAGATAGAATTAAGTTTTCATCTTCTGAAACGTTTGGACATAATCAAAACACTTAGGGTTCATCATGATTCTCCCTCAAATGATAATTCGACAATCAATGAAGTTGATAGTGACGTTCGAATCCGTGGTTAGTTCTTATATTCTTGATTAATATTTGTGGAACATTTTATATTAGTCTAATTAACATGTTATTGTTATAGACACACAAGGGAACATTGTCCTTAAAAAGCGCAAGGCTATACATGTTAAGGATGTTTGGCAATTGCCCGAAGGACATAAAGTTGTTGTTGATTGCAACGAGCTAGGGCAGCCTATTAAAGAGGAAGCCGGTCTTTTGGGAGGGTGGTTAGGTTCTGTGGCTAGAAAGAAAGAATTCTGCTCCATAGAGTATGATGATTGGAGATTGATGCCTCCCCACCATAAGAAGGAGATTCTAAAATTGACTAAGGTATTAAACTAGTTCATGTATTTGATATAATATTATTTTCATATAGTTTACTTATAATACCTCAACATTGTTTTTGAAATTTGTACTGATATGTTTTGATATTTAAAATTATAGCATTATTTTGAGCTTCCTGATACAAGTAGTGTGGAAAAATGGGTATTTGCATCTATTGCTCATAAGTGGAGACTTTTCAAGTATGAGTTGAAAAAAACTCACTTTTCGCTTGGAAAAACACAAGCAGAAAACGAGAGTAATGTTCCTGCTGGAGTGTTTCCGAACCAATGGAAAATACTTGTGCAATATTGGGTTTCAGAAAAGTCACAGGTCAATTTTTTCAAAGAATATTGAAAATATTACATTTAATTTAATACTTTTAAACAATAATTTATTTGTCAATTACATGTGCAGAAGCTCTCAGAAAAATGCAAGAAATCACGAGCAAAAAAAACTACATTGCATACCACTGGTGCAAAAAGTTTTGCAAGAAAGAAAGCTGAATATGTAAATTTTGATTTTTAATTAGTTTGTGCTAAGATATAATTAGCTTGTATAATTACTTATTAATTAAATATCATTATAGGAGGCTGCTCATGGGAAAAAACCAGGACAAGTTGAATTTTTTGCAATTACTCATAAGAAACGGGACGGAAGTTTTATCAACAATAAAGCACAAGAGCTTATGGTAAATCACTTTCATATAATCCTTTAACTGAATTTTATATGTGCTTAATCTATAACTATATTAATTAAAGATTTTGTTACTTTGTTTGATGAAATAGGAGAAAGCTACCAACATTATTGTTGAACGTTCTGCAACATCCGAAGGTACCGATATGAATACAATTGAAGAGGATGTTTTCAATGAAGTGATGGGAAAAGATAAATATGGTCGAGTAAGGGGATATGGACTTGAAGTTGGCAGTAAACAATTGTTTGGGCCTGAATTCCAACCAAGGAAAAAGGCTCATCATGATATTCTAATTCAAAGGAAAATTGATGAAGTTCAAGGAAATTGTGAGGAGAAAATTGCTGACATGAAAGAATATTATGAGTCACAAATGATTGAAATGAACAATGAACATGAAGATAAGATGAGAGAACTGAAGAATGATCATGAAAGTAAAATGGCCAAGCTACAGAAGAATATGGACTTGATCAATTCAAAAATTTCGCGTTTTGAAAAAAAAGTTCCCGAGGTTAATAGTTTAACAAGCGTATCTAAATTTTCATTATACTTATTAAAATACTCGATTCTAATATGATTTTTTTTATTCTCAGATTCGACACACCGATTCACAAGGTTATCACGTGGTGATGAAAAAATGAAATGAAGTTGGAAGCAAAGCATTCGGTCACTTGCTTTTATTAACAAACTTTGAAGAATTTTTATTTTTCGTGTTTTGTTTAGTTAATAGATAGGAGTTATTTTTGTCGGTATTAGACAAAAGTTTGCATTATGCTTTTTTCTTTCGAATGTCTTTATTTAATAATTGTTCCTTTTAATTTGAGTTGAGATTTATTTGATTCTTTGTTATTTGATCAATGGTTTTTATTTCAATCATTAAAAAATATGTTTTGAGTTGTCCAGAGAAATATGGTGATTTACAACTACACAAAATTAATTGAAATTATTTATAAGTGGATTTTTTTTTCTTTTCTTTCTTTGAAAGGTTTTATAAGTAGAATTGAAATTCAGAAACCAATTGTGTGCACAAACACACACAAAAAAGAAAATTCAAATATTATACGTACAGAGCATATAATTACTTTTTCATTTGAAGATGTAAATGTATATTAATATCTAGTTTTTGATTTTGAATTAAATTGATACTAGCCAACTACGTGGACTATTTCATCTTTCATTTTATAACAAAGTATTATATTAGTATTTGAAATTATATTTATTGTAGTTTGATTAATGTCTTAAACATAAAATGAATACAACAATTGAGAGACTGTAATATTTAAAACATAAAACTAATAAATTAAAAAGTTGAATTAATGGATTCTTCAAATTGGCTAGTAGGGTGAATTTAGTCTACTATCGATATTGAGTATGAAATTGAGTTTTGGACCTAGGATCAACTAAATCCAAAATAATAATGTTAACACATAATTAGTAATTACAAGTCGCAAGACACTAGTCAGGTAATTGTGACCTTCGATTCAATTTAGTTCAATATTCATTTAATTGATAATATATTAGGCCATGTACTTCTTAGTTTAGTTTCAGCAAAATTTAGTAAATTATGTCAATTCAGTTCAGAAAATTCAGTTCAGTTTCATCCAGTTCAATTCAGTTCAGTTCAGCCATAAAGAACGAAACCTTATTAGAGAATGTGAGACATTCAATAAATTTAGTAAATTTAATTAAGTATGATCGAGTTAGATCAACCATACGTAATTGCTAATATTTTACACGAGTCATTTTGACTCTGACGTAGACATAATTTACACTTTGAGGGGCTAAGTCCTATATTAAATGACGCACGACCAAATATTAAGGGAGCCTGTGAAGCGGCGTAACTTACTTTAGCCAAGGGAATCGTCGGAGCCGGGGGGCTCTAGCCTACCCACTTTTGTGGCTGGCTATGCCACTGTTTTGACTCATGACTGAAATTGAACTAGACTGAATTAAATTGAAAATGATTGAAGTGCATTTATTAAAGTGAAATTACTGAAAACTTATTAGAGTAAATTAAAATTAAGTGCTAATCAGGAAACTATTCAGAGATAAGTTGAATTTTAAGTGTCTAAACTGACCTAAGCGGTCAAGCCTGTCCAAACCGATACGACATTTTAAGCAGTTATGTTGGCCATAAACAACCTTTTTATTACAATAGTTCTTAATAGATAAGTAACTTTTAGACTTCAAGATTCATAGACGTAATATATAAATTTTAAATTAGTTAAAATAATTAAATTTATGCTCTAAATTATGTTTTTTTATTTAACAAATATGTTTATAAATTTTATTTGTCTAGTTTGTTTACATATATTTTATATATAAATTTATTTTACTTTTTATGAGATATATATAATATTAAATTACATAAAATATTGAGAAAAATATGTATTAGATTGTGTTATTATATTATTTTGTTTTATAATTTTTTTTATTGCAAATTCCTTTTTTCTTTCACACGCCCTTCTCTTAACACTCAATCTTCTTAAACTCTTTTTACCCAAAACCCTATCTCCATATCCATTTCTTCAATTCTACCAAATTCCACCTCCATTTTCTTCAATTAAACCTGAATTCGAATGTATTCCACCATATATTCACTTCAATTAGATTAGATTTCAATATCTATTCGTCTTACCAAATCGAGTGTGATTCGACCAAATCGTTAATTCTTGAGATTGGAAACTACCGACATCTGCATCTTGGAGGCAGTAGGAACCTTTCACTGTCTTCGATCGACTTTAGCGAACTCTGGTGACCGACAACAATACTCTGATTAGGTATTATGGGTAACAAATTATTTTTGCTATGAATTATTAATTAGTGAATGTATATGATGATACTTGATCTTTGAAAGGGTTATTGTCTAGTAACTGTTGTGTTGCAATTAATCATTAAATGTCTTTTGATGAAATTGTTAGTATAATTGGTGTTTTCTGTTCTTATCTTCTTTTTGTTACTTCAGAAATTATTTTCTGGTGATTAATTGAGTTATATATTGCGTGTTTCTAGTATAAATATTCTATTTTGTGCACATTGGGAATCTTAAAATTGACTAAGGTATTAAACTAGTTCATGTATTTGATATAATATTATTTTCATATAGTTTACTTATAATACCTCAACATTGTTTTTGAAATTTGTATTGATATGTTTTGATATTTAAAATTATAGCATTATTTTGAGCTTCCTGATACAAGTAGTGTGGAAAAATGGGTATTTGCATCTATTTCTCATAAGTGGAGACTTTTCAAGTATGAGTTGAAAAAAACTCACTTTTCGCTTGGAAAAACACAAGCAGAAAACGAGAGTAATGTTCCTGCTGGAGTGTTTCCGAACCAATGGGAATCTTAAATAATTTTCTAAGACCAAAAGTATTAATCTAAGTGGGAATATATAGTCAATTACCAATTTATAGTATCTTTAAGTCTCTGAAATGATCCTTGCTGATAGAAGATTGCCATTGATGATGGTAGGCAACTTGTGGTGTGAATTATGGGAGACAGCCAAGGCTATACCAACTGTTTAACAGCTCCTCTGTATAATGAG
Source organism: Euphorbia peplus (assembly GCA_028411795.1). Lineage (NCBI taxonomy): Eukaryota > Viridiplantae > Streptophyta > Magnoliopsida > Malpighiales > Euphorbiaceae > Euphorbia > Euphorbia peplus. The sequence goes on along the minus strand of CP110839.1, from coordinate 19,396,218 downwards.
GATTTGGCAGTGTAATTTGGTTTTATTCATGGACAGGTTCTAGGTTATTGATTAAGCAAATATAAGATAGTTATGGTAATGAGCAACAAAGTTGAGCGAAAGTAAATGTGTGGATGAGCTATGGTGCTGAAGTAGGGTGTTTGAATTAATTCTAAAATTTTAGCTTTAATTCACTTCACTTAGTTGTTCTGAACCATATTCTATATGGATTAATAGACCAATGTGTATAATTTCATTTTCTTATTAAGCAAAACTAGTTGCTTGAGTATTTTCTTTGCTTTTATAGTATAGTAGGCTTAAATATATATCTAACGTGCTACAATTTTTTTGGACAGATATTAGAAATGGACAAAAGTTGGATGAATGAAGGTAGAACGAGTGCTGCATACTTGAATGGTGTGTGTAGTTTTATCAAGTTTGCAGTTGATAAAACAGTGGTCAATGGAATGATTTATTGCCCGTGTAAGAAATGTTACAATAGATATTCATTCGATGAACAAACAGTTCATGCACACTTAGTATGGAATGGTATTTTAGAAGGGTACACAAAATGGATATTTCATGGTGAAGTTGTTGATTTATCATCATCCTCAAATGATCAACCTATAAGCGATACAAGTAGTACCAGGAAGCCGAATTTGGGAGGGGACTATGAAATCCATGGGATTATTGGAGATGCATTGAGAATTATATCAGATGTTGACAATCATGATAATTTTAATGACTTTTCGACTTCAAGCTCTCCCCCAGAAATGCAAAACAATGAAACTTCAATACATAACAACCACCCTTCGTCGGTGAATGACGACAGATTGAAGTTCCAACAACTAATTGAAGACTGTGACCAAGAGCTATATCCGGGATGTATGAAATTCTCTAGAATATCGTTTATGTTGAGATTATATCATATCAAGTGTTTAAGTGGTTGGTCCGGAAAGTCTTTTAGCATGTTGTTAGAACTATTGGTTGATGCATTTCCGAGTGGCAATCATGTACCATCATCTTATTATGAATCGAAAAAGATAATCAAGGATTTAGGCTTGGGTTACGAAAAAATTCATGCATGTCCGAATGATTGTACGCTATACTGGGGAGAGAACAAGAATGATGAAAGTTGCAAAGTGTGTTTGAAATCAAGATGGGTTGTTAACCATGAAAAGGAAGGTGAATTATCGGAAGACAAGATTGACAAACCAAGAAAGAAAAAAGCAGCTAAAGTCTTACGATATTTTCCTTTAATACCTAGGCTAAAGAGGCTTTATATGTCTTCAAAAACCGCTTCTTCCATTAGGTGGCATGCCGAAGGTAGGAACAAAGATGGAAAACTTAGGCACCCAGCAGATGGATTAGCTTGGAAAGACTTTGATAAACGCTATCCTGAATTCGCAGCGGATCCTCGTAGTGTGCGGCTTGGCTTAGCTAGCGATGGCTTCAACCCTTTTCGAACCATGAGTACTACATACAGTACTTGGCCAGTTGTTCTGATTCCTTACAACTTAGAACCATGGGCTTGCATGAAGCAATCGTCATTGATATTATCCATGGTCATTCCCGGAGAAAAGGGACCTGGAAATGATATCGATGTTTATTTACAGCCTTTGATTGAAGAATTGAAGCAATTATGGGATGGTGTTGATGCGTTTGATGCTTGTGCTGGGGAAAGTTTTAAGTTACGTGCTGCACTTATGTGGACAATTAATGATTTTCCAGCCTACGCCAATTTATCAGGTTGGAGCACTAAAGGGCGGGTGGGTTGTCCATCTTGTGCTGAATCAACTCACTCTCTGTGGTTAAAGCATGGGGGAAAGTTTTCTTACATGGGTCATCGAAAATGGTTAAAGTCTGATCATCATTGTCGATATGAAAAAGATCAATTTGATGGCACAGTGGAACTAGGGTCAGCTCCATTGCCACCTTCCGGTACTGAAGTATTGAGGCAGTTGGATGGTGTGGATTTCGTTTATGGAAAATCAGAAAAGTTAAATAAGAAAAGAAATAGAGACAAAAGTGCGAGTTCTAGCATTCAACCAAATACTCTCCAATCTTGTGCAAATGATGAAGCAACAAATTTTGAAGATGCCGATACTCTTCCAAATGAGAATAATGAACATTATGAGGAATCAAGACCTTGCTTATGGAAGAAAAGAAGTATATTCTTCAATCTTTCTTATTGGAAGTTCAATCTTCTTCGCCATAATTATGATGTAATGCATATTGAGAAAAATATTTGTGATAATTTGCTTGGTACTTTTCTAAATCTCGAGGGTAAGAGCAAAGACAACCGAAAAGCGAGGCTCGACTTGGTTGAGATGGGAATTAGACATGAACTTCATCCGAACGGGTCTCATTTGCCACCAGCTTGTTACACTATGTCTTCAGTAGAAAAAGAACTATTCTTGACTGTTTTGAAAAATATGAAGGTTCCTGATGGTTATTCTTCGAATATTTCAAGATGTGTGAACTTGAAAGAGCGCAAGATTATTAATTTGAAAAGCCACGATTGTCATGTTCTTATGCAAGACATTCTCCCTATTGCTTTAAGAGGTTCTTTGCCTCGTCGAGTAGTTGCTGTTGTGACTGATTTGTGCTCAATTTTTAAGGCATTATGTAGCAAAACTCTTGATCTGAACGAACTTGTCCTCTTGGAATCAAAAGTGGCTGAAACACTTTGTCAATTGGAGAAGATATTCCTTCCAAGCTTCTTTACCATTATGGTTCATTTGACAATTCATTTAGTTGCAGAAGCCAAACTTGGAGGTCCAGTGCATTATCGATGGATGTTTCCAATTGAAAGGTTAAACATTTAACTCTTTTCCATATATTATCATTTAATTTTTATTGAAATTATTGCTAACTTTTACTTTGATTTTTGAAATATAAAGGGATTTAGTTCGTTTTAAATCCAATGTTCGAAATAGAAGACATCCAGAGGGTTCAATTGCTGAAGGTTATGTTGCAGATGAATGCTTGACTTTTTGTTCGCGTTATCTTCATGGGGTGGAAACAACTTTCAACCGGCCACAAAGGAATTTTGATCGTGTTGATAGAGTTGAAAAATATATGTTTTCAAGCGGTGGACGAACGTTAGGTAAAATAGAAAGTGCATATCTTGATGACATGTCATTTTCACAAATCCATCGATACGTATTGCTTCATTATGATGAACTATGCACATACAAGAGGTTAGTTCTCATAACGTTTGAATTCTCATTTGTTCAAATTACTAGCTAGTTAATGATCTTTAAAATTCAAGCAGTGAATTTTTGGATTCTCAAAGAAGAGCATATCGTCCAAATCGATCTACACCACGTATCGAGCATAAGTGGATTTTAGAAAAGTTTCCAGAGTGGCTTGTGAACCAGGTAATTTTCTTAGAAAAACTTTTAATTTCATACAACTTTATATGAAATATAAATCTGATGTAGTTTATGCATGTACTTGTCTTATATATTAGGTGCAAAAAATGTCCAACAAAGATATTTCAGAAGAATTAGTGTCTATTGTTAGGGGACCAAACAATGTGATAAAACGATTTAGTGGGTTCATAATAAATGGTTTTAGATTTCACACAAAAGGTCGTGAAAAATATCGCAAAACACAGAATAGTGGTGTGGTTGTGGAGGTGGACGAGATATCTTATTATGGAGTTCTTAATGACATAATTGAGTTAGATTATTATAGGAAGTTTAGTATTGTGATGTTTAGATGTGATTGGGTGGATATTAGTTCTAGGGGTGTTAAAAAGGATGAAAATGGTTGCACTATGGTTAATCTTTCTAGGTTAATCCATAAAGGTGATCAATTGCAAGATGATCCTTTTGTTTTTTCATCTCAAGCAAAACAAGTTTTTTATGTACAAGATCAAAAGCATAAAGAATGGTTTCAAGTGATCCATACAAAACCAAGAGATTTATATGATATGGGCACTCATACGCAAATTGATGAAGACGATATGTACACTGAATGTGTGCCTCATAGTGTGGATGCAAGCATTGGTGTCAATGAGCCTATCAATTGGGTGAGAGAAGATGTGGAAGAACAACATGACATTTAATTTTGGAGATGGTACGTTATATACCTTACCTTGAATGTTTTTTAGTTTGAAACCATGTTACGAGGGTGTTGTGGACGCCTTGGTTGAGATTTAAGAAGTTCATCATGCTTTGCCACAAATGATTGATTGCTGCCCTTTTCTATGCAGAACATAACTTTGTCCACCATGGTATTGTTACAGAGGAGGTTCATGTGATTGTATAATCTATTTAGTGATCAAGTTATCAATTATAGTTTCTATAGCTCAGCAGCTTCTTAATTTCTTCTATGAAACATTTTGATTGCTTTATGGAGTAAATAAATGTCATAGAAATGTATATTTCTCCTTTTTATCAGGCGATTGCTTCTGTAACCCTAATCCTGTATGAGTGAACTTGTATTGTGTTATCTTGCTGATTTTCCTCTGCTGCATGCTTTTTTTAGGACCATGAAACTGTTGTAAAAGCTGTATATGATGGTAGTAAGTTCTTGGAAAGCTCTCTCAGTGGTGATGAAGTTGGTATAGTTTTGGAGTCTACCAGTTTCTATGCTGAGCAAGGTGGTCAGGTATTTAATCTGGAATTGGATAATTCACGTGCAATAAGATGTATCTTGGTGTATATGAGCCTTAACTAACTGATTGCTCCTAACCATACTTGTACACACAAGTTGAATTTTGCAATCCGGGTATGCTCCGATTACCATTAAAAATATGCACATCCTTAGTAACATTCATTCATCTTTTTTCCTTTTTATGGAATACATTCAGGAAGTACTTGGAAGTCATGTTGATCAGAAAGGATCAATTGTTCTTCGTGAAAAGCTGAGATATGATTTTTTCTCATGGTAACTGCTCTTGTAGTGATTCTTTATAGACTCTGATTTTATGTTATTGTGTGGATTTAAATATGGAGTTGAATGTTTTTTTGTGTGTGTGTAGGAAAACCTGTGGATCCAGACCATTTAAGGAAGATAGAATGTATTGTGAATAATCAAATCAAAGCTGAATTGGAAGTATATGCAAAGGAAGCAACGGTCTCTGAAGCCAAGCAAATCAATGGTTTACGAGCAGTTTTTGGAGAAGTACGATCTAATACTTTTGATCTCTTTTTTCTTAAAGGTTTTTTGTATGAATATCTTCATGGATTTCTGTACCGCTGCAGGTCTATCCTGATCCAGTTAGGGTGGTATCAATTGGACAAAAGGTTGAGGAGCTACTAGCTGATCCATATAATAAAGATTGGCTATCAATCTCTGCGGAACTCTGTTGTTTTTCTGTGTTCTAATTAATGGACTAATAACATTTTCAGAGTAGTTTGCTTACAGGGATTGAGGAGCTGGATTAGATGGAGTGAATCTTGTAGCTGGGCTTACCTTTGCAGCATTGTCTCTAAGCGGAGTAGTTCAAGTAAGTTGTTGACTTCCATATCTGTAAAAGTGTATACTCCTTATCCTGTGGCTGAAGTGTGCTTAAAATTAAGTCATTACTTAAGTAAATAAGAGATACGAACTGTCATAACTACATCTCAATTTTTCTTCCTCTCTTTCCTCTTCCTGTATGAAAATAGAACTAGAGGAATGATTGCTGAATGTCAATCCTAGCTTCAAAATAGGCGCAGTTTGTTTTTTCTTAACGGTTATAACTATATTGTACATTAGATGCCAATCTGAATAACCTCCATGTAAATATATCAGTGATGTTCAAAGCCAAATTGATCTAGAGAAATTATGTCAATGATTATGTTTACATGTTGTAAATTATGTCTTGCTATAAACTCTTATTGTTTACAGAAATTGAAGATATCGGAAGATGACCGACCACTCAGAGCTTTCATGACTGTTGACCTAATCATCATGGACTTCATTTCTACTGCAAGTTAAAGCTTCTGTTTGATGATAATTTGAACTGCTCAGTGGTTTTCAACTTGTAATGTTTTTCACTATTAGGAAAGCAACCATTGACAATTTATATTGGTTTCACTCACCGCCTTGTAGTTATAGTTTCTTGTATTTATTTCATTTTCTGTAACATTTATAATTTGATACTCGTAGTAGACACTTATGTAACTGTGTATAGGAAATTTGGAGATTTTTTATCGAATTCAAGACCTTTATTTATGGAAATGTTGTATTGAGCACGCTATAATATTTATGCGTCTTCATTTGGATACCTTTAATGATGAAAAGGTGACATAATATTGAGGACGTAATACCATCTATGGATCACAGTTTAGAGACAATTTTTTAGTTGAAAATGTCGTTATATATGGACATAATAACATTTATGTGTCGTAATATAGAGACATTTTTTTTATGAAAAACGTCTTACATTCGGGACATAATAGTTTCGTAGTGTCTCCATATGTAGACAATTAAATAACCATATGTCGCAATGTTGGAGATGCTTTCAAATTTAAGCGTCGTATATGTAAGACACAATAACTATTATTTGTAGTGAAATAATGACATTCCAAAAATTAAGTGTCCTCAATTTTAGACGCTTTAAAAAAGCGTCAGAAAAACTAAAGAAATTATAATACGGTAATAGAAAAAAAAACCATGACACTAAAAAAGTAAGCGTCGGCAATATGCCAACGCTTATGCACAAAATGTCGCCGGCTGGAATTTCTCTACACAAACAGTTATGTGTCGTTAAAAAGGATGACACGTGATTCGGCGACATTTGTGGCGACGCTTTAGAAAGTGTAGGTAAGTGCTTGACGACACCGAAAAGCGTCGCTAGACCATGAATTTAAGTGTCCTTATTTGCCCTTTTTTTTGTAGTGATCCCGATCTTGGAACAGGAAATTCAATGAAGCCATAAAAGAATTTGGTTTTATACAAAATCCTGATGAGCCTTGTGTGTACAGAAAATTTAGTGGGAGATCCAATACTTTTCTGGTGTTGTATGTCGACGACATATTGATCATTGGAGGAAACAAATCAGAGTTGCTTTCTGCAAAGCAATGGCTGAACAAGTGTTTCTCAATGAAGGATCTCGGAGAAGCCGAAATGATCCTTGGGATCAGGATCTATAGAGATAGATCCAAGAGGCTGCTGGGATTGAGTCAAGCCAAGTACATTGACAAAATCGTGAAGAGATTCAGTATGGAACATGCGAAAAAGGGATTTATCCATATGGTCCATAGGAAGAAAGGTGACAAACTCTCCATGAAAGATCGCAGTCCTAAGACTGCTGAGGCTAGGCAAAAAATGAAGAAGAAACCATATGCTTCGGCTATAGGTTCTATCATGTATGCCATGTTATGTACTAGACCTGATGTTGCCTTTGCGCTGAGCATGACCAGCCGTTTCCAATCCGATCCCGGAGAGGAACACTGGAAAGCTGTCAATGACATTCTCAAGTACTTGAAACGTACTCGGGATCAATTCCTGGTTTTTGGAAGTGATAATGAGCTTATAGTATCAGGTTACACTGATACGGGATTCCAAACTGATGCAGACAAGTAGCAATCCCAATATGGTTTTGTGTTTGTTCTCAATGGCGGTGCCATAGTTTGGAAGTCCCTGATTCTACTGTGACAACAATGGGGCTATTGTACAAGCAAAGAGCCCCAGTTGACATAGGGGGAACCATAATGTGCTCAGGTAGTTTTATCTGATTAGAGAGATCGTTGAAAGATGAGATGTGAGAATCGAGAGAGTTGACACAGATGACAATGTCGCAGATCCGATGACGAAGGCTCTTGCTCAAACCAAGAACAATAGTCATGTTAGATCTATAGGGATTAGAGATATACCCTCTTGGACCTAGGTCAAGTGGGAGATTGTTGTTGTGCGCTAGGCCCTAGGTCAAGTGGGAGATTGTTGGTGTGCCCTAGGCCCTAGGCGTTGTTTTATGACATTGTATTTGATGATGATGATTATATATTATGTCATTGGTGTTTTATGAATAAAGGCATTAATTCTTTTCAGTTATATATCTTGTACTATAGTAACTAAATGAAGTATCCGTTGATAGTATATCATAAAAGTATACCAGAAGCCAGTCATAATCATGGGAATGATTATGGCATAAGCTTTTATATCTAGGATTCACATGGCACTATGTAGGTTGCCTAGTGTGTGTGAATATGGGTATAGGTGCGTGTGCGTTACACGAGACTTGGTCGATCCGCTTTAGAAAGTTCATGGTGGTAGAGTCATTAAGCTTTTTAACAATGTAGATCTCTTTTATCTCCTGACCTGATTTCAGTATAGCAGTCAATAAGGAATCAGATTGAATTTGGTGTATTTCTAACAGGTCCGCCAGAGGATGCCAAATATGGATACACTGGTTCAATCTCTGAACTTATTACTGCGGATAGTTGAAGTGATGGAATTACCACTCACTGTTTAAGTGAGTTGATATCATAGGCCACTTGATGAGTATTAGCTGAGAAATATACGACCGTACTGAAACAAGCAGGTGACTTGTTTGTTTGTCAGTAATACTCGATGATCAAGAAATTAATCTAGCAATAGAGGATGACTACACCATGTCTCCAGCTTGATTAATCGATATGCTTTTGGTAAGAGATAAGTAGAGCATCATACAGGGTTTTCTGTCTGACATGGATAACATTCATCTGTAATCAATATGTGATTGACATGGTTTACTAGGACCCTCTGTCGATCAGTGAATTGTTAATTCACAACTTATTGATTTCAGACCCTAAGGATCGTGCAACACGGTAATTGAGAAGATTAATTGATACATGAATTGTGTTAATTAATTCCAAGATTAAATGATCAATTGATGAATTGATTATTTGAAGAACATATTAATTATTTGTTATGTGACAAGTTAATTAATAATTGGAACAGCTAATTAATTGATCGGGTTAATTTAATTAAGCGATTAATTGTTTATGGGTTAAAGTGTAATATTAATTTAACCTAATTGATGTTAATTGAATCGATTTAATACTACGGTGTTTAATTGATGAAATTAAATTAATTAATGGTCAAATTAATAATTAACTGAAAGTTAATTAATTGCACTATATAAGTGAATTGTCAATTCATTATTGAGGATCGGAAAAACTGAAACCATAGCCTCCCATTAGCTGAATTCGACCGAACCCCTCCCTAGAGGATTCCGGTGAATTTGTTCCTTGTTCTTCGAGTTCTTGGAGTAAGCCGACTAGTAGCTGGTCTCGGTGCTTGCTCGTGTTTGCACGTGAACTAGGAGGAGCAACATCTGAGGCTCTCATCTATCCTTGAAAGGATATCCAAGTAGGTTTTCTTAATCCATAGATTAAGATAACAGTTTTTGTTAAAATTTAACTGAGGTTTAAAGATTAAGATCAATGGGACAATTGGTTCAGGTTAGATCGAAATCACTATTTAACTTAATAGTTCGCTGCTTCCGCTACGCGGCTCTGATCGATCTTTCTGAACCCTAAAGCTTACCCTCATCGCATGCCAGTGATGTGCTCGCAAACTAGTACTCGTCGAGAACGGAGACCTTTTAAGGAAGAACTTCATGGTCGGAGAGGCGCCGAGGACGTACTCCTAGTGACTGCTTTTTGGAGAATTCCGAGGGAATCGTCCGTTTCGGAAGATTTTTGGATAATTTTGGTGGTCGTGAGGACCTTTGGGGGACAGGGGTTTTATGGAGGAAAAGAGCTCTCAAGACTCATAATTAAGCGTTTCTCGTATCAGAGGCAACCTTAGGCAACTTTTCAGATGCAACTTATATCGGGTCAGAAATCGCTTAAAACGAGCTAGAGAAAGGATAATGAAAGTATTTGATGATGGAAATTATGAGAAATCCGGGCTCCTTTTATAGGGGAAGAGGAGCCCGTACGGTCTCCAAAGGGAGCAGGAATGTTTATGGAAGGAATGTATCTTAGAATCTCGGTACTAAGCAATTCTTTTGTATCAGAGGCAACCTCAGGAAACTTTTCAGAGGGTTGGGAATTGCTTAAAACCGAGAGAATAAGGGGGAGACGAGAAGATTTGTTGATGGTTTGAAATGAGATTTCAGACACGTTATATAGACATGAGTGGTGACCGTATGGTCACTGTAGGTGACAGTACGGTCTATTTTTTTTTTCAAGTTAAAGAAATTAATAACTCGTCTATGTCTCAAGCTAGTTCTTTGAACAATAGGTATTCTACTTTGCGTGTGGTTTGGAAAAGACCGATCGCCGATTGGGTGAGATTGAATTGTGATGGTGCAAGCAAGGGCAATCTAGGCCTAGCGTCAACGGGAGGGCTGATTCGGTGTTGTGAAGGTGCGTGGTTGGGGGGGTTTTGCTTGTAATCTTGGCATATGTACTGCTGTTTTAGCGGAGTTATGGAGGATGTACTTTGGCCTCGAGTTAGCTTGGAAGTTGGGGATGCGAAAAGTGGAGGTGGAGTTGGATTCTCATGTGGTTATCCGACTTGTTACTACAGTTGGTAGGACTTTTCACAGATATTTTTGGCTCATTGAGGGGTGCAAGACGCTGATTAAACGAAGGTGGGATCTGAAAGTGAGTCATGTTTATCTAGAGGGGAATAAGGCTGCTGATTGGATGGAAAATTTCGCGGGAAGTCTTTCCTTGGGTTATCACGAGTGTGATGGGGCCCCTGCAAGCCTCCAGGATGTTTTGTTAGCAGACTTGAGTGGAGTTGGTACGTCCCGAGCTGTTCGTTAGGCGTCGGGAGTTTTCGTTTGGTTTTTTTTTCCCGTTCTTTTCTTTTCTGTTTTGGGGTGTCAACCCTTCCTCTATATAAAAAAAAAAATTCACATTAAAAAAAAAAAGTACACATGTCAAAAGCTTTACATATTCAAATTATAAAAAAAAGTGAAAATCTTTTTTTATGATTCAAGAATTTAACAAAACAAACCATTTACATCTAAAACCATTCACATGAAAATTCAAACCCAATACATATTACAAATCCATAAAACCTCATTTTAAACTATGCAGAGAATTTGAATAATACAAACAAAATTTGAAGTAAGGCTGGACTCATACCTTTGAAAGAAACAAAGATTTAATGCTAAAATTTCAAATCAAATAGACTTGTGCTTGTTTTCTATGAGTTGCAGAAAAAATGTTCATACGAAACTGTTTCATTTTAGAAAAGGGAAAACTGTACAAAAGTAGACTTTTTTATACACTTTTTTTTTTTCAGTTAACTAATTAGTAATAATAACAATAATAATAATTTCTCAAAATAGAACATAACACTTTTTTCTCAAAACAAAACAATTATATATAATAACAATATATTCATAATATCATAATATTATATCAATCTATTTTCTATGATTTATGACTTAATTAATGCTATCATCTAATTAATTTTATGGCTGTTACACAAATTCTTTACGAATCTTTTAGATATACCGATAAGTAGTAAAAGTGTAAAAGTTAATATGTGAAAAAACCAAAAAAAATCATTTAACATTAAAAGTAGATTAAATAGATTGTGTAGGAAATGTTTCTTCAGTTGGTCAAATCCAAAGTCAAGAAGAAAGCCAAATTAGCTAAGAAAAGTGAATGTAACGAATTTTTTTTGTCTCATGTACATGATGTGTGTGTTGCTAATGGGCTAATAAATCAACTCTGTTGAATTTTATATTATGTATTTCAATATTGACTTACGATTGTGTATCCAGATGACATGGGGAGATTAGTAGCAATCAAAATGTTATGCTTCTTGGTACATGCTAATCATTGATATTTTTCACGTATTTTATTCTGCTAGAGATTTTTCTTTTGTTAGAATTTTCGGTCGACAGTTGTTGTGAAAATGTTATTGAACAACTTCTTTCAAAGAACATTTTTTGATGCTTTCTAATATGTAAACCTTGCAATCATTTGTGAACTCCGATCTCATAAGTTATCTTTTATTTCTTGCCTTTTTGCAAATTTTTCATTGATATCTGCTGCTCAATTTTCAGGATCATTGGTTTCATATATGCTTCAAGCCCAAATGGAAACCGATATGGCAACAGAGAGATGATGAATGCACTGCCAATTTAGGCATTCAAGTCATATAAATCTTTTGATGTCTTCGATAGTGTTCCACTATTTTTGTTTTTCCTGATGTGGTCGTTTTATTTTTTCATCGTGGTTTCATTACATATTTTGTATACATTTTAGTACATTCATTCAAGTCATAAATTTATGGCTTCATTGATATGGTTTTTTTATGAACATTTATCCTTTAGTTTCATGTTTTTCTTATCTTTCATGTTTCGGGTTTACTGTCTCCATTAAGTTGTTTGTGATGCTAATCGGAATGTATTGTTTGAAATTATTTAAACCAAGGCTTCTTAAAGTATCTGATACTAATACATAAATCTTTATTCATTGATCTTTTAGTTGTGTCTCTATTACTTTTTAAATTGTAAACCTCATATTATTGGCCAAATTCTAAGGGACACCAGGTCTTTGGAAGACCCGCCCATTAAAAATTTGATATACATTGATATGTGTGGGGCAAACCATCAATTGTTTTTTAAAAATAATATATTATGTACACATATCAATTTTTAAATGGAGGGTCTTCCATCTCATATAGAGAACTCAGTGCCTCATAGAATTCCTCTATAATATTGTTCTACAATTTTTGCAACCATATACAGTATATTGTAGTTTTATTTATTAATATTTTTAAAGAATGCAGAATTGTTTGTAGGGGTGATTTACAATTGTATAATTTGACTTTCCTTTCAGTTTACAGAATCTCAGTTTTCTTTTATTCATTTTTCCTTCCAAATTTTAGATATTAGTAGATATACATACCAATATTATTATATATGATAATGTGTTATCTTTTTTTTTTGTTAGAAGATACATGGTTAATATTTCTATATGCAATTCCATGTTGCATGTCACTCATGTAACCTAATAGAGATTAAACCAAACAAATCATGGAATGGTTCATCCATACGAACTTTGCTATTCAGATTGGCTGGATATTTTTTTATGAAGAGATAGTTTAGTATTCATTTGTTTTCACGAATTATCTTCATCTTTTTTATTTAATTTTTCATATTTTGTCTACGATACCTTCTTCTATATGTTCTAGTTATGTTTTCTTATTTTGTTATCTTCATTTGTTTTGGTATTATGCTCTTTGGATTTCCGTACTTGTAACTTATTACTTTTTGTGAATTATGCAATTATGAACATATGGCATTAGTATCTGCAATGAAAAGTGAAATGATTTTTATACGTACTTTTTGTACGACAGTTTATTCATTGTATTTTCTTGGTTTAGAACCGAGAAAAATTCACGGGCTAAAGAATTGTAAATTAACCGGATGTTAAGCCCAACGATTAGGGTTTTTCTTATGTGAAATTATACATTGTTTGTTATCATGCCTCGCAGTTTTTCGTTTTTACTACTTCACATTTTCTTCGTACAATAGGTTTATAGCCATGTTCTTATTATCATTTCATGTTAGTTTCTTTTTCTACTACCAACGATGGTGCGGAGCTACGCCATACTGCTATTTCATTGACAATTGTATGGCGGTTCGTATATGAAGATGTGCCCCCTAATCTAAATGGTTTCTCTTTTAATTTTTATATGTTTTTTGGCACCATATTAATTTTAAATAACATGGTAAAATCAAGCAAAAAATGCTTGGAACTTCAACTTGTATGGGCTTCAGAATTTATTAAGAATATATGTTTTGGTTTGAGAGTGATGTTTACCTAGTTGATAACTGACCAAATACAATTTGGTCAATCACCATTAGATTAGAATCTAAGAGTGGAGATTAAAACCTAATGAAATCACCTATTTTACTTTAAATTATAAAGAATATCACTATTTACAGCTCAGTTTTTCCGAACTACAGCCCACTTTGGACATTTTTGCCCTTTTATTTCTCCTAATCTTAAACTAAAATTTTCTTACTCTCCCAACCAAAATTTAAACTAACGTATTAAAAAAACAACAATTACATGTAACTAATTAAATCATTGTTTGAACATTTAGTATTAATTTCACGTCAATTGATTTTTTTTGGAACGTAAACTAATTACACATAACTAATTAAGTCATTGTTCGAACATTTAGTATTAAACATACGTCTTAATTTTGAAATTACACGTAACTAATAAAAAATTTAATTTTATTAAAAAGAAATTTTTTGAAAGATAAAAAAATAAATAAAAAATATAGGCCTATTCTATTAATTTTTTTATTATTTTTTCAACTAGCCTTAGACATTTTTTTTAAAAAAATTCAAATTATTTTATATAAATTCAAGAGTTAATTAAGTGATTTCGTGACTTTTTTTCGATTGAATGTGGTACTTTTTCGTGTCTTTGTTATCGGATCTCAAATTTTTCTCTTTTTTTTGTGTTTGTTAATTGGGCGAGAAAGAGGGTTGAGAGAATTTAGGAAAAAAATGGTTTAAGAGAAAGTATAAGTGACAAGGGAAAAATTGGAAAAGTGGGTTGTGATTCGAGAAAACTTGGCTGTAAATAGCAAGCCATAATTATAAATAGTGTTTTTTGTAATTTTATTATACCCTAGATAGTCCCGTATCAACCCGTCTTCTTTAGGTGATTTCATTAAGTTTTAACTTCACCCTTAGATTCTAATATAATGGTGATTAACCAAATTGTATTTGGTCAGTTATTGACTAGGTGAACACAATTGTTTGATCATTAATAATAATGCGATAGTTTTTTTCTAGAAAGCTATGTAATAGATTAATTTTACTATAGATTTGTGTTATTTGAAATTCCCTTTCACGAAATAACCTTTTTCATAAAATAAGTTCTGATTTATTCATACCTCAAATAATAGATCTGAAATAATTAAATTTAATCCTGAAGCAACGTGAGGGTTACGTCCCATTATAAAGAATAACCAAGCCAATATTTGCTTATGGTATTAATTGAGAAGCATGATTATTGTCTCATCCAATCAAATGTGTTTGTAGTCATCAAACAAAGATGACATCATGAAACTCCTCTCCCTCCCTCCCTCCCTCTCGCTTATCCCCCGCATTTTTTTCGTTATACAAAAAGGCAATATTTGTTTATGGCATTAATTGAGAAGTATGATTATTGTCCCGCCCAATCTAAAGTGTTTGCAACCATTAAACGAAAATGACATCAGGAAACTCCTCTCCCCTCCCTCCCTCTTGCTTACCCCCTATGCCCCTCTCTCTAGTTAGGTGTCAGCGTAGAAGGTTGTTTGTCTTTCCAGCTCTAATACTTACCTATTTTCACCTTTTAGTTATAGTTTATTTGGTTTCTAATTTATCTAACTATAACTCTTTATAATCTTGTTATTTTAAATTATCAAAAAAGAACGTGTCAAGTATTTTTTATTTTTAAAAAGTTAATTAATATAATTAAAGTGGTAATAATACTTTATTAAACATCCCTAACTTTTTAAATAATTTTCCTAATTTTAAAATTTAATTTAATAAAGATTATAATTAAAATAAAAGGTGCAAAACTACAACTTTAGGTAATGAATTCGAACTCTGAGTCACTTCGAATGAGAAATTGGGAAGTCATTATTTGATGTTCTATAAAAATAGATAAAGAATTATCAAAATCCATTGGATTTCAGCTGATGGACCCTACATATTTTGATTATGTCCAAACTGTTGGCCCTAACAAGAACAGAATCACCTAGAGGGGGGTGAATAGGTGTCTAAGTTGAAAACTGAAAATTTCTAAGTCTTTAAAGAAACTTAAAATTTCAGAGTCAAACTTTCACAGAGTCAGAAGCAAGTTTATAGAATTTGCTTCTGAGGAAAATTCTGCCTATACACAGTTAGCCTGCTTTCAGCAACAGAAGTTCGGTAAGAGAACTTCTGGACAGTCTTATGAACAAAGACAATGATACTTACAGAAAATCTGTTTCAGCACTAAATATAAGCAAGTACACAGAAGCAATAATGACAAGTATAAGGGGGAGAAAGAAGTTCAGGAGATCCTGATTGAACAATTCGATTTATCCAAGTTCGCCACAGAAGTCCTGTGACTACGTCTTGTCCCCTGAGGTCACAGCCTTCAGAGATTTTATAAATCCACTATTCAGAACTTTTATGGCAAGTTCAGAAGCTCCTTTACATCAACAGAACTTAAGCTAATTTCTCACTTAGTTCTGACTAGTCTAAAAAGAGTTAAAGGATTTCCACCAGAACAAAACAATACTCTGTTTTCTGGATTTCTCACCCAACTCTAATCTCAACTAGATTTCTCTCTTTAAATCTAACTGAAGATCACAACCGATCTCAGTTTACAAGATTCCTATTATGAACTTGTTTTTCTTCACTCTCTCACTTTAACTAAGACTATGCTAAGAAAGATTGAGAATGGAAAGTGATTGCTCTGTTTTGCTTGTTAAAACAGTGCGTTAAGATTTTGCTCGATGATCATGCGTAGTTGATGCATTGGAGCTTGGCTACTATTTATAGTGAATGAACATGACCGTTGGTGAATTTGAAACTTCAAAGGAGATGACATCAGTTGTTGTAGCCGTTAATTTGTCAAGTCTTCAAACGGTCTTCAAACACTTTGATTCCGTTATCCTTGTTCTTTAACTAAATCCGGTAAGTGATTTGAAATCAAGGATGAGGATGACAGAATCATTCTTCAATTAGATCAACAAAGGGTAGACAAGGAAATTCCGGTTTCTCTTGAACAGACAAGCGCGCTCCATCAAAACAGCTTTTTGAACTTTTGGCGCCTTGCATTGAATGCAAGTGTCAGAGCATTAAATGCTCAAACACAACCCGTGACAAAGCTTTCAGAAGCTTATTTCCAGTTGTCTAGACTTCTGATCAAATTGGCAAAACTTCTGATTGCAAGGAACTTCTGAGGAGGGCTTTAGCAGACTTCGGCTTCAGAGCGGAGGAGTTCCAGCTTCTGGATCGTTGAAACTCTGACTTCAGCAAACAAAACTTCTGAGTCCTTTAGGCAATCCGAAAATGATTCATTCAGCACCTGCTGAGTAACTTACACATAGACTAAAACAAAAATATTAGTCAACAATAAACTGTATGTAAGATAGTATTAAGTTTTCATCTTCTGAAACGTTTGGACATAATCAAAACACTTAGGGTTCATCATTCTCCCCCATTTTGGTTATGGACAAACCGTGGTCAGAAGGTAACAGAAAACATGAGGTTTAGAAGATAACTTCCTGATACATATGTTTCAAAACTTCTGAGTAAATTAACTCCCCCATTTTAGTGTAAATGGAGAACTTCAGCAATCTGTATAAACTTAAAGTTGACTTAAGATCAAGTTGTCAGATTTTAGATAAAGATAATTTACTGAGTTAAAAGAAACATAAGCAAAAGTAAGAAGTCAGAAATATAAGAAAGTATAAGAAGGATTCAGTGTATAAAAGTTCAGAAGACAACAAGAGAAACAAAATAATCAGAAGAGCAGAAAAAGTCCTAAGACAAATACTACCCAACCCAGAACCTAGCTAAGAAGCTTAAGTCCTAAAAGATTACAGGTTCCTAGGTTTCTTCTGAGGAGGAGGAACACCACTAGAACCTTCAGCAGCACTTGATCTCTTCTGACCAGACTTCTCCCCCGTTTGACCAGAACCAAGAGCAACACCAAGAGCACCCTGGGATTTCAACTTCTCCTGAACATCCAGTGCAGTCTGATATTGCTGAGGGGTTGGTCTCACAGCATTGATCATATCCATTCTTCTTCTGAAATCAGCATCAATGGTTCTGATATGATCATAAGTCTGTCCAGACAAACGTCGCTGTCTGTGAACGTCTTCCAGAAGGAGCTTGAGCAAACGATTGTTGGCATACACAGCAGCAGTGAAATGCTCATTCTGAATGTAAGTTTGTCCTCGAACAAACCTATAGCAGTTATGCAGAGTCTTTTCTTGTTCACGTGCTTGAGTGTGCATAACCTTCAGAAGTTCAGTAAGCTCAGCAATCTGTGCATTCTGAGCAGAGACAGCAGACTCAATGTTGGAGAGTCGATTATTGAGATCAGGGGTGATGTCATATACAATCTTTGCAGCCCCGGAAGATGATGAACCTTGAGCAGAAGATTTCACTTCTCTCAGAATTTGATTTGCAATACTTTGCAGGTCATCCATCTTTCTTGGGAGCAACTTCTCATGAGCCTCATAATGCTCGTTTGCTTCCTTGACTTCTTCTGTCAACATCTCCAGATTCTCATTGACCTTCTGAGAAGAAGCAAGAGCAATATTATCCAATGACGGAAGAGTCAGAGCTAATTGTCTCACTTTGTACAGCTCATCATATGTAGCTAGATGAAGAGTAGAAAGATTGCGTATGTAGACAGAAGGATCCTGCATTTGAAGCATAGTCATGAGCTGCAGGTTCTGAGCTTTCAGAGAATGTAATTCTTGCAGCACAATGCCCTGAGCATACATGTCAGCAGCAGAAGTCCTTTGCCCCATACCAGCAAATCTATTCAGCATTTCATCTGAGCCACTCTGACTCATTCTTCTCAGCTCTTCAACACTGGGGGCATTACCAGCTTCGGATATACCAGAAGCTCTCCCCATGAAACCAAAACTACCAAAACTGGTATTCAGGTCATCTCTATTCATGTGTTTGCGTAGGAAGTCATAGTTAGATGACAATCCAGCAAAATAAGAGGTTGTGGAGGAGGTAGTTAAGGGATCACACACAGGAGGTGTATGTCCAGATGTTGAGAGAGGAGGGATTTGAGAGTTTGAGGAAGGGATGGTGTTTGAGGTAGAGGAAGAAATGGTAGGGGAAATGGAAGGTAAAGTGGATGGTAGTGAGAAAGATGGAACAGTAAATCCAATGGATGGACTTACAGAGGAGAAAGGAATAGAGGAGGTAGTGGAAGTGGATATAGAATCTGTGAAAATTGGAGTTGTATTTATATTCACTTCTGAATAGGATCCAGAAGGAGGAATGATTTGAGGAGGTACAACCTCAGAAGTTGAAGTTGTAGGAGGAATTGAAGTTTGGGATCCACTCACTTCTGTGACAGAAGGGAGTGAAGGAGATTGATGAGGAGTAAGAGTGGGAGAAGAGATGACCTGTTCAGAGTTTGGATCAAACATTGAGATGGGCTCAGCAAAAATATGAGCCATCCTGATCAGTGTTTCAGAAGCGTCCCTATCACCAGGGTTTCTACCTTGATTCAGAAGAATGTTGTCAATGAAGTTTTCATCATCAACATTCTCAACAAAACGTTTTGCGCCCTGAAGAACCTCTTCATCCTCTGGTTCACTCTCATGTGATAACTCTTCAATCAGAGGAACATCAATGTCCTCTTCAACAGACTTCTCCAACAAGTCTTCAGCAGCTTCCGATTCCTCAATCATCGGTTCTTCCAATTCAGCACTGGGAGCAAAAACGAAGTCCTTCTTCCTCAGAACCCTTCGTTTTGCTACTGCCTTCTTCTTTAGTCTAGAAGAAAGAGGAACATCCTCAGTATTCTTTTCTTCTGACCTTGTCTTCTCCTTAATCCGAGAGGAGAGAGGGATATTCTCAGAGTCCTCTCCATCTTCAGAGGCCTCAACAGTCTTTGAGAGCTCTGCTTCCTCAAGTTCAGCAGCGCATTCTAAAAGTCTTGCATCGGCCTTAGCCTTTGCAGCAATTTCTCTTTCAGCTGCTAACTTATCTTCAGCTTCCTTCTTTTTCTTTTTCTCTTCAGCAAGAGCCACAACTCTTGCAACTTTCTCAGCTTCAGCAGCCTTCTCTTTTTCAGCAAGGCGTGCTTCCTCAGCATCTTGAGCATCCTTCTCCTGAATATCCTTTGGTTTCTCAGCAACAATCTTGCCAGAGGGTTCAACACTGATTGTTGTTTGAACCATCGTGGGAAGAGGTTCTGAGACAACCACCTTCTCAACTGTCAGGACCAACTTGCTTGATCCTTTCTTTCCCTTGCCCTTCTTGGCAGCATTCTTTCCTTTCTGCACAGAAGCTTCCATAATTTCCTTCTGAGCAATACTCACAGAGGAGCCCTTCTCAATCTTCTTAGGAGTCACACCAAAACTCAGGTTTCTGAAGGTATGCATCTTCAGAACCGTACTCCTACTAGTAACACCTTCTCCTGACACCTCAATAGAGGCTGCCTCAAACAACCTAGTCAGGAGTGAGCCATATGCTAATGCACTCACGGTCTTTACATTCTTCATCTTCCTTATCAGCATGGCAGGTAGATTAATCTTCTTCTGGTTGACCAGATGCCACATGAAAGCCCTTTCTCTATTGGAAACACAATTGACCCCTCCAGCCTTCGGAAGGAAGACATTCGTTGTCAAGTAGTGTGCCCACCTCTGGTGCTGAGTCAACCAGGTGGCATACGTTTCCTTGGCATTCAGATCTGGTTTAGCCCAGTTGACTTCTGTAAAACCTTCTGCTGAACCATCATCACCTATGATGATTCCTTCATCATCTATACCAATCACCTGAGCAATGGAAGCCCTGCTGACTTCGATCTCAACTTCCCCGACATCAGAGTGCAACACATCCTCCTCATTAGAAAAGAAATAGAGGTTCTGATAAAATTCGGTAACTAATTTAGGATAAATGAATTCATCGAGAGAGACGAATGAATTCCAGTTTTGAGCGCTAAGCCATTGAGATATGGGTTCAGTTGATTTGACTTCATCATCTAGGAACCTAGAGGTAAAAACCCTAGATTCACTAACTTTCTTTTGTGACTCAGTGGTGAAGATGTGAGTGACAGTGATTTCTTGAGCCATTTAAGAGAATGTAAGAAAATAGGTTAAGAGATTTGAGAAGAAAGAACACAGAAATTTGATGAAAATTCTAATAGCAAAGAGAATGCAAGTGAAAGTTTCTAAGTATGGAAAAACCCCTATTTATACCCAAACACAGAAACCGTTCCAATTCAAAAAGCAAATAAACACCGTTTAAAAGGGAACAGATAACCGTTTAACCACAGAACAGCGCCGTAATAGCAGTAGATAACGCATGCTTTCAAGTCAAATCATGATTAGAATTAATTATACTTTAATTTATCTCAAACGATTAAACACTTAAGACATACAAGGATAATTATTCTAAGTTATTGAAGTGGATAAGTCATACCAATGCCTTCTCGTAAGTTGCTGAAAGAATTACCAGCCAGAGGCTTAGTAAACATGTCAGCAAGATTCTCTTCAGAGGGAACATGAGTAATGATAATATCCTTCTTCAGAACATGATCTCTTAGAAAGTGATGCCTAATATGAACATGCTTCATCCTGCTGTGCTGAATAGGATTCTTTGAAAGATCAATAGCACTCTTGTTATCACAGTAGATTGTAATTGTTCCAGGGATGAATCCATAGTCAGCAATTTGTTGCTTGATCCAGAGCATTTGAGAAACACAACTTCCAGCAGCAACATACTCAGCTTCAGCAGTTGAGAGAGCCACAGAGGTTTGCTTCTTGCTATGCCAGGAGACTAGGCACTCCCCCAGAAAATGACAACCACCAGAAGTGCTGACCCTTTTCAATTTATCTCTACCATAGTCAGAATCTGTGTATCCTATAGGAGTGAAATCAGAACTACAGGGATACCACAAACCAGCTTCTGGTGTGCCTTTAAGATATCTGAGAATTCTTTTGACAGCAACATCATGAATTTCTCTTGGCTTTGACTGATATCTAGCACAAAAACACACAACAAAATGTATATCTGGCCTGCTGGCAGTTAGGTATAAAAGAGAGCCAATCATACCTCTGTAGACTTTTATATCTACAGGTTTACCAGCTTTCTCTTCATCATCAATGTCTTTGCTGACATCCATTGGAATATCAACAGCATTAGAGTCCATCATGCCAAATTTCTTCAGCACTTCTCTAGTGTACTTGGCTTGATTGATAAACACACCATCATTACTTTGCTTGATCTGAAGACCTAAGAAGAAGGTTAATTCTCCCATCATAGACATTTCAAACTCAGCCTTCATGTGGTCACTGAACTCTCTGCAAAAAGATTCGTTAGTAGCACCAAATATAATATCATCAACATATACCTGAGCTATAAGGATATCTTTGTTCTTCTTCAGAGTGAACAGAGTTGTATCAACACAGCCTCTGACAAATCCCTTAGACAGAAGGAACTTTGTCAGTCTCTCATACCAAGCTCTGGGAGCTTGTTTCAGTCCATACAATGCTTTCTTCAGCTTGTACACATGATCAGGAAACTTAGGATCTTCAAAACCAGGAGGTTGAGACACATAGACTTCCTCATCAATGTAACCATTCAAGAATGCACTTTTCACATCCATTTGAAACAGCTTGAAACCTTTGTATGATGCAAAAGCACATAAGATTCTAATGGCTTCTAATCTTGCAACAGGAGCAAAAGTTTCACCATAATCTATGCCTTCTTGCTGACTGTAACCTTGAGCAACAAGCCTTGCCTTGTTCCTCACTACATTTCCAAATTCATCAAGCTTGTTCTTCAGAACCCATCTGGTACCAACAACCTTTATGTTGTTAGGTCTGGGAACCAAAGTCCAAACTTCTGACCTTTTAAACTGGTCAAGTTCTTCTTGCATTGCCATTAACCAGGAGTCATCATCAGCAGCTTCATAGAAGTCCTTGGGTTCCAGAAGTGACACAAAAGCCACATTCCCTATGTATCTTCTGAGCTGAGCTCTGGTCATGACAGGATTATGAACAGAGTCAATTATGTTCTCTAAGGAATGATTCCTATGAGTTCTAACTTCTCTTGGTACATCCAATGAGTTTTCTGAAACCTGTTCATCATTTGTTGAATCATATGTAGGAGCATCTTCTGGAAGGAAGTTGACTTCTGGAGTGGGATTCTCATCTTGAGCTTGTTCAGCAACAGGAGGAACCACTTCAGCAACTCTGGGAGAAACATCTTCTTCAACGGGAGATGTTACTTCAGGAGCTTGAACTACATCTTCATCAGGAGCTCTACTATCTGCAGGGTTAGTCTCATCAAACTGTACATGAACAGATTCATCTAAAGTTTGAGTCCTCTTATTAAAAACCCTATATGCTTTACTATGTGTTGAGTAACCAAGAAAAATGGCCTCATCTGCCTTTGAATCAAACTTTGAAAGAAATTCTTTTGTATTCAAAACATAACACTTACAACCAAAGGTTCTGAAATAACCTATTTTAGGCTTTCGACCTTTCCAAAGTTCATAAGGGGTCTTGTTCAGAATGCTTCTGATTAGCACTCTATTCAGAACAAAGCAAGCTGTGTTCACAGCTTCTCCCCAAAAGTACTTAGGAAGCCTTCTTTCATTGATCATAGTTCTGGCTATCTCAACTAGAGTTCTATTCTTCCTTTCAACTACCCCATTTTGTTGAGGAGTTCTGGGAGCAGAGAAGTTATGATCAATTCCCTTGGTTTCACAGAATTCTTCAAACCTAAAGTTTTTGAATTCTCCACCATTATCACTGCTGATATGGACAACCTTTTCATTCCTTTCATTCTCAAGTTTCTTTATCAGAACTGAGAAACATCCAAGTGACTCATCTTTGCTAGACAGCAAAATGACCCAAGTGAATCTTGAATAGTCATCAATAATGACAAGGGCATACTTCTTTCCACCCATGCTCATTGGTTGAACAGGGCCAAAAAGGTCCATATGAAGTAATTCCAAAGGTCTTTTAGTTGAAATGACTTTCTTAGTTTTAAAAGATCTTCTGGATTGTTTACCAGATTGGCAAGCATTGCATAAATGATTCTTTTTAAAACTAATTTCAGGCAGACCCTCAACCAATTGATTTCTAGCTACTTTGGCCAGAAGGTCCATGCTCACATGAGCAAGTCTTCTATGCCAGAGCCAGGAGGTATCCTCTTTGGACATCAGGCATATATTTTTGCAGAGATTCTCAAGGTTCAGCATGAAAACATTTTCAACTCTAGGAGCAGTTAGAATAACTTCCCTTGACTTACTGTCCACGATTTTACATCCAGAGGAGCTGAAGACAACATCTCTACCTTTATCACACAGTTGTGCAACACTCAGGAGATTGAACTTCAGGCCTCTGACTAGGGAGACATCTTCGATCGGAGGGTTGGTTCCTATGGATCCAGAACCAAGAATCCTTCCTTTCTGGGCATCTCCAAAGCTGACTTTTCCACCTCTTTTAGGATCAAATGTGATGAATGCTTTTTCATCACCTGTCATATGCCTTGAGCACCCACTGTCAATGTACAACAGCTTTGACATTGATGGAGCACTCAGAGCCACCTGCAACACAATCAATTAGTGACAGGTACCCAATCCTTATTGGGTCCTTCAGAGTTAGATTTTTCTTCAGCAGGTTTTAATGATATCTCAGATTGCAAGAGGTTTTTAATATGATACTTGCAATCTTTTAACCAGTGACCATCACTCTTGCAAAGTTTGCAAAAGGGAGGGTTCTTGGACCTTTCCCTTTGCTTCTTGGGAGATTTCTTCTTCTTCTGAGAAGGACCAACATCTTCAGAGGCTATACCAGCACTCTCAGAGGTTCCAACATCAGGAGGAGAAGCTATCTCTTTCAGAAGAGAGGGAGTGACAGGTTTCTTCTTCTTCTGGGGTTTATCACTTCCCAGAGGCAGCTTTTCCTTGCCTTTGACTTTAGAGCCATCAGCAGGAGTGCTGAATTGTTTACACAGTTTTTCTTCTAACACTTTCATGTCAGAATAAACTTGAGTAAACCTAAGAAACTTGTCAGCCTCACTCTTGTCCAATTTCCTTTTCAGGTACTTGAACATAATATAGAGTTCTTCAAGAGAATCAAAGATATTTTGTTCAGAAGATATGTTTACCTCGGAATCATATGTAGCTTCAGGAGGTGCGGAAGTTTCTCCTGTGACATCTTCAGAAGTTGGCTCATCAATAGCCATAAAACATATCTGAGCTTGCTCTTCCTTTTCTTCAGGATCACTGCTGGTCTCAGAGTCTGACCAAGCAGCCAGCATTGCTTTCTTGAACTTCTTCTTATCTTTCTTCAGCTCCGGGCAGTTAGGCTTAATGTGGCCCGGTTGCTGACATCCATAGCACACAATTGGCTTGTTTGGATCTCTCTTGAACTTTTCACCAGAATCAGGAGTTTTCTTATCAAAGCTCCTGAAAGGCTTCTTGTAGTTTCCACCTCTGCCTTTCCTAAAGGCCTTCTTGAACTTCCTGGTCAGCATTGCCAGTTCCTCATCTTCTGAGGATTCTTCAGAAGATTCTGCTTTCAGGACAACCCTTTTTCCTTCTGACTTTTCTCTTAGGTCATGATTCTTTAATGACATCTCATGAGTAATTAAGGATCCAATGAGTTCATCATACAAGTAATAGCTCAAGTCCTGAACTTCTTCAATAGCAGTCTTCTTGGCTTGCCAAGACCTTGGTAAGCTTCTGACAATCTTCTTCACTCGATCAGATTCTTCAATATCTTTTCCTAAACTCTTCAAGTCATTGACTATCTTGGTGAATCTAGAATTCATATCTGAAATAGATTCTTTATCAAGCATTTCAAATAACTCATATTCTCTCATGAGTTGGTTGACTTTAGATTGCTTCACTCTTCCTGTTCCTTCATATGTGACTTCTAGCTTGTTCCAAATATCCTGTGCTGTTTCACAAGAGGAAACTTTGTTATATTCAGTAGCTGTTAGTGCACAATGCAACATATTTATTGCTGAAGCATTAGTTTGGAGTTTTTTCAGAATGTCATCTGTGTATTCCCTCTGAGGAATAACAACATCCCCTAGACCTTGTTCCATTCTGGTAGGAATGAAATCACCATTAGTGATGACATACCAAGCACTCATGTTCTGAGCTTGGATGAAGTACATCATCCTTTTCTTCCAGTATGAGTAGTTGTTGCCATTAAACAATGGAGGTCTGGTAGTGGAAGAACCTTCTTGAACTATGAAGTGAGAAGAATTCTCAGGCTGGTGTCTACCAGCCATCTCTATTGATTCTGATAGGATCTTACACTTAGATTGTTAGATCTTTAGTAAATATACGAAGTGACCTTCGCTCTGATACCACTTGTTGGCCCTAACAAGAACAGAATCACCTAGAGGGGGGTGAATAGGTGTCTAAGTTGAAAACTGAAAATTTCTAAGTCTTTAAAGAAACTTAAAATTTCAGAGTCAAACTTTCACAGAGTCAGAAGCAAGTTTATAGAATTTGCTTCTGAGGAAAATTCTGCCTATACACAGTTAGCCTGCTTTCAGCAACAGAAGTTCGGTAAGAGAACTTTTGGACAGTCTTCTGAACAAAGACAATGATACTTACAGAAAATCTGTTTCAGCACTAAATTTAAGCAAGTACACAGAAGCAATAATGACAAGTATAAGGGGGAGAAAGAAGTTCAGGAGGTCCTGATTGAACAATTCGATTTATCCAAGTTCGCCACAGAAGTCCTGTGACTACGTCTTGTCCCCTGAGGTCGCAGCCTTCAGAGATTTTATAAATCCACTATTCAGAACTTTTATGGCAAGTTCAGAAGCTCCTTTACATCAACAAAACTTAAGCTAATTTCTCACTTAGTTCTGACTAGTCTAAAAAGAGTTAAAGGATTTCCACCAGAACAAAACAATACTCTGTTTTCTGGATTTCTCACCCAACTCTAATCTCAACTAGATTTCTCTCTTTAAATCTAACTGAAGATCACAACCGATCTCAGTTTACAAGATTCCTATTATGAACTTGTTTTTCTTCACTCTCTCACTTTAACTAAGACTATGCTAAGAAAGATTGAGAATGGAAAGTGATTGCTCTGTTTTGCTTGTTAAAACAGTGCGTTAAGATTTTGCTCGATGATCATGCGTAGTTGATGCATTGGAGCTTGGCTACTATTTATAGTGAATGAACATGACCGTTGGTGAATTTGAAACTTCAAAGGAGATGACATCAGTTGTTGTAGCCGTTAATTTGTCAAGTCTTCAAACGGTCTTCAAACACTTTGATTCCGTTATCCTTGTTCTTTAACTAAATCCGGTAAGTGATTTGAAATCAAGGATGAGGATGACATAATCATTCTTCAATTAGATCAACAAAGGGTAGACAAGGAAATTCCGGTTTCTCTTGAACAGACAAGCGCGCTCCATCAAAACAGCTTTTTGAACTTTTGGCGCCTTGCATTGAATGCAAGTGTCAGAGCATTAAATGCTCAAACACAACCCGTGACAAAGCTTTCAGAAGCTTATTTCCAGTTGTCTAGACTTCTGATCAAATTGGCAAAACTTCTGATTGCAAGGAACTCCTGAGGAGGGCTTTAGCAGACTTCGGCTTCAGAGCGGAGGAGTTCCAGCTTCTGGATCGTTGAAACTCTGACTTCAGCAAACAAAACTTCTGAGTCCTTTAGGCAATCCGAAAATGATTCATTCAGCACCTGCTGAGTAACTTACACATAGACTAAAACAAAAATATTAGTCAACAATAAACTGTATGTAAGATAGTATTAAGTTTTCATCTTCTGAAACGTTTGGACATAATCAAAACACTTAGGGTTCATCACAAACGTTTCAGAAGATGAAATTTAATTTATGCTTATTCACTTATCAATATTGACTAACAATTTTTGTTAAGTTCTGTATAAGTTTTTCTCAGCAGGTGCTGAAGGAAGAAACTCTGGATTGCATAAGGAACTCAGAAGAGAAGAATAATTGAAGACTGAAGTTAAAGCTCAGAAGCTGGATGCTCCGCTCTGAAGATCTTCAGAAGTTTGATAAAGCTCTCCTCAACGTTCAACTGCAACTAGAAGCTCACTCCATTTGATCAGAAGCTTAGACAAAAGGAATTAAGCACTCAGAAGCTTAGTCACAGGTTTTGTTAAGCATTTAATGCTCATGACATCAGCATTTATGCAAGGCGCCAAAAGTTCAAACAACTGTTTTGAAGGAGCGCGCTTGTCCACATCAAACAAAACCAGTTTTTCCTTGTCTACCCTTTGTTGATCTAAATGAAGAAACATTTTAGTCAACCTTATCCTTGATTTCAAATCACTTACCGGATTAAGTTAAAGAACAAGATTAACGGAATCAAAGTGTTTGAAGACTGTTTGAAGAAATGACAGATTAACTGATGAACCCTAAGTGTTTTGATTATGTCCAAACGTTTCAGAAGATGAAATTTAAAGTTTACTTACATACGTTTTATTTTCGACTAACCATTTTCGTTGAGTATGTGTGTAAGTTTCTCAGCAGGTGCTGAATGAACAATCTCTAGATTGCCTTGAAGACTCAGAAGAAAATGAAAGCTGAAGACAGTTGTTAGAATTCAGAAGCTGGATACTCCGCTCTGAGGCTTTTAGTGAAGTCTGTTAAAGCTCTCCTCAGAGGTCCAAGAAGCAATCAGAAGATAAATCTTTACCAATTTGATCAGAGGATGAGACAAAAGGAATTAGCCTTCAGAGGCTAAGTCACGGGTGTGAGCGAAAGTGGTCGCTCATAGCGGCTTTAGCCTTCTTTGACTAGAGTCGCCACCCGGCCGACCGGGAAAATGTACGAACCGGTGTTTGTACCGATTGTTTTGAAAACCAGAGATTCTATTTACGTTCGTGGATACAACTTATTAATTCCGACATTCCAGTGACCCAGAGGATCTTTAATGCAACCTAACTCATTATTTTCTTATATTATTATTACCACACAAAAAGCATTTAAATAAGGTAAAAACAATATACAATAAACCGTTGGGTGACACGGTAAAAACCCTCAGAAGCTTACCCTCGTAGCGTGCCAGTAGGATGCTTGCAAGCTAGTACTCGTCGAGAACGGAACCGCAGGGAGGAACTTTGGGGCCGGAGATTGCATCGTGCGTGCTCCTAGTAACTAGAGAGAAGGGATTCCGGGGGAATCCTTCAGGTTTTATAAGATTTGATTGTGGGAGCTCTTTTGCGAAGAGGAGAGCTACACCAGGATTTTGGGAGTAGGATTAAGTGGTATTGGATTATTTTGGCGTCGTGAGGACTTTAGGGAGCTGGGATATTTTAGAGCTAGAACTTCGATATCTGAGCAATTCTTTTATATCAGAGGCAACCTTAGGCAACTTTTCAGAGGCAACTTATCAGAGGAAACTTATATCGGGTCAAGAACCGCTCAGAAACCGAGAGAAAATGGGGGAAGGGAAGGAATTGTTGATGGAAATGAATGAGGATTCGGACCCCTATTTATAGGATTTCTGGGGGTCCTTAGTGACCGTACGGTCACAACACTTGTGACCGTATGGTGACCGTACGGTCACAAGTTTGCCCGGCTGGTCAGCATGGGCTTCTTTTGTCCACCGACACTCGATTTTTGTCCACCGACAATCATACGGTCACAAGAGTGTGTGACCGTAGGGTCACAATAGTGACCGTACGGTCAAGACCCCATGTGACCGTATGGTTTAGGTCTTCAGCCGAACACAGCCTCGTTTTGACAGAGTTTAGTATTTTAGGCATAACGTCTTCATATGAACTCCGATTGAGGTGATTCAAGATGCGTTGGAAAGCTACGACATAGACCTACAACCTTTATGTTTTACGTTTTGCCTACTTCGGACCCTAAAGGGGTCGAAATAGGCCTTCACGTTGGACTATATGGTGATTCCTATGTGGTTGACTTTTATTTTGAATAGTTTTGATTGGGAATTTATCGAGGGGTTCTGAAAATATATTTTTCATGTCATTGAAGGTGTCAATGACATGTGGGAGGAGTAAATTTGGATTCTGAGGAGTCGGTCCGTCCTTCAACGAGTACTGACGCTTGTGCGACTAGCCAAACGAGGAGCTCGGAAATTGCTATCGTCATTGGGTTCGAAAACCAGTGCTTACAACGGGTTCTGTTTAGCATTTAATGCTCTGACAACTGCATTTAATGCAAGGCGCCAAAAGTTCAAAAAGCTGTTTTGAAGGAGCGCGCATGTCTACTCAAAACACAACCACAATTTCCTTGTCTACCCTTTGTCGATCCAATTGAAGAATGTTTTCAGTCAACCTTATCTTCAACTTCAAATCACTTACCTGATTTAGTTAAAGAACAAGGTTAACGGAATCAAAGTGTTTGAAGACCGTTTGAAGACTTGACAGATTAACGGCTACAACAATTGATGTCATCTCTTTTGAAGATTCAAATTCACCAACGGTCATCCTCATCCACTATAAACTGATATCGTTTGTGATATTCAGTTAGATTTAGAGAGAAATCTAGTTGAGATTAGAGTTGGGTGAGAAATCCAGTAAACAGAGTTGTTGTTGTTCTGGTGGAAATCCTTTAACTCTTATTAGGCTAGTCAGAACTAAGTGAGAAATTAGCTTATGTTCTGTTGATGTAAAGGATCTTTTGAACTTGCCATAAAAGTTCTGAATAGTACATTTAAAATATCTGGCGGCTGCGACCACAGGGGACAAGACGTAGTCACAGGACTTCTGTGGCGAACTTGGATAAATCGACTTGTTCTCAGGATCTCCTGAACTTCTTTCTCCCTTCCTTATACTTGTTTATTTGCTTCTGTGTACTTGCTTATATTTAGTGCTGAAACAGATTTACTCTTTATATCATTGTCTTTGTTCAGAAGACCGTCCAGAAGCTCTCCAACTTAGAGCTCTTGTTGCTGAAAGCAGTTAAACTGTATTAAGGCAGAATTTCCCTCAGAAGCTGTTTCTCTAAACTAGCCTCTGAGTCTCAGGAAATTTGACTCTGAAAAATTAAGTTTCTTCAAAAACTTAAAATTATCAGTTTTCAACTTAGACACCTATTCACCCCCCATCTAGGTGATTCTGTTCTTGTTAGGGCCAACAAGTGGTATCAGAGCGAAGGTTACTTCGTACATTTACTAAAGATCTAACAATCTAAGTGTAAGATCCTATTAGAATCAATAGAGATGGCTAGTAGACACCTGCCTGAGAACTCCTCTCACTTTACTATCCCTGAGGGCTGTTCTACAACTTGACCTCCACTATTTAATGGTGATAACTATTCTCACTGGAAGAAAAGGATGATGTCCTTCATCCAAGCTCAGAATATGAGTGCTTGGATGGTTATCACTGATGGTGACTTCATCCCAACAAGGATGGAAGCTGGTTTAGGACATATTGTAATTCCTCAGAGAGAATACACTGATGATATTCTTAAGAAACTCCAGACTAATGCTTCAGCAATAAATATGTTGCACTGTGCACTTACTGCTACAGAATATAATAAGATTTCTTCTTGTGAAACAGCACAGGACATCTGGAACAAGCTGAAAGTCACTTATGAAGGAACTGGAAAAGTGAAGCAGTCTAAAGTCAATCAACTCATGAGAGACTATGAGTTATTTGAAATGCTTGACGAAGAATCTATTTCAAATATGAACTCTAGATTCACCAAGATTGTCAATGACTTGAAGAGTTTGGGAAAGGATGTTGAAGAATCTGAGAGAGTGAAAAAGATTCTCAGAAGCTTACCAAGGTCTTGGCAAGCTAAGAAGACTGCTATTGAAGAAGTTCAAGACTTGAGCTATTATCAGTATGATGAACTCATTGGTTCATTAATTACTCATGAGATGTCAATGAAGAACCATGACCTGAGAGAAAGGTCAGAAGGAAAAAGGGGAGTAGTCCTGAAGGCAAAATCTTCTGAAGAATCCTCTGAAGATGAGGAACTGGCAATGCTGACCAGGAAGTTCAAGAAAGCCTTTAGAAAAGGCAGAGGTGGAAACTACAAGAAGCCTTTCAGGAGCTTTGATAAGAAAACTCCTGATTCTGGTGAAAAATTCAAGAGAGATCCAAACAAGCCTATCGTGTGCTATGGATGTCAGCAACCAGGACATATTAAGCCTAACTATCCTGAGCTGAAAAAGGATAAGAAGAAGTTCAAGAAAACTATGCTGGCTGCTTGGTCAGACTCTGAGACCAGTAGTGATCCTGAAGAAAAGGAAGAGCAAGCTCAGATTTGTTTCATGGCTACTGAAGAGCCAACTTCTGAGGATGTCACAGGAGAAACTTCTGCACCTCCTGAAGCAACATATGACTCTGAGGTAAACAATTCTCACGAACTAGATATCTTTGATTCTCTTGAAGAATGATATAGTATGTTCAAGTACCTTAAAAGGAAATTGGACAAAAGCGAGGCTGACAAGTTTCTTAGGTTTACTCAAGTCTATTCTGACATGAAAATATTAGAAGAAAAGTTGTGTAAACAGGTCAGCACTCCTGCTGATGGCTCCAAAGCCAAAGGCAAGGAAAAGCTGCCTCTGGGAAGTGATAAACCCCAGAAGAAGAAGAAACCTGTCACTCCCTCTCTTCTGAAAGAGATAGCTTCTCCTCCTGATGTTGGTACCTCTGAGAGTGCTGCTATAGCCTCTGAAGATAGTACACCTTCTCAGAAGAAGAAGAAAGCTCCCAAGAAGCAAAGGGAAAGATCCAAGAACCCTCCCTTTAGTAAACTTTGCAAGAGTGATGGTCATTGGTTAAAAGATTGCAAGTACCATATTAAAAATCTCTTGCAATCTGAATTATCAGAAAAACCTGTTGAAGTTAAATCTAACATTGAAGGACCCAATAAGGATTGGGTACCTGTCACTAATTGATTGTGTTGCAGGTGGCTCTGAGTGCTCCATCAATGTCAAAGTTGTGGTACATTGACAGTGGGTGCTCAAGGCATATGACAGGTGATGAAAAAGCATTCATCACATTTGATCCTAAGAGAGATGGTAAAGTCAGCTTTGGAGATGCTCAGAAAGGAAGGATTCTTGGTTCTGGATCCGTTGGAACTAATCCTCCAATCGAAGATGTCTCCCTAGTCAGAGGCCTGAAGTTCAATCTCCTGAGTGTTGCACAGCTGTGTGATAGAGGTAGAGATGTAGTCTTCAGCTCCTCTGGATGTAAAATCTTGGACAGTAAGTCAAGGGAAGTTATTCTAACTGCTCCTAGAGTAGAAAATGTTTTCATGCTGAACCTTGAGAATCTTTGCAATAATATATGCTTGATGTCCAAAGAGGATACCTCCTGGCTCTAGCATAGAAGACTTGCTCATGTGAGCATGGATCTTCTGGCCAAAGTAGCTAGATATCAATTGGTTGAGGGTCTGCGTGAAATTAATTTTAAAAAGAACCATTTGTGCACTACTTGTCAATCTGGAAAACAATCCAGAAGCTCTTTTAAAACTAAGAAAACCATTTCAACTAAAAGACCTTTGGAATTACTTCATATGGACCTTTTTGGCCCTGTTCAACCAGTGAGCATGG
This sequence comes from Euphorbia peplus, assembly GCA_028411795.1. Lineage (NCBI taxonomy): Eukaryota > Viridiplantae > Streptophyta > Magnoliopsida > Malpighiales > Euphorbiaceae > Euphorbia > Euphorbia peplus. Next base: position 19,363,078 of record CP110839.1, on the reverse strand, counting down.
GTGGAAAGAAGTATGCCTTTGTCATAGTAGATGACTATTCAAGATTCACTTGGGTTATCGTGCTATCTAGCAAAGATGAGTCACTTGGATGTTTCTCAGTTCTGATAAAGAAGCTTGAGAATGAAAGGAATGAAAAGTTTGTTCATATCAGAAGTGATAATGGTGGAGAATTCAAGAACTTTCTGTTTGAAGAATTCTGTGAAACTAAGGGCATTGATCATTACTTTTATGCTCCTAGGACACCTCAACAAAATGGGGTAGTTGAAAGGAAGAATAGAACTTTGGTTGAAATTGCCAGAACTATGATCAATGAAAGAAGGCTTCCAAAGTACTTTTGGGGAGAAGCTGTTAACACAGTTTGCTATGTTCTGAATAGGGTGCTAATCAGAAGCATCTTGAACAAAACCCCTTATGAACTCTGGAAAGGTCGAAAGCCTAAAATAGGTTATTTCAGAACTTTTGGTTGTAAGTGTTATGTTTTGAATACAAAAGAATATCTTTCAAAGTTTGATTCAAAGGCAGATGAGGCCATTTTTCTTGGTTACTCAACACATAGTAAAGCATATAGGGTTTTTAATAAGAGGACTCAAACTCTAGATGAATCTGTTCATGTACAGTTTGATGAGACTAACCCTGCAGATAGTAGAGCTCCTGATGAAGATGTAGTTTAAGCTCCTGAAGTTACATCTCCTGTTGAAAAAGAAGATGTTTCTCCCAGAGCTGCTGAAGTGATTCCTCCTGTCGCTGAACAAGCTCAAGAAGAGAATCCCACTCCAGAAGTCAACTACCTTCCAGAAGATGCTCCTATATATGATTCAACAAATGATGAACAAGAATCGGAAGATACATTGGATGTACCAAGAGAAGTTAGAGCTCCTAGGAATCACCTCTTGGACAATGTAATTGACTCTGTTCACAATCCTGTCATGACCAGAGCTCAGCTCAGAAGATATATGGGGAATGTGGCTTTTGTGTCACTTCTGGAACCCAAGGACTTCTATGAAGCCGCAGATGATGATTCCTAGTTATGGCAATGCAAGAAGAACTTGACCAGTTTAAAAGGTCAGAAGTTTGGATTTTGGTTCCCAGACCTAACGACAAAAAGGTTGTTGGTACTAGATGGGTTCTGAAAAACAAGCTTGATGAGTTTGGAAATGTTGTGAGGAACAAGGCAAGACTTGTTGCTCAAGGTTACAGTCAGCAAGAAGGCATAGATTATGGTGAAACTTTTGCTCCTGTTGCAAGATTAGAAGCCATTAGAATCTTATGTGCTTTTGCATCATACAAAGGTTTTAAGCTCTTTCAGATGGATGTGAAAAGTGCATTCTTGAGTGGTTACATTGATGAGGAAGTCTATGTATCTCAACCTCCTGGTTTTGAAGATCCTAAGTTTCCTGATCATGTGTACAAGCTGAAGAAAGCCTTGTATGGACTGAAACAAGCTCCCAGAGCTTGGTATGAGAGACTGACAAATTTCCTTCTGTCTAAAGGATTTGTCAGAGGCTGTGTTGATACAACTTTGTTCACTCTGAAGAAGAACAAGGATATCTTTTTAGCTCAGGTATATGTTGATGATATTATATTTGGTGCTACTAATGAATCTTTGTGCAGAGAGTTCAGTGACCACATGAAGGCTGAGTTTGAAATGTCTATGATGGGAGAATTAACCTTCTTCTTAGGACTTCAAATCAAGCAAATTAATGATGGTGTGTTTATCAACCAAGCCAAGTATACTAGAGAAGTGCTGAAGAAATTTGGCATGATGGAATCTAATGCTGTTGATATCCCAATGGATGTCAGCAAGGACATTAACGATGAAGAGAAAGCTGGTAAACCTGTAGATATAAAAACCTACAGAGGTATAATTGGTTCTCTCTTATACCTAACCGCCAGCAGGCCAGATATACATTTTGCTGTGTGCTTCTGTGCTAGGTATCAGTCTAAACCAAAGGAGATTCATGATGTTGCTGTCAAAAGAATTCTCAGATATCTTAAAGGCACACCAGAAGCTGGTTTGTGGTATCATTGCAGTTCAGACTTTACTCTTGTAGGATACACAGACTCTGACTATGGTAGAGATAAATTGAAAAGGGTCAGCACTTCTGGTGGTTGTCATTTTCTGGGGGAGTGCCTAGTCTCCTGGCCTAGCAAGAAACAAACCTCTGTGGCTCTCTCAACTGCTGAAGCTGAGTATGTTGCTGCTGGAAGTTGTGTTTCTCAGATGCTCTGGATTAAGCAACAAATTGCTGACTATGGAGTCATCCCTGGAACAATTACAATCTTCTGTGATAACAAAAGTGCAATTGATCTTTCAAAGAATCCCATTCAACACAGCAGGATGAAGCATGTTCATATTAGGCATCACTTTCTGAGAGATCATGTTCTGAAGAAGGATATCATTATTACACATGTTCCCTCTGAAGACAATCTTGCTGACATGTTTACTAAGCCTCTGGCTAGTACACTTTTCAGCAGCTTGCGAGAAGGCATTGGTATGACTTATCCACTTCAGTAATTTAGTTTAATTATATTTTTTTATCTTAACTGCTAGCCGTTTAAGATAATTAAGTGTGATTAAGGCTAATCATGATTTTTATTTAAGCATGCCTACATTTAATGCTATTAATGCGATGTTACTGGTGTTAACGGTAACCGGTTCCCTTTTAAACGGTGTTTAGTTACTTTTTGAATTGGAACCGTTTTTCGTTTGGGTATAAATAAGAGGTTTCTCCACTTAGCAATTTTTCACTCGAAACTTCTTTGAATATTAGAATTCCAAAACTTTTCTTCTCTGCAATCCTTTTCTCTCAAAACTTAATCTATTTTCTCAAAATTCTCTAAATGGCTCAAGAACAACATGTTGAACCCCCAGTCACTGTCACTCACATTTTCACTGCTAAACAAAAGGCACAAATTAGTGAATCTAGGGTTTTCACGTCGAGGTTCCTAGAGGATGAAGTTAAATCCACTGACCCCATCTCAAAATGGCTAAGTGCTCAGAACTGGAACTCCTTCGTCACCTTAGATGAATTTATTTATCCTAAGTTGGTCACCGAGTTCTATAAAAATATCTATTATCACTCTAATGAGGAGGATGTTCTTCACTCTACTGTTGGAGATGTTGAGTTTGAGGTCAGCAGAACTTCTATTTCTCAGGCGATTGGAATCAGTGATGAAGGAATCATCATTAGAGATGATGGTTCTGCTGAAGGGTACACAGAGACAAATTGGGCTAAACCTGATTTGAGTGCTAAGGAAACCTATGCTACTCGGCTCACTCAGCATCACAGGTGGGCACATTATTTTACTACCAATGTGTTCCTTCCTAAGGCTGGCGGTGTCAATGGTGTTTCCAACAGGGAAAGGGTCTTTATGTTTCACCTTATGAATCAGAAGAAGATCAATCTACCTGCCATGATTATAAGGTAGATGAAGAAAGTCAAGGTGGTCAGCACTCTTGCTTATGGTTCTCTCCTGACGAGGTTATTTGAGGCTGCCTCTGTCATTATTCCAGGAGATGGTGTTACCAGCAGGAGTACTCTCCTCAAGATGCATACTCTGAGGAATCTTGCTTTTGGTGTGGTACCAAAGAAGACTGACAATGCTCCCTCAGCAAGCATTGCTCAGAAGGAAATAATGAAGGACACTGAGCAGAAGGGTAAGAAAGCTGCTAAGAAGAGCAAAAGTAAGAAAGGATCAAGTACGTTGGTTCTGAATGTAGAAAAGGTGGTTGTCTCCGAACCTCTTCCAGCTTTGGTTCAAACAACTATAAGTGTTGAACCCTCTGGTAAGATTGTTGCTGAGAAGCCAAGTGAGGCTGCTGAGAAGGCAGCAAAGGAAGCTGAGGATAGCAGACTTGCTGAACGAGAAAGGGCTGCTGAGGCTGAGAAAGTTGCAAGAGTTGTTGCTCTTGCTGATAGGACAAGAGAAAGGAGAGAAGCTGCTGAGTTAGCAGATAAACTAGCAGCAGAGCGTGAAATTTTGGCAAAGGCTAAGGCTGATGCTAGACTTGCTGAATGTGCTGCTCAAGTTGAGAGCGATGAGGCCTCTGGAAATGTTGAGGCTACTGGAAATGTTGAGGCTACTGGAGAAGCAGAGGATGCTGAAGAGATTCCTCTTTCCAGAAGTAACAGGAAGAAGGTTGCTGCAAATAGAAGATCTCTGAACAAAAAGGACTTTTATATTGCTCCTAGTGCTGAATTAGAAGATAAACTTCCTGAAGAAGAGGACTTGGTTGATGATGACGACATGATGGATATGTGTGCTGAAGGAAATCCTGATGCTCCTGTTATTGAGGAACTATCAGAGGAAAGTGAACCAGAAGCTGAAAATCCTGAAGTGGTTATTCAGACTGCACAGAGGTTTGCTGAGAATGTTGATAACGAGGATTTTATGGACAACATTCTTCTGGGTCAAGGTAGAAGCCCTGGTGATAGGGATGCCTATGAAACTCTTAACAGAATGGCTTATGTCTTTGCTGAGCCCATTTCTACATATGATCCCAATGCCTCTGAACAGGTTATTTCGTCTCCCACTCATACTCCTCATCCATCTCCATCTCATACTCCTCATCCATCTTCCACACTTCCTTCTGACCCAGAAGTTAGTGAAACTCAGACTTCCATTCCCCCTACAACTTCAACATCTGAAGCTGTACCTCTTAAATTTCTTACTCCTTCTGGATCCTACTTTGAAGTGAATTTGACCTGTGGTCCTATTTTCACTGACTCCACAACAACCTCCACTACCTCCTCCCTACATACTTCCTCTGTAATTCCTTCCATAGGACTTACAGCCCCTTCCTTTCCACTACCATCCACTACTCCTCTCTTTTCTTCCTCTACCACACAAACTGCTCCTTCTTCAACCTCACAAATTCCTCCTCCTTCAACTTCTGGACATACACCTCCTATGTGTGATCCCTTAACTACCTCCTCTACCACATCCTTTTTCGCTGGTTTGTCATCAAACTACGATTTTCTACACAATGTGATGAATCGGGATGAGCTGGAGAAACGTTTTGGTAGTTTTGGTTTCATGGGGAGAGCTCATGTTGTATCAGAAGCTGGTGGTGCTCCTTCTGTTGAGGAGCTGAATAGATTTGCTGGATTAGGGCAAAGGTCTTCTGCTTCTGACATGTATGCTCAGGGCATTGTGCTGCAAGAACTTCAATCTTTGAAAGCTCAGAACCTGCAGCTCATGTCTATGCTTCAATTGCAGGATCCTTCTATCTATACTCGTAATCTTTCAACACTTCATCTCGCTACTTATGATGAGTTGTACAAATTGAGACAGCTGGCATTAACCCTTCCCACTCTAGACAATATAGCTCTTGCCTCTACTAGTAATATCAATGATAATCTGGAAATGCTGCAAGAAGAGGTTAAGGGAGCTAACGAGCATTATGAGGCTCATGAGAAGGTTCTCCCAAGTAAGCTTGATGATCTGCAAAGTACTGCTAATCATATTCTGAGAGAAGTGAGATCTTCTGCTCAAGCATCATCATCTTCTGGGGCTGCCAGAATTTTGTATGACATCACTCTTGATCTCAACAATCGTCTTCAGAGCATTGAGTCTGTTGTGACTGCTCAGAGCGCCCAGATTGCAGAGCTTACAGAACTTCTGAAGGTTATGCACACTCAAGCAAAAGAACAAGAGAAGGCTCTTCATAACTGCTATAGGTTTGTTCGAGGACAGACTTATCTTCAGAAGTTATTCTAACCTTATCCTTGATTTCAAATCACTTACCGGATTAAGTTAAAGAACAAGATTAACAGAATCAAAGTGTTTAAAGACCGTTTGAAGAAATGACAGATTAACTGATGAACCCTAAGTGTTTTGATTATGTCCAAACGTTTCAGAAGATGAAATTTAAAGTTTACTTACATACGTTTTTTTTTCGACTAACAATTTTCGTTGAGTATGTGTGTAAGTTTCTCAGCCGGTGCTGAATGAACAATCTCTATATTGCCTTGAAGACTCAGAAGAAAATGAAAGCTGAAGACAGTTGTTAGAATTCAGAAGCTGGATACTCCGCTCTGAGGCTTTTAGTGAAGTCTGTTAAAGCTCTCCTCAGAGGTCCAAGAAGCAATCAAAAGATAAATCTTTACCAATTTGATCAGAGGATGAGACAAAAGGAATTAGCCTTCAGAGGCTAAGTCACGGGTTCTGTTTAGCATTTAATGCTCTGACAACTGCATTTAATGCAAGGCGCCAAAAGTTCAAAAAGCTGTTTTGAAGGAGCGCGCATGTCTACTCAAAACACAACCAGAATTTCCTTGTCTACCCTTTGTCGATCCAATTGAAGAATGTTTTCAGTCAACCTTATCTTCAACTTCAAATCACTTACCTGATTTAGTTAAAGAACAAGGTTAACGGAATCAAAGTGTTTGAAGACCGTTTGAAGACTTGACAGATTAACGACTACAACAACTGATGTCATCTCTTTTGAAGATTCAAATTCACCAATGGTCATCCTCATCCACTATAAATAGTAGCCAAGCTCCATTGAATCCATACGCGTGATAATCGAGCAAAATCTCAACGCACTGTTCTAATCAAGAAAACAGAGCACCATTTTCCATTCTCAATCTTTCTTAGCATAGCTTTAGTTAAAGTGAGAGAGTGAAGAAAAACAAGTTCATAATAGGAATCTTGTAAACTGATATCGTTTGTGATATTCAGTTAGATTTAGAGAGAAATCTAGTTGAGATTAGAGTTGGGTGAGAAATCCAGAAAACAGAGTTGTTGTTGTTCTAGTGGAAATCCTTTAACTCTTATTAGGCTAGTCAGAACTAAGTGAGAAATTAGTTTATGTTCTATTGATGTAAAGGAGCTTCTGAACTTGCCATAAAAGTTCTGAATAGTAGATTTAAAATCTCTGGCGGCTGCGACCACAGGGGACAAGACGTAGTCACAGGACTTCTGTGGCGAATTTGGATAAATCGACTTGTTCTCAGGATCTCCTGAACTTCTTTCTCCCTTCCTTATACTTGTTTATTTGCTTCTGTGTACTTGCTTATATTTAGTGCTTAAACATATTTACTCTTTATATCATTGTCTTTGTTCAGAAGACCGTCCAGAAGTTCTCCAACTCAGAGCTCATGTTGCTGAAAGCAGTTAAACTGTATTAAGGCAGAATTTCCCTCAGAAGCTGTTTCTCTAAACTAGCCTCTGACTCTGAGGAAATTTGACTCTGAAAAATTAAGTTTCTTCAAAAACTTAAAATTATCAGTTTTCAACTTAGACACCTATTCACCCCCCCCCCCCCCCTCTAGGTGATTCTGTTCTTGTTAGGGCCAACATTAACAGCTACAACCTTGGTGTCATCAATTTGAAGAATTCAAATTCAAGCAACGGTCATCTCAAGTCACTATAAATAGTAGCCAAGCTCTTTTGTGTTCACACACGCGAATTTTGAGCAAAAATCTTAACGCACTGTTTTAACAAGCAAAACAAAGCACTTTTCCATTCTCAATCTTTTCTTGGTTTAGTTGTAAAAGTGAGAGAGTGAAGAAACACAAGTTCATAATAGGAATCTTGTAAACTGATATCATTTGTAATATTCAGTTAGATTTTGAGAGAAATCTAGTTAAGGTTTGAGTTGGGTGAGAATTCCAGAAAACAGAGTGTTGTTGTTCTGGTGGAAATCCTTTAACTCTTTCTAGGCTAGTCAGAACTAAGTGAGAAATTAGCTTAAGTTCGGTTGATGTAAAGGAGCTTTTGAACGTGCGCCATAAACGTTCTGAATAGTGGATTTAAAATCTCTGCTGACTGCGATCACAAGGGATAAGACGTAGTCACAGGACTTCTGTGGCGAACCTGGATAATTCGATATGTTCATCAGGACCTCCTGAATCTCTTTCTCCCTTCCTTTAACTTGTTATTTTGCTTTTGTGCATTTGCTGAATATTTGGTGCTGAAATAGTATTGCTCTTTATCTCCTGTCTTTGTTCAGAAGACTGTCCAGAAGTTCTCTACACAGAACTTCTGTTGTTTAAAAGCAGTAAACTAGGCAGAATTTCTCTCAGAGTCTCCTTCTTAAAGCTTGCCTCTGACTCTGAAGAAATTTGACTCTGAAAATTAAGTTTCTCTAAAAACTTGAGATTTTCAGTTTTTGAATTAGACACCTATTGACCCCCCCTAGGTGATTCTGATCTTGTTAGGGCCAACATCAGCTGGTTATACTCGATATACTTGTTGACTATAGCTAAATATATAAAAAAATTGTGAGATAATGAATTATAATTAAAAAAATTCATAGATCATTTTTCTGGTAGTAGGACATCATTCTCCCTCGGAATGAGAGTGATTAATGATCTAAAGAGCAACTTTGTTGGAGCCTTGAGAAAAATTGGCAGATTCATCAGATGCCAAATTATACATTGCTCAAAGTTCCAACAAGAGGTTACTAACCATATTTTTGGCAAGATTTAATTCACTATCATGTAGGGAGCATGCTGGTGTATTTCGACAACTTTGTAGCCACCATCTCACCAAAACTACCATTTGTCTTAAAATAGGTTAGAGAGTGTTACCAACAAAATAACAGAGACGTCCACGTAAGCTTTAAACCTGCAAAATAGCAAACGTAAGCTAAGAAGGGGCCGTTGATCGTCGACCCCAACTCTGATGCTTAAGTCAGTTGATGAACTTGTGATTGAAGAGGGTGTACTCAAGTAATGAATGTAGTGAATGTACCTTAGGTCTAAGAAAAATAGAGTCCTACTCCTAGTCAGTTTAGGACTGTTTTACCTTAGAAGGTCGTTTAAGAGACTTCTAGAAGGTATTCTCGTTTAGTAGTGGCTTTCTTATTCGGGATAGGTTTACTAAGTGGGAAGTAGAATCCAGGTAGAAGAGAGAATATCCTAAAAGATTTGACTATTCAAGTGGAGTGACGTCGCATGTACGACCTCTTCAACGAGGCATGTAAGCCAACATGGCATTCAAATGATTCTCTTTGGTTTGTGGGACATTATGAAATATAGACCGATAACATATTTCCCCCCGTAAGTATGTTTGAAGCCTTTTAAGGCTAGGCCTTCAACAATTTCGAAAATCCCAAATAAAATCTCATGGGCCTAAGCCCAAACTTTGACCCAAAATAAAGAACGACGCGACTCTTCTCCAGAGCCTTTATGCATGCTTGAATATGAAGAGTTTCCTTGTCCATATTCAAGTTATACCTCATTCTCAAACCAACAACTTCTTCTTCTATACTCCTCGTCCTTCACTTCCAGTAGTGATTCAACAAGAGCAATCTGCCATCAATCAGTAAGAACTTACTTCTTGTTTCATCCCTTTGTACTTCTCTTCACACTATTTTTGGTTTGTAATAGTTAGTTTTATTGTAATCTTAACGTTTATAAAAGTAATAAACTAATTTTTCAAAGTTTGATGTCATTTTACTGCTTTATTATTTCTTAAACCACCGAAATATTTTAATCCATTTTCTAGCAAATACTTTAAAGTTGGATTTTGAATTGAGCAAATTTCTAACTATTTCTAACTAAGCCCTTATACAATCTGAAAAGTTATAAGCTTCGTTCGCATCTTTTTCAGTAATTTAGTGTGTCATATGTAGTACAAAATCAAAGAGTTCAGATTTTTATTTGGGTAAGGACAAAGCATTAGATTATTGCGTGGCAGTGGAGAGACAATTCGCGTCCACCTCCACCTTACCAACATGCTTCTTCACTATTTCTCCTCGAATACAATTCACCTCAACCTTATAAGTACGCCGTCTCACCATTGTTCTACATCCTTCTTATACAATATGAGATGATACCTTAGAGCAACTCCAATAGTGGGGAGTTTTTATTGTTGTTAATATTTGAGTATGTTGGGATTGGAGACTAATTCCTAGGTGGTTAGGGATTCCTTGGTGGTTTAGGATTCCTAGTTGTTTAGGATTTCAATTAGTATAAATATAGCTCTATTCCATGTAAATTGTATTCCATTCATCATAGTACATTATCCTGGCTTGGTAGTGCCTCCAGACGTAGTCATTCATATTGAGTGGCGAACTGGGTAAACAACTCGTGTGTGTTTTCTGTTTGTTTTTCATTATCGTAATTGCATTAGATCCTAACAATTGGTATCAGAGCTTTGGGTTAGCTAGACTTACGATGGGAGACGGAAAATTACCGGTGGAGAAGTTCGATGGCACAGATTTCGGTTTCTGGAGGATGCAGATCGAGGATTACCTGTATGGTAAAGAATTGCATGAACCTCTAGATGAGCAACCAAAGGAGATGTCTGATGAAGATTGGAAGCTTTTGGACAGAAAAGCGATGAGTGTGATCCGACTATCGATGTCCAGAAACGTTGCGCATCACACAGTGAAGGCAAAGACCACGATTGAAATACTGGAGATTTTGAGTTCATTATATGAGAAGCCCTCGGCGGCGAACAAGGTCCATCTGATGAGACGGCTGTTCAACTTTCAGATGACGGAGAATTCATCAGTTGTTGTACATCTGAATGAGTTTAATATGACGATTTCACAATGGAGTTCTGTGGGAATTGATTTCGAAGATGAGGTATTAGCCCTAATTTTGTTATCTTCTTTACCGGAGAGTTGGAGTGGTACTGTTACTGCTCTTAGTGCCTCAGCAGGGAAAGAGAAACTTAGGTTTGACGATGTTAGGAATTTGATAATCAGCGAGGAGATTCGCAGGAAGGAGTCGGGTTCAACATCAGGTTCAGCCTTGAGTACTGAAAATCGGGGTAGGTCAGATTCGAGGTCAAAACAGAATCGTGGTAGGTCTAAATCAAAGGGTAGAGGAGGAAACCCTAACAAGGACAGGAGTCATGTTAAGTGCTGGAACTGTAATGAAACCGGTCATTACATGAATCAGTGTAAAGCACCTAAGAAGGACAAGTCCGTGAATTCAGCCAGCGAAGAGTATGCAGAGGCGTTGATTTTAAGCGTGAGAAGTCTTGTAGAGTCTTGGGTTCTAGATTCAGGAGCTTCATTTCACTCTTGTAGCAGCGCAGATTTGATGGAGAACTATACCCCAGGCAAATTTGGAAAGGTTTATCTCGCTGATGATGAACCTTTTGGAAATTGTGGGTAAGGGAGATGTTTCGATCAAAACCAAGAATGGTTATGTAGTTAAGCTGTCTGGTGTTAGGCATGTACCTGGCCTGAAGAGAAATCTATTGTCAGTTGGGCAATTAGATGATGAGGGATATTGTGTGGTGTTTGTAGGTGGAAATTGGAAGATTTCCAAGGGATCTATGGTGGTAGCTCGTGGTGAGAAGGTGAGATCTTTATATGTCATAGATAATGTTTGTAATAGCATTGATGTTGTGAGTGAGGTTGTGAATACTGATTTGTGGCACTGTCGTCTTGGTCACATGAGTGAAAAGGGGATTAAAGTGCTGTTTTCAAAGGGTCTATTACCAGGATTGAAGTCTGCTGATCTAGGGCTATGTGAGGATTGTATCTTCGGGAAGCAGAAAAGGGTCAGTTTCAATAAGGGTGGAAGGACTTTGAAGAAGGAAAAATTGGAGTTAGTTCACAGCGATTTATGGGGTCCAGCACCAGTGAAATCTCTAGGAGGAGCTTATTACTATATGACTCTCATTGATGACTGCACTAGGAAGTTATGGGTCTATTTTCTAAAGAAGAAATCATAAGCATTCAATGTCTTTAGAAAGTGGAAGGCCCTAGTAGAGAATGAGACAGGTCTGAAAGTGAAGTGTTTGAGGTCTGACAATGGTGGGGAGTATGAGCTTAAGGAGTTCAAGGAATTTTGTGCAGGGAATGGGATTCGCATGGAAAAGACCTTGAAGGGAACTCCTCAGGAAAATGGTGTTGCTGAAAGAATGAACAGAACTTTGTGTGAACGTGCAAGAAGCATGAGACTGAAGTGTGGACTTCCAAAGATGTTCTGGGCAGAAGCAGTTAACACTGCTGCATTCTTGATCAATAGAGGGCCATCGTCTCCATTGGAGAATGGCATTCCTGAAGAAGCTTGGAGCGGCAAGCAGGTAAATCTATCCTTTCTGAAAGTGTTTGGATGTGATTCCTATGTCCATATTGCTCCTGTTGAGAGAAGTAAGTTAGATGCTAAGTCTATCAAGTGCACGTTTATTGGATATGGTGGTGATGACTATGGATTTCGATTTTGGGATAGTCAGAATAAAAAGATTATTCGAAACCGGGATGTTGTGTTCAATGAACAGATGATGTACAAGGATAGCCTTGGAGTATCTAATACTAGTGATTCAGAACCAGAAATTGTAGACCTAGACATCACGAATTCTGGTGGGAGTAAGAAGGTAGCTGTTGAGGAACCAGTTGAGGAGGAGCCTCAAGTTACAACAACTGATCCACCAGTTACTCTACGCAGATCTACGAGAGATAAGAAAGCTATTAACAGGTACTCACCTGGAGACTATGTGTTGTTAACACATAGTGGTGAGCTAGAAAGCTTCCAAGAAGCATCTCGGGTTGTGGATGCTGAGAAGTGGAAGTTTGCTATGAATGATGAGATGGATTCTCTGTTAACTAATGGTACTTGGGAACTTGTTGAGCTTCCAGAGGGTGAGAAGGACCTTGAAAATAGATGGATTTTCAGAAAGAAAGTGGAGGCAGATGGTAGCATAAGGTACAAGGCCAGATTAGTGGTGAAAGGGTTCCAACAGAGGTATGGTATAGATTACACAGATGTTTTTACTCCAGTAGTAAAATTGACTATTATTCGGTTAGTTTTGAGTATGGTGGCTATAGAAGATTTGGAGCTACAACAGATGGATGTAAAAACTGCCTTTCTTCATGGAGATTTGGAGGAAGATATCTATATGAGGCAACCTCAGGGGTATGAATCTGATAATCCCAAACTTGTATGTAAATTGAATAAAAGCTTGTATGGCCTTAAACAAGCCCCTAGGCAGTGGTACAAGAAGTTTGATTCATTTATGCAAGAGATCAAGTTTGTGAGAAGTGAAGCTGATCACTGTTGTTACTTTAAGAGATTGGATCAGGGCTACATCATCTTACTGTTGTATGTTGATGACATGTTGATTGCGGGGTCTAGTGTTAGAGAGGTGAGAAAACTGAAGAATCAGTTATCCGAGAGATTTGCTATGAAAGATCTTGGAGATGCAAATCAGATTCTGGGCATGAGAATTGTTAGAAACAGAAAGGCTAGAAAGTTGTATCTATCGCAGGCTGAATATGTCAAGAAGGTCTTGAAGAGATACGGTATGCAAGATGCAAAGCCAGCACAGGTTCCTTTGGGAAGCCATTTTAAGTTATCTAAAGAAGACTCACCCAAGAGTAGAGAAGAGCGTGCCAAGATGGAGAAAACTCCATATGCTTCTGCAATTGGCAGTTTGATGTATGCAATGGTGTGTACAAGGCCAGATATTGCACATGCAGTGGGAGTTGTTAGCCGCTTCATGGGAGACCCGGGTAAGAAGCATTGGGAAGCAGTTAAGTGGATCCTGAGATATTTGAAGGGAACAAGTGAGCAAGCTTTATGTTTTGGAGGCAAAGAAGTTGTGTTGACAGGATATGTGGATGCAGATTTAGCATCAAGTGACCTTGACAAGAGAAGGAGTACAACCGGTTATGTATTTACATTGGGAGGTACAACGATCTCTTGGGCTTCAAAGCTTCAGAAAGTGGTAGCATTGTCTACAGCGGAAGCAGAGTATATTGCAGTGACTGAGGCTAGTAAGGAGATGGTATGGTTGCAGAGTTTCTTGAAGGAATTGGGCAAAGAGCAGAAGTATCCCACTTTGTACAGTGATAGTCAAAGTGCAATTCACTAAGCTAAGAATGATGTTTTTCATTCAAGGACAAAGCACATTGAGTTGAAGTATCACTACATACGGCATCTTTTAGAGAGAAAGACATTGCAGTTAGTGAAGATCAAAGGCACAAAGAATCCTGCAGACATGTTGACAAAGGTTGTAACCTTTGAGAAGCTGAAGTTTTGCATAGCTTCAGCTGGCCTTCGTAACTGAGTTAGAGGCCCGGCACTACCAGCAGATGAAGATGGATTTAGTCTCCAGGTGGGAGATTGTTGGGATTGGAGACTAATTCCTAGGTGGTTAGGGATTCCTTGGTGGTTTCGGATTCCTAGTTGTTTAGGATTTCAATTAGTATAAATATAGCTCTATTCCATGTAAATTGTATTCCATTCATCATAGTACATTATCCTGGCTTGGTAGTGCCTCCAGACGTAGTCATTCATATTGAGTGGCGAACTGGGTAAACAACTCGTGTGTGTTTTCTGTTTGTTTTTCATTATCGTAATTGCATTAGATCCTAACAGAGTATGGACTCCATTGTTAATTAAAAATTAAAAATATAATAAATATAACCTAGATATAAGAACAACTTCCATAGTTTCAAAGCCATTGTTCTTTTACTGTTAAAAGGAGAACAAAACCATTGGAGGGAAAATTTTAATTGTTCTTAAAAGATTAAAGTTCTCTCAATTGAGAACAAACTGTAGCCTAAAAAATGATGAACAAATATTACACAAATCTGGTTGCTTTTTCAAATACAAATATTAATTATATAATATCAATTAATAACCTTTGTAATTTAATAATAGTATTTATTTAAGTGGGTCCTAAAGTCAATTTTGAGAACAATGGTTTTGTTTTTATTACCGAAGATGCTCTAAAATATAAAAGCTATTTTTAATATTTTAAAGTGGAGGTGATATGGCCTACCATAACCTCACTTTTAATCATTAAATATTGTGTTTTATTGTCTCTCACATCTCTCCAATGTTCTTAACTTGAGAACTTGCAATGCAAAGAAAAAATAAAGAACTAATCAATGGAGTACATTTACTCTTTTTTGAATACTAAAATAACCTTGAAAGAGCAACTATTGGAGTTGCTCTTATATCTAACCAACGAGGACCAGATGTGGTGATACCGTTCTTAATTCAATAGTGGTGCTGATGATTTTTAGGTGTTTTATATCTGCTTTTGCCTATTTCTTTTTCAGTCTCCTTTTTTGGGTAATATGAATTTTCAATCAAAAAATATTTGTTTATTACGAAGTTTATAATTAGGGGTTCCGATATCACCATGGGTTCATGTTGTTGATTCTCGCATCATATAAGGTATGCTTGATGATAATTTCTCTACAATGCTATCTTCTTCTTATACTCTTCAGCTGATGTCATCTCTTTGTTTGTGGGCTATTTTTTTTCAGGTTGGTACATCACTCGAGAAGATCAGAACGTTCGAGATCTTCCAAACAGTATCTGTACTTTCAATTCTTAATTTATTGAACTTCAGTATGTCTGTTATTTTCTTCAATTCATATTATTCAGTTTTTTTTAATGTGATATACTCTTTTGTAGCTTTCGGATATGGGGGACGAAAGATTGTCTTCATTCTTCACATGAGTCTCATATGATTTATTTATTTTAATGTTTTGGTTTGTCCTCTGCGTTTTTTGTGGAATTATTTTCTAAAAACTTCATGGAGATGTCTTTGTGCTTCTTTTTTCTATTTTTTTTAGTATGTTACTTGATCTACGTGGATTACGTTGGACATAAATTTTTGCTTCTTAATTTACTTGGCAATTGCAGGGTTGCATAGCATAAAAATGCCTCTCAATAAAAGGTGAGATTGGTTGATCATATAGGTTTGTGTTCATTATTTCTCAGTGTGGTAGTAAATTGGATGATTAATCGTGTGCCTTATTGAAGAAAGAGGGATTCGGTGATTATATCGAAATCTATCCTTGCCCAACGGTTTGGTGAGAATGTCGGCCACTTGATAAGCTGTGGGGATATAATCTACCCGAAGAAGTTTCTTGGACACTCGATCACGCACAAAAAAGAAATCCACTTCAATATGTTTACTTCTATGGTGAAAAATAGGATTATGTGGGAGATAAGTGGCGGAAAGATTATCACATAGAAGCCGTGGGGGCCGAGACATAGAGATTCCAAGTTCCTGAAGAACAATCTGAAGCCATCCCAACTCGGATGCACCAGAAGCAAGCGCCCTGTATTCGGCTTCTGCAGAGGAACAGGCAACGGAGGTTTGCTTATTTGAACTCTAGGAAATTAAGGACCGTCCCAGATAAAGAGCATAACATGTTGTGCTAGAGCTATCATCAAGATTACCAGCCCAATCTGCATCAGTAAAGCCATGTAACCAAATTGGAGAGGACTGATGAAAGAATATGCCCAAATCTTTCGAGTGTTGCAAATAGCGAAGTATTCTTTTGACCCCTTGCCAATGAATAGATGTAGGAGCATGCATAAGCTGTGCAAGTTTATTAACTGAGAAAGAGATAATCCGGTTTGGTGAAAGATAAATACTGTAGACCACCCACAATACTCCGATAAAGAGTAACTGTAAGCACTGGTTTTCGAACCCGATGATGAAAGCAATTTATGAGCTCCTCATCGCGCCAGCTGCTCAAATACTGATACTCGTCGGAGAACGGATCATCTTTCAGGGTCATAACCTCTTCCACCCGCTCCTCGGGACCATGAGTGTGGCACTTTCATGCTTATGAGAAAATCCTCGATCACAAAATGATATACGGTCACAAGTACTATTCACTAGGGACCGTACGGTCACAAAATATCTGACCGTATGGTTACTGCCACGTGGCAGATAGCAATCCAATCCTTATCTGCCACGTGGATGGCGGTCCAATGAAAACGTGACACGTGTACAAAAATGCAAACGAGTTTGGCCGGGCCTTGTAAGGTCCGGCCGGGTCTTGTGGGAAGCCCGGCTTAGATCCAAATTTTGATCTGAGACGGGCAAACTAGTGACCGTACGGTCACTAAACGGAGACTATACGGTCACAACCGTACGGTCACGAGCTACCCTATAAATACCCCCCGGATTTCTCATAATTCTCACCAACAAACACTCATTCTCCTCTCTCTCTAGCTCGTTCTAAAGCGATTCTTGACCCGATATAAGTTGCCTCTGATAAAGTTGCCTCTGTTGTTGCCTAAAGTTGCCCCTGATACAGAAAAGAATCGTTAGAGTCTGAGCTTGAGAGTATTTTCCTAAAAATCTTCCAAAAAGGTCCCCACGACCACCAAAAATATATTTCCCCTTATTGAAAGTTTCCAACTCAGGCATCACTCGCAGTCTCGCTAGAGCTGATTAAGTCATGTTCCTAATCATTCCGGAGGACGCCCTACGCAAACTCCGGCCCCCGAGGTTCCTCCCCAAAAAGGTCTCCGTTCTTCAACGAGTATCGGTCCGCGAGCAATCACTAGCACGCGACGAGGGTAAGCTTCTGAGGGTTTTGTACCGTGTCACCCGACGGTTTACTGTCCAAATGTTTGCGCATTTAAATATTTCTGTGTGATAACCCTAAAATGTCAAGATAATAAGCTGTTGTGAGCGAAAGTGGTCGCTCATAGCGGCTTTAGCCCTTCTTTGACTAGAGTCGCCACCCGGCCGACCGGGAAAATGTATGAACCGGTGTTTGTACCGATTATTTTAAAAACCAGAGATTCTATTTACATTCGTGGATACAACTTATTAATTCTGACATTCCAGCTTATTGTCTTGATATTTATGGTTATCACACAGGAATAAGTAAATGCGCAAATATTTGTACGGTAAACCGCCGTGTGACACGGTACAAAACCCTCAGAAGCTTACCCTCGTCGCGTGCCAGTGATTGCTCGCGGACTGATGCTCGTTGAAGAACGGAGACCTTTTCTGGGAGGAACCTCGGGGACCAGAGTTGCGTGTGCGTCCTCCGGAGGGGTGGCTAAGAACAGGACTTAATCGACTCTAGCGAGGCTGCGAGTGATGCCTAGATTGGGAACTTTTGACAAAGGGGGAAATATTTTTGGTGGTCAGGAGGACCTTTTCTGAGAATATTTGGGAAAAGTACTCTTAAGCTCAGACTCTAGCGATTCTTTTTTCTGTGTCAGAGGCAACTTTAGGCAACTCGGAGGCAACTTTATCAAAGGCAACTTTTATCGGGTCAAGAATCGCTTTAGAACGAGCTGGAGAGGTGGGAGAATGAGTGTTTGTTGGTGAATTGAATGAGAAATCTGGGGGGTATTTATAGGTTAGCTTGTGACCGTACGGTCACAAGCTTGTGACCGTACGGTCACCATTTAATGACTGTACGGTCACTTGCTTCGCCCGTCTCAGATCCAAATTTGGATCTGAGCCAGGCTTCGCACAACACCCGGCTGAAGTCATTTGGATTTTAGTACACGTGTCACGCTCTGATTGGACCGCCAGCCATGTGGCAGATAAGGATTGGATTGCTATCTGCCACGTGGCAGTGACCGTACGGTCAGAGGCCTCGTGACCGTACGGTCTCAACAAACAGTGTTGTGACCGTACGATTCCTAATGAATAGTACTTGTGACCGTATACATTTTTGTGATCGGGGATTTTCTCATAAGCGTGAAAGTGCCACACTCATGGTCCCGAGGAGCGGGCGGAAGAGGTAATAGTCCTGAAAAGAGGATCCGTTCTCCGACGAGCATCAGTATTTGAGCAGCTGGCGCGACGAGGAGCTCATAGTTTGCTTTCATCATCGGGTTCGAAAACCAGTGCTCATAGTTTGCCCCTCGCTTCTTTGGGAGTGTCTAAGATGATTACATTGTCGTGTAAGACCTATTGGACTGTCTCAATGAAGCGAAATAAGACTTACTGCGTGTGTGCTAGTGTTTTGAAAGTGAGTTTAGAAAACTTACCTGCAGTTCTGGCCTACGGCGTCCGATCTTCTATAATCTTTCTATAAGGCCGACTAACTGTCCTTCATGAGTAACTCCTGCAGTTCTGGTCCTACGGCATCGTGTTTTCTATAATCTTACTGTAAGGCCGACTAACTGTCCTTCATGAGTAACTCCTGCAGTTCTGGTCCTATGGCGTCGTGTTTTCTATAATCTTACTGTAAGGCCGACTAACTGCTTCCATGGTACCTTGACGAGGATTTTTCGTAACTTCTGATTATGCCTCGAGTTTGATCCGAGGACTTTTGGTAACTTCTGATGGTGCCTCGAGTTTGATCCGAGGACTTTTGGTAACTTCTTAGTAACCTTCCATAACGCCTCGGGCGTGACCCGAGGATTTAGTAACCTCTTTGTAGCTCTTCTTCATAATACCGCGGGTACGACCCGAAGACTTAGCAACCTCTTATAGCCCTGATTAATCTTTCATAGTACCTCGATGAGGATTTTCCGTAACTCTTGATGGTGCCTTAAATTTTTGGTTTGAGGACTTTTGGTAACCGTAGTAATCTCTCATAACGTCTCGGGCGTGACCCGAGGATTTAGTGACCTCTTGTGGCTCTTCTCCGTAGTTCCTCGGGCACAACCCGAGGATTTTAGTAACCTCTTGTAGCTCTGATTCATTCTTGATTTCCGACTTTTCTCCTTCAGATAGTGTCGAACACTTTGTCCTACTAGTCTTATCTGAATGTTGGTGGTTTCGTCCTGAGGTCGATCAAGTGTGTCCCAATATCCTTTCTCTTTCGCTCCTGATTTCCAATTGACCTGGGGATCCCCGTTGGCATCCTTCCTTGACCAAAGTCGTGCCCCATTCCGGTACTGCCCCAGTGGAGTTCTTAGTTTTCGATACCTTGAGGGTGCCCCGGCGTCCCAGTGATCTGATGATGCCCCGGCGTACTGTTTCTGTTGGATACGTTTTTATGCCTTTCGTAGTCCTCTGGGGTTAGCTTTTGGCGGAGCGTCGTATCGTTCCGGCATCCTGTTGATATCGGGAAAACAAAATTTTTCCGGGAGGATAGTGTGACCGTACGGTCACGAGTTTGGTGACCGTACGGTCTAGGGGTTTTAGCGTGTGACCGTACGGTCACTGGTCGAGCAGAGGCAGTTTCAAATACCCCTTTAGTCGCTGATTCGTCCATTCCCCCTCCCGTCTTAATTTTTCCCGACCCGGCTCACGGAATCTTCTCCTCCGTCGTTCCTTGACTGATATCATGGCATATGAAGGCGACAATCTAGCTTTGGCGAAAGTTGCTCCTCCCCCGGGTGTTCGGTATGCTTCGGTTCACGCCCGTCACGCGTCCACCCCGTATCGCGGCTTGGATTTCGGGGTCGGCATCCCGCTCACTCACGACCTTGCTCGCCATGCGTATACTGCCCATGTATGTCCCCTCTTCACTGAATCGTTGTCCCGTAATTCAATTTTGGCAATTTCCCGTTATATCGTATTTTGCTCGTTTTTTGCCCGTTTTAGTAATGCTCCGAACCTCACAACTTGATTATAATGCATGCTAAGTAGAGTAGGTGGTTAATCTTGTGGATTTGCGCTGTTTTTCCATGTTTTCCTTTGAATTTTTGCACACAGCAGGCTCGTGACCGTATGGTCTGAACGACGACCGTACGGTCGCTATTTTTCACCATACGGTCGCAGCCTTCCTAACCGTACGGTCACAGACATCTGACCGTACGGTCACTCCCTTTTTCTTCTGATTTCTGACTGTTTTCTTGACCTTCCTTGCAGCCGTCCCGACTTTGGAGCCACGGGAGCGCGCAGAACGCGGCTGTTTGGTACGGGCGCCTTCCAGGCACTGTCAAGGCTCGCGTAGAGGGTACCCCTTTCCGTGCATTCTTCGATTCATTCTTTGCGCACAAGGCTACTAGTTTGCTGGTCGGAATTAGCGTGCGAGCGGAGCGATAGTCAGACTGCACACACACATTCCAGTTTTCGTTTGGGGACATGACACTGACACCGTTGGATGTCGCGGCTATTACGGGCTTACAGTCGACGGGGATCATGCCCCCTTTTTCTGACTTCCCATCTGACCCCGCAGACATAGAGGCCTTGGTTGGGTGGCCTTTGGTTCCTTCCGAGTTCCGCCGAGTGCGATCGACTCGGGTCTTCGAGTCGTATGCAGGGGTTGGCGACCCTGTCACGGTGGTGGAGCGAGATCAGCATGCCCGGTGTTTTATATGGTTCGCTCTTTGCTCCACGCTTTTCAAGGAGACGAACGATTGCTGCGACTTGGCACTCCTGGTAGGTTTACGAGATCTGGACAGCTTGAGGGACTACTGTTGGGGCAAAGTTGTCCTTGCTTCTGCTTATCGGCTCCTTGATGGGCTAAGTCGTCGGAGAGCGGTGGCTGTCGGTCCCATGATGGTCGTTGAGGTATTTACCCTTTCTTGCGCTTGCATCTTATCCTTTTACGGACTTTCTCTGACTTTCTGTTTTGCATGTCTGGGCTTGTGAGCACTTTCTCCTACCCCGCCCTTCGACCGGGAGGGAGACGCACCTTGATTTTCCTCGAGTCGGGCACTGGTTCGGCACTCGCTCTGGGGGGTCGAAGAATCTGACCACTGTTCGTCAGTACGTTGAGGGACTGACCTAGGATGAGGTATTCTCACTTTCCTGGTTATTAATTTTCTTCTTTTTATCGCGGTTTCAGCCGATGTTGACCTGTTGTTCTTTCAGTTTCAGGGTCGCATCCATCCCTGGTATGTGCCTGCGGCTCTTCCCGGCTGGTCTCGTGCGATTATGTCCGCCGCTGAGCTAGTACCTATGAGGATCCTGTTGGAGGATCACCTGGACTTTTCCTGGTACCTCGGGGAGCGCGTGTACCAGTACGAGCTGGGTCCATCTGGTCGTAGGGTACCCGTGAACCCTCCCATGACCATGTTCTGGGCTCGGGCCCTTACCATCGCCCAGAGAGATACTGCGGCTGAAGGTGTCTCCATCTTTGGCGACGGCGGACAGTCTTCTTTGCTTCTCCCTCCTATCGCGAATGGTTACGCGGCTATCCTCTCTCAGCTGCTCCCGCATCGGGAGGTCGGACCTCCCTCAGAAAGAGGGGATGACGATGGAGGTGACGATACTGTCTCCACTGCCCCAGGGGTTTCTGCTGAGGTGCGCGTCTTACCTTGTCATTACTTTACTTACCTGCTCTCTTGTTCATTCCTGACTTATCGTTTATCTGTTTGCAGCCTTCCTCGTCCCACGTCCGCCGGACTCGGCGTCGAGCTGATGGTGGTGCCGACGATACTCACTATCGAGGACACCATCCACAAGAGGGTGTCAGCCAGGCTCATTCTGACTGGGTTGTCGGAGATTTGAGGCGCACTTTTCCTTCCTCCATCTCCTTCCTAGATTGGACGGGCTACCGCGAGTATGACCTTTCCGATCGCGAGCCTATGAAGTTTATGCCTCCCGACACCACCCACGTATGTGTCGGTCTCTTTCTTTCCTTCGGATCTCTTAGTGCTCTTTTTTTTTATGTTTCTCCATTTCAGGTACCGAGGGGCTCGATGGAGAGGATGGCCAGTCGTTACCACTCTGCCCGTGCCACCTAGACTATGCACGCGCAGTTTGGCAGGGTACGCATTCTGAGCTTCTTCCTAGGAGATCCGTTCCACCTGTTTATGCATGCATGTATGTGTGTATGTATGTGTGTGTGTGTGTGCGTCCTTTTTATGATTGGATTCATTGGTACAAGATGCTATGGCGGCCATGGTAGCAGATGTAGCCGCACGGGACGCCCAGATAGCGGACATGACTGGTCGGCTTGCCGCTCTTGAGGTGGAGGAGAGTCGTCGACAAGCCCGGTGCGCGCGTAGGTTGGCTCGAGGAGAGGGAGCTCGTGGGTCAGATTTTGGGAGTTCCTTAGACTAGTGTAGCTTTGTGATATTCTAGTTTTGATTTTTGTTCGACTTTGTGACGCATTCTTTACTCTATTCCATCTATCATATTTAACGTACATAATATTTATTTACGCCGTTTTAACTTTAACGAAGGAAATGAACTAAGAATGCCCCGCGAAATGATCGTTCAACTTTTGTTAGACTTCACGTGTGCCGCCTCGTAGAGCCGTATTTCTGTTAATTCTTTTATTCTGAGTGTGTCTTATTGATGTTTGGGTCTTCTTCTTTTCGGACCAGAACTTTTGGTAGCCATTTGAACAATCGGCATTTTCCTAGCTATGGATATCTTTTGACATTCTGATTGATTCGGGAGTCTAGGTTTTCTCCTTAAAAGTGTGATCTCTTCGTCTTATCTTTCCTCCAAGTGTTGCTATATTTGTTATGACATCTTGGTGTCTTCTCGTACATCTTCGGGGATTCTTGTCTCGGTTTAGCCTGAATTGGGTGTTTGAGGCTGATTCTTAGACCATTTGGGTCAAGGTTTGTCCTTCGTGTCTTGTCTCTGAGCTAACGTGTCCCTTGGTCTGATTGTTGCCTAAGATGATCCTAAGGCTTGTCACCTTAACAAGCTGCCTTTACAGTTGCCTAAGTCGTTTTTCCGAGTTTTCAACCTAGCAGGCTTCCATCTTTTCATGTTTGATTAAGGTCTTCTTTCCACTAGGCCCTTTCGTGCGGATTTCTTGGTCAAGTCTTCAGTTTTGGATACTCCTTTCGTTTGTTCGAGCAAGGTCCCAAGGCGTCCTTTTGTGTGGGGGAGGATTAAGGTACGTTCTTAGTTCATTTCCGGTGTTAAGTTCTTATGGTGCAACATGATATTATGTATGTCAAACATGATAAGTGAAACGAAGTGATGAATACTCTTATTGATCAAAAGAAAACATGTTACATTTGAAATTTGATACTCTCATTAAAGTTTCAACTATGGCGAGTCTAAGTGGGTCTTTCGAGTCCTCTCCCTCTTCATCCTCCATGATTCTTCCTCGATCTTTAACCTTTCCAGATGTTCCACTAGGTCTTCAATCCATCGTTTCGGGATAGGTAGTGGGTTGTTCCTATCGGTTGGGGGAGATCCTCGCCATGCCATCGCATCACGTTCCCATGCTAACCTTTCTCTTTCCGACCACGGGATTGGTTCCCAACTTCCTTCTGTTGCTTCCCCTCCTTCAAAGTCTGTTTGGTTGGTTTTGACAGCGGGATTCATTGTTGTCTTTGCTTGTTTTTCTGCTGGTCCAACGTCGAGTGAGTTTGTATGCCAGCCGAATTCATCGGTTTCCCTTTTGGGGTTTGCCTTGATCAGGGTGAGTGTGGAAGGTGTGGTTTCTGTTAGGATGGGCGTCTTGATCTTTTCATCGATGCGTTTCAGAACTTCCTCTTCTGCGAGCCCTGAACGGATCATCATGATTTGTGGAGAAAGAGTTTCCTGATGTTCAATCAAAGGGTCTTCTTCTACACTTGCGCCTTCGGGGCTCTCAATTTCTTTATTTTTGATCATGTCTTCGATCTTCCTTCGTAACGAGTCGCATTCATCGGTAGGGTGTGAGAATACTTGATGGTAGTCGCAAAATCTTTTCATGTTGTCTGTTGTCTTGAGGACCACTGGCGGCTGGACAGGATGTATTTTCCTTTCCCGGTGTAGACGATCACTCTCTTCCTTGAGGTTTAGGTTTAAGGATACTTTTTGGTCCTCCAGAGGGGACCTCTCACATTCGACCAACTGCGTCCTCCGTATTTTGGTGACCAATCGGGATTCGTACCCCTGTGTCGTGCCCATCTCCCTTTGAGGGATTACGGAGGTCTGATTGATAATCTTTTCTCCTATGCTTTGGACGACTTGAGAGAGATTTTTGAACAATTCAAAGTTCTGGTATCGTGTCATGTTCTCGTTTTGAGGCGTCACTCCTTCGAGTTTTGAACGAGATGGCGATGTGGACTTCATATGTGTTTTCTCCTTTTGATAATATTCACGATACTGATTCCTAGTTGACAATTCTCGAACCCTTTTCCGATCTATCCCTTCCGTTGATGTGTAGTAGTTTCTTTTGGTGGCCCTATCAAGAACAGAATCACCTAGAGGGGGGTGAATAGGTGTCAAAGTTGAAAACTGAAATTTTCTAAGTTTTTAAAGAAACTTAAATTTCAGAGTCAAATTTCCTCAGAGTCAGAGGCAAGTTTATAGAAGTTGCTTCTGAGGGAAATTCGGCCTAAACACAGTTAGACTGTTTTTCAGCAACAGAAGTTCTGATTTGGGAACTTCTGGACAGTCTTCTGAACAAAGACAATGATACTTAGAGGAAATCTGTTTCAGCACTAAATATAGGCAAGTACACAAAAGCAAAAATAACAAGTATAAGAGGGAGAAAGAAGTTCAGGAGATCCTGATTGAACAATTCGATTTATCCAAGTTCGCCACAAAAGTCCTGTGACTACGTCTTGTCCCCTGAGGTCGCAGCCTACAGAGATTTTATAAATCCACTATTCAGAACTTTTATGGCAAGTTCAGAAGCTCCTTTACATCAACAGAACTTAAGCTAATTTCTCACTTAGTTCTGACTAGCCTAAAAAGAGTTAAAGGATTTCCACCAGAACAAACAATACTCTGTTTTCTGGATTTCTCACCCAACTCTAATCTCAACTAGATTTCTCTCTTTAAATCTAACTGAAGATCACAAACGATCTCAGTTTACAAGATTCCTATTATGAACTTGTTTTTCTTCACTCTCTCACTTTACTAAGACTATGCTAAGAAAGATTGAGAATGGAAAGTATTGCTCTGTTTTTCTTGTTAGAACAGTGCGTTGAGATTTTGCTCGATGATCACGCGTGTGTTGATGCTTTGGAGCTTGGCTACTATTTATAGTGATTGAAGATGACCGTTGGTGAGTTTGAATCTTCAAAGAAGATGACATCAGTTGTTGTAGCCGTTAATTTGTCAAATCTTCAAACGGTCTTCCAAACACTTTGATTCCGTTATCCTTGTACTTTAACTAAATCCGGTAAGTGATTTGAAATGAAAGACGAGGTTGACTGGAATCATTCTTCAATTGGATCAACAAATGGTAGACAAGGAAATTCTGGTTTCTTTTAAACAGACAGGCGCGCTCCATCAAAACAACTTTTTGAACTTTTGGCGCCTTGCATTAAATGCACTTGTCAGAACATTAAATGCTATCCAGAACCCGTGACTTTAGCTTTCAGAAGCTAAAAATTTACTTGACTAGACTTCTGATCACAATTGGCAAAAACTTCTGATTGAAAAGAACTTCTGAGGAAAGCTTTAGCAGACTTCGTCTTCAGAGCGGAGTATCCAGCTTCTGAGTAATTGAAACTCTGACTTCAGCAACTGATCTTCTGAGTTCTTTAGGCAATCCAGAAAAGATTCATTCAGCACCTGCTGAGCAACTTACACATAGACTAAGTACAAAAATTATTAGTCAATAGTAAACTATATGTAAGGAAGTATTAAGTTATCATCTTCTGAAACGTTTGGACATAATCAAAATACATAGGGTTCATCATTCTCCCCCATTTTGGTTATGGACAAACTATGGTCAGAAGGTAAAAGAAAACATGAGGTTTAGAAAAAGACTTCCTGATGCAAATGTTTCATAACTTCTGAGTAAATTAACTCCCCCATTTTAGTGTAAATGGTGAACTTCAGCAATCTGTATAGACTTAAAAAGACTTAAGATCAAGTTGTTAGATTTAATGAAGTGTAATTTACTAAGTCAAAACATAAACATAAGCAAAAAGTAGGAAGTCAGAGAACAAAGAAAGTATAAGGAAGATTCAGTGTATATAATTTAATTCAGAAGTCAACATAAGAAACAGAATAATTAGAAGAGTAGAAAAGTCCTAAGACAAGGACTACCCAACCCAGAACCTAGCTAAGAAGCTTAAGTCCTAAAAGATTACAAGTTCCTAGGTTTCTTCTGAGGAGGAGGAACAACACTGGAACCTTCAGCAGCACTTGATCTCTTCTGACCAGACTTCTCCCCCGTTTGACCAGAACCAACAGCAACACCAAGAGCACCCTGAGATTTCAATTTTTGCTGAACATTCAGAGCAGTCTGATATTGCACAGGAGTTGGTCGCACAGTATTGATCATATCCATTCGTCTTCTGAAGTCATCATCAATGGTCTTCATATGATCAAAGGTCTGACCAGACATAGGTCGCTGTTTCTGAACGTCTTCCACAAGGAGCTTGATCAACCTATTGTTAGCATACACAGCAGCAGTAAGATGCTCATTCTGAATATAAGTCTGTCCTCGAACAAACCTATAACAATTGTGAAGAGTCTTCTCTTGTTCTCGTGCTTGAGTGTGCATAACCTTCAGCAGTTCAGTAAGCTCAGCAATTTGTGCGTTCTGAGCAGATACAGCAGACTCAATGTTGGAGAGTCTATTGTTGAGATCAGGAGTGATGTCATATACAATCTTAGCAGCCCCGGAAGATGATGAACCTTGAGCAGAAGATTTCACTTCTCTCAGAATGTGATTGGCAGTACTTTGCAGGTCATCAATCTTACTTGGGAGCATCTTCTCATGAGCCTCATAATGCTCATTTGCTTCCTTGACTTCTTCTGTCAATATCTCCAGATTCTCATTGACCTTCAGAGAAGAAGCAAGAGCAATGTTATCCAGAGAAGGAAGAGTCAGAGCTAATTCTCTCAACTTGTACAACTCTTCATATGTAGCTAGATGAAGTGTAGAAAGATTGCGTATGTAAACAGAAGGATCCTGCATTTGAAGCATAGTCATGAGCTGCAGGTTCTGAGCTTTCAAAGAATTTAATTCTTGCAGCACAATGCCCTGAGCATACATGTCAACAGCAGAAGTCCTTTGCCCCATACCAGCAAATCTATTCAGCAGTTCATCAGAGCCACTCTGACTCATTCTTCTCAACTCCTCAACACTAGGAGCACCACCAGCTTCGGATATACCAGAAGCTCTCCCCATGAATCCAAAACTACCAAACCTGGTGTCCAGATCATCTCGGTTCATGTGTTTGCGCAGGAAGTCATAGTTGGATGACAACCCAGCAAAGCACGAAGTAGTGGAGGAGGTAATTAAGGGATCACACACAGGAGGTGCATGTCCAGAGGTTGAGAGAGGAGGAATTTGAGTGTTTGAGGAAGGGATGGTATTGGTGGTAGAGGAAGAAATGGTAGGAGAAATGGAAGGTAAAGTAGATGGCAGTGAGAAAGATGGGGCAGTAAATCCAATTGATGGACTTTCAGAGGAAGTAGGTATGGAGGAGGTAGTGGATGTGGCTATGGAATCAGTGAAGATGGGAGCAGAATTTAGATTCACTTCTGAAAAGGATCCAGAAGGAGGAATAATTGGAGGAGATACAACCTCAGAAGTTGAAGTTGTAGGAGGAATAGAAGTGTGAAAATCACTAACTTCTGTGACAGAAGGTAGTGAAGGAGATGGATGAGGAGTATGAGGAGAGGATGGATGAGAAGTATGAAGTGGAGACGGAATAACCTGTTCAGAGAGGTTTGGATCAAAAGTTGAAATGGGCTCAGCAAAGATATGAGCCATTCTGAACAGAGTTTCAGAAGCATCTCTTTCACCAGGATTTCTCCCTTGACCCAGAAGAACGTTATCCAGAAAATCATCAGTGTCGATGTTTTCAGCAAAGTTCATAGCATTCTGAATGATAGTATCAGGCTCTTGATCACTATCCTCAGTCAGTTCTTCAATAACAGGAGCATCAGCATCCTTCTCACCAGACACATCCATCATGTCTTCGTCATCAACCAAGTCCTCTTTTTCAGGAATTGATTCTTCCAGTTCAGTACTCGAAGCAATAGAGAAGTCCTTTTTGATCAGAGACCTTCTCTTTGCTGACATCTTCTTCCTTGGGATTCTTCTGGAGAGAGGAATATCTTCAGAGTCCTCATCCTCTTCAGCAGCCTTTGAGCTAATCCGAGTAGAGAGAGAGATATTCTCAAGCTCTTCTCCATCCTCTGAAGTCTCAACATTCTTTGAGAACTCCACATTCTCAAGTTCAGCAGCGCATGCAATGATTCTTGCATCAGCCTTAGCCTTTGCAGCAATTTCTCTTTTCAGCTGCTAACTTGTCTTCTTCTTCCTTCTGCTTTCTCTTCTGATCAGCAAGAGCCACAACTCTTGCAACCTTCTCAGCTTCAGCAGCCTTCTCTCTTTCAGCAAGGCGTGCGTCCTCAGCATCATGAGCTTCCTTCTCAGTAACATCCTTTGGCTTCTCAGCAACAATCTTGCCAGAGGGTTCAACACTGATTGTTGTTTGAACCATCGTGGGAAGAGGTTCTGAGACAACCACTTTCTCAACGTTCAGGACCAACTTACTTGATCCCTTCTTTCCCTTGCCCTTCTTGGCAGCATTCTTTCCTTTCTGAGCAGCAGCCTCAACAATTTCCTTCTGAGCAATACTCACAGAGGAGCCCTTCTCATTCTTCTTCGGAGTCACACCAAAACTCAGGTTTCTGAAGGTATGCATCTTCAGAACCGTACTCTTACTCGTAACACCTTCTCCTGAAATCTCAACAGAGGCTGCCTCAAACAACCTTGTCAGGAGTGAGCCATATGCTAATGCACTCACGGTCGTTACATTCTTCATCTGCCTTATCAGCATGGCAGGTAAGTTGATCTTCTTCTGGTTGACCAAGTGCCACATAAACACCCTTTCCCTGTTGGAAACACAATTAACTCCTCCAGCCTTCGGAAGGAAAACATTGGTTGTCAAATAGTGTGCCCACCTCTGGTGCTGAGTGAGCCAGGTGGCATATGTTTCCTTGGCACTGAGATCTGGTCTAGCCCAGTTAACTTCTGTAAAACCGGCTGCTGAACCATCATCACCAATGATGATTCCTTCATCATTAACACCAATCACTTGAGAAATAGAAGCCCTGTTGACCTCAATCTCAACTTCACCGACGACAGAGTGTAGAACATCCTCCTCATTAGAAAAGAAATGAAGGTTCTGATAGAATTCGGTGACTAACTTTGGATAGATAAATTCATCGAGAGAAACGAATGAATTCCAGTTTTGAGCGCTAAGCCATTTGGAGATAGGTTCAGTGGATTTAACTTCATCATCTAGGAACCTAGAGGTGAATACCCTAGATTCGCTAACTTTCTTTTTGGATTCAGTGGTGAAGATGTGAGTGACAGTGATTTCTTGAGCCATTTGAAGAAATAAGAAATTAGGTTTAAGGTTTTAGAGAAAAGAAAACACATAAAATCTATGAAAGTTCTAATAGCAAAGAAAATGAGAGTAAAAACTTCTAAGTATGGAAAACCTCTATTTATACCCAAACAAGAAACCGTTCCAATTCAAAAAGCAAATAAACACCATTTAAAAGGGAACAGATAACCGTTAAACACAGAACAGCGCCGTAAAATGCAGTAGATAACGCATGCTTAAGTGTCAAATCATGATTAGAATTAATTATCACTTAATTATCTTAAACGATTAAACCCTTAAGATACACAGAAATAATTAAACTAAGTTATTGAAGAGGATAAGTCATACCAATGCCTTCTCGTAAGTTGCTGAAAGGCATACCAGCCATAGGCTTTGTAAACATGTCAGCAAGATTCTCTTCAGAGGGAACATGAGTAATGATAATATCCTTCTTCAGAACATGATCTCTTAAGAAGTGATGCCTAATATGAACATGCTTCATCCTGCTGTGCTGAATAGGATTCTTTGACAGATCAATTGCACTCTTGTTATCACAGTAGATTGTAATTGTTCCAGGGATGACTCCATAGTCAGCAATTTGTTGCTTGATCCAGAGCATCTGAGAAACACAACTTCCAGCAGCAACATACTCAGCTTCAGCAGTTGAGAGAGCCACAGAGGTTTGCTTCTTGCTATGCCAGGAGACTAGGCACTCCCCCATAAAATGACAACCACCAGAAGTGCTGACCCTTTTCAATTTATCTCTACCATAGTCAGAGTCTGTGTATCCTATAGGAGTGAAATCAGAACTACAGGGATACCACAAACCAGCTTCTGGTGTGCCTTTAAGATATCTGAGAATTCTTTTGACAGCAACATCATGAATTTCTCTTGGCTTTGATTGATATCTAGCACAAAAACACACAGCAAAATGTATATCTGGCCTGCTGGCTGTTAGGTATAAAAGAGAACCAATCATACCTCTGTAGGTTTTTATATCTACAGGTTTACCAGCTTTCTCTTCATCATCAATGTCTTTGCTGACATCCATTGGAATATCAACAGCATTAGAGTCCATCATGCCAAATTTCTTCAGCACTTCTCTAGTGTACTTGGCTTGATTGATAAACACACCATCATTACTTTGCTTGATCTGAAGTCCTAAGAAGAAGGTTAACTCTCCCATCATAGACATTTCAAACTCAGCCTTCATGTGGTCACTGAACTCTCTGCACAAAGATTCGTTAGTAGCACCAAATATAATATCATCAACATATACCTGAGCTATAAGGATATCTTTGTTCTTCTTCAGAGTGAACAGAGTTGTATCAACACAGCCTCTGACAAATCCCTTAGACAGAAGGAACTTTGTCAGTCTCTCATACCAAGCTCTGGGAGCTTGTTTCAGTCCATACAATGCTTTCTTCAGCTTGTACACATGATCAGGAAACTTAGGATCTTCAAAACCAGGAGGTTGAGACACATAGACTTCCTCATCAATGTAACCATTCAAGAATGCACTTTTCACATCCATTTGAAAAGGCTTAAAACCTTTGTATGATGCAAAAGCACATAAGATTCTAATGGCTTCTAATCTTGCAACAGGAGCAAAAGTTTCACCATAATCTATGCCTTCTTGCTGACTGTAACCTTGAGCAACAAGCCTTGCCTTGTTCCTCACAACATTTCCAAATTCATCAAGTTTGTTCTTCAGAACCCATCTAGTTCCAACAACCTTTATGTTGTTAGGTCGGGGAACCAAAGTCCAAACTTCTGACCTTTTGAACTGGTCAAGTTCTTCTTGCATTGCCATTAACCAGGAGTCATCATCAGCAGCTTCATAGAAGTCCTTGGGTTCCAGAAGTGACACAAAAGCCACATTCCCCATGTATCTTCTGAGCTGAGCTCTGGTGATGACAGGATTATGAACAGAGTCAATTATGTTCTCTAAGGAATGATTCCTATGAGTTCCAACTTCTCTTGGTACATCCAATGAGTCTTCTGAAACCTGTTCATCATTTGTTGAATCATATATAGGAGCATCTTCTGGAAGGAAGTTGACTTCTGGAGTGGGATTCTCATCTTGAGCTTGTTCAGCAACAGGAGGAACCACTTCAGCAACTCTGGGAGAAACATCTTCTTCAACAGGAGATGTTACTTCAGGAGCTTGAACTACATCTTCATCAGGAGCTCTACTATCTGCAGGGTTAGTCTCATCAAACTGTACATGAACAGATTCATCTAAAGTTTGAGTCCTCTTATTAAAAACCCTATATGCTTTACTATGTGTTGAGTAACCAAGAAAAATGGCCTCATCTGCCTTTGAATCAAACTTTGAAAGATATTCTTTTGTATTCAAAACATAACACTTGCAACCAAAGGTTCTGAAATAACCTATTTTAGGTTTTCGACCTTTCCAGAGTTCATAAGGGGTCTTGTTCAGAATGCTTCTGATTATCACTCTATTCAGAACAAAGCAAGCTGTGTTCACAGCTTCTCCCCAAAAGTACTTAGGAAGCCTTCTTTCATTGATCATAGTTCTGGCTATCTCAACCAGAGTGCTATTCTTCCTTTTTACTACCCCATTTTGTTGAGGAGTTCTGGGAGCAGAAAAGTTATGATCAATTCCCTTGGTTTCACAGAATTCTTCAAACCTAAAGTTTTTGAATTCTCCACCATTATCACTTCTGATATGGACAACCTTTTCATTCCTTTCATTCTCAAATTTCTTTATCATAACTGAGAAACATCCAAGTGACTCATCTTTGCTAGACAGCAAAATGACCCAAGTGAATCTTGAATAGTCATCTACAATGACAAAGGCATACTTCTTTCCACCCATGCTCATTGGTTGAACAGAGCCAAAAAGATCCATATGAAGTAATTCCAAAGGTCTTTTAGTTGAAATGACTTTCTTAGTTTTAAAAGAGCTTCTGGATTGTTTACCAGATTGGCAAGCATTGCATAAATGATTCTTTTTAAAACTAATTTCAGGCAGACCCTCAACCAATTGATTTCTAGCTACTTTGGCCAGAAGGTCCATGCTCACATGAGCAAGTCTTTTATGCCAGAGTCAGGAGGTATCCTCTTTGGACATCAAGCATATATTTTTGCAAAGATTCTCAAGATTCAGCATGAAAACATTTTCAACTCTAGGAGCAGTTAGAATAACTTCCCTTGACTTACTGTCCAAGATTTTACATCCAGAGGAGCTGAAGACAACATCTCTACCTTTATCACACAATTGTGCAACACTCAGGAGGTTGAACTTCAGGCCTCTGACTAGGGAGACATCTTCGATCGGAGGATTAGTTCCTATGGATCCAGAACCAAGTATCCTTCCTTTCTGGGCATCTCCAAAGCTGACTTTTCCACCTCTTTTAGGATCAAATGTGATGAATGCTTTTTCATCACCTGTCATATGCCTTGAGCACCCACTGTCAATGTACCACAGCTTTGACATTGATGGAGCACTCAGAGCCACCTGCAACACAATCAATTAGTGACAGGTACCCAATCCTTATTGGGTCCTTCAGAGTTAGATTTTTCTTCAGCAGGTTTTAATGATATCTCAGATTGCAAGAGGTTTTTAATATGATACTTGCAATCTTTTAACCAGTGACCATCACTCTTGCAAAGTTTGCAAAAGGGAGGGTTCTTGGATCTTTCCCTTTGCTTCCTGGGAGATTTCTTCTTCTTCTGAGAAGGACCAACATCTTCAGAGGCTATACCAGCACTCTCAGAGGTTCCAACATCAGGAGGAGAAGCTATCTCTTTCAGAAGAGAGGGAGTGACAGGTTTCTTCTTCGTCTGGGGTTTATCACTTCCCAGAGGCAGCTTTTCCTTGCCTTTGACTTTAGAGCCATTAGCAGGAGTGCTGAATTGTTTACACAGTTTTTCTTCTAACACTTTCATGTCAGAATAAACTTGAGTAAACCTAAGAAACTTGTCAGCCTCACTCTTGTCCAATTTCCTTTTCAGGTACTTGAACATACTATAGAGTTCTTCAAGAGAATCAAAGATATTTTGTTCAGAAGATATGTTTACCTCGGAATCATATGTAGCTTCAGGAGGTGCGGAAGTTTCTCCTGTGACATCTTCAGAAGTTGGCTCATCAATAGCCATAAAACATATCTGAGCTTGCTCTTCCTTTTCTTCAGGATCACTGCTGGTCTCAGAGTCTGACCAAGCAGCCAGCATTGCTTTCTTGAACTTCTTCTTATCTTTCTTCAGCTCCGGACAGTTAGGCTTAATGTGCCCCGGTTGCTGACATCCATAGCACACAATCGGCTTATTTGGATCTCTCTTGAACTTTTCACCAGAATCAGGAGTTTTCTTGTCAAAGCTCCTGAAAGGCTTCTTGTAGTTTCCACCTCTGCCTTTTCTAAAGGCCTTCTTGAACTTCCTGGTCAGCATAGCCAGTTCCTCATCTTCAGAGGATTCTTCAGAAGATTCTGCTTTCAGGACTACTCTTTTTCCTTCTGACCTTTCTCTTAGATCATGATTCTTTAATGACATCTCATGGGTAATTAGGGACCCAATGAGCTCATCGTACAAGTAATAGCTCAAATCCTGAACTTCTTCAATAGCAGTCTTCTTGGCTTGCCAAGACCTTGGTAAGCTTCTGACAATCTTCTTCACTCGATCAGATTCTTCAATATCCTTTCCTAAACTCTTCAAGTCATTGACTATCTTGGTGAATCTAGAGTTCATGTCTGAAATAGATTCTTTATCAAGCATTTCAAATAACTCATATTCTCTCATGAGTTGGTTGACTTTAGATTGCTTCACTTTTCCTGTTCCTTCATATGTGATTTCCAGCTTGTTCCAAATATCCTGTGCAGTTTCACAAGAAGAAACTTTGTTATATTCAGTAGCTGTAAGTGCACAATGCAACATATTTATTGCTGAAGCATTAGTTTGGAGTTTTTTTAGAATGTCATCTATATATTCTCTCTGAGGAATGACAACATTCCCTAAACCTTGTTCCATTCTGGTGGGAATGAAATCACCATTAGTGATGACATACCAAGCACTCATGTTCTGAGCTTGGATGAAGTACATCATCCTTTTCTTCCAGTATGAGTAGTTGTTGCCATTAAATAATGGAGGTCTAGTAGTAGAGGAACCTTCTGGAACTATGAAGTGAGAAGAATTCTCAGGCTGGTGTCTACTAGCCATCTCTATTGATTCTGATAGGATCTTACACTTAGATTGTTAGATCTTTAGTAAATATGCGAAGTGACCTTCGCTCTGATACCACTTGTTGGCCCTATCAAGAACAGAATCACCTAGAGGGGGGTGAATAGGTGTCAAAGTTGAAAACTGAAATTTTCTAAGTTTTTAAAGAAACTTAAATTTCAGAGTCAAATTTCCTCAGAGTCAGAGGCAAGCTTATAGAAGTTGCTTCTGAGGGAAATTCTGCCTAAACACAGTTAGACTGTTTTTCAGCAACAGAAGTTCTGATTTGGGAACTTCTGGACAGTCTTCTGAACAAAGACAATGATACTTAGAGGAAATCTGTTTCAGCACTAAATATAGGCAAGTACACAAAAGCAAAAATAACAAGTATAAGAGGGAGAAAGAAGTTCAGGAGATCCTGATTGAACAATTCGATTTATCCAAGTTCGCCACAAGATTCCTATTGTGAACTTGTTTTTCTTCACTCTCTCACTTTACTAAGACTATGCTAAGAAAGATTGAGAATGGAAAGTATTGCTCTGTTTTTCTTGTAAGAACAGTGCGTTGAGATTTTGCTCGATGATCACGCGTGTGTTGATGCTTTGGAGCTTGGCTACTATTTATAGTGATTGAAGATGACCGTTGGTGAGTTTGAATCTTCAAAGAAGATGACATCAGTTGTTGTAGCCGTTAATTTGTCAAATCTTCAAACGGTCTTCAAAACACTTTGATTCTGTTATCCTTGTACTTTAACTAAATCCGGTAAGTGATTTGAAATCAAAGACGAGGTTGACTGGAATCATTCTTCAATTGGATCAACAAAGGGTAGACAAGGAAATTCTGGTTTCTTTTAAACAGACAGGCGCGCTCCATCAAAACAGCTTTTTGAACTTTTGGCGCCTTGCATTAAATGCACTTGTCAGAACATTAAATGCTATCCAGAACCCGTGACTTTAGCTTTCAGAAGCTAAAAATTTACTTGACTAGACTTCTGATCACAATTGGCAAAAACTTCTGATTGAAAAGAACTTCTGAGGAAAGCTTTAGCAGACTTCGTCTTCAGAGCGGAGTATCCAGCTTCTGAGTAATTGAAACTCTGACTTCAGCAACTGATCTTCTGAGTTCTTTAGGCAATCCAGAAAAGATTCATTCAGCACCTGCTGAGCAACTTACACATAGACTAAGTACAAAAATTATTAGTCAATAGTAAACTATATGTAAGGAAGTATTAAGTTTTCATCTTCTGAAACGTTTGGACATAATCAAAATACATAGGGTTCATCATCTTTCTTCCTTGTCGGGATGGTGCACAGGATAACCCATTTCCCTATTCAGGTTATTTGGACCCCATGCTTTCTTCGGGATGTGGGGTTTCTCAAGCATAGGTTCATTTCTTTCTAGCTGGCCCGTTAGAATTCTCTTGCACCCCTCCTCGATGGCCTTGCCCATCATCCTCTGATATTCCGGGGTTTGCATCATGAATGTTAGTGCCCTGGTGATTTCCGCGGCCACGCTTGAGGCAGCATTAGGGATACCATTCGATTCTGCCATGGCCCGGCTAATCTTAGTCCCTTGGCTATTCTGCGTCCATGGTCGCTTTACGTGAGGAAGATTTGTGTGAATCCTTTATTTTTGTCAGTGTGACGTACGTATGCATGGTCCTACTGGTCCTTTTCCCGTTTCATTTCGTTAGGCTCCGTTCAAGGATATTACCTCATGAATGCGCAATGATGGAGGTAACATTCTTGAACAGGGCCTTTGGCTTGTGTAGACACGAAAGATCGCATCATGGCGTATTTTATGGGATTTTATTTCGGCCATGCGTCGTTCTTTCGCTTTTGGCCAATTCTTTACGGGTCTGGACATTCCTTCGATTCAAACCGCACTCTATTTTAATCCTTGCGATCCTTTTCCTTATTCGGAGTGGACATTCACGACAATGCTATTTGCGGGATTGCGACAGAGTACCTTTTGAATCAAGGAAACGTTCGGACGGCGAGGTTTGGACCTTCTATATGCTTTTCATGCATGATCGATCAATCAGACAAGCTGTCCACACATAAAGTCGTCACTCCCTCTCATTCTTCACGAGGTGCGTCTCTGTCCTAGGTGGGTTTTTCCGACATCTTTCCTTTCGACGTCGGAACGCTCTCAACAGACGTAATTTTAAAAGATGTTTTGAGGGTAGTTCCTATTGGAGATATCTAGGCTGACTATATGAGGCTTCGGTCTCGTTTGATAGTACAAAATGGTTCCCACAACAAGATATACCTAGAGCCTCCCCATTTAAGGGTTTTGAGCAGCGTGTCGACGGTACAAGGCTGTAGGTGGTGTTACAGATCGACCTATGCGTCCCTTAAAGGAAACGACAGTAAGCACGACCCGTAACACACGTTGACCATTCGGGATTTTTCTTTTATGCAGTATGAGAAAGCAATAACTCTGTTGTACAGAACTAGACTGTCAGAATGCTTCAGTTGTATCCCATTTTTTACCTTTTATAAAACAATTTGAGAAATAATTTTACAAATAGTGAAAACCAAACTTACATCCTCCTATTAATAAATCAACTTCAAGAAAATCATACGTTGAAGTTAACTTATAATAGTAGAATATATTTTTGGTCCCCAGCAGAGTCGCCACTGTGAGCGTAAGTGGTCGCTCATAACGGCTTTAGCCTTCTTTGACTAGAGTCGCCACCCGCCCGACCGGGAAAATGTACGAACCGGTGTTTGTACCGATTGTTTTGAAAACCAGAGATTCTATTTACGTTCGTGGATACAACTTATTAATTCTGACATTCCAGAACCCAGAGGATCTTTAATACAACCTAACAGCTTATTGTCTTGATATTTATGGTTATCACACAGGAATAAGTAAATGCGCAAATATTTGTACGGTAAACCGCCGGGTGACACGGTACAAAACCCTCAGAAGCTTACCCTCGTCACGTGCCAGTGATTGCTCACGGACTGATGCTCGTTGAAGAACGGAGACCTTTTCTGGGAGGAACCTCGGGGACCGAAGTTGCGTGTGCGTCCTCCGGAGGGGTCGCTAAGAACAGGACTTAATCGACTCTAGCGAGGCTGCGAGTGATGCCTAGATTGGGAACTTTTGACAAAGGGGGAAATATTTTTGGTGGTCAGGAGGACCTTTTCTGAGAATATTTGGGAAAAGTACCCTTAAGCTCGGACTCTAGCGATTCTTTTTTCTGTGTCAGAGGCAACTTTAGGCAATTCGGAGGCAACTTTATCAGAGGCAACTTTTATCGGGTCAAGAATCGCTTTAGAACGAGCTGGAGAGGTGGGAGAATGAGTGTTTGTTGGTGAATTGAATGAGAAATCCGGGGGGTATTTATAGGTTAGCTTGTGACCGTACGGTCACAAGCTTGTGACCGTACCGTCAGTTGCTTCGCCCGTCTCAGATCCAAATTTGGATCTGAGCCGGGCTTCCCACAACACCCGGCTAAAGTCATTTGGATTTTAGTACATGTGTCACGCTGTGATTGGAACGCCAACCACGTAGCAGATAAGGATTGGATTGCTATCTGCCACGTGGCAGTGACCGTACGGTCAGAGGCCTCGTGACCGTACGGTCTCAACAAACAGTGTTGTGACCGTACGGTTCCTAATGAATAATACTTGTGACCGTATACATTTTTGTGATCGGGGATTTTCTCATAAGCATGAAAGTGCCACACTCATGGTCCCGAGGAGCGGGCGGAAGAGGTTATAGTCCTGAAAAGAGGATCCGTTCTCCGACGAGCATCAGTATTTGAGCAGCTGGCGCGACGAGGAGCTCATAGTTTGCTTTCATCATCGGGTTCGAAAACCAGTGCTCACAGCTGTTAGGCTGCATTAAAGATCCTCTGGGTCACTGGAATGTCGAAATTAATAAGTTGTATCCACGAACGTAAATAGAATCTCTGGTTTTCAAAACAATCGGTACAAACACCGGTTCGTACATTTTTCCGGTCGGCCGGGTGGCGACTCTAGTCAAAGAAGGCTAAAGCCGCTATGAGCGACCACTTTCGCTCACAGTAACATCAGGAAATATATCACCTAATCCATTCTTGAATTTCTCCTGAGAACACATAGGAGTAGAAATTCCATTACACGTGGACATTTTTGCTTTGGCAAGAAGTTCAGAGATATACTTAGATTGATTTAATAGAAGACCGGATTTGCACCAATGGGCCTCAACTCCAAGAAAGTAGCTCAATCGACCTAAATCTCGAAGAGAAAAAATCTGTTTGAGGTTAGCAATTAGAGAGGTAAGAGCAGCAGTGTTGGAACTCAAAATGAGGAGAATATCATCTACACAAATCAAGCAAAAGATAACCACAGAATCTTGATGATAGTAGAAAAGAGAAGTATCGAACTTAGAACCTTGGAATTTCAATTGACGAAGAACATCAGTCAATCTTTTATGCCACATTCTAGGAGCTTGCTTAAGACCATATAATGACTTTTGCAATTTAGATACAAAATTCGGTTTGGTAGGGTCAACAAATCCCTGAAGTTGGTCCATAAATACACTTTCCTCCAAATTCCCATGTAAGAAGGCATTTGAGCTATCAAATTGAATAGCTGACCCATTGAGAGAAACCGCACGAGCCAAAAGCAATCTCACCGTAGCGGGTTTTATAATAGGCTGTAAGTCTCAAAATAGTCAATGCCGGGTCGTTGGGTGTACCCTTTGGCAACTAATCTGGCCTTGTGTCGTTCCACAGTACCATCAGCATTATATTTGACACCAAAGAGCTGTTGGCCCTATCAAGAACAGAATCACCTAGAGGGGGGTGAATAGGTGTCAAAGTTGAAAACTGAATTTTCTAAGTTTTTAAAGAAACTTAAATTTCAGAGTCAAATTTCCTCAGAGTCAGAGGCAAGCTTATAGAAGTTGCTTCTGAGGGAAATTCTGCCTAAACACAGTTAGACTGTTTTTCAGCAACATAAGTTCTGATTTGGGAACTTCTGGACAGTCTTCTGAACAAAGACAATGATACTTAGAGGAAATCTGTTTCAGCACTAAATATGGACAAGTACACAGAAGCAAAAATAACAAGTATAAGAGGGAGAAAGAAGTTCAGGAGATCCTGATTGAACAATTCGATTTATCCAAGTTCGCCACAGAAGTCCTGTGACTACGTCTTGTCCCCTGAGGTCGCAGCCTACAGAGATTTTATAAATCCACTATTCAGAACTTTTATGGCAAGTTCAGAAGCTCCTTTACATCAACAGAACTTAAGCTAATTTCTCACTTAGTTCTGACTAGCCTAAAAAGAGTTAAAGGATTTCCACCAGAACAAACAATACTCTGTTTTCTGGATTTCTCACCCAACTCTAATCTCAACTAGATTTCTCTCTTTAAATCTAACTGAAGATCACAAACGATCTCAGTTTACAAGATTCCTATTGTGAACTTGTTTTTCTTCACTCTCTCACTTTACTAAGACTATGCTAAGAAAGATTGAGAATGGAAAGTATTGATCTGTTTTTCTTGTTAGAACAGTGCGTTGAGATTTTGCTCGATGATCACGCGTATGTTGATGCTTTGGAGCTTGGCTACTATTTATAGTGATTGAAGATGACCGTTGGTGAGTTTGAATCTTCGAAGGAGATGACATCAGTTGTTGTAGCCGTTAATTTGTCAAGTCTTCAAACGGTCTTCAAACACTTTGATTCCGTTATCCTTGTATTTTAACTAAATCCGGTAAGTGATTTGAAATCAAAGACGAGGTAGACTGGAATCATCCTTCAATTGGATCAACAAAGGGTAGACAAGGAAATTCTGGTTTCTTTTAAACAGACAGGCGCGCTCCATCAAAACAGCTTTTTGAACTTTTGGCGCCTTGCATTAAATGCACTTGTCAGAACATTAAATGCTATCCAGAACCCGTGACTTTAGCTTTCAGAAGCTAAAATTCACTTGACTAGACTTCTGATCACAATTGGCAAAACTTCTGATTGAAAAGAACTTCTGAGGAAAGCTTCAGCAGACTTCGTCTTCAGAGCGGAGTATCCAGCTTCTGAGTAATTGAAACTCTGACTTCAGCAACTGATCTTCTGAGTTCCTTAGGCAATCCAGAAAAGATTCATTCAGCACCTGCTGAGCAACTTACACATAGATTATGTACAAAAATTATTAGTCAATAGTAAACTATATGTAAGGAAGTATTAAGTTTTCATCTTCTGAAACGTTTGGACATAATCAAAACACATAGGGTTCATCATTCTCCCCCATTTTGGTTATGGACAAACCGATCATTCTCCCCCATTTTGGTTATGGACAAACCGTGGTCAGAAGGTAAAAGAAAACTTGAGGTTTAGAAAAAGACTTCCTGATGCTAATGTTTCATGACTTCTGAGTAAATTAACTCCCCCATTTTAGTGTAAATGGTGAACTTCAGCAATTTGTATAGACTTAAAAAGACTTAAGATCAAGTTGTTAGATTTAATGAAGTGTAATTTACTAAGTCAAAACATAAACATAAGCAAAAAGTAAGAAGCTAGAGACACAAGAAAGTATAAGGAAGATTCAGTGTATATAATTTAATTCAGAAGTCAACATAAGAAACAGAATAATCAGAAGAGTAGAAAAGTCCTAAGACAAAGACTACCCAACCCAGAACCTAGCTAAGAAGCTTAAGTCCTAAAAGATTACAAGTTCCTAGGTTTCTTCTGAGGAGGAGGA
This sequence comes from Euphorbia peplus, assembly GCA_028411795.1. Lineage (NCBI taxonomy): Eukaryota > Viridiplantae > Streptophyta > Magnoliopsida > Malpighiales > Euphorbiaceae > Euphorbia > Euphorbia peplus. The sequence continues at coordinate 19,321,397 of CP110839.1, read as the reverse complement.
ACAACACTGGAACCTTCAGCAGCACTTGATCTCTTCTGACCAGACTTCTCCCCCGTTTGACCAGAACCAACAGCAACACCAAGAGCACCCTGAGATTTCAATTTTTGCTGAACATTCAGAGCAGTTTGATATTGCACAGGAGTTGGTCTCACAGTATTGATCATATCCATTCGTCTTCTGAAGTCATCATCAATGGTCTTCATATGATCAAAGGTCTGACCAGACATAGGTCGCTGTTTCTGAACATCATCAAGAAGGAGCTTGATCAACCTATTGTTAGCATACACAGCAGCAGTAAGATGCTCATTCTGAATATAAGTCTGTCCTCGAACAAACCTATAACAATTGTGAAGAGTCTTCTCTTGTTCTCGTGCTTGAGTGTGCATAACCTTCAGCAGTTCAGTAAGCTCAGCAATTTGTGCGTTCTGAGCAGATACAGCAGACTCAATGTTGGAGAGTCTATTGTTGAGATCAGGAGTGATGTCAAATACAATCTTAGCAGCCCCGGAAGATGATGAACCTTGAGCAGAAGATTTCACTTCTCTCAGAATGTGATTGGCAGTACTTTGCAGGTCATCAATCTTACTTGGGAGCATCTTCTCATGAGCCTCATAATGCTCATTTGCTTCCTTGACTTCTTCTGTCAATATCTCCAGATTCTCATTGACCTTCAGAGAAGAAGCAAGAGCAATGTTATCCAGAGAAGGAAGCGTCAGAGCTAATTCTCTCAATTTGTACAGCTCATCATACGTAGCTAGATGAAGTGTAGAAAGATTGCGTATGTAGACAGAAGGGTCCTGCATTTGAATCATAGTCATGAGCTGCAGGTTCTGAGCTTTCAAAGAATGTAATTCTTGCAGCACAATGCCCTGAGCATACATGTCAGCAGCAGAAGTCCTTTGCCCCATACCAGCAAATCTATTCAGCAGTTCATCAGAGCCACTCTGACTCATTCTTCTCAACTCCTCAACACCAGGAGCACCACCAGCTTCGGATATACCAGAAGCTCTGCCCATGAATCCAAAACTACCAAACCTGGTGTCCAGATCATCTCGGTTCATGTGTTTGCGCAGGAAGTCATAGTTGGATGACAACCCAGCAAAGCACGAAGTAGTGAAGGAGGTAGTTAAGGGATCACACACAGGAGGTGTATGTCCAGAGGTTGAGAGAGGAGGAATTTGAGTGTTTGAGGAAGGGATGGTATTGGTGGTAGAGGAAGAAATGGTAGGAGAAATGGAAGGTAAAGTAGATGGCAGTGAGAAAGATGGAGCAGTAAATCCAATTGATGGACTTACAGAGGAAGTGGGTATGGAGGAGGTAGTGGATGTGGCTATGGAATCAGTGAAGATGGGAGCAGAATTTAGATTCACTTCTGAATAGGATCCAGAAGGAGGAATAATTGGAGGAGATACAACCTCAGAAGTTGAAGTTGTAGGAGGAATAGAAGTGTGAGAATCACTAACTTCTGTGACAGAAGGTAGTGAAGGAGATGGATGAGGAGTATGAGGAGAGGATGGATGAGGAGTATGAAGTGAAGATGGAATAACCTGTTCAGAGAGGTTTGGATCAAATGTTGAAATGGGCTCAGCAAAGATATGAGCCATTCTGAACAGAGTTTCAGAAGCATCTCTTTCACCAGGATTTCTCCCTTGACCCAGAAGAACGTTATCCAGAAAATCATCAGTGTCGATGTTTTCAGCAAAGTTCATAGCATTCTGAATGATAGTATCAGGCTCTGGATCACTATCCTCAGTCAGTTCTTCAATAACAGGAACATCAGCATCCTTCTCACCAGACACATCCATCATGTCTTCGTCATCAACCAAGTCCTCTTTTTCAGGAATTGATTCTTCCAGTTCAGTACTCGAAGCAATAGAGAAGTCCTTTTTGATCAGAGACCTTCTCTTTGCTGACATCTTCTTCCTTGGGATTCTTCTGGAGAGAGGAATATCTTCAGAGTCCTCATCCTCTTCAGCAGCCTTTGAGCTAATCCGAGTAGAGAGAGAGATATTCTCAAGCTCTTCTCCATCCTCTGAAGTCTCAACATTCTTTGAGAACTCCACATTCTCAAGTTCAGCAGCGCATGCAATGATTCTTGCATCAGCCTTAGCCTTTGCAGCAATTTCTCTTTCAGCTGCTAACTTGTCTTCTGCTTCCTTCTGCTTTCTCTTCTGATCAGCAAGAGCCACAACTCTTGCAACCTTCTCAGCTTCAGCACCCTTCTCTCTTTCAGCAAGGCGTGCGTCCTCAGCATCCTGAGTTTCCTTCTCAGAAACATCCTTTGGCTTCTCAGCAACAATCTTGCCAGAGGGTTCAACACTGATTGTTGTTTGAACCATCGTGGGAAGAGGTTCTGAGACAACCACTTTCTCAACGTTCAGGACCAACTTACTTGATCCCTTCTTTCCCTTGCCCTTCTTGGCAGCATTCTTTCCTTTCTGAGCAGCAGCCTCAACAATTTCCTTCTGAGCAATACTCACAGAGGAGCCCTTCTCATTCTTCTTCGGAGTCACACCAAAACTCAGGTTTCTGAAGCTATGCATCTTCAGAACCGTACTCTTACTCGTAACACCTTCTCCTGAAATCTCAACAGAGGCTGCCTCAAACAACCTTGTCAGGAGTGAGCCATATGCTAATGCACTCACGGTCGTTACATTCTTCATCTGCCTTATCAGCATGGCAGGTAAGTTGATCTTCTTCTGGTTGACCAAGTGCCACATAAACACCCTTTCCCTGTTGGAAACACAATTAACTCCTCCAGCCTTCGGAAGGAAAACATTGGTTGTCAAATAGTGTGCCCACCTCTGGTGCTGAGTGAGCCAGGTGGCATATGTTTCCTTGGCACTGAGATCTGGTCTAGCCCAGTTAACTTCTGTAAAACAATCTGCTGAACCATCATCACCAATGATGATTCCTTCATCATTAACACCAATCACTTGCGAAATAGAAGCCCTGCTGACCTCAATCTCAACTTCACCGACGACAGAGTGTAGAACATCCTCCTCATTAGAAAAGAAATGAAGGTTCTGATAGAATTCGGTGACTAACTTTGGATAGATAAATTCATCGAGAGAAACGAATGAATTCCAGTTTTGAGTGCTAAGCCATTTGGAGATAGGTTCAGTGGATTTAACTTTATCATCTAGGAACCTAGAAGTGAATACCCTAGATTCGCTAACTTTCTTTTTGGATTCAGTGGTGAAGATGTGAGTGACAGTGATTTCTTGAGCCATTTTGAAGATTTAAGAAATTAGGTTAAGGTTTTAGAGAGAGGAGAACACAGAAAATCTATGGAAGTTCTAATAGCAAAGAAAATGAGAGTAAAAACTTCTAAGTATGGAAAACCTCTATTTATACCCAAACAATAAACCGTTCCAATTCAAAAAGCAAATAAACACCGTTTAAAAGGGAACAGATAACCGTTAAACACAGAACAGCGCCGTAAAATGCAGTAGATAACGCATGCTTAAGTGTCAAATCATGATTAGAATTAATTATCACTTAATTGTCTTAAACGATTAAACCCTTAAGATACACAGAAATAATTAAACTAAGTTATTGAAGAGGATAAGTCATACCAATGCCTTCTCGTAAGTTGCTGAAAGACATACCAGCCAGAGGCTTAGTAAACATGTCAGCAAGATTCTCTTCAGAGGGAACATGAGTAATGATAATATCCTTCTTCAGAACATGATCTCTTAAGAAGTGATGCCTAATATGAACATGCTTCATCCTGCTGTGCTGAATAGGATTCTTTGAAAGATCAATTGCACTCTTGTTATCACAGTAGATTGTAATTGTTCCAGGGATGACTCCATAGTCAGCAATTTGTTGCTTGATCCAGAGCATCTGAGAAACACAACTTCCAGCAGCAACATACTCAGCTTCAGCAGTTGAGAGAGCCACAGAGGTTTGCTTCTTGCTATGCCAGGAGACTAGGCACTCCCCCAGAAAATGACAACCACCAGAAGTGCTGACCCTTTTCAATTTATCTCTACCATAGTCAGAGTCTGTGTATCCTATAGGAGTGAAATCAGAACTACAGGGATACCACAAACCAGCTTCTGGTGTGCCTTTAAGATATCTGAGAATTCTTTTGACAGCAACATCATGAATTTCTCTTGGCTTTGATTGATATCTAGCACAAAAACACACAGCAAAATGTATATCTGGCCTGCTGGCTGTTAGGTATAAAAGAGAACCAATCATACCTCTGTAGGTTTTTATATCTACAGGTTTACCAGCTTTCTCTTCATCATCAATGTCTTTGCTGACATCCATTGGAATATCAACAGCATTAGAGTCCATCATGCCAAATTTCTTCAGCACTTCTCTAGTGTACTTGGCTTGATTGATAAACACAACATCATTACTTTGCTTGATCTGAAGTCCTAAGAAGAAGGTTAACTCTCCCATCATAGACATTTCAAACTCAGCCTTCATGTGGTCACTGAACTCTCTGCACAAAGATTCGTTAGTAGCACCAAATATAATATCATCAACATATACCTGAGCTATAAGGATATCTTTGTTCTTCTTCAGAGTGAACAGAGTTGTATCAACACAGCCTCTGACAAATCCCTTAGACAGAAGGAACTTTGTCAGTCTCTCATACCAAGCTCTGGGAGCTTGTTTCAGTCCATACAATGCTTTCTTCAGCTTGTACACATGATCAGGAAACTTAGGATCTTCAAAACCAGGAGGTTGAGACACATAGACTTCCTCATCAATGTAACCATTCAAGAATGCACTTTTCACATCCATTTGAAAGAGCTTAAAGCCTTTGTATGATGCAAAAGCACATAAGATTCTAATGGCTTCTAATCTTGCAACAGGAGCAAAAGTTTCACCATAATCTATGCCTTCTTGCTGACTGTAACCTTGAGCAACAAGCCTTGCCTTGTTCCTCACAACATTTCCAAATTCATCAAGTTTGTTCTTCAGAACCCATCTAGTTCCAACAACCTTTATGTTGTTAGGTCTGGGAACCAAAGTCCAAACTTCTGACCTTTTGAACTGGTCAAGTTCTTCTTGCATTGCCATTAACCAGGAGTCATCATCAGCAGCTTCATAGAAGTCCTTGGGTTCCAGAAGTGACACAAAAGCCACATTCCCCATGTATCTTCTGAGCTGAGCTCTGGTCATGACAGGATTATGAACAGAGTCAATTATGTTCTCTAAGGAATGATTCCTATGAGTTCTAACTTCTCTTGGTACATCCAATGAGTCTTCTGAAACCTGTTCATCATTTGTTGAATCATATATAGGAGCATCTTCTGGAAGGAAGTTGACTTCTGGAGTGGGATTCTCATCTTGAGCTTGTTCAGCAACAGGAGGAACCACTTCAGCAGCTCTGGGAGAAACGTCTTCTTCAACAGGAGATGTTACTTCAGGAGCTTGAACTACATCTTCATCAGGAGCTCTACTATCTGCAGGGTTAACTGTACATGAACAGATTCATCTAAAGTTTGAGTCCTCTTATTAAAAACCCTATATGCTTTACTATGTGTTGAGTAACCAAGAAAAATGGCCTCATCTGCCTTTGAATCAAACTTTGAAAGATATTCTTTTGTATTCAAAACATAACACTTGCAACCAAAGGTTCTGAAATAGCCTATTTTAGGTTTTCGACCTTTCCAGAGTTCATAAGGGGTCTTGTTCAGAATGCTTCTGATTAGCACTCTGTTCAGAAAAGTTATGATCAATTCCCTTGGTTTCACAGAATTCTTCAAACCTAAAGTTTTTGAATTCTCCACCATTATCACTTCTGATATGGACAACCTTTTCATTCCTTTCATTCTCAAGTTTCTTTATCAGAACTGAGAAACATCCAAGTGACTCATCTTTGCTAGACAGCAAAATGACCCAAGTGAATCTTGAATAGTCATCTACAATGACAAAGGCATACTTCTTTCCACCCATGCTCATTGGTTGAACAGGGCCAAAAAGATCCATATGAAGTAATTCCAAAGGTCTTTTAGTTGAAATGACTTTCTTAGTTTTAAAAGAGCTTCTGGATTGTTTACCAGATTGGCAAGCATTGCATAAATGATTCCTTTTAAAACTAATTTCAGGCAGACCCTCAACCAATTGATTTCTAGCTACTTTGGCCAGAAGGTCCATGCTCACATGAGCAAGTCTTCTATGCCAGAGCCAGGAGGTATCCTCTTTGGACATCAAGCATATATTTTTGCAAAGATTCTCAAGATTCAGCATGAAAACATTTTCAACTCTAGGAGCAGTTAGAATAACTTCCCTTGACTTACTGTCCAAGATTTTACATCCAGAGGAGCTGAAGACAACATCTCTACCTTTATCACACAGTTGTGCAACACTCAGGAGATTGAACTTCAGGCCTCTGACTAGGGAGACATCTTCGATCGGAGGATTAGTTCCTATGGATCCAGAACCAAGTATCCTTCCTTTCTGGGCATCTCCAAAGCTGACTTTTCCACCTCTTTTAGGATCAAATGTGATGAATGCTTTTTCATCACCTGTCATATGCCTTGAGCACCCACTGTCAATGTACCACAGCTTTGACATTGATGGAGCACTCAGAGCCACCTGCAACACAATCAATTAGTGACAGGTACCCAATCCTTATTGGGTCCTTCAGAGTTAGATTTTTCTTCAGCAGGTTTTAATGATATCTCAGATTGCAAGAGGTTTTTAATATGATACTTGCAATCTTTTAACCAGTGACCATCACTCTTGCAAAGTTTGCAAAAGGGAGGGTTCTTGGATCTTTCCCTTTGCTTCCTGGGAGATTTCTTCTTCTTCTGAGAAGGACCAACATCTTCAGAGGCTATACCAACACTCTCAGAGGTTCCAACATCAAGAGGAGAAGCTATCTCTTTCAGAAGAGAGGGAGTGACAGGTTTCTTCTTCTTCTGGGGTTTATCACTTCCCAGAGGCAGCTTTTCCTTGCCTTTGACTTTAGAGCCATCAGCAGGAGTGCTGAATTGTTTACACAGTTTTTCTTCTAACACTTTCATGTCAGAATAAACTTGAGTAAACCTAAGAAACTTGTCAGCCTCACTCTTGTCCAATTTCCTTTTCAGGTACTTGAACATACTATAGAGCTCTTCAAGAGAATCAAAGATATTTTGTTCAGAAGATATGTTTACCTCGGAATCATATGTAGCTTCAGGAGGTGCGGAAGTTTCTCCTGTGACATCTTCAGAAGTTGGCTCATCAATAGCCATAAAACATATCTGAGCTTGCTCTTCCTTTTCTTCAGGATCACTGCTGGTCTCAGAGTCTGACCAAGCAGCCAGCATTGCTTTCTTGAACTTCTTCTTATCTTTCTTCAGCTCCGGACAGTTAGGCTTAATGTGCCCCGGTTGCTGACATCCATAGCACACAATCGGCTTATTTGGATCTCTCTTGAACTTTTCACCAGAATCAGGAGTTTTCTTGTCAAAGCTCCTGAAAGGCTTCTTGTAGTTTCCACCTCTGCCTTTTCTAAAGGCCTTCTTGAACTTCTTGGTCAGCATAACCAGTTCCTCATCTTCAGAGGATTCTTCAGAAGATTCTGCTTTCAGGACTACTCTTTTTCCTTCTGACCTTTCTCTTAGGTCATGATTCTTTAATGACATCTCATGGGTAATTAGGGACCCAATGAGCTCATCGTACAAGTAATAGCTCAAATCCTGAACTTCTTCAATAGCAGTCTTCTTGGCTTGCCAAGACCTTGGTAAGCTTCTGACAATCTTCTTCACTCGATCAGATTCTTCAATATCCTTTCCTAAACTCTTCAAGTCATTGACTATCTTGGTGAATCTAGAGTTCATGTCTGAAATAGATTCTTTATCAAGCATTTCAAATAACTCATATTCTCTCATGAGTTGGTTGACTTTAGATTGCTTCACTTTTCCTGTTCCTTCATATGTGACTTCCAGTTTGTTCCAAATATCCTGTGCAGTTTCACAAGAAGAAACTTTGTTATATTCAGTAGCTGTAAGTGCACAATGCAACATATTTATTGCTGAAGCATTAGTTTGGAGTTTTTTCAGAATGTCATCTGTATATTCTCTCTGAGGAATGACAACATTCCCTAAACCTTGTTCCATTCTGGTGGGAATGAAATCACCATTAGTGATGACATACCAAGCACTCATGTTCTGAGCTTGGATGAAGTACATCATCCTTTTCTTCCAGTATGAGTAGTTGTTGCCATTAAATAATGGAGGTCTAGTAGTAGAGGAACCTTCTGGAACTATGAAGTGAGAAGAATTCTCAGGCTGGTGTCTACTAGCCATCTCTATTGATTCTGATAGGATCTTACACTTAGATTGTTAGATCTTTAGTAAATATGCGAAGTAACCTGGCTCTGATACCACTTGTTGGCCCTATCAAGAACAGAATCACCTAGAGGGGGGTGAATAGGTGTCAAAGTTGAAAACTGAATTTTCTAAGTTTTTAAAGAAACTTAAATTTCAGAGTCAAATTTCCTCAGAGTCAGAGGCAAGCTTATAGAAGTTGCTTCTGAGGGAAATTCTGCCTAAACACAGTTAGACTGTTTTTCAGCAACAGAAGTTCTGATTTGGGAACTTCTGGACAGTCTTCTGAACAAAGACAATGATACTTAGAGGAAATCTGTTTCAGCACTAAATATGGACAAGTACACAGAAGCAAAAATAACAAGTATAAGAGGGAGAAAGAAGTTCAGGAGATCCTGATTGAACAATTCGATTTATCCAAGTTCGCCACAGAAGTCCTGTGACTACGTCTTGTCCCCTGAGGTCGCAGCCTACAGAGATTTTATAAATCCACTATTCAGAACTTTTATGGCAAGTTCAGAAGCTCCTTTACATCAACAGAACTTAAGCTAATTTCTCACTTAGTTCTGACTAGCCTAAAAAGAGTTAAAGGATTTCCACCAGAACAAACAATACTCTGTTTTCTGGATTTCTCACCCAACTCTAATCTCAACTAGATTTCTCTCTTTAAATCTAACTGAAGATCACAAACGATCTCAGTTTACAAGATTCCTATTGTGAACTTGTTTTTCTTCACTCTCTCACTTTACTAAGACTATGCTAAGAAAGATTGAGAATGGAAAGTATTGATCTGTTTTTCTTGTTAGAACAGTGCGTTGAGATTTTGCTCGATGATCACGCGTATGTTGATGCTTTGGAGCTTGGCTACTATTTATAGTGATTGAAGATGACCGTTGGTGAGTTTGAATCTTCGAAGGAGATGACATCAGTTGTTGTAGCCGTTAATTTGTCAAGTCTTCAAACGGTCTTCAAACACTTTGATTCCGTTATCCTTGTATTTTAACTAAATCCGGTAAGTGATTTGAAATCAAAGACGAGGTAGACTGGAATCATCCTTCAATTGGATCAACAAAGGGTAGACAAGGAAATTCTGGTTTCTTTTAAACAGACAGGCGCGCTCCATCAAAACAGCTTTTTGAACTTTTGGCGCCTTGCATTAAATGCACTTGTCAGAACATTAAATGCTATCCAGAACCCGTGACTTTAGCTTTCAGAAGCTAAAATTCACTTGACTAGACTTCTGATCACAATTGGCAAAACTTCTGATTGAAAATAACTTCTGAGGAAAGCTTCAGCAGACTTCGTCTTCAGAGCGGAGTATCCAGCTTCTGAGTAATTGAAACTCTGACTTCAGCAACTGATCTTCTGAGTTCTTTAGGCAATCCAGAAAAGATTCATTCAGCACCTGCTGAGCAACTTACACATAGATTATGTACAAAAATTATTAGTCAATAGTAAACTATATGTAAGGAAGTATTAAGTTTTCATCTTCTGAAACGTTTGGACATAATCAAAACACATAGGGTTCATCAAGAGCCATCGACATTTGATTCGATTTCTGCAATCATCCGAAGGAACTAATATCCAAGTCTGATTTTTCTGTAAAGCAGCATATTCTTCCTCCATAGCTTTACGCGATTCAGGAATTTGAAGTGCCTCGGCAACAGTTTCGGGTATTTTGATTTTGTGAATGAGGGCAAATGGCTGTTTAGGTTTGAGATTACCGGTTTGGGAACGGGTGATCATTTTACGGGTATTTGGTGGTGGTGGAGGGCCAAAGGATGACATGTCCACAGCCAAAGCAGGTGATGGGGCTGCCGAGGTTGGGACCGTCGATGAGGGGGCTATCAAAAGAGGAGAGGATGCGGAGGAACTAAGTGGTATTGTGGTCACCATTTCAGGTGATGTCTCGGGTTGGTCTAACTGGACCGAAATCGCACCGGGTTGGTCATTGATCGAGGAACCGACCGAGGCTTTCTCCATTTTAGAGGAAGCCGTATGAGAGTCAGAAGAAACTGATGCCAAAGGAGGAGATGGGATAATCGGAGCTGTAGAAGCTTCGGAGCTCATGTGTACAACCGGTTCCACAACCGGAGGAAACAAAATCGAAATTGGAGAGCCCTGAGAAGTTGATTCAGAAACCGACCCACTATATAACTATGTACCTGGGAAAACATGTTCATCAAAAAGAACGTGACGTGAGATATCGAATTTGGCAGAATTGGGTTCAAAACAACGATATCCCTTATGTTGTTTACTATATCCCAAAAATATACACGGTTTAGACTGAAGATCTAACTTAGAAGACGCATATGGTCGAATCCAAGGAAAACACAAACACCCAAAAATTCTCAAAGACATATAATCCGGTGTTTCACGAAAAAGAAATTGAAACGGTGTGGAAAAATTAATTGAGGAAAGAGGGGTCCTATTCATAAGAAAAGTCGCAGTATCTAAAGCAAATGTGCAGAATTTTTTAGGCAATTTAGCTTTGGTGAGTAATGCAATACCATGCTCAACTATATGTCTGTGTTTCCTTTCTACACTACCATTTTGTTCTGGGGTGTGAGGGTATGAAATTCGATGTGAAATGCCATGTTTTGCTAGATAAGGAGTAACTTTGGTGAACTCACCCCTCCATCAGATTGAAATATTTTAATGGATTGATTAAAATATTTTTCCACTGTAGTACGAAACTGAACAAATGTATCATAAACATCATATTTGCGTTTAAGAAAATAAACCCAGCTGTATTTGGTAAAATGGTCCATAAACAAAACATAATAAAGAAATCCATCCACATACTCAACAGGAGCAGGACCCCATACATCAGAGCAAATCATTTCAAGAGGAGCAGAAGACACATGATTAGATAATGGAAATGGCAATTTATGACTCTTACTAGCACAACAAGAAGGACATAAAGAAACAACATTCTTTTCATCAAATGCAATTTTATTAGAATTCAACAAACGTTTAACAATCGGAAAAGCAGCATGTCCTAGTCTATCATGCCAATGGGACAAAGAAGCTACATTAGCTGAACATTTATTAGAAGCTGAAAGACACATAGAATAGAGCCCTTGATCACTCTGGCCTCGAGCCTTGATAGTTCATGTCTCCAAATCCTTTATAACAAAATAATCAGCAAAAAATTCAACTGAAACTGGGTTAGAATTAGTTAAAGCATAAACTGATAAGAGATTATTAGCGCATTGAGAAACTAATAAAATATTATAAAGATTAAGCTTTGAAGAGCCAATTAAAACACTAGAATTACCAATTTTAGAAATTGGAAGAGTAGAACCATTAATGATTTGAAGATTTTCAGGACCCGAGTATTCAGAGTGAAGATTCAAGTTTCCGAGGTCAGCAGTAACATGATGAGTAGCTCCCGAATCAATTACCCAGGACTGTTGAGGAACCGAGCTCATAGAATGATTTGCCTGTGGCGTGAATTGATCTCTGCTCAATTTTGGGGAGGAACAATTTCGAGCTACATGCCCCAAACCTCTGCATTTATGACACGTAAGATGTTCACGAGAACCCGATGAATTGCCTTGAGGAAAAGGAGTCGAGGTGGGACTGTTTTGTGCATAAACGGGGCTGTTTTGAAACTGCTCGTCGAACCCAAAGTTAGACCCCTGCTGTCGAGAGGAATTAGAAGAGTTTCTGCCTCGATTATTGCGACTACCCCTGCCCCGTCCATGCCAATTATTCACTTGACCATTGGAATGTCGGTTATTATTATTTGAAGCGGAATAAAGGGCAGTAGGTGCGACGTGTTCAGTAGCACTATCCTGAGCAAGTTCTCGTTCCTCCATTAACAAGTGGCCATAAAGCTCATTGAAAGTCATTGAGTCGGGTTTGTGACGAAAGGATAAAATAAATGGACGATAAATCGATCCAAGACCACGCACCACATCATAAATAAGATCACTCTCGAACATATGATGATTAAATGAGCGAAGTTGATCATAGATACCTTTGGCCCTAATTAAATAGGTGTAGATATCATCGGAACCCCGGGTTAGGGTATGAAGCTGTGATTGTAAATTGCGAATTTGTGATTGGGATCCGGCAGCATAAGCACTCGTCAATTGTGTCCAAGCACTCGAGAGCAGTTTGACAAGCCACAATTTACGGAAGAATTGATTCAAAAACCGATCCCAATAATAAATTCAACACCTGCTGATCCTTCTGATCCCAGGTTCGATAAAGCAGACTATGAACCAACAGAGGATCCATCCGAAATCAATATGATTGTATAGGCAACCCCCCCTAAGTGCCGAGACGTGTTAGAGTCTGATCAACGATCAGAGACGCGCAGCGGAAGCGAGAAAAACGATATTGATAAAACGTTGATCAGAAAGATGATCTTGATCATTGCCTCAATATATTTTATATTAAAGTGATTAATCCTACATTAGTCACTCACATGGAATCCCTCTGAGAGAGATGGACGAACCGCACGATCAGAGGTTCCGCCAAAAGCACGTGCACAACACTTCAGACGACGAGTCCTCGTAATAGGCACGAAGAACAATGACGAAAAGCTCCAAGATCACCTCCAGGGGGTCCGGCCGAATTAGGGTTAGAGGGATTTAGGGTTTCTCTGATTTCTGTGTCAGAAAGTCCCTAGGTTTCAATCGATTGAGATTAATATATAGTGTGTCGACTAATTACAGTTTTAGTACCTGCATTAATTTAATTAATCGGATTGTACCACAATAGAATACAATAGATTCAATTAATATCAATTAGGTTATAATTAATCACACACTAACCCCTAAAGAAAATCTAATTAATCAATCGCTTAATTAATTAACCCGATTGAATAATTAATCCCTCTAAACAATCAATTAACTTGTTTCAATCAAAACAATTAATCAATTAACATTATTAGTTAACCACTAATAATTAGTTCATCATAAATACACTACATGTATTTGTTGAATAATAAACATGGAGTTAACTACGGAGCCAAATTATAGAATTAGTTGTTGGAGGTTTTAGAGGATTTTCGGACTAAGCGATTATAGTAGATATTTGGAGACTATTCCAGTATTTGGTAAGTAATTATCAACTACCTTTTATGATTTCGAGTATATATATGATTTTATGAAAAGTTAGTATTTGACAAATATACTTTGAATTATTTATTGCTGAATTTTAATGTGTTCGATTGATAAATGTTTATGAATTAGTATCTTGAAAATTGATTGAATTGATATTCAGATTTTTGAGTTGAAATGATTTGATACGTTGTGGTATTATTTGAAATGATTTGATAAACATTTGTGTTTGAGAAATGTTTTGTCCATCTAGGATTGCCCAAGTAGTACTTGATGTTAAGACCACTATCGAGGGATGGTATGGCCAGTGTGCACAGCTGTTAGTCCTAATGTTAGGCAAAGAATGAGATCTCAGTTATTGATACGATTGATGTTGTTATGGAAACTACGCGGGTGGAATTCGAGTATGGATACTAAAATTTGTATTAAAATCTTAAATACAGGTTTATGGGGACTTGTATTTAGGCATTTTAATACAGTGTTTTAAGCTTATGAGTTTTTGATGGTTTGTTTATTCGAGAAATAATGGTTTATTGCAGTTTTTGATATATTATTACAGATTTGAAAGAAAGTAATATATGAAGTATTATATATAGCTATTTTGAGTATATTTATTTTCTGTAGCTGATAATTATTTATTGAGATTTCTGTCTCACTTTTTAAACGTTTTAATATTTTAGGTGAGGAAGAACAGTTATAGAGGTGCCTATTGATTGATACACCAAGTTGAGATTTTCAGGAGGTTGTTAGAATCATTTATTTGGAGTTTATTTATGTATTTTTTGAGACATAATTGTATTGAAGAATCTTTGGAGTATTAATGAAATATAAGAAAGTATTTTTGGTTCAGAATTTTATTGTGATTTAGTTTATTTCATTTTCGCGTTCGATCCGCGTAGGGTGGTTCGGGGTCGGGTGCAACAAGTTCTCCGAGTACAAGTCTCAGTGTCTAGTGTGCACGATCCAGTGGGCCATAATCAATTAGCTCTACGACTGATAGAGAGTTGCCTAGACCATATCAGTCACCAATTGATTACAGTGTTAGTCCATCTCACACAGATAGATACCCTGTAGAATTCTCAAATATCTCTTACCATGTATATCGATATATCAAGCATGAGGCAAGGTCGAGGTCATCCTCTACAGCTTGAGATATTTCTCGATCTTGAATTAAACTGGAGGACAGATAAGTAACCAGCTTATCTGAGTACATTTCTCAGTTCAACTCATCGAGTGGCCTAGTGATATCATCTCACTTATGGAGTGAGTGGTAATCCCTTCACTTCAACTATCAGTCTTCAACTATCAGTATGAATGAGTTCACTGACCAGACCAATCATACCCGTATTTGGCATCCTTTTACAGACCTATTAGACCTATAAAAGAGATCTACATTTATAGAAGGGCAATGACACTCCCACCGTGTGCCTTCTAAAGCGGATCGACCAAGTCCCGTATTGGTCATACGTACCTACAAACATATCATGTACACGTGTACACATCCTGTTTGTAAAAGCCTTACGTTATATTCATTCCCATGAGTAGAACTAGCATCTAGTAGTTTATGATATACAATCAATGGATACTTCATACAGTACATATAATACAAGATATATTAACTGAATGAATTAATGCCTTTATTCCATAAATCAAAAGTATACAGTACAATGAACAAAAGTACAGTACTACTACAAATAAATATGCCTAGAACTAGGGCACACCAACAAAACAATCTGAGTCTTCCAGAGCATAAAATTATTTGGGGTTAATTTGACATTAACTTGACCGAGGAGATTAGGGTTTGATGTGTGGGTAAAAGAAGGTGGAGGTGGAGGTGGTGGCTGATTATACTGAAAGATAGGTAGGCTGGTCATGGTAGAGGATTCAGTGAAAGTGGTGGTGTGAGATGAAAAGGGATGGGAAGTTTCTGGAAAAGATGATGGGAAAAATGGAAATCCGGATGATGGTTGGGAATGGCTAGTGATAACTGATCCAGAGAAAGAAGAGGAGTAAGCCATGGTGGTTTCGGGGTTAGTGTTGGAAACAGGAATACGTGGTGTTTCGGTGCAGGAGGTAGACATGATGGCGGCGGAAAAAAAAATGGAAGGTCGGCGGTGTTAGCTAGGGTTTTTTCTTTTGTCCAGGTTTTGTTCTGTATACCATAAAGAAAGAGGAAATCAGTGATTATTATTGATGTATCAAAGAGTATTTATACACATTACATATGAGTATATAATTACAAGTATAACACACCTAGCTAACATATTTACTCATCTAGCATAATACTCTATCACTTATTACTTCTTTTGTTATAGTATTTCACTTATTACTTTTTTTGTTATAGTTTTTCATTTATTACTCCTTATTTGTTATAGCTTTCCAGGCATTGCAAGAAGACTATTTTTTGTAGGTTTTAGAACATTGAAACTCAAATGCCATTTGCTTGCTAGAATCAAATGTTTGTTTTAGATTCCCATTTTAGACCTGATGTACTCGAGGCATTTGAAATATTAAAGAGAATTTCATTAGAAATACTATTTAATCTTTTATGTCCACATCCATATCAAATATTTGGTTTTTTTATTGGCTCGTACATTTTGTCAGAAAGAATGATATAAAAGATCATGCTAATAGATTCTAATAGTTTTTGGAACTATTCTTATTCTAATATTGAGCTCTATCGGAAAGGTTATATTACTTCTCATTGGTCAATTCTTTTGTCTTGAAATCAGTATTAGATTACGGTAAGACCTTTGTGCTTTTCACTTCGGTTATCAATGCCTTCTATTTCAGCTTTGATTAATTTCTTTCTCATGCTTTTTTTTTATCTAATTTGTCTTTTAAATATTTCCCTTTTTCATTACTTTATTGCCTTATTGCTGTCACTTTTACTGTGAAGATAGTTACTACTACCTCCTTTTGGTTTCTTCTACTTTCTGCTATATATTTTGGTCCCCCCACCCCTTCCTAAAAACCGAGTGTGTACTACAATGAATGTTGTTAACTGCTAGATTGATATTTCTACTGTTATGTATGGATATTTTATGTTGCAAATTTTTGTTTGGCTGGTAACAATTTGGTCAACTCAAATGTGTTGATAACTTGATATACATATATGTTCGGACATCAATGCTTTTATGTTATGTTAGTTATCTAGCGCAGTTGTTTCACTTATGATATTCGTTTATAGCTCATATTACTTATACTATACTATGCTTTTACATCTCATATTTCTCATGCTACTATCTTTGTTGTTTTTACTATTGTGTTGCTTTAATATTTGAATATGCAATTTGTTGCAATTTGTTGTTGTTTATGAATTGAAAGCGTCACTGATCCCAGTTGCGTTCTGAACCACACGAAGATTAGGGTCGAGCTCCATCTCCCTGACCCACTGCTTTCAGCTTGAGTCTGTTTTCGAACATACGGCGAAGATTTTGCTGCCTGCGGCATTTCCATTTCTGCTTTAAGTCTTCCAGTTGGAACAAAGTGGGGGCTAAAACTATTTATGTTGTCGTACCCTTATGCCCTGGCAAAGGCCCTCTAATTTCTCGTTTGTAAGAGACTCCATTCATGGACGCTTAAGCGGAGTACTGTAGTTGTTGAGAATGGTTTCTGGCGGATCCTCTTGGTAAAGGAGGAAAGAGAAAACGGCAATGCTCTTATGTCCCTCTCTGTTTTGGGGGCTCTAAATTACTTATTTAAGAGGGAGGATCCATTTCTTTGATGGAAGAAAATATCTTCCTTCGAGACCCCTACGAGTTGGCCTTACGAGACGAGGGCTACGGTTAGCTCATCTGCCTTCTGGCACTCGGTCTTCTAAGACTATATTTTATACGGTAACTAGTCTCACTCCCACTGCAGAAAGCAGTAGGGAAGTGCCAACGAAGCGTGATAGAGTATTTTCGTCATTAACCGATTTCAGTTACAATAATAAATAACTGGGTAGGTGCCACAAGACTCAAAGAAAGAGGCACTGTAGATCGTGAACCCTCGGTATTTACAAGATCGGTTTCGTTTATGTCTTTGTTGGCATAATATGAGCTCCAATTTGGTGTCTTTTTCATTGTTTTGGTTGACTATGTTGAAAACATGTTAAGAGGATTTGAAAAGTTGTTCCAATTGAAATTGGGCTTTTAGTTTATTAAAAAGCTCATATCATGCTTGTTATAGTAGAAGACAGTTGTGCTCACATGGTCAATGATTGACCAAATACAATTTGGTCAATCACCGTTAGTTCAAAATTTAAGGGTTGAGATTAGTTACCATGTGAGCACCACTCGAGTAGAAGAATAGATCAATAATAAATTGTTCATTTGTGGCTTGGTTTGCCTTGAATTTATCTCCCATCTGACATTTTTTGTCATTCTGTTTGTTTTTCCTATGCATAGTAGTTTGATGTTGTGTTTTGTAGTTTGGAGTTTGAAGGCCAAAAATAGAGTTTGTAAAATGTTAGCTATAGAAATCATCACATATATGGAGAACTAATAACACTGATAACACTACGGATGATGAAATATCAGACCTGAAGTTAACTTTTCATTGATTTTTTTTTTCATTGTAGCGTAGACAACCTACGCTCTATGGTTATCTAAAGCAAGACAAATGTTGTATACAATCGTGCAATATTTGCACTAATGTTCGGTTCCATGGATGTCATTGGAGCTTATATGGTGCATCATGGTTTTGTGGAATCTTGCTATTATTATTAGTCTGAAGTTGATCCATAATTTTATAAATAATCGTCTAAAATCTACCTTAATAACATTTTTTTTTTGTTCCATTTGTAAATATAACTAGCCTGGTCTTGCTAAATTCCAAAGCCAATTTTAGCATTTAGTTTCCTTCAGTTTCTTTTTTCATACTGCGGCTTATAAAACCCCTTTTTCACCATAGCTTTTACCTAATGAAGGTCATCTAACTTCAAATGTTGAAAACTATACTGAAGCTCATGCTAAAAGAAAGCCATGGGCCCCATGACAAGCCAAATTGGTACTGTACAATAGAAAAAGAAAGATGGAAGATCTTTGAAACTTGAAAGAATTTAGAAACATCATAATCTCATCGAATGAAACTTGTGTGCCTGTTAGCAACCCTTTTGTAACTGATTCTAATAGCACTAGAGTAGAACGGGGTACTTAATGTGTATGTTACCAGTAAACCATGGACCGTATACCCTAACCTTAATTTGTTGAACCTATTAGTAGCTACTAATTAGGCTGTCCTTGGTGTTTATCATTCTCCATAATTGTAGACCTTAAACCATGAACCATATACCATAACCCCACAAACTCTAAACCCTAAACTCAAAATTATTATAAAGTTTGTGGGGTTAGGATATACAGTCCATTGTTTAGGTTTATAACTTAAAAATTAGGGTGTAACTCTAAAATAATTATACATTATTTTTTGGAGAGTTATGAAAATTTATATGTATTAGATTTTTATTATATTCTTAGCTAAATAGATTTGGAAATAATAGTTTAATAGATGTAACTACTTTAAATACATAAGTACATTCACTTGTATTTAATGCTTATATGCAGCTCTAAGGGCTCCATGTATGAGAACCGTTTTTTAAAATGAAATTTGAGTGATTAATAAACATGATATGTGATTGTGTTATGTCAAAGAATTTACATGGTCAATTTCAACGAACAAGAGCTTAATTGAGAAACAAGGTCTTATCTATTTTTTTATTCTAACAAACTGTGACGTGATAAACAAGAATATTGCTAATTTAATTTACTTTGTTTTAAAGGAACTTAAGCTCTATAACCTTTTTAAAATAAAAGCATTATTTTTTTCTTATCATATAATTTAGGTTTAAATAATATAGCAAATTTGTTACCCAAAGCAGAGCAATGGTATCTTTCTAGTTATAAATTACAACTTAGTTTCCAATAAATAACAAACTTTCGTTTAAAATCTCAAATCTGACCCATTGGTGTACAAGAAAAAATAAAATGACTTACTTTATTCGTCCATTTGGTCAGCATACTTACTTTACAATATATTATGCATTTACAATATTTTTTTAAATTTTCACTTAATATGTTGTGAAACAACAATTCACTTCATCCACCTTTACCCACCACCATTTTATTCTTTGGTTACACTGTTTTTTTTTTTTAATATAAGGAATAGGATTTGAACCTTGAACTCTCCACTCACATATTGACGAATGTACTAATTGGGTTACAATTAATTAGTGATTGTATTTATTTTTTTTTTAAAACAAAAACTTAGGAAACCGTTAAAAAGAATTACAAAAACGTCAGCAAATAAGTTTGTTTTATATATAAAAATGATCAACTACGTTACTAATACAGTTAAGAATAACCAATAAAAAAAAGTTGTATTTAACTACTTTAATTTCAAGAACTGCACACTAAAACGAAGGTTTTTCACTACTCAATGGTCATGACATAGTTCTTTTATTTCTTGAAGATCAGAAAGGATCATAATACATGAAATATAGTATAAATAAATTAAATCAAGGAGATATACTTCAAGTCATACTATAATTTCACAAAGACATCTCTTCGGAAAAAATAATAATCTCATAAAGACATGACTATATAGGAAAAGCTTAGGAAACAAACAAAACCAAAAAAGATAAGATGGGCATATTATCTTTCACACAATTATTACATATTTTAATCTTTAAACTAAACTTGACATATTTTAATTTTATTCCACGCCATTGTTATGCTACTTTCCATACAAATATAAAATTTTTGACAAGTAGCATATATGGTATATTTATTAATAATTGCACAAATTATTGAAAAGATATTCCAGTTGATGTGACTAGGTTTAATTTTTCCACCATATATGGTGATTACGAGAGATATTGAATTTACGCCAATCTTTATTATTCAAGTCGGTATTGATATTGTGTGTTTTTACGGTGTATTTCGTACTATTTTCTTAGTGTGTTGGTCGTGTGAAGTCGGGTTTTATTTTAATTCTTCAATTATTTGTTGTTTTTAAGATAATCTCGAGTTTAGTAGAGTTTTCTCTTATTTTCGTGTGTTTTGTTGCTTTATTTTGATTTTATTGTTTTCTTATGGCATGATTAGTGTTTTCAGGAGTTTTTTAAGAGCGTTGGAGCTAATTGGAGTGGAGGTTCAGACCCGAGGAGCTTAATTGAAGATTCAGAGCAAAAATCAGATAATTTGGGTGACATCAACGCCCCGTCTCGCCGAGACACTTGTTGTCTCGCCGAGATAGGCTGGAGGCAGCTTGGACGACCTTTGATATTTCGAGCATACCTTTCTCATAAGGACTCTGATTGTGGTGATTCAACTGGCTCTGGAAAGCTAAGAGGACGTGTGACAACTTTCATGTTTTGAGTTTCTCGATATTCGGACTGGAAGGCGTTATAAATCTGGTTCGAAGTTCAGTCGTGGCCCGAAACTCGTCGAGACCATGTTGGGCCGGCCTATTTTGGCTAATTTCGGCTGATTAGGGTTGGAACCACCTAATTAGGGCTGAAACCTCCTGAATACTATAAATAAGGAGCTTAGGATGTACTTTTCTAGGTAGTTAGTTAGTTATCATCTTTTCATCTATCATTATTTTTACATAATTTTTAGTCTTAGCTTTAGTATTGCTTTATCTTTATCGAAGAACAAGTTCAAGTTTGGTTTGATCGTTCGCGTTCCGTCTTCATTGAATTGTTATTGAATCGACTTTAGTTTAGGATTCTTCTTTACCTCTTTATCTTTTCATTATGATTTTCAATAAGATGTTGTGTTTCTTATCTTCCATCTTTTCTCTTGCTATAGTTAGTTTGTCTATGAACTAATCCCGATCCAATCTAGGATGAGGGTGAACTTGGTGTATGAATATGTTTGGTTGCTGAATTGAAAGTTTATATTACATGTTGTGCGATAATTTGATTATGTACACTTAATGCCTTGAGACCGAGAGGAGATAGAATCATAGATAGATTTGAGATCGAGAGGAGATAATCTATACCGAGATTGCATAATCAGACCTTACGTGAGAGATCAGGAGAGCGGCTTCGTATCCGGGCTACGGCTTAGGCCTTAT
Source organism: Euphorbia peplus (assembly GCA_028411795.1). Classification (NCBI taxonomy): domain Eukaryota; kingdom Viridiplantae; phylum Streptophyta; class Magnoliopsida; order Malpighiales; family Euphorbiaceae; genus Euphorbia; species Euphorbia peplus. The sequence goes on along the minus strand of CP110839.1, from coordinate 19,299,979 downwards.
TCATCACAAACCGATAATGCTTTGCATGACCTAGGTTATATTGTCTAACCAAGCTATTAACTGAATGCTTACAAATAGATTTCTACAAGTCTTGATCACACTTGTGTTATTTATCAGGATGAATACCGTTATCAATCAACATGGAGTTAAATTGGAAGTTTACTAGATCGAGCATAGGATTCACCAAGGGAACCCCTATCTTGGATTGACTTTCCCCATAAATCAGCAAACCAAATTTGTTCTTGTTATTCTTGCTTTTCTTTCCTTTTAGTCTAGATATAATTAATCTTTATCGCAAATATTTTTCGTTACTCAGTGGATATTCACAATAACTTGTTAGATTCCTAGGTTGCAATTCACAGTCTTTGTGGTTCGGTCTCGTGCTTAAGCACTATATTACTTGATTGCGATAGGTTACACTTGACCTATTAATTGCTATATACTTTACGAGCATCAGGTATCGATATAGATTTTTATACGATGGTTTTAATTCCCTTTGTAAGTGGATGTTTTTTTGGTAACTTTGTAGGTGGATGTTTTGTATAGCATTTTGTATGACATTTAGCTTTCACTTTAAAATAAATAAAAAAATAAGTGTTTGGTTAGATTTATAAAATAGGGAGGGATCAAGTGTGACAGCGCTTCCAGTGTGACAATTGCATTTTTGTAATAAATTCGTGTGGTGGCAATATTGTAAATATTGAGGTGCTGGAAGTTTTGTAATTTACAAAACTTATGTAATCAGCCTTCAAAGCTCAGGTATTTGCTCGATCGAGCTAGTCGAATTCACCTCAACGTCCGCCTTAGCCGCCACTTTCTCCACCACCTCCGCCGCCAGGGAAGAGCTCAAGACCCGCATTTGCATAATTGGAAACGGCTTCGCTGCCCACACATGCGCCATCTACGCTGCCTATTTGAATATTGGATGGCCAACGACATGGCTCCCGGCGATCAGCTCACTACCACCTCTGAGGTGGAGAATTTCCCTGCCTTTCCCGACCGCGAACTCATGGATCGATGCAGAAGATGAGAGATGGAGATGATTGTTCGTATAAAAGATGATGACAATGAGTTTGAGTGTGTTTAATGGAGAGAGACTGAGGGGCAGAGCAAATTAATTACATACTCCTTTTCTTTTTTCTTTTTCTTTTCCTTTTTGTGTTATTGAAATAATTGTAGGAGTCTAAATATTTAGGACCAATTAATGAGGATAGCTTTATCAAATTGATTGACAATTGTTTCTCAATGAGAATATCTCACAATGAGAATATTTAACTTGATGTTTGACTGTAGCAGAGGTCAAATAGAAAGTCTACTCTATTGTTTATTTGCTATATCAACCACGTGATACTTTACAAATTTTAATTTTCTCAAATTGGCTATTGTTCCAAATCATGTACATATTCTTCCAAATCACGTATATGACATATAAACATCAGTCCAAACATTAGGGTAATTTCAACTCACTAATGTTTATATTATAGAGCTTCATTTAATCATAAGTATTTGTTACGTATTTTTCCCTCAGTTGCAATCTTTATCACCTTAATCGGTCGCAGAATCTCAAATTCTCCATTGAGAGTAAAATTTCAAATAATGGGATAACTCTGCTATTCCAACATAATCCTCCATTATTCCAACAAAAATCTTCTTTTATTTTCTTTTGTGATTGTTCTTGTTTTATTTTATTGTTCATTTTAAATTTCATAAATAGACTGTCCCAACTTTATTCTCTTTTAGTTTGTTATTAAATTCTTGTGTTATTCCAAGAAAATTTTTCTGTTCTTCCAAAAGTCTTCCCTATTATTCCAAAATTCTTCTCTATTCTTCCAAGAGAATTCTGCCTCCTAGCGGTTTTAAAATTGTTTGAATAACAAATAAGTGTTCTGTTTGGAACAAACAAGTATTCTGTTGGAACAAATAAACGTTATGTTGTAACAAATAAGCATTTTGTTGGAACAAATATTATGTTGGAAGAATATAGTATTCGTTTAGGAAGATCGGAAAAATGTATTTTAAAGAAAATAATTAAAACTTTTTACTCTCTTTAGTGATGACATTAGCGTTGACATCACCCTCCTCCTCCCCTCCTTTTCTTATGTGTCATGTTTTTCCATTTATTTACAAGTTTGTCACATTCTCCTATTTAATTACTAAATTGTCTCATTGTCACACCATAAAAAATGTCTCACCAAAACAAATCCGTCGCACATGATCCTCTCCCTTATATAATAATAACATTTAGCATTTTTTTTATGAAAACAATAGTTGTTAGAAGCTTTTCACGAGTATTTTGAAACTTTTCGTGAAAAAGTGTTTGTAGTTGGTAGTTATTTATTTTCTTATGATATTCAAATTATTTCTAAAAAGAAAAGCAATGTTTCAAATACATTTTTTATTCGACGGATTCGAATATTACTATGTGATTTTAGTCTATTTATGTTTGTTTGTTTGTTTATACAGAAAAATATCAATGTTATTGACATTGACAAATCTAAGAACTTTTAGGCTAAAACTGTCAATTTTTACTCTAGTTCTCGAAGTAAAAGTTCAAGAATTACTTTTTTTCAGTGGCATATTGATCCTAAGACTACCGTTTTAAGTTTCCAAAATCAAATTTTTTTGCAAGTGTTTCTAAATATGTATATTCTCTCTATTAATATAAACACTTACATGATGATGTTGATACTAAAAAATAAAAGAATTTATAATATTATAATTTTTAATAATTTCATGCATGTCAAAACAAACTATATTAGCCTATATAAAGGAAATTAGTTTTGTTGACGATTTTTGAAAAAATAAAAAATATAAGCATGAATTTCGAGAAAAGTGAAACTACAAGACTTAAATTCAAAGTTTAGTATTTATTTTTATAAATGTACGTGTTGATTCATTTAAAACATGTTTTGTCTCGATATTTTCTCCACTAACATCAACATGTAATCATAATTTTATCAAACTTTAATAATTAAACAAATAATAACAAATACCAATTAACAACAACTAACAATTAGCAGCTACATCAGAAAGACCCTAAATCTTCAACACAACATGATGATATCCGAAGTAGATAGTTGAAATTGACTACATGACACTAATATGAAATTAATCTTAATTTTTTTCATATCAAAACTAACACCAGCCTTAATTATATATAAATCATAAATAATACGAAATGAAGTGATGTTTTTGTAATAGAATAAGACAACTGGATGAAATTGAAACAAAAAATCATTAGTTAATGAATATTGCTAATCCTATTGCTAATCATATTATATATTCGTTTGTATATGATTTAAATGAATGTAATTGTCGGGCGATATTCTCAAATATCCCAATTTTAACATTGATACGTTAAAGTGAATATAAATCGTTGAAAACTGTAAATGTGGGCGTGCCAGAAAAATTAATTCTTGAATATAAATACGCCCACAAACTTGACAACTAATCGTAACGATTGGCGTTACAAGGATTGAAAAATAACGGTCTTGGGTCATGACGTTACTTGACAGGTTAATTGAAAAAAAAAATTAACTAAGATACTGAAAATAAGTAAATGAGACACGAGATGTAAATTTTTAATTTTTTTATTAATTTTTTAATGTTTTTGCTTACATAGTAGATTTTGAGCAACAAATTGCAAATAAGAAATCAATTTGCACAAATAGAAAGGAAAATGCGAGATGTAAATATAATAAACCAATATAAATATGTACAGAAGGGACAAAAAATGACAAACTTAGCAGAGGTCTTGAACGTTGATGTTGAATTTCATGTCGAGCGAACGGCAAATGGATGTGAGACCAATCATAGCAATAAATTCCAGCAAAGATTTGAGAAAAAGGCAAAATAGGACACTTAAAAGAATTGTAGCAATATGGATTATTCACGGGTGAACTTTGAGAACTTATAACTTGAGATTCTAACTTGGACAGGGTAAAAATTGAGCTTTTAAATGTGTGAGAAATGTGATTTTTAGGGACGCCGATTATTAAATCTGGACAAGTATTGATAGGAAAAAAGTTGATGCAAAGTAGGCTTTGTGAAACTAAATTTTTGAAAGAAAAATGCAGAAATTTTGGAAGTTGGCCAAAAATTGGGACTTTTGCTAGAATCTAAAGCTAAGAATAATGTGCAAAATGAGTCAAGACTTGTGTAGTATTTGTCGGTATGTTTGATTGATTAACTGATTAAAAATGAAAAATGAAGGCATTGTCTCCCTTTTATATGGCCAAAAAACTTTGGTCAGCAAGTTTTCTAGGCATCTAAGGAGCTTTCCACACTATATCTTCTGCTTTCCATTTTTGAAAGAAATAGATCCATTCCCTATTCCCTGGGAGCTTCGGGCTGATTAGTGAGAGTCCTTAAACTCGCCCCCAATTCATCTGTGCTTGAATAGCGGCCATCATGGCTGTCAGTTGGTTAAACCGTTCATTTCTATCTTACATGAACTGGTTAACCTGAGCTGTCGGATTCTCTTCCTCAAACACCCCATTGACTACCTAAGAATACGTCACTAACCATTGACTTAGTTTGTAGGGTAAAAGCGTCATAATTAAATAATGACCAAGATTAAAGCACTTGAAGATTCTACACTTAGCTTGCCAACATGGCAATATGATGTGTTTTTCTTAGGATTGCAAATGGGGAATCCCCGTCCCCATCCCCATTTTATAAATGGGGAAAATATTGTCTCCGCCCCATATCCGTAGGGGTTAGGATCTTTGTGGGGATTCTCATTCCCCATTTCTAAAATTTCTAATATTGATATTTAGTAATTTTTTCATATAATAAATTATACAAATATAAAATATTAGTTTAATTATAGAAAAAATGCATCAATGAATAATGTATCAATCCACCAAATAGAAAAATGAGAATAAAGATCTCTTTATAAAACTACAACATTCAAAAATAAATATGATGCATCGCAGGACCGTTGGCTTTTTATAGGCTCAGGGCGAGACAACATGTTTGGGCCCGTCATATATATGTTTTTAATTTTTTTTCTTCTTCAAGCGAAATTATGTGGGAAAAAAATGCTTCCTAATTAAGTTGATATCCCAACAAAAATAGATCCAAAATTTATTAAATTTCAAAAAACAATTATCCATTAAAAGTAGTGTAGTTACACATTTTAATTCATTAATTGCATAATGTTAATTAATTATTTATTTTAAATTTTAAAATGTTATTAAAATGTATAAAAAAGTAAACTTTAAATTATAAATTGTAGATATTATAATAATATAAAAGGTGTTATAAAATTACGAATCAACTGCTGAGATGCTATGGTACACTTAACAAACAATTACATGTCTTCCTAAAAAAATATATTGAATAAAATAATTGAAATTTTCATCTGAAATAAAGTTTAATTCATGTAATTATTTTATAATATATTTTCTACATCATAGTTCCTCTATTTAAATCTTGAGATAAGTAATAAAAATATTTAAAATTAGAAAGAATAGTTTTAAGTTTAAGGATTACCCACCAAGTAATGCCTTGTTGGTTATTACATTCCACTAAGGAGTGTGAAGTCATGGGTTCAAATCCCATAATTGTAGAAAGTAGAAGCTCAAAAAAAAAATTTAAGGATTAAAATTATATTTTTTGATGATGAATGTAATACAATTTGTATAAAAAAAAAGGAAATAGACTTCTATAAAAAAAACAGAAAGAAGGCACGAGGCATTTAATATAGTGAATCGTTATACACCGACCCCTACTTTTGTTAAACACCGATCCCAACCCACCATTTATAAAATAAAAGACATTATTACCCCTTAACATTAAAGTTATATATTTATATATTATTATATGTTTTATATGTTATTATGTTTTATATATATTTATATATATATATAATAATGGCAAAAAGCATATTTAGGCTCTTGATCAATTCAACTTTTCTTGATTAAGTCCTTGATCATTTAAATAGATAGATTAGGCCCTTGATCAATTGTTTTTGATTTCTTTAGACCCTTTTTGGATGTCTCCGTTATAAAAGTTCGTTAAATGCCACATCATCCGCCACATATACCGCCACATCACATATATTTTTCCTAACAACATGCCACATCATCCCTCAACTAATTGATCAATCCTCTCCAAAGAAACCCTAATTTATTTTATTGACGACACGTAGAGCCGTCTTCCTTCCAAACAAACAAATTCAGAGAAAATTAGCTTACTTTCTCCTTCAATTACAAGTCCATTGGCTCAAGTATGTAATTTCAATTCCTATACTCTTTTCTTTCTCCATCAAAAATTGTTTATTTTTGTTTCTTGTGATTAATAAATGGTTTCAAGTCTGTTTATTTTTGTTTCTCAGTATAATTGTGTTTTCCAAGTTCTGTTCATATATTCATGCTTGGATATATGGAGAACGAAATACCAATTCTTCTCTTTTATAGATTTTATTAAAAAAAGAAGAAGTGCAGTTTACTAATTTTATATATCCTTTTTTATATGCTAGGATGGAGGATCATTATATTTGTTTAAGAGTAATTCATTCTGGAAAGTTCATGACGGGTACGAGGACTGCTTATGTTGGTGGAAAAACACTTGTTCTTGACCCGCATTTGGATATGAATATGCTTTCCTTTCCCAATATAAGATCCTATTTGAATGATGTTGGATTCGGTAGAGTAAAAGTTGTATATTATCTCTTTAAGAAGCATGACGAGTTTATATTGATAGATGATGATAAAATTAGTTGAGGGATTAATGTGATATAAAATTATGTGAGGGATGACGTGGCATTTTGTTAAAATATATGTGATGTGGCGGGTGACGTGGCATTTAACGGAGTCATATAACTGAGACATCCAAAAAGGGTTTAAAGAAATAAAAAATCATTGATCAAGGGCCTAATCTATCTATTTAAATGATCAAAGGCTTAATCAAGAAAAATTGAATTGATCAAGGGCTTAAATATGTTTTTTTCCTATAATAATTAATATAATTATAAATAATATAATTTTAATTATTTGAATCCATAAAATATATTTATTATTATATATTCATAATAATAGAAAAAATAAAAAAAAAACGTCTGACGGTCACGGCGACCTTCGGTACCATGGTTCCAACGGTCGCCGTGACCGTCGGAACCATGGTACCGACAGTCACCAGGACCGTCGGTCCATTTTTTTTTATTTATTTTTTATACAAAATAATTAATTTAACTTAATTAAATTAAAATATATAATCATAATTATATATTAATTCATAGTCGAATCAAAAATATTTTAAATTATTGTGTTTTGTATTTCAAATATTATTTAAAAAAAAAATAAAATTTTGAAAAAGGTGACCGACGGTCACGGCGACCGTCGATCACCTTTTTGAATTATTTTTTTATATAAACAATTATTTTAAAAATTTTAAAAATTTATTTCTTCACTATATTCCAAGTACAGGGACGCATCGAACTAAGACAATTCGATGCAGTTCTATATAATGTTTGGGACAGTCGATTTTTGAGTCATAGAACTGCATCGAATTGTCTTAGTTCGATGATCCTGAAAAAATTGAGTTTTTTTTTCCAAGTCCAGGGAGTCATCGAACTAAGGCAATTCGATGCAGTTCTATTTCCCAAAATGGACAGTCGATTTTTTCGTCATAGAACTGCATCGAATTGTCTTAGTTCGATGATCCTGAAAAATTGAGTTTTTTTTCCAAGTCCAGGGAGTCATCGAACTAAGGCAATGCGATGCAGTTCTATTTCCCAAAAGGGACAGTCGATTTTTTCGTCATAGCACTGCATCGAATTGTCTTAGTTCGATGATCATGAAAAATTGAGTTTTTTTTTTCTAAGTCCAGGGAGTCATCGAACTAAGGCAATTCGATGCAGTTCTATTTCCCAAAAGGGACAGTCGATTTTTTCGTCATAGAACTGCATCGAATTGTCTTAGTTCGATGATCCTGAAAAATTGAGTTTTTTTTCCTAAGTCCAGGGAGTCATCGAATTAAGGAAATTCGATGCAATTCTATTTCTCAAAAGCGACAGTCGATTTTTGATTCATATAACTAAAATATTAAATTAATCTAGTCCGTTTTGCTATATAACACTTAATTGAGAAAAAACATTTAGAAAATTATATTTAATAATAATAAAATGCATAGATTACACGATAATTAAACATACAAGCCTAAAAAAATATAATTAAAATAAATTAACTTAAAAACATTAATTATAAAACATCGAATTTATTCCTAATCTACCAATCGCCCGCATCAGTTGGATCATCAACGATCCAATCTTCATCTTGTAAGTTTTTCACGAATCGTTTGAAATTTGGAGGTTGAGACGACTGGATAACTTCGTAAATCCGTGTTTGGTCAGAAATAAAATCGATATAAGAATTTGGGATTATTTTCCAAGGAGCATTGACACTGTCTGTATGCATAATATATTCGACATAATTGTTCTTCACCGCACTTACATTTCTCAAGGCATTCATCATTTTTTCACGTTGATCCCACTCTTGAACGATAGAAAAAGTGTGTGTGTGAAAAACGTCAACGGTTGGAATTGATTCAGACCATTTTAAGAAAATGGTAGAGTTTCGAATATTGTCACTGTTGTTGTTTGATAATTGGGTGCTGAACATTGTAGCCAATTATTTATGGGCATAAACCATTCCAAAAACGTTCGAACGTTGTTTGAAATATTGCCTTGATTCAGATTGTTGAACCATTCTTGAACCGAAAATTCGAATGGCATGCAATGCATATAGCATAACCACCACAACATATGAAGTGCGGAAGTTGGGAACTCGCCTGAAATCGGGAGCTTAAAACAAGACAAGAACGGGAAATGGGGGTGAAACAATTTAGGAAGAACAAAGGTTTGTCCGAAGACTCTGATTGCTCTTTCTTGACATTCCACCATTTTCGAAGTGCAATCATCTCTAGAAAGAGTTTGAACACTTTGTTTTTCCGGTGGAAAGTTTTGGCTATTTGAGGATGAAGATGCCATAGATGGTAAAATGTTGAGTAGATTTGTAGAAAAATTCATAGATTTGTAGGGTATTTATAGAATGTATTAACATAATTTATTTTATTAAAAAAAATTTAGTTTTTTTTAAATGTCAAACATTTACAACTTTATTTGACAATACAATAACATTGAGTAGACAAATCAATGACTTTGAGATAACAATACAATGACATTGAGTAAACAACACATTGATACGGATTTGAGTATTAAATGTATAATGTGTTGGGGAGAAAAATATTTTATTGTGTTTCTGACTATAAACTGTAACGTGTTTCCCAACACCAGTATATTGAACGTGTTTTTGAGTATTAACTGTAATATTTTGACGAACCTCGTTATGCGTGTAAAAGTTGTTTTGTATTGATAAAAACGGACAAAAATCTCAAAAGACGCGTTCATGAATCGTTAAATCGATAGTCGAATCAAAAATAGTTTCAATTATTGTGTTTTAATAATGTAAAATTATATTTAAAAAAAAAAAATTAGGAAAAGGTGACCGACGGTCACCATGACCGTGGGTACCATGGTGTCGGCGGTCATGGTGACCGTTAAAACCATGGTATCCACCGTCATTGTGACCGTCGGTCACTTTTTCCAAATTTTTTTTTTTTAAATAATTATTTATAATAATTTTTATAAATAAACTTTCTAGATATTACAACATTTTCTACTTTATTTTCATTTTCATCAACATACTATCTATCTTTCATTTTCAACAAAAAATTCTCTAAGCTTTGATTTTCAACTTCATTTCCATTTCCATCAACATACTATTTTTCTTTAAAATTACCCTTGGGAAAGTCGTTTCATATGTCGGACAGTGGTTATTCAACACCGAACGAGGAATTGGTCGGAGATGGAGTTGCTTATGGTCCGAGTTTTCAAAGTGACGAAAAATTTGCAACTCGGGATGACGCAGTCGAACATGTGAAGTGCATTGCAATTCTTCAACATTTCGAGATGGTGATTTCCTCAAACCATAAGGATGGGCGACAGTGCACGATGAGATGTTCTCGTGGGTTAAAATACAAACCGTTAAAAGATCCGTCGGCACGCCAACGTCAACGCAGAACGAACAAATGCGGGTGTCCCGTTAAACTAAAATTGAAACAGAGGAGATATCCAGACGGCAACTTTTGGAGTATACATACTTGTTCAGCAGAAGAGAGTATGCATAATCACCCTTTGGCCGTGTATCCGGAGGGTTATAGACAAATGAGCGGTTTGAGCCCTTCTTCGAAAGACATTATCCGGGATATGACAGATGCACAATCAAAGCCCGGACCGATATTAGCAGCCATACACAAAGCCTGTCCATACGATAATGCTCATATTCAACATGTATACAACGAGAGAGAAGGTTTGAGGCAACGTGCAAGGGAAGGCCGAGATGTTCCATCACAAATGTTTTACCTGGCTAAGAAGAACAATTACAAGTACTCGTACGTAGTTGATGAAGGTAACACTCTGACACATATTTTTATGGCCCATCCGGTGGCGGTGAAACTCTTACGCACGTACTATTGGTGGATTGGTGTCAACTCTACGTACAAAACCAACAAATACAACATGCCGTTGTTAGAAATTGTTGGAACGACGCCGTGTCAAAAGAATTTTCTCGTTGCTTATGTTTTTTTGCAAAACGAGTCGGCGGAAAGCTATAGATGGGCGCTTCAAACCTTGAGGGGCATGTTCCCGAAAGATAAATTCCCGGTGGCAATTACAAGTGATCGGGAATTAGGGTTAATACGCCCGTTGCAAGAGGTCTTTCCGGAAAGTCAACATTTGCTTTGTACGTGGCATATCAACCGAGATGTGGTAGCTCATGTCATTAAACGATGTAAGCAAACCGAAAATTTTGCTGCTTCATTCAAATCGGGTCGGTGGAAAAAGATAATACATGCTCCGACTATCGAAGATTACAACTACGAAGTGAATAGTATGAAAGAAGTGTATGCAAAAAATCTCTCACACATAGTACAATACCTCGAAACGACGTGGTTAGTCCACAAAGAGAAGTTCGTTGATGCGTGGACTAATAATTTGTTGCATTTTGGTAACAAAACCACGTGTAGAGTTGAAGCAGCGCACGCCTCATTGAAAGATTGGCTCTACACTTCCACCGGCGCTCTTGATTCACTTTGGAGCAAAGTCCACAAAAAACTCGGATCCGAGCACACCGAGATTAGGTAACATATTACTAAACTAAACTATGTCATTTGTATTTTTTACTTAGCATTTAGTAACAATATGTTATTGGATTTGATTAGGCGCACCCTAGAAGAGGCGAGACGGTTTAGACCAATTGATCCATTAGGCGCTCCATTGACATATCTCAACGGTCATGTAACCCATTATTGTATTGGCTTACTAAGTGACGAATTAAGATCGATGAAGAAAATGGGGAGGGAGTCGCATGACCGTTGTGATCATGTATTGCGAACGACTCATGGGTTGCCGTGCGCATGTGAAATGTACGAAGCGTTTTGTTCGAAAACTCCAATCACTTTGGAGTGCGTTCATGTGTTTTGGAAGACCCACGTTATTGAGGGTGATGACGACGACGAACAAGTTCATGCACATGAAAATTTCGAATCCGATGATCATCGATATGTGAATTCCCTTGTTGGTGATCTTAAGAATAGGCCTCCACAAATTGCCGCCGAAGTGGCTTGGAAAATGCACGGAACAATGTATCCAGAAAAGGCAAACCTAGGCGAACCGGAGGTCAAAGACACGACTAAGGGCCGCCCTCGGGGATCATCGTCAACCGCTCGGCTGAAATCTTGGTGGGATAAAACTAAAAAGGCGGGAAAATACATAAGCGAGGGACTAAGTCAAGGGATTGGTAATAGTCGTGGGAATGGAAGCGGTAGAGGCAAAGCCCCTCCAAAGGCGAGTACAAGTAAGGCTCCTCAAACGCCCCGTAGAGGTAAAGCTCCTATAACTCCTCGTAGATGTAAAGTTCCGATAACGCCTCGTAGAGGCAAGGCTCCTCCATCACCGTTGGGTCGTGGATCACCCGTTGGATATACAGAACAAAACCAAGATGAATCACATTTGGGCGATACTTCTACGATCGATAATGCCCCGACTCCAACTAATGCCTTGTCATCTCTTATGACGACTAACGGTAATTTCGATAATCATGCCTTTTGTAAATTTTGTTTTTCCCCTAATCAAGCTTTATATGAATGTTTTGTATGTACTTTGCAGTTTTAACATCCCTTAACATCAATGATTTTGGTCCTTTGGATGACATCCCCGAACTCATTCGACCATATGTTTTGGGCTATTTAGATGTTATCGGCGATGGGAATTGTGGATTTCGGGTGATTGCGGATTACGCCGGGAAGTCGGAAGAGTTGTGGCCACAAGCCCGGAGAATTGTTGTGAATGAAATATTTCGCGACATGCCTTATTACGGAAGGTATTATTACGATGGGGTGGAAAACGCAATCCCCGGTATCGCTTGGTACGAGGGTCCGTGTGGAAGGTCTCATTGGATGCAAATCGTTTGTGACCTATGGGCGGTGGCCAACGCGTTTAATACGACGGTTATTTTGATACAAAAAACCTACAGTTTATGCACCACAATATTACCGTTAAGGTCACTTCTAACTGATATTGGCGTTGCTATCAAACCGATGGGGGAGGTATGCTTAACATATATTCAATCCGGAGAACATTTCATTCGAATGCATTTGGCACCAAATTGCCCAATTCCGGGAATACACTATTGGTGGGCGAGGTACCATGATGCAAGTGTCGATAACTGGGATCGTCCTTATCAAAGTAGGATTGCACAATGGCAAACCTTAAGAGGGAGGGTCGATTAGACCCGAATCATATTTGTTTGTAAATGAGTTCAATATTGTAACCAACAAGTTTAGTGTAATGAAAGTGTTTGCTTTACTTATATAATATATCATTTCATCAAACTGACACTATTCTATGCCTTTCCAAGTACAGGGACGCATCGAACTAAGGCAATTCGATGCAGTTCTATGCAAGTTTTGGGACAGTCGGTTTTTGAGTCATAGAACGGCATCGAATTCTCATTAGTTCGATGCTCCTGAAAAATTGACTTTTTTGTTCCAAGTCCATGGAGTCATCGAAATAAGGACATTCGATGCAGTTCTATGCAATATTTGGGACAGTCGGTTATTTAGTCATAGAACTGCATCGAATTGTATTAGTTCGATGCTCTTGAAAAATTGACTTTTTTGTTCCAAGTCCATGGAGTCATCGAAATAAGGACATTCGATGCAGTTCTATGCAATATTTCGGACAGTCGGTTATTTAGTCATAGAACTGCATCGAATTGTATTAGTTCGATGCTCCTGAAAAATTGACTTTTTTGTTCCAAGTCCATGGAGTCATCGAAATAAGGACATTCGATGCAGTTCTATGCAATATTTCGGACAGTCGGTTATTTAGTCATAGAACTCCATCGAATTCTCATTAGTTCGATGCTCCTGAAAAATTGAGTTTTTTTTTCCAAGTCCATGGAGTCATCGAACTAAGGACATTCGATGCAGTTCTATTTATGAAAAGGGACAGTCCATTGTTTAGTCATAATAACATATAATAAAATTTGAAAAAAAAATAAAATAAAATATGGAACCGACGGTCACGGTGACCGTGGGTACCATGGATACCACCGTGGTATCCATGGTACCCACGGTCACCGTGACCGTCGGTTCCATATTTTAATTTTTTTTTTTTTCAAAAAATAAATCAAATGAATTTAATAAATTTATAAAAACTAAAGTAAATTAAAAACATAATATAAAACTCTTAATAACGTTTCAACTACCAAATTTATATGTAATAAATATAATATTTACAAATTCAAATTCAAAAATTTAAAATTCAAATTCTACTTACCCCACTTTTCTCCAACACACTTTCAAATTTCTATCTAATATTTCTCTCTCTCTCTCTCTCTAAGTTCTCTCTCTAAGATTATTATTTGTTGAGCAAAGTCATGGAATCCGAGAGTTCATCGTCGAAAAAGGTTAAAATGTTAAGTTTTCTTGTTATATCGAGTAATTTCACATCATTACGTTTGTAGTTAAACGCTAATATGTATTAACGAATTTATAGTACGCTTTAAATATAGGCTTACTCTAAAGTTAGTAGACGGTTGAATATGGCGGGTGTAATACATGGTGATGGTGCGAGAAATGTTAATATTAATGCATCGGATCGTAAGGGGACTCGGGCGAAGAGGGTTCGAATGGACGTGGATGTAGATGAAGGTGAAAATTTAGAGGTAGAGGATGTTGGAGGCGATTTCGATGTACACGATCCGCCTTACAATGTTTGTAATGAAGAGCTTGAGGCCAAGGATGATGATTATGATGATGATGATGATGACGTTGATGTCGAGGATGAGGCACTTGATGATAAAGATTTTGTAACGGCCGTAGCATTTAAAGACAAATGTGGTCGTTTTGCTAGGGGAAAAGGATGTAACGTTTATAATTTTTTTATATAGGTTATTTGTGTTTATATTATTGTTTTTAATAATTAAATATATGAAAGATTATGTTGAAATATTTAGTGATGAAAGTGTTAGTAAATATGTGTTATATTGATTTATTCATTATTGGTATTGTAGTTGCCCAAAAAGGTGCTAGAGTTGAGGATGATGGGAGTTGGTTGGTAACCGGGCCCGTTGTCGGTGGCCCGAGAGATGGTTCGGTAATTCCGAGTTTCTTAGGGCATGTCGCCTCAAAGATGTGGCATGGGCAAATTCGAGGATTGCTAAGGATGGAAAATCGAGTATCAATAAATCAAAAATTGAATTTGATGTACGAAAATTCCGGGCCCGAGGTTAGTGGTGTAATTTAATGCATTAATACTAGTTATATGATAATTAACTCGTTATAATTAATATTATGGTTATTATTATTATTTGTACAGCAAACCGAACAATGATTTTGAGCGTATTTTATTTCGTAGTTATAGTTGATTAAATATTAATATGTATAGTTACGTTATTATTAGGTTACTTAAGTATATATTTTTGGCGGGTTTAGGTGCAGTCAATGATCAACGATACCGGCCTATTTCATTTGCCTACTATTATGTTCGATTTTCTCGACATGCCCTTGATATGTGCATTTGTTGAGCGGTGGCAACCGGATACGAACTCATTTCATATGCCGTTTGGGGAGATGACCATCATGTTACATGATGTGTGGGAGATTTTGCGCATTCCCGTGGACGGACAACCTATTGTCGCTTCGGGTAGCAAAAATGATCTTTACAGTTTATATCAAGATTTATTTGGATGCGACCGAGAAACGGTGAAGGAAATGCATTGGAAGAACAATGGCATTAGGTTTAAGTCTTTGGAGGGTCGTTTTTACGAGACTAGTGATGCCGATACTAAGGCGAATGTGTGGATTCTTATGATGTTAGGATCCACGTTGTTTGTGGACAAGAGTGGGTGCACCGTTCATTCAAGAATTGATTGGTGGTTTTTATGGGGTTGGGAAATTTTCGTGGGCGTCGGCAACTTTAGCAACCCTATATTACCATTTGGGATGGGCCAGTAGAGGCGATTGTAAACGGCTTGCGGGGTGTTTGGTCCTTCTCCAAACATGGATTTATGAGCATTTTCCAGTTTTTAGGACACAATGTGAGCCGACGCCGACTGATTTTGCGCCTCGGGCATCTTTATGGCACCCTGGCCAACCCGGTCGAACAAACAAGCGCCTAACGGCGTTTCAGGAACGTATTGATCGGCTACAAGCACACGAGGTAAAAACCCTCTATATTCTAAGTTATTTGTATTTGTTATTAATTTGTCCATATATTTTAATGGTTGTGTAAACCCTATATTGTCATTCGGTATTTAGATCTCTTGGATGCCGTATGGAACCAGTCGAATTGAGGAGTCGTTACGACCTACATACAGCGGTTGGGTTCAATGTCGTGACATTATCGAGCCATATTTGCCCGGTAGATGTACTCGTCAGATTGGCTATATCCAGAAGATTCCGGGCAGCATTCCTAGACCAGTTCGTGTTGTTAGGGCATGGAATGCTATTGGCTATATTGTGTGATTTGAGCCGGCAGCTGCATTATATGCTTGGGAGTCGTACTCCGAATCGTCGGGCCTACTTCTAAAAATGACGGATAAGGTGTGCGATATAAGTTATGCTTCTGCACCCGACTACATGGACTGGTACACACAGGTATCGAGACCCCGACTTCTACCAATTGAAACTCCCAATAACTTTGTGAATTGTCCTCCGCCTCGATCTTCGGAGACGGAATATGTAAGTCATTTCTTACTTGTTGAATATTGAAGCAAGTAACTTAAACTTATAATATGCGCTTATCTATTTTTATTATTTTAATGCAGTGGGTCGATCAAGTTGTGGACATGTGGCGTGATACGTTGCATTTGGTTGAGCCTGACAAATCCCAGCATATGCTCGACAAATTCAATGATTTTCAAACCATGTGGCGTGGAAAGAGGCCAAGCGAATAAAAATGTTTGAATTTCAATACATGAGTTTATTGTGAAACCGACTATTATGTTAATATTATTTACGTTTTAATCTTATTCACTTTATTATTAAGAATAATACTTAACGTGTTGGTTCAGACCCAATTATAATAGTTACCGTGTTGTTTCAGACCCGAATTGAGTTGTTGTATTGTATATTTACAAGGAATGTCTAAGATAATTCGATGCAGTTCTATGACTCAAGGATCATCGAACTAAGACAATTGGATGCAGTGGTATGACTAAATAACCGACTGTCCCAAAATGTGCATAGAACTGCATCGAATTCCCTTAGTTCGATGACTCCCTCGAGTTGGAAAAAAAAAATCAATTTTTCAGGATCATCGAACTAATACAATTCGATGCAGGTCTATGACTAAATAACCGACTGTCCCAAATAGTGCATAGAACTGCATCGAATTCCCTTAGTTCGATGACTCCCTGGACTTGGAAAAAATAACTAAATTTTTCAGGGAGTCATCGAACTAAGAGAATTCGATGCAATTCTATGACCCAAAAACCGACTGTCCCAAATAGTGCATAGAACTGCATCGAATTCCCTTAGTTCGATGACTCCCTGGACTTGGAAAAAAAACTAAATTTTTCAGGATCATCGAACTAAGATAATTCGATGCAGTTCTATGACCCAAAAACCGACTGTCCCAAAAAAGTCATAGAACTGCATCGAATTCCCTTAGTTCGATGACTTCCCGGACTTGGGAAAAAAAACTAAATTTTTCAGGTTCATCGAACTAAGATAATTCGATGCAGTTCTATGACCCAAAAACCGACTGTCCCAAAAAAGTCATAGAACTGCATCGAATTCCCTTAGTTCGATGACTTCCCGGACTTGGGAAAAAAAAACTAAATTTTTCAGGGTCATCGAACTAAGATAATTCGATGCAGTTCTATGACCCAAAAACCGACTGTCCCAAAAAAGTCATAGAACTGCATCGAATTCCCTTAGTTCGATGACTTCCCGGACTTGGGAAAAAAAACTAAATTTTTCAGGCTCATCGAACTAAGATAATTCGATGCCGTTCTATGACCCAAAAACCGACTGTCCCAAAAAAGTCATAGAACTGCATCGAATTCCCTTAGTTCGATGACTCCCTGGACTTGGAAAAAAAAACTCAATTTTTCAGGATCATCGAACTAAGACAATTCGATGCAGTTCTATGACTAAAAAACGGTCTGTCAAAAACAATGCATAGAACTGCATCGAATTGTCTTAGTTCGATGCGTCCCTGTACTTGGAATGGCATAAAATTGTGTCAGTTCGATGAATATTGTCTTAAAAACATCATAGAATGGCATAGAATTGTGTTAGTTCGATGAATTTTGTCTTAAAAACATCACCTAATTACAACTATTTCATTTCCGTGCGATCAATTATGGAAAAATTAAGATTTTCAAGATGCATCGAAATTGTAAAATTAACATATTCACCATTCACAATTAACATATTCAAGAAGCATAAAAAACATCCCATTAAAATACTACAACCTACATGTGAAGCAAGAACTAAGATGGGCGAGTTTCATTATCAAGCAACTCCCCTCTATGCAACTCCAATGCTATTCTCCTCCGAAACTGTGGACCGTCTTCACCAGTAAACCACCAATTTTGTTTCTTTTTATGGTCAGTCACACGAAACTCAAATAAAAACCGGGCATATTCACATATAAATGCCCCACAATCCACAGAAGAACGTTGCTGTTGTGGGATGTTGAGAATCCGTGAATAACCAATGGGTTTCCTTAGAGCATTCTTGTTATATCTGGAGAGTACAAGCTCTAACCTATCCTTCACAAAGTCTTGGGCATTCCAACTTCTTGCACTTGCATACAAACTGTCGTAGACATACAAGTGCATCTTATCCAACTGCAACACCCCTAAGAACCAATGTTCCTCGTAGCACATTGGGATTAACACCACTTTGACATCCTTTCATGCCTTAAAAAGTTCAGTAGAATCCCCAAGTATCCTTGTAAGGAAATAATTCAGCGCAACTGAACCATCCGGTTTGTCCCAACCAATAACCATATTATCCTGTCCCAAATTCCCAATAAAGTCGGGATCCACAGTTGTCCAATCCTCCCTGTCATACCAGTAAAAATCCCGCAACAACCAAAACCACGAAATCACATGCTACAAGTAAAAATATAACACATTAGACTTGCACAAAACAGAATAAAGCCATAGTATTGAAAATAAGTAGACATTAGAAAATTACCGAATTTTCCAGATATTTCCTTGGATTGATTAGTTCACGCCACCAGCTGACTTTCACTTTCAGTAAAGAAGGACCCGGAGTAACAATCCATTCTTCTTTCGAGGTTTTCTTCATCCACTGATTGAATTCTTCAACAATTTGTTTAGGAATGTAATCTAGCTTCTCCGGTTTGTCATCGGATGTCAATGAAGAAGGGTCAATGTACGGAGAAGTTAAGAACCGGCTTGCTTTTTTAGTTCGCCTTGCGGTACGGGTTGGGGTATCATCAACTTTAAAAGAACTAATAGGCTCAGCATGAGTAACAGCGGGCACATAAATAACCATAGCTGGGGTATTGTTGTCATCACTTTGCTCATTCCCGTCAATTTCACCCTGCCCCATCAGAACTTCTTCTTCTTCGGTTGCATTCGCCCCCTCCATATTAACATCGGACGTCACAACTTGTTCTTCTTCTTCTTCTTCGCTTTCCTTCTCTCCCGAAATAACTTCATCGATTGGATCTTCCCTTTCCTTCTCCCCCTCGATATTACCCTCACCCGCAATAAGCTCATCGGTTGGACCTTCCATTTCCTTCTCCCCCTCCCTAGCAACCTCATCGGCAATCGGATTATCCCCCGAATGACTTTCAACATTTTCTTCACCATGTTTCCCATCATCGCTTCCTCCGAGTTGATTTTCATCGCAATCATGGAATTCATCATTATTCACAACTTCTTCTTTAGTTTCAAAGCCAATAGTCTTCTTTATGACGATCACATCCGCTTCTAGGCTCGAAACACGGGTACTTAACCCCAACAGTCCCTCATTCATTGAATCAAACTGCTTTGCACCATAATCGTGGTGAGAATTGAAGAGAGCTTTCAATTCGGCAAACGCATCATTATTCCGAGACCTATACGGGCTATGGCGTTTCAACTGGAATTCCTCTGGATCATCATAACTGTCGTCCTCGTTACCCTCTCCTCCATCCACATTCCAATCAATTTGTTGTACAACGCGTCCCTTCCCCTTAACAGTAGGAACATTCCTTGATAGGTTCTTATACCAATCACATGCATGTGATTCATCAGTCAGTTCCAACGTTGTTCTATTCGACGGATAATCATCCTACAAACATCAATTATAATCACATAACATCAATTTTTAATAACAATACCTTAATAAACTATATACATGTATTCAAAACTAATATAGAAAAGCCTTAAGACCTACCTCAAACAGTTTAACAGACGACTCGTGAGTCGGTTGAGACGCCCCTATTTTGGCAACCCATGTCAACACGAGGGGAATGGAACCATCCAAACTAGTTTTGTGATAGAAAACATGTGTGTCATGCCACATTTCGCACAGCCAACTCTGCAAATATAAATCCATAACGTAAGACATTTTATATTGTGCACAACGGAAAGAAAATACAATATAATTAGCATATACCTGCAAAACATGAGGAAATCCAAATAGTTGATAACATGGTTGTTTTGGATTCTTCCTCTTTCCCATTTTGACATCCTTATCCTTCTTTACGTTCTTCCCATTATTGCTTGCCTTCTTGAGATTCTTGCTCTTATTGACCTTCTTCACTTTCGAGGTTTTTCCCAATTGCTTTATCTGTGATTCTCTCTTCGGTATAGCATCCTTCATCGACCTATAGAGATGTGTGAAGCCTAAGGTGCCCCACGGATATACATTGAGAAGCGATGGATACTCACCCAAATCCAAAACAAATTCTGGAATGGTACGGGGAGACTGGTTTTCAAGAAGACAAGTGCATACGAAGAAAATATTTGCCATCATCACTGCCAACTCATTTGAAAGCAAAACAAACTCGTCTATCTCGTCTTTGTCATCTTCCTCGGGTCTTAAAAATGCTCTGCAAATGTCACAATTTTTTATTGATGACTTGTCCTTAAGTACTTTTCTCCGTATTCCCAATGGTTGGACAGTTGGGTTCCCCTTCATTTCCTTCAAACTATCGCCAAAAGCACCCAAATCACCTAACCCTAGTTGACTCATCAACCCGTAATCTCGTTCCCCGAATTCCAATTTTTTTCCAATCACATGAAAAGCAATAGCATTTTCTGAGTCAGAAACTACCTCTCTACTAAGAAGCGTATGCAAAAGCGATCCAGATAGAGGGGGAAGGTCCATGTCGATGTAAGCGTCGAAGGGTCCTGCTTTAAACATCTTCAGTTGTTCTTCTATCAGACGCTTCTTTACGTCAACCCCAAAATCTACGTTGAACCTTTTATTTACTTGCACTTGGGTTTTCAAGGCGAAAGGATACAGGTACTGAACTTTCGGTGTAGCATCTTCGGGGTTTAAGGGTTGCAAATAAATTTTCATTCATTAAATTGATAAACTTTTATAACATACGAGAGAAACAATACAATAAACAGACGCATTTTCATAATACGATACAAAGCGATGACTAACTGAATCTGCCTAGTAATGTTCAGATTGAATTTTCAAAATACGATGTAATACTATAACAATGCTAACTGCCTCCAAAACTAACCTATACCAACAACCATCTTAAATCAGTAACGAACAAGCCTACACCACATATCAATTGTGTTTCCGTTTTTTGTTAATTTACCATATGTGTTCAATTTAAATATACTCTTATGAGATCATTATAATAAATCACCATGTTCCCCGGTCCAAAAATTTTTCTTAAACTTATTACTCAAAACTAAACGGAAATGCCAAAGTGGGGTTAGGGTTTTTACCTCTTCCGATGAAGGCTCAGGGTCTTTTTCAGGAGTGACTTCACTATCCTTTCGTCTTTTATTCCTAGAAGAATCCCCAGCAGATTTCCGTTTGATGCTTATCTTCTTTGATTTCCCCATCCGAAGACAAACGAAGAAATTAACGCTCGCCGGTGTTCTACCCACAGAAGCAAGTCGTTTTCGGCCGGACGGAAGATGAAGATGGTGGTTCTCGACCGTTTTATTTGGGAGAATGGTGATTTGATGAAGATGGTGGTTCTCGACCGTTTTTTTTTGGGAGAATGGGTTTATGCCGGTTGAATTGGGTCTTTTCCGTTGAATTGGGTCTTTTCCATAGAGTGTTTTATTTTATTTTTTAATTTACTTTACTTTTTATAAATTTATTAAATTCATTAGTTTTTTTTCATTAAGGTTTTAGTTTTTGTTTTTTAAAAAAAAGAAAAAAATTTATAATATGTAACCGACGGTCACGGTGACCGTCGGAATCTAAATGTTTTTTTTTTAATTTTCTAAATTTTATTAAATAAATTAAAATGATTTTTTATATTTTTTAAAATTGTTAATATTTGTAATTAATTTGACGGACTAATCTTTTTTTTTTTGAGAAACCGGACTGAATTTGAGATTTAAAAAAAAGGATTAATTTTGAACTTTTTAAAAAAATAGACTTTTTTTAGTTTTAGTAAAAAAGGGACTAATTTTAAGATTTTCAACAAATTAGAGCTTTTTATGATTTTCAAGAAACGGACTAATTTTTACAATACTAAAATAAAAATAATAAAATAATATTAATTGTAATTATGTATTAAATATTTAAGAAATTAAATAACAAAAGTAAAAGTTAAAGGAATAAGGGTATAAAGGTAAAGTTTTTTTGAAAAAGTAGATTTAAGGTGGGTCGGGGTCGGTGTTTAACAAAAGTGGGGGTCGGTGTATAACAACACCCTTAATATAAGAAGAAAGGTAATAACTAAAAGAAAAGTAGTTTATTAGAAAAAATATTAAAGAAAAACTAAAAAGGAAACACAAAGAAAGATAACCATATAAAATGAAGTGTTGTTGTGGAGGAGTCGAACCGCTCATCTCCTGTATTAATAAACATGGAAAAGTGCGTCCACTGCCATCTGCGCTGCTTGCATTTAATGTCCTCTAATTTGATTTTAATTAATATTAACTATATCTACGTATATAAATATATTTAGGGGCCCCCATAAATTATGGGCCCTGGGCGGTCGCCCCGTAAAATAGCCCTTAGGGCCGGCCCTGATGCATCGCCTATTAGTTTTTTTAACCTAGAGTTATATTATTTTATTAGTCATAATGATCCTATATTTATTTATTTATATATATGTTTAGTATATAATTTGAAGAATCCCCATGGGAATAATAGCGGGGATGGAGATGGGGATTACCGTGGGGTGGAGATACAGGTCCCCGTCCCCGCCCCATCCCCATCTCTGGGGATTTTTTTTACCCCCATCCCCACTCCATGAAGAAAATAAATGGGGATTCCCCAGACCCACTGGGGCAAATCCCCTACGGAGATGGAGATTCCCCGTCCAAGTTGCAACCCTAGTTTTTCTTCATATTTGAAAATTGACAAATTGCTTCTTATTGCTTGAAATTGACTTCATGATTATTCGTTGGAAAACTTGAAAAGTCTACTACAGTTTTAGAACATCCAAATTTCGTTCCATAGTCGCGTCGTTTGATGCTTTGAAAAATTCATTCAATGGAAATGGTTGTTGTTATTTAAAAAAAAAAAAGAGTAGTCCTTCTAATTTTACTAAGAAAACTGTTTAATCGCTGTTTTAAAATAATTATATAGTAACTCATGTTTGATTCTGTCCAACTCGTTAGTCCTGGAAGGTTTATTCCTTCCACTAATCTGTTACTTAGCTCTAAAAAATTACAGTTAAATCTTAAAATGACAGAATTGACCCTACGTGCTAAAAGAACCAAGGAATCATCCTCACCCTTGATAAAATGTATCTTCTTCTCGCCATAATTTCTTTCTCCTGTAATTGCCTCAAACCAATAACAGTAATGTTCAAGTGGTACTTCAATGTTCAAATTGAATTTGGAGATTAACCCTAAATTTAACAATTTCGTTCATATGCACATTAAAAACTAAATCCTAAACACTAAAAACTAAACCCTAAACCCTAAATCATCGACCCTAGACACTAAAAACTAAACCCTAGACCCTAAATCATCAACCCTAGATACTAATATGTGACGTGTCATCGAATTATTAGTCCGGAGTATCACATCATCTAGGGTCGATGATTTAGGGTCTAGGGTTTAGTTTTTAGTATCTAGGGTTTAGTTTTTAATGTGAATATAATTGAAATTGTTAGATCTAATGGTCAATGTCCAAATTCAATTTGGACATTCAAGGACCACTTGAACATTACTGAACCAATAAAAGTAGATTAACGTTCCATGAACTCTCTATTTGACTCCCTTCTCTTCTCACACTTTCGTTCCCTTTTTAATATGCAAATTTTTCCTGCTGATGTGTTGGTGGTTTGATCGCGAAATTTCTGTTGATGTGATTTTGCGTCTCAAGTGAGAATTTTGTCTGTTTCGTCCTGTGTATGAATTCTTGCGACCTATTTGAATTGGATTAAGAAATTCACTTCTCCTGAATATACCTTTCAATTGTGGGATTTCTCCGAAATAAATAGAAAATTTATACGTGGAGAAAGGAATAAAGCATATGCAAGGACACGATTTTGATGAAGGAAGAGAGGGAAATTGGAATACATGATAAAGCCAAAAGAGAGTTGAAAAAGATTGCAGGTAGATTACAGAAATGGACATTACTTAGATGTCAAAAAGTGAGGGACCCTAAAAAAAACATTATTTTCTTTTTCTAAGAAACAAGAAATAAACCATAGGATAAAATATAACCTAAAACTTTATTTGCACAAAATTTAGAAAGTAAAAATCACCCAACAGTGAGATTAAAGGAGCAAAAGATACAATGCAACTTGTTTACGAATTAGAACAATCAGCAGGTAGGTAGGTACAAACTAATTAAGAAGCTAAAAGTGGCACTTGAACTTCACATTGAAGTTGAAGACTGAATAACATACATATAAGATCCATCCATTTAATAACTAAAGCTGGAAATTTCCCAGCCTTGTCAATCATAAATTAGCTTACTCCGTATAATCTCTACTGCCAAGCAGCGAATAACGCAAACCAGCAGAGAGAACATAGACGATACAACCACCAACATGGCGTTGTCTATTCTATTCTAATACACACTATCGCCCTAAAAAAGTATTGAATTCCAAGAATGTCCTCGCTACTCATTGATAACGGAGTAGAAGGGCCTACCTCAGTTCGAGCCTTAGCTGCATCCTTGTTAAGAGTATGGCAATATTCCAGTGTACATTTGTAATAACTATGAAATCGCTTGATGATCTCTTTTCAGAATCATTAATTCACAGCATCTTCATTTGTACTAACTATGACATCATTTGTTGTTTCATTACTGCAGAATTCAGAAATTATGCTTTCATTTTGAAAACTCACAACTGCTGACACCGGTAACTGTCCATTTTCCATTGTTTCAACCACAGATGATGCACAACTCTTATCTGATTCTGATCTTGCTACTCCATCTGCAATAATACTTTGATTATTTTTTTCTTTCATCTTAGAGAGTATCTTTTTTGGCATTTTCTTTCTGAACCGAGCCTTCTTTGCTTTGGGAACATCCACAGCCTCCACAGACCCAGTGCCAGTTTCTACTCCCCTCTTTCTCAACGGAATTACTGTTAACTGAGAGCTGCCAAGTGATGTATGAGATTCTGAACTACCTGACTGTATAGCTAATAATGCAGTTCTAGCAGCTTTGATTTCAGCTTCTCTTTTTGTTCTTGCAGATGCTCCAATGTACTGAATTCCCCCAATATCCACCGTGCATTTAAAATCTGTTGCTCGACTAGGCGTTTCAATCTTTTGAAACTGGTACAGAGGGATTGCATAATTCATCTTCTGCGCATACTCCTGAAGCAAGTTTTTGCAAAGTCCTGTTTCATGCTAAAGCAAAAAGTACAATAAAATCAACGATGAATAATTAACAGTAAGATACAAGAAAACTTAAGGCCAGAATGAATCATCAAATGCTTTTATATATATATATTACCAAGTGAGAAACTAAACTATAAAATTGATTATGAACATAGGTGCTGGCAAAGGTCTTTGTATCACCAAAACAGCATATCCAGAACTAAATGTTTCACTTTCTAATGAACAAGTGACTGATTATTTTCAAAATGTATGTTACTACTCTTTTACAGTTGAACAAAATACTTGATATGAAATTGAATTGATCAACTGCCTTTCACATTGGGCAGGTGCAGATAACACTATCTCCAACCCGCAACCGATCAGTTTTCTAAATAATGATATCAGATTGCCACTTCTCTTAAAACTCCACTCTGATGTTCTGAATTGAAAACATTCTAGAATGCGACAATGATACAGCCACATTCTCTATATATGTCTGCCTTCTCTTTCCACTCTATATAATACAGCTTATTCTTTCAAAAAAAAATATATACTACAGCTTGTGAATATAGGGACACCCCATTCCACATCATTGAAGGGTATGTGGATCCAACACCCTTCTCGAGAAAAGGAAAAGACAACAAACTATTAATGTTATCAATGGAAACAAAAAAAAACCTTGCATGACTAAATTCTATCACACCGAATATTGAGAATTTCAATCAATAGACATGGAATTATTCAGATGACCAAAAGCATTTGTGGGAAACTGCATGAAATCATTGTGGACAGCAACAAAATTTTAACACTTAAATTTATTCCAAAGTTGCGCAACTACAAAGCATCACATTTCTTACTTCAAACTTTCAGATCAGATAGTTGATTGGACAAACAGAGAGATAGAAACAGTCAAGTAGCAATCACTGCAATGACCTTGTATGTAATACTATATATCAAAGATCACAATTTAAAAAAAAACATCCACAAGTAAATATCCAAAAAATATATATCACCTCCATCTAAAAAGTTATTTACGATAAGAAACTCACAACAGGCTGAGAAATGCATTCAACTCCATCAGACTTAGCCAATTCTGTCAAAGCAACCTCAGCAGCTGACTGCTCTGCAGCCTTCCGATTGAAAAAACCAGGCAGTGAATCATATCTAACATCTTTAACAATAACCGTTGACCTGAAAGAAGGTTCATGAGAAGGACCTTCTTTGATGGTCTCGTAGACAGGAGTTGCCAACCCCTTCTTCTGTGCATATTCTTGCAATCGGCTCTTAAAAACATAACAACTGGATACACCTGGAATATGCCAGAAAGCAAGTGAAAAAATTATCACAATACTCTCAACAACATGAAACATCTAACATTGTGCTATGATTCCATACAAGGCCCGCAATGTAGAATGCAGGAATTCAATAAACACGTGTTTCATACGCACAACGTTTATGAGCAATTGTAGGATTATAGTTGTTTATGCTACACAAGATGCTTGTCAGTTGCGAAATACCACTCTAGACCTGTAAAAGAGCCGAGCTTTGGCCTGCTCAACCTCGGCTCGACAGAATAATAACAAGCTCACGCCAAGCTTTGAGCTCAAATTTATGGTCGAGTTTGGCTCGTTTAGCAACTCCTAAGTTCACGAGCCGGCTCGTTTACAATGTATATTCGTAAGCATAGCTCGTTTTGTTCAGAAACAAAATAAGATAATCTTATGTTAAATTCCTAAATAATAAAATATAGAAAAAGTAAAAGAAAAGTGAAATTGATAGTCAGTGATTTAATTTGTATAGAATTTAAACAGGTAGAAATGGCATTAAGGTCCTAAAATGAAAGAGATCGAGACAGAGATTAGATCCTCACCGGAGCCATTACTGCCGAGCACCGCAAAAACATCGGCAGGTATCATCGGCACGACTTCGGCTGTTAATTTTTAGGAATGGTAAAAGAAAGGGGAACAAGATGTAGTAGTAGTAGTAGTCACCACAGCAACGGAAGACAAGTGAGTTTCGTCATTGAACAACAAGGGAGCTGCACGATGCCTAATTTTGTAACCCTAGCTCTACAATTAGGGGCGCATATAATCGGTTAAGTCAATTTACGGTTTTTTTAGAAGGTAATAAACTATTCTTTTAGATTGTGAGTCCCTTATTTGAGAGAAGGTTAATGAAGGTTAAGGAGAGTTATATAATGTAAATTTTATAATAAATTTTGTTTTAGAGATTTTTAAAAGATTAAATGGAGGTTAATGAGAGTTTATATTTTACTTCTATTAACCTCGAAATCTTAACTTCCGAAACGAGGATTAATGGGAGTAACATAAACATTTCAACTAATTTACATTCGTTAACCTCCTGTTTAATTCCAGTGACTCCCAAATAAGGTTAACATTTAACTTTCATTTGCGTCTCTTTCCTTTTCGTTCCGCTACTCCAGTTAACCTTCTCTAACTCTCACATCTATTAATCTATCAACTCTCAAAACATATAAACAAGTAGAAGAAAAATTGAACTTTTTATTTTACACCTAAATTTAAGTTTAATATTTTACCATGATTATAAGTTGGAATACGTATAAAATTATGTTCATGGTTTACTCAATTTGGAAATAAATATTTATAGTTATTGTTATAGATAGAGGTATATGGTATGAATTTTTTTTGCAAAATATGGTATCTTAAATAATATCGTTACGTTTTAATGGAAATTAAGTATATTTTGTATTTTTTTTAATACATTTTCATATCGAAACATAGTCCTTTACGATATGGCTCCTCTCAAATTGAAATCATAAATCATATGATGGATATTTACGTTTTCTTTTTTCTAATTTGACAAATTTCGAACTAGTTTAATGTTTAAATTCATTTTACAAAACTGTAATTCAATTTGGAGATCAATATTTTGTCAATATATAGATATAAGCTAAAAGATAAAAATATCATCAAAACTTAACGGTGTGATTTCAAATACTCTGTTTTTACAAAAATATTTATATCACATACCTTTATTTGCAAATTGTTAGACCACATACCTCTATTTGCAAATTGAGTAAACCAAAACCATATTATATATGGGATAAGTTCAAAAATATTGCTCGTGATTTACTCAATTTGCAAATAAAAGTTTGTGGTTTAATAGTTTCAAATAGAGGTATGTGGTATGAAATTGTTTCCAAATTAAGGTATTTTACATATCAACTTTACGTTTTAATGAAAACGAAGTACATTTTGTATTTTCTTAAGAAAAGTTACATTTAAATATCAATAAAACACAACTTTCAGTGAACCTGGTTAACCGTATATAATTATTCAAATATACCCATTAGACTAAGCGATTATTTTTAGGAGAAGTTAGTCTTTAACTTATATTATACTGTTGTGAGCGGAAACGGGCGCACATAGCGGTTTTAGCCTTCTTTGACTAGAGTCGCCACCCGCCCGACTGGGAAAATGTACGAACAGGTGTATGTACCGATTGTTTTGAAAACCGAAGATTCTATATACGTTCGTGGATACAACTTATTAGTTCCGACATTCGATGCCCTAGAGGATCTTTAATGCAACCTATTTCATTATTGTCTTGTATTATTATTATTATTATTATTATTATCACACATAATCTTTAATACACAAACATTTGTATAGTAAACCGCCAGGTGACACGGTAAAAACTCTCAGAAGCTTACCCTCATAGCGTGCTAGTGGGATGCTTGCAAACTAGTACTCGTCGAAGAACGGAGTCGGAGGGAGGAACTTTGGGGCCGGAGAGGCGTACTCCTGGTGACTGATATGAAGGATTCTGGAGGAATCCTTCGAATTTGAAAGACTGCGTTTGCTCTTAGCGAGGCCGAGAGCAGTGTTGGAATTTGGACTTTAGTGATAGTAAATGTGTAGGATTATGAGTATTGGATGACGGCAAGGGGGGTTTTAGTGTCGTGAAGACTTTAGGGAGCGGGGATGTTTTATGGAGACAGAACTTCGAAATTCGAACGATTCTTTTATATCAGATGCGACTTAAGGCAACTTTTATCAGAGGCAACTTATCGGGTCAATAATCGCTCGAAATCCGAGAGAGAAATGGGAGAAGAGAAGGATTTGTTGATGAAATAAATGAGAATTTCGGCCTCCTTATATAGGAGTATATGGTAGTATGGTCACTGCAATGTGCCCATACAGTCACACTTATGGAGACCGTATGGTCTCCATAAGCCCCGTATGAGATCTATTTTTGGATCCAAGACGGGCCTTGAGAAAGGCCTAGTTGAAAGTTTTAAATTGTTTGGCTTTTAGCGACACATGACAGATAATGATAAGGACCGTATTGCCACATGTGGAGACCGTACGTTAGGGATGATGGTGACCGTACGGTCAATGTTACTGTAATGGAGACCGTACGGTCATTGAGATGGATAGTGGAGACCGTATGAAGCATTTGTGAAAGAGGACTTTGTCACAAGCTTGAGGGTGTCAATCTTGTTTCCCGAGGTGCGGGTAGAGGGAGTTATGACTGAGGATAGTCGGTCTTTTCCTTAACGAGTACTAGCACTTGCGCGACTGGCAGAACGAGGAGCTCATAAATTGCTTTCGTCATTGGGTTCGAAAATCAGTGCTTACAGTTTGTCCCTCGCTTCTTTGGAAGTGAATACGATCGTTACATTGACTGGTAAGATGGTTGTCAGTTCCAATGAAGTGAAACGAGTAAGACTGCGTGTGTGCGTATGTGTGTTTTGAAAATGGGTTTAGAGACTTACATGTGCGTCGGTCCTCCATCTACTTGCTTTGCGTGATGTCTGGCACTTTGTCCTACCAGTCTTATCTGAATAGTGATCACGTGTCTTGGAGTTGTCATAAAGGGACGATCCGGAAACTGAGAGTTCGTCTTTCATGCTATGTGATCCGGAGATAAAAAAAATAGCATTATGTTCCAAACTCCAATTATAGTTTGAGTTAAATATTTTAACGATAAATAAATAAGAAGTTTAAAACAGTGTAATAAGTTTACAATTCATTAGATCAATATAATTTCACATTTGAAATTAGGAATAGATAATGAAATATAGTTACTTTTTTTGGTTAGAACTATTGGTTACTTTGTTATTTTAGCACTATTACATTGATTTTATACAAACCAATTAAATATGAAAATAAAAGTAATTATTACTTTATAAAGAAACAAGATAAATATAGAAATTTTCATAAAAACATAAGAAAAAAAATCAATAATCTTTTGCAAAAAAATTTATTATCATACTAATAATATTTACATTTTACTTAGATTTTTAGTATTTTATTGTAATTATGATCGGTCATATTGCATTTAATGAAAGATAACATCAAACATCATGAATAATATTGTAATAGAGTCAAGTTCAGGTGAGACACCCCCTTATGGTGTGACAGCCCTCTTATAGTGTGACAACAGGATATAATTAGTAAAATTTCCCAATTCTGCTTCATCCTAATTTTCCAAAGCATCAATCCCTCTTCGCCTTCTCACCTCCTTCATCGACCGTGACTTCTGTCTGGATCTCACCGGCCACTACCACCACCCCCAACCTCCACCCTCACCATCCTAGACATCACTAGGATCACGTCACCGCCATCAATATATGCTCCGTCGTCACTGCTCAAGAAACCATCGGTATTCCCATCATAGGCTTCACCGTTTACAGCTCCACCGCGAACAGGGCCATCGGAGCACACCTCCGTCGCCGGAGCAGTCGAGAATAGAAAATGGTGGATTTTATTGAAAGACACAAGATTATTGTCTTGCTTTTCTTTCTCTTACTTTTAATTGCGTAGTTGTGGCTGTAAGTTTTGGGCAATAATCTCACTAATCTAATTTAGCAGAGTGGGGGTTCTCTATGCAAAGAATCGCAACAATGTTTTGCGTAAATCTCACAAGATTATTGTCTTGCTTTTCTTTTCTTTATGATAATGGAAGACTTGGTGAATGAGACAGTAGTAGCATAGTAATAATTTTAGGAAGTTCTAGTATATACATGTACCTTTCCCAATGGTTTCTCTTGTTAATGTTAATTTTGTCCTTTTACAATATATTAGATAACTTGTATCTACTATTGTGATGTGTTGTATTGCATGATTGTTTCAAGTGATTCAATTTTGTGCTTAAAGATTACAGAGCTCCATTCAATCCAAAGTGTTAATTATGTTTCAAATATTTCATTCGGAATAACAGAATATTAATTTGAAACAACAGAGTATTAATTTGAAACAACCGAGTATTAATTTGGAACAACAGAGTATTCTGTTGAAACAATATAGCATATGGAACAACCGAATATTTCATTTCGGAACTGCTATAGATGAACTCAACATGCGTAATGTTTTTGAGGAGAATGATGTTATCTGTGTAAGTCCACTGCTATGTTCTCGTTATTTGTCTAGAATTATTTATTTAGCAATCTCAAATGCCTAAATCAAGATATCCATATGAATTTTCCCTTTCTAGGCTGAAGTTCGTAATTTTCAGAATGATGGCAATTTACAACTACAAGCAAGAAGTCAGAAGTATGGAAATGTTTGATATACTATTCTGTTTCCTTTTTCCTTGTGTATATGCTTCTTGGATACACATATAATGGGTGTACATTTAAGAAGTGACTAAGAAAGATTAGTTTAATGCCATGCATTTAGAAAGAAAGATGAGGCTGAAAGATTGTTGATGGTCAGTCATTTCTTTATATAACTAACCATCATCCAAAAGCATTCAATCATCTCATATTTGCATTATCAGATTTCATGCAGGGAAAAGACAGGTATTGATAGATTTATCACAAATTTGATTGTAAAACAAGCTGATAATCATACCTGGATTTCTCATTAGCGTCCCAAGTGACTTCATCAACACAAGTTCTTAATATAGAAAACTGCCATAATGAAGAACTCAAATATGGAGGAAATATGACTCAGACATCATACATTACCAATTTACAACCCCCTCTTCATCCTCATACATGGTTTTGGAAATAGATTTTCAAGACAACTAGACAAGCTAGAAACAGTAGGAATTTCAGATGTTCGCATAGTACATCAGTTCATTTTGCCATCGAAAAAATTATTTGGTGAAAGTCAAATGAAGTTTTCATAGATCAGATCCTCTAAGCACCTGGACAGGCAAGATTCTACAAATTCTTAATTTAAGATGAAAAGGATAATTTAGGATATGAATGAAGCTGCCACCCACCCCAAAAAGAACAGTAAAACCAATCATTAACATTTTGGATGCAGCATGTTGAAACTTCAGCATAAAAATAAACCAGAAGTCTAGAGCTTACAAGTACTGCTATGACTTAAGTCACACACGTTGTTAGTGCTCAGCTGATAACCATCTAAACATGTGAGAGAGGACAATAACTTGATATACATAGTTAATGCTCGAGTAGTCAATTAATAAGTTATAACCATCTAAACAAGTGAGAGCGGATAATAATAACTCCATTTACAAGAGTAAGTGGAAGAATCCTCCATTTAGCATCAGTTTTGACTCTAGACTTGATGAATTAACAAACCTTGATCTGCATTTGAACCAGCTGCTTCAGCAGAGCCCGAATCATGCTCTGCAGATTCTGAACAATGCTCATTTAGACTTTTGATGGCAGCATCCAAATTGTTGCCACATTCTTCCACTGCTCTCTCAAGAAGCTGCAACGTAATATCATAGAGTAAATTTCATATGCTACCATCTATTTTCATGCATATAAACAACAAAAAAGCAAGGTTTTAGCTCTTAAACATCATCCAATAGAGGAAACAAGAACTGTCAACATAGGAAAATAGCAATACATCGATATAACTTTGAACAAAATTTTGCATATTTTGTCACCAGACCTTAAAAAAACAATATATGTGGCTCTGAAATCAAATTAAGTTTTGTTTGAATTTGAAATTTACTTGCACATTTATAGATTTACATATTCTGTCCCTTTTATCACCTATGAGCAATCTCCATTCGCTTGCATTAAGAGTCTTAATTTATTCATCCAAATCATCTCATGATTTATTGGAACAACCGAATATTAATTTGAAACAACCGAGTACTAATTTGGAACAACAGAGTATTCTGTTGAAACAATATAGCACAAGGAACTGTTGGCCCTAACAAGATCAGAATCACCTAGAGGGGGGTGAATAGGTGTTTCAAACGAAAACTGATGTTTTCAAACTTTTAATGAAAACTCAATTTTCAGAGTCAATAATCCTCAGAGTCAGAGGCAAGCTTTATTGAAGTAGCCTCTGAGGGATAATCTGCTTTAAGACAGGTTCTGTCTTTTCAGCAACAGAAGTTCTGAGTTGAGAACTTCTGGACAGTCTTCTGAACACAGACTTGTGATTTTTAAGAGGAAATCTGTTTCAGCACTAAATATGATACAAGTACACAGAAGCAATTGACAAGTATAAAGAAAGGAGAAAGAGATTCAGGAGGTCCTGATGAACAGTTCAATTTATCCAAGTTCGCCACAGAATTCCTGTGACTACGTCTTGTCCTCTGAGGTCGCAGCCTCCAGAGATTTTATAAATCCACTATTCAGAACTTTTATGGCAAGTTCAGAAGCTCCTTTACATCAACAGAACTTAAGCTAATTTCTCACTTAGTTCTGACTAGCCTAAAATGAGTTAAAGGATTTTCACCAGAACAACAATACTCTGTTTTCTGGATTTCTCACCCAACTCAAATCTCAACTAGATTTCTCTCTTTTAAATCTAACTGAAGATCACAACCGATCTCAGTTTACAAGATTTCTATTATGAACTTGTTTTTCTTCACTCTCTCACAATTACAAAGTCTAAGCTAAGAAAAGATTGAGAATGGAAAGTGTGCTCTGTTTTCTTGAATATAACAGTGCGTTGAGATTTTTGCTCTATGATCACACACGTAGTTGATGCAGTGGAGCTTTGCTACTATTTATAGTGTTGAGTAGATAACCGTTGAGGATATTTGAATCTTCAAGGATGACAAGGATGAAAGTAGCCGTTAATCTTGTCAACTTCTTCAAACGGTCTCAAACCACTCAACTCTGTCAACTTTGTACTTTAATCTAATCCGGTATGGGATTAAAATAAAGGTGATGGAGTTGACTGAACTTGAAGATTGATTTAGAGGGAAACGATAAGAGAGCAGGTTTTGTTTGTTGTGAACAGGCGCGTCCTTCAAACAGCTTTTTGAACTTTTGGCGCCTTGCATTAAATGCAACTGACAAAGCATTAAATGCTTAACTAAACCCGTGATAACGAACTTCTGATGTTCGTTTTCCTTCTTAGCGCTTCTGAACTAAAAACAACCTTAGTCTTCTGTTTGCAAAAGAGAACTTCTGAGAAAGGCTTTAGGTAGACAATCAAGACTTCAGAGCGGTTTATCCAGCTTCTGAGAAAGTGCTTCAGTCTTCAGCTTTTTAATCTTCTGAGTTCAATAGGCAAGCAGGAATTCTTCATTCAGCATCTGCTGAGAAAACTCATAATAACTTAACAAAAATTGTTAGTCAACATTGAGAAGTATACAAGTTAATTTTCATTTTCATCTTCTGAAACGTTTGGACATAATCAAAACATTTAGGGTTCATCAGGAACAACCGAATATTTCATTCGGAACAACAGAATATTAATTTGAAACAACATAGTATTAATTTGAAACAACCGAGTATTCAATTTGAAACAACCATAGAAAAAATAAAAAAAATAAAAATCGCTTATAAATAGCAACGATGAATCTCAAAATGACCGCCTAATTAATACGAGTTCAGTGGTATAATTTTTTTTGAAAAATGAGTTCGGGAAGAGCGGGAAAATGCATTTTAAAGAAAATAATTAAATCTTTTTCTCTCTTCACAGGTGACATCAGCTCTGATATCACCTCCTCTTCATTTCCTCAATTTTCCACGCACAAGCACTTTTCATTTAATTACAAGTTTGCCACCTTTCCCTGTTCAATTACAAAAATGAAGACATTTTTTGTTTAATAAAAGACCGTGGTTTACATTAGTTGCAGAATTAAAGAAATAGTCAATTTTGTTGACGTAAATGAAGACATTTTTTGCTTAAATTTTTTTTCAAATCTTTGGTCGGTTATGTAAAAGTTAAGGTCAAAGGTTAAAAAAAATTTTTGGACAAAAACGGTCTTTGTTCACGTTAACAAAATTGATCATTTTCTTAATTCTGCAGACATTGTAAACCATAGTTCTTTATTTGCTCAAAGACAAACTAAAAGCCTTTATTTACAAAAACGCGAAACCACAAAACACTTATTTAAAATTAACTCTATTTTTTAAAATATTATACAACCAAGCATTCGCAAAGATGAAAACCTAGTATATTGATATTTAAGACATTTGCTTTTGCCAATTAAACATATCTCAAACAAAAACAAATTAATTTTATGGCTATATAATTGTAATATTTCAGAAAGTATTAAACTATATAAGTTTTCTTTTTAATGGAAAAGTTTCAGAATACACACCAATAAAAAAATTACACAGATTTTGAGTTTTTGAGTTTGTCTTTTGAATTTAAAATGGTATAGGTTGTATGAAATAATTCTAGAATAGATAAATATTAAAACTAATTATATATCCCCACACATTCGTTCCGGTGTTCAACTAGTTTGTGAAAAATAAAGAAGACAAAAAGATTATCGATAAAAGAGTATATGTGAGCAAAATGGTCAAGCGAGGTTCCATTCTTGATTTAACTTATTCTTGAGCTCTTCAACTTGATTTTCTGGCAAAATAACCGTCACTGTTTTCCCACCTCCGCTTTCCGGTCCGGGAAGAACCAGAACGGCTCCTTCATCGCCAACACCGTGAATGCTATAATTTGCAAAACGAGGCTTCTTATTTCCATTCAATTTGAAGCCATAAATATCAGCTTCTTCCATATTCACAAATGTCAAATTAGCCCCATACATTATATAGTCACTCTCCAATATTGTTTCTTCAATCCATTTATTCTCCTTCACCTTTTTGTCCGCGATCAGCGTCGCTAATTCATCTACACCGCCTTTGGCCACCGAGAAATCTGCTTCAACGGTGCTAATTGACATCTTGTTGTTGCTTGGGAATTGAAATTGACTATCTTTGCTAGAAATTTGTGTACAGATTGTCACGACTCTTGGCCCTGAATCTCCCCTGATCTTCGCTAAGGACTTCCATATTATTGCTGAGATTACTTCGAAGTGCGACAATTTGACTGCGTCAATGTCCGATATTATGTTTTCTAGTTGACTTCCGTTGAAGTGAAAAGTTCGAGTTTCCATTTTAGAACTAGGGGAAGTTAACCAGCAGTCGTGGACTGGATTAACCCGTTTTATGGATAATGGTCTTTTTCGGGTTGAAAGTGGTTCGTCGGGTTTGTCAAAGAGGGGCACTTTGAGAGATTTCAATGGTACGTGATCAACAAGGAATTGGCTCCACATATTGATAAAGGACAAAGCTGAGAAAATATCACCCACAACATGAGCCCAACTCAAGCCCACCGATAATCCTCCACACTTGAATAACGTGAACTGATTATCAAAATTACATAAAGTTAAAATCAATAGTTATTTTCACACCACAAATATTTATAAAATTAGTTAAAATCATTTCTCCCACGAAATGCACAAATATTATACATGTAGAAATGTGCTGTTTAATTGTATGAAATTGTAGTGATGTCGGTGGATTGGATTTCCATATTGCGCATGCATGCATGTTTTGAATGGGCAGCCACAATATTTCTTCTAATAATAAATTAATATTAGTGAAGTAATAAGAAAAAAAGATAAAATAATATTATTTTGTCAAAAAATGTTTATGAAGTATCTTGAATTTAAGGTGAAGGTTTATATAAATAATATTGTTAAAGATATGGGACTGATATTAATACGTCATATATATACAACTAACGAAAATGATTGATCACGTTTCTTGTTGCAACTATTTAATAAAGCTAATATACTTTGGAGATTAAGAGAACGCGTTGAATTTGATAGTCGAAATATTTAATTATTATAATTTTATAAATATGTCGCGTGAATTGGTGTTATTCTATTAGTAATTGTAAAATGTTATTTAATCAATTGAATTAAAAGCTGGGATTGATATAACACGTTCAAATATAAGTACCTGAATATAGACGAGAGGGGAGAAGCCCAAATCAGGACCAAGAGGCTGATCATGAACAAGAAAGTTCCAATCCCGGTGATCGAAATTGCGGGTTTTGAAGAAATCCTCAACAGTTTTGTCGCAATAAACTTCGACGATCCGTACGCCGCTATCATTACACTTGATGAAAGGTCTGCCGGATTCTGATCTCCGAATCCTTCCGGAGGCGGTGTAGAAGAGATGAAGCAATGGAAACATTGGTTTTTTCAAATCCTGAACAGTAGTTGCACCTTCATCTTCACCACTGAATATGTATATTCCTCTTATATAATGAAGTTTCAAGGCTAGGTCAATGTTTGTAAGTCTGTGATCCTTCACTTCCTCCGCCGTCACCTCTGCCGGAACCACCGACGATAGTTTTTTGCTGCCGGAAAAAGGGGTACTGGTGATGGTAGTAGGTGCCATTCAGGAGACGAGAGAAGAGAATACCACTTTTGTGCTGTGTTATGAAAAAATGAGTTGATATGAGGTATGGGAATGGGCTGCTTATTTTAT
This sequence comes from Euphorbia peplus, assembly GCA_028411795.1. NCBI lineage: Eukaryota > Viridiplantae > Streptophyta > Magnoliopsida > Malpighiales > Euphorbiaceae > Euphorbia > Euphorbia peplus. The sequence goes on along the minus strand of CP110839.1, from coordinate 19,261,786 downwards.
AACAACTTCCAAACTATATATTTCATCAACTACTATTTTCTTACATATTTATTTATTAACATATGCCACACAATTGTATTTATATACAATAATGCATATTCGATTTTTGTTTTTATTATTTATGTATGATTGACGTAATTTTTAATTTTATTTTTGTATTTTCTCACCGCCAATATTCAATTTCGTAGTAGTAAATAATTAATTATTGGGTTTTTTTTTTTAAAAAAAAGAATAAGAAGAAGAAGAGAATTATTCATAAATTAAATGGAGAAAATTAGATGTTTGCCGCCAAGTGTGGTTGAATTTGATGATGTGGTATTGCAAGTTAATAAATAGTTGTCACGTACTACTTCAATCAATAGTATTTTGACAATGGACCATTAATTAAAAACAATTTTTTAATTAATTAATTATATAAAATATTAGGGATTAACATAAAAAATTTAGACCGTATAAAATAAACTCCTAGATGTTAACATACATAACGAGTCCTCAAATTATTGGCCCAATGTACGGATGACGTGGTATGCTAGATGTATTCTAAAATTTCTCCTAAAATTGTATTAATTGAAATTCATGAATGTTACAATTGATAGAATGACATGGAATTGAACTGATTAGTGTTTAGAATTAGATATTTGGGGAAATAATCTCTTGTTCCAAATTGCGTGTTCCATTCTATGTCTCTCTCAAAAAATCATTTTTTTTATTTTTAGATAAAGAAGGCTCACACACTATATTAATTTTAATAATTTTTGTGTGAGAGAGACATAGAATGAGACACTAATGGCGAAACAACAGATTATTTTCCAGCCGTTTGGTTCCAGAGTCTCATTCACTTGGTGAGTACTCTCCAAATTTAATTTGGAGAGTCACCATTGGATTAATGATAAATTCAATCCAATGGTGTATAATAATCCTAACTCTAACCCTAATCTTAAATCCGAACCCAAACCCAACTCTAAACCCCAACCCCAATCTCAATCCTAAACTCTGACCCTAAGCTTAACCCTAAACCCTAAAATTAGAGTTATTATACACCATTGGATTGAATTTATCATTAATCCAATGTGACTCTCCAAATTGAATTTAGAGCTCACCTAGAGAATGAGACTGTTAGTTCCAATACTATCTGATATCTTGTGAGTGGAAAGTAATTTTTTAAATACAATATAAATTAGTTGAGTTTAATTAAATTTTCGGTCTCAAAATTTATAAATGTAAACAAACAACACAATTCTCTTACGTATAGAAATTGAATTTAGAAATTAATTAGCTATGAAAATTGGTGTTAAATTGTATATGTGGCAGGCGATGAGCAAAATGATATGATAGAAATTCCCAAAACCTTATCAAGTAGTAGTATAAACCGAATGGAAGTAGATGAATGTTAAGCAGCAATTAATGAAGTCCACAATCAAACGTTGTGATCAACATCATCACTTCAAATCTTATGTACTTGAATATTCTAAGAACAAATGGAGCTGTCCAATTACTGCTCTTTAATTATGGTTGTTAGTAGTTGCATTTCTGCATCATTTTGTTTTGGATTACGCTTTAATATAGCCCAGGTAGGCACCGATATCTTCTTTCTTTGTCAACCTTTCGCAATTATTATTTATTTTAATAAAAATAGTATTCAATGTAATGCAATGTTCTTTTCGGTTGTGCTCCTCTGATCAATAACTGATCAAATATAGTTTGGTCAATTACTATTAGATTAGAATTTAAAGCTAAAAGTTATTATCTAATGAAATTACCTAAAGACGACAGGTTGATATGAGACTATCTAGGGTATAATAAAAAAACAAAAAACGCTAATTTTATTTAAAGTAAATAGATGATTTCATTAGGTTTTAATTTCCATCTTTAAATTCTAATATAATGGTGATTGACCAAATTGTTTTTGGTCAGTTATCGACTATGTGAGCACCACTCTGCTTTTTTATATTAATATAATGATATTATTGTGTTCCATCTTATACTTATTTATACCATCTTCCAAAAGAATTGTTTACCTTATACATACATGTTACATGTTCCCATTTGAAGAGTAGTATTTAATATTTAAGGAGACATGTGGTATAAAATACCTTGTACCATTTAATAGAAAAAATTTTATAGCATTCTTGAAATATAATACCATTGAAAATATAAAGGATGATGAGTTAATATGAAGACTATTTGAAGGGGAAGGGTTTAGAGGGGTATGTAAAAAAATTTGTTCGGTAGAGATGGTTATAGAGGGTATGAATTTTTAATAGTTTGAAAATACCTTACAAAAGTTAAAACTTCTTAGAAAAGTTAAATTTCACTTATTTTCCCTTCTTTTCCATTCTTTTCATTTCCGTACCCTTTTAAACTCTTTCCCTCCAAACCCCTTTCCCAGTCAAAGCCTAAGAGAATATTGTACTCTAAGAGCGAACTAAAACTTCTCCATCTAATGACAACTATTTAGAATTTTGAGATATGTAGTATAAAAATATTCCATCAGTCTCATTTGAGCAATAACTATTAACTAAAAGAAAAAAAAAATCATTTATCTATCTTTCTACTTTCAATATAATTTAGTATTCTCATTTTCATGTTTCTTGTATTACTATGCTATATTTTACAATGTCTAATGCACCAATAAGAGAGCTTCATTGTGCCACATCAGTACAAATATCTCAGTCAACCAGTCATACAAGTCCTTTGACTTCTCTTATTTGTAGGTAGATCTTGAGGTTCTTCTATTATTGTCTTCTTTGCTTACCAACTTTTGGGTAGGCCTCTTAGTATCTTCTTGACTTGTTCTTCTTTAGAAAAAAACTTTGCAAGCCTTTTAAGCTCATTAATGATGATGGTGAATTTGACATTCATGTCAGTAATGCATTCTCCATCATTCTTTTTAAATAGCTCAAACAAGCTCATGTTCTGGTTGATTTTAGATTCCTCCACTTTGGTGTTACCTTCATAGGTAACTTCAAGCTTCTTCCAAATTCATTTTTTGTCTCACAACCTGAAATCTTATTGAATTCAGCAGCATCAAGTGCACAATGAAGTATATTTATAATAGAAGCATCTTGTTGAAGTATTCTAAAGTTAGGATCATCATAATCATGAAGATGTTGGTTTTGACATGGTTGAGGATGCAGTCAGGGACTCAGTACTAGATGGTACTGATGACACAGAAGAGAAGCATGAAAGTGTTGATATGGCTAAAGTATCTGACTCCATCAGATTTTCAAATCGCTTCATGGATGAAGTGTTGATGGGTCAGGGTACTACTTCTAAAGAGTTTGAACATGATACTAATGCCTCTGACAACTCTGGTTTTGTTGAGGTAATGAATCCTATCTTTGTTCCCCGTCTCCAGACCTCAAAAGCTCCTATCACTAGTTCACCTTCTCCTTCTATTCCTTCTCCAAAACATTTATCCCCACTACCTTCTGTCCCAGAAGTTAGTGATCCTCCAAGAATTTCCTCTCTTGAAACTTTTATTCCTCCTTCTAAATCCTATTCAGAAGTGAACATGACAAAAACCCTCTTTTCTATGACTCCATACCTATTTGTACTTCATCCTACTTTTCACAAACTTTCATTTCCACTTTTTCTACTTTAGCTTTTTCTACTCCTCCATTGTCAATTCCCTTTACAATTCCTTCTTTTACTCAATCAACTATTACTTATACTTCTTCTACTTCTGTCTCATCCACTACTTCAACTTTTGTTCCACTTTCTTCTCAATCCTCTGGACAGACATCTCCAATGTTTGTACCTTTAACCTTTCCCCCCTCTACTCCAAGAAACTCCTTTGTTGGATTTCAGGAGAATTATGACTTTTTGCAGAATTAAATGCCACAATATGAGCGTTCTAACTGGTTTGGGGAGCATGGTTTCATTGGAAGAATGTATGTTCCTTCTGGTGCTGGAATTGTGCCAAGTGTTGATGAGTTAAGGAGAATGGCTTAGGGAGGCTCTGAAGATCTCTTTACTGGACCTGTTGCTTTTGGGGCTAAGCAAGCTTCTCAGGATATGTTAGCAAACAAACACTATCCTTCAAGAGCTTTCTTATCTTAAGTCTCAGAACCTTCATCTTATGTCTATGATGAAGCTTCAAGATCCTACTGTCTATGTCCAGAACCTTTCTAATATGCACTTAGCTACAATGGATGACCTGTATAGAATGAGACAGATGGGGCTAACCAATTTGGCTAACTATGTAAGGTTTATCAGAGGTCAGTGTTGTTGATCCCTAACAAGATCATAATACACCTATAGGGGGGGGGGTGAATAAGTATTTCGTCCAAAATCAAGTTGTTAAAACTTGGACAAAATCCAATCTCTTTGTTTTTAGAAGCAAGCTTTTCAAAAGCTTTTCTGATAGAAATTATGCTTCACACAAAATGTGTCGTTTAGTAACAGAGGCTCTGAGTGACAGAGCTTCTGGATGGGTTTCTCTTCTGAAGAAAGACTGAGTAAGTTAAGACAGATTGTTTCAGCACTTAATGAATTGCACAATGCACAAAAGCAAATATAACAAGTAATAGAAAAAAGAGAAGGGTTTAGAGGATAGAGCAAACTCTGTTATTTATCCAGGTTCACTATAGAAGTCATGTAGCTACGTCATGCCCTATGCGATCACCTACATAGATTTCAAACCCAATAAATGTACTTTTATGGCAAGTACATAAGCTCTTTTACATTTAGTAGCACCTAGCTAATTTCTCACTAAGTAACTGGTTACCCCTACAACACCAAGTTACAACATCACTCTAGAATAAGTTAAATGATTTCCACCAGAAAACTTATACTCTGTTTTCTGGAATTCTCACCCAACTTAAACTTCAAGTGGATTTCTCTTAACTAACTGAATATCACAAACGATAACAGTTTAAAAATCTATTATGGACTTGTATTTTCTTCACTCTCTCACTTTTACAAATTTAGAATTAGAAAAAGAGAAAGAATGGAATGCTATGTTTTGCTCTTCAAGTTAACAGTGCGTTGAGTAAGCTCAAAACTCATGTGTAAACACTCAGTTCAGCTATGCTACTATTTATAGGACCATAAAGGTGACTGTTGATCAATTTGAATCTTCAGTTTGAGGAGAGATAGAGAAAGTAGTCGTTACTTTGTCATCTTCTTCAAACGGTCTTCAAGTACAGGTTTGATGCCCGTTATCTTTGTCCTTTAATCCAAATCTCGTAATGTATTTGAAATTCAAGATAAGGATGGTTGAATACTTCTTCATTAAGTTGAACCAAGGGAAGACAAGGAAGAAACACAATTTGACCTCTAGTGAACAGTACAGGCGCGCATCTGCAGCTTTTGAACTTTGGCGCTTAGCATTAAATGTACCTGACATGTGCATTAAATGCTCTTGGACATATGTGATATGTCCTCTGAAACTGTTAAACACTGAGATTCTTTTTGTCTTTAATGTATAAACCTTTCAAGATCAACCCAACGGAATGACTGACTTCTGATACTTGAGCTTCTGAGATGAAGCTTAATCATCTTCTAAGAGATACATTGAGAACTGGGTTTCCAACATCTGAGATACAAACTTCTGAACGATGAAGATTTATCTTCTAAGTCAAATCTACAAGTAGTCCTCAATTATTTCAGCATCACTCTTTCCAGCTTCTAAACAGATCAACTACAATAATCTTTCTCCTTCTGAATGAGTGACTTAAATCCTGCTGAAAAAAGACTTATACAAAACTCAAAGAATATTGTTAGCCAATAATCATAAGTATGTAAGCCTTAATGTATTTATCATCTTCTGAAATGGTTAGAGATGGAAATGGGTGAAAACGAGGTTGTTTTGGATGATGAGAATAAAAGTGCAATGAACGCTTGAATTTGGGTAATCTAGAGTGAAAATTAAGCAATCGGGTAAAGAATTAATGATCGGTGATGTGAACTAAGGCTGAGAAAAGAGGATTAGAGTTCGAAATTAGGTGCTAGGAAGTCGAAAATAGGAACCTAAAAGATGAACTATGGGTCTAAAAACTGTGAGGGATAAAGAGAAAAGTTTGGTTTGATTTTTTGTTGTTGATTTGTGTGTTAGAATGTGTAGGGGGAGGGGGGGGGGGGTATTTATAGACAAAAATTGAGTGTTCGACACTCAAATTCACCTACCACTTTTGCCACTTCCTCCTTTCATGCCATGTTCCATTTTTTGAGGAGTGAATGTGATCATGGATGCACCAAAATAGACATGTCTTCATCATGTCTTGAAAAAATCTAGCAATAGTGTGCTTTTCTTGCCAACTTCAAAAAATTGCCACTCGATGCTCGCTTCGCCCGTGAGTGTGCATACAGTCGGAAAGATGAGAATGTCTAGTTTCTGAATATGTAATTTTCTCCACATGCTTCCATTGTTTGTGCAGTTGAAATATTTAATGAAAAGTAGTAGTTACATGACTAGTTACATGGAAAAAAATCTTGAGTTAAAATGGATTTAATGGATTTTCCAAAAGGATGGTAATCCACTAACTCCACTAACTTGATGTACTGACCAAGTCAAACTCCACTAATCTCCATCTCAACTTATTTTCTCTTTTATCATTTTCTCATTTTTCTTAGTTTCTTCTCTCCTTAATTTCTAAATAAATGAAATTATAGACTAAGAGCATCCACAATGGATGGCTCTTTTGGAGCATTTCAATGGCATTTAAGAGGCATGCTAGTGTGGAAAGGGGAATTGAAGGGACAATAGTCCAAATAATATTTCATCTTCTAAAAGATTTGTTCATAGTCCAAAACACTAAGGGTTCATCAAAATTTTGAGATGGTTCGCACATCAATTAGAGTAAAATATCCCGATATTTACTCGGCAAATTGACTGAGATATTAGTTGTTTATTATGGTGTTAATTATGTATTTTCATTTCTTGTGTTTCAACTATTATGTTTCTTTTGTATTATTTTGTGTTAATTTATGTAGTATTTATTAATATTGTTTTTTTTTAATATGTATTAATTTATGTAATATTTATTAAGTTTATGTAATATTGATTTCTTTAATACTTTATTCTCAAAATTCAATCACAGATGTCCCGATGTCAGTACATAATCACGTGTAAAACACTTTTGCCACGTTATGAAAACACGTTAACCTCTTGTCATTGTCAACTGTCAAATAATTTGTGTCAGTTTGGCATGTTTATACAACTACTACCAACCAACAACTCATCATTTAAACAACTCTTTCTATCTTCCTCATATAAATTCTACCATCTCAATCCATTCTTTACACAATATTCATCTTCCTTTCTCTACACCCACATATTTTTCAAAATGTCTGATGATCCTTATTTTGAATAGTTCGATCGAGGCAACAGTGTTTATAGCTTTTGAGACGAAACAGTTGACTTTATTCATGAAACTCTATTACAACAAGCCACAACAGATGCAACTCCTACACTAACTCACTCTAGGAGACATAACAATCGAAGTCGTGAAGAAGCTAGAGTGCGATTGGAGAAAGATTATTTTCCAGAACCACCGGTGTATTTAGTAGAAGGTTTCAAATGAGCAAAGACTTGTTCAATCGTGTCCGGAATCAGTTAGAAATCCATTATCCTTATTTCCAACAAAGGGTAGATGCTACATGAAGATAAGGATTTACTCCAAATAAAAAAAATGCACAACAGCTCTTCGTATGCTTACATATGGAGAGGTTGCTGACCACGAAGACGAGTACATCAGGATCCTTGAGTCAACAGCCTTGGAATGTCTATCAAATTGTTGTCGTGGTATTGTTGAAGTGTTTAGAGCAGTACACATGAGGAAGCCCAACGCCATTGATATGGCCCGCTTATTCAGAATGCACGAAGACATGCATGGATTTCCAAGTATGCTAGAAAGTGTTGATTGCATGCAATAGGAGTGGAAAAAATGTCCAGTTGCTTGGCATGGATAGTACACCATATGAGATCAATGGGTTCCTACGATAATGCTTGAAGGTCGCTTCACATAACACATGGATATGGCATGCATACTTCGATATGCCTAGAGCGAACAACGACATTAATGTGTTTATATCACATTTGCTCCGAGAAAAAGTACGGGGTCAAGCTCCAGATGAGGTGTACACTCTTAACAATGAGACATATAGGATGAAATACTACCTATCTAATGATATATATGCAGAATGGCCTGCATTTGTCAAAAGCTATTCAAATCCGATTGATCCAAAGAAAATATTGTTCAAACTCGTCATGAGGGTGCTCGTAAAGATATGGAACGAGCATTCGAGATTTTACAAACCCATTTTGGCATCATTTGTGGACCTGTAATGATGTGGGATGAAAATAAACTTCATGACATCATGGACGCCTGTATAATCCTTGATAACATGATAGTTCAAAATGAGCGATCCACGTACCGGATAACCTGCCTATCTGATAGTGGGCCCACCTTTCTCAGTTATGCTCATCAAGTGGCCAATGATATCTTCTCACCCTAAGGTGAATGGTAATCCCATCACTTCAACTATATGTATCAATGTGTTCAGTGCTCCATCCAACATACCCATATTTGGCATCCTGTTACGGACCTGTTAGGCGTACATCAAAATGAACCAGATTCCACATTGTTTACTATAATGAAATCAGGTCTAGGGATAATAGAGATCTACATTAATAGAAAGATAATGACTCTCCTACCATGTATCTTATCTAAAGCGGATCGATCTAGTCTCGTGTTTCCAACACGTACCTACATCCATATCTTACCATACAGGTGTTACAGATTATGCTACCTACATAATTCTGTAGATATACTGAATGTAAAAGTCTATATTCTAATCGTTTCCACGACTAGAACTAACTTCGGATAAGAGTTTATGAAACAATCATATAGTTTAAGGTAAATGACTCGAATGAATTGAATGCCTTTATTCAAAAGACACAATAGCATAGTATATCTTACATTACAGAATAATGTATGTAACATTGCTCTCAAACAATGCCTAGGATCTAGGTCACACCAACAGTTGGAGACGGGCGGTCACCCATGGGCATTTTCTCTCTCTCTTCTGATGTACATGCATTTTTTAGTCGTTGGAGATTCAGCCTCATATGATTGTCACTTAGTTATTGTCGTAAATAAGGTGTACCGTGGAGCGACTTCTGGCCCATTCTTGTTGGCTGAGATGTTACTTGGTTTTTCCTCTGGCATCTCAAACGGTGTCTTCCTAGCGTGGGATAGCCCTCTGTTATTCCAAATTTGGTTGATGGAGAAACTCGGGATCATGGTCCCTTCATTGGGTTTAAGAATGTATCTTCCTCGTCATTGGGGACAGCGGCGACAAGTGTTCTTTGGAGTGGCATCATCTCACAGTTACGGTTGGTGGCTGCAATGGTTATCTAAGAGCGACTCTAGCAACATATGTTGGACTTTCCCTTGGTGGCGTTTCTCGTCTTATACTGATACATTGATGTCTGGGTGTGTTCCTGTTTATGGCCTTCGAGAGAGTTCTTTTTATGTGCCTTTCTTATTGCGGCACCAATTGGGTCTTCGCCAAGGCATACCTACAGATCTTCTTCACACATTTCGTGGAGGTGTATTTGATCATCGTCTATTGGACCGCCTCAAACAGTTCTGGCCGTGTAGATTCCTCCATGTCATTTCTAATGTTGACGCCCCTATTTCTTCGACTTCTGATGATTATACAAGGTGGCTGAGTTTGTTTCGCGGGGCCTCGTCCAGTAGAGAGATTGTGATGATGACTCGGGATTTGTGTGATCGGGTCGGGCCTTCAAAAAGGCGTCGATAGTGATATTTTTTGTCATTTTTGCTTGGGTTACCTTTTTATGTAATCTGAAAGATAATACTATAACTCGTTATTCCTATTGTTTAATTAGCATTTTTTTAATGAGGTAGCGAGATATAAGCGAGGTTATGTTTGTGTTGACTTTGAAGAATGTTTGATTGTATTATTCCAGATTCTATTTGTGGTTTTGGGGAACTTTCACGTTCAAGTTTAGTCACAAAACGAGGTCTTGATTCTTTTGCTAGGTTCTTGGTTTAGGATGAGGCAGATTAGACTTTTGAGATGAGCTTTTGGGTGAGCTGTTCTTGGTTTACGGCTTCTTCCTTGACTCGGAGAATTTTTATGTCTAAATGTCGGGAAAAGGATCGTCTAGATGTCTTGACGCGTTTCTGATTCTGGATGGATGAGTTTGGGGGTCTTCTTACTATAGATAAAGGTTCTCTTTTCGAGTATTTCTTTCTCTTTTTGTTTGGGGCGAATGTGGATTTGTGGAGATTTTATTTCGGTGTTTTACCCTAACGGAATTGGTGATGAGTCCATGTGAATTTACTTACGTTAATTAAGCAACCTAAATAACGAGTGATGGTATTATCTTACAAATAGTAAGTAGAAGTAACAACAATTTATTCCCATATATCAATTACAACTCAACGTACATTTTCACCTAGGACTGGAGCTATGTGCCATTTCAGAACTTCACATACTTCGGTATTAGGACCAAAGTACTGATGATATTCACAGAAATTGGACCATATTTGCCTCCCGGATCTCAAGAATGGAGGGGTACCTTCAACCCGAGATTCTCTGATGGGGTACATCATGCCGTATTCCACTAACTTTGCAAACAAAGTGTGATTCTTCCTCGAGGAGGCGTGTATCTAGCCGGGGAAGCGAGGGTTTGTGTTCTTTCTCTTCTCATACTTCAAATTTCTTCTTTGATTTTGCATATGTCCTTGTGTATGGCCTCCAGCTCTACTGTTGTTCTCGCCTGTACCGGCTTTTCGACTTCCTGTGTCATTTTTGTCTTAGCCCTTCTCCTTTCTTCTTGCATAGGTTGGTGATAACTATTCTCAATAGACATGACTAGTTCAGTTCCTCTACTTGTTTTATCTGCCCCAGGTGATCGGTTGTGTTTCTCAATTCTTCGGATTACTTTCCCAAGGTCCAGGAAGGAATCAAAATCTTGATATTGCACGATTGCTCAGAGGTATGGCAGTAAACTATTTGCCGGACAGGATACTAGGACTTTCATGTTATATTTTTTCGGGAGTTCATCGACTGCGTTTTCCCCATCGAAGTAAGAAGTAGTCTTGGAACGACTCCCCTTCCCTCTATTCTAGACTCTTCATATTTCTCCACTCTATGGTTTCCCGAGGCTTGAGAGGTCCTGCCAGGTGTCTCCCAATTCTAGAGTCCTATGTACTTCTTATCTTCTTCTATTGGCTCGATCCATGTTTTTATTTGATCTACCAGCTGATCTAATTCTTCATAGTTCTTGAAGTCACAGAATCGTGCAACCCTCCGTATGTGAGGGAGAGTACCATGCACAAGGCAGCATATTTGTTCTTTCTAGCCGGTATTCCTCGTGCCATTCCCACCATGGGTAACCATGTGTGGCTCAAAGAGATTTAAGATTTTCCCAAAAGACTCTCCTATCAGGACCAGTTGGAAATTCTGTCAGGAAAGCTAGAACCAATCCTTTCCAATCTCGACGGATGGTGTGAGAGTTGATTATACCATTTCTCATCTCATCCTTCGACCGAAAGGGAACTGGTAGAAATATCCATGCTCGGTGGTTTGTACCGAGTGTCTCATCATCCTCACGAAAGTCATTAGGTGCATTTGGGCATCTTAACTCCCATCAAATATCTGGAATAGTGATTATCCATAGTCATCTTGTTCTTCTGGTTCATAATCCATAGCGTGGTTCTCTAACGATTCGGTTCCATTGACGGAACTTCCTTGATCAGTATCTTCTAATGCATACGTCGGCCTCTTCCCTCGACTTTCTTGACTGAACGCCCCTATTATGGCCTTTCACTTTCTGCCTTCCTCTTGAAGTACCCTTCGATATTTGTCATTCCTCCGTTCCATTCATGGGTCTTCGCAAAAATTCCAATAGAATTGATAAGTCCAAAATGTACTTATAATTCAAGGCATATAGAAGCTCTATTGGTAAGAAATTGATCCATTTAGCTTAGATTTACACAGGTTAGGGGCAACTTTACCTTTGTATTTGTTTTTTTCATGTGTATGGATCAAGTTCTAAGAAATCGAGAGTTGATTTGGTGCTAAAATTGGGTTCTACTCGAGCAAATGAGGCAGCCTTGACACCTTGCAGTATTGTAGCCATAACTTCCTCGTACGAATGTATTTGTGGGCGTTTCAAGTTGCGTTGGAAAGCTAAGACATAGATAAACAACTTTCATGTTTTACGTGTTTCCAAATTCAGAGCAGAAAGTGGTCAAAACAGGGTTCAAAGTTGGAGGACCGTCTAGAGGCTGATTTTTGGGTTTTTGGTGTCTCGATCGCGACAAGGGTTCTATCCCCTTCATTTTTGGATGTCTCTAACCAGACGGGATGTCTCGATCGCGACGGGGAATGCCTACCTTGCCTCTTCATGCCAAAAGACGCGTTTTATCATCCAAATGACGTCCCGAATCACCCAATAGCTTCATCCTTTCATCAAGCAATGTAATCCTTGAGTTTTTGGCTATAAATACGCCATTCTCCAGAGAAAGAAAACATACATTAAGACGTTTATCTCTTACAAGAAATCACATTCATAGTTATTTCCATTTGTTCCACCGAATTCCCTTCGGGGCATTCGTAAACATCATACAACTTACCTTTCATTCTAGATTCCATGGCATTGTAGTGCTAATCGAGAGATAGACTTCTTTCATCGGTTCATTGAGGAGAAGAGGAGGAAGAACGCCCCGAAGCTTGACAAACCTTACGAGGAAGAGTAAAAGGATTGACAACCCTCTTTCCCTTCTTAGTTATAGTTCAGTTTCTCTGAATTTCCGCTTACTTTTGTATGAATGCTATGACAATTACAATATTATGAAATGAGTATTTTTCATATATGTTCATGTTAATGAATGATTAAATTGTTCATTACTTATGATTTATTAATCTAGGATAGGTCAGTTAGTAAACCGTAATCAATCTAACTTATGTGATAATCATTAATCTAATAAGGTTGTCTAGGATAGGTCCAGTAATCTTGTTAAGTTAAATTCACGTAAAGATAACTTGATCGTAAGAATCGAGAGATCGGGTAAAGTTATGTTCTAGAATTGGTTGAGTATATATGAATAAATTGTCATGGTGATCATTCTGCTTAAATGAATCGTTGTCTTTGCTTGGATGAAGAATGTTGGTTGAAGATGTAAGTGTAGGAATAAATGTTAGTTTAGGAATTAGTTTACTTTAATCAACAACAATCCAAATTATCGCTTTTCTATAAACCTTGAGAAAACGAATAAAGTAAACGATGAACGTAAATGAGTGATTAGCGTTTCTCTGTGGGTTCGATCTTTTTATTACTAAGAATATCGTTGACTTTTGCATTCATAAACTCCTAAACTAGACATGGTATCGTTCTTTGATTGATCTATTCGAATGACGGTAGAGCATGGTTGGTTTAAGTTTGTGAGATGCATGTATGTATAATTGGAGCCAACTTAGAAGTATTCCCCCATGAATGCATGATGATGGAGGTGATACACCAAACAGGGATCCTAAATTTTTCGGAACATGAGGAGTCGAGTCACTGTATAATTTCATGAGGATTTGATTCTGACAGTGAGTCGTCTCTTCGTGTTTTTTTAGCCGGTATATTTCGGTCTGGGCATCTTTTCGATTCGAATCAATAACCCGTTGCATCCTTCAAAACCATTTCTCTATTTTCAGAAGTGGATGTTTGTGACGACATTCTTTGTCATGTCGAAACTGGATAGTTTTCCGAATCGAAGAGATGTCTGGACAACGGTCTTTGGACTTTCTATATGCTTGAGTATGCATGGAACATTTGGTCAATGAATAATTAACATGCAAAAATTGGCACTCCTTCTCAATCTTCACGTGGTATAATCCTTGCCCTAGGTGGGTTTCTTTTGACATCTTACCTTTCGAAGTCAAAACGTTCTCATAGACGTGATTTATTTCATGTTTGAGGGCAGTTTCTAGGGGAAACATCTAAGCTGACTATATGAGGTTTCAGTCTCATTGATAGTACAAAAGAGTTCCCATAGCAAGATATACCTAGCTCCTCCCCATTTAAGGGTTTTGAGCAGCGTGTCGACGGTATGGGGCTATGAGTGGTGTTACAGACCGGCTTATGCGTCTCTCTCTTAAAAGAAACGACCCTAAGCGCGACCCACAACACACGTTGATAGTTGAGATTTTTCTTTTATGCAGCATAAGTCTCACACACCGGAAAGAACAATAAATCCGTATATTGTGATAGACTGTCAGAATGCTTCGGTTGTATCCCAATTTTTTCTTTTCATAAAATAATTTAAGAAATATTTTTATAAAAAGTGAAAACCAAATATACATCCTTCTATTAATAAACCAACTTCAAGAAATCGTAGGTTGAAGCTAACTTAATAACAGTAGAATATACTTTTGGTCCCCAGCGGAGTCGCCACTGTGAGCGGAAACAGGCGCTCATAGCAGCTTTAGCCTTTTTTGACTAGAGTCGCCACTCGGCTGACAGGAAAAATGTATGAATCGGTTTGTGTACCGATTGTTTTGAAAACCATAGATTTTATATATGTTCGTAGATACAACTTATTAGTTTCAACATTCTAGGCCCTAGATAATCTTTATTGCAAATTAATTCATTATTGTCTTGTGATGAGCTCGTATTTGACTCTAATAATCATACATTAATTCACTGTTTATTGGGCTTAATGGGCTATAATTGTGTTTATTTAAAGGACTTACAAGCCTTTTGTAGATTTGTCAACCTTATTAGAGCAGCAGTCTAGCAGCAGCCCGCTACAGTGCAAAGCAGATGAAAACTGCCCGCTAGAGTAGAAAGCATGGGTCAGCAAGTTGAAGTAGAAGTCTTATCAAATGAAAAAGGAGGAGAGTCGCAGTGGCGGTAGCAGAAAGCAAGTGGAGATAAGATAAGCAAGTGGAGAAATGACATAAAAATGTTGTTGTTTATTGGAAATATCTTGTATTCCTGCTGGATCAGTTTTTCATTATTGTCTTTAAATAGTGAACTTATTTAAGAGAGAAGGACACTCAATCCTTGCTCTGGATATTCACTTGGATTCCAGATTTCTTTCTCTCTTTAGTTCTTCTTCGGTTTTCAATAGAAAAGGCTCCATTAATGGGAGTCATTGTAGTTCTTTTTGTATTGTTGCTCACGATGAGTGAGTAGTACTCTTTACGAGCTAAGCCAACTGTAGGGCTGGTGTTGTAAGTCTCCTTATCTTCCTATTTAAATGAATGAATGTTGTTTTTATATGGTGTTTAATGAAGTTCTGTAGATTTCAGGTCTTAACAACTTGTTACAGTATGCATGATTGTCATGACCATTGCTTTTATGTATGCTTGTTCTTCATATAAACATGTACATCTGATATGACCATTTGACTGATGTATATCAAGGGTTTCCATGTAAATGGAATGTTACTTCGTGCTCAATCAAGTAGTAAAGCATCCTGAAAGGCCTTTAGGGTGTGAGTAATGCTTAGTAATTTGGGGATATGACCATTTGAACCAAGTTAGCTTAAAGTAGAGACCTTGACTATATATTTGCATGCATTCATGAGTTAAGGAGGAAGAGAAGGGAGGTAGCAATGCCTGTTCTGTGCTAGGTTTAGCTTGTTCCTTTTAATTATTGTTATAAATCACCATTTCTCACCTTTTACTCTTTAAATCTGTTCTTAGTAGAGTTCATTGATTTAGATAATAGTCAACCAACCTCAAAATCATGCTTATTATGTTACCGGTTACTTAAGCAGACTGTTCCGTAGGTCTTTTCAGTTTAGTTTTACTTCAATCCTCGTGGGAATGACACTTGTACTTACCTAAGCTACATAATCGATCTGGTATACTTGCTAGAGGTCACTTTAAGAGGTAACATCTTGTATTATTATTATCACACAAAATATTTATAATATGCAAACATTTGTACGATAAACCGCAGGGAGACACGGTAAAAACCCTCAGAAGCTTACCCTAGTTGCGTGCCAATTGGATGCTTGCAAGCTAGTACTCGTCTTAGAACGGAGCCGGAGAGACTGAACTTTGGGGCCGGAGATGCTTGGGGCGTACTCCTTGTGACTGAAATGAAGGATTCCGGGCGAATTCTTCGGACTTTGGGACACATTGTACACTCTTTGCGGGGCGAAGAGCTGTACCGAAATTTAGACTTAACAGTTGGGGATGGATGGAATTTAGATGTTGAATGATGATGAGGGCATTTTTTGTGTCGTGAGGACTTTGAGAAGCATGGATATTTATGGACGTATTATAGTTCAGAACTTCGGGATTGAGCAATTCTTTTTATCAGATGTGACTATTAGGCGACTTTTTATCAGAGTCAACTTATCAAAGGAAACTTTTCGGGTCTAGAATCGCTTAAAACTGAGAGAGGACGGGGAGAGAAAAGTATTTGATGGTCAAACGAAAGAGAAATTTTGCCTCTTTATATAGGATTTGGTGGAGACCGTATGGTCCCTGAAGGGTGACCGTACGGTCCCCCTTATGGAGATCGTACGGTCTCCATAAGTCCCGTCTGAGATCTGAATCTAGATCTCATACGGGAATTGCTAAATTCCCGGCTAGGTGATCAAACTCGTTCGGAACTTAGTGACACGTGGTAGATAAGGATAAAGACAGTATAGCCATGAATGAAGACCGTACGGTCCAGGTGATGGAGATCGTGCGGTTCCTGTTCCTGTTGAGGAGACCAAACAATCTCTGGTAGAAATAATGGAGACCATATGACATTTGGAGAGAGAGGACGTTGTCACAAGCTTGAGGGTGTCAATCTTGTGTTCCCAGTGTTAGAGTCTGATCAACGATTAGAGACGCGCAGCGGAAGCGAAAAACTTTTAATACGTTGATCAGAAAACATATCTTGATCAAAACCTCAACATATTTGTTAACGTGATAAAACCTTATTAAAGCACTCACATGGAATCCCTCTGTGAGAGATAGATGAACCGCACGATCGGTGGTTCCTCCAAAATCACGTGCACGACACCTCTAGACGGCAGGTACTCGAGTCATGCACGAAGAACGACGAGCTCCGGGATCTCCCTATAGGGTTTGGCCGGCCACTTGCAGTGTAGAGGGAATTAGGGTTTCAATTTTCTGTATCAGAAAGTCTAGGGTTTCATTAATCTAAGATTAATTTATAGTGTGTAGATTAATTACCGTTTCAGTACCTGTATTAATTTAATTAATCTAATTGTACCCCAATAGAATACAATAGATTCAATTAACATCAATTAGGTAATAATTAATCACACACTAACCCCTAAAGAAAATATAATTAATCAACCGCTTAATTAATTAATCCGATTGAATAATTAATCCCTCTAAACAATTAATTAACTTGTTTCGATCAAAACAAATAATCAATTAATATTATTAGTTATCAACTAATAATAAGTTCTTCATTAATACATTACATGTATCAATTCTTCGAGTGCTAGTCTTAGTGTCTAGTGTGCACGATCCTATGGGCCATAATCAATTAGCTCTATGACTGATAGAGAGTTTCCTAGACCATGTCAGTCACTAATTGATTAAGTATAAAACAATCTCATACAGACAGATACCCTTGTAGAATTCTCAGATATCTCTTACCATGCATATCCATATATCAAGCATGAGGCACGGCGGAAGTCATCCTCTACAGCTTGAGATATTTCTCGAGTCTTGAGTTAAACTGAAGAACAGACAAGTAACCAGCTTATCTGAGTGTGGCCACACATTTCTCAGTTCAACTCATTGAGTGGCCTAGTGATATCATCTCACTAATAGAGTGAGTGGTAATCCCTTCACTTCAACTATCCATATGAATGAGTTCACCGATTAAACCAATCATACCTGTATTTGACATCCTTTTACATACATGTTAGGCGTATGTCAAATCTAATCAAATTCCTCATTCAATACTATAATGAAATCAGGTCGACAGATAAAAGAGATCTACATTGATAGAAGAGCAATGACACTCCCACCATGTGCCTTCTAAAGCGAATCGACCAAGTCCCGTATTGGTCTTACGTACCTACAAACATATCCTGTACACATGTACATATCCTATTTGTAAAAGCCTTACGTTCTATTCATTCCCATGAGTAGAATTAGCCTCTGGCAGTTTATGATATACAAACAGATACTTCAAACAGTGCATATAATACAAGATACATCAACTGAATGAATTAATGCCTTTATTCCATAAATTAAAGTATCCAGTACAATAAACAAAAGTACAGTACAATGACAGATAACTATGCCTAAGAACTAGGGCACACCAACACCCGGGATGCGGGTCTGTTCCTTAACGAGTACTAGCGCTTGTGCGACTGGTAGATCAAGGAACTCGGAAATAGCTTTCATCATTAGGTTCAAAAACCAATGCTTACAACAAGCTGAACTTGTGTATTAAAGAACAATCTCAGGCTTTTCGAAGCACAATTTAAGCACAAAAACTCTATGGAAACCCTTGATTTTATAGGTGCAAAACACACTCAACAATTACAGATCTACTCTTGCTCGATTCCTCCATTGATTGGTAAGTTCAACTCCAAAATTTTTATTATTCCATGACCTTTGGGACTTGTAAGGGCATAAGCCCGCATTTTTTGGATTTGTATGTTTTCTAGAATTACTTTTATTACAAGGATGCATGATGAACTAAACTAGCCTAATTATGGAGACTATTGCTAAGAAATGCATGAAAGTAAAACAAAGATTAGCAAACTAAACTAAGAACAACTCAGTTAGACATATACTTAATTATCTGCAATTGATAAGCGATAGACAATTAATCTCACCCAAGACGTACTAAACTAAGTTTTATTGTTTGCTTTTTCTATCTATCTTTTTTGAGCTACTTATATGACTTTTTCTTTTTATCAATGTTTTCATAACCAAACCGGACATCAATTCGAATTTATAATTAGATCATGGGTCACTTGGTTCAACCATATAGTTCGGATTAGTCGAACCGAATGATGCAATAATTATATAAATAATATATATCAATTATATTCATTAATTTAGAATTAATTTTCAAAAACTAATCTTCTGTATTGCAATATAAGTGAGTCAATTATATAATTAATTATATTTTAGCTGTACCACATTTTAATATTTATTATTTTACAAAAATACTCAAATATTATACATGTTCAAAATAACTTTTATACTTTTTTTCTTAAAACTAGAAAGAATAAAAATACATTCATTTAACATGTAAAAAAGCTATAGTTAAAATGAAAATGATTGAAGAGATTGGCTCACGTGCGACAATGGGCTTATTAGTGTGACAAGAGAAGGAGGTGGGGGCATTTTTGTAGTTGAATAGGGAAAGGTGGCAAAACTGTAAATAAATGAAAATACTGTCAATATGGGTCACGACTCGATAACACGATTCGCGTAACCTGCAAATTAAGCGGGTTAGGGTTGGGCTAAATGGGTCAATTCGTTTAACCCGTTTATTAAACAGGTCGTGTCATGGGTTGAACGGGTCAATTCGTCTAACCCGTGTCACTTAAACGGGTTAATGGGTCATGTCAACCCGTACTCTTTAACCCGTTTAACACGACACGTTTGACCCATTTAACCCGTTTGTATTGTAAATAATATAATGTTATGGGGGCACTTCAGTAATTACAAAACATTATATATATATATATATATATATCCTTAATTTTAGGTTTATGTTCATTATTCATTAGACCCCTTCACCTGCTACTCCACCTCCACCTCCACACTGTCGCCCCCTTCTTTCACTCTTTTTTTGTTATTACTCTTATTCTTCCACCCAGGGCCGGCTGCAAGGCTAGGCAGCCTAGGCACAGGCCTAGGGCCACATTTTTTAGTGGGCCTCATATTTATTAGTATTCTATAGTTTGGTCTTTTAAGCCTTTTAATTTTCTGTTCAGAATAAAAAATTTGTATATTTTGGATTGATTTCAGGAGCTGTAAGTGGGATGCACGTTGATTAAAAAAATTTGAAACTAAAGTGGGCCTCACAAAATAATTTCACACCTCCTATCCTCATCCAATCCTAATACCATTCTAATTTAACCTCCTCAATTAATCCTAATTCTACTCTAATTTATTTCTTTTACCCTTTTGTTTCTCTATAAATATTATAGTTTTTCTTACTTTTACAATTGCCGAACTCCACAGAGAAAATTTACTTCCACAAGCATCTACAAAGAAAATTAGTTCAAGTTTGGTAAGAAATTATAATTTAAAAATTGCTTACTTGTTGATATCAATTTATTACTTTACAATATTTTATATAGATTTTTCTTAATATTTCACGTTAATTACATGTTATTTACATTTGATTAATGGTGTAAATGAAGGCGACTTTGTCATTCAAAAATTAAAAAAAATTAATTATCAAAACTATCACTTTTTTTTAGGTGTTGCTTGCACTATGACGAGGGGTAAAAGAAAATTTGAATCCGGAAGTTCAAAGAAAAAGAAAAAGGAGAGACAAGATAAACTCACTCAATCTCTCAAGGGATTCATGGATAGGTATGTAAAACCTATTAATACATTGCCAGAAATATCAAAAAGTGTCACAATTGATGATGTTCTAGTTGAAAACATGTCCATTGATGATGAAAATTTGAATGCTTCACATGCTGGTGAAATTTTGTCTGAAAATTTGGTTGATGATGATGAGAATTTGAAATATATGGACAACACTGATGAAGATTTAACTGATAGATTTAAGAATGTAGTTCCTGAAGATGAATGTTTGAATGAAAATATGGATGTGAATGACGAAGATTTGACTGATTTATTTGATCCGGGAAACTGGGAGATTAGCATGCCTAAAAAGAAAATCGATTTTCTTGTAGAGAAAGGGCCAATAAGAGTTATAGATGAAGTGTATCCTGCTAATGAACAAAATAGAAGTTTTAATAATAAACACTACATCCGGTCTCTACGGAATGGAGAAAAACTTGATAGGTCATGGCTGGTATACTCTCGAAAGAAAGATAAAGTGTTTTGCTTTTGTTGTGTGTTGTTCAAAAGAGAAAGACTTGTGTCAAGTCCCTTAACAATAGCAAACATAGGCTATAATGACTGGAAAAACATTCATATTAGGCTTAATGAGCATGAAAAGAGCAATGACCACCTTAATAGTATAACAGACTGGATGGAAGCAGAAACAAGATTAAGAAAAAAATTGACAATTGATTCTGCTAACCAAAAAGTCATCGAGAAAGAGAAAAAGTTTTGGGGAGAGGTTTTGAAGAGAATAATGAGTGTTGTTAAGACTCTTGCTAGTAGTAATTTGGCGTTTCGTGGAGATAATGAGAAACTTTATGATGATCATAATGGAAGAACATGTTAGGCGCATTCGAACAAAAGAGATTCGCCGTGCTCATTACCTTAGTCATAATATTCAAAACGAGCTAATACTTTTATTGGCGGGTGAGGTTAAAAGTAAAATTATTCATACAATTAAAGAGGCAAAGTATTTTTCTGTTATTCTTGATTGCACTCCCGATGCTAGTCACGAAGAACAAATGAGTCTTATATTGAGATGTGTTAATGTTTCCACTACTCCAATAATAGTAGAAGAGTTTTTCATTGGATTTCTGAAAGTTATTGAAACAACAGGGGAGACACTTTTTATTGAGTTTAAAGAAGCTATTGGGAATCTAAAACTTAACTTTACTGACATTAGAGGGCAGGGGTATGATAATGGTTCTAATATGAAGGGACAATACAAAGGTGTAAGTAGTAGGGTGCTAAAAGAGCATCGTAGAGCATTTTACTCTCCATGTGGTTGTCATTCTTTGAATCTTGCACTTTGTGATATGGCTATGAGTTATGTTCAAGCTAAATCATTCTTTGGAGTAGTACAAAGGATTTATAAATTATTCTCGGGTTCAACTAAACGATGGGAGGTCCTTAAATCTTATGTGAAGGACCGAAAGGGAAACGGTCTTACATTGAAGTCATGGTCGGATACACGTTGGGAAAGTCGTCTTGCTAGTGTAAAGGCAATAAGATTTCAAGCTCCTCAGATAAGAGATGCATTACTTCATCTAGAAAAAGATAGTGGTGATCCAACAACTTCAAGAGATGCAGGCTCTTTAGCAAATTATGAACTGAAAAATTTTGATTTCCTTGTTGGCATGGTTATTTGGTTTGAAATTTTACAAAAAGTGAATAAAGTGAGTAAGGTTCTCTAACGTAAGAATATGGATATTGAGACATGTATTAATCTTTTGCAAGGTCTCATTTCTTTTTTCAAAGAGTACAGAAATAATGGTTTCGAAATAGCAAAAGGTGAAGCTGAAAAGATTGCTTTAGAGATAGGGATCGAGCCCACTTTTTGTGAAACTCGTGTTCGTCTCAAGAAAAAGTTTTTTGATGAGAATGCCAGGGATGAACCAATCAGAGTGGCTGAGAAATCTTTTTACATCAATTATTTTTTAAAGATAATTGACACTGCTACTTCTTCACTTGAAACCAGATTTGAGCAATTTAAAAAATATCAAGACTTTTTTGGCTTCTTATTTGACATAAACAAGCTGAAAACTTTAGAGGATGAGAGTATGAAGAATGCATGTGAAACACTTGAGAATTTTTTGAAAGACGGAGATGATTCGGATATTGATGGGTTTGAATTATTTACAGAGTTACAATTGTTGAGAAGATCGTTACCACAAAATATATCCAAACCAGTTGAAGTGTTGGAGTACATCAAAAATTTACATCTTGCTTTTCCTAATACTTGGGTTGCTTACAGGATTTTATTAACTATACCAGTTACAGTAGCTATCGCTGAAAGAAGTTTCTCCAAGCTGAAGTTGATAAAGAATTATCTTCGATCAACCATGTCACAAGAGAGATTGAACGGTTTGGCCATGTTGTCAGTTGAGAAGAAAATGGTGGCTAAGTTAGATTCTAGTGATTTAATTAGAGATTTTGCACATAAAAAAGCGAGAAGAATAATAACTTCTTAGCTTTAGTTAATTGTTATTTGTTTTTGTTTATTGCATCAAGACTTAGATGTGATTAAAAAAAATTGCAGTTCATATATATTTATAGCTACATGAATTTTATTATTTCTCGAGCCAGCCCTGCTTCCACCCCACTCTTCCATATCTTTATCAATTTGGATTTTATTTTTCACATTATGTTTGATGTTTTTAATTTAATGTGAAAAATATAAATGGGTTAGTGGGTACATAAATTAAATCCGTTAGTAGTGTAATGGGTTAAGTGGTTAATGAGTCGTGTTATTTAACTCATTTATTTATTCAAACTTAAATGGGTTACCCGTGTCAACCCGTTTATTAAACTGGTCGTGTCAGGGTTGGCCTAAACGGGCCAGCTGAGTCAGTCGACAAGACCCGTTTATGACCCGCCAACCCGTATTGACACCCCTAGGAAATAGAGGGAAGGAGGAAGAGGGTGATGTCAGCGCTAGAGAAAAAGTTTTAATTCTTTTCTTTAAAATACATTTTCCAGCTCTTCTTGAACTCATTTTTCGAAAGAAAATTATACCACTAAACTCGTATTAATTATACGGTCATTTTGAGATCCATTGTTGCTATTTATAAAGCATTTTTATTTATTTTTATTTTTCTATGGTTGTTTCAAAGGAAATATTATGTTGTTCCATATGCTATATTATTTCAACAGAATATTCTGTTGTTCCAAATTAATATTCTGTTGTTCCAAATGAAATATTGTTCCAAATTAATATTCTGTTGTTCCAAATGGAATATTGTGTTGTTCCATATGAACTTTTTGTTGTTCCATATGTTATATTGTTTCAACAGAATAATATTGTGTTGTTCCAACTGAATTAATTGGTTGTTCCAAATGGATTACAAAATTGTTCCATATAAACGTATTGTTGTTCCATATGAACGTTATGTTGTTCTGTATGAACTTTTCTGTTGTTTCATATGCTAATAATTTAATATCAAGCAAAATAAAAATCTCAACATATTATGAAAATTCAACCTAAAAAATTTTCAAGATTATAAACCTAAGAGAGGGAAATTACAAGATATAAATTCGAGCTAAAATGTATTATGCTTTAATATTTATAATAAAACAAACTACAAATTTTTTATAGAGCTCATGCATACTTTATTATTTAAATGTCATCTCAATATACACATTCAAGGTATATCAAATCATATCTGCTACAAGCACATAAATTGAAAAATAAAACTAACAAGAACAGTTGGAATATAAATTAAACCCTGATGAATAAGATCGAAGCTATGTCATTCTTGCACACATGAGTATGTTTATAACAACAATGTGTCATTAAAAGAATAGAGCAATAAAAAAGAGCCAATTTTATGTAGAGTTCTTGCACTTAAATGTAAAGAAGAGCTAATTTTTGTGCTTCAGATTTCATTGTTTTCGGTACTCATTAAAAAACTCGGTACAATTTGTTTTCTCTTACGCAAGCTACTAATTTTGTAATTCATTAGCTCGTCTTTTGGTGATAATTTGCGCCTAAAGATACATTTTCTTATTCATTTGTAATAATAGCGATCAAAGTTTCCTATTTCAAACAGCTCAAGTTTGTTTGCATAGTTAATTTTCTCTAAGATGAACTTTAGAGTATTATTAAACTCTCTTTTGCAACATTGCAGCTGAGCATTCGCCACCATGTTTTATTATGCTGCAATTCCGCAAGACAGGTGTGGCATCAATCACTTATTGGCTGCAATTTTTCTGCTCATATTCGCTTCATAGAGTGATGGGATCGGTTTTGGTGGTGGCCGGAGGGAGAGCGTAATACCGGTGAAGTCGCAAGTGAGGGGCGATGGAGGCAGCAATAATTTGAAAAAAAGAAGAATAGGGCTTTTGAAGAACACGAATAGACTGGAAAATTGCATTTGCAGGCATAATTAATTTCACAATTGATCATTGTCTCACGATAAGAGCTTGTCTCACCATAAGATCTTGTCTCACCTGAATATGACTCAATAATTATATATAAAAAAAAGAGTTAAAAGTTAAAAGCTATAGTGATTATAAATAATAAAAATGTGCATAAAGTGAGAAAATTCATAAACAAAAGCAAGAGTTAAAAAGATAAAAAGCTATCTCACATCGGATTGGAGAAAGGAGGAGAGTATTCAAATTGTTATAAATAGCTAATTTTCCCTCTAAATATTAATAATTTAATAGGCTAATTTGTAGTCATTAGAGCGCACAAATATTATAACTCCCTATATAAAAATTGGTGTGAGTTGGGTTTAATAAAATTATTTTCTTTTTCTATTTTGATAGCAATAATAAGAGAACCAGGGTCAATCAGGTTTTTGGTGTAGTAAAATTTTGAAATAAATTTTCTTTTATTATTATTGTTATTATTATTATTATTATTATATTTCATCTAATTTTTAGTGCACATCTAGATCTATTTTCAAACAACTAAATATGGGCTTGTTGGTATCTCTTTAGTGCATTTGTTTGTTTCTGATCAATTTTGCCTATTAAATGAGGCTAAGATGAACGAAATGAAGAAGAGAAGGCACTAGAATTTGAGAGCATAGAGTTAGAGCCAGAAAAACACTTTTTTTGCTCAAATTCACTTCGACTTATTTTTCTTAGTCCTTACTTTGAGTTTTGGTTTTTAATTTCTGGTGATAAAGTTTCTACACATGATAGAGTTCGATTACGTCGTTGTTGTATCCTGGGAGATGATTGTTCTATAGCGGGCAAATTACGTCTTAAGGAAACTGTCAAGTGCAGGCCTCAATATTTCCACAGTCTAATTCAACAAAAGGTTTCAAGTAACTTTGTAATTTTCATTAATCTCATTGGTTATTTCACAATTTCAATTATTAATAATAATATTATGCCCGTTTAATCCTTTTTGGGACTGATATCATCTAACAATCTTAAGACTTAATTTTTTTATATCTTTTCCATAAAAGGAGAACAAGTTTATCTTACCGTCGAAATACTTGGACTACGGACTTCAAGGACAATACCTTAACTACAGACTAGTTGGACAATTACTATGGACTTAAATTAATGAGTTTGCGATGAGCTCTAATTAAAACAAAAATAATAAATAAATAAAACTAATCCTTTCTTTACTCTCTACGGTTACAGTTTATTTATTTGTTGGTTCCTAATATTATTTGTTCCAATTTCAGATCAGAAATGGTCGGAGTCGTCAGTGCAATTGTACTTGGTCCTCCAAAGGAACCGACGGTTAATCGTGAGACTCCACATATGGCTCTACCGGTGGCAACGTCAATTAGCCACAACGAAAAGCCTGAGAAATTTACCAGTGTAAATTTCAAGACATGACAACAAAAAATGTTATTTTACTTAACTATGCTTAATCTTGCAAAATATTTAAAAGGATGATCCTCCTGTTATCGGACAAGATGAGGTAGATGATGTTATCGCCTTTAATACAATTGAGGCATGGAAGCACTCCAATTTTATTTGCCGTAATTATATTTTAAACGGTTTAACCGATGCACTTTATAGTGTCTATCAAGTAAAGCAAACGACAAAAGAATTATGGGAGGCTTTGGACCACAAGTATAAATCAAAGGATGTCGGGGCTAAGAAATTCTTGGCCGGACAATTTCTGAATTATATTATGGTGGATTCCAAGACAGTTGTAAATCAAGTGCAAGAATTACAACTTATTATCCATGAAATCCATGCAGAACGTATGGTAATTAGTGAATGTTTCCAAGTAGTTGCTATAATTGAAAAATTGCCACCTAGTTGGAAAGATTTCAAAAATTACCTTAAGCATAAACGAAAGGAAATGAATGTAGAAGAGCTTATTGTTAGACTCAGAATTGAGGAAGAAAATAGAGGCACTCCGAAGAAAGTCTCTAACATGACTAGTCAATATGTAGTTAGAGCAAATGTATTAGAGGTTGACAAAGTCTCCAAAAGAGGCAAACAACCTCAACGTGGGTCCAAACTAGGTCCTAAAGGTGGCATTTCAAAGAAGCCAAAGTTCAATGGAAAATGCTACAACTGCAACAAAATGGGTCATAAGTCGTTCGATTGTCACCTACCGAGAAGGAACAAGCCAAATGAAGCAAATACATTGGAAGCCATTACACAAGATGTTTGTGACATTGATTTATGTGTTGTGGTTACGGAAGTCAACATGGTTGATTCAAATCCGAATGAATGGTGGTTGGACACTGGTGCCACACGTCACATTTGTTGTGATAAGGAGTCTCTTGCTCAACTAACTCCAACTACTAGAGAGAAGCTTTTTATGGGAAATTCTTCTACCTCAAAGATCAAGAGAAATTGAACTGTTATTTTAAAGATGACTTCAGGAAAAGAAGTGAAGCTGCAAAATGTTCTATATGTGCCTAATATTGGCAAGAACCTGGTTTTTGGAAGCCTTCTTAGTGCTCACGGCTTTAAGATGGTTTTTTAATCGAACAAGTTTGTTATGTTAAAATATGGAATGTATGTAGGAAAAGGATACATGTTTAATGGAATGTTTAAAATTAATGCAATATCTTGGAAGTCCAAAACAATGAATATCAATAAAAATAAGGTTTCTTCTACTTATATCATTGAGTCATTTAATTTATGGCATGGTAGACTTGGACATACTAATTATGATGCATTTTGAACATTAATTAATTTAAAACATGTCCCTTCATTCCAAATTGACTATAAACATAAATGTGAAATTTGTGGTGAGACAAAATTAACCAGATCCTCATTTCATACGGTGGAAAGAAATGCAGAACCACGTGATCTCATACATAGTGATATTTGTGACTTAAAGTTTATACAAACAAGAGGAGGTAATAGATATTTTATTACTTTCATTGATGATAACACAAAATATTGTTATGTATGTTTGCTTAAAAGCAAGGATGAGGCTATAGAGAAATTTATTCTTTATAAGCAAGAAGTAGAGAATCAACTTAATAAAAAGATTAAAGTTGTTAGAAGTGATCGTGGCGGTGAATATGTTGAACCATTTGGCGAGTTCTGCTCTCAACATGAAATTATTCACGAGGTGACACCACCTTATTCTCCTCAATCAAATGGAGTAGCAGAGCGTAAGAATCGGACCTTAAGGAAATGATAAACGCTATGCTTAATAGTTCAAGGTTGCCACAAAACATGTGGGGGGAAGCTGTTTTATCAGCTAATCATCTTTTGAATAAAGTGCCTCGTAAGAAATCAGACAAGACCTCGTAAGAAATTAGACAAGACACCATATGAATTATGGAAAGGTAGAAAACCTTCCTATAATTACTTGAAAGTGTGGGGGTGTCTTGCTAAGGTAAGGACTCCACTACCAAAGAAAATGAAAATAGGTCCTAAGACGGTGGATTGTATTTTCATAGGCTATACACTTCATAGTAATGCATATCGGTTTCTTGTTTTTGAATCCAAAAATCCAGAGATTCATAAGAACACTATCATGGAATCAAAGAATGCTTCATTTTTTGAAAACGTATTTCCATGTAAAGAAAAAGATGGTGGATCAAGACCTAAACGAACTCTAGAAACTGTTGATGAAAGTAGTCAAGACCTTCAAGTTGAGACTGACGAAGAGGTTGAGCCTAGAAGAAGTAAAAGAACAAGGATATAAAAATCTTTTAGACCATATTTTCTAACTTATATGGTAGAGGGTGAACCTCGGGCAATAAAAGAAGCTGTAACTTCAATAGAAAGCCCTTTATGGAAAGAGGCAATAAGAAGTGAAATTGATTCCATTTTGCATAACCATACGTGGGAATTGGTGGAACTTCCTCCGGGAACGAAACCACTAAGTTCCAAATGGATTTTTAAACGAAAAATGAAAGCAGATGGAACAATTGATAAGTATAAGGCCAGATTGGTTATAAAAGGTTATCAACAAAAGGAAGGCCTTGATTACTTTGACATGTACTCTCATGTGTCTAGAATAACCTCCATTAGGATGATAATTGCAATCGCCGCTTTGCAAAATCTTGAAGTACATCAAATAAATGTTAAGACAGCTTTCCTGAATGGAGATTTAGATGAAGAGATTTATATGGAACAACCTGAAGGTTGTATAACTCCATGTCAAGAAAAAAAAGTATGTAAGTTGGTGAAGTCTTTATATGGGTTAAAGCAAGTACCAAAACAATGGCACAAGAAGTTTGATGATGTAATGATGGCTAACGGCTATCAAATAAACGAGTGTGACAAATGTATTTATGTCAAAACAACAAATGAAGGATATATCATCTTATGTTTGTATGTTGATGACATACTTATTGTTGGAAGTAATAACAAGATGGTCAAGAGTACCAAGGACATGTTGGATTCTTGATTTGATATGAAAGATATGGGACTTGCAGATGTGATTTTGGGTATTCAAATTAAACGGTCATCCAATGGTCTCATATTAACTCAGTCACACTATGTCGACAAGATACTTGGAAAGTTTGGCAAGGACGACTCTGGTAAAGCCAGAACTCCAATTGACACTAGCCAACATTTGTTTAAAAATAAAGGTGAAAGCATTGATCAAGTGGAATGTGCAAGAATAATAGGAAGTTTGATGTATCTAACGAGTTGTACAAGACCTGATATCGCTTTCACTGTTAGTAGTTTAAGTCGATACACGAGTAATCTAAGGGAAAACCATTGGAACGCCATAATAAGGATACTTAGGTATTTACGATACACTCGTGATTACAGATTGCACTATATTAAAGAACCTCCTGTGTTGGAAGGATTTTCAGATGCAAGTTGGATATCTGATATAAAGAATTCCAAAGGTCCAAGTGGATATGTGTTCACTTTAGCAGGAGGGGTAGTGTCTTGGAAATCCTCAAGACAAACAATTATAACTAGATCCACCACGGAGTCTGAGTTTGTAGCCTTGGATAAAACAGGAGAAGAAGTTGAGTGGTTATGAAACTTTCTCGAAGATATTCCTGCGTAGCCAAAGCCTGTGCCTATTATTTGCTTACATTGCGATAATCAAGCAGCAATTAGTAGAGCACAAAACATGATGTATAATGGTAAAAGTCGACACATGCGTCATCGACACAATGCTGTTAGACAACTGATCTCAACAGGAGTTATTTCTATTGATTTTGTAAAATTAGAAGATAATACCGCGGATCCGCTAATCAAAGGGTTAAACCGAGATCAAGTTGAAAAGGCATCAAAAGGAATGGGATTGAAGCCCATTAGAAATTAAGATTCTACGCAAAGGAAAACCCAACCTTGTTGACTAGAGATCCTAAGATCGAGGTTCAAAGGGACAACCTAATTGCATAGGTCTTGTGAAGTCACTGTGGGGGTGAAAACAACCCTTGTCCATTCCTTTAAAATAAACAGTGATATAAAACGGAAAAGGTTAAGTTATATGCTTTTAATGATTCTTTGTGCATCACGAGTCTGAGCAAAAGAAATCACCTATGTGAGAGTGAAGTGGGGTCGCTTCAATGGAAACTAATAGGGCATAGATATCTAAACCTCTGGCAGAACCAAAAGATGTTCACGACCATAATGAACATAACTATAAGAACCAAAAACCGTGTTATATTGATATTTGTGTGAGGTATATTATCATTTACACAAATGACAGAATAGTTCAACGACATCATGTCTACTAGTCAGTCAGTAAAGTAAATGTACTTTCACAAGGGAAAGTTCAAAGGTCGTTCCTATCTATCCTGCGCAAATATTGACTGTAGAGTTTATCACCATATTGTCTATCTTCCCTTTTCAATTTATTTCATGTGGGGGATTGTAGTAAAATTTTGAAATAAATTTTCTTTTATTATTATTATTATTATTATTATTATTATTATTATATTTTATCTAATTTTTAGTGCACATCTAGATCTATTTTCAAACAACTAAATACGGGCTTGTTGGTATCTCTTTATTGCATTTGTTTGTTTCTCATCAATTTTGCCTATTAAATGAGGCTTAAGATGAACAAAATAAAGAAGAGAAGGCACTAGAATTTGAGAGCATAGAGTTAGAGCCAGAAAAAAAAAACTTTTTTGCTCAAATTCACTTCGACTTATTTTTCTTAGTCCTTGCTTTGAGTTTTGGTTTTTAATTTCTGGTGATAAAGTTTCTACACACGATAGAGTTCGATTACGTCGTTGTTGTATCCTGGGAGACGATTCTTCTATAGCGGGCAAATTACGTCTTAAGGAAACTGTCAAGTACATGCCTCAACGTTTCCACAGTCTAATTCAATAAAAGGTTTCAAGTAACTTTGTAATTTTCATTAATCTCATTGGTTATTTCACAATTTCAATTATTAATAATAATATTATGCCCGTTTAATCCTTTTTGGGACTGATATCATTTAACATTTGGTTCGCCCGCCAGTTTTCGGGTTGATTCCAGTTCTCTTTGGGCTGTGATATAGTCAAAAACACGTTTCATTCTAACCAAATATGAATCCGATTCCCGGTCCGTCTGGTTCGACTGGTCGGTTCGATCCGGATTTTAAAACATTGTTTTTTAATAGCTGTTTTTCTCATGTCTTATTCTATTTTGTATGTGATTAAAACCTTAAGACAAGATTCTAATCACTAATATACAAACAATAATATGAAATGAGCTAGCAACATTAGGAGCAATGAAGAATGTAGTCCTTCCAATGTCCCAATATTTAACTGCATTTCACACTCTAAACGAGGATCAACCTCGTTTAAACTACCTTCTAGCTTGAGAAGCTAGGGTTTAGTTACCGCTTCAGCAGATTGTCTCTCTAGTCTCGAGTCGACCAAATCCCACATTGTTGAATAACATCTTTTTAAGTATTTACTGTTAATGTATCGTGAGTGTAGTTCCCCTCCGAGACCCTATAGCCAATACGAATTTTCAGGAAGCGATTTATGGACTTACTTGAATTTGAGTCCATAAACCGCTTTCTAGAAATTCGGTGACGAAGGAATCATGCGCCACAAACTAAACAATTGGACATTCATTCAAAATGTAGGTGGGAATATCTAACCTAATTGTCCAGTTAGGAGATTCCTTCGATAATCCTAAAATTGTAAGAAAATATCTAACCTAATTATCCAGTTGATAATACCTTATTATCTCTTAACTTTTTTTTGTTTTCCTTATTGTTTTCCAATTTACTTTGTCATTCTGCATCAATAAAATTCCAAGATCTTGTTTTGAAGCATCACTATACACAATATACCCTCCACTCACTACTGATAGTGTTAATACTGAAGCATTGAAAAGTCTTGATTTCAAGGTATCAAAACTATGTTGACACTCAAGGGTCCACTCAAATTTAACATCTTTTCTATTGTGTCGCTCTCTCTGAGACTGGTATGCTGCTCCCAATTAGGTGACCACTTTCCAAGCTCATGACTTTTAAGATCGATTGAAAGAATAAATTTCCACACTAATTAAGTCGCATTCTTAAAAAAACTTTCTTCTTGATTTTATTGTTACAGACCTCTGCTACATTTTTCGTCTTAATCAACATACAGTCAAAAGCTTTCTAGTTTAGGTCTTCTAGTTTCATTATCATCGCTTGTAGATAATCGTATAATAACCGCAATGCCGAGTGACCTCTAATGACAAGACTAACATCTATACTATACTATTAAACCTGTAGAAAACTTTGTTGATGTGGCTTCCTTACCTTCTTCTATTCCATTTTTCTAATTTTCTCAATTTTCTACGTTTTTATTTTATTAAAAATAGTATTTCCTATCTAAAAAAAATCAATATTATCTCTCTTAAACCGCTTCCTCAATCTTCTAAACTGCTCACTCTTTAAATTGTGCTCTCCTTAAACAAAACTGCTCATTTTCTATTCATTGGGCTCAATTGCAATTAATTAATTGGCAATACAGATTTCATCTCTTTCTTTTATCTCCACTAATTGTTTTATCCCTAATCTTATAATTGTTTTATCTCTTTCTTTCATTTTAAAAATCACATGCTTAATGTTTTATCTTATGTATCATCAATTTCTTAGATTTTGGTGCTTTTGTTATTAGTCAGCGAAAATCTGTTGTTTATTCCTTTCTTTCTCTTATTAGCTTTTGGAGTATCCATTCTGATTTTGGTGCTTTCAATGCATGTTATAAGATGGTGTAACCAATTTTCTTTTTCTGAATTTCAATTAATTCAATGATATATATTTCAATAAAATTTTATTTCTTGGCTCTCTTTGAATTCAAGTTCGTAGTAGAAAGAAAGACACAAAGACTGTTTTGGTTGCATATATATAGAGGTTGAATGCCTATTAAATAGTTTATATAAATGAGTCAATACTTTCTTTCCAGAAGGAAGATTATTTGAGGTTTAATACGTTATTGAAGCTATCAAGGTAATCTTAATACATGAAGTGCATAGGTCTGCAAAATATTTTCTTTCCGTAATAAAGTGCATGAGACAATTCTGTTGTCAAATTGATCTTAGTGAGTTACATGAAGTTTAACAATGTTTTATTATTAGAACAATCCCTTTGAATATAGACTAAGTTCCAGAAGTAAGAAGAAAATATTCAGCAGGTAAGTTACAAGTTAGTTCTAATTATTTGGATCCGTTAGAAATATAGACAAGGTAAATCTGCATTTTTACTTAGCAAAATTCTACAATTGGTTCTGTTGGCCCTAACAAGAACAGAATCACCTAGAGGGGGCTGAATAGGTGTCTAAGTTGAAAACTGAAATTTTCTAAGTTTTTCAAGAAACTTAAATTTCAGAGTCAAATTTCCACAGAGTCAGAGGCAAGCTTACAGAAGCAGCTTCTGAGGGAAATTCTGCCTACGTGCAGTTTGACTGCTTTCAGCAACAGAAGCTCTGAGTAAGATAGTTTCTGGACAGTCTTCTGAACAAAGACAATGATAAAGAGAGTAAAATCTATTTCAGCACTAAATGTAAGCAAGTACACAGAAGCAAATTAACAAGTATAAGGAAGGGAGAAAGAGATTCAGGAGGTCCTGATGAACAGTTCAATTTATCCAAGTTCGCCACAGAAGTCCTGTGACTACGTCTTGTCCCCTGTGGTCGCAGCCAACAGAGATTTTAAATCTACTATTCAGAACTTTTATAGCAAGTTCATAAGCTCCTTTACATCAACAGAACATAAGCTAATTTCTCACTTAGTTCTGACTAGCCTAACAAGAGTTAAAGGATTTCCACCAGAACAACAACAACTCTGTTTTCTGGATTTCTCACCCAACTCTAATCTCAACTAGATTTCTCTCTAAATCTAACTGAATATCACAAACGATATCAGTTTACAAGATTTCTATTATGAACTTGTTTTTCTTCACTCTCTCACTTTAACTAAAGCTATGCTAAGAAAGATTGAGAATGGAAAATGGTGCTCTGTTTTTCTTGTTCAAACAGTGCGTTGAGATTTTGCTCAATAATCACGCATAGTTGATGCAGTGGAGCTCAACTACTATTTATAGTGTGAGGAGATGACCGTTGGTGAAGTTTGAATCTTCAAGGGAGATGACATCAGTTGTTGTAGTCGTTAATTTGTCACATCTTCAAACGGTCTTCAAACACTTTGATTCCGTTAACCTTGTTCTTTAACCAAATCCGGTAAGTGATTTGAAATTGAAGATAAGGTTGACTGGAAACATTATTCAATTGGATCAACAAAGGGTAGACAAGGAAATTCTGGTTTCGCTTTGAATAGACAGGCGCGCTCCTTCAAAACAACTTTTTGAACTTTTGGCGCCTTGCATTAAATGCAATTGTCAGAGCAATAAATGCTAACGGAACCCGTGACTTAGCTTCTGATAGCTAATTTTAATTGTCTAGACTTCTGATCGAATTGGTAGAAGCTTCTGATTGCAAAGAACCTCTGAGAAGAGCTTTAACAGACTTCATAGTATCGGAGCGGAGTATCCAACTTCTTATCATTGAAACACTATCTTCAGCTTTTGGAACTTCTGAATCCTTTAAGCAATCCAGAAGTATTTCATTCAGCACATGCTGAGTAACTTACATACAATGCTTAAACAAAAATTGTTAGTCAACATTAAACCGTATGTAAGAGAATCTCATTTTTCATCTTCTGAAACGTTTGGACATAATCAAAACTCTTAGGGTTCATCAGGTTCCACTATTCTTACTGTTACCATATATTTTTTAATCTTTATGTATCTCAGAAATCACTAGAAAATTATGTATCTTCCATTTGCTTTCATGTTAGACCAATAGAGTTTGCATTTATTATGTCTATTTAATCATCTCATCATCTGCAAGATTCAAGTCCATATTTAACTCCCATAGTCTTTCTGTTGTGTTTGGTTTCAAAAAACATTCTCTTTCTATAGTTATGTTCTCAGCTCTTTAGTTTCAACTACTTGACTACCCGGGTGCTTCTTAAATTATTATTAGTGGATACTCTCATTCTGGGTTTTATTCTTCCGTCATCATGTTGTCTATCTGTTTTATCCTAACTGAATATCTTAACTTGGTTATTTGGTCTATATGTTCATTGTTCTTTCTTTTTTAATTGTTCATACAAAGGTTAGTTTAACAGAGACAAACATGCCTTATGAACAAGATATGTGATGGAGTTCTATAATTGTTAAGTGATTTAAAATTTCGGTTTACTAAATTGAAGTGCCAAATGCATTAGGAGAAATAAAAGAATGCAATTCAAATGCCTATGGAAGATTTGTTATTTTAGAAATTATTATAATTCGTACACTTGCTCATATGTTTCCTTTGTCTATGGCAGATTCCAAAGTTATCTTATTTTGATTTTTGGACAGAATAATAAGGTATTCTTGGTTAATTGAGTGTTCAATGTAGCACATTCCCATTATCTTTTTGTTGTGTTTGGTTTCTGAAAATATGTACTTATACCCCATATTCATAACTAGAAAATTATGTATCTTTCATAATTGGGTAGTCATCCATTGCAAGTTAATTTTGTTTTCCTAGTCTACAGTGTAATTGTATGTTATATTAGTACCGAATCGAATTGCAGAAAAATCAGTCTACATATGTATACCAGTTACCTCATATGTTCATTATTCAACAATTACGCAAAATGAAAATCACAAATCAGGGGTTTATTGACGATTGTTTGCTTTGGAAATGTTAAGACAAGAGATTAACAAAGATAACAAAAAAACAGCTCCATTTGGTGACATTTCGACAACATTATTATAGTTAGTTTGGGGAAGATAGATTGTGAAAGGAAGAAGCTAAAAATAAATAGTTACTAAGAGTGGATGGAGGGAAATTGCCAAATGACTATGTATTTGGGTTTATCATTGCTGTAATATATGTATGATATGTGAGTTTTTCATTCACAATCACTTGAAGCTTTAACCATTATTTTTCTGTTTTTTATGTGATTGATTCTCTGATTTAAATCTGAATTATTGTTTGCTGTAAGGCTGTATATATATATTTATTTGAGTATACTTTGTTCAACTATTGTATACTCAAATAAATATATATACACAGCCTTCAAATGAATAAGGCAATATTAGAATCCTTTCTAATTATCAGTTCAATTGTGAATGCTTAAGATTTACTTCTGAGTTATAAAATTGATGTCTATTTTTATATTTTTTGGGATTTTTGGTTCAAACTTCATTAAATTATTTCTTTTCTTAGCCAATCCTCTCTTTATTGATGAAGTTAAAATCTAAATTTATTTGGAGGTCCATCATCAACATGCAACTTATGTTTTTTTATTCTTTGGTTTGAATTCCTCCACATCTTTTTTTTTAATTAAAATTTAATTTATATCTGAGAAATAATTTTGTATTTTAGATTGAACTCCTCTTGGTAAGGAATTGAATTCTCCATGATTTGGAATTTTACATGTTGGTTAACTGGAGATATACATGACTCTATTTTGAGCTTTTCTATATACATAGTCATTGTACACATGAGATTGTGTTTGTGAGGGATGTATATTGTTAACAAAGTACATTTTAGAAGTAACATTATATATAAAATGATATAATCAATATGGAAGAACTTAAACAATTTATGCACCCGTGCAAAGCACGAGCCACCGACTAGTAAATATGTAAATGTGTAAATGAGGTATTTAAATTGTTTTAGAAGAATGTGATGGAAAAGCGAGTGGAAAATCGAACGGTGATTATAGAGTCCTCAAAAGATGCAAATATAGGTGAGAGACGCAGGCTGCAGGTAGTAGAAGTGTAAGAGCAGGACCATTCTCAGAGAGAGCGCGTGGGTAAGGAGGGAATGATGCGCCAAAATTGTAGAGATGAGTAAAAGAAGGAAAAGAAAGGCTTAAAACATATTCAGCCCTTTCAAATTGTTCGAAAGTTGTAATCGACCCTCTCAACTTTAAAATATTACAACTAAGCTCTTATACTTGTCACAATGTAACAAATAAACTTCTAATTTCAAAATTGATGTACCAAAACATACAATTTTTAGGTGGTACATACTATATGTGCAAGATTATTATAGATGGAGTCGAAAATTTTGTAAATGATATTATCGATCGTTTCCACATTTTAGTATGAACAATTTTGAATTGGGGGGTTACTGAAAGCAATTGGACAAGAATAAGGAGTTATTTGTAATAGTTGACAAGAATAGTTGCGTTTAAACAAGTGTAGGGAGTTATTTGTAATGTTTTAAAGTTGAGGGCTCAATTGCAGTTCTTGGGCAACTTGAAGGGACTGAAGATGTATTAAGACAAAAGAAAACAAATCGATAATCCATCCATACATCCATCCTCCGCCTCTTTGTTATGAACAAGGAAGAAAGCAAACGACCACTGGGCATGGCTTCCGGTGGCGGATTCTCAGGTGACTTATCAGCTTTGCTTCTTTTGATTTCCTTCCTTGAATTACTTTTATTATTATTATTATTCACAATGTGAATCATACATACATACATACATACATACATACATATTGGGTTTGGGTTTGACAATGTAGGTACCCCATCGCCTCTCATTTTCTCATCAACTTCCACTTCTGTTATTATTATTATTATTATTATTGATGTCACTGCACTGCACTCACTGCTTTTAGGTTTTCAACAATTCTTAGATCAACCCCATTTTAATATTAATGCCCTTTTCTCTTGCATGCACTCTTCGAAAATCAGATAGCGGAGGTTAATGGTAGTAACCTAACGGAAATACAAGTTAAATGTTAACGTTGTTTTGGGAGTTTATGGAATTGAATGCAGGTGAATGTAAATTAGTTAAAATGTTTACGTTACTACCATTGACTCAGGGTTAATGGAAGTGAAATGTTAACTTCCATTAACTCTCATTTATTCTGTAAATAAACTCGGTTAAATGGAAATTTTAATCTCGTCATCCTCCATTAACCTCCCTCCACTTCTAATTTCTTGATGTGTTTCACACCATTACAAGATAATAATAATAATAATAATAATGATTTTTCTTTTTTATTCAAACATGACCTGGACATGACTAGTTTATTTTAACTGAAGAATGCCAAAAGGTGTTTTCATAAACAGTAAATCATAATCTATATGAAAGGAAAATAAATTGCAGAATGGTGCTGGATACTCCACTAGTGTGTTGATGGATATGATCGTAGTTGATGCCAATTTTACTTGCATTGTGATCAAGTCTTAATTGATTTGGTT
The DNA here is from genome assembly GCA_028411795.1 of Euphorbia peplus. Lineage (NCBI taxonomy): Eukaryota > Viridiplantae > Streptophyta > Magnoliopsida > Malpighiales > Euphorbiaceae > Euphorbia > Euphorbia peplus. Next base: position 19,223,213 of record CP110839.1, on the reverse strand, counting down.
TGTTTATTTTATGATTCAGGATATGTTCTTGATCCTGAACAATGCAGTCGGCTGACCATGGAAGAGAAAAGAGAACTCGTTAGCGAGATTGCTCACTGGTCTAAAGATGCCCCCAAGATTCTTAGTTCATTCTCCCGCAGGGACCTTCTTGAAATTATCTGTGCTGAAATGGGTAAGGAGAGAAAATATTCTGGATATACTAAACAACGAATGATAGAGCACCTTTTAAACCTGGTTTCACACAAGTCCAAGAAACGCAACCTATCTCCTGAAACAATTCAGACTGGATTGAAGAGGCAAAGACAGGAAGGAGTTGTCCCAACTTCAACTATCAACATTACCTCCCAAGACAAGGGAAAGAAAATGGAACTAGATAAACTCCGTGTCTGCGAGAATGTTGCTTGCAGAGCTACTTTATCTCCCCATGACGCTTTTTGCAAGCGATGTTCTTGCTGTATCTGTCATCTATATGATGATAACAAGGATCCAAGTCTATGGTTAACCTGTGGTTCTGATTCTCATGGTGACAACTTTTGTGGCCTTACATGCCATTTGATCTGTGCTTTGAACAGCAAAAGAACTGGAATTGTGAGGACTGTTTGCGGCACAAAGTTGGATGGAAGTTTCTATTGTTTTTCTTGTGGAAAGGTTAATGGAATAATGAGGTAACTGCCCATTTTGTTATTTTCTGATTCTTGATCCCAACAGCATCATCATTGTTTTACTGCTTTTTTTTAGTTGCAGGAAATTATATCTTCGAAAAAGTAATGCTTATAGATGTGGATTTTACTTTTTTAACCAAAGCAAACATTTGGCTGCCCTAGCGGCCCAGTTGCTAACTGTTGCAATCTTGCAAGTAAAACTTGTATTTGGTTACCTTGTTGTGATAATGCATTCTGTTTCAATGCTATTACAGATTGGATTTTTGAGATGAATGTTTTGTTTAGCAAAAACTTTGTAGGCAAACATGTGGTAGCATGATCTCGAATTCAGGCTGATCCATCATATTGCTTACTTTTACTTTGGATCCGCGTTATTAGCTTGTTACTGAATGTAGAAATAGGCAGGCTAATGGAGTGGTTGGTTTGTGCAGAACGTGGAGGAAACAAATGTTGACTGCAAAAGAGGCTAGAAGAGTTGATGTATTGTGTGTAAGGGCCCTTTTGGGTTATAAAATTGTTGCAGGATCTGAGCAATACTGGGAAATGCAAAAGAAGTTGGAAACTGCCTTACAACTGCTGACAAAAGAGTTGGGACCTCTTGATCTGGTGTGTGCAAGGATGGCACGGGGAATTGTTAAAAGGCTTTCCTGTGGCGCTGAGGTTCAGGACTTGTGTGCTTCAGCATTGGAAGCTTTTGATTCAAAGTTTCCTGACAACATGAAAAAGATTAAGCCACCATGTAAGTTGCTCTCTTCTTAAATTTCAATTCTGAAATAACAATGGATCTTTTGTGAATTTTGTTCAGAATATTTTCTTCAGCTTGTCAGATTCAATTTGAAGAATCCTCCCCAACTTCGGTGGTGATTGTGCTTGAATATGTAGATAATCCATCCCGCGATCTCTTAGGGTGCATGCTGTGGCATCGTGAGTCGAAAGTGAAGGATTATCCACAGAAACCCACTTATATTATATTGAAGCCTGATAAAAGTTTCAAGATAACTGATCTAAAACCCTCTACTGAGTACAGTTGCAAGGCTTCTTTCTTTGGGAGCAGCGGAATTCTGACTGTTCTGGAAGCTAAGTGGATCACTCCTATTGAGAATGCGGAAGACAACAATATAACTTGTCAAATTCAGCCTCAGATGAAATCAATCAGTTCAACAGATCCCAAACTAATTCGCGATCAGTCAACAAGATCACAATCATTGATGTACATGAACAAGAACAATAACGACAGACGACCAACATCCATGGAAGTTGTTTCATCAGTAAGTCATGGATCATTTTCTCCTTCCACTCCTTGTAAATCTAGTGAAATGAAAGCCTGTAAAAAGCTGAAAGAGGAGAGTGCTTATGAGTATTCAGTGAGAGTAATCAAGTGGTTAGAGAGTGAAGGGCATATAGAAGAAGACTTTAGGGTGAAGTTTTTAACTTGGTTCAGCCTGAAAGCAACAGTTCAAGAGAGAAAGGTGGTTAATGTGTTCGTGGATACTTTTATTGATGATCCCCCAAGCTTGGCCGGGCAGCTCATCCATTCTTTCATCGAAGAGATTTGCTCTGAGCAAAAAACAGTACCTCTGCCTGGTTTCTGCTCTAGGTTGTGGCATTAACAACTTAACTTAGAAGCTTTAGTTGGATAACTTAGGAACTAGGTAGATTTCTTTTTGGTAAACAACTAGGTAGATTTCTAGAATTTTGGTGGTGTCAAGTAACAAGATCAAGTAAGTTCAGTTTTCTAAGGCAAGTTTAAATGCAGTTATATAATATTTCATCCTACCATGATTTTGTATGCTTGTATTTATATACAAAAGTCAAAAGAAGAAAAAAGCATCATGAGGCAACTCTTGATTAGTAGGATCATTTATTTTAGTTACTTGTGAATTTGAATAAGTTTCTATAGCCACATTACAAAAAGAAAAGAAACAAAAAATAGAATGCAGATAAACGAATAATGTTTAGATTTCTTGTTCAAAACTTATTTTTCTAATCAGTAGGTGTTTAATGTGATAATAGATAAAAGATTTGAGACTTAATGTAATTGTGTTGAAATTAATGTAATTGTGTTGAAATGAAGGGTAAATTACACCAACGGTACCTAAACCGTAAAAAGTAGTACCAAACAAAATTTTATCTCAAAGTCGTACCCAAATTATTAATGACCTCCCAATCAAGTACTTAGCTACAAGTTGGGTGATCGGTCAATGCGAGTTTGACCAATTTTCTATTGACCACATTGACCACTCCATGTGAAAATACTAATGTACCCCCACCATAACTTTATCAATTTTATCCTAAATTTCTCTCTTCTCATATTCACTTAAAAACTGACACATGTCATTTTCGGGGATTAAATTTTTTTAGGTAAGTTTCTCGGTTAAATTGATAAGAAATGTAAAGGAGGGAGAGAGAATTTAGGAATTTTTTATTGTCATATGTCTAATTTTAATTGAGAGTCAGGAGAGATGAATTTTGATATAAAGTGGAGTTATAGTGAGGGCAAATTTGTAATTTCATATGGAGTTGTCAATGAAAAATTAGTCAAATTTGTGTTAACTTGATGTTGATTGCATATTGACCGACTATACCAGGTAAATTAAACTTAGTTGGGAAATTATGAATAGTTTGGGTATCACTTTAGAACAAAATTTTGTTTAGGTGCCACTTTGAGAAGTGAATATAGTTTTGTACTACTTATGTAATTTACCCTTGAAATGAAGTATCGAAGGGCTTAACCCACCAAAATGAGAATGATGAGGGAGCTAAGGTTGCTTTTTGCCAACCTTTAGGCTGGCTCCAAAATAAAGTCATTTGAATGTCAGAATGAAGATCTTTCGGTATTTGTAACAGTGAAAAAAAGATGTGGAGAATAAAAGGATTAAAATCTGAAATTGGGTGAAATAGATTTGCTTCATAAAGAAGGGACCTATCATTTAGCATCCTATCCTAGTCATGAAAAGTAGGCAAGTTCTAGGACTACCCTGCAATTGCATGCTCAAACAGTTCATTCCTACATGAATTGCTGGACAAAAGCATTCTAACAAAATAGTCCCTGCCCTGCCTAAACTATATACTGCTTTTCATTTGATTTCACAAATTTCCATCAAAATTTACCCATTCAAGGGAATCATTCTCCCAAAAGCTGTCAGTTAAAATGCACAAGGATTCTTTTAACCTGGTGAGTGAATACAACTTCTGATTTCATCCAATAAGTGTCACATCTGCTAGCATTATTTACAAAACCCATAACAGCATCTCTTCTTCCTAGTCTTCTCATATAATGAGTTTTCTCCCAGTTTTGGGAGAGTTCCCGGGTGGGTTAAATCTGAGAGGCAACTAAGCACTTGGAGTATTGCTGGCAGCTTCATTGAACGACTGAGCCAGGTATTCTGCAAGGCTTTGTTCAGAACTCAACTTTATAGATGGACCTGAAACTTTTGCTTTCTTGCTAATAGATGCCGGAAGCCAGGAACCTGAAGAGGAGGAAGAGTGTGGGTTATTAGCTCCTCTCCATACTACAGGTTCTAATTGTTGCCATGGATCCTCAAACATAGACTTGTCATAAAAGGACTCGGGCCTCAATTCCTCTTGAGAACGAAAACCACGTCCTCTTCCACCTCCACTACTCTGTCTGCCCCCACCATGCCATTGTCCCTGGTTTCTTTCTGAACTATTACCCCTTCCTCTGTGTCCTGACCCAATGCTTGCACTTTTGGTGACCCAAGTATGGCCATCGTTGAAAGTAGGGCTCCCTCTTGGTTGAAAGCCTGGGTTACCTTGATAAGCAGGAGGATATGAACCTCTGTGGGAAGCAGAGCTGTAAGCAAAGCGACCAGACATCCCCCTAGGATCATGAGTTCCTTGATGCATGGGAGAAGGACTGAATCTTGGACTCCCATGGGAGGCAACATTGTAATAGGGACCTTGTGCTCCATCCATTCTCTGGTTCGATGATTGATAGTTTTGCATTTGATTAGTAGGAGGAGCCATGCTCGGATTCACTGAATGATAGCTTTGCATTTGATGAGCAGGAGAGGTAGCCATTCTAGGATTCCACAACCCTGCCAAAATCAAAAGGAACCATTATATCACAAGATGAGACACGCAAAAGAGTTTTTTTTTTTTTTCCCGGGCAAAGCCCCTTTTATATAGGAACTTGCTAAATTATGAGAAGCAGCCTACGCCAGCCACGACCCATGTATTTAAGTTTGCAGAGCCAACTATTGCACAGATTTACTTCAAAGTTTTCAAGGAATAAACTGACCGTCAATGATCAGCAGTCTCAAATACATCTTTGCATTTCAGAAAACCACAAATTCAAAATTGTAATGAATAGCCAACAGAAGCAACAGTTGATATAAGATGTAATACAAAGATAAAGAAATCTCTGAAATTGGAAAGTTTTGCAATCCTTATATTGGAATTAGATAATAGAACAATCAACAACTGAATACAACAAGTGAAAGAGAGAATGAAAGTAATTGACAGCTGCCCTACCTGAAGGGCGAGATGAAAACTGTGGTGCAGGAGAACTAATATTACTAGGAGGCGTACAATATTCCTGTGCAGCCTGGTTACCAGCTCCAGTCCTCCTACTAGCAGAAAATGCAGCCATAGGGTCTGTATAAAAATCAAACCTAGGAGTTGGAAGGGGCAACTCTTGTGCAGTTGCAGGGCTCTCAAGCAGCGGATTAGCGAGGAAACCAGAAGCAGCTGATGCATCTACATAGCTAGATGCATCAGCCTGAGCAGCTTCTGTGCGCATTGCTTTTAATCTTTCCCTTCTTTTTTCTGAGTCCTCCATTTAAACTGAGAAAATAATTCATTTTAAAAACACATAAAAATCTTACTATAAATCAACCGCAAAGTCAATAGCTCCTCACAAGTCATAACAAAATTATCTAAGAAGAAGTTTTCAACTTCATGAAAAGAAGAAAAATGAATAAAAGACATGAATTACTATCTCAGTAACCCACAATTGAGAGAAACAAAAGTTAGAGGTAACTCAATGAATGCTCAGTAGAGATGAGTAAGAATATCGTCAATTCCAGACACGAGTAATGGAAATCATGCAAGCTAGATTTTTGGGGGAAAAAATTAAAATGGAAAAGCAGTAGAATTACTCTTAAGCATCCGACAGTTCAGTTCAATACCCGAACAAACTGAAAATACCCGAACGAACTGAAAATACCCGAACGAACTGAAAATTCCCGAACCAAAGTCAGCGTAAGCAGTGGCGGATCAAGCATTTCACGGGAGGGGGCGCAAATTCCCATTTCAAAAAAATTTACAAAATATTTTAAATTGAATTTTTTTTATTAATACATAATTGTACTGTAATACATAATGTCTTACAAAAAACAATCCAACGCTAATTAGATTGGCGATTACGAGGTGGCAGTTGACATCTCCGATTAGATGTACCAAATAGACGTTGAGGAAACGTATGCCCAATTGGTCTAGATATATATCCCCTTCGAACATGATCTTTAATGTTAACATTAAACTCTTCAATTTGTTTGTGTAATCCTGGATCGCTAACAATATCATTCGGATTAACTTGTACATTAGGAGAAGTTGAACTAGATTCATTGGTTGAACTCATTGGTGTGGTGTTTTAATCAAGAGTTTTTCCATTCACCTACACAATATTAAACTCAATAAATTTCAAGAAATTAAAACCCTAAATCCCCAAATTAATAACAACAAACATCAAAGCTAATTGGACAACTCTTTAATTGCAAAACTAAAACCACCATCAAACAATCAAAAAAGCATTATCATATAATCATTTAAAAATAATTTGAATCATAAATTTTAAAAGTAAGTAACCTTGTGAGTTTTGCTGCTGCTTGTACGTGGTGAAGAAGGAGGCCGGCGAACAGAACCAACGATGGAGGAGAAGACGTCCGGCGAACAGATCGGTGGTCCGGCGGAGAATAAGTTCAAGGTCAGACGACTACGCTTGTGAGAGAAAAGGAGTTAGGGAACGCCAGTACGTAGAGAATAAGTTGAAGGCTCTGTTCTTTCATCGAACCATCTCCAATACATGTAATATTAAGTCCATCAAACGGGCCATTTGTTTTTTTGGATTTAGAGAGACTAATGGAGTCGAGAAAAAAAAACAAGCACTAAGCTCAATTAATGACTAGTTTGTTTGGGAGTTAAAATTTGAGCTTAATGCTCCAAGCTTAATATTAGGGCTGAACTAATATCTTAAGGTGTCTTTATTTTTTGAGATGGGGTTGGAGTCACTTAAGTAGGGAAAATACTAACGGGATGTTTGGTTCAAATTGGGGATAAGATGAGATGGAGTTAGAGGTTGAGATGAGATGAAAAAAGTTGAGATGATATTAAAAAGGTAAATAGAAATTAATAGGGTGTTGTTTGTTTGGTGGGATGAAAAGAAAGGGATGAAAGTTAATGAGATGGAAATGACCTAAGTTCAAAAAATAAAATAAAAGAAAGAGTGGGCCAAGGGAGGTGTTACTTAGTCATTTCCATCACCCTTCCTTCCTATCTCATCCCACATTTCTTAGAACACCCTAGGTACGAAAATTGGGGGATGAGATGGAAAAAAATTTCCATCTCCCCCTCCCGTCCCCCAAACAAACGTGGTCTAGCTCTTCCCTCCCCCTCCCATCTCATCCCACCCCCTCCCATCTCATCCCACCCCCTCTTGGACCTCCAAACAAACGCCCCGTAAGTAGGGCTGAGCAAAAGAACCAGAAACCGAACCGAAATGTTAGTTTGGTTTGGTTTTTTGGTTTTCGGTGTTCGGTTCGATTTAGAGATATGTAAATATTGGTTTTCAGTTTTCGGTTCGGTTTGAGCAAAAAAAAATTCGGTAAACCGAAACCAAACCGAACTTAGTATGGGCTGTTAACAAATATTTTAGCCCATGTCTTTCAATATCTGTTAACAAATTTTGGCCCATGTCAAATTATTTCTTACCCAAAGCCCACCATTAAACCCTAAAACATTAGAATATAAAAGCCCTCATCTCACAACATCAGATTTCATAACCCTAAAATTCACAAACCTAGCTCTCTAACTCTTCCTCTCTTTCATTCGCCGCCTTCCATGCCGCTGCCTTCCATTGCCGCCGCCGACCGTTTCTTTTCTTAGCTCCATCTTCTGAGCGAAACACTCATATTTGATAAGGTAAGCTTGTACTCTTTTTGTTTCTCCGAGCTTATTTGAAGTTAAGTAGAATTAGATGCAAGTTAATTGATTTTCTTAAGATATTTTGTACATTTGGGTTGTGTTAGACTTGGCAAATTATGTTAGTACTTAGTACTGTACATTTGGATGGACTTTTTCTCGGGCAACTATGTATTGATTGAACTATTTATGAGTGATCACTAATCTAATGTAATTAAAATGTTTTGTCGGTGGTATGAGCATGTGTAACAACTTGAAATGATAACTTCTTGTTCCTCCTGCATTTTCTCTTTTATGTCATGAAAATTACTATCTTCCTTATCTCCAAGTATTAGAGGGATGTTAACCTTGTAAGGAGAATGTTTTCATCCGTTTCCAAATACCATGAATAGAGTTGAAAAACCACTTTTTTACTCTGTTTCTTAATTGATTTTCTTAATGCAGCTGATGGGAATCCACTTTCTTACTTTGTTTCTCTATAATATGCTAATTTCTTGTTGTTTTAGCGGACCTTAATTTATTTTGTTTATATCAACAGAGAAATGGCTTCTAATGCAGCTGATGGGAATCAAGGTCAGCAGCAATCCTCTCTTAATGTGTTAGCTGATTTAGCGGCTACTGAAAATGCTGTTGGCAATGAAAACAATGTTGAAAATGGGCAGCAGCCATCTGATTCAGTCTCTAAAGGTAAGGCTAAGGCTAAGAAAAGGAAGGAAATGGCAACCAGATCAATAGTGTGGAAGCACTTCACAAAGGTTAAGGATAAAGAGGGGAAAGTTAGAGGTAAGTGCTCTTACTGTGAAAAGTTGTTTGCTTGTGATACTAAGATAAATGGGACTACTGCATTGCGTGCTCATGTAAACTTATGCATGAAAAATCCTAATAGTGTAGAAGCTCGTCAAAAGCAGTTGTCATTACAGTCTATGATGACATCTGGGGCTGCTGATAATGATGTTGGGAACTTAACTTGTTGGAAGTTTGATCCCCAACTGATTAGGGAATCTCTTGTTAAAATTCTTGTACTTGATGAATTACCATTTAGGTTTGTCGAGGGTGAGGGGTTTAAAAAGTTTATGGCCACTGTCTGTCCTAGATATAAGGTTCCATCTCGTTGGACATTAAGTAGGGATTGATATCAGTTGTACCTTGATGAAAAGTTAAAACTAAAATCGTACTTTAAAAAGAATGGTCAAAGGATTAGCATAACTACTGATACATGGACTTCTTTGCAATGAATTAACTACATGTGTATAACTGCTCACTACATTGATTGTGATTGGAAATTGCATAAGAAAATTCTGAATTTTTGTCCAATTTCATGTCATAAGGGTGAGTCTATTGGTAGGGAAATTGAAGAATGTTTGATTGAGTGGGGTGTCAATAAGGTGTTTGCAATTACTGTCGATAATGCTACTTCTAATGATGTGGCTATTTCTTATTTGAAAAGAAAGTTTCAGAATTGGGGGACTGCTATTGCTAGTGGGAAGTATTGCTAGTGGGAACTGTTTAATATGAGGCATGCATCTGCCAGGAATGTTATCGAACGCACATTTGGTTTGCTGAAAATGTGATGGGCAATATTAAAAAACCCTTCTTATTATTCCGTTGACACACATACGAACATAATATTAGCTTGTTGTTATCTCACAACCTTATAAGACAACAAATGAGGTATGAACCACTAAAAGATGGGTTAGACGAATTTTTAGAAACCGCTGCACATGAAGTTGACAATATCAATACAATCGAAACAACAACCCAGTGGACAGGATGGAGAGATTAGCTTGCCCAGGAAATGTGGACAGAATTTTTGGCGGAGCGACAAAATTAGATTCATTTGCGATAGTATTTCCTTTTTATTTATTCAACACAATCTTTCCAATTCAGTTTGTTTCAACAACATATGCTTCTTTTAGTTGTTTTGTGGGTTTGTGGGTTTGTATTTGTCATTTGCTATTGTTCCTATGTGTGTTGTCCTTATCAAAATGGTTGTATTGTGCTTTGTGTTTACTCTTGAAGAAAAAACAGACTAAGAGAATGAAGGTCGGAACCTGTTCAAGAAGCAGTTCAAGAAGGTTTTGGACTTCCCAAGAAGAGGCAGTACTTGTTGACATTCTCTATGGTATGAACGACACACCTTGGAAGTGCCATACCAGCCACAAATCAGGTTATTTAACCTTCGTCCAGAAAGAATTATAAAGACTATTGCCCGGGACTGATATCAAAGGTATTATTCCGCATATCAAATCAAAAGTGAAGACAATGAAGAAAATGTTAGGGTATGTCTTGGAAATTCAAAAATATGGTAGCGGCTTTGGTTGGAATGATGAAAAGAAAATGGTCTTAGGAGAGGAGGATATATTTATGGGTTGGGCAAAGGAATGAGAATCGTTAATTGTTTCTTCACATACTTTGTTAATGTGTCACTTATGTTTTTCTTCATTTTTGTTTTCCTTAAAGAGTCGGGATGGAGCGTCGCAACTATATCGGAAACCAATGCCCCATTTTGACAAGCTTGTTGAGACATATGCGCTTGACATGGCAAAGGGAGCACCAGGAGCCAAGGCCCCATGAGATCATAGTAGCGAACATATTGACGTGGTAGAGGAGGTAGAAACAATTGATCTGGATGAGGTTGAGATCAATAGCCAACCTACAGAACCAATCACACCTAACGCAAGTACTATAAATGGAGATGCAAGTGAGTCTCATACACAACCAACCCAAAGAAATAGCTCTCAACCGTCCCAGAAGTGAAAAGCTCCTGAAAAAGATCCCTTCGAAGAATAAATGACGGGATTGTAAGCACTGGTTTTCGAACCCGATGATGAAAGCAATCTGAGCTCCTCGTCGCGCCAGCTGCTCAAATACTGATACTCGTCGGAGAACAGATCATCTTTTCAGGGTCATAACCTCTTCCACCCGCTCCTCGGGACCATGAGTGTGGCACCTTCACGCTTATGAGAAAATCCTCGATCACGAAATGATATACGGTCACAAGTACTATTCACTAGGGATTGTACGGTCACAACATTGTTTGTTGAAACCGTACGGTCACAAAGCACCTAACCGTACGGTCACTGCCACGTGGCAGATAGGAATCCAATCCTTATCTGCCACGTGGCTGGCGGTCCAATGAAAACGTGACACGTGTACTACATGCCAAACAAGTTTGGCCAGGTCTTACAAGGTCCGGCCGAGCCTTATAGGAGGCCCGGCTCAGATCCAAATTTGGATCTGAGACGGGCAAACTAGTGACCGTACGGTCACTAAATGGTGACCATACGGTCACAAGCTTGTGACCGTACGGTCACAAGCTACCCTATAAATACCCCCCGGATTTCTCATTCAATTCACCAACAAACACTCATTCTCCTCTCTCTCTAGCTCTTTCTAAACCGATTCTTGACCCGATATAAGTTGCCTCTGATAAAGTTGCCTCTGTTGTTGCCTAAAGTTGCCTCTGATATAGAAAAGAGTCGCTAAAAGTCCGAGCTCGAGAGTATTTTCCCGAAATACTCCCATAAAAGGTCCTCATGACCACCAAAAATATACTTCCCCTTATTGAAAGTTTCCAACCTAGGCATCACTCACAATCTCGCTAGAACTGACTAAGTCCTGTCCCTAGTTACCACTCCGGAGGACGCCCTACGCAACTTTGGCCCCCGAGGTTCCTCCCTGAAAAGGTCTCCGTTCTTCAACGAGCATCAGTCTGCGAGCAATCACTGGCACGCGACGAGGGTAAGCTTCTGAGGGTTTTTTACCGTGTCACCCGGCGGTTTACTGTCCAAATGTTTGCGCATTTTAATATTTCTGTGTGATAACCCTAAATGTCAAGATAATAAACCGTTAGGCTGCATTAAAGATCCTCTGGGTCTCTGGAATGTCGGAATTAATAAGTTGAATCCACGAACGTAATAGAATCTCTGGTTTTCAAAACAATCGGTACAAACACCGGTTCGTACATTTACCCGGTCGGCCGGGTGGCGACTCTAATCAAAGAAGGCTAAAGCCGCTATGAGCGACCACTTGCGCTCATAGTGGCGACTCTGCTGGGGATCAGAAATATATTCTACTGTTATAAGTTAACTTCAACGTACGATTTTCTTGAAGTTGATTTATTAATAGGAGGATGTAGGTTTGGTTTTCACTTTTTGTAAAATCATTTCTTAAATTATTTTATAAAGAGTAAAAAATGGGATACAACTGAAACATTTGACAGTCTAGGGCTGTAAACAGAGTTATTGCTTTCTCATACTGCATAAAGAAAAATCCCGAATGGTCAACGTGTGTTATGGGTCGTGCTTTCTTTCGTTTCCTTTAAGGGACACATAGGTCGATCTGTAACACCACCTACAACCTTGTACCGTCGACACGCTGCTCAAAACCCTTAAATGGGGAGGCGCTAGGTATATCTTGTTGTGGGAACCCTTTTATACTATCAAACGAGACCGAAGCCACATATAGTCAGCCTAGATATCTCCACTAGGAACTACCCTCAAACATCATTTAAATTACGTATGTAGAGAGCGTTTTTGACATCGAAAGGAAAGATGTCAGAAGAAACCCACCTAGGACAGAGACGTACCACGTGAAGATTGAGAGGGAGTGTCGCATATGCATGAATGTTTATACTAACTGTTTCAATCGCTTGCCTTTACATATGTTAGATATAGCCTTAACCTAGGAAAAGTCCAGTTTCTATGACACTCCTTTGAAGTAAGGGAGCACCATGTTACGCCTTTATCACACGAAACACGACGCTATGTCGTCTGTTCCATTTCATAAAGAAACTCAATCTCGTGAGATAAAAACATGGCGTCACAAATATTGCCCCCTTAAATCAAAACGGGTGCCATACGAAGCCGTAGGTCCCAGATTATGAAAGACGCTTTAATGATTTCATGTAGGATAAGACCATACCGGTGTAACGGTTTAACCCGTTGAACCAAACATACATTGTCTTGTGCTCCTCCTGAAAAGGAGTTTAGGGTTCCTCTTGAGTCTAAAGGCACACCGCCTCATCAGTCCACACAGGTCAATATCGTGTTGGACTTAAAAAAAAAAAAAAATGTCGTCCGAACCAAGGTAGGGGCACATTGTCCCGTGAGTCCCCATGGTTCACTATTAGGTTGAGACTTCCAAACAATATAGGGTCGTCGCACGAACGTTCTCAAATCAAGAAATAAACGACGTGTCAATAATGTCCTTTAGCATGAAGTCAAACATCACTGCTAGATACATCATACGTCCCGTCGTCTCTATGTAAAAATCAGGTCTTGTGTGTCTTTTCGCATAAACACACAACAGTCGCTCCAATCCACACATGTATATTTGTCGTCACTTAAACCCTATGGTCATGAGTCGTGAATATCGTTTGTGCATACAGTCATCAGTCTAGAGTCCAAAGTGTAATATGCATCCATTTCATATAGATGTCAAGTATTTTAGTGTACATCATCAAGCCACCATAGGATACACACGATATGCTAAAATAGGAACTATGACACCGTCGTCATTTTACCTAAACGTGTTACACGCACACACGATGTCCAAACCATAAAAGCATGTATCCCCATACCCGATAGGTTTGTCTCCTTCAGGTGTGTCCACCCTTAGAGTGTCGTACGTTAGGTCACTTGTTTTGCATCATCATACATAATAGGGTCCACATGCACGCACATTGTCATCATCACGTGTCTTAGGCATACATACACATCGGTACCAGGACAGAAGAGATAGGAAAATAACAAACGAGGTACCATAATCCCATAAGTATAGTCTGTCTAGATGTCATAGGCACACTTAGGTTAGGACGCACACACAAGTTGTCCAAACATCAGAAACCCCACCTATATGTCAGCGATTCCCCTTTTCCCAAAACTCCTAAATCACCACTTAAACCCAACCTAGCTTCCATCAGGGAGACCGTCAGATCAACAAGGAGGAACCAGAGATAGGGACAAACCCTCGAAGGAAGAATGAAACGACCAAAGAGAGTTCTCCGTGATATCCTCTCGAACTCTGACCCAAGTTAAAGACGACGCAAGCCTTTACCCTTAACCTACCTCGCAAACGAATCATTCCCCGCGTATTACCAAACACTCCAAAATACCTTACCCCAAACTTCACCAAACTACCCAGACATGCACCACACTCCATCTCACTTCAGTTAACCACCTCTTCATGACCTATTCCAGAGCCAACTAAAAGACCTTATTTGAACCCAAAATCAATTAATACCTAGTGGCTCGAAACGCTAACAATACACCCCCAATAGGAATCATGGAGAAGCTCTAGGTCGTGAAAAGAAATCCCGACAGACGAAGAACGGAGAAACATCATCAGATATCGACTAGGCTATATCCGACTTATCCTATCCACGTATTTACAGACCCGCGCTTGGATAGAAAAAGCTTTTAGATCACTCGCGTCTACATTCACTTGCATCTTTTAATAGACATTAGGAAGATATAGGCATAAGCATGTGTGTCTAGTATGAATGTGCCCTCGAATGTAAGAGAGAGAATCACAACCAGACAACTGGCCCCGACCATAACGTACCTTACAAGATGAAGAGACAACATAGGGAGAAGGAATTAATGGATCAATGTAGAAGCACATCTCCTTCGGAGCCCTACAAAAAGAAGAGACCTCACTCTAAGAAACTAGGACAGTGCGCAAAAGTTAAAATGGAGCGTCCAAGTACTCATAGTGACTCCATGAACCAAGGTCCATCAGCCTTCAGAATTAGACCCATGAAGCCCTCAAGACTTCCCTTTTTACACTCTACATACCCATGGACAAAGGAGGAAACAAAAGGAGAAGTGAAACCATCCTTCGGAGGAACCTATAGCTCGAAGATAGATCACGTCCACAAAACCTCGAAGAGAGCAACGACATTTCTATATCAAGGCTTCATGCAAAAGACAGAACGGATGGTATCCCAAAGATAGGAAGACATCTTACAAAGGCGTACTCCATGCAGAAGGTTGTGGCGGGACCTACACCGAGAAGAACAAATGGAGACACCAGGATTTCATCAGGAGAATCACTTACTCACTTCCGAGAACAAGACAACAACATTAGGATACGCGGTTCCATCCCCACGAAAAAGAACGACGGTCCCACACCATAAAAGAATCCTCATTACAAGGGGCAAATCATCGTCGCAAGGAAAGAAGAGGCGGTTAACTAGGACTAATTGATAACGGGTGCATATTCATACTAGATATACATGAACCACTTATGCCTATGTAAACTAGTCTAGATGCTTATGTTAGTGATGCGTGTTTTAGCACAGGGGTATAATAGAATCAGAATACGCACAGGTCATCAATCACAGTATAAAACGTAAGTACGAGTATCGATCCACAGAGATCTTTGGGTCATTCGTTTCAAGGTTTACGATTAAAGAGAGTCCAGTAACAAGGGGGTTTTAAAGCATGAAATGACAAGAATTAAAGAGAAAGCAAGTAAACAGATTGTAAAAGACAGATTTTGGTGAGAACAGTGATGTTCTCGAGCACAAGGCTAAGAAAGGGTGTTGTAAAACAATGATAAACGGGCACATGGAATGAGCACAGGGTCCAACACAGCACAGATCTCCTTAATCTAGGTTATACTCATTAATACGTGTTAAGTGGTTCCAAAAGTATCACTCTCTCACGTTTCCATGACAAGAGTGAATAAAAGATAGATAAAATAGCATTTCTGCGGACTCCTACCTAACTTGCACATATTTAAGCATCGGAACAGGGTAACTTGGATTTCTCACTAGTTCCGTACACATTAAGCAAGCTTAGCAGCCATTTCTAGCTAACTATGTACCACGTACGAGATACCTTATTTGTTCTTTCCGCTCCGGTGCCTCGCGGGCCAAGCTCAGCATGGGGATCCATCTGTATTCTAGGTAATCGTGGAACTGCTCTCCTATTTGTTGTCGGAGTGAGGCAAGGTCCTCCCAAGAGACTTTTCTGTCTATGCTGGCTACAAACTTGGTCAAGAAAGCTAGGACCAGTTTTCCCCAGTCTCGACGGACAGTATGGGAGAGTCGATTATACCACTTCCTTGCTTGGCCTCCCAAACCGAAGGGGAACTGAAGGCAGTGATCTGCATCAGAGCTTGGGCCTAAATATTGCATCATCCTTATGAAGGTCCCCAAGTGTATTTGGGCATCCTGACTTCCATCGAAAATTAAGAACAAGGAATCTCCAGAATCTTCCTCAGGTTCGCTATCTGTAACATGGTCTCCTGAGGGCTGGCCTTTGTGGGCGGAGTGTTCTCGGCGTGTATCATTCACCATGTATGAGGGCCTCTTCCCCTGGCTATTCTCACTAGGCATTCCCATCTCGGACTCTCCTTCTTCCGCCTTTCTCTTAGAGTGTCCTTCCAGAGTATACGTCCTTTTTCCGTTTTGCCTATGAGTCCTAACGAACACTTCTCCTGAGCAGCCGGAAACTCCCATTCCAAACATGGGGTTGGCTTCTTGATTTCTTTGCAGTGGTTTCTATATGAGAGAAGGTCGTATAAGTTCCCCCACCACTTTTGATTCGTGAGATGCATGTATGCATGGTCCTATTGGTCCTCCTCCCGTTTCAGTTCGTTAGACTCCGTTCAAGGGTATTACCTTATGAATGCATGATGATGGAGGTAACATCCTTGAACGGGGTCTTTGGCTTGTGTAGATACGAAAGATCGCATCATGGCATGTTTTTTTTTATGGGATTTTTATTTCAGCCATGGGTCATTCTTTCGCTTCTATTTTAGCCAACTCTTATTGGTCCGGACGTTCCCTCGGTTCAAAACCGCACTCCGTTACATCCTTCGCAATCCTTTCCTTATTTGGGTTGGGCATTTGTGACAATGCTATTTGCGGGATTGCGACATAGTGCCCTTTTGAATCGAAGAAATGTCCGGACGACGGGGTTCAGACCTTCTACATGCCTTTATGCATGATCAATCAATCAAACAAGTTGTCAACACACAAAGTCATCGCTCCCTCTCATTCTTCGCGTGGTGCGTCTCTGTCCTAGGTGGGTTTCTTGCAACATCTTTCCTTTCGATGTCAAAACGCTCTCGGCAGACATGTTTTACATGATGTTTGGGGGTAGTTCCTAGTGGAGATATCTAGGCTGACTATATGAGGCTTCGGTCTCGTTTGATAGTACAAAAGAGTTCCCACAGCAAGATATACCTAGCGCCTCCCCATTTAAGGGTTTTGAGCAGCGTGTCGATGGTACAAGGCTGTAGGTGGTGTTATAGATCGACCCATGCGTCCCTTAAAGGAAACGACAGTAAGCACGACCCATAACACACGTTGACCATTCGGGATTTTTCTTTATGCAGTATGAGAAAGCAATAACTCTGTTTACAGCCCTAGACTGTCAGAATGTTTCAGTTGTGTCCCATTTTTACTCTTTATAAAACAATTTAAGAAAGGATTTTGCAAAAAGTGAAAACCAAACCTACATTCTCCTATTAATAAATCAACTTCAAGAAAATCATACGTTGAAGTTAACTTATAAGTGGTCGCTCATAGCGGCTTTAGCCTTCTTTGACTAGAGTCGCCACCCAGCTGACCGGGAAAATGTACGAACCGGTGTTTGTACCCATTGTTTTGAAAACCAGAGATTCTATTTACGTTCGTGGATACAACTTATTAATTCCGACATTCCAGAGACCCAGAGGATCTTTAATGCAGGCTAACAGTTTATCATCTTGACATTTAGGGTTATTACACAGAAATATTAAAATGCGCAAACATTTAGATAGTAAACCGCCGGGTGACACGGTACAAAACGCTCAGAAGCTTACCCTCGTCGCGTGCCAGTGATCGCTCGCGGACTGATGCTCGTTGAAGAACGGACACCTTTTCAGGAAGGAACCTCGGGGCCCGAAGTTGCATAGGGCGTCCTCCGGAATGGTGAATAGGAACAAGACTTAATCGGCTCTAGCGAGACTGCGAGTGATGCCTGGGTTGGAAACTTTCAATAAAGGGGATATATTTTTGGTGGTCGTGGGGACCTTTTCTGGGAATATTTCGGGAAAATACTCTCAAGCTCGGACTTTTAGCGACTCTTTTCTGTATCAGAGGCAACTTTAGGCAACAACAGAGGCAACTTTATCAGAGGCAACTTATATCGGGTCAAGAATCGCTTTAGAACGAGCTAGAGAGAGAGGAGAATGAGTGATTGTTGGTGAGAAATGATGAAAATCCGGGGGGTATTTATAGGGTAGCTTGTGACCGTAGGGTCTCAATTTAGTGACCGTACGGTCACTAGTTTGGCCATCTCAGATCTAAATTTGGATCTGAGCCAGGCTTCCCATAAGGCCCGGCCGGACCTTGTAAGACCCGGCCAAACTTGTTTGGCATGTAGTACACGTGTCATCTTCTCATTGGACCACCCAGCCACGTGGCAGATAAGGATTGGATTCTGTCTGCCACCTGGCAGTGATCGTACGGTCAGATGATTTGTGACCGTACGGTCTCAACAAACAGTGTTCAGACCGTACGGTCCCTAGTGAACAGTACTTGTGACTGTATATCTTTTTATGATCGAAGATTTTCTCATAAGCGTGAAGGTGCCACACTCATGGTCCCGAGGAGCGGGTGGAAGAGGTTATATCCCTGAAAACGCGATCCGTTCTCCAATGAGCATCAGTATTTGAGCAGCTGGCGCGACGAGGAGGTCGTAGATTGCTTTCATCATTGGGTTCGAAAACCAGTGCTTACAGCGGTTTACTGTCCAAATGTTTGCGCATTTTAATATTTCTATGTGATAACCCTAAATGTCAAGGTAATAAACCGTTAGGCTGCATTAAAGATCCTCTGGGTCTCTGGAATGTCGGAATTAATAAGTTGTATCCACGAACGTAAATAGAATCTCTGGTTTTCAAAACAATCGGTACAAACACCGGTTCGTACATTTTCTCAGTCGGCCGGGTGGCGACTCTAGTCAAAGAAGGCTAAAGCCGCTATGAGCGACCACTTGCGCTCACAGGGATGTTTTCTAGAGTTGAAGAAGTCATGGGACAAGGAGTTTGAAATGACTCAAGATATGAAGACAAGAACAAATAATTTCTATCACGTCATTACTACACTTGGTGGGTCGCTGTCTAAACACGATGTTATCAATGCGACCCGTCTCATATGTCAAGATCAAATAAAGTGAACGCCTTCTATTCGATGTCGGATGATGAGGTGAAATTGATCTTTGTTCAACAAGAGCTTGGCAATTAGTGGCTATGTTATGCAAGGGGATGTTAATGGTGCAGTCCATTTTTTTGTATGTAATTGGTTAATTTGTTGTCTTTTGGTACTTTGTCCCCTTCAACATTTGATTACCTACTAAAACAATTGGTGAAAATGGACAAACTAACCAAGGTTGAATATATTTTGTATGTCATTGGAAATGATATTTTGTAATTATTGAATATATTTACAGGGAATGTTTAAGCTATATAACCATGGTTGTTACTAATTTGTCACTTGCATATTCGATCGCACGGACTTGAATTAATGAAGTACTATTTGATTTTTTAATCGCACTGACTTGAATTGTATAAATGCGATGAACAATCAAAGGATAAAGTTTTCCAAATTTCATCGCACGGAAGCAATTCGATGTCGTCCGATGAAATAATGGAAACATACTGTTGGAGAGAAATAGCACGGCATCGTATTACCGTCGTGCGAATGGAAACAAACTGTTGGAGAGAAATAGCACGACATCGTATTTCGGTGGTGCGATGAAATCAAAATTCATCGCACGACGGCAAAACTGAATGAATGATGAGGGCAAAACTGACATTTACTTTTTTTCAAATAAAACCTAATCCCTACTAATCCCTCTAAACAAACATGGTCTTAATCAATCCCAACTTAAAAATTAAGCTCAACTCAAATTTGTTCATATAAAAAATTGGTCCAAGCTAATCTCATCTCATCCCCAATATTTGCCAAACGCCCCGTAAGACACTTAACGTGGACGTAACTTTAAATCCCTACCCACTAGGGTTGCGCAAAATTTTTGGAGAACCCAATTTTACCTAATATCCGAGTGAAATTGAACTGAACTGTTGAATTTTTTTGAAAGACCAGACCGAATTGGATCGTTGACTTTTAGTCAAAAAAACTAAACCGAACTGGACCGACACTCAAATTGGATTGAATTGAATTGAAAAACTGAGACTGATTACTATTAAATTTATATTTTATGTACAAAATTTTATCTTCTTTATAATTTTTTAAGTTACATAAACTTTTACAACAAAACTAATTAAGTTACTCGGTCACATTTTTTTTGTTGAGTAGCTCTCAAATTTAATTTTGAGAGTTACTATTGGATTAATAATAATTTAACTCAATGATGTATAACAATCTTAACCCTAATCCTAAACCCTAAACCCCAATCAACCCTAACTTTAAACCGAACCCTAACCCTAACGACGTTGCTTCGGTTTGGGTTTGAGTTCAGGTTCGAGTTCAGGGTTAAGATTAAGATTAGTATTGTTATACACTCTTAGATTGAATTATTATTATTCCAATGGTCACTTCCCAAATTACATTGGAGACCTACCCACCAAGGAAATGAGACCGTTAAGTTACTATTATATTTGATTTATCATCATTTAATACTTTTTTGTATTAGATGTTAGCAAAACAAATGAGTTTTATAGGATTTTCGTATTAAATTAGTAAGTTTGGATTGAGAAGCTCAACAATATCTAAGTGAGTTTTTTAAGTGCATATCTTTTTTATCCATTCATTTTTACCGCTTCTCCACTCTTTTTATGTCTCCTACTTTCCATTCTTTTTTCCGCATCCACCTTAATGTAATTGTGCATTGATATCTATTTTGAATCTACTGAGATAACCAAGTTCCATCATTTATTTTCCTTCAATTCCTCAAAACATATATTTGTTTTAGAATTTGCAAATTTTGTCATCTCGGGTTCTTTTTTTTTTCTAAAAAAAAATTTGTGCAATTGCACTTACATTAAATAACAAAGGAAAACCCTTTGCCCCTGGTGTGATTCGAACCCATGACCTCCCTGATCATAGGTAGAGTGTTTAACCACTAGGCTAACACCTTCACCACAAAAAGGATTGCATATGTCATCTCGGGTTATTCTTGTTTGGGGTTTGAATTATTTATTGTCGTATATCAATTCAAAATTAATGCGGTATTAGAGAAAATTTATTATGGACCGGTTGCAATGGACTCCAATGAGATGAGAACATGACAATTTTTCATTTTTTTTCTTTACACCAGATGAGGTGCCATGCATCTTATTTTTCATTGGTCGAGTTCATTAATTACAACCAGTTTATAGTAGAATTTTTTGTAATATTCATAACAGAAGTTATTTACTAAGAATTTATATTTTGCTATAATAAGTTGACATATTTTATTATAGAGGAAATTACGGCAGTAATCAAATATTAGTCAGGTTTTACAAATTAGGTTGGTCTGTTATCGATTTCTATCATTGGCACCTATCCTTATTCTGTTTTTGTCAATTTTGACGGTTATTGCTTTTAGTTATTTTCAACAAAAGAATTTAGTAATTACTCTTTTCTATTTTTTGTTTCCTACTTCTTATCTTGCAATTCATATTCATTATTAATTGTAGAAATTCATACTCCTTTACTGAAGTATTTCCCTTCTCAAATATGTGTAACCACCCCACCAGCATTCCAATATCTGGATATTCATGTAACTAAAAACAAAAACACCAATCCTAAGCTTATTCTCAAAATATTTAAGAAATTGGGATAAAATTCATAGTTTTCATTGCTTCTTCTTCTTCGTACCTTTTACTGCTATTTTTTATGTTTATCTGTTTCATGTTCGAAGTTGTTTATTGATACAAATTTGCTTTTAACTTTGATTGTTATAGAATCGATATAAACCATGCATCTCGCTGAAAGCATCCCCTAATTCAAGTGAAAAAAAAACTCTCATAGTTTGCTGATTTTTTGTGTGGTTAATTTGGTCCGAGCAACTCCATCTTGGTGATTAAGAAGCAATATTTATAAATTCATACTGCGAATTCAGATTTCATTCGTACTTCTGAGATTTCATATCTCTAAAATTGAATATGAAATCTCATAAATTTCTAAGGATAAAGGAGCTACTTCTTCAAATTTGTTGAAATTATCAAAACAAAACATGCAATTGTGAGACTATATTTTACTATTCTCTTTGTTTGATGTAGGAAAATTTTTTTGAATTTGTTTCAACCCAACAAGTTTCTTGTGAAGCTTTGATTATGAATTTGAAAAACTAATTCATTCCTTAAATAGATGAGTGTTATGAACGTGAGCGTGTAGCCATTTTAGTTGCTAAATATGTATTAATGGTTTAAAAATATCTCTAATTATTTAAAATATCTTAATATTATTCATTGCACGGGATAATTATAACTTACAATTCTCATAAAAATTGTGGATTTTTAAAAACTTATATTTTTAATAAGTAATAAAATTAAAAGAATTGTGATCTATTATCATATCGATCTTCCATTCGGGTTTTTTACAAGACTATCCCACTTTCAATAGGCCCATTACATTAGTAACCACTTTTATGTTTCACATACTAAACTGACCACTCTCAATTTTTCTTCACAAAAATACCCCTCCTTTGTTTTTACTTTCCCTTTTAAGATATAACCGTTGCTTTCTTCTTTCCTTCTATCCCCTCCCTCGTTTTGCTTTCTTCTTTCCATGTTAGCGGCTATCGCTTGATTCCTTCGGTTTCCAATCATTTGTTTGCTCTTTTCCATTTTCTGAATTCCAAGGCGAGAAAACGGCAACTAACGTTGACAGCAAGTGAAACCGTTCCATGCCTGCGACATTAACTTCTCCCTCGTTTTTTCTTTCTTCTTTCCCGTTAGCAGCTATCTCGATTCAATTCATTTCTTCGCTCCTTTCCATTTTCTGGAATCCTCAGCAAGTAGCGGTGACCTCACTAAGAAACAACTTCGATTCCGACGTTTTCCATTCATCTTTCAACCTCGGTTTCATATGCATGCATTGTATTATGTATTTTGTTTGTAAAATTTGATTGCATGTTATTTTCTTTATAAAATTAGGTATGTAGGTTGTTTGCTGATCAAGTGATATTTGTAGGTTTAAGTCGTTTCGTTGTTTGTTGTCCTTATGCCGTGCTGTTATATCTATAGTTTACTGAGAAAATGCACGACATAAACTAGCACGACAGCACGACAGTGAGAAATATGCACTCACGTAGTGCTGTCGTGATGTCGTGTTAGTTGATGTCGTGCTGTCGTGCTGCACGACAGCACGACAGTGAGAAATATACACTATGTACGCGAGTGCATATTTCTCATTGTCGTGCTGTCGTATAGGCCTAATATTTACGTAGTTTTCCACTCTTTTTAGCTTCTTTTCTTGCATGTTTATACTCTTGAAAGTCTCGCTCATAAAGTTTTAGTGCAGATTTCGCTCACTTATGCAAACAAAAGGTGAATCTAGGCATTGAAGGCTTTGTAGGCGAATTGGAGCTGTGCAGACTGCTTTCGGACTGCTGGAGCACAAAGGCTGTGATCCAGACTGTGTTAGATGCAGGCTGCGGCTTTGGTGCGGAGGAGGCTGTGCAAGAAGAATTGAAGGGGTGGAATGCCACCTAGCCCTAGTGGCAATTCTGTTAATTTTATCAACAATTTGGATAATTTGAATTTCAGTTTTAAGGGTATTTGTGACCTAAACTCTTAAGGTCATTTTAGTCTTTTTGCCTTTTAGGGTTGCCACCCTTGTCTCCCTATTTAAGGCAATGTTTGCTTTTGCTTTTAGTGTGCTACTGTTTTATGTGATACAACACTACTTTTATGCTTAGCTTACTTTTGAATTACAACAACTTCCTTATTACTTCTTTCCATTTATAGTAATTTATTTTGAGTCTTTCAATATTGTTCTTACAACCTTGGGATCCGAATCTCTTCTTCTTCCTTTAGATTAATGCTTCCAAGCTTTGTTCTTTACATTTCCATGGAGTTTATTCACTCTTTCTCCATGAGTGAGTAGTCTCTTAGCATGGGCCGCGAGTGAAAGGTGACGGATCGTGGCTTTGGTAAAGGTTTCTACTTATGGTAATATTTTTCTAACTTTGGTTTTCTTAGATCTATGCTTATTGTGAGGTTTGGTTCGAAACAAACCTCCTAAATCATTAGTGGAGCTTAGAAATGAGCTATCTTGTGGTTTATTGTATGGATTAGATCTAAAGATGCATGCTTTTGTGGTTTAGAGAAATCTTGCCTTATTTGTATGTTGGTTGTTTACTATTTAAGGAAACTTTCTAGTAAAACCCTAAGACAACACACTCCTTAGTAGATCTAGACCAAATAACTTTGCTAGATCTACTAAGTTATCAACTCCTAGGCTTGGAAACGAGCTAGGATGAGATATTTATGGGAAAGGCCAAACCTTTACTGTTAGATTAGTCTTTGCTGTTACCAGAAACCTAAATCCAATAGCCTATGATCCAGATCCAAACATTCGTAGCATGTGTGCCTTTAAATATTGTTGTCATTACACCCTGCTTTATATTCATAGTTTTAACCACTCAAAAACCATTCCTTTTGACCTTATTAGATCATTGAGACTGAAAGTTAGTAACTTTAGCTTCGCCCGATCCCTTGGGTACGATAATCCGAGTCCTAGATACTCACTTTATTACTTGAACGATGGGTACACTTGCCCTAAAAAGCACGTAGGTTTATATCGTCACAAGTTTTTGGCGCCGTTGCCGGGGATTGGCAATACGCTACTGTTATTAAGTTTTATTTTTAAGGGTTTGATTTGTGTGTTAAGTGTGCAGGCTTTGTTCTAGTAATATCTTGTGCAGTTTATGCCCAATAGGCGAGGCTCTCCTGACGTACCCTACAACCCAGAGATTGAAAGATCTTGCCGACGTAGGAACGCTATCAAGAAGGCTAAGCGTAGGCAGAGATTGCAAGAGAGGAGGCTGGCTCAGTCTGGAGAAACTTCAAACACACAGGCAGAACACGCTGAGCATAATACAGCTGTTTTCCCGGACCCTACGGAAGAAGAACACCCTGCGCCTGAGACTTCAGAGGTTAAAGACGTAGGAACACCACCACCACCATTCAGAAATCAAGAAGTCCCTTTTGTTGTCATGGCTGCTGCTAGGCCATGGATGGACACTGAAGGCCCACCTCAAGGACCACAATACACCTCTTGTATTGTCCTTCCGGCCAATGAAGGAGACTTTGAGCTAAAATCATCCATGCTTCACATGTTGCAGGCTACTGCTCAGTTTGATGGATTACCAAGCGGAGATCCAAATGGTCACATCCATGATTTCAAGAATATTTGTGAAGCAATTCGTCCAAGTAGGGAAGTTACTGATAACTACCTCCGGTTGAAGCTTTTTCCTTTCTCCATCACGGGAAAAGCAAAAGTTTGGTTCAAAAATCTAGAACCGGGTAGCATTCGTAGTTGGGATGCAATGGAGAGAACTTTTCTGAACAAGTATGAGGACTCTATTGCCTCATTTACACAAGGGGAAGATGAACCTCTTGCTGAAGCATGGGAACGATTCAAGGACTACCTACGGAGAGCTCCTAACCACGGTTTGGATATGGCACTCCAAGTGCAGACTTTTTATAATGGTCTCATCACGAGCCAAAAAAGAGTCTTTGAATCAGTTTGCGGAGGAGAACCGGATATGATGACACTAGCAGATATGTACTCTATGATTGAGAAAATGGTAGCTCAAAGCTACAAATGGCATGCAAGCAGGACAGATACGCAACCTACACAGAAGATTTCCTCTAGTTCTGACTCTATGATATCTTCTTTAGCTACTCAGGTGGCTGAACTCACCATGCAGATTGCTAAGATGAACAAGCCGCAGCATGTGGCATCGGTCTCTTCAGCACCTCCACAACCATCTTGCAATTTTTATGGAGAGGCTCATAGAACCATTGATTGCCAGGCTACGGAACCTACTGTTGAAGTTGAACTTGTAGACTACGTCAACCATCAGCGTCAACAAGGAGGAGGACCATTTGCAGCTAACCCTGCGAGAGGCTACCAGAATCATCCAGCCTACTCTTGGGATGCCAACAGAAGACCCTACGATCAGCAACCACAGGATCAGAATCAACGTTACTCTGCACAGTCCAGCCAGCCCCAACATTAACCACAGTCACAGTCTGCTAATCCGTATTCGCAGCCTCCAAACAACTAACAACAGCCTACGCAACGGTATTCACAGCCTGCCCCGTCTTATGTACCGCCGCAGCAAAGAAGAGAGGACAAGAAGCCTTCAATTGAAGAGTTGATGACCCAGTTCATGCAGCAAACATCCACTTTAATCAAGAACCTGGAGACTCAAGTGCACCAACTCTCCAACATGGTTAGCCCGAAGCAAAAAGGAACTTTACCCGGGAAAACCGAGGCTAATCCAAGGGAGGATGTCAATTCCATCACCACACGAAGTGGGATTGAACTTCCTGACTCAGTACCAAGAGCCTTACTCACCAAGACAGGGCTCAAATCAGTTACTGCACCAGCAAAGGAACAGCCTGCAACTCCCACTGTTGAGGCTACATCTGTGTCATTGGAGCCTACGCCTGTTCCATCTGAGCATTCGAAGCAGTAATCTGAGGCTCCACCAAAGCCTAAAGTTGTTCCTGTGTATCAGCCTAAGCTTATGTACCCTGGTATGGAGAAGGAAACGAAGTTGGAGAAGCAAACCAACGTGATCATTGATACACTCCACAAGCTCACAATCAACATACCACTACTTGATGCTGCGCTCACTATTCCATCCTACAAAAAGTTCTTGAAGGACCTGGTCACCAACAAGACAAAAATTGAAAGCGTAGCCCACATCAGTCTATCTCAGACATGCTCATCCATGCTGCAAAATAAGCAACCTTTGCCCAAAAAGCAAAAGGATCCAGGGAGTTTTACTATTGCTTGCTCTATTGGTCCTATTGATATTGACAATGCATTGTGTGACTTAGGAGCTAGCATAAATTTAATGCCATATTATATTTATGAGAAACTAGGTCTAGGCCCCCCACAGCCTACTAGAGTGGCTTTGCAACTTGCTGATAGGTCAATTAAGTACCCTATGGGGAAAGTAGAGGATTTGTTTGTTAAAGTAGATAAGTTTGTGTTGCCCGCTGATTTCATAATCATGGATATGGCTAAGGATTCTCATGTCCCCATAATTCTTGGGAGACCCTTTTTGGCCACGGGCAAAACAATTATTGATGTGGAAAGTGGAAAATTGACACTAAGGATAAATGATGAGGATGTAACCTTCAAAATGAATAATCTTACAAAGCATCCTACTTCAAGTGATGATTCTTGCTATTTCTTAGATACAATTACTGATGTTTCCTCTGTGGAGATGCAGGATATTACAAGCAATGAAGAACTTGAAGAACTATTGCAATCAGCCATCATTGACATTGACTCACAGTCTGCACAAGACAGCCCTGGTTCGCAGCCTACTACTGGCAATGAAGACTGCGGGGTAGTCACATCTTGGTCTAAGCTTTGAGAATTTGAACCATTGGAAAATACTCCATCCCTTATGGCTAAACCCTCAATAGAAGAACCACCTGACCATGATCTCAAACCCTTGCCCACCCACCTTGAATATGCTTTCTTACAACCCCCAAATCACCTTCCCGTTATCATTTCCTCAACCCTTGAGCCTACACAAAAAGCCCAACTCATTGAGGTCTTGAAAAACAACAAAGAAGCCTTGGGATGGAAGATTGCTGACATTAAGGGGATTAATCCAGGGATTTGTGAGCATCGGATCTTCATGGAGGAGGACCACAAGACTACAAGACAGCCCCAACGTAGACTAAACCCACCAATGAAATAAGTTGTGAGAGCCGAGGTGATCAAGCTCATGGACGCGGGCATTATCTTTCCAATCTCGGATAGTGTGTGGACAAGCCCGGTCCAAGTGGTTCCCAAGAAAGGAGGCCTCACGGTGGTAGAAAATGATAAAGGCGAGCTCTTGCCTACGCGTACTGTTACTGGATGGAGGGTGTGCATTGACTATCGTAAGCTAAATGAGGCTACGAGAAAGGATCACTTCCCATTACCCTTCATTGACCAGATGTTAGAGAGGCTCGCAGGATACATGTTTTACTGTTTCTTAGATGGATTCTCTGGCTACTATCAGATTCCTATCTTTCCAAAGGATAGGGATAAGACCACATTCACCTGCCCGTATGGTACGTTTGCATACAAGAGAATGCCCTTTGGCCTTTGTAATGCTCCGGCCACCTTTCAACGATGCATGATGTCCATTTTTCACGATATGGTGGAAAAGATTGTGGAAGTTTTTATGGATGACTTCTCCGTTTAGGGAAAGTCATTTGATGATTGCCTACATAATTTGGAGATGGTGTTAGAACGGTGTAGGGAGACAAACTTAGTGCTCAATTGGGAGAAGTGCCACTTCATGGTACGGGAAGGAATTGTTTTGGGTCACAAGATTTCAGAGAAAGGATTAGAAGTTGATAGAGCGAAGGTTGAGGTCATAGAGAAGCTTTCAACACCAAAGACTGTGAAGGATATACGTAGCTTCCTGGGTCATGCAGGGTTCTATCGTAGGTTTATCCAGGATTTCTCCAAGATTGCCCAACCTCTCTCTGCCCTGCTCCATAAAGACGTAGACTTTGTCTTTGATGCAGCCTGCGAGGCTGCCTTCACACAGCTCAAGGACAAACTTGTTACATCACCAGTCCTTGTAGCTCCTAACTGGGACATCCCCTTCGAGATGATGTGTGACGCAAGTGACTATTGTGTAGGAGCAGTTTTGGGACAAAGGGTGGATAAGCATTTCAAGCCTATTCATTATGCAAGCAAGACAATGAACGAGGCCCAACAGAATTATACAACCACTGAGAAAGAGTTGCTAGCTGTGGTGTTTGCCTTCGACAAATTCCGGTCCTACCTACTATTGTCCAAAGTCGTAGTCTACACAGACCACTCAGCCTTGAAGTATTTGATGACAAAGCAGGATGCTAAGCCACGTCTCATACGTTGGCTACTGCTACTTCAAGAGTTTGATGTTGAGATCCGTGACAAGAAGGGTACGGAAAATCTTGCTGCAGACCACTTGTCAAGACTACAAGACGTAGCCTGTGATTCTGAGAAAGTAATCCAAAAGTTGTTTCCCGATGAAAAACTTTTCATGGTACAATCTTTAACCTTTCCTTGGTTTGCTAATTATGCTAACTACTTGTCTTGTAGTGTTATCCCCAATGACATGGATTACCATCAAAGAAAGAAATTCTTATCCGATGTCAAAAATTACATTTGGGAAGATCCATACTTGTTCAAGCTTTGTGCGGATTCAATCATCTGTAGGTGTGTGACAAAGGAGGAAAGTGTCTCCATCTTAGAGCATTGTCATGCTAAAGATGCTGGAGGACACTTTGGAGCACAAAGAACAGCTGCAAAAGTTTTGCAATGTGGCTTTTTTTGGCCTTCTATCTTTAAGGATGCTCACCAGTTTGTCGCAGCCTGCGCACAGTGCCAACGCACAGGTAATATCTCTACGAAACATGAAATGCCTTTGACCAACATCCTTGTTTGTGAAGTCTTTGATGTCTGGGGTATTGATTTCATGGGCCCATTCCCAAGCTCATTTGGTTTCAAATACATTTTGCTTATGGTAGACTACGTGTCCAAATGGGTAGAAGCCTTTGCATGTGTAACCAATGATGCTAGGATTGTAGTGAAACATCTCAAACAGCTTTTTGCTAGGTTTGGAGTCCCACGTGCTATTGTAAGTGACCAAGGGACTCACTTTTGCAATGCTCAGTTTGAGAAACTTTTGGTTAAGTTTGGGGTGACTCATAAAGTTGCTACACCTTATCACCCCCAAACTAATGGGCAAGCTGAAATCTCTAATCGAGAAATTAAGCGTATTCTAGAGAAGACCGTAAGAGTTGCAAGAAAAGATTGGTCAAAGTTCCTTGACAATGCCTTGTGGGCATATCGCACAGCCTTTAAGACACATATTGGGATGTCCCCCTTTAGGCTGCTCTATGGCAAAGCCTGCCATCTCCCCGTTGAACTGGAACACAAAGCCTACTGGGCCATCAAGTTTCTTAACTTTGATGCGCAGGCTGTGGGAGAGCTTAGGCAACTTCAACTCTGTGAGTTGGAAGAATTTAGGTTGTGTGCCTACGAGAATAGCAAGATGTACAAAGACCGAACCAAACTCTTGCATGACCAAAAGCTTGCTAGGAAAAAGTTTTTCCCAGGCCAACAAGTGCTTTTATTCAATTCCCGTTTGAGACTTTTTCCGGGAAAGTTGTAATCCAAGTGGTCTGGACCCTACACTGTGGTACAAGCTTTTCCACATGGTGCAGTAGAGCTTCAAGGCTCTGAGGGTGTGAGCTTTAAAGTGAACGGACATAGGGTAAAGCCCTTTTATTCCTCTCCACCCCCTGCTGCCATTGCATCATTGAGATTGTTGGAACCCCCCTGAGATGTACCCTACATCTCTATGCCCGCTCTTTACACCCAATGGAGCAGTAGTACCCTTTGTATATATGTTTTGTTCGTCGTAGCCTACATCTTTGCTTTACTTGATGAAATTTCACTCTGCATGTGTTTTTGTCCTTGCTAAAATCCCACCTCATCCATTATTTTTCACCATCATTTTGCACATTGAGGACAATGCACAACTTAAGTGTGGGGGAGGGAATTGCATGTCTTTATGGTATTTTAGGCAAGTTTCGGTCAACATAACTTACACCTAATTTTTCGATTTTTAAGTCTTAAATTAAGGAATCTTTGTTGCCATGCTTGTTGATATTACCTTAATTGTGTAAACCCTTTTAATTTGCTGAAAAGTATTGCATGATTTAAGCTATTTTAGTGTTAGTCTTTAATTGCTTTTGTTTTTAGTTCTAACCTTAGAGTAGTTTAGGAAATATATTTTGCCTAGGTTCTGTTTCTTCTTTTGCGCAGGCCTAATTTGGGAAAGAAAGAGAAAATTCAAATTTGAATTTTGGCCCAACCGCTCAAGCCCACGCGTGGTGTAGCCGGTTAATGAGGAGAGAGGAGTTGAGGGGTATTGTTGGAATTTCAAGGGCACGGTTATTTTTCCACCTTTTCACTCCACCAATCACAACCCTTCCTTTTTCTTACACACCATCATTACCCTCCATCCCAACCGTCCCCTTCTCTCTCATCTTTTTACCATCCACCTTCTCCAGTTTTCCCTTCACTACGCAAACACAACCCAGAAACCTAACCCCCAAATTTCTCCAAAATTTCCTAACTCCTCAAACCCACATTTTCCAGAAAACACCATGACAAAAGCCACCGCTAAACGCCATTCTTCACGCCTCGCTACTGTTGCCTCCGGCAGCAAGAGCAAAAAGCCCAAACTCGAGGCCGTCGAACTCGAACTCCCCGGTGCCATCACTGACTTCGTTCGCCGGATGTTTAACTTTTCCGATCCCGGCCAAATCTCCCGTTTCAACTTCTTCAACAAACTTCCTGTCCAGTCCGCTAGATCCATTGACTGGGAAGTGCTCGGAACGATTGGCCTAGAGGATGAAGTGAAGAAGAGGGTTGAAAACCTCGGTTTGATGAAGTTCGTGGAGATTGATGATCCGGCGTACCCAGAACTCACCATCCAGTTTATCTCCTCCTTCAAAGTTGTCTCCTCCACCGACGGTGACGAGGATTTCTTCTCATACAAGGTGCTTTCAAGCTTCTCCGATGACACGCTAGGGGACTTTAATGTCAACTGTGGGTTCATCGACGAGAAGGAACTCAAGTCCCCTGGCTATTTGAGCGCTTTCACGGACAAGCACCCCAGGTTTGACCCTGTGGCATTTTGGGAGAAGATTGCAAATGACACCAAGCCCTTCGAGGCCGGGAAATCCAAATCCATCAACATCCATGTCCCGGCCTTAAAATATCTTCACAGGTATATAGCATTTTCATTGCTTGGGCGAAAGTCAAATGCTGCCCCGATTTCAAATGGGGATCTTTTCTTGCTATGGTGCTCAGAGGAAGGATTTAGAGTGAATGTAGGCTGGTGGTTTGCCAATTCCTTGTTTGGAAGTTTCTCCAAGGACTCTGCGCTCCTGTTTGGCACGGTTGTAACCAGGATTGCCAAGAATCTCTCGGCATTTAAGCCTGCGGTACATGAAAATGAAATGTCTGCCCCCATCTTTAGAACACCCTTTGATCTGAACATGTGTTCTAGGATAGGGCTGTATTATGTGGATGAAGCCACTGGTGAGTATGTGCTGATGAGGGACTGCAGTGCGCAGGCTTGGGATGAAAAGAAAATGGCTGAGTCGAGGGCTGCGAAGAAACCAGTTAATCGCCCGGAGAGTGTGCCCCGCCAATTCTCTCCCATGAGATTTGAGGCTACGGATGAGTCTGGCCCTTCGAGAGTTGAGATGTGGCGAAATATGACCCTTGAGCAGATCGGTGAGCAGTTCATGAATATGCAGGAGCAGATTGCACACCTGAGTGCACAGGTTGCAAAGTTGAACATCGTTGCTTTTCAGCAATCGCAGCCTGTGAACAGGGAGGCCCCAGCGAAGCCTGCAACTTCTGATGCTAAATCGCAGTCTGATCCTACTTCTTCCCTGGCGGAGGATGTGAAAGAAGATGCCCCTGAGGACCCTGTGTTTCACTCTGCAAAGGCTGCGCTTTTCCAGTCAGACCCTACGACTGGGACATCAAAGCCTGCGCAGTCTCCTGTGCCTTCCTTGAACACTGCTTTTGAACAAGAGACCACTCCAGTTAAGCCAATCCAGGACCCCTCTAATGAGGAGGATCCTAATGCCACATCATGACTTGATTTTTGTGCAGTCTCCAATTTGGTATGTTTTCGAACCCTGTGAATACCTTTTGAAGCTGCTTAATTGTGAATGATGTTGCTGCCTTGGTTAACTGTGGTTGAAATTTTGTGCTGCTATGTTTTTGATGTATAGACTTTGTAAATATGCTAAGTTAGGAGTTCTAAATTGTTGAAAATTGCATGATGTTTAAGTTTGTCAATTTGCTTTACTCCTAGTTAGTGCACCCTGCATAGTTGGTGATAACTTTTACAGCTTTTTAATTGCTTAACTTTAGGGACCCCAAAGTAAGGACTATGTTTGCATGCTGCCTAGGCTACTATTGCCTTTTGATTAGAGAAAGCTAGTTTAGTCAAATGTTTAGTTTAGATTTGAGTGGACTTTAACAATCTAGCCCTGCTTAGTAGAATGGAGCCCAAATTGTGAAGCTTTGATGAAAATAAACTTGTAAGGAATGAAATTGTTTTGAAAAATTGGTGAAACAAAGCCAATAAATGAAATGAAATGTAAATAAAGCTAGCCAATGTGCTAAAAACTCAGTCATCCTACTCCTATGCCAATTGGTATGAGTATGCAAAGCATTTTGATAAGGTGATGAGGTGTAGGCTTGGAAGTACGTATGACCAATACGAGACAACCAAGTTGTTTGCCCTTGACTGAATCAAAAAGGAGACTAAAAATCTGAAACTAATTGGTGCTAAAGGGAAATGCAAGTGAAAGCTTAAAGTTGTAAATTTTGTAAATTATTCTAGTCGGGTTAACAAAATTAAGTTTCCATTCGAAAGCGTAGGGTGCGGTTGTTAAAGTTAGCTTAGGACTAAAGTTGTCGTTGACTATTCTAACTTCCTTAGCTCAAAACTGTATTAAGTAGGGAAGGGAGACATGGGTCGTAAGTATTGCTTTTAGGGGGATCTAAGGCCTATGTGCTTAAAGAGTTTTAATTGTCTAATCTTCGTGCGTGGGGACACACACTAGCTTAGTGTGGGGGAATTGATAGGCCTAATATTTACGTAGTTTTCCACTCTTTTTAGCTTCTTTTCTTGCATGTTTATACTCTTGAAAGTCTCGCTCATAAAGTTTTAGTGCAGATTTCGCTCACTTATGCAAACAAAAGGTGAATCTAGGCATTGAAGGCTTTGTAGGCGAATTGGAGCTGTGCAGACTGCTTTCGGACTGCTGGAGCACAAAGGCTGTGATCCAGACTGTTGTAGATGCAGGCTGCGGCTTTGGTGCGGAGGAGGCTGTGCAAGAAGAATTAAAGGGGTGGAATGCCACCTAGCCCTAGTGGGTGAGATAATTTGAATAATTTGAGGGTATTTGTGACCTAAACTCTTAAGGGTATTTGAATTTCAACAATTTGGATAATTTGAATTTCAGTTTTAAGGGTATTTGTGACCTAAACTCTTAAGGTCATTTTAGTCTTTTTGCCTTTTAGGGTTGCCACCCTTGTCTCCCTATTTAAGGCAATGTTTGCTTTTGCTTTTAGTGTGCTACTGTTTTATGTGATACAACACTACTTTTATGCTTAGCTTACTTTTGAATTACAACAACTTCCTTATTACTTCTTTCCATTTATAGTAATTTATTTTGAGTCTTTCAATATTGTTCTTACAACCTTGGGATCCGAATCTCTTCTTCTTCCTTTAGATTAATGCTTCCAAGCTTTGTTCTTTACATTTCCATGGAGTTTATTCACTCTTTCTCCATGAGTGAGTAGTCTCTTAGCATGGGCCGCGAATGAAAGGTGACGGATCGTGGCTTTGGGAAAGGTTTCTACTTATGGTAATATTTTTCTAACTTTGGTTTTCTTAGATCTATGCTTATTGTGAGGTTTGGTTCGAAACAAACCTCCTAAATCATTAGTGGAGCTTAGAAATGAGCTATCTTGTGGTTTATTGTATGGATTAGATCTAAAGATGCATGCTTTTGTGGTTTAGAGAAATCTTGTCTTATTTGTATGTTGGTTGTTTACTATTTAAGGAAACTTTCTAGTAAAACCCTAAGACAACACACTCCTTAGTAGATCTAGACCAAATAACTTTGCTAGATCTACTAAGTTATCAACTCCTAGGCTTGGAAACGAGCTAGGATGAGATATTTGTGGGAAAGGCCAAACCTTTACTGTTAGATTAGTCTTTGCTGTTACCAGAAACCTAGATCCAGTAGCCTATGATCCAGATCCAAACATTCGTAGCCTGTGTGCCTTTAAATATTGTTGTCATTACACCCTGCTTTATATTCATAGTTTTAACCACTCAAAAACCATTCCTTTTGACCTTATTAGATCATTGAGACTGAAAGTTAGTAACTTTAGCTTCGCCCGATCCCTTGGGTACGATAATCCGAGTCCTAGATACTCACTTTATTACTTGAATGATGGGTACACTTGCCCTAAAAAGCACGTACCGACTGTGGCGATAGAAACCTACGTGCTTTTTAGGGCAAGTGTACCCATCATTCAAGTAATAAAGTGAGTATCTAGGACTCGGATTATCGTACCCAAGGGATCGGGCGAAGCTAAAGTTACTAACTTTCAGTCTCAATGATCTAATAAGGTCAAAAGGAATGGTTTTTGAGTGGTTAAAACTATGAATATAAAGCAGGGTGTAATGACAACAATATTTAAAGGCACACAGGCTACGAATGTTTGGATCTGGATCATAGGCTACTGGATCTAGGTTTCTGGTAACAGCAAAGACTAATCTAACAGTAAAGGTTTGGCCTTTCCCACAAATATCTCATCCTAGCTCGTTTCCAAGCCTAGGAGTTGATAACTTAGTAGATCTAGCAAAGTTATTTGGTCTAGATCTACTAAGGAGTGTGTTGTCTTAGGGTTTTACTAGAAAGTTTCCTTAAATAGTAAACAACCAACATACAAATAAGGCAAGATTTCTCTAAACCACAAAAGCATGCATCTTTAGATCTAATCCATACAATAAACCACAAGATAGCTCATTTTTAAGCTCCACTAATGATTTAGGAGGTTTGTTTCGAACCAAACCTCACAATAAGCATAGATCTAAGAAAACCAAAGTTAGAAAAATATTACCATAAGTAGAAACCTTTCCCAAAGCCACGATCCGTCACCTTTCATTCGCGGCCCATGCTAAGAGACTACTCACTCATGGAGAAAGAGTGAATAAACTCCATGGAAATGTAAAGAACAAAGCTTGGAAGCATTAATCTAAAGGAAGAAGAAGAGATTCGGATCCCAAGGTTGTAAGAACAATATTGAAAGACTCAAAATAAATTACTATAAATGGAAAGAAGTAATAAGGAAGTTGTTGTAATTCAAAAGTAAGCTAAGCATAAAAGTAGTGTTGTATCACATAAAACAGTAGCACACTAAAAGCAAAAGCAAACATTGCCTTAAATAGGGAGACAAGGGTGGCAACCCTAAAAGGCAAAAAGACTAAAATGACCTTAAGAGTTTAGGTCACAAATACCCTTAAAACTGAAATTCAAATTATCCAAATTGTTGAAATTCAAATACCCTTAAGAGTTTAGGTCACAAATACCCTCAAATTATTCAAATTATCTCACCCACTAGGGCTAGGTGGCATTCCACCCCTTTAATTCTTCTTGCACAGCCTCCTCCGCACCAAAGCCGCAGCCTGCATCTACAACAGTCTGGATCACAGCCTTTGTGCTCCAGCAGTCCGAAAGCAGTCTGCACAGCTCCAATTCGCCTACAAAGCCTTCAATGCCTAGATTCACCTTTTGTTTGCATAAGTGAGCGAAATCTGCACTAAAACTTTATGAGCGAGACTTTCAAGAGTATAAACATGCAAGAAAAGAAGCTAAAAAGAGTGGAAAACTACGTAAATATTAGGCCTATCAATTCCCCCACACTAAGCTAGTGTGTGTCCCCACGCACGAAGATTAGACAATTAAAACTCTTTAAGCACATAGGCCTTAGATCCCCCTAAAAGCAATACTTACGACCCATGTCTCCCTTCCCTACTTAATACAGTTTTGAGCTAAGGAAGTTAGAATAGTCAACGACAACTTTAGTCCTAAGCTAACTTTAACAACCGCACCCTACGCTTTCGAATGGAAACTTAATTTTGTTAACCCGACTAGAATAATTTACAAAATTTACAACTTTAAGCTTTCACTTGCATTTCCCTTTAGCACCAATTAGTTTCAGATTTTTAGTCTCCTTTTTGATTCAGTCAAGGGCAAACAACTTGGTTGTCTCGTATTGGTCATACGTACTTCCAAGCCTACACCTCATCACCTTATCAAAATGCTTTGCATACTCATACCAATTGGCATAGGAGTAGGATGACTGAGTTTTTAGCACATTGGCTAGCTTTATTTACATTTCATTTCATTTATTGGCTTTGTTTCACCAATTTTTCAAAACAATTTCATTCCTTACAAGTTTATTTTCATCAAAGCTTCACAATTTGGGCTCCATTCTACTAAGCAGGGCTAGATTGTTAAAGTCCACTCAAATCTAAACTAAACATTTGACTAAACTAGCTTTCTCTAATCAAAAGGCAATAGTAGCCTAGGCAGCATGCAAACATAGTCCTTACTTTGGGGTCCCTAAAGTTAAGCAATTAAAAAGCTGTAAAAGTTATCACCAACTATGCAGGGTGCACTAACTAGGAGTAAAGCAAATTGACAAACTTAAACATCATGCAATTTTCAACAATTTAGAACTCCTAACTTAGCATATTTACAAAGTCTATACATCAAAAACATAGCAGCACAAAATTTCAACCACAGTTAACCAAGGCAGCAACATCATTCACAATTAAGCAGCTTCAAAAGGTATTCACAGGGTTCGAAAACATACCAAATTGGAGACTGCACAAAAATCAAGTCATGATGTGGCATTAGGATCCTCCTCATTAGAGGGGTCCTGGATTGGCTTAACTGGAG
This sequence comes from Euphorbia peplus, assembly GCA_028411795.1. Taxonomy (NCBI): domain Eukaryota; kingdom Viridiplantae; phylum Streptophyta; class Magnoliopsida; order Malpighiales; family Euphorbiaceae; genus Euphorbia; species Euphorbia peplus. The sequence continues at coordinate 19,185,630 of CP110839.1, read as the reverse complement.
TGGTCTCTTGTTCAAAAGCAGTGTTCAAGGAAGGCACAGGAGACTGCGCAGGCTTTGATGTCCCAGTCGTAGGGTCTGACTGGAAAAGCGCAGCCTTTGCAGAGTGAAACACAGGGTCCTCAGGGGCATCTTCTTTCACATCCTCCGCCAGGGAAGAAGTAGGATCAGACTGCGATTTAGCATCAGAAGTTGCAGGCTTCGCTGGGGCCTCCCTGTTCACAGGCTGCGATTGCTGAAAAGCAACGATGTTCAACTTTGCAACCTGTGCACTCAGGTGTGCAATCTGCTCCTGCATATTCATGAACTGCTCACCGATCTGCTCAAGGGTCATATTTCGCCACATCTCAACTCTCGAAGGGCCAGACTCATCCGTAGCCTCAAATCTCATGGGAGAGAATTGGCGGGGCACACTCTCCGGGCGATTAACTGGTTTCTTCGCAGCCCTCGACTCAGCCATTTTCTTTTCATCCCAAGCCTGCGCACTGCAGTCCCTCATCAGCACATACTCACCAGTGGCTTCATCCACATAATACAGCCCTATCCTAGAACACATGTTCAGATCAAAGGGTGTTCTAAAGATGGGGGCAGACATTTCATTTTCATGTACCGCAGGCTTAAATGCCGAGAGATTCTTGGCAATCCTGGTTACAACCGTGCCAAACAGGAGCGCAGAGTCCTTGGAGAAACTTCCAAACAAGGAATTGGCAAACCACCAGCCTACATTCACTCTAAATCCTTCCTCTGAGCACCATAGCAAGAAAAGATCCCCATTTGAAATCGGGGCAGCATTTGACTTTCGCCCAAGCAATGAAAATGCTATATACCTGTGAAGATATTTTAAGGCCGGGACATGGATGTTGATGGATTTGGATTTCCCGGCCTCGAAGGGCTTGGTGTCATTTGCAATCTTCTCCCAAAATGCCACAGGGTCAAACCTGGGGTGCTTGTCCGTGAAAGCGCTCAAATAGCCAGGGGACTTGAGTTCCTTCTCGTCGATGAACCCACAGTTGACATTAAAGTCCCCTAGCGTGTCATCGGAGAAGCTTGAAAGCACCTTGTATGAGAAGAAATCCTCGTCACCGTCGGTGGAGGAGACAACTTTGAAGGAGGAGATAAACTGGATGGTGAGTTCTGGGTACGCCGGATCATCAATCTCCACGAACTTCATCAAACCGAGGTTTTCAACCCTCTTCTTCACTTCATCCTCTAGGCCAATCGTTCCGAGCACTTCCCAGTCAATGGATCTAGCGGACTGGACAGGAAGTTTGTTGAAGAAGTTGAAACGGGAGATTTGGCCGGGATCGGAAAAGTTAAACATCCGGCGAACGAAGTCAGTGATGGCACCGGGGAGTTCGAGTTCGACGGCCTCGAGTTTGGGCTTTTTGCTCTTGCTGCCGGAGGCAACAGTAGCGAGGCGTGAAGAATGGCGTTTAGCGGTGGCTTTTGTCATGGTGTTTTCTGGAAAATGTGGGTTTGAGGAGTTAGGAAATTTTGGAGAAATTTGGGGGTTAGGTTTCTGGGTTGTGTTTGCGTAGTGAAGGGAAAACTGGAGAAGGTGGATGGTAAAAAGATGAGAGAGAAGGGGACGGTTGGGATGGAGGGTAATGATGGTGTGTAAGAAAAAGGAAGGGTTGTGATTGGTGGAGTGAAAAGGTGGAAAAATAACCGTGCCCTTGAAATTCCAACAATACCCCTCAACTCCTCTCTCCTCATTAACCGGCTACACCACGCGTGGGCTTGAGCGGTTGGGCCAAAATTCAAATTTGAATTTTCTCTTTCTTTCCCAAATTAGGCCTGCGCAAAAGAAGAAACAGAACCTAGGCAAAATATATTTCCTAAACTACTCTAAGGTTAGAACTAAAAACAAAAGCAATTAAAGACTAACACTAAAATAGCTTAAATCATGCAATACTTTTCAGCAAATTAAAAGGGTTTACACAATTAAGGTAATATCAACAAGCATGGCAACAAAGATTCCTTAATTTAAGACTTAAAAATCGAAAAATTAGGTGTAAGTTATGTTGACCGAAACTTGCCTAAAATACCATAAAGACATGCAATTCCCTCCCCCACACTTAAGTTGTGCATTGTCCTCAATGTGCAAAATGATGGTGAAAAATAATGGATGAGGTGGGATTTTAGCAAGGACAAAAACACATGCAGAGTGAAATTTCATCAAGTAAAGCAAAGATGTAGGCTACGACGAACAAAACATATATACAAAGGGTACTACTGCTCCATTGGGTGTAAAGAGCGGGCATAGAGATGTAGGGTACATCTCAGGGGGGTTCCAACAATCTCAATGATGCAATGGCAGCAGGGGGTGGAGAGGAATAAAAGGGCTTTACCCTATGTCCGTTCACTTTAAAGCTCACACCCTCAGAGCCTTGAAGCTCTACTGCACCATGTGGAAAAGCTTGTACCACAGTGTAGGGTCCAGACCACTTGGATTACAACTTTCCCGGAAAAAGTCTCAAACGGGAATTGAATAAAAGCACTTGTTGGCCTGGGAAAAACTTTTTCCTAGCAAGCTTTTGGTCATGCAAGAGTTTGGTTCGGTCTTTGTACATCTTGCTATTCTCGTAGGCACACAACCTAAATTCTTCCAACTCACAGAGTTGAAGTTGCCTAAGCTCTCCCACAGCCTGCGCATCAAAGTTAAGAAACTTGATGGCCCAGTAGGCTTTGTGTTCCAGTTCAACGGGGAGATGGCAGGCTTTGCCATAGAGCAGCCTAAAGGGGGACATCCCAATATGTGTCTTAAAGGCTGTGCGATATGCCCACAAGGCATTGTCAAGGAACTTTGACCAATCTTTTCTTGCAACTCTTACGGTCTTCTCTAGAATACGCTTAATTTCTCGATTAGAGATTTCAGCTTGCCCATTAGTTTGGGGGTGATAAGGTGTAGCAACTTTATGAGTCACCCCAAACTTAACCAAAAGTTTCTCAAACTGAGCATTGCAAAAGTGAGTCCCTTGGTCACTTACAATAGCACGTGGGACTCCAAACCTAGCAAAAAGCTGTTTGAGATGTTTCACTACAATCCTAGCATCATTGGTTACACATGCAAAGGCTTCTACCCATTTGGACACGTAGTCTACCATAAGCAAAATGTATTTGAAACCAAATGAGCTTGGGAATGGGCCCATGAAATCAATACCCCAGACATCAAAGACTTCACAAACAAGGATGTTGGTCAAAGGCATTTCATGTTTCGTAGAGATATTACCTGTGCGTTGGCACTGTGCGCAGGCTGCGACAAACTGGTGAGCATCCTTAAAGATAGAAGGCCAAAAAAAGCCACATTGCAAAACTTTTGCAGCTGTTCTTTGTGCTCCAAAGTGTCCTCCAGCATCTTTAGCATGACAATGCTCTAAGATGGAGACACTTTCCTCCTTTGTCACACACCTACAGATGATTGAATCCGCACAAAGCTTGAACAAGTATGGATCTTCCCAAATGTAATTTTTGACATCGGATAAGAATTTCTTTCTTTGATGGTAATCCATGTCATTGGGGATAACACTACAAGACAAGTAGTTAGCATAATTAGCAAACCAAGGAAAGGTTAAAGATTGTACCATGAAAAGTTTTTCATCGGGAAACAACTTTTGGATTACTTTCTCAGAATCACAGGCTACGTCTTGTAGTCTTGACAAGTGGTCTGCAGCAAGATTTTCCGTACCCTTCTTGTCACGGATCTCAACATCAAACTCTTGAAGTAGCAGTAGCCAACGTATGAGACGTGGCTTAGCATCCTGCTTTGTCATCAAATACTTCAAGGCTGAGTGGTCTGTGTAGACTACGACTTTGGACAATAGTAGGTAGGACCGGAATTTGTCGAAGGCAAACACCACAGCTAGCAACTCTTTCTCAGTGGTTGTATAATTCTGTTGGGCCTCGTTCATTGTCTTGCTTGCATAATGAATAGGCTTGAAATGCTTATCCACCCTTTGTCCCAAAACTGCTCCTACACAATAGTCACTTGCGTCACACATCATCTCGAAGGGGATGTCCCAGTTAGGAGCTACAAGGACTGGTGATGTAACAAGTTTGTCCTTGAGCTGTGTGAAGGCAGCCTCGCAGGCTGCATCAAAGACAAAGTCTACGTCTTTATGGAGCAGGGCAGAGAGAGGTTGGGCAATCTTGGAGAAATCCTGGATAAACCTACGATAGAACCCTGCATGACCCAGGAAGCTACGTATATCCTTCACAGTCTTTGGTGTTGAAAGCTTCTATATGACCTCAACCTTCGCTCTATCAACTTCTAATCCTTTCTCTGAAATCTTGTGACCCAAAACAATTCCTTCCCGTACCATGAAGTGGCACTTCTCCCAATTGAGCACTAAGTTTGTCTCCCTACACCGTTCTAACACCATCTCCAAATTATGTAGGCAATCATCAAATGACTTTCCCTAAACGGAGAAGTCATCCATAAAAACTTCCACAATCTTTTCCACCATATCGTGAAAAATGGACATCATGCATCGTTGAAAGGTGGCCGGAGCATTACAAAGGCCAAAGGGCATTCTCTTGTATGCAAACGTACCATACGGGCAGGTGAATGTGGTCTTATCCCTATCCTTTGGAAAGATAGGAATCTGATAGTAGCCAGAGAATCCATCTAAGAAACAGTAAAACATGTATCCTGCGAGCCTCTCTAACATCTGGTCAATGAAGGGTAATGGGAAGTGATCCTTTCTCGTAGCCTCATTTAGCTTACGATAGTCAATGCACACCCTCCATCCAGTAACAGTACGCGTAGGCAAGAGCTCGCCTTTATCATTTTCTACCACCGTGAGGCCTCCTTTCTTGGGAACCACTTGGACCGGGCTTGTCCACACACTATCCGAGATTGGAAAGATAATGCCCGCGTCCATGAGCTTGATCACCTCGGCTCTCACAACTTATTTCATTGGTGGGTTTAGTCTACGTTGGGGCTGTCTTGTAGTCTTGTGGTCCTCCTCCATGAAGATCCGATGCTCACAAATCCCTGGATTAATCCCCTTAATGTCAGCAATCTTCCATCCCAAGGCTTCTTTGTTGTTTTTCAAGACCTCAATGAGTTGGGCTTTTTGTGTAGGCTCAAGGGTTGAGGAAATGATAACGGGAAGGTGATTTGGGGGTTGTAAGAAAGCATATTCAAGGTGGGTGGGCAAGGGTTTGAGATCATGGTCAGGTGGTTCTTCTAGTGAGGGTTTAGCCATAAGGGATGGAGTATTTTCCAATGGTTCAAATTCTCAAAGCTTAGACCAAGATGTGACTACCCCGCAGTCTTCATTGCCAGTAGTAGGCTGCGAACCAGGGCTGTCCTGTGCAGACTGTGAGTCAATGTCAATGATGGCTGATTGCAATAGTTCTTCAAGTTCTTCATTGCTTGTAATATCCTGCATCTCCACAGAGGAAACATCAGTAATTGTATCTAAGAAATAGCAAGAATCATCACTTGAAGTAGGATGCTTTGTAAGATTATTCATTTTGAAGGTTACATCCTCATCATTTATCCTTAGTGTCAATTTTCCACTTTCCACATCAATAATTGTTTTGCCCGTGGCCAAAAAGGGTCTCCCAAGAATTATGGGGACATGAGAATCCTTAGCCATATCCATGATTATGAAATCAGCGGGCAACACAAACTTATCTACTTTAACAAGCAAATCCTCTACTTTCCCCATAGGGTACTTAATTGACCTATCAGCAAGTTGCAAAGCCACTCTAGTAGGCTGTGGGGGGCCTAGACCTAGTTTCTCATAAATATAATATGGCATTAAATTTATGCTAGCTCCTAAGTCACACAATGCATTGTCAATATCAATAGGACCAATAGAGCAAGCAATAGTAAAACTCCCTGGATCCTTTTGCTTTTTGGGCAAAGGTTGCTTATTTTGCAGCATGGATGAGCATGTCTGAGATAGACTGATGTGGGCTACGCTTTCAATTTTTGTCTTGTTGGTGACCAGGTCCTTCAAGAACTTTTTGTAGGATGGAATAGTGAGCGCAGCATCAAGTAGTGGTATGTTGATTGTGAGCTTGTGGAGTGTATCAATGATCACGTTGGTTTGCTTCTCCAACTTCGTTTCCTTCTCCATACCAGGGTACATAAGCTTAGGCTGATACACAGGAACAACTTTAGGCTTTGGTGGAGCCTCAGATTACTGCTTCGAATGCTCAGATGGAACAGGCGTAGGCTCCAATGACACAGATGTAGCCTCAACAGTGGGAGTTGCAGGCTGTTCCTTTGCTGGTGCAGTAACTGATTTGAGCCCTGTCTTGGTGAGTAAGGCTCTTGGTACTGAGTCAGGAAGTTCAATCCCACTTCGTGTGGTGATGGAATTGACATCCTCCCTTGGATTAGCCTCGGTTTTCCCGGGTAAAGTTCCTTTTTGCTTCGGGCTAACCATGTTGGAGAGTTGGTGCACTTGAGTCTCCAGGTTCTTGATTAAAGTGGATGTTTGCTGCATGAACTGGGTCATCAACTCTTCAATTGAAGGCTTCTTGTCCTCTCTTCTTTGCTGCGGCGGTACATAAGACGGGGCAGGCTGTGAATACCGTTGCGTAGGCTGTTGTTAGTTGTTTGGAGGCTGCGAATACGGATTAGCAGACTGTGACTGTGGTTAATGTTGGGGCTGGCTGGACTGTGCAGAGTAACGTTGATTCTGATCCTGTGGTTGCTGATCGTAGGGTCTTCTGTTGGCATCCCAAGAGTAGGCTGGATGATTCTGGTAGCCTCTCGCAGGGTTAGCTGCAAATGGTCCTCCTCCTTGTTGACGCTGATGGTTGACGTAGTCTACAAGTTCAACTTCAACAGTAGGTTCCGTAGCCTGGCAATCAATGGTTCTATGAGCCTCTCCACAAAAATTGCAAGATGGTTGTGGAGGTGCTGAAGAGACCGATGCCACATGCTGCGGCTTGTTCATCTTAGCGATCTGCATGGTGAGTTCAGCCACCTGAGTAGCTAAAGAAGATATCATAGAGTCAGAACTAGAGGAAATCTTCTGTGTAGGCTGCGTATCTGTCCTGCTTGCATGCCATTTGTAGCTTTGAGCTACCATTTTCTCAATCATAGAGTACATATCTGCTAGTGTCATCATATCCGGTTCTCCTCCGCAAACTGATTCAAAGACTCTTTTTTGGCTCGTGATGAGACCATTATAAAAAGTCTGCACTTGGAGTGCCATATCCAAACCGTGGTTAGGAGCTCTCCGTAGGTAGTCCTTGAATCGTTCCCATGCTTCAGCAAGAGGTTCATCTTCCCCTTGTGTAAATGAGGCAATAGAGTCCTCATACTTGTTCAGAAAAGTTCTCTCCATTGCATCCCAACTACGAATGCTACCCGGTTCTAGATTTTTGAACCAAACTTTTGCTTTTCCCGTGATGGAGAAAGGAAAAAGCTTCAACCGGAGGTAGTTATCAGTAACTTCCCTACTTGGACGAATTGCTTCACAAATATTCTTGAAATCATGGATGTGACCATTTGGATCTCCGCTTGGTAATCCATCAAACTGAGCAGTAGCCTGCAACATGTGAAGCATGGATGATTTTAGCTCAAAGTCTCCTTCATTGGCCGGAAGGACAATACAAGAGGTGTATTGTGGTCCTTGAGGTGGGCCTTCAGTGTCCATCCATGGCCTAGCAGCAGCCATGACAACAAAAGGGACTTCTTGATTTCTGAATGGTGGTGGTGGTGTTCCTACGTCTTTAACCTCTGAAGTCTCAGGCGCAGGGTGTTCTTCTTCCGTAGGGTCCGGGAAAACAGCTGTATTATGCTCAGCGTGTTCTGCCTGTGTGTTTGAAGTTTCTCCAGACTGAGCCAGCCTCCTCTCTTGCAATCTCTGCCTACGCTTAGCCTTCTTGATAGCGTTCCTACGTCGGCAAGATCTTTCAATCTCTGGGTTGTAGGGTACGTCAGGAGAGCCTCGCCTATTGGGCATAAACTGCACAAGATATTACTAGAACAAAGCCTGCACACTTAACACACAAATCAAACCCTTAAAAATAAAACTTAATAACAGTAGCGTATTGCCAATCCCCGGCAACGGCGCCAAAAACTTGTGACGATATAAACCTACGTGCTTTTTAGGGCAAGTGTACCCATCGTTCAAGTAATAAAGTGAGTATCTAGGACTCGGATTATCGTACCCAAGGGATCGGGCGAAGCTAAAGTTACTAACTTTCAGTCTCAATGATCTAATAAGGTCAAAAGGAATGGTTTTTGAGTGGTTAAAACTATGAATATAAAGCAGGGTGTAATGACAACAATATTTAAAGGCACACATGCTACGAATGTTTGGATCTGGATCATAGGCTATTGGATTTAGGTTTCTGGTAACAGCAAAGACTAATCTAACAGTAAAGGTTTGGCCTTTCCCATAAATATCTCATCCTAGCTCGTTTCCAAGCCTAGGAGTTGATAACTTAGTAGATCTAGCAAAGTTATTTGGTCTAGATCTACTAAGGAGTGTGTTGTCTTAGGGTTTTACTAGAAAGTTTCCTTAAATAGTAAACAACCAACATACAAATAAGGCAAGATTTCTCTAAACCACAAAAGCATGCATCTTTAGATCTAATCCATACAATAAACCACAAGATAGCTCATTTCTAAGCTCCACTAATGATTTAGGAGGTTTGTTTCGAACCAAACCTCACAATAAGCATAGATCTAAGAAAACCAAAGTTAGAAAAATATTACCATAAGTAGAAACCTTTACCAAAGCCACGATCTGTCACCTTTCACTCGCGGCCCATGCTAAGAGACTACTCACTCATGGAGAAAGAGTGAATAAACTCCATGGAAATGTAAAGAACAAAGCTTGGAAGCATTAATCTAAAGGAAGAAGAAGAGATTCGGATCCCAAGGTTGTAAGAACAATATTGAAAGACTCAAAATAAATTACTATAAATGGAAAGAAGTAATAAGGAAGTTGTTGTAATTCAAAAGTAAGCTAAGCATAAAAGTAGTGTTGTTATCAAATTATTTGAAATGGTATTAAGAATTCGTAGTATAAAATTGGGTCTTACATAGGTGAATATATTCTTTTAAGAACTACTTAATTCTATAAATTTCATAAGAAAACATTGTATAAAATTACATAACATTATATGTGTTCTTTTTTCCAAAGAACATAGCAACATAACAATAATAATAATTAGATTTTCCTCGTAACAAACATTGTGAACTCCTTTATAATGTCCTCCTTCTGCATATGCAAACATTTTCCAAGGATTCATCACCTGAAACTCATCCAAGTCTTCCATTTGTTGAAGCAAAAAAGAGCAAAGAAAAATAAAGTTATTAATAATCTCTCACATGATGTGGTTCTTGGAAGAGAACTCAACTGAATGTATTTTTGCTGAGAATTGTAAAATAATACACGACAAAGATAGATCAGTAAACACCATGTACTCACATGATCCCAACTGAAGTAATGCTAATTGAGGGAAAGACCAACCATTGTAGAAAAGTAAAAAATTATTCCAATAAGAATACTATTAATTAAGAACTATATAGGCATTTAGAATAGCAAGAGCAAATAAGCACATCTAGAATTACATTTTCTAATATATGCATAACAATAATATAAGAGAAACCAAGACCAAGGGAAACAATTGATACAATAAACATGAAATTACGTGGAAAAAAAATATAACCACATGCAAGCACTGAGCATAATATGTAAGGAAAAAAAGTTCAATCAACAAAAGTGAGAAGACCAGAAAGTCCATAAATAAGTGTTACTTAGTGATTTGATAGCCAATGAGAACATCATATGACTATATCAGGTTAAATGTTGGTCCAATGTTTAATTGTTGGATTTGGAAATTTCTTTTGTTAGAATCATGGTTACTTACATTAAAAATTCAAAAAAGTGACTCATCATGAAAGGTCTATGTATAATATCAGTTCAGGAATCTTAAATATGATACTAGAGTAACTCAATCACTTGAGAGTTATGTAATAGGAAAGAAAGCATTGCAAACTATATAGATAAAAGTTAATTTATACTGTGGTCCTATAACTAAAAGATGTGTACAAAAAAGGGACAATTTATGGATACAAACTATATCGGATTTAAACCTTATAATGATAAAGGACAAAATATGAGTATTCTCATCATAAGAAATTGCTATACATTTACCAATTTTTGGTTCAGAAATTGCATCCTCTTGTTCATCTGCTACACCCAAAAAGAAAAATGAGCTTAGATGATAATTTTACACAGAATAAATAATCTACTAAATACAGTTAAACCTCGGGTAAATTAATGTTCGATAAAGTAATAACCTCGCTTAAGTAATAAATATCATCGGTCCCAACTTGGGTCAATGTAGTAAAGTAATATTCTCGTTAAAAGTATAAGATAATAAAAATTTAGAAAGTCCTGAAAGGTCCAAGTAATATGTAAAGTAATAATTTCAGAATTATATATATATATATATATATATAATATGTATAAGTTACAAAATTCAATTTTTTTAGAATATGAATATATAGTATCTTGTTTCTTCTTTCCACCAGAGCTAAAATTAACATCATCTTTGACTTTACGTAAAGCATAAACAACTCTTGGTATGTTTTGCTCGTGTTGTAACAAGTAATTGTTGAAAGTGTTGATTGCTTGAACTGTTTTCTTTGATGACACACTTCATTACCGATAAAGTAATAAATTCGGTAAAGTAATAATTTTTCCTGGTCCCAAGAGTATCACTTTAAAGATGTTTAACTGTAGCAAACAGGCAAAGTATTATGGAAATTATAGAGTTAATAGTTATTTTGATCAGAAATTGGATCAGTCATTGTATCAAGAGAAAAGAATTTGGCGTTAATCAAAGAAACATTGTGTGTCAAACAATGATCACAATACACGTAAAAGATCAAAAGAAAGAAAAAACTTAAAGTATCAATAACACAGTTGACTCTTGTGCAAATTATGGTTTCACATATTGCTATTATTATAAGAAACTTTTCATTAGTTCTTGTTCTTGAACGAAATTTGGTAGGTTTATGCAATATTATCTTGATATCACAAGCAAAAATAGAAATTATTGATAGAGCGTACGATACGAATTGTTAACAGTCTATGCAAACTGTATATGTATGAAAGCAAAATAGAAAACTCAAAAGAAGATTTGAATTGCAAGTCAGTCGTCTTTGCAAGCATTTCAAAATGTAGATTATACCAAAGAAGAAGTTCAAAAGAGAAAACATAAAAGAAAGTATTTTCTAGTACTTAAATAAAGATGAGACAGTTGATACAACCACATAAGTATATCAGCAAATTAAAAACCTTAACCTTCCATAAGCAATGGGTGAAGCGAGATTAGCCAAGCTACTGGGGTCATTCACGAAATCAACACTTGGAAACCTAAACACTATTCAACATTTACTTTGAACAATCTATTGATATTGTAATAGATGAGAAACACCGTTTACCTCTATAATGTAAGAAATCTCGTTGACTGGACAAATCAAACGACACAATTCATAAAACTGAGATGCCGCCAAAATATACAAGTGGTCCGAAGACCAGAATAAAAAAAGAAATCAACGAATTCGAGTAAAAAAAAATCTAGACTGTATCAGTTAGTTTTAAAAAGAAAAATCTGATCAATTTACCTCTTAAGAAATAAGCAAAACGTAATTAAAAAGGAAAAAACTCTCAAAAAACTCTCAAAAAAATCAAAATTATATAAAATGTTTACAATTTTAAGTATTAGTTATAGATTCATCCTATTTTTTAGGAGATGTGGCATTTGGTTGACAAGTTACATATAGGTTTTGCACCTTTTTGATATATTCAGGATGAACATCACAATAAGATAGAATTATAGATATTTCACTTATATATGACTTGACTTCCACGTAATTAGCCAATTCGATATTAGGGTTTTGGGGTTCGGTTGATCGTTTTAAAGGGTGTCTGTGTGTGGAATTAGGGTTTGAAGAAAAAATCTTCCTCCTGGAAATCTAGGCACAATGGAATCTGGAGATCCGACAACAGAGGTTGAGTTAGAAATTTGTGGTTCATCATCATCATGTGGATCTGGAATTCGTGAATTTGATAAAATTTGTGTGCTTATTGAATTGCTTTCAGATGTTGATTCGTCATGGAGTAAGTGGGAGTGTTGGGTCTTCTGTATAGATGTTAATTCGTCTTTGTCGTCTTCATCATTGAATCGACCTGTCTTTCGTTGGAATATGAGGCTTCTTCAATTTGATGCTTATGTTATTTTAGGATCTAAGTTATACTTGTTTGCTGGACCTGACAAAATTTGTTATTATGATTTCAAGACTGATCTTTCTTCTACTTCCAATAAACCTACTGTTATACGTGACGAGTCTCTCGTTAGAGGACCTCCAATGAAATCACAGCAATGTAACCCTGTCGCAGTTGTGATTGGTGATTCTAAGATTTGTGTATTCTCGACGTTACTTGGCGGGCCTCTATTTGCTAGAGGCGGCACTTCTTTTGAATTGTTAGACACCCGACTCCCGCTTAAATGGAAGTCCCTTCCTGAACTCCCCTTCAAATATGATGACGAGTATTTTTCCATACGTATAGACTCATATTGTGTCCATCGATCCTTCTTAATTATCCGAGTCCTTAAACATGGGGTTTATGCTATCAATGTTTATATGCCACGACCACAATGGGTGCCTTTGGGTCAATGTCCGAGGAAGAATCCTTTTCCTTTTCAAGGAATGTTTGCCATTGTTGACAAGATGATGATCAACCCATGTCCATATCCACTCACAACTATTCAACCTCTCAAAACCACAGGAAAATGTACCAGTCGTCCATTGGGTGCTCTATGTTTTGAGAATACATCCAAGAATCTTTGTAGAGTTCGAGTAGAGTTTCCCTCTGATGATGATTATGATTATGATCCTCCTTGTCTGCTCCTTGACTTCATCAAGTTTGACCATCTTCCATTGGATACATTCGGGTCTAATTTGTCCGATTGGGCAAATCTTCCGAGCCACAAGTCTCTTACTTTTGCATTGACATCTTGTCGTTCTGACGACATTACTTCAATTTCTGTTTCTCCAATTAAGGTACGCATCTTACATTTAATTAGTTCTAAGTTACTGTTTATTATTGATTATGATGAACTCTACCTATATATGCTTTGTTTGTAATCCTTTCTATTGTGCTGTTCTCACACACACACACACACACACACGTACATATAGTTCAAAAGCATGAATGAATTAAGAAAATATTTGATTTGTTTCAGACAAGTTACATAGATGAAAGCATGGAAGAGGAAGAGGAAGAGCCAAGTAAGAAAAAGAAGAAATTGGCAGAGAAAGAAGGAAGAAGAACAAGATGAAGTTTTTCCAGAGGCACGTGTTGAGGACAGGTCTGATGATGAAGAAAAGAAAATTTTCCACAGCCAAACATTGAGAAGTTGATGTTTTTGTTATCTTTTTGTCATATACTTAAGGTTAAGGGTGTTTTTCCTGTTTTGATGAACTTCTGTTTTGCTGCTTTCCTAGGCGGTTGGGTGGTGTGGGTGCGTGTTACTGGTGGCGGTGTTTGGCCCTCTGCTCGGGTCGCGTTTTGCTTTTATCGACATTATTATATATTGTTATTATGCTTCAATCCCTTAAGCCTCTGTTGAGTTGTTATTATGCTTACTAAATTTATTTCCAATGCTTATGCTTCCTTGTCGGTTGGCTTTTCTGATTTTTAATTCTTGTGATTTTAAATCTTGTGACCAACTTTTTTTTGAAAAGCAGAGAAATTTTATAGCTCAAGAATCGAGTGCCCTGAGGCTAAAGGATGGTCTCCTAATTTTAACTGGCCGCTCTAGCGATACACTGAGCAATTCAATTAGTTTGTCTCTTGACAAAATCGATTCTAAGACCATTACATTGAGGAAGACGAACAAGAATAAGATTTGAAGAATCATGTACCTACAACTAACGATAGTCCTACCAAATTCACAATCTGTGCTCCAAGTGTTGTTAAATAGCATTAACCATTTGTTTAGTATCTAACTAATCTCAACATTCTCAATTCCATTATAGTTGAGCCAGGGAAGCCAATACTTGGAATAATGACAAATAGCTAAACAATGTAGTACTGCAGATGGAATTCAATACGAACGAAGCACCTGCACGCCTTCGTAAATTTGTGTGATGCCAATCCAGCACTGATTGAATCTTAGCTTTGTTAAATAGATCAGCAGGATACCTTAATGTGTAAATAGGAAAAAATGTCAATAACTGAGTTGTGACCAACATTAAAACTTGAAACCCAATACAGAGTCCTACAAACCTCTTGCATATGCTTATGACTTTAATAGATACAAACTATGCATGCTTAAGTGACATGCATCAGCCGGTCCAACTCAAGGAAACAAGATGCAAGTAAAGTAAGACTAACCGGATATCAGATTAATCTAATACATGGCTGATGAATATATAGAGGCACGAATATAAGATTTAACTCATTAACATTCCAATTTTTATATTCTTCTATGCTGTTTATCTGCAGAGATTTGAATCATGGCATAAGGTGGATGTGCTGTTTTTTTTCATGTGTTAGCCTTAGGTTCAATGTCTTTTGCGATGTTTTTTACCTGTCCATTTCGGTGGTTCTATTCGTCTTCCACCAGAAATGTAATTTCTCTTTCTCCCCTTTTTCAATTTTATTCTCAGTTTCCGGTTTCTTTTGCTGCTTACATCAACTAATTGTTTTTCATCCGTTTACGGAGTTCTTCCACTATTCTGCATCTTCCATGTTTTCATTATGTGTTTATCTTTTGGTTTTTTTGTTCCTGATTTCTAGGCATATATGCATTACACTGTATCTTAGATTTGGCTTCTAAGTTTCGTGGTTTCCGATTTTGTTATGCATCAATGCTAGCTCTGATCTTTCTCTCTTTCATTGTATCTTATGTTCGTTTTATAGAAAAATGTTTTTGATCTCATATCCTTTTCGATTTAAGCTCTATCATTTATTTATATTCATTTGCTTTTCAAGGCAGGAATTAGGCATTTTATGGTCAAAGGAAATTGGTTTCTGATGGAAGATGTAGAGGTAAATCAATACTAACTATTTAGAATTCCAGATTGTGTTTTGTAATTTTACCTTCTCAGCTTCAAGCTTTCCCATATTTAGGAGAGGTTACTGCACCATCAAGTTTTCAATATTAAGTGATCATTAAATTCTTATATTCGTGTAACCAGGTATGAAAAGGTATGAAGTTTTTGCGGCATTTACGAATGACGTAGTATTGTACTGCTCATGTCTACTATTCATGCTTCTCTCTTTTTAGTTAATTAGCAACTAATGATTACGTTTACTCGGTTATCTTTTATTGATGTTATTTGTACAATAACTACAGCTTCTACATAGTAGTGCCATAATTTTCTGAGAGATTCATATGTTAAGCTTGATATTTTGCTCAGTTTGTGAAACAAACCACATCACTTTGACTTGAGTGTTCCTAGAATTGATCAAGATTTAAGTTGCTCAAGTTGGAGTTACACTGAATTTATGGAAGCATGGATTTGTTCTTAGCTATACTGTCTAATCTGGACATTCTTGTTGTGATCACACTTTATCTTTCTATTTACTAGATCAAACTGCAGTTTTATAGGTAAATGAATTCGATTTCAATATTATTGTAGTTATTAAGAAGTCTGTGCAGATCAATAAGCTGCAAAAAAAAAAAAAAATGGGATTCTTCTGCCAGTTTCATGATTATATATATTGACACGATCTGGTTTGTCTTCTGCCAGTTTCATGATTATAATTGTTCCGCGTTTTATTTTCGTTACTTACTCTAAATTCTTTGAACTGTTCAGTTTTCTTTAAAGAAAGTCAGTTCTCTTGAACTGTTGTATGAAACTGCTAATTGGTTCCATATTGGAAGGTGAAGGTAATTTCGTGTACCATTTAATTTTTATTCCATTCATAATTTGTTTCTTACACCAATCTTTACCTTGGGCTTAATTACAACATATTTAGTTCTCATTTTGTTGACCTTTCTTGATAGTTCGTTTTCCGGGTATATCGATTCCCTTCCATATGAGGCTGATGACACCAAATTAGTCATTCTTATAGAGATACAATAGGTCATGCCTCTGATTTGTTCTTTTGGCTGTTGTTTGTGCTTTATAAGTGCACATAGTTTACCTATCCTTTTTTCCTTGACAAATACAAATAACTTGCCAGACTTAATAGTGACAATGCCTAGCTAAATATTTAGAGAACCATTTCATCCTCCTATTAACTAGCTAAATTTGACAATTTAGTGAGCCGCGTCACGGTACTGGAGATGTTCTTACACTCCAAAGTCGAACGCACATCTTTTTGAAATAGACATCTCCACAACCACTTAAAAGAAGAAGGTTTACAAAGAAACTTAATATTGAAAATCACAAAAATGGCAGTGATATTATCATTATGTATAGAGAAAGATCAATAACCAACTGACCTGCTTACATTTCATGGATGCTGAATATGAACAAGACTAAGTCAGTTGGATAATTTGCTCTTCTATTTTTAAACATGTAAAAACTACTCATTCTTCTATTTTACTTATCTTTTTGTAACACTAATTCGTACCAAATTAAACCATCCATACCATATGCAATGCCATCCATCCTTGACAGCATGAGGTCCCTCAAAAAGAAGCCTTCCGTAATGTATGCTATCTACGCTGTAAGGATCTGACAATGAACGATATGACTTTTCAGCCGGTTCCTTCCTGCTAGAGTTGACAAAAGATTTGTCATCAAAGTCTTCTACTGCCCTTTCCCTGATATCATTTCCCATAAATGCTCAGCCGTAGCACCCCGAGGATCCTCCAATTTTGATACATCAACCAAAGATATGCTCATGTTGTTCCTTATTATGCACAGGTTCCCATTTAGTGGAACCAAAGCAGCAGCCTCCAACGCCAGTGAATTCCCCAAATGCATCTTGCTGTCGGACTCGAAGATCTGGCATTAGTCAGCGGCTGCAAGGAAGGCTGGCATTGGAGGTGAAGAAAACTTCTTTTGAATCATGTGGAGATGATGCAACTTTGTTTGATGGTCCTAAACGGCATCACATAGTTAGGTCCTCGAGCTCACATAGGTCCAGGTACCAACTCAAGGAAAAAAGGCTAGGTAACAAGAAGTTCTTTCCTTCCGAAGTACCCAGGAAAGTACTTCGGAAGGAAAGGAGATCTTCGTAGACATCCAGTGAATTTACAGGGCCCAAGATACTTGCTCAGATTAGGGAAAAAAAGAAAAAGACTGCCGCAGCAAATGGAGATGTCACTGAGGAAACTGATATGTCAAGTGGAATGGTGATAACTGACTCTGAAGGGCCCAAGCCTCTGAGTGAAATCCTCAAGGACAAGAAGAGGTCAGATTTTGGTTAAGAATGCTATAGTAATAGAGACTACTAAAAGACCAGGAGAAGAAAAGCACTTTTCAGACAGAAAGTAAATGATCGAACCGATGAATCTCAGTGTAAGCGGAATTTACCAGGGGATAGTTTAGGTGTATAGGAGTCATGAACATCTAGCTAAATATTCATAGTTTCGTAGAAGATCGTGAACACGAAAATCGACTTGGTCATTGTGTTCCCAGTTACTACATAATTTGTTTGTTCCTGATTAGAGTTTACATTTCTACCTGCTATTACTTGTCATTGGTCAAGAAACATGTTCATTTCTGCTAGTTGATGACAATCTGAAGAAATTTAGAGAAACATAAAATTCTTGATAGGACTGCCTCCTGATCTTCGAACATGAGCATGGCACGTTCTGCTTGCACATTGCTGACTTTGATTAATCAATCCTCTTAAACTAAGCTTCGTGTCTTCTTAATAGTTGGTTCCATGAGTCGTTATCCAATTCATTAAAACAAAATGTCATCAAATTGCTCATTAATTTTTAGTAGCAACTGAATTTTGGAACATTAATTGCATGATGGGAGCTAGCTATTGTATTCCTTCGATATGCAGTTATGCCTGTGTGATCTATCAGATAGATTGGCAGGATTTCTGCCGAGAGCCAGCTGTTAAGATTTTGAAGTTAGACAAACCTTGTTATCGATACTTTCTTGATAATTGAACAAATCTGTCAAAGTTTTATTACTGATAATTGAAGAAACTTCATTAACTTTTTGTTATGGACAAGAATTCAAACGAACATTGTGGTTTTGCTCTTTAAGCACTTCAATGACTTAACTGTAAACACTGTTGTTCTGCCCCTAACTTGTTATTTTATAGCATTAAGCAAACAATTAATTACATTTGATCCAAGAAAATTAACACATCCATAAAAAGACTCATTAAATGTTTGCATTTGATAATTGTATTTCGTTTACGGTATTGCACACCTGAAAACCACTTTCTTCTCAACCCGATTAGCAATCATCTCACCTTAGATAAACAAACTTCGATATGCGTATTAATTTTAATCTGAATTAAACCAGATGTAAACAGATGTAATTAATGGCTACCATCACGGACATTTATAATCCGTGATCTTGATTAAATTAAATGACCACATTAGACGTAACCAAAGTATTCTTTCCACAAAGTATAATTCAGGTTCTTGATGATTTACTAAAATCATGTAGCACAAATAACATATATACTTCCAACAATAAGAAATTTCAAACCATTCAAACGAAACAATGACTATTACATTCATTCCAAAAGAAAGCGCGGGGTTGTACATTGGAATCCCACAATCTACAAAAAGTGAAATTCTAAAAATCAATAAGAATTTTCAAATGAATTAATAACAATTTCCTAACAAGTCCTACATTGAACTATCACTTGGTGTCAACAGGACTTTGTGAAACTGAAAACTCAGTGCCGTAGTCTAAAACGTCAAATAATTTGAGACAAAATTAACTTTCCAGAACGACAAATAATATAAAACAATGAAAAATATATGTTTATTAAATACTAATGCTTACTCTATAATTTTCGATTAATTGTGACGTGTCATATGCAAGATCAACATTTTAAACGGGTGTCTAATGCCCGACCTAAGTAGAATGATCTTTTTCTTTTTTTTTTTTGAAACCACCTAAAGTAGAATGATCTAGAGAACGCTTTAAAACGCCACCGTTTTAAGCTGGAAAACCCCAAACTCTGGAAACTTTATGCATATTTGGCTTGCCCATTAGGAAAAATCTGAACTTTTTCATTCATTCTCCTCCACCTTTATCAGAGAATCGGAAAAATCTCCGGCGAACGGCGGCTGAATGGTGAGTTCTTCTTTCTATTTTCTTATAGATTATGATTTTAATTGTTCTTTTTGAGACAAAATTATGGGGGGAAGGAGAGGAATTTGAATTTGGGGTTTATCATGTTTATAAATTAGGGTTTTGATGAATTGTGATTAATCTGTATTCTTATAGGAAAGATGGGTTCTTTTTTTTTTTTGTGGTTTGAAGTTTTGATTTTGATTTTTTGAATTGAATTGGATTGTATTGATGAGATGAAATTGCAAATTTTTGGGAGCAGACTACACCATTAATAACAGGGATAGCAGTGGCGGCTGCGGCTTATGCTGGTAGGTATAGCATCCAGGCTTGGCAAGCTTTCAAGGCGAGACCACCGACGGCGAAGTTGAGGAGATTTTATGAAGGTGGTTTTCAACCTGTTATGAATAGGAGAGAAGCTGCTTTGATTCTCGGAGTCAGGTACCTTTTTCGGTCTAGAATTGTGATATGTTGCTCTTTGGAATGGTTAGTGTTATCTAGTTCAAGTTGCGTTTTTGAGAGATTCGTAAATGTCAGTTTGTAGGTGAAAATAACTGAACTTTGATTTGTGTCTATTCAAGTTGTGAATTACTGTAAATCTCGCGTGGCGTGATTTAACCGTAGCTTTGAGTCTGAAAGACGTCAAGTTAACTCTTTCATGACATTAGAAACAGAAACACCCAAAACTTCGATTTGTGGTCATTTTGTAGATGGTGGTTACGGCGTTTCTGTTACTTACACTTTACACTAATGATGTTAAAATGATGTAACTCGAAATCCAGCATGCCTAATTCCATAATCAAAATCATGCCACGCCACAGATTTGGTCGGAAATCTGACTTTAGCAGGACAAAATCTATCTCCGTTACTTAAAATACTGCATGTCTAATTCCATGATCTAAATCATGCCACACCATAGATTTTGTTGGAAATCTGACTTTAGAAGAACAAAGTCGATCTCGGGTGTCTTTATTTTACACTTTATATTGAAGTTTAATGATTGTGCTGAAACAATAGTGGAAGTCGAGTGTCACTACATTTCACCGTTTTGTGAGCGTAAACGTTGAATTTTTTTTGCTAGTGGATTCTAAGATTTGTCAAGGTATGCTTTATTACGTGTGTAATATGGTTTGGCGATTGGGATTTGAAGATGGCTTACCATATAATGTATGCTAATTTGTATACTTAGGCTTATAGAGTTGGAGATGCTTTCATATTGATGTATCTTTCTAAATGGGTTTTGATTGCATCTTGTTGATTCATGTCTGGACTGAAATAGGATTGGAAATCCTAACTAGCACTTCCACAAGCATGAGGCCGATAGTTACTTGCTTATCAATCCAACATCTACATATGCTTATTTATTATCAATAGAAACTCATGTAACGGCCTTATTTAGATCCATATTTTCACTTAGGTGAGCATGCTTATTGCTTGGATTTGCCATTTGTTAACAGTCTCGTAAGCTTGCTTCACGGGAAGATACCTAGACACTGTCCCTCCCTGTAATAGGTACATTTTCACCAATTTTTGTGTGGGATAAATGCTGGTTTTGCGGAAATTCTTGCACAACTTTGTTTGCGTATGTGAGTCGTTTTGGTTAGCCGATGAAGCATGTTAGTGCCAGTATAAGAACGTAGAGCTGCAAATGCATATGAGTGAATGATTTGATCTTAAGCCAGTTAGTGTCTATGTGTGTTCATTAGGCACAGATTCGAGATAATTTTCCCAGCTCATATGGCTTGGCTGCATTCGTCTGCTTTCTTGAAGTTTGTCTAGTTCACGTGCTTGCCTTATTCCCTACTCATCCTTGAACTCTCACATTTTATTAATCCTAGTTTCCAACATTTCCTTTGACAGAGAAAGTAATGCAACAGATAAGGTCAAAGAAGCTCATCGAAGGGTGATGGTTGCAAACCATCCAGATGCCGGTGGCAGTCATTACCTTGCTTCGAAAATAAACGAAGCCAAAGACCTTATGCTCGGTAAAGGCAAAGGCAGTGGCTCAGCATTTTAAGACCCTCACGAATCACCTCTGCAACGCCAGGTGGAGGCTCAACCCTGAACTATAGCACAAATTCAAAACAACCCTATTCCAATTAGAAAATTCGACAACTGTATTCGTTTGAATTCATTGGAACACTACATTGATTAAACGCTTAATTGGGAAGTCTAATATGTTAAATTCTCTTCTTTTTTTTTGTTATCGTGAACGTGTTCAATGTAAGATTAAGTCAGAGGCAGTAGTCTAGTTTATGAGTAGTGAGTATTGAGCATCCTCTTGATTGTAGTTTGTACTTCCCTTGAGTTGATATTTTATCATTTGTTCGTCTTTGTGACAGAAAAATCATAACAAAATAAGGTTTAATAAACCACACATTTATAAGAAAAATGATATTTACATATTGAAAAAACATAATGTCACTGTACCTTAATGACAGTGTGTATTTTAAAATCAAAATCATAAACTTTATTTGTGGGATGTTATTTTATAAATTTGCAATTTAATTTTTGAGATGAATATTTGCAATATATAAATATAAATTGTTTAGAAAATACAAATATCATCCGAACTCAAAAATGTCATTTCGGATCTTGGATTTTGTAAAAATACCCATATCACGTAACAATTCATATTACGTACTTCTATTTATAAAATGTAAATTATTCAAATCACATATCCTTATTTGAAAGTTGAGTAAAACGCGAACACTATTTTTAAACTTATTTCAAAACAAAATAACCATATCAAATTTCACAACTATAAATGTAATATCACTAACTTAAATATATTATAACTAAGTTCTTATAATCAACTCTAAACTACTAAACTCTCTTCAAGTATTTGTAAAAAAAAAAAAAAAAAATCCACTTCAATTACTATACTCATATTTTATCTTCATAATCGTAAAAAAGATTTAAATAAGAATGAATCTTTAACCTAATTTGTTATGGGTCAACGCACAATTAAAATTATATTCTTCATGTTTTTCTAATGACATCTATATAATTATTTTATCCTCAAACACATAACTGATTATAAAGTTTATAAAACTTAAATTTACCAAAAAGAAAAATTTAGAAAAAATAAATATTGTTGGTCCAATTTGTAGTGGTTTAGCCGACTCTTTTAGTCATTCATCATGTTTCTATTCTAGTCCTTTTATTATTAATATTTTCCCAAATGAGTTTCGTTTTAGCTTATTGAACTTTTGTCAAATTGAGGCTCATTTTTATTTCAAAATAAAATTTATATGTATTTACCATATAGTTAATTTCATACTAGTAGCCTATAAGTGTGAACTCAATGATAAAGTAGTCGTCTTTCTACATAGATTTTATTTCATTGCTCTTGTTGGAATCTCTATAGATAGAGCCATGTGCAAGACCGTTGTTTTTCTTCCTCAAGTTTGTACGCTTTGCTACTATGTTCACATGCATCAATACAATATTTTCGAGCAACAAGAAAGAAATAACTTCTATTTTAGATACAGATTTTACCTTAAATTGGTTAAGAAACTGGAATGAATTTCTTCACTGGTTATCATATGTTGCTAATCATTGTTACCTCACTCGAAAGTCTTTTGGAATGATAATAACGACATTTCTACATACTGAAGATGATGAAGCAACTTTTTGAATTTCTTTACTTCTTATTAGAGGAGAAAAAATCAAGCGTCTCCTAAGAATTTTTGACATGTTTGCCATTGGCGCTTCAACCGACGTCAACCCCTCAATTGATTCTCAGTACCGCTTGTATTTTCGTTTCTCTTCAAATCTCACTTCTCCGCTCACATCTAACCCTAAAAAAGTGTCTCCATCATAAATAAGTTCGAACCTTATGTAAGCGGGCGGGACATCTTGATACACTAATCTGTCTCTCCTCAAGTATATCATATATAAAAATCCCTAAACTAAACGAAACCATACCAAACCCTAGAAGAGAGATGATGCGCCTCGAGCTAGTGCTACAAAAAGGCAACAATAAAAGGACAAATGTACCCTATCGTTATCAAGTAATAAAATCCGGGGTTTAAGTCCGGGTATCGAATCCACGGGATTTATACCAATAAGTATTAAACTACTTGGTTTCGGGTTGTTATCTAAGCTAATATTTCTTTAGAGTTTTGGTTGATTTAATTAACTACTCTTAAACTACAACATACAAATACTCTCCATATTCCTTAGCATGAAATGGTGATGATAAGTTTATATAACAATAGAGATAAAATAGTCTTAAGATTAATCAAAATACCATAACTAACTTTTTATGCTATCTATTAACACGCATGAACTTGTAAGCACACACTTAATTAATCCTATGATTTCAAGGTTAAGTGTCTCCAATAGACTTAGAAACTAGGGCCCTTTAAATTCCGTATGTCGTCAATATCTACGGTTTCCGGCTCGTCACTTCCGATGGGGGCAACACCTATATAAATCCTATAGAAATGTCAAGTTCATATCAAGTATTTATAAATAAACATAAGAGAAGCATATGATGATGATGAATCAAATATACTAATTTATACAAACTTGTTGTATAAACTATGAAAAGAAACAAGATGTTACTACCCAATCTAGCACATAGACGGGTCACAACTAGTTTAACAAGATAAAGGATTAGCTACTCCCTTTTATCGTGCTACACCGGACACACAATCATCGCTTATGATCTCGGAGAGGAACTCTTTGCCAACTTGAAGATTTGAACAAAATGGATGAAGATGAAGGAAATATATAGTAACTTTGTATTGATGGAATGGAAATGGATTACAAGTTTACAAAGAGGGGAAATGGAATACGGATTGTACTCGGATCACCTCTTTAAACAACTAAATGGAGAGAATTACAACTAAATGAAAGCTTCATACAAGTAAAGAGGGATGGATTTTCTGGCTAGAGAACCCCCCATATTTATACAGAAAAGTTGGCTTTGTGAACAAGTGTGAATCCTCAAAACACATGCTTGGAAATCTCATCGAAGTGCAAAATAAAGCTTGACACAAGTCATGTGGCCTAAGTGACACGCCGTGTCAAGACCAAAATGCATAAAATGACTTTAATTAGCTCATGCGTGTCCTTGGGCGTGTGGATTGACACGGGTCGTGTCGCATTAATTACTCGACAAGTTGGATTTTTGCTAATTAAAACGCCGCGCAGATTAATTGTCTCCTTTTTGACACGGATCGTCTCCCACTTGACACAGGGTCGTGTCCTTCACTAAACGTGTGAACACGCCCCCAAAATCAAGCCGTGTGGACCTCTTGGGCTTGACTCGGACCGTGTGGATGGGGGACACGGGCCATGTCAAGAGTAATTTCTGGGCAGTTTGGCTTTTTCCTTGAATTATTTGCAAAACTCCTTGTCTCTTAGCTCTTTATTAGCACAAAAACACCTCTAATCATGTTTGGAAGTTTTTTTTCACCATGGATAATTTTTATCTTTGAAGTGAAACCTACAAACAAAATAAACATGAGTTACTTTGCCGGTTTTCGGTGAAAATAGTGTTTTTACGGAGATAAATTCATACTAAGTGATTAAGAATTAATTTGTTCACAAAGTATAATAAAAAGGCTTAAAAATATACTGAAAGTAATAAAATAACATTTAATTACACTGTAAATAACATGAAAAGATAGGGATATTTCATCCCTATCAACCTCCCCACGCTTAAAGCTTTACTTGTCCTCAAGTAAACTCAAAATTCGTAATCCGACTCAAACTCCCAAGTTTGGTAGAAGCCCTAAAAGCATGGAAAAGATAATTCACAAAATGAGAAAACTCGATAAGTAAATCCTAATTGACTAGTTCATTGATTAATTTAAAGCGGCATGCTCAATGAAACATATTTACTCACGGAAGAAAGTCATCGACACCTCGCTATGGTAGTTCACTCAATCACTCATTATTTGGCGACTTGGTGTTTACTCTCGACTTTGACACTAAATCATGATTCAAGTAGATTTGCATTGTCATCTAAATATTAGCTAAAAACTCCAACATTATCAAAAATTTCCTTGTTAAAAGGGTTGTAACTTGGTTAGGGTACGGGTATGTAAGTGGTCTATTTAGGTCAAGTTTAGCGATCAACAAATGACCTAATTGTGACAAAAGAGATAAAAAAAAAATTTAATAGCTTGTAATAAGTTCGGGTCTTTTCTATGAAGTACTTTTTGAGAAAATAGTCGAGATGACCATAAAACCGAAATTTTGAGAATTTCATCATATTTTTTTTCTTTCTCTATATATTTCTCTTCTTTTTCTTCTCTAATCTTTCTTTCTTTCTTTGATGGAAAAGTTTTGAATCATTTGAGCACAAAAGTGAATGTTTTGAGATTAAAAACCCATTCTCGGAATATCAAGTTATTTATAAAGTGCATTCTCTTTTGTCGACTTGTCACAATTAATGCTAAACAAAGTTAGTTGAAAATTTAGTGAGTTAAAGTGTTTAGGCTAACTAGGGTGTTTGGTGAGTTAGTAGCAAAAAGTCGTTTAAAAGAAAACCTAAAAGGAACTTCATCGTCTAATGTTAGTTATAATTTTTAGCTAAGAATGTTATTCGGTATTAGATGCAAACTCCATGACTCAAAAATTTAGTGAAAGTTTCACACAAAAACCTATCTAAGCTTTTTGATGTTTGCTTAGTCTTTTGGCTCTAGAATCTCACATTCGCTTTTTGGTGTGTTTTCAAACTTTTCTTCCTATCAAATCAATTTTACCGTTCATGCCATTTAAATTAATTAAGGAACTAGTTAATTACAATCAACTTAGAAAATTTAATCTAATACATTAGTGAAAAATCTTAACTTTTTCGGGTTCTCACTTAAACTAGGTGTTTAAGTTCGTAAGATGAAAATTTATTTTATATGAGGTAAGCATGAAAACTTAAATTTGGGAGATGTAGATTAATTAACAATGTAACTAAATAAAAAAAAAATTTGTATTACTTGATTTTCAACTATTTCATTTTTTTGGTATTTTGACATTTTTTCGATACAAAAATAAAAACTAGTCTAGAAAACGTAAAAATCTATACTAGAAAGCTTATAAAGTTAAACTAGAAAGCAATTAAAATCTATACTAGAAAGCACTTAAAGATAGATCGGGAGTGCTTTCGCCCTTCCTCCGCTCTTAAAATGCAATTACTCCCAAAATTGCATTAAAGTAAAATGCGAAAGGAAAAAGAAAACTTCCTCAAACTGCCAGAGGACCGCCAAAGGAGATGGAGGTGGTGGTGGATAAGGCCATTGATTTTGGCGACAATAGTAAGAAGCAAAATTCTCCAAGTTGTCAAAGCGGGAATTTGCTTGTTGTTGCCATTGTAAAATTTGCTCGTTTTGAGCAAAAATTTGCTCATTTGTCGGATCTTGTTGCCATGGCCTCCATCCTCTCGCATCGGCCTCATCCCATTGGTTTGGACCGGTTTGTTGATATTGTTGGGGTGCGTATTGCTCATGTTCACCCCCAACTTCCTCATTCGGCTCCTCATAATCATCCACCGGTTCCACCACATTTGTAACCGGACCACCAAAAGTAGTTCCCTTAATTGAATCTTTGTTTAGAGCACGTGGTCGGACTACAACACCTTCATGATTTAACACATTAGGATCAACATTGCTAGCAATAATTGTAACAAGCCACCCAAGCCCTATATTGGCTTTAACACGTTTATTCATACCGAGTAATTTCTTCCATAAAAACGAACCAAGATCATATAGCATATGTTTACGAATGCAATATAAAATAGTGAGTTCATCGGCGGATACCTTATTAGCTTCCGTTTTACCGGAAAATATGAAGGAAATAAACCGGTGAAGCCACCACATAGTGGGATCTTGGATATTGCGTGAGCGGAGATCGGTAATTATGAAGCCGGTGTCGTTAGAAATGGAGTGCCAAAAATCAACTTGGTCATATTCTTCCTCCACAAATTCGTTAACCCCGTGTAGTGTTTGCGGAACCACTTGATTGAAAGAGTCTCGTGGTAACGTGTACACTTGAATCCCTATTGAAAGGGAAAGAGCACCCTCATTTAAATGTAAAGTGGAGAAGAATTCAATACATACTCTCGGGTGGACGATATATTGTTGATCTTGCAATGCGAGCCACCCCAAAACATCAAATGCCGCCCGAACTTGGGCACCCCACGGGACCGTGGTTAGGTACATGAGATAAAAAACTAGGAAGGCGAGACAACCTAATTCCCGCAAGAGTTGAAAACGCCGACCTTGTTCCACCGTCATGAGATTGAACCAAGCACCCAACTCACGACTCCGTTGATTAAGGACTTGATTTTCCTCCTCGGCATTGGGAGGTTATTGAGAACTACGACCTCGGACGGGACGGCAGGGTGGTGGTGTAGTCATTTGCTTTTGACGAGCCATGAAAAATAAACACAAACGAGATGAGAATTGTTTTGGATTTGGGGTAAAAAGATAAAAATGGGAGCAAAAATGACTCAAAGAGATGAAAATTTGCTAAGAAAAAAAGTTAAGATGAAGAGAAGAAGTGGAGTGAATAATTTGGGGTGAAAAAATGGTATTTATAACCCCAAAAAGTCACCCCAACAGTCAAAAAACGGTTAGTTTTTCAAACTAGGCGTGACACGGACCGTGTGGAGCAGGTGACACTGTCCGTGTCAATTCTAACCGTTGTAAATTACAACGGTTAGATCCTCACACGTGGCTTGTCAACGAGGGACACGACCACGTGTCGACACCTAAAGGTAAGTTTGAAATGACACGGCGTGTCAACCGGGGACACGCCGTGTCGACTGTTTTTAATAAATTCCAGAAGAAAACTAAATAATGGACACGGCGTGTCAACAGGGGACACGCCGTGTCGACTATTTTTAATTAAATTGACAAAAACGAAATAATGGACACGGCGTGTCAAGACCCCACACGTCGTGTCAAAATAAAAATAAAAATCGAGTTAGTCAGGTCTGGGGTCGTGTTGTTTCACACGGGGAGTAACACGTGCCGTGTCCCCAAGTCAAAGGGCCTAAAACGAGTCAACATATTGACACGCCCCGTGTCACACTGGGGACATGGCGTGTCAAGGTATCAACCCCTCTAGAAAATGCATTTTGGACCTGTACTGAATTAATTAAATTGAAGGGGCGTGTCAAATGACACGTGTTCCACACACCGCGTGTCACAAGTCAAAATTCCCAAATTTTGGTCAAAGTGGGGACACGGCCCGTGTCAAGGCCAAACCCTTCTAGAAATGGCATTTTGGACCTGTATTGAATTAGTTAAAGTGAAGGGGCGTGTCAAACGACACGTGTTCCACACGCCCCGTGTCACAGGTCAACATTCCAGAATTTTGGTCAAAGTTGGGACACAGCCCGTGTCAAGCCTGGGACACGGCGTGTTAGGGCTAAAACAGCCAAAAATACACCGTTTTTACTCTAAAACAAAAATGTTAATTGTAACCGAGGTCGAACATCCGACCAGGAGGAGGTTATTTAACCAATCCATACTTAATACAATCGTAGTGGTATCATTTATGGGTTGGGTAAAAACCTCACCTCGTAAAGATTTCACAATGACACGAACAAGTACCACAATACGCGGAGTTCGGGTGATTGTGAGATCTCCAAAAGCGGTCAACGACTCTACAAAAACTAAGAAAAATAGAAAGAAATATGACATGCAGCAAAAATAAAACACAAAACAAAAGGTTAATAAAAACCAAAAAGAACGAGAAAATCAAACCGATGCTATGTTTATAGTCGGAATAGCTCGACTTTCAAATGTTCGGAGATGATCAAGGGTCTCTTAGGTGGGTACAATCATTTTCTTTGGCGAAGTCGCCTCCGAAATAAAGCTTAAGACGATGCCCATTTACATGTTGTTTTATACCCATAGAATCCTCGATTTCAACCATTCCAGAGGGATATGCTTTCCGAACCACAAAGGGGCCGGTCCAACGACTTTTGAGTTTTCCGGGAAATAGTCTCAAACGAGAATTGTACAAGAGAACATGATCTCCTTCATTGAATTGCTTGTGTTGAACATGCTTGTCGTGCAATCTCTTTGTCCGCTCCTTGTAAAGTTTTGCATTCTCATAGGAGTTCAATCGAAGTTCATCAAGCTCATTGAGTTGCAACAAGCGATATTCATCGGTTACCTTGTCATCAAAATTAAGAAGTTTCAGTGCCCGATAAGCTTTATGTTCAAGTTCAACCGGCAAATGACAAGATTTTTCGAAAACCATTTTATAAGGGGACATGCCAATAGGGGTCTTAAAAGCGGTTCGATAAGCCCAAAGGGCGTCATCTAAGTGCAAACTCCAATCTTTCCTAGACGCACCCACGGTTTTCTCTAGTATTCGTTTTATCTCCCTATTAGATACTTCAACTTGGCCACTAGTTTGCGGGTGATATAGTGTTGCAACCTTATGAGCTACGCCATACTTACGAAGCAACGACTCAAACAATCTATTACAAAAATGGGAACCCCCATCACTTATGATGGCTCTAGGGGTTCCGAAACGTGTTAAGATGTTTTTCTTTAAAAACTTAATCACCACTCGAGCATCGTTAGTCGGTAAAGCAACGGCTTCCACCCACTTGGACACATAATCAACCGCAACAAGAATATAAAGGTTGTTATTCGACTTAGGGAAAAGGCCCATAAAGTCTATGCCCCAAACGTCAAATAGCTCGCAAACTAGTATTCCTTGTTGAAGCATTTCGTGTTTCCTAGAGATATTTCCAACTCTTTGGCACCTATCACAATGTTTGACAAATTCAATTACATCTTTATGCATAGAGGGCCAACAGAAACCACATTGTAAGATTTTAGCAACGGTTCTATCGGGAGCAAAATGTCCACCCGGTTCATCACTATGGCACATATGAATGATAGGCACAACTTCACTATCCGAAACACATCTCATAATCATGTTATGCGCACAAAAACGAAACAAGTAAGGTTCTTCCCAAAAGTAGTGTTTACCATCATGAAAGAACTTACGTTTTGCTTGGAAATTTAAATTAGGAGGAAGGATATTACCGACTTTGAAGTTAGCTATATCCGCATACCAAGGAGTAGATGTTACCGCAAAAAGATTCTCATCCGGAAATGTCTCACAAATGTCTAACTCGCTTTCCTCCGCTTCTTGTCCTTGCAACCTAGATAAATGATCGGCTATCACATTCTCAACTCCCTTTTTATCTTTGATCTCAATGTCAAATTCTTGGAGAAGGAGTATCCACCGAATCAACCTTGGCTTTGCATCTTGCTTGGACATCAAATACTTAAGAGCCGCATGGTCCGTGTAGACTATCACTTTAGATAAAACAAGGTAAGACCGAAATTTATCAAAAGCAAAAACTACCGCTAGCAATTCTTTTTCCGTGATAGAATAATTTTGTTGAGCACTATCAAGCGTTTTACTAGCATAATAAATAGGGCGAAAGATTTTATCGACCCTTTGATCAAAGCAACCTCCTACGGCTAGATCACTAGCATCACACATGAGTTCAAATTGGAGGTTCCAATCTGGGCTAACCATAATCGGAGCATTATGTTGGAGTCTGATCAATGATCAGAGACGCGCAGCGGAAGCGAGAAAAACGATTTGATATATCATTGATCAGAAAACTTTGATCTTTATCGTTGCCTCAATGTTATTTAATTATTATGGTGATAAACTACTTTAGTCACTCACATGGAATCCCTTTGAGAGAGATGGACGAACCGTACGATCGGAGGTTCCGCCAAAATCACGTGCACGACACCTACAGTGATCAAGTACTCGATTCAGGCACAAAGAACGACGAACATAAAGCTCCGGGATCACCACTAGGGTTCGGCCGAATATAGGGATGGAGGGATTTAGGGTTTTCTGATTTCTGTGTCAGAAAGTCTAGGGTTTCAATCGATTAGGATTAATTTATAGTGTGTCTTCTAATTACAGTTTTATTACATGTATTAATTTAATTAATCTGATTGTACAACAATAAAATACAATAGATTCAATTAACATCAATTAGGTTATAATTAATCACACACTAACCCCTAAAGAAAATCTAATTAATCAATCGCTTAATTAATTAACCCGATTGAATAATTAATCCCTCTAAACAATCAATTAACTTGTTCCAATCAGAACAATTAATCAATTAACATTATTAGTTAACAACTAATAATTAGTTCATCATAAATACACTACATGTATTAGTTCTCCGAGTACTAGTCTCAGTGTCTAGTGTGCACGATCCTGTGGGCCATAATCAATTAGCTTTATGACTGATAGAGAGTTGCCTAGACCATATCAGTCACCAATTGATTACAGTGTTAGTCCATCTCATACAGATAGATACCCTGTAGCATTCTCAAATATCTCTTACCATGCAAATCGATATATCAAGCATGAGGCATGGTGGACGTCATCCTCTACAGCTTTAGATATTTCTCGATCTAGAGTTAACTGAAGAACAGATAAGTAACCAGCTTATCTGAGTGTGGCCACACATTTCTCAGTTCAACTCATCGAGTGGCCTAATGATATCATCTCACTTATGGAGTGAGTGGTAATGCCTAGAACTAGGGCACACCAACACATTAATCAATTTTTCCTTAAGCGTTTTAAAAACTTTTATACAATCATTGGAAAAATCAAAATTAGCATCCTTAAGAAGTAATTGAGTGAGGGGTTTAGCAATGTTGGAAAAGTCCTTAATGAAACGACGATAAAAACCCGCATGACCCAAAAAACTCCTAACAAGGTTAACATTGCTCGGTGGAGGTAATTTTTCAATCACCTCAATCTTAGCCGGATCGACTTCGATTCCCTTACCGGACACTTTATGTCCTAACACAATACAACTTTGGACCATAAATTGACATTTTTCCCAACTTAGAGCTAGGTTTGTCTTTTCACAACGTTCTAAGACTCGATCCAAGTGATTTAAGCATGCATTAAATGACGACCTTACTACGGAGACATCATCCATGAAAACTTCCATGAAATCCTCAATCATATCCTCAAATATGGACATCATACATCTTTGAAAAGTGGCGGGTGCGTTATATAATCTGAATGGCATCCGCCTATATGCAAAAGTACCGTATGAACAAGTAAAAGTAGTCTTCTCTTGATCAAGAGGGTCCACGAGAATTTGCATATAGCCCAAACCATCAAGGGTAAAAAAATATTCATGACCCGCCATTCTCTCCAACATTTGGTCAATGAACGGTAATGGAAAGTGGTCTTTTCGGGTGGCGTCATTTAATTTTCTATAATCAATGCACACACGCCACCCCGTTACCTTCCGAGTAGGAATTAATTCCCCTTTATCATTTTCAACTACCGTTGTACCACCTTTCTTAGGTACACATTGAACCGGACTAACCCATTGAGAATCGGAGATATGAAAGATTATACCCGCGTCGAGAAGTTTGATTACTTCCGCTTTTACTACCTCCATCATGTTTGGGTTAAGTCGCCTTTGTGGTTACACGAAGGGCTTGATTTCATCATCAAGAAAAATTCGGTGAGTGCATATCACGGGTCTAATCCCTTTGATGTCATGAATGGACCATCCGAACACTCCTTTGTGTCGCCTAAGTACTTCAAGCAACTCCTCCTCTTGTTTTGAAGATAACATAAAAGAAATTACAACGGGTAAATCAATAAGAGGGTGCAAAAACACATATTTTAAATTAGGGGGTAAAGGCTTAAGGTCTAATTTAGGAGGTTCCTCCAACGAGGATTTTGGTGCCGGTTTGGCCTCACGATCGAGATTCACAAACCTACTCTTTACCCATTTACACTCTTCTTGTGAGGAGGTCCCAACGGAATTTACGTCCCAAATGTGGGAGACTTCCTCCCCCAACTCACCTTCCACATTCTTCTCGCCATTCTCGGAGGAGTTTACAGTAATCCTATAAAAAGAATCCTCAAATCAAGCATCAATAGCATCGTCACAAATGAAATTACAACGAGCTAAATCAATACTAGGAAACTTCATAGCATTATACACGTTAAATACTACCTCCTCATCTTGCAACCTTAGAGTTAATGTACCTTGCTCGACATCAATGAGAGTCCTACCGGTTGCAAGAAATGGTCTTCCCAAGAGAATAGGAACCATGATATCTTCTTCCATATCTAGCACCACGAAATCCACCGGAAAAATGAACTTGTCGACTTTCACAAGAACATCTTCCACAATACCTTTTGGGCGAGCAATTGATCGATCCGCTAGTTGGAGTGTCATGTTGGTGGGCTTCGGGTCCCTAAGACCGAGTTTCCTAAAACTAGACAAAGGCATTAGATTAATACTAGCACCTAAATCACATAAGGCATTTTCAATAAACAAACCACCAATTTGACATGGGATAGAAAAACTCCCTTGGTCCCGTTTCTTGGGAGGTAGCTTTTGTGAAATAATAGCGGAGCATTCCTCCGTTAAAGCTACCACTTCATGATCATTTAATCTCCTCTTTTTAGTTATAAGTTCTTTCAAAAAATTTGTGTATACAGGCATTTCCTCCATCATTTCCGCAAAAGTAATATTTACTTCGAGCTTTTTCAACATGTCTAAGAATTTAGAATATTTAAGATCAAGTTTATTTTTTCTCAACCTATGTGGATATGGCAATTTAGGTTCAAAAGGTTTCACTTGTTCCTTATTATTCTTTGCTAGAGGAGAGTTTGTAGACTCAGAGTCGGGGTTCACCTCACCCAACTCCTCACTTAGCTTTGGAGATGACTCAGTTGTGGCTTTAGTGGCATAAAATGGTTCCATCTCCTTACCACTTCGCAAGGTAATCACTTGAGCCATTTTCCATGTTGCTCGGAAGAGAACCTTGGGGACGCTCTTGCCTTTCTCGATTTATTTGGGCAACTTGATTGCCTAATTCCCTACAATAAGCTTCATTGTTAGCAAGACGGGTAGAAATATCTTTAAGTAAAGAAAGTACCCGGGTCATCTTGCTTTGGCATTGGTGGCTTTTGAGAGGGTTGGCCTTGTTGGAATGTCGGGTTGCCCAAACCTTGCTCCTTATACTCATTAGTAAACTCGGGTGAAGGCTTTAACACATTATTATTATTTCCATAAGAAAGATTAGGGTGTTGAGCCCTTTGCCTCCACCCTTGATTACCATAGTTATTGTAAGCATTATTATGAGGGGGATAGTTATTATACCTTTGATTTCCACCGACATAGCTTACATGTTCATTATCACCGGCAAACAGACTACCGGTTTGACAATCCCCACTTTCATGATCACCTTGGCAATGTGTACACATCAAGACTTGTGTTGGCTTGGTTATGCTCATTTGGGCAATTAAGGTGTCAAGCTTCTTTTGACTTCTACCATGGCCGCATTTGGTACCTCTTTTTCCACGGCAAAAATTTGATTTCTTGGTGGACCGGAAAATTTATCCGATTGCCATTGAATGCTTTTCCTTGATAGCTCATTGATTAAATCATAAGCTTCGGAAACCGATTTTCGGAATAAATCACCTCCGGCCGCGGAATCTACAATAGCACGATTATTAGGAGTTAAACCATGATAAAAAGTACTTACCAAAGTATGCTTCGGGATCTCATGATGAGGACAATTCCGCAACATTTTTCGAAAACGACCCCAAGCTTCATGAAGGGCCTCACTCTCAAATTGGCGGAAGGATGTGATCTCATTTCTCAACGTCACCGTCTTAGATGGCGGAAAATAGTATGATAGGAACGCCCTCTCTAAACCTTCCCATGAATTAATAGAATCGGGTTCCAAGGAGTGGAACCATTCTAATGCTTGCCCAGTCAAAGAGAACGGAAACAATTGGAGACGGATGGTATCTTGGGACACCCTATTAATACGGGTAGTATTGGCACACATGAGAAATTTATCAAGAAGTTCGTTTGGATTTTCATGCATTTCTCCACCAAATTGGCCACTACTTTGAACAAGTTGAATAATACTCGTTTTGAGTTCAAATGAGTGGGCCTCAATACATGGAGGAACAATAGCGGAGCGATTTTGAGGGCGGTGAGGAGCCAAAATCTCCAACATAGAATGTTTGTCATTACCACCACCATTTCGCACCACATTCCTAGGTTGATGTTGTCGGATAGGCATAACCAGTGGAGGTTCCACCACCACGGGTTGTTCTTCATTGAATTCAAGTATAACTCCATCATTGAAATTCGCCATCTCTTCCAACCACCTAGTGTAGCAATTCTGATTCCTAGAAAGAAAACGTTCAATTTCGGAATTAGTAGGAATCAAAGAATCACTTTTAGAACTAGTATGCATAAACATAAAATAATAATAATAAAAAAAAGAATATAAAATTTAAACTTTACAAACAAGTGCTTAGTTTAACAATGAAACACTTGGTTTAATAGTTACTAGAAGATAAATCCCCGACAACGACGCCAAAAACTTGATGCGCCTCGAGCTAGTGCTACAAAAAGGCAACAATAGAAGGACAAATGTACCCTATCGTTATCAAGTAATAAAATCCGGGGTTTAAGTCCGGGTATCGAATCCAAGAGATTTATACCAATAAGTATTAAATTACTTGGTTTCGGGTTGTTATCTAAGCCAATATTTCTTTAGAGTTTTGGTTGATTTAATTAACTACTCATAAACTACAACACACAAATACTCTCCATATTGCTTAGCATGAAATGGTGATGATAAGTTTATATAACAATAGAGATAAAATAGTCTTAAGATTAATCGAAATACCATAGCTAACTTTTTATGCTATCTATTAACACGCATGAACTTGTAAGCGTACACTTAATTAATCCTATGATTTCAAGGTTAAGTGTCTCCAATAGACTTAGAAACTAGGGCCCTTTAAATTTCATGATGTCGTCAATATCTACGGTTTCCGACTCGTGACTTCCGATGGGGGGCAACACCTATATAAATCCTATAGAAATGTCAAGTTCATATCAAGTATTTATAAATAAACATAAGAGAAGCATATGATGATGATGAATCAAATATGCTAATTTATACAAACTTTTTGTATAAACTATGAAAAGAAATAAGATGTTACTACCGAGTCTAGCACATAGACGGGTCACAACTAGTTTAACAAGATAAAGGACTAGCTACTCCTTTTTACCCTGCTACACCGGACACACAATCGTTGCTTATGATCTCGGAGAGGAACTCTTTGCCAACTTGAAGATTTGAATAGAATGGATGAAGATGAAGGAAATATATAGTTACTTTGTATTGATGGAATGGAAATGGATTACAAGTTTACAAAGAGGGAAAATGGAATACGGATTGTACTCGGATCACCTCTTTAAACAACTAAATGGAGAGAATTACAACTAAATGAAAGCTTAATACAAGTAAAGAGGGATGGATTTTCTGGCTAGAGAACCCCCCCCCCCCCCCATTTATACAGAAAAGTTGGCTTTGTGAACAAGTGTGAATCCTCAAAACACATGCTTGAAAATTTCATTGAAGTGCAAAATAAAGCTTGACACGGGTCGTGTGGCCTAAGAGACACGCCGTGTCAAGACCAAAATGCATAAAATGACTTTAATCAGCTCACGTGTGTCCTTGGGCGTCTGGATTGACACGGGTCGTGTCGCATTAATTACTTGACCAGTTGGATTTTTGCTAATTAAAATGATGCGCAGACTAATTGTCTCCTTTTTGACACGGATCGTGTCCCACTTGACACGGGGTCGTGTCCTTCACTAAACGTGTGAACACGCCCCGAAAATCAACCCGTGTGGACCTCTTGGGCTTGACACGGACCGTGTGGATGGGGGACACGGGCCGTGTCAAGAGTAATTTCTTGGCAGTTTGGCTTTTTCCTTGAATTATTTGCAAAACTCCTTGTCTGTTAGCTCTTTATTAGCACAAAAACACCTCTAATCATGTCTGGAAGTTGTTTTTCAGCATGGATAATTTTTATCTTTGAAGTGAAACCTACAAACAAAATAAACATGAGTTACTTTGCCGGTTTTTGGTGAAAATAGTGTTTTACGGAGATAAATTCATACTGAGTGATTAAGAATTAATTTGTTCACAAAGTATAATAAAAAGGCTTAAAACTATACTAAAAGTAATAAACTAACATTTAATTACACCGTAAATAACCCGAAAAGATAGGGATATTTCATCCCTATCAAGAGAAGATAAACTTTTGTTGTTGAAGCGTCATCAATTCTCTCCGATCTGTGACGGTGCCACCTCCTTATGTAGATGAAACTCTCGTCAGTAGAAGACAATCGTCGGTAATTGGAGCGAAAACGGCGTCGGAGTCGGAGTAGTGGTTGCGATTCTTCGAGAAGCTTACCCCATCGACGTCTCTGTGGAGTCCCCGAGCTGCGTTGGAATTCGTCGGGAAACTGGGAGCTACTCATCAACTAACTCGTGACTTTGGTAAAATTTGTGTGCGTACTATTCATAAAAGTATAGGGGAGTACAAGCTATTTTTGTGATAGACCTCAATGCATTATCAAACATTCTTCAGTTTCCTGTCCCGCTGTGAGCGTAAATGGTCGCTCATAGCGGCTTTAGCCTTCTTTGACTAGAGTCGCCACCCGGCCGACCGGGAAAATGTACGAACCGGTATTTGTACCGATTGTTTTGTAAACCAGAGATTCTATTTACGTTCGTGGATACAACTTATTAATTCCGACATTTCAGGGCCCAGAGGATCTTTAATGCAGCCTAACAGTTTATTATCTTGACATTTATGATTATCACACAGAAATATTTAAATATACAAACATTTATACGGTAAACCGTCGGGTGACACGGTACAAAACCTGTTGGCCCTATCAAGAACAGAATCACCTAGAGGGGGGTCAATAGGTGTCAAAGTTGAAAACTGAAATTTTCTAAGTTTTTCGGGAAACTTATATTTCAGAGTCAAATTTCCTCAGAGTCAGAAGCGAGCTCACAGAAGTAGCTTCTGAGGGAAATTCTGCCTAAACACAGTTTGACTGTTTTCAGCAACAGAAGTTCTGAGTTTGAGAACTTCTGGACAGTCTTCTGAACAAAGACAATGATACTTAGAAAAAATCTGTTTCAGCACTAAATATAAACAAGTACACAGAAGCAAAAATAACAAGTATAAGAGAGAGAAAGAAGTTCAGGAGATCCTGATTGAACAATTCGATTTATCCAAGTTCGCCACAGAAGTCATGTGACTACGTCTTGTCCCCTGAGGTCGCGGCCTACAGAGATTTTATAAATCCACTATTCAGAACTTTTATGGCAAGTTCAGAAGCTCCTTTACATCAACAGAACTTAAGCTAATTTCTCACTTAGTTCTGACTAGCCTAAAAAGAGTTAAAGGATTTCCACCAGAACAAACAATACTCTGTTTTCTGGATTTCTCACCCAACTCTAATCTCAACTAGATTTCTCTCTTTAAATCTAACTGAATATCACAAACGATATCAGTTTACAAGATTCCTATTATGAACTTGTTTTTCTTCACTCTCTCACTTAAAACTTAAAACTTAAATAAAGCTAAGTAAGATTGAGAATGGAAAGTGTGCTCTGTTTTTGCTTCAAACAGTGCGTTGAGATTTTCGCTCGATTATCACGCGTAGTTGATGCGTTGGAGCTTGGCTACTATTTATAGTGAATGAGGATGACCGTTGGTGAATTTGAATCTTCAATAGAGATGACATCAGTTGTTGTAGCCGTTAATTTGTCAAGTCTTCAAACGGTCTTCAAACACTTTGATTCCGTTATCCTTGTTCTTTAACTAAATCCGGTAAGTGATTTGAAATCAAAGATGAGGTTGACTGGAATCATTCTTCAATTGGATCAACAAAGGGTAGACAAGGAAATTCTGGTTTCTCTTGAACAGACAAGCGCGCTCGATCAAAACAGCTTTTTGAACTTTTGGCGCCTTGCATTAAATGCACTTGTCAGAGCATTAAATGCTATCCAGAAACCGTGACTAAGCTTCTGATCAAATTGGTAGATGAACTTCTGATTGCAAAGAGCTTCTGGGAAGAGCTTTAACAGACTTCAACAGCTTCAGAGCGGAGCATCCAGCTTCTGATCATTGAGACACTGTCTTCAGCATTCAGACCTTCTGAGTCTTTTAAGGCAATCCAGAGATTGTTCATTCAGCACTTGCTGAGTAACTTACACATAGACTAAGTAGAAAAAAAATATTAGTCAACAAAAAACTATATGTAAGAGAGTATTAAGTTTTCATCTTCTGAAACGTTTGGACATAATAAAAAAACTTAGGGTTCATCATTCTCCCCCATTTTGGTTATGGACAAACCGTGGTCAGAAGGTAACAGAAAACATGAGGTTTAGAAAATGACTTCCTGATACATATGTTTCATAACTTCTGAGTAAATTAACTCCCCCATTTTAGTGTAAATGGTGAACTTCAGCAATCTGTATAAACTTAGAAATGACTTAAGATCAAGTTGTTAGATTTAGTGAAGAATAATTTACTAAGTTAAAAAGAAACATAAGTAACATAAGAGTAATCAGAGACATAGGAAAGTATAAGCAGGGTTCAGTGTATATAAAATCATTAGAAGAGAACATATGAAACAAGATAATCAGAAGAGCAGAAAAAGTCCTAAGACAAAAACTACCCAACCCAGAACCTAGCTAAGAAGCTTAAGTCCTAATGAGATTACAAGTTCCTAGGTTTCTTCTGAGGAGGAGGAACACCACTAGATCCTTCAGCAGCACTCGGTCTCTTCATCGTCTGACCACTCTGCTGAGCAGACTTCTCCCCCGTTTGACCAGAACCAAGAGCAACACCCAGAGCACCTTGAGAGTTCAATTTTTGCTGAACATTCAGTGCAGTAGAATATTGCTGAGGAGTTGGCCTCACAGTGTTGATCATATCCATTCTTCTTCTGAAATCAGCATCAATGGTCTTCATATGATCAAAAGTCTGACCAGACATAGGTCGCTGTCTCTGAACGTCTTCCAAAATGAGCTTAATCAAGCGATTGTTAGCAGACACAACAGCAGTGAAATGCTCATTCTGAATGTAAGTTTGTCCTCGAACAAACCGATAGCAATTATGAAGAGTCTTTTCTTGTTCACGGGCTTGAGTATGCATAACCTTCAGAAGTTCAGTGAGCTCAACAATCTGTGCGCTCTGAGCAGATACAACAGACTCAATGCTAGAGAGACGATTGTTGAGATCAGGAGTGATGTCATATACAATCCTAGCAGCCCCGGAAGATGATGAACCTTGAGCAGAAGATTTCACTTCTCTCAGAATGTGATTGGCAGTACTTTGCAGGTCATCAATCTTACTTGGGAGCATCTTCTCATGAGCCTCACAATGCTCGTTTGCTTCCTTGACTTCTTCTGTCAATATCTCCAAATTCTCATTGACCTTCAGAGAAGAAGCAAGAGCAATATTGTCCAATGAAGGAAGAGTCAGAGCTAATTCTCTTAACTTGTACAGCTCA
Source organism: Euphorbia peplus (assembly GCA_028411795.1). Taxonomy (NCBI): domain Eukaryota; kingdom Viridiplantae; phylum Streptophyta; class Magnoliopsida; order Malpighiales; family Euphorbiaceae; genus Euphorbia; species Euphorbia peplus. The sequence continues at coordinate 19,144,987 of CP110839.1, read as the reverse complement.
TCATAGGTAGCTAGATGAAGTGAAGAAAGATTGCGTATGTAGACAGAAGGATCCTGCATTTGAAGCATAGTCATGAGCTGCAGGTTCTGAGCTTTCAAGGATTGTATTTCTTGCAGCACAATGCCCTGAGCATACATGTCAGCAGCAGAAGTCCTTTGCCCCATACCAGCAAATCTATTCAGCAATTCATCAGAGCCACTCTAACTCATTCTTCTCAACTCTTCAACACTGGGAACACCACCAGCTTCGGATACACCAGAAGCTCTGCCCATGAAACCAAAACTACCAAATCTGTTTTCCAGATCATCTCGATTCATGTACTTGCGTAGGAAGTCATAATTGGATGACAACCCAGCAAAACAGGAAGTAGTGGAGGAGGTGGTTAAGGGATCACACACAGGAGGTGTATGTCCAGAAGTTGAAGGAGGAGGGATAGATGTGTTTGTGGAAGGGATTGAATGTGTGGATGAGGAAGATAGAGTAGGAGAAATGGTTGGTAAAGTGGATGGTAGTGAAAAGGAGGGAGCAGTAAATCCAATTGATGGAAGTACAGAAGAAGATGAAAGTGAGGAAGAAGTAGAAGTAGAAATGGAATCTGTGAAAATGGGTCCAGAGGACAAATTCACTTCTGAATAGGATCCAGAAGGAAGAGTAGTTGGAGGAGGTACAACTTCAGAAGTTGAAGTTGTAAGGGGAATGGAAGTATGAGATTCACTCACTTCTGTGACAGAAGGTAGTGAGGGAGATGGATGAGGAGTATGAGCAGGAGATGAGATAACCTGGTCAGAGGAGTTCGGATCAAACATAGAAATGGGCTCAGCAAAGACATGAGCCATTCTGATCAGTGTTTCAGAGGCATCCCTATCACCAGGGTTTCTTCCTTGACCCAGAAGAATGTTGTCAATAAAGTTCTCATTATCAACATTCTCCACAAACTGTTGTGCATCCTGAAGAACCTCATCAACATCTTGTTCACTCTCCTCTGACAGCTCTTCAATAATAGGAGCATCAACATCCTCTTCAGCAGACATCTCCATCATGTCTTCGTCATCAGCAACTTCCTGTTCCTCAACAACAGGATCCTCTAACTGAGCACTAGGAGCAACAACGAAGTCCTTTTTCCTCAGAGACCTTCGTTTTGCTACAGCCTTCTTTCCGATCCTGGTGGAGAGAGAGATATTCTCAAGTATCCGAGTGGAAAAAGAGATATTCTCAAGTTTCTCTCCTTCTTCTGAAGCCTCAACATCCTTTGAGAACTCCGCATCCTTAAGTTCAGCAGCACATGCTATAAGTCTAGCATCGGCCTTAGCCTTTGCAGCAATTTCTCTCTCAGCTGCTAACTTATCTTCTGCTTCCTTCTTCTTTCTTTTCTCTTCAGCAAGAGCCACAACTCTTGCAACCTTTTCAGCTTCAGCAGCCTTCTCTTTTTCAGCAAGGCGTGCGTCCTCAGCATCCTGAGCTTCCTTCTCAGAAACATCCTTAGGTTTCTCAGCAACGATCTTGCCAGAAGGTTCAACACTGATTGTTGTTTGAACCATAGTGGGAAGAGGTTCTGAGACAACCACCTTCTCAACAGTCAGGACCAACTTACTTGATCCTTTCTTTCCCTTGCCCTTTCTGGCAGCTTTCTTACCTTTCTGAACAGTATCATCCACAATCTCCTTCTGAGCAATACTCACAGAGGAGCCCTTCTCATTCTTCTTTGGAGTCACACCAAAGTTAAGTTTCCTGAAGGTATGCATCTTCAGAACCGTACTCCTGCTTGTTACACCAGCTCCTGACACATCTACAGAGGCAGCTTCAAACAGCCTCGTCAGAAGGGAACCATAAGCCAAGGCACTTACAGTAGTAACATTCTTCATCTGCCTTATCAGCATGGCAGGAGATTGATTTTCTTCTGATTGACCAGATGCCACATAAAAACTCTTTCCCTGTTGGAAACACCATTAACTCCTCCAGCCTTCGGAAGGAACACGTTAGTTGTAAGATAGTGTGCCCACCTCTGGTGCTGAGTGAGCCAAGTGGCATAAGTTTCCTTGGCACTAAGATCTGGTCTAGCCCAATTTGCTTCTGAAAAGCCATCTGCTGAACCATCATCACCTATGATGATTCCTTCATCATCAATACCGATTGCTTGAGAGATAGAAGCCCTGCTGACCTCAATCTCAACTTTTCCGACTTCTGAGTGAAGAACATCCTCCTCATTAGAAAAGAAATGGAGGTTTTTATAGAATTCGGTGACTAACTTAGGGTAGATAAATTCATCGAGAGAAACGAATGAATTCCAGTTTTAAGATAGGTTCAGTGGATTTAACTTCATCATCTAGAAACCTAGAAGTAAATACCCTAGATTCGCTAACTTTCTCTTTAGATTCAGTGGTAAAGATGTGAGTGACAGTGATTTCTTGAGCCATTGTAGAAGATGTAAGAAATTAGGTTAAGAATTTTGAGAGGAAGAGAACACAGAAAATCTATGGAGATTCTAATAGCAGTGAATAATGTAAGTAAAAAAACTTCTAAGTATGGAAAACCCCTATTTATACCAAAACGAATAAACCGTTCCAATTCAAAAAGTAAATACACACCGTTTAAAAGGGAACAGATAACCGTTAACCACAGAACAGCGCCGTAAAATGCAGTAGATAACGCATGCTTAGATGTCAAATCATGATTAGAATTAATTAACACTTTAATTATCTTAAACGATAAATCACTTAAGATAAACAGATATAATTAAGCTAAATTACTGAAGTGGATAAGTTTTACCAATGCCTTCTCGTAAGTTGCCGAAGGAAATACCAGCCAGTGGCTTAGTAAACATGTCAGCAAGATTCTCTTCAGAGGGAACATGAGTAATGATAATATCCTTCTTCAGAACATGATCTCTCAGAAAGTGATGCCTAATATGAACATGCTTCATCCTGCTGTGCTGAATAGGATTCTTTGAAAGATCAATTGCACTCTTGTTATCACAGTAGATTGTAATTGTTCCAGGGATGATTCCATAGTCAGCAATTTGTTGCTTAATCCAGAGCATCTGAGAAACACAACTTCCAGCAGCAACATACTCAGCTTCAGCAGTTGAGAGAGCCACAGAGGTTTGCTTCTTGCTATGCCAGGAGACTAGGCACTCCCCCAGAAAATGACAACCACCAGAAGTGCTGACCCTTTTCAATTTATCTCTACCATAGTCAGAGTCTGTGTATCCTATAGGAGTGAAATCAGAACTGCAGGGATACCACAAACCAGCTTCTGGTGTGCCTTTAAGATATCTGAGAATTCTTTTGACAGCAACATCATGAATTTCTCTTGGCTTTGATTGATATCTAGCACAAAAACACACAGCAAAATGTATATCTGGCCTGCTGGCTGTTAGGTATAAAAGAGAACCAATCATACCTCTGTAGGTTTTTATATCTACAGGTTTACCAGCTTTCTCTTCATCATCAATGTCTTTACTGACATCCATTGGAATATCAACAGCATTAGAGTCCATCATGCCAAATTTCTTCAGCACTTCTCTAGTGTACTTGGCTTGATTGATAAACACACCATCATTACTTTGCTTGATCTGAAGTCCTAAGAAGAAGGTTAATTCTCCCATCATAGACATTTCAAACTCAGCCTTCATGTGGTCACTGAACTCTCTACACAAAGATTCATTAGTAGCACCAAATATAATATCATCAACATATACCTGAGCTATAAGGATATCCTTGTTCTTCTTCAGAGTGAACAGAGTTGTATCAACACAGCCTCTGACAAATCCCTTAGACAGAAGGAACTTTGTCAGTCTCTCATACCAAGCTCTGGGAGCTTGTTTGAGTCCATACAAGGCTTTCTTCAGCTTGTACACATGATCAGGAAACTTAGGATCTTCAAAACCAGGAGGTTGAGACACATAGACTTCCTCATCAATGTAACGATTCAAGAATGCACTTTTCACATCCATTTGAAAAAGCTTGAAACCTTTGTATGATGCAAAAGCACATAAGATTCTAATGGCTTCTAATCTTGCAACAGGAGCAAAAGTTTCACCATAATCTATGCCTTCTTGCTGACTATAACCTTGAGCAACAAGTCTTGCCTTGTTTCTCACAACATTTCCAAATTCATCAAGTTTGTTTTTCAGAACCCATCTAGTTCCAACAACCTTTATGTTGTTAGGTCTGGGAACCAAAGTCCAAACTTCTGACCTTTTGAACTGGTCAAGTTCTTATTGCATTGCCATTAACCAGGAGTCATCATCAGCAGCTTCATAGAAGTCCTTGGGTTCCAGAAGTGACACAAAAGCCACATTCCCCATGTATCTTCTGAGCTGTGCTCTGGTCATGACAGGATTATGAACAGAGTCAATTATGTTCTCTAAGGAATGATTCCTATGAGCTCTAACTTCTCTTGGTACATCCAATGAGTCTTTTGAAACCTGTTCATCATTTGTTGAATCATAAATAGGAACATCTTCTGGAAGGAAGTTGACTTCTGGAGTAGAATTTTCTTCTTGAGCTTGTTCAGCAATAGGAGGATCTACTTCAGCAGCTCTGGGGGAAACATCTTGTTTTTCAACAGGAGATGTAACTTCAGGAGCTTGAACTTCATCTTCATCAGGAGCTCTACTATCTGCAGGGTTAGTCTCATCAAACTGTACATGAACAGATTCATCCAAAGTTTGAGTCCTCTTATTAAAAACCCTATATGCTTTACTATGTGTTGAGTAACCAAGAAAAATGGCTTCATCTGCCTTTGAATCAAACTTTGAAAGATATTCTTTTGTATTCAAAACATAACACTTACAACCAAAGGTTCTGAAATAGCCTATTTTAGGCTTTCGACCTTTCCAGAGTTCATAAGGGGTCTTGTTCAGAATGCTTCTGATTAGCACTCTATTCAGAACATAGCAAGCTGTGTTAACAGCTTCTCCCCAAAAGTACTTAGGAAGCCTTCTTTCATTGATCATAGTTCTGGCAATCTCAACCAGAGTTCTATTCTTCCTTTCAACTACCCCATTTTGTTGAGGAGTTCTGGGAGCAGAAAAGTTATGATCAATTCCCTTGGTTTCACAGAACTCTTCAAACATAAAGTTTTTGAATTCTCCACCATTATCACTTCTGATATGAACAACCTTTTCATTCCTTTCATTCTCAAGTTTCTTTATCAGAACTGAGAAGCATCCAAGTGACTCATCTTTGCTAGACAGCAAGATGACCCAAGTGAATCTTGAATAGTCATCTACAATGACAAAGGCATACTTCTTTCCACCCATGCTCATTGGTTGAACAGGGCCAAAAAGATCCATATGAAGTAATTCCAAAGGTCTTTTAGTTGAAATGACTTTCTTAGTTTTAAAAGAACTTCTGGATTGTTTACCAGATTGGCAAGCATTGCATAAATGATTCTTTTTAAAACTAATTTCAGGCAGACCCTCAACCAATTGATTTCTAGCTACTTTGGCCAGAAGGTCCATGCTCACATGAGCAAGTCTTCTATGCCAGAGCCAGGAGGTATCCTCTTTGGACATCAAGCATATATTTTTGCAAAGATTCTCAAGGTTCAACATGAAAACATTTTCAACTCTAGGAGCAGTTAGAATAACTTCCCTTGACTTACTGTCCAAGATTTTACATCCAGAGGAGCTGAAGACAACATCTCTACCTTTATCACACAGTTGTGCAACACTCAGGAGATTGAACTTCAGGCCTCTGACTAGGGAGACATCTTCGATCGGAGGATTAGTTCCTATGGATCCAGAACCAAGTATCCTTCCTTTCTGAGCATCTCCAAAGCTGACTTTTCCACCTCTTTTAGGATCAAATGTGATGGATGCTTTTTCATCACCTGTCATATGCCTTGAGCACCCACTGTCAATGTACCACAGCTTTGACATTGATGGAGCACTCAGAGCCACCTGCAACACAATCAATTAGTGACAGGTACCCAATCCTTATTGGGTCCTTCAGAGTTAGATTTCTCTTCAGCAGGTTTTAATGATATCTCAGATTGCAAGAGGTTTTTAATATGATACTTGCAATCCTTCAACCAATGACCATCACTCTTGCAAAGCTTGCAAAAAGGAGGGTTCTTGGATCTTTCCCTTTGCTTCTTGGGAGATTTCTTCTTCTTCTAAGAAGGACCAACATCTTCAGAGGCTACAGCAGCACTCTCAGAGGTTCCAACATCAGGAGGAGAAGCTATCTCTTTCAGAAGAGAGGGAGTGACAGGTTTATTCTTCTTCTGGGGTTTATCACTTCCCAGAGGCAGCTTTTCCTTGCCTTTGGCTTTAGAGCCATCAGCAGGAGTGCTAAACTGTTTACACAGTTTTTCTTCTAAAACTTTCATGTCAGAGTAATCTTGAGTAAACCTAAGAAACTTGTCAGCCTCACTCTTGTCCAATTTCCTTTTCAGGTACTTGAACATACTATAGAGTTCTTCAAGAGAATCAAAGATATTTTGTTCAGAAGATATGTTTACCTCGGAATCATATGTAGCTTCAGGAGGTGCGGAAGTTTCTCCTGTGACATCTTCAGAAGTTGGCTCATCAATAGCCATAAAACAAATCTGAGCTTGCTCTTCCTTTTCTTCAGGATCACTGCTGGTCTCAGAGTCTGACCAGGCAGCCAACATAGCTTTCTTGAACTTTTTCTTTTCTTTCTTCAGCTCCGGGCAGTTAGGCTTAATGTGCCCCGGTTGCTGACATCCATAGCACACAATAGGCTTGTTTGGATCTCTCTTGAACTTTTCACCAGAATCAGGAGTTTTCTTGTCAAAGCTCCTGAAAGACTTCTTGTAGTTTCCACCTCTTGTAGTTTCCCCTGGTCAGCATAGCCAGTTCCTCATCTTCAGAGGATTCTTCAGAGGATTCTGCTTTCAGGACTACTCTTTTTCCTTCTGACCTTTCTCTTTGGTCATGATTCTTTAATGACATCTCATGAGTAATTAGAGACCCAATGAGCTCATCATACAAGTAATAGCTCAAATCCTGAACTTCTTCAATAGCAGTCTTCTTGGCTTGCCAAGACCTTGGTAAGCTTCTGACAATCTTCTTCACTCGATCAGATTCTTCAATGTCTTTTCCTAAACTCTTCAAGTCATTGACTATCTTGGTGAATCTAGAGTTCATATCTGAAATAGATTCTTTATCAAGCATTTCAAATAACTCATATTCTCTCATGAGTTGGTTGACTTTAGATTGCTTCACTTTTCCTGTTCCTTCATATGTGACTTCCAGCTTGTTCCAAATATCCTGTGCAGTTTCACAAGAAGAAACTTTGTTATATTCAGTAGCTGTAAGTGCACAATGCAACATATTTATTGCTGAAGCATTAGTTTGGAGTTTTTCAGAATGTCGTCTGTGTATTCTCTCTGAGGAATAACAACATTCCCTAGACCAACTTCCATCCTTGTTGGGATGAAATCACCATCAGTGATGACATACCAAGCACTCATGTTCTGAGCTTGGATGAAGTACATCATCCTTTTCTTCCAGTATGAGTAGTTGTTGCCATTAAATAATGGAGGTCTAGTAGTGGAAGAACCTTCTGGAACTATGAAGTGAGAAGAATTCTCAGGCTGGTGTCTACTAGCCATCTCTATTGATTCTGATAGGATCTTACACTTAGATTGTTAGATCTTTAGAAAATATGCGAAGTGACCTTCGCTCTGATACCACTTGTTGGCCCTATCAAGAACATAATCACCTAGAGGGGGGTGAATAGGTGTCAAAGTTGAAAACTGAAATTTTCTAAGTTTTTCGGGAAACTTATATTTCAGAGTCAAATTTCTTCAGAGTCAGAAGCGAGCTTACAGAAGTAGCTTCTGAGGGAAATTCTGCCTAAACACAGTTTGACTGTTTTCAGCAACAGAAGTTCTGAGTTTGAGAACTTCTGGACAGTCTTCTGAACAAAGACAATGATACTTAGAGAAAATCTGTTTCAGCATTAAATATAAACAAGTACACAGAAGCAAAAATAACAAGTATAAGAGGGAGAAAGAAGTTCAGGAGATCCTGATTGAACAATTCGATTTATCCAAGTTCGCCACAGAAGTCCTGTGACTACGTCTTGTCCCCTGAGGTCGCAGCCTACAGAGATTTTATAAATCCACTATTCAGAACCTTTATGGCAAGTTCAGAAGCTCCTTTACATCAACAGAACTTAAGCTAATTTTTCACTTAGTTCTGACTAGCCTAAAAAGAGTTAAAGGATTTCCACCAGAACAAACAATACTCTGTTTTCTGGATTTCTCACCCAACTCTAATCTCAACTAGATTTCTCTCTTTAAATCTAACTGAATATCAAAAAAGATATCAGTTTACAAGATTCCTATTATGAACTTGTTTTTCTTCACTCTCTCACTTAAAACTTAAAACTTAAAACTTAAACAAAGCTAAGTAAGATTGAGAATGGAAAGTGTGCTCTGTTTTTGCTTCAAACAGTGCGTTGAGATTTTCGCTCGATTATCACGCGTAGTTGATGCGTTGGAGCTTGGCTACTATTTATAGTGAATGAGGATGACCGTTGGTGAATTTGAATCTTCAATAGAGATGACATCAGTTGTTGTAGCCGTTAATTTGTCAAGTCTTCAAACGGTCTTCAAACACTTTGATTCCGTTATCCTTGTTCTTTAACTAAATCCGGTAAGTGATTTGAAATCAAAGATGAGGTTGACTGGAATCATTCTTCAATTGGATCAACAAAGGGTAGACAAGGAAATTCTGGTTTCTCTTGAACAGACAAGCGCGCTCCATCAAAACAGCTTTTTGAACTTTTGGCGCTTTGCATTAAATGCACTTGTCAGAGCATTAAATGCTATCCAGAACCCGTGACTAAGCTTCTGATCAAATTGGTAGATGAACTTCTGATTGCAAAGAGCTTCTGGGAAGAGCTTTAACAGACTTCAACAGCTTCAGAGCGGAGCATCCAGCTTCTGATCATTGAGACATTGTCTTCAGCATTCAGACCTTCTGAGTCTTTTAAGGCAATCCAGAGATTGTTCATTCAGCACCTGCTGAGTAACTTACACATAGACTAAGTAGAAAAAAAATATTAGTCAACAAAAAACTATATGTAAGAGAGTATTAAGTTTTCATCTTCTGAAACGTTTGGACATAATCAAAAAACTTAGGGTTCATCAAAACCCTCAGAAGCTTACCCTCGTCGCGTGTAAGTGATTGCTCGCAGACTGATGCTCGTTGAAGAACGGAGACCTTTTCAGGGAGGAACCTTGGGGGCCGGAGTTGCGTAGGGCGTCCTTCGGAATAGTAGCTAGGAACAGGACTTAATCAGCTCTAGCGGGGCTGCGAGTGATGCCTAGGATTGGAACTTTTGAATAAGGGGGAATATATATTTGGTGGTCGTGAGGACCTTTTTTGGAAATATTTTTAGGAAGAGATTCCCAAACTCAGACTCTAGCGATTCTTTTCTTTTATCAGAGGCAACCTTAGGCAACTTTCAGAGGCAACTTTATCACAGGCAACTTATATCGGGTCAAGAATCGCTTTAGAACGAGATAGAGAGAGAGGAGAATGAGTGTTTTGTTGGTTAATTGAATGAGAAATCCGGGGGGTATTTATAGGATACCTTATGACCGTATGGTGTCATTTTAGTGACCGTATGGTCACTTGTTTGCCCGTCTCAGATCCAAATTTGGTTATGAGACGGGCTTCCCACAAGGCCTAGCCGGACCTTACAAGGCCCGACCAAAGTTGTTTGGATTTTAGTACATGATGTGCACAGGCTGTGCGTGTATTTTGATAGTGTTTAGAGCTGTTTCTTTGCATTTATTTGCATCTTTTCTCTTCTTTTCGTATTGTTTTCTTATAAATGCATTGGAGCAACTCTGAATTGCTTGTTGATGAGAAGCTGTGCTTAAAAGGATGATTTCAGTAGCTGTGCTGCTGTTTGGCGCAGGCTGTGCGTGGCAGGGAGCTGTGTCATTAATGAAAAGAGAAAAGATCAAGCTTAGTCACATGGGTGATGTCACTAGGGCGCTCCTCTTTATTGTTTTTGTCCTATGTCAGAATATTTGCTTTATTGTTGGGTATTTTGGGGATTGCCATGCATAAGGGCAACCTTTTGTTTGTCCTTTTTACCATATTTTATCTTTCTTGTAACAAACTTTGGAGGCTGGGATTCATCTTCTTCCTTGGCATTTCTGCCATGGGAGAGTTGGAGCTCCTTCCTTCATTATCAATATAATCTTTATGCTTTCTTCTTCATTTCATCTTTGTTGCTTCGTGGATAAAGAGATATGAAGTGTGAGTAGTTTTCTTTACGTGGAGTGGGCTGGGACAAGCATGAATGGGTCTCGGTTAGTCTTTGTTTAGAGTGTTTTACGTGGTTAACTTATAGATCTATGCTTAAATGTTCATTATATGTTAAAGGCCTTAATGTATATGCATGATTTATCTATATTTTGAAAGAAAGTAGATAAGATCTGGATCTAGACTATAAGGTTAAGCAAATAATTAGCTAGAAATGGCTGTTAATCTTGCTTAATGTGTACGGAACTCAAGAGAAATCAGAGTGATCCTGTTCCGGTGCATAGATCTGTGCAAGTTAGATGAAAGTCCGTAGAAATGCTATTTCATCTTTCTTTTATTCATTCTTGTCATGGAAACGTGAGAGAACGATACTTTTGGAACCACTTGACCACGTATTTACAAGTATAACCTAGATCTAAGAGACCTGTGCTTGCTGGACCCCGTGCTCATTCCATGTATCCCGTTTATTATTGTTTGTCAACACCCTCTTCTTAGCCTTGTGCTCGAGAACAACCCTGTTCTCCCTGGATCTGTCATTTTACTGCTTTGTTACTTGCTTGATTTACTTTTCTTGTTATTTCTTGCTTTAAAACTCACATAGTTACTCTTTACTCTTTTAGATCTGAACATTAGTAATAATCTAACCCATTTTCTCTGTGGATCGATACTCGGTTCTTACCGTTTTATATACTATTGATGACATGTGCGTACTCTTAGATATTACGTGGTGCTAGTCACACATCAGTACACGTGTCGCGTTCTGATTGGACAACCTGCCACGTGGCAGATAAGGATTGGATTGCTATTTGCCACGTGACAGTGACCGTACGGTCACAACAAACAGTGTTGTGACCATACGGTCCCTAGTGAATAGTGTTTGTGACTGTATATCATTTTGTGAAAAAGGATTTTCTCATAAGCATGAAAGTGCCACACTCATGGTCCCGAGATGCGGGTGGAAGAGGTTATGGCCCTGAAAAGGTGATCTGTTCTCCGACGAGTATCAGTACTTGAGCAGCTGACGCGACGAGGAGCTCATAGATTGCTTTCATCATCGGGTTCGAAAACCAGTGCTTACACCCGCCGTGGCGTCCGATTATTTTTTTTTCTCGTCTGCGTGGCCACTACGTGTTTCTCATTGTAGGATGCAAATTATACATGTTTGGTGGATGGTCCAGTGAGGACGCCAACTGGTTGAGTCATATGTCTATTTATGATATGAAAAAAGCTTTGTCTTCTTCCTCGACAATTGATTTGACAGACGAGGAAGAGAAAGGGATAAGATGTATACAGACCGGACCTGAAATGACAGTTCCAAAGCGCTGTCCAGTTGGTGTCGTGATCGGTGAATATAAGATTTGTGTATTTGCAGCCTCGTTGTACCTCAAGTATAAGGGCGTACATCCAATTCCCCCAAGGTCATGTTTCTTATCCCTGAACTTTGGGGTATTTGATACTAGAACTGAGACATGGATTGGACTTCCTGAAACTCTTGACTGGGACAAGTGCAAACCAGTGGATAATGCATTTGTGAACTCGTATTGTGTTTATCTCTCCTCCCTCATCATTGAAACCATTGTTGGGATTTTCAGTATTAATATTGATAATCCTAATCTGGAATGGGTTCAAATGGATGCTAGTGAGTCCATTACTTTTCAGGGGATATAGAAATCTGTTTACGAGGCAGGCGCTAGGCAGGAATGATCTGCAATCCTATGCTGTCGCATTTAGAGATTCTACAAAAAGGGATTCTTTAGTCAGATAATGTTCAGGTGGTGTCTGACTAAACATTCCTTTTGTAAGATAAAAGGCACAGTGTAAAGAATTCAACAAGAATGCAACAAATTTAGAAGTTTCAAAATTTTAGGAAATTATCCCTTTAATGTGATCTTCAAAATGAGCTATAAAGTTCCTCTGAAACCTCAGAAGTTTCATATTTGCAAAGGAAGATGAATGGGTGTAAGTAGTATCGACGTAATTGACACATCGATATAATGGTCTATCGGCGTTTGTGATGTCATCTTCCATTCCGCACTATTCCCCATTTCTGAAAGTGACTCTTCCATCCATTCCTCTGGTACCGCATTGCGTTTGTGAAAGGTATCCATAATAAAGCTAATTCTCTCTTTATGGGAAAGAACCGCCACATGATTTTCCGATATATCCATGTCCATCTGAAATCTTTACATATATATATATATATATATATATATATATATATATATATATATATAAAGAAATAAAAATCAATACAAATATCTTTATATGAATAAAAAAACAAAAGAGTAAAACTTAAAAAATAACAAACTTTATACCTATGAAGAATAAGCAATAGAAGATCTAACCACCTCACCATATCAACATGAACTTTTCTTGGAATATTTCTATCCGGAAGATTTGCAAAATGATCAGCAAAAACATCATGAATAACCTTGTAAAGACGAGTAAAGTCTTCATGAATCCTTTCATCTACATCCACCGCTCCAACATTAAAATCAAACTGAATCATAAATTATTTTACCACTTCTCCTATCATAACTAGATTACATATGCCAAAACTTGTGTTGTAATGCTCTAGGCTATGGGCTTTAGGCCGTCTCTAGGCATGGGCAGGAGAGGTGTCCGCTTAGGCCAAAAATAATATGGGCCCAAATTTGTCTATACATTACTTATATATGCATGAACTCTTTTAATTTTTCATCACTCACATTCGGAGTTTTCACGTAATTCAAAAATGTTCAAGTCATTTGAGTTCTTTGCATAAATTTCATTAAAAAAAATTTATAATGAATAAAAAATGAAAGTGTTGCAAAAGATTTTACCAAATAACTTGATGTCAACTCTTGAAGTATTTAAGTTTGTCAAAACATCATAAGAAATTTATTTGACTTGAAATCCAAGTATTTTCATTGCTTTTCGAGTTTACTTTATTATGATAGTGACTATTACATATGTTAAAAAAAATTCTAAACTTGTTGAAAAATTTATTTGATATTATCGATGTCATAAGAAATGTTTTGCCACTTTATATAATGAGACAAATATGTTAGATCATATCGATATATACACTATAATTAGTTATTTTGAATTTAAAAAAATGCTCGAATACATCATTTTGTATAAAAAAAAAAAACTCGGTAATCAAATATAACATTTGTTTTCTCATGTGAAATATTTTCTTTCGTTCATTTTGTAACTATAACAAAAAAATTTTAAATTCATATTTTTTTTACTTGTATTTGTCAATGAGGGCCCATATTTAGCTCATTGCCCTCGAAACCTTAGGATCGGCTCTAATGGGCATACCTAAGGAAACAAAACATCTGCCTAAAATACTTTCGAAATACATCCGACACATAATCGCAAACCTCAAATGGTATGTAATCCTCACCCTCAACCTCTATATCATGAGAGATATGGACAACCCTCATAATAGACAATATACCTCTCCTAGCATTCAAATAATTTATGTATTGCTCAAAAGTTTATTGGTAAGGGGCATAAAGTATATGATTTGCATCCTCATTAACAAAATAACAATGAAGCATATTATCGTGATGTTTCTCCCATAAAATTTTGTGAGAATTCGGGTTAGGATTGGCTTCAAAAGAAGTCTCATTTCAAAAGAAACCAACACTATTATACCCACATATATTTCCTTTACAATATTGGTCATAAGCTAAAACAACGAGATTCGTTTCGTATTAAAAAATCTTGATCATTTCGTTCTGCATGAAAATAATGAAACAAATATGATTAGTGTTCTTATTTTAAGGGCTAAAAGATAAATAACGAAGTAATTGTCAAAGACATTAACACTAAAAGCATATTATCATTATGTTTCCCCTGTCATCGGTAAGTAACATCTCTACAAATCAAAACATTTAAAAATAAAAGTATAAAAAAAACCATGAAAATCTACCAAAAAACAAACCATGAAAAAAGGTATTAGCATCAAATTTAAGGTAAATGTGCAAAAACATTGACTTACGGTATGAAAAATTTGAAATTAATAAACAAAAACATTTATTAAGACCAAAAAAGCAAAGTAAAACAAGAAGATCATGAATCTCAACTTCGAACCATAAGTAAGTCATCTAAACATAATAATAGAAAAATGAGAGGAATAAATGTAAGCTCAATTATTATGAACCAAAAATGCAAAATGAGAGTAATAATAGATCTAAGCTTAATTATTATGAACCAAAAATGCAAAATGAGAGTAATAATAGATCTAAGCTTAATTATTATGAACCAAAAATGCAAAATGAGAGGAATAATAAATCTAAGCATAATTATTATGGACCAAAAACGCGAAATGAGAGAAACAATAGATCTAAGCTTAATTATTATAAACCAAAAATAATAGATCTAACTGTTATGAAATAATAAAGTATAGTAAACCACAAAACTAATAAAGAGAAAAGAGAAAGATGTTTCTTATATTTAACTTGTATATCTTGGATGAACAAGATTTCTTATTTATAGGAGCATGAAGTATAAGTTACACATACATACATAAAGAGTTGGAGTTACAACCATTAATGAAATATGAGTTTGGAGTTGTTAGTGAAGATGGGTTTAATGGACATTCATAAATGAATTTATTTGTAACACTCCCCATTGACTGTCTATACAAATAATGTGCCTCGTTAAAACCTTACTAGAAAAAACCCAGGAGGATAAAAACCTAGTGAAGGAGAAAGAGTAAATGATAGTTAGAGTTTAGTTTCCTAATGCGCGGTAAATGATGCCTCATTAAAAACCTTACCATGAAAACCCAGTGGGAAAAAACCATGGTTAAGGGAAAAAGAGTGCAGCGCGCATTAACTCCCCCTCATGATTACATAACTTAAAATCTCCGAGAAAGCGCAATCCAAGCTGGCAAATTAACTTCTTGAAATTAGCAGTTGGAAGTGCATTAGTAAATAAGTTTGCCAAATTTTCACTTGAACAAATTTGTAGAACACGTACTTCACCATTCTTTTGCAATTCATGAGTAAAGAAGAATTTTTGTAAGATGTGCTGTATCTTATCACCTTTGATGTACCTTCCTTAAGTTATGCAATGCATGATGCATTATCTTCATACATAATCATTGGAGCTTCTTTTCATGTGGATATACCAAAATTTTCTCGTATATGTTAAATCATAGACCTTAACCATACGCATTCACGACTAGCTTTATGGATAGCTAAAATCTCTGCATGGTTAGAAAAAGTAGTTGCAATGGTTTGCTTCATAGAACGCAAAGAAATAGTACGTAGTACCACCACATGTGAACACATATCTTGTTTGCGATGACCATTATGGGGATCAGACAACTACCCTGCATCTTGGACGTAACAGAGTATATATTGAATCCCATTCCAATGCCTTTGACTTGAACATGAGCTAAACCCTGCTAACAAATTCACATAAAATGATATATCCGATCTTGTATGAATAACAAGGTACATCAATGCCCTAGTTGCACTTAAGTATGGTACTTCTGGACCAAGAATTTCTTCATTGCTTTCCCGAGGACATAAGGGATCCTTATCCACATTAAGAGACCTTACAATCATTCAGCTACTCAACGAGTGTGCTTGATCAAAATAGATAATTTTCAACACCTTTTCTGTGTATGTTGTTTGATGCACAAGTATTCCATCTTTAAGATGTTCAATTTGCAATCTCAATTAAAATTTTGTCTTTCCAAGATCATTCATCTCAAATTCTTTTTTCAAATATTTCACTGCATGTGAAATCTCTTCAGGAGTCTTGATGATATTTAAATCATCAACGTACACAGAAATCTTGACAAATCCAAAACCCAATTTCTTAATAAAAATGCATGGACTGGTAGAGTCATTCTTATTGACTTCTCTTAGCAAATATTTACTAAAGCGATTATATCACATACGCTTTGATTGTTTCAATCCAGAAATAGACCTATTTAACTTTACGCAATAATGTTCTTGAGAACTGGCTGCTTTTGGCAGTTTAAGTCATTATGGGACTTTCACATATATGTCAATATCCAATGGCGCGTATAACAGGTCGTGACTACATCCATTAAACATAAATCAATTCATTCTCTTATTGCCAGATTTATGAGAAATCTAACAGGAGTTGCATCCACCACGTGAAAGTATGTTTCTTCATAGTCAATTTTAGGTCTTTGTGAGAATCTTTGTGCAATTAAACGTGCTTTATATCTCACAAATTCACCATTTTCATTCCCTTCTCTCACAAAGATTTATTTATGTTTTAATGGTTTTACACCTTTAGGTGTACGGACTTCAGGTCCAAATACTTCTCTCATTGTAAGAGATTTCAATATTGTCTCAATTGCTTCTTTCCATTTTTTGCCAATCATTACTTTATGTACACAATTCAATGGATTTAGGTTCATGATCCTCATTTTTATTCATAACACCAACTCCTACATTGCATGCAAAAATTTCATCGACGTCGATTTTATTTCGATTCCATTTTTATTCCAGACATGACAGAATTAATAGAGATCTCTTCATTATTCTCAGGTACCTGAATTGATTTCCTTGTCATGTTTATGGTCTCTTCAGGAGATCCTTCATTGTGCTTTGGTTCCTCGGAAAAGCCATTGTCAATTTATGCTCCTTTTCATTTCCGAGGATTCTTAGCTTTGGAACCGATAGGTCTACCACGCTCCAGGCGTGTGTGAGACTCATTAGCAATTTGATGTTGTCCTTCAGGAACTTCAATTATATTTGGAGCATTTACAACTGGAATATGTGACTTGCTCACTCTCTTTGGGTCAGAAAATGCGCCTGGCAATTGATTCGCAAAGTTTTGTAAGTGAATTATCTTTTGAACTTCTTGTTCATATTTTTTAGTACGAGGATCAAAACGAGACAAATATAATTCATGCCAAGTAGTTTCTTTTTCCAGTTGTTTCTTTTCTCCCCTTAATGTTGGAAAACTGAGTCAGTAAAGTGACATTCATCAAATCGAGCCTTAAATAGAGTTTCAGCATTTGGCTCTAGATACTCAATGATTAATGGGGATTCAAATCCAACATATATTCCCTTCCTCCTTTGAGGAACCATCTTAGTGCGTTGTGATGGAGAAATTGGTACATATACCGCACATACAAAAACTTTTAAATGGGAAATATTTGGTTCCTGACCAAGAACCAATTGTGATGGGGAGAATTGTTGATTACTTGTTGGCCTGATGCGAATTAATGCTGTTGCATGTAATATAGCATGTACCCAAGCTGATATTGGGAGTTTGGACTTCATAAGTGTTGGGCTTTAGCCCATATGAGAATATTTTGTTTAAGGGTTTTTGTCCTCCCTTTTAAGTGCCTATCCCACATTGCTTACAAGTTGAGATTGTTTAGTGTTTATAAGGGACTTTTGTCCATAAGGGGTGTGCTCCAAGGGGTACCCCACTTTTGTAAAGGGGAGAGGACCTACTTGACCACCATCCCACACGCGCGCCGACCGACTGATCGGACCGGGCTGGGCTGGGTTGGCGTTGGTGTTGGATCCGTCATTATTTTTGATAAAAATTCCCATTTCAGTTTTTCCTCTTTAGTTCTTTGAACGGGTCAACAATTACTCCCTGATTTCTCTCCTGTTTTAATGCCATTTATTTCCGAGATTCTTCTCCATGATCTCGGAGCATAACAGCTCCATTATTTAGTATTAAAGCAGACCGTTTGATACATTTTTAGAGATGATTTTACATCACAAAGATACTGAGCAATATGAGTGTATTTTGAGCGTTTCTATACTGTGCAATATAGAATCGTATTTTCAGAGGGCTGTTTTATCCTGAAGGCGATCAGAATCAATATTGCATGCACTTTCCCGACAGTTCCGAGAACGTCTTAAAGAGACCGACCTAGTCCACGACTCAATCCACTTTTATTTGTTTGACAGTTTTCTGTGTTCCATTTCTAAACACTTTGTGTTCCATTTCTAACACTCTGTGTTCCATTTCCAACAATTTTAAGACGTTGGTTTCTGGCATGTCTGTCAAACAAAATACTGGTGGTTCTGAACTGAACAAACCGTTCAGGTTTGAGAGCGCTCACTTCTGTTGCTGGAAACAAAAGATGTTGTTCTACCTTACCACTATAAAGGTAGCCTCTGTTCTGACCTCTGAAAAACCTGTTGTTCCTGAGGATGCTCCTGAGCCCGATATACGTGCTGCTGAGGAATGGACAGAAACATATTTTGTGTAAGAACTACATCCTGAATGGCTTAATTGATGCTTTGTATGATTATTATTGTGATGAGGACAAATCTGCCAAGGACATATGGGAGGCGCTTCAACGAAAGTATGATACCGAGGATGCTGGCTTGAAGAAGTACGCTGTCAATCGCTACCTCAAGTATCAAATGACTGATGAACGATCTGTTGAGGTACAATCACATGAACTTGGTAAGATTGCTCATAAGATCATCTCTGAAGGTATTCCTCTTGCTGAACAATTTCAAATTGTTGCTTTAGTTGATAAATTGCCTCCATCTTGGAAAGATTTAAAAAATGGTTTGAGGCACAAAACTAAAGAATTTACTATGGAAACTTTGATTACTCGCCTTTGAAATGAGGAGGAAGCTCGAAAACAAGATTTGAAAGATGAAGTGCTTGTTATTTCCAACACTGCTAAGAAAACCAATGCTATTTTGAAACCTAATCAAAAGAAATTTAAGAATCAAAACAGGAAACCAAACCAGAATCGCAACAACTCGAATTGGAATCCTCAAAGGAACCAAAATAGAACACAGCAGGTTCAAAATAGAACACAGCAAGTTCCACCTAGAATTGATGTTGTTTTCTCATGCTTTAACTGTGGGAAACCAGGTCATATGGCACGTAAGTGCAGGAACATGCCAAACTCTAGCTCTAATACTACTGTTAACCTGACTGAAGAGCAACCAGCAAATTATGTTGCTATGATAACTGAGATCAACCTAGTAGGTGGATCAGATGGATGGTGGATCAACACGGGAGCTACCCGTCATGTTTGTTATGATAGAAGTATGTTTAAGACAATACAATGTTGTGACCGATGATAAGAAAGTGCTATTGGGTGACTCTCGTACCACTACTGTTGCTGGAATTGGTAATGTCGAACTGAACTTCACTTATGGAAAAGTTCTCACTTTGAAGGATGTGATGCATACTCCTGATATGAGGAAGAACTTGGTTTCGGGCTATCTTCTCAACAAGGCTGGTTTTACTCAAGTTATAGGAGCTGATTTGTTTACTTTAACTAAGAATAATGTATTCATATGAAAGGGTTATGCTTCAGATGGAATGTTTAAGTTGAATGTTCAAGTTAATAAAGTGAATGTTTCTGTTTACTCTTTGTGTTGTTTTAATGTTTGGCATGCTCGTTTTTGTCATGTTAATAAGCGTATCATTAAGAATATGAGTAACTTAGGCTTAATTCCAAAGTTAAGTTTGAATGATTTCTCAAAGTGTGATGCATGTAGCCAAGCAAAGATTACAAAGACACCTCACAAATCTGTTGATAGAGTTTCTGAGCCTTTAGATTTGATACACTCTAATATATGTGAGATTGATGGAAAGTTGACTAGGAATGATAAACGTTACTTTATTACTTTTATTGATGATTGCTCTGATTATACATTTGTATACTTGATGAAAAATAAAAGTGATGCTTTTGACATGTTTAAGTTGTTTCTCATTGAAGTTGAGAACCAATTTAATAGGAAAGTTAAGAGACTTCGTAGTAATAGAGGCACTGAATATGGTTCAAGCATGTTTATTGATTTTTATAGAACACATGGTATTATACATGAGACCGCTGCACCTTATTCACCTGAAATGAATGGTAAAGCTGAAAGAAAGAATAGGACACTTACAGAATCTTTTGTTTCTATTATGCTTAGTTCTGGTGATGCTTCCCATTGGTGGGGAGAGATTTTATTGACTGTATGCTATGTGTTAAATAGAATTCCTAAGTCAAAGAGCAAAGTCTCACCTTATGAGATTTTGAAAAATAGACCGCCAAACTTGACTTACTTTAGAACTTGGGGCTGTTTGGCATATGTCAGAATTCCTGACCCTAAGAGAGTCAAACTTGCTAGTAGGGCTTATGAATGTGTTTTTACTGGGTATGCTGTGAATAGTAAAGCATATAGATTTTATGATTTGAATGCACATTTTATTATGGAGTCTAATGATGTTGATTTCTTTGAGGATAGATTTCCTTTTATTTCGAGAAATAGTAGGGGTGCTTCATCTAGTATCACGTCTGTTGTTAGACCCATGGTCCAGAAAGAAAGTGAGGAACCTGAACCTAGGAGAAGTAAAGACCTAGAGTGTCTAAAGACTTTTGCCCTGACTTTTGTGCATTTGCATTAGAGGAGGATCCTAAGAATATTCAAGAAGCTTTGACCTCATTAGATGCTGACCTTTGGGAAGAAGCTATCAATGATGAAATGGACTCACTTGAGTCAAACAAAACTTGGCATTTAGTTGACTTACCACCTGGTTGCAAAGCTATAGAGTGTAAATGGATTCTCAAAAAGAAACTGAAACCCCATGGTTCAGTTGACAAGTATAAGGCCCGTCTTGTAGCCAAAGGTTTTAGACAAATAGAGAATGTTGATTTCTTTAATACTTATTCGCCTGTCACTAGAATTACATCTATTCGTGTTTTGATTGTTATTACTGCTTTACATAATCTTGTTGTGCACCAAATGGATGTTAAAACTACGTTTTTGAATGGTGAACTAGAAGAAGAGGTGTACATGCGTCAGCCTGAGGGTTTTATTGTTCCTGATCAGGCTCACAAAGTATGTAGATTAGACAAGTCTTTAAATGGCTTGAAATAGGCACCAAAGCAATGGCATGAGAAATTTGATAATCTTGTTGTATCACATGATTTCAAAGTGAATGAAAGTGATAAGTGTATCTACTATAAATTTGAGAATGGTGCCTGTACTATTATATGTTTATATGTTGATGACTTGCTTATCTTTGGTTCTAATATACATGTGGTGAATTCTGTTAAGTCTATGTTATGTGATAACTTTGATATGAAAGATCTTGGAGAAGCGAATGTCATTCTTGGTATACAGATAACAAGATCTGAGTCTGGAATTTCTTTAGATCAATCTCATTACATAGAGAAGATTCTAAAGAAATATAACTATTTTAACTGTGATACTGCATGTACTCCCTATGATCCTAGTATCAAGCTTTTTAAGAACATTGGAGACAATGTAAGACAATCAGAGTATGCTAGCATAATTGGCAGTCTTCGGTATGCCACTGATTGTACTAGACCCGATATCGCATATATCGTTGGATTATTATGTAGATTTACCAGTAACCCTGGTACGACGCATTGGAATGCTATAGAAAGGGTCATGGGATACCTTAAAAGAACAATGAAACTTGGATTGCATTATCAGAGATTTCCAGCAGTGCCTTAAAGATACACTGATTCAGACTGGAATTCCTTATCTGATGATTCAAAGGCAACTAGTGGCTATATTTTCAATATAGCTAGTGGTGTTGTTTCATGGAAGTCTAAGAAACATACTATTCTAGCTCAATGTACTATGGATGTTGAGCTTATAGCTCTTGCAGTAGCTAGTGAAGAAGCAAACTGGTTGAGATGTCTGTTAGCTGAGATTCCCATATCGGAAAAACCGATTCCTGCTGTATTGATCCACTGCAATAGTACCGCGGCTATGGCTAAGATTCAGAATCGTTACCACAACGAGAAGAAACGATAGATACGTCGTAAGCACATCACTATTAGAGACTTGCTCACGAAAGAAGCTGTTAGAGTGGATCATATACGCACTGAAGAGAATCTAGTCGATCCTTTGACGAAAGGCTTAGCTAGAGATAAAGTCCAGAAAAATGCAAAGAATATGGGACTAATGCCCTTAAAGTGATGACTTACATATAATGGTAACCCAGCCTATAGACTGGAGATCCCAAGAAATAAGTTCAATGGGTAACAACAAGTTGTATGTAATATAGATCAGATCATGTAAGTGAAACATAAAATATCCTGAAGCTATACGAGCTTGAGGTAATAGAAATCTTAACAATGTCTATACTCTAGATGGAGTGAAGTACATAGCTACAGGAGTAATTCTGATAGACTTGCCTATATGAATGTGGAAGTGAGGCCGCTTCCTATGAGTTTTAAGGGCAAAAACTCTAAAAGTTCATTAATCCGGGATAGACGTGTGTGAGCGCAAGTGGTCGCTCATAGCGGCTTTAGCCTTCTTTGACTAGGGTCGCCACCCGGCCAACCGGGAAAATGTACGAACCGGTGTTGGTACCGATTGTTTTGTAAACCAGAGATTCTATTTACGTTCGTGGATACAACTTATTAATTCTGACGTTCCAGAGACCCAGAATCTTTAATGCAGCCTAACAGTTTATTATCTTGACATTTAGGGTTATCACACAGAAATATTAAAATGCGCAAACATTTGGACAGTAAACCGCCGGGTGACACGGTACCCTCAAAAGCTTACCCTCGTCACGTGCCAGTGATTGCTCGCGGACTGATGCTCATTGAAGAACGGAGACCTTTTCAGGGAGGAACCTCGGGGGCCGGAGTTGCGTAGGGCGTCCTCCGGAGTGGTAACTAGGAACAGGACTTAGTCAGCTCTAGCGGGACTGCGAGTGATGCCTGGGTTGGAAACTTTCAATAAGGGGAAGTATATTTTTTGGTGGTCGTGAGGACCTTTTCTGGGAATATTTCGAGGAAATACTCTCGAGCTCGGACTTTTAGCGACTCTTTTCTGTATCAGAGGCAACTTTAGGAAACAACAGAGGCAACTTTATCAGAGGCAACTTATATCGGGTCAAGAATCGCTTTAGAACGAGTTAGAGAGAGAGGAGAGTGAGTGTTTGTTGATGAATTGAATGAGAAATTCGGGGGGTATTTATAGGGTAGCTTGTGACCGTACGGTCACTAGTTTGCCCGTCTCAGATCCAAATTTGGATCTGAGCCGGGCCTCCTATAAGGCCCGGCCGGACCTTGTAAGTGTTGGAAATTGAAGATTTACGACGTTCGTAGCGGAATTAAAATTTTTCAATTTCTTAAACCAAGATCCGTTAGCTTATTGAATAACAATTAAGAAGATTAGTTAGATAAAATACCTCTAGGAGATTACTATCTAACGTTGTTGTCGCGCCCACAAGTCTTCTTTATTTTAATCTTGCGAGTGCCCAAAGTAGAACACCTCTAGCGTTAAGTCCACACGAGCAAGAACGAATAAAACGGTAAATCAAAACCCCAATTTTGGTCTAGGAATTCCGGCTTCTCTAAAGAGAATTAGATGTGTGTTACAAATACCCCATAGGGGGTTGTATTTATAGTGTTTAGAATTGTCTCTCCTAAATAAGAATCTTATTCCCAAAAGGACTAGGCCAACTCTTATTTAATTAATAAAAACAATTCTATTCATACTAGTATTCCTATTTAATTAAACTAGTAATTTATATAAATCCATATTTATTAAATTACTCAATTTAACTAAATAATAATCTCAATTATTATACTAGTAGGATTTAATTAATTAACATTATAACACATTATAATTTAATTCAATTAAACTATATATATCAACACTATATATACATATTTCGACCAACATTACCAAATACACATATTTGGTATATTTACCAATTTACCATTTTATCCTTCAATACTCTTAGTGTGTGACCCACTAGGTCCTTACCACAACCGGTCGTATATTAATCTAATCTCTATTAATCAATATAACATAGAAGAGCGTCGACTCAAATATGGAGATACTCTTCTAACCCGGAGTCATAAGGAGTCAAGATTAACAGTTGACTTCTTTTACCTGTCAGTGATAGTTGCAATATAATTCGGTCCCTCATCAATATTATCTTTAATGAATCATGATCACGGAAAAGTCAATCATATAATTCATTATTAATTTACTTATGCTCAAATAAATATTCTTCATAAATTGAAAACCATTTCCAATTTATCATATTACCTCGCGCAAGGATTTAGAACTATTTATTCACAAGAGGGCCAAGATAAATCTTCTCTAATACAGAAGTGATGATATCCTCAATCTAATATTAACTGCTTTGCAATTACTTTATGTGTTACCCAATGTCTACCCGAAGGACACCCGAATACTGGATCGTACAGATAGTAGAATCAAAGTAACACACTCCATAATTCAAAGTCACATGAATGAGTATTTGAGTTCTAGGACTACTTTATATCTATTACCACATATGAGTTAAAGCTAGTTGACATTTATGTATTTATTCCATACTAGTAACTCAAAGCGGGGTCTCCAATATATATAACATCATTATACATATCCATATAATTATCCAGATATCTCGTATAATCTAAGTTCATGAGATCAACTTCTTATTCATGAATAAGGGATATATTATATGCAAGTCTCAACAGTTTATATATTAATCCAATAATACAATACTCGACTTGGGATATTTTAAGTTTATTTAATCATTAAAGTATGTCTCACTTCATCTTGTATGAACACTTTAAGATTATCAATATAAACTATGGATTTCTTTTAACTAATAATTACAACGTAATATATATAAGATAAAAGATAAAAGCCTTTCATAAAATCAATAGTTTATACATTCTTTATTCTAAATAAAATATCCTAAACGACAATTGTATTTAGGACACAAACTACAACACTCCCACTTGGACTTAAGACCAATTGTTCTTAAACATTATTCCATAATTATTCATGTGCCGATCATGGACCGCTTGCACCAACGCCTTGGTCAACGGATCTGAAATGTTGTCCTCAGTAGGTACTCTCTCCATTTTTATATCTCCCTTAGCCACGGATTCCCTTAACATATGAAAACGCTTTTCATAATGTTTGGATGATTGATGAGACTGTGGATCCTTAGCTTGTGCGATTGCACCATTACTGTCACAGTAAAGAGTAATCGGGTTCACAATGTCAGGAACCACACCAAGTTCTCCAACGAACTTCTTAATCCATACAGCTTCTCTAGCCGCTTCCCAAGCTGCTATATACTCTGATTCAGTTGTGGATGTGTCTGTTACAGTTTGCTTGGAACTCTTCCAACTAACTGCTCCACCATTCACAATAAACACGAATCCAAATTGAGACTTGAAGTCATCGACATCAGTCTCATAGCTGGCATCTGTGTATCCCTCCACTCTCAATTCTCCACCTCCATATACTAGAAACATCTCTTTAGTTCTTCTTAAGTACTTCAAGATGTTCTTGACAGCAGTCCAGTGACATTCACCTGGATTAGCTTGAAATCAACTAGTCATGCTCAAAGCAAAAGCTACGTCGGGTCTAGTACAAAGCATAGCATACATGATAGAACCAATCGCATTGGCATATGGCTTACCGGCCATCTTCATTCTATCTTCTTCGGTTACAGGGCACATCTTCTTGCTCAATTGATGTTCCCTTTTACAGACAACCATTGGCAAGTTACCCCTTTTCGAATTTTCCATGCTAAAACGCCTAAGTACTTTATCTAGATATGTAGACTGAGATAATCCTATCATTCTATTAGGTCTATCCCTATAGATCCTAATCCCCAAAATATAGGACGCTTCTCCCAAATCTTTCATTGAGAATACACTCGATAACCAAACCTTCACTTGTTGTAGGGCAGGTACGTCATTCCCCATGAGTAATATGTCATCGACATACAATATGAGAAATACTACCGTGCTCCCACTATTCTTCTTGTAAACACAAGGTTCATCATAGTTTTGTTCAAAACCATATCCCTTAACAGCTTCATCAAAGCGTTTATTCCAACTTCTAGATGCTTGCTTGAGTCCATATATGGATCTCTGAAGTTTACAAACTTGCTTTGTATCCTTCGATATAAAACCTTCAGGTTGCATCATATACACATCCTCTTCTAAATGTCCATTTAGAAAAGCAGTTTTAACATCCATCTGCCAAATCTCATAATCATAATGAGCGGCAATTGCAAGCATTATCCTTATAGACTTTATCATGGCTATAGGTGAAAAGGTTTCCTCATAATCAATTCCTTGTTTCTGAGTATATCCTTTTGCTACCAAACGTGCCTTGTAGGTAACTACTTTACCATCCATGTCTCTCTTCTTCTTGAAGATCCATCTACATCCGACATATCTCATATCTTCGGATGAGTCAACCAAAGTCCAAACTTTGTTTTCATACATGGAGTCCATTTCGGATTGCATGGCTTGTTTCCATTTAGCGGAATCGGGACTATTGATTGCTTCCTTGTAGTTCCTAGGTTCATCATTATCTACAACGAGTGTTTCCTCGCCTTCGTCCACGAGATATCCATATCTCTCAGGACCTTGGCGCACCCTTATAGACCTACGGGGTTCTAATGTCACTTGTTCCTGAGATTGATATTCAGGTTGAGCTCCCACTGTTTCTGCCACTTGTTCAGTTTCTTCTTCACTACTGGTTCGAACTTCCTCAAGTTCAATCACAGAATTGGTGTCTTTCTTCTCAAGAAATTCCTTTTCTAGAAAACCAGCATGCCTAGATACAATTACCTTTTGATCATCTGGATGATAAAAGTAATATCCCTTAGTTTCCTTAGGGTATCCAATAAAGAAACACTTATCAGATTTGGGATCTAGCTTATCTGATACGATACGTTTCACGTATGCTGAACAACCCCAAACTTTCATAAATGATAATTTAGGTTTACCTCCTATGAACAATTCATAAGGAGTAGAAGTAGCAGATTTGGTTGGGACTCTATTTAGGATAAAGAGGGCGGTTTCTAGGGCATAACCCCAAAATGATTTAGGTAGTGTTGCGAAACCCATCATGGATCGCACCATATCTAATAGGGTACGATTCCTCCTTTCAGATACACCATTGTGTTGTGGCGTATATGGAGGTGTCCATTGTGAGACTTTTCCATTCTCCTTTAGATAATTCAAAAACTCACCAGACAAATATTCTCCTCCACGATCAGATCGTAGGATCTTTATTTGTTTACCAGTTTGTTTCTCAACTTCCATCCGATATTCTTTGAACCTTTCAAACGATTCGGATTTTATGCTTCATTAAATAAATATATCCATATCTAGATAGATCATCTATAAAACTAATGAAGTAGTTGAATCCTCCTCTTGCGGGTGTAGACATGGGACCACATACATCTGTATGTACAAGTCCTAAGATTTCTGTAGATCTTTCTCCTTTACTGTTAAAGGGTGTCTTTGCCATTTTACCTTTTAAACAAGACTCACATTCTTCTAATGATTCAAAATCAAAAGTATCTAAGAGTCCATATGAATGTAACTTAGATAAACGTTGCTCATTTATATGACCCAAACGACAATGCCACAAGTAGGTCTTATCAATTTCATTATCTAACCTTGGTTTCTTTGTTGTTACGTTTAAAGAAGTAATTTCATTATTCAAGATGTAAATTCCATTCATAACAGAACCAGAAAAATAATGAATTCCATTTAAACTAACGTTGCAACTTTTATTCTTAATTGAAATATCAAAACCAACATTATCCAAACAACCAATCGAAATTATGTTTGAGGACATAGCAGGAACAAACAAACAATTTGTTAATTCTAAAACTAATCCAGAAGATAATGTAAGGAAGCAGTCTCCAACTGCTACTGCGGCAACTCTAGATCCGTTACCCACACGCAGTCCAACTTCTCCCTTCTTCAAGTTCCTAATCCCCTTTAGTCCCTGCACATTGTTACAAATGTGAGAACCACAACCAGTATCTAATACCCAGTTGTTGGAATTTTGAACTGAATGTATTTCAATATGAAAAATACCTGAAGTTGAAGCTTCACCAAGCTTCTTCTTCTTGAGTGACTCAAGGTAAACCTTGCAATTCCTCCTCCAATGCCCCTCCTTTCCACAGTGGTGACATTCTCCCTTAGGTTTATGAACCTTCACTTGTTTACCTTTGTCAAGGTGGGATTCATCACTTCCCTTGGCTTTCTTATAAGAACCTTTCTTAGGTCCCTTCCACTTCCTCTTATTTGCTCGGTCGACTACCATAGCCGAGACCTCTTGTTTGATGCCAACATTTGGCTCAAAGGTCTTGAGCATATTCAGAAGTTCAGCCAAGTTGACTTCCAGATTATTCATCTTGAAATTAATCACAAATGGTGAATAACTCTTAGGAAGTGATTGTAGAAC
The DNA here is from genome assembly GCA_028411795.1 of Euphorbia peplus. Lineage (NCBI taxonomy): Eukaryota > Viridiplantae > Streptophyta > Magnoliopsida > Malpighiales > Euphorbiaceae > Euphorbia > Euphorbia peplus. Next base: position 19,116,526 of record CP110839.1, on the reverse strand, counting down.
TAAGTCTACACTTAATTCTACATCCATGTTGAATCCTAGATCAGCAAGTTTCTTGATGCATCCCATCATCTTGACAACGTGTTCTGTCACAGAGGTCCCTTCTGTCATCTTAGAGCGAAAGAGTTTCTCAGATATCTCATATCTTTCACTCCTTTTCTGTTTCTCAAACAGCTCCTTCAGACGAACAATTATGGATCTAGCATCCATATTGTCATGTTGCTTTTGCAACTCAAGGGACATAGAGGCCAGCATAACACATGATGCCATATCACTATCTCTCTTGTGAGCAAGATAGTCCTCCACTAATTCTATGGCAGCACCTTCATCTGGTTCATTGGGTATATCACTATCAAGGACATACTCAATCTTCTCAGCTCTCAAAACAATTTTGAGACTTCGAAACCAGTCAGTGAAGTTTGAACCAACGAGTTTGTTATCAGTGAGAATCGAGCGGAGATCAAATTTCGACATAATTAATCAGATGTATTATATTCTATAACATGAGATATAAAGAGTACTAGTGTTAACTATTGATTTAATTTATTATATAAGACTTAAAATATAATAAATACTCCCACTAAAATTAACAACCCTTATAAGTTAATTATATTTCAATAGTGGGCTAGGATCCCTATCTAATAAGATTCACCCTGACTTTGGCCAATCATGACTCTTATTTCGAATTGGGTAGATTCTTGCAATCAATTATATCAAATATAATTCCTAGGAGATTAGATTATTAACCACATTAATAACTAATACAATTAATTATATTAATCCTAACCTTTTGCCTATCAGATATTACATGACAAGTTTTTCGCATCCGGTCATACTAATTCCAATTTAAGTTTATAACCTATTATTCATGAAATCTTATTTCAAGTAATCCAAGTGTTTTAAGAAAAGTTTCAGGTTTGACTTTGGCCAATGCCCTAAAACATTTATAGAAACCTGCTTGAATTACTAATAATAGGAGGCAACTGATATAACTTAATTTTTAATCATCAAGGGTTCTTTAGTCTCATCAATCGATTTATTAAGTTTGTTCTAATCTACATAATCCTAATATGCTAGACTCGAAGCAAACATTGATAATTATGGAAGCAACCTAATTGACTATCAAGTGTCCATCTATTCCACAATTACCAAACATACCAAGACAACACAATTATTCACCAATTAACTTTAATCTTGGTCAATTATCAATTGCAAATTATATCAAATATAATCAATTGAAAATTCATATTTTGACATTAAGACTTAATTAGATATATCAAATATATATAATCATTAAACCATTTAAATCTTAATCAAAATCTTGAATTTAAATATTCGGTATTAATTTAAAGCGTTAAACGATTTAATTTTCAAAGGATATCCAATATCGTTAAATACCAAACAATTTAGTATTTTAATTAAATCTAAAACACATTAATTTTCTGGAATTTTTTAAAATAAAAACGGGGTCGACGGAGACGGCCCGTTTGCGGTGGCTGTCTGCCTCCGCAAGCTAGCAGGTAACCTGCTGCCTGCGAGGCAGCAGCCACAGAACCACCAATGGTGGTTCTGTCCCGCCAAATCCAAAAAATTAAATTTTTTTTTTTTTTATTTTCTTTTATTATAAAATTACAAATCAAATCCTATTTGATTTCCAGAAATTAAATTTAATACCAAAACTTTATTTAACATCAAAATCATATAAATCATATTTATTTAGTTTAATCAAATTAAACCTGATTTCGACAATCAAATAACCAAAACAACCGCGATAAAACGTTCTATATCATGATATAGTTGTTATTCAATAATCAAGTAACCATAGCTCTGATACCATGTTGGAAATTGAAGATTTACGACGTTCGTAGCGGAATTAAAATTTTTCAATTTCTTAAACCAAGATCCGTTAGCTTATTGAATAACAATTAAGAAGATTAGTTTGATAAAATACCTTTAGGAGATTACTATCTAACGTTGTTGTCGCGCCCACAAGTCTTCTTTATTTTAATCTCGCGAGTGCCCAAAGTAGAACACCTCTAGCGTTAAGTCCACACGAGCAAGAACGAATAAAACGGTAAATCAAAACCCCAATTTTGGTCTAGGAATTTCGGCTTCTCTAGAGAGAATTAGATGTGTGTTACAAATACCCCATAGGGGGTTGTATTTATAATGTTTAGAATTGTCTCTCCTAAATAAGAATCCTATTCCCAAAAGGACTAGGTCAACTCTTATATAATTAATAAAAACAATTCTATTCATACTAGTATTCCTATTTAATTAAACTAGTAATTTATATAAATCTATATTTATTAAATTACTCAATTTAACTAAATAATAATCTCAATTATTATACTAGTAGGATTTAATTAATTAACATTATAACACATTATAATTTAATTCAATTAAACTATATATATCAACACTATATATACATATTTCGACCAACATTACCAAATACACATATTTGGTATATTTACCAATTTACCATTGTATCCTTCAATACTCTTAGTGTGTGACCCACTAGGTCCTTACCACAACCGGTCGTATATTAATCTGATCTCTATTAATCAATATAACATAGAAGAGCGTCGACTCAAATATGGAGATACTCTTCTAACCCGGAGTCATAAGGAGTCAAGATTAACAGTTGACTTCTTTTACCTGTCAGTGATAGTTGCAATATAATTCGGTCCCTCATCAATATTATCTTTAATGAATCATGATCACGGAAAAGTCAATCATATAATTCATTATTAATTTACTTGTGCTCAAATAAATATTCTCCATAAATTGAAAACCATTTCCAATTTATCATATTACCTCGCGCAAGGATTTAGAACTATTTATTCACAAGAGGCCCAAGATAAATCTTCTCTAATACAGAAGTGATGATATCCTCAATCTAACATTAACTGCTTTGCAATTACTTTATGTGTTACCCAATGTCTACCCGAAGGACACCCGAATACTGGATCGTACAGATAGTAGAATCAAAGTAACACACTCCATAATTCAAAGTCACATGAATGAGTATTTGAGTTCTAGGACTACTTTATATCTATTACCACATATGAGTTAAAGCTAGTTGACATTTATGTATTTATTCCATACTAGTAACTCAAAGCGGGGTCTCCAATATATATAACATCATTATACATATCCATATAATTATCCAGATATCTCGTATAATCTAAGTTCATGAGATCAACTTCTTATTCATGAATAAGGGATATATTATATGCAAGTCTCAACAGTTTATATATTAATCCAATAATACAATACTCGACTTGGGATATTTTAAGTTTATTTAATCATTAAAGTATGTCTCACTTCATCTTGTATGAACACGTTAAGATTATCAATATAAACTATGGATTTCTTTTAACTAATAATTACAACGTAATATATATAAGATAAAAGATAAAAGCCTTTCATAAAATCAATAGTTTATACATTCTTTATTCTAAATAAAATATCCTAAACGACAATTGTCTTTAGGACACAAACTACAACAGTAAGACCCGGCCAAACTTGTTTGGCATGTAGTACACGTGTCACGTTTTCATTGGACCACCAGCCACGTGGCAATTAAGGATTGGATTCCTATCTGCCACGTGGCAGTGACCGTACGGTTAGATGCTTTGTGACCGTACGGTCTCAACAAACAGTGTTGTGACGGTACGGTCCCTAGTGAAGAGTACTTGTGACCGTATATCATTTCGTGATCGAGGATTTTCTCATAAGCGTGAAGGTTCCACACTCATGGTCCCGAGGAGCGAGTGGAAGAGGTTACGACCCTGAAAAGATGATCCGTTCTCCAACGAGTATCAGTTCTTGAGCAGCTCGCGCGACGAGGAGCTCATAGATTGCTTTCATCATCGGGTTCGAAAACCAGTGCTTACAGTTTGCCCCTCGCTTCTTTGGGAGTGCCTAAGGTGATTACATTGTCTTGTAAGACCCACCGGACAGTCTCAATGAAGCGAAATAGGACATACTGCGTGTGTGCTTGTGTTTTTTCGAAACTTACCTGCAGTTCTGGCCTACGGCATCGTGTCTTCTATAATCTCACTGTAAGGCCGACTAACTGTCTTCACTAGTACCTCGACGAGGATTTTCCGTAACTTCTGATGGTGCCTCAAATTTTTGGTTCGAGGACTTTCGGTAACTTCCGTAGCTCTCAGTAACCTTTCATAACACCTCGGGCGTGACCCGAAGATTTAGTAATCTTTCGTAGCTCTTAATAACTCTTCATAGTACCTCGGGCACGACCCGAGGATTTAGTAACCTCACGTAGCTCTGAATAATCGTTCATAGTACCTCGGAGATGACCCGAGGATTTAGTAACCTCTCGTAGCTCTTAATAACCTTTCATGGTACCTCGGGCATGACCCGAGGATTCAGTAACCTCTTGTAGCTCTTGATATTTTTCTAGTACCTCAGACAAGACCCGAGGATTTAGTAACGTCTTTAGTTCAGTTTTCCGACCTTTCTTTCTTCAGATAATGTTGAACACTTTGTCCTACCAGTCTTATCTGAATGTTGGCGGTTTCCATCCCGAGGTCGATCAACTGTGTCCTAATACCTTTTCTCTTCCGTCCTTGATCTTCAGTTGATCTGGGGCTCCTGACAGCATTCTCGACCACTGTCACGCCCCATTCTGGTACTGTCCTAGTGGAGTTTCTTAGTTCCCAACATTTTTGATAAGTTCGGGGGTGCCCCAGGGTGCCAGCGGTCTGATAATGCCCCAGCGTACCGTTTCTGTGGTTCTTGGGTATGCTTTTATGCCCTTTGTAGTTCCCCGGGGTTACCAACATCTTCTGTAACGCCTTCCGTAATGCCTTCTGTAACGTCTTCTCTGACGCCTTCTGGAACGCCTTTTGTGACGCCTTCTGGAACGCCTTTTGTGACGCCTTCTGGAGCACCTTCTGCAACGCCTTCTGCAACGCCTTCTGTAATTCTTTCTGTAACGCCTTCTGGAATGTCTTCTGCAACGCCTTTTGGAACGCTTTTTGGAATGCCTTCTACAATGCCTTATGTAACGCCTTTTGGAACACCTTTTGTGACGCCTTCTTCAACGCCTCCTGTAGGTGTGAGTATTGATCTCCGGAGCTGCTTCAGGGGTGTTAAGTCTTCATGAGGTCGGGCGCTTCTAGCTGTGGAAGTCGGGTGAGCTTCTGTACTTTTCGTGGTCTGTTGGGGTTCTGAAAGGTTGTTGACATCGTCTGATAGGTGTTGTGCCTAGATTGGCTCCGTGTGACGAAGGTCCGATTTGTCGCCGCCTTTTATGACTCCTATGGCGATCCTGCACAAACAAACACATGCATCCTTTCTCAGGGTGAGATGGCCCATGGGAAATAGACATTTTTATGATGACTGGCCATGTTGCATGATTATAAGTGATCAAGGGAGATACCCCATTTTATTGATGCATGCAGGTTTACACCTATGAACTTAGTCTAGATAACATACAATGTATGCGACTAGATGTACAGACACATGATAAGGGATGCTTTCACTACATGAACTCATGTGATATGGACTCTAGCTGGACTATCTAAAGCATATGGTATGCATGTGTGTCTTTAGTGTAAGTGAGGGGATGCCCTATTAGGTGGACTTATGACAACCTACAACGATCTAAAACCCAAAGTGTGCGTGACTCCATATGTGTGTGCACAAGGGGATGTTCTACTTAAGTGATATGTCCTTTATGGATTTCGGCTAGATGACCTAAGTGTCTAATGTGTGCATGTAACTAGACCTGCGGACATGTGATTGTGCGCAGACTAGGGGGGGGCATCTCCTCTTATGACTTGTGTAGTATTATTTTTTGTGGATCTTGGTTGGACGACCTAGGACACGTAGTGTGCTTGAGTGAGTGTGTGGACATGTGACTGGGGAACCTAAACGACTCTTGGTCCTCAACTAAGCATGTGGTTGATTCCAAGGTTTTGGCTAGATGCGAGGTTAGGTTTATGGTTGTTCTTCCGGGGGATGTGAGCAAAGGTTTTGGGTTGGATGAAGGAGGCGAGGTCTATGTAGGTGTTTCGAGGGTGTAGGGTAGGTTTCGCGAAGGGTGCAAGGATTTTGGGTGAGATAGTGGAAGTGAGGGTTATGGAGGTTCTTTGACGAGGATAGGGTGTGGGAGACCATCAGGGGTTTGTGTAGCTTCTAGGTTGTCAAGGTAGGGATCAAGACGTTTGAATGCAACTTCTGATGATGTTTTCGTGATTGCCCCTAGGGTGAGGTGTTGTATCGCTCTAACTGTTGCCTAAGATGACGCTACGGGTTGTCAACTTAGCGAGCTACCTTTATTGTTGCCTAGGTCGCCCTCTCGGGTTTTCAACCTAGCAGGCTTTCTGAATGTTGCCTAGATCTATTCTTGAGATTTTTCGATCTAGCGGGTCTTTTCTGTTTTCTCAAACCCTATGGGAGTCGGCTAGTGTTTGGAACGGAGTGTACATATCCTATTGTATAAGTTCTTGAAACATGCATTTAGACTCACTAACATAAGCATCTAGACTAGTTAACATAGGCATAAATGGTTCATGCAGGTCTAGTATGAATGTGCACTTATTATCAACTAGCCCTGGTAATCATCCTTTCTCTTTCCTTGATGACCTGCCCCTTGTAGTGAGGATTCTTCTGTGTCCTAGTGCCACCATCTTGTTCTCAGAAGCGTACAAGTGATTCTTATGATGAAATCCTAGTGTCTCCATTGTTCTCCTTGGTGTGGATCCCGTCATAACCTTCTGCATGGAGTACGCCTTTGTAAGATGTCTTCCTATCTTTGGGATACCATCCACTCTGTCTTTTGCATGAAGCCTTGATATGGAAATGTCGTCGCTCTCTTCGAGGTTTTGTGGACGTGATCTATTTTCGAGCTATGGGTTCCTCCGAGGGGTGGTTTTACTTCTCCTTTTGTTTCCCCCTTTGTCCATGGGCATGTAGAGTGCAGAAAGGGGATTCTGAGGGCTTCATGGGTCTAGTTTTGAAGGCTGACGGACCTTGGTTCATCTTAAATGGAGACACCTTGAGTACTTGTACGCTACATTTTAATTTTCGTGCACTGTCCTAGTTCCTCAGAGCGAGGTCTCTTCTTTTTTTTAGGGCTCTGAAAGAGATGAGCTTCTGCATTGATCGAGTAATTCCTTCTCCCTATGTCGTCTCTTTCTTGCAAGGTACGTCCTGGTCGAGGCCACTCGTCTGGTTGTGGTTCTCTCTCGTACAGTCGAGGGCATATTCATACTAGACACACATGCTCTAATTATGCCTATATCTTCCTAATGTCTATTTGAAAGATGCAAATGAATATAGACACGAGTGAGCTAAACGCTTTTTCTACCCAAGCACGGGTCTGTAAATACGTGGATAGGATAAGTGGGATAGAGCCTAGTCGATGTTTGATGATGTCGCTCCGTTCTTCGTCTGTAGGGATGTTCTTGATGTGACGCTTGTGACCTAGAGTCCTCCATGAATCCTCTTAGGGGTGTATTCTCAGTGTTTCGAGCCACTAGGTATTAATCGATTTTTGGTTCGAATAAGGTCTTTTGTTTGCTCTGAAGTAGATCATGAGGAGGTGGTTAACTGGAGTGAGATGGAGTGTGGTGTATGGCGGGGTAGTTTGGTGAAGTTTGGTGTAAGGTATTTTGGGGTGTTTGATAATACGTGGTTTCGAGGTAGGCTAAGTGTCAAGGCTTGGCTCGTCTTTTGGATTGGAGTTTGAGATGATATCATGGAGAACTTCCTTCGGTCGTCGAACCCTTCGTCTGAGGGCTTGATCCCTATCTATGATTCTTCATTGTTGGTTTGACGTTCTCTTTGGTGGAAGTTGGCTTGGGTTTAGGTATGTTGCGGTTTTGTGATTTCGGGTTGGGTCAGGTAATATTTGGGAATTTTGGATAAAGAGAAGGCGTTCCCGTATAGGTGGGGTTTTTGACATTTTGGACCACTTGTGTGTGTGCCCTAACCTAAAGTGTGCCTATGACATCCAGACGAATTACGCTTGTGAGATTATGGTACCTTATTGACACTTTCCTATTTCTCTCCGTTATGGCACCAATGCGTATGTATGCCTAAGACACGTGATGATGACAATGTGCATGCATGTGGACCATATTAAGTAGGATGATGCGAAACAACTGGCCTAACGTATGACACTCTAAGGGTAGACACACCGGAAGGAGACAAACCTAGCGAGTAAGGGGATATGTGCTTTTATGTTTTGGACATCGTGTGTGTGTGTGACACATTTAGGTAAAATGACGGCGATGTCATAATTCCTATTTTAGCTTATCGTGCGTATCTTATGTGTGGTTTGACGATGTACGCTAATCCGCACAGGGTATATGAAATGTATTTATACTTTGGACCCTAAACTAATGATTGTAGAAAATAATCAGGGCTCTTGACTCTACAAGTGATGACCAACCTCCGTATGTGGACTGACTCTATGCTAAAGGACATTATTGACACGTCGTTTATTTCTCGAGTGGAGAACGTTTGTGCGACGACCCTACATTACACTGGTTTGGAAGACACAACATAATAGTGAACCATGGGGATTCACGGGACAGGGTGCCCCTACCTTGGTTCTGTTGGCCCTAACAAGAACAGAATCACCTAGAGGGGGTGAATAGGTGTCTAAGTTGTAAACTGAAAATTTCTAAGTTTTTTGAGAAACTTAGTTTTTCAGAGTCAAATTTCCTCAGAGTCAGAGGCTAGCTTAAGGAAGCAGCTTCTGAGGGAAATTCTGCCTAAACACAGTTTGACTGTTTTCAGCAACAGAAGTTCTGAGTTAAAGAACTTCTAGACAGTCTTCTGAACAAAGACAATGATATAAAGAGTAAATCTGTTTCAGCACTAAATATAAGCAAGTACACAGAAGCAGAATGAACAAGTATAAGAGGGAGAAAGAAGTTCAGGAGATCCTGATGAACAATTCGATTTATCCAAGATCGCCACAGAAGTCCTGTGACTACGTCTTGTCCCCTGTGGTCGCAGCCGCCAGAGATTTTAAATCTACTATTCATAACTTTTATGGCAAGTTAAGAAGCTCCTTTACATCAACAGAACATAAGCTAATTTCTCACTTAGTTATGACTAGCCTAAAAAGAGTTAAAGGATTTCCACCAGAACAACAACAACTCTGTTTTCTGGATTTCTCACCCAACTCTAATCTCAACTAGATTTCTCTCTAAATCTAACTGAATATCACAAACGATATCAGTTTACAAGATTCCTATTATGAACTTGTTTTTCTTCACTCTCTCACTTTTACTAAAGCTATGCTAAGAAAGATTGAGAATGGAAAATGGTGCTCTGTTTTCTTGATTAGAACAGTGCGTTGAGAGTTTTGCTCTACTATCACGCGTATGGATGCAATGGAGCTTGGCTACTATTTATAGTGCAAGAGGATGACCATTGGTGAGTTTGAATCTTCAATAGAGATGACATCAGTTGTAGTAGCCGTTAATCTGTCATGTCTTCAAACTTTCTTCAAACACTTTGATTCCGTTAACCTTGTTCTTTAACTAAATCCGGTAAGTGATTTGAAGTTGAAGATAAGGTTGACAAGGAAATTCTGGTTGTGTTTTGAGTAGACAGGCGCACTCCTTCAAAACAGCTTTTTGAACTTTTGGCGCCTTGCATTAAATGCAGTTGTCAGAGCAATAAATGCTAAACAGAACTCGTGACTTAGCTTTTGAAAGCTAATTCCTTTAAACTAAGCTTCTGATCGAATTGGTAAGTATTTATCTTTTGATTGCTTCTTGGACCTCTGAGGAGACCTTTAACAGACTTCACTAAAACTTCAGAGCGGAGCATCCAGCTTCTGAACTTTAATTACTGTCTTCAGTTTTCTTGTTTCTTCTGAGTCTTCAAGGCAATCCAGAGATTGTTCATTCAGCACCTGCTGAGAAACTTACGCACATACTTAACACAAATTGATAGTCGAAATTGAAACGTACGTAAGAAAATTTTAAATTTCATCTTCTGAAACGTTTGGACATAATCAAAACACTTAGGGTTCATCATTCTCCCCCATTTTGGTTATGGACAAACCGTGGTCCAGAAGGTAAAATTACTTAAATAAACGCAAGGTTTAGAAAGTAACTTCCTGATTGTCATGATTTTTACAACTTCTGAGTAACTTAACTCCCCCATTTTAGTATAAATGGTGAACTCCAGCAATCTGTATAAACTTAAAATAGGCTTAAGATTAAGTTGTTAGATTTTAGTGAAGTGTAAGTTACTAAGTTAAAAAGCATAAACAGTATTCAGTAGCATTCAGAGACATAAGAAAAATGTAAGGTCCAGTATATATATAATCAGAAGAAAACGAAATGATAAACAGAAGAATAACAGAAAGTCCTAAGACAAGAGCTACCCAACCCAGAACCTAGCTAAGAAGCTTAAGTCCTATGAGATTATCAGTTTCTAGGTTTCTTCTGAGGAGGAGGAACATCACTGGAACCATCACCAACATTTTGTCTCTTCATCCCAGAGCCAGGACCACTATGCTGAGCAGCCTTCTCCCCCGTTTGGCCAGAAACAACAGGAATACCCAGAGCTCCTTGAGAGTCCAGTTTCCTCTGAACATTAAGAGCAGTCTAATATTGCTGAGGGGTAGGCCTTACAGAGTTGATCAAATTCATCCTTCGACGAAAATCGGCATCAATGGTTTTCATATGATCAAAAGTCTGTCCTGAAAAAGGTCGCTGTTTGTGAACATCCTTCAGAAGCAGCTTAATAGATCGATTGTTTGCATACACAGCAGCAGTAAAATGCTCATTCTGAATATAAGTCTGTCCTCGAACAAACATATAGCAATTATGAAGAGCCTTCTCTTGTTCTTTTGCTTGGGTGTGCATAACCTTCAGAAGTTCTGTAAGCTCTGCAATCTAGGCGCTCTGAGCAGTCACAGCAGACTCAATGCTCTGAAGATGATTATTGAGATCAGGAGTGATGTCATACATAATTCTTGCAGCCCCAGAGGAAGATGATCCTTGAGCAGAAGATTTCACTTCTCTCAGAATATGATTAGCAGTACTTTGCAAATCATCAAGCTTACTAGGGAGAACCTTCTCATGAGCCTCATAATGCTCGTTAGCTTCCTTAACCTCTTGTTGCAGCATTTCCAGATTCTCATTCACATTGCTAGCAGAGGCAAGAGCTATATTTTCTAGAGTGGGAAGGGTCAAAGCTAGCTGTCTCAACTTGTATTTCTCATCATAAGTAGCGAGATGAAGTGTGGAAAGATTACGTGTATAGACAGAAGGATTCTGCAATTGAAGCATAGACATGAGCTGCAGGTTCTGAGCTTTCAAAGGTTGAAGTTCTTGCAGCACAATGCCCTGAGCATACATGTCAGAAACAGAAGTCCTTTGCCCTAATCCAGCAAATCTATTCAACATTTCATCAGAGCCACTCTGACTCATTCTTCTCAACTCCTCAACAGAAGGAGCACCACCAGCTTCAGAGACAACAAAAGCTCTGCCAATGAAACCAAAACTACCAAAATGTTTCTCCAACTCATCCCGATTCATCACATTGTGTAGAAAATCGTAGTTTGATGACAAACCAGCGAAAAAGGATGTAGCAGATGAGGTAGTTAAGGGATCACACACAGGAGGTGTATGTCCAGAGGTTGAAGGAGGAGGAATTTGTGAGGTTGAAGAAGGAGCAGTTTGTGTGGTGGAGGAAGAAAAGAGAGGAGTAGTGGATGGTAGTGAAAAGGATGGGGCTGTAAGTCCTATGGAAGGAATTACAGAGGAAGTATGTAGGGAGGAGGTAGTGGAGGTTGTTGTGGAGTCAGTGAAAATAGGGCCAGAGGCCAAATTCACTTCAGAGTAGGATCCAGAGGAAGTAGGAATTTTAGGAGGTACAGCTTCAGTGGTTGAAGTTGTAGGGGGAATGGAAGTTTGAGTGTCACTAACTTCTGGGTCAGAAGGAAGTGTGGAAGATGGATGAGGAGTATGAGAGGGAGATGGATGATGAATATGAGTGGGAGACGAAATAACCTGTTCAGAGACATTGGGATCATATGTAAAAATGGGCTCAGCAAAGACATGAGCCATTCTGTTAAGAGTTTCATAGGCATCCCTATCACCAGGGCTTCTACCTTGACCCAGAAGAATGTTGTCCATAAAATCCTCGTTATCATCATTCTCAGCAAACCTCTGTGCAGTCTGAATAACCACTTCAGGATTTTCAGCTTCTGGTTCACTGTCTTCTGATAGTTCCTCAATAACAGGAGCATCAAGATTCCCTTCAGCAGACATATCCATCATGTCTTCATCATCAACCAAGTCCTCTTCTTCAGGAATTGTATCTTCTAATTCAGTACTAGGGGCAATATAAAAGTCCTTCTTGTTCAGAGACCTTCTATTTGCAGCAACCTTCTTCCTGTTACTTCTGGAGAGAAGAATCTCTTCAGCATCCTCTGCTACTTTAGTAGCCTCAACATTTCCAGTAGCCTTAACATTTCCAGAGGCCTCCTCGCTCTCAACTTGAGCAGCACATTCAGCAAGTCTAGCATCAGCCTTAGCCTTTGCCAAAATTTCACGCTCTGCTACTAGTTTATTTGCTAACTCAGCAGCTTCTCTCCTTTTCCTTGTCCTATCAGCAAGAGCAACAACTCTTGCAACTTTCTCAGCCTCAACAGCCGTTTCTCGTTCAGCAAGTCTGCTATCCTCAGCTTCCTGAGCTGCCTTCTCAGCAGGATCTCTTGGCTTCTCAGCAACAATCTTACCAGAAGGTTCAACATTGATAGTTGTTTGAACCAGAGCTGGAAGAGGTTCTGAGACAACCACCTTCTCTACTGTCAGAACAAAATTACTTGATCCTTTCTTACTTTTACACTTCTTAGCAGCTTTCCTACCCTTCTGCTCAGTATCCTTCATTATTTCCTTCTGAGCAATGCTTGCTGAGGGAGCATTGTCAGTCTTCTTTGGTACCACACCAAAAGCAAGATTCCTCAGAGTATGCATCTTGAGGAGAGTACTCCTGCTGGTAACACCATCTCCTGGAACAACGACAGAGGCAGCCTCAAACAACCTCGTCAGGAGAGAACCATAAGCAAGAGTGCTGACCACCTTGACATTCTTCATGTGCCTTATAATCATGGCAGGAAGGTTGATCTTCTTTTGATTCATAAGATGGTACATAAAAACTCTTTCCCTGTTGGAAACACCATTAACACCAACAGAAGAGTGAAGAACATCCTCTTTATTAGACTGATAATAGAGATTCTAATAGAATTCGGTGACAATCTTAGGATAGATGAACTCATCCAAAGAGACAAAAGAGTTCCAGTTCTGAGCACTTAGCCATTTTGAGATGGGGTCAGTGGATTTAACTTCATCCTCTAGGAACCTAGACGTGAAAACCCTAGATTCACTAATTTGTTCCTTTTGCTTGGCGGTGAAAATATGAGTGACAATGACTGGGGGTTCAACAGGTTGGACTTGAGCCATTTGAGAGTATTTTAAGGAAAAATAGGTCAAGTTTTGAGAGAAAGAAAATACAGAGAAATGATCTATGGAAATTCTAATTGCAAAGAGATTTCGAGTGAAAAGTTGCTAAGTGTGGAAACCCCTTATTTATACCCAAACGAAAACGGTTCCAATTCAAAAATTAAATAAACGCCGTTTAAAAGGGATGCAGTTACCGTTAACACCAGTAACAGTGCAGTAATAGCATTAAATGTCGACATGCTTAATTAAAAATCATGATTAGCCTTAATCACACTTAATTATCTTAAACGGCTAGCAGTTAAGATAAAAAGAAATATAATTAAACTAAATTACTGAAGTGGATAAGTCATACCAATGCCTTCTCGCAAGCTGCTGAAAAGAGTACCAGCCAGAGGCTTAGTAAACATGTCAGCAAGATTGTCTTCAGAGGGGACATGTGTAATAATGATATCCTTCTTCAGAACATGATCTCTCAGAAAGTGATGCCTAATATGAACATGCTTCATCCTGCTGTGTTGAATGGGATTCTTTGAAAGATCAATAGCACTTTTGTTATCACATAAGATTGTAACTGTTCCAGGGATGACTCCATAGTCAGCAATTTGTTGCTTAATCCAGAGCATCTGAGAAACACAACTTCCAGCAGCAACATACTCAGCTTCAGCAGTTGAGAGAGCCACAGAGGTTTGTTTCTTGCTATGCCAGGAGACTAGACACTCCCCCAGAAAATGACAACCACCAGAAGTGTTGACTCTCTTCAATTTATCCCTACCATAGTCAGAGTCTGTGTATCCTACAGGAGTAAAGTCTGAACTGCAAGGATACAACAAACCAGCTTCTGGTGTGCCTTTAAGATATCTGAGAATTCTTTTGACAGCAACATCATGAATCTCCTTTGGTTCAGCCTGATATCTAGCACAGAAGCACACAGCAAAATGTATATATGGCCTGCTGGCGGTTAGGTATAAGAGAGAACCAATCATACCTCTGTAGGTTTTTATATCTACAGGTTTACCAGCTTTCTCTTCATCATCCATGTCCTTGTTGACATCCATTGGGATATCAACAGCATTAGATTCCATCATGCCAAATTTTTTTAGCACTTCTCTAGTATACTTGGCTTGATTGATAAACACACCATCATTACTTTGCTTGATCTGAAGTCCTAAGAAGAAGGTTAATTCTCCCATCATAGACATTTCAAACTCAGCCTTCATGTGGTCACTGAACTCCCTGCATAAAGATTCATTAGTATCACCAAATATAATATCATCAACATATACCTGAGCTAAAAGGATATCCTTGTTCTTCTTCAGAGTGAACAAAGTTGTATCAACACAGACTCTAACAAATCCTTTAGACAGAAGGAACTTTGTCAGTCTCTCATACCAAGCTCTGGGAGCTTGTTTCAGTCCATACAAGGCTTTCTTCAGCTTGTACACATGATCAGGAAACTTAGGATCTTCAAAACCAGGAGGTTGAGATACATAGACTTCCTCATCAATCTAACCTTTCAAGAATGCACTTTTCACATCCATCTGAAAAAGCTTAAAACCTTTGTATGATGCAAAAGCACATAAGATTCTAATGGCTTCTAATCTTGCAACAGGAGCAAAAGTTTCACCATAATCTATGTCTTCTTGCTGACTATAACCTTGAGCAACAAGTCTTGCCTTGTTCCTCACAACATTTCCAAACTCATCAAACTTGTTTTTCAGAACCCATCTAGTACCAACAACCTTTTTGTCGTTAGGTCTGGGAACCAAAATCCAAACTTCTGACCTTTTAAACTGGTCAAGTTCTTCTTGCATTGCCATTAACCAGGAATCATCATCTGCAGCTTCATAGAAGTCCTTGGGTTCAAGAAGTGACACAAAAGCCACATTCCCCATATATCTTCTGAGCTGAGCTATGGTCATGACAGGATTGTGAACAGAGTCAATTACATTCTCCAAGGGGTGATTCCTAGGAGCTCTAACTTCTCTTCGTACATCCAATGTATCTTCTAAAACTTGTTCATCATTTGTTGAATCAAATATAGGAGCATTTTCTGGAAGGAAGTTGACTTCTGGAGTAGGATTCTCTTCTGGAACTTGTTCAGCAACAGGAGGAACCACTTCAGCAGCTCTGGGAGAAACATCTTCTTTTTCCACAGGAGATGTGACTTCAGGAGCATGAACTACATCTTCATACGGAGCTCTACTATCTGCAGGGTTAGTCTCATCAAACTGTACATGAACAGATTCATCTAGAGTTTGAGTCCTCTTATTAAAAACCCTATATGCTTTACTATGTGTTGAGTAACCAAGAAAAATGGCCTCATCTGCCTTTGAATCAAACTTTGAAAGATATTCTTTTGTATTCAAAACATAACACTTACAACCAAAGGTTCTGAAATAACTTATTTTAGGCTTTCGACCTTTCCAGAGTTCATAAGGGGTTTTGTTCATAATGCTTCTGATTAGCACCCTGTTCAGAACATAGCAAGCTGTGTTAACAGCTTCTCCCCAAAAATACTTTGGAAGCCTTCTTTCATTGATCATAGTTCTGGCAATTTCAACCAGAGTTCTATTCTTCCTTTCAACTACCCCATTTCGTTGAGGAGTCCTAGGAGCAGAAAAGTTATGATCAATTCCCTTGGTTTCACAGAATTCCTCAAACAGAGAGTTCTTGAATTCTCCACCATTATCACTTCTGATATGAACAACCTTTTCATTTCTTTCATTCTCGAGCATCTTTATCAGAACTGAGAAACATCCAAGTGACTCATCTTTGCTAGACAGCAAGATAACCCAAGTGAATCTGGAATAATCATCTACTATGACAAAGGCATACTTCTTTCCACCCATGCTCATTGGTTGAACAGGGCCAAAAAGGTCCATATGAAGTAATTCCAAAGGTCTTTTAGTTGAAATGGTTTTCTTAGTTTTAAAAAAGCTTCTCGATTGTTTTCTAGATTGACAAGCAGTACACAGATGGTTCTTTTTAAAACTAATTTCAGGCAGACCCTCAACCAATTGATACGGTTATCCTCATTCACTATAAATAATATCCAGGCTCCACTGTATCATCTACGCGTGATAATCGAGCAAAATCTCAACGCACTGTTCTACTCAAGAAAACAGAGCACATTTTCCATTCTCAATCTTTCTTAGCATAGCTTTAGTTAAAGTGAGAGAGTGAAGAAAAAAAAACAAGTTCTTAATAGGAATCTTGTAAACTGATAGCGTTTGTGATATTCAGTTAGATTTAGAGAGAAATCTAGTTGAGATTAGAGTTGGGTGAGAAAACCAGAAAACAGAGTGTTGTTGTTCTGGTGGAAAACCTTTAACTCTCTTTAGGCTACTCAGAACTAAGTGAGAAAATAGCTTATGTTCTGTTGATGTAAAGGAGCTTCTGAACTTGCCATAAAATTCTGAAGAGTAGATTTAAAATCTCTGGTAGCTGCGACCTCAGGGGACAAGACGTAGTCACAGGACTTCTGTGGCGAACTTGGATAAATCGAATTGTTCTCAGGATCTCCTGAAATCCTTTCTCCCTCTTATACTTGTTTACTTGCTTCTGTGTACTTGCTTATATTTAGTGTTGAAACAGATTTACTCTTTATATCATTGTCTTTGTTCAGAAGACTGTCCAGAAGTTTGTTAACTCTGAACTTCTGTTGCTGAAAACAGTCTATCTGTGTTTAGGCATAATTTCCCTCAGAAGCTGCTTCATTAAGCTAGCCTCTGACTCTGAGAAAATTTGACTCTGAAAAATAAGTTTCTCAAAAAAACTTAGAAATTTTCAGTTTATGACTTAGACACCTATTCACCCCCCCCCCCCCCTCCCCCTCTAGGTGATTCTGTTCTTGTTAGGGCCAACAAGGATGACCGTTGGTGAGTTTGAATCTTCAATAGAGATGACATCAGTTGTAGTAGCCGTTAATCTGTCATGTCTTCAAACACTTTGATTCCGTTAACCTTGTTCTTTAACTAAATCCGGTAAGTGATTTGAAGTTGAAGATAAGGTTGACTGAAAACATTCTTCAATTGGATCAACAAAGGGTAGACAAGGAAATTCTGGTTGTGTTTTGAGTAGACAGGCGCGCTCCTTCAAAACAGCTTTTTGAACTTTTGGTGCCTTGCATTAAATGCAGTTGTCAGAGCAATAAATGCTAAACAGAACCCGTGACTTAGCTTCTGAAAGCTAATTCCTTTAAACTAAGCTTCTGATCGAATTGGTAAGTATTTATCTTCTGATTGCTTCTTGGACCTCTGAGGAGACCTTTAACAGACTTCACTAAAACTTCAGAGCGGAGCATCCAGCTTCTGAACTTTAATTACTGTCTTCAGTTTTCTTGTTTCTTTTGAGTCTTCAAGGCAATCTAGAGATTGTTCATTCAGCACCTGCTGAGAAACTTACACACATACTTAACAAAAATTGTTAGTCGAAATTGAAACGTATGTAAGAAAATTTTAAATTTCATCTTCTGAAACGTTTGGACATAATCAAAACACTTAGGGTTCATCAGGTTCAGACGACATTTACGACATGCAATGGGATTTCAAGCGCCTTTTTCAAAGCGTAATGATTTTCGTGTCCCGTTTCGCTTCAACAACTCTGATAGTGCATGTTTGATCTAACAGGTCATATCGTTGTGACGGTATAGCCCCCATTTTACATGAAATAATTAAAGTGTTCTTTGCGATGTGGAACGGACGGCGTAACGCCGTATTTCATGCATATGGACATGTATCATAATGTTATGTCCTTTTAGGTCTTATGAAGTTTTAGCATTGTCTCAAGATGACATTCGTTTGGTTTAAGGAATGGACCTTTGGGGTCGTAGAACTTTGTCACATGAAATATAATAAGTTTCTTCTCGAACCGAAATAGACGCCGTGATGGCGTATTTCTCATGACAAAGTGAGCGACATCATTGGTCGATCCATTAGACCCTACAAACGACATGAATGTTCGACACGACTGGACCTAGCATAGACATTCTTAATATTTATTTGACTTAAGGAATTGACTTTTAGGGTTGATTCGTTAAGCCCTACAAATGGAGTAAAGACCTGACGTGGTTCGACACATGACACTATAACCTAGTCGAGGGTTTTGTCGTTGTGGTCTATACAAAATTTTATTTTTTTTTATTTTTTTTTATAGTCCAACACGATATTGACCTGTGTGGACTGACGAGGCGGTGTGCCCTTAGACTCAAGACAAACCCTAAAACTCCTTTTCGGGAGGAGCACAAGACAAAGTATTATTATTGGTCCAACGTGATATTGACTTGCGTGGATTTCACGGGGCGGTGTGCCTTTAGACTCAAGAGGGATCCTAAACTCCTTTTCGGGAGGAGCACAAGACAAGGTATGTTTGGTTCAACAGGTTAAACCGTTACACCGGTATGGTCTTATGAAATCATTAAAGCGTCTTTCGTAATCTAGGACTTACGGCTTCGTATGGCACCTGTTTTGACATAAGGGGGCGATATTTGTGACGCCATAATTTTCTCTCACGAGATTGAGTTCCTTTATGAAATGGAGCAGACGGCATAACGTCGTGCTCCGTGTGATAAAATGTCTGGCGTAACAGGGTGCCCCCTTACTTCAAAGGAGTGTCATAGAAACTGGACTTTTCCTAGGTTAAGGCTATAGCTAACATATGTACAAGTAGAGGTAAGCGATTGAAACAGTTAGTATAAACATTCATGTGTATGCGACATTCCCTCTCAACCTTCACGTGGTACGTCTCTGCCCTAGGTGGGTTCCTTCCGACATCTTTCCTTTCAATGTCAAAACGCTCTCAACAGACGTGTTTTAATTGCTGTTTGGGGGTAGTTCCTAGGGGAGATATCTAGGCTGACTATATGAGGCTTCAGTCTCGTTTGATAGTACAAAAGGGTTCCTACGGCAAGATATACCTAGCGCCTCCCCATTTAAGGGTTTTGAGCAGTGTGTCGATGGTACAAGGTTGTGGGTGGTGTTACAGATCGACCTATGCGTCCCTTAAAGGAAACGACAGTAAGCACGACCCGTAACACACGTTGACCATTTGGGATTTTTGTTTTATGCAGTATGAGAAAGCAATAACTCTGTTTATAGCCTAGACTGTCAGAATGCTTCAGTCGTATCCCATCTTTTACTCTTTTATAAAATAATTTAAGAAATAATTTTACAAAAAAAAGTGAAAACCAAACCCAAATCCTCCTATTAATAAATCAACTTCAAGAGAATCGTACGTTGAAGTCAACTTATAATAGTAGAATTTATTTTTGGTCCCCACCAGAGTCGCCACTGTGAGCGCAAGTGGTCGCTCATAGCGGCTTTAGCCTTCTTTGACTAGAGTCGCCACCCGGCCGACCGGGAAAATGTACGATTTGGTGTTTGTACCGATTGTTTTGAAAACCAGAGATTCTATTTACGTTCGTGGATACAACTTATTAATTCTGACATTCTAGACACCCAGAGGATCTTTAATGCAGCCTAACAGTTTATTATCTTGACATTTAGGGTTATCACACAGAAATATTAAAATGCGCAAACATTTGGACAGTAAACCGCCGGATGACACGGTACAAAACCCTCAGAAGCTTACCCTCGTCGCGTGCCAGTGATTGCTCGCGGACTGATGCTCATTGAAGAACGGAGACCTTTTCAGGGAAGAACCTCGGGGGCCGGAGTTGCGTAGGGCATCCTCCGGAGTGGTAACTAGGAACAAGACTTAGTCAGCTCTAGCGGGACTGCAAGTGATGCCTGGGTTGGAAAATTTCAATAAGGGGAAGTATATTTTTTGGTGGTCGTGAGGACCTTTTCTGGGAATATTTCGGGAAAATACTCTCGAGCTCGGACTTTTAGCGACTCTTTTCTGTATCAGAGGCAACTTTAGGCAACAACAGAGGCAACTTATATCGGGTCAAGAATCACTTTAGAACGAGCTAGAGAGAGAGGAGAGTGAGTGTTTGTTGATGAATTGAATGAGAAATCCGGGGGGTATTTATAGGGTAGCTTGTGACCGTATGGTCACCATTTAGTGACCGTACGGTCACTAGTTTGCCCGTCTCAGATCCAAATTTGGATCTGAGCCGGGCTTCCTATAAGGCCCGGCCGGACCTTGTAAGACCCGGCCAAACTTGTTTGGCATGTAGTACACGTGTCACGTTTTCATTGGACCGCCAGCCACGTGGCATATAAGGATTGGATTCCTATCTGCCACGTGGCAGTGACCATACGGTCAGATGCTTTGTGACCTTACGGTCTCAACAAACAGTGTTGTGACCGTACGGTCCCTAGTGAATAATACTTGTGACCGTATATCATTTCGTGATCGAGGATTTTCTCATAAGCGTGAAGGTGCCACACTCATGGTCCCGAGGAGCGGGTGGAAGAGGTTACGGCCCTGAAAAGATGATCCGTTCTCCGACGAGTATCAGTTCTTGAGCAGCTGGCGCGACGAGGAGCTCATAGATTGCTTTCATCATCGGGTTCGAAAACCAGTGCTTACAACGTGCATGGCCATAAACGCACAGGCTACAAGAACTACACTCTGAAAGGTTATGATGTGGTAAATTGTCAGAGATAGAGTTCAAGACTACGAGTCACTCTAGTGAAATTTAAAATTTATCACTACACAATGGTTCAAGTTGAAAGACACCTTTGTTTATGTCTGACCTTATGTATTTGCTCAGTAATAATGTTTTCAAATATTCTAGTGGGGGATTGTTGGGCTTTAGCCCATATGAGAATATTTTGTTTAAGGGTTTTTGTCCTCCCTTTTAAGTGCCTATCCCACGTTGCTTACAAGTTGGGATTGTTTAGTGTTTATAAGGGACTTTTGACCATAAGGGGTGTGCCCCAAGGGGTACCCCACTTTTGTAAAGGGGAGAGGACCTACTTGACCACCATCCCACACGCGCGCCGACCGGACCGGGCTGGGCTGGGTTGGCGTTGGTGTTGGATCCGTCATTATTTTTGATAAAAATTCCTATTTCAGTTTTTCCTCTTTAGTTCTTTGAACGGGTCAACAATCACTCCCTGATTTCTCTCATGTTTTAATGCCATTTATTTCCGAGATTCTTCTCCATGATCTCAGAGCATAACAGCTCCATTTTTTAGTATTAAAGCAGACCGTTTGATACAGTTTTAGAGATGATTTTACATCACAAAGATACTGAGCAATATGAGTGTATTTTGAGCGTTTCTATACTGTGCAATATAGAATCGTATTTTCAGAGGGCTATTTTATCCTGGAGGAGATTGAAATCAATATTGCTTGCACTTTCCCGGCAGTTCCGAGAATGTCTTAAAGAGAGCGACCTAGTCCGCGACTCAGTCCACTTTTATTTGTTTGACAGTTTTCTGTGTTCCATTTCTAAACACTCTGTGTTCCATTTCTAACATTCTGTGTTCCATTTCCAACAATAAGTAATTGTCTAGCAATCATCTGCAAACGTTTAATTAACGATTCGGCTTGGCCATTTTGCGTATGAACATGAGCTACAGGATGTTCAACACTTATCTCAATTGACATGCAATAATCATTAAAAGCTTGTGAAGTGAATTCACCAGCATTATCAAGATGAATTGCCTTCATAGGAAAATCTGTAAAATGTGCTCATAATCTTAATCAATTGAGCAAGTAATCTCACAATTATACAAACATAATGTCGGTTATATCATGCACCATAATAAGGACTAGTTGTGAAGTGAATTCACCAGCATTATCAAGATGAATTGCCCTCATAGGAAAATCTGTAAAATGTGCTCATAATCTTAATCAATTGAGCAAGTAATCTCACAATTATACAAACATAATGTCGGTTATATCATGCACCATAATAAGGACTAGGTCTATAGATATACTCTATAGGTTTGTAAAAAAAATTAAAATCTACAGATAGTTGTGGCAGCCATAATCTAGCTTATAATCTAGTTTGTTAAGATTAAGATTGCCTATTCTATTTAAGAAAATATTCTATTACAAATTGGTCCCACTTTTTTTTCTTTTACTGGAACTCTAATTAAATCATGGTGGACAAGCAACTCAAACTAAAACAAAAGGAAGGTCTAACGCTGTCAATTATAGCTTTTCTTTTGAAAAACCAAATAAATAAATTTTGTAAACTCATATGAAAATGATAACCAAACTTTTTTTTTCTATATTCCAAAATTGAAATAAGATCGATTGAATTTTATTCCATCAAAAGCCAACCATGGGTTTGTGAATTATATATTCCAATCTAAATTATTATGCTTTAAAAAAATCCCGAATAGCAACAATACAAAATCATAGGCATATGAATAAAACATGTCAATTGTCCAATTCATAATTTCAATCAAATAATATTACCTTGATATTATTTGGAGACATAAATCAGAGATTACATGGTCATGTAAATTAAGATTATTTTTTCACATACTTCAGCATATTCAATGCTTGATCAGTTTGTTTTAGTCATATATATATATGCATCATTTGAATTACCGTTGACTATGTTTTGCAAGATCAAATAACAGAGAGAGACTTACATCAGTCACGCTAGCTAGTCAGCGAGGGTTTTTGTGTTAGACTTACTTTAATGGAGTCTACTAATCGTTTTGCTCAAACGGCTAGAGATTCGTGCTGATAACGTGTTATGAAATAATAAAGTATAGTAAACCACAAAACTAATAAAGTGAAAAGAGAAAGATGTTTCTTATATTTAACTTGCATATCTTGGATGAACAAGACTCCTTATTTATAGGAGCATGAAGTATAGGTTACACATACATAAATAAAGATAAAGAGTTGGAGTTACAACCATTAATGAAATATGAGTTTGGAGTTGTTAATGAAGATGGGTTTACTGGACATTCATAAATGAATTTATTTGTAACATTGTTACTGTGATTTGTTTGTAATTGAGGAGAGTTCAATTGGAAGTTTGCGGCCCAAATAAGTTGTTTGGTTAATAAGAAACTCAGTGGTTGTTTGGTATATATGAATTTACATAGCCAATAGAAATTTCCATGATTTTATGATTTGACTAGTTGTTTGGTTGATAGGAAGTTGAGGAAATGGGGGAATTCAAAATCCCTTAGGAAATTGAAATTCCCACATAATGTGGGAAATTAATCACCCATCCTCCTCTTGGTCATTCAAAATTCATGGGAAGTGCAAATACCCTAATGTCAACCAAACACATTAAAGATATTTCATAGGAATTACATTAGGTAAATAATTTCCTATGAAATGGAACTTCCCACGGGAATTAAATTCCCATATATACCAAACGACCTCCCATTTAATATTTGTTGAAATGTTTTCTGATTTATGTTTGTTCATAGACTGATACAAAAGACGAATTTCTGATAATGCTAAGCATCAAATACAAAAATCGGATCACTTCATGCAATACAGATTTTTCACATAATTTACAATGTAAATAACAAACTAGTGACACAATTCTACTTCTTTTAAAAAGAAACAAAAATTCAAAACGAGGTACTGACTATGAAGGGAAGGAGACAGACATCTCAACTAGGTCAACACACTTTCATACAACCAACCAATCGACATGGATATATTAAAAGGACAAAAGAAAAATTTACAAAGTGCAAAAGAAAGACGAAAAAAACTGAAGCAAAACGAAATTGCTCAGTGTTACAGCAATCATTAAAAATAAAGGAATTACAAAACAAAGACTCCCGACATTAAGTCAGTCAAATTCGAGTCATGCTTAGCTAGTGAATTTGCAGCTTTGTTTGGAAATTTTGAGTAATGATAATGTCTTTCCTGTTTGATGGTATCTCTTTTATTTGGAGTAATTTTTTTCTTTATTTTCTCTTTTTGTGGGTATATGGGGGTAAATTACACCAGCGGTACTCAAACTATACATACTTTCCCAAAATGGCACCCAAACAAAATTTCGTCCCAAAGTAGTACCTAAACTATCACTAACCTTCCATCTAAGTCCAAATGACCTCCTATAACCAGTCAACCCACGGTCAACGTGTAGTCAACGGTGGTCAATGCAAGTTTGACCAAAATTTTGTTGACCCATTAATTGTCCTATGCAAAATGACTAAATTGACCTCATCTTCTTCCTCTTCCATATTTCCTTCTCTCTCCTCATTCTCTCTCACCTCCATTCCACCATTAATCTTTTTCTTTTTTTTTTCTTTTTCCTCCTCATTTTTTCTTTTCTTCTCCTCTCCTTCTCCCCCTTCTTTTTCTTCTCCTTCTCCTTCTTTTTCTTTCTCCTCCACCTTTATTTTTTTTTCTTCTTCTTCTTCTTCTTTTTCGTTTTCCTCCTCCTTTTTCTTCTTTTTTTTTTCTTTTTCTTTCTCCTCCTCCTTCTCCATAGATTTAAAATATAGCCCTCGGAATTTGGAATTTCCAGATTGTTATTTTAACATCTTATTTTGATGACTTAATTAATTAATGATTTTTATATTTATGCTCCATATATGACAAAATGATTTTAATCATATACTCTATACTTAAATGTTTTATATAACTCTAGAATTTATTAAAAGATATTTCAACAAGCTTTAAAAAGAAATATCTAGAGTTATCCCGAGAAAGTATATGATTTAACTATCGATCTTAAGTGCTCTAACTTATGCCATATTTTTATGAGATCTATAGTTTTTATGTATGTATGCCATGAACTTAAATGTGTGAATATGAGATATATTATGGACTTATTAATCATGTCATGATCTTATTTGAATCATACATATATGTCATGATTATTTTACGAAGTTCATAATTACTACGACATTTTGACTTCACTAATATTTCGGTGTATACATACTTGCCATGATGTGTGATCAAATGCATTTTCATCATCCATACTTGAACGAATTTGATACATTCTTTGGTGATAAAATGTATGTATGTATGGTATTATTTCATGGTGATTAACTTTGCTAAACTCATGAGAAATCTCAAGTTAATCTACACCATTCGATTACCATCCTTGATCTCCATCCTACGGCTCAGATTCGAACTTGATGAGCAAGTTTGACATCCCATCATCTTGTACCAGAAAAGACTTCTCATCCACACAAATTGGTGTGAAAAAAGAGGCAAGTAAGCAAAAGAGAAAGTCTTGGTCAAAAAGTCAAACAAGTACACTTACAAGTGAAAGAAAGGTGACATAAAGTGACTTTTGATGGACTTAAAGTTGATGCTTGATGGGATATGACTACCAACGGCTACAAGAGATTTGTTGTTCAAATTTGAACCTCTAACATCTCTAATTTCGTGTATAAATAGCCCGAGAAGTCGACAGTTGAAGATAAGGGAAAAACAACGAGAATTAAAGCTATCATACGAGATATTTCACAGCTTTGATTAATATTTTCCTTCAACTGTATTAAGAGAGTTTGAGTGTAATTTATTTCATTCAAAAAGATACAGTAAGATTAAACGGTGGGGTTTAATCTGGGTTTTACACTAGATCCTTAAAAAAGTGTAAAAGGTTCTTAAGCACCCGTAAGCTTAGAATAGGTTAACACTGAGCCTTGAAAGTGTCATAAGTTTCTTAGTTGAGCTTGAGAAAAAACTAAGAGAAGTCACTCGACGCTTGGAGTTCGAAAGAGTAAATACTAGTAGAGGTATTTGCTGGTAGTGTCTCGGATTGTGAGAACTGTCTCAGGCTTGATTTCTGCCCGTAAAGAAATCATAGTGGAAAATCTCGGGAGGTTCTCTCGGGGACTTGATTAGGCTCACAAGGAGACCGAACATGGATAAATAACTGTGTCAATCCTTCTATCCCTAATCTCTTTATTATTGCTATTTAATCACTTGCTCTGCATTTAATTATATATTATTAACTGCTTATGATTAATTGTGTTTAAACTGCTTATACTCTTATTTCTTTTAAACAACTGTTTCTTCCGCAAAACTTTTTGAACTGTTGTTTATTTTAATAGGCAAAATATTTAAGAGTATATTAAAGTATTTTTTAAAAGGCAATAAATCATATTCACCCCCCCCCCTCTAGTCTTTATATAGTCATATTTGGGCCAACACAGATTTCGGCCGGCCGATTCCAGCCATGCCGGAATCTGGAAAATTCCAGATCCGGATTCCGGCCATTTCAGGACGCCGCCGGAATTGGAATTTTCCAGAATCTGGCATGGCTGGAATGGGCCAGCCGAAATCTGGAAATTCCAAATTTCGAAGGCTATATCCCTAAATCTATGGAGAAGAAGGAGGAGAGAGGAAAAGAAAAAAAAAAGGAGGAGGAGAGAAGAAGAAAGAAAAAAGGAGGAAAGAAGGAGGAGGAGGAGAAGAACAAAAAAAGGTAAGAAAAAAAAAGAAACAAATAGAAGAAGGAGGAGGAGGAGGAGAAGAAAAGGAGGACAATGGTGAGGAGACCTGGCAAAATGCTACACGACACGAACACGACACGAAATTTTCGTGTTCGTGTATAGGTATTTGTGACACGACACGACATTGACACAAAAAATTTCGGGTCGTTTTCGTGTAAACACGACAGCACGAACTGTAATATTAAAATTATAAATTTAATTTTAGGGTTTGGGGAGTATATAAATCCTAACTTTCTAACCTATTCAGTTTTGGAATTTCCCTCAGCCGCACAACATCTCTTACCTGCCTCTCCTCCTTTACTCTCTCTAAACTCGGTAACCATCACCGTCACCAGAACCACCAGTCCTCATAAATCCTAACTTTCTAACATATTAGATGTTATTTTTTCAACTTATGGGTTTTAAACATATTTTAAAACATTTGGAATTATTTTTATTTTATCATAAAATTCATGTTGGCAGGTCGTGTCGTGTTAGCAGGTCGTGTTTGTGTCGTGTTTAGAATTTTAAATCGTCATGCGAAAAATTCGTGTCGTGTCGTGTTCACCGTGTTAGTAACGTGTCGTGTTCGTGTTTGGATTTTCAACACGAAGTCGTGTTCGTGTTTGATGTTTTGAGACCAACCCAAAAGTTGACACGACACGAAGACGAAGATTGCCAGGTCTAATGGTGAGAGAATGAGGAGAGAGAAAGGAGTTGGAAGGATGAAGAATGAGAGGTCTTTTTTGTCATTTTAATATATTAGTTAAAGGGGTCGACAAAATTTTGGTCAATTTTGCGTTGACTACGCGTTGACCACGGATTGACTGGTTATAGGAGGTCATTTGGACTTAGATGGGAGGTTAGTGATAGTTTGGGTACTACTTTGGGACGAAATTTTGTTTAGGTACCACTTTGAGAAAGTAGGTATAGTTTGGGTACCGCTGGTGCAATTTACCCGGTTATATGTGCTTGTCTCCATTTGTCGGAGTGTGTTTTGCTCCCGTTATGTGCATTGTTAAGTTCTCTTTCATGAAAATACATTAGAAATTTTGTCTAACACTGTATAGAGCTGACTTATTGGAAGGTTGAGATATCATTTTTGACAATGAAACTTTAAAATGTGTTACTTACTGTTATGCCAAAAATAGTTAACAAACTATCTATTATTTATCTAATTCGATCTAGGATTGGATTAACTCTCACTCAAAATATTTGGAATTGTAATTACTGTCATTAAAATGTTTGGTGAATGAATTTTTTTCACAAACTAGGTTGGAGTCAATTAATTATATATTTATAATGAATAGTATATTAGTGAAGAAAAAGAGTAGCTTTGTATGTGGAAATAAAAAAACCACTGTAACGTTCACACTCACACTATTATAAGGAGTCTAATAAATCTAGAGGATGCTATAACATAATTAAACATATAAAAATTTGTAATGATTCACATTTTAGCATATTGGAGATTTTTGTGATCCCAAGATAAAATTGAAAATGTATGTATTTATATCTCCATACTTTGGCATTGGCAATGGACTAGTTTAAAATTTTAGGTTAAGCTTCCACATGGAAAGGGAAGATGCCTTGTTAAGAAATAATTCAATTATTGACTATACTTTTACATTAAAAACAGTTAATTGGAGGGTGAATGCTAGAACTACTCATATACTAAGTTTTTGTCTTTTTTATGAAGTAAACAAATTAGGAATTAATTAATTAATTATCTTTTTACAGTTAATTGTATAATATGAAAGAAAACAAGGAGCATCAAATTAAGAACTCAAATCAGAATTCCAATTAAAAGTTTTAAAACCCATAAAAGAAACAATAAGGATCTACAAAATTTAGGAACCGAATCTGAATAGTATTATCGAAGTTCCAAAATAAAAATAAAAGTATTTAATTTTGGTAACATAAAAGTATTTAATTAGCTGGTCATATAAGTGACGATCACTTGATTACAAGTAGCAATTCAAATTACTGTTATGCAGACCTAATTAAGTTAATGGAGCAAGCAGTAATCTAAAAAATTCTTTTAATATTTCATCAACCAATACACCAACAATTATTCTAAATCCTCACTTTTGAACATATTCTTTTAATTAAATTATTGTTACAATATTTCTCCATCATAATTATTAGTAAGTAATTTTACTAATTATCAATTAAATGTAGATCAATTGGTATATCCATCAATATTGTGTGAGGAGGAAGGTCAAAAATCGAATCTCATTCCTTACGAATTATATTAAAAAAAGTAGTTTCATTAGTTATGAAACTTTTAAGTTTTTTGATCATGATTATGAGATCATTGACACCGTTGGGCACGCCCATAGTGAACACTAGGTCTCTAAGACATTCATCTTCTCAATTCTCCCTTTCAGCAACTGATCTGAACGTCTAACAGTAATGTTTGGTGACAGTGAGAGCCCATTACCTTAATAACTGTTAAACATGTTTTCACTATAAATACTCCACTATAATAAATGTTGATACAATTACTATTTTCACTCTCTACTTTATTTACTTTGATCTCTCTTTCTTGAACCTTACTAATTTAACCGTCAGAGTGTTGTTAAGACCCAATCCACCACGTAATTGGAGGACTTCAACACTTCAAGACAAACAACCGATCATGTATTGAAGGCATCATTTGTATCCACTTTATCATTAGTATACTTGATTAGCTAGGCTTTTTAAGAATTATTAATTTTTAACTAGAATAATAATATAAAAGAACATTAAGAGAGAATTTCTTTGAATAGATGAAAAAGCTTGACTTGTCCATTTTATGAAAAATAAAGGTTCTTTTTTATATATTGGAAATTCCAAGCTATGTGAATTATTTTAATCGTTTTAAAGGCCCGTTTGGTACAGCTGTTCTTGTTTGCTGTTTGATGCTCCTGCTTGCTGTTTGTTGTTCCTGCTTGCGGTGTGCTGTTTCGTTTTGCTGTTTGATTATTAGTGTTTGGTAAAATTATAATTAATTGTTCCTGTTAGAATATAAAATGACTAATTTGGACATATTGAATTTTTTATTAATGTGAAACACAAAGGATAATAAAGGGAAATAAGATCTGCAGTATTTTTTTTTTTTAGAAAGCCAGTATTCTGTTGCTTCTTGAAAAAGCAGTTGCTTTTTACCTAAAAAACAAAAAGCAGCGTTTACTAATTCCTAACTAAACACCAAAGCAACTGCTTTTTGTGGCAAAAAGGTAAAAGGCAACATCGAAACGGAGAAACAAACGTCTCCTAAGAAGCTACTGTAGATTAATTGATTATTAAGTAGTTTCTTTTTTTGTTGGAGATTATTAAGTAGTTTATGTGCACGAATGCCAAATGATTATCATATGGACCCTTGACTCATTAAAATATTGTGTCTATAGCAGACAATAAACCGCAGCTATAAGTCGTAGATGAAACTTTTTGTTATGGGGAAATTTTTAATCATAAAGAAAGAATGTATGTATACAAATTAAGTAATTATTCCATTAGCTTTACTTTGGAATCATATTAAAAACAGTCATATAACACGGCAGAAATTTTAAAATACTTTTAGAGTATGAATGACGTGGTACTCCGTTTTAATAATTCGATAATATGTTACATATATTAGTATTTAGGATCGATGATTTAGGGTTTAAAATTTAGGTTTTAGGGTCTAAAGTTTTTATTTTAGGGTCTAAAATTTTATATAAATTATTACCTAAAAATAAATATTTAATTAATTACACGTTGTCAAAATCTTATTGGTTGATGTAACATATGCCAACCATTTATTGATTTAGAGTACCATATCATCGTGTTTCAGAAGTATACTAAAATTTCTCACATGTCAAAGTGAAGATTAGGCTTAGTTTGGGATTGTTGTTGAAAAGTAATGTAGCTGTGGGGAAAAGTGTTGTTTGAAATAGCGCTGTTGGAAAAAGCAGAAGACTGTTTGGTAAAATGAAAAGTAAAAATATGTGGTTAAAGTAAAATCGGTTTGATAAGTAATTAGTAAATAATGTTTTCGAATATGTCAATTGGTGGTTTAAGACATAATAGAACATACAAATTTTAACGAAATTTTTAACATTAATTTTTTTTCAATTTTTAAGGGTTTATTTTTATCAATTTTTGAAAATAAAGGAAAATACGAGTGATTCATATACAAATAGAGGGACTAAATTTTTTTCCCAAGTCTTGCATAGGGAGTTTTGGTTGTAATATGTATTAAGACTTTTGAATATTTCTCTCCAAATTTTAAAATTAATTGTTATCTGCAAAAGCTGAGAAATCAGCTTTTTCCAAAAGCATGGGTGCCTGCTTTTAGTGAAAGCAGCTTTTAAACAAAAAACACTGTTAGAAAAAGCTGCTTTTGATATTTACCAAACACTATAATACCTGCTTTTTGGTTAAAAGCTGCTGTAGCTTTCTGCAAAAGCAATACCAAACGCAGCCTAAATATTTAATTTCAAAACAAATATATTTTTGAACATCCTTTATGACGATTTTGACAAAATAACATAATTTATGATGATTTTTTGCCCATAAAATTAAATTTTAATAAAAAACAAATAGTATAGTTACGTATAATATTTGCAAATTTGTGTTATCATATATTGCAATTTTTTTTAAAAACAAATAAAACAAAGGTATCACTATTTATAGTTCACTTTTTCCAAACTACAGTCAATTTTGATAAATTTGTCTTTTTCATTGTGGACAAGAAAAGATCAATAAGATTACACTATTTTTGAAATTACATCTCATTTTTGAAAGTCGAACATTAAAAATTCAAAATTTGAGATGTCAAATGATCCAACGAACCCGCAATGGAACAATAATGACTAATCATTAAAGAACGACGTACTCAAACATTTAAAAACACATTAAAAAAGTATTTAAGTTTTTTTTTTTTCGAAAAAAGGGCCTCCCATTAAGAGAAACGGCCAAAGTGACCGTTCCTCCATAAGGAGTAACGGCCTCCTAGGCCGTTTCACCATACGGGGAAACGACTAAGCTAAAAGCTCTCGTGCTGCTGGTTTTCTCTCATCAACCACCCGGATTTTGTGCCATCTGCCATGCGTTTTTTCCACAGTGGTCGAACTAAGCGGTGCCTCTGCCTTTTTTTTACTTACTTTCTTTTCTCTTGTTTTGGACTTTGTAATTATGCTCTACCATTTTCAACTCTAATTACTTCTATTTTCATTTTCCTCCATTCTAATTTGTGGGTTTATGACATTTTTTTGTTTGGGAATTCCATGTGCAAACCAATTACGATCTTTTTATGTTTACTTGATTTACGAGTCAACTTCGTCGGAAAAATTTCTTAGCTTTTTAGGTTTAGGGTTATCATATATCATTATTACCGGGTATTTTGTTTAGCCGTTTCTTTATAAACACGGCCTCTAAACCCTAATCAATTAATTTTTTGAAATTTTTGATCAAATTAACTATTATCGAGTTTGTATTCGTACCTTATTCGTATTTTTGTCCATAATTGAGAGCAAAAAGTGTGATTTTAATGTTAAAAAGTTCAATCTTAATAAATATGTTATTAAGAGGTTTTAAACATTAAAATTAAGTAGGAAATTATGGAAGGGGTATTTTAGACATAAGTGAGCTGTAGTTTGGAAAAAATTAGCTGTAAATAGCAACTCAGATAAATATGATTTTTTTAGTTATTTTCCTTTTTTACTTATATTAATTGATATAATTGAGTAATTAATTAACAGCGCGGCTTAATTAGAATAAGTGATATAGGGAAATTCTATGGTCACTTTGTTTTTCACAAAGTAACCATTACTTTGTTTTGTCTATCATTAGATCATGGCTTAAAACTTAATCTAATGGTGGACAAGACAAAGTGCAAATAAAGTAGAGGAAAAACAAAGTAACCATAGCCTACACCAGTGATATAAGGTGACTTATAGTTGACCGAAGCAAAAAAAGGTTTGTGTTGGAATAATGTGATAGTATATTATGTTTTTAATCAAATAGAATTAGCTGGTTCATTATGATTAGTGTATTTAGTCTTTTTTCTTTTGTTGCTAAAATCTGTTTATTTATTCTGCTTAGTGGAACTAATTGAAAGGATTAAAAGGTAATGTCTTTATCATATATGCAAAAAGACAAAAAGCATTATTTAGCCATTGACTTTTTTAAAATTTGTGCATTTGGCCATTGATCTTTTATTTGGTCACATTTGGCCATTTGTCTATGTAATTTGGTGAAATTTCACCCTTAGTATGTTAATTGACATTCTCACGTTTGTATTATTTAACAATTTTTAGTTTTAGTATCATTTTCTTATTTGAAATATACGAAATTTTAATGTAACATTTTCATCTCCGTTTAATTTTGATTCAAGAAGGGTGAAATTTCACCAAATTGATAGATTAATGGCTAAATGTAACTAAATTATAAAGGTGAGTGGCCAAATGTTACTAAATAAAAGGTCAGTGGCTAAATGCACAAATTTTGGATAAATCAATGGCTAAATAGTACTTTTTGCCATGCAGAAATTGCAATTTGCTTTCAATATATTAATTGTGATTTTAATTAAAAGATTCCAAAAGTTAACTGAAAATGGAAAACCAAAAACCTTAATTTGATTTAGTTGGGTTCAATTAGACTTAGAATATGGAAACCCACGACAAGACTCAGAACCAGTTGCTTGTGCTAAAACATGAACATGATTTACGTATTGCTAACAAAATACTCATCTACTAGAATGCCCATAAGGAAAATCAATCTACCAAAAGCCTTAGCTAAGACTATAAATCGTGAATCCATCTCCAATTACACGTTGAATCCCTAATCTATCAAAATTTAAAATAATTTACTTTTCTTGGAGTATATTCAGTCTATTTTAAACAATATTGAACCGATTTTAAGTCTCATAAAACTGAACTGAATCAAATCAAAAAATTTATTTCAACTTAAAAAAACCAATTCAATTTTCATGCCAAACCTATCCATATATGCTCACCATACTTGTAACTAATATGCCGTAATTACTATAAATTCAATACATAATATTCTAACACAAATTTTTGGCTTTGTTAAATGCATCCCTTTGGGGTCATGAGAGAGTGGAACATTCTTCTTTTCTTTCTTTTTCCTTATGCATTACCCAAAAGTGATGTAAATATTAGTCACTTCGTAGAAGAAAAAGTGTAACCAATGTTAGATCCCACCGCTCATAAAAATAAAATCCATTTTTGATTCAAACACTAGAACTTACCAAAAGGAAAAAAAATTCTACCAAATGTGAAATAATCCGGACAAGATGAAACCAATATAATAGTGTAGTTGTATGTATTTGATCTGTTGTTACTGATGAGTGATAATTAAGATATGTAAACTGAAGTATCAAATTTCATGGTTGAAGAAATAGCTCAATTACTAATGTCTAAAACATTAATCAACTATATTAAAGACAAAATTGCTCGTAACACAAAATGATCAAATTTTTTAACATAGATACCTAACTAATGATCATATACGAATTTATTGAGTTAAATATAGATAGTTGTGAGTTGTGACTTCTAGTAGTTGATATAAAGGAATTATTATTTTTTAAAAAGTAGACATATTGTCCCTCTAATTAACCAAAATGCAAAATATTGTGCTACAAGTCTAATGCAAAAAGTATATGTCTAAAAAAGCAGTCTTTGTTAGCTAGGTGAAGAAAATTCCTTCCACATGTCAAAAATCCATGACAACCATGTATCTATTAACTATTCAATAACTCATTACCTTTGTAAAGTGATTAACTTTTAGATACTTCTAGCAATAAATAATAAATTATTAGTATTACATCGCAAGTTTTTGTGTGACGGATTATGACAAAAATTATGAGAATTCAAGCCCAAACTCAATAAGCTCATCTACAACTTTCGCCTCCATTGGGTACCCCAAAGTACTCGACCGTTGGGCACCATCTTCGAACATAAAATTCCACCCTATATATGGGCATTCATAAAAAATGAAACTTCATGTTTGGGAATTGTGCCAAATCCTTGAAGAGCAAACTACATGCCCATATCTTGCCAACGAGATAGAATGAATCACCACTATAGATACCCTCACTCCGATAAATGATGTCAAATTAAATTCAAAAGTGATCGTCACCAGTCTCCAGTCCGAAGGTTCATTTGTATCCACTTTATCATTATATTCTATTGAGATTGTTTTATAGATATTAAATTCAAATGTGAAATTCCAATTATTTAGTAAATAACATCTCAAGAAAAAAATTACATTAAATAAATAAAATATATATACACTATTCAAGCTCTCATTTTGTACGAAAAGTGTTTAATTTGTGAAGATAGTGACTAGTTCATTTCACATCAGCAATAGAGATACCCATCATATACAGCTTGTGACAAATTAAACATTGATGCAGTGGATTTTAGTTAATTAATTTTCTATTTTGAGCTTGCAAATGCGTTGAAAAGGTCAGTAAATACAACTATATTTACTATATATAAAAGATTGTTCTTCAACATCCATCTCAACCCCAAAAAGATTTGTTCTCTCCCAGAGTAAACCTCGTTCTCGGATGCCGGAGTATAAGTAAACTATAACCATCGGTTCGGTTGCCATTTTTAGCCAAAGCGTTTCTTGAACAAATGATGTCGCTTGTTCGGATCCTTTGGTTTCTGGTTCTTGAGCTGGCCCTGCCCACCAAGTCTCCGCCCAGTACTGCAAATAGGGAAAAAAGTTGTTATTGTCTACACATTGTTAGCGAGCAAGAAAAACCGGAGATTATTGAGACATGTTTCGTACTTGTATTCCATATAAACCATCCCCTTGGCACCCGACATTGCACTCATGGACCCCATGAAACGACGCGCCTTATTAAGGGCAATACCATCAGTGTCTTCTTCCAACAGCTCTAACCCAACAGCGTCATCGCCAGCGAGCAAAACCTGAGGCACCGTCCAACATGTCAAAAACTTCTATTTTCACCAAGACGGGTAGGTAATAAACCACCGATGAAAGAGAAATACCTTCGTGAGGAGCGATAATTGCTCGTCGAGATTGTAATAGCTCAAGTTAGGACCCTCATCGGCTGGAGGCAAGCTCGTTATTACCTGCAAATAGTTGAAGTTCATCATGTCATATCTATTAGGGCCTAATTGCGTTATATTCTCCAACAATAATATCAACATTTTGATATGACGATTACGAGAACAATTAAATTTCATGTCTTTACAAAAAGCAAACCCCTTATCCGCTAATTTGTAAGCAAAAATACTGCATGCCATGACAACACGTGTTCTATAATCCATAGTCAAAGGACACTTAATTCAAAATAAGATTGAAGGTTACATACCTTAAAGCTATAACCTTGATCGATCAGAAATTGCTGCCTTTTCGTCGAATAATACATCTCCTACACTCAACAAAAAAATTGTTAGATATCAAGCTTGTAAGAGTACATGGAGCAAATACATATAGCGCAGAAGAAAAGGGATCCCACCTGTGTATCGGTCGAAACAAGAGAATAGAAAAACGCATTGTACTCTTCTTTGCCTCCCGCCATCCTATCTTTATGTTTACCCTAGTGCCCCAAATAAAATACTTGATTATAACAAAGAAACATATAGCACATAAAAATTGGCTATAGAATCGCTAAAATGAGGTTCTGTTTAAATGTGTGAATCTAACATAGAAATCCGACTGATCGATGTCTACTAAAGACAATGAGATTCTTCTCTCGGAACTTTGGGTTATATAAATCAAGTAGAGAGAGGACAACTTTATAAATGCATGTTTAGGAAACAACCTTCGCCCTAAGAATACGCCCCAAACGCTGAGCTTCTTGTCGTCTAGAACCAGCATGTGATGAAATCTGAATGATCACATTGGCCTCTGGAATATCAATCGAGTTATCACCCACCTATGAGTTGAGAAATGATTGAAATCAGTTATCTAAGTAAAGTCCCACCCGCGATAGATAAAATATGTATTATACAATAATCTTTAACAAAATACCTTTGACAGAAAGATCGTGTTAACTAGTTTACTAGTTTTGAAAGCTTCAAGAATCTTTGTCCTCTCAGGATGGCTGCAAATTCCAAATGCCATTTAATGTCTATAGTTAAAACCAAAGATTGAGGAAGCAATAAATCCCCGAAAAATTCTCACCTGGTAGCTCCATAAATCATAGGTTTACCGAGTTTCATAGCATATTCTGTAAGGGCGAAAAGATTGTCGGCAAAGACAATTATCTTATCACCACGCTCCTTTTCGTGGAAGCGTATTAGAAACTCACATGCCCTGAACTTATTGGGGTTCATTACATATAACGCCTGAAGTAAAAGAGAACGTTAAATGAAGGGAGAGAACGAAAACATAAAATTACAACTACATAAATAGAAAACGGGATAGCACCTGCTTTTTCTTAGAGTTCTCTTTTTTTAGATATTCAGCAAAAAACTCCTTTGTCATTGGACACCACACTTCGGCACACTGAACATTTGCTATATATCCATCTTTCACTAGATCCAACCAATTAGCTTCGTATAATTTTGGACCGATAAGGAAGTTCAAATCAGTAATCCTTTCATCTTCTCTCACAAGTGTTGCTGAAATCAAAATAGCCAGTAACATCCATGTTCCTCGAATAACATCAAACTAAATAGAAGATATGTATCTAAATTATACATACCAGTAAGCCCAAGTTTGCAGTGAGACTTGGTGATGCTAATAACTTTACGAAACATATGAGCGGGAACGACATGGACCTGAATAAATAAAAATATTTTGTTTACACGCAGGCAAAGACTGGTGAGCATGAAAAGTTTAAACCACGTTCTTGCATAGTTACCTCGTCCATTAGAAGCAGCCCCCATTCTCTATTTCTTATTTCCTCAATGATCTTTTCAGATTCTTCAGATCGTTTACCGCCAAAAGCAACCATGTTATACGTTGTCACCACTACCCCAGCATTGCCTTGGAATCTTTCTTTGCTGTCAGATGTGAATTTGCAAATTTGTCCCTCTCGAATGGTTGACCAGAGCTGGAATTGAAAAGCCCACTGGTCCACAGACACGGCATTTGTTGCTAAACAGAGACAACTTTTCTTTATTCGGCATGCTGCTGAAACACCGACTAGAGACTTTCCAGCACCACAAGGCAGAACTATGATTCCAGATCTTGCTCTACCTGAAAAATAATCCATGGTTAGAAGCATGTATGAACACCAAATAGTTTTTACATCTCAAGCTAAGAAAACACATAATTGAACGTAGAAAAAATAATACCATTTCCAAACATTTTACTCAAGCTCTTCTCTTGATACGGTCGGGGTTGAGCATGAGGTTTCAATTCCATGTCAAGGTCAGGGTTGACCTGCGACGTCATTAAAAATTAATAAATGCCGCAAATTAAATAAGTTTATACACAGTTGTTCACGACTTTTATAAACTGAGTACCATCAATTACTCAAAATAAACAAGTTCATCATTGTTTACTAATAGAAAAAAAAGGTTCATTGTTTTTATGGTATACGGGTATCTCGGATATTAGACATTAGTACTAGTATTTAGGGTATTTCGGGTATTAGACGTTAGTACTATTTAGGGTATGAGTATTTAGTATATAAGGGGAAGTTTTGAGAGAAGTGGCAGTTTATGAGAGTTAATGTTTGGCTGCTATATGCAGAGGCTCTTCTACTTTGGTTGAGAGGGAGATTTCTCCTGGGAAATTAAGCTCTAGCTTAGTCCATTTATCTATTGTTCATCTTTGTAGTCTTTCTATTTATCAATATATTCAGTATTATCTTTTATATCCTGCTCTTGAGATTCTAGTTTTGAAGGCACAAGTTAAGAAAATATCACGTCATACAGTATCATTTCTGAAGTCATACTCCTCCAACATCGGGTAATTCAAAGCATTCGGCAAACACCGCTGCTTTACATTTTCAACCTGTCAAAAACCACAAAACAAGTTAAGAAACTCATATGATTATGAAACTTTGTACAAATCATGAAAGACTCTAGACAAAATGCAATTATGACGTCTATGTCTTACCCCCTGGTATGTTGGATTGTTTTCCAACAAGTGAAGTCTATGTCTTACCCCCTGGTATTTCTGATCATGCCCCTATGGTTGTTCATCTTCAGAATGTTATGCCTAAGAGGAGGTCCATGTTCCGATTTTATAACATGTGGTGTACTCACCCTTCTTATGGGATTTGGTTCTTTCATGTTGGAACTCTCCTGTTGAAGGTTGTGCTATGTTCAGAGTCTGGCAGAAATTGCAGGTTTTGAAGTTTCAGCTTAGGCAACTTAACAGGAAGGAATTTTCTGAGATTTCAGAAAGAGTGCTCAAACTTAAAGAAGTGGTTGATTCTATTCAAAATGATATTCAAAACGATCCTACTAATATCTTATTGCAAGAGGAGGAAAGAGCTGTCACTCTATACCTACACTACTTACTCCAGCAAGAGGAATGTTTTTACAGGCAAAAATCCAGAGTTACTTGGGTCAACTTGGGAGACCAGAATACGAAATATTTTCATAAGCAGTTTAAAGCAAGACGGTCTCATAACAACATCATTAATATTAAAAGAGCAGATGGAACCAGTGTAACTGATGCTGAAACAATCAATATGGAGATGATTCAGTTTTACAAAAATCTTATTGGTACACCTAGATTGCATAGGGATAGCATTGATCAATCAGTTATTGCATCTGGAACTGTGTTATCCATTGAAGATTGTGATCTTCTTTGCTGCCAGGTCAATGACGAGGAGATTAAAAAGGCCTTATGGAGTATAAGCACTGATAAAGCTCCAGGAGTAGATGGATTTGGAAGTTTCTTTTTTCAGAATAGTTGGGCTGTGATTGGAAAGGATATCTGTGATGCTGTGAAAGATTTTTTCTGCAATGGAAAAATCTTAAAACAAATTAATGCAACTGGTCTAGTAATGATTCCAAAAGTTGCTGATCCTCAAGGATTGGGGGATTACAGGCCTATTGCTTGTTGCACAGTGTTGTATAAAAAAATTACTAAGGTAATCACTGCCAGATTCAACTTAGTAATTAACAAGATCATTAGTCCAAATCAATCTGCTTTCATACCAGGGAGAAGTATAGCAGATAATGTATTGTTAGCCCATGAATTAATCAAAAACTACCATAGAAGTGTCGGGGGAGGAAATTGTGCCATGAAGATAGATCTTAGGAAAGCCTATGATTCTATTGACTGGGACTTTATTGAAGAAGTTTTGCTTGCTCTTCACTTTCCTCAGAGGTTCATTGGTTGGGTTATGGTTTGTATTAGAAGTGCCTCTTTTTCCCTTGTCATTAATGGAAGTTTGGAAGGCTCTTTTAAAGGAGGACGGGGTCTGAGGCAGGGGGATCCTATGTCACCTCTGATTTTTGTTATCTGTATGGAGTAAGTATCCAGGTTTTTGCAGGCCAAATTGAGCAGTGATTTCAAATATCACAAGGGTTGTAAAAGTTTGAAACTTAACCATCTATGCTTTGCAGATGACCTTTTCTTTTTTTGCAAAGCGGATCCTCAATCTGTCACTGAGATGATGAATAGCTTAAATCATTTTGAAAGCGTCTCTGGCCTTCAAGTAAGTGCAGGAAAGAGTAATGTTTTTCTCAGTTCAGGTGTGGTTAAGGGAGTTCGAAGTCAGATTCTGGCTGTGTCCACTTTCCAGGAAGGTACTCTACCTATTCGATACTTAGGTGTGCCTTTGATTTCAACTGGCCTAATTAAAGTTGATTGTCAAAGTTTAGTGGAGAAAATTACTTTGCGGATTGATTCATGGGGCTCTAAATTTTTGACTTACGCTTGCAGACTTCAACTCATTATCTCTGTGTTAAGGAGCATGCATATATTTTGGGCTTCAATTTTTATCCTGCCTAGTTCAGTTATTAAACAAGTTGATCAAAAGTGCAGAAGTTTTTTGTGGAAAGGTACAAGTAATAGTAAATGCACTCAAGTAGCCTGGGAAAAGTTTGTTATCCGAAGAAAGAAGGGGGATTGGGTATCATGGATTTGAAGACCTGGAATATCGCTGCTATGGGAAAATTCATTTGGAACCTCGTAAATGACAAGCAAAACCTGTGGGTACAGTGGATAAAGGAAAACAAGCTAAAAGGTATTAGTTTCTGGGGGATTTCTAAACCTGCTGACTCTAGTTGGAGTTGGAGGAAATTAGTACAACTTCGAGAGATATATAAAGATAAGTTTAGCTACAAGTTAGGGAAGGGCACTAGTTTTTCTTTCTGGTTTGACCCATAGTTGCAAGGACAGTCTATCTCTGCAGTTTATCCCTCTCTAACTTTTCAAGACACTGATATACCTAAAAAAGCTTCGGTAACAGATGTTTGTAGCGATGGGATGTGGAATTTGCCTGACCCAGCAGACATGGCTACTGTTAGAGCTTGGCAAACGATTCAGAGTTGTCAGTTAACTTCCGAGGATGATCAGATTGCTTGGCCTCATCATTCCTCTGGCAAGTTCACTATTTCTTCTGCTTGGAATCTCTTTAGGAAAAAAACTGATAATGTTAGTTGATTTAAGTTCAATCACTAAGGAAGTTTGGGTAAACATAGCTCAAAGGTGTATGCAACCTGCTATACATTTAGAGTGGAGAAGAGTTATCAGCTGGTTGGGTAGGAGAGCCAAGGGCAAGACTAATTTGGCATGTGTTAGAAGAACAGCCTTCTCAGTCACTGTTTATCAAATCTGGTTAGCCA
The DNA here is from genome assembly GCA_028411795.1 of Euphorbia peplus. Taxonomy (NCBI): domain Eukaryota; kingdom Viridiplantae; phylum Streptophyta; class Magnoliopsida; order Malpighiales; family Euphorbiaceae; genus Euphorbia; species Euphorbia peplus. Next base: position 19,075,036 of record CP110839.1, on the reverse strand, counting down.
GAAATCGATTCTATTTTCAGAATCAAAGTTTTGATAAGGCTCATGTCATTAGAGCTATCTGTTTCCTTGTTAGGCAAAAGTTGTATAGTCTCAATTCTGTTTCTCCTATAATCTTGGAGAATTGGAATTGAGTTGAGTTTTGTTTTTGTTTGATTTGTTCTTTCTCTCTTGTAGTTTGCTGTTTTCATAGGACTATATTCCTGTGTTTGTCTTTCTGCAGTTTTGCATTCTAATGAAATTTTTTGATTGATAAAAAAAAACAAAATGCAATTATGAACCCAAAAGAGCACAACAATAACAACAGTGGATGCAATCAAGAAATGCACCAACTAAAGCAGATAAATTCAGATTTTTGGTTTGATCACCGAAGAATTAGTTCAAATTACCTGAGCAGGATCAACCTCAAATGCGTGAGTTTCTTTATCTTCAGCTGCAGCAGCCAACTCAGCTTCATTTAGCAACTCATCATGATGACCCCCACTTTCCCCTGCAGTTTTGCTGATTGTAAAATCATCATTCGCCTGCGCACATATATGAACTTAAGCTGCCATTATAAACACCATTTGCAAGACAAATAAACATTATAACACTAATACTAAAACGAAAATTTGATCAGAATGCATCAGAATACTGGATTCATGTACATGCAACTTATCTGAGGTCATGAATTCAACTTCCATGACGACTCAAAACTTGCGAAGAACATCTAATAGTATAGCATTCCTAGTAACCGTGCGCAATTCAAATTCATGACATGATTAAATATTTCAATTACAAGTTCACAATAAACCTGAGAAGTAATCCGTGCACGACAAATAGCTTCATCGGTCAACAACTTCTTCAGTACCTATAATAAGATATAAAGCATCACTACCAAATATCCAAAGCAAAAGAACCTAAAAAATTTCGCCTTTTCTAAAAAAGGACTTGCCTCAGGAAATGGCGACTCCACGAAGTAACGATTCTTCTTAAGGACAAGCTTGACTTTGCCATAATTGGCAGTAGAAGCATGTATGAAATCAATCATTTCTTTAGGAAGCTTCGTCTTAGACAACTTATTCAAAACAGCTATCACAGTTTCAGTCTCAAGACCCACAGAAACCGCGGCATATAGAGAATGTGGTGTCAAATTGTACTCGTGCATCGACTCCGGCCTATGAATACAAATCCCAATTCATTTTCAAAACCAGAATTCACACATTAAATTACATTCATAAACTAATTCTCGAGTAACTAAACCTGCAAACGGGCTCAGCAATGGCGATTAGAAAATCATAGGCTTGTTTATACAAAGGCGAAAACGTCTCCAAGAAAATCCGCCCATCTGCACACGCCCATAGAGGTCGATTGGCATGGTCTAACTTCAATTCCAATTTACTAAAGTCCCTTTTTTTCCCATCACCATCTAATCAAACAACAAACCACAAATCAATCTCTCAATTACACACATTAATCACACACTAATCCACACATAGATCGTAACAAAAAGGCGCGATTTTTAAATTACCATAGGGATAATCATCATCTGGTTCTTCACCATAATACACATCTTCATCTTCAACAACTCTGGCTTTATGATCATCCTGCACATCAATTTACAAGTTACCACTTTTCTTCCTCTTACATGGTATGAAAATAGAAACAAAGATACACCCAATTAAAGAATTAGTAATCTCACTCACCTTAGAGGATTTACGTTTCTTGCTGGATTGACCCTTTTCACCTGAGATTATAAAGCACCAAAATGAATAATCAAATAAACCCAATAAAAACTCATCAAAAATTTCAATAAAGATGACATCTTTTTACCATGTCCCATGATCTTTTTGCTGCTAGAATTATCCAAGAGGATTTGTTAGGTGTTGCTTTTGATAGGTCTGTTGCTTTCTAGTTTCCGGCCATCCTCAAAAATAAGGTTATTATACACTCCATCCTTTGGAAAGAAAAAGGTAGCACCGAAGAAACGAAGATCATGAGTCAACCTCTTTTTGGCTTCGGACAAACACTTTTTTTCGCTGGTCGAGCTTTCTACAAAAACTATACAGAAGTTCCTGCGACAAGTCGAAAAATTTGAGATTGGCTTTGGGCCTTTCCTAAGAGAAAGTTTATGGGGACCTTCTCATATGTTATAGATCAAATTCTTTATAGATGTGCACTAAACTTATGTGCCTCCTTTCTATTTCGTTACAAGATGAAAAAGAATAAGATTAAACATACCACGATGCAAAGACAGAATTGATTTTTTGGTTCAGAGATGTGGATGTGAATCCCCGAATTAATTTCAGGGAACACAGAATGTGCCGGCATGTATTGCAAGTGAAGATCGGCGTCTATAACCAGATATGAATGGCGTGGATTAGGTCATTCATTAATAGATTGTTTAGTGCCCGTTTGGTGCAGCTGTTCCTGTTTGCTGTTTGCTGCTTCTGGTGATTGCTGTTTGCTGCTTCTGCTAGCGGTTTGCTGTTGGTTTTGCTGTTTGCGTTTTGCTGTTTGATTATTTGTGTTTGGTAAAATTATAATTAATTGTTGTTGTTAGAATATAAAATGACAAATTTGGACATATATAACTTTTTTTATTAATGTAAAACAAGGATAATAAAGTAAAATAAGATCTGCAGTATTCTTTTTGTTGGAAACGCAGTATTCTGTTACTTCTTGAAAAATCAGTTGATTTTCACCTAAAAAGCAAAAAGCAACGTTTATTAATTCCTAAACAAACACCAAAGCAACTGATTTTTGAGGTGAAAAGGCAAAATGCAACTTCGAAATGGAGAAACAAACGCCTCCTAGTCTCCTCTCAAGTGCAATAACAAGTCTTTTTATTTCATTAATAGATTTTATTCTCAAACAACATTTTATTATATCTTTACTTTTTTATTATTGGAAATATAATAATACTTCTCAGAATATGTTTTTCTTTATTTTTCTGAAATAACATGTTTCAAGTGTACCAAATAATAGTATTTTTTATTTACCTCATAATAATTTCTAGGAAAATTTTATGGTTACTTTGTTTTTCACAAAGTAACTTTTACTTTGTTTTGTCCACTATTAGATCATGGGTTAAAATCTAATCTAATGATAAATAGGACAAAGTAAAAACAAAGTAAAAGAAAAACAAAGTAACCCTACACCTAATCTCTATTTATTCATATGCTGAAAATTTTAATTTATTTATTAATAATTATTAAAATTATTGGATTTTTATTTAAATGAAACGAAAATTAAGAAAAAAAAATTATACTTTTTTACAAGCGAAAAAAGTTATATACTTGAAAACTAGATACATATATTAAAATACAATTTTTAAAATTTCTTTAAGTAGTAATTTAATATCTCTAAAAAAAAAAAAGTAGTAATTTAATAAATTTAACTTTTGGATACTTGCTTAGTCAATTGATAGTTTGCTCTTTAAAATTTCTCCTTTTTAAATTCGATTATCTTCAACCGAAACAGTCAAGAGTTCATCTTCTTAATCTCTAATGCTAGAAACGTATTTTTCACATATTTAAGTAGTTTGTGCCAAATAAGAAGTTACTTGAGTAAATTGTTTAGCTACCAAAACTCGCTAGAAATTAAAATACACATATTTACTCATATTTCATGAAAATAAATGCAAAATATAATATTGCAAGAGACTATAATGAAAGAATTACATTGGCATATGATAAATTTTAACGGCTAATGAAATCAAAATTATATAGGGTTAATTTCAAATAAATGTCTCGTGATTTTACATTTTTGCAAATAAAGGACAGTAGTTTGCCTTTGAGCAGATAACAAACCGTAGCTTGCTTTGTTTGCAGAATTAAGAAAATGATCGATTTAGTTGACGTAAACGAAGACATTTTTTCACCATATATTTTTTCAAACTTTCAACTGGATATGTAAGAGTTAAGCTCAACAACCATAAACTTTTTCCGGACAAAAAAAGTCTTCGTTTACGTCAACAAAATCGACTACTTCCTTTCCTTAATTCTGCAAGCAATGCAAACCACAGTCCTTTATTTGCTCAAAAGCAAAACACAGTTCTTTATTTGCAAAAATGTGAAACCACAATATGCTTATTTAAAATTATCCCAATTATATAACCCGCGCATCACGCGGGTCTTCGACTAGTTTAAAACATATATAAAAGATTAGTTAGTAAATACAATTTGGTTTGCGCAGTGGTAGCATGACGCTATCCTTGGTAGGGAGATCTAAGGATCAATTCTTCGCAATGGCGACTGAGAGGAGTTTAAATACCATAATACTTAGACCCGTTTCGGAACTGAATTAGTCGGCCTAATGTGCATTTTAGTACTAGATGGTTAATACAATTATATTTATAGGGAGGGATCCGGTGTGACAACCCATTTCAATGTGACAGCTTTTTATGGTGTGACAAGTAATTAAAAGCCCAACTAAAAAGCCTCACAAAAAGCCCTCTTCATCTTCTTTCTTTCTGGCTCACAAACACAATCCTCATCTTCATCTGCGTTTTCCTTCGATACAAAGGGGAAGCTATGACATAATCGCCGGAATGAAAAACTCGGCACATGATGTCGAGTGACTGAGGGTTTAAGAGACGTTGTGGTGGCTGTCGTCAAACTATGGGATACCTCAGCTTTTGCAGCAGCGAAGATGGTCATGGTGGTGAAGGAGATGAGGAATTCGGTCGCTGGAGGTAGAGAGGAGATCGATTGGTTTAGAGATGAGGAATCTGATCGCCGTCAAACTATGGGTACCTCGGTTTCTACCGTGCCAAACGGAGACCGGCTTGACCCTTTGGTTGAAAGCTCTTTGGGCGCTGGCTTTTCGAAACCTATATAGCTTAATGAGGGGTAAATTGCACCACAGGTACCTAAACTATACCCCTTTTCCCAAACTGGTACCTAAAATCTATTTTTCCTCATCTAAGTACCCAAACTATCGATGACCGTCTAAATTGGTACCTGGTGACCTTCTATAGCAGGTTTAGCCAAAGTCAACGCCCGGTCAACGAATTTTTCTTAACTTTTTGTTGACTTCATTTACTTTCATGGGCAAATTGGTACTTAACCCCACGCTATTTGGTAACATCCTAGTAACGTTATTGTAATATCCTAGTAACGCTATTGAAACATCTTCAAGTGGGGTGGCCCGAGGGCCTAGTAACGATATTGTAACATCCTTAGTAACTCTATTGTAACATCCTAGTAACGCTATTGAAGCATCCTAGTAACGCTAGTGAAACTTCCTTAGTAACGCTATTGAAACACCCTAGTAACGCTAGTGAAACATCTTTAAGTGGAGTGGCCCGAGGCCCTAGTAACGCTATTGCAACATCCTTTGGTAACGCTATTGAAACTTCCTTAGTAACGCTATTGAAATTTCCTCAGTGACGCTATTGAAACTTCTTCAAGTGGGGTGGCCCGAGGGCTTAGTAACACTATTGTAACATCCTTGTAACGCTATTGGAACTTCCCTAGTAACGTTATTGAAACTTCTTCAAGTGTTGTTCTTCTTTGGTAATCAGGAGGTCGGGTGATGCCCCAGCGAGTAGTGTCCTACATCTTGCTGTCCGAGTGATCCCTGGACTAGGTGATACCTTGATGCGGGGGTCGTTGAAGGACCAAACGATGTCTCGATGCATTGCCGGTCTTCGTGAGTGTTCTGGGATGCTTCTGTCTGTGGAGGCCGGGTGAGTTTCTATGCTCTTCATGGTTTACTGGGCTTGATTTTGATTGGCTTGGGGATTTTGGTTGATCGATGTAGGTTTTTAGGGTTCCGTTAGGCTTTGGTCGGGGTCTAGAAAAATGTTTTTTGGGAGATATAGGGAGACCATACGGTTCCCCGATACGTGCTCGTACGGACTTCATGATGGAGATTATACGGTCTAGGTTTGGAGGGTGATGAACCCTAAGTGTTTTGATTATGTCCATACGTTTCAGAAGATGGAAATTAAAACTCTCTTACATACGGTTTAATATTGACTAACAATTTTTCTTTGTTAAGTTTGTATGTAAGTTACTCAGCAGGTGCTGAATGATCAAATTCAGGATTGCTTGAGGTCTCAGAAGGAACGAAAGCTGAAGACAGTATTCCCACTTTCAGAAGCTGGATGTTCCGCTCTGAAGATATCGAAGTCTGTTAAAGCTCTCCTCAGAGGTCCATTGCAATCAGAAGAAAAACTCTACCAATTTGATCAGAAGCTTAGACAAATGGAATTTGCTATCAGAAGCTAAGTCACGGGTTCCGTTAAGCATTTATTGCTCTGTCAATTGCATTTAATGCAAGGCGCCAAAAGTTCAAAAAGCTGTTTTGAAGGAGCGCGCTTGTCTACTCAAAGCGAAACCAGAATTTCCTTGTCTACCCTTTGTTGATCCAATTGAAGAATGTTTTCAGTCAACCTTATCTTCAACTTCAAATCACTTACCGGATTAAGTTAAAGAACAAGGTTAACGAAATCAAAGTGTTTGAAGACCGTTTGAAGATTTGACAAATTCACGGCTACAACAATTGATGTCATCTCTTTTGAAGATTCAAATTCTCCAACGGTCATCCTCATTCACTATAAATAGTAGCCAAGCTCCACTGCATCATCTACGCGTGATTATCAAGCAAAATCTCAACGCACTGTTTGAACAAGGAAAACAGAGCACATTTTCCATTCTCAATCTTTCTTAGCTTAGCCTTAGTTAAAGTGAGAGAGTGAAGAAAAACAAGTTCATAATAGGAATCTTGTAAAGTGATATCGTTTGTGATATTCAGTTAGATTTAGAGAGAAATCTAGTTGAGATTTGAGTTGGGTGAGAAATCCAGAAAACAGAGTTGTTGTTGTTCTGGTGGAAATCCTTTAACTCTTTTTAGGCTAGTCAGAACTAAGTGAGAAATTAGCTTATGTTCTGTTGATGTAAAGGAGCTTCTGAACTTGCCATAAAAGTTCTGAATAGTAGATTTAAAATCTCTGGTGGCTGCGACCTCAGGGGACAAGACGTAGCCACAGGACTTCTGTGGCGAACTTGGATAAATCGACTTGTTCATCAGGATCTCCTGAACTTCTTTCTCCCTCTTATACTTGTTATTATTGCTTCTGTGTGCTTGCTCATATTTAGTGCTGAAACAAATTTACTCCTAATATCATTGTCTTTGTTCAGAAGACTGTCCAGAAGTTCTCAAACTCTGAACTTCTGTTGCTGAAAACAGTCTAACTGTGTATAGGCAGAATTTCCCTCAGATTCTGAGGAAATTTGACTCTGAAAATTAAGATTCTTTAAAATCTTAGAAACTTTCAGTTTTCAACTTAGACACCTATTCACCCCCCCTCTAGGTGATTCTGTTCTTGTTAGGGCCAACAAGTGGTATCAGAGCGAAGGTCACTTCGTATATTTACTAAAGATCTAACAATCTAAGTGTAAGATCCTATCAGAATCAATAGAGATGGCTAGTAGACACCAGCCTGAGAACCATTCTCACTTTATTATCCCCGAGGGCTCTTCCACAACTAGACCTCCACTATTCAATGGTGATAATTGTTGGAATCTGATCAACGATCAGAGTCGCGCAGCGGAAGCGAGAAAAACGATATTAACATCATTGATCAGATTACTTTGATCTTTATCATTGCCTCAATGTTATTTACTTAATTAAAGTGATTAATCCTACATTAGTCACTCACATGGAATCCCTCTGAGAGAGATGGACGAACCGCACGATCGGAGGTTCCGCCAAAATCACGTGCTCGACACCTACAGTGAACAGGTACTCGCAAAAGGCACGAAGAACGATGAACGGAGACCCCGGGATCACTCTAGGGAGTTCGGCCAAATAGGGTTAGGAGGGAATTAGGGCTTCTGATTTTCTGTGTTAGAAAGTCCCCGGGTTTCAATCGATTAGGATTAATTTATAATATGACGACTAATTACAGTTTCAGTACCTGTATTAATTTAATTAATCTGATTGTACCACAATAGAATACAATAGATTCAATTAACATCAATTAGGTTATAATTAATCACATACTAACCCCTAAAGAAAATCTAATTAATCAATCGCTTAATTAATTAACCCGATCGAATAATTAATCCCTCCATACTATCAATTAACTTGTTCCTTCAGAAAAATTAATCAATTAACATTATTAGTTAACAACTAATAATAAGTTCATCACAAATACACTACATGTATTAGTTCTCCGAGTACAAGTCTCAGTGTCTAGTGTGCACGATCCTGTGGGCCATAATCAATCAGCTCAACGACTGATAGAGAGTTGCCTAGACCATATCAGTCACCAATTGATTACAGTGTTTGTCCATCTCATACAGATAGATACCCTGTAGTATTCTCTAATATCTCTTACCATGCATATCGATATACCAAGCATGAGGCATGGTGGACGTCATCCTCTAAGCTTGAGATATTTCTCGATCTAGAATTAACTGAAGAACAGATAAGTAACCAGCTTATCTGAGTGTGGCCACACATTTCTCAGTTCAACTCATCGAGTGGCCTAATGATATCATCTCACTTCTGGAGTGAGTGGTAATTCCTTCACTTCAACTATCAGTATGAATTAGTTCACTGACCAGACCAATCATACCCGTATTTGGCATCCTTTTACAGACCTGTTAGGCGTATGTCAAATCTAATCAGATTCCTCATTCAATACTATATTGAAATCAGGTCGACTAGATAAAAGAGATCTACATTCATAGAAGAGAAATGACACTCCCACCATGTGCCTTCTAAAGCGGATCGACCAAGTCCCGTATTGGTCATACGTACCTACAAACATATCCTGTACACTTGTACACATCCTGTTCGTAAAAGCTTTACGTTCTATTCATTCCCATGAGTAGAACTAGCTTCTGGTGATTTATGATTACAATCAATGGATACTTCATACAGTACATATAATACAAGATATATTGACTGAATGAATTAATGCCTTTTATTCCATAAAACAAATGTATCAACAAAAGTACAATACATAAAACAAATAACTATGCCTAGAACTAGGGCACACCAACAATAATTACTCTTACTGGAAAAAAAGGATGATGTGTTTCATCCAAGCTCAGAATATGAGCGCCTGGAATGTTATCACTGATGGTGACTTCGTCCCAACAAGGATGGAAGTTGGTTTAGGGAATGTTGTAATTCCTCAGAGAGAATACACTGATGATATTCTTAAAAAACTCCAAACCAATGCTTCAGCAATGAAAATGCTGCATTGTGCACTTTCTGCTACTGAGTATAATAAAGTTTCCTCTTGTGAAACAGCACAGGAGATCTGGAACAAGCTGGAAGTCACTTATGAAGGAACTGGGAAAGTGAAGCAATCTAAAGTCAATCAACTCATGAGAGACTATGAGTTATTTGAAATGCTTGACAAAGAATCTATTTCAAGTATGAATTCTAGATTCACCAAGATTGTCAATGACTTGAAGAGTTTGGGAAAGGATATTGAAGAATCCGAAAAAGTGAAGAAGATTCTCAGAAGCTTACCAATGTCTTGGCAAGCAAAGAAGACTGCTATTGAAGAAGTTTAGGACTTGAGCTATTATGAGTATGATGAACTCATTGGCTCCCTAAATACTCATGAGATGTCCATGAAGAATCATGACCTAAGAGAAAGGTCAGAAGGAAAAAGAGGAGTAGTCCTGAAAGAAGAATCTTCTGAAGAATCCTCTGAAGATGAGGAACTGGCTATGCTGACCAGGAAGTTCAAGAAGGCCTTTAGAAAAGGCAGAGGTGGAAACTACAAGAAGCCTTTCAGGAGCTTTGACAAGAAAACTCCTGATTCTGGTGAAAAGTTCAAGAGAGATCCAAACAAGCCTATTGTGTGCTATAGATGTCAGCAACCGGGGCACATTAAGCCTAACTGCTCGGAGCTGAAGAAAGATAAGAAAAAGTTCAAGAAAGCTATGCTGGCTGCGTGGTCAGACTCTGAGACCAGCAGTGATCCTGAAGAAAAGGAAGAGCAAGCTCAGATTTATTTCATGGCTATTGAAGAGCCAACTTCTGAAGATGTCACAGGAGAAACTTCCGCACCTCCTGAAGCTACATATGATTCTGAGGTAAACAATTCTCACGAACTAGATATCTATGATTCTCTTGAAGAACTCTATAGTATGTTCAAGTACCTTAAGAGGAAATTGGACAAGAGTGAGGCTGCCAAGTTTCTTAGGTTTACTCAAGTTTATTCTGACATGAAAGTGTTAGAAGAAAAGTTGTGTAAACAGTTCAGCACTCCTGCTGATGGCCCCAAAGCCAAAGGCAAGGAAAAGCTGCCTCTGGGAAGTGATAAACCCCAGAAGAAGAAGAAACCTGTCGCTCCATCCCTTCTGAAAGAGATAGCTTATCCTCCCGACGTTGGTACCTCTGAGAGCGCTGTTGTTGCCTCTGAAATTGTTGCACCTTCTCAGAAGAAGAAGAAATCTCCCAAGAAGCAAAGGGAAAGATCCAAGAACCCTCCCTTTTGCAAACTTTGCAAGAGTGATGGTCACTGGCTGAAGGATTGCAAGTATCACATTAAAAACATCTTGCAATCTGAGATATCACTAAAACCTGCTGAAGAAAAATCTAACAATGAAGGACCCAATAAGGATTGGGTACCTGTCACTAATTGATTGTGTTGCAGGTGGCTCTGAGTGCTCCATCAATGTCAAAGCTGTGGTACATTGACAGTGGGTGCTCAAGGCATATGACAGGTGATGAAAAAGCATTCATCACATTTGATCCTAAAAGAGGTGGAAAAGTCAGCTTTGGAGATGCTCAGAAAGGAAGGATACTTGGTTCTGGATCCATAGGAACTAATCCTCCGATCGAAGATGTCTCCCTAGTCAGAGGCCTGAAGTTCAATCTCCTGAGTGTTGCACAACTGTGTGATAAAGGTAGAGATGTTGTCTTCAACTCCTCTGGATGTAAAATCTTGGACAGTAAGTCAAGGGAAGTTATTCTAACTGCTCCTAGAGTTGAAAATGTTTTCATGCTGAACCTTGAGAATTTTTGCAAAAATATATGCTTGATGTCAAAAGAGGATACCTCCTGGCTCTGGCATAGAAGACTTGCTCATGTGAGCATGGACCTTCTGGCCAAAGTAGCTAGATATCAATTGGTTGAGGGTCTGCCTGAAATTAGTTTTAAAAAGAATCATTTATGCACTGCTTGTCAATCTGGTAAACAATCCAGAAGCTCTTTTAAAACTAAAAAGATCATTTCAACTAAAAGACCTTTGGAATTACTTCATATGGACCTTTTTGGCCCTGTTCAACCAATGAGCATGGGTGGAAAGAAGTATGCCTTTGTCATAGTAGATGACTATTCAAGATTCATTTGGGTTATCTTACCGTCTAGCAAAGATGAGTCACTTGGATGTTTCTCAGTTCTGATAAAGAAACTTGAGAATGAAAGGAATGAAAAGGTTGTTCATATCAAAAGTGATAATGGTGGAGAATTCAAAAACTTTATGTTTGAAGAATTCTGTGAAACCAAGGGCATTGATCACAATTTTTCTGCTCCCAGAACTCCTTAACAAAATGGGGTAGTTGAAAGGAAGAATAGGACTCTGGTTGAAATAGCCAGAACTATGATCAATGAAAGAAGGCTTCCAAAGTACTTTTGGGGAGAAGCTGTTAACACAGCTTGCTATGTTCTGAATAGAGTGCTAATCAGAAGCATTCTGAACAAAATCCCTTATGAACTCTGGAAAGGTCGTAAGCCTAAAATAGGTTACTTCAGAACCTTTGGTTGTAAGTGTTATGTTTTGAATACAAAAGAATACCTTTCAAAGTTTGATTCAAAGGCAGATGTGGCCATTTGTCTTGGTTACTCAACACATAGTAAAGCATATAGGGTTTTTAATAAGAGGACTCAAACTTTAGATGAATCTGTTCATGTACAGTTTGATGAGACTAACCCTGCAGATAGTAGAGCTCCTGAAGAAGATGTAGTTCAAGCTTTTGAAGAATCGTCTCCTGTTGTAGAAGAAGATGTTTCTCCCAGAGCTGCTGAAGTGGTTTCTCCTGTTGCTGAACAAGTTCCAGAAGAGTATGCTACTCCAGAAGTCAACTTCCTTCCAGAAGATGCTCCTATATATGATTCAACAAAGGATGAACAAGTTTCAGAAGATACATTGGATGTACCAAGAGAAGTTAGAACTCATATGAATCATTCCTTAGAGAACATAATTGACTTTGTTCACAATCCTGTCATGACCAGAGCTAAGCTCAGAAGATATATGGGGAATGTGGCTTTTGTGTCACTTCTGGAACCCAAGGACTTCTATGAAGCTGCAGATGATGATTCCTGGTTAATGGCAATGCAAGAAGAACTTGACCAGTTTAAAAGGTCAGAAGTTTGGATTTTGGTTCCCAGACCTAACAACATAAAGGTTGTCGGCACTAGATGGGTTCTGAAAAACAAGCTTGATGAATTTGGAAATGTTGTGAGGAACAAGGCAAGACTTGTTACTCAAGGTTACAGTCAGCAAGAAGGCATAGATTATGGTGAAACTTTTGCTCCTGTTGCAAGATTAGAAGCCATTAGAATCTTATATGCTTTTGCATCATACAAAGGTTTTAAGCTCTTTCAAATGGATGTGAAAAGTGCATTCTTGAATGGTTTCATTGATGAGGAAGTTTATGTATCTCAACCTCCTAGTTTTGAAGATCCTAAGTTTCCTGATCATGTGTACAAGCTGAAGAAAGCTTGTATGGTCTGAAACAAGCTTCCAGAGCTTGGTATGAGAGACTGACAAAGTTCCTTCTGTCTAAGGGATTTGTCAGAGGCTGTGTTGATACAACTCTGTTCAGTCTGAAGAAGAACAAGGATATCCTTTTAGCACAGGTATATGTTGATGATATTATATTTGGTGCTACTAATGAATCTTTGTGCAGAGAGTTCAGTGATCACATGAAGGCTGAATTTGAAATGTCTATGATGGGAGAATTAACCTTCTTCTTAGGACTTCAGATCAAGCAAAGTAATGATGGTGTGTTTATCAATCAAGCCAAGTACACTAGAGAAATGCTGAAGAAATTTGGCATGATGGACTGTAATGCTGTTGATATTCCAATGGATGTCAGCAAAGACATTGATGATGAAGAGAAAGCTGGTAAACCTATAAAAATAAAAACCTACAGAGGTATGATTGGTTCTCTTTTATACCTAACCGCCAGCAGGCCAGATATACATTTTGCTGTGTGTTTTTGTGCTAGATATCAGTCTAAACCAAGGGAGATTCATGATGTTGCTGTCAAAAGAATTCTCAGATATCTTAAAGGCACACCAGAAGCTGGTTTGTGGTATCCTTGTAGTTCTGATTTTACTCCTATAGGATACACAAACTCTGACTATGGTAGGGATAAATTGAAGAGGGTCAGCACTTCTGGTGGTTGTCATTTTCTGGGGGAGTGTCTAGTCTCCTGGCATAGCAAGAAACAAACCTCTGTGGCTCTCTCAACTGCTGAAGCTGAGTATGTTGCTGCTGGAAGTTGTGTTTCCCAGATGCTCTGGATTAATCAACAAATTGCTGACTATGGAGTCATCCCTGGAACAATTACAATCTACTGTGATAACAAGAGTGCAATTGATCTTTCAAAGAATCCTATTCAGCACAGCAGGATGAAGCATGTTCATATTAGGCATCACTTTCTGAGAGATCATGTTCTGAAGAAGGATATCATCATCACCCATGTTCCCTCTGAAGAAAATCTTGCTGACATGTTTACTAAGCCTCTGGCTGGTACACCTTTCAGCAGCTTCCGAGAAGGCATTGGTATGACTTATCCACTTCAGTAACCTAGTTTAATTATATCTTTTTCTATCTTAAATGTTAATAACTTAAGATAATTAAGTGTGATAAAAACTAATCATGATTTTGAATTAAGCATGCGTACATTTATTGCTATTACGGCGTTGTTACTGGTGTTTAACGGTGGTTAGTTACTTTTTGAATTGGAACAGTTTGTAGTTTGGGTATAAAGTAATCATGATTTTGAATTAAGCATGCGTACACTTAGAAGTTTTTCACTTTCATTTTCTCTGCAATTAGATTTTCCATAGACAACTCTCTGTGTTTTCTTTCTCTCAAACACTTAACCTTATTTCTTAAAAATCTCTCAATGGCTCAAGAACAACCCATTGAAGCTATCACTGTCACTCACTGAACCCATCTCTAATTGGCTAAGTGCTCAAAATTGGAATTCATTCGTCTCTTTGGATGAGTTCATCTATCCGAAATTAGTCACTGAATTCTATCAGAACCTCTACTACCTATCTAATGAGGAGGATGTTGTTCACTCGGTGGTTGGAGAAGTTGAGATCGAGGTCAGCAGGGCTTCCATTTCTCAGGTTATCGGAATTGATGACGAGGGAATCATCATTGGAGATGTGGCTCTGCTGAAGGGTTTAATGAAGCAAACTGGGCAAGACCAGATCTGAGTGCCAAGGAAACCTATGCCACCTGGCTCACTCAGCACTAGAGGTGGGCACACTACTTGACCACAAATGTGTTCCTTCTGAAGGCTGGAGGAGTTAATGGTGTTTCCAATCGGGAACGGGTTTTCATGTGGCATCTAGTAAATCAGAAGAAGATCAATCTCTCTGCCATGCTGATACGGCAAATGAAAAATGTGTCTGTTGTTAGTGCACTTGCATATGGTTCTCTTCTGACGAGGCTGTTTGAAGTAGCCTCTGTGCTCATTTCGGGAGAAGGTGTAACCAGCAGGAGTACTGTTCTTAAGATGCATACTCTTAGGAACCTTTCCTTTGGAATGATACCGAAGAAGAAGGAGAATGCTTCCTTTGTAAGCATTGCTCAGAAGGAGATTGTTGAAGCAACTGTGCAGAAAGGAAAGAAAGCTGCCAAGAAGGGCAAAGGAAAGAAAGGATCAAGTAAGATGGTCCTTCAAGTAGAGAAGGTGGTTGTCTCAGAACCTCTTCCAGCTCTGGTACAAACAACTATTAGTGTTGAACCTTCTGGCAAGATTGTTGCTGAGAAGCCAAGGGATGCTGCTGAGAAAGTAGCTCAGGAAGCTGAGGATGCACGTCTTGATGAAAGGGAAAAGGCTGCTGAGGCTGAGAAAATTGCAAGAGTTGTAGCTCTTGCTGATGTGAAAAGGAAGAAAAAGGAAGCTGAAGATAAGTTAGCAGCTGAGCGAGAAATTGCAGCAAAAGCTAAGGCTGATGCTAGAATTGCTGAATGCGCTGCTGAAGTTGGGAACGTGGAGTTCTCAGGAAATGTTGAGGCTACTGGAGAAGATGAGGACTCTGAAGATATTCCTCTCTCCAGACTCCCAAGGAAGAAGGTTGCTGCAAATGGAAGGTCTCTGAACAAAAAGGACTTCTATATTGCTCCGAGTACTGAACTGGATGAATCAACTCTTGAAAAAGAGGACTTGGTTGATGATGAAGACATGATGAAAATGTCTACTGAACCGGATGTTGATGCTCCTATAATTGAAGAACTGTCAGAAGATAGTGGTCAAGAGCCTGACACTATCATTAAGGACGCAATGAGGTTTGCTGAAAACATCAACACTGATGATTTTCTAGATAATGTTCTTCTGGGTCAAGGCAGAAACCCTGGTGATAGAGATGCCTCTGAAACGCTGTTCAGAATGGCTCATGTGTTTGCTGAACCAATTTCAATGTTTGATCCAAACTCTTCTGATCAGGTTATCTCATCTCCCTCTCATACTTATCATCCATCTCCCCTTCATACTTCTCATCCATCCTCTCCTCGTACTCCTCATCCATCTCCTTCACTACCTTCTGTCACAGAAGTTAGTGATTCTCAAACTTCCATTCCTCCTATAGAGATTGAACCAGTGTATCCATATTTGGCATCCTCTGGCGGACCTGTTAGAAATACACCAAATTCAATCTGATTCCTTATTGACTGCTATACTGAAATCAGGTCAGGAGATAAAAGAGATCTACATTGTTAGAAAGCTTAATGACTCTACCACCATGAACTTTCTAAAGCGGATCGACCAAGTCTCGTGTAACGCACACGCACCTATATCCATATTCACATACACTAAGCAACCTATAGAGTGTCATGTGAATCCTAGATATAAAAGCTTATGCCATAATCATTCCCATGACTATGACTCACTTCTGGTATACTTTATGATATACAATCAATGGATACTTCATTTAGTTACTATATTACAAGATATATAACTCAAATGAATTAATGCCTTTATTCATAAAACACTGATAACATAGTATGTAATCATCATCAAATACAATGTCATAAAACAATGCCTAAGGCCTAGGGCACACCAAAACAAATAACATTGGCCGGGGGTTGGGTAACGCCCGGCTCAGATCCAAATTTAGATCTGAGATGGGCGAAGCCAGTGACCGTACTCACTAAACAGTGACCATACGGTCACAAGATAACCTATATATACCCTCCGGATTTCTCATTCAAATCATCAACAAAAAACCACCAAACACTCATTCTCCCGCCTCTCTAGCTCGTTCAAAAGCGATTCTCGACCCGATAAAAGTTGCCTCTGATAAAGTTGCCTCCCCGAGTTGCCTAAAGTTGCCTCTGATACGAAAAGAATCGTTAGAGTCCGAGCTTGAGACTACTTTCCTCAAATATTCTCAGAAAAGGTCCTCCCGACCACCAAAAATATATTTCCCCTTATCAAAAGTTTCCAATCCAGGCATCACTCGCAGTCTCGTTAGGGTCGACTAAGTCATGTTCCCAGTTACCACACCGGAGGACGCACACGCAATTCCGGTTCCCTGAGGTTCCTCCCAGAAAAGGTCTCCGTTCTTCAACGAGCATCAGTCCGCGAGCAATCACTGGCACGCGACGAGGGTAAGCTTCTGAGGGTTTTGTACCGTGTCACCCGGCGGTTTACCGTACAAATGTTTGCGCATTTACTTATTTCTATATGATAACCATAAGAATCAAGACAATAAGCTGTTAGGTTGCATTAAAGATCCTCTAGGTTTTGGAATGTCGGAATTAATAAGTTGTATCCACGAACGTAAACAGAATCTCTGGTTTTCGAAACAATCGGTATAAACACCGGTTCGTACATTTTCCCGGTCGGCCGGGTGGCGACTCTAGTCAAAGAAGGCTAAAGCCGCTATGAGCGACCACTTTCGCTCACAGCGGCGACTCTGCTGGGGACCAAAAATATATTCTACTGTTGTAAATTAACTTCAACGTACGATTTCCTTGAAGTTAACTTATTAATAGAAGAATGTAAGTTTGGTTTTCACTATTTGTAAAATTATTTTTCCTAAAATATTTTATAAAAGTGAAAATGGGATACAACCGAAACATTCCGACAGTCTAGTTCTGTACAACAGAGTTATTGCTTTCTCATACTGCATAAAAGAAAAATCCCGAATGGTCAACGTGTGTTATGGGTCGTGCTCACTGTCGTTTCCTTTAAGGGACGCATGGGTCGATCTGTAACGCCACCCACCGCCTTGTACCGTTGACACGCTGCTCAAAACCCTTAAATGGGGAGGCGCTAGGTATATCTTGCCGTGGGAACCCTTTTGTACTATCAAACGAGACCGAAGCCTCATATAGTCAGCCTAGATATCTCCACTAAGAACTACCCCCAAACATCTTTTAAAAATTTACGTCTGTTGAGAGCGTTTCGACATCGAAAGGAAAGATGTCGGAAAAACCCACCTAGGACAGAGACGCACCTCATGAAGAATGAGAGGGAGCGACGACTTTTGCGTGTCGACAACTTGTTTGATAAATTGATCATACATAAAGCATACAGAAGGTCCGAGTTCCGTCATCCGGACATTCCTTCAGTTCAAAAGAGCACTCTGTCGCAATCCTGCAAATAACATTGTCACAAATGCCCACCCCGAATAGGGAAAAGGTTGCGAA
Organism: Euphorbia peplus; assembly: GCA_028411795.1. Taxonomy (NCBI): domain Eukaryota; kingdom Viridiplantae; phylum Streptophyta; class Magnoliopsida; order Malpighiales; family Euphorbiaceae; genus Euphorbia; species Euphorbia peplus. Next base: position 19,057,182 of record CP110839.1, on the reverse strand, counting down.
GATTGAAACGGAGTGCGGTTTGAATCAAAGGAATGTCCGGATCAGTAAGAGTTGGCTAAAGGAGAAGCGAAAGAACGACCCATGGCCAAAATAAAATAGGTCGTGATGCGATCTCTCGTGTCTACACAAGCCAAAGACCCTGTCCAAGGATGTTACCTCCATCACCATGCATTTATCAGGTAATACCCTAGAACAAAGTCTAAACAAAGAGAGACAGGACAAGGATCGATAGGGCCATGCATACATACATCTCACGAGCCTAGAACGACGGGAGACTCACACCATCTTCCCCATATAGAACGGCTGTGGACAAGGGCAAACCGAAGGTTGGTCAGGGCAGGTCCAATCACGGAACCCGAAAACGTATTAGTTGAGGACGCATCCTATTCAGAAGAAGACATGGCAGAGCCAAGCGACATCCCGGACGCCGCTACTGAGATCGCCAAAGCGTTAGCGACCATGCTCCAGTCCCCCGAATACCAGATGATGATGGATCTGGCCATCGAAAAAGGCTGCCAAAAAGTCCTGGCCAAACACTTGGAGAATGGAGAAAAGCCTGAATCTGAATCAGGAGGATCTCATGGGATGGGGAAGCCGAAAGACCCGAATGACTCCGAAGGGAAACTAGACTACATCATTGGGCATCTAGAAAGCAAGGCTGGAAGTGCTGCTACCCCGACTAGCAAAACATTGGCATCCTATCTGAGACCCAATGGGCAAGGACTCCCCCCTGGGTTCGTGATCCCAGCATTTATAAGGTTTAGCGGGAAAGGAGATCCCGCTGGGCATATCAAACACTTCGCCAACCTTATGAACCTGTCCCCCTTAGACATGAAACAAGCAACCGTTTTGTTCGCCTTCTCACTCGAAGGGAATGCCTTGGAATGGTACAATGGATTGAAGTTTAGCGTCCAAGGGGATTGGGACGAACTGGTAGCTGCTTTCACCAAGCAATATGAGATCAACACCCTGCAGAAATACACGTGGGCAGATCTGGCATCCCTCAAACAAAATGAGGGGGAAAGGTTCGACGCCTACTATGACAACAGATGGTTGCCAGTGGCGGGAAAGTTGGCTGTCAAACCTCCAGAAAGTGATCTGATAGAGTGCCTGGCCAGCGGAGCACTACCCAGAGTCAGGGAAGTAATTCAATACCAAAATTTCAAGACATTTGAAGACCTGTTCCAGACAGTCCGGAAAGTCGAAAGGCAGGTCATTAACCAAGTCCCCAGGGCCACATACGGAAGGGGGAACAATGCGCGGGGCAGCGAACCAGAACAAGCTCCTGGGGGACGAGGAACCCAATCCATCGAATATCGAGGAGCCTCTTCTGGAGTTAACGCAGTCCACCTAAACGTTAACCTCAAAAAGGCATTCGACCGCCTGGCCCATGAAGGAAAAATTGCTCCCATTAGGTCACCTATAATTATCAAACCAAGCGACAACCTGGAAAGGTTCTGTGACTATCATCAGGTCTTCTCACACCCTACCGCCAAATGTGAAGCACTACATAAAGAAATCATGATAATGATTGAAGAAGGAGAGATAGAAGCTCCTAAGGCCCCAAGCACCAAAAAGAACCCCCTACCGAACTACCGCGATGTCCCTCCCCCACAGACCATGATGATCAACCCGGAGTTCACGGAAAAAGAAGTCCTAAAAAGCGTCGATAGGACGCCAAGGGCACATAACCCGATGGGCCATTTCTCCCCATGCCTCTCAGTCAACATGATGCACTCAGGGTGTACCCCGGCTCAGGTTATGGCCTGCCTCGGAGGGAGAATCAGGAGGTCCCCAAGCGAGGCCAGCAATTGGTGGTCCGACTCGTTGGATGATGAGCCAACGGAAGAACAAGCCAAGGCCACAATAAACCATGTCACCCGATCAGGACGGGTATTTCAACCCACGCCGAGAACGCAGGAACCAGAATTGGCCATGGACGAGGGAAATGGAAGCAGCCGAGATTCTAGCAAAAAGGGGATAGTAGCTAAACAACTGACGAAAACCCCGATACAAATGTCCGTGTGGGAACTCCGGGTGTCATCCAAAGAACACCGGGACGCGTTAGTCGAAAATCTCTCAAGCGTGCCTACAACAGCAGCAATAACCCCAAACGAGCTATGCTGCATAGTGCAAGGAATGCGGGAGCCTGTGACCGAGATATCTTTCACAAAAGAAGATCTTCCCGCTGAGGGAGCGGTCCATAACAAAGCCTTATTCATACAAGTAGAGGTCAAAGGAAGGCCTTTGTCATGTGTTATGGTGGACGACGGGTCGGCTCTAAATATATGCCCCAAGAAAATGTTGGGACGGCTCCGGCTGACGATGGAAGATATCAGACCCACGGAAATGGTTATCCGGGCTTATGACGACTCAAAGAGAGAAGTATTGGGAGTCTTCGAAACGGAGGTTGTGACAGGGCCCATCAGGTCAATTGTAGAATTCGTAGTAATGGACATACCCGTCACATTTGCCTTGCTACTCGGGAGACAATGGTTCCACCCCTTGGGAGGAGTTCCATCCACCCTGCACCAGAAGATCAAGTTCCCAATGGGAGACAAAGTTGTCACCATCCCCGCTCATGACGACCTCATGGTAGCCATAATCACCTCGGACTTTCCTCCTCGGGGTGGATTCCAAGCAACCATGATATACGAAGAAGAAATGCCCGTATCGGTCGCAAACTCGCTAAAAAGGATGCGCTTCATGCCAGGGATGGGCCTAGGGGTAAACCAACAGGGGCCACCCACTTTCAACATTCCCTGCAAAGCTAAAAGAGGGAGAGAAGGGATAGGATATTCTGCAAACAAAGACGTGGGCACGTCCGGAGGAACAAAGTGGGTCACTCCCAAGAAAGGATTAGGGGAAGATGAGAAGGAAACCGAAAGGGAACCTGACATGACGAAATGGCAGAAAGCCCGCATGGCCAGGGTAAGTGCTCCGATCCCGCCCCCAGAAAGGCGCATCCAAGACCTTGCAGATGAACTAGCCAAAATGAAGGTCAACGAGGGGGAAATGGAGGCCAAAATGAGGGAAGCCATGAAACGAGTGTTTGAAGAAGTCATAAGAGAAAAGCAAGGCGAAGACACGAAGACACTCCAAGGAGAAGCTGGAGACATAAAAGCGACCCGTGAGACCAAAGAAGGAACTACACAGGATCCAGTAGTCCTACTAGATTCAGTTCTATACGACGATGACGTTGTGTATAATTGTGATTTCATGTTCCAAAACGATGTATTCACTTCAAAACATGATGCAATGAAATCCCAGTTTGCTCACTTGTGTGACTTGTCAGAAGATGGCACCGTGCATTCAATAAATCATTTAACTAGTGCATTTAGCATACACAACACCGCATTATACCATGTTAACCTAGGAACAAAGGATGAACCAAAATTAGTACCAGTTTCTCCGGACTTATCCCCCACGGAACGTAGTCAGATTGAGGCAGTCTTAAGACGACACCAAAAGGTCTTCGCCTGGTCATATGAGGATATGCCAGGAGTAGAACCCTCCATAGCTGAGCACGCCATCCCTTTAAAGCCTGGAGCGGTGCCAGTTAGACAGAAATTAAGAAGGCTAAGGCCAGAATGGGCCCAACTAGTGAAGGATGAGATAACAAAGCAGATCAAGTCAAAATTTCTCGAAGTAGTTGACTACGCGGAATGGGTAGCAAACGTAGTTCCCGTAGGAAAAAAGGATGGAAAGGTGCGGGTGTGTGTGGACTATCGGGATCTAAACCGAGCATGCCCATAAGACAATTTTCCGCTACCGCACATAGATGTGCTCGTAGACAGCGCTGCCTCAGCCGTAATGTATTCTCTTATGGACGGTTTCTCGGGGTATAATCAAATCCTCATGAAGATAGCCGATAAGGTCAAAACCTCGTTCATCACGGAGTGGGGGACATACTGCTACAAAGTGATGCCATTCGGATTGAAGAATGCAGGAGCAACTTACCAGAGGGCCGCAACCACGCTACTACACGATATGATCCATAAAGAGGTGGAGGTTTATGTGGACGATATGCTGGTAAAGTCGGACACAAGAGAGGGACACCCCGCGGCATTAGAAATTTTTTTAACACGGATAGAGAAATACAACTTGAGGCTCAATCCGAAGAAATGCGTGTTTGGGGTAACCTCTGGAAAATTGCTGGGACACATCGTCAGCGACTAAGGTATTGAGATTGACCCCGAAAAGGTTAAAGCCATCACCGAGATGCCACCTCCGAAAACAGAGAAACAAGTCCGAGCGTTCCTCGGAAGTATTCAGTACGTTAGTCGCTTTATAGCAAAACTCACAACGGTATGCGAGCCCATCTTCAAGCTGCTCAGAAAAGACGAAACCAACCAATGGAATGACAATTGTCAACTCGCACTCGATAAAATCAAGAAATGCCTGGCAAGTGCGCCCGTGTTGAAGCCACCCCGACCTTGGAGTCCCCTCACACTATATCTGGCAATGGAAGACGCGTCGGTGGGGGCAATGTTAGTCCAGATCTAAGATGACGGAGTAGAACACCCCATCTATTATCTCAGCAAGAAATTACTCCAGTATGAATGTAAATACAACTTACTAGAACGAACTTGTGTCGCTATGATTTGCGTCACTCGAAAGCTGCGACACTACTTTTAATCCTATGAAGTTCTAGTTGTCTCAAGAGTAGATCCTATGAAACACCTCGCCACGGCACCCACACTGGTAGGCAAGCTCGCTCGGTGGGCATTATTGTTATCCGAATTCGACATCAAGTTTGTAAGCTCAAAAGTGGTCAAGGGCAAGGCCGTTGCCGAATTTCTAGCCCGTCAACCATTGCCCGAAACCGAAGATGAACCTTGGCAGTTTGAGTTCCCAGATGAAAACTTAGGGGTAATTACTATTCAAGGGTGGAGAATGCATTTCGATGGAGCTCAGAATACGAACGGGGCAGGAGCAGGGGTAGTGTTGGTTTCGCCGACGGGGCTAACTATACCACTAACAAAGAGACTACAATTCAAGGCCACAAACAACACGGCAGAATATGAGGCGTGTCTCTTTGGAATAGAGGCATTAATAAGCCTGGGGGCACGTGAAGTAGAAATCACCGGAGATTCGCTGCTAGTGCTGTGTCACGCAACTGGAGAGTGGGGGGTACGAGAAGAACGCTTGCGACCCTACGTCAAAAAGCTGCGAGCAATGATCCGGAATTTTGACACATGTACATTCCACCACATACCACGAGAGGAAAATCAAATGGCCGACGCATTGGCCACGCTAGCGTCAAACTGGGAAGGGATGCAAGCAGCACCCATAAAACCACTGGTCATGACATCATCCCACTTCCCGATCCACCTAGAAGAGTATGTACTTCATGTCCACAACACGGAGCCATGGTACGTGGACATCCAGCGGTTCATAGCAAGCGGCACATACCCTTTGGAGGCAACAAAAAGTGACAAGTTGGTTATTAGGAGACTAGCGTCTAAATGTCGAGAAGTAGAAGGAATATTGTATCGACGATCCGCCAACGACATGCTACTGAAATGCCTGTCCGAAGGCGAAGCAAGGAAAACCATGGAAGAAATACACCAAGGAGTCTGCGGGCCGCACATGAATGTAGATTCTATGGCCAAGAAAATCACAAGACAGGGGTTTTGGTGGCCTACCATGAGGGACGACTGTTATAAATTCACGAAAAGGTGCCTTCAATGCCAATTCCATGCCGATCATGTCCATGTGCCACCCACGAAACTACATAACCTAGCCACGCCATGGCCCTTCGCCGCATGGGGCATAGACATGATAGGCGAAATCAGACCCCCCGCGTCCAACGGACACCGCTTCATCGTGGTAGCCGTAGACTACTTCTCGAAGTGGGTGGAAGCCGAGTCCTTCGCGACGGTCACGGCACGTACCATGTCAAGATTCATAGGAAGAAACATCATATGTTGATATGGAGTACCCGACCACGTGGTTACCGACAACGGCGTTCAATTCCAGGGAGCTACCCGGGAAATGCTAGCAAGACACCGGATAGAACATCATCGCTCATCCCCATATCGACCCCAGTCGAACGGGGCGGTCGAAGTCGCTAACAAGACAATCAAGCAAATGCTCACAAAGATGTCAGATAGGAGTAGAGATTGGGCAGAGAAATTACCCTTTGCGATCTGGGGGTATCGGACAACCGTTCGCACACCAACAGGAGCAACACCGTATTCTTTGGTTTACGGAATGGACGCAGTACTACCAGTGGAAGTAGAGATGCGATCTTTGCGGGTGGTCCTAGAGGAGCACGTCCCAGAAGCGGAATGGATGAGAGACAGGGTCGGCCAGTTAGACCTATTGGACGAAAAGCGGCTTCGGGCCCTTGACCAGCTTCAAATGTACCAGCAGAGATTAGCAAACACGTACAACAAGAAGGTAAGAACCGTGTCCCGACCAATAAAAGTAGGTGACTTAGTACTCAAACAATTGAGACACTCGACCGTCGACCCCCGAGGGAAATTTCAACCAAAATGGGAAGGGCCGTTCGTCGTCAAAAGAATGTACTCACGTGGAAGAGTTAGACTAACCGATATGGAAGGAATAGAATTAGCGGAACCAATCAATATAGATAGACTTTGATATTTCCATGTATGACTAGGAGAAAACAAACCCGGGAATTTGTTCCTAGAGCAAGATCTTGGTTCATCCTCGGTTAGGACATGTTGTAAGACGAATGTTGTTTATGCTATTGCTTTGGTAAAATGAAATAAGAATGCATCGTACTATCCCTCACGAGAAACATTTGAAAAAGCAAAGCCAAAAAACAGGAAGCCAATAACAAAGTGCATTGATCACCATAACACGAAGAAGAGCTTGAATCTCCCCATCCCCCCTGAGGCACACAGGGCTTGCTGATAATATTCACTCATCATGGCCGACAAACGGGTAGATATCTCAAAACATCAAGACGTCGCTCGGGTGTTTCCATGCCATGAACGACATAACACCCCACGCACGAAGAGACGCAAAACGGGAAGCAAGCACGCATACACACGCACACACAAACACGTATCCATGTATACATGCATACATGCACAAACACATACCCGCATATGCTTTAGTGGAAGACCCATGAAAAATTAAAGTCAACCCTAGAGGACTGCAAAGGACATATGAGCGTATCCGATGACCCTGGAAGCAGTACGTTGGAGCATTATCAGATCACTGGCATGCTGGGGCACCCCTGAACTCATCAAAATATTAGGAACTAAGAACTCCACTGGGGAAATACCGGAATGGGGCACGACCCAGGTCAAGGAAGAATACCGTCAAGGGCTCCCAAATCAGTCACAGATCAAGGGCGGAAGAGAAAAAGATACCGGGACACAGCTAATCGACCTTAGAATAAGGCCACCAGCATCCAGATAAGACTGGTAGGACAAAGTGTTCAAAGGAAGAGGGATCGACGAACAGAGCTACAAATCCTCGGGTCGTGCCCGAGGTACTATGAAGAAGAGCTACAAAGAAGTTACTAAATCTTCGGGTCACGCCCGAGGCGTTGTGAGAGTTTACTCACAGCAACGAAGAGGTTACTAAGTCCTCGGGTCTCGCCCAAGGCATTATGGAAGGTTACTAAGTCCTCGGGTCTCGCCCAAGGCATTATGGAAGGTTACTAAAAGCTACAAAGGTTACCGAAAGTCCTCAAGTTACACTCGAGGCGCTATTAAAGGTTACAGAAAATCCTCGTTGAGGTACCCAGCAGAAGCAGTTAGTTGGCCTTACTGAAAGATGATAGAAGATCCGATGTCATAGACCAGAATTGCAGAAAAGTTAAGAGATCACTAATCCTCGGGTCGTGCCTGAGGTACTATGGAGAAGATCTACAAGGAAGTTACTAAATCTTCGGGTCACGCCCGAGGCGTTGTGATAGTTTACTCAAAGCAATAGAGAGGTTACTAAGTCCTCGGGTCTCGCCCAAGGCAGGTTACTGAAAGTTACGAAGGTTACCAAAAGTCCTCGACTTATGCTCGAGGTGCTATTAAAGGTTACAGAAAATCCTCGTCGAGGTACCCAGCAGAAACAGTTAGTCGGCCTTACTGAAAGATTATAGAAGATCCGATGCCGTAAGCCAGAACTGCAGGTAAGTTCTCTAAACCTACTTTAAAAACACTAGCACACACGCAGTACGGCTCGTTTCGCTTCATTGAGACTGTCTGACGGGTCTTACAGAACAATGTAATCACCTTAGGCACTCCCAAAGAAGCGAGGGGCAAACTGTAAGCACTGGTTTTCGAACCCGATGATGAAAGCAAACTATGAGCTCCTGTTGCGCCAGCTGCTCAAATATCGATGCTCGTCGTAGAACGGATCACCTTTTCGGGACCATAACCTCTTCCGCCCGCTCCTCGGGACCATGAGTGTGGCACTTTCATGCTTATGAGAAAATCCTCGTGGTAGGAACCTCGGGGAACCGGAATTGCGTGTGCGTCCTTCGGTGTGGTAATTGGAAACAGGACTTAGTCGACCCTAGCGAGATTTCGAGCGATGCCTGGATTGGGAACTTTTGATAATAGGGGGGAATATATTTTTGGTGGTCGAGAGGACCTTTTCTCTGAGAATATTTGAGGAAAGTACTCTCAGGCTCGGACTTTAGCGATTCTTTTTCGTATCAGAGGCAACTTTTAGGCAACTCGAGGAGGCAACTTTATCAGAGGCAACTTATCGGGTCAAGAATCGCTTTAGAACGAGCTAGAGAGGCGGGAGAATGAGTGTTTTGTGGTTTTTGTAAAGGATTTGTTGATGTCTTGAATGAGAAATCCGGAGGGTATATATAGTTTTCCTTGTGACCACGGTCACAAGGTTGTGACCGTACGGTCACTGTTTAGTGACCGTACGGTCACTGGCTTCGCCCGTCTCAGATCTAAATTTGGATCTGAGCCGGGCGTTACCCGACACCGGGCCAATGTCTTTTGGATGTTTGTACACGTGTCACTCTCTGATTGGACCGCCCAGCCACGTGGCATATAAGGATTGGATTGCTATCTGCCATGTGGCAGTGACCGTATGGTCAGAGGTATGTGACCGTACGGTCTCAACCAACAGTGTTGTGACCGTACGGTCTTTGGTGAATCGTACTTGTGACCGTATATTTTTTGTGATCGAGGATTTTCTCATAAGCATGAAAGTGCCACACTCATGGTCCCGAGAAGCGGGCGGAAGAGGTTATGGTCCCGAAAAGATGATACGTTCTACGACGAGCATCAGTATTTGAGCAGCTGGCGCAACGAGGAGCTCTTAGATTGCTTTCATCATCGGGTTCGAAAACCAGTGCTTACAGTTTGCCCCTCGCTTCTTTGGGAGTGCCTAAGGTGATTACATCGTTCTGTAAGACCCTTCGGACAGTCTCAATGAAGCGAAACGAGCCGTACTGCGTGTGTGCTAGTGTTTTTCAAAGTGGGTTTAGAGAACTTACCTGCAGTTTTGGCCTACGGCATCGGATCTTCTATAATCTTTCAGTAAGGCTGACTAACTGTTTCTGTGGGGTACCTCGACGAGGATTTTCTGTAACCTTTAATAGCGCCTCGAGTGTAACTCGAGGACTTTTCGTAACCTTCAGTAACCTGCCTTGGGCGAGACCCGAGGACTCGGTATTTTCTTTGTTGCTCTGAGTAAACTCTCACAACGCCTCGGGCGTGACCCGAAGATTTAATAACTTCTTTGTAGCTTCTCCATAGTACCTCGGGCACGACCCGAGGATTAGTAATCTCTTAATTTTCCTGCGGTTCTGGTCTCACGTCACCGGATCTTCTATAATCTTTCTGTAAGGCCAACTAACTGCTTCTGGTGGGTACCTCGACGAGGATTTTCTGTAACCTTTAATAACGCCTCAAGTGTAACTCGAGGACTTTTCGTAACCTTCGTAACTTTCAGTAACCTGCCTAGGGCGAGACCCGAGGACTTGGTAACCTCTTTGTTGCTCTGAGTAAACTCTCACAACGCCTCGGGCGTGACCCGAAGATTTAATAACTTCCTTGTAGCTCTTCTCCATAGTACCTCGGGCACGACCCGAGGAGTAGCAACCTCTTGTAGCTCTGAGTAACCTTTCATAATGCCTCGGGCGTGACCCGAGGATTTAGTAACCTCTCTGTAGCTCTTCTTCATAATTCCTTGGGCACGACCCGAGGATTTAGTAACTATTGTAGCTCTGTTCGTCGACCCCTCTCCCTTTGAACACTTTGTCTTACCAGTCTTATCTGGATGCTGGTGATCTTGTTCTGAGGTCGATCAGCTGTGTCCTAGTATTTTTTCTTTTCTGTTCTTGATCTGTAACTGATCTGGGGGCCTCTGGCGGCATTCTTCCTTGACCAAAGTCGTGCCCCCACTCTGGTACTGCCCCAGTGGAGTTCTTAGTTTCCAATATTTTGATGAGTTCAGGGGTGCCCCAGCGTATCCGTGGTCCGATATTGCCCTAGTGTACTGCTTCTGCGGTCGTTGGATATGCCCATATGTCCTTGGTAGTTCCTCGGGGTTAGCAACATCTTCGGTAAGGCCCTTTTTGTAACACCTCTTGTAACGCCTTCTGTAACGTCTTCTGTAACGCCTTCTGGAACTTCTTCTGGAACTTCTTCTGGAACGCCTTTTGGAACTTCTTCTGGAACGCCTTCTGTAACGCCTTCTTTAAGTGTGAGTATTGATCTCCGGAGCTGCTTCAGGAGTATTAAGTCTTCATGAGGTCGGGTGTTTCGGGAGTCGGGCGCTTCCAGCCGCGGAAGTTGGGTGAGTTTTTGCGCTTTCTGTGGTTTGTCGAGCTTGGCTCTGAAAGATTGTTAACATCGTCTGATAGGTGTTGTGCCTAGACTATCTATCGCCGCTTTTCATGACTCCTATGGGGATCCTGCAAAAACAAAGACATGCATCCTTTCTCGGGGTGAAATGGCCAATGGGAAATAAATATTTTCATGATGACTGGTCATGCTGCATGACTACAAATGATCAAGGGAGATACCCTACTTTATGGATGCATGCAGGTTTACACCTATGAGCTTAGTCTGGATAACGCACAATATATGCGACTAGATGTACAGACACATGATAAGGGATACTTTCGCTACATGAACACATGCGATATGGACTCTAGCTAGACTACCTAAAACATATTGTGTGCATGTATGTCTTTTGGTGTAAATGAGGGGGGGGGTGTGTGCCCTATTAGGTGGACTTATGACAACCTACAACAATCTAAAACCCAAAGTGTGTGCGACTCCATATGTGTGTGCACAAGGGGATGTTCTACTCATGTGATATGTTCTTTATGGATTTCGGCTAGATGACCTAAGTGTCTAATGTGTGCGTGCAACTAGACCTGTGGACATGTGATTATGCGCAGATTAAGGGGGCCATCTCCTCTTATGACTTGTGTAGTATTAATTTTGTGGATCTTGGTTGGACGACCTAGGACACATAGTATGTATGAGTGAGTGTGTGGACACGTGACTGGGGAACCTAAACGACTCTTGGTCCTCAACTAAGCATGTGGGTGACCCCAAGGTGTTGGCCAGATGTGAGGTTAGGTTTACGGTTGTTCTTTTGGGGAATGTGAGCAAAGGTTTTGAGTTGGATGAAAGAGGTGAGCTCTATGTAGGTGTTTCGAGGGTGCATGGAAAGGCTTTCATGAGGAGAGAAAGGGTTTGGGCTTGGATGGCGGAGGCGACGTTTATTGAGGTTGTAGGGTAGGTTTTGTGAAGGGTGCAAGGATTTTGGGTTAGATAGTAGAAGTGAGGGTTATGGGGGTTCTTTGACGAGGATAGGTTTTTGAGAGACCATCAGGAGTTCGTGTAGCTCCTGATGAACCCTAAGTGTTTTGATTATGTCCAAACGTTTCAGAAGATGATAACCTAATACTATCTTACATATAGTTTATTGTTGACTAATATTTTTGCTTTAGTCTATGTGTAAGTTTCTCAGCAGTTGCTGAATGAATCATTTTCGGATTGCCTAAAGGACTCAGAAGATCAGTTGCTGAAGTCAGAGTGTCAACAATTCAGAAGCTGGATTCCTCCGCTCTGAAGCCGAAGTCTGCTACAGCTCTCCTCAGAAGTTCCTTGCAATCAGAAGTTTTGCCAATTGTGATCAGAAGTCTAGTCAACTGGAAATTAGCTTCTGAAAGCTAAAGTCACGGGTTCTGGATAGCATTTAATGCTCTGACAAGTGCATTTAATGCAAGGCGCCAAAAGTTCAAAAAGCTGTTTTGGTGGAGCGCGCCTGTCCTTTTAAAAGAAACCAGAATTTCCATGTCTACCCTTTGTTGATCCAATTGAAGAATGATTCCAGTCAACCTCGTCTTTGATTTCAAAGTGTTTGAAGACCGTTTGAAGATTTGACAAATTAACGGCTACAACATTTGATGTCATCTCCTTTGAAGTTTCAAACTCAACAACGGTCATCTTCACTCACTATAAATAGTAGCCAAGCTCCAATGCATCAAGCGACGCATGATCATCGAGCAAAATCTCAACGCACTGTTTTAACAAGAAAAACAGAGCATTCTTTTTCCATTCTCAATCTTTCTTAGCAGAGTCTTAGTTAAAGTGAGAGAGTGAAGAAAAACAAGTTCATAATAGGAATCTTGTAAACTGAGATCATTTGTGATCTTCAGTTAGATTTAAAGAGAGAAATCTAGTTGAGATTAGAGTTGGGTGAGAAATCTAGAAAACAGAGTTGTTGTTTGTTCTGGTGGAAATCCTTTAACTCTTTTTAGGCTAGTCAAAACTAAGTGAGAAATTAGCTTAAGTTCTGTTGATGTAAAGGAGCTTCTGAACTTGCCATAAAAGTTCTGAATAGTGGATTTATAAAATCTCTGTAGGCTGCGACCTCAGGGGACAAGACGTAGTCACAGGACTTCTGTGGCGAACTTGGATAAATCGAATTGTTCAATCAGGATCTCCTGAACTTCTTTCTCCCTCTTATACTTGTTATTTTTGCCTCTGTGTACTTGTTCATATTTAGTGCTGAAACAGATTTTCTCTAAAGGTATCATTGTCTTTGTTCAGAAGACTGTCCAGAAGTTCTCAAATCAGAACTTCTGTTGCTGAAAACAGTCTAACTGTGTTTAGGCAGAATTTCCCTCAGAAGCAACTTCTGTAAGCTAGCTTCTGACTCTGAGGAAATTTGACTCTGAAAATTAAGTTTCCCGAAAAACTTAGAAATTTTCAGTTTTCAACTTTGACACCTATTCACCCCCCTCTAGGTGATTCTGTTCTTAATAGGGCCAACAGCTCCTAGGTTGTCAGGGTTGGAATCAAGATGTTCGAATGCAACTACTGATGATGTTTTCGTCGTTGCCCCTAGGGTGAGGTGTTTTATTGCTCTAACTGTTGCCTAAGATGGCTCTACGGGCTGTCAACTTAGCGAGCTGCCTTTATTGTTGCCTAGGTCGCCCTCTCAGGTTTTCAACCTAGCAGGCTTTCTTTCCTTTGGCCTTGATTGTTGCCTAGATCTATCTTGAGCCTTCTCGATCTAGCAGGCCTTTTCTGTTTTCTCAAACCCTAGAGGAGTAGGCTAGTGTTTTGAATGGAGTGTACATATCCTATTGTCTAAGCTCTTGATTTCTCTATTCTAGAATACCCGTAGCTGACAGACTCTTGGAATAGACATTTAGACTCACTAACATAAGCATCTAGACTAGTTAACATATGCATAAACGGTTCATGTATGTCTAATATGAATGTGCACTCATTATCAACTGGTCTTAGTAATCGTCCTTGCTCTACCTGGGATGATGATTCGCCCCTTGTGGTGAGGATTCTTCCGTGGTGAGGGATCGTCGTTTTTCGTGGGGATGGAACCACGTATCCTAGTGCTGCCATCTTGTTTTCGGAGGCGTGTAAGTGACTCCCATGATGAAATCCTAGTGTCTCCATTGTTCTCTTTGGTGTAGATCTTGTCACAGCCTTCTGCATGGATTACGTCTTTGTAAGATGTCTTCCTACCTTTGGGATACCATCCGCTCTGTCTTTTGCATGAAGCCTTGATATGGAAATGTCGTCGCCCTCTTCGAGGTTTTGTGGATGGGATTCATTTCCGAAGGAGTGCTTCACTTCTCCTTTTTGCTTCTCCCTTCATCCGTGGGCACGTCCGTTGTCGAGTGTAGGAAAGGGATTCTGAGGACTTCATGGGTTTAATTCTACAGGCTGATGGACCTTAGTTCGTGGAGACACTACGGGTATTTGGGTGCTCCATTTTGGCTTCCGTGTAATGTCCTAATTTCTTAGAGCGAGGTTTCTTCTCTCTGAAGAAGATGTGCTTCTTACATTGATCTGGTAATTCCTCCTCCTTAAGTTGCTTCGTCATGGTCGGGGCCAGTTGTCTGGTTGTGGTGCTCTCTCTTACAGTCGAGGGCACATTCGTACTAGAGACACATGCTCTAATTATGCCTATATCTCCCTAACGTCTATTTGAGGGATGCAAATGAATGTAGACACGAGTGAACTAAACGCTTTTTCTATCCAAGCACGGGTTTGTAAACACGTGGATAGGATAAGTGGGATAGAGCCTAGTCGATGCCTGATGATGTTGCTCCATTCTTCGCTTGCCGGGATGTCCTTGATCTGACCTAGAGTTCTCCATGAATCCTCTTAGGGGTGTGTCCTTAGTTATCCGATTTACTAAGTGTTAACTGATTTTGGGCTCGGATAAGGTCTTTTGTTTGCTCTGAAGTGAGATGGGGTATGGTATATGTCGGGGTAGTTTGGTGGAGTTTGGGGTAATGTCTTTTGCAGTGTTGGTTTGTTTGTGAGGTAGGTTAAGGGTAAAGGCTTGCGTCATTTTTAATTTGGTTAGAGGATATCATGGAGAACTGCTTTTGGTTGCTTCATACTTCGTTCGAGGGCTTGTCCCTACCTTTGATTCCTCCTTGTCGATCTGACGGTCTCCTTGATGGAAGCTGGCTCGGGTTCAGGTGTGTTGTGGTTTTGTGATGGTTGGGGCTAGGTAGTGACTTGGGAGTTTTGGGCAAAGGGAAGGCGCTCAGGTGGGGTTTCTGACGTTTGGACGACTTATGTGTGTGCCCTAACCTAAGTGTGCCTATGACATCTAGACGGACTATACTCATGGGATTATGGTACCTCGTTTGCCATTTTTGCTATCTTTTCTGTCCTGGTACCGATATGTATGTATGTCCAAGACACGTGGCAATGTGCATGCATGCAGACTCAACGTATGACACTCCTAGGGTAGACACACCCGAAGGATACAAACCTAGTAGGCAAAGGGACACATGCATGGTTTGACGATGTACGCTAATTCGTACGGGTAATGCTTGACACCTATGTGAAATGGATGCATGTTACACTTTGGACCCTAGGCTGATGACTATAGACAATAATCACAACTCTTGACTATAGGGTGTAAGTGACGACAAATATACACACGTGGATTGCAGCGACTCAATGATGGACTATTGTGTGTTTATATGAAAAGACACGCAAGACCCGATTTTTTACATAGAGACGACGGGGCGTATGTTGTATCTAGCAGTGATGTTTGGCTCTATGGTAAACAACATTATTCACGTGTCGCTTATTCCTTGAATGAAGAATGTTCGTGCGACGACCCTACCTTACATTGACTTGGAAGCCTCAACATGACAATGAACCATGTGGACTCACGGGACAACGTGCCCCTACCTTGGTTCAGACAAGATTTATGATATGCAATGGGACTTCAAACGCCTTTTTTTCGAAGCGTAATGATTCCAACGTCCCATTTCTCTTCACAAACTCAAGACTCCCTCTTGGGGGAGTGGAAGACAGTGTATGTTTGATCTAACAGGTCATATCGTTGTGATGGTGTACTCCCCGTTTTGCATGAAATAATTAAAGTGTTCCCTATGATGTGGAACAGGCGGCGTAACGCCGTATTTCATGCGTATGGACAGGTATCATAACTTTATGTCCTTTTAGGTCTTATGAAGTTTTAGTATCGTTTCAAGATGACATTTGTTTGGTTTAAGGAATCCACCTTTGGGGTCGTAGAACTTCGTCATGTGAAAATAGAATAAGTTTCTTCTCGAACTGAAACAGACGTCGTGATGACGTATTTCACATGACAAAGTGAGCGACATCGTTGGTAGATCCGTTAGACCCTACAAACGACATGACACGCCTAAACCTAGCAGAGATCTTCTAAATATTTGTTTGACTTAAGGAATCGACTTTTAGGGTCGATTCGTTAAGCCCTACAAATGGAATGACGACTTGACGTGGTTTGACACGTGACACTATAACCTAGTCGAGGGTTCCGTCATTGTGGTCTATGCAAAATTATTTAGTATTTTTTTTTTTTTTTTTTTAGTCCGACACGATATTGACCTGTGTGGACTGTCGAGGCGGTGTGCCCTTAGACTCAAGACAAACCCTAAAACTCCTTTTTGGGAGGAGCACAAGACAAAGTATTATTATTGTGGACTTCGTGGGGCGGTGTGCCTTTACACTCAAGAGGAACCCTAAACTCCTTTTCGGAAGGAGCACAAGACAATGTGTGTTTGATTCAACAGGTTAAACCGTTACATCGGTATGGTCTTATCCTACATTAAAGCGTCTTTCGTAATCTGGGACCTCTGGCTTCGTATGGCACCCGTTTTGACTTAAGGGGGCGATATTTGTGACGCCATGATTTCATCTCACGAGATTGAGTTCCTTTATGAAATGGAACAGACGACATAACGTCGTGTTTCGTGTGATAAAATGTCTGGCATAACAGGGTGTCCCCTTACTTCAAAGGCGTGTCATAGAAATCGGATTTTCCCTAGGTTACGGCTACATCTAACACATGTACAAGTAGAGTTAAGCAATCAAACAGTTAGTGTAGGCATTCATGCGTAAACGACACTCCCTCTCAATCTTCACGTGGTGCGTCTCTGTCCTAGGTGGGTTTTTCCGACATCTTTCCTTTCGATGTCGAAACGCTCTCAACAGACGTAATTCTAAAAGATGTTTGAGGGTAGTTCCTAGTGGACATATCTAGGCTGACTATATGAGGCTTCGGTCTCGTTTGATAGTACAAAAGGGTTCCCACAGCAAGATATACCTAGCGCCTCCCCGTTTAAGGGTTTTGAGCAGCGTGTCGACGGTACAAGGCTGTGGGTGGTGTTACGGATCGACCCATGCGTCCCTTAAAGGAAACGACAGTGAGCACGACCCATAACACACGTTGACCATTCGGGATTTTTCTTTTCTGCAGTATGAGAAAGCAATAACTCTGTTGTATAGAACTAGACTGTCAGAATGTTTCAGTTGTATCCCATTTTCACTTTTATAAAATCTTTTAAGAAATAATTTTACAAATAGTGAAAACCAAACTTACATGCTCCTATTGATAGATTAACTTCAAGAAAATCGTACGTTGAAGTCAATTTACAATAGTAGAATATATTTTTGGTCCCCAGCGGAGTCGCCACTGTGAGCGAAAGTGGTCGCTCATAGCGGCTTTAGCCTTCTTTGACTAGAGTCGCCACCCGGCCGACCGGGAAAATGTACGAACCGGTGTTTGTACCGATTGTTTTGAAAACCAGAGATTCCATTTACGTTCGTGGATACAACTTATTAATTCCGACATTCCAGAACCCAGAGGATCTTTAATGCAACCTAACAGCTTATTGTTTTGGTCCCCGTCAGAGTCGCCACTGTGAGCGAAAACGGGCGCTCATAGCGGCTTTAGCCTTTTTTGACTAGAGTCGCCACCGGCTGATCGGGAAAATGTACGGACAAGCGTATATACCGATTTTTTTGAAAACCAGAGATTCTATTTACGTTCGTGGATACAACTTATTAATTCCGACATTCTAGGCCCTAGAGGATCTTTAATGCAACCTAGTTTATTATTATCTTGTATTTATTATTATCACACAAAATCATTTAATTAAAAGTAAATACTATACGGTAAACCGTCGGGTGACACGGTACAAAACTCTCAGAAGCTTACCCTCGTTGCGTGTCAGTGATGTGCTTGCAAGCTAGTACCCGCCTTAGAACGGAGATTCGGGAGGAACTTTGAGGCCGGAGGTACGTAGGGCATGCTTCGAATATTTGGAAGGGGAGAGCGTACTTACTCTAGCGGGGCTGCGAGTAACGCTGGAATTTTTAGTGATTGGAGATATGTTTTGGTGGTCGTGAGGACCTTTGGGGAGCAGGAATATTTATGGGGAAATGAGCTCTCAGGACTCGGGATTTAAGCAATTCTGTTGTATTAGAGGCAACTTAAGGCAACAACAGAGACAACTTTTCAGAAGCAACTTATATCGGGTCGAGAATCGCTTAAAACGAGCTAGGGAGAGGAGAAATGAAAGGTTTGTTGATGAAAATTGTGAGAAATTCGGCCTCCTTTTATAGGGAAAGGAGAGACCGTACGGCCTCAAGGAGGAGACCGTAGGATCTTAGTCAATGAGACCGTACGGTCTCCATAATCCCCATCTCAGACATAATTTGGATCTCAGACGGGCCTTAACAAAGGCCCGCAAAAGTCCACTGTCGTTTAGGGCCAGTTTGGACATGTGGACAGCCCGTACGGTCTCAAGGGTGGAGACCGTACGGTCTCAAACAAGAAGATCATACTGTTTCTGTTGGAAATGTGGAGACCCTTTGGCTTTAGGAGGAAGAGGACTTTCACACAAGTTTAAAGGTGTCAATCTTGTGTTTTTGGGATACGGGTAGAGGGTTTTATGTCTTCGGGAAGTTATTTCGTTCTTTGGCGAGTACTGGCCGTTGAGCGACTGGCGCAACAAGGAGCTCGGAAATTGCTTTCGTCATTGGGTTTGAAAACCAGTGCTTACACCATGGTTATGGTATTTATATTTGTATGTATTATGTTTCGAAAGTTCTCTTTTATTGTTTATGTGATTCGTTGTGCATTTTGTGTTTTGTGATGATACTATGTTGGTTCTTGCTGCTTATTAAATGGATTGAAATAAATATTGTTAATTCAGTTTTATAATAATTTAGTTCATGGAAAAGTGGTACCGCGTCTCTAAGTTTTCAAGGGGAGAGCATTTCAGTTGTTTGGAATCAAAACTGAGGGAATCAACAGAATATGGTGAAATGTTAAATTGATCTTTATTCATTCATCATGCTTCATTTTCTTCTTTTTTATAGTTACTTTCATCCATGTTTTCGTCTGAGCTGTTGTTTGTGAATACGAAATTTTTTCTTTGTTTTCTTTTTCATGTTTTTCATAGATCTGTATCTTTTTATTTTATTTTCTGAATATTGTTTCCTTTCTAGGGAGCTTTTTTGTTGATTGTTGGCTTTGACGAACGTTTACTTAGGGTTTTTCTATATATTTTTCATGGTTCTTGGGGATAAATATATGGTTTGCTTAGGTTTAAGAATTATTTATGTGTCATCTTTGAACAAGAAGAAAATAAGTGTTCTGCTTAAGCTTTGAAATTCTTTTTTTTTTTTTACTTTGCATGTTTAAAGAAGTTTAAGATGGATTATGTTCTTAGCTCTATTTCGGACTTGCTTTTGACATGGTACTATAAATTAAACTAACATTATGTGTCTCTCTGCTTTCACACAAAAAAAAAGAAACACATTATGTTTTCTATACATAGAGATGCAAAAACACTGATTTGAGAAGTAAAGATTGCTAAGAAACCATATATTGTTGGCCTTGAAGAAATCAAAATAGCAAAGAAAACATTAAAACTAGAGTCTCTAATATATTTCTCTTTGATGTATTTTAATCGCCACCATAAGAGAGTTTGACACGGGCGGTTCCTCGGGGCTAAGATGGCTCGCAGGGACCCGGTCGAGTGACACGTTCAGGCAAAGCTCTAGAGCTTTGAACTCAAGGCGAGGGGAGTAAGCTGAATTCCTTGCACGAGCACAAGCGGCACGTAGTATTTATGATGGGACGGAGAGGAGAGCTGAGATGGCGTGGAGGGATGTCGTTTGGCCGTGTCCACGACGGCACGTGACGGTTACGGCCTCGTCTAGCGCGTGGGCGGATTCGGGTGTTAAGCATTGTCTAGTTGTGGTTACCGCGTACGCATCGCTGAAAAATGGAGAAATGAAAGAATTAAAGAATTAAAAATCCGTTATTTCTGTTTCCTTCTGGTGGAAGATATAAAAATTAATTTTTTTTTTATTGATAGAGTAGCAACAAAAGAACAAATATATATATGTATAAGAAGAAATATATATTTACTAGAAGAACTCCTCGCGTTGCTTCGGGACAAATAATTAATAATTACTATGATTAACAATAAGAGATTCATAACAAACTATTGGATAATGCAAGTTTTTAAATAATTCATATAAAAAATAATAACTTAAACACATAATTCATGACAATAAATAAAAATGAACACAAAACGATAAGGGATTTAATTTATTACGAGTTGAATGGAACTTGATGGCTTTAACATACATTTAGGAAATACTTTGTAATTTTTTGCTATCTTCAAAATTAAATATTGTACATTGTCGCACCCGACCCTAAACCATCCTACGCGGATCGGACGCGAAAATGAAAATAAACTAAACCGCAATAAAATTTTGAACCAAAAATATAATATTCTATTTTATTAATACTCCAAAGATTTTCAATACAATTATGTCTCCAAAAATACATAAATAAACTCCAAATACATGATTCTGATAACTTTTTGACAACCTCTCAAACCTGGTCTATTAATCAATAGCACCTCTATAACTGTTCTTCAGTGCCTAAAACATTAAAAACATTTAAGAAGTGAGACAAAAATCTCAGTAAATAATTATCAGCTACAGAAAATAAATATACTCAAAATAGCTATATGTAATACTTCAAATATTATTTTTATTCAAATCTGCAACAAAAGATCGTAAACTGCAATAAACTCATTATTTCTCAAATAAACCAGCAAAAACACATTAGCTGAAAACACTATATTAAAATACCTAAATACAAGTCCCCATAAACCTATATTTAAGATTTTAATACAAACTTTAGTATCCATCCTCGAATTCCACCCGCGTAGTTTCCACAACAACTTAACATCAATAATCGAATTCCACCCGCGTATTAAAGGTGTCAATCTTGTGTTTTTGGGATACGGGTAGAGGGTTTTATGTCTTCGGGAAGTTATTTCGTTCTTTGGCGAGTATTGGAGATACTGGAGATAAAATAGATGCAACGCATTCACCCACGCAAAAAGCTATTTCTAGATAGAACAATAACTAAAGAAAACAAGATCCGGCAAAAGGAAACCCAAGTTAAACAAATGTAAAGTTTAGTACTTCATACAACGACAAAGCAAACTAACCCGAGCATTCACTGTCTTGCAAAAGCCCTCACACATTCATTTTCTCTAACGTATTATCCTCTTAGGCAGTTAACTTTTACAAACTTCACACATTCATTTTCTAGATAAAGCAATAATTTAAAGAAACAACAACCTACATGGGCAATCCTAAGCTAAACAAATGTAAAGTTTAACACTTCATACAACCACAAAACAAACTAACTTGAGCATTCACTGTCTCGCAAAAGCCAAAAAGAGATATTTCACACATTCATTGTCTCTACCGTATTATCCTCTTAGGCAGTTAACTTTTACAAACTTCACACGTGCAATTTCAACACAGAAATCTGAATACGAATCTAAAATTTATCATCCATTTATGTAGGAAGGAGATAACACGTGTCTAAACTTAACTCAACAATATGATAAACCAGAGAGACAACAAACAAACATTGAACTCATATTTCACACCACTTTCTTCATTATTACACAAATCTTAACAAAATTTAACCAAGCATTAAAAACAAAAATTTACATCCCTGAATGCGACATAAGAAGATACGTAGACAAAAGGCAATCCTAAGACAACATAATGAGATCAATAATAATACAAGCAAAGCCGAAGGAGAGCTTCGGACTGACAATTTCTATATTCTCATGCCAACTTAACACACTGATTATACCAAACAAAAAGGATAACATAGATTAACCCATCTAGCTTACAGTATCACCGATAACAAGATAATCAAGTAAGAACATTATGAGATCATGACTATTATATTCGGAATGAAGATTCAACAACTTCAGCTCGGAAATTGAACCTAGATTCAGAATTTCACCACCTAATTCATTCTCATAGGCAGTAAAAACTCTCAGATTAGTAAAATTAACTAACCAATATAGAATTGAACCATTCAAGCTATTACTAGAAATCTGAAATTCAAATATTCATACAATGTCATAAAACAAAATTACACAACTAATCTAAAAATCTGAACTAATTGAACTAATACTAAGCTCCATTCAGCCTCTACTCCATTCAGCCTTAGCCTCCCCCATCTACTCCATTCAGCCTTAGCCTCCCCCACATACTAGCCTTGGCTCTCTGAAAAAGAAGAAAAAAATACAAATTCAGACAAAATAAATATAAACAAACAAAATGAAAACAATTTAAAACGTACTAGTTTTCAGCCTATCCAAGCATTCACGTCGCCACTCAAAAGCGTTTGTATAGACGTAGATAAAAGCAGAGAAAAGTAAACCAGTGATAGCCCCGAAAGAGTTGTTCCACGCCCACCCGTAACATATGGTCACAGCACCTGATCCAATTGTTAAGGTGAAAGATTGGCCGCCAGTAGCAATCTCCACAATAAAAATAATCAGAGTTTTGAGGTACAGGGTTATCAATAGCCAAAAATCCTCATTTGGACCGTAAATGATCAAAAGGACAATGGCAGCCACTCCAAGTGAGAGGTCGATGGAGCTCTTTATAAGAGCATAGGTAGCAAAACCAATCTCAAAAGTCTCATCTTGATTAAGGTAGCGCGTGCGGAAATGAAATATCAACGTGTCGTATGTTGTAATGACAACATAAGCAACAATAGAAAGATGAGGGGTTAGACCCTTGGAAGACGAAGGCATATGGCGGCCTATTTCAATTCCAAAGATCAAACAAAAAGAGAAACCTATGGTTAAAACCAAAGAGAGGAGTAAAGCTAATGATCTAACCCAGATGGAAAGCTTCTGCATACGGACTGCAAGGGGCTGTGAAATCACGTCCACGGGTTGTTTAAACACAAAAGACTCCCGAATCCGGTTCCAAGTCAAAAGCATACTCGAGTCAGCCATGATGAGGAGTTCGACGACGGCTAGGTTTTCGTAAAATTCGACTGTGTGAAGACCGTCTGAATCTGTATTGTATATGTTGTAAGCAGCAGTATTGATATTGAAAAAATGGAAGTAATTATGATATTTATGACTTACGAAGGGAGTAGTTGAGTTTGAAATTAGAAGAAAGAAGAGAAAGGAACAAACAAGGTCCCCTACTATGACAGTATGTCTTCCTATATATATACACACAACTAATTTGATTAATTAAAACATCACAGTGAGAGGACAACAACAAGAACAAAGGGGCTAGCTAACATGAAACGTCATAGCGAACCGTGAAACCAAATCAGTCAGCGACAATAATTCTCTCCCTCCACTCCGTACTATGCAGCGCTATACTTCCTCAATCCCAATAAACTCATATCACTCTCAATCACCCTCTTCCAAATTTGCTTCGGACTTCTCCTTTGCCACTCTTCAAACCTTATACGCGCATCACTCATCCTTCTACGCTGTCCTTATCCACTGCTACACTTTCCTCAATCCTCGTATCATTCTCAATCACCCTCTTCCAAATTTGCTTAGGCCTTCCCCTACCCTTACCCCTCACCATGTCATCCCATTGCCACTCTTCAACCCTTAAACTCGCATCACTCGCCATTCCTCCTACATAACCAAACCGCCACCTTACCCGATTTTCCCTCATCTCATTCTCAATACATATAAGCCCTACTTTCATCCTAATTACTTCATTCCTCATCCAATCCATTGTCATATAGCCACACATCTCCTCTCCCAACATCTTATGAATGTGACATCACAGTAAAAGAAATCTCATAAAATATGAAATTAGAAACATCAAACTACACAAAACAACCCCTCAACCAACAACACATCATCCATCACAGATTAGGAAACAAAAC
Organism: Euphorbia peplus; assembly: GCA_028411795.1. NCBI lineage: Eukaryota > Viridiplantae > Streptophyta > Magnoliopsida > Malpighiales > Euphorbiaceae > Euphorbia > Euphorbia peplus. Next base: position 19,033,179 of record CP110839.1, on the reverse strand, counting down.
ATACACACATCCATACATCAAAGATCTGATTACCTTATTAACACCAACAACAGAGCTTATAGACAGAAAAGACACAATCTTTAACTATCTTTGAAGCTAATACAAAAAAGACACGACCTTTAACTATTTTTGAATCTAAAACAAAGAAAAGACACGATCTTTTTCAAAACCAATCAAATAAGAAGCAACAAATCATGAATTAGAAAGAAACCCACATGAAATTTGACATGATCAACATGAAATGAAGAGAAATACCTGACTGGAAAGCGAAAAGTGAGGTGAAAAAGGAGGTGGGAAGAAGAAGGATAAATAAAGGAACCCTAGCCTAGAGTGGTGTAAGATAGTGAGGTATATGTCTGCTATTTTTACATAATGCTGATGTTTGTTTCATGTCCACTTTTTATTTTGGATAACACGAAAGGGTACTAATTTAATTAAATTTTTGGATTATAGTAATATTTTATTTTAAGTAACTTTAGTTTTGTCTGTTCTTTGAAGTGAAAATTAATGTAATCCGTTGTATTAATTTAATTAAGTTACCAAATTCTATCTTAACGCCACCGTCACCATTATTATAGTGACCAATGATTCTACGGTACACAGCAATGTACCGCTGTGTACCGTAATAAATTACATGTTAGGTCCTTTCAAAATGTATTTTTTTTCAATAATGCACTCTCTTTTTTCTGTTACATTTGTTTTCTTTTTTTTTTTGTTGCAAAATGGTGCAACTAAGTTCCTAAAAAAATTAAAGAAAGATAGTATATTATAAATCAAGAGAAAGATTATTCCATAAGGTTTGATTTAACTGAGGAATTCAAACTCCTTAATCAGACGTAGAAACAACTCTTCCTAATTGTAAGAATTGATTCTTCTTCGGATCTCTAATCTTCGCCGCATATTTCCCCCACGGCCGCCTCCTTACTCCTTCATAGTTGCTTCTCTACCGTCGATTTGAGGTGTCTCCGCCGTTTCCATTATTCTCTGACTGAATATCTACGGAATTCTCGGACAGATCTGTAAAATCAGCAATTTGAATTTGCCGATTCCAATCATCTTCGGTATTGTTAAAGTCTGAACTTTGGCCGGAAACCGGTGAGTTGCCGTAAGAAATCTCCGGCAAATCAGTATTTGGAAGATGAAATCGAATTGAATCGAGAAGATCAAAAATCTGAATATGAGATGTATAAAATGATAATTGAGCCAAACATGGTGGAGTGTGAAATTTCTTTCTGCAACTCTTTAAATTGAATTATTCCTTTCTTTTCTTCCTATTAATTCTTCTTTGTCCTTTTCTCCTTTTTCTTTCTCATGTTTTCACCCATTACCGTTGCTACATCAAAACTTCGCCGTCTCCGTCTCCGACACCGACCATTGTTTTCTTCCATCTTTTGTAATTTCTAATTATATAGTTTAATTTTGGGTTTAGTTTTAAGTTGAATTTCTTTTCAATATTAGTTCAATTTTGACTATTTTGTTTTTTGATTGGATTTCAAGAACAAATCTCATTTCATGGCCTCAATTATTGTTAATTAATTGATATATATGAAATTGGGGGAAGAGAGTAGCAAGAAGGGGTTTTGCAGGCATGATAAAGGAGAGATATTTACAGTAAATTTCACCAGATGTTGAATAATTAGAGAAATGGAAATTAGACAAAAGAAGAAAATGAAAATTTTGAATAATAAAAATTGTAACTAAAAGGACCAAAATGAATCTTTCGAAAAGGACTAAATTGAATCTTTTTACGGTACACAGTGGTACACGCCATGTACCTTAGAATTTTCGTATAGTGACAGGTTCTTTGAACTTGACACGTGGACTTATTTTTATTTATCCACTTTGCATTGTTTTGGAATAAAAGAAAATGTGGGTTTGCAGCCCACATTTTGTACCTCAGCCCATAGAAAAAGATAGATTCACCAAAAAAAACGAAAGATACAAAAAAACCCAAATTTTTTCCAAGCTTTCAACTTTAGATCATCTCTTGAATCGTAGAAATTATGAATTGAGAAAGATTCAAACGCGAAAAAAAATACTTAATTACATAATTTACATAAAAAATTTTAAAAATTAATAAACTTTTCTTTTTATACAAATATGAGCACTAGCCAACAATTATCATGTCTACTTGTAAGGAATGAGATTTCGTTCATATGAACAATAGATTAGCATGTGATATGGTTCAATCGCTTTCATATGTTAGCTAAAAGGTTTTTTAATCCTTTGATGAACTTATCTTATTCAAATAAATATTAACACTTTTGTATCATTTAGATACGAACGTACACTTCTCGATTTCACTAAACAAGTGATTGGTGATATCATCTCTCTTAGAGAATATAAATTCTCATGGTTTACTTAAAGCTTCTAAATATGACACACACCCACTTAAACGAGCTAATGCTTGATAACCTATTACTATTTTGTCAATTGAACAATCAAAGTGAACTATGATAAATTTAGGCTTTATAGTAAACTTTAGTTTACTGTTACAATAAGACCATCCAAGACACCTATAAAATAAACAAACCAAAAAAATGACATAACATATAAATATATTGGTGAGATATATTTAGCATATATGTAGTCAATTTTAACTTATAAATTTACGTGAGGCGTAATTTTAAATCTCGCTAATAGAAAGATAATATTTTTCAGTACAATTTCATATCATACATGATGCAACTTTTAACGTATTGACACCACCTGAGACTTGAAATTACACATTTTGTAATGAAAACTAAGAAGATTTGATTTCCACACAGAGTATTATAAACCCCACAAGTAGAGTTGATACTTATAAGTGTTGGCAAACCATAATGATATAGAAGACAACTAGTCTATTGTAATAAAAGCTACTAAGACCTAAATGTATTTTCCAACAATCGAACAAATTAACTTTTAATAAATACTATAATCATTTTATTGTTTACAAAATAATTATTAGGGTTAATTTCAAATAAGTGTTTCGTGGTTTTGCGTTTTTGCAAATGCGAGACTGTAGTTTACCTTTAAGCAAATAAAAGACTGTAGTTTGCATTGTTTAAAAAACTAAGGAATTTTGTCGATTTTATTAACGTAAACGATGTCATTTTTTATAAACCACAATACTTTATTTACAAAAATACAAAACCACACTTATTTGAAATTACCCCTATTTATTACTCTTCCTACCAAAATTTCCTATAATAATCTTTTACATAATTATAAATTGGATACTCCTAAATCTAAATTAAAAGTTGTAAAATTATGAGTTTAAATTTCATATAGCATGTGAATGTCAAAATCACATATTTTGACGAAGCGGACAGCAAAATACTTCGCTTGTGGTTCTTCTATATGGGCAAAGGTTATATGAGTCTTTCGTTTTGGCTCGTATGAGGTATGTATGCATGGACGTATAAGTCTTTTCCGCTTTTTGGCTTGTTAGGTGCAGTTTGGAAATATCATCTCATGAATGCACAATGATGAATGTGATGTTTCTAAAAGGGCTCCCCGAATTATATAGACACGAGAGGTCGAGTCACTGTGTGTTTCCATGAGGATTTTATTTTGACAGTTGGTCGTCCTTTCATTTCTCATTTAGTCGGTATGCTCTAGTCTGGACAACTTTTCGATTCAGGTCATATCCTGTTGTACCCTTTGCAACCATTTTCCCTTTTAAGGAGTGGACGTTTATGACAACGTTATTTGTTGGGTTGCAACAGGATGTTTTCCGGAATAGAAGAGATGCCCGTACGGCGGTATTCAGACTTTCTATATGCTCTGAGTATGCATGGATTATCAGTCAACAAACCATCAACATGTGTAGTCGCCACTCCTTTCAATCTTCATGTGGCACGTCTCTGTCCTAGGTGGGTTTCTTTTGACATCTTTCCTTTCGAAGTCAAAACGCTCTCATAGACATGATTTATTTTATGTTTGGGGGTAGTTCCTAGGGGAAATATATAGGCTGACTATATGAGGCTTTGGTCTCGTTTGATAGTACAAAAGGGATCCCATAGTAAGATATACCTAGCGCCTCCCGATTTAAGGGTTTTAAGCAGCGTGTCAACGGTACAAGGCTATAGGTGGTGTTACAGATCGACCTATCCATCCCTTAAAGGAAACGACAGTAAGCGCGGTCCATAACACACGTTGACCATTCGGGATTTTTTTTATGCGGCATGATACTCACACACCCAAAAAGTAGTAACTCTGTATATAGCCATAGACTGTCAGAATGCTTCGGTTGTATCCCAATTTTTATTTTTCATAAAATAATTCAAGAAATAATTTTATAAAAAGTGAAAACCAAATATACATCCTCCCACTACTAAATTAACTTCAAGAAATCAGACGTTGAAACTAACTTATAATAGTAGAATATATTTTTAGTCCCCATCAGGGTCGCCCCTGTGAGCGGAAATGGGCGCTCATAGCGGCTTTCGCCTTCTTTGACTAGAGTCGACAACCGGCCGACCGGGAAAATTTACGAACCGGTATATATACCGATTGTTTTGAAAACCAGAGATTCTTATTTACGTTCGTGAATACAACTTATTAATTCCAACATTTTAGGCCCTAGATGATCTTTAATGCAACCTAGCTCATTATTATCTTGTATTTATTATTATCACACAAAGCACTTAAAATGAAGTAAAAATTGTACGGTAAACCGCTGGGTGACACGGTACAAAACCCTCAGAAGCTTACCCTCGTTGCGTGCCAGTGAGATGCTCGCAGGCTAGTACCCGCTTTAGAACGAAGATTTAGGGAGGAACTGGTGAGCCGGAGGTGCGTAGGGCGTGCTCCGAACGATTGGAAAGGGAGGACTACGAGGGAATCTTCCGATTTAGGAGGATTGCGTACTTACTCTAGCGGGGCTGAGAGTAACGCTCGAATTGAGATTTTTAGAGATTGGGGGTATATTTTGGTGGTCGTGAGGACCTTTGGGAGGTATGAATATTTATGGGGAAAAAGCTCTCAAGACTCCGAATCAAGCAATTCTTTTATCAGAGGCAACCTTAGGCAACAACAGAGACAAATTTTCATAGGCAACTTTTATCGGGTCGGGAATCGCTTAAAACGAGCTAGAGAGAGGAATAATGAAAGATTTGTTGATGAAGGAAAAGTGATTTTCGGACTCCTTTTATGGGGAAGAAGAGCCCGTACGGGCTCAAGGGAGAGCCCGTACGGTCTTGGTTGTGGAGACCGTACGGTTTCCACATATCCGGTCTGAGATCTATTTTGGATCTCAAACGGGCTTTCAACAAAGCCCGGCAAAAGTCCACTGTCGCTTAGCGACACGTGGCAGATAACAATAAGGCCCGTTTGGACATATAGGCAGCCAGTACGGTCTCAGTGAAGGAGACCGTACGGTTCAAGCAATGGAGACTGTAAGGTCTCCGTTGGAAAAAGTGGACACCGTTTGGTTTTGAGGAGAGAGAGGAATGTTTCACAAGCTTGAAGGATCGAGATGTGAGGATCGAGATGAAACTTTTGATGGTGCTCTAGTAATTGCTCTTAGTGTGAGACGTTCATTGCTCTAATTGTTGCCTAAGATGACTCCGAGGGTTGTGAACTAAGCGAGATGCCTTTATTGTCTTCTCGAGTTTTCTAACCTAGCAGGCTTTCCTTCTTTTGACTCTGAATGTTGCATAGATTTTTTTTTATTATTTTTTTTAGCGGGTCTCTTCCGGACGAGTTCTGATGCAAAGAGTTTGGTTTTAGGCACATCTTCCTTTGCTCAAGCTCGGATCTGAGGTTGTCTTTACTTGATGATGTTGCGTGAGAGACAGATCTGGCGAGGTCGGGGCCCGTTTTGGTTCATTTTTAGTATCAAGATTGTTATGATGTAATGCAGTGTTATGTATGCCAAATGCAGTAAGTAAGATAAAATAATGAACACGTGGTGCTATTTCTAACGAATCACACAAGTAAGTAAATCGAGATTGCATTACGTTTGAAATCAAATACATCTTCGTGAAATCCTTAACGAGATTGAATCTAAGCAAAGCTTCTGGATCCGAATCTTCTGGGTCTTCTTATCTTTATTGACCTCGCAAACCGGCTTCAGATTCTTATGACGATTCTTACTAGTGCTCTTGTGTCTTTGTTTTGTTTGTCCCTTCATCGATTCTCACCTTGGCTAACTCGTCCACAAGATCTTCAAATCCATCATTTTGGGATGGGGAGTGGTGCATTTCTGTCAGTTGGAGGAGACCCTCGCCATGTGACGACGTCGCGCTCCCAATCCAACTCTTTTTCTTCTGGCCATGGGATTCCTTCCCATTCTTCTTCCGAGTCACCTTCTTCCTCAAGGCTCATGATTGGGTCCGATTTTTTTTGTTTCAGGTGCGGGTTGAAATGTTGGTTCTTACTTGGCTATGAGGCTAGCTACCGCCTCTGTTTGCTCTTCTATTAGCTCGTCGTCTGATGAGTCTGAATGCCAACCGTTGGCTCTTTCAGGGGACCTTTTAACTCTTCCTTTGAGACCGACTATGACCTGGGCTGAGGTACGTCCTGACTGCCCGCATTTACTGACAAGCACGGGGAGAAGTAACCCACTAGAGCATGTACCCTTGGTGTCGTGTCAATACGTTTCAGAATTTGCATGAAATAATTAAAGTGTTCCCTATGATGTGGAACGGGCGGCGTAACACCGTATTTCATGCGTATGGACAGGTATCATAACGTTATGTCCTTTTAGGTCTTATGAAGTTTTAGTATCGTTTCAAGATGACATTTGTTTGGTTTAAGGAATCCACCTTTGGGGTCGTAGAACTTCGTCATGTGAAAATAGAATAAGTTTCTTCTCGAACTGAAACAGACGTCGTGATGACGTATTTCACATGACAAAGTGAGCGACATCGTTGGTAGATCCGTTAGACCCTACAAACGACATGACACGCCTAAACCTAGCAGAGATCTTCTAAATATTTGTTTGACTTAAGGAATCGACTTTTAGGGTCGATTCGTTAAGCCCTACAAATGGAATGACGACTTGACGTGGTTTGCCACATGACACTATAACCTAGTCGAGGGTTTCGTCATTTTGGTCTATCCAAAATTATTTAGTATTTTTTTTTTTTAGTCCGACACGATATTGACCTGTGTGGACTGTCGAGGCGGTGTCCCTTAGACTCAAGACAAACCCTAAAACTCCTTTTTGGGAGGAGCACAAGACAAAGTATTATTATTGGTCCAACGCGATATTGACTTAAGTGGACTTCACGGGGTGGTGTGCCTTTACACTCAAGAGGAACCCTAAACTCCTTTTCGGGAGGAGCACAAGACAATGTGTGTTTGGTTCAACAGGTTAAACCGTTACATCGGTATGGTCTTATCCTACATTAAAGCGTCTTTCGTAATCTGGGACCTCTGGCTTCGTATGGCACCCGTTTTGACTTAAGGGGGCGATATTTGTGACGCCATGATTTCATCTCACGAGATTGAGTTCCTTTATGAAATGGAACAGACGACATAACGTCGTGTTTCGTGTGATAAAATGTCTGGCGTAACAGGGTGTCCCCTTACTTCAAAGGAGTGTCATAGAAATTGGATTTTCCCTAGGTTACGGCTACATCTAACACATGTACAAGTAGAGTTAAGCAATCAAACAGTTGGTGTACGCATTCATGCGTAAACGACACTCCCTCTCAATCTTCACGTGGTGCGTCTCTGTCCTAGGTGGGTTTTTCCGACATCTTTCCTTTCGATGTCGAAACGCTCTCAACAGACGTAATTTTAAAAGATGTTTGAGGGTAGTTCCTAGTGGAGATATCTAGGCTGACTATATGAGGCTTCGGTCTCGTTTGATAGTACAAAAGGGTTCCCACAGCAAGATATACCTAGCGCCTCCCCGTTTAAGGGTTTTGAGCAGCGTGTCGACGGTACAAGGCTGTGGGTGGTGTTACGGATCGACCCATGCGTCCCTTAAAGGAAACGACAGTGAGCACGACCCATAACACACGTTGACCATTCGGGATTTTTCTTTTATGCAGTATAAGAAAGCAATAACTCTGTTGTACAGAACTAGACTGTCAGAATGTTTCAGTTGTATCCCATTTTCACTTTTATAAAGTCTTTTAAGAAATAATTTTACAAATAGTGAAAACCAAACTTACATCCTCCTATTGATAGATTAACTTCAAGAAAATCGTACGTTGAAGTCAATTTACAATAGTAGAATATATTTTTGGTCCCCAGCGGAGTCGCCACTGTGAGCGAAAGTGGTCGCTCATAGCGGCTTTAGCCTTCTTTGACTAGAGTCGCCACCCGGCCGACCGGGAAAATGTACGAACCGGTGTTTGTAACGATTGTTTTCAAAACCAGAGATTCCATTTACGTTCGTGGATACAACTTATTAATTCCGACATTCCAGAACCCAGAGCATCTTTAATGCAACCTAACAGCTTATTGTTGTGATTTTTATGGTTATCACATAGAAGTAAATAAATGCGCAAACTTTTGTGCGATAAACCGCCGGGTGACACGGTACAAAACCCTCAGAAGCTTACCCTCGTCGCGTGCCAGTGATTGCTCGCGGACTGATACTCGTTGAAGAACGGAGACCTTTTATGGGAGGAACATCGGGGAACCGGAATTGCGTGTGTGTCCTCCGGTGTGGTAACTGGAAACAGGACTTAGTCGACCCTAGCGAGACTGCGAGCGATGCCTGGATTGGGAACTTTTGATAATAGGGGGGAATATATTTTTGGTGGTCGGGAGGACCTTTTCTCTGAGAATATTTGAGGAAAGTACTCTCAGGCTCGGACTTTAGCGATTCTTTTTCGTATCAGAGGCAACTTTTAGGCAACTCGAGGAGGCAACTTATCGGGTCAAGAATCGCTTTAGAACGAGCTAGAGAGGCGGGAGAATGAGTGTTTTGTGGTTTTTGTAAAGGATTTGTTGATGTCTTGAATGAGAAATCCGGAGGGTATATATAGGTTTCCTTGTGACCGTACGGTCACAAGGTTGTGACCGTATGGTCACTGTTTAGTGACCGTACGGTCACTGGCTTCGCCCGTCTCGGATCTAAATTTGGATCTGAGCCGGGCGTTACCCCACACCCGGCCAATGTCTTTTGGATGTTTGTACACGTGTCACTCTCTGATTGGACCGCCCAGCCACGTGGCAGATAAGGATTGGATTGCTATCTGCCACGTGGCAGTGACCGTACGGTCAGAGGTATGTGGCCGTACGGTCTCAACCAACAGTGTTGTGACCGTACGGTCTTTGGTGAATAGTACTTGTGACCGTATATTTTTTGTGATCGAGGATTTTCTCATAAGCATGAAAGTGCCACACTCATGGTCCCGAGAAGCGGACGGAAGAGGTTATGGTCCCGAAAAGATGATCCGTTCTACGACGAGCATCAGTATTTGAGCAGCTGGCGCAACGAGGAGCTCTTAGATTGCTTTCATCATCGGGTTCGAAAACCAGTGCTTACAGTACCGTGTCACCCGGCGGTTTACCGTACAAATGTTTGCGCATTTACTTATTTCTATATGATAACCATAAGAATCAAGATAATAAGCTGTTAGGTTGCATTAAAGATCCTCTGGGTTCTGGAATGTTGGAATTAATAAGTTGTATCCACGAACGTAAACAGAATCTCTGGTTTTCGAAACAATCGGTATAAACACCGGTTCGTACATTTTCCCGGTCGGCCGGGTGGCGACTCTAGTCAAAGAAGGCTAAAGCCGCTATGAGCGACCACTTTCGCTCACACTAGCGCCTCCCCATTTAAGGGTTTTGAGCAGCGTGTCAACGGTACAAGGCTATAGGTGGTGTTACAGATCGACTTATGCGTCCCTTAAAGGAAACGACAGTAAGCGCGCCTCCCCATTTAAGGGTTTTGAGCAGCGTGTCAACGGTACAAGGCTATAGGTGGTGTTACATATCGACTTATGCGTCCCTTAAAGGAAATGATAGTAAGCGCGAACCATAACACACGTTAACCATTTGGGATTTTTCTTTTATGCAATATGAGACTCACACACCCAAAAAGCAGTAACTTCGTATATAGCCATAGACTGTCAGAATGCTTCACTTGTATCCCAATTTTTACTTTTCACGAAATATTTAAGCAATAATTTCATAAAAAGTGAAAACCAAATATACATCCTTCCATTAATAAATCAACTTCAAGAAATCAGACGTTGAAGCTAACTTATAATAGTAGAATATATTTTTGGTCCCCGTCAGAGTCGCCACTGTGAGCGAAAACGGGCGCTCATAGCGGCTTTAGCCTTTTTTGACTAGAGTCGCCACCCGGCTGATCGGGAAAATGTACGGACAAGCGTATATACCGATTTTTTTGAAAACCAGAGATTCTATTTACGTTCGTGCATACAACTTATTAATTCCGACATTCTAGGCCCTAGAGGATCTTTAATGCAACCTAGTTTATTATTATCTTGTATTTATTATTATCACACAAAATCATTTAATTAAAAGTAAATACTATACGGTAAACCATCGGGTGACACGGTACAAAACTCTCAGAAGTTTACCCTCGTTGCGTGTCAGTGATGTGCTTGCAAGCTAGTACCCGCCTTAGAACGGAGATTCGGGAGGAACTTTGGGGCCGGAGGTACGTAGGGCATGCTTCGAATATTTGGAAGGGGAGTGTTGGCCGTATCAAGAACAGAATCACCTAGAGGGGGGTGAATAGGTGTCAAAGTTGAAAACTGAAAATTTCTAAGTTTTTCAAGAAACTTAATTTTTCAGAGTCAAATTTCCTCAGAGTCAGAGGCAAACTTACAGAAGTTGCTTCTGAGGGAAATTCTGCCTAAACACAGTTTGACTGTTTTCAGCAACAGAAGTTCTGAGTTTGAGAACTTCTGGACAGTCTTCTGAACAAAGACAATGATATTTAGAGAAAATCTGTTTCAGCACTAAATTATGAGCAAGTACACAGAAGCAATAATGACAAGTATAAGAGGGAGAAAGAAATTCAGGAGGTCCTGATTGAACAATTCGATTTATCCAAGTTCGCCACAGAAGTCCTGTGACTACGTCTTGTCCCCTGATGTCGCAGCCTACAGAGATTTTATAAATCCACTATTCAGAACTTTTATGGCAAGTTCAGAAGCTCCTTTACATCAACAGAACTTAAGCTAATTTCTCACTTAGTTCTGACTAGCCTAAAAAGAGTTAAAGGATTTCCACCAGAACAACAACAACTCTGTTTTCTGGATTTCTCACCCAACTCTAATCTCAACTAGATTTCTCTCTTTAAATCTAACTGAATATCACAAACGATATCAGTTTACAAGATTCCTATTATGAACTTGTTTTTCTTCACTCTCTCACTTAAACTTAAGCTATGCTAAGAAAGATTGAGAATGGAAAAGGAATGCTCTGTTTTTCTTGTTGAAACAGTGCGTTGAGATTTTGCTCGATGATCACGCGTGGTTGATGCGTTGGAGCTTGGCTACTATTTATAGTGAATGAGGATGACCGTTGGGAAAATTTGAATCTTCATAGAGATGACATCAGTTGTTGTAGCCGTTCATTTGTCAAGTCTTCAAACGGTCTTCAAACACTTTGATTCCGTTATCCTTGTTCTTTAACTAAATCCGGTAAGTGATTTGAAATCAAATATGAGGTTGACTGGAATCATTCTTCAATTGGATCAACAAAGGGTAGACAAGGAAATTCTGGTTTCTCTTGAACAGACAAGCGCGCTCCATCAAAACAGCTTTTTGAACTTTTGGCGCCTTGCATTAAATGCACTTGTCAGAGCATTAAATGCTATCCAGAACCCGTGACTAAGCTTCTGATCAAATTGGTAGATGAACTTCTGATTGCAAAGAGCTTATGGGAAGAGCTTTAACAGACTTCAACAGCTTCAGAGCGGAGCATCCAGCTTCTGATCATTGAGACACTGTCTTCAGCATTCAGACCTTCTGAGTCTTTTAAGGCAATCCAGAGATTGTTCATTCAGCACCTGCTGAGTAACTTACACATGGACTAAGTAGAAAAAAAATATTAGTCAACAATAAACTATATGTAAGAGAGTATTAAGTTTTCATCTTCTGAAACGTTTGGACATAATCAAAATACTTAGGGTTCATCATTCTCCCCCATTTTGGTTATGGACAAACCGTGGTCAGAAGGTAAAAGATAGTATGAGTTTGAGAAAGTAACTTCCTGATGCATATGTTTCATAACTTCTGAGTAAATTAACTCCCCCATTTTAGTGTAAATGGTGAACTTCAGCAATCTGTATAAACTTAGAAATGACTTAAGATCAAGTTGTTAGATTTAGTGAAGAATAATTTACTAAGTCAAAAAGAAACATAAGCAATAAGTAAATAATCAGAGACACAAGAATGTATAAGAAAGATTCAGCGTATATAAAATCATCAGAAGAGAACATATGAAACAAGATAATCAGAAGAGCAGAAAAAGTCCTAAGACAAAAACTACCCAACCCAGAACCTAGCTAAGAAGCTTAAGTCCTAATGAGATTACAAGTTCCTAGGTTTCTTCTGAGGAGGAGGAACACCACTAGATCCCTCAGCAACACTCGGTCTCTTAACACCAGTATTGAGACCACTCTGCTGACCAGACTTCTCCCCTGTTTGACCAGAACCAAGAGCAACACCCAGAGCACCTTGAGAGTTCAATTTTTGCTCAACATTCAGTGCAGTAGAATATTGCTGAGGAGTTGGCCTCACAGTGTTGATCACATCCATTCTTCTTCTGAAATCAGCATCAATGGTCTTCATATGATCAAAAGTCTGACCAGACATAGGTCGCTGTCTCTGAACGTCTTCCAGAAGGAGCTTAATCAAGCGATTGTTAGCATACACAGCAGCAGTGAAATGCTCATTCTGAATGTAAGTTTGTCCCCGAACAAACCGATAGCAATTATGAAGAGTCTTTTCTTGTTCATGTGCTTGAGTGTGCATAACTTTCAGAAGCTCAGTAAGCTCAGCAATCTGTGCGCTCTGAGCAGATACAGCAGACTCAATGTTTGAGAGACGATTGTTGAGATCAGGAGTGATGTCATATACAATCTTAGCAGCCCCGGAAGATGATGAACCTTGAGCAGAAGATTTCACTTCTCTCAGAATGTGATTGGCAGTACTTTGCAGGTCATCAATCTTACTTGGGAGCATCTTCTCATGAGCCTCATAATGCTCGTTTGCTTCCTTGACTTCTTCTGTCAATATCTCCAAATTCTCATTGACCTTCAGAAAAGAAGCAAGAGCAATATTGTCCAATGAGGGAAGAGTCAGAGCTAATTCTCTTAACTTGTACAGCTCATCATAGGTAGCTAGATGAAGTGAAGAAAGATTGCGTATGTAGACAGAAGGATCCTACATTTGAAGCATAGTCATGAGCTGCAGGTTCTGAGCTTTCAAGGATTGTATTTCTTGCAGCACAATGCCCTGAGCATACATGTCAGCAGCAGAAGTCCTTTGCCCCATACCAACAAATCTATTCAGCAATTCATCAGAGCCACTCTGACTCATTCTTCTCAACTCCTCAACACTGGGAGCACCACCAGCTTCGGATGCACCAGAAGCTCTGCCTATGAAACCAAAACTACCAAATCTGTTTTCCAGATCATCTCGATTCATGTACTTGCGTAGGAAGTCATAATTGGATGACAACCCAGCAAAACAGGAAGTAGTGGAGGAGGTAGTTAAGGGATCACACACAGGAGGTGCATGTCTAGAGGTTGAGAGTGGAGGGATTTGAGTGGTTCAGGAAGGGATTGTATGTGTGGTTGAGGAGGAAATGGTAGTTGAGATGGATGGTAGTGTGGATGGTAGTGAAAAAGATGGAGCAGTAAATCCAATTGATGGACTTACAGAGGAAGTATGAATGGAGGAGGTAGTGGATGTGGCTATGGAATCTGTGAAAATGGGAGCAGAGTTTAGATTCACTTCTGAAAAGGATCCAGAAGGAGGAATAATTTGAGGAGGTACAGCCTCAGATGTTGAAGTTGTGGGAGGAATGAAGGTTTGAGATTGACTCACTTCTGTGACAGAAGGTAGTGAGGGAGATGGATGAGGAGTATGAGTGGGAGATGAGATAACCTGGTCAGAAGAGTTAGGATCAAACATAGAAATTGGCTCAGCAAACACATGAGCCATTCTGATCAGCGTTTCAGAGGCATCCCTATCACCAGGGTTTCTTCCTTGATTCAAAAGAATGTTGTCAATGAAATTTTCATCATCAACATTCTCAACAAACTGTCGTGCATCCTGAAGAACCTCTTCATCTTCTGGTTCACTCTCTTCTAACAACTCTTCAATCAGAGGAGCATCAACATCCTCTTCAGCAGACATCTCCAACATGTCTTCATCAGCAGCAACTTCCTGTATCTTAGGAATAGAATCCTCCAACTCAACACTGGAAGCAACATAGAAGTCCTTTTTCTTCAGAGATCTTCTATTTGCTACAGTCTTCTTCTTGAGCCGAGAAGAAAGAGGAATATCCTCAGAGTCCTCTTCTTCTGAAGCCGTCTTCTTTTTGATCCGAGAGGAAAGAGGAATATCCACAGAATCCTCTCCTGCTTCTGAAGCCTCAACATCCTTTGAGAACTCCGCATCCTTAAGATCAGCAGCACATACTATAAGTCTAGCATCGGCCTTAGCCTTTGCAGCAATTTCTCTCTCAGCTGCTAACTTATCCTCAGCTTCCTTTCTCAATCTTTTCTCTTCAGCAAGAGCTACAACTCTTACAATCTTTTCAGCTTCAGCAGCCTTTTCCCGTTCATCAAGACGTGCGTCCTCAGCTTCTTGATTTGCTATCTCAGTAGCATCCATTGGTTTTTCAGCAACGATCCTTCCAGAAGGTCCAACACTAACAGTAGTTTGAACCATCGTGGGAAGAGGTTCTGAAACAACCACCTTCTCAACGGTCAGGACCAACTTACTTGACCATTTCTTTCCTTTGCCCTTTCTGGCAGCTTTTTTTCCTTTCTGAGCAGTGTCAACCACAGTCTCCTTCTGAGCAATACTCACAGAGGAGCCCTTCTCATTCTTCTTCGGAGTCACACCAAAGTTAAGGTTCCTGAAGGTATGCATCTTCAGAACCGTACTCCTACTTGTAACACCTTCTCCTGAGATCACCACAGAGGCTGCCTCAAACAACCTAGTCAGGAGTGAGCCATAAGCTAATGCACTCACGGTAGTCACATTTTTCATCTGCCTTATCAGCATGGCAGGGAGATTGATCTTCTTCTGATTGACCAGATGCCACATAAAAACTCTTTCCCTGTTGGAAACACAATTAACCCCTCCAGCCTTCGGAAGGAACACGTTAGTTGTAAGATAGTGTGCCCACCTCTGGTGCTGAGTGAGCCAAGTGGCATAAGTTTCCTTGGCACAAAGATCTGGTCTAGCCCAATTTGCTTCTGAAAAGTCATCTGCTGAACCATCATCACCTATGATGATTCCTTCATCATCAATACCGATTGCTTGAGAGATAGAAGCCCTGCTGACCTCAATCTCAACTTCTCCGACTTCTAAGTGAAGAACATCCTCCTCATTAGAAAAGAAATGGAGGTTTTTGTAGAATTCGGTGACTAACTTAGGGTAGATAAATTCATCGAGAGAAACGAATGAATTCCAGTTTTGTGCGCTAAGCCATTTTGAGATAGGTTCAGTGGATTTAACTTCATCATCTAGAAACCTAGAAGTAAATACCCTAGATTCGCTAACTTTCTCTTTATTCTCAGTGGTAAAAATGTGAGTAACAGTGATTTCTTGAGCCATTATAGAAGATATAAGAAATTAGGTTAAGAATTTTGAGAGGAAGAGAACACAGAAAATCTATGGAGATTCTAATAGCAGTGAAAAATGAGAGTAAAAACTTCTAAGTATGGAAAACCCCTATTTATACACAAACAAGGAAACCGTTCCAATTCAAAAAGTAAATACACACCGTTTAAAAGGGAACAGATAACCGTTAACCACAGAACAACGCCGTAAAAAGCAGTAGATAACGCATGCTTAAATGTCAAATCATGATTAGATTTAATTAACACTTTAATTATCTTAAACGATAAATCAGTTAAGATAAACAGATATAATTAAGCTAAATTACTGAAGTGGATAAATCATACCAGTGCCTTCTCGTAAGTTGCTGAAGGAATTACCAGCCAGAGGCTTAGTAAACATATCAGCAAGATTCTCTTCAGAGGGAACATGAGTAATGATAATATCCTTCTTCAGAACATGATCTCTCAGAAAGTGATGCCTAATATGAACATGCTTCATCCTGCTGTGCTGAATAGGATTCTTTGAAAGATCAATTGCACTCTTGTTATCACAGTAGATTGTAATTGTCCCAGGGATGACTCCATAGTCAGCAATTTGTTGCTTGATCCAGAGCATCTGAGAAACACAACTTCCAGCAACAACATACTCAGCTTCAGCAGTTGAGAGAGCCACAGAGGTTTGCTTCTTGCTATGCCAGGAGACTAGGCATTCCCCCAGAAAATGACAACCACCAGAAGTGCTGACCCTTTTCAATTTATCTCTACCATAGTCAGAGTCTGTGTATCCTATAGGAGTGAAATCAGAACTACAAGGATACCAAAAACCAGCTTGTGGTGTGCCTTTAAGATATCTGAGAATTCTTTTGACAGCAACATCATGAATCTCTCTAGGTTTAGACTGATATCTAGCACAAAAACACACAGCAAAATGTATATCTGGCCTGCTGGCGGTTAGGTATAAAAGAGAACCAACCATACCTCTGTAGGTTTTTATATCTACAGGTTTACCAGCTTTTCCTTCATCATCAATGTCTTTGCTGACATCCATTGGAATATCAACATCATTAGAATCCATCATGCCGAATTTCTTCAGCACTTCTCTAGTGTACTTGGCTTGATTGATAAACACACCATCACTACTTTGCTTGATCTGAAGTCCTAAGAAGAAGGTTAATTCTCCCATCATAGACATTTCAAACTCAGCCTTCATGTGGTCACTGAACTCTCTGCACAAAGATTCATTAGTAGCACCAAATATAATATCATCAACATATACCTGAGCTAAAAGGATATCCTTGTTCTTCTTCAGAGTGAACAGAGTTGTATCAACACAGCCTCTGACAAATCCCTTAGATAGAAGGAACTTTGTCAGTCTCTCATACCAAGCTCTGGGAGCTTGTTTCAGTCCATACAAGGTTTTCTTTAGCTTGTACACATGATCAGGAAACTTAGGATCCTCAAAACCAGGAGGTTGAGATACATAAACTTCTTCATCAATGTAACCATTCAAGAATGCACTTTTCACATCCATTTGAAAGAGCTTAAAACCTTTGTATGATGCAAAAGCACATAAGATTCTAATGGCTTCTAATCTTGCAACATGAGCAAAAGTTTCACCATAATCTATGCCTTCTTGCTGACTGTAACCTTGAGCAACAAGTCTTGCCTTGTTCCTCACAACATTTCCAAATTCATCAAGCTTGTTCTTCAGAACCCATCTAGTTCCAACAACCTTTATGTTGTTAGGTTTGGGAACCAAAGTCCAAACTTCTGACCTTTTGAACTGGTCAAGTTCTTCTTGCATTGCCATTAACCAGGAATCATCATCTGCAGCTTCATAGAAGTCCTTGGGTTCCAAAAGTGATACAAAAGCCACATTCCCCATGTATCTTCTGAGCTGAGCTCTGGTCAAGACAAGATTATGAACAGAGTCAATTATGTTCTCTAAGGAATGATTTCTATGAGCTCTAACTTCTCTTGGTACATCCAATGAGTCTTCTGAAACCTGTTCATCATTTGTTGAATCATAAATAGGAACATCTTCTGGAAGGAAGTTGACTTCTGGAGTAGAATTTTCTTCTTGAGCTTGTTCAGCAATAGGAGGATCTACTTCAGCAGCTCTGGGGGAAACATCTTGTTTTTCAACAGGAGATGTAACTTCAGAAGCTTGAACTTCATCTTCATCAGGAGCTCTACTATCTGCAGGGTTAGTCTCATCAAACTGTACATGAACAGATTCATCCAAAGTTTGAGTCCTCTTATTAAAAACCCTATATGCTTTACTATGTGTTGAGTAACCAAGAAAAATGGCTTCATCTGCCTTTGAATCAAACTTTGAAAGATATTCTTTTGTATTCAAAACATAACACTTACAACCAAAGGTTCTGAAATGGCCTATTTTAGGCTTTCGACCTTTCCAGAGTTCATAAGGGGTCTTGTTCAGAATGCTTCTGATTAGCACTCTATTCAGAACATAGCAAGCTGTGTTAACAGCTTCTCCCCAAAAGTACTTAGGAAGCCTTCTTTCATTGATCATAGTTCTGGCAATCTCAACCAGAGTTCTATTCTTCCTTTCAACTACCCCATTTTGTTGAGGAGTTCTGGGAGCAGAAAAGTTATGATCAATTCCCTTGGTTTCACAGAATTCTTCAAACCTAAAGTTTTTGAATTCTCCACCATTATCACTTCTGATATGAACAACCTTTTCATTCCTTTCATTCTCAAGCTTCTTTATCAGAACTGAGAAACATCCAAGTGACTCATCTTTGCTAGACAGCAGGATGACCCAAGTGAATCTTGAATAGTCATCTACTATGACAAAGGCATACTTCTTTCCACCCATGCTCATTGGTTGAACAGGGCCAAAAAGGTCCTTATGAAGTAATTCTAAAGGTCTTTTAGTTGAAATGACTTTCTTAGTTTTAAAAGAGCTTCTGGATTGTTTACCAGATTGGCAAGCATTGCATAAATGATTCTTTTTAAAACTAATTTCAGGCAGACCCTCAACCAATTGATTTCTAGCTACTTTGGCCAGAAGGTCCATGTCACATGAGCAAGTCTTCTATGCCAGAGCCAGGAGGTATCCTCTTTGGACATCAAGCATATATTTTCTCAAAGAATCTCAAGGATCAGCATGAAAACATTTTCAACTCTAGGAGCAGTTAGAATAACTTCCCTTGACTTACTGTCCAAGATTATACATCCAGAGGAGCTGAAGACAACATCTCTACCTTTATCACACAGTTGTGCAACACTCAGGAGATTGAACTTCAGGCCTCTGACTAGGGAGACATCTTCGATCGGAGGATTAGTTCTTATGGATCCAGAACCAAGTATCCTTCCTTTCTGAGCATCTCCAAATGCTGACTTTTCCACCTCTTTTAGGATCAAATGTGATGAATGCTTTTTCATCACCTGTCATATGCCTTGAGCACCCACTGTCAATGTACCACAGCTTTGACATTGATGGAGCACTCAGAGCCACCTGCAACACAATCAATTAGTGACAGGTACCCAATCCTTATTGGGTCCTTCATTGTTAGACTTTTATTCAGCAGGTTTTAATGATATCTCAGATTGCAAGAGGTTTTTAATATGATACTTGCAATCCTTCAACCAATGACCATCACTCTTGCAAAGCTTGCAAAAGGGAGGGTTCTTGGATCTTTCCCTTTGCTTCTTGGGAGATTTCTTCTTCTTCTGAGACGGACCAACATCTTCAGAGGCTACAACAGCACTCTCAGAGGTGCCACCAACATGAAGAGAAGCCATCTCTTTCAGAAGAGAGGGAGTGACGGGTTTCTTCTTCTTCTGGGGTTTATCACTTCCCAGAGGCAGCTTTTCCTTGCCTTTGGCTTTAGAGCCATCAGCAGGAGTGCTGAACTGTTTACACAGTGTTTCTTCTAACACTTTCATGTCAGAGTAAACTTGAGTAAACCTAAGAAACTTGTCAGCCTCACTCTTGTCCAATTTCCTTTTCAGGTACTTGAACATACTATAGAGTTCTTCAAGAGAATCAAAGATATTTTGTTCAGAATATATGTTTACCTCGGAATCATATGTAGCTTCAGGAGGTGCGGAAGTTTCTCCTGTGACATCTTCAGAAGTTGGCTCATCAATAGCCATAAAACAAATCTGAGCTTGCTCTTCCTTTTCTTCAGGATCACTGCTGGTCTCAGAGTCTGACCAGGCAGCCAACATAGCTTTCTTGAACTTTTTCTTATCTTTCTTCAGCTCCGGGCAGTTAGGCTTAATGTGCCCCGGTTGCTGACATCCATAGCACACAATAGGCTTGTTTGGATCTTTCTTGAACTTTTCACCAAAATCAGGAGTTTTCTTGTCAAAGCTCCTGAACGGCTTTTTGTAGTTTCCACCTCTGCCTTTTCTAAAGGCCTTCTTGAACTTCCTGGTCAGCATAGCCAGTTCCTCATCTTTAAAGGATTCTTCAAAAGATTCTGCTTTCAGGACTACTCTTTTTCCTTCTGACCTCTCTCTTAGGTCATGATTCTTTAATGACATCTCATGAGTAATTAGAGACCCAATGAGCTCATCATACAAGTAATAGCTCAAATCCTGAACTTCTTAAATAACAGTCTTCTTGGCTTGCCAAGACCTTGGTAAGCTTCTGACAATCTTCTTCACTCGATCAGATTCTTCAATGTCTTTTCCTAAACTCTTCAAGTCATTGACTATCTTGGTGAATCTAGAGTCATATCTGAAATAGATTCTTTATCAAGCATTTCAAATAACTCATATTCTCTCATGAGTTGGTTGACTTTAGATTGCTTTACTTTTCCTGTTCCTTCATATGTGACTTCCAGCTTGTTCCAAATATCCTGTGCAGTTTCACAAGAAGAAAATTTGTTATATTCAGTAGCTGTAAGTGCACAATGCAACATATTTATTGCTGAAGCATTAGTTTGGAGTTTTTTCAGAATGTCATCTGTGTATTCTCTCTGAGGAATAACAACATTCCCTAGACCAACTTCCATCCTTGTTGGGATGAAATCACCATCAGTGATGACATACCAAGCACTCATGTTCTGAGCTTGGATGGAGTACATCATCCTTTTCTTCCAGTATGAGTAGTTGTTGCCATTAAATAATGGAGGTCTAGTAGTGGAAGAACCTTCTGGAACTATGAAGTGAGAAGAATTCTCAGGCTGGTGTCTACTAGCCATCTCTATTGATTCTGATAGGATCTTACACTTAGATTGTTAGATCTTTAGTAAATATACAAAGTGACCTTCGCTCTGATACCACTTGTTGGCCCTATCAAGAACAGAATCACATAGAGGGGGGTGAATAGGTGTCAAAGTTGAAAACTGAAAATTTCTAAGTTTTTCAAGAAACTTAATTTTTCAGAGTCAAATTTCCTCAGAGTCAGAGGCAAACTTACAGAAGTTGCTACTGAGGGAAATTCTGCCTAAACACAGTTTGACTGTTTTCAGCAACATAAGTTCTGAGTTTGAGAACTTCTGGACAGTCTTCTAAACAAAGACAATGATATTTAGAGAAAATCTGTTTCAGCACTAAATTATGAGCAAGTACACAGAAGCAATAATGACAAGTATAAGAGGGAGAAAGAAATTCAGGAGGTCCTGATTGAACAATTCGATTTATCCAAGTTCGCCACAGAAGTCCTGTGACTACGTCTTGTCCCTGAGGTCGCAGCCTACAGAGATTTTATAAATCCACTATTCAGAACTTTTATGGCAAGTTCAGAAGCTCCTTTACATCAACAGAACTTAAGCTAATTTCTCACTTAGTTCTGACTAGCCTAAAAAGAGTTAAAGGATTTCCACCAGAACAACAACAACTCTGTTTTCTGGATTTCTCACCCAACTCTAATCTCAACTAGATTTCTCTCTTTAAATCTAACTGAATATCACAAACGATATCAGTTTACAAGATTCCTATTATGAACTTGTTTTTCTTCACTCTCTCACTTAAACTTAAGCTATGCTAAGAAAGATTGAGAATGGAAAAGGAATGCTCTGTTTTTCTTGTTGAAACAGTGCGTTGAGATTTTGCTCGATGATCACGCGTGGTTGATGCGTTGGAGCTTGGCTACTATTTATAGTGAATGAGGATGACCGTTGGGAAAATTTGAATCTTCACAGAGATGACATCAGTTGTTGTAGCCGTTCATTTGTCAAGTCTTCAAACGGTCTTCAAACACTTTGATTCCGTTATCCTTGTTCTTTAACTAATTCCGGTAAGTGATTTGAAATCAAATATGAGGTTGACTGGAATCATTCTTCAATTTGATCAACAAAGGGTAGACAAGGAAATTCTGGTTTCTCTTGAACAGACAAGCGCGCTCCATCAAAACAGCTTTTTGAAATTTTGGCGCCTTGCATTAAATGCACTTGTCAGAGCATTAAATGCTATCCAGAACCCGTGACTAAGCTTCTGATCAAATTGGTAGATGAACTTCTGATTGCAAAGAGCTTATAGGAAGAGCTTTAACAGACTTCAACAGCTTCAGAGCGGAGCATCCAGCTTCTGATCATTGAGACACTGTCTTCAGCATTCAGACCTTCTGAGTCTTTTAAGGCAATCCAGAGATTGTTCATTCAGCACCTGCTGAGTAACTTACACATAGACTAAGTAGAAAAAAAATATTAGTCAACAATAAACTATATGTAAGAGAGTATTAAGTTTTCATCTTCTGAAACGTTTGGACATAATCAAAATACTTAGATCTTTAGTAAATATACGAAGTGACCTTCGCTCTGATACCACTTGTTGGCCCTAACAAGAACAGAATCACCTAGAGGGGGGGGTGAATAGGTGTCTAAGTCCTAAACTGAAAATTTCTAAGTTTTTTGAGAAACTTATTTTTCAGAGTCAAATTTCCTCAAAGTCAGAGGCTAGCTTAAGGAAGCAGCTTCTGAGGGAAATTCTGCCTAAACACAGATAGACTGTTTTCAGCAACAGAAGTTCAGAGTTAACAGACTTCTGGACAGTCTTCTGAACAAAGACAATGATAAAAAGAGTAAATCTGTTTCAACACTAAATATAATCAAGTACACAGAAGCAAGTAAACAAGTATAAGAGGGAGAAAGGAGTTCAGGAGATCCTGAGAACAATTCGATTTATCCAAGTTCGCCACAGAAGTCCTGTGACTACGTCTTGTCCCCTGAGGTCGCAGCCACCAGAGATTTTAAATCTACTATTCAGAACTTTTATGGCAAGTGTTGGGTATATTCCGCAAGTGTACGGAATCACTGAAGTAATAATATTAAGATCGAACCCACAGAGAACGGTAAATGTATAAACTAATAAATCTTTATAATATATGATGAACCCTAAGTGTTTTGATTATGTCCAAACGTTTCAGAAGATGAAAACTTAACATTCTCTTACATATAGTTTCTTTGTTGACTAATATTTTTCTACTTAGTCTATGTGTAAGTTACTCAGCAGGTGCTGAATGAAGAATTTCTGGATTGCCTGAAGAACTCAGAAGTCTCGATTGATGAAGATAGAGTTTCATTATTTCAGAAGCTGGATGCTCCGCTCTGAAGTTAGTAAAGTCCGTTGAAGCTCTCCTCAGAGGTCCTTTGCAATCAAAAGTTCATCTACCAATTCGATCAGAAGCTTAGTCACGGGTTCTGGATAAGCATTTATTGCTCTGACAAGTGCATTTAATGCAAGGCGCCAAAAGTTCAAAAAGCTGTTTTGATGGAGCGCGTTTGTCTTCTCAAAGTGAAACCAGAATTTCCCTGTCTACCCTTTGTTGATCTTATTGAGGAATGTTTCCAGTCAACCTTATCTTCAATTTCAAATCACTTACCGGATTTGGTTAAAGAACAAGGATAACGGAATCAAAGTGTTTGAAGACCGTTTGAAGACTTGACAAATTAACGGCTACAACAACTGTTGTCATCTCTGTGAAGATTCAAATTTTTCCCAATGGTCATCCTCATTCACTATAAATAGTAGCGAAGCTCCAAAGCATCAACCACGCGTGATCATCGAGCAAAATCTCAACGCACTGTTTTAACAAGAAAAACAGAGCACCATTTTCCATTCTCAATCTTTCTTAGCATAGCCTTAGTCAAAGTGAGAGAGTGAAGAAAAACAAGTTCATAATAGAAATCTTGTAAACTGATATCGTTTGTGATATTCAGTTAGATTTAAAGAGAGAAATCTAGTTGAGATTAGAGTTGGGTGAGAAATCCAGAAAACAGAGTGTTGTTGTTCTGGTGGAAATCCTTTAACTCTTTTTAGGCTAGTCAGAACTAAGTGAGAAATTAGCTTAAGTTCTGTTGATGTAAAGGAGCTTCTGAACTTGCTAGAAAAGTTCTGAATAGTGGATTTATAAAATCTCTGCAGGCTGCAACCTCAGGGGACAAGACGTAGTCACAGGACTTCTGTGGCGAACTTGGATAAATCGGATTGTTCAATCAGGATCTCCTGAACTTCTTTCTCCCTCTTATACTTGTTATTTTTGCTTCTGTGTACTTGCTTATATTTAGTGCTGAAACAGATTTTCTCTAAGTATCATTGTCTTTGTTCAGAAGACTGTCCAGAAGTTCTCAAGTCAGAACTTCTGTTCCTGAAAACAGTTTAACTGTGTTTAGGCAAAATTTCCCTCAGAAGCAACTTCTGTAAGCTTGCCTCTGACTCTGAGGAAATTTGACTCTGAAAATTAAGTGTCTCGAAAAACTTAGAAATTTTCAGTTTTCAACTTTGACACCTATTCACCCCCCTCTAGGTGATTCTGTTCTTGATAGGGCCAACAAGTGGTATCAGAGCCAGGTTATCTCATCTCCTACTCATACTCCTCATCCATCTCCCTCACTACCTTCTGTCACAGAAGTAAGTGAATCTCATACTTCCATTCCCCTTACAACTTCAACCTCTGAGGTTGTACCTCCTCCATCTACTCTTCCTTCTGGATCCTATTCAGAAGTGAATTTGTCTTCTGGACCCATTTTCACAAATTCCATTTCTACTTCTACTTCTTCCTCACTTTCATCTTCCTCTGTAATTCCATCAATTGGATTTACTGCTCCCTCCTTTCCACTACCATCCACTTTACCATCTTTTTCTCCTACTCTACCTTCCTCGTCCACACATTCAATCCCTTCCACAAACACATCTATCCCTCCTCCTTCAACCTCTGGACATGCACCTCCTGTGTGTGATCCCTTAACCACTTCCTCCACCACTTCCTGTTTTGCTGGGTTGTCATCCAATTATGACTTCCTACGCAATTTCCAGGAACGAGATAACTTGGAGAGAAATTTTGGTCCTTTTGGTTTCATGGGCAGAGCTTCTGGTGTATCCGAAGCTGGTGGTGTTCCCAGTGTTGAGGAGTTGAGAAGAATGAGTCAGAGTGGCTCTGATGAATTGCCGAATAGATTTGCTGGTGTGGGGCAAAGGTCTTTTGCTGCTGACATATTTGCTCAGGGCATTGTGCTGCAAGAAATTCAATCCTTGAAAGCTCAGAACCTGCAGCTCATGACTATGCTTCAAATGCAGGATCCTTCTGTCTACACACGCAATCTTTCTACACTTCATCTGGCAACATATGATGAGCTATATAAATTGAGAGAATTAGCTCTGACTCTTCCTACCTTGGACAATATTGCTCTTGCTTCTTCTCTGAAGGTCAATGAGAATTTGGGAATTTTGACAGAAGAAGTCAAGGAAGCAAACGAGCATTATGAGGCTCATGAGAAGATGCTCCCAAGTAAGATTGATGACCTGCAAAGTACTGCCAACCACATTCTGAGAGAAGTGAAATCTTCTGCTCAAGGTTCTGTTGGCCCTATCAAGAACAGAATCACCTAGAGGGGGGTGAATAGGTGTCAAAGTTGAAAACTGAAAATTTCTAAGTTTTTCGGGAAACTTAATTTTCAGAGTCAAATTTCCTCAGAGTCAGAAGCAAGCTTACAGAAGTAGCTTCTGAGGGAAATTCTGCCTAAACACAGTTAGACTGTTTTCAGCAACAGAAGTTCTGATTTGAGAACTTCTGGACAGTCTTCTGAACAAAGACAATGATACTTAGAGAAAATCTGTTTTAGCACTAAATATAAGCAAGTACACAGAAGCAAAAATAACAAGTATAAGAGGGAGAAAGAAGTTCAGGAGATCCTGTTTGAACAATTCGATTTATCCAAGTTCGCCACAAAAGTCCTGTGACTACGTCTTGTCCCCTGAGGTCGCAGCCTACAGAGATTTTATAAATCCACTATTCAGAACTTTTCTGGCAAGTTCAGAAGCTCCTTTACATCAACAGAACTTAAGCTAATTTCTCAATTAGTTCTGACTAGCCTAAAAAGAGTTAAAGGATTTCCACCAGAACAACAACAACTCTGTTTTCTGGATTTCTCACCCAACTCTAATCTCAACTAGATTTCTCTCTTTAAATCTAACTGAATATCACAGACGATATCAGTTTACAAGATTCCTATTATGAACTTGTTTTTCTTCACTCTCTCACTTGAACTTAAGCTATGCTAAGAAAGATTGAGAATGGAAAAAGGATGCTCTGTTTTTCTTGTTAAAACAGTGCGTTGAGATTTTGCTCGATGATCACGCATGGTTGATGCATTGGAGCTTAGCTACTATTTATAGTGAATGAGGTTGACCGTTGGTGAATTTGAATCTTCAACAGAGATGACATCAGTTGTTGTAGCCGTTAATTTGTCAAGTCTTCAAACGGTCTTCAAACACTTTAATTCCGTTATCCTTGTTCTTTAACCAAATCCGGTAAGTGATTTGAAATTGAAGATAAGGTTGACTGGAAACATTCCTCAATAAGATCAACAAAGGGTAGACAGGGAAATTCTGGTTTCACTTTGAGTAGACACGCTCGCTCCATCAAAACAGCTTTTTGAACTTTTGGCGCCTTGCATTAAATGCACTTGTCAGAGCAATAAATGCTTATCCAGAACCCGTGACTAAGCTTCTGATCAAATTGGTAAAACAGCTTCTGATTGCAGAGGACCTCAGAGGGGAGCTTCAACAGACTTCAATAACTTCAGAGCAGAGCATCCAGCTTCTGAAAATGAAACTCTGTCTTCAGCAATCAAGACTTCGAAGTTCTTTAGGCAATCAGGAAATTCTTCATTCAGCACCTGCTGAGTAACTTACACATAGACTAAGTAGAAAAATATTAGTCCTCAGTAAACTATATGTAAGAGAATGTTAAGTTTTCATCTTCTGAAACGTTTGGACATAATCAAAACACATAGGGTTCATCAGGTTCATCATCTTCAGGGGCTGCTAAGATTGTGTATGACATCACTCCTGATCTCAACAATCGTCTCTCAGGCATTGAGTCTGCTGTGACTGCTCAGAGCGCCCAGATTGCTGAGCTTACTGAACTTCTAAAGGTTATGCACACTCAAGCACGTGAACAAGACAAGGCTCTTCACAATTGCTATAGGTTTGTTCGAGGACAGACTTATATTCAGAATGAGCATCTCACTGCTGTTGTGTATGCTAACAATAGATTAATCAAGCTCCTTCTGGAAGATGTTCACATGCAACGACCTTTGTCTGGACAGACTTATGACAACTTGCGCACCATTGATGCTGATTTCAGGAAGCGTATGGATTTGGTCAACTCTGTAAGACCTACGTCTCAGCAATATCAAACTGCACTGAAAGTTCAGCAAAAATTGGACTCTCAAGGTGCTTTGGGTATTCTTGTTGGTTCCGGTCAAACGGGGGAGAAGTCTGCTCAGCAGAGTGGTCAGACGATGAAGAGACCAAGTGCTGCTGAAGGATCCAGTGGTGTTCCTCCTCATCAGAAGAAACCTAGGAACTTGTAATCTCATTAGGACTAGGACTTAAGCTTCTTAGCTAGGTTCTGGGTTGGGTAGTGTTGTCTTAGGACTTTATCTGCTCTTCTGATGATTATATTGTTTATTGTTTCTTCTGACGATTTTATACACTGAATCTTTCTTATACTCTCTTATGTCTCTGACTACTTACTTTACTTATGTTTCTTTTTGACTTAGTAAATTATACTTCACTAAAATCTAACAACTTGATCTTAAGTCACTTTTAAGTTTAAACATATTGATGAAGTTCACCATTTACACTAAAATGGGGGAGTTAATTTACTCAGAAGTTATGAAACATTTGCTTCAGGAAGTTATTCTCTAAAACTTATATTCCCTTTTACCTTCTGACCACGGTTTGTCCATAACCAAAATGGGGGAGAATGATGAACCCTAAGTGTTTTGATTATGTCCAAACGTTTCAGAAGATGAAAACTTAACATTCTCTTACATATAGTTTCTTTGTTGACTAATATTTTTCTACTTAGTCTATGTGTAAGTTACTCATCAGGTGCTGAATGAAGAATTTCTGGATTGCCTGAAGAACTCAGAAGTCTCGATTGATGAAGACAAAGTTTCATTATTTCAGAAGCTGGATGCTCCGCTCTGAAGTTAGTAAAGTCTGTTGAAGCTCTCCTCAGAGGTCCTTTGCAATCAGAAGTTCATCTACCAATTCGATCAGAAGCTTAGTCACGGGTTATGGATAAGCATTTATTGCTCTGACAAGTGCATTTAATGCAAGGCGCCAAAAGTTCAAAAAGCTGTTTTGATGGAGCGCGTTTGTCTTCTCAAAGTGAAACCAGAATTTCCCTGTCTACCCTTTGTTGATCTTATTGAGGAATGTTTCCAGTCAACCTTATCTTCAATTTCAAATCACTTACCGGATTTGGTTAAAGAACAAGGATAACGGAATCAAAGTGTTTGAAGACCGTTTGAAGACTTGACAAATTAACGGCTACAACAACTGTTGTCATCTCTGTGAAGATTCAAATTTTTCCCAACGGTCATCCTTATTCACTATAAATAGTAGCGAAGCTCCAAAGCATCAACCACGCGTGATCATCGAGCAAAATCTCAACGCACTGTTTTAACAAGAAAAACAGAGCACCATTTTCCATTCTCAATCTTTCTTAGCATAGCCTTAGTCAAAGTGAGAGAGTGAAGAAAAACAAGTTCATAATAGGAATCTTGTAAACTGATATCGTTTGTGATATTCAGTTAGATTTAAAGAGAGAAATCTAGTTGAGATTAGAGTTGGGTGAGAAATCCAGAAAACAGAGTGTTGTTGTTCTGGTGGAAATCCTTTAACTCTTTTTAGGCTAGTCAGAACTAAGTGAGAAATTAGCTTAAGTTCTGTTGATGTAAAGGAGCTTCTGAACTTGCCAGAAAAGTTCTGAATAGTGGATTTATAAAATCTCTGGAGGCTGCGACCTCAGGGGACAAGACGTAGTCACAGGACTTCTGTGGCGAACTTGGATAAATCGGATTGTTCAATCAGGATCTCCTGAACTTCTTTCTCCCTCTTATACTTGTTATTTTTGCTTCTGTGTACTTGCTTATATTTAGTGCTGAAACAGATTTTCTCTAAGTATCATTGTCTTTGTTCAGAAGACTGTCCAGAAGTTCTCAAATCAGAACTTCTGTTGCTGAAAACAGTTTAACTGTGTTTAGGCAGAATTTCCCTCAGAAGCAACTTCTGTAAGCTTGCCTCTGACTCTGAGGAAATTTGACTCTGAAAATTAAGTTTCTCGAAAAACTTAGAAATTTTCAGTTTTCAACTTTGACACCTATTCACCCCCCTCTAGGTGATTCTGTTCTTGATAGGGCCAACAATATATCGTTTGCTTTCTCTTGAAAAGTAGTAAATGTGATATTTGAAATTTTATTATTAAACTAAACACTTTAAACATAAACTTGATGAACCCTAAGTGTTTTGATTATGTCCAAACGTCTCAGAAGATGATAATCTAATACTATCTTACATATAGTTTATTGTTGACTAATATTTTCGCTTTAGTCTATGTGTAAGTTTCTCAGCAGTTGCTGAATGAATCATTTTTGGATTGCCTAAAGAACTCAGAAGATCAGTTGCTGAAGTCAGAGTTTCAACAATTCAGAAGCTGGATTCCTTCGCTCTGAAGCCGAAGTCTGCTAAAGCTCTCCTCAGAAGTTCCTTGCAATCAGAAGTTTTGCCAATTGTGATCAGAAGTCTAGTCAACTGGAAATTAGCTTCTGAAAGCTAAAGTCACGGGTTCTGGATAGCATTTAATGGTCTGACAAGTGCATTTAATGCAAGGCGCCAAAAGTTCAAAAAGCTGTTTTGATGGAGCGCGCCTGTCTGTTTAAAAGAAACCAGAATTTCCATGTCTACCCTTTGTTGATCCAATTGAAGGATGATTCCAGTCAACCTCGTCTTTGATTTCAAATCACTTACCGGATTTAGTTAAAGAACAAGGATAACGGAATCAAAGTGTTTGAAGACCGTTTGAAGATTTGACAAATTAACAGCTACAACAACTGATGTCATCTCCTTTGAAGTTTCAAACTCATCAACGGTCATCTTCACTCACTATAAATAGTAGCCAAGCTCCAAAGCATCAACGTGTGTGTGATCATCGAGCAAAATCTCAACGCACTGTTCTAACAAGAAAAACAGAGCATCTTTTCCATTCTCAATCTTTCTTAGCATAGTCTTAGTAAAAGTGAGAGAGTGAAGAAAAACAAGTTCATAATAGGAATCTTGTAAACTGAGATCGTTTGTGATCTTCAGTTAGTTTTAAAAGAGAGAAATCTAGTTGAGATTAGAGTTGGGTGAGAAATCCAGAAAACAGAGTTGTTGTTTGTTCTGGTGGAAATCCTTTAACTCTTTTTAGGCTAGTCAGAACTAAGTGAGAAATTAGCTTAAGTTCTGTTGATGTAAAGGGGCTTCTGAACTTGCCATAAAAGTTCTGAATAGTGGATTTATAAAATCTCTGTAGGCTGCGACCTCAGGGGACAAGACGTAGTCACAGGACTTCTGTGGCGAACTTGGATAAATCGAATTGTTCAATCAGGATCTCCTGAACTTCTTTCTCCCTCTTATACTTGTTATTTTTGCCTCTGTGTACTTGATCATATTTAGTGCTGAAACAGATTTTCTCTAAAGTATCATTGTCTTTGTTCAGAAGACTGTCCAGAAGTTCTTCAATCAGAACATCTGTTGCTGAAAACAGTCTAACTTTGTTTAGGCAGAATTTCCCTCAGAAGCAACTTCTGTAAGCTAGCTTCTGACTCTGAGGAAATTTGACTCTGAAATTTAAGTTTCTCTAAAAACTTAGAAATTATCAGTTTTCTACTTTGACACCTATTCACCCCCCTCTAGGTGATTCTGTTCTTGATAGGGCCAACAAGTGGTATCAGAGCGAAGGTCACTTCGCATATTTACTAAAGATCTAACAATCTAAGTGTAAGATCCTATCAGAATCAATAGAGATGGCTAGTAGACACCAGCCTGAGAATTCTTCTCACTTCATAGTTCCAGAAGGTTCTTCCACTACTAGACCTCCATTATTTAATGGCAACAACTACTCATACTGGAAGAAAAGGATGATGTATTTCATCCAAGCTCAGAACATGAGTGTTTGGTATGTCATCACTGATGGTGATTTCATTCCTACCAGAATGGAACAAGGTTTAGGGAATGTTGTTATTCCTCAGAGAGAATACACAGATGACATTCTAAAAAAACTTCAAACTAATGCTTCAGCAATAAATATGTTGCATTGTGCACTTACAACCACTGAATATAACAAAGTTTCTTCTTGTGAAACTGCACAGGATATTTGGAACAAGCTAGAAGTCACATATGAAGGAACTGGAAAAGTGAAGCAATCTAAAGTCAACCAACTCATGAGAGAATATGAGTTATTTGAAATGCTTGATAAAGAATCTATTTCAGATATGAACTCTAGATTCACCAAGATAGTCAATGACTTGAAGAGTTTAGGAAAGGATATTGAAGAATCTGATCGAGTGAAGAAGATTGTCAGAAGCTTACCAAGGTCTTGGCAAGCCAAGAAGACTACTATTGAAGAAGTTCAGGATTTGAGCTATTACTTGTATGATGAGCTCATTGGATCTCTAATTACCCATGAGATGTCATTAAAGAATCATGACCTAAGAGAAAGGTCAGAAGGAAAAAGAGTAGTCCTGAAAGCAGAATCTTCTGAAGAATCCTCTGAAGATGAGGAACTGGCTATGCTGACCAGGAAGTTGAAGAAGGCCTTTAGAAAAGGCAGAGGTGGAAACTACAAGAAGCCTTTCAGGAGCTTTGATAAGAAAACTCCTGATTCTGGTGAAAAGTTCAAGAGAGATCCAAACAAGCCAATTGTGTGCTATGGATGTCAGCAACCGGGGCACATTAAGCCTAACTGTCCGGAGCTGAAGAAAGATAAGAAGAAGTTCAAGAAAGCTATGCTGGCTGCCTGGTCAGACTCTGAGACCAGCAGTGATCCTGAAGAAAAGGAAGAGCAAGCTCAGATTTGTTTTATGGCTATTGATGAGCCAACCTCTGAAGATGTCACAGGAGAAACTTCCGCACCTCCTGAAGCTACTTATGATTCTGAGGTAAACATATCTTCTGAACAAAATATCTTTGATTCTCTTGAAGAACTCTATAGTATGTTCAAGTACCTGAAAAGGAAATTGGACAAGAGTGAGGCTGACAAGTTTCTTAGGTTTACTCAAGTTTATTCTGACATGAAAGTGTTAGAAGAAAAACTGTGTAAACAGTTCAGCACTTCTGCTGATGGCTCTAAAGTCAAAGGCAAGGAAAAGCTGCCTCTGGGAAGTGATAAACCCCAGAAGAAGAAGAAACCTGTCACTCCCTCTCTTCTGAAAGAGATAGCTTCTCCTCCTGATGTTGGTACCTCTGAGAGTGCTGGTATAGCCTCTGAAGATATTGGTCCTTCTCAGAAGAAAAAGAAATCTCCCAGGAAGCAAAGGGAAAGATCCAAGAACCCTCCCTTTTGCAAACTTTGCAAGAGTGATGGTCACTGGTTGAAGGATTGCAAGTACCATATTAAAAACCTCTTGCAATCTGAGATATCATTAAATCCTGCTGAAGAGAAATCTAACTCTAAAGGACCCAATAAGGATTGGGTACCTGTCACTAATTGATTGTGTTGCAGGTGGCTCTGAGTGCTCCATCAATGTCAAAGCTGTGGTACATTGACAGTGGGTGCTCAAGGCATATGACAGGTGATGAAAAAGCATTCATCACATTTGATCCTAAAAGAGGTGGAAAAGTCAGCTTTGGAGATGCTCAGAAAGGAAGGATACTTGGTTCTGGATCCATAGGAACTAATCCTCCGATCGAAGATGTCTCCCTAGTCAGAGGCCTGAAGTTCAATCTCCTGAGTGTTGCACAACTGTGTGATAAAGGTAGAGATGTTGTCTTCAGCTCCTCTGGATGTAAAATCTTGGACAGTAAGTCAAGGGAAGTTATTCTAACTGCTCCTAGAGTTGAAAATGTTTTCATGCTGAATCTTGAGAATCTTTGCAAAAATATATGCTTGATGTCCAAAGAGGATACCTCCTGGCTCTGGCATAGGAGACTTGCTCATGTGAGCATGGATCTTCTGGCCAAAGTAGCTAGAAATCAATTGGTTGAGGGTCTGCCTGAAATTAGTTTTAAAAAGAACCATTTATGCAATGCTTACCAATCTGGTAAACAATCCAGAAGCTCTTTTAAAACTAAGAAAGTCATTTCAACTAAAAGACCTTTGGAATTACTTCATATGGATCTTTTTGGCCCTGTTCAACCAATGAGCATGGGTGGAAAGAAGTATGCCTTTGTCATTATAGATGACTATTCAAGATTCACTTGGGTCATCTTGCTGTCTAGCAAAGATGAGTCACTTGGATGTTTCTCAGTTCTGATAAAGAAACTTGAGAATGAAAGGAATGAAAAGGTTTTCCATATCAGAAGTGATAATGGTGGAGAATTCAAAAACTTTAGGTTTGAAGAATTCTGTGAAACCAAGGGAATTGATCATAACTTTTCTGCTCCCAGAACTCCTCAACAAAATGGGGTAGTTGAAAGGAAGAATAGAACTCTGGTTGAGATAGCCAGAACTATGATCAATGAAAGAAGGCTTCCTAAGTACTTTTGGGGAGAACCTGTGAACACAGCTTGCTATGTTCTGAATAGAGTGCTAATCAGAAGCATTCTGAACAAGACCCCTTATGAACTCTGGAAAGGTCGAAAGCCTAAAATAGGTTATTTCAGAACCTTTGGTTGTAAATGTTATGTTTTGAATACAAAAGAATATCTTTCAAAGTTTGATTCAAAGGCAGATGAGGCCATTTTTCTTGGTTACTCAACACATAGTAAAGCATATAGGGTTTTTAATAAGAGGACTCAAACTTTAGATGAATCTGTTCATGTACAGTTTGATGAGACTAACCCTGCAGATAGTAGAGCTCCTGATGAAGATGTAGTTCAAGCTCCTGTAGTTACATCTCCTGTTGAAGAAGAAGATGTTTCTCCCAGAGCTGCTGAAGTGGTTCCTCCTGTTGCTGAACAAGCTCAAGATGAGAATCCTACTCCAGAAGTCAACTTCCTTCCAGAAGATGCTCCTATATATGATTCAACAAATGATGAACAGGTTTCAGAAGACTCATTGGATGTACCAAGAGAAGTTAGAACTCATAGGAATCATTCCTTAGAGAACATTATTGACTCTGTTCATAATCCTGTCATGACCAGAGCTCAGCTCAGAAGATACATGGGGAATGTGGCTTTTGTGTCACTTCTGGAACCCAAGGACTTCTATGAAGCTGCTGATGATGACTCCTGGTTAATGGCAATGCAAGAAGAACTTGACCAGTTCAAAAGGTCAGAAGTTTGGACTTTGGTTCCCAGACCTAACAACATAAAGGTTGTTGGAACTAGATGGGTTCTGAAGAACAAGCTTGATGAATTTGGAAATGTTGTGAGGAACAAGGCAAGACTTGTTGCTCAAGGTTACAGTCAGCAAGAAGGCATAGATTATGGTGAAACTTTTGCTCCTGTTGCAAGATTAGAAGCCATTAGAATCTTATGTGCTTTTGCATCATACAAAGGTTTTAAGCTCTTTCAAATGGATGTGAAAAGTGCATTCTTGAATGGTTACATTGATGAGGAAGTCTATGTGTCTCAACCTCCTGGTTTTGAAGATCCTAAGTTTCCTGATCATGTATTTAAGCTGAAGAAAGCATTGTATGGACTGAAACAAGCTCCCAGAGCTTGGTATGAGAGACTGACAAAGTTCCTTCTGTCTAAGGGATTTGTCAGAGGCTGTGTTGATACAACTCTGTTCACTCTGAAGAAGAACAAGGATATCCTTATAGCTCAGGTATATGTTGATGACATTATATTTGGTGCTACTAACGAATCTTTGTGCAGAGAGTTCAGTGACCACATGAAGGCTGAGTTTGAAATGTCTATGATGGGAGAATTAACGTTCTTCTTAGGACTTCAGATCAAGCAAAGTAATGATGGTGTGTTTATCAATCAAGCCAAGTACACTAGAGAAGTGCTGAAGAAATTTGGCATGATGGACTCTAATGCTGTTGATATTCCAATGGATGTCAGCAAAGACATTGATGATGAAGTTAAATCGACTGAACCTATTTCTCACTGGCTTAGCGCTCAAAACTGGAATTCATTCGTCTCTCTCGATGAATTCATTTATCCTAAGTTAGTTACAGAATTCTATCAGAACCTTCATTTCTTTTCTAATGAGGAGGATGTTCTACATTCTGTAGTCGGGGAAGTTGAGATCGAAGTCAGCAGGGCTTCCATTTCTCAAGTGATAGGGATTGATGATGAAGGAATCATCATTGGTGATGATGGTTCAGCAGATGGTTTTACTGAAGCCAACTGGGCTAGGCCAGATCTGAATGCCAAGGAAACGTATGCCACCTGGTTGACTCAGCACCAGAGGTGGGCACACTATTTGACTACAAATGTCTTTCTTCCGAAGGCTGGAGGAGTCAATGGGGTTTCCAACAGGGAAAGGGTTTTCATGTGGCATCTGGTCAACCAGAAGAAAATTAATTTACCTGCCATGCTGATAAGGCAGATGAAGAATGTAACGACCGTGAGTGCATTAGCATATGGCTCACTCCTGACGAGGTTGTTTGAGGCAGCCTC
The DNA here is from genome assembly GCA_028411795.1 of Euphorbia peplus. Taxonomy (NCBI): domain Eukaryota; kingdom Viridiplantae; phylum Streptophyta; class Magnoliopsida; order Malpighiales; family Euphorbiaceae; genus Euphorbia; species Euphorbia peplus. The sequence goes on along the minus strand of CP110839.1, from coordinate 18,997,463 downwards.
TGTTGTTGTTTCAGGAGAAGGTGTTACTAGTAGGAGTACGGTTCTGAAGATGCATACCTTCAGGAACCTGAGTTTTGGTGTGACTCCGAAGAAGATTGAGAAGGGCTCCTCTGTGAGTATTGCTCAGAAGGAAATTATGGAAGCTACTGTGCAGAAAGGAAAGATTGCTGCCAAGAAGGGCAAGGGAAAGAAAGGATCAAGCAAGTTGGTCCTGTCTGTTGAGAAGGTGGTTGTCTCAGAACCTCTTCCTACGATGGTTCAAACAACAATCAATGTTGAACCCTCTGGCAAGATTGTTGCTGAGAAGCCAAAGGATGTTCCTGAGAAGGAAGCTCAGGATGCTGAGGAAGCACGCCTTGCTGAGAAAGAGAAGGCTGCTGAAGCTGAAAAAGTTGCAAGAGTTGTGGCTCTTGCTGAAGAGAAAAGAAAGAAGAAGGAAGCGGAGGATCAGTTAGCTGCTGAGAGAGAAATTGCTGCAAAGGCTAAGGCCGATGCAAGACTTATAGCATGTGCTGCTGAACTTCAGGATGCGGAGTTCTCAAAGGAAGTTGAGGCTTCAGAAGAAGGAGAGAATCTTGAGAATATCTCTCTGTCCTCTCGGATTATTGAGAATATCTCTCTCTCTACCAGGATTGGGAAGAAGGCTGTTGCAAAACGAAGGTTGCTGAGGAAAAAGGACTTCGTTGTTGCCTCCAGTGCTGAATTAGAAGATCCTGTTACTCAGGAACCGGAAGATGCTGATAAAGACTTGTCAGAGATGTCTGATGAAGAGAATGTTGATGCTCCTCTGATTGAAGAGCTGTCAGAAGAGAGTGAACCAGAAGATGAAGAGGTTCTTCAGAATGCAAAACAATTTGTTGAGAATGTTGATGATGAAAACTTCATTGACAACATTCGTCTGAATCAAGGAAGAAACCCTGGTGAAAGGGACGCCTCTGAAACACTGATCAGGATGGCTCACATCTTTGCTGAGCCCATCTCAATGTTTGATCCAAACTCTGACCAGGTCATCTCTTCTCCCACTCTTACTCCTCATCAATCTCCTTCACTCCCTTCTGTCACAGAAGTGAGTGATTCCCAAACTTCCATTCCTCCTACAACTTCAACCTCTGAGGTTGTACCTCCTTCAATCATTCCTCCTTCTGGATCCTTTTCAGAAGTGAATTTAAACACTGCTCCCATTTTCACAGACTCTATATCCACATCCACTACCTCTTCTATTCCTTCCTCCTCTGTAAGTCCATCAATTGGATTTACTGCTCCATCTTTCTCACTACCATCTACTTTACCTTCCATTTCCCCTACCATTTCTTCCTCTACCACCAATGCCATCCCTTCCTCAAACACTCAAATTCCTCCTCTCTCATCTTCTTGACATACACCTCCTGTGTGTGATCCTTTAACTACCTCCTCCACTACTTCCTGTTTTGCTGGGTTGTCATCCAACTATGACTTCCTGCGCAAACACATGAATCGGGATGATCTGGATACCAGGTTTGGTAGTTTTGGTTTCATGGGCAGAGCTTCTGGTATTTCCGAAGCTGGAGGTGCCCCCAGTGTTGAAGAGTTGAGAAGAATGAGTCAGAGTGGCTCTGATGAACTGCTGAATAGATTTGCTGGTATGGGGCAAAGGACTTATGCTGCTGACATGTATGCTCAGGGCATTGTGCTACAAGAGTTGCATTCTTTGAAAGCTCAGAACCTGCAGCTCATGACTATGTTTCAAATGCAGGATCCTTCTGTTTACATACGCAATCTTTCTACACTTCATCTAGCTACGTATGAAGAGCTGTACAAATTAAGAGAATTAGCTCTGACTCTTCCTTCTCTGGATAATATTGCTCTTGCTTCTTCTCAGAAGATCAATGAGAATTTGGAGATATTGACAGAAGAAGTCAAGGAAGCAAACGAGCATTATGAGGCTCATGAGAAGATGCTCCCAAGTAAGATTGATGACCTGCAAAGTACTGCAAATCACATTCTGAGAGAAGTGAAATCTTCTGCTCAAGGTTCATCATCTTCCGGGGCTGCTAAGATTGTATATGACATCACTCCTGATCTCAACAATCGACTCTCCAACATTGAGTCTGCTGTATCTGCTCAGAACGCACAGATTGCTGAGCTTACTGAACTTCTGAAGGTTATGCACACTCAAGCACGAGAACAAGAGAAGACTCTTCATAATTGTTATAGGTTTGTTCGAGGACAGACTTATATTCAGAATGAGCATCTTACTGATGCTGTGTATGCTAACAATAGGTTGATCAAGCTCCTTCTGGAAGATGTTCAGAGACAGCGACCTATGTTTGGTCAGACCTTTGATCATATGAAGACCATTGATGATGACTTCAGAAGACGAATGGATCTGATCAATACTGTGAGACCAACTCCTCAGCAATATCAGACTGCACTGAATGTTCAACAAAAATTGAAATCTCAAGGTGCTCTGGGTGTTGCTCCTGGTTCTGGTCAAACGGGGGAGAAGTCTGGTCAGGACAGATCAAGTGCTGCTGAAGGTTCTAGTGTTGTTCCTCCTCCTCAGAAGAAACCTAGGAACTTGTAATCTTTTAGGACTTTTGCTTCTTAGCTAGGTTCTGGGTTGGGTAGTTTTTGTCTTAGGACTTTTTCTGCTCTTCTGATTATTTTGTTTCTTATGCTGTCTTCTGAATGAATTTATACACACTGAATCTTTCTTATACTCTCTTGCGTATCTGAATTCTAACTTTTTGCTTATGTTTCTTTTTGACTTAGTAAATTACACTTCATCAAATCTAACAACTTGATCTTAAGTCCTTCTTTAAGTTTATACAGATTGCTGAAGTTCACCATTTACACTAAAATGGGGGAGTTAATTTACTCAGAAGTTATGAAACATTTGCATCAGGAAGTCATTTTCTAAACCTCATGTTTTCTGTTACCTTCTGACCACGGTTTGTCCATAACCAAAATGGGGGAGAATGATGAACCCTAAGTGTTTTGATTATGTCCAAACGTCTCAGAAGATGAAATTTGAATATTCCTTACATACGCTTTAATTTGAGTAACTTACACACAGACTTAAAAAAAATGTTAGTCAACATTAAAGCGTATGTAAGGAATATTCAAATTTCATCTTCTGAAACGTTTGGACATAATCAATACACTTAGGGTGCATCATTCTCCCCCATTTTGGCTATGGACAAACCGTGGTCAGAAGGTTAAATTACTTAAGTAAACACAAGGTTTAGAAAGTAACTTCCTGATAAATATGTTTTTTTATAACTTCTGAGTAACTTAACTCCCCCATTTTAGTGTAAATGGTGAACTTCAGCAATCTGTATAAACTTAAAATAGGCTTAAGATCAAGTTGTTAGATTTTAGCGAAGTGTAAGTTACTAAGTTAAGAAAAAAAAACATAAGCAGAAATATATTGATCAGAGACAAGAAGATATGTATAAGAAAGATTCAGTGTATATAATAATCAGAAGACAGAGAAACAAAAATAATCACGAAGAGTAACATAAAGTCCTAAGACAAAAGCTACCCAACCCAGAACCTAGCTGAGAAGCTTAAGTCCTAAAAGGATTATCAGTTTCTAGATCTCTTCTGAGGAGGAGGTACACCACTAGAACCTTCACCAGCATTATGTCTCTTCAATCCAGAGTTAGGACCACTCTGCTGAGCAGACTTCTCCTCCGTTTGGCCAGAAACAACAGGAATACCCAGAGCTCCTTGAGAATCCAACTTATGTTGAACAAGAAGAGCAGTCTGATATTGCTGAGGTGTAGGCCTTACAGAGTTGATCATATCCATTCTTCGCCTGAAGTCAGCATCAACGGTTCTCATATGATCAAAAGTCTGTCCAGAAAAAGGTCGCTGTTTTTGAACATCTTCCAGAAGCAGCTTGATAGAACGATTATTTGCATACACAGCAGCAGTGAGATGCTCATTCTGAATATAGGTCTGTCCTCGAACAAACCTATAGCAATTATGAAGAGCCTTCTCTTGTTCTTTTGCTTGAGTGTGCATAATCTTCAAAAGTTCTGTAAGCTCTGCAATCTGGGCGCTCTGAGCAGTCACATCAGACTCTAAACTCTGAAGACGATTGTTGAGATCAGGAGTGATGTCATACACAATCTTAGCAGCCCCTGAAGATGATGATCCTTGAGCAGAAGATTTCACTTCTCTCAGAATATGATTAGTAGTACTTTGCAGATCATCAATCTTACTTGGGAGAATCTTCTCATGAGCCTCATAATGCTCGTTTGCTTCCTTAACTTCTTCTGACAAAATCTCCAGGTTCTCATTAACTTTCAGAGAAGAAGTAAGAGCAATATTTTTCGAAGTAGGAAGAGTCAGAGCCAATTCTCTCAACTTGTATATTTCATCATAAGTAGCCAGATGAAGTGTGGACAGATTTCGTGTGTAGACAGCAGGATTCTGCAGTTGAAGCATAGTCATGAGCTGCAGGTTCTGAGCTATCAAAGATTGAAGTTCTTGCAGCACAATGCCCTGAGCATACATGTCAGCAGCAGAAGTCCTTTGCCCTGAACCAACAAATCTATTCATCAGTTCATCAGAGCCACTCTGACTCATTCTTCTCAACTCTTGAACAGATGGAACACCACCAACTTCGGATACACCAGAAGCTCTGCTCATGAAACCAAAACTACCAAACTGTCTCTCCAGATCATCTCGATTCATCGTATTGCATAGGAAGTCATAGTTTGATGACAACCCAGCAAAGAAGGAGGTAGAGGAGGAAGTAGTTAAGGGATCACACACAGGAGGTGCATGTCCAAAAGATGAAGGAGGAGGTATATGTGTGGTTGAGGAAGGAATTGTATGTGTGGTAGAAGAAGAGAGATTAGGAAAAATGGATGGTAATGTGGATGGGAGTGAGAAGGATGGAGATGTAAGTCCTATGGGAGGAAATACAGAGGAAGTATTTAGGGAGGAGGTAGTGGAGGTAGTTGTGGAGTCAGTGAAAATAGGGCCAGAGCCTAAATTCACTTCTGAATAAGATCCAGAAGGAGGAGCAGTTTTAGGAGGTACAACTTCAGAGGTAGAAGTTGTAGGAGGAATTGAGGTCAGAGGTTCACTTACTTCTGGGTTTGAAGGAGGTGAAGGAGATGGATGAGGAGTATGAGGGGAGGATGGATGAGAAGTACGAAGAGGAGATGGATGAGGAGTATGAGTGGGAGACGAAATAACCTGTTCAAAGACATTTGGATCAAAAGAGGTAATTGGCTCAGCAAAAACATGAGCCATTATGTCAAGAGTTTCATAAGCATCCCTATCACCATGGCTTCTACCTTGACCCAGAAGAATGTTGTCCATAAAGTCATCGTTGTCAACGTTCACAACAAACCTTTGTGCATGTTGTACCACCACATCAGCATCAGGTTCACTGTCCTCTGAAAGTTCTTCAATAACAGGACCACCATCATTTTCTTCAGCAGACATATCCATCATGTCTTCATCATCAATCAGATCCTCTTGTTCAGGAGTTGACTCGTCCAATTCAGTACTTGGTGCAATATAGAAGTCCTTTTTGTTCAGAGACCTTCTATTTGCAGAGACTTTCTTCCTATTACCTCTGGAGGAAGGAATCTTCTCAGCATTCTCATCTTCTCCAGTAGCCTCAACATTTCCAGGAGCCTCAACATTTTCATAGGCCTCCTCACTCTCAACTTGAGCAGCGCACTCAGCAAGTCTAGCATCAGCCTTAGCTTTTGCTGCAATTTCATGCTCTGCTGCTAATTTATCTTCTAACTCAGCAGCTTCCCTTCTCTTTCTTGTCTTTTCAGCAATAGCCACAACTCTTGCAATTTTCTCAGCCTCAGCAGCCTTTGCTAGTTCAGCAAGTCTGCTATCCTCAGCTTTCTTAGCTGCTTTCTCAGCAGCACCACTTGGTTTCTCAGCATCAATCTTGCCAGAAGGTTCAACATTGCTAGTTGTTTGAACCAGAGCTGGAAGAGGTTCTGAGACAACCACCTTCTCTACTGTCAGAACCAACTTACTTGATCCTTTCTTACCTTTGCCCTTCTTGGCAGCTTTCTTTCCTTTCTGCACAGTGTCCTCAATAATTTCCTTCTGAGCAATGCTAGCAGAGGGAGCATTCTCAGTCTTCTTTGGTACCACACCAAAAGCAAGATTCCTCAGAGTATGCATCTTGAGGATAGTGCTTCTGCTGGTTACACCTTGTCCTAAAATCACCACAGAGGCAGCCTCAAACAACCTCGTCAGGAGGGAACCATAAGCTAGGGTGCTGACCACCTTCACATTCTTCATCTGCCTTATAATCATGGAAGGAAGGTTGATCTTCTTCTGATTCATCAGATGAAACATAAAAACCCTTTCCCGGTTGGAAACACCATTAACTCCACCAGCCTTCGGAAGGAACACATTGGTAGTTAGGTAATGTGCCCACCTCTGGAGCTGAGTGAGCCAATTGGCGTAGGTTTCCTTAGCACTCAGATCTGGTCTAGCCCAATTTGGGTCACTGAACCCTTCAGCAGAAACATCATCACCAATGATGATTCCTTCATCATCAATTCCAATCGCCTGAGAAATTGAAGTCCTGTTGACGTCAAACTCAACTTCTCCAACAGAGGAGTGAAGAACATCCTCCTCATTAGATGGATAGTGGAGGTTCTGATAAAACTCCGTGACTAACTTAGGATAGATGAACTCATCCAAAGAGACAAATGAATTCCAATTTTGAGCACTTAGCCATTTTGAGATGGGGTCAGTGGATTTAGCTTCATCCTCTAGGAACCTAGATGTAAAAACCCTAGATTCACTAATCTTTTTCTTAGAAGACGCATCGAAAATGTGAGTGACAAAGATAGGTCCAACTGGATGATCTTGAGCCATTTGAGAGATTTTTTTAGAAAATAGGTTAAGTTCTTGAGAGAAAGAAAACACAGAGAGATTATCTATGGGAAAATCTAATTGCAAAGAGAATATGAGTGAAAAATTTCTAAGTATGGAAAACCCTTATTTATACCCAAACGAAAACGGTTCCAATTCAAAAAGTAACTAAACACCGTTTAAAAGGGAACCAGTTACCGTTAAAACTAGTAACAGCGCCGAAATAGCATTAAATGTAGGCATGCTTAATTAAAAATCATGATTAGCCTTAATCACACTTAATTATCTTAAAAAGGTTAACACTTAAGATAAAAAGAAATATAATTAAATTAAATTACTGAAGTGGATAAGTCATACCAATGCCTTCTCGCAAGCTGCTGAAAAGAGTACCAGCCAGAGGCTTAGTAAACATGTCAGCAAGGTTGTCTTCAGAGGGAACATGAGTAATGATGATATCCTTCTTCAGAACATGATCTCTCAGAAAGTGATGCCTAATATGAACATGCTTCATCCTGCTGTGCTGAATAGGATTCTTTGAAAGATCAATTGCACTTTTGTTATCACAGTAGATTGTAATTGTTCCAGGGATGACTCCATAGTCATCAATTTGTTGCTTAATCCAGAGCATCTGAGAAACACAACTTCCAGCAACAACATACTCAGCTTCAGCAGTTGAGAGAGCCACAGAGGTTTGTTTCTTGCTATGCCAGGAGACTAGGCACTCCCCCAGAAAATGACAACCACCAGAAGTGCTGACCCTCTTCAATTTATCCCTACCATAGTCAGAGTCTGTGTATCCTATAGGAGTAAAATCAGAACTACAAGGATACCACAAACCAGCTTCTGGTGTGCCTTTAAGATATCTGAGAATTCTTTTGACAGCAACATCATGAATCTCTCTTGGTTTAGATTGATATCTAGCACAAAAACACACAGCAAAATGTATATATGGCCTGCTGGCGGTTAGGTATAAAAGAGAACCAATCATACCTCTGTAAGTTTTTAAATCTACAGGTTTACCAGCTTTCTCTTCATCATCAATGTCTTTGCTGACATCCATTGGGATATCAACAGCATTAGATTCCATCATGCCAAATTTCTTCAGCACTTCTCTAGTGTACTTAGCTTGATTGATAAACACACCATCATTACATTGCTTGATTTGAAGTCCTAAGAAGAAGGTTAATTCTCCCATCATAGACATTTCAAACTCAGCCTTCATGTGGTCACTGAACTCCCTGCACAAAGATTCATTAGTAGCACCAAATATAATATCATCAACATATACCTGAGCTATAAGGATATCCTTGTTCTTCTTCAGAGTGAACAAAGTTGTATCAACACAGCCTCTGACAAATCCTTTAGACAGAAGGAACTTTGTCAGTCTCTCATACCAAGCTCTGGGAGCTTGTTTCAGTCCATACAAGGCTTTCTTCAGCTTGTACACATGATCAGGAAACTTAGGATCTTCAAAACCAGGAGGTTGAGATACATAAACTTCCTCATCAATGTAACCATTCAAGAATGCACTTTTCACATCCATTTGAAAGAGCTTAAAACCTTTGTATGATGCAAAAGCACATAAGATTCTAATGGCTTCTAATCTTGCAACAGGAGCAAAAGTTTCACCATAATCTATGCCTTCTTGCTGACTGTAACCTTGAGCAACAAGTCTTGCCTTCTTCCTCACAACATTTCCAAACTCATCAAGCTTGTTTTTCAGAACCCATCTAGTACCAACAACCTTTTTGTTGTTAGGTCTGGGAACCAAAATCCAAACTTCTAACCTTTTAAACTGGTCAAGTTCTTCTTGCATTGCCATTAACCAGGAATCATCATCTGCAGCTTCATAGAAGTCCTTGGGTTCCAGAAGTGACAAAAAAGCCACATTCCCCATATATCTTCTGAGCTGAGCTCTGGTCATGACAGGATTGTGAACACAGTCAATTATATTCTCTAAGGAATGATTCCTATGAGCTCTAATTCTCTTGGTACATCCAATGTATCTTCTGAAACTTGTTCATCATTTGTTGAATCATATATAGGAGCATCTTCTGGAAGGAAGTTGACTTCTAGAGTAGGATTCTCTTCTTGAGCTTGTTCAGCAACAGGAGGAACCCCTTCAGCAGCTCTGGGAGAAACATCTTCTTCTACAACAGGAGATGGTTCTTCATGAGCTTGAACTACATCTTCTTCAGGAGCTCGACTATCTGCAGGGTTAGTCTCATCAAACTGTACATGAACAGAGTCATCTAAAGTTTGAATCCTCTTGTTAAAAACCCTATATGCTTTACTATGTGTTGAGTAGCCAAGGAAAATGGCCTCATCTGCCTTACAACCAAAGGTTCTGAAATAACCTATTTTAGGCTTTCGACCTTTCCAGAGTTCATAAGGAGTTTTATTCAGGGTGCTTCTGATCAGCACTCTATCCAGAACATAGCAGGCTGTGTTAACAGCTTCTCCCCAAAAGTACTTTGGAAGCCTTCTTTCATTGATCATAGTTCTGGCAATTTCAACCAGAGTTCTATTCTTCCTTTCAACTACCCCATTTTGTTGAGGAGTTCTGGGAGCAGAGAAGTTATGATCAATGCCCTTGGTTTCACAGAATTCTTCAAACAGAGAGTTTTTGAATTCTCCACCATTATCACTTCTGATATGAACAACCTTTTCATTCCTTTCATTCTCAAGTTTCTTTATCAGAACTGAGAAGCATCCAATTGACTCATCTTTGCTAGACAGCAAGATAACCCAAGTGAATCTTGAATAGTCATCTACTATGACAAAGGCATACTTCTTTCCACCCATGCTCATTGGTTGAACAGGGCCAAAAAGGTCCATATGAAGTAATTCCAAAGGTCTTTTAGTTGAAATGATTTTCTTAGTTTTAAAAGAGCTTCTGGATTGTTTACCAGATTGACAAGCAGTGCATAAATGGTTCTTTTTAAAACTAATTTCAGGCAGACCCTCAACCAATTTATATCTAGCTACTTTGGCCAGAAGGTCCATGCTCACATGAGCAAGTCTTCTATGCCAGAGCCAGGAGGTATCCTCTTTTGTCATCAAGCATATATTTTTGCAAAGATTCTCAAGGTTCAGCATGAAAACATTTTCAACTCTAGGAGCAGTTAGAATAACTTCCCTTGACTTACTGTCCAAGATTTTACATCCAGAGGAGCTGAAGACAACATCTCTACCTCTATCACACAGTTGTGCAACACTCAGGAGATTGAACTTCAGGCCTCTGACTAGGGAGACATCTTCGATCGGAGGATTTGTTCCTATAGATCCAGAACCAAGAATCCTTCCTTTATGAGCATCTCCAAAGCTGACTTTACCACCTCTTTTAGGATCAAATGTGATGAATGCTTTTTCATCACCTTTCATATGCCTTGAGCACCCACTGTCAATGTACCACAGCTTTGACATTGATGGAGCACTCAGAGCCACCTGCACCACAATCAATTAGTGACAGGTACCCAATCCTTATTGGGTCCTTCATTGTTAGATTTCTCTTCAGCAGGTTTTAGTGATATCTCAGATTGCAAGATGTTTTTGATGTGATACTTGCAATCCCTCAACCAATGACCATCACTCTTGCAAAGCTTGCAAAAAGGAGGGTTCTTGGATCTTTCCCTTTGCTTCTTGGGAGATTTCTTCTTCTTCTGAGAAGGTGCAACATCTTTAGATGCTACAACAGCACTCTCAGAGGTACCAATATCAGGAGGAGAAGCTATCTCTTTCAGAAGAGAGGGAGTGACAGGTTTCTTCTTCTTCTGGGGTTTATCACTTCCCAGAGACAGCTTTTCCTTGCCTTTGGCTTTGAGGCCATCAGAAGGAGTGCTGAACTGTTTACACAACTTTTCTTCTAACATTTTCATGTCAGAATAAACTTGAGTAAACCTAAGAAACTTGTCAGCCTCGCTCTTGTCCAATTTCCTCTTAAGGTACTTGAACATACTGTAGAGTTCTTCAAGAGAATCAAAGATATCTAGTTCGTGATAATTGTTTACCTCAGAGTCATATGTAGCTTCAGGAGGTGCGGAAGTTTCTCCTGTGACATCTTCAGAAGTTGGCTCTTCAATAGCCATGAAACAAATCTGAGCTTGCTCTTCCTTTTCTTCAGGATCACTGCTGGTCTCAGAGTTTGACCAAGCAGCCAGCATAGCTTTCTTGAACTTTCTCTTATCTTTCTTCAGCTCCGGGCAGTTAGGCTTAATATGCCCTGGTTGCTGACATCCATAGCACACAATAGGCTTGCTAGGATCTCTCTTGAATTTTTCACCAGAATCAGGAGTTTTCTTGTCAAAGCTCCTGAAAGGCTTCTTGTAGTTTCCACCTCTGCCTTTTCTAAAGGCCTTCTTGAACTTCCTGGTCAGCAAAGCCAGTTCCTCATCTTCAGAGGATTCTTCAGAAGATTCTGCTTTCAGGAATACTCCTCTTTTTCCTTCTGACCTTTATCTCAGGTCATGGTTCTTCATTGACATCTTATGAGTAATCAATGAACCAATGAGTTCATCATACTGATAATAGCTCAAATCCTGAACTTCTTCAATAGCAGTCTTCTTAGCTTGCCAAGACCTTGGTAAGCTTCTGAGAATCTTTGTTACTTTTTCTGATTCTTCAATATCCTTTCCCAAACTCTTCAAGTCATTGACAATCTTGGTGAATCTAGAATTCATGTTTGAAATAGATTCTTTGTCAAGCAGTTCAAATAACTCATAATCTCTCATGAGTTGATTGACTTTAGATTGCTTCACTTTTCCAGTTCCTTCATAAGTGACTTCCAGCTTGTTCCAGATGTCCTGTGCTGTTTCACAAGAAGAAATCTTATTATATTCTATAGCAGAAAGTGCACAGTGCATCATATTTATTGTTGAAGCAGTAGTTTGGAGTTTCTTAAGAATATCATCAGTGTATTCTCCTTGAGGAATAACAACATGTCCTAAACCAGCTTCCATCCTTGTTGGGATGAAGTCACCATTAGTGATAACAATCCAGGCTCTCATATTCTGAGCTTGGATGAAACACATCATCCTTTTCTTCCAGTGAGAATAGTTATCACCATTAATAGTGGAGGTCTAGTTGTAGAACAGCCCTCAGGGATAGTAAAGTGAGAAGAATTCTCAGGCTGGTATCTACTAGCCATCTCTATTGATTCTGATAGGATCTTACACTTAGATTCTTAGATCTTTAGTAAATATACGAAGTGACCTTCGCTCTGATACCACTTGTTGGCCCTAACAAGAACAGAATCACCTAGAGGGGGGGGTGAATAGGTGTCTAAGTCCTAAACTGAAAATTTCTAAGTTTTTTGAGAAACTTATTTTTCAGAGTCAAATTTCCTCAGAGTCAGATGTTGGCCCTAACAAGAACAGAATCACCTAGAGGGGGCGGGGGGGAATAGGTGTCTAAGTTGTAAACTGAAGTTTTCTAAGTTTTTTAAGAAACTTAAAATTCAGAGTCAAATTTCCTCAGAGTCAGAAGCTATCTTAAGGAAGTTGCTTCTGAGGGAAATTCTGCCTAAACACAGTTAGACTGTTTTCAGCAACAGAAGTTCTGATTTGAGAACTTCTGGACAGTCTTCTGAACAAAGACAATGATATTTTTAGAGAAAATCTGTTTCAGCACTAAATATGAACAAGTACACAGAAGCAAAAATAACAAGTATAAGAGGGAGAAAGAAGTTCAGGAGATCCTGAGTGAACAATTCGATTTATCCAAGTTCGCCACAGAAGTCCTGTGACTACGTCTTGTCCCCTGAGGTCGCAGCCTACAGAGATTTTATAAATCCACTATTCAGAACTTTTATGGCAAGTTCAGAAGCTCCTTTACATCAACAGAACTTAAGCTAATTTCTCACTTAGTTCTGACTAGCCTAAAAAGAGTTAAAGGATTTCCACCAGAACAAACAATACTCTGTTTTCTGGATTTCTCACCCAACTCTAATCTCAACTAGATTTCTCTCTTTAAATCTAACTGAAGATCACAAATGATCTCAGTTTACAAGATTCCTATTATGAACTTGTTTTTCTTCACTCTCTCACTTTACTAAGACTATGCTAAGAAAGATTGAGAATGGAAAAATTGCTCTGTTTTCTTGTTTAAAACAGTGCGTTAAGATTTTGCTCGATGATCATGCGTGTGTTGATGCATTGGAGCTTGGCTACTCTTTATAGTGATTGAAGATGACCGTTGTGGAGTTTGAAACTTCAAAGAAGATGACATCAGTTGTTGTAGCCGTTAATTTGTCAAGTCTTCAAACGGTCTTCAAACACTTTGATTCCGTTATCCTTGTTCTTTAACTAAATCCGGTAAGTGATTTGAAATCAAGGATGAGGATGACAGAATCATTCTTCAATTGGATCAACAAAGGGTAGACAAGGAATTTCTGGTTTCTTTTGAACAGACAAGCGCGCTCCATTAAAACAGCTTTTGAACTTTTGGCGCCTTGCATTGAATGCAAGTGTCAGAGCATTAAATGCTCAAACAGAACCCGTGACTTAGCTTTCAGAAGCTAACTTCCAGATGTCTAGACTTCTGATCACAATTGGCAAAGCTTCTGAATGCAAAGAACTTCTGAGGAGAGCTTTAGCAGACTTCGGCTTCAGAGCGGAATATCCAGCTTCTGAGTAAATGAAACTCTGACTTCAGCAAACCGATCTTCTGAGTTCTTTAGGCAATCCAGAAATGATTCATTCAGCACCTGCTGAGCAACTTACACAAAGACTAAGAATAAAAATTATTAGTCAATAGAAAACTATATGTAAGGTGTTGTTGAGTTTTCATCTTCTGAAACGTTTGAACATAATCAAAATACTTAGGGTTCATCATCAGAGGCTAGCTTAAGGAAGCAGCTTCTGAGAGAAATTCTGCCTAAACACAGATAGACTGTTTTCAGCAGCAGAAGTTCAGAGTTAACAGACTTCTGGACAGTCTTCTGAACAAAGACAATGATAAAAAGAGTAAATCTGTTTCAGCACTAAATATAAGCAAGTACACAGAAGCAAGTAAACAAGTATAAGAGGGAGAAAAGAGTTCAGGAGATCCTGATAACAATTTGATTTATCCAAGTTCGCCACAGAAGTCCTGTGACTACGTCTTGTCCCCTGAGGTCGCAGCCACCAGAGATTTTAAATCTACTATTCAGAACTTTTATGGCAAGTTCAGAAGCTCATTTACATCAACAAAACATAAGCTAATTTCTCACTTAGTTCTGACTAGCCTAAAGATAGTTAAAGGATTTCCACCAGAACAACAACACTTTGTTTTCTCGATTTCTCACCCAACTCTAATCTCAACTAGATTTCTCTCTAAATTTAACTGAATATCACAAACGATATCAGTTTACAAGATTCCTATTATGAACTTGTTTTTCTTCACTCTCTCTCTTTAACTAACATTATGCTAAGAAAGATTGAGACTGGAAAAAGTGCTCTGTTTTCTTGAATAGAACAGTGCGTTGAGATTTTGCTCGATTATCACGCATAGATGATGCAGTGGAGCTTGGCTACTATTTATAGTGAATGAGGATGACCGTTGGTGAATTTGAATCTTCAAAGAGATGACATCAGTTGTTGTAGCCGTTAATCTGTCAAGTCTTCAAACGGTCTTCAAACACTTTGATTCCGTTAACCTTGTTCTTTAACTAAATCCGGTAAGTGATTTGAAGTTGAAGTAGAGGTTGACTGGAAACATTCTTCAATTGGATCAACAAGGGGTAGACAAGGAAATTCTGGTTTCGTTTTGAGTAGACAAGCGCGCTCCTTCAAAACAGCTTTTTGAACTTTTGGCGCCTTGCATTAAATGCAATTGTCAGAGCAATAAATGCTAAACAGAACCCGTGACTTAGTTTCTGAAAGCTAATTCCTTTAGTCTAAGCTTCTGATCGAATTGGGAGGAAATATCTTCTGATTGCAATGGACTTCTGATGAAAGCTTTAACAGACTTCAATAACTTCAGAGCGAAGCATCCAGCTTCTGAACATTAAAAGCTGTCTTCAGCCTTCTCGTTTCTTCTGAGTCCTCCAGGCAATCCAGAGATTCTTCATTCAGCACCTGCTGAGTAACTTACACACAGACTTAAAAAAAATGTTAGTCAACATTAAAGCGTATGTAAGGAATATTCAAATTTCATCTTCTGAAACGTTTGGACATAATGAAAACACTTAGGGTTCATCATTAAGGTCCTTTATAAAATCATTAACTCCAAAATTATCCAAAAATAATTAACTATTTTATCTCGTTTAGAACTTTTAATGTACATTAAAGGTCTTAAGGTAACCTTAATAAAATACTTATAACCCTAATTAATCAACCAAATATCATATAACCTATTATATTTAAATATGAGTCTCCAATATTTTGGGCACGGATGTTACATACATAGTGAGTGATCTATTGTGTTGTTTGTTGAATAGTTAATTAAAGATAAATATTTAATTATTTTTCTGAGTCTTATCTTATTGAAGCTATCATCATAACAATTGTCATTTACATTTTCAGAAATATCTTTTTAAAGTTAGCATATGGACATTTTCTTGTAATGTACAAATTCCCATTTTGCAAATCTAAAAACTTGATCACTCTGTAAAACTTGAACTTTCATCCAGTTAAGTCTTTCATCATTCTGCACCTGCAGATTCATGTCCTTGATTAATCTAGGTCGCGAACTTCAATAACAGAATCGCATAATTTTCATCAACTTTCCCTTCTAAACCTCATTATCAAATGGATTAAGTTCCCATTAGAAGGAACAAAACATGATTAACCGGATGAACTGAATGTTTGATCATGCAACAACATTAAAACATAAACCCATGATCTTCTTGTATGACATAAAAGAGAAGCTGTGAGATTGCAGCTGCAACTATTTTTGGAGAACTATTTCATCCTCAAATTGAAGAGTCTATTACCATTTAAATGTAAATTTACCTGATCCTTCTCATTAGGTTATTCGTCTCCTTGAGTTTTTCATTTTCTCTTGCATTTGCTAGGTTGAACTGAAGAAACATACATTAAAAAAACTAAGGCTCAATACACAAATAACCCCCTGAACTTGGCTCAATGTTGTTATTGACCCCCTCAACTTTTGATTGTAACAAATACTCCCTCCAATTTTATAAATGCTAACTAATAACCCCCTGAACTTGGCTCAATGTTGCTACTGACCCCCTCAACTTTCGATTGTAACAAATATCTCTTCCAACATTATAAATGCTAACAAATAACCCCCTGAACTTGGCTCAATGTTACTATTGACCCTCAACTTTTGATTGTAAACGAATACCCTCTACAACTTTCTAAATGCTAACAAATAATCCCGAATTGCTGAAAAGACAACAAATGTGACACAAACTCTCATAGTTGCATGAATAGTTTTAAAAAGTAGAAAGATCAATAAAAATGAAAACATCAAGGTAGATTCAAAATCCAAACTAACAGTTTGGATTGATTTTGCGACGTCTTAATTTTTGTTCTTTTTATTTGTTGAAATTGAGATTTCGAATTGATTTTGGATTTTTAATAATTGGTTAAAGAGATCAAAAGTTGAGGAAGATGATATTTTTGAAAGGAAAAAAAGTATAGAAATCTTTTACATAATTTTTTAAGGATTAAATTAAAACTTTTTTAATCCACTTTTTTTATTTTTTTAATTGATTTTTGTTTTTTTTTAAAAAAACACTTGCGCAACTATGAGACTTTGAGTCACACATTTGGTGTCATTTCAACAATTCATAGCAATTTGTTAGCATTTAGAAAGTTTGAGGGGATATTTGTTACAATTGAATGTTGGGGGGTTCAATAGCAACATTGAGCCAAGTTCAGGGGGTTATTAGTTAGCATTTGTAAAATTGAAGGGGGTATGTGTTAGGATCAAAAGTTGAAGGGGTCAGTAGCAACATTAAACCAAGTTTAGGGGGTTATTTGTATATTCAGCCAAAAAAATAATATTAAAGAGATTATAATTAGCCAAATTGAACACATATTTGTAACAAAAGTTTAACGGACATAATAGAAACAAAAGATCATTACCACCATGGAAAGACTCAGAACCATTATCAATCAATAGTCAATAGATCATATTAACTAAAATGGAATAAACAAATTTGCTTAAGAACACATGCTAAAAGTTTAATAAGTTATTAATGGATTCAAGTTAGTGTTATGTTTCTCTATTTTATGATTTACTTTTAATCTAACTTTTGCGATTGACTTCTCTTATCTATTTATGTTTCACTTTGTTCTTTGTATTCTTATACATCTTATTTTACTGCATTATTGTTTCTTTCTTTTATTCTTATCCAGTAGAGTCATAGTTGATGAGATATGTATTGGAGATATGATCAAATTTAAATTATGAGTTATGAACTATAAAAACATATTTTGTATGCATTGTTAAATGAATGTTATTCACTGAATATCTAGATTTATTTGTTTTATGGAAGTCCATAAATTCTATTTCCCTTAATGGGATTGACATGACTGCACAACTTATGATATTTAAATCTGTTATATTTTTCAATTGTTTCCCTGGTTCGCCAAACTAATTTCAATTGCTTCTATTTTTATTTGGGATCCTTTGTGTGATTTCCATATATGCTCCTAATTTGCAAGCTGTAAACAACAATGGAGGAGGGATGGAGAGGGTTCTTGACTTTAAGTGCTCACATTAACAAAGCAACACCCTTGATAATTCCATTCATCGAGGCAACGGTCACTAACTCGATGCCAGCCACTCACATCAAGAGGTTTCATAATATTCTCATAATTTTCAACTTTAGATTCTAGATTTCAGATATCTAAAAAGTAATATTGCATTCAAATTAAGGAAGAAATGAATTTTTTGGTTCAACTTTTTTGAAAGAATTTGAGATCCATCAGTTGTCTTGCTGCATTTTGCTACAATTTTTATAGAATACTCCTTTATTGTAGTTTTTTTTTAATTTATTCTTTTTTGTAACAGATAGTAATATTTTTGGTTTTTAAGTTTTTTGTTAACTCTTATTCATGCTTCCATGGGTTGTTTCTCTACTTGGCCGCTTTTTCTTTAGAAATGCACTAGCAATTGTCTGTGTGAAGAATTTGAGGATATTTTGGTAAAGTAGTGTGATCACGTTTTAGAAGTATAATGAATATTGAGACGAGTGTATATTAAACAACTTATGTAGTAGTATTTGAAGTGGTAAAGCATTGACATGAGTTGAGTCCTAACTAATTGTAATGGTCATATGTTTTTTTGTCCGTACACTTGCTCACTCTATTTTGGCCGTTTTTTCCTAATTGCATAATTGTTTCGCATTTTAGTCTCCCTGGATTATACTTTAAAGATTTTGTTTTGTGTTAATTGCTCCGTTGTCGGATTAGTTTAATTAGTATTTTTGTCAGCTTCATTGGTCAATTACTTGGGTGAACAACTCTGATTGTTGCACTGTTGTTCTTACATTTTATCTCTTCTTTATTGATCTTGAATTTTACACATTAATTTGCGACTGTCCAATTTTGGTTTGCAGATAAAGAAAATGAATACTCTTTCACAAACTTAGGCTGATTTGATATGGTTCTGGGGTTTCCTAACTGTATTTATTTATTTCTTTTCTCTGAAAATTTAGAAGTGACTTTGCCCTCCAATTGCTTTGCTTTACTTTGTGACCATTAATGGTTTTATAAGTTATTTCATTGCAACATTTTGTTATCATCTGGTAGTCTTTTTGTTAGATGTATTATATACATATGATTATCAAATATTTTAAATTTTCACTTTTCTGTTGAGGTTCATAGTTTGTTTAGTGCAGGTTCCATCTTCTTTTGATGTGTTCTGGAGGTTTACTATTTGTGAATATCGATTTGCTATTAGTTGTTCAAGTTGATTGAGCCTTTTAAGATCATGTACATTTATGATCCCGTGTTGATTCGATTTCTTATTTTCTTCACTTCTTTTTTATCATAATTTTGGTTCATTCTACAGAATGGTGATTCTTCTTGAAGACTCTATTCTCACTGTGCATAAGAAATATTAAATAAACAGTGAGCCGTGTTACTGATTGTTCGGTCTACTGAGGGAGTTGATTTATGTTGTACTCCCATTGTCTTTGAACAACAAAGAGGTTTCAGAAACTAAAATGATATTTCTATTCATTTTTTAGGTGTTCATTTTTGAAGATCGGAACATGATGTATCTAGAGCATCTCCTAGCTGTAAAACAATTGTAAAAAATCAAAACAACAACAAGATATGAAACAAGAAGTGTGGTTACAATGAAAACCTTCCTTTGCCATGGTAATTTTTTTTTTTTTGTCTACACTCTCTATTTATTCAATTTACCAAACTATGTTCCTTTTCTAAATAACTAATAACAATTTCAAAATTCATCTTCACAATTTCATAGGTACAAAATTATCGTTATAGCCCAAGATGATACAAGCTTCATTCATCACATTCGGCCATGTTGGAAACAATCTTATGGGAATACCAACTAGCAATTTAGTTTCTAAATTTCTTAATAGCAAAGAAACACCACCCATGCTTTCAAAATTGTGGGCTGGAAAAGATCTTCAAGTGCAAGTTGGTAGAAATGTTGATGATCTGTCTTTTTAGCACAATTTCGTCACTGAATGGAGTTTTATATTACGTTTTTTCATTTCCTAAGTATTAACATTTGAAACAAATCTAAAAAATTAATTCATATATTCTACTGTATTATAAGTAGACTTAGGAAACTCATCAGCTATTACTTCAAGGAAAAAATGTCACTACATAGATAATAAACTTGAAACCGAGTTACAAATTCCAGAGCACAACTGTGAATTCAGAAAACTTTTACCTTTGACACCACAAACCGAAGAAAACAAAAACCCAATTCCAACAACGAAAGACTATCAAAATCAAAGTTACACTTTCACCCAACAATATCACATTGAATAAGTAATACCCATAAATATCTTAAAGTAATCTTGAGCACTCTTAAGCGAAAACACATAGAATGAGACCCGAGTTTCCAGAATTTAATTAAGTAAGATTGTTTGTACCCAACCTAATTCCTAAATAAGCATAACAACACTACTAATCTCGCCTATTTTATAAGGATTCATTATACATTCTTCAATCAAACATTTTTTTGAAGAACTTTAATCAAACATTTTACTATATTATAAGCTTGCCAAACACTTGAAGTTGGTAAAGAGATGCACAGAGTGACAAAATATAAAGCAAAAATGTTACGTAAATATATTTACAAAGGTGATTAACAGTTCGTCATCATTTATGTAAGCATGGGAGTATTGTTAGTGCCACAAAAATGGGAAAATGAAGTTGTTCGATTGCATCCTTCCTTTATATATATATATAGGGGAGAGATCACACGCAAACAAGGTTTAAATTGAGAACACTTAGTTATATGAGAACAACACTGAAACGGCGCCGTTTTGGACATATGGGACGCGGTGGCAATTTGGTAATTAACCATAATTTCACATTTATTCATCAATTAATCAGTAAAATGCAAACAGCAAGATTCGAACCCACACCACCTGACTACATAGTTGGTGCAAACAACTCCCCTCACCACTGGGGCAAGCTGTTGCTTTTGTTATGTATGATATTTTAATTAATATATAATTTAACATTTGTTTGGTAGTTTTGCACTTTATTTTTTTTGGCTTTTTTTCCACTCTTTCTTTACCTAATTTAAAATACAAATTTACAAATAGTAAACATTCAAAATTTTACTTTTACAATCAAAATTCTCTAAATAAATTGAATATACACAATATAATACAAAAAAAAATTCATTCAAATTAATAGTAACAACCTAAACACTTATAACTAAATGACCAAAATTGAATATACATAAATTATAAACTACAAACTGTCATGTTCCACAATATAATTAAAAAAAATCCATTCAAATTAATAGTAACAACCTAAACACTTATAACTAGATGACCAAAATTGAATATATATATATATATATATATATATATATATATATATATATGAGAGGGATCGGGTGAGAACACCTCCTTAAATTAAGAACACTCCTTAAAGTGAGAACACATCAAAACTACGTAGTTTCATTAAAGGGGAGGGACTAAAAGGAAATTTACCCATTTATTAGGTTAGGCGTGTATGTTGATGAACCCTAAGTGTTTTGATTATGTCCAAACGTTTCAGAAGATGAAAATTAAATTTTCTCTTACATACTGTTTAATACTGACTAACAATTTTTTGTTGAGTTTGTATGTAAGTTACTCAGCAGGTGCTGAATGAACCTTTTCTGGTTTGCTTGAAGACTCAGAAGAAATGAAAGCTGAAGACAATGTTCCCACCTTCAGAAGCTGGATGCTCCGCTCTGAAGTTTTCGAAGTCTGTTAAAGCTCTCCTCAGAGGATCATTGAAACAGAAGTAAAACTCTACCAATTCGATCAGAAGTTTAAACAATTGGAGTTAGCTATCAGAAGCTAAGTCATGGGTTCCGTTAGCATTTATTGCTCTGACAATTGCATTTAATGCACGGCGCCAAAAGTTCAAAAAGCTGTTTTGAAGGAGCACGCCTGTCTACTCAAAGCGAAACCAGAATTTCCTTGTCTACCCTTTGTTGATCAAATTGAAGAATGTTTCCAGTCAACCTTATCTTCAACTTCAAATCACTTACCGGATTTAGTTAAAGAACAAGGTTAACGGAATCAAAGTGTTTGAAGACCGTTTGAAGATTTGACAAATTAACGGCTACAACAACTGATGTTGATGAACCCTAAGTGTTTTGATTATGTCCAAACGTCTCAGAAGATGAAAAATTAAATTTATCCTATATACTTTGCATATTGACTAACAATTTTGTTAAGTGTTGGATAAGTTTTTCTCAGCAGATGCTGAATGAAATATCCCTGGTCGCTTGTTCTACTCAGAAGATATCATAAGCTGAAGACAGAAGGCGTTGGTCAGAAGCTGGTACATCCGCTCTGAAGCTCTTGAAGTCTGCTTTTATTACCTCAGAAGTTCGTTCAAGCAACTAGAAGATAAAATTGATGAAGATCAGAAGCGCTAATGTAGATTTGAGAACCTTCAGAAGTTCTTTGTCACGGGTTTGGTTTAGCATTTAATGTTGTGTCAGTTGCATTTAATGCTAGGCGCCAAAAGTTCAAAAAGTTGTTTGAAGGGCGCGACTGTTTCACTACAAACAAAACCTGTCTCCTATCTCCTAGCAACGCCGATCAAAATCAAATCAGTCCAAGACAACTCCATCCTTTTTCTTACATCTCGTTCAAGATTAAGCAAAAGTACAAGTTGACAGGATAATGTGTTAGTGACCGTTTGAAGAAGATGACAAGAATAACGGCTTCTCTCCTCCATGTCATCTGTGAAGATTCAAATCCTCACAACGGTCATCTCCAAGACACTATATAAAGAAGCCAAGCTCCACTGCATCAACCACGAATGATTCAAGAGAGCTGAAATCTCAACGCACTGTTAATATCAAGAAAACAGAGCACAATTTCCATTCTCAATCTCTACTTAGCTTAGCTATTGTTTTAGTGAGAGAGTGAAGAAAAACAAGTTCATAATAGGAATCTTGTAAACTGGTATCGTTTGTGATACTCAGTTAGATTAAAGAGAGAAATCTAGTTGAGATTAGAGTTGGGTGAGAAATCCAGAAAACAGAGTGTTTGTTGTTCTGGTGGAAATCCTTTAACTCTTTTTAGGCTAGTCAGAACTAAGTGAGAAATTAGCTTAAGTTCTGTTGATGTAAAGGAGCTTCTGAACTTGCCATAAAAGTTCTGAATAGTGGATTTATAAAATCTCTAGAGGCTGCGACCTCAGAGGACAAGACGTAGTCACAGGACTTCTGTGGCGAACTTGGATAAATTGAACTGTTCATCAGGACCTCCTGAATCTCTTTCTCCCTTCCTTATACTTGTTAAATTGCTTCTGTGTACTTGTTATATATTTAGTGCTGAAACAGATTTACTCTTTTAAATCACAAGTCTTTGTTCAGAAGACTGTCCAGAAGTTCTCATCTCAGAACTCCTGTTGCAGAAAAGACAGAAACTGTCTTAAAGCAGAATATCCCTCAGAGGCTACTTCAATAAGCCTTCCTCTGACTCTGAGGATTTTTGACTCTGAAAATTCGAGTTTCCTTAAAAACTCAAAAATATCAGTTTTATGTTTAAACACCTATTCACCCCCCTCTAGGTGATTCTGTTCTTGTTAGGGCCAACAAGTGGTATCAGAGCGAAGGTCACTTCGTATATTTACTAAAGATCTAACAATCTAAGTGTAAGATCCTATCAGAATCAATAGAGATGGCTAGTAGACACCAGCCTGAGAATTCTTCTCACTTCATTGTCCCAGAGGGATCCTCTACAACCAAACCTCCATTGTTCAATGGTGACAACTACTCTTATTGGAAAAAGAGAATGATGTTGGCCCTATCAAGAACAGAATCACCTAGAGGGGGGTGAATAGGTGTCAAAGTTGAAAACTGAAATTTTCTAAGTTTTTCGGGAAACTTATATTTCAGAGTCAAATTTCCTCAGAGTCAGAAGCGAGCTTACAGAAGTAGACACTATCAGAATCAATAGAGATGGCTAGTAGACACCAGCCTGAGAATTCTTCTCACTTCATTGTCCCAAAGGGATCCTCTACAACCAGACCTCCATTGTTCAATGGTGACAACTACTCTTATTGGAAAAAGAGAATGATGTTGGCCCTATCAAGAACAGAATCACCTAGAGGGGGGTGAATAGGTGTCAAAGTTGAAAACTGAAATTTTCTAAGTTTTTCAGGAAACTTATATTTCAGAGTCAAATTTCCTCAGAGTCAGAAGCGAGCTTACAGAAGTAGCTTCTGAGGGAAATTCTGCCTAAACACAGTTTGACTGTTTTCAGCAACAGAAGTTCTGAGTTTGAGAACTTCTGGACAGTCTTCTGAACAAAGACAATGATATTTAGAGAAAATCTGTTTCAGCACTAAATTATGAGCAAGTACACAGAAGCAATAATGACAAGTATAAGAGGGAGAAAGAAATTCAGGAGGTCCTGATTGAACAATTTGATTTATCCAAGTTCGCCACAGAAGTCCTGTGACTACGTCTTGTCCCCTGAGGTCGCAGCCTACAGAGATTTTATAAATCCACTATTCAGAACTTTTATGGCAAGTTCAGAAGCTCCTTTACATCAACAGAACATAAGCTAATTTCTCACTTAGTTCTGACTAGCCTAAAAAGAGTTAAAGGATTTCCACCAAAACAACAACAACTCTGTTTTCTGGATTTCTCACCCAACTCTAATCTCAACTAGATTTCTCTCACAATCTAACTGAATATCACAAGCGATATCAGTTTACAAGATTCCTATTATGAACTTGTTTTTCTTCACTCTCTCAATTAAAACTTAAAACTTAAACAAGGCTAAGTAAGATTGAGAATGGAAAGTGTGCTCTGTTTTTGCTTTAAACAGTGCGTTGAGATTTTCGCTCGATTATCACGCGTAGTTGATGCGTTGGAGCTTGGCTACTATTTATAGTGAATGAGGATGACCGTTGGTGAATTTGAATCTTCTATAGAGATGACATCAGTTGTTGTAGCCGTTAATTTGTCAAGTCTTCAAACGGTCTTCAAACACTTTGATTCCGTTATCCTTGTTCTTTAACTAAATCTGGTAAGTGATTTGAAATCAAAGATGAGGTTGACTGGAATCATTCTTCAATTGGATCAACAAAGGGTAGACAAGGAAATTCTGGTTTCTCTTGAACAGACAAGCGCGCTCCAACAGGACAGCTTTTCGAACTTTTGGCGCCTTGCATTAAATGCACTTGTCAGAGCATTAAATGCTATCCAGAACCCGTGACTAAGCTTCTGATCAAATTGGTAGATGAACTTCTGATTGCAAAGAGCTTCTGGGAAGAGCTTTAACAGACTTCAACAGCTTCAGAGCGGAGCATCCAGCTTCTGATCATTGAGACACTGTCTTCAGCATTCAGACCTTCTGAGTCTTTTAAGGCAATCCAGAGATTGTTCATTCAGCACCTGCTGAGTAACTTACACATAGACTAAGTAGAAAAAAAATATTAGTCAACAATAAACTATATGTAAGAGAGTATAAGGTTTTCATCTTCTGAAACGTTTGGACATAATCAAAATACTTAGGGTTCATCAAATGATGTATTTCATCCAAGCTCAGAATATGAGTGCTTGGTTTGTCATCAAAGATGGTGATTTCATTCCTACCAGAATGGAACCAGGTCTAGGGACTGTTGTTATCCCTCAGAGAGAATATTCAGATGATATTATGAAAAAGCTCCAAACAAATGCTTCAGCAATAAATATGTTGCATTGTGCACTTACAGCCACTGAATATAACAAAGTTTCTTCTTGTGAAACAGCACAGGATATATGGAACAAGCTGGAAGTCACATATGAAGGAACAGGAAAAGTGAAGCAGTCTAAAGTCAACCAACTCATGAGAGAATATGAGTTATTTGAAATGCTTG
Source organism: Euphorbia peplus (assembly GCA_028411795.1). Lineage (NCBI taxonomy): Eukaryota > Viridiplantae > Streptophyta > Magnoliopsida > Malpighiales > Euphorbiaceae > Euphorbia > Euphorbia peplus. The sequence continues at coordinate 18,972,123 of CP110839.1, read as the reverse complement.
ACAAAGAATCTATCTCAGAAATGAATTCTAGATTCACCAAGATAGTCAATGACTTGAAGAGTTTGGGCAGAGACATTGAAGAGTCTGAAAGAGTGAAGAAGATTGTCAGAAGCTTACCAAGGTCTTGGCAAGCCAAGAAGACTGCCACTGAAGAAGTTCAAGACTTGAGCTATTACTTGTATGATGAACTCATTGGGTCCTTAATTACCCATGAGATGTCATTGAAGAATCATGACCTAAGAGAAAGGTCAGAAGGAAAGAGACAATTAGTCCTGAAGGCAGAATCTTCAGAAGAATCATCAGAAGATGAAGAATTGGCCATGCTGACCAGGAAGTTTAAGAAAGCCTTCAGAAAAGGCAGAGGTGCAAACTACAAGAAGCCATTCAGAAGTTTTGATAAGAAAACTCCTGAGTTTGGTGAGAAGACCAAGAGAGATCCAAGCAAACCAATAGTGTGCTATGGATGTCAGCAACCAGGACACATTAAACCTAACTGTCCTGAGCTGAAGAAGGATAAGAAGAAGTTCAAGAGAGCTATGCTAGCTGCCTGGTCAGACTCTGAGACTGGCAGTGATCCAGAAGAAAAGGAAGAGCAAGCTCAGATATGTTTTATGGCTATTGATGAGCCATCCTCTGAAGATGTACGAGGAGAAACTTCCGCACCTCCTGAGGCTACATATGATTCTGAGGTAAACATATCTCCTGAACAAGATATCCTTGATTCTCTTGAAGAATTATATAGCATGTTCAAGTATCTGAAAAGAAAGTTGGACAAAAGCGAGGCTGACAAATTTCTTAGGTTTACTCAAGTTTATGCTGATATGAAAATATTAGAAGATAAACTAAGTAAACAATTCAGTTCTCCTTCTGAAGGCTCAAAAGCCAAAGGAAAGGAAAAACTGCCTCTGAGGAATGATAAACCTCAGAAGAAGAAGCAATCCCAGAACTCCTCAACAAAATGGGGTAGTTGAAAGGAAGAATAGGACTCTGGTTGAAATTGCCAGAACTATGATCAATGACAGAAGGCTTCCAAAGTATTTTTGGGGAGAAGCTGTGTAACTTACACATAGACTAAGTAGAAAAAAAATATTAGTCAACAATAAACTATATGTAAGAGAGTATTAAGTTTTCATCTTCTGAAACGTTTGGACATAATCAAAATACTTAGGGTTCATCATTCTCCCCCATTTTGGTTATGGACAAACCGTGGTCAGAAGGTAACAGAAAACATGAGGTTTAGAAAATGACTTCCTGATACATATGTTTCATAACTTCTGAGTAAATTAACTCCCCCATTTTAGTGTAAATGGTGAACTTCAGCAATCTGTATAAACTTAGAAATGACTTAAGATCAAGTTGTTAGATTTAGTGAAGAATAATTTACTAAGTCAAGAAGAAACATAAGCAATAAGTAAATAATCAGAGACACAAGAATGTATAAGAAAGATTCAATGTATATAAAATCATCAGAAGAGAACATATGAAACAAGATAATCAGAAGAGCAGAAAAAGTCCTAAGACAAAAACTACCCAACCCAGAACCTAGCTAAGAAGCTTAAGTCCTAATGAGATTACAAGTTCCTAGGTTTCTTCTTCTTCTGAGGAGGAACACCACTGGATCCCTCAGCAACACTCAGTCTCTTAACACCAGTATTGAGACCACTCTGCTGACCAGACTTCTCCCCCGTTTGACCAGAACCAAGAGCAACACCCAGAGCACCTTGAGAGTTCAATTTTTGCTGAACATTCAGTGCAGTAGAATATTGCTGAGGAGTTGGCCTCACAGTGTTGATCATATCCATTCTTCTTCTGAAATCAGCATCAATGGTCTTCATATGATCAAAAGTCTGACCAGACATAGGTCGCTGTCTCTGAACGTCTTCCAGAAGGAGCTTAATCAAGCGATTGTTAGCATACACAGCAGCAGTGAAATGCTCATTCTGAATGAAAGTTTGTCCTCGAACAAACTGATAGCAATTATGAAGAGTCTTTTCTTGTTCATGTGCTTGAGTGTGCATAACTTTCAGAAGATCAGTAAGCTCAGCATGTTGGCCCTATTAATAACAGAATCACCTAGAGGGGGGTGAATAGGTGTCAAGGTATAAAACTGAAAATTTCTAAGTTTTTCGGGAAACTTAATTTTCAGAGTCAAAATTCCCTCAGAGTCAGAAGCTAGCTTACAGACGTTGCTTCTGAGGGAAATTCTGCCTAAACACAGTTAGACTGTTTTCAGCAACAGAAGTTCTGATTTGAGAACTTCTGGACAGTCTTCTGAACAAAGACAATGATACCTTAGAGAAAATCTGTTTCAGCACTAAATATGAACAAGTACACAGAGGCAAAAATAACAAGTATAAGAGGGAGAAAGAAGTTCAGGAGATCCTAATTGAACAGTTAGATTTATCCAAGTTCGCCACAGAAGTCTTGTGACTACGTCTTGTCCCCTGAGGTCGCAGCCTACAGAGATTTTATAAATCCACTATTCAGAACTTTTATGGCAAGTTCAGAAGCTCCTTTACATCAACAGAACTTAAGCTAATTTCTCACTTAGTTCTGACTAGCCTAAAAAGAGTTAAAGGATTTCCACCAGAACAAACAACAACTCTGTTTTCTGGATTTCTCACCCAACTCTAATCTCAACTAGATTTCTCTCTTTAAATCTAACTGAAGATCACAAACGATCTCAGTTTACAAGATTCCTATTATGAACTTGTTTTTCTTCACTCTCTCACTTTAAATAAGACTCTGCTAAGAAAGATTGAGAATGGAAAAAGAATGCTCTGTTTTTCTTGTTAAAACAGTGCGTTGAGATTTTGCTCGATGATCATGCGTATTGATGCTTTGGAGCTTGGCTACTATTTATAGTGAGTGAAGATGACCGTTGGTGAGTTTGAAACTTTAAAGGAGATGACATCAGTTGTTGTAGCCGTTAATTTGTCAAATCTTCAAACGGTCTTCAAACACTTTGATTCCGTTATCCTTGTTCTTTAACTAAATCCGGTAAGTGATTTGAAATCAAAGACGAGGTTGACTGGAATCATTCTTCAATTGGATCAACAAAGGGTAGACATGGAAATTCTGGTTTCTTTTAAACAGACAGGCGCGCTCCACCAAAACAGCCTTTTGAACTTTTGGCGCCTTGCATTAAATGCACTTGTCAGAGCATTAAATGCTATCCAGAACCCGTGACTTTAGCTTTCAGAAGCTAATTTCCAGTTGACTAGACTTCTGATCACAATTGGCAAAACTTCTGATTGCAAGGAACTTCTGAGAAGAGCTTTAGCAGACTTCGGCTTCAGAGCGGAGGAATCCAGCTTCTGAATTGTTGAAACTCTGATTTCAGCAACTGATCTTCTGAGTTCTTTAGGCAATCCGAAAATGATTCATTCAGAAACTGCTGAGAAACTTACACATAGACTAAAGCGAAAATATTAGTCAACAATAAACTATATGTAAGATAGTATTAGATTATCATCTTCTGAGACGTTTGGACATAATCAAAACACTTAGGGTTCATCATTCTCCCCCATTTTGGTTATGGACAAACCGTGGTCAGAAGGTAACAGAAAACATGAGGTTTAGAAAATGACTTCCTGATGCAAATGTTTCATAACTTCTGAGTAAATTAACTCCCCCATTTTAGTGTAAATGGTGAACTTCAGCAATCTGTATAAACTTAAAGAAAGACTTAAGATCAAGTTGTTAGATTTGATGAAGTGTAATTTACTAAGTCAAAAAGAAACATAAGCAAAAAGTAAGAAGTCAGATACGCAAGAGAGTATGAGAAAGATTCAGTGTGTATAAATTCATTCAGAGGACAGCATAAGAAACAAAATAATCAGAAGAGCAGAAAAAGTCCTAAGACAAAAACTACCCAACCCAGAACCTAGCTAAGAAGCATAAGTCCTAAAAGATTACAAGTTCCTAGGTTTCTTCTGAGGAGGAGGAACAACACTAGAACCTTCGGCAGCACTTGATCTCTTCTGACCAGACTTCTCCCCCGTTTGACCAGAACCAGGAGCAACACCCAGAGCACCTTGAGATTTCAATTTTTGTTGAGCATTCAGTGCAGTATGATATTGCTGAGGGGTTGGTCTCACAGTATTGATCAGATCCATTCGTCTTCTGAAGTCATCATCAATGGTCTTCATATGATCAAAGGTCTGACCAGACATAGGTCGCTGTCTCTGAACATCTTCCAGAAGGAGCTTGATCAACCTATTGTTAGCATACACAGCATCAGTAAGATGCTCATTCTGAATATAAGTCTGTCCTCGAACAAACCTATAACAATTATGAAGAGTCTTCTCTTGTTCTCGTGCTTGAGTGTGCATAACCTTCAGAAGTTCAGTAAGCTCAGCAATCTGCGCGTTCTGAGCAGATACATCAGACTCAATGTTGGAGAGTCGATTGTTGAGATCAGGAGTGATGTCATATACAATCTTAGCAGCCCCGGAAGATGATGGACCTTGAGCAGAAGATTTCACTTCTCTCAGAATGTGATTGGCAGTACTTTGCAGGTCATCAATCTTACTTGGGAGTATCTTCTCGTGAGCCTCATAATGCTCGTTTGCTTCCTTGACTTCTTCTGTCAATATCTCCAGATTCTCATTGACCTTCTGAGAAGAAGCAAGAGCAATATTATCCAGAGAAGGAAGAGTCAGAGCTAATTCTCTTAATTTGTACAGCTCTTCATACGTAGCTAGATGAAGTGTAGAAAGATTGCGTATGTAAACAGAAGGATCCTCCATTTGAAGCATAGTCATGAGCTGCAGGTTCTGAGCTTTCAAAGAATGCAATTCTTGCAGCACAATGCCCTGAGCATACATGTCAGCAGCATAGGTCCTTTGCCCCATACCAGCAAATCTATTCAGCAGTTCATCAGAGCCACTCTGACTCATTCTTCTCAACTCTTCAACACTGGGGGCACCTCCAGCTTCGAAAATACCAGAAGCTCTGCCCATGAAACCAAAACTACCAAACCTGGTATCCAGATCATCCCGATTCATGTGTTTGCGCAGGAAGTCATAGTTGGATGACAACCCAGCAAAACAAGAAGTAGTGGAGGAGGTAGTTAAAGGATCACACACAGGAGGTGTATGTCCAGAAGTTGAGAGAGGAGGAATTTGAGTGTTTGAGGAAGGGATGGCATTGGTGGTAGAGGAAGAAATGGTAGGAGAAATGGAAGGTAAAGTAGATGGTAGTGAGAAAGATGGAGCAGTAAATCCAATTGATGGACTTACAGAGGAGGAAGGAATAGAAGAGGTAGTGGATGTGGATATAGAGACTGTGAAAATGGGAGCAGTGTTTAAATTCACTTCTGAAAAGGATCCAGAAGGAGGAATGATTGAAGGAGGTACAACCTCAGAGGTTGAAGTTGTAGGAGGAATGGAAGTTTGAGAACCACTCACTTCTGTGACAGAAGGGAGTGAAGGAGATTGATGAGGAGTAAGAGTGGGAGTAGAGATGACCTGGTCAGAGTTTGGATCAAACATTGAGATGGGCTCAGCAAAGATGTGAGCCATCCTGATCAGTGTTTCAGAGGCGTCCCTTTCACCAGGGTTTCTTCCTTGATTCAGAAGAATGTTGTCAATGAAGTTTTCATCATCAACATTCTCAACAAATTGTTTTGCATTCTGAAGAACCTCTTCATCTTCTGGTTCACTCTCTTCTGACAGCTCTTCAATCAGAGGAGCATCAACATTCTCTTCATCAGACATCTCTGATAAGTCTTTATCAGCATCTTCCGGTTCCTGAGTAACAGGATCTTCTAATTCAGCACTGGAGGCAACAACGAAGTCCTTTTTCCTCAGCAACCTTCGTTTTGCAACAGCCTTCTTCCCAATCCTGGTAGAGAGAGAGATATTCTCAATTATCCGAGAGGACAGAGAGATATTCTCAAGATTCTCTCCTTCTTCTAAAGCCTCAACTTCCTTTGAGAACTCCGCATCCTGAAGTTCAGCAGCACATGCTATAAGTCTTGCATCGGCCTTAGCCTTTGCAGCAATTTCTCTCTCAGCAGCTAACTGATCCTCAGCTTCCTTCTTCTTTCTTTTCTCTTCAGCAAGAGCCACAACTCTTGCAACTTTTTCAGCTTCAGCAGCCTTCTCTTTCTCAGCAAGGCGTGCTTCCTCATCATCCTGAGCTTCCTTCTCAGGAACATCCTTTGGCTTCTCAGCAACAATCTTGCCAGAGGGTTCAACATTGATCGTTGTTTGAACCATCGTGCGAAGAGGTTCTGAGACAACCACCTTCTCAACAGTCAGGACCAACTTGCTTGATCCTTTCTTTCCCTTGCCCTTCTTGGCAGCAATCTTTCCTTTCTGCACAGTAGCTTCCATAATTTCTTTCTGAGCAATACTCACAGAGGAGCCCTTCTCAATCTTCTTCGGAGTCACACCAAAACTCAGGTTCCTGAAGGTATGCATCTTCAGAACCGTACTCCTACTAGTAACACCTTCTCCTGAAACAACAACAGAGGCTGCCTCAAACAACCTCGTCAGGAGTGAGCCATATGCTAATGCACTCACGGTCGTTACATTCTTCATCTGCCTTATCAGCATGGCAGGTAAATTAATTTTCTTCTGGTTGACCAGATGCCACATGAAAACCCTTTCCCTGTTGGAAACCCCATTGACTCCTCCAGCCTTCGGAAGAAAGACATTTGTAGTCAAATAGTGTGCCCACCTCTGGTGCTGAGTCAACCAGGTGGCATACGTTTCCTTGGCATTCAGATCTGGCCTAGCCCAGTTGGCTTCAGTAAAACCATCTGCTGAACCATCATCACCAATGATGATTCCTTCATCATCAATCCCTATCACTTGAGAAATGGAAGCCCTGCTGACTTCGATCTCAACTTCCCCGACTACAGAATGTAGAACATCCTCCTCATTAGAAAAGAAATGAAGGTTCTGATAGAATTCTGTAACTAACTTAGGATAAATGAATTCATCGAGAGAAACGAATGAATTCCAGTTTTGAGCGCTAAGCCAGTGAGAAATAGGTTCAGTCGACTTAACTTCATCATCTAGGAACCTAGAGGTGAATACCCTAGATTCGCTAACCTTCTTTTGTGATTCAGTGGAGAAGATGTGAGTGACAGTGATTTCTTGAGCCATTTTTGAAGATATAAGAAATTAGGTTAAGATTTGAGAGGGAAGAACACAGAAACTTGATGGAAATTCTAATAGCAAAGAGAATGCAAGTGAAAATTTTCTAAGTATGGAAAACCCTTATTTACCAAACACAGAAACCGTTCCAATTCAAAAAGCAAATACACACCGTTTAAAAGGGAACAGATAACCGTTAACCACAGAACAGCGCCGTAATATGCAGTAGATAACGCATGCTTTCAAGTCAAATCATGATTAGAATTAATTATAACTTAATTATCTCAAACGATTAATCACTTAAGACATACAGAAATAATTAATGTAAGTTATTGAAGTGGATAAGTCATACCAATGCCTTCTCGTAAGTTGCTGAAAGACATACCAGCCAGAGGCTTAGTAAACATGTCAGCAAGATTCTCTTCAGAGGGAACATGAGTAATGATAATATCCTTCTTCAGAACATGATCTCTCAGAAAGTGATGCCTAATATGAACATGCTTCATCCTGCTGTGCTGAATAGGATTCTTTGAAAGGTCAATTGCACTCTTGTTATCACAGTAGATTGTAATTGTTCCAGGGATGACACCATAGTCAGCAATTTGTTGCTTGATCCAGAGCATCTGAGAAACACAACTTCCAGCAGCAACATACTCAGCTTCAGCAGTTAAGAGAGCCACAGAGGTTTGCTTCTTGCTATGCCAGGAGACTAGGCACTCCCCCAGAAAATGACAACCACCAGAAGTGCTGACCCTTTTCAATTTATCTCTACCATAGTCAGAGTCTGTGTATCCTATAGGAGTGAAATCAGAACTACAGGGATACCACAAACCAGCTTCTGGTGTGCCTTTAAGATATCTGAGAATTCTTTTGACAGCAACATCATGAATTTCTCTTGGCTTTGATTGATATCTAGCACAAAAACACACACCAAAATGTATATCTGGCCTGCTGGCTGTTAGGTATAAAAGAGAACCAATCATACCTCTGTAGGTTTTTATATCTACAGGTTTACCAGCTTTCTCTTCATCATCAATGTCTTTGCTGACATCCATTGGAATATCACCAGCATTAGAGTCCATCATGCCAAATTTCTTCAGCACTTCTCTAGTGTACTTGGCTTGATTGATAAACACACCATCATTACTTTGCTTGATCTGAAGTCCTAAGAAGAAGGTTAATTCTCCCATCATAGACATTTCAAACTCAGCCTTCATGTGGTCACTGAACTCTCTGCACAAAGATTCATTAGTAGCACCAAATATAATATCATCAACATATACCTGAGCTATAAGGATATCCTTGTTCTTCTTCAGAGTGAACAGAGTTGTATCAACACAGCCTCTGACAAATCCCTTAGACAGAAGGAACTTTGTCAGTCTCTCATACCAAGCTCTGGGAGCTTGTTTCAGTCCATACAATGCTTTCTTCAGGTTAAATACATGATCAGGAAACTTAGGATCTTCAAAACCAGGAGGTTGAGACACATAGACTTCCTCATCAATGTAACCATTCAAGAATGCACTTTTCACATCCATTTGAAAGAGCTTAAAACCTTTGTATGATGCAAAAGCACATAAGATTCTAATGGCTTCTAATCTTGCAACAGGAGCAAAAGTTTCACCATAATTTATGCCTTCTTGCTGACTGTAACCTTGAGCAACAAGTCTTGCCTTGTTCCTCACAACATTTCCAAATTCATCAAGCTTGTTCTTCAGAACCCATCTAGTTCCAACAACCTCTATGTTGTTAGGTCTGGGAACCAAAGTCCAAACTTCTGACCTTTTGAACTGGTCAAGTTCTTCTTGCATTGCCATTAACCAGGAGTCATCATCAGCAGCTTCATAGAAGTCCTTGGGTTCAAGCAGTGACACAAAAGCCACATTCCCTATGTATCTTCTGAGCTGAGCTCTGGGCATGACAGGATTATGAACAGAGTCAATAATGTTCTCTAAGGAATGATTCCTATGAGTTCTAACTTCTCTTGGTACATCCAATGAGTCTTCTGAAACCTGTTCATCATTTGTTGAATCATATATATGAGCATCTTCTGGAAGGAAGTTGACTTCTGGAGTAGGATTCTCATCTTGAGCTTGTTCAGCAACAGGAGGAACCACTTCAGCAGCTCTGGGAGAAACATCTTCTTCTTCAACAGGAGATGTAACTTCAGGAGCTTGAACTACATCTTCATCAGGAGCTCTACTATCTGCAGGGTTAGTCTCATCAAACTGTACATGAACAGATTCATCTAAAGTTTGAGTCCTCTTATTAAAAACCCTATATGCTTTACTATGTGTTGAGTAACCAAGAAAAATGGCCTCATCTGCCTTTGAATCAAACTTTGAAAGATATTCTTTTGTATTCAAAACATAACACTTACAACCAAAGGTTCTGAAATAACCTATTTTAGGCTTTCGACCTTTCCAGAGTTCATAAGGGGTCTTGTTCAGAATGCTTCTGATTAGCACTCTATTCAGAACAAAGCAAGCTGTGTTCACAGCTTCTCCCTAAAAGTACTTAGGAAGCCTTCTTTCATTGATCATAGTTCTGGCTATCTCAACCAGAGTTCTATTCTTCCTTTCAACTACCCCATTTTGTTGAGGAGTTCTGGGAGCAGAAAAGTTATGATCAATTCCATTGGTTTCACAGAATTCTTCAAACCTAAAGTTTTTGAATTCTCCACCATTATCACTTCTGATATGGACAACCTTTTCATTCCTTTCATTCTCAAGTTTCTTTATCAGAACTGAGAAACATCCAAGTGACTCATCTTTGCTAGACAGCAAGATGACCCAAGTGAATCTTGAATAGTCATCTACAATGACAAAGGCATACTTCTTTCCACCCATGCTCATTGGTTGAACAGGGCCAAAAAGATCCATATGAAGTAATTCCAAAGGTCTTTTAGTTGAAATGACTTTCTTAGTCTTAAAAGAGCTTCTGGATTGTTTACCAGATTGGCAAGCATTGCATAAATGGTTCTTTTTAAAACTAATTTCAGGCAGACCCTCAACCAATTGATTTCTAGCTACTTTGGCCAGAAGATCCATGCTCACATGAGCAAGTCTCCTGTGCCAGAGCCAGGAGGTATCCTCTTTGGACATCAAGCATATATTTTTGCAAAGATTCTTAAGATTCAGCATGAAAACATTTTCAACTCTAGGAGCAGTTAGAATAACTTCCCTTGACTTACTGTCCAAGATTTTACATCCAGAGGAGCTGAAGACAACATCTCTACCTTTATCACACAGTTGTGCAACACTCAGGAGATTGAACTTCAGGCCTCTGACTAGGGAGACATCTTCGATCGGAGGATTAGTTCCTATGGATCCAGAACCAAGTATCCTACCTTTCTGAGCATCTCCAAACCTGACTTTTCCACCTCTTTTAGGATCAAATGTGATGAATGCTTTTTCATCACCTGTCATATGCCTTGAGCACCCACTATCAATGTACCACAGCTTTGACATTGATGGAGCACTCAGAGCCACCTGCAACACAATCAATTAGTGACAGGTACCCAATCCTTATTGGGTCCTTCAGAGTTAGATTTTTCTTCAGCAGGATTTAATGATATCTCAGATTGCAAGAGGTTTTTAATATGGTACTTGCAATCCTTCAACCAGTGACCATCACTCTTGTAAAGTTTGCAAAAGGGAGGGTTCTTGGATCTTTCCCTTTGCTTCCTGGGAGATTTCTTTTTCTTCTGAGAAGGACCAATATCTTCAGAGGCTATACCAGCACTCTCAGAGGTACCAACATCAGGAGGAGAAGCAATCTCTTTCAGAAGAGAGGGAGTGACAGATTTCTTCTTCTTCTGGGGTTTATCACTTCCCAGAGGCAGCTTTTCCTTGCCTTTGACTTTAGAGCCATCAGCAGAAGTGCTGAACTGTTTACACAGTTTTTCTTCTAACACTTTCATGTCAGAATAAACTTGAGTAAACCTAAGAAACTTGTCAGCCTCACTCTTGTCCAATTTCCTTTTCAGGTACTTGAACATACTATAGAGTTCTTCAAGAGAATCAAAGATATTTTGTTCAGAAGATATGTTTACCTCAGAATCATAAGTAGCTTCAGGAGGTGCGGAAGTTTCTCCTGTGACATCTTCAGAGGTTGGCTCATCAATAGCCATAAAACAAATCTGAGCTTGCTCTTCCTTTTCTTCAGGATCACTGCTGGTCTCAGAGTCTGACCAAGCAGCCAGCATAGCTTTCTTGAACTTCTTCTTATCTTTCTTCAGCTCCGGGCAGTTAGGCTTAATGTGCCCCGGTTGCTGACATCCATAGCTTGTTTGGATCTCTCTTGAACTTTTCACCAGAATCAGGAGTTTTCTTATCAAAGCTCCTGAAAGGCTTCTTGTAGTTTCCACCTCTGCCTTTCCTAAAGGCCTTCTTGAACTTCCTGGTCAGCATAGCCAGTTCCTCATCTTCAGAGGATTCTTCAGAAGATTCTGCTTTCAGGACTACTCTTTTTCCTTCTGACCTTTCTCTTAGGTCATGATTCTTTAATGACATCTCATGGGTAATTAGAGACCCAATGAGCTCATCATACAAGTAATAGCTCAAATCCTGAACTTCTTCAATAGCAGTCTTCTTGGCTTGCCAAGACCTTGGTAAGCTTCTGACAATCTTCTTCACTCGATCAGATTCTTCAATATCCTTTCCTAAACTCTTCAAGTCATTGACTATCTTGGTGAATCTAGAGTTCATATCTGAAATAGATTCTTTATCAAGCATTTCAAATAACTCATATTCTCTCATGAGTTGGTTGACTTTAGATTGCTTCACTTTTCCAGTTCCTTCATATGTGACTTCTAGCTTGTTCCAAATATCCTGTGCAGTTTCACAAGAAGAAACTTTGTTATATTCAGTAGCTGTAAGTGCACAATGTAACATATTTATTGCTGAAGTATTAGTTTGGAGTTTTTTTAGAATGTCATCTGTGTATTCTCTCTGAGGAATAACAACATTCCCTAAACCTTGTTCCATTCTGGTGGGAATGAAATCACCATTAGTGATGACATACCAAGCACTCATGTTCTGAGCTTGGATGAAGTACATCATCCTTTTCTTCCAGTATGAGTAGTTGTTGCCATTAAATAATGGAGGTCTAGTAGTGGAAGAACCTTCTGGAACTATGAAGTGAGAAGAATTCTCAGGCTGGTGTCTACTAGCCATCTCTATTGATTCTGATAGGATCTTACACTTAGATTGTTAGATCTTTAGTAAATATGCAAAGTGACCTTCGCTCTGATACCACTTGTTGGCCCTATTAATAACAGAATCACCTAGAGGGGGGTGAATAGGTGTCAAGGTATAAAACTGAAAATTTCTAAGTTTTTCGGGAAACTTAATTTTCAGAGTCAAAATTTCCTCAGAGTCAGAAGCTAGCTTACAGACGTTGCTTCTGAGGGAAATTCTGCCTAAACACAGTTAGACTGTTTTCAGCAACAGAAGTTCTGATTTGAGAACTTCTGGACAGTCTTCTGAACAAAGACAATGATACCTTAGAGAAAATCTGTTTCAGCACTAAATATGAACAAGTACACAGAGGCAAAAATAACAAGTATAAGAGGGAGAAAGAAGTTCAGGAGATCCTAATTGAACAGTTAGATTTATCCAAGTTCGCCACAGAAGTCTTGTGACTACGTCTTGTCCCCTGAGGTCGCAGCCTACAGAGATTTTATAAATCCACTATTCAGAACTTTTATGGCAAGTTCAGAAGCTCCTTGTTCTTTAACTAAATCCGGTAAGTAATTTGAAATCAAAGACGAGGTTGACTGGAATCATTCTTCAATTGGATCAACAAAGGGTAGACATGGAAATTCTGGTTTCTTTTAAACAGACAGGCGCGCTCCACCAAAACAGCCTTTTGAACTTTTGGCGCCTTGCATTAAATGCACTTGTCAGAGCATTAAATGCTATCCAGAACCCGTGACTTTAGCTTTCAGAAGCTAATTTCCAGTTGACTAGACTTCTGATCACAATTGGCAAAACTTCTGATTGCAAGGAACTTCTGAGAAGAGCTTTAGCAGACTTCGGCTTCAGAGCGGAGGAATCCAGCTTCTGAATTGTTGAAACTCTGATTTCAGCAACTGATCTTCTGAGTTCTTTAGGCAATCCGAAAATGATTCATTCAGCAACTGCTGAGAAACTTACACATAGACTAAAGCGAAAATATTAGTCAACAATAAACTATATGTAAGATAGTATTAGATTATCATCTTCTGAGACGTTTGGACATAATCAAAACACTTAGGGTTCATCACAGCAATCTGTGCGCTCTGAGCAGATACAGCAAACTCAATGTTTGAGAGACGATTGTTGAGATCAGGAGTGATGTCATATACAATCTTAGCAGCCCCGGAAGATGATGAACCTTGAGCAGAAGATTTCACTTCTCTCAGAATGTGATTGGCAGTACTTTGCAGGTCATCAATCTTACTTGGAAGAATCTTCTCATGAGCCTCATAAAGCTCGTTTGCTTCCTTGACTTCTTCTGTCAATATCTCCAAATTCTCATTGACCTTTAGAGAAGAAGCAAGAGCAATATTGTCCAATGAGGGAAGAGTCAGAGCTAATTCTCTTAACTTGTACAGCTTATCATAGGTAGCTAGATGAAGTGAAGAAAGATTGCGTATGTAGACAGAAGGATCCTGCATTTGAAGCATAGTCATGAGCTACAGGTTCTGAGCTTTCAAGGATTGTATTTCTTGCAGCACAATGCCCTGAGCATACATGTCAGCAGCATAAGTCCTTTGCCCCATACCAGCAAATCTATTCATCAATTCATCAGAGCCACTCTGACTCATTCTTCTCAACTCCTCAACACTGGGAGCACCACCAGCTTCGGATACACCAGAAGCTCTGCCTATGAAACCAAAACTACCAAATCTGTTTTCCAGATCATCTCGATTCATGTACTTGCGTAGGAAGTCATAATTGGATGACAACCCAGCAAAACAGGAAGTAGTGGAGGAGGTAGTTAAGGGATCACACACAGGAGGTGCATGTCCAGAGGTTGAGAGTGGAGGGATTTGAGTGGTTGAGGAAGGGATTGTATGTGTGGTTGAGGAGGAAATGGTAGTTGAGATGGATCGTAGTGTGGATGGTAGTGAAAAAGATGGAGCAGTAAATCCAATTGATGGACTTACAGAGGAAGTATGAATGGAGGAGGTAGTGGATGTGGCTATGGAATCTGTGAAAATGGGAGCAGAGTTTAGATTCACTTCTGAAAAGGATCCAGAAGGAGGAATAATTTGAGGAGGTACAGCCTCAGATGTTGAAGTTGTGGGAGGAATGAAGGTTTGAGATTCACTCACTTCTGTGACAGAAGGTAGTGAGGGAGATGGATGAGGAGTATGAGTGGGAGATGAGATAACCTGGTCAGAAGAGTTAGGATCAAACATAGAAATTGGCTCAGCAAACACATGAGCCATTCTGATCAACGTTTCAGAGGCATCCCTATCACCAGGGTTTCTTCCTTGATTCAAAAGAATGTTGTCAATGAAATTTTCATCATCAACATTCTCAACAAACTGTCGTGCATCCTGAAGAACCTCTTCATCTTCTGGTTCACTCTCTTCTAACAACTCTTCAATCAGAGGAGCATCAACAGCAACTTCCTGTATCTTAGGAATAGAATCCTCCAACTCAACACTGGAAGCAACATAGAAGTCCTTTTTCTTCAGAGATCTTCTATTTGCTACAGTCTTCCTCTTGAGCCGAGAAGAAAGAGGAATATCCTTAGAGTCCTCTTCTTCTGAAGCCGTCTTCTTTTTGATCCGAGAGGAAAGAGGAATATCCTCAGAATCCTCTCCTGCTTCTGAAGCCTCAACATCCTTTGAGAACTCCGCATCCTTAAGTTCAGCAGCACATGCTATAAGTCTAGCATCGGCCTTAGCCTTTGCAGCAATTTCTCTCTCGGCTGCTAACTTATCCTCAGCTTCCTTTCTCAATCTTTTCTCTTCAGCAAGAGCTACAACTCTTGCAATCTTTTCAGCTTCAGCAGCCTTTTCCCGTTCATCAAGACGTGCGTCCTCAGCTTCTTGATTTGCTATCTCAGTAGCATCCATTGGTTTTTCAGCAACGATCCTTCCAGAAGGTCCAACACTAATAGTAGTTTGAACCATCGTGGGAAGAGGTTCTGAAACAACCACCTTCTCAACGGTCAGGACCAACTTACTTGACCCTTTCTTTCCTTTGCCCTTTCCGGCAGCTTTCTTTCCTTTCTGAGCAGTGTCAACCACAGTCTCCTTCTGAGCAATACTCACAGAGGAGCCCTTCTCATTCTTCTTCGGAGTCACACCAAAGTTAAGGTTCCTGAAGGTATGCATCTTCAGAACCGTACTCCTACTTGTAACACCTTCTCGTGAGATCACCACAGAGGCTGCCTCAAACAACCTAGTCAGGAGTGAGCCATAAGCTAATGCACTCACGGTAGTCACATTTTTCATCTGCCTTATCAGCATGGCAGGGAGATTGATCTTCTTCTGATTGACCAGATGCCACATAAAAACTCTTTCCCTGTTGGAAACACCATTAACCCCTCCAGCCTTCAGAAGGAACACGTTAGTTTTAAGATAGTGTGCCCACCTCTGGTGCTGAGTGAGCCAAGTGGCATAAGTTTCCTTGGCACAAAGATCTGGTCTAGCCCAATTTGCTTCTGAAAAGCCATCTGCTGAACCATCATCACCTATGATGATTCCTTCATCATCAATACTGATTGCTTGAGAGATAGAAGCCCTGCTGACCTCAATCTCAACTTCTCCGACTTCAGAGTGAAGAACATCCTCCTCATTAGAAAAGAAATGGAGGTTTTTGTAGAATTCGGTGACTAACTTAGGGTAGATAAATTCATCGAGAGAAACGAATGAATTCCAGTTTTGTGCGCTAAGCCATTTTGAGATAGGTTCAGTGGATTTAACTTCATCATCTAGAAACCTAGAAGTAAATACCCTAGATTCGCTAACTTTCTCTTTATTCTCAGTGGTAAAAATGTGAGTAACAGTGATTTCTTGAGCCATTGTAGAAGATATAAGAAATTAGGTTAAGAATTTTGAGAGGAAGAGAACACAGAAAATCTATGGAGATTCTAATAGCAGTGAAAAATGAGAGTAAAAACTTCTCAGTATGGAAAACCCCTATTTATACCCAAACAAGGAAACCGTTCCAATTCAAAAAGTAAATACACACCGTTTAAAAGGGAACAGATAACCGTTAACCACATAACAGCGCCGTAAAATGCAGTAGATAATGCATGGTTAGATGTCAAATCATGATTAGAATTAATTATCACTTAATTATCTCAAACGATTAATCACTTAAGACACACAGAAATAATTAAACTAAATTACTGAAGTGGATAAGTCATACCAATGCCTTCTCGTAAGTTGCTGAAGGAAATACCAGCCAGAGGCTTAGTAAACATGTCAGCAAGATTCTCTTCAGAGGGAACATGAGTAATGATAATATCCTTCTTCAGAACATGATCTCTCAGAAAGTGATGCCTAATATGAACATGCTTCATCCTGCTGTGCTGAATAGGATTCTTTAAAAGATCAATTGCACTCTTGTTATCACAGTAGATTGTAATTGTTCCAGGGATGATTCCATAGTCAGCAATTTGTTGCTTAATCCAGAGCATCTGAGAAACACAACTTCCAGCAGCAACATACTCAGCTTCAGCAGTTGAGAGAGCCACAGAGGTTTGCTTCTTGCTATGCCAGGAGACTAGGCACTCCCCCAGAAAATGACAACCACCAGAAGTGCTGACCCTTTTCAATTTATCTCTACCATAATCAGAGTCTGTGTATCCTATAGGAGTGAAATCAGAACTACAGGGATACCACAAACCAGCTTCTGGTGTGCCTTTAAGATATCTAAGAATTCTTTTGACAGCAACATCATGAATTTCTCTTGGCTTTGATTGATATCTAGCACAAAAACACACAGCAAAATGTATATCTGGTCTGCTGGCTGTTAGGTATAAAAGAGAACCAATCATACCTCTGTAGGTTTTTATATCTACAGGTTTACCAGCTTTCTCTTCATCATCAATGTCTTTGCTGACATCCATTGGAATATCAACAGCATTAGAGTCCATCATGCCAAATTTCTTCAGCACTTCTCTAGTGTACTTTGCTTGATTGATAAACACACCATCATTACTTTGCTTGATCTGAAGTCCTAAGAAGAAGGTTAATTCTCCCATCATAGACATTTCAAACTCAGCCTTCATGTGGTCACTGAACTCTCTGCACAAAGATTCATTAGTAGCACCAAATATAATATCATCAACATATACCTGAGCTATAAGGATATCCTTGTTCTTCTTCAGAGTGAACAGAGTTGTATCAACACAGCCTCTGACAAATCCCTTAGACAGCAAGAACTTTGTCAGTCTCTCATACCAAGCTCTGAGAGGTTGTTTCAGTCCATACAAGGCTTTCTTCAGCTTGTACACATGATCAGGAAACTTAGGATCTTCAAAACCAGGGGGTTGAGACACATAGACTTCCTCATCAATGTAACCATTCAAGAATGCACTTTTCACATCCATTTGAAAAAGCTTGAAACCTTTGTATGATGCAAAAGCACATAAGATTTTAATGGCTTCTAATCTTGCAACAAGAGCAAAAGTTTCACCATAATCTATGCCTTCTTGCTGACTATAACCTTAAGCAACAAGTCTTGCCTTATTTCTCACAACATTTCCAAATTCATCAAGTTTGTTTTTCAGAACCCATATAGTTCCAACAACCTTTATGTTGTTAGGTCTGGGAACCAAAGTCCAAACTTCTGACCTTTTGAACTGGTCAAGTTCTTCTTGCATTACCATTAACCAGGAGTCATCATCAGCAGCTTCATAGAAGTCCTTGGGTTCCAGAAGTGACACAAAAGCCACATTCCCCATGTATCTTCTGAGCTGTGCTCTGGTCATGACAGGATTATGAACAGAGTCAATTATGTTCTCTAAGGAATGATTCCTATGAGCTCTAACTTCTCTTGGTACATCCAATGAGTCTTCTGAAACCTGTTCATCATTTGTTGAATCATAAATAGGAACATCTTCTGGAAGGAAGTTGACTTCTGGAGTAGAATTTTCTTCTTGAGCTTGTTCAGCAATAGGAGGATCTACTTCAGCAGCTCTGGGGGAAACATCTTGTTTTTCAACAGGAGATGTAACTTCAGGAGCTTGAACTTCATCTTCATCAGGAGCTCTACTATCTGATGAACCCTATGTATTTTGATTATGTCCAAACGTTTCAGAAGATGAAAACTTAATACTTCCTTACATATAGTTTACTATTGACTAATAATTTTTGTACTTAGTCTATGTGTAAGTTGCTCAGCAGGTGCTGAATGAATCTTTTCTGGATTGCCTAAAGAACTCAGAGGATCAGTTGCTGAAGTCAGAGTTTCAATTACTCAGAAGCTGGATACTCCGCTCTGAAGACTAAGTCTGCTAAAGCTTTCCTCATAAGTTCTTTTCAATCAGAAGTTTTGCCAATTGTGATCAGAAGTCTAGTCAAGTAAATTTTTAGCTTTTGAAAGCTAAAGTCACGGGTTCTGGATAACATTTAATGTTCTGACAAGTGCATTTAATGCAAGGCGCCAAAAGTTCAAAAAGCTGTTTTGTTGGAGCGCGCCTGTCTGTTTAAAAGAAACCAGAATTTCCTTGTCTACCCCTTGTTGATCCAATTGAAGGATGATTCCAGTCAACCTCGTCTTTGATTTGAAATCACTTACCGGATTTAGTTAAAGTACAAGGATAACGGAATCAAAGTGTTTTGAAGACCGTTTGAAGATTTGACAAATTAACGGCTACAACAACTGATGTCATCTTCTTTGAAGATTCAAACTCACCAACGGTCATCTTCAATCACTATAAATAGTAGCCAAGCTCCAAAGCATCAAAACACGCGTGATCATCGAGCAAAATCTCAACGCACTGTTCTAACAAGAAAAACAGAGCAATACTTTCCATTCTCAATCTTTCTTAGCATAGTCTTAGTAAAGTGAGAGAGTGAAGAAAAACAAGTTCATAATAGGAATCTTGTAAACTAAGATCGTTTGTGATCTTCAGTTAGATTTAAAGAGAGAAATCTAGTTGAGATTAGAGTTGGGTGAGAAATCCAGAAAACAGAGTATTGTTTGTTCTGGTGGAAATCCTTTAACTCTTTTTAGGCTAGTCAGAACTAAGTGAGAAATTAGCTTAAGTTCTGTTGATGTAAAGGAGCTTCTGAACTTGCCATAAAAGTTCTGAATAGTGGATTTATAAAATCTCTGTAGGCTGCGACCTCAGGGGACAAGACCTAGTCACATGACTTCTGTGGCGAACTTGGATAAATCGAATTGTTCAATCAGGATCTCCTGAACTTCTTTCTCCCTCTTATACTTGTTATTTTTGCTTTTGTGTACTTGCCTATATTTAGTGCTGAAACAGATTTCCTCTAAGTATCATTGTCTTTGTTCAGAAGACTGTCCAGAAGTTCCCAAATCAGAACTTCTGTTGCTGAAAAACAGTCTAACTGTGTTTAGGCAGAATTTCCCTCAGAAGCAACTTCTATAAGCTTGCCTCTGACTCTGAGGAAATTTGACTCTGAAATTTAAGTTTCTTTAAAAACTTAGAAAAATTCAGTTTTCAACTTTGACACCTATTCACCCACCTCTAGGTGATTCTGTTCTTGATAGGGCCAACAAGTGGTATCAGAGCGAAGGTCACTTCGCATATTTACTAAAGATCTAACAATCTAAGTGTAAGATCCTATCAGAATCAATAGAGATGGCTAGTAGACACCAGCCTGAGAATTCTTCTCACTTCATAGTTCCAGAAGGTTCCTCTACTACTAGACCTCCATTATTTAATGGCAACAACTACTCATACTGGAAGAAAAGGATGATGTACTTCATCCAAGCTCAGAACATGAGTGCTTGGTATGTCATCACTAATGGTGATTTCATTCCCAACAGAATGGAACAAGGTTTAGGGAATGTTGTCATTCCTCAGAGAGAATATACAGATGACATTCTGAAAAAACTCCAAACTAATGCTTCAGCAATAAATATGTTGCATTGTGCACTTACAGCTACTGAATATAACAAAGTTTCTTCTTGTGAAACTGCACAGGATATTTGGAACAAGCTGGAAGTCACATATGAAGGAACAGGAAAAGTGAAGCAATCTAAAGTCAACCAACTCATGAGAGAATATGAGTTATTTGAAATGCTTGATAAAGAATCTATTTCAGACATGAACTCTAGATTCACCAAGATAGTCAATGACTTGAAGAGTTTAGGAAAGGATATTGAAGAATCTGATCGAGTGAAGAATGATGAACCCTAAGTATTTTGATTATGTCCAAACGTTTCAGAAGATGAAAATGAAAATTAACTTATGTACTTTTCAATGTTGACTAACAATTTTTGTTAAGTATTGTATAAGTTTTTCTCAGCAGATGCTGAATGAAGAATTCCTGCTTGCCTATTGAACTCAGAAGATTAAGGAAGCTGAAGACAGAAATACTTTTTCAGAAGCTGGATCAACCGCTCTGAAGTTTTGATTGTCTGCCTAAAGCTTTTGTCAGAAGTTCTCTTTTGCAAACAGAAGACTAAGGTTGTTTGGATCAGAAGCGCTAAGAGGGAATGCGAACATCAGAAGTTCGTTATCACGGGTTTAGTTAAGCATTTAATGCTTTGTCAGTTGCATTTAATGCGAGGCGCCAAAAGTTCAAAAAGCTGTTTGAAGGACGCGCCTGTTCACTACAAACAAAACCTGTTTCCTTTATCGTTTCTCTCTAATCTAAATCAATCTTCAAATTCAGTCAACTCCATCATCTTTATTTTAATCCCATAACGGATTAGGTTAAAGTACAAAGTTGACAGGATTGAGTGTTTTAAGACCGTTCGAAGAAGCTGACAAGATTAACGGCTACTTTCATCTTTGTCATCCTTGAAGATTCAAAACTCCTCAACGGTCATCTACTCAACACTATAAATAGTAGCAAAGCTCCACTGCATCAACTACGTGTGTGATCATAGAGCAAAAATCTCAACGCACTGTTATACTCAAGAAAACAGAGCACACTTTCCATTCTCAATCTTTTCTTAGCATAGCTATTGTAACTGTGAGAGAGTGAAGAAAAACAAGTTCATAATAGAAATCTTGTAAACTGAGATCGTTTGTGATCTTCAGTTAGATTTAAAAGAGAGAAATCTAGTTGAGATTTGAGTTGGGTGAGAAATCCAGAAAACAGAGTATTGTTGTTCTGGTGAAAATCCTTTAACTCATTTTAGGCTAGTCAGAACTAAGTGAGAAATTAGCTTAAGTTCTGTTGATGTAAAGGAGCTTCTGAACTTGCCATAAAAGTTCTGAATAGTGGATTTATAAAATCTCAGGAGGCTGCGACCTCAGAGGACAAGACGTAGTCACAGGACTTCTGTGGCGAACTTGGATAAATTGAACTGTTCATCAGGATCCCCTGAATCTCTTTCTCCCTTCCTTATACTTGTTAACTGCCTCTGTGTACTTGTATCATATTTAGTGCTGAAACAGATTTTCCCCTCAAAGTCACAAGTCTGTGTTCAGAAGACTGTCCAGAAGCTCTTAACTCAGAACTTCTGTTGCTGAAAAGACAGAACCTGTCTTAAGGCAGATTATCCCTCAGAGGCTACTTCAATAAACTTGCTTCTGACTCTGAGGATTATTGACTCTGAAAAATTGAGTTTCATTAAAAACTCGAAAATATCAGTTTTCTATTGAAACACCTATTCACCCCCCTCTAGGTGATTCTGTTCTTGTTAGGGCCAACAAGTGGTATCAGAGCGAAGGTCACTTCGTATATTTACTAAAGATCTAACAATCTAAGTGTAAGATCCTATCAGAATCAATAGAGATGGCTAGTAGACACCAGCCTGAGAATTCTTCTCACTTCATTGTCCCAGAGGGATCCTCTACAACTAGACCTCCATTATTCAATGGTGACAATTATTCCTACTGGAAAAAGAGAATGATGTACTTCATTCAAGCTCAGAACATGAGTGCTTGGTTTGTCATTACAGATGGAGATTTCATTCCTACCAGAATGGAACCAGGTCTAGGGAATGTCATTATCCCTCAGAGAGAATATTCAGATGAAATTCTGAAAAAGCTCCAAACAAACGCTTCAGCAATAAATATGTTGCATTGTGCACTTACAGCCACTGAATATAACAAAGTTTCTTCTTGTGAAACTGCACAGGATATATGGAACAAGCTGGAAGTCACATATGAAGGAACAGGAAAAGTGAAGCAGTCCAAAGTCAACCAACTCATGAGAGAATATGAGTTATTTGAAATGCTTGACAAAGAATCTATTTCAGAAATGAATTCTAGATTCACCAAGATAGTCAATGACTTAAAGAGTTTGGGCAGAGACATTGAAGAGTCTGAAAGAGTAAAGAAGATTGTCAGAAGCTTACCAAGGTCTTGGCAAGCCAAGAAGACTGCCATTGAAGAAGTTCAGGACTTGAGCTTTTACTTGTATGATGAACTCATTGGGTCCCTAATCACCCATGAGATGTCACTAAAAAATCATGACCTAAGAGAAAGGTCAGAAGGAAAGAGACAAGTAGTTCTGAAGGCAGAGTCTTCTGAAGAATCATCAGAAGATGAAGAATTGGCCATGCTGACCAGGAAGTTCAAAAGAGCCTTTAGAAAAGGCAAAGGTGGAAACTACAAGAAGCCATTCAGAAGTTTTGAGAAGAAGACTTCTGACTTCGGTGATAAAACTAAGAGAGATCCAAACAAGCCCATTGTGTGCTATGGATGTCAGCAACCTGGGCACATTAAGCCTAACTGCCCAGAGCTGAAGAAAGATAAGAAAAAGTTCAAGAAAGCTATGCTTGCTGCTTGGTCAGACTCTGAGACCAGCAGTGATCCTGAAGAGAAGGAAGAGCAAGCCCAGATATGTTTCATGGCTATTGATGAGCCATCCTCTGAAGATGTCACAGGAGAAACTTTCGCACCTCCTGAAGCAAACTATGACTCCGAGGTAAACATATCCTCTGAACAAAATATCTTTGATTCTCTTGAAGAATTATATAGCATGTTCAAGTACCTAAAGAGGAAGTTGGACAAAAGCGAGGCTGACAAATTTCTTAGGTTTACTCAAGTTTATGCTGATATGAAAATATTGGAAGATAAACTAAGTAAACAATTCAGCTCTTCCTCCGATGACTCAAAAGTCAAAGGTAAGGAAAAACTGCCTCTGAGGAATGATAAACCTCAGAAGAAGAAATCTGTCACTTCCTCTCTTCTGAAAGAGATCTCTTCTCCTCCTGAAGTGGGAACCTCTGAAGTGGGAACCTCAGAAGTAATACCTTCCCAGAAGAAGAAGAATGCTCCTAAGAAGCAAAGGGAAAGATCCAAGAACCCTCCTTCTTGCAAGTTGTGTAAGAAAGAAGGACATTGGTTGAAAGATTGCAAGTACCAAATTAAGAACCTCTTGCAATCTGAAATATCAGAAAAACCTGTAGAAGCTGAATCTAACTCTGAAGGACCCAATAAGGATTGGGTACCTGTCACTAATTGATTGTGCTGCAGGTTGCTCTGAGTGCTCCATCAATGTCAAAGCTGTGGTACATTGACAGTGGGTGCTCAAGGCATATGACAGGTGATGAAAAAGCATTCATCACATTTGTACCTAAAAGAGGTGGAAAAGTCAGCTTTGGAGATGCTCAGAAAGGAAGAATCCTTGGTTCTGGATCCATTGGAACCAATCCTCCGATCGAAGATGTCTCCCTAGTCAGAGGTCTGAAGTTCAATCTCCTGAGTGTTGCACAACTGTGTGATAAAGGCAGAGATGTAATCTTCAGCACCTCTGGATGTAAAATCTTGGACAGTAAGTCAAGGGAAGTTATTCTAACTGCTCCTAGAGTAGAAAATGTTTTCATGCTGAACCTTGAGAATCTTTGCAAAAATATATGCTTGATGTCCAAAGAGGATACCTCCTGGCTCTGGCATAGAAGACTTGCTCATGTTAGCATGGATCTTCTGACCAAAGTAGCTAGATATCAATTGGTTGAGGGTCTGCCTGAAATAAGTTTTAAAAAGGACCATTTATGTACTGCGTGTCAATCTGGTAAACAATCCAGAAGTTCTTTTAAAACTAAGAAAGTCATTTCAACTAAAAGACCTTTAGAATTACTTCATATGGATCTTTTTGGCCCTGTTCAACCAATGAGCATGGGTGGAAAGAAGTATGCCTTAGTCATAGTAGATGACTATTCAAGATTCACTTGGGTCATCTTGCTCTCTAGCAAAGATGAATCACTTGGATGCTTCTCAGTTCTGATTAAGAAACTTGAGAATGAAAGGAATGAAAAGGTAGTCCATATCAGAAGTGATAATGGTGGAGAATTCAAGAATTTTAAGTTTGAAGAATTCTGTGAAATCAAAGGCATTGATCATAACTTCTCTGCTCCCAGAACTCCTCAACAAAATGGGGTAGTTGAAAGGAAGAATAGAACTCTGGTGGAAATAGCCAGAACCATGATCAATGAAAGAAGGCTTCCAAAGTACTTTTGGGGAGAAGCTGTTAACACAGCTTGTTATGTTCTGAATAGAGTTCTCATCAGAAGTATCTTGAACAAAACTCCCTATGAACTCTGGAAAGGAAGAAAGCCTAAGATAGGTTATTTCAGAACCTTTGGTTGTAAATGTTATGTTCTGAATACAAAAGAACATCTTTCAAAATTTGACTCTAAGGCAGATGAAGCTATTTTTCTTGGCTACTCAACACATAGTAAAGCATATAGGGTTTTTAATAAGAGGACTCAAACTTTAGATGAATCCATTCATGTAAAGTTTGATGAGACTAACCCTGCAGATAGTAAAGCCTCTGAAGAAGATGAAGTTTAAGCTCCTGAAATATCATCTCCTCCTGTTGAAGATGTTATTCCTAAAGCTGCTGAAGTTGATTCTCCTGCTGAACATGTTTCAGAAGAACATCCAACTACAGAAGTTAACTTTCTTCCAGAAGATGCTCCTATATATGATTCAACAAATGATGAACAAGTTTCAGAAGATACATTGGATATACCAAGAGAAGTTAGAGCTCCTAGGAATCACCCCTTGGAGAATGTAATTGACTCTGTTCATAATCCTGTCATGACCAGAGCTCAGCTCATAAGATATATGGGGAATGTAGCCTTTGTGTCACTTCTTGAACCCAAGGACTTCTATGAGGCTGAGGAAGATGAATCCTGGTTAATGGCAATGCAAGATGAACTTGATCAGTTCAGAAGGTCAGAAGTTTGGATTTTAGTCCCCAGACCTAACAATAAGAAGGTTGTTGGTACAAGATGGGTTCTGAAAAACAAGCTTGATGAATTTGGAAATGTTGTGAGGAACAAGGCAAGACTTGTTGCTCAAGGTTACAGTCAGCAAGAAGGCATAGATTATGGTGAAACTTTTGCTCCCGTTGCAAGATTAGAAGACATTAGAATCTTATGTGCTTTTGCATCATACAAAGGTTTTAAGCTCTTTCAAATGGATGTGAAAAGTGCATTCTTGAATGGTTACATTGATGAGGAAGTCTATGTGTCTCAACCTCCTGGTTTTGAAGATCCTAAGTTTCCTGATCATGTGTACAAGCTGAAGAAAGCTTTGTATGGACTGAAACAAGCTCCCAGAGCTTGGTATGAGAGACTGACAAAGTTCCTTCTGTCTAAGGGATTTGTCAGAGGCTGTGTTGATACAACTCTGTTCACTCTGAAGAAGAACAAGGATATCCTTATAGCTCAGGTATATGTTGATGATATTATATTTGGTGCTACTAATGAATCTTTGTGCAGAGAGTTCAGCAATCACATGAAAGCTGAGTTTGAGATGTCTATGATGGGAGAGTTAACCTTCTTCCTAGGACTTCAAATCAAGCAAAGTAATGATGGTGTGTTTATCAATCAAGCCAAGTATACTAGAGAAGTGCTAAAGAAGTTTGGCATGTTGGAATCTAATGCTGTTGATATCCCCATGGATGTCAGCAAAGACTTTGATGATGAAGAGAAAGCTGGTAAACCTGTAGATATTAAAACCTACAGAGGTATGATTGGCTCACTCCTATATCTAACAGCCAGCAGGCCAGATATACATTTTGCTGTGTGCTTTTGTGCTAGGTATCAAGCTAATCCAAAGGAGATTCATGACATTGCTGTCAAAAGAATTCTCAGATATCTCAAGGGCACTTCAGAAGCTGGTTTGTGGTATCCTTGTAGTACTAACTTTACTCCTGTAGGATACACAGACTCTGACTATGGTAGAGACAAGTTGAAAAGAGTCAGCACCTCTGGTGGATGTCACTTTCTGGGGGAATGTCTTGTCTCCTGGCATAGTAAGAAGCAAACATCTGTGGCTCTCTCAACTGCTGAAGCTGAGTATGTTGCTGCTGGAAGCTGTGTTTCTCATATGCTCTGGATAAAGCAACAAATTGCTGACTATGGAATCACTCCTGGAACAATGACTATCTTCTGTGACAACAAGAGTGCAATTGACCTTTCCAAAAATCCCATACAACACAGCAGAATGAAGCATGTTCATATTAGACATCATTTTCTGAGAGATCATGTTCTGAAGAAAGATATACTCATCACTCATGTCTCCTCTAAAGATAACCTTGCTGACATGTTTACTAAGCCTCTGGCTTATAATCCTTTCAGAAGTCTACGAGAAGGCATTGGTATGACTTATCAACTTCAATAACTTATCTTTAACTGCCCTATTAATTCTTAACTGCCATGTGTTTGAATTAATTAAGCATGTTTAAGGATAATCATGATTTTGAATTAAAGTTGTCTACATTTAATGCTATTACTGCGCCGTTCTGTTGTTAACGGTAACTGGTTCCTTTTTAAACGGTAGTTAGTTACTTTTTGAATAGGAAGCGATCACTGTTTGGATATAAATAAGGGGTTTCCATACTTAGTTTCTTTTCACTCGAAAATCTTTTGCTCTCCAGATTTCATAGCTAGAATTTTCTTTGCAATTTTTTGCAATCTTTCTACTTAACCTACATTTCTCACTTTCTTTCTCTAAAATGGCTCAAGAAAATGTTCCTCAAGTCACTATCACACACATCTTAGCTGATGATGAGATTCTTAGCGAATCTAGGGTTTTCACCTCTAGGTTCTTAGATGATGAAGTCAAATCCACCGTACCCATATCTAAATGGATAAGTTCGCAAAACTGGAACTCATTTGTTTCCTTGAATGATTTCTTCTATCCCAAGATGGTAACTGAGTTCTATCAGAACCTCCACTTTAGATCTGATGAGGAGGATGTTGTACACTCTGTGATAGATGGTGTTGATTTTGAGGTCAGCAGGGCTTCTATCTCCCAAGCCATTAGCATTGATGATGAGGGAATTATCATTGGGGATGATGGGTCTGCTGAAGGATTTTCAGAAGTGAACTGGGCTAAGCCAGTTCAGAGCGCAAAAGAAACCTATGCCACCTGGTTGACACAGCATCAGAGGTGGGCACACTACTTAACCACAAATGTGTTCCTTCCGAAATCTGGGGCTGTTAATGGAGTTTCTAACAGAGAGAGAGTGTTCATGTACCATTTAATGAACGAAAAAAAGATCAACCTTCCTGCCATGATTATAAGGCAGATGAAGAATGTGAAGGTTGGTAGTGCTTTGGCCTATGGTTCTCTTCTGACCAGGCTTTTTGAATCTGCTGGAATAGAGATTTCTGGTGAAGGGGTTACCAGCAAAAGCACTCCCATCAAACTTATCCCTCTGACCAAATTACAACACAGTATTGTGCCTAAGAAGCCAGAAGGTGCTGGTTCCTCTGTGGTTGTAAGTCAGAAGGAAAATGTGAAGGTTGTTGAGCAGAAGGGAAAGACTGTTGCCAAAGGGGGCAAAGGAAAGAAGAAGCCAAGTAAGTTGGTTGTTACTGTGGAGAAGGTTGTCACTTCAGAACCTCCTCCCTCTATGGTTCAAGCTACCATCAATGTTGAACCTTCTGGTAAGGTGGTTGCTGAAAAACCAAGTGAAGCTGCAAAGAAAGCAGCAGAGGAAGCTGAGAAGAGCAGACTTGCTGAACTAGCAAGGGCTGCTGAAGCTGAAAAAGAACAGGAAAGAATTGTCTCTCTGGCTGAGTTAACCAGAAGAGAAAAGGAAGCTGCTGAGGTTGCTGAGAAATTGGCAGAAGAAAGATTAGCTCTGGCAAAAGCTAAGGAAGATGCCAGACTGGAAGAAGCTGCTGCTCTTTTGGACAGTGATGTTGTTCTTTCAGAAGTTGCTGAAGAGGTTAATGATGAGAGGGAAATTCCACTCTCACAAGGCATGAGAAGGAAGAAAGCTGCACATAGAAGGGTCCTGAACAAGAAGGACTTATTTGTTGAGTGTGCTGAGCTGGAAGATGCTATTCCTTCTAAAGAGGAATTTCTTGATGAAGATATGCTGGATGCATCAGAAGGAGATTTTGGTGCTCCCACTATTCAAGAACTCTCAGAGGATAGTGATGAAGAAGTGATTCCTCCTGAAATCGTCCTTAAAAATGCTAAGGAGTTTGCTGAAACTGTTGATAACGACGATTTCATGGACAATGTCCTTCTGGGTCAAGGCAGGAATCCTGGTGAAAGGGATGCTAGGATCACTATTGAAAAGATGGCTCATCTTGATGCCAACCCTATTAGCTCCTTTGACCCAAATGTTCCTGAAGGTCAGAACACTTCTGATCAAGCTTTACCATCTCCATCTCATACTCCTGCTCCATCTCCTATTCATTCTTTCCAACCATCCTCTGTACCTACTTCTGTCTCAGAGGTAAGTGCATCTACGTTTCAAATTCCTCCCATACCCTCAACATTTGAGGATATGCTTTTCAGAACCATTCTTTCCTCTGGATCCTATTCAGAGGTAAATATTACCACAGCTCCCTTATTTTCTGATTCTGTTATTATGTCATCTTCCCAATCACTTCCATCAGAGGATGTGCTTCCATCTTTTGGACTTACAACTTCAATCTCCACTCCTCCATCTTCTATACCAACTACCATACTCTCCTCTCTCCCTCCTCTGACTACTCAGAATGCTCCTTCCTCCACATCTACAATGCCTCCACTCTCATCCTCTGGACATACACCTCTTGTGTGTGATCCCTTAACAACCTCCAATACATCCACTCCTCCTATCTATGCTGGTATTCGTACCAACTATGAATATCTGTTCAATCACCTGAATCGAGATGAGATGGCTGCAAATTTTGGTAGTTTTGGGATTCCTCATAGAGCTCCTGCTGTTTCAGCAGCTGGTGGTGTCCCATCTTTTGAGGATTTGAGAAGAATGAGCCAAAGTGGCTCTGATGGATTGTTGCACAATTTAGCTAATCTTGGGCAAAGGTCTCCTGCTGCTGACCTATATGCACAGGGTATGGTGCTCCAAGAAATTCAAGCTCTGAAGGCACAGAATCTACAGTTGATGACAATGCTTCAAATGCAAAATCCCTCTGTGTTCATTCAGAATTTGTCAACACTTCACCTAGCTGCTTATGATGAGTTTTATAAGCTAAGGCAGTTGGCTCTGACCCTTCCTACACTTGAGAATATTGCTCATGCTTCTGCTAGCAATGTGAATGAACATCTCAGCATTCTCCAGCAAGAGGTTAGAGAAGCTAATGAACATTTTGAATCTCAAGAGAAGGTTCTCCCGGCGAAGATTGATGACCTACAAAGTACAATTAATCATGTTCTGAGAGAAGTGAAATCTTCTGCTCAAGGTCCATCTTCTTCTGGGGCTGCCAAAGTAGTGGAAGATTTTTCTCCTGATCTCAATAACCGTCTCCAGAGCATAGAATCTCTTGTACATGCTCAGAATGCACAAATTGCTGAACTCACTGAATTCATGAAGGTTCTGCATTCTCAGTCCAAAGAGCATGAGAAGATTCTGCACAACAATTATCGGTTTGTTCGTGGGCAGACTTATCTTCAAAATGAATATCTGACTGCTGCTGTCTATTTGAACAACCAAGCTATAAAGTTGCTCCTGGAAGATGCTCAGAAGCAAAGACCTCAGACTGGACCGTCTCTTCCTGAAATGAAAAAGCTTGAGGCTGAATTCAAACAGAAAATAGATCAACTCAATGCTTTAAGGCCAACTAAACATCAGCTCGACACTGCTCTTCAAGTTCAACAGAAGTTAATGTCTCAAGGAGCTCTGGGAAGGCCTGTTGTTTATGGTCAAATGGGGGAGAAACCTGCTCAGCAGGGTGGTGGTCCAAGTTCTGGTTCTGGTTTAAAGAGATCTGGTGCTAATGTCAGTTCAAGTGGTGGAGTTCCTCCTTTTCAGAAGAAGCCTAGAAACACATAGTCAAATTCATAGAGCTTAAGAATCTTAGTCATAGGTTCTGGGTTGGGTAGCTTCTTGTTAAGTTATTCACTTTTATGCTTCTGACATGTTTCTTCTTTGTTCCTCTGATTATTTATACTACTTGAACTTTCTACACATTCTGTCTACTTATATATTACTGCTTGCTTATGTGTTTTTCTAACTTAGTAACTTACTTCACAATCTTTAAATAACTTGATCTTAAGTTTTCTAAGTTCCAGATTTGCTGAAGTTCACCATTTACACTAAAATGGGGGAGTTAAGTTGCTCAGAAGTTATAAAAACTATAACCAACAGGAAGTTACTTTCTAAACTTTTAAGTTTTCTAAGTAATCTTTACCTTCTGGACCACTGTTTGTCCATAACCAAAATGGGGGAGAATGATGAACCCTAAGTATTTTGATTATGTCCAAACGTTTCAGAAGATGAAAATGAAAATTAACTTATGTACTTTTCAATGTTGACTAACAATTTTTGTTAAGTATTGTATAAGTTTTTCTCAGCAGATGCTGAATGAAGAATTCCTGCTTGCCTATTGAACTCAGAAGATTAAGGAAGCTGAAGACAGAAATACTTTTTCAGAAGCTGGATCAACCGCTCTGAAGTTTTGATTGTCTGCCTAAAGCTTTTGTCAGAAGTTCTCTTTTGCAAACAGAAGACTAAGGTTGTTTGGATCAGAAGCGCTAAGAGGGAATGCGAACATCAGAAGTTCGTTATCACGGGTTTAGTTAAGCATTTAATGCTTTGTCAGTTGCATTTAATGCGAGGCGCCAAAAGTTCAAAAAGCTGTTTGAAGGACGCGCCTGTTCACTACAAACAAAACCTGTTTCCTTTATCGTTTCTCTCTAATCTAAATCAATCTTCAAATTCAGTCAACTCCATCATCTTTATTTTAATCCCATAACGGATTAGGTTAAAGTACAAAGTTGACAGGATTGAGTGTTTTAAGACCGTTCGAAGAAGCTGACAAGATTAACGGCTACTTTCATCTTTGTCATCCTTGAAGATTCAAAACTCCTCAACGGTCATCTACTCAACACTATAAATAGTAGCAAAGCTCCACTGCATCAACTACGTGTGTGATCATAGAGCAAAAATCTCAACGCACTGTTATACTCAAGAAAACAGAGCACACTTTCCATTCTCAATCTTTTCTTAGCATAGCTATTGTAACTGTGAGAGAGTGAAGAAAAACAAGTTCATAATAGAAATCTTGTAAACTGAGATCGTTTGTGATCTTCAGTTAGATTTAAAAGAGAGAAATCTAGTTGAGATTTGAGTTGGGTGAGAAATCCAGAAAACAGAGTATTGTTGTTCTGGTGAAAATCCTTTAACTCATTTTAGGCTAGTCAGAACTAAGTGAGAAATTAGCTTAAGTTCTGTTGATGTAAAGGAGCTTCTGAACTTGCCATAAAAGTTCTGAATAGTGGATTTATAAAATCTCAGGAGGCTGCGACCTCAGAGGACAAGACGTAGTCACAGGACTTCTGTGGCGAACTTGGATAAATTGAACTGTTCATCAGGATCCCCTGAATCTCTTTCTCCCTTCCTTATACTTGTTAACTGCCTCTGTGTACTTGTATCATATTTAGTGCTGAAACAGATTTTCCCCTCAAAGTCACAAGTCTGTGTTCAGAAGACTGTCCAGAAGCTCTTAACTCAGAACTTCTGTTGCTGAAAAGACAGAACCTGTCTTAAGGCAGATTATCCCTCAGAGGCTACTTCAATAAACTTGCTTCTGACTCTGAGGATTATTGACTCTGAAAAATTGAGTTTCATTAAAAACTCGAAAATATTAGTTTTCTATTGAAACACCTATTCACCCCCCTCTAGGTGATTCTGTTCTTGTTAGGGCCAACAAAGAAGATTGTCAGAAGCTTACCAAGGTCTTGGCAAGCCAAGAAGACTGCTATTGAAGAAGTTCAGGATTTGAGCTATTACTTGTACGATGAGCTCATTGGGTCCCTAATTACCCATGAGATGTCATTAAAGAATCATGATCTAAGAGAAAGGTCAGAAGGAAAAAGAGTAGTCCTGAAAGCAGAATCTTCTGAAGAATCCTCTGAAGATGAGGAACTGGCTATGCTGACCAGGAAGTTCAAGAAGGCCTTTAGAAAAGGCAGAGGTGGAAACTACAAGAAGCCTTTCAGGAGCTTTGACAAGAAAACTCCTGATTCTGGTGAAAAGTTCAAGAGAGATCCAAATAAGCCGATTGTGTGCTATGGATGTCAGCAACCGGGGCACATTAAGCCTAACTGTCCGGAGCTGAAGAAAGATAAGAAGAAGTTCAAGAAAGCTATGCTGGCTGCTTGGTCAGACTCTGAGACCAGCAGTGATCCTGAAGAAAAGGAAGAGCAAGCTCAGATATGTTTTATGGCTATTGATGAGCCAACTTCTGAAGATGTCATAGGAGAAACTTCCGCACCTCCTGAAGCTACATATGATTCCGAGGTAAACATATCTTCTGGACAAAATATCTTTGGTTCTCTTGAAGAACTCTATAGTATGTTCAAGTACCTGAAAAGGAAATTGGACAAGAGTGAGGCTGACAAGTTTCTTAGGTTTACTCAAGTTTATTCTGACATGAAAGTGTTAGAAGAAAAACTGTGTAAACAATTCAGCACTCCTGCTGATGGCTCTAAAGTCAAAGGCAAGGAAAAGCTGCCTCTGGGAAGTGATAAACCCCAGAAGAAGAAGAAACCTGTCACTCCCTCTCTTCTGAAAGAGATAGCTTCTCCTCCTGATGTTGGAACCTCTGAGAGTGCTGGTATAGCCTCTGAAGATGTTGGTCCTTCTCAGAAGAAGAAGAAATCTCCCAGGAAGCAAAGGGAAAGATCCAAGAATCCTCCCTTTTGCAAACTTTGCAAGAGTGATGGTCACTGGTTAAAAGATTGCAAGTATCATATTAAAAACCTCTTGCAATCTGAGATATCATTAAAACCTGCTGAAGAAAAATCTAACTCTGAAGGACCCAATAAGGATTGGGTACCTGTCACTAATTGATTGTGTTGCAGGTGGCTCTGAGTGCTCCATCAATGTCAAAGCTGTGGTACATTGACAGTGGGTGCTCAAGGCATATGACAGGTGATGAAAAAGCATTCATCACATTTGATCCTAAAAGAGGTGGAAAAGTCAGCTTTGGAGATGCCCAGAAAGGAAGGATACTTGGTTCTAGATCCATAGGAACTAATCCTCCGATCGAAGATGTCTCCCTAGTCAGAGGCCTGAAGTTCAACCTCCTGAGTGTTGCACAACTGTGTGATAAAGGTAGAGATGTTGTCTTCAGCTCCTCTGGATGTAAAATCTTGGACAGTAAGTCAAGGGAAGTTATTCTAACTGCTCCTAGAGTTGAAAATGTTTTCATGCTGAATCTTGAGAATCTTTGCAAAAATATATGCTTGATGTCCAAAGAGGATACCTCCTGTCTAGCAAAGATGAGTCACTTGGATGTTTCTCAGTTCTGATAAAGAAACTTGAGAATGAAAGGAATGAAAAGGTTGTCCATATCAGAAGTGATAATGGTGGAGAATTCAAAAACTTTAGGTTTGAAGAATTCTGTGAAACCAAGGGAATTGATCATAACTTTTCTGCTCCCAGAACTCCTCAACAAAATGGGGTAGTAGAAAGGAAGAATAGAACTCTGGTTGAGATAGCCAGAACTATGATCAATGAAAGAAGGCTTCCTAAGTACTTTTGGGGAGAAGCTGTGAACACAGCTTGCTTTGTTCTGAATAGAGTGCTAATCAGAAGCATTCTGAACAAGACCCTTATGAACTCTGGAAAGGTCGAAAACCTAAAATAGGTTATTTCAGAACCTTTGGTTGCAAGTGTTATGTTTTGAATACAAAAGAATATCTTTCAAAGTTTGATTCAAAGGCAGATGAGGCCATTTTTCTTGGTTACTCAACACATAGTAAAGCATATAGGGTTTTTAATAAGAGGACTCAAACTTTAGATGAATCTGTTCATGTACAGTTTGATGAGACTAACCCTGCAGATAGTAGAGCTCCTGATGAAGATGTAGTTCAAGCTCCTGAAGTAACATCTCCTGTTGAAGAAGATGTTTCTCCCAGAGTTGCTGAAGTGGTTCCTCCTGTTGCTGAACAAGCTCAAGATGAGAATCCCACTCCAGAAGTCAACTTCCTTCCAGAAGATGCTCCTATATATGATTCAACAAATGATGAACAGGTTTCAGAAGACTCATTGGATGTACCAAGAGAAGTTATAACTCATAGGAATCATTCCTTAGAGAACATAATTGACTCTGTTCATAATCATGTCATGACCAGAGCTCAGCTCAGAAGATACATGGGGAATGTGGCTTTTGTGTCACTTCTGGAACCCAAGGACTTCTATGAAGCTGCTGATGATGACTCCTGGTTAATGGCAATGCAAGAAGAACTTGACCAGTTCAAAAGGTCAGAAGTTTGGACTTTGGTTCCCAGACCTAACAACATAAAGGTTGTTGGAACTAGATGGGTTCTGAAGAACAAACTTGATGAATTTGGAAATGTTGTGAGGAACAAGGCAAGGCTTGTTGCTCAAGGTTACAGTCAGCAAGAAGGCATAGATTATGGTGAAACTTTTGCTCCTGTTGCAAGATTAGAAGCCATTAGAATCTTATGTGCTTTTGCATCATACAAAGGTTTTAAGCTCTTTCAAATGGATGTGAAAAGTGCATTCTTGAATGGTTACATTGATGAGGAAGTCTATGTGTCTCAACCTCCTGGTTTTGAAGATCCTAAGTTTCCTGATCATGTGTACAAGCTGAAGAAAGCATTGTATGGACTGAAACAAGCTCCCAGAGCTTGGTATGAGAGACTGACAAAGTTCCTTCTGTCTAAGGGATTTGTCAGAGGCTGTGTTGATACAACTCTGTTCACTCTGAAGAAGAACAAAGATATCCTTATAGCTCAGGTATATGTTGATGATATTATATTTGGTGCTACTAACGAATCTTTGTGTAGAGAGTTCAGTGACCACATGAAGGCTGAGTTTG
The DNA here is from genome assembly GCA_028411795.1 of Euphorbia peplus. Taxonomy (NCBI): domain Eukaryota; kingdom Viridiplantae; phylum Streptophyta; class Magnoliopsida; order Malpighiales; family Euphorbiaceae; genus Euphorbia; species Euphorbia peplus. The sequence continues at coordinate 18,936,641 of CP110839.1, read as the reverse complement.
AAATGTCTATGATGGGAGAGTTAACCTTCTTCTTAGGACTTCAGATCAAGCAAAGTAATGATGGTGTGTTTATCAATCAAGCCAAGTACACTAGAGAAGTGCTGAAGAAATTTGGCATGATGGACTCTAATGCTGTTGATATTCCAATGGATGTCAGCAAAGACATTGATGATGAAGAGAAAGCTGGTAAACCTGTAGATATAAAAACCTACAGAGGTATGATTGGTTCTCTTTTATACCTAACCGCCAGCAGGCCAGATATACATTTTGCTGTGTGTTTTTGTGCTAGATATCAATCAAAGCCAAGAGAAATTCATGATGTTGCTGTCAAAAGAATTCTCAGATATCTTAAAGGCACACCAGAAGCTGGTTTGTGGTATCCCTGTAGTTCTGATTTCACTCCTATAGGATACACAGACTCTGACTATGGTAGAGATAAATTGAAAAGGGTCAGCACTTCTGGTGGTTGTCATTTTCTGGGGGAGTGCCTAGTCTCCTGGCATAGCAAGAAGCAAACCTCTGTGGCTCTCTCAACTGCTGAAGCTGAGTATGTTGCTGCTGGAAGTTGTGTTTCTCAGATGCTCTGGATCAAGCAACAAATTGCTGACTATGGAGTCATCCCTGGAACAATTACAATCTACTGTGATAACAAGAGTGCAATTGATCTTTCAAAGAATCCTATTCAGCACAGCAGGATGAAGCATGTTCATATTAGGCATCACTTCCTAAGAGATCATGTTCTGAAGAAGGATATTATCATTACTCATGTTCCCTCTGAAGAGAATCTTGCTGACATGTTTACTAAGCCTCTGGCTGGTATGTCTTTCAGCAACTTACGAGAAGGCATTGGTATGACTTATCCTCTTCAATAACTTAGTTTAATTATTTCTGTGTATCTTAAGGGTTTAATCGTTTAAGATAATTAAGTGATAATTAATTCTAATCATGATTTGACACTTAAGCATGCGTTATCTTCTGCATTTTATGGCGATGTTCTGTGTTTAACGGTTATCTGTTCCCTTTTAAACGGTGTTTATTTGCTTTTTGAATTGGAACGGTTTCTTGTTTGGGTATAAATAGAGGTTTTCCACACTTAGAAGTTTTCACTCTCATTTTCCTTGCTTTTAGAACTTCCATAGATTTTCTGTGTTCTCCTCTCTCTAAAACCTTAACCTAATTTCTTAAATCTTCAAAATGGCTCAAGAAATCACTGTCACTCACATCTTCACCACTGAATCCAAAAAGAAAGTTAGCGAATCTAGGGTATTCACCTCTAGGTTTCTAGATGATGAAGTTAAATCCACTGAACCTAGACAACTCTTCTTGAAGATAGAAGCATCTCTTCACCAAAGGTTGCAACTCTCCATAACACACCACTTGAGGATTATAAATAGGGCATTGTATGTTCATTTAAAGAGTTGTTAAAGAGTGGTTGAAGGTATTACAAATACTTTGACACACAAGTGTAGAGCGTGTTGTATGTCACCTACGCGTGACATACACACGATTACTCTACCATTTTAGAAATCAAGTAGAATTATCCTAGTTACTTATAGTACATCAAAGTTGATCCGAAAGGATAACTTATCGCGAAGAAACAATGAGATGGTGCAAGCAATGGCGATCCAGGATTCACAACCCTTTCAAGGAAGTTCTAAGATACCAAAAAGGCCTTGAGACTTTGACCAAACACGTGTGCTATAAACTTGTCCCGAATGCTTCATGAAGTTGTTATAAAGTTTGACGGATAGTCGAAACATCATGTATAAATTTATTTGAGCATTTAAGCTTTCTTGTGGAAACCCATTTGAGTTAATTGGTCTTTTGTTAAGGATGGGTTATATAATCGTGACGTGAAAATGGCTTTGAAGAAAGATTATCTTTACTTGGGGACAAGCAAAAGACTAAGTGTAGGAGACTTGATAAGTCCGTTATTTACGTGTTTCTAGCTTGCATTTCATGTTTGTTTATCATTGTTTGTTTATATTTTACTTGTTTTATTATTACTTTAGGATGTAATTACTTCTTGTTTGCTTATTTGTGTGTTAGGACTTGATCCTTGGCGATTCGGAATGATTTGGAGCAAAAACGAGCTTGAAAACAAGCAAAACAAGAGAAGCTGTAAAATGGCCTACTTGCGGGCGCAAGTCTGGGCAGAATTCCCTGGACTCACTTGCGGGCGCGAGGTGTTGACTTGCGGGCGCGACCTGTGCGTTTTCCATCTCCGAACCGACGCATTCCTTCATCAATCTTGGTGACTCTTCATCGAATATCCATCCATATCATCACCAAGCATTGTGTCATTTCATTTATGGATTGAAGCAACGTTTCAAGAGGATAAAGACAACTTTCCATGAAGATTAAGATGGCTTTTCACCAAAGGTTGCAACTCTCCATAACACACCACTTAAGGATTATAAATAGGGCATTGTATGTTCATTTAGAAGAGTTGTTGAAGGTATTACAAATACTTTGACACACAAGTGTAGAGCGTGTTGTATGTCACCTACGCGTGACATACACACGATTACTCTACCATTTTAGAAATCAAGTAGAATTATCCTAGTTACTTATAGTACATCAAAGTTGATCCGAAAGGATAACTTATCGCGAAGAAACAATGAGATGGTGCAAGCAATGGCGATCCAGGATTCACAACCCTTTCAAGGAAGTGTAAAGGATTCACAACCCCTAACTCTTCTTTGTCAAATGTTATTTGATTGTATCATTCTCGTTGAACTAGTTTGTCTATGTATCTTGATTGAATCGTATGATTAATCTAGTATTCCTTTTATGCTTCACATGATCTCTACTTGGAGTTTGTTTCTAACGAAGATCCTTTGAGTTTATAATCATGGAGTTTATCTTATTCGATTAACGCAAAAAGATTTGGGAATCGAATAAGATAAACTTTGGTAATCAACTTGATTAACTTAGTTTTTAACTTGATTTTTGCGTTAATTCGACTAGTTGGGTTAGAAGTTGATTTGGTTAAGTTTCTTAATTCTGAATCGAAAGATTAGATTAGGATTGATTATCACTTTAGAGATGAACATATTAATTAGACGGTTTGGTTATGAACTTAGATAATAGGTTCAAAGTTGTGACTTTGTTGGTGTATGAACATTTAGCTTAGATGATCTATTTGATGTTAGTTTAGTTTAGACCTTAGATTATAAATCAATATCCAATTATCGCTTTCCTATAAACCTTGAGAAAACGAATAAAGTAAATAATGTACGTAAATAAGTAATTAGTGTTTCCCTGTGGGATCGATATTTTATTACTACATGAGTGACTCCGTACACTTGCGGAATTCGCCCAACACCCATATCGAGAATGAACAACTTACCAACATTGTGTATGCCAATAATCTTGCTATCAAGCTTCTGATCCAAGATGCTGACAAAGTGCGACCTATGTCTGGTGCAACCTTTGACCGTTTGATTGCCATTGACGCCGACTTCAGAAGAAGCATGGAATTAGTGCACTCTGTGAGACTTAGTGAACATCAATACAATGTTGCTTTGGCTCAGCAGAAGAAATTGAATGAGCAAGGTGCTCTGGGAGTTCAGTTTGGCCAAACGGGGGAGAAATCTGCACATCAGAGTGGTCCTAGTACTGGCATGAAGAGACCAAGTGAGGGAGATGGTTCTGGTAATACTCAGAAGAAACGCAAGCCAGATGATCAAAAGAAGTAGAACTTAGGCTTCTTAGCTTTAGGTTCTGGATTGGGTAGCATGTCTTAGGAATGTTATCTTTTACCTCCTTTGATTGCGCTTATTATCTGTTATCGTCTGACTATTTTAAATATACACTCTGAACCTTTACTCACTCTGTATGGTCTCTGAATTCTTTACTAGTTCCTCTGTGTTTGTTACTTATGTTGTTTATGTTTTTGCTTTGATATTTATCCCACTAAAGCTAACAACTTGATCTTAAGCCTTTTCTTAAGTTAACACAGATTGTTGGAGTTCACCATTTATACTAAAATGGGGGAGTTAATTCCTTCAGAGGCTTTAAAAACATAACAAACAGGAAGTTGCTTTCTAAACTCTGTGTTTATTTAAGTAACTTTGCCTTCTGGACCACGGTTTGTCCATAACCAAAATGGAGGAAAATGATGAACCCTAAGTGTTTTGATTATGTCCAAACATTTCAGAAGATGAAGTTTAATTTATGCTTATATACTTATCAATGTTGACTAACAATTTTTGTTAAGTTTTGTATAAGTTTTTCTCAGCAGGTGCTGAAAAAAGATACTCTGGATTGTTTAAAGAACTCAGAAGAGAAGAATTTTCGAAGTCTGAAGTTAAAGCTCAGAAGCTGGATGCTCCTCTCTGAAGAAACTCAGAAGATTGATAAAGCTCTCCTCAATGTTCAACTACAACCAGAAGTCATTCCATTTGGTCATAAGCTTAGACAAAAGTGTTGGCCCTAACAAGAACAGAATCACCTAGAGGGGGGTGAATAGGTGTTTAAACAGATAACTGATATTTTTGAGTTGTTGGCCCTAACAAGAACAGAATCACCTAGAGGGGGGGTGAATAGGTGTTTAAACAGATAACTGATATTTTTGAGTTTTTAAGGAAACTCAAATTTTCAGAGTAAAAAATCCTCAGAGTCAGAGGCAAGCTTATTGAAGTAGCCTCTGAGGGATATTTTGCTTTAAAACAGTTTCTGTCTTTTCAGCAACAGAAGTTCTGATATGAGAACTTCTGGACAATCTTCTGAACAAAGACTTGTGATTTTAAAGAGTAAATCTGTTTCAGCACTAAATATATAACAAGTACACAGAAGTAATTTAACAAGTATAAGGGAGGGAGAAAGAGATTCAGGAGGTCCTGATGAACAGTTCAATTTATCCAAGTTCGCCACAGAAGTTCTGTGACTACGTCTTGTCCTCTGAGGTCGCAGCCTCTAGAGATTTTATAAATTCACTATTCAGAACTTTTATGGCAAGTCCAGAAGCTCCTTTACATCAACAGAACTTAAGCTAATTTCTCACTTAGTTCTGACTAGCCTAAAAAGAGTTAAAGGATTTCCACTAGAACAACAAACACTCTGTTTTCTGGATTTCTCACCCAACTCTAATCTCAACTAGATTTCTCTCTTTAATCTAACTGAGTATCACAAACGATACCAGTTTACAAGATTCCTATTATGAACTTGTTTTTCTTCACTCTCTCACTAAAACAATAGCTAAGCTAAGTAGAGATTGAGAATGGAAATAGTGCTCTGTTTTCTTGATATTAACAGTGCGTTGAGATTTCAGCTCTCTTGAATCATTCGTAGTTGATACAGTGGAGCTAGGCTTCTTTATATAGTGTCTTGGAAATGACCGTTGTGAGGATTTGAATCTTCACAGATGACATGGAGGAGAGATGCCGTTATTCTTGTCATCTTCTTCAAACGGACACTAACACTTTATCCTGTCAACTGTACTTTTGCTTAATCTTGAACGAGATGAAGAAAAGGATGGAGTTGACTTGGACTTATTTGATTTCGATCGGCGCTTTTAGGAGACAGGTTTTGTTCTTTAGTGGACCAAGCGCGCCCTTCAAACAGCTTTTTGAACTTTTGGCGCCTAACATTAAATGCAACTGACACAGCATTAAATGCTAAACAAAACCCGTGATAACGAACTTCTGAAAGTTCTCAAATCTACATTAGCGCTTCTGATCTTTATCAATTTTATCTTCTGGTTACTTGAGCAAACTTCTGAGATAGTAGAAACAGACTACAAGAGCTTCAGAGCGGTTGTACCAGCTTCTGATCAACATCTTCTGTCTTCAGCTTCTGATATCTTTTGAGTTAAGCAAGTGACCAGGGATATTTCATTCAGCACCTGCTGAGAAAAACTTATCCAACACTTAACAAAATTGTTAGTCAATATGCAAAGTATATAGGATAGATTTAATTTTTCATCTTCTGAAACGTTTGGACATAATCAAAACACTTAGGGTTCATCAAAAAGGAATAATGAGCTCAAAAGCGCTTGTCACGGGTTTTGCTAAGCATTTAATGCTCTGACTTTTGCATTTAATGCAAGGCGCCAAAAGTTCAAAAAGCTGTTTTGAAGGAGCGCGCATGTCTGCTACAAACAAAACCAAAATTTCCTTGTCTACCCTTTGTTGATCCAAATGAAGCAAATTTCCAGTCAACCTTTTTCTTGATTTCAAATCACTTACCAGATTAAGTTAAAGAACAAGGTTAACGGAATCAAAGTGTTTGAAGACCGTTTGAAGAAATGACAGATTAACGGCTACAACAACTGATGTCATCTATTGAAGATTCAAATTCAAACAACGGTCATCTCCAAAGCACTATAAATAGTAGCCAAGCTCAACTGTGTTACACACACGCGATTATCGAGCTAAAATCTCAATGCACTGTTTTAACAAGCAAACAGAGCACTCATTTTCCATTCTCAATCTTTCTTAGTTTAGACTTTGTAATAGTGAGAGAGTGAAGAAAAACAAGTTCATAATAGGAATCTTGTAAACTGATATCGTTTGTGATATTCAGTTAGATTTTGAGAGAAATCTAGTTAAGGTTTGAGTTGGGTGAGAATTCCAGAAAACAGGATTGTTGTTGTTCTGGTGGAAATCCTTTAACTCTTTCTAGGCTAGTCAGAACTAAGTGAGAAATTAGCTTAAGTTCTGTTGATGTAAAGGAGCTTCTGAACTTGCCATAAAAGTTCTGAATAGTGGATTTAAAATCTATGCTGACTGCGCTCACAGAGGACAGGACGTAGTCACAGGACTTCTGTGGTGAACCTGGATAAATCGAACTGTTCATCAGGACCTCCTGAATCTCTTTCTCCCTTCCCTATACTTGTTAGTTGCTTCTGTGTACTTGCTTTGTATTTAGTGCTGAAACAGATTTAACTCTTTATCTCATTGGCTTTGTTCAGAAGACTGTCCAGAAGTTCTCTAACTCAGAACTTCTGTTGCTAAAAAGCAGTTTATTGCAAGAAGGCAGAATTTCCCTCAGAGGCTACTTCACTAAGCTTGCTTCTGACTCTGAGGAAATTTGACTCTGAAAAATAAAGTTTCTTTAAAAACTTAAAATTATCAGTTTTCAACTTAGACACCTATTCACCCCCCTCTAGGTGATTCTGATCTTGTTAGGACCAACATATATCTTTACCAAGAAGAAGATTTTTCGATGTCTCATTGGTTTCCAAGGTTATGGTATTTATATTTGTATGTATTATGCTTCGAAAGTTCTCTTTTATTGCTTATGTTATTCATTGTGTATTTTGTGTTTTGTGCAGATACTATGTTGGTTCTTACTGCTTACTAAATGGATTGAAATAGATATTGTTTATTCAGTTTAATAATAATTTAGTTCATGAAAAAGTGGTACCGCTTCTCTAAGTTTTGAAGGGGAGAGCATTTCAGTTGTTTGGAATCAAATCAAAACTGAGGGAATCAACCGAATATGGTGAGATGTTAAATTGATCCTTATTCATTCATCATGCTTCAATTTCTTCTTTTTTTATAGTTATTTTCATCCATGTTTTCGTCTGAGTTGTTGTTTGTGAATACGAGTTAAATTTTGATTTAGGTTATAAAGGCTGTAAAAATGAAATTCTTTTTCTTCACACTTTCGTCTTTGGAGTCAGGCTTGAGTGATATGTTATTAATATTAACTACTATTTAGACATTTTTGCATTTGATTTGAAAGAATCTCAAAGTTAAGTTCACCATATTTATAGTACAATTCAATAAAATTTTTTAGTAATTGTAATGTCTATATGGTCTTGATAGATGGGCAAAATGTTCTCTACTTTTCAGAGATTTGATTTGCCGAGTCCTTTGGACATATCATTTTGAAAGCTAAACCCTCTTCTCCCCGGCCCTGAACTTGGACCCAAACCCGAATTATCACTACCCAAGTTACACAAAAACATCGGGGGCGCTTTAAACTGTGAGAATTTGAAAACCTAAGGAAGAGGACGTATGATCGCGAGCTTAATTTCTGAGCTGGGAAACCGTGCCTCCCCGAAAACCTGACTAACAACCGGATCATCAAGAAGGGACAAGATCAAATTCCGAAGCTCCACTTTAACACACGATATTGAGTTGTTGGAAGGAGATGAGGTTTGTGGATGATGATACACATTAAAGTTCTCGGGCTGTCGTCTCTGGTTAGCCTGAGAACGTTTAATCGCCACCATAAGAGAGTTTGACACGGGCGGTTCCTCGGGGCTAAGATGGCTCGTGGGGACCCGATCGAGTGTCACGTTCAGGCAAAACTTTAGAGCTTTGAACTCAAGGTGAGGGGAGTAAGCTGAATTTCTTGCACGCGCGCAAGCGGCACGTAGTATTGATGATGGGACGGAGAGGAGAGCTGAGATGGCGTGGAGGGATGTCGTTTGGCCGTGTCCACTACGGCACGTGACGGTTACGGCCTCGTCTAGCGTGTGGGCGGAATCGGGTGTTAAGCATTGTCTGGTTGTGGTTACCGGCATAGGCATCGCCGGTAAATGAAGAAACGAAAAAATTAAAGAATTAAAAATCTGTTATTTCTGTTTCCTTTTGGTAGGAGATATAAAAATTAATTCTTTTTTTTTATTCATAGAGTAGCAACAAAAGAAGAAATATATATTTACTAGAAAAACCCTTCGCGTTGCTTCGGGACAAATAATTAATAATTACTATGATTAACAATAAGAGATTCATAACAAAATCTTGGATAATGCAATGGTTTCATAAAATTGACTAAAAGGATGCAACTGATAGTAATTGTAATTCCAAGTTAAAGAATTAGTTGTATTAATAAATGAAACTCTATTTGGATGAAACATACTTGTACACTGGATCAACATTCAAGACCAACAAAACATTAAAAAAACTGATAATTGTGTAAGAACAATACAATACGATTTAAAAAAACAAAAGCTTAAGCTCTAACATATAAAAATCATTGATGTGCTTGTTGGTATATAAATAGAAGATAAAAGTATCCAAAACCACAATCTCAACCAAACTTCAAGTATACATACCACCAGTTAAGTTACTCAATGAACTACTTCAACCAAACAATAGAAAAACACAGCAAAATAAAACTAAAATTTAATTACAAACATATTATACATTTGTTTTTACATTCAAGTCATTTGGAGAACCATTTAATAAGATTTAAAGAACTTGCTTTTTTAATAGATTCAAATGGAGTATAAAACTTGTTATTTAGAAGAATCTCAAATCCAATAAAGTCTGTTAGTTGTTCTTAAAAACATTTAGCAAATGACAACATTGTTTAATAAGTGGGAAGAAAATATGAGGAAGTTACATGGTAAGTCTGGATTCAAATTAAAAAAACACATAACTTAATCTACGTTGGATTTTCTTTTTGTTTAGTTCCATTCTATTTAAAACTCCACATTTTTATTTCCCAATAAATACAAATATATTCTCATGAACTATTATAAAAATAAAGTCTTAAATCACATACCAAATTAGTGAAATATTTACTCTTTTAAGATTCTTTCAATTCAAATGTAAGAATATCAAAAAATAGCGAAATGTTTCATCAATATATAACCTAAAACAAACTTCAAAGGAAATAGATGAAACAACAAAAATTCTATTACTTGCGGCCTTTATAACCCAGACCGACAGTATTTGCAAAATCATATTCTATAATTAATAAAATGAATCAAATACCAAATTGCATTCTTCATGAATGCAAACATTTGAAAAGGCTCCACAACTACATAATATATTTAAGAACAAAGAGAATACCACCTCATTTAAACCCATGCTAAGAGAAAGAGGTTGTATTTCAGCAAGTAAAGGATTGTAAAAGCTGAAATTGTAGAACATAAATCCCTTGACATAGAGCAGAGTAAAACTAATCCAAAATACAGAGAAAATGAAAATGTAGCTTTAACTTTTTCTCAGTCAGTTCAATCCATGAATTTCTAGCAATCTTTGAACCTAAAATCAGTATGTTTTGCATCTCTAATCTATAAAGAGCAAAATGTTTGCCCACCTTACAGGTTGTCCCTATACAAAGGGAGTTCGAAACAGAAGTATAAGAAGATTCCACCTTAAACTTCTTGAGTAGATTTAGAAAAAATGTCAAAGCAGAAACAAAGGACTTACACTTATTTTCTTGTCAAATGTTCTGCATACTCGATGGAGAAACCGAGAAGAAATAATCGAAACTCATAGGATGCATACTCGATTTTAATCGTATAATATATACTTTAAATGATTTACATAACTCTAGATTATTTATTAAAAGATATTTCAACGAGCTTTAAAAGAAATATCTAGAGTTATCTCGAGAAAGTATATGATTTTACTATCTTATGTGCTCTAACTTATGCCATATTTATATGAGATCCATAGTTTTATGTACATTTATGAACTTAAATGTTGAACGTGAGATACATTTATGAACTTATTAATCATGTCATGAACTTAAATGTTGAACGTGAGATACATTTATGAACTTATTAATCATGTCATGAACTTAAATGAAGTATCATACATATGCCATGATTATTTTACGAAGTTCATATTTACTACGACATCTCCACTTCACTAATATTTTCGATTAATACATACTTGCCATTGTTAGCACCCATTTTTGTCCGGCTTTTAAAACAAGAATTTTTATGAAAATGATATTTTTAGACATTAAAAAAATAAATCTATGTTATAGATTGTTATATACGGTTAATTCAAACAATTGTGCAGAGATAATAAGCGTGTATTTAATTCTTTCGTTTATTTCCTTGATCATTCCGTTTATTTATCCTGAACAATTCATTGGATTACGGCTTAAATGTTTATGTTATAAACGATAGTTAATTAAATCACAAAATCTTTTACATTTATCTTATCAATTCTTTTTAGTCTAAAAGTTTATGTTATGAGCTTTAGCTGATCAATTTGGAACTTGCTTTTGCACGTAAAGTAAATAAATTAAGACAATAATGTCAAAAAAATAATTCTTATTATTAATTACAGAATACAAAATACAATTACAAATTACAAATAAGGAGTACACTTGCTATTTAACCATATTCTATTTTGCAGAGAAAATAAAGAATGTCACGGGATTTAGACTCCGTGTTTTTAATGTCGGAGATTATCTTCTCTCCTTTTTATCTAGGCAACTGTGAAGTCTCGACAAGCCGGGTCGAAGCCCACATTCAAGTCAAGAGCTTCAGGTATCTTCGGGTCAGAAATGGTCCATTTTTTCAGAAAAGAGGTCTTCTTCTTCGTTTCGGGTCAAAAGAGACAAAAAGGCGATATTTGTTTTCGGGGCAAGAGACAAAGTTTCCGTCAATTCATTTTTCCCACAGTCCGAGTCATTTTTTCCGAACAATCACCAAGAAGTGATTCGATACAAAAAGCCCATTGGCCCAACACAGGCCCATTAAGCCCAACTCAGCAGATTTGAAGCCCAACTTCAGAATATAATCTCAGATTTAGCAAAGATCAAATCCAAGCAAATATTCACCAAAATCAAATCCAATCTCAATATTTACCAAATCACCAAAATAATATCCAATCACAATTAGATAGGATTATGGCTAAAACCTCACTCAAACAAGTACAATGAGAGATTATTGTAAATCTAAATCAAGATCATAGAGATCATGTGGATAGTATAAAGGGGAGAAACCAGAAGAAAGGGGAGAGGACAGCAAGAGAGGAAAAACCAGAAAAGAGAAGAAAAAAGACGGTAAAAAAGAAAAAGGCAGAAAAGGACAAGCAACTTAAAAAAGATTGAAAAGTGTTAGAGTGGAAAATTAAGAGAGTTTTGTTCCATTGTAATTACTCTACGTCTACACATTCAAAGGTAGATCTTTTCACAATCATTCTATATACACGAAAGTTCATCTTTTATTTATCTGTATCATATTTTGTTTAAATAATTTCATTCCCTTGTTTGCAATTCTTTTTTTTTTTTTTTTTTTTTTTGTTTAATTTGCTTTTGTGTTAAAAAAGAAAGAGGCTTTTGTGTTAAAAAAGAAAGAGGCTCAGGATTCAATTTTTAGCTTATGCAAAGAAAGATCTATACTTCAATAGAGTAGATTTAACATGCTAATTTAACTGCCATACATTAGTAAAAACTAGTCTGCAACAAAATTAGCGAGCAAATCAACTCTAGAGCACAAACCTTAATTTTAAAACTTTTATTGGACCTTTTTCTCATCATCGCCCTTATATTCCTGTATATGAGTTAATCCCGGGGGTTTCAATGATCGGGAACCCATTTCGGGTTTGACCGTAGAAGCCGAACCCGTGATTAAATCCCATTCTCGAAGTTATAATGTCTGTTCCTGTCAATATTTTGTCCAGTATTCAATTTTGACTCAAATAGGATAGGAATAGATCGTTTAAGAATCATTTAAGAAACAGAACACTTTCACAGAACCATAGAAACACATCAGAATCATCAAAAGGTACGGGTTCAAAGCACATTTGAACCCGAGTTCAGCAGAGATAGGGATCCGAAAAATTACCTTAGAGGTCGAATAACAGTAGAAATGGTTTTTTTAAAATAATTATGAAAGTCGACAACTAGTCTCCGACGCCGGAAGTTCGCCGGGAAATTTTCCGACCGGCGGATTACTGGTCAGTCTCACTTTAAATTCAGAATTATTCCCAAAACATCCAAAGTCAGATTAGGACCTTAAGAACATTGATCAAACCTGTCAAAGAGGAGATAAGGGTATTTTAGGGAACGAAATCAAACAAATTCAGAATTAGAGTTTGGAAACGAAAATAGATAGAGAATAGAGATAACAAGAACATAAGAACTTCCCTTAATTACTCGAGGATTAGAAACCGAGTCCGAAACCGAAATTAAGACCCTTGGAACCATAACCCACCAATAGATCCCTCTAGAAGCCATAGGACCTTGTTAAGAGTAAAACCCCTCTCTTAATACGAACCAGGAAGCGTTAGAGATCAATCCCCAAATGGATCGAACTCTAGAAACATTTAAGAGACAGCCATAATGAACACAAGGGAGTATGAACCAATTGGGACTTGAATTAACATAGATTAGGTCTCGGATACATGAGGAGATTAAGAAAAAATGAAGAGAAGGATAGAAAGGGTAGGGGACGGCTGGAAGAGAAGAAAGAATGAAGGTTTTAGATTGGTAAAATTAGGTTTTGATGGATTATAGTCAACTCAAATGTGGACCGAAGGATTAGATCAAAAGCCTAGGATTAAGCCTATTTAGAGTTATTAAAATAAGCTCTTTGATCTCCACCATCATTTCAAATAAATGGTCCAGATTTAAAGTTTGTTAGGATAAATTGAAAGGACTTTTAGGTCACCATCATTGATTCTAAATTTATGATCTTCATCTTTGTTTTTTTTTTACTTATTCATTTATGTTCCGTAAAAATGTTTAGTGGAGAGTCTGGTTTGGAGTTTAGTGGTTTTGCTAAAAAAAAGGCTAAACAACATTTAATTATGCTAAGATCATTGGTTAACATTATTAGTATTTTTATTAGTTTCTTATTGAATGTAATACTAAGCTTCAGTGTCTTTGTGATATATATAGGTCATTAATCTTGTATGTTTTTACAATTTATAGCTGTAATAAAACTTATTAACGTTCGATATATTTAGGAAGTTAAAAAGAAATAGATTAGTTCAATACAGTAAGAGAAAAATGACATCTTTTCTAAAATTGAAATTACTAATTCTGTCAAGATCTTATTCATATATTAATCTTATCCAATCAAGTTCGTTTATATGGCTTATTTTGAACTAAATTTGTTAGAACGGTTATGTAATAATCGAATTCCCTCAATTTTACAATATGACTTCTTTATACGTAATTAAAATTATCGATTCATGTCTATGTAATATTTGGGTATATTTTTCAAATTAGAAAATTAGACATTTTAAAAGTAGTCATGTTATGGCTAGTTTACAAAAAGATTATGTAATAATCTATCTCTTATTTTCTTAAAAAATTAAAGAATACGTTTCGGCCACGAGGGTTATGTTATAACTCAACATCACGTCTTCTTCTAACAAGAATAAATAAATAATGCTCAGATAAGGTTCTTATCTAGGCAAACAGAGTCAAAATCTTAACGGTATCTAATCACACCGACTAGAGATGATTAGTGGCGACTCGTCTTAAAAGAGCATAATAGCTCTTAACACATTAATTAACCTAAAAAGTAGACGAGCACGGCCTCGCGCTCCGACCCGCGTTTTTGGGGGCGCGACAGCCATAATGTATGATCTATACATTTATCATCCATACTTCAACGAAATTAATATATTCTTTGATGATAACATGTATGTATGTATGTATGGTATTTTATTCATGGTGATTAACTTTGCAAACCTTATGAAAATCTCAAGTTAATCTACACCATTCACTTACCATTATGATCTTCATCCTATGGCCAAAATTCAAACTTGTTCAACAAGTTTAACCTCCCATCAATGACAACTAAGCTTGTACCTTCAAAGGCTTCTCCACCTGTCCTTTTGGTTCAAAAACAGAGACAAGTATGCAAAAGGAAAGACTTGGTCAACAAGAAAGAAAGTACACTTACAAGAATGATATAAAGGACACTTTTGATGGACATAAAGTTGATGGTGATGGGATTGAATTTTCCAACGGCTACATGAAGGATGTTGCACGAAATTGAATCTCCAACGGCTCTATTTTGGAGTATAAATAGCCCGGGAAGCTCACAATTGAAGTCAAGGAAAAACAACGAGAATTAAAGCTATCATACGAGAGATTTGCTAAAGCTATGATTAATATTTCCTTCAACTGTATTAAGAGAGTTTGAGTGTAATCTATTTCATTCAAAAAGATACAATAAAGATTAAACGGTAGGGTAATCTTGGGTTTAACACTAGATCCAGATAAAAGTGTAAAAGAGGTTCTTACTTAGCCTTGAAAAGTAAATATGTTCTTAAGCACCCGCAAGCATAAGAGGTTACCACTGAGCCTGTAAAAGTGCCATAAGTTTCTTAGTTGAGCTTGAGAAAAACTAAGAGAAGTCACTCGACGCTTGGAGTTCGAGAGAGTAAATACTGGGAGAGGTATTTGCTGGTAGTGTCTCAGATTGTGAGAACTGTCTTAGGCTTGATTTCTGCCCGTAAAGAAATCTTTAGTGGAAAATCTCGAGAGGTTCTCTCGGGGACATGACTAGGCTCATAAGGAGACCGGACCTTGATAGACTCTCTGTGTCAAATCATTCTATCCCTACTCTCTTTATTATTGCTATTTAATCACTTGCTCTGCATTTAATTATATATTATTAAATGCTTGTGATTAATTGCGTTTAAACTGTTTATACTCTTATTTCTTATAAACAACCGTTTCTTCCGCAAAACTTTTTGAGTTGTTGTTTATTTAAATAGACAAATATTTTAAGAGTATATTAAGTTATTTTTAAAAGCAATAAATCCTATTCACCCCCCTCTAGTCTTTATATAGTCATATTTGGGCCAAACGTGCACACCTGCAAAATCGAAGAATAGTAGCAAAAAAGTTATTCATAGTGAATATAGTTTCTAATTTGAACGCCAAAGCTTAGCTCTTGAGCAATATGCAAAACCGAAGAGAAACCCAACCAATAGCTTTGAAACTTCAAATTGACCTTAAAAATGTGAATGAGAAGCATAACTTAGTACTAAAGAAATTCATGGATCAAATCAAGAGACTATAAGAATTTTAAAAAATAATCAAACGAAGAGAAGTGAAACCCAGAAGTCAAATTACCTAAATTGTTGCTGCCATCAAAGCAAGCTTTCGCTGTCGTTGTTTGCTTGAGCAGTATCATCGATCATTAGAGAGTGAAGGAGCAAATATAGAACCGTTGAGCTCTTGAGAAATCCAATCTAAAGGTCGGCATCAATCGAATTTGAGCATGGAAGAGTAATTGATTAGAAAAAAATGAAGAGAGATAGAGGAGAAGTTGTGACTGGCTAATTAGGACGGTGTGAGTGAGAAGAATAGAGAGAGAAGATGTTGTGATTGGTGGATTAGGTCTGTGGGAAAGAAATAAGTAGGTCTATCAGCAAGGGTAGGAAATATAGGTTTTGAAAAGTAATAACGGTGTCGTTTTGAATTCAATTTTAAGTGGTATAAAATGAAAATGAAGAAGATTAAAGGATTCAATATGTAAATCACTAAAATTGAAATTGATGAATAGTGAATTTGGATTCACTTTTATATATTAGTTAATAACTAGAGATGCTCACCAATTAAGAAATTACTAGGATTTTGAAAAAAATAATTTCATTAAATTTAACAGCCATTAGTACCCAAATTGCAGCTTCCTGAACCTTCCAACTTCGTTACAGGATTGTCGAGCCGTACCCCTTCCTCCACAAGACTACACCTCTATTTGATGATGGAGTTAATACTGAAGATGGAAAATAAACAAATCAGAAAACTGTTGCTGAGCTATTGCAGGTTGACATACACACTAACAAGGTATTTTTATGAGAAAATTCAGTGAATAATTTCAGAACATCTAAATTGTAGATACTAAAAAAGAAATAATTTTGTATTTCAGGAAATTAAATTCACCTGCACAGCTACTATCATACAAGCTTACCCTAAAGAAGGATGGTGGTATAGGGCATGTCCCCATTGCAAAAGTAGTGTCCAAAACTTGGAAGATAAACTGTGGTGTAAAAGCTGCCCTACATGTTACATGGTATCTTTGACCTATGCCATTTGTTTTGGATTAAAATTTGTTAGTTTTATCCCTTTGTAGCTGAACTGCTTAACATACAAACTTGCTGATGTTGTCAACCACATACAGGTATCGAGTTCGTCTAATTGTTGAAGACGCAACTGACATTGCTTCTTTTGTATTGTTTGGACGTCTGACAGCTGATCTAATAGGAGTTCCAGCCCATACACTTACTGCTGGATTCAAGGACAGACACGACGTACCACCTATGATGAGCAAGCTGTATGGGCAGAAAATAATTTTTCAGATCAAACTCAGCAACTTGGTTGAAGACCCCGCAAATATCTCTTTCAAGATCGTGTACATTTTCAAAGACCCCTTAGTAACTCCCAAAAAAGAAATGCCAAGTCCCATCTTAGCGCGGTCAACACAATTGTCAGTCCTTTTGGCAAACTGCACCACCCCACCACTTGCCCCACGAGCACTGTTATTTGACAATTCAGATACACTTCCAGCTCCATCGGATGGGGTTGACACACCTGGTAAATGACGCCTCTAAACATCTCAATTAAATGTTTTTTTTCTAACTATAGTTTTTGGGGACTTCCAGCCATGCCGGGACTTCTGGCCAGAAATAATTGCACGCGCAAAACCAAACAAAAGTTGCTGTCGAGAGAACACAATTTCTGCTGCTTATTTCAATTTAGCTTTTAATGCTTTCCAAAAAAATTTGGCTTTAGCCATAAACAATTATACAATTTAATTCCTATTCGGTTTGTAAACTTATTTCGATAATATTTAGTACTTCAATTATTTAGTTTGTTTATGAAATGTTTCCTCCCCCACTCTTGCTAGCCCAAAGCGGAGCAAAGAGAACACAATTTCTGCTGTTTATTTCAATTTAGCTTTTAATGTCTTTAAATTTTTTTGGCTTTGACCATAAACAATGATACAATTTAATTTTTATTCGGTTTGTAAACTTATTTCGATAATATTTAGTACTTCAACTATTTAGTTTGTTAATGAAATGTTCCCTCCCCCGCTCTTGCAAGCCCGAAGCGGAGCGAGGGTGTTCCTCTAGTATCTATATATAGACCAGAAGAACGTAAAATTAAGCTGTAAATTGGATATTTAGTGAAGATGACGTTTCCACATAAAATAACATAGAGAAGAGACAATACTTTTCATGATTATATGAGATTCGCAATAAAACAAACTAAAATCACCCTTGCACAACCAAAAACAAAAGAGACAGTTCAATAACCCAAATTAGATAATAGGAAAATAGTATAAGACACTATTTGAAACCACAATTTAAAAGTATGTTGTTCGAATTTATAGTGAACTTAAATTGATATAGAAATCAAATTCTAGTTCAACTATATCACATGAATCCCTTCTCCACTTAAAAAAATAAAATGAAATAAAAAAGAAATTTAATAGCAAACAAATAGGAATAAAAAATAATACATTAATAAAAAAATAAAAATAAATAAATTAATTTGAATTCATAATACTATATTTAATTAAAAGAATAAAAATACATTAATTAACTGTTATCTATCGAAAGTTTTAGATTTACGTTGGGGAATTTAAATATTTTAATGATTAATTAAATATAGTTTGTAAGAATTACATGAAACAAAGAGAGATATATAGTTTTATTCAAATTAAAATAGAGTTTATAAGAGTTTTAATAGAAATAAACGTACTATCCAATTTTAAGAAATATATAGGAAATATTTAATTCTTAATTCTAATAGAAATTAATATTAATACTAATTTTTAATTTTCAAAAAATTCTTATCAATCTTTTCCCAAAATCTTAATATAGTAATAGTAATAGATAGATGGATAAATAGATGGATGGAATAATGATTAAAAAATTAAGTCCACTATATAATGTTGATGTAATTAATTTTACTTGAGATGCTGCATTGAAAAAAGTAGATTTCAACCCCGTTTGGTGCAGTTGTTCCTGTTTGATGCTCCTGATTGCTGTTTGTTGTTCCTGTTTGCGGTTTGCTACTTCATTTCGCTGTTTGCAGTTTGCTATTTGATTATTAGTGTTTGGTAAAATATAATTAAATATTGTTGTTAAAATATAAAATGACTAATTTGGACATATTGATTTTTTCTATTAATGTAAATACAAAGAATAATAAAGGAAAATAACATCTACAGTATTTCTTTTTGTAAAAAAGCTTGCTGCTTTTTAAAAAAACAGTTCCTTTTTACATAAAAAAGCAAAATGCACCTACTCATAATTTCTAACCAAACACTAAAATAACTGCTTTTTAAAAAGGCTGAATACACAAATAACCTTCTGAACTTGGCTCAATGTTGTTACTGATCCCCTCAATTTTCGATTGTAACAAATATCCCCTCCAACTTTATAAACGGTAACTAATAACCCATTGAACTTGGCTCAATGTTGCTACTCACCCCCTCAACTTTCGATTGTAACAAATATCCCCTCCAACATTATAAATGCTAACAAATAACCCCCTAAACTTGGCTCAATGTTGCTATTAACCCCCAACTTTTGATTGTAATGACTACCCCCTACAACTTTCTAAATACTAATAAATAACCTCCAATTGCTTAAAAGACAGCAAATGTGTGACTCAAACTCTTATAGTTGCATGAATAGCTTTAAAAAGTAGAAAAATCAATTAAAATGAAAACGTCAAGGTAGATTCAAAATCCAAACTAACGGTTTGGATTGATTTTGCGACGTCATAATTTTTGTTCTTTTTAGAAAAATCAATTAATATGAGACTTTGAGTCACACATTTGTTGTCATTTCAGTAATTCAGAGCTATTTGTTAGCATTTAGAAAGTTTGAGGGGATATTTGTTATAATTGAATGTCGGGGAGTCAATTGCAACATTGAACCAAGTTCAGAGGATTATTTGTTAACATTTATAAAGTTGAAGGAGGTATTTGTTTCAATCGAAAGTTGAAGAAGTCACTAGCAACATTAAACCAAATTTAAAGAGTTATTTGTATACTCAGCCTTTTAAAAATAAAAGTGAAACAACAAAACGAAAAAACAAACGCCTTTCATTTCCGATTATAAATTCACCGTGGTTTCTATTAAGAAAAAAGGAAGAAGTCAAAATGATAGAAGTGGGTCCCTCCCTGGGAAGTGTAATAAGCAGTTTCTCGTTGTCTTCACCGTCCTGATATCTCTCAGCTTCCCCACCCACCTACCCATCATCTTCTCGACCTAAACCTAACGACACCAAACCAAACCAAACCATAACCGAAAACCGAACGCCCTGCGGTTTTTCCGATTATTTCATCTTTTGCTGGAATTTAGATCCATCCAAAGATGAGTTCGGATTCGGATTTGGATTTGGATTTGGATTTGGTTAGGTACGTGGAGTCTCTGATTGGGGTTTCCTTGGGGCCTTCTGTTTCTGACTCGCTTCTTCTTGTCGTTTTGACTACTTCTGTTGCCGTTTTAGTTGGGTTGTTCCTCCTTTTCTGGAAGAAATCCTCCGATCGTACTAAGGATTTCAAGCCTGTTATTGTCCCTAAGTCTCTTTCCCTCCACAACGACGACGATGATGCTGATGCTCTTTCCGGTAAAACCAGGGTCACTATCTTTTACGGAACTCAAACCGGAACTGCTGAAGGTTTCGCCAAGGTATCAATTCGTAATAATCGAGCTTTTGCTTATCAAATTGATTCCATGTACTATTTCATTATTTAGTGTTAAATTCAAAAGTAATTGTAACTTGTTGACTTCTAGAGCAGCTTAAATTTGCCTGTTAATCTATGCTTAGGCTCTATAACCGCGTCCACGAGTCAGAATTATCTTCGTCCTTCTTAATGAAATCAACAACCGCTACTACCTCATTCTCATGTTTATTTATATGTTCATTCATTTAACCGAAAACTCTTAGGCAACAGACATGCATCATACTTTCGTGATTATTGGAAAGCGGATGTGTAAGGCCTATGTAATGTTGAACCTTGTGGAAGGTTACAGCTTAGTTTAAAGATTGAAACTTATTTTTTTTTTTTGATGAATCAAAAAATCTGCAAAACTGCAGCAATTACACATAGGAAGATGGCCCTATGAAACAAAGAAATTAAAGAATCCTTAAGAAAACTATACACAATCTTTATCTACTTCCAAACTTCCTGGAAAGCTATAGGAAGGGAATGACACTCAAAGAAACGAAGTCGGATCATATAACGAATAGACTGAACAACATCCTCAGAATTAAAAGCAATCTGCTGGAAATAAAAACGATTTCTAGCTAACCAGACTTGGTAAACCGTGACAGAGAAAACAATCCGGCGAAGACAAGAGAGTTGAGATTTACCATTAGCCCTTCTTCCCAACCAACTGACTATCCGCCTCCAAGGCATATTCAACGCAGGCAGCATACACTTAGAAGCAAAATAATGCCACTAACTTATTGATAGTGTAGAATCGAAGGGGTTCTTGGAGCTTTAACTTTGGCCTGAAATAGGAAGAAAACCGTTAGAGACGGGGCCGGAGTCTGGCGTACTTGCTCCGACGATCAAGTCAGATAAGCTCAATTAGGAGGAAAATGGTGATGAAAAAGTGAAAGGGAATAGTGAACATACCATATTTAGAGGTGATCTCTTACTTTCATACTAGAATTAGGTTGCCGTAGACATGTGTCAGCGAATGATTGGGTGATGGGGAATAATTCTGTTAGGAGGAAGCTTCTTGGCGTGTGCCAGACATGTGGTTGGCGAGGTTTTTGCGGAGATGGTGACACGTGTTTGGGAAGAGGCGGTTGCTGATGGAACCGTTAGGATGTGTACACATGTGTTGAGGTGTATTTCTGGAGTCATGTGAGGGTCACATGACCTCAGGCTATTTGCTCGGTCATCACTTATGGATGGTAAATAGAACAACATTTGTTTAGAGATTGTGGAGATGTCTTTAGTTGCTTATCTGATGAGCTTTTACAACTTGCTAGAATAGATGATTGAATATGTAGATGTAGTTCCTAGAATTGTGCTTTTTCCGTGGTTCCATGGAGCAGGAACTGCAATGGAACATTTTTTCATTTTTATTTTACCATCATTCTTTTCGCATTTATTATGCTTTTACTATGATTTTCCCCCCTTTCTAAATCTCATTGCTATTGCAGGCTCTAGCTGATGAGATTAAGGCAAGATATGAGAAAGCAGCTGTCAAAGTTGTTGACCTGGTATGTAGTGCGGGATTGTTGTAGACATTGTAATTAGATGGGGTGGATTTTTTATGTTTTTTTGGATTTTGATGGTGGATTTTTCTTTTGGGGTTGACTTAGGACGATTATGCTATGGATGATGAACAATATGAAGAAAAATTCAAGAAAGAGACTTTGGCATTTTTCATGGTTGCCACGTAAGATAATATTTGTTTTCTTTGGTACTCCTGGTGTTGTATGTTAGGTTTTTAAAATGATGCATTTAACGGGTCTTCTCTACATTTGCAGTTATGGAGATGGTGAGCCAACTGATAATGCTGCAAGATTTTATAAATGGTTTACTGAGGTATGGTACTTTGTTTAGATGCTAAAACTGACTACTATACCAGTGATGCAAATTATTGGTGCTTTGATCCTAAATTATAGTCTAAGACCTGGTGGTGATTGAAATTCAGGAAAACGAACGTGGAGTCTGGCTTCAGCAGCTCAGTTATGCTGTATTTGGCTTGGGTAACCGCCAATATGAACATTTTAACAAGGTATGTAGAGTCGTATCTATTCTTGTACTTTATAAGTTCTTCCTATGTTTGTACAATATCATATCATGAAAAATAATAATGATATGCCATTCTGAAACAGATAGCTACGGTACTTGACGACCAACTTATTGAGCAAGGTATTTTAGTAGATAATAAAATGTCCTCTCATTTTCTTTTTGGTTGTGTTTCCTTTTATGTTTTATTGGTGACTTATGAGTGTGTTTGTTTCTGATAGTTCATAGAATTAAAATATCAACACATATTATTATTAAATCCCAAATAGTTTCATAATGGTACATTCTGTTCAATGAACTTTTATATAAGCGACAAATAAAACCCCTTAAATTTGCCAGGTCTGAACAAGTCCAAATAAATTTTGGTTGGCCAGATAAGCACTTTACTTCCGGTTTTTCCTCTGATTCTGTCCAACCTGCAAGTTAACTCAGTATTATAAATTAGAAGTATGGAGCGAGATGGGTTATTTCTTGGATTTAATTTGCCCAAAAATAAAAGGAGATGGCATATTTAGCAGAGGATTTGACTTTGATTCATGTGTCCTGATCTGTACTGTATAAGCTGTGCTTTTTTGTACTTCAACCCAGTTTGCATGGATAGTTCAATTTGAAAAAATTGAGATGGTAAAGGAAGTAACCTTCTTGGCAAATAAGTTCCTCGATAGTCCGTATTGGAGTTCGAATTCTGCTCTCAGCTTCCCCATTGTTCTCCATGTCTCTCTGTGCTAGCATCCATTTCGTTAGTCCTCCCATTTTTTCTCTTCTGCCTCACAAATTTGGGATTTGGCACATTATCTGCTTTATTTACACTTCTTTTATTCATATTCAATTATCTACGTATCGGTTCTCAAGTTTATTCGTGTAGCAGTATTAAATTCAACTTATCATGGTTTATTCAGTGATTTTGACTCGGACCTAGATGAATGAATTATATTTTCTTGATGCCCTCTATCTTAAATGCACTAAAATGTTGTGCGCAAAACATATTTTATAAATCTCCCTTCACCTCAAATAATGAAATCCTTACCAATATGGTGGATAAGAAGGTTTTGAAAACAGTTGGTTGATATATTTTTACAGGTTATATACATGTACTTTCTTAAACAAATTTCACATCTCAAATTGTTGTGATTGATTTTGTGCCACAAGTTAGAATTTTTTCTCTATTTTTAATTCTTGCAATTGTTTTCTTATCTTTCAGATTTTTTATCGTCTTAATTTTTTGAAGATATCTTACTTTTTCTAATATAGTAGATTTGCATCAATGATTTGTACAGGAGCAAAACGCCTCATTGCTGTTGGTCTTGGCGATGATGATCAGTGTATCGAAGATGATTTTACTGCCTGGTATGATACATAGTTAGACTTGAAGATTCCTTTATCCCCAATTCTGTCTTGCCGTATGTATTAAGGCTAATGTCTTGTCCCTGTCCCCATTTGTTGAGGATGGAGCTTCTTTGCAAATATGATCTGTTAACTGTATATTTGCTTTTTTCTTTCATAGGAGAGAATCATTGTGGCCCGAGTTAGATCTATTACTGAGAGATGAAGATGATGTCAATGGTGCATCTACTCCATATACAGCAGCTATACCTGAATACCGTGTGGAGATTCATGATGCTGCTGCATCATCTTATGAGGATAAACTGTCACACTTGCAAAATGGGAATGCTAATTTTGATATTCATCATCCATGCAGGTACTTTTTTTTTTTTTTCTTCTTGTCCTCATTATAACATATTTGTTCTTCTGTGATATTGAATTATTTAGTTATCTCATTCCCTGAAGGGTTAATGTTGCTGTTCAAAAAGAGCTCCACAAACCAGAATCTGACCGCTCGTGCATACATCTGGAATTTGATATATCAGGAACTGGTATTACGTAAGTTCATTGCTTATCCACCATATCTCATATTTTTGTCCTCCAGTCTCTGCATGAAATGATTTTATGTAATTCCTTATTGAATTGAAACTTCACTTCCATGAACAACCTCGCGTTTTACCCTGTTTCTTGTTTCCATGAGTTTGAAGCCCATGCAATTCCGTTTCTCCTGATGCCCTTGAGAAACCTAGAATAGTTTTCTTATGGATTTTATTTAGCTTGACAATTTGCTGTTTTTGTCAGGTTTAACCCATACTATCTGTTTATAATATGTTCTTGCTTTCAAGGATGTGAGCCTTGTGGAAGCTTCTTTTAACTAATAAAATTTTGCCCACTTGCCCACTCAATCCCAAGCAATTGTCTTCCTTTTCATACCTTTTTTCTTGTGATGAATTATACTTAGTTTGACGATTTTTTTTTTCTTTTTATAGATTTGAATTAACCATGTTCTATTTCTAATGCATTTTACTTTTGAGGGACTTGAGCCTTTGTTATGGTATTTTCCCGTTGCACATTTATGCCTGTCTTTAAATATTCTCTTGAATGATTTATGCAAAAATTCTCATTATTTTGCGGATTTTATATGTTAATCTAGAAATATCTTGTTTATTAAGACTTTGCCACTATTTTGTCTGGGGGAGAAATGGCTTTACCATTGACTTTGCTCTTGTTTTAAGTTACATCGTCTCATCAATTTTTCTATTACGAAGTTTGATCATATACAAAAAATATTTTTTTAGGTGTTATATTATTGTTGACAATGTTTGCTAATGAATATTTCTTTCTTCACTTCTTTCTGTAGATATGAAACAGGGGACCATGTGGGTGTTTATGCTGAAAATTTTGATGAAATTGTTGAAGAAGCGGGGAAGATGTTGGCTCAACCTTTAGATTTGCTATTTTCTCTTCATACTGACAATGAAGATGGATCGTCCCTTGGGAGTTCTTTGCCACCTCCTTTCCCAGGGCCATGCACACTCCGTACTGCTTTGGCGCGCTATGCAGATCTCTTGAATCCTCCTAGAAAGGTCAGATATTGTTATATTTCAAGTTTTTGCTTCTGTAATGGGTTTTTTTTTGCTTTGAACAACTCTTATTATTTTTTGTTTTAGGCTGCTCTGATGGCTATGGCTGCTCATGCCACTGAACCTAGTGAAGCAGAGAGACTAAAGTTTTTATCATCACCACAAGGAAAGGTAAGCAGATTGTTCACACTATTTGCTGATTTCTCATATTGTGTAATTATGTGCCTCTCAGCATTTGAATATCCTTGCTTATGATTTTCATTCTTGTTGTCTAGGATGAGTACTCTCAATGGATTGTTGCAAGTCAGAGAAGCCTGCTTGAGGTAATGGCAGAGTTCCCATCTGCAAAACCTCCCCTTGGTGTGTTTTTTGCAGCAGTGGCACCTCGCTTACAGCCTCGCTATTATTCTATCTCATCATCTCCTAGGTTCTTTACTTGTTACTTAACATCAAAATGTGCTTATGAATTTTTAGAGTTGCATAAACATAATTCCTGTTAATACCTTGTTCAGATTTGCTCCCAATAGAGTACATGTGACTTGTGCTTTAGTCTATGGTCCAACACCCACTGGGAGAATTCATAAAGGGGTGTGCTCAACATGGATGAAGGTCATGAATAGCTACCTTGCATTTCTGATTGTCACTTTACATTGATAGGAACTTGAATCCTTTTGAAAATCTAACATACATCTCTATTAATAAAACAGAATGCAATCCCGTTGGAGAAAAGCAGTGACTGTAGCTGGGCTCCTGTTTTCATTAGGACATCCAATTTCAAGTTACCATCTGATCCTTCAACTCCAATAATCATGGTGGGACCTGGTACTGGACTTGCACCGTTTAGAGGTTTTCTACAGGTTTGGAAGTGCTGTGTGATGTGTGTTCCCATATTGGTTATGTAAGCAAGAAAACTGAACATCTATTCTATCAGGAACGAATGGCATTGAAAGAGGAAGGCTGCCAGCTTGGACCAGCTCTGCTCTTCTTTGGTTGTAGAAATCGCAGAATGGTTGGGACATTTCCCATGCATTGCTTTTTAATTGAGTTATATTTTGACAACATTTTGAGTGTGTAATTTCTTTTCTTGCAGGATTTCATATATGAGGATGAGCTCAGTTATTTTGTGGAACAAGGGGTAGTATCTGAGATGATTGTTGCTTTCTCTAGGGAGGGGCCTCAGAAAGAGTATGTTCAACATAAAATGACAGACAAAGTAAGTAGCTGTAAAATCAACTAAAGTGGGTTCCTGACTAGTTTAGCGCTCATATTTATTGACTCGTCTAGAAAATGTGCAGGCAGCAGAAATATGGAGCATAATTTCCGAGGGAGGTTATCTTTATGTATGTGGTGATGCCAAGGGTATGGCCAGAGATGTTCATCGGACTTTGCATACCATTTGTCAGGAGCAGGTACTGCTTCTATCTCTTTCATTGAATTTTTAGGTGGATGGGTTGTGGTGCCCTAATTCTCGTGCATAAAAGTATGAAGAAATCACATTCACACTCTCCTGAAACATGGTTCTTGGTTGTGGTTTGTTTCACCTAACAGTTGGTTTCATTAGAATGGATATGATGGTTCATAAACCATTCAATTGCTATTGTCAGGAAATTCAGTTTATGACAAATTATTTATTCATTCAGTTCAGCCTAGTGGTTTTGGGTGAGATGTTAAAACTTTAGGTTGTTGTCGATTTTTGGTGTGAATGAGCAATCGAGGCTATGGTTGCTCAAACTTTACAAGAAAAGGGGAGGTTTACTTATATCATGGGGAAGCGCAGAAGAGGATGGGTATTTGGTGTGTTTATGTATTGAAATTTGGACTTGTATTTACTTTTGCAATTGGTTTTCTTGGTTAGTTTCTCCTTAAGAATTGATTTTCATTGTTTCCACCTCTTTATTGTGTCAAGTTCATACCCTAATGCATTTGTTAATTTATTTTTCCCCCCTTCAACATCCTTCAAGTTTTTCTTCTCTAACATTGGAAGAAAGACATTGACTAACAATGCGGAGATAGTGTTATTAATTTTGAGGCTTCGTCACATGATTTCACTTGGTTGTATTTTGTCAAAGATTATTATGGTGGTCATTGAATCCTGGTCAAGTGGGCACCCTTCGTTATAATGTTTGAATTAGTGATATTTTTGAAATGTTGAATTGAATGTTTGTATTTCAGGGAAATTTAGATTCATCAAAGACAGAGTTGATGGTTAAGAAACTTCAGATGGATGGAAGATATCTTAGAGATGTGTGGTGATAGCTGCTGCAGTGCATTTTTTGAAAATGAATGTGTTGGTGGTGGTACAGCATTGAATTTATTCATCTACTTGCTCAAGCTTCTTGATCAATATAATATCTATTCATATTTATCCCTTGCGAGTGGGATGGTGGAAACCCAAACTTCTATGAAACTGATACTGTTTTCTCTACCCATCCCTTGGACTCTTTCTTTCTCATTCAGAAGGATCCTGTTAATCGTCTATATCCTTGTGAAATGAGAAAAAAAAAAAACAAAACTCGAAAATAGGTAATAGCATGTAGCCAGCTAAATAGATGCCAAAAGACGGTTTTACTAGAAGAATGTATTCATTATAGTAAGAAATGGTAATGTGGAAATAAAAGTTGGAATTAGATTTACAAGCTGTCTGAATTTAGGGATCCAAATTTTCTTTAGTTGGTTGGAACAAAGGTGCTCTATGTTTGTAGGTTCCCCAAGCGCAAAAAGGACCCTGCTTTTAGCATTTTTTTAATTTGTGAAACATATATACATACTGAATATTACAGCTTTTGTCTTTGGAGCTTATGTTTTAAAATCCAGTCTTTCTCGGTAATAAAAGGGGCTATTTATTATAATGGCTAGAGATTGTAGTATTTTATCATCATAATTGTTTTAGAGTTTTATCGGCGTTTACGAAACAGAAAAAGGGGTAAGAGGCACCCATGTCACTCAAGTTCAGCTCTTGACACAACATGGTTATTGAACTTTTAAAATACGAAAATAAAGTCATTGAACTTTTACTCTGGCCACAACAAGGTCATATTGACCGCTTTAATGTCTATATCCCACCAGAATAATGATCTGGCACCAAATTAATAACATGGACTATTGATTAGGAATTATATCCGTCATATATGAACTTTTTTGCAGAGTAAACTTAAGTAAAATCAAATTAATTTGGTAACAAGAAAAAAAGTAAAATTAAATTAAATTGGTAAAACAAAAAATAAAAATTTCAAACTTGGTATGACCTATTTAACTCTATCAATGGTAAAATCTTAATTACAAAACATGAAATTGGACAATTATATAAAAAGAAAACTAAACAATAATATATAAAAATTTGTATTTCATCTCTAGTTCGGTCAATTTATAATCAAAACTAAATTGACCGATATTATGGTATATTTTATAAATCAAAATCGAAATCAAATTCAAACCTAATAAATCGAATAACCGAGTTGAATAAAAAAATTAGTTCAGTTTAGTCGGTTTGTTTAGTTAGGTTTGGTTTTTGAACACTAGTAGATATATTAAGTTCACGTAAGCTTGTATGCAGAAATGAATTTGTGCTAACGAAATATGGAAGTTGATAAAGTTGAGATAGCATGGGAGGGTGAGAAGAGGAGAATGTAACTGTAACATGATGATGATGATGATGATAATGATGATGATGATGATGATGATGATGATGATGATGATGAATTGAATACACGTGAAACTAGTATAGAACGTAGTAGTATATACTCAAGTGAAAGAGAAAAGACAAATATTTCACATTCACAGACAGCAGCAGTAGAAACAAGAGAATGTTTTGAGTTTAATGATTCATCAAACAGACTAGACTACTTAGGTGCAGAAGAAGAAGATGATTCTTGGAATCCAGCTTGTATACGTGAAAGAATAGAGGGTTTGTTTGATTTCTGTTTCTTCAGTTTCACGCCGAACAGAAAAGAACGCAATGGAATCCTAGATTTCCTTGCTCCTGCTCCGCCTTGTCTTGAAGCAGCTGCCGCTTCTAGCTCTTCATCGATTTTTGTAAGTATTTTTTCGACTTGCTCCCTCAGTATTATAATCTTCCTCTGTCCTGCTTCTAGTTCATCCGATACCTTATCGCTTTCCTGTTTCATGTTCAGAATCTCCCCTAGAAACTTTGCTGCCTGGTATCTATGCAGTCCTGATTCTGGATCTGATAGCTTTATTATCTCTTCATGAATGCTCATTAGCGAAGCGTTTTTGCTCTCTATTTCATCTTTCAATACTGCATTGTTCTCCATCCATACTGTTAATTCTGTTTGAATCTGCCCTAGGTGTTTGTATATTGCTCGTGCTTCTGATGTTATCCATTGATGTTTATTCTCGTTGTTTGCTTCTTCTTCTGTGCTTACCGCCTTTAGCTTTTTCAGTTCTGCTTTTAGGTCTTTTACTGAATTACGGTACTTGTCTATTTGATTCACTGAGTTGCTAAACCTCATCCAGAATTCTAGGTTTCCTTCCAACAATTCATCTATCTCCGCGCGCAGTTTCTCCTCTATTGTTGTAACTGTGTTCCTTATTATCTCGTCTATTTCCTCCTTTTCATTCAATGATAGTGTTGCAGCAAACTCCCCTAAGCTTTCTGTTGATTTTGTGTGGTCGAATATCTGCTGCTGAGGAGAATTCGGAATTGTCCAGTGATCCTGTTCGTGATCGTGATCATGATCAGAATCATGAGTGCTGCCTGTATGAATTAGACTCTCCGGAGAACCTCCCCCGGGATGCAAGTACTTGAATTCTGTTGAACTAGTTTCGTGATTTGGGTCTTTATTCGTTTGCTGAAAGCTGCTTTCCTTTAAACATTCTATCTCTTTATCTTTCACAGCCAGTTCATTCTTCAGTTCTCTGATCTGCAAAGCTAATTCAAAGAACCCATCTCGGTTTTTCTTCTCTACATCGCTTAGCCTTTGCTTTACCTCGTTAAAATTCCTTACCACCAGACCGTACTCTTCTGATAAAATCTTTTCGTTGTCTTCTTGCCTCCTTTCCTGCTCTTCTTCATCATCATCGGTGTCTTGTTCCTTTAGCTCATTATCATGGCTTATGCTTTCAACTGTCAAGTCTTTCTTCTCGTTTTCATTCTGCTGTTCCTGAAGCGTAGAAGAATCCTTTTCGTTTTGGACTGATCCACTATTCGAATTGACATAATCATCATCTTTTGTGACCTTTTGTTCTTCATTCTTGATCTCTTCATCCGGGTTCACATTTTGTAGCTTCTCTGTTAAGTGATCAATGTTACATCTTGCTTCAGTCAAATGTGTTTGGAGGCTAACATTTTGGTCCTTAACATTCTGGCTGAGACTTTTCAGTCTCATTACTTCCTCCTCCAATTCCTTCATCTTGATGCTCGCAGTCTCCGCATTTCCCTTGAGAATCTCCTTCTCTTCTTCCAGGGTCTTAACATGCTGATGAAGTTCGTCTGTTTCTGATCTTAGAACATTTATCTGAGCATCCTGAGAAGACACTGCAGTTTCTAAGCCAACAACCATTTCAACAAGCTCATTGATCCTATCTGCTAGCTGCATCACTGTATTGGATGATCTCGAATCCTCCTCTTGGAGCTCTTCTGTAAGCTTCTCCCTTAACAATGCTGCTGCATTATCTTGATCGATGTTTTCTGTTTCAGTCTCTTGTTCATCTGTTGACACCTCCTCACCTGTTTGACTGGAGAGGAATTCGCCCCGAAGAGATGTAAAATTGTTAATAATATCCTTAACTCTCTGGTTCTCTGCTTCGATCTTTTCAGCAGATTGCTCCTGTTTCTGTTGCAGCATGTTGAAGGCATCTTGACAGGATTTGAGAGCTGTGGATGCCATCAAACTACGAGCTTCATCATCATCCATCACATTAAGAACACCAACACCAAATTTATCTTGTAGCTTGCATACCTTAGCTTGCATATCGGTGATGTGGTATTCAATCCCACTAGATTTTTCATTACAGCGTCTGCATATGCTTTGCAGGAACTCCCTTTCAGTTTGTAGTGCCAGCATTTCTTTCTGAATCTTAACAATCTCCTCTCGAGCTTCCTCTTCGGTTAGACCTGCTGGACTTGGAGGTTGCTCGGGAGTTTTACAAGGAGGCGTAGTTCTGTGCTTATTAATGGTGGTGGGAGGGGGTTTTCTAAGAAACTTTTGCTTAGGGACATTTGGTATCTTTTCGAGATCAAGAGGAAGAGAAGGAGTAGTTGAACCACCCGTGGAGGTGTATAATGTGAATTCATCATCATCGTCTATGGAATACTGAACTTGTTCAGGAAATACAGCTGCAATGGTACGGTTAGCACTTTGCATATCCTTGGAAAGGTGATCGTATCTCTCAGCCAATGCTCGATAGGATCGGTAAGACTCTTGAACATGGTTGACAAGCTCCGGCCTCTTCTTGTAGTACATCTCGACTCTTTGAGTGAAAGTATCCCCATTGTTTTCAATGATCTTGAGCATGCTGGAGATCTTTTCCTCCATATCTGCATGAGAAGATTGTTTCGCATAAACATTTGAGAGAAAAAGAAAAGAAAAGAAAGAATATGATGGATGATATGAACACGTACCTTGGAGATTCTCGTCGAGCCATTTGGACTGCTTGGTCCGGATGTGGCTAGCCCACCACCAAGAGTAGGCATTGTTTGCTGCTCGGTGCAGCATATTGAAAATGTGAACGTTCAGCCCATGAAAGACGATAACATGTCGGGTTTGCAATTTAAATGTGTGGAGAAAGAGAGAAAAGGATAACAACAGAAAAGGCTGTATAGAATCATAAGTTGCTGTCTATAATGCCTGAAATGAGGCAGCATTGGATGGGAGTATATTTAGGACATCCATTGGTTACTTGTTTGTTTTCTTTTTCTTGCTGTCTATAATGTTCTAACACTTGGCAAAACAAAACCATTTTTTTCTTTCTATTGTTTCCCATTTTAAATTTAGGGGTTATTGTTAGTTATGTCAAGTAATTACAATAATCTCTTTCCACTTACATGTTGATTAATTAGGCTGTCATTTATTAATTCCTTTTTATCTTCTTCTGGTCCTAAATTACATCTTCTTTTCTTAAATCAAAAAACAAATATGAGACTTTTATAAAAAAAAACAAAACAAAACATGACGCATAATAATCTATCGTGTCTTAATTTCTTACTCCCTCTATTATGAAATAAAAGCCTTTTTAAACAATGAAAGAAATTTTAAATTAAAAGTCGTTTTGACTATTTTTCCTCTCTTTTACTAATTTTAACTTTGTCTGCATTAAATGGTGTCTTGCCTATTTTTTCCATCATTTTTCTATTAAAAAATTGAGAATCTTAAAATATGATAAATATGAAGTGAGTAATTAATAAGAGTATCTTTCATCAACATACTTTTTATTTATTTTTTTTTTATCCATAAGGAACTTTTTATTTGATAGAAAATATATAATTTTTTTAATATATAGTTAGGGAAAGTAAAATCTTTTAAAGAATAAGTTATTTTCATTAAAACATTATGAGTCATATATATGTATATATAAATATATATATATATATATATATATATATATATATATATATATATATATATATATATTTTTATAATTGTAAAGAGCAAGATTCAAATTCTCCAACTGTCCAACACTTATATTGGTGAGTGTATCAATTGAGCTATCAATATTAAATTACTTTTGAACGCCTACTTAATTCTAAACTCATATGTCATATTTGACTCAAAAACTAATACAAATATCATATTCTCGTATTCAAAAATATTTTGTTTACATTAGGAAGGTCTTTATATGCTGCAATCTATCCACATTTGATCTTATCACGCTTTTGCAGAGATTACAATTTTCAAATGTGTTTGAGTAATTTTAATATATTTCTAGTGAAGTGATGAAGTTGAGATTGATTTCATTCAGTACTGTTGACTTGTACCTTAACTAAATGAATTTGGTCAGTCATGTTAAATTTAAACTTATTAGAATCTTGAAAGTTTGAGCATATAACCAAATGATATTTGTTTGTAGAGATTGATTGATAGATAGATGTTGGTGGTTCTGTTGGTTGGATTGTTAGCATGGGCATACCAGGCCTGTTACCCTCCCCCTCCCAAAATATGCGGAACCCGGGTGGCCCTGCTGTCACAGCTCCGATAGTAAAGCTAAGGGACGGAGAGTAATTTTCACTTGGTCAGTGACTGACCATATTTATTTGGTCAGTCACTGTGTACATGGTCAGTTACTGACCAAGTGAAAATTACTGAGGGACGGAAGGCATTTGGCATACTCGGAAACTGGTGTATCTAAAGACTCCGACAAATTTAAGATCATATATATGCATGGTTTTTCTTCCTCGAGACATGGCCTCTCAATCTTGACTAACAACTCTCGTGGACTCATTGAGGAGTTGGGTTTGTTTCTCGTGTCTTTCGATCGGCCAGGCTATGATGGAAGTGATCCGGATTAAAACGAACTTCAAAGAGCCTTGCTCTTGATGTAGAGTAGCTTGCTGATCATTTAGCACTAGGGCCTAAATTTTATGTGATGAGTTTTTTCTATGGGAGGCCAAGCAGTTTGGGGCTGCCTAAAGTGCATTCCTCATCGGTACGTAATATTAGCTCGCCTCTTGCTAATTTCACTGACTGTCATTTGATAGTATGCATAAATTGTACAACGATTTCTGAATTATTTTCTGAAAATATGATGCATATATAGAATGGACACTTAGAAATGATATTTACTTGTACTTGTCCAGTGTAAAGAAAGAAAAGAATATATCGGAGTTACTTATTGAAGGCTGCCATCAGTTTCCAGATCGTGCTTGGGAACTTAACTTTGTTCATACTTACCGTGAGGGCAATCAAAGAGTATGGTGACCCTTCTTTAGAGGAGAAACAAGAGGAAATATTCCTTCTTTTACATTATACCGAGCATCCGTTGAAATTGTTTGGTCTTCATAAATAATGTGAAACAATGTGTTCTGTAATTTATTCACTTCCTAATGGAAAAATCAGTGACATTAATTGGGTGTCTCGTGCATTGACAGGCTAGCAGGAGCGGTGTTGATTGCGCCCGTTGTTAACTACTGGTGGCTGGGGTTTCCAGCAAACTTTTCTGATGAAGCCTACTATATGCAGCTTCCGCAGGATCAATGGACACTACGCATTACGCATTATACTCCATGTCTAACCTACTTATGGAACACACAGAAGTTGTTTCATGCATCAGCCGTTACGGCCAGAAACCCGAAAGTTTACTCTCAACAAGATCTTCACATTCTTTCTTTGGCTGCTGGCCAAATAATTAATGTACACTACTTTCTACCTTAGTTTATTCTTCAAATATTGACACAATGCTAAATTAGTATTAAGTGTTTTACTTTTTCTGCAATGCAGCCACAAGCAACCCAACAAGGAGTATTTGAATTACTGCACCGCGATTTGATGATAGGATTTGGAAGTTGGGAATTCAACCCGATGGATCTTGAGAATCCATTTGGTAATAATAATAATGAAGGTTCATTTCATCTTTGGCATGGAGATGACGACAAGATGGTTCCGGTCAAATTACAACGTTATATTGCCAAAATACTTCCATGGATTCAGTACCATGAGGTGGCTGGTGCCGGGCATTTGTGCCCATATATTCCATCCCGAATTGAAGCTGTTCTAAAGGCTCTTTTGCTTAATGAGAAGTAAGCTTAATTGATCTTGATGCTTATTTACAACGATAATAGAGAGTTCATTATTCATATATCTGTTACATGATCCATTCGAAATGACTAGTGTATGAGGTTGTATCTTATATGAAACATCGTGTTTTTTCATTAACTTTTAGTTAGTTGAGGCTTATACAGGCCTAAGTTGTGGTATAAAATTCATTTAAACTGTGGTTACCTATAACCAATTAACAACTAATGATCATGAAATCTGTGACGTGAATTAATCTTATAAATCTGGACGAATTATAACGTCAGGAGTAAATAAACCGGAAGTGAGAGAACTACGACAAGCAATAAACAAACCATCCTCTTTGCAAATAACATCACAATTGCACTACCATTCATCTCATTAGGGAACAATGAAGCATCGATATTGCACTTCACCGTCCTTGGAGAACCAGAAGTCGCAGCCTGTACTGCAGATTTACGATAAAGCTTTTATTCCTTTGGATTCTATCTCCAATACTATATATTTGTTCCGTTGAATACCAAACAGACCTTTTGCATAATTGAACAAAAGAATTATTGATGATTGAAAGTAAGGTAATTGAGAGAAGGTAATCTGTTGATTATTCACAATACCATGAATGGTTTATATAGTTGTTACAAGAGAGTGATTAAAGGGATCATACCATAACAGGTAATTACAGAGTAACTATCTTACCATACAAGAATATTGACTAACATAAATATACATACATACAAAGATTATGTTCATATTCTAATACTCCCCGTCAGTCGAAACGGGAGGACCACGAACGCTGAGACTGTTCCTAAAATCTTCAAAAAGAACCAAGGGAAGACCCTTAGTGAACACATCTGCAATTTGGTACCAAGACGGAACATGGAGCACACGAACTTCTCCCCGTGAAACCTTTTCACGAACAAAATGGATATCCATCTTTATATGTTTGGTCCGTTGGTGTTGAACCGGATTTCCTGAGAGGTAAATAGCATTGACATTATCACAATATACAACCGTGGCTTTCTTGATGGGACAATGAAGTTCAAGTAACAAATTACGAAGCCAACATGATTCAGACACAACATTTGCTATTCCTCGGTATTCGGCCTCTGCATTAGACCGAGACAAAGTGGGATGTCGTTTAGCAGACCAGGAAACCAAGTTATCACCTAGAAAAACACAGTAGCCGGAAGTCGACCGACGAGTATCCGGCCCCCCGAGTCAGCATCCGTGTAAGTGACCAGAGTGGCGGAATCTGAAGGAGAGAGATGTAAACCGAAATCAAGAGTACCCTGAATATACCGGACAATGCGTTTGAGAGCCTAAAGATGGTCCTCACGAGGATCATGCATAAATAAACAAATCTGCTGCACTGCATAAGTAATATCAGGGCGGGTAAAAGTGAGATACTGAAGAGCCCCAGCGAGGCTGCGATAAGTTGTAGGATCTTGAACGGGTGCACTAGTGGTACCACTGAGCTTGGCTTTAGTGTCAACCGGAGTAGCGGATGATTTACAAGAGGACATGCCAGCTTGATCAATAATATCCAAGGCATACTTTCTTTGGGAAAGAAATAAGCCACCAGAATGCTGAGTAACTGCAATACCCAAAAAATAACTCAAGGCACCAAGATCCTTCATGGCAAATTCAGAACTAAGTTGAGAAATAATATCTTGACGAAGCCGATCAGAAGAGGCAGTGAGGATAATATCATCAACATAAAGCAATAAATAAGCCATATGAGGTCCATTCCGATAAATAAATAAATAAAGAATTATCAAAAAGACTGTGAGTAAAGCCAATAGAAGAGATAAAATCAGCAAATCTGGTATACCATGCTCGGGGAGCCTATTTAAGACCATACAAAGATTTCTTTAAGAGACAAACATGATCAGGACGTTGGGGATCCCGAAAACCCAACGGTTGATGCATGTAAACTGTTTCCTGAAGATTGCCATGTAAAAAAGCATTTTTGACATCCAATTGGTGAATCCACCAATGCTTAGAGAGAGCCAGGCTAAGAACTGTACGGATCGTGGCCGGTTTAACCACATGACTAAAAGTCTCTCCACAATCGACTCCAACCTGTTGTGTCTTGCCATCACCTACAAGACGGGCTTTATGCCGCTCAAAAAAACCATCAGCATGCTCTTTATGAGCAAAAACCCAAAAAGATTTAATAATATTGACCCCTTCTGGCCGAGGAACTAACTCCCACGTACCATTTTTAACAAGAGCATCATACTCATCATTCATTGCTAATTTCCAATTTACATCCCGAAGAGTCTGTACAGGATTTTTTGGTAACGGAGACCTATTCACGCTAGTGTTAAGGTTCAATTGTCGTTTGGGCTTTGTAATTCCATGTTGGCTTTGAGTAATTGGGTGACGAGTAGGTGGAGGAGGAGGTGATGAGAGGGGAATAAGGGAAGAAGAAGAGATAGGTGTTGAAGGGGGCTGCCGAGCGCTAGGTGAGGTGGGAAGTAAATGGGGCAGTAAGGTGGGTGCTGCGTGTGGGATTGGGGGGACTGGATCTGCCAATTGGGTTGGGCTTGGTTGGGGCGGGTCGGGGGAAATAGTAGGAGGCAATTGAACAGCAGGTGGAGGTGAATTAAATTGCTGGACATTGGGATTGGGTGCTTCTTCTGAAAAATCATAAGATGGGGAGGAAGAGAGAGCTAATTGGGAAAAAGGGAATTTGCTTTCATCAAAAATGACGTGACGACACAAAAAAAATTTCCGAGACACCACATCAAAACACTTATAACCCCGATGATTAGAAGGAAACCCCAAAAAAACACACGGTGTGGACCTCGCTTGTAATTTATTAATAGTGGTAGATGGAAAAAGAGGGTAACATAGACAATCAAAAACCCGGAGGTGAGAATAAGACGGATTTTTTTGGTAAAGAACACGAAAAGGAGAGTGAAAACTCAAAAGTTTAGAAGGTTGGATATTATGAAGATAAGTGGCCATTTGAAGAGCATGATGCCAAAAATTTGGAGGAATAGAGGCATGTAATAATAAGGTGCGAATTATATTGTTCAAAGAACGAAGTTTACGTTCCGCTTTGCCATTTTGAGAAGACGTATGTGGACATGAAAACCGAAAAAATAAGCCACTAGTTTGACATAAATCCCAAAATTGTTTATTATCAAATTCTTTTCCATTGTCACATTGGAAAGTTTTGATAGTTTTATCAAATTGTGTTTTAATATAAGCGAAAAAATTCAAGAAAATTGGAAATACTTGAGGTTTTTTCGAGATAGGAAAGGTCCACACAAAATTGGTAAAATCATCAATAAACACAATATAATACCGATGTCCAAGAGAACTTAAAATAGGTGATGTCCACAAGTCACAATGTATAATTTCAAAAGGCATGCTAGTATTATTATTCGAAGAAACGAATGGCAACTTAACATGTTTACCAAGAGAACAAGAATGACAAACAGAATTATCCGAAATAGAATTACAACTAATAAAATTATTTTGACGAAGAGAATCAAAGATAGGCTTGCCCGGATGGCCTAATCGGTCATGCCACAAGCAATAACAACAAAACAAGAAGGAGACTTATCCGGTAAAAGTTTGGTAGTAACCGGATACAATTCCCACCGACTCTCACATCTCATAATATGTCTCCCCGTCTGAAAATCCTTCACAGAAAACCCAAATGGATCAAATTCGACAGACACAGAATTGTTAGTTGTAAATTTTCGGACAGAGACTAAATTTTTTATAATATATGGTGCATATAAGACATTTTTTAAGTCTAAAGGTGGAAAAGGGTGAGGTAAAACTGTGTGTCCAAAACCATGTATGTGTATAGATTTTCCATTAGCAACAATAATTCTAGTATTTTTGCTCAAATTAAAAATAGACGGAAGAGTACCTTTATCAGAAGTCATGTGAGAGGTGGCGCCGGTATCCATAATCCAAGGATTCGCTGGAGGGTTGAGACTCAGAGTGTACATAACTTGATCAATATCAGTAGGAATAGACTCTGTAGAAGCCAAATTAGCTTGAGGTGGGCGTGGGCCAAGAAGCCCAGGTTGGGGATAATATCCAGATGGACCATTAGGCCTAGAAATAGGATTAGATGGATATGGGCTTGGAGGAGCTGAATAAGGGACAAACTGCCAAGACCCATATTGTCCCCCAAACTGAGAACTGCCAGGAAACGTACCACCATTCTGCGCAACTCCTGTTGTAAACCGATTGCCACCCCACTGTTTTCCATTCCATGAATTTCCATAACCACCACCACCGGACCTCTGACCACCACCACCACGGCCGCCGTTTCTACCGCCGGAGCGCCCTCCCCGATTCGATTTCCCACCTTAATTGCGGGTATTATTTTTTCTCCCGGAGTTTGAATTCTGAGGCTGTGAGGGAGCAGAATACATCGGCGCCGGAGGTTCAGAGGAAAAATTGGCTTGAAAAGGAGAAATAGCCGTGGTAGCCGCCTTCTTTGCCAAACCCGATTCCTCCAAAGTAAACATAGATCGGGCTAGGTGAAACGGAGGAAGAGGATTACTTTGTCGGATAATGGTGCCAACACCATTATAGGCTTCACTAAGTCCGGAAACCATCTGCAAAACAAGACGGTCGTTAGAAACAGGAGAGCCCACGTTCTTGAGTTGATCAGATAATTCCTTTAACTTCTGACAATAGGTGGAGGCGTTGGAAAAATCCTCCATAATAGTATGAGAAAACTCATGTTCAAGAGTAACCGCCCGAGAGTGTTTATTATCCTGGAATATATCTTTCAATCGATTCCAGATATCCATAGCCGTGGCATCATCGTCAATGATCAGGATGAGAAGATCATTGGAAATTGTGGAATAAAGCCAGCAAAGAACAGTCGCATCTATAGTGGACCAAGTTTCTTGATGAATCTCGGGAGAGGAGGTTGACTCTTTGTCTTTTCCCGTTGTTGGAGGAGCAGGAATAATATGATGGAGTACTTTGTGAGATTTAGCATGAATCTTAAACAGTTGAGACCAAGCCAAATATTGACTAGTTTCGAGATCAAGGACAAGAAGAAAACTAGCCTTGAAGTTTGAAACACCAAGAGCCGGATGGAATTTCGAATCCGACATGATTGAAAATAAAAGAACGAACAGATTGTTAGAAGAAGAAGAGGAAGAGAAGGGCGAGCAGAAGTGAAAGAAAATAATTTGCCCTAGGATCAGAAAAGGCTAAATGATACCATGAGAGAAGGTAATCTGTTGATTATTCACAATACCATGAATGGTTTATATAGTTGTTACAAGAGAGTGATTAAAGGGATCCTACCATAACAGGTAATTACAGAGTAACTATCTTACCATACAAGAATATTGACTAACATAAATATACATACATACAAAGATTATGTTCATATTCTAACAGTAATCTATCTTACAAGTCGGAGGTCAGAGAAATATCGACAGTGGCGTCCTCATGATCATTCACATTTCACACAGATACATATGTGATAAACTAATACCAAAGAAATCACAACTCGTAATAACCGAATAAGCTGTAAATTAGCAAGAAAATGGAGAAAAAAAGTAAAAATATCATATTCTCTCTATTTCTTGTTTTCTCTTAGCGGTTAATGTTTGAGTTTCCGCCGTTGGTGACTACGCAGCCTGGTGATGCTGAAGATCATGTTGTTTTGGCTGAAGATGTCTTGGGAAGTGATGAACAGGATAAATGGAAGAAACTTGTGGCAAATAATAGAGTTCACGACGCTGCTAATTCCTCTGGTGGTTCCAGAAGTGAAACGAGTGGTGCAATTTCTTTCACTCTATGGATCTTCAATTTGATTGTGGGTTTCGTTTTTATCAGATTGAGAGCTATGCTATATTATCATTGTTCAGTTGGTTAAAGACAATGAATTCTTGTTTAATTTTAAGTTCTAAAGAGGGACAATTGCAAGCTATGAGTAGTGGCCCTTTGTCTTTCAATGGAAGACCTTTTCTCCTTCGCCTTTGGACCCCTTGGATGGATCTGAATTTCAGTGTGATGTCTCGGGTGCCAGTATGAGTCAAGTTCCCTCTGCTTCCCTGGGAGTTTTGGTCCTTGCCAATTGCTAGGATATTGGGAAAACCTCTTTTTTGTGACCAATTTACAGCTTCTAAAACTCACCTGACTTATGCTAGAATACTATTAGCGGCGTAGAAGCTTCGGTGAAACAGGAAAATAAGAATAAAGTTTTGAAAGATCTCTTATTGCCTAATTGGAATTTTTTCTGCAATAACTGTACTCCTTGTAGTCATATTTGGGTTCTCTATGATGGTTCTATGGTTAAGATAACTCATGTCATTGACCATCCTCAATTCATACATTGTTTAGTGTCTTGGGAAGATGTTAACTTTTACTGGACTATTGTTTATGGCATGAACAAGCAAGAAGGTAGAAGATTCTTATGAAGTTGTTTGGCAAGTATTGTGGTCTCTGGTACTCCGTGGATTGTTCAAGGGACTTTAATGAAGTTCTGGGGTAAAGTGATAAGATTGGGGGCTTACCCATGGATGATTCTTGTTGTATATTTCAGGATACTATAGATACTCTAGATTTAATACAACTTCGAAGTTCAGGGCTCATGTATAGATGGACTAACAATCAGTTGGGGGATGCAAGGATATGGTGTAGGCTTGACCACGTTTTTATAAATGAGGATTGACTTGATTTGTATGGTGATGGGGAAGCTATCTCTCTTCCTGTGGGTATCTCAGACCACTCTCCTATCGTAGTTTCTCTTCGAAAAGAAATAAAACCAACTAGGCCATTATTCCGATTCTACAAAATGTGGTTTTCACACCCCTCTTTTTTGGATATTGTGAAGTCCATGTGGAATGTTCCGGTGGTTGGTTGTAAAACGTTCCAATTATGCTGCAAATTTTAAACAGTTTGAAAACGGAACTGAAGTCTCTCAATAGAAGTGACTTTTCAGACATCTTTGATAGAGTTTTGAAGCAGATACAGTTGGTGGAGCAGCTTTAAAGGAACTTAGAATTTGATCCTACAAATTCAGTCCTTCTTGAGGAAGAAAGAGGTATGATGGCACATCTTATGGATCTTCTTTGTTCAGAGGAGAAGTTTTATCGTCAAAAGGCTAGGATCGCTTGGATGCAAGAAGGGGACAGCAACACCACTTACTTTCACAAGCAGTTTAAGGCTCGAAAATCCTTCAACAAGATCTCTAGACTTCAGTTCGAAGGTGGACGAGGTTTGGATGAGCATACAGATATCAGTAATGCGATGATCAATTTCTATAAGGAGCTCATTGGCACTGCAAGACCAAATAGGGAACATGTTGACTCTGAAGTTATTCATAAAGGTGCTCTTTTAAGTACCGAGGATGCTGACCTATTGTGTGCACCAGTCACTACTACCGAGGTAAAGAACGCTTTGTGGAGCATTAATGAGTCAAAGAAAAAGGCAGACTCGTAGTCTATTTTGTTACCATTTTTAGGCGAATTTATCACGTCAAGGGGCAAATTTGCAAACTGAAGTTCTAATTAGTATTAATATACTTGGGTATCTTTGATATACTACAGTGGCTTCGTATTCAAGGGCACATACAGTATCCAAGAAAAATACTGACAAGACGAGCTACCGTGACTACAAATAGAAGAGGAAATCCAACTTGTACTCTTTTTCCACTGGTACTGTTCCTTAGTTTACAAAATTTAGGTAAATAGTATTTTCAACTGTACTAGATTTAAAACCACAAGAACATACATTTAAACTTAGAATTTGTACATTTAAACTTATTTCGAGACCACTAATCTTCTTCTTCTTCTTCTCAATCTCCTCTGGCGTCCTCCATCAGTCTGAGGGAAGCCAACGGGTTAGATACCTATCATCATGTCAATATACGAAGTCAAGAAAAATGGGTTAACCAAACCGTACTCTTAGGAGAATTGTTGGGTCTTTTGGTCACGAATTAGTCCATTAACCTAATAGTACCTAAGTAACTAACTAACTAACTAATAATGACTTCTATATGTCTTCGAAATAACAATACTAATAATATAAAAGAGCAATTAGCCTAACCTAAAGCAATCACTCTATTTCAATTCAATTTCTATATAAACATACCTAAGCCAAGATCTGAGTTTTAAGCCAAGATCAAGGAGCTTACATTAAGCGTATAGATAAACCAGCACAAACTTTCGCAAGGTTGAAAAACTGTAAACATTAGAGATTGAAAAGTTACCCTCGTATTCTCTTTAAAATGTCACCTGTCGGATGGTGCGAATCAATAGGATCCAAACGCATAACCACTGCTTTGTGCTTAGTTGTTTGACCATTTTCAACTACATGAACATTAGAGCAAATAAATGGGATGTTTAAGTTAAGTAAAGCTCGAAAATGCAACAAAGATTGAAAAATCTTAATCACTTTGAAGATCTTCTTCGAGACAGGAACGAAAATTAAAGTGGCTCCTGCAAACAACAATAATAAATCATCAGAAAAGGCAAAATAAAAAATGAAAAAAAGCAAGAATTTCTTGAATAGTGCAGAAAATAAATGTTTTAAATAATTTCCCCACATTCCAGATATGGGGATCAGTATATAGTCTGAATCATAGTAACGTCTGTCGAATCACCATTTAATTGAAGAATCAGGAGCAAAAGCACTCGTATACCAATATACATCAATATAGCTCATAACAGTGCCTTCTTGCGACTGAACATTTTCCGTGATATACCTAAAACAAAATATTAATCAATCAATATATCCACAAAGGTAAACGCACTTGCACTTATCCGATTTCTTCTTTTGTTTCATATAATGTCTCATCCCCTAGTTCAAAGTCATTTGTAGTTGCATTAAACTCTATTGTTGTTCCATCATCAATTCAGGAAGCTACCGCCCATCCTAGTTGGTTAGAAGAAATGAAATAACTGGAA
This sequence comes from Euphorbia peplus, assembly GCA_028411795.1. Classification (NCBI taxonomy): domain Eukaryota; kingdom Viridiplantae; phylum Streptophyta; class Magnoliopsida; order Malpighiales; family Euphorbiaceae; genus Euphorbia; species Euphorbia peplus. The sequence goes on along the minus strand of CP110839.1, from coordinate 18,892,732 downwards.
CAAAATCTTATTGTCTTACTGGATTAGAAAGCTATTGCAGTAAATGGGTTTTCACTATAACGATGAATCTTGATGGGTACAAAATCGGTATAGGTTGCAGCTATTACAACTGTAATTAAATGTCTTTCCATAACGTACATATTCTCATTTATGTTAACTGATTGTTTCATTCTACAGTTCTCTACATTGTGTATAAATAGGTTGTGTATAATGTATCTAATGAAGCAACAAGAGTTTTCTACCCTCTAAAACCTTGCTTGATTGCAAAAATTAGGGATTACAACTAATTACTAGTGAAATGTCAGAGATTAATATATAAACCATAAATGTCAGAAATTAGGCATTAAACTTACTGCCACCAAATGTCGAAGAACGTATCATTTATCCATTTCTTTGGCAATAATGTGTTCATATGAGATCCCCACACCGTACCTTTTCCAAAGCTTTTTAGCCGACATGTATCAAGAAGCCTGGAAAAAAGAAAAATATAAATTAAAATAATATAACACAACCCCACACCGTACATTGATCAAACTAGACAATCATAAAATCAAAGGATCCTTGACTTACAAAATTGGATCTGTGCCCATTTTCCATGAACTGATTATATTGCCAGAATATTAGCATTATCCTCAATATCAAAACTACAGAGGTATTAGATGAAATAGTGAACAAACGACATGCTTGATAGGTATATAACAGTTCAAAACCTAAGCTAATCAATAACTTAGGTTCCATCCGTATTCCATAAGTATTGAAGAGTTCTCCATGTTTGATATTCAACATCTCCATAGCACTAAACAAAGAAATACAGCTAATATCGATGATCAAAACAGAAAATAAATTATAAACTGTTGTTGTGATATTCAACTTCATAGCACATTACATTCCAACTCAATCAATGTTATTGATACCAGTTCTCTGACAATTCTCTTCTATCAATGCAATTCATCACTTTTCTCTCATATTCTTAAGCTACGTTCTAAAGTTCTTGTAACTTGTAAAGAGACACTGAAAACGAATTGACAAAACCTCGGATGACACTGAAAACGAATTGACAAAACCTCGGAAGGAATAGACATCGCTGAGAGACGGCGGCGCTTTTGTGATAGCAGATCAAAAATCCTACTCCACAGACCAAAATAGCTGCAGAAGGGAAATTGCTAGAGGTTGTTATTAAGATCTCAATTTTCTCTCTTGTTCTTCTTCTCATTCTATCCCACCTATTCTAAATTAGGTTTTATTTATTTCATACAACTTAGTAGGAAGGAAAAACAATTGCACAAAAATATGAAAGTACCCACCAAAATTTCCAAGTATTCCGGTTCTAGGTTAGATCTTGTATGAAATGAGTGACATTTTTTTCGTTTTTTTCTTGCTCCTCGTGATCCTTTGTACATCCTTTCAGATCTATGCAAGAAAAAGGTCATGAAAGATAAGAGATTTAAGCAAGAAGAAGATGTGGAAGAGGGATAGATGTTAGGGGAACTCCAAAGAGATTTGAGAGATTAGGTTATTTCACCAATTTTGTAAAGGGTTTTTTACAAGACTAGCTCACTTTCAATAGACTCATTACATTAGTAATCACTCTTATGTTTCACATATTAAACTAATCACTCTCGCCTTTTCTGGACAAAAATACCCCCAACTAACCACTCTCCCTCATTTATGCTTTCTTCTTTCCCTTTAGCATTAGCAGCTCTCTCTTCAATCACAGCAAAATTGAGGGAGAGTGGTTAGTTGGGGGTATTTTTGTGAAGAAAAATTGAGAGTGATTAGTTTAGTATGTGAAACATAAAAGTGGTTACTAATGTAATGGGCCTATTGAAAGTGGGCTAGTCTTGTAAAAAACCCTTTTGTAAAAGCGGTGTTTGATTTCAGTAAAACAGTTGATGTTTATATAAAAAAATTTTAACTTTTAGGACTTTTGAAACTTATTTATCAAACCCTTCTTAACTGGTCCTAAATATTTATATATAGTTTTCTTTTTCTAAAGAAAATATCTATATTGAGCTCAAGAATGATGAAGTAATTTTTCTAGAAAAAAGAAAGGGTAAAGTAAAACAAAATTATAGTGCGTAATTTACAAACAAGGTTTTATGGTCTAATACAGATAAGAGTCAATAGTTTATAATATTTGTAAACAAAGTCTCAAAATATTAACAATGTTAAAAATACGAGTTAACCCGAGTTCATTGTTCCTTTCCTTTCTTTATAAAGTTTTCCTTGGTTGTCAAAAAAAAAAAACAGATATAAGAATTTATCTTCTTGTACTTTAGTTTTGACTGCAACACAAATTTTTTGACTTTGTTAACATTTGAGACCTTGTTTACAAATTGTACAAACGACAAACTCTCATCTATATAATTTTGAAACACAATATCCTGTTTGCAAATGACACGCAAACATAGAGTCCAATTTTATACATTCACTCAATAATTCAAAACAGAGACTTATTCAATAATATCGTTTAACATTTTTTTAGGCAAAAAATATTATTTGACCACTGACCTTTTATTTAGTCACATTTGGTCACTCGTCTATGTAATTTGGTGAAATCTCACCCTTACTATATCAATTGACATTCTTACGTTTGTATTATTTAACAATTTTTAGTTTTAGTATTATTTTCTTATTTGAAATAGACGAAATTTTGATATTTAACATTTTTATCTCTATTTAATTTTGATCCAAGAAGGGTGAAATTTCACCAAATTGATAGATCAGTGGTCAAATATAACTAAATTATAAAAGTGGCCAAATATAACTAAATTATAAAACAGTGGCAATGTACAAATTTTGGATAGGTTAGCAGCCAAATAGTGTTTTTATTTTTATTTTATATATATATATATACAAACAACAACCTTGAGCATTTTATGAAAAATTTCATTCTAGAGTTTGCTGTGAATTTATATTTATTCTATTTTTATAAAATTATCTTTTCACTTTTCGAAGAAGATGTTGTGTATTTGGAATTGTACAAAAGGAAATTTGATAACTGGAAAACTAATAACTTTTATTACATAATCATGCATTTGGATTTGCACTAGTAAGTATAATTGCACTCATAAGAACTTAAAGAATAGATATCCAATCATTATACAAGGCATGCTTATTTAAATAAAGATAAATGACGACATAGCCATTCATTGTGAATCGTGATTAAAAAGCGATTTGTTGTTTGCGGTTTACATTTTTTCCATTTGTTTCAGTGTGCGTAAAGCTAGAAGCAACTAAACGTTAGGTACTGAAACTGAAAGCTATAAGGTCCACTATTTGCAGCCGGATAAACCTTACGCAGACTAATAAATCGCACTCAAGGACCCCTCTTGCATTTAGCCTACTCTTGAAATGCATAAGTTAAAATTTAAGAGACCAAAATTACCATACAGAACTCAACAAAGTAAAATTAAAATGTCAAATAGTTGAACTACGAACCAAAAGTTCTACAAGTAGCATTTAGATTTCTTCGAAAATATTCTTCCCCTACTAAACCAGGTAGCTCAAACATTTATGTGTTCTAAAAGTTAGCAAATGAGTACCAAAAATATATAAGTAGAACCGTAGAAGTAAGACAAAAAAAATATGTGAGACTAGGATAATAAAGAAGCCCAACACTTCTCAACATCCGTGTGCATGTAAAGAAGCTAACTTGGTCCACGATCCCATTGAACCATGTCCTTTCATCATCCATATTTCAGCCCCGTAAAGTGATGATTCCCCAAATTCTGTCATAGTGAATGTATAAATTACACCACCATAATTCTCAACCTGGAAATTCACTCAGGCAGTGAGCGATCCGTCTGAAATTCTCATCATTGACATTAAACACCATAATGTTTTTAAAAAAGGATTGACAACGTCGATAGCCATCAATGGGGTGAAGTCAATGAATACAGTAATTCAGAAAACAACGACAGAGTGGGGATAACAATACCAACCCGAGTTGAGGACAGGAGGAGTTATAAGCTTCCTCCAAGGATTTGTATCGAGTAGATAAAACAGTCTTTAGATACATATATATCACTTTATAATTGTGCGTGGTTTCATCAAATCCAAATGAATTTTTGTAGACAAACATAAAATAAGAGAATCTCGGTAGCGGACTTTCTCTAGATGTCTCTTCTTTTTTCCAAACTGTGTTTGGAAATCAAAACTACATAAGCCACCATTGAGTGTGAGCAGCGGGCACATGGTTGTTCCCCTCCAACCGATACCAACTTCCACTGCAAATTTTCAGTATTCAAGACATACAAGGATTAGAGTATAGTAAAATTGTCTAGTCCACCATATACATATAGGTTTGAGCCTACAACAACTACTGCAGGTCTATGCATGTCTAACATGTGGAAAAATTCAAAACAAGTTGTAAGCAAAGATGACACTAGAACGTCAAGGAACCATTAACCCGTTATAGAAATGTTAAGGGAACATATGTACCTTATCCCTGAAACAAAAGAGGAACTAAACCTACAATTATGATGTATGCCATTCATGGAAAACAAAGACAATAAAAATAAGCTGCTAAAGCAATATGGCATCTTATGCCATTACCAGTACATTCTGATAACTTCCACCCGTTACTAGCAATATTGAGAATCCATAAATCAGCTAAATGTTCAAGGGATAAGATCTGCCTCCAATAACATATACAGAGTCACCAACCAATGAGTTTGTGTGGCCCATTCTCCGAGATGGAGCATTGACAGCATCAGTTGCGCTTAATGTGCCTTTTAATGGATCAAGAAGTAGAGTATCATTTCTGCGTGCATGTTGGCCCATTCATCCAAAACCACCAAATAAAATAATATTGCTTTCTCTCTGATTCGTGACACAACTAGGATGACCCCAAAGGAAAATTTTCTCAGAAAGTTCACCAACGACTACCAATTCCACAACAGATAAACTGCAACCGAAGCCAAACCTTCCTGGTAATGATTTTAAGACTATGATGTCACATCAAAAGGAGTGACTCCTGCAATTAAACATATATCAGCTTTTCAGACTAATCGTATATGCACTCACTCAGAGGAATAAACATTTTGGGAATTCTCAAATTAGCAAAAGTATAACAGATAGAACTTACAATTACAAAATTATCATAGATAATGGAGTGTTTGTTGATGCTCTAAATTCATAGTTGCACTTATTAACAGAACACATTTAACAAAAACTAATTGTCTTTCCATTTTACCTAAGTAACCTATTAATCTCTCAAGGTCGAGGCGTCAAAATAGGTTCTAATGTCATAATCGTGTTACGCATGCTATATACTCCACATGATTATATATAATATGGATGTGATAAATCCAGTGAGAGAGAGGAAAAGATTTAGAGAGAGAAGGGGGAAAAGTTCATTAGATCTCTTAAGAGCCATAAACGGCTACAAAAACAATATAAAAGAGTTAGTCACGTGAGCATCACATGACTGTATAACAGAAAGGTAAAATATGCCAATAACTACAACATCTATCAAATACATTCCAATTAAACCAAATACACTAATTAGAATCAATTATTCCTTCAGCCTCCCCTCAAGATGAACATGTCTTCATCTTGCCTTGAATCAGCCTGCATTAGTAACCTGTAGAACCATGTTTGAATCCAGCAACATATGTTGAAAATTCATCCTTGTCAAAGCAGCATGCATTTGAGCTCTAGATAATGGCTTTGTAAATTGATCAGCAATCTGATGATGAGTGCTGATATAAGGTGTGCAAATAAAACCACTAATCATATGAGACCTTACTAAATGACAGTCAATTTCCACATGCTTCATCTGCTCATGGAAAACAGGATTTGCTGCAATGTAAATTGCTGCTTGATTATCACAATGAAGTGGTATAGGTAACTGTGGTTGAATCTTAAACTCTTCTAGGATATAATGAATCCATTTTAGCTCACAAGAAGTGATAGACATTGCCCTATATTCTGCTTCTGCAGAACTCTTACTAACCACAGTTTGTTTCTTTGACTTCCAAGAAACTAGATTATTTCCAAGCATGACACAATAACCAGTAACAGACCTTCTGGTAATCTTGCATCTTCCCCAATCTGAATCACAGTAAGCCTGAACTTTAGTCAAATTGGAACTGGCTTCATAAAACAACCCTGCTGTCACAGTTGACTTCAAATATCTAACCACATGCTCCACTGCCTCCATTTGAATCTCAGTAGGACTATTCATGTACTGACTGAGCTGTTGTGTTGCAAATGCAATATCTGGTCTAGTAAACCCCAAGTAGAGAAGTCTACCTACAATTTTCCTAAATTTCTCTGGTTGAGCAATTGGTGGAGAAGGTGCATCCAATGCTGCAGCAACATTAAAAGGACTAGTCAATGCAGACTCTTCATTCATCTCTGCATCTTTAATCAAATCCTTGATATACTTAGACTGAGAAATAAGCATCCCTCTTTCATATCTAGCTAACTCAATCCCCAGAAAATACTTAGCTTCTCCTAAATCTTTAATAGTAAAACTCTCATCTAATGCCTTCTTGACATCATTAATCATCTTCAATGATGTACCAGTGATAAGAACATCATCAACATACACAATGAGAGCTAAAAACACACCATTTTGAGCTCTGGTAAACAAGCAATAATCATGGATAGACTTAACAAAACCTAACTGCAAAAGCTTATCAGTAAAAGCCTTATTCCATTGTCTTCTTACCATACAATGATTTCACCAGCTTGCAAACCATCCCTGGAGAACTTTGACTGTATCCTGGTGGTGGCTTCATGTATAACTCCTCATCAATGCTACCATGAAGATAAGCATTATTAATATCCACATGTTGAATAGGCCATCCTTTACTAACTGCAACAGCTAAAAAGATTCTAACCGTGGTAACTTTAGTGACAGGAGAGTAACTATCATGGTAATCTATACCATAAACTTGATCAAACCCTCTAGCAACTAATCTTGCTTTATATCTCACCACTGTGCCATCAACTGCCCTTTTAATCTTGAACAACCATTTACACTTAATTGCTCTCTTGCCTGCTGGGAGTTTAGTTAACACCCATGTATTGTTTCTTTCTAATGCTGCCACTTCTTCTCCCATAGCATTTTCCCATTGAGGATGACCCTGAGCTTCTTCATAACTATGTGGCTCATGCTCTTTTTCTAATTCAGCTAAGAATGCTGTATGAGTTGGAGAGTGAGCAAATATAGCCAAACAAGTAGTGTCTGTGGTCACACTATTAAGAACAAAATCCTGCATCCAATGTGGTTGCTGAACTTGTCTAGTGGATCTTCTTATAGTTGCACTATTATCAGTGGAAGTTGAGGCAGTAGGTATAACATCTGAGGAATTAATAGACACCTCTGTCTCATCTGGTATGACTGGTATGACCACTTGATCTGTGATAGGAGCAAATCCAGTATCAACAACTTCCTGTAAATTTGACAAAGGAAAAATATGTTCTGCAAAGATAACATCCCTGGACACATGTAACTTTTTCTTGCTAATATCATACATCTTCCAGCCTTTTTGATTACCAGCACTTCCCAGATAAATACACTTAACAGACCTATCCTCAAACTTCCCTCTACTTGGATTTGTATTGTACATATACCCTTGACAACCAAATACTTTAAACAAATCAAGCTTAGGTGGAACTCCATAAAGTAACATATATGGACTCTTCCATTTCAACACTTTAGAAGGAGAAATATTTAACAAGACAGTGGCATGTAACATAGCTTCCCCCCAAAATTGTATAGGCAAATGCCCTTGTTTAAGCAATGATCTAGCTATACCAGTAAGACTCCTATGCCTCCTCTCAACCAACCCCATTATGTTGAGGTGTGTATGCACAGGATCTTTGATGAATAACTCCATATTTCTTAAGAACACTTTGAGTATTAATTCCTAAGAATTCTGTACCATTATCAGTTCTTATTGTTTTTATAACTACCTCAAATTGAGTCTTAATCATGAGGATATATTGCTCAAGTAAACTTGGAACCTGATCTTTAGACTTAAACAAAGTTGTCCATGTGCATCTAGTGAAATCCTCTACAATTGTAAGCATATATCTATCCCCTGATAAAGAAGACACCTTATAAGGCCCCCAACAATCAACATGTATAAGCTGAAATGAGGCAGTGGTTCTAATGGTACTTAATGGAAATGGTTTCTTCACTTGTTTAGACTGTAAACACACATCACAATCCTTAAAACAACCCTCAATCACCTGTATATCATTTTGCACATGAGATAATTTCTTAACTGACATATGTCCTAGTCTCTTATGTAACATAACAACTGCATTGTCATCACAAACTAACATACTTAGTGGTTTAGATGGAAAAGTACCTGTATCCAAGTAATACAATCCATTATGCAGATGTCCAAGAGCAATAGGATCTGCACTAGCCTGACCTTGCAATACACAGCTGCTACCAGTGAAGTAAACTGATATGTTTTGATCCTGTAGCAACTTGCTCACAGACATCAAATTATACTTAAACTTCGGAACAACCAAAACATCTGTGAATCTTTTATCTCCCTTGAACATCACTTCTTCAGCCTCTCCTGTAGGTAAGAAAATCTTCTTGGGAGTTATTCTAACCACATTATGCAAGGAATTAGCATCATATGTCATATGAGTTGTAGCTCCTGAGTCAATTATCCACTCAATATTACTTGAAGACCTAGAAACAGAATCATCACAAGCTCCTGCAAAAGCAGAAAACTCCTGAGATGAGGAAGAACTACTCTCTTGTATCATTTTCTGTTTCAATGCCTTATGAACCTCTCTCTGAATCATCTCCTGCATAGTCTCTTGCTTAACAGAAAGCTCACCATGTACATCAAACTCCTCTAAGGGAGAATTAAACTCCATTTGCTGCTCATGTGTTAAGTTAGCCTGATGTTTAATTGGCCCTGCACGCCTGCCTCTAAACCACTCAGGATAGCCTTTAAGCCTAAAACACTCCTCCTTCTCATGCCCTCCTTTCCTGCAATGAGAGCAAAATTTGTCTTCCTTGTTTTTATCTCCATAGAAACCATTAGTACCGCCTCTATTTCCTCCATTGAAACCAGTATTACCTCCATTAAAACCAGAATTGCCTCCATATCCATTATTACTCCTTGATCCACCTCTATAATTGTTAGAATTATTAGATCTGTTTTGCTGAGATCTATTCCCCATAGATAAATTCACAAAATCATTCTGCACAACATTTGCAATACTTCGCTGCCTATCAATCGTAATCAACATTGAATAAGCCTTATTTATATCAGGAAGTGGATTCATGAGAAGAATTTGATCTCGCACATGATCAAATTCAGTGTTGAGACCTGATAAAAACTGCATAAGTTGTTCTTCTTCTAACAATACTTGAGCAATTTTACTAGACTCTCCACAGGCACATACATTTACTGGCTTCATTACTATGTATTCATCCCACAACCTCTTCATTTTACTGAAAAATTCAATCAGTGTCATACCTGCCTGTGTAAGGCTGCAGATCTCTCGCCTGAGCTGAAAAACCAAAGGACCATTGCTTTGCCCATATCGTAGAGCAAGCTCCTCCCACAATCCCTTGGCAGTTGGTGCGTACATGATCGTCTCTGCTATATCACGAGACAGAGCATTCAATATCCAGGAATAGACTAGATCATCTATTTCCTTCCACTTAAGATATGCTTCCGACGTTTTATCCACCGGAATCTCATCGCTGAAGATAAAACTCGACTTCCTCTTTGCATTAATGGCGAGCATCATTGATCTACGCCAGGGCAAGTAATTTTTGCCAGTTAAAACTACACTCACTAACATCAAACCAGGATTATCCTGATGATTGACATTATTTGTATTCATAGCTGATTCTGCTACTTCTGAATTCAGATTTGAGTTTAGATCTGAATTTGAACCTTGCTCCGAACTACTTTGATAGCTACCTTCCTCTGTATTTTCTTCAATCGATTCTGACTCTCCTCTTCTACTGCTTTCTACTACTTCCGAGTACGATCTTCGTCTCCGAGTCATTCTTCATTTTCTCGCGAATCTGGATCAATCCAAACGCTCTGATACCATGATAAATCCAGTGAGAGAGAGGAAAAGATTTAGAGAGAGAAGGGGGAAAAGTTCATTAGATCTCTTAAGAGCCATAAACGGCTACAAAAACAATATAAAAGAGTTAGTCACGTGAGCATCACATGACTGTATAACAGAAAGGTAAAATATGCCAATAACTACAACATCTATCAAATACATTCCAATTAAACCAAATACACTAATTAGAATCAATTATTCCTTCAGGATGCAATGCAACAACAAATGACGATTGTATCAAACACATTGATCGTCTCTATAAACCTTATTGTCTCCTTAATTGGCCTTGTAGAATCACAAATTGACAGCCCCACTCGAACTCGATGGGACTCAAACATCATTTTGCAGCATAATTTCTTAGCATTTAGATTCTAAATATACTACAACCAAAATTCATCTAAACAAGCAATGTACTATAATCATAAATATATAAAAAAAAACACAGCACAAACTTACCGTTTTGGGCATCTCCATTAGCGCTCTCCAAGCTATCAACATCCCCATCTGCTCCCCCCAAATTATTAGCAACTTCGTCAATCCTCTTCAAGTTATCAGCCTCACCTTCTAAATCACAATTCTGATCACCATCCTCTAAAATTGGAGAACCCATGAAACCATTTTTAGTCAAAGCTTCAAAAAAAACTTTGTGTCATCTTTGCATTTGCCTCCATTTTCGGATTAGCGACCTCCACAAGAAACTTTACATATTCCTGTGATACCAAAAGCTTATGACTTTCACCCAACGGCACCTCCATTCTAATCAGACATCGAATTCCTACAATCACTTTTTTCGTATTAGCACTAGTAATCCCAGATTCCTTAAACCTGGAAGATATTGCCATGGAAACCAAAAGCTGAGCAGCTTCGACATCTATACACTCAACAACAATACTCAACGGCTCGAACCGAAAAACCAGATGAGGGTAAGGATCATTTCGGGATCTACCAGGTCGTCCGAGACAAACGTCCATGAACAGTCAGGAGCTTTCAGCTTAGTGGAGGAGTTAGGTGTAAATTGGGCGGGTTTTGGATGCGCGATAATGGATATACGACCGGAGCAAGAACTGGTAGTGAAGTAAGAAGGATTAGAATTGATTGAACTCAGAAGTGGGATAATTGGTGCATCAACGGTGTCTTTCGGCAATTTATCAAAAGGAGAGACTCCTGCAATCAAATATACATTAGCTTTTCAGACTAGTTGTATATGTACTCACTTAGAGGAGTAATGGGAATTCCCGATTAGCGAAAGTATAAAAGATAGACCTTATTATCAAATTATCATAGATAATGGAGTCTTGGTTGATACTGAATTCATAGTTGCACTTGATGCCAAGTAAAACTTATTGATAGAACAGAACACATTTAACAAAAACTAATTGCCTTTCTTCCATATATGACCTAAGTAACCTGTTAACCTCTCAACTTTGAGGTATCAAATTGGCTATCATGTTATAATCGCCTTACATTTGCTATATAATATGGATGCTACAAAAAATGATAATTGTATCAAACGCATTGGTTGTCTTTATGAATATCAGTCTCTCCCTAAATGGGGTTGTACACTCAGAAATTCACAGCCCCAATCAATGGGGCTCCAACATCATCTTGTTATACTGAAAAGATATATAAAAGGCCTTCGAGACCTCAACAAAATAAAGACAACAGAAACTTACCATTTTGGGCACCATCTTCATCAATTCTTTCCAAGTTATCATCCTCATCGACTCTCCCCAAATTATCAGCATCCTCATCAATTCTCTCCAAGCCACCATTCTCCAAAAATGGAGAACCCAAGAAACCATTTTTAACGAAAGCTTCAAAAAAACTCCGCGTCATCTTTCCATTCGCCTTCATTTTTGCATTAGCAACCTCCACAAGAAACTTTACATAATCCTCTGACACCAAAAGCTTATGACTTTCATCTAATGGCACCTCCATTCTAATTGAACATCGAATTCCCACGATCACCCTCTTCTTACTAACACCCGTAATCCCCGATTCTCTAAACCCGGAAGATATTGCAATAGAAACCAAAAGCTCATCTGCTTGGGCATCTATACACTCTACATCACTACTCAATGGCTCAAACAGAAAAATCGTGTGGCAGGATGGACCTATTGCAAGGAAAAAAAGGGTGAGGATCATGTCGGGGTCTACTGGTTCATCTGAGACAAACTTCCAGGAACCATCCCAAGCATTAGGTGTAAGTTGGGTTTGGTTTGGTAGGGAGAGAATGGAGATGCTTCCGTAATGAGAACATGTAGTGAAGTAAGAAGGATGAAAGTTGATTGAAGTGATGAGTGGGATAATGGGTTCATCAATCTCCGGTGAGCTTAGGGATGATAAAGATGGTGTCTTTGAGAGTTTTAAACCCTGTATGTCAAGATGGTGCCTTTCTCTTCTCAAACTCCATCTTTCTCTCTTGCTTGTATGTCAAGATGGTGTCTTTGAGAGTTTTAAACCATGTATTTATATTGGAGGGTTTAAGGTTTTAAAACCCTCTAGGATAGCCGACAACTTGAGGACATTGGGTCTTACAATCACATTGTGAGAGTAATTTAAAAATGAGTTTGACTTGGTCAAACTAGGTCAAATTACCGTTGGACCTTAATGAAAGGTTACCGTTAGTTTAGGAATTTTGATGAAAAAAAAATTTGTTTAGATACCTGTTTAAAAAATAGGGTATATTTTAGATACCAATGGCGTAATTTACCCCTATATCTATGTTTAACTTCGCCACCAAACTTATATTTCTCTTCTCTTTTAATTTTTTTTCCTCTATTCTCTTCAACTATAACCGATGCTTATATTACCTTCATTTTCTTGCCTTTTTATATACAACTAGTCGAATATCCGCGCGATGCGCGGAAGATATAATATCGTTTAAAGTAAATTTAACACACTAAAACTATATAATAAAATGTATGATATAGTTAATAAAAAAAAATCTATGTACCCTATAATCTCAACTGATCCAATCTACAATATATAAAATTAAAATTGTTACATACATAACTAATAATAATAGTTCAAAAGAATTCAAAAGAAAATAGCTAAAATAAATTCATCATTCTTTCACAGCAATAAAAAAGTAGAACATTTTAATTTTAGCATAAAAAGTAGCATTATACTAAATAAAATTGTTAAAGATAATTATGATATACATTGCCTAAAATGTATAGTTAACAAAATCTATAGTTATATGGAAAAATAAATCATAAATATCTATAAATATAAATATGTTAATAAACAAAAGAATACCCCTATCAAAAAAATAAACAAAAGAATAGTAACCTTTAGTTAAAATGAAAAAAACATTAAAACATATAGTCAAAAATATAATTGAAAGAAAATATTGAACAAAAATGTTAGAATTAGAAGTTTTTAATCTCTATTTTAGTGTTCTAATCAAGTAGACCTATGCAATGTTTTAAATGTTGAAATATGAGTTTATAATTACTCATTTTCTTAAGAAGGGTAAATCTCTTCCTCGTCTTCTTTCAATTTATTATTATTCTTCTTCTTCTTCTTCAAACTCTCGAATTTTTCAGGAATATTTGAACTTGCCAATTTTTATAAAAATCAAACTTATAAGATGCTATGTATTTGTTAATTGTTTTATTATATATGTTATGTATTTGTTAATTGCTTTATTATATCTAGAACGATAAGATGACTCGCTTTGTTGCTCTTAATATAAAATTTGAAAGCAAAAACAGTATATTGCATGTTTAAAATCAAATAGAAAAAAAGTAAATCAACGAAAAATAGAACTCATGATATAGAAATAGCACAACCAATTAACAATAATAATAACTAAAAGAATACTACAAACTTAGCTTAAACTTCACAAAGCAGAAGAGAGCAATGGAGACAACTTGTTTAATATGAGAGTGCACCGCAAATGGATGAGTCAGAGACTTTTTTTATAAAGAATTTTGTTATTATATAGAAGGAGAAATAATAAGCGGTTACGGTTTGAGAATCTTAAAAGACGTGATCTTATTAAGTTATCAATGAGAAAATTAGTATGGAAAAGATGTTTCACTTAAAGTAGATGAAGAGACATCTATTCTAATTAATTAATTTATAATTTTTTCAACAAAACTTATTTAATTTATAATTTGAATATATAATTTATTTATGTTTTTCTTCATTATGATATATCTTGATTTTTGATGAATTGTCAAACTCTAAAACAACTCAAATGTTGTAACTTTTAAGTATTCTAAAAGATAAAGAATGTTATGAAAAAAAAAAAATTTTTTTGAAATAAAAGTTGAGTTTAATTATTATACATAGAAATGGAGAACTAATATATATTTTTTTATCAATATTATGTTATAAAATATGAATTTTGCTCATTAATTAATGTAGACATTTATAAGTATTGAAAAGACTATTTAATTTATGAGTTACATGAATATTGAATGGTAAAAAATAAATGAAAATTCTATAAAAATTACACATTAAATTTTGGTGAGGTGGCACAATGTGAGAATAGAGTTTTTGTTCAACTTTTATATAGATATATATAGATTTTAAGTATTCTAAAAGATAAAAAATGTTATGGAAAAGATTTTTTTTTTTTTGAAATAAAAGGTGAGTTTAATTATTATACATAAAATTGGAGAACTAATATATATTTTTTATCAATATTATGTTATAAAATATGAATTTTGCTCACTAAATTTAATGTAGACATTTATAAGTATTGAAAAGACTATTTAATTTAGAAGTTACATGAATATTGAATGGTAAAAAATAAAAAAATAAATGAAAATTCTATAAAAATTACACATTGGATTTTGGTGAGGTGACACAATGTGAGAATAGAGCTTTTGTTCGACTTTTATATAGATATATAGATATTTGGCTCTAATTAATTTACATTGATTTGTAAAAATCAATATTATTTGTATAAAAAAAACAAAATTAAAGGAAAAACCTTCAAGTTGTGCGACTTGGCAAGAGGAAAAGTATAAATAATGAAAAGCAAAAAACTGAAAGCAACTACGATGTGAATCCAATTATCTTTTTGATTTTGTAGCAACCTTCTTCTTCTTCTTCTTCTTCTTCTTCTTCTTCTTCTTCTTCTTAATTAAGAGTGAGATAATGGTGCATGCATTTCGTTATTCTCAAGTTTAAAAACTATACAAACGTAATCCACAAAAGCACAATCTTCAAATCCAACAAATCAATAAAGCTCACATTAGTGTAAATTCCAAAACACTAATTTACAAATAAAAAACCCAGAGTTTATGGATCTTGCCTCTTTTGTAAGTTGCAACACTTAACATTGCCTTCTCTTTCTAGCGGCTCTTCCTCTCCTACAATATCAATTGGTTGTTTGAATTTTCCATATCGAAGAATAAAGACGAAATATTTTTAAACGAAATCACTCTCTTTTTATATGAAGTTGGAGAGAGATGAAGCAAGATATGAAAACAACGATGATAAATGAGAGAATTAATGGACAAGCTTTTAAATTTAGTGCTCATGAAAAAAATAATTGATGGAGATAAATGGTTTTCAAAGTATATGAAAGGTCTGTAATTAAAAAATGTAAGCTTGTGTGGACGAATCCAAAACAAAAACAAAGCAAAGAGAAGCTATTTTTTATACGATGACACATCATCATTTTTTATGACTTGGCAGCATTCTAGCAAAGACAATTCCTCAGCTTTTATATATTTAAGATGAGTGAGATATTATTGCTATTTTCCATGTAGACATAGACATTGTATGTGGCAAATTTTTTTAAGGATAAAGTCCCAAAAAAACTTTTGTGGTTTTCCCTTTTTCCAAATAAAGGATTGTGGTTTACTGTTACTTAAAAAAATGACTGTGGTTTCACACTTTTTTAAAATCACCGCTTACGACTAGGGGTGTTCAAAAACCGAAGCGAACTAACATAACCGACCGATATTTCTTATTCAGTTAGGTTATTCGGTTCGGTTTCGGTTTTAACTTTCAAAATATATCGGTAATATCGGTCGATTCGGTTTTTAAAAGTAAATAACCGAATAGAGCGAGATATAAGTTTTTATGAATTTTATTTTAATTTTTACATATGTAGATGAGGTTTAATGGCTTGAAATTATAAATCAATCGTCTAATCGCGTGATTATATTAGATAAATATAGATGTTATCTAGTTTCGAATAAAATTTCTTTCAATATAAAAAATTAACCTCAAGTGATTATATTAGTATATGTATTAACCTCAAGTGCTACATATATTGACTAAAATTTTCAATTTGTTGGTTTCAATCGAAAAAAAATTCAGTTATTTCATAGAAATATATTAGAATTGTATAATATGAAAATAAAACACGACACTATTCGGTTATATCAGAAACCGAACCGAATAATCAAATTATTTCAGCTTGTTCAGTTCGGTTTCACAATATTACTTGGTTTGGTGCTCATTTTAGACGTTATTCGGTATCGGTTATTTCGGTTTGATTTTCAGATCGAACCGACCGATGAACACCCTACTTACGACTTCAATATTGACATATTCAAATAAATAACGATGTTTTAAGAAACTTTAATTCTTTAACATTTTGATTTCGAGATCATTTAGATAGAGTTTAACGAGGAGAGAGAAAGTCAATGTTTAGAGGGAGAAAGATTAAAACTGATGATTTTCAAAAATGATAAATGTGATTTTATGATAAACATGATATTAAAAAACTTTAATTCTTGAAATATTTCATTTCCGAGTCGTTAACATAGAGTTTTACAATTTTGGCAAAAAAGGTGAAACCATAATCCTTTTTTCGAGTAATAATAAACCACGATCCTTATTTTTTTTAAAAAAATCAAATAAGATAGACAGTAGTTACTGAATTGAAGCCTATAAAATAGGAATGTGATATGTCTTAACTACCAAACTTGACAAAATTATAAAAAAGTTTGAATTATGGATCAAGAATAAAATATGGACCGAGTTAATTGTAAAATCTTAATTATACTTGATGTACGGCGTAATTTCCTGTTTTTTTTGTAAGACGGGCCTGCATGTAGGGTTTTTTTTTTTCCCCATAAAGTGTTGTCCACTGTCTGCGATATTCTGCATTCTTCTTCTTCTTCTTCATCTTGTTGTTGTGTTGTTTGTGTCTTAGGAAATGGGAAGCAAGAGGGCGAGGTTGGAAGAAGAAGAAGAAGAAGAAGACCGAATTAGTGGTCTACCAGATGCCATTATTCATCATATCCTCTCATTCTTGCCCTCAACCCGGGCAGCTGTTCTAACTGGGATTTTATCAAAACGTTGGCTGAATCAGTGGACCCGAGTTCCGGTTCTCAGATTGAAGCATTTGGGTATGTCTGAAGATAAATTTCTTAAATTTATGGAACATGTATTAATTCGTCATGACTGCTCGAAGATCAAGAAACTTTTGCTGGAGTATCCTTATTCCAGTAAGCCGGATCCTCAGTTACCTGCCAAATTCCATTTTGTAGCAAGGAAGAATGTGGAGGAGTTATACTTATCACATATCCAAGGATATCCGCCAGTCTTTTTCCAACTTGCTTCGCTGCTTAAATTAAGAGCTTATAACTCTACTTTAACACCTTATGGGAAGGTCAATTGGGGCTGTCTCACTGAATTAATTCTGATATCTTGTAAGTTAAGTGATCAAGCGATGGAGCAAATTATATCCGGCAGTCCGTCACTCAAATCATTACAATTATCACTATCTTCGATTGGTAAACTCACGATTGCTTCCAAATCTTTGGAAATTTTGTCTTTGCATTCTTTTTCCATGTCTGCTATTGATATTTCATGTCCAAGCCTCCTCAAATTATTTCTCTCAAATATATCTATGATTGACGATTCACAATCGTTAGCTCGAGCACTTGAAAACCTCATGTCTGAGAATTCTTTACTTGATACAATTGAAATAATCTTGTGTTCTTTTCGTAAATTGTCCAAGCTGGTTATTGCTTCAACATCTTTGAAAAAATTGGTTTTACAAGAACTTAACGTCTCTGGTGCTCTTGAAATTTCATGTCCAAAGCTTGAGAAACTACAACTTTCCTCCTTTTTGATTTTCCAAACTGCCAAGTTACTAAATTTTCCATCTTCAGTTTTTGCTACTATCAATTTTGACCATTATTTGGGGACTCATGACCTTGGCTGTCTTAACGACATTCTCCAATCACTCAAGTATGTCAAGCAGCTAGAGTTGGGGAGATCGTTTATCCGGGTAACTTTCAAACTCAACTGCAATGTATTTAAATTACAATTCCATACGTTTATTTCCTGAATTTCCTTTTCCATATTATATTTGTAGATGCTATCACTTTTTACTCGCACGGGAGCTGGTATTTTTGTACCAATTTTGAACACTGAATGCTTGACTCTGGCTCCTTACAATTTGACTGATTGGCATCATGGGATCACACATGTACTTGCCAAGTCACCGATGCTTCAGAAATTGGTTATCAAAGTGACACAGGTAATTTCACGAGTGTAATGTTTTGTGTGTGTGTGTGTGTGTATATATATATATATATTTATGAGTTGGAATAATTTATGGGTTGGAAACGTAAACTCCAACTTGGTAGTATAAATAGTTCCGTCTCCGGGCAACATCAACTCATCTTTCATTGCAGCTTCAGCTGAAGCCTATGCTTTCAGTTCAGTTCCATTCCTTGGTTTTCTGGCTGATTTAGCAGCCTGAGTCACACCTTAAAAAGCTGTGGAATGTGAGTTTCATTTACTTCTCACGGACATTGGAGCTTCTTCAGATAATTTAATATTATCGAAATAGAGAAAGCTACTCGTCAAGAAGGTTTTAATTTCCTTAAAAGTTACAAACATTTTGGATTGTGATAACGCAACTGAACTATAGTAACAAACTTAAAAACTAAATGATGTGTCAAATAACTTTATATATATATATATATATATATATATATATATAGGGAAGGGATCAGGTGAGAACACTCTCATATGTAAGAACACTTTTATATGTGAGAACACCTTCAAAACTATGTAGTTTTAATAATGAGGTAGGACCAAAAGGGAAATTTGTCCATTTTATTATGTTGCGCAGGAGATAAAGGAGAGAGAATGTGTTGGTGATGAGTAAAAATTTAACTTTTTTTTATTTAAAATCATTTTCCCGAGTTGTTCGAACTCCGATTTCAAATTTTTCTATATCATTAGACTCGTGTCGTCTAGAGGTTCATTTTAAGATCCATGATGCTTATGTAAAAACGATTTTTTAAAATTTTGAACATGCAGAATATTTATTTGAACATAACATTTTCAAGTTTCAATTGCTGCTGTAACCAATAATTTTAAGTTTTTGAACATTCAGGTTATTTTTTTGAGCATACGTTTTAAGTTTTTGAAAATATGAAGTATTTTTTTGAACATAATTTTTTAAGTTCTTAAACATGTGTCAATTGATAGTTTTGATGGGAAAAAATAATATTAGTATAATGTTTTGTGAAATTATCTAGTTTTAGTGATAATACGTTCAAATTAAGCATCAAAACATGAAAAATTATCAAATCTTAGTGATAATATTAGTTTTTTTAACATTTTAACAATGAAAAAATGCAAATTAACTACAATTGACACTCATGTTCAAAGTTACAACACGTATGTTCAAATTGTTAAAACGTCAACTTTACCTAACAACAATGGTACTCAAAATAAGCGTCTCGACAAAACAAATCCAACGGTATAAAAAAAGTTCAAATCGGAGTTCGGGAAAGTCGGGAAAATTTATTTAAACAAAATGAAATAAACAATAATTAAAAAAAGTACTAATTTCTCTCTCCTGCTCTTACATCCCATACGTGTCCATTAAAAAAAATGACAAATTCCCCTTTTAACCCTCTCTTATTAATAAAACTACGTAGTTTTGGAGGTGTTCTCACATACAAAGTGTTCTCATATATGAGAGGTGTTCTCACTTGATCCCTTTTCTATATATATATTTATATATGTTTATATTATCTTTTCACGTATTGTTGAGTTATTTGGCCTAACAAGTTTTTTTTTTCTTTATCTCCAGACGTATGATGCATACAAAAATAAAATTTGCCAGGAAAACTATTGGAGTTTAGACGAGCCTGTTTTCAGTTGTTTAGTATCACATATCAAGACTATTGAGATCATTGGCTTTCCGCTTGATGCTCACAGTCGTAAGCTTTTGCTAAGTTTTGTGAAATTTTTACTCAAGAATGCAAGTCTTGGAAAAGATAATCGTTGAATTGAAACATTATGAAACAACTTTTATGTTGGAAGCTTTTCAAGAATTGTTAATCTTGCCGAGATATTCTCGATTTGCGATTATTCAGTTGGTATGTCTAAACAAATAGATGTTTTGAAGTTTTTTTTGCGTTTTTGTTCATAAATTAATAACCATTTGGATATTTATTGTGTGTTGATGATTGTAATTTGTAAAGATGCTAGTAATTCCAGTTCATGTCTCAATGTTGCCCTCTTTTTTTCCCTTTTTCATTTTTCTTAAACTATTATTAGTTCTTCGTTTTAAGCTTTCCAAGCATTACTTCTAAGCTTCGGCTCTCTGTTTTAAGTTTAAAGAATCTTTTGGGACCTAATGTTGATATTTGTAAGTTTTTAAAGAATTCTGCGCACGGGAGGTTTATGGCATGTGGCAATTTGGAAAACAAACGGTTAATAAATGTAGAATACTTGAAGAGTTGTGGGATTTGTTCTAAACAGATTACTAAATACGTCGATATGTCTTCATACATTTCTTTCATCAGCTTAGACAAGCTAAAGGATATTGTTAAAAGAGTAGATGAGATGGGTGTTGATAGGAAATCTAAGATTTTTATTCACGCTATGAAGGTGATGGGTTCTATGACTAGAAACAATTGGGACCTCAAGTTGAAGCTCTTCAAGGAACTTGGCTTTTCAGATCAGAATATTTTGAATGCTTTTGCGGGAGCACCTAGAGCACTTGGTGTATCAGAAAGAAAGATTAGGGAGGTAACTCAGCTGTTGCTTAGTGTCAACGACTTTAGTATATCTGATATTGTTTGCAACACGATCCTGCTTACTTATAGTGTGGAGAAGAGGTTCAAGTCCCGAGTAAGAGTGTTGAAGGCCCTTCAGAGTAAGAATCTGCTTAAGAAAACACCTAGTTTCACTAAATTTTTTATCACGACTGATGCAGATTTTACAAAAAAGTATCTGATTCCTTACTCGGATGAACTAGAATATTTGTATGTGGGGAGTTAAGGTTCATAGTCAACAGGTTTTATGTTACTTGTAGAAATTATTAGATGTTTAAACAATCTGTCATTCTATTGGGTGCTGAAGTTGCAACTCTTTAGGGAGCTTGGCTTTTCACCGAAGAATATTCAGATGCTTTTAGGTTAGTAATACCTCAAGGATTGGCTGTATCCGGGAGAACGATTAAGGAGGTAACACAGCTGTTATACAGTGTGGTCGATGTCTCTCACATTGCTAGGTACCTGGATTTGCTAACTTACAGTGTGGAAAAGAGGTTGAAGGCTCGACTAAGAGTGGGCAAGTTCCTTGAGAGCAATAATTTGCTTAAGAAAAGATCTGGTTTGGCTACATTATATCGTCTGACTGGGTTAAGTTCATAAACATGTGATTCCTATCCTTACTCTTGATAAAGTAGGAGGTTTGCATTTGGCATTTCAGGGTTCAGAACCAATAGATTATGAATTATAGATGAAAAATTCTGTTGTTTTTTTCTTTTTCTTTTGCCAACTTGATATATAATCCGATGAACTATTCTCTAATACTTGACATGAAATGCATTGGTGCAAGTCATTTAGACCTTGAACTGGAAATTTACGTTGTCTATTTTCTAAACCGTCTGATAAATAGTAATAACTGAAAAGAAAAAATGATCCCACAGATAACATTGAATCTGTCCAAGAACACAAGATTGAAGTCATAATGTAATTGGCATCAATCTCTCTTTATATATATCTAGCATGAAATTATAATCACTATAATATATGCCGAATAATTGGATGGAAGGATACAAGATTGCAAGTTTGGTCCTAACAAATCAACAAAACCATATCATAATTTAATCCACCTATGTTTAAACTTCATCATTTGCCTCAAAATTTGAATCTGGGGTTCTGGAGTATGCTGTTATTTTGATATATATGAGCTGTTGACTTTCCCTAAGTACAAGCTGTTCTCATTTTTACCATATTTCACTATGGTAAAACTCTATGAAAGCTTGTTGAAACAATTCCAACGGGTTCCACATGAGTTTCATTATGGTTTCACTCTATGAAAGATTGAGTTTCATTGAATCTGTTCTTTCACAAATACATCAGTGAGTTTCAACTATATTCAGTTATGTGTGTTTAAATATAGTGATCCATAAAGGATATCTCATTCGGATTTGTTTCTCGCTTCTAGTTAGAGGTAAAATCTAATTGCCATGTCGCTGTTAATTGGTGTTGATAAATGTCCTTGTACCCGGAATTAGACTTCACTTGTTGCTGTTTTAATTCGATTTGTAGATTACATTTGATTCCTACTGAGAAATCTATGAATGTACATGTTTCTGGAATCGAATTTTCGCTTATTTTCTAGTTGTTAAATATGTTTCTTTAGTTCATGTTCCTTGGACTTTCTGTTAAATAAGTTTTGGGATGGAATATTGAATTTTATCAATGGAACTTTGGGTGATGAAATGAAATAAGCAGAAGATTGCACATAGGATATTGGGTGATAAAAGATTTTTATCTTTTAAAAGTATATCACATATCAACAAGACATCAATCTCCCAAATTCAACTGAAGTTGTTAAAGTGAACTTAAACATTAATTATATTGAATCTTGATTATATTGAAGAACATAAAACTTGGTTTTATTACTTGACAAGTTGAATTAGTCTTTTGAATCGGAAGAGCATAAAATGTTAACCTAAAAGCTAACAGATAGACTATATAATTATGCTGTCACTAATTCAGATAGTAGTTTTATGTTCATAAATTAAACCTTACATATTCAAACCCGAAAGAAATTGAGAAATAAACTCCCAATTTGAGCCCCAATTTAAACTAGTAAGAAAGCGTGGTAGTGCTGTTAGTGATAAATGCATTCGAACTCCCACGGGGTTGACATTATTTCGATTTTAACACCCTTGTTTCAATAAAAGTCCAATTCATATTTATACTTCATTGGATACGATAAATGTTTGTTTCTCTACAACAAAATGAATCATGTGTTGTAATACTAGTAACAACTACACTAGAGATGCACTAGAAAAAGACTTGCAAAACGTTGACATTCGGTGCAAAACTATGCAAATTTCCAAGTCCTCGCACTGTTATAGTTAGAAGAATGATAGACATACAAACTCTAATAGAAGCATCAACATAATCGCAATGAACATCAAGCAAATGATTTGTAATTGAATTGAATTGACCAGGACAGAGAGATGATTACGAGTTAGATATGTTTTCTGAACCATATGACGAGCAATTTTGGAAGACTAATAGGAAGATCATTGCTGTTAGGCTTCATGTAGCTTAATTCAAATGGATGAAGCAACGCATGTGGTGTATTGTACACTTCATTTTCTGTTTCTTCACTAGGACAGGATTATAGTATTCCCGATGTTTAGTGCTTCTGACTTTAGTGGATGCTTCGTAATGTCGAAAATGTCGTGTTGAAAGTTGAAACTGTAGGGTTTCAGAAAGATCGATCAGAGCCGCGCAGCGGAAGCAGCGAACTGATTAGTTAAACGATGAATTCGATCTAATCTGAATCAATTGTCCCATTGATCTTAATTTTTAAACCTCAGTTAAATTTTAACAAAACTGTTATCTTAATCTATGGATTAAGAAAACCTACTTGGATATCCTTTCAAGGATAGACGAGAGCCTCAGATGTTGCTCCTCCTAGATCACGTGCACACACGAGCAAGAACTGAGATCAACTACTAGTCGGCTTACTCCAAGAACGCGAAGAACGAGGAACAAATTCACCGGAATCCTCTAGAGAGGGGTTCGGTCGAATTCAGCTAATGGAGGCTAGGGTTTTCAGTTTTGCGATCCTCCATAATGAATTGACAATTCACTTATATAGTACAAATAATTAACTTTCAGTTAATTATTAATTTGACCCTTAATTAATTTAATTTTATCAATTAAACACCGTAGTATTAAATCGATTCAATTAACATCAATTAGGTTAAATTAATATTACACTTTAACCCATAAACAATTAATCGCTTAATTAAATTAACCCGATTAATTAATTAGCCGTTCCAATTACTAATTAACTTGTCACATAACAAATAATTAATACGTTCTTCAAATAATCAATTCATCAATTGATCATTTAATCTTGGAATTAATTAACACAATTATGTATCAATTAATCTTCTCGATTACCGTGTTGCACGATCCTTAGGGTCTGAAATCAATAAGCTGTGAATTAACAATTCACTGATCGACAGAGGGTCCTAGTAAACAATGTCAATCACATATTGATTAAAGATGAATGCTATCCATGTTAGACAGAAAATCCTGTATGATGCTCTACTTATCTCTTACCAAAAGCATATCGATTAATCAAGCTGGAGGCATGGTGTAGTCATCCTCTATTGCTAGATTAATTTCTTGATCATCGAGTATTACTGACAAACAAACAAGTCACCTGCTTGTTTCAGTACGGCCGTACATTTCTCAGCTAATACTCATCAAGTGGCCTATGATATCAACTCACTTAAACAGTGGGTGGTAATTCCATCACTTCAACTATCCGCAGTAATAAGTTCAGAGATTGAACCAGTGTATCCATATTTGGCATCCTCTGGCGGACCTGTTAGAAATACACCAAATTCAATCTGATTCCTTATTGACTGCTATACTGAAATCAGGTCAGGAGATAAAAGAGATCTACATTGTTAGAAAGCTTAATGACTCTACCACCATGAATTTTCTAAAGCAGATCGACCAAGTCTCGTGTAACGCACACGCACCTATATCCATATTCACATACACTAAGCAACCTACAGAGTGTCATGTGAATCCTAGATATAAAAGCTTATGCCATAATCATTCTCATGACTATGACTGGCTTCTGGTATACTTTTATGATATACTATCAACGGATACTTCATTTAGTTGCTATAGTACAAGATATATAACTCAAATGAATTAATGCCTTTATTCAGAAAACACCAATGACATAGTATGTAATCATCATCAAATACAATGTCATAAAACAACGCCTAGGGCCTAGGGCACACCAACAGAAACAACAGATAATTGCAAACTGATCTCAAAAACTAGCCAAAAGTAAATGGCAATTTGCAACTCCTTTTGCCTTTTGTTTTCATATCATATTTCTTTACCTTTTATTTTGTGTTAACAACGTGGTAGTAGCTTTGCTACTATTTTGTATGAATTCTTCTACTATTTCGTATAAAATTCTCGAACGTTTTGCTTGATGTGGTGCATCCAGTGTTATTACGTTTTGTTTCCATTATATTAATTGAATATGCTGTTTTTCATATTTCTGTCAATTGGAGATAATTACTGCCTATTATATAAGTGTCAACATCGTTGGGGGTTAGCAAAAGTATGCTGTTAAATATTTCAGCCCCGAGCCGTTTGAGGTCCTGGTCAACACTGACTGAAGGCAACCATTTATCTTGTGGTTCTTCTGATTTGCATTTGCAATAACATTAAACTCTCTGTGTATATTATGTATAAGGATCTTAATATATCACAACCTATACATACCTTCACATGGTTTTGCTTCCCATTGGGAGTATCTCTCTGTTGTCAATATAAAGAAACTAATGCCTTGCTTTGCACACCGTCACGAGCTCTGCATTCACCATTTTGAACTTTCATCCTTCACTTTCCCTCTTAAACATAGCTCCTGTGTCCTGAAATTAGCAAGGAAATGACAAAAACTTGCTTCAATCAAGCGGAACAGAATCAAATTGCCAGACTGATGGAGTTGCAGAAACCAACAGATGTAGCACATTGACGGAAGCAGAGAACGGCCATTTTGCAGTGTATTCTGCTGATAATAAACATTTTGTGCTTTCTATGCAATATCTTAATAATAAAATTATGAGACAGATGGTCAAACATGGCAAAAGAAGAATTTGGTTTGTGCAGCAGTGGACCTCTCACATTAACATGCGAGGCAAATCTTATGGAATATGCAATTGCTCTAATCAAACATAAGGCTACTGAGATTTAAGGAAGGCATTGTTGACTTTAGGTTTTGAAGATTCAGTTACATATGTAAAAAAAAAGTATAGTAGTGTAAATTTGTTTAGTTCATAAAGAATCTTAAAGAGCTGTGTTTATGTCATTTATCTCTCTATTTATATTTTTGCATTATTTCAAGTGGGAATGAGACTGTAGGTCCTATGCAACAGAACCATATTTGTTTACATTTAACTGCCAAGTTATTTGCAGCTGCTTCCACAGTTTTTGCCATTGTTGGAGTTGAAAGCTTGAGGTTATATTATGAAACTTCAGGACAAAAGGAAACAAGCAAAAGAGAAGTAATGGTCTGAGGACTGTTGTGGTTCTTCTTTAAGTACAAGTTTCCCAAGTAATTTGAGAATTTGACAGTTTATCTCAATTTTGAGCTTTTAATTCTCTTTATAGAGCTTATAATTCTCTCTATTATGAATGTTGTTTTGATTTCTTATATATTACTTGGACTGATCCATAGTCATTGTGAATAAATTAATTTGTTTTCCTTCAAAATAACTAACATATATGTCACGCAGTGTTTTAAAAATCGCTAGGCGATACCAGGGCGGCGGAGCCTCCAAATGCCTAAGCGGGGACTAAGCGGGGACTAGTAGAATTTGCATTTTTCTATATTTCTAATAATTGTTAAATACATTAAATATATAAATACAATTAAAATGTGAATTATACTGTAAGAAAATAATATTAAAGCATAATAATAATAAACTTTTATGATAGAAAAGCATACAATCTTTATTAATTGTTATATTTAGAAAGGGTAGAGTATAAAATAATCTCTTGAATTTCATGTTTTTATAAATTAGTACTTGCGAATGGCCGAGAGGTTACATGAATCTAAAAATAATCGTTAATGACTTAAAAAATGACACATTTCAAAAAATAAGGAGATTTGAAACAACTTTAATTCTTGAACTTTTCAATTTTGAGATTATTTAAGTTGAAAAAACCACACTAGTTGCCGACTTAGGCCGCCTAGGCTCCGTCTTAAGCTGTCGTGGTCCGCCCAGGCGAAAATAAATCGGTTCACCTTCTTATACCGCCTAGACTCAAAAATCGCGGCGGTGTTATGAAAAATGGCGCCTAGACGGCCGCCTTGACTGACTTTTAAAACACTGATGTCACGTTTAGATCGTACGTGCTTATCAAGGTAAGTATACCTATCGCCACAAGTAATGAAGTGGATTTCTTTTAACTCGGACATCGTACCCAAGGGAAAAGCTCAACTAAAGTTACTAACTTTCAGTCTAAAGAGTTCAATAAAATCACAAATGTTGAGTTTCCAAAAGGGATAAGGATGTTTTCAATAATTTTCACATGGTCTATGATTGACCAAGTTAATTTGGTCAGTCACTGTTAATTACCGTTAGATCTAACATCGTTACACAGATTTAACGGTGACTGACCAAATTAACTTGGTCAGTCATGGACCATGTGAAAATTACTGAGGATGTCTTATATGGTATAAACAGCATAACCCTAAAAGTCACCCTCAAAGCAAAAAGACCAAAAAGAACAATAAAACAAATAACTTTACTACCCTTAAATTAAATAAAGTATTATCATTAAAGGTTGTATTAATAATAGCATTGCCACTAGAGCAAGGTGGCATTCCACCCCTTCACTTGCGCAACCTCTTAAGCTCATTGAAGTACGGCATGCGTATGAACTCCTCTGAATCACAGTTTGCATGCTCCAGCAGTTTAAAACAGCCTAAAATCTCCAAAAAGACCTCAATTCACCAAATATTTGCACAATTGAGCAAAACCTGCAATTAACCCTCATAAGAATGCGAAAGCACTTGCAGCGGACAAACGGTTGGATGCTTTTCATTGAGATGTTTATATATAATTATAGTTTTATTTCTCGGGCATACTCTTTTAGGGACTTTCAACAATAAAACATGGAAGAATAGAGACTAAAAAAAAAGTGGAAAAACATGTAATATATAGGCCTACCAATATATTAAATCCATCCTTAATACTTCAATTTAAAATATTAAAATAAAGATGTTGTGCAGTAGTATGTGATCAAGATTTACCATTTCAAATTTATATGAACTCAACTTCTTTTTTGCTACTTGTTCAATATTCAAATAAATAATGTAATTCTGCAATCATGAACTAAGGAAGATTAACAACCAAGTACATTACCATGGCAAATATTCTGCAATTGGTTAACCGACAACAAGAGAAACAAAAGTCAAACATACGTAAGTTGTATGTTATAGATATGAAGGTTACCTAACCAAGATCAGAACTTGTTTTTCTCATCAGCACTATCTTATATCCATCTATATATAAAGTGATACAACACTTCAGTTTCTCTCATCCAAATCACAAACAAACAACAATTAATCTCTTTAATCCTCTAATTAAGCATACATTTCAAATGGCTAAATCAAACTATTTCGTCATCTTCTCTCTTTTCGTTGCTCTATCATGCTCAAGCATGGATCTCGGGTTGGCTGCTCGCAGTCTTCTGCAAATGCCAACATTACCAAATCTGCCTAAGCCAGCAGCAATTCCACCAATGCCTACTATTCCCGCACTTCCACAGCCCGCATTGCCAACATTACCATCTCTGCCTAAGCCTGCTGCTCTGCCTCCTCTTCCAAACATGCCTACTCTCCCAAAGGGCGTCGGTCTGCCTCCATTGTCAAGCATAACTAATCTCCCAAAGTTCGCTCTGCCTCCAATGCCGAACATGCCTTCGATCCCCAACATCCCGACTACAATTCCTTCTCTTCCTTTCTTTTCTCCCCCACCTTCCTCTTGAATTTCCTTATCGTGTATTTCAACATTTTGTTTTTTGTGTGCTTAATATTATTGTTCTGTTTCTTGTTTTAGACAAGGGTCTGTCGAAGTATCAATTTGCTTATTTCTTATTATTCTTTTGAGATGTATTAGTAATTTAGTACTATTCAATTGTACTTCAATCTACTTCATTGTTATATATATACAGTTAATTCATGTTTTGGTTTTAGGAAAAGAAAGGGCTTTTGATGAAAAATACGGGCATATCTCTTGTAGTATACACAAAGTTGTTCACTATAGATACCCATCTTAAGCACAACTTGAGAAAAGAACAATATGATAATCAGATTATAAATTTCATAGCTGGCTAAGTTCATGAAAATCTTACGCACAACTTGAGAAAAGAACAATATGATAATCAAATTATAAATTTCATAGCTGGCTAAGTTCATGAAAAGGACTGCTGAAAGAGAAAGAAATTTTCATATTCGCTGTTTTCGTTGTACGTCATTAATCGTTATTTTGTTTTCACTGCATGATTCTTAAGCATAATATTTTATATAATTCGCAGAAAAATGGATCTGATCATATATATCTACCTATATAATGCAAAATTTATAACCACTTCATCTTCCAAATGTTACCTAAATGCAGAAAACTTCCCTTCATGAGACATACCCAAGTATTATCACTTTAAGTCTCAGCTCTTGTCTGTAATACAGAATCTGTTGGCTCTGAACCCTGAAAAGCCGAACGCAAATCTCCTACTTCATCAGAATAAGGAATCACATACTTGTTAATGAACTTTGCATTAGTGATACTAACAAACCCAGCCAAACCAGGTCTTTTCTTAAGCAAATTATTGCTCTCAAGGATCTTCAACACTCTTAGTCGGGGCTTCAACCTCTTTTCCACACTGTAAGTTAGCAAAGACAGGTACCTAGCAATATAAGAGATGTCCACAACAGTAAGCAACAACTGTATTACCTCCTTAATCTTTCTTTCTGATACAGAAAACCCTTGAGGTGCTACCCTAAAAGCATCTAAAATTTCCTGCTCTGAAAAGCCAAGCTCCCTAAAAAGCTTCAACTTGAGCTCCCAATTCTTTCTACTCATAGAAGACACCGCCCTAACAGCACAAAGAAACATCTTAGATTGCCTATCGACACCCATCTCATCTACCCTTTTAACAAAATCTTTCAACTTGTCTGGCTGGATGAAAAAAGTCGTTGGAGCTCTGTAAATGTATCTCGCAATCTGTAACTCACAAATCTCACAACTCTTCAAGTATTCTATATTAGGTATCAGTGTTTTATCCAAATCACGTCGTGCCAGACACCTCCCAGCCCCAGAATACTTTAAAAAGCTAGAAACATCAGCATTAGGTCCCAAAACATTCTTTAACCTTGAAACAGAGAGCTGAAGCCTATTAGCACTACTCCACAATAACCATGGCGAAATAGAAACGATATCAGCTAAGTCAGTGGAATGAAATCCCAAGTCCTGAAAAATCTCGAGTTTAGGCTTAAGGGTTGTCTCAAGATTAGCAGAAAGAATCCAGGGTGCCTTTTGGATAAGAGTTTCTAAGTGATTCTTCGCGAACCCATTATCCTTGAGGAAACTGAGAATGGAATCGGCATTTTGGGGGTTCCTGAGGTAGTTGGTTGATGATAAAGATGAAACCTTTGAAGCGGATTCGAGGGAGAAATGGTGGCGGTTAAGTATGGAAATGTTGGGGGTAGAAGTGGAGAAGGAAGCAAGATATAATGGTGGAAAGTTTGGGAATTTATGGAGATGCTGATGATGGGAGGCTTTCAAAGAGCGAAATATGGAAATCCATGGAAGCATATCGTATTTCTAGGGTTTTGAAGCTAAAGAAAACATAACCCTAACCCTAAAACCAATCACTAAAACAGAACTTTAGTGAGTGAAATCAGAGTGATACCTGGAACTGGAATATTCCTCGTCTTCAGCTCAACCTAGACATTCCTCGGACTCAATGTGGGGTTGGTGGTCAAAGGAAACAGACCAACACACTGAGAATAAAGATGGGTTAGACCCAACCCAGTATTTAATATTAAAAGCTTAAACAACTATTTACCCTTGTGCTATCCAAAATGTTGGCATTTGCTTCCTGTGGTATTATTTCTTTACATTTGCCTCCTGTGGTATTCTAATTCGTCACATTTAGCCATTGAATGGATGGAAAGATAAAAAATTTGTTACCACAAGGGGCAAATGACAACATTTTGAATACCACAAGGGGCAAAAAGGTGTTTAATCCAATATTAAATCCATCTCAGGTTATTAATAGTATTCAAACATCCTATACCAATAAATTTTGAATCAAGATTACTAGACATCATGGATAGAGAAACTCAATTTGGCAATGAGGAAAGGCAAAATCAAAACTCAAGAAGTTCAAGGATGAAAACTCAGATTAAAAAACAAGAGTCAATTGATTTGAATCTTCCTATAAAAAGAAGATGGATATATATCTTCAGCGTAAGGATGTGATCGAGAAATCAATTCAATGTTAAAATTTATCATGCCAAAAGTCTTCAAGTAACTCTTCTCAGTGATTGGGAATCCAAACATATCATTCCAGACAAGATTAAATCTGTCCATGCACAAGACAAGTTTCTAGCCAATTTCAAAATATCAATCGGCATAAAAAGACATCATATTCACATAACAGTTTTTTTTAGGAAGAATATACATTAACAGACAAAGGTCAAACACTAATTCTAAATCATCTACATTTTATTGAGTATTTACAGCAACACATAGAAAGCTTCCATTTGTACACACATATTTGCAACAAAGAATGGCAAGCAAGCACACACCAACAGCCTTTTGTTTTTTTCTTTTTCTTTTTCTCTTCGCAATCTGAGGAAGGGAAGAGGATAGGATACTCCTTCCAACCCAAGCACTGACAAATACAATGTTTATAGCCGGTCTGGTCCAGATCCCGCCAATCACTTTGACCTTCATTACCATACCCATGTCTCTGTACCGGCAAAGATGTAACATTAAACAATTATGTTGAGCAGCTTTTAGTAGCCTATATACATACCACTCCAACCTTTTTTAACGTCTTTTCTCTCTTTTTTCCCAAATTTTTTCAATCTTTTCATTTTTGCATCTTAAGCAATATCTTTACACATTTTATGAGAAGTGACGAAGATGGATCCTTCTAAAAGCAGGAACTATGTGCAATTGTCAAAAGCAAATGTCAGATGTTCTGTACGGATGACAGCCATTGTTCCATGTACTTCTTACAGTCTGCAAATTCAAGTCAGGAAACAAGATCACCCACTTGAAATATAGACATTATTAACTAAAACTTACCAAAAAGATGCGCATACTGAGATTAGCATAAATCAAAACAAGCAAGCTTAAGCCCAGATGATAACTACAACACAAGTCTCTGTTACAATCTTCAGATGAGCACTAGAAAATTCAGAATCTGATGACGAAGGCACAACAAGTAGAAAAGGGTGGGAAGATAAAGTAATTTGCAGAACCAAACTGAAATGTTATTTCAACAAATAAACCTTTGCACACGTACTTCTATCAACATGTACTTATTCCACCAGTGGTGTTCACCTAGTCAGCGACTGACTGTTAGATCTAGCTAGGCTTATGAGAACCCTAGAGTGCAGATTAAAATCAACTTAAGAGTAGGATTCTAATAAACCTAAATCTAATGGTAACTGATCATATTCTCTGACTAGATGAACACTGCTGCTTATTTCAACAGGGCTCAATATCAAAAAACCTAACAAATGCATAAGAGGTATGTGTGAATCAGTTAAAAGAAATCCGAGTAATAGATAAGAACAATATATCTTGATCTTGAAGGAGAAAATAAAAATAAATAAAGTTGCTTTCTAAGAGCTAATCATAGAGGCTTGTGTTGAATGATCTGTACGGGCATTT
The DNA here is from genome assembly GCA_028411795.1 of Euphorbia peplus. Taxonomy (NCBI): domain Eukaryota; kingdom Viridiplantae; phylum Streptophyta; class Magnoliopsida; order Malpighiales; family Euphorbiaceae; genus Euphorbia; species Euphorbia peplus. The sequence goes on along the minus strand of CP110839.1, from coordinate 18,859,719 downwards.
TTATAATGAATTAGAGTTCCATCAACTTAAATGATATCTTCCAGAACTAAACAAAAATGACTTGACTATCTTTCAGAGACTGAATTGGAGTTGAAGTAACTGAATTCAAACTAGATTGGCTGATCAGCTCACTTTCTTGATACACAATGGGCAGAAAAAGATACCTTTAATGGAAAACTGGATCTTGTTTAATACAAAAACTGGATCCGGATGTTATCACTATTATTTCAAGATGCAAGCTTCAAAACATATTATGGAACATTATTTTCTAAGAAAGATTTTCGGTCACTGAATGCAAGTGATGACTGGTAAAATTGTCAACTAGCATGTTGTCTAGAACTGAATATGAAAATCGTAGCATGAAAGTCATGAATCACGAAGAACCCTATTAATATCATAATGTGTGGAAGAGAAGATAAAGATAACCGAAGATTTATCAGCATTAAATTACAGCATGTAGTAAATTCCGTCAAATCCTCCAACTTCGATGCATAACTATTGAAAGGGTAGAGAGTAACAGGCTAAGCAATGATGGTGATAATGGCAGGACAAATATAAAAGTTGCACAACAATCAAAATAAAAAAGTTATGTGGTGTAGCAAATGTTTCTTACCATCAGAATAACCATCTTGAATGTTGACAAAAATTTTGTTGTTTGAATCCTCGAGAACATGATCTTGAGCACGCCCATAACATGGGACGAGCACAGCAAAACTGTTATCCATGTCGTCGTCATCATCATCATCATCATCACTCTGGAAGGAAGGTCCATGAGGTTCTAACCATCCGATGGAATAATCAGAATCATCAGACTCAGAGCCAGAAACACATCCGCCATCAGATGGTACAAGAACGATATCATATTCCCTATCAATTTTCCTCTCTTCACGGCTATGCCATTTTCGCCTAACCCTTCGAGAAGATATGTTAGCAGGGCCATGAACTAAAGGAAATTTGAGGGTATCAGTATCCCACAAATCAGGATCAGTTCTGGAGTTTAAAGATGCATTAGACATCATGGGTTGTTGATGATGCTTTCCGCTCCATAACCAGCACGAGAGATTGGTAAATGCGAGCGCCATAGCACGAAAAGGATGCTTCTTTCCTGCTCAACAGTTAAGTTATAATAATAAATAAAAAAATGAATATAGCAAAGCAAAGAAAGATGACAACTTGTGTTGAATGCTGTAATAATAAAGAGACAGAGAGACATAAAAGATCTAAAACAGAACAGACAGACAGATATCCAACTTAGCATATGTTAATGTTGATGTTATAGAGCGAGCATGATCAAACAAACAATAAAACAAATTAGAATAACGCGTAATTGTAATTATGCCAAAAATAGATACTAATCAACCCAAATGAGGGACATAAGATCGCGATAAGATAAAGCCCAATTCCATCTACTTAATCAAAAATTCAATTGGGTGGGATTGGATTGGAATAGAAAGGGGGAAATGAGAAGAAACCTTAGGATTGAATTGAATTGAATTGAATTGCAGGAAGTGGAATTAGAGAAACCCTAATCTAATCTAATCTAATCTAATCTAATCTAATAATTGGATTGGAGTTTGTCTTTTGTGTAAAGTAAGAGAGAGTTTAGAAGAAGAAGAAGAAGAAGAAGAGAGGAATGAATTTGGATTGGATTCCTTATGGAATGAATATTAATAAGAATAATAAGAATAATAATAATAATGGGAATTTGGGAAGAATATGGAAGTGTTTCTTTCTTCTTCAATCATTTCATTTCATTATATTTTATTTCATTTTATATTTATAATATGTTTTTATATTATCTTATGGATGGATTGAAACCGAGTTCCACTGCCTATCATCATCTACACGTTAACCAAATTCACTCCTTCTTTTGTCATTTCAACCCCAAATCTCTTATCATGGAATTGGATGTAGGCAACTCACTATGCCACCCAAGAAGGTGAAGAAGACCAAATAACATGGTGGCGCCGGATTGGAAGACACGAATTTTTTTGGTTAAATAAAAAGTCAAGGTAAAGGTAAGATTACTTATTTCCAAACTAAAGACTAACTATTTAAACTTTCCAAATCAAACACTAATTACTAAACTAGACTATTTGTTATAGCGTTTTAACGTTTTTAGACTAGTTTGGCTAACGTTTACTAAACTATATACGTTGAAGGGTTAAAGATAAAAATACCCTTCCTTCTACAAAATAACCTAACATTTCCTTCATTCTTATATTTCCTTCTTTCTCTCTATTTTCTCCATCTCCTTCCATGTTTAACCAACCATAGAGCACGTTCATCTCCAGACTTCATCCTTCTTCATCTCCTTCATCTCCTTCCCTTTTCGATCGGCATACAAAGCACGTTTTTTCTCTATCCATCTCCAAAAGCTCATCCTTCTTCTTCCTCTTCATCTTCTTCATCTCCTTCCCTTTCCGGTCACGCACAGAGCACGTTTTTTCCTGATTCATCCTCTTCATCTTCAGAAGTTCAAAAAGGTTTTTCATAGTGGCTTTAATGGTGAGTCCTCTGCCATTTTCCCTCAATTGCTCAATTTTTCTCCTTCATCTTGTATATCCTCGTCTCGATCTGAAACTCTAGACGTTTTTCTTCCCCATTCAACTCCTACTCTTGCCCGCTCACTCTTCTTCTTTTATGTTTCCTTCTCCACCGAAATATACTTTCTGATTTCGGCGAGTATTGATGAACAATTTGTGATTTGTGAGGTTTATTTTTTGTGAAATAATGTCCATTTCAATTTCTTTGACATGGAAACCCACTATGTAATCTACTTAAGCTTTCAATATGTAAGACAACACAAAAAAATAACGAAAAAACTTGTCGTGTTGTCGTGTAGCACGACAGCACGACAACACGAAATGTTTTTTCGTTGTTTTTATGATGTCAAAGATGTCGTGTTGTCTTGATGATGTGTTGTCGTGTCGGGCACGACAAGCTTTTTTTTCTTTTTTCGATGTCGTGCCCGACACGACACGAAATTTGAAATTAAATATGATGTTTATTCTTAATCATTTCTTCTACTCTATTTCTTATTCCCTTTCTTCTTCCTTTGTTTTTTATATTAGTCATTTTTAGATTTGTCATTCTTCTCTTCCTCGTCACTAGATTTCGCCGTCAATTGAAGGAAAGAAAGAAGATGGAAGTCAAGGGGTTATGGGAAGAGTTATGTGATGTTTTCAAATGAGGGGTATTTTTGTCCTAAAACCTTGAAAGTGTCTAGTTTGGTAAACGTTAGTCAAACTAGTCTAGAAACATAAAGGAGCTATAACAAGTATGTTGGTCCTATCAAGAACAGAATCACCTAGAGGGGGGTGAATAGGTGTCAAAGTTGAGAACTGAAAATTTCTAAGTTTTTTGGGAAACTTAATTTTCAGAGTCGAATTTCCTCAGAGTCAGAAGCCAGCTTACAGAAGTTGCTTCTGAGGGAAATTCTGCCTAAACACAGTTAGACTGTTTTCAGCAACAGAAGTTCTGATTTGAGAACTTCTGGACAGTCTTCTGAACAAAGACAATGATACTTTAGAGAAAATCTGTTTCAGCACTAAATATAAGCAAGTACACAGAAGCAAAAATAACGAGTATAAAAGGGAGAAAGAAGTTCAGGAGATCCTGATTGAACAATTCGATTTATCCAAGTTCGCCACAAAAGTCCTGTGACTACGTCTTGTCCCCTGAGGTCGCAGCCTACAGAGATTTTATAAATCCACTATTCAGAACTTTTATGGCAAGTTCAGAAGCTCCTTTACATCAACAGAACTTAAGCTAATTTCTCACTTAGTTCTGACTAGCCTAAAAAGAGTTAAAGGATTTCCACCAGAACAAACAATACTCTGTTTTCTGGATTTCTCACCCAACTCTAATCTCAACTAGATTTCTCTCTTTAAATCTAACTGAAGATCACAAACGATCTCAGTTTACAAGATTCCTATTATGAACTTGTTTTTCTTCACTCTCTCACTTTAACTAAGACTAAGTTAAGAAAGATTGAGAATGGAAAAAGTTGCTCTGTTTTTCTTGTTAAAACAGTGCGTTGAGATTTTGCTCGATGATCACGCGTGTTGATGCTTTGGAGCTTGACTACTATTTATAGTGAATGAAGATGACCGTTGGGAGTTTGAATCTTCAAAGGAGATGACATCAGTTGTTGTAGCCGTTAATTTGTCAAGTCTTCAAAACGGTCTTCAAACACTTTGATTCCGTTATCCTTGTTCTTTAACTCAATCCGGTAAGTGATTTTGAAATCAAAGATGAGGTTGACTGGAATCATTCTTCAATTGGATCAACAAAGGGTAGACAAGGAAAATCTGGTTTCTTTTGAACAGACAGGCGCGCTTCATCAAAACAGCTTTTTGAACTTTTGGCGCCTTGCATTAAATGCACTTGTCAGAGCATTAAATGCTCAAACAAAACCCGTGACTAAGCTTTCAGAAGCTAATTTCCAGATGTCTATACTTCTGATCAAATTGGTAAAACTTCTGATTGCAAAGAACTTCTGAGGAGAGCTTTAGCAGACTTCGGCTTCAGAGCGGAGCATCCAGCTTCTGAATTATTGAAACTCTAATTTCAGCAAACAGATCTTCTGAGTCCTTTAGGCAATCCAGAAATGATTCATTCAGCACCTGCTGAGAAACTTACACATAGACTAAGTAAACAAAAATATTAGTCAACAATAAAACTATATGTAAGGGAGTATTAAGTTTTCATCTTCTGAAACGTTTGGACATAATCAAAACACATAGGGTTCATCAAAGTAGTCTAATTTAGTAATTATCCCTTCTTTTTAAAAGGAAAAACTTTATTAAGCAACATGATAGAATCTATATATCTATATAAAAGTTGAATAAAAACTCTATTCTCACATTGTGCCACCTCACTAAAATCCAATGTGTAATTTTTATAGAATTTTCATTTATTTTTTTATTTTTTACCATTCAATATTCATGTAACTCCTAAATTAAATAGTCTTTTCAATACTTATAAATGTCTACATTAAATTTAGTGAGCAAAATTCATATTTTATAACATAATATTGATAAAAAATATATATTGACAAAATTCATATTTCTATATCATGAGTTCTATTTTTCGTTGATTTATTTTTTTTCTATTTGATTTTACGCATGCAATATACTGTTTTTGCTTTCAAATTTTATATTAAGAGCAACAAAGCAAGTCATCTTATCGTTCTAGATATAATAAAGCAATTAACAAATACATAACATATATAATAAAACAATTAACAAATACATAGCATCTTATAAGTTTGATTTTTATAAAAATTGGCAAGTTCAAAGATTCCTGAAAAATTCGAGAGTTTGAAGAAGAAGAAGAATAATAATAAATTGAAAGAAGACGAGGAAGAGATTTACCCTTCTTAAGAAAATGAGTAATTATAAACTCATATTTCAACATTTAAAACATTGCATAGGTCTACTTGATTAGAACACTAAAATAGAGATTAAAAACTTCTAATTCTAACATTTTTGTTCAATATTTTCTTTCAATTATTTTTTTGACTATATGTTTTAATGTTTTTTTCATTTTAACTAAAGGTTACTATTCTTTTGTTTATTTTTTTGATAGGGGTATTCTTTTGTTTATTAACATATTTATATTTATAGATATTTATGATTTATTTTTCCATATAACTATAGATTTCAATGTACATCATAATTATCTTTAACAATTTTATTTAGTATAATGCTACTTTTTATGCTATAATTAAAATGTTCTACTTTTTTATTGCTGTGAAAGAATGATGAATTTATTTTAGCTATTTTCTTTTGAATTCTTTTGAACTATTATTATTAGTTATGTATGTAACAATTTTAATTTTATATATTGTAGATTGGATCAATTGAGATTATAGGGTACACAGATTTTTTTTTTTATTAACTATATCATACATTTTATTATATAGTTTTAGTGTGTTAAATTGACTTTAAACGATATTATATCTTCCGCGCATCGCGCGGGTATTCGACTAGTTGTTATATAAAGTTTAGACAACTAAGCATGTTCTTTTGAACTTATCAGCACTTATTTTCAACAACATTTATTTCAGTTCATTTCAGCGGCATTCAGTTCAGTTCAGCGACATTGAATTCAGTTCAATTTTATTTATTATTATTTTGCTATTATTCTTATAAATAAATTATTAATCAATATTTTATTATTTATATATAATCTATTAATATATTTTATAATTATAACTATTTGGTCCAATTTGCTTACAATATTTGAAAGATATAAATAAATATTATTATCAATTTACGTTTATAATGTTCTACCAACTTAATAATTCTACTACATTTTGTTTTTCTTATCATTTTCTTCCATATGATACGTGATCTCATCATCATTATCATTATCATCATCATTTGGCCATGTAAATTTCAAATTTATTGTGTTATATCATTATGCATTACAAACATTACGATTATATTAAACATATTTGAATCTACCATTCCATTAATATCCAGACCATATTGTATAATTGCTATTCCAAGCGTGTATAAAGCGTGAAAGTAGAAACAATAATCAACATTTAATACTTTTGTGACATTTTAAGCATATTGTATAACATTTTCCACATTTTTTTAACTATCAAAACATCATTTTTATTTTCATTCTTAATGATTAATGTAAATCGTTGTATTGTTATTCCATTCCCCTAAGTTTTTCACGCCTAAACTAAGGCATATGACATCTAATTTCATGTTCTCTAATTCGAGGCAAATATCCAAGAGTATTTGGAACGGCTATTTCATAATGTGATTTTTTTTTATTATTATTATTATTATTATTATTATTATTATTATTATTATTATTATTATTATTATTATTATTATTATTATTATTATTATTATTATTATTATTATTATTATCATCTTAAATTTAATTTTTTATTATAGTTATTATTTTTAATGCAACATTGTTATTATTATTTTAACTTGTAAGTTTAATTATTTATTTTTTAAAATCAATTCAGTTCAATTCAATTCAACATCATTCAGTTTAGTTCAGTTCAGCACCATTTAGTTCAGTTTAGAACAATTCTGTTTTTTTCAGTTCAAAAGAACAGAGCCTAGCATGGCATAACAGAAAAAATGAACTAACTAGCATAGGCACGAACGTTGCGATGCGACCAATACAATGCATAACCTGATTAGTCATGCTAGAAACAAAAGACACATAACATCAAGGTCTAAAATTTAAAAGAATTCTACAAATCTTTAATTAAGTTATCAAACTCAAGAAATTAAGATCAATCGAGTGTAAATAATATGTGTCTTTTTCAAAGCCATAAATCCATTCGATACTTCACATGAAAGTCACGGCCTTTGTCATTATAACTTCAAGCATCCCTTCATGAACGCAATTAAGCATAACTAAAAAGCTCTCGGTATCCCTTCTAGTAACTGCCCCATCTCCCCCTTGTTTCATCTTAATAAAAATTGTAGCATCCACATTATATTTATGAAACCTCTATCAAGGTCATTGCTTCTATCCATTGGTTTCACTATTTGCTGTCATTTCAAGATCCACTTCATCCCCCATTCAACCAGCCCCAACGCTAGAGAACTCTTCCCCTCCGACAACAACTTATTCCATCGCATTCATATACACCAGACGACAATTGCAAAACTTTGCAAATTTGGCTCATTTAAAATGTCAATAATGAGCCGAATTATTGTAAATAAATAATGAAAATACAAAAGAATAACATGATATTAAATTTGAATTTTTTAAAAATTAAATAGAAATTAAATGTGAAATTTATCGGGAATTCCTGTGGGGGAGATAACGGGAGTTGGAATCTTCTGTTTCCATTTTCCTGTCCCTCACATATCCCTCTCACATAAAGTGAATTATATTCATTAAAAATAATATATTATATGGGTTTTTTATTTTTATTTTTGAAAGGATATTATATGGGTTCCTTTAATTCCATAAATAAAGTGAATTATATTGCAAAATTAATATTTTGTTAATGGAGTTCGACTTGGACCTTTAGATAAACGTTCGGTTAAGTTTGCTATATTCTGTATGACTACTAACTGATTTGTACTCCACTTAGAGCTTTGAAGATATTGGAGCCAATCCTCAATAAAACAGTGTGTTGAATCTGCTAGGTAATGTCTCAAAAAAACTACAATAGTTAAAGATCAAAGATGTTGTTGATGCGCGGGACTAAAAGAAAATCAAGATTTTAACTTAATTGATCCAAAATTATTATGGGCCATTTTGATTTTTATTTGTTTATTTTGTGGAAAGGGCTATTTGGAACAATAAATCCTTAATTATTTAACATTTTGTTTTTTACTAAATAGCGCCCTTTGTCGGATTTCATAATATTTAACATTTTGTTTCTCTAATTTGATTTGTTTCCTTTCTCATTACTTGTTCATGAACAACATTTTCCTCTTCTTCATATTTCGAGTGGTCTGTTCTTAAATTGTCATTGTATTCATGATTGATCTCTTTCTAATTTAATTGATCTTTTTCAAAAAATAAAAAAGCTTCATTCCATATCTAATTCCCATATTATTGTGATTGCAATATAAAAGAATATGTTGTTCTTGCAGTGGCTTATCACTTCCTTCTTGCTGGTATATCTTAACCTCAAATTTCAGCATTTTTTTTTTGTTTATGTCTGACATCAATGCTAATTGTTCTTAGACTTTCAACTACTTAACTATCTATTTAACAGTTCTTAAGTGCTTCGATCTTTACCTCTCTTATATTGCTATTGTTAAAGCTTCATAATCACAAGGTTTATAGCTTTACAAATAGTTTAGAATTTAAAATCTATGTATCAAAAGTGTTTATGATATCTACCTACATGCTACTATATAAGAAAATGGTGCTTCTTAATTCTTTTATTAGTGCATACTCTAATTCTAGATTTTATTCCATCATCATGTTGTCTATCTGTGTTATGGTAGGTGAATATCTTAACTTGGTTATTTGGTTTATATGTTCATTGATCTTTCTTTCTAAAGTTCTTCTTTCTTCCTTCATAAACGGAGAGTGCGTTGATATGTTCGTGATTTTGTTTTTCATTTATTATGGAGACTATGCAATACTGTATATTCACCGGCAACTTCTAGAATTGGATGTCGATCGCATTCTTGAAACCATTTTCTTAGTATTGTATATGAACTAGATCTCTACATTAGGTAAACCTTTACTTACTCGACTGCTGATATCATTTCATATCTTTTCTAATTTGCATGTCTTCAAATCCTTAAATTGAATGATATCGGGAAAGGAATAAGAATCTCAATGTTAAATAAATGTTAACCGACCCAAAGATGCCTTCTCTCATGGTGATCACGGATCGAGTAACTGATGCAAAAAAGCAATCAACCTTTTTATAGATGATTTGAGTTTAACACCATGTGAAGTGAAGAGTTTATACATATGTTAAGCATGGTACAAGTTCATTTTTGTTATCATCAGTTCGTATATAGTAAGGTTACATGGGTCCTTAGCTTCCTATAAAATATTTCTTATTTTTAGATTATTTCTTCATGTCCTACTAGATTATTGGCTATAAAATAGTGGTTGATATTTTTCCATTTTGTCCTTCCTTTTACACCTTAATTCAAGGGAGAAACATCAAATTTGGTCTTACAAGAAGTCTAATTGGTGCTTTATATGCCTTACTGGGAAATATTCAAAGAGTTTACATGGTAATTATTTTGAGCTCTTTTCTTTGTAGATCTTAGTTTATTACAATATGGAACCCAGTGATGCCTAATCAATTTTTTTTCCTGCTATATATGATGTTTTCAAATTAAAAGAACTTTTTTGTTTCCAATAATTTTTTTTTTTCTATGTTTAGGTCTTTCACGTTGGTAAGACAAACAAATGCTTTCAAACTACATATCATAACAGAGAAGAGTGGTATCTGATGAACCCTAAGAGTTTTGATTATGTCCAAACGTTCAGAAGATGAAAAATGAGATTCTCTTACATACTGTTTAATGTTGACTAACAATTTTTGTTTAAGCATTGTATGTAAGTTACTCAGCAGGTGCTGAATGAAATACTTCTTGATTGCCTGGAAGACTCAGAAGTTCCGAAAGCTGAAGACAGTGTTTCAATGATCAGAAGCTGGATACTCCGCTCCGATGCTGTGAAGTCTGTTAAAGCTCTTCTCAGAGGTTCTTTGCAATCAGAAGTTTCTACCAATTCGATCAGAAGTCTAGACAATTAAAATTAGCTATCAGAAGCTAAGTCACGGGTTCCGTTAGCATTTATTGCTCTGACAAATGCATTTAATGCAAGGCGCCAAAAGTTCAAAAAGTTGTTTTGAAGGAGCGCGCCTGTCTATTCAAAGCGAAACCAGAATTTCCTTGTCTACCCTTTGTTGATCCAATTGAAAAATGTTTCCAGTCAACCTTATCTTGAATTTCAAATCACTTACCGGATTTGGTTAAAGAACAAGGTTAACGGAATCAAAGTGTTTGAAGACCGTTTGAAGATTTGACAAATTAACGGCTACAACAACTGATGTCATCTCCCTTGAAGATTCAAACTTCACCAACGGTCATCTCCTCACACTATAAATAGTAGCTGAGCTCCACTGCATCAACCACGCGTGATTATTGAGCAAAATCTCAACGCACTGTTTGAACAAGAAAAACAGAGCACCATTTTCCATTCTCAATCTTTCTTAGCATAGCTTTAGTTAAAGTGAGAGAGTGAAGAAAAACAAGTTCATAATAGGAATCTTGTAAACTGATATCGTTTGTAATATTCAGTTAGATGTAGAGAGTGATGAACCCTAAGAGTTTTGATTATGTCCAAACGTTTCAGAAGATGAAAAATTAAATTTATCCTATATACTTTGCATATTGACTAACAATTTTGTTAAGTGTTGGATAAGTTTTTCTCAGCAGGTGCTGAATGAAATATCCCTGGTCGCTTGCTTTACTCAGAAGATATCAGAAGCTGAAGACAGAAGATGTTGATCAGAAGCTGGCACAACCGCTCTGAAGCTCTTGTAGTCGGTTTCTACTATCTCAGAAGTTTGCTCAAGCAACCAGAAGATAAATTTGATAAAGATCAGAAGCGCTAATAGAAGTACGTTATCACGGGTTTTGTTTAGCATTTAATGTTGTGTCAGTTGCATTTAATGTTAGGCGCCAAAAGTTCAAAAAGCTGTTTGAAGGGCGCGCTTGGTTCACTAAAGAACAAAACCTGTCTCCTAACAGCGCCGATCGAAATCAAATAAGTCCAAGTCAACTCCATCCTTTTCTTCATCTCATTCAAGATTAAGCAAAAGTATAGTTGACAGGATAAAGTGTTAGTGACTATTTGAAGAAGATGACAAGAATAACGGCTTCTCTCCTCCATGTCATCTGTGAAGATTCAAATCCTCACAACGGTCATTTCCAAGACACTATATAAAGAAGCCAAGCTCCACTGTATCAACTACGCATGATTCAAAAGAGCTGAAATCTCAACGCACTGTTAATATCAAGAAAACAGAGCACTATTCCCATTCTCAATCTCTACTTAGCTTAGCTACTGTTTTAGTGAGAGAGTGAAGAAAAACAAGTTCATAATAGGAATCTTGTAAACTGGTATCGTTTGTGATACTCAGTTAGATTAAAGAGAGAAATCTAGTTGAGATTAGAGTTGGGTGAGAAATCCAGAAAACAAAGTGTTTGTTGTTCTGGTGGAAATCCTTTAACTCTTTTTAGGCTAGTCAGAACTAAGTGAGAAATTAGCTTAAGTTCTGTTGATGTAAAGGAGCTTCTGAACTTGCCATAAAAGTTCTGAATAGTGGATTTATAAAATCTCTGGAGGCTGCGACCTCAGAGGACAAGACGTAGTCACAGGACTTCTGTGGCGAACTTGAATAAATTGAACTGTTCATCAGGACCTCCTGAATCTCTTTCTCCCTTCCTTATACTTGTTAAATTACTTCTGTGTACTTGTTATATATTTAGTGCTGAAACAGATTTACTCCTTAAAATCACAAGTCTTTGTTCAGAAGATTGTCCAGAAGCTCTCATATCAGAACTTCTGTTGCTGAAAAGACAGAAACTGTCTTAAAGCAGAATATCCCTCAGAGGCTACTTCAATAAGCTTGCCTCTGACTCTGAGGATCTTTGACTCTGAAAATTTGAGTTTCCTCAAAAACTCAAAAATATCAGTTTTCTGTTTGAAACACATATTCACCCCCCTCTAGGTGATTCTGTTCTTGTTAGGGCCAACAAGTGGTATCAGAGCGAAGGTCACTTCGTATATTTACTAAAGATCTAACAATCTAAGTGTAAGATCCTATCAGAATCAATAGAGATGGCTAGTAGACACCAGCCTGAGAATTCTTCTCACTTCATTGTCCCAGAGGGATCCTCTACAACCAGACCTCCATTGTTCAATGGTGACAACTACTCCTATTGGAAAAAGAGAATGATGTATTTCATCCAAGCTCAGAATATGAGTGCTTGGTTTGTCATCAAAGATGGTGATTTCATTCCTTCCAGAATGGAACCAGGACTAGGAACTGTTGTTATCCCTCAGAGATAATATTCAGATGATATTCTGAAAAAGCTCCAAACAAATGCTTCAGCAATAAATATGTTACATTGTGCACTTACAGCCACTGAATATAACAAAGTTTCTTCTTGTGAAACAGCACAGGATATATGGAACAAGCTGGAGGTCACATATGAAGGAACAAGAAAAGTGAAGCAATCTAAAGTCAACCAACTCATGAGAGAATATGAGTTATTTGAAATGTTTGACAAATAATCTATCTCGGAAATGAATTCTAGATTCACCAAGATAGTCAATGACTTGAAGAGTTTGGGCAGAGACATTGAAGAGTCTGAAAGAGTGAAGAAGATTGTCAGAAGCTTACCAAGGTCTTGGCAAGCCAAGAAGACTGCCATTGAAGAAGTTCAGGACTTGAGCTATTACTTGTATGATGAACTCATTGGGTCCTTAATCACCCATGAGATGTCATTGAAGAATCATGACCTAAGAGAAAGGTCAGAAGGAAAGAGACAAGTAGTCCTGAAGGCAGAATCTTCAGAAGAATCATCAGAAGATGAAGAATTGGCCATGCTGACCATGAAGTTTAAGAAAGCCTTTAGAAAAGGCAGAGATGCAAACTATAAGAAGCCATTCAGAAGTTTTGACAAGAAAACTCCTGAGTTTGGTGAGAAGACCAAGAGAGACCCAAACAAACCAATAGTATGCTATGGATGTCAGCAACCAGGACACATTAAGCCTAACTGTCCTGAGCTGAAGAAGGATAAGAAGAAGTTCAAAAGAGCTATACTGGCTGCCTGGTCAGACTCTGAGACTGGCAGTGATCCAGAAGAAAAGGAAGAGCAAGCTCAGATATGTTTTATGGCTATTGATGAGCCATCCTCTGAAGATGTACAAGGAGAAACTTCCGCACCTCCTGAGGCTACATATGACTCTGAGGTAAACATATCTCCTGAACAAGATATCCTCGATTCTCTTGAAGAACTATATAGCATGTTCAAGTATCTGAAAAGAAAGTTGGACAAAAGCGAGGCTGACAAATTTCTTAGGTTTACTCAAGTTTATTCTGATATGAAAATATTAGAAGATAAACTAAGCAAACATTTCAGTTCTCCTTCTGAAGGCTCAAATGCCAAAGGAAAGGAAAAACTGCCTCTGAGGAATGATAAACCTCAGAAGAAGAAATCTGTCACTCCCTCACTTCTGAAAGAGATTTCTTCCCCTCCTGAAGTCGGAACCTCTCAGAGTGCTTCTGCCTCTGAAGATGTAGTATCCTCTCAGAAGAAGAAAAAATCTCCTAAGAAGCAAAGGGAAAGATCCAAGAATCCTCCTTCTTGCAGACTTTGTAAGAAAGAAGGACATTGGTTAAAGGAATGCAAGTATCATATTAAAAACCTCTTGCAATCTGAACTATCAGAAGAACCTGTAGTAGCTAAGTCTAACTCTGAAGGACCCAATAAGGATTGGGTACCTGTCACTAATTGATTGTGCTGCAGGTAGCTCTGAGTGCTCCATCAATGTCAAAGCTGTGGTACATTGACAGTGGGTGCTCAAGGCATATGACAGGTGATGAAAAGGCATTCATCACATTTGTGGCTAAGAGAGGTGGTAAAATCAGCTTTGGAGATGCTCAGAAGGGAAGAATAATTGGCTCTGGATCTATTGGAACCAATCCTCCCATTGAAGATGTCTCCCTAGTCAGAGGACTGAAGTTCAATCTCCTGAGTGTTGCACAACTGTGTGATAAAGGTAGAGATGTAGTCTTCAGCACCTCTGGATGTAAAATCTTGGACAGTAAGTCAAGGGAAGTTATTCTAACTGCTCCTAGAGTAGAAAATGTTTTCATGCTGAACCTTGAGAATCTTTGCAAAAATATATGCTTGATGTCCAAAGAGGATACCTCCTGGCTCTGGCATAGAAGACTTGCTCATGTTAGCATGGATCTTCTAGCCAAAATAGCTAGATATCAATTGGTTGAGGGTCTGCCTGAAATTAGTTTTAAAAAGAACCATTTGTGTACTGCTTGTCAATCTGGTAAACAATCCAGAAGCTCTTTTAAAACTAAGAAAGTCATTTCAACTAAAAGACCTTTAGAATTACTTCATATGGATCTTTTTGGCCCTGTTCAACCAATGAGCATGGGTGGAAAGAAGTATGCCTTAGTCATTGTAGATGACTATTCAAGATTCACTTGGGTCATCCTGCTTTCTAGCAAAGATGAGTCACTTGGATGTTTCTCAGTTCTGATTAAGAAACTTGAAAATGAAAGAAATGAAAAGGTAGTCCATATCAGAAGTGATAATGGTGGAGAATTCAAGAACTTTAAGTTTGAAGAATTCTGTGAAATCAAAGGCATTGATCATAACTTTTCTGCTCCCAGAACTCCTCAACAAAATGGGGTAGTTGAAAGGAAGAATAGGACTCTGGTTGAAATTGCCAGAACTATGATCAATGACAGAAGACTTCCAAAGTACTTCTGGGGAGAAGCTGTTAACACAACATGTTATGTTCTGAATAGAGTACTCATCAGAAGTATTCTGAACAAAACTCCCTATGAACTCTGGAAAGGCAGAAAGCCTAAGATAGGTTATTTCAGAACTTTTGGTTGTAAGTGTTATGTTTTGAATACAAAAGAACATCTTTCAAAATTTGATTCAAAGGCAGATGAAGCTATCTTTCTTGGCTACTCAACACATAGTAAAGCATATAGGGTTTTTAATAAGAGGACTCAAACTTTAGATGAATCTATTCATGTACGGTTTGATGAGACTAACCCTGCAGATAGTAGAGCTCCTGAAGAAGATGAAGTTCTTGCCTCTGAAGTAACATCTCCTGCTGATGAAGATGTTATTCCTAAAGCTGCTGAAGTTATTTCTCCTGTTGCTGAACAAGTTCCAGAAGAAAACTCAACTACAGAAGTTAACTTCCTTCCAGAAGATGCTCCTATATATGATTCAACAAATGATGAACAAGTTTCAGAAGATACATTGGATGTACCAAGAGAAGTTAGAACTCCTAGGAATCACCCCTTGGAGAATGTAATTGACTCTGTTCACAATCCTGTCATGACCAGAGATCAGCTCAGAAGATACATGGGGAATGTGGCCTTTGTGTCACTTCTGGAACCAAAGGACTTCTATGAAGCTGAAGATGATGAATCCTGGTTAATGGCAATGCAAGAAGAACTTGATCAGTTCAAAAGATCAGAAGTTTGGACCTTAGTTCCCCGACCTAACAATAAGAAGGTTGTTGGTACTAGGTGGGTTCTAAAGAACAAACTTGATGAATATGGGAATGTTGTGAGGAACAAGGCTAGACTTGTTGCTCAAGGTTACAGTCAGCAAGAAGGCATAGACTATGGTGAAACTTTTGCTCCTGTTGCAAGATTAGAAGCCATAAGAATTCTATGTGCCTTTGCATCATACAAAGGATTCAAGCTATTTCAAATGGATGTGAAAAGTGCATTCTTGAATGGTTACATTGAAGAAGAAGTGTATGTTTCTCAACCTCCTGGTTTTGTAGATCCCAAGCTTCCAAATCATGTATACAAGCTGAAGAAAGCCTTGTATGGACTGAAACAAGCTCCTAGAGCTTGGTATGATAGACTGACTAAATTCCTTCTGTCTAAGGGATTTGTCAGAGGCTGTGTTGATACAACCCTGTTTACTCTGAAGAAAAACAAAGATATCCTTTTAGCTCAGGTATATGTTGATGATATTATATTTGGTGCTACTAATGAATCTTTGTGCAGAGAATTCAGCAATCACATGAAAGCTGAGTTTGAAATGTCTATGATGGGAGAATTGACATTCTTCTTAGGACTTCAAATCAAGCAAAGTAATGATGGAGTGTTTATCAACCAAGCTAAGTATACCAGAGAAGTTCTGAAGAAATTTAGCTTGCTGGAATCCAATGATGTTGACACTCCCATGGATGTTAACAAAGACTTTGATGATGAAGCAAAAGCAGGTGATCCTGTAGATATCAGAATCTACAGAGGTATGATTGGCTCTCTTTTATATCTAACAGCCAGTAGGCCAGATATACATTTTGCTGTGTGCTTTTGTGCTAGGTATCAAGCTAAACCAAAGGAGATTCATGACATTGCTGTCAAAAGAATTCTCAGATATCTAAAAGGTACTTCAGAAGCTGGTTTGTGGTATCCTTGTAGTACTAATTTTGCTCCTGTAGGATACACAGACTTTTATTATGGTAGAGATAAATTGAAAAGAGTCAGCACTTCTGGTGGATGTCACTTTCTGGGGGAATGCTTAGTCTCCTGGCATAGTAAGAAACAAACCTTTGTTGCTCTCTCAACTGCTGAAGCTGAGTATGTTGCTGCTGGAAGTTGTGTTTCTCAGATGCTCTGGATAAAGCAACAAATTGCTGACTATGGAATCACTCCTGGAACAATGACTATCTTCTGTGATAATAAAAGTGCAATTGACCTTTCCAAGAATCCCATACAACACAGTAGAATGAAGCATGTTCACATAAGGCATCACTTTCTGAGAGACCATGTTCTGAAGAAAGATATTTTCATCACCCATGTTCCCTCTGAAGACAACCTTGCTGATATGTTTACTAAGCCTCTGGCTTATAATCCTTTCAGAAGTTTGAGAGAAGGCATTGGTATGACTTATCAACTCCAGTAACTTACTTTAACTACTTTATTAATTTTAACTGTTATATGTTTCAAACTAATTAAGTATGATTAAGGTTAATCATGGTTTTTGTTTAAGGCGTGCCTACATTAAATGCTATTACTGCGCCGTTCTGTTATTAACGGTAACTGGTTCCCTGTCAAACGGTAGTTAGTTACTTTTTGAAATTGAACCGTTTACTGTTTGGGTATAAATAAGGGATTTCAACACTTAGCTATTTTCACTCGAAAATCTTTTGCTATCAAGATTTCACAGCTAGAAATTACTCTGCAATTTTTCTGCAATCTCTCTACTTAACCTAAAATTTCTCAACTTCTTTCTCAAAAATGGCTCAAGAAAACGCTCCTCAAGTCACTCTCACCCACATTCTGTCTAGTGATGAGAAACTTAGTGAATCTAGGGTTTTCACATCTAGGTTCTTAGATGATGATGTCAAATCCTCCTTACCCATCTCTAAATGGATAAGTTCGCAAAACTGGAACTCCTTTGTTTCCTTGAATGAGTTTATCTATCCCAAGATGATAACAGAGTTCTATCAGAACTTCCACTTTAGATCTGATGAAGAGGATGTTGTGCATTCAGTAATTGGTGGTGTTGATTTTGAGGTCAGCAGGACTTCAATCACTCAGGCTATAAGCATAGATGATGAGGGAATCATCATTGGGGATGATGGTTATGCTGAAGGTTTTTCAGAAGTAAACTGGGCAAAGCCAGTTCAAAGCGCAAAAGAGACCTATGCCACATGGTTAACTCAGCATCAGAGGTGGGCACACTATTTGACCACAAATGTGTTCCTTCCGAAATCTGGAGCTGTCAATGGGGTCTTAAATAGAGAGAGGGTATTCATGTACCATTTGATGAACGAAAAGAAGATCAACTTACCTGCCATGATTATAAGGCAGATGAAGAATGTGAAGGTGGCCAGTGCTTTGGCTTATGGTTCCCTTCTGACCAGACTGTTTGAATCTGCTTCCATAGAGATTTCTGGTGAAGGGGTTACTACCAGAAGTACTCCACTTAAAATGAATACTCTGACCAAATTGCAACACAGTGTTGTACCAAAGAAGTCAGAAGCTCCTACTTCTTCTGTGGCTGCAGGTCAGAAAGAAACAGTGAAAGCTCCTGAGCAAAAGACAAAGATTGTTGTCAAAGGAGGCAAAGGAAAGAAGAAATCCACTAAGGTGGTAATGAATGTTGAGAAGGTGGTTGTTTCAGAACCTCCTACCACTTTGGTTCAATCAACTATAAGTATCGAACCATCTGGGAAAGTGGTTGCTGAAGAACCAAGGGCTGTTGATGCAAAGAAGGCATCAGAAGAAGAAGCAGAGGAGAGCAGACTTGCTTCATTAGCAAAGGCTGCTGAGGATAAGCTGAATGAGGAAAGAGTTGTTCCTCTGGAAGAATTGCACAGAAGAGATAGAGAAGCTCAACAACTTAGTGCAAGTTTGGAAGCTGAGAGAAAAGCTTTGGCAGAAGCTAAGGAAAAAGCCAGATTAGAAGAAGCTGCTGCTCAACTGGATGACAACGTGCTTTTGTCAGAAGTTGCTGGTGAGGAAGAAGATGCTGAGAGAGAACTTCCACTCTCAAGAGGCATGAGAAGGAAAACAACAGCAGTCAGAAGGGTCTTGAACAAGAAGGACTTCTATGTTAAGTCTGCTGAGTTGGAAGAAGAGATTCCTGAAGAAGAATCTGCTGATGAGGACATGATCGATATGTCAGAAGAGAATCTTGATGCTCCTACTGTTGAAGATGTCTCAGAGGATAGCGAACAAGAGATTGACACTATCATTCAGGATGTTGTTCAAATGGCTAGAAACATTGAGTCAGATGATTTTCTGGACAATGTGCTTCTGGGTCAAGGAAGGAACCCTGGTGACAAGGATGCCTATGCAACCATTGAAAAGATGGCTCATCTTTTTTCCACTCCAATTGCATCTTTCAATCCAAATGCTCATGAAGAACAGGTTAATTCTGATCATGCTTTCCCATCTCCATCTCAAGATGTTATTCCATCTCCCATACATACTTCCCTACCATCTTCTGCACCTACTCCTGTCTCAGAAGTAAGTGCCTCTGAAATTTTCACTAATCCTACATCTTCACCTTCTGAAGATGTATCTCTTAAAACTACTCTTCCTTCTGGATCCTATTCAGAAGTTCACATTTCTACAACTCCATTATTTTCAGACTCCATCCTAACCTCTACTCACTCACTTAATCCTGAGGCTGTTTTTCCATCCTCTGGAATTCCAACCTCTACCTTTACACCTCCAACTACCTTACCTAAAACTCCTTCTCCTCCTCCTAAAACTAATTTTGCTCCATCTTTCACAACTACTTTACCTCAACCTTCAACCTCTGGACATACACCTTCTGTGTGTGATCCCTTACCAACCTCTTCTGTATCCACTCCTCTCACTTATGCTGGTGTACATTCGAACTACAATTTCCTGTTCAACCACTTATGATGAGATGGCTGCCAGTTTTGGAAGTTTTGGGATTCCTACAAGAGCTCCTGTTGTCTCAGAAGCTGGTGGTGTTCCCACTGTTGAAGATTTGTGAAGGATGAGTCAAAGTGGCTCTGATGGATTGTTGAACAACCTTGCTGGTCTTGGAAGAACTCCTGCTGCTGACCTTTATGCACAGGGAATGGTGCTCCAAGAACTACAAGCTCTGAAGGCTCAGAATCTACAGTTGATGACAATGCTTCAGATGCAAAATCCCTCTGTATACATTCAGAACCTTTCAACACTTCATCTGGCTGCTTATGATGAATTTTACAAACTAAGGCAATTGGCTCTGACCCTTCCTACTCTAGAGAATATTGCTCACGCCTCTGCTAGCAATGTGAATGAGAATTTGAACATTCTTCAGCTAGAGGTTAAAGAAGCAAATGAGCGTTTTGAAGCTCAAGAGAAGGTTCTACCTGGAAAGATTGATGATCTCCAAAGTACAATCAATCATGTTCTGAGAGAAGTGAAAGCTTCTGCTCAAGGCACATCATCTTCTGGGGTTGCCAATGTTGTGTGTAATGCTCATCCTGACCTTGACAATCGTCTCCAGATCCTTGAATCCTCTGTAAACGCACAGAATGCACAGATTGCTGAACTGACTGAGTTTATGAAGGTCATGCATTCTCAGAACAAAGAACAAGAAAAGACTCTTCGCCATTGCTATAGGTTTGTCAGAGGACAGACTTATCTTCAGAATGAGTACTTAACAACTGCTGTTTACATGAACAATAAAGGGATTAAGATGCTTCTGGAAGATGCCCAGAAACAAAGGCCTCAGACTGGTCTTTCTCTTCCTGAAATGAGAAAGAATGAAGCTGACTTCAAGACTCAGATGGAGAAGCTAAATTCTTTAAGGCCCAACAAATTCCAGCTTGCTGCTGCCATCAAAGATCAACAAAAGTTAATGGCACAAGGTGCATTGGGGGAAGATGTTGTTTATGGCCAAACGGGGGAGAAACCTGAAATGCAGGGTGGTCCAAGTTCTGATATGGCTGGTACAACTGGTGTCAAGAGGTCAAGTGAGAATATAAATTCTGGAAGTTTTCATCCTCTTCAGAAGAAACCAAGAAAGCCTCCATCAAATCCATAGAGCCTTAGAATCTCTTAGTTAGGTTCTGGGTTGGGTAGCTTTTGTTAAGTTATCTATTTGCTCTGATTTATGTTTGCTTCTGTGTTTTCCTCTGACTATTTATATGAACTTCAGAATTTCTCACATAAACTGTCTTATTGTTTGTTGTTGATAATAAGTGCTTGCTTATATGCTTTCTGAACTTAGTAACTTCTGCTCCACAAAAATCTAACAACTTGATCTTAAGATTATCTTTAAGTTTTCAAATTGATGAAGTTCACCATTTACACCAAAATGGGGGAGTTAAGTTATTTAGAAGTTATAGAAGCTATAACCAACAGGAAGTTACTTTCTAAACTCTTAAGTTTTCTAAGTAATTTTTACCTTCTGGACCACGGTTTGTCCATAACCAAAATGGGGGAGAATGATGAACCCTAAGAGTTTTGATTATGTCTAAACGTTTCAGAAGATGAAAAATTAAATTTATCCTATATACTTTGCATATTGATTAACAATTTTGTTAAGTGTTGGATAAGTTTTTCTCAGCAGGTGCTGAATGAAATATCCCTGGTCGCTTGCTTTACTCAGAAGATATCAGAAGCTGAAGACAGAAGATGTTGATCAGAAGCTGGCACAACCGCTCTGAAGCTCTTGTAGTCGGTTTCTACTATCTCAGAAGTTTGCTCAAGCAACCAGAAGATAAATTTGATAAAGATCAGAAGCGCTAATAGAAGTACGTTATCACGGGTTTTGTTTAGCATTTAATGCTGTGTCAGTTGCATTTAATGCTAGGCGCCAAAAGTTCAAAAAGATGTTTGAAGGGCGCGCTTGGTTCACTAAAGAACAAAACCTGTCTCCTAACAGCGCCGATCGAAACCAAATAAGTCCAAGTCAACTCCATCCTTTTCTTCATCTCATTCAAGATTAAGCAAAAGTACAGTTGACAGGATAAAGTGTTAGTGACCGTTTGAAGAAGATGACAAGAATAACGGCTTCTCTCCTCCATGTCATCTGTGAAGATTCAAATCCTCACAACGGTCATTTCCAAGACACTATATAAAGAAGCCAAGCTCCACTGTATCAACTACGCATGATTCAAAAGAGCTGAAATCTCAACGCACTGTTAATATCAAGAAAACAGAGCACTATTCCCATTCTCAATCTCTACTTAGCTTAGCTACTGTTTTAGTGAGAGAGTGAAGAAAAACAAGTTCATACTAGGAATCTTGTAAACTGGTATCGTTTGTGATACTCAGTTAGATTAAAGAGAGAAATCTAGTTGAGATTAGAGTTGGGTGAGAAATCCAGAAAACATAGTGTTTGTTGTTCTGGTGGAAATCCTTTAACTCTTTTTAGGCTAGTCAGAACTAAGTGAGAAATTAGCTTAAGTTCTGTTGATGTAAAGGAGCTTCTGAACTTGCCATAAAAGTTCTGAATAGTGGATTTATAAAATCTCTGGAGGCTGCGACCTCAGAGGACAAGACGTAGTCACAGGACTTCTGTGGCGAACTTGGATAAATTGAACTGTTCATCAGGACCTCCTGAATCTCTTTCTCCCTTCCTTATACTTGTTAATTTGCTTCTGTGTACTTGCTTATATTTAGTGCTGAAACAGACTTTACTCTTTTTATCATTGTCTTTGTTCAGAAGACTGTCCAGAAGCTATCTTACTCAGAGCTTCTGTTGCTGAAAACAGTCTAACTGTGTTTAGGCAGAATTTCCCTCAGAAGCTGCTTCTATAAGCCTGCCTCTGACTCTGAGGAAATTTGACTCTCATATCTAAGTTTCTTGAAAAACCTTGAAACTTTCAGTTTTCAACATAGACACCTATTCACTCCCCTCTAGGTGATTCTGTTCTTGTTAGGGCCAACAGTATCCATGTTGAATTGGTTAGAGATGTATGAAACAAGTCCCCTCGAAGTTTTCTGAATGAATCCAATAATATATCAACTTCAAGTTACATTGCCAATGGCCATGAAATAGGAGCTGGAACAAATTTGACATAATATAGTCGGTTTAATCATTATATTTCAAGGTAAAAATCCATGTTTAAGTTTC
Source organism: Euphorbia peplus (assembly GCA_028411795.1). Lineage (NCBI taxonomy): Eukaryota > Viridiplantae > Streptophyta > Magnoliopsida > Malpighiales > Euphorbiaceae > Euphorbia > Euphorbia peplus. The sequence continues at coordinate 18,836,890 of CP110839.1, read as the reverse complement.
TAGGCGTAAATTGCACAAATGTGGTAGTCACCCATATATAACTAACTGCTTTAACAGATCACCGTACATCAAATGATGTGCAAATTTTGGGTCTTCATCACTGCTCATTTTGGGCAGGTATACATAACTTATGAATGTCTTAGTTTGTCGCCAAGAAGAAACTTTATTTTCTGTCACTTTGAAGTTGCCTACATAATTTAACTGCAGATGTCGTTCTTTTCTCTTTGCAGCTTTCTTCTAATTGTTCTAGCCTACTCTCTTTTATGTTCTTGGAGGCAATTAAGGTTTACTAATTTGACTTTGAGAGTTACGAAAAGTTGCTTAATGTACAACAATATGACTATTCGTAATTACAGAGCTGATTGTATTGCTAACATTTTGTTAAGGAGATTATACCTGAGTACATTTTTTTTGATAAAAGAGTTGATTTGTTGTTCTAAAATGAAAATTTAGCTTCTTTTTTCAATTGTTACTTTTGAGTTGATTTTACTTATCATACTAATTTACAACTTTTCCATAATGTTTAGCTATATGTAAGTAAGACTTTTTAAAAAATATAATTTGCCTTAAATTTGCTTTGCAATGTTGTTTGTTTATCTTCTTTAAGTTCAAATATTTCTTATGTATATAATAAATTCATTATGCTTGAATACTCCTTTTGACATGCACATACTCCTTGACAACTTAAACTTAGGAAGTTTCGAAGGTTGACCACCTCTAATCATATATTATTTCTAATTAGAAGTTAAACAATGTTTCAGTTTGAAATTTTTCAAAAAGAATACCTAATAATATTTACCTTTTTATAATCTCATAACTACTCTAATTTATAGTTCAAAATATAAAATTATAAATATCTTATGTAGTGTGCAATTTATAATATAAATATGTACTATCTATTTAGGATGCAAAGAAATATTAAAATTAAAATATTTTTATCAATTTTATTATTTCAAAATATATTTTATTAGAAATAGTTTATTAATAAAAATACACAACCGTGTAACGCACGGACCAACTACTACCTATATTTATGAAACCCCTATCAAGGTCATTGCTTCTATCTATTGGTTTCACTATTTGCTGTCATTTCAATATCCACTTCATCCCCCACTCAACCAGCCCCAACGCTAGAGTACTCTTCCCCTCCGACAATAACTTATTCCATCGCATTCATATACACCAGACGACAATTGCAAAACTTTGCAAATTCGGCTCATTTAAAACGTCAATAATGAGCCGAACTATTGTAAATAAATAATGAAAATACAAAAGAATAACATGATATTAAATTTGAATTTTTAAAAAATTAAACAGAAATTAAATGTGAAATCCATCGAGGATTCCTGTGGGGGAGATAACGGGAGTTGAAATCTTCTGTCCCCATTTTCCTATTTTCTTGCCTACCCCTTTCACATAAAGTGAATTGTATTTATTAAAAATAATATATTGTATCTAATTCTTTAAACCTCTTGTTTTGAGCTTGAAATCGAGGAGGAAGAAGGAAGTTTTACTTCTTTCTTCCTCCTCCCAACCCTGAATCTGATTTAGTTTTTTGCTTCTTCTCATCGCTCTTTTTGTTTAGCATCATATATCTCAACATTATTCTTTGGTCATCAGATTTGCATCCGATAGCTATATTTTCTTCATTTATAGCTCGTTCAGATTTAGCACGAGAGGAAAAGGTTGATTTAATCCATAGATCTGTAGATCTACGGGAGTGCAATTTCAGGAAGGACATAGATCCGATTTTCTGTCGAATCATAGGTGTTGAAGAATGGTTTTTGATTGCTTTTCTGCAGATCCGGAATCTCAAGGAATATATGATGTATTATGTCGTTTTTTTAGTACCTTTATGGTGTATTAGGCTCTTTGTAGCGTTTTTTTGCCCTATATGCGATTTATACTGGCTTTTGCCTGTATCTTTGTGAGGTTTAGTTCCTCCTTTTTCTTTGATTATCATCGTGCTATAATTTTCTATATTATTCAATGATATGGTAACTCTTCTATCAAAAAAAAAAAAAAAAAAATATATTATATGAGTTCCTTTAATTCCATACACAAAAAAAAATAGTTTTATGTGTGAGGGGATAAGTAAGGGGACAGGAAAATGGACAGAAGATTCCAACTCAGATACCGGATCCTTGCCTCATTTTCGCTATGAGGACATAATTTTTCCCACCTTTATCATCCCTCTATCTTTTTCGAAACGGGTCCCCAATTGAACCCCTGGCTTCTCAGTCCTATTGACGTCCGTAATTTGTAAGTGAACGGGTTAATTACATGTAACTCACGTTTGATACAAGTAAATACAATTGTCTCACAAAAGGTTGATTCATTCTAAGATTGTCAAAATTAGTAAGTCTATATTGTTTTTGTCTGGAACCACGTTTCCTTCAAATTAGGTGGCCACTATCTCTCAATAATTAATATATTTTGATTAAATAAAAAATTAATGTTTGTAAATATTTCCAGAACAACCCATTGCATCTAATTTACTTAGTGGTCGTCCTTTCTTAATTTTTTTAGTTGATAAACTCCTATTACAATAAGTGAATGTTGCTTATTTCATTTACTGAATTACAATGCTACAATTCATATATTTTTGCGTTTTTGTATTAATTTCAGTTTTCTTAACTTGTTTTTTAATGCTGCAATTTGGAATTCAGTTCTTCCATAAATTGTCATGTTGCAATTCATTCTTTTGGTGCCTTTTTGTTGTTATGAATTTCGGCTTCCTTGAAGAGAATGTTACAAAAATTCATATTCGGTTATTTAAGACACCAATATGATAAAATTCATTAGTTTTGTGTGTTTGTTATGTTATGAATTTCGACTTCTGAAGAATTATAATAGAAAATTAAAATTAATGGAGACCCATTTCATAGAAATTTAAACTCTTTTGTAAAATTTCAATTTTATATCGGAGCACTTTATTAGTTTCACGTTTTTTTGATGTTACGAATATCAACTTGAAAAAGTTGAATATTCAATAGAAAAAAAAAAAGACAAAAAGGTAACTATGAAATTGAAAATAGTGGCTACAAGAGATCACTTTGAAAAGTCTAACTCACAAAAAGGAGGGATGAGAAAGAAACCAAAGACGACATTAATTTTGGACGCAAGAAAAAGGATGAAGACGAAGGAAAGAAAAGAAAAAAGGATGGTAGAACATAAGTGAAAACGTTGATGTAGAGCCTAAAATGGTGGAACATGACAAAAGTAGAATTAAATATTGAAATTTGAGAAAGTAATTATAAGAAATTAGTATAATGATACAATTGGAAAACTTGACATGTTTTAATTGTTAAATAGATGTAAAGTATGAGTTTTGATATAATTAATAAAACTGAATTTAGAAAAGGGCCAAGAGAGTTAAAATCCATCCGGGTGGGTTTCTAGTTGTCCAAAATACAAACAAATAAAAACCCTGCTTTGTGCCGTCTCTTCTCCACTTAGCAGAATGACATCACACTCTCTTCTGCTCGGCTCTTCTCCTTCTCCGTACCCTTCTCCGACGAACCCTTTTGGTAGGGAAACAATACCCAGAAATTCCTTAGTTTGGTTTCTTCATTCAAAGGGAAAGCTTGCATCTTTATGCATTACAAGAGCCATGGATGAACAACCTCAACAGCCTCATATTGAAACCAAACTTTGGGGTGGAAGGTTTGAGGAGACCACTTCGTTTATCGTCGAGCAATTTACCGAATCTATCTCTTTTGATAAGCTTCTCTATAACCAAGACATTCTTGGTAGTAAGGCTCATGCTTCTATGCTTTGCAATCAGGTTTTTTTCTTTGTTTTCTTTCTTGTTTTGTTTGTTTGAAATCCCGACATTCTGTTTGTTTCTAAAGTTGATGTCTTTTTTTGTAGGGGTTGATGTCTGTGAGTGATAGAGATAGTATTCTACAAGGTCTTGATGAGATTAAAAGACGTATTGAGACCGGAGAGTTTTTGTGGAGGACAGACAGGGAGGATGTCCACATGAACATTGAAGCTGCTTTGACTGATTTGATTGGCGACCCCGCTAAGAAACTTCATACTGCTCGTAGTAGGAATGATCAAGTTTTGACTGATTTTCGACTCTGGTGTCGTGATGCTATTGATAGAATCCTCTTCTCTATCAAGAATCTTCAAGTTGCATTGGTGGGTTTAGCTTTGGAGAATGAGGGACTCATTGTTCCTGGTTACACTCATTTACAGCGCGCTCAACCTGTTCTTTTGCCCCATCTTCTTTTGGCTTACGTTGAACAGGTACTCTAATTTGGGATTTTTATTATGTGACATTCATTGCTTGGGAACATATTTTAAAGTTTCTGTGGTGTTCTCTTTTAGCTTGAACGTGATGCGAGTCGTCTACTCGATTGTAGAGCTAGGGTGAATTTCTGTCCCTTGGGTGCATGTGCATTGGCTGGCACTGGTCTACCCATTGATAGGTTTATGACTTCTGATGCTTTAGGATTCACTGCTCCTATGAGGAACAGGTATGATTTATTCATTATGCTTTAGGATTAACTGTTTACAACTGAAACTTCTAATTGGATATCATCCATTGGACTCAATACAAGAGTTTTTCTTATAGAGCTCATGCGCAACTTTTATGTTGTAAATTGTTTCTAAACTTTAAATGAAATACCTTTGACTTTGAGAGGGCAAGAGCTCTTGTTTCTCCTTATATATAATAGGAGTTTGGTAATAGTTGGTCCGGTTTGAAATGTATCAATGACATAATCTATCCGATTAGCTTTTTATTGCCTATAATTCTTGATATCTAGCTTCTACATGAGGTAGCTGGTTAAGTTTAGTTATTTTATAGTATTGATGCAGTTTCGTTTTGGAGTTTCTTTCTGCTAATTCCATCACAGCCGTTCATCTATCTCGTTTGGGTGAGGAATGGGTATTGTGGGCTTCAGAGGAGTTTGGATTTATAATACCTAGTGATTCAGTTTCAACTGGAAGCAGCATAATGCCTCAGAAGAAAAATCCAGATCCTATGGAACTTGTTCGAGGAAAGGAACTTGTTCGAGGAAAGTCTGCTAGAGTCATCGGAGACCTGGTTACTCTTCTCACATTGTGCAAAGGACTTCCCTTAGCTTATAATCGTGATTTGCAGGTAGAAAATCTTACATGCCATTTTGTTGATCAATGATAATAGATTTAGATATACAAATTAGTTAGGACTTTAGACTTTCCAATGATGTGTTCCAGTCTGTTGCGTCGTGTTGGTGTATTTATACTTTTGGTGGCATTTTTCGTTCTGCCAGCCTGTTCAGAGATACCATGCTTTTCAGATAGCTTTTGAGCAATTCTGAACTTCTTTTTTTTTAATGAGACAGGAAGATAAGGAGCCTGTATTTGATAGTGTTAAAACAATTATAGGGATGCTTGAAGTTTCAGCAGAGTTTGCTCAAAACATTACCTTTAACAGCACAAGAATTCAGAAGGCTTTGCCAGCTGGCCATCTTGATGCAACAACACTTGCTGATTATCTTGTGAAGAAGGCAAGTCATTAGCAGCTTTCTTTTATGCTGTTTTATAGTATCTTTTTTTTTCTTCGAATTTTTATTTAATTAGAAATGCATACTGGTCTAATTGATGCCAATCAGGAATTATTGTGACTTGAATCTCTGTATTTGCAGGGGATGCCTTTCAGAACTTCCCATGATGTTGTTGGAAGATCTGTTGCGTTGTGTGTTTCAAAGAATTGTCAGCTTCAAGAGTTGAAGCTTGATGAATTTAGGAGTTTAAGTCCAACTTTTGAGGAGGACGTGTACCAGTATCTCGGGGTTGAAAATGCTGTTACTAAATTCTGCTCATATGGTTCAACTGGATCTGCCTGTGTTGCCGAGCAACTTAACTACTGGGTCAACAAACTTGAAATTAGCAGACCTCATTCATAAAGAGCCTTGGTGGTGTTAAATGGAGTTGTGCTTTTTTTGCCACAGAAAATAGTGAAATGGAGATTGTGTTGCTGCAGTATTGCCAGGTTGGTAGCGGATCATCAAAACGAGCAAGTCAAGTTTCAATCATGTAGCAAGAGGAGAATTATGGATGGGAAGGATGAGACAAGTTGAAAAATGCCATACCAAGACTTGGACAACTCTAGTTTAGTAATATTTGACTGCTATGTGCATTTTGTAACTGAATTTTCAAGTTAAATTGAGCACAAATTTTCTAAGCATTTGACCTTCTGCAGATATGATTTATATACAAGTTGTTAGGTAAGGGTAGACTTGTTCACTTTCAAGGCTATGGAAAACTACTAACCTCATATGGAATTTTGGCAAAGCAAAGACTTTGAACCATAGACATTTGCTTTACTATGACCAACTTAACTTTTATTGGCATTTATTGTCATAAATGATATCAAAATCATCAACAGATATCTAACTGCTGGAATTTGTAGTAAAACACTGAATATTTGTAGATGTCATTATAACAAGTAGACCTTAAATCTCATTCACATTTCTGTACCCTCGAAAACATTTGAACACTATTACAACAGAAGTAGGTGTGCTCCAATTCTCTGTATCAAATGATATGCTCTCCGACTCAACAACTTTGTATTACAATCTTATACATCTCAACATTCTTCTCTCAGTCAATCCCTCTCTTCTCTGTCAAAGCATGTCTGTCCATCCTTATTTTGAGGTTTGCGAGCGCTTGGCCCTAGTTTGTCTCGTTTGATTTTCAGCTAGAGCAACTGAAGAACATGTGCCTGCTATATTCATCACCGGTTTGCGCCCTCGTGTTTTCTTTCCAGGTTTTGTAGCAGTAGGGCTTGAATTGGCCTGAATACATTTATATTTCTTTAATAAGCTACCGAGATCAAAATGAAGTGAAAAGCTAGTAAAAAGAGAAGGAAATGGAGGTACTCAGAAACTAAAGGCATAAGATATGGGAATGGAAGATACCAGAGCATTTCCGATTTCTTGTAAAGGCTTCCTTGGTCCTAGCGCACGTTCAGTATCCAAATCTGGTGGTTCAGAAACAATGAGTGATTTGCCTGAACTATCAACTGAGTGCTGAGCTTCCTTTCTTTGTAGGGAGTCATCCATCTTGATAAAGAGAGTTGATCTGTTGCTGCATTTGGAGGTTGTACACCCACACCCAGCCCCGCAAGTGCCACCACCAGCCCGACATTCACACTTTAATGTCTTGCACAAAGACTTTTTACTGCAAGAGCAGCACATCTGCGGAGCAGTATTTGCCCCGGAATATTCTATTTCAGATGTGTCCAACAAGTCAATCATAGCATCAGAGACAGAAGAAGCTTTAACAAGGTCCACCTGATCACAAATGTAACAACTCCATCAGATACAAATTTTATTTTACATTTATATGAGGCAATATGCTGCTACTATGTACTTGCCTCCAGCTTCTTTCTGTTAACTTCTGCCTTGACCTTTCCTGGTTGACTAACCAAATCACTTAGCCTGACTATTTCTTCTTTCAGGTCTCTTAGTTCTGAATCCCTCACTGTGCATTCCACTTCTTTATCCTGTATAAGGCACCTTAGAAAGCACAGGAGATGATTTTCAGCTTTTGGTGCTCATTTATACAAAATACCTGTCAGAAAAATGGTATAATTACTCGTACGAAGTTCAGAAACCGAGTCCAACCTGAAGTTTTCTTGCCTGAGCGTCTCTGCATCTTCCTCAAACTTCCTCAGTTCATCTGCCATCCTATCGAAATGGATTGCTTTAATAAGTCAGGATAAACAATTATAGTTAAACAGATCCAACTTTCACTTTGAAACTCCACTTGATAGAGTCGTAATATGTTCAAAAGGTTTAACAATCTCCACAAGTGGTAAGTGAGAACCAAGTACATCAGCCAAAACAATTCATCTCCAAATGCGTTAGTTAGGTTACCAGGACTTACTCTTCCATTTCACGCTCATAGTCAGCACGTATCTCTTCCACCCTTGCTGCAATTTTAAGCTCATTCTCTATACCCTGGATCCATATCAAATCAATAAGGAAATGATATTATAAGGATCAGTTGAACGTCCGAATTACCTTATTCAACAGCAAAAACAAAATTAAGGTCGCCTACGAGAAAACCCTGTCATGAAAATCTACCTAGAATTATGAGCAGAGAAGAGCACTAGATATGTTTTCCATTCTCGTTAAAAGATGGTCAATACAATGTTTCTATAATATGTCTTGTAATTAAGTGAAATACTATCTTCATGCTCATTATTTACTTTTCACATAAATAGTAGCAAAAGGTGCTTTGATCTAAATTTAGAACATATCAGCCAAAGTGTATATCAACAATAGTTGCAAATCATGAACGTATAAGTTTTAGGTCCCTTTAGTGCCTGAAAAGAAACCAACCATGGGTTAGAAACAGGTCCTGACAACGGGCAACCTCTTTAGTGCCTATCTCTATAGCATCCACCCATTTGAAAAATAGGAAAAACAAAGACAATTTGTGTGCACAGAAAATGACATTTTAAAACATCACAGGCATGGAAAAAGTAAACAATTCAGTGTTGTGTTTGCTGGTCAGCATATCCAACCAAACCTATTTTTGGGTCATATTCATACCTGAACTCCAGGACTCTTACCACCCTTCCTTCCTGCTTAAAATCCGGAAACAAAGAAAAAATCAATAAAGCATACTTAATAAATATAGATTGAATAAAGAATAAAATCGGCTAACCAGAAGCTTTGCGAGACTCTAACAGCTCATTTATCCGTTTAGTGGCCACAGAAGCTTCTTTGGTCTTTTTCTGTAAAACCTGATAAAATTTTCGAAGTCAGAAAACTAATTCTTTAGGGGTTGCATATGCCTCATAAAAGAGTACCACAGCAAGAAAGAAAGCACACCAACTTACCAACTTCTGCTTTTCATTCAGAGCTAGCAACTTGCGTATTTCATAATCTTTTCTTCTTTCTTCTTTCTTCAGCTGTCAGCAAGAAAACATAGTACAAACATTCAGGCATCAACTTATGCATCCATAAAACGCCATAACTTAAACTCTAAAATCTGGATTTAACAGGGAGTACATACGGCAATGAACACCAACAATAGCATGTAAGAGAAAGAAAAGGAATAATACTAGGGGCTTAAGCTGCATTTGCAGAAAAGACAAAATAAAGAAAGAATCATGAAAAATGCATCTCTCGACACAAGCAGTGATGAATTTGATCTGATCCTTATTTTTCCACAGCAATCCCAATATCTGTAGATTATAATTTACTAGTAAATATCTTCTGAACACGACAACAAAAAGCCAAAAGGACTACAACTTCAAAGCCAGTCAACATATACACATTGCAGATAATGAATGAATGCAGTATGCCTAGATGCTCTACAGATCTCAGCATGACTACGTAGTTTCGATTCTATCTAGATAGGCCAAATTTATTGGAGAAAAACCAAGTACACTGTTTCCGTACACAGCATATCTATGTGGCTCCAGTTCAATCTAGACTAGCAGACTTTCTTAGTATGGAAAACCAGAAGATAGGATTTCCCGCAAAGCATGAGTAGAAGCAAAAGTCCATACTTAAGAACAATAATCGGTTTCAGAGTAAGGTATTGTAATTAACAAGTATATATTAGGAAGGAATAAACGAAGAGAGTAACCATAACTACACTTTTAGCGCAAAAGAATGTTTCAAATAAAATCATAAAACATCGGTCTTCGGAATTCTCAAGTGGGAAAGTTGGTAGAAGAACGTGCCTGAAGAATTTCTTTCTCTAGTGAAGCCTTTGACAGCCTGAAGTGAACAGAGTCTAGCTTCATCTTGCAGAAAAGTTGAACCTAGGGAGAAAGGAACAAAAGGAAATTAAGATGGCGAGCCAAGCTAATTAAATATATTTGAGGAAAAGGGAAATATAAGCAAGCACCTTCTGAACCTTCAATCTTTGGATTTGATCAGCTGCATCGGTAGTTTGGTGCTTGGGGGATGAGTAATTCCTCATTGCAGAAAGCTGAGTTAGGCCATTGAATTTCTTCTTCAAATCCGTAACCTGAATAGGCATATTAACGATATAATTTGGTATGTCGGAAGAAGGCATATGAGTACATAATTGATAAAATAAAGCACCTGATCTTCAAGGAAACGCAGCTTTTTGCCGGAATCATCATCGTTATGAATGGGAGAGGGTGAAAGATTAGCCGCTTTCTGCTTCAACTCCTCAATCTCCATCTGGCAATTTTACGAGAAATTGAGAGTAATGATAAGTAAAAGAGTGAGACTCCAAAACACATGAATGCAAATCCAGTAATTTACGCGACATTGAATTCATAACCCTATAAAACAGTCCATACTACGGAATCGATATATGAATCGAATAATCTAAACAAATATAGGAAATGGTGGAGGCAGTAAGTAACCTTAAGAGATTGATTCTGATTGTGCAAACGGACAACACACTCATTATCAAAGTGGTGATGTTGATCATCATCTGCTCGAGGCGTGAAATCGGAGACGGTGCTTCGTTTCGAATGACGAGTAGGCCGTTTCATGGTGTAGATTTGATCTCAACTTCAACTACGCTTTTCTTTTCGCCTGATTCACAATTTTGAATTTTGGTTTCCCTCTTCGTTTTAATTTTTATTTTGGTCATGGGCCTTTCTATAAAAGCCCAGGATCATCAACACACCTTAGTGGACTGCATAGATTGTGATATTGGTATAATTATGTTTTCACGTGTACTTTGTACAAATACCGTTATGATTAATGAAAGATTAAGTTGCATATATTGTTTATGGTATACATAGCCTCGAATTTTTTCTAACCCTAAAACCTAGCCGCCGATAATCATGTCCACATCACCAATCACCACCTTCGTTGACTGCATCTCTGGCATCTCCTCCGTTACTGCAACCACTAGGGAAGCCCCTCAGTTTTCTGTCGGTGATCTGTCATCGAGTCCTTTTGTTGCTTTTATTTCCATTTCCACCATCGTCACCTATGTACGCAAAACCACTTCCCCCTTCGTTTCTCAAATTGATATGATCTATTACACCTTAATGTCCACCTTACCTCTCATGAATCATGTTATTCCTCCCACCTAGCTGCTTCAAATTCCTCCCACCCAGCCGCTTCAATTTCCTCCCACAACCCACATCCGAATCTGCTAAGCCAAGTAACGGTGAAATTATCTCCGAACAATTTTATTTTATGGCGTGCTCAAATCACCTCGGTACTTCGTGGTTATGATCTTTCTCATCACATCGATGAGAGAATTGCTACACCCGATCCAACATCTAAATTGAAAATGGAAAATTGAATTTTGAGTTTATCGAAAAACCTCGGACGAGGAATCTCGATTTAATCAAAGCTTGTTCAATTCATCAAAATTCCATAAATGTTTTGATAAAACGAAAAACACATCATTTGCAGTCCCTCTAAAAAGATGTCATTTTCAAAAAATTTGAAGAACAAATAAATACTCCATCCATTAGTGTTTTAAAAATCGGCCGAGTTGACCGATTTATCGACGATTAATCGGTAAAATTGAGAATACCATACCAATTTTTGCAAATAGGTCGTTTTAAATCGGTCAACCATTTTATGACCGATTCAGAAAAATTATCCCAATTAAGAAAACACTGACCCAAATAAAAATGACCCATATAATTTTAATTAAGTAATTAATTTTTAAAAATAACAAAATAAAATAAAAATCCCGAAAATACTCACTACACAGACATTTTAACCACCAGTAAATTGAAAAAAAAAACTAAATTACTCTCATCCTCCGTTACTATTGTCTTGTATCTCCTTCCTCCGTACTGAGCTGCCAATCATTTTCATTCTCTGTCGTTAATGCTACGATTTTGAATAAAAATAAAAGACAACTTAAGAAAAACGTGGATGTTCTTCTTTCAAATAAAGCTAGTGATGCACAAGATTGGTTTGTTGAGGGTGGAGATGAAGATGTGTCTGATGAAGAAATAAGAGAACTTGGAGAAGATTTTATTTCAAATGAAGACGAGGAAGAAAATGAAGATATAAACTATGAGTTTGAGGAAGAAATTGAGAAAGTACTTGAAGATTATGAATTTGGAGAACAAGTTATGGTTGAATTAGAGCATCTAAATATGTTACGTTAATTTGTTGGTAATTGTGTTTTTTTAGAATATTAATGTAATAAACATCGAAATATTTATGTTCGTCGACATTTTGTTATATTTATTATTATCATTTTGAACAAAAATAGTTATTATTTTTAGGTAGTTTGGTCAATATTTTTTGTTTTCTAACATGAGTTTTTATGTCTTTTTAAATAATTTTAGTATAACTTATTTAAAATAATTAAAAAATAGAAAAATACGAAACCGATTAATCTTCGATTCATCGTTTGGATCACTGACCGCGCCGCGGCCACGTATGGATTTTTAGAACACTGCATTTTGTTGGCCCTAACAAGATCAGAATCACCTAAAGGAAGGTGAATAGGTTTCTAAGCGGAGAACCGATAATTTTAAGTTTTTAGGGAAACTTAATTTCTCAGAGTCAAATTTCCTCAGACTTAGAGGCTAGTTTAATGAAACAGCTTCTAAGGGAAATTCTGCCTTATTGCAGTTTGACTGCTTTCAGCAACAGAAGCTCTGAGTTAGAGAACTTCTGGACAGTCTTCTGAACAAAGACAATGATATAAAGAGTAAATTTGTTTCAGCACTAAACACTAGCAAGTACACAGAAGCAAAATAACAAGTATAAGGAAGGGAGAAAGAGATTCAGGAGGTCCTAATGAACAGTTTGATTTATCCAGGTTCACCACAAAAGTCCTGTGACTACGTCCTGTCCTCTGTGATCGCAGTCACCAAAGATTTTAAATCCACTATTCAGAACTTTTATGGCAAGTTCAGAAGCTCATTTACATCAATAGAACTTAAGCTAATTTCTCACTTAGTTCTGACTAGCCTAGAATGAGTTAAAGGATTTCCACCAGAACAACAACAACCCTGTTTTCTGGAATTCTCACCCAACTCAAACCTTAACTAGATTTCTCTCAAAATCTAACTGAGTATCACAAACGATACCGGTTTACAAGATTCCTATTATGAACTTGTGTTACTTCACTCTCTCACTATTACAAAGCCTAAACTAAGAAAGATTGAGAATGGAAAATGATTGCTCTGTTTTGCTCGTTAAAACAGTGCGTTAAGATTTTAGCTCAATAATCGCGTGTGTGATGCAATGGAGCTTGGCTACAATTTATAGTGCTTTGTAGATGACCGTTGTTTGAATTTGAATCTTTAATAGATGACATCAGTTTGTTGTAGCCGTTAATATGTCATTTCTTCAAACGGTCTTCAAACACTTTGATTCCGTTAACCTTGTTCTTTAACTTAATCCGGTAAGAGATTTGAAATCAAGGATAAGGTTGACTGGAATTTTACTTCATTTAGATCGGCAAAGGGTAGACAAGGAAATGCTTGTTTTGTTTGTAGCAGACATGCGCGCTCCATCAAAACAACTTTTTGAACTTTTGGCACCTTGCATTAAATGCAGAAGTCAGACCATTAAATGCTAAGTAAGACTCGTGACTAGCGCTTCTGAGTTCCTTATTCTTTTGTCTAAGCTTCTGATCGAAAATGGAAATTTTTCTGGTTGCTTCTAAACCTCTGAGGAGAGCTTTAACAGTCTTCAGAGCGGAGCATCCAACTTCTGAGCTTTAAACTTGTGTCTTCAGCTATTCTTCTCTTCTGAGTCTTCAAGGCAATCCAGAGTTTCTTCATTCAGCACTTGCTGAGAAACTTATACAATACTTAACAAAAATTGTTAGTCAACATTGAAAAGTATATAAGTAAAAATAGAAGTTCATCTTCTGAAACGTTTGGACATAATCAAAACTCTTAGGGTTCATCATTCTCCCCCATTTTGGTTATGGACAAACCGTGGTTCAGAAGGTAAAGTTACTTAAATAAACACAAGAGTTAGAAAGTAACTTCCTGTTTGTTATGTTTTTAAGTGCCTCTGAAAGATTTTAACTCCCCCATTTTAGTGTAAATGGTGATCTCCAACAATCTATGTTAACTTAAGAAACGGCTTAGGATCAAGTTGTTAGATTTAGTTGGATAAGTTCAGAGCAAAAGCAATTAAAACATAAACAATAATATTTATAGTTATGCAGATAAGAGAGATCAGAGACAAGAAAATGAAGAAAAGTCAGAGCCAATTTATAAACATCCTCAGAGTAAACAAATAAGCACAAATCAACAAAGAGGGAAAAGATAACAAAAGTCCTAAGACATGCTACCCAACCCAGAACCTATAGCTATGAAGCCTAAGTTCTATTTTCTAAGAGATTATCTTTTAGCTTTCTTTTGAGGAGGATTTGCACCAACATTTTCATTCTGTCTCTTCTCTTTGGAACCACTATGCTGAGCAAACTTCTCCCCCGTTTGTCCAGAAACCTGACCCAGAACACCTCTATCGTGAAGTCTTTGCTGATGAGCAAGAGCAGCATTGTATTGGTGTGGATTAGGTCTGACAGAATTGATGATTTCCATTCTTCTTCTGAAATCAGCAACAATAGCCATCATTCTATCAAAAGCAGTTCCAAACAAAGGGTGCTCTCTTTGAATATCATCAAGGATAATCTTAAGGAATTGATTGTTGGCATACACTGCAGTAGTCAAGTGTTCATTCTGAATATAAGTCTGTCCACGGACAAACCTATAGCAGTTGTTCATAATCTTTTTTTGTTCATGCACCTAATTGTGTACAGCCTTCAAGAATTCAGTAAGTTCTCCCATCTGAGTATTCTGAGTAGTCAGAGTGTCCTAAATACTCTGCAGTCTATTATTGAGATTAGGAGTGATGTCATAAACAATTCGAGTAGCGCCAGAAGATGATGCACCTTGAGCAGAAGATTTCACTTCTCTCAGAATCTGATTAGCAGTGCTTTGAAGGTCATCCATCTTCGCAGGAATAACTTTACCCTGAGTCTCAAAATTCTCATTTGCTTCCTTGACTTGTTCTGTCAGAATTTCTATAGAGTTGTTGACATTCTTGGTAGAAGTAAGAGCAATGTTTTCCAGAGTGGGCAAAGTTAGAGCTAACTGTCTCAACTTGTAAAGTTCATCATATGCAGCTAGATGAAGTGTGGAGAGATTGCTAATATACACAGAGGGATCTTGCATTTTCAGCATAGACATGAGTTGCAAGTTTTGAGCCTTCACTTGCTGAAGCTCTTGCATCATAGCAACTTGAGCAACCATATCAGCAGCAAATTACCTCTGACCCATAGATTCAAATCTACCAAACACATCACCAGAGCCACCCTGACTCATTCTTCTCAACTCTTCAACAGAAGGATTAGTAGCATCTCCTGAGATATTAGGATTTCTCCCAATGAATCCTCTGCCTCCAAAATAGGTTTCATTCTCATGTTGATTCATCAAATTTCTGAGGAATTCATAATTTGAAGAAACACCAACAAAAGAAGAAGTGTGAATGGAAGAACACATCGTTGATTTACCTTACAAAAAGTGATTTTGACGAAAAAAAAATTCCAACTAAGGATCGACCTATTCAAATGAACTAAGAACTTGAGCAATACTGTCGGAAAGAAATTCTTGAATGAGAACAAAAAGGCTTAATTTCAAAGTCTAAGTCCCATTGGAGTTGTGCTTCCTTTTATGTTAATAAAAACTCAGAGATAGAAAGAGAAACACCTAGGTTAGTGATAAATTATAAACCGTTGAACACAGATTTGCGATGGATTAGGTACCTATTCCAAATTAAAAAGATCTTTTGCAAAAATTGCACTCCTCTTATGTTTTTTCCAAATTTGACATGAAATCTGGATTTTGGCAAATTCAAATTTGAAAATCTCACAGGTATAGAACAACTTTTACTGTTCCCTTCGGACAGTAGGAATGAAATGTAATGCCTTGGAAAAGAAATCAATAGAGAAACTGAAACTACTGTTGCTTGAGGATCTGTTGATTGAAGATTTGGTTTGCGTTTCCAAACCTTCACACCTTTCCAGGAAATCCTCAATGAATTGGAACCATGTTAAATGAGAATTGAATTCCAAGCGAATGGTGAACAAATTTAAGCTTCACATGTTACAAAATATAGCTAACCATAGTCCATGTGTCTCCCTTAGGACTCACATTAGCCATATGAGCCATCTTCTCTATGAATATGTATAAAAAAAAGAATAAAAAGCGAGTTAATTTCCATGTAGAGCGAGAAATACAAAAACTCGATATGTCGCCAATCGACATAAACCAGAAACAACTACACTAAAGATAATACTGCTATCAATTGACAACTACAACTTTTGATGATGGTAGAAATAGAAATCTGACAAGTTGTTAGTTTCTTCTCCAACCAAGATAACTGGGCACTACAAATGAAATAAAAATAATTAGTAATTTTAACAATAAAGAAATAAACATATATTTACAAGCTACCTCATCTATTTGTAGATAAAATGATACTTCTTGGTCTCTACATGTTTAAGCTTTAGTATCAAAACACCGGACTTTAGAACAAAATCACTGGCGTCAATTCCTTGAGTTGTAACAACCTCATCTGACAATACAACATGTGAATCTACCGAATTCACGGCATAGGAGCTAAAAAAATTACATCTCAACTCTATATCCTCCTGTTAATCCCAAACGAAAGGGTCATAAATTGTTAATGAAAGACGATAGATAATTTAAATCATGATTAACCGACCTTCGAAACAACTACACTGCAGATAATACTGCTACTGCAGTCAATTGACAACTACAACTTTTCATGATGGTAGAAATAGAAATCTAACAAGTTGCCAGTTTCTTCTCCAACCAAGATAACTGAACACTCCAAATGAAATAAAAATAATTAGTAATTTCAACAATAAAGAAATAAACATATGTTTACAAGCTACCTCATTTCTCTGTAGATAAAGATGATACTTCTTGGCCTCTAAATGTTTAAGCTTTAGTATATTAACATCGGGCTTCAGAACCAAATCACCGGGGTCAATTCCTTGAGCTGTAACAACCTCATCTGACAATACAACATGTGAATCTACCGAATTCACGGCATAGGAGTTCAAGATATTACATCTCAACTCTATATCCTCTAGTTAATCACAAACGAAATGGTCATAAATTGCTAATGAAAGAGGATAGATAATTTAAATCATGATCAACCGACCTTCGACACAACTATAGTGAAGATAATACTGCTATCAATAGACAACTGCAACTTTTGATGATGGCAGAAATAGAAATCTAACAAGTTCTAAGTTTCATCTCAAACAAAGATAACTGCACTACAAATCAAATAAAAATAATTAGTAATTTCAACAATAAAGAAATAAACATATATTTATAAGCTACCTAATCTCTCTGTAGATAAAGATGATACTTCTTGGCCTCTACATGTTTAAGCTTTAGTATCTTAACACCGGGCTTCAGAACCAAATCGTTTGTGTCACTTTCTTGAGTTGTTACAACCTCATCTAATAATACAACATGTGAATCTACCGAATTCATTGCATAAGAGTTAAAGATATTACATCTCAACTCTATATCCTCTAATTAATCACAAACGAAATGGTCATAAATTGCTAATGAAAGATGATGCATAATTTAAATCATGATTAACCGACCTTCGACACCACTACACTGAATATAATATTGCTATCAATTGAAAACTGCAACTTACTTTTGTTGATGGTAGAAATAGAAATGTAACAAGTTGTTAGTTTCTTCTCCAACCAAGATAACTGAGCACTACAAATGAAATAAAAATAATTAGTAATTTAAACAATAAAGAAATAAACATATACTTATAAGGTACCCAATATCTCTGTAGATAAAAATGATACTTCTTGGCATCTACATGTTTAAGCTTTAGAATCTTAACACTGGGCTTCAGAACCAAATTGCTGACATCACTTTCTTGAGCTGTTACAACCTCATTTAACAATACAACATGTGAATCTACCGAATTCACGGCATAGGAGTTAAAGATATTACATCTCAACTCTATATCCTCATGTTAATCATAAACGAAAGGATCATAAATTGTTAATGCAAGACGATAGATAATTTAAATCATGATTACCCGACCTTCGAAACAACTACACTGAAGATAATACTACTATCAATTGACAACTGCAACTTTTGATGATGGTAGAAATAAAAATCTGACAAGTTGTCAGTTTCTACTCCAATCAAGATAACTAGCACTACAAATGAAATAAAAATTATTAAAAATCTAAACAATAAAATAAATAAACATATATTTCCTAGCTATCTAATTTCTCGGTAGATAAAGATGATACTTTTTAGCCTCTACATGTTTAAGCTTTAGTATCTTAACAACGGGCTTCATATCAAAGTCGCTGGCGTCACTTTCTTGAGCTGTTACAACCTCATCAAACAATACAACATGTGAATTTACCGAATTCACAACATAGGAGCTAAAGAAATTACATCTCAACTTTATATCCTTCTGTTAATCTCAAACGAAATGGTCATAAATTGCTAATGCAAGACGATAGATAATTTAAATCATGATTAACCAACATTCGATACAACTAAAATGAAGATAATACTGCTATCAATAGACAATTGCAACTTTTGATGATGGTAGAAATAGAAATCTAACAAGTTGTCAGTTTCTTCTCCAACCAAGATAACTGGACACTACAAATGAAATAAAAAATAATTAGTAATTTCAACAATAAAGAAATAAACATATATTTACAAGATACCTCATCTCTTTATAGATAAAGATGATACTTCTTGGCCTCTACATGTTTAAGCTTGAGTATCTTAACACCGGGCTTCTGAATCAAATCGCTGGCGTCACATTCTTTGGCTTTAACTACCTCATCTGACAATACAACATGTGAATGTACCAAATTCACGGCATATGAGCTAAAGAATTAAATGTCAACTCTATATCCTCATGTTAATCACAAATGAAAGGGTCATAAGTTATTAATGAAAGAGGATAGATAAATTTAATCAGCATTAACCGACCTTGGAAACAACTACACTAAAGGTAATACTGTTATCTAGGGCTGGGCACAGATCCGTGCGATCCAATTTTGGATCAAATATTAAAAGAAAAATATTCACATTTGTAACTATTTTTAACCGAATTTGACCGAATTCAGTCAAACCAAGTCAATAGTATAGTTAAATTCAGGATCATTTTACTTAAATATTTGATCAAAATGAATAAATTTAGTATCCTGCCCAACCCTACTGTTATCAATTGACAGCTATAACTTTTGATGACGTTAGAAATAGAAATCTAACAAGTAGTCAGTTTCTTCCCTAACCAAGATAACTGGGCACTACAAATGAAATAAAAATATTTAGTAATTTCAACAATAAAGAAATGAACATATATTTACAAGCTACCTAATCTCTCTGTAGATAAAGATGATACTTCTTGGCCTCTACATGTTTAAGCTTTTGTATCTTAACACCGGGCTTCAGAACCAAATCACTGGCGTCACTTCCTTGAGCTGCATCAACCTCATATGACAATACAACATGTGAATCTACCGAATTCACGACATTAGAGCTAAAGAATTATATCTCAACTTTATATCCTCCTATTGATCATAAATGAAAGGGTTATAAATTGCTAATGAAAGAGGATAAATAATTTAAATCATGATTAACTGACTTTCGAAACAACTACACTGAAGATAATATTGCTATCAATTGACAACTGCAACTTTTAATGATGGTAAAAATAGAAATATGACAAGTTGTCAGGTTCTTCTCCAACCAAGATAACTAGGCATTACAAATGACATAAGAATAATTAGTAATTTCAACAATAAAGAAATAAACATATACTTACCTCATCTCTCTGTAAATAAAGATGATACTTTTTGGCCTCTACATGTTTAAGCTTTAGTATCTTAACACCGGACTTCAGAACCAAATTGTTGATATCTTGACTGATCAACAAATATTTTTTTTGGTTTCACTCTAGTCTTCATCTCTGTTTTATGATACGAAAACAAATAAAAAATTCATCTTTAAAAGAACCAGTGTGAATGTTGAACAACAGAGTCAACTTCACTCCCTCTCGAATGAAAACAATCATAATAATAATAAAAAACAACAGAGAAAACACTTCTCATGAAAAACAAAAACAATTGATGAAAATGAAAAATTCTCATAGGTTAGCCACGCACAAACTAATTTGTAAGCAAATGGGCAGATTAGAAGTGCAACCAACCCTGCGCAGCATAGACTGTAAAGATTGATCAAGTTAAATTTGGTTAAGACTGTGTGTACCACAATGAAAGTAAAAGAGCGTTAGAAAGGTAGTTAATGTGTTACAACTCGGGTTAATTACACCCAAGGTCATCCAACTATCATAAATGGAACCGAAAAGTCATCATATTTAAAATTTGAACATCAAAATCATCCAACCATCATAAATGGAACCGAAAAGTCATCAAACTTAAAATTTGAACACCAAAATCATCCAAATTTTCCTAATATTACAACAAATGTCATTATCGCCGGATTCCGATAGTAATTCTCGCCGGAGTCACCATGTGGCTGTCACGTCATTTAAAAAATGCCACTTGTCATTTAGCTGTAATTAATTTGAGTTGGATCGGGTCGGGTTTTTTAGGTTTGGTTGGATTTTTAGTGATAAGACAAAATTAATGACAAGTGGCATTTTTTTAATGACGTGACAACCACATGGTGATGCCGACAAAAGTTACTATCGGAATCCGGCGAGAATGACCTTGGTTGTAATGTTATGAAAAGTTGGATGATTTTGGTATTTAAATTTTAAGTTTGATGACTTTTCGGTTCCATTTATAATAGTTGGATGATGTTGATGTTCAAATTTTAAGTTTGATGACTTTTCGGTTCCATTTATGATAGTTGGATGACCTTGAGTGTAAGTAACCCGTTACAACTCTCATCGATAGAATATGTTCCACTTGAATATCAGCTACTTGTATGGCGGCAACATATTCAAATAGAATATGATGCCCTCATTAAAAATGAAATCTGGGTCCTTGTTCATGTTGAGGAGTGTTATAATCAGATCAAATGTCGTTGTTTGTTTTGTATAAAACAATTTCCGGATGGGAGAGTTGAACGGTATAAGGCACGGTTGGTCGCCAAAGGGTTCACCCAACGTCCAGGGATTGACTATTTTGAAACATATAGCTCGGTTATTAAACCAGTAACTGTCCGACTTCTCCTTGAACTGGCAGTTTCTCTCAACTGGTCTGTAGTTCAGCTTGTTAACTCCAATGCTTTGCTTCATAGAGACTTGGAAGAGGAGGTATACATGGAGCAACCTCCTGGTTTCATAGACCCCTCTAAGCCGACTCATATGTGCAAAATTAAAAAAAGTCCTTATATGGTCTCAAACAGACGCCAAGAATGTTGCATAAGAAATTGACTGACGTTTTAAAACATCTTCAATTTCAAGGGTCCAATCTGATACATCTTTGTTTTTCTACCAACACGGTAAAATTCTGATTTTTTGTCTGATTTATATCGATGACATTTTATTGATGAGCTCGGGTTCTATTGCGGTTCAACGCCTTATTGAGCAATTGAAGAGTGCTTTTACTCTAGGTGATTTGGGTAAACTCAATTATTTTTTGGGGGGTTGAAGCAATTGGTCTCCAAAGGATCTTTTACTTAATCAATCCAAATATATCTTGGATCTTCTCTCTAAAGCCAACATGTCTTCATGTAATGGTATTTCTACTCTTATGTGCACCAAGGAGAAGTTCAAGAATAATTTGAGTGAAATCTATTCTGATGCTACTCGGTACCCAAATATAGTGGGGGGACTTCAATATTTGAGCTTTACTCGACCGGATATATCCTTTGGCGTCAATAAACTTGCTCAGTTTATGCATGCTCCCACGTTAATTCATTGGCAAGGGGTTAAATGTGTTCTTCGTAACTTACCACAGTAAAAGGATATGGGTATTTCCTTTCATAAGGGAACTCCGCTTTGGTTACATGTTATACGAATGCCGACTGTGTAGGCAATCTTGATGATCGGTCGAGTACTAACAGGTTTGCTTTGCATCTGGGTTGTTCACTTGTTTCGTGGAGTTCGAAGAAGCAATCTTTCGTGGCTCGCTCTTCTACTGAGGCCTAATACCGAGCCCTAGCTACTAGGGCTTCGGAACTTGGTTGGTTACAAATTCTTCTCCGGGAGCTCGGTTTCCCTATGTCTCAGCCTCCATTGCTTTAGTGTGACAAACTTTATGCAACTTATTTAACGGTAAATCCAGTCTTTCACCAACGTAGCAAGCATATTGAAGTGGATTTTTTCTTTGTTCGAGATCGTGTAACTAAACGTTTGCTTTAAGTCCGCTACATTCCCACTGCAATTCAAATTGCTGATATTCTCATGAAGCCTTTTACCAAAGATAGGTTTTGGTTTCTATGCTCCAAATTGAGCCTTTGTTCCTCGACGGCTCAAATTGTGGGAGGGTGATAGAGTGTAATTATTTTTCCACATGTACTTTGTATAAATACCGTTATGATTAATGAAAGATTAGGTTGCACATATTCTTTAGTTTTGAGGTAAATTGGATTTCATCCCTAAACTTTTAAATTTAAAAGCACTAATATCCATGTTTACTCCTGAATGATTTTGCACATATTAAAACATTAAGGATTCATTAGGATATCTAAAGCCTCACTACCTCTATCAGTGAAAGTATCTTGAAACTCATTAATTATAATCGACTTTAGCCCATTGTCCCAACTACACCATTCAAAATTATGGTTTCAAAGTTTAGTGAAGTTGTTACACCATTTCCTAGATAAGAAAAGAAGGCATCGAAGCCCTTGGCGAAAGCTGTCACACGTAAAGAAGCATCATCGAGGCTCAAGATCTCTAACTGACGTAATGTATTTCTATGCTCTAAATGTCTTTCACTGTACATGTGATTCAATTTGACCTTTCTTATTTAATGTTTTTGTCTCTTTTATCAAATGATTGTAAACTATGCGGCTCACTCCTAAGCACATCTTGTAAGTTATGTGTCTATTCAAGGAGCATGGGCAAATGCTCTTTTTAGCGTTGTTCTTATTGCCACTTTAGCTTAATAAAGTTCTGTTTCTTTTAAAAACAAATAGAAAAGACAATAATAAATCGGGCTGAATCGAGTTAACGCCAACCCGATTCCCCCAATTCTCGCTCTAAAAATAATTTTCTATCATTAAAATTTTTAAATATCAAGAATAAAAGAAGAATAAGGGGTTAGCACTCATTCTCGGGTTGATCAGGTGTGATATTTGAAGTGAATATGGTCATATTTATAGGAAAATATGGGGTCCACTATTTGAACTAAATTGAGTCGGTTTGGCCTATCCACGAGCTTGTTTGTTTGATCAATCTTGTCAATAAGCTCCTTTGACATGATCCATTAAAAATATTTTAAACATGAAAAGATAGAATGAAAAGTTGTCTCATTTCGTTTGAAAGAAGACAACTTTTCATGCTCCGTAAAGAAGAATACGTTTCTTTTTCTTCTTTCTGTGAAAAACAAGATACACAAAAAAATCTCCTCCCATGCTATTGGATTTTCTTTTTTGTGATTGCAATTCAGATTTCAACTTGAGAATTTTACAAAAGGTATTTACACCATAAAACTATTCTTTGTAATTCATCAACTTGTTTGGATGTGATTATTATCCTTTTGAATTTATGTTAATGATCTTAGGTCTGATTAGATATGTTCCAATCTTTATTATTTTTATCAAACTATAATAAAAATATTGTAAATTATATATATAAAAATAAATTAGTATTTCATTTTGTTACAAATTGGTAACTGTGTTTTTTTTAAAGACTAGTTATGATGATTCTCGATTTCATAAAAGAAAATGTGACGAAAGTAACAATAAAATTGTCCAAAAATATTTTTTACCGTTAAACACAAGAGTTGCATTATTAGAAAAGGAACACAACACCAATAAGTGGTGGTCCAAGTGATAAGCGACTCTATCTTCTGCTTGAAATGTTTGCGGTTCGAGTCCTCACTTCGTCAAAATTTAGCTCCTATTGGTAGGCAACCTGTAAACTCCATTGTAAATCGTCATCAAGGTCTGTGGTTTGCCATGGCCTTGCGAGTGGGTAGGTTTTCCCTCAGCTAAACTTTTTGTTAAAAAAAGAAAAGAAAAGGAACAAAAGTGTGTTTTAAGTAAAACACGTTGTTTCACTTATTTTTTATTTATTTAAAAAATAAATATGTAATGCAATCTCCTTTAACTTAAACCTAAAGGATCTCAATTTACATGTAATTTTGAGTTTAACTAGCTGCTCCTTTCTATTAATAAGGGTTAGTTTGACATTATTTTTCCAGCTGCCAAAATATATTTTTTCAGTCAAAAGCAATGTTTGGTAAATGCAAAACTGTTTTTTTAAGAAAACTAGGAAAGATGCTTTTAACAAAAGCTAGAATTTGTAGCTTTTGGAAAAAGCAATTGTTAGCACTCGGTGGATCTCAACTTCCCATGATCTTTTTGATTGATGACTCATTCCTTGATTTTCTTACTCTTTAATTGGCCCATGAAAATCACATTAAAATGAAATAAAAAAGGGTCTCCTCATTCATCTCGAGGTGCACGACATTTTTAAATCTGATAATGATTCCCTCTTGGGTGAACCACATTTCTAGATCTAAAAGTGATCCCCTTCTTGGTGCCCCACATTTCTAGAACTAATAGTGATTACTCTTTGAGCTACACCACATTTTTATATCTAATACTGATTTTCCCCTAGGTTCATCGTATTACCTTATGATTTCCCTAAGAGAGTGGATTTTTTTTTTCAGAAACTTAGTGTAAAAAGGTGCATCAAACGTAAGAAATGCATCAAGAAGAAAAAAGGATGCATCAGGAAATCACATAAAGAAAGTTTCCAAAAGTGGATTTTTGAGAAAAAAGTTTCCTTAACTATTCCCCTCAAAAAGGTTTCCTAAAAGAGTTTTGAAATAAAAGATTTCTAAAATGTAATTGCCAAAAAGAGTTTCCTAATTGGTTGCTCTAGAAAATGTTTCACTAAAAAAATGTCTCTCTATAACTTCTCTAAGAAAGAAAAATACTAAGGGACTACCTTCATTCAACACGTCAATTTGAACGAAAACTTATTTTTAGTGCAAACACATACGTATTACATATTTATACAAGAAACAAATGAACCTCAACCGAACCAAGGAAAACCCAAACCACCGCCCTATATGTCCTATAGATTTTTTTTATTGTTGTCTTATTTTGTTGTTAAGTTTGAGAGGTTAATGGTTGTTTCTTAAGTTGAGGAGACAAAATGATTGAAATTTACCGTTTTAAAAGTTATTAATTTTATTTAAAATAATATATTGGGTGAAATATGAGAATCGGGGAGGGATCAAGTGTGACACATTAAGTTTGGTATGATAACTTTTATGGTGTGACAATAATGACAATTTTGTAATTAAATGGGGAAAGATGGCATAATTGTAGAAAAATTGAAAGGGCCCATGAGCATAAGGAGATGGTGAGGGACTTATGATGTCAGCAATGATGTTATCACAGGAGAGATGATAGTCTTTTAATTCGTTTCTTTAATATATTTTCCCGATGTTCTCGAACTCATTTTTCAAAAAATTTTATGTCGTTGGACTCATATTAATTGGACGGTCATTTTGAGATCCATTGTTGTCAGAAAAAGTATATTTTTCTTTGATTTTATCCATTTAATTATTTTAATAATTTATTGGGACTAAAATGTGCGGAATTTGGCTTTAGCGCAAGAATTAAAATTTCTTAGAATTACGATATACTTTTCCAGAATTTTCTGGGCGACTTTAGATTTTTCTTTTAAATTTTTTTATCCATTTAACCACTTTCATAATTTATTGGGAATAAACTATGCGGAATTTAGCTTTAAACCGAAATTTAAAGTTTCTTAGAATTACGATTTACATCTTCTGGAATTTTTCCAAAATTTTCTAGGCAATTTTTAGAATAGAGTATTATTTTGGAATATCAAAGTATTATTTTGGAATATCAGAATGTTCTTTGGGAATATCAGAGTATTCTTGTTGGAATATCAGAGTATTATTTTGGAGTATTCTTGTTGGAATATCAGAGTAATATTTTGGAGTATTCTTGTTGGAATATCAGAGTATTATTTTGGAATATCAGAGTATTCTTGTTGGCATATCAGAGTATTCTTTGGGAAGATCAAAGTATTCTTGTTGGAATATCAGAGTATTATTTTGGAAGATTAGAGTATTCTTGTTGGAATATCATAGTATTATTTTGGAAGATCAGAGTATTCTTGTTGGAATATCGGAGTATTATTTTGGAAGATTAGAGTATTCTTGTTGGAATATCGGAGTATTATTTTGGAAGATCAGAGTATTCTTGTTGGAATATCGGAGTATTATTTTGGAAGATCAGAGTATTCTTGTTGGAATATCCGAGTATTATTTTGGAAGATCAGAGTATTCTTGTTGGAATATCAGAGTATTATTTTGGAAGATTAGAGTATTCTTGTTGGAATATCAGAGTATTCTTTTGGAAGATTAGATTATTCCAAAAGAATACTCTGATATTCCAAAATAAATACTCTGATATTTCAAGAGGATATATATCGTAATTCTAATAAATTTTAAATTTTGGTTTAAAGCCCAATTTCGCACAGTTTAGTCCCAATAAATTATGAAAGTGATTAAATGGACAAAAATCAAAGAAATTTGAAAAAAACATTTTTATTTGACCATAATGGATCTCAAAATGACCGCCTAATTAATACCAGTCCAACAGTATAAATTTTTTCGAAAAATGAGTTTGAGATCATTGGGGAAATGTATTTTAAATAAAATAAATAATTTTTTTTTCTCTCCTCTAATGACATCACCCTCCTTCCTTCTTTCCATGCGTGACATGCTTCTCTCTTTAATTACAATTTTGCCACCTTCACCTAATTATTACTAAATTGTCTTTCATTATCACACTATAAAAGTTGTCACATTTAAATACCTTGTCACACTTGATTCCCCTAATTTTTCGCTTCACCTTCAATGATGTCTGGATAGTTATTGTCCATTCACCATAATTTTTGTCACGCAATTGCACATAAGTAATTAAGTTCCTCGGATTGTCATTCGAACCAAAATGGTATATGTCCACCTTTTTGTTTCCACAACCATTGGGAACCTCTTCATCATTTATCGTGTCTCTAAAATGTAAATGAAGAATTTTTATGTTTACAAAGCTTCTCATTTTCTATTAAAATAGCAAAATTCTCGACTTCTTACTTCTCTTACAATTACAATCTCAATTTCTCTTAACTGATGTTATTGTCAATTTGAAATAACAATTCATGTGTCCTTCTCATTATATGTATCACATATTTATATACAGAAACAAAGGAACCTTGGCCGAACCAGGAGAACCCAAAATGTCGCCTTATATATCCTATAATTTTTTCTTAATATTGTAATTTTTTGTTGTTTAAACAAGTTAGAGAGATTTATGGATGTTCCTTAAGTTGAGGAGGCAAAATAACCAAAATTTACAATCGTAAGAAATTACATATATTTATAGAATAAGGTACGAGAATCTATAGATGTAAATTCTGATTTTTATGCGAGCACCGTGAAGAAGGAAAAACATATTTGAGTAGATTGTGATTTTTGAGTTAATTGAATGAATTAGAAAAAGTTAAGCAAGAGGAATTATGGAACACATTTAAATTGAGTACATAGGACAAGGGCGGCAAGGCGCCACGTAAGACGAATAAGGATAGAAAAGTTGACAGGTCGCCACGTAAAAAATTGACATAATCCATAAAGCTACATCCCGATTGGACCACGTCATGTGAACCTCGGGTGCACGTTAGCACAGTTCCCAAATCATTTTGATCTTGATTTTGGTAGGAATATGCTTTCATTTTCCAGTTTGATTTTGTGATTTCTTCAGTAGCTTAAATGTTCATTCCAACCATTTTACAACCACCACGAATTTCTCTGTCGCCGATTCAATTCAATTCAATTTCAGTTTCAAATTAGGTTTGATTCTTGTAATCTTCATTTCTAATTATTGTGTTTGGGTTCATAAATCTCGAATTTAATAAATAGATTATGTAGGTTGTTAATTAGGTCACAACCTATTTTCACACCTCTAATGAAACTCAATCAATCATTGTTTAATTAGTAGAAAGTTGTTAATAAGACATATAAATTTCAACTTTATGAAATTTAACTATCAACTTGTTCTTATATCTCTTCATTTCATTTTTTTGTTATGTAGTAATTCAATCTGTGAAATTATAATAGCCTCTTCATTATGCAGCTGTAATAATTCTTCTGTTTCGCGTCTTTGATCACTGCTTCGGCTGCATCATACTTGAAAGTGATAGCCACTATAATATACTCAGCTCCGGGTGGCAATCTAGCAATGACTTGTGCTACTTCCATCCAATTTTCCCATGAACTAAGGATTCATAATGCCCGAGGATGTGTTGCCCAACCTGTTGTATGTATCTTTGTTTTTCAAATTTCAGCATATACATTCTTAAATAATTCATAACTCAACTTATCTTACTTTTATTTTTTCCGATGTTATCCACAGAGAACCCTAGGAAAGGGAAAGAGCAAACTACATTTAATTAATGACAATCTTTCATCCCGTAGTTTGGTATGTCATTTTCAAGGATCTCGATGATTAATTGTTTTTTGATTGCTTTGGTATACATATGCATATTAGGTTAATTATAACGCTTACGATTTCAAATTTCCTTGTAATTGTAATCTCTGTCATTTTTATTTATAGTTTGGCTTTCATATATTTGCTGCCAATTGTGCCTCAGATGGTTATTCATACATAGGTTTGCAAATGGAGTGGGGAGGGGATGAGGACTGCTTCCCCGTTCCATGCCCATATAGAATTTATCCAAATATAGACATGAACGTCTAAAAAGTTCATATGAACTACATGAGGATAGGGATGGGGAGAGACATTCATTTCCCTGCAGAGCGGAATTGTTTTCCCCATCTCCCGGTGGGGATTCCCCGTCTCTATTGGGGAAGATAACGCTCTAGGAAGGATAATCATTACCCTCCTTGCAACCCCAGACTGATCATTTTTACCAATCTATAAATTTTTATTAATCATTAATTGCGTAGTGTCTATAATAATGATTATTTCTAAATGCACTTCTGTAGCGACAGGATGCTTGGACTTTTCATGTTCTAAGCAGCAGTATATCTGGCCCAATGAACCCTGGATCTTTGAGATGTAATGTTTTTGTCTGCCACTCTCTTCTAACATCAGGTGGAGGAAAAGAGATTCCTGTTTTAAAATCTGCGGCTGTAGTCTTAACAAGGTAAGTTCATGCTGACGCATGCAATTTCTTTCATCTAGTGGATAAAATCACGATGCATACCCACAACAATTTCAGTGCTGGATAACCTTATGCCCTAACTTATCTCAAGTTACTAGCATTAGGTGATAACTATAGTTCTGTTTCTATGGCAATCTGTTTATACAAATAATCCCTTCTCGACATGTTTCATTTGATTGTCTGGTGTTGATTTTTGTTCAGATGCATTGCCATTCAAGTTATTAGTATTATTTTTGTTCCCTCTAACAAGTCATTCTTCTTTTACTTTGACTTCTCTTCCCTTGCAATTGAGAGTATCTTTTCATACTTGAAGTTCAAATGCTTAATTCATAAATGCATAGCAGCACCCCTCGAAATGAGAGCGACTTTTATTACATGTATTTTCTCATTGGTCCAGGAAGTTCTGTTAATTATTTTTGTCCTTTTCTGCAATAATTCTATTCTTTATTTTCTTAATCTTAATGGAGTATAAATTTTGGCAAATTTTACAGGTCCTACGATGTCTTACGTGGAAGCCCTGTTGTGCTTAAATTAGTTTCTGCATTTGGTGTTGTTGCTTTTGCTGCATGGGGTCTTGGCCCACTAATGCGATTGAGCAGGACTATTTTTCTCCTGGTATTTACTCTCTTGCAATTCTTTTATTTAAATTGCAGTCGAATCCACTAATGCTACCTATCAGCTTATATGCACTTTGGCAACTTCTTGCAGAAATCTGATAATAACTGGAAGAAAAGTCGTACACATTATATTTTGACATCTTATCTTCAACCTTTATTGCTGTGGACTGGAGCGATACTCATCTGCAGGTAGTTTACATTGAGTTGAATGACTGAATCTATATACATACAATTCCAGTGTTTGACTTCAGGATCGCTGCTGCTAACTAATTCTTGCATGATTCAGAGCACTGGATCCTGTAGTTCTTCAGTCAGAAGCTAGCCAGGCTGTGAAGCAACGACTGCTCAATTTTATACGATCTTTATCAACTGTGCTGGCATTTGCCTATTGTTTGTCAAGGTGTGTGTGCGCTTTGAACTGAATTAGTTTGATTAATCACTTAGATTCTGATTAATGGGTTATCCCCCCTCCCCCTCAATTTTTTTTCAAAAGTCAATCGGACGCTTGTTGTACACTTTATCATTATTATGTTGCTTGTTCTTCATTGGCATGATTGTTGAACATCTTTGCCAATTCGAATCTGTGTTCTTTTGGTCATATGTCAGAAGTAGAAGTTGTTCTGACAGAGAAATAGATTTATATGAGAAGAAAGAGATTAGGTAGAGAAGAAGAATTGAAGAGAGAATGTTTTCTATATAGAGGACGTGTGAAGGGAAAACGGTAAGCAGTACAGCTGACATCATTCGACTGGCTAACAAACTCACTGGATTCCAAACACCAACAACTAGGTAGGCTATTTACTAATGGCATAAAACGCCTTTTGGAGAATATCAAAACAGTAAGTACTAACAAGACCTGGCCAATTACATATCCAATCCTTTAACTTTAACCTGTTGCTTTTATGTGACATAATAGGTGTTTAATGTCTTTGTTAAGATTGTCGAAAGAATCTATATTATTTCTGTTGTTGAGTTCCTTATCTTTTAGGACTATTGACTTTCAGTGAATGCTGATGATATCATGTTTTTGTTTCATTCTTTTTTATCTTTCAATGTTTTTTTTTAAAAATGTTTTGCTTGATTTGTGGCTTTAATTATAATGTCTGTTGTCGCTGTATTTCTTCTTCGCAGCTTGATTCAAGAGGCACAAAAGTTCTTAGCAGAGATGAACGACTCAAATGACACAGGAAATGTATGTTTCTAAGATTAAGTTTTTTTATGACTTACAACTATCTTGAATCCCTTTTCTTTTTTTAAATTTTTTTTTATCACATGTACTTAACCTTTAAAATCTTCAATTTGAGAACTCTTTGAAGAGCATTGACTAGGAATTGTTTTACTTCAATTGGAAAATTTAGGAGCTTTTGGTTTGGATAAGATCTTTGTGTAACTTAATTACACAAGTTGGTAATGTAAGTTTACTTTCTGGTAGTGACTAACCGGTTCATAGCATATGGCTCCAGTTTTATTATGCTTGGGTTGGGTCTGTTTAATGTAAATAATTACGATGTCTAGAGTTGTGTACTTTTTTATAATTTTGACTTTGGTATGTAAATGCTTGCAACGTGCGACTTAAGTCAATCAATGTTTTTAAGTTCATGTTCATTTCATATTAATTTTTTCTTGCTCTGGCAGATGGGCTTTAGTTTTGCAGGAAAAGCTATTTATAGTGCAGTTTGGGTTGCTGCTGTATCACTTTTCATGGAATTGCTAGGTTTCTCTACCCAAAAATGGCTCACAGCTGGGGGTCTTGGTACAGTATTGCTCACTCTTGCTGGTCGTGAGGTAAATATTCTGTTTCTGTGTGTTGTTTTCAGACTGCTGTGTTGCAATTTTCATGTTTTGGGGTTTTGGTTAATTCTCACGTGTTTTCATTGTCTGAATGGATTTTCATCCCCCTTAATTGATACAGTGGGTCCTTGGTTGTTTTGTGCATTCAGATATTTACAAATTTTCTTTCAAGTGTAATGATCCATGCAACACGGCCATTTGTTCTGAATGAATGGATTCAGACAAAGATTGAAGGTTATGAAGTTTCTGGCACTGTTGAGGTTTGTGTTCTATTTCCTTCGCTTATGTCTAAGTAGAAATATGTCATATAGCAAACCCGACAGGAGTCCATCATGCATATACTTTAAACATGGTTCTATAATAAAGTAACATGGATATTGTGATTCAGCTCCTTCAATGAAATACTTGAGCAATGAAATTGTACAGCTTTTAGATCTATGGTTGTTTCCCAGATTGATATTTTATCTTATTCCAGCATGTGGGTTGGTGGTCACCAACAATTATTCGTGGCGACGATCGTGAGGCTGTTCACATTCCAAACCATAAGTTCACTGTCAATGTTGTAAGAAATCTTAGCCAGAAGACTCATTGGCGCATTAAGACCCACCTTGCCATCAGCCACTTGGATGTCAATAAAATTAATGTGAGAATCATTCTTAGTTCACATGCTTGCTAAATATTTGTACTTGACAATCTAGGATTTTTTGTTAGTTTTTCATTTACTATATTCATCTCAGACTAGAATTTGGGCCTGTATGTTATGTGCAGAACATTGTTGCTGATATGCGCAAAGTTTTGGCAAAAAATCCTCAAGTAGAACAGCAAAGGTTGCATAGAAGAGTTTTCTTGGAAGATATTGATACAGAAAATCAGGCTCTTAAGGTGAATCTTAAGCTTCCTATGAAGAAATCTACATTTATATTTTAAACGACGGTGTACTGGTTGTAGTATCTAACACATGAAATGAATAGTGACGTTCTTGTCGTGGGATCTGTTCCTATTGGAGCCGAGGGTTAACTTGCCGTTAGAAAATAAATTCATGTATGCCCTTTATCTCAGCTTAAGATTGGGATATTCCATTTTGCTGAAAATTCAAGTGATGTAGTTTTAAGGAGTTCGAGTCTCTGAGCATCTACATCTGGCTTCTCTACTGTTTCTTCTAAGAGGAAATGTATCTGAAACTATTAGAAAAATGGAAAGAAGCTTACTATATCGGTCTTGGTTACGAGTCTCTGTGTTCTTCAGTGTCTTAATATCTTGCTGCTGCTGCTCATTTTTTGCAGATTTTGATATCATGCTTTGTGAAAACCTCACATTTTGAGGAGTACCTCTGTGTGAAGGTAAGAGGATATCTATTATGAACTTAATTTGATTGCTGTGGTATCTTTTACATTGCTATAATGCAGACACTTGTCTTTCTCACATCCACCTTTAGACAACAATGAAAATTTGTAGCACTTCTAATGCTTGGATACCATAAATGTTAAATGTAAATCCATGCATTCATAGTTTAGACTCAGGCTAGTATTTGGAGCTTTATCTGCTTGGAAGGATCAATAGGGGCATTACAATTGATTAGGAGTCACTCAATAGATCTTTCTATTATACTGAATAGAATGATATCATAACATTGTTTCCGGATGATGATCTGCTCGTAGACTCAATTTGGTTGACTTGGCATTGACAAATGCATTCACTGTTAACAGGAAGCCTTACTCTTGGATCTTCTTAGAGTTATAAGCCATCATAAAGCCCGGCTTGCCACACCAATCCGTACTGTTCAGAAATTTTACAGGGAAGCTGACTTGGATAATGTACCATTTGCCGACACTACTTTTTCTTCCAGAGCTGCTGCTGCTAATCGTTCATTATTGCTAATTGAACCCCCTTATAAAATCCATGGTGATGAAAAAGGTAAACCTTCTGCTCGTTCAATACCCAATAACGAGGAAAAGGATGGGAAGGTTGAAGATGACTCAACATCTGAGCCGAAACCGATTCCTATTAATGAATCAAAGATAGACAAGGTTGCTGGAGCAGCTACCTCTAACTCCAGCATAACTTCCAAAGTATCAGAATTCCCAGCATCTGAAACCCAGGAACCTATTGGGAAAATGGAAGATGGTTGTTGGAAGGACAAAATGGGAGTTAATTATGAAGACCTAAACATGGGGACATCACCTAAAGAGTATTCAATTAATGAAACTAAAGGTGAGATTCCTCTAGCAATTTCAGAAGCTAAACCAGATGTGGAAAGATCCATTACGTCGTCACCATCAGTGGGGAGGACTTCATTGGAGGAAAACATTGTTCTTGGGGTTGCTTTGGAGGGATCGAAACGAACGCTTCCTATGGAAGATGAAATTACCCAATCGCCTTTGCCTTTGGAATCGAAGGAACTGGCTTCTAGCAGGAATGGAGGTGGGTCCTCTTCAGCTGAGAAGGATAGGAAAGATGGTCAAATTCCGGTAGGTACACAAACGGATTAACAGGATCAGTAAGTTAGTATTTTAATATGCTTGCTTGATTGTGCAGAAATGTGATAGCTGTGTTTTTGAGGCTATTGCTTGGCTGTTAATGGTCTGTAAATATTTGTGTTAGATAAGATGAAAAATGTGGTTGCATTTTTCAGGTGGTAGAAGAAATTGATGTAATTAATTCTCGATGTTTACTTGTATTATGTAATATTGAAATCTGGTTGCAGATGAATGATATTGTCTTCGTTACATTATATCCGCATGATAAAGCAGAAACCTAGAAATCTCGTTCCAACTAAAATATCCAAATGGAGTCTAATTCAGAAATGTTACAGCTTCTACCATATTTACACCGCAGGTACGAGAGCTAAGGTTGTAAATGCTAGTTGGGCAGACAACTTTCTGAGATTAGCCAATGATCAACGGAGTCCACAGTATTTGTATTTTTATATTGGGTAAAGTTTTTAAAAAATACTGTGTTAACACATTTTTGCTGCGGATTCTTTTAAAAAAAATGGCACCTGTGGCACCGTTGGTTAAATTAAAGAAACCGTCCGCTTCTGTTAAAAACGATGATGGAATGTACTTTATTTATTTATTTGCATGGAAACGACACTGTCAAACATCTCCAAGCAGAATTATAATTAGCCGAAGTAGATTCCACGGAGAGACCAGTACTCACTATAGATCAACGTCTACGATGATCCAAAATGCAAAAGTTAAAAAGTAGAAGAATTATGGAAGATAAACAATGCTTATCTAATTCATCAAAATTCCATCAATTTCTAGGTCCTGCAATGTCCGGTAATTAGTTTGCATGACCTCCTCCTCGATGTTTTACAATGATAACAAAGTAACAAGGAATAGAGAGATGGTAGAAGTAATCAATTCCAACAATTCGCCTATAAGCATCGACCCCACTATACTTCAACTTTTTTCGCTCTATCTATGTATGTAACTAATGCAAATTATTCAAATCTTGAATATAACAACCACAAATTTTGACAGACAAAATGCAATCCCCAAAATAAATAAAACTATGAGAAAAACCTTGTCATGTACAACTAACTCACAAAATGCATTAGAATTAGAATTGACACATACAATCAGGAACAGGATAAGTATATATTGATTGCTTGGGTTTTCTCAATCTAATCTGCCCTTGTCTGTTTTTATGCCCATTCACCACCGCCGCCTGAAACTCTGACCACTCCATGCTCTTGTTCAAGAAAAGGGGCCCCATTAGCACCATGTTTGGTCTTATGGTCTTCAGGTTCAGGTAAGCTCTATGTCCAACCTGCGCCATTGCGGAGTCAGTTACTTAGTTTGGTCTTATGGTCTTCAAGTTCAGGCAAACAAGTTGCGCAATTCTTATGAACAAACAAAAATGCAATTATGCAATCAATTTCAAAACAAACAAAACTTTACCAATGCATTGTGCATGTTTCCAGGAGAAGCGGATATAAAGATGTCACTCTGCAAGCTCACATAATAATCAACTGCAGCCAATAAAGAAGCCTTCCCTTCAACTTTAGCCAGTTCTTCTGCAGAGGCTAAGCTCTTCTTGTCTTCCATCAAGGGAAACAACTGCTTCAGTGTTGAGATCCTTGCTTCTCCACCGTAAACCTATACAAACAAGCCGCCTTCTTTACAATATTCTTCTGTTGTTTCAACAAACAAAAGCCTATCTTTTCTTCTAATCTTGAGTGCCTATGTATGTATACAAGTTACCTTGTGTGACGCGAGATACAGACGAGTACTATTGCTAAAACCTAAAGCTGCCAGCAGTAATCCAACCTCTTCAGGAGTCAATGGACAACGGCCTTGCTTTCTCAACTCCTCATCTGTAAACTGGGAGTTCAAAACCCTTCCCTGCCAAAGTAATTGGCGGTACTTGGCTAGAGCAAGTCTTTCAGCTTTACCTCCACCAAATTCACAGGCAGAATGAGCAGCCATATCCTGTAAAGCAGACCATGGTCCATATGATATCAGTGCTTTTCAATTGGAAAACTCCAACCAGTCTCAAGATTTCAATTGGACATAATAATCAACAATGTACTACATTTTTACAGCAGACTGTTACTCTCTGTCGGGAATTGGAAGAATAATGGAAGGAAAACAGGAGAAGGTGGACCCAATACTGTATTTGCCTCCCTTTTCCAAACAGTGGCTTAGATTCTAGTTTCTAGACTTGGAAATAACTATACGGCATAGAAACATGACCTTTCATAAAACATGAAAAACACTCTTCTTTCAAACCTAGGAAGCACCGACACGAGCACTTGTATGGGTACTTATGTGGCATAGGACATTTAAAAAATAAATGAGACACAGGTACAATAGGGACACGCCAAATACATAAACCATAAATAACATCCATAAGAAGTCATTAATTCATAAAAATAAATAAACATTTACTACTTCAAACTGTTTAAAGTACCAAGAGAGGGGAACCTACTATGTTTTCTTTAGATTCTGAGTTCTTTTTTCTTAATTAGGGTGTTATCCTTTTATATATCAACACCTCTCTTTGTAAAATTATTGAAAGACCCCCATATTCTACTTAATTAATCCAGATGCCATGCCCTCGAAGTGTCCTCATATTTCGACACTCGTACACTAATCTCCTAGAAGTGTCAATGCTTCCTAGTTTCAAACTATAAAGCATATATATTCTTTTGATATGATTCCATATTTCTAGAGGGTTCACAGGTACAAGTATTGTCAAGGATCTTACCTTATCAAAACGAAGGTGCAAGACGGCAAATTTTCCAGATCCCTCTTTATCAGTCTTGATGTTTCTTTCCTTCAAGATTTCAGTTCCTGGGGTGCTGAATGGATGACGGAGATGTTTAACAATTCTGTCTCCCAACGACTTTATATGAGGAACAAAAGTTAATGCTTCAAAGTTGACTTTACACCGCAGCCGCTGGATGCTTGCAGGTAATTTATCAAAAGCTAAGCGGTGAGAGAACGGGGCAATAGCAGCAATTCCATAACTGCATCAATAGTCAATTTTTAATGCAAAAGTCAGTTAGTTGCAAGTCAATCAAATAGTGGACTAGAACCGGTTAAAAACCTACAATACCCAAATTAGGCATTATCAAAGAGGATGCAAATTTAATTGAAAGCATAAGAAAAAGGGAAAAGATAGTAACTTCAAATCATACCACAAATATACAAGTCATAAAGCGGAGAATGAAAAACTGTGCTAGATTGGGATACTAAGATGAGAGTATTAAGAATCATCCAAGGAAATTCCGATGCAAATATTTGTACCGCATTCTTTTCACACTTGACATGTCTCTCTACTTCGTTTGTTATAATCCCACTCACGTATGTTAATGTAGTGCCATTGTATCAATAACATGTACTTGAGACACTAACAGAGCTGTAAAGAGCCAAAGAGGTTTTATAAGGCATGGCCACTAACTCCTCATCAAATTGCATGATGAACGTCTCTGAAAATAAAAGAATGTGAAACATGCCAAAAGTCACTTTTCCTAACAATAAATTTACTAGGGTAGGGTGCACATATCTGATCCTCCAATAGTCTGTAATCCACTTTGACACCCATAATTAGTGAATCGTATAGGGAGGGAATGGAAAGCGTGAAAAAACAAAATTCAAAGAAAAATCCAGAACAGAAGCGAATTTAGGAGGCCATAAGCAAAAGAAAAGAAAGTGAAGTTATTAATAATAGAGACAACCAAAATATGGATTCAACAAGTAACATGAAATAAGTCCAATCCAATGATTAGTTGTAGAAAAATAAAAATAAAAATTTGGAAAATGGGGTGAATTACCAACCTTTGGAGTACAGGCAAAACATTTTGGAGATACCAGTCAGGTGAAGCATGGGTGGGTGCGGTCTTAATTCTAGTAGAGCGTATACCAGTAGCATAGTACTGGCGTGTGCTCCAGAAGTATTGAGTAGGGGGGTCCTTAACAATGGAAATATCAGAACGCAGGGTGCGAATGAAGTGATAGACATCAAAAATATCCATGAATGAACTGGAAAAGCAGAAAAGGCGGTGTGAGTTGTAAGTTGAGAGTGGTTAGAGAGGGAGGGAAGTGAAGTTACCTAGAATCTTGCCAGACGGGATTGAGTTCAAGGTGCGGGATTACAAGAGTTGCATTGAGTATTTTAGCAACAGCAACAGCATCACAAATCTGAAAAGAAAGTAGAAATGATTTAGAGAAGAAGAGATAAGTATTTGTTTAAGCATGTGTAGTGTAGTGTAGGTAGTACTTACTCCCATCCTTTGCTGGTTTAATCCGCCATCAAGAAATACTTGGATATAATACCCGCCTCCTTGAAACTTTTCTGGGAAAGCTTAACGAAAAGAATGCAAATAAGTAATGAATAATATATATTAGGGGAGTGGTGTTCACCTAGTCGATAACTGACCAATTAGATTAGAATTTAAGGGTGTAGATTAAAAACTAATGAAATCACATATTTACTATAAATAGTGTTTATTATGTTTTAGTCTCCACCCCTAGATTCTAATTCAATTCAATGGTGATTGACGCACAACTCCATATTAGGTAGGGTATGTAGGAAAATGAGGAGGAAAAGACGTTGTTTATAACTGAACTGAATACTACTGAATTGAAGTGCATTTACTGAAATAAATTAGTAAATTAGACATAAAGAAGAGGAGAGGTTGTTACAAGGAAGGGAGGGTGGAGGGGAGCAAGGTTTCCATGGTTGAGGAGGAGGAAGAGGAGACCAAAGAGAAGACGAGGCGTCGTGTTTACTCATCACCTGAAATTGAAAAAGTAAGAAGACTGAAAATGACAAGAAGAAGAAGAGGAAGGAATGAAAAATCACGAGTTAAAATGTCGATTGATACATACTTACAGAGTGGGAGTGGAGAGCAGATTGAAGGAGATGGAAATTTCTAGGTCTTGGAGATATCCACTCCTGCAACATCCATCAAACAAACATGAAAGGAGGTTAGGTTAG
This sequence comes from Euphorbia peplus, assembly GCA_028411795.1. Classification (NCBI taxonomy): domain Eukaryota; kingdom Viridiplantae; phylum Streptophyta; class Magnoliopsida; order Malpighiales; family Euphorbiaceae; genus Euphorbia; species Euphorbia peplus. The sequence continues at coordinate 18,797,682 of CP110839.1, read as the reverse complement.
ATTAGAAAGGAGAGATTGATTAGAATGTTGAGTTAGTAACTGACTGAGAAAAGGGAAGGTGATGATCCGCTCAATGGCCCAAATAGTTGTGGTACACATATCGGAAACAGCACCACAATCATCATCATCATCATCGAAGAAACAACACCGCCACTACTACCCGCCATTCTCTTCTCTTCTATTCTATTCTGCTATTTCATCCAGACAGAATGAAATGATTAAAGTATTTTCGAATGCCAAATATAGTTCAATTTCAATGCACGGACGGATCCAGGGGGGACTATCACCAGATAAACTCCATTGGAGGTATGGATCAACCTTCAAATTGAGCACCCATAATGCATTAGATACCACTCTCTGATGACATGAAATGAATAAATGATTAATGTTTTGTGCAATTTGAAGGCTTTTGTAGTTATGTTTTCTAGGTTTGAGACTGATTTTTGAATTTTTTATTTCAAAAAATCCACCTAACCAAACGTTGTCGTTCTCTTATAGTGACTTTTTAAAATTAAAAAATTTGCAAAAAGCACTATTTAGCCACTCACCTATTCAAAATTTATGCATTTGGTGACTGATGTTTTATTTAGTCGCATTTAGCTACCACCTTTTGTAATTTGGTCATATTTGAGCATTGATCTATCAATTTAGTGAAATTTCACCCTTTTTTGGATTAAAATTAAAAGAAAATTATAAAGTTAAGCATTCAAATTACTCTATTCCAAATAAAGAATTTTTAAAAATAAAACTAAAATTTTGCTAAATAATACAAATGTAGGAATGTTAATAAATATTATAAGGGCAAGAGGTTACCAAATTACAAAAGATCAGTGGTCAAATGCACAAATTTTAGATTAGATCAGTGGCCAAATAGAGCTTTTTACAATTAAACAATGAAAATAAAGTATTCATTAGGGGAATGAGATGGGAGAAGGAAGGGATAAAATGACTATTACCCCCTTCCTAGCCCATTCTTTCTTTTATTTTATTTTAAAACCTATGAGGACATTTCAATCTCATTAACTCTCAACCCTCTCTCCAAATAAACAACTCTTCAAACAAACAAGAGCTTGTCAATCCATTTTTTCTAATTTCATCTCAACTCAACCTCAACCTCAAATTAAATCTCATCTCATCTCAAATTCTAAACAAACGCCTCGTTAATAGTTGACCCACCGACATACATACAACATTGATATACATCTATTGAATTAGGGCCGCTCTTTTAACATATGACCAAAGATGTCAATCGTTTACATATGACAAAAGATGTCAATCGCATGGTCCTAGATGCATGTGCATGATGAGTGACTTATGACCCAAGAAAAGTCTTTTACGCTTTGGGTAGTCTCTCCATTTCATGAAATTTATCTTGCTAAATTAAGGGCAGAAACATTCTGGTTCTACATTTTAAAGCAATCACTACATAGATAATTATATATTGAGGATGCACATCTAAAAAAACTACTGTCACAATATGTCCATCACTATTCACATTCATGGGATAATAAGATTTAGTGCTTGATATCTTGACAAAAAAGATCCACAAGAAGCCCTAAATTACAAATGGAGATCCTCAGACAGGTGGTTTCCAGTCTCATCTTCCCCTTCAATTCGCCGCCTCTTGGTAGGATGATGTTCATCTGATTGTGTCATCGTGCTCTGGTCTTGTATTCTTTGCATCTCATCATATTCCTCCGTCTTCAAATTATTGTCCTCCAGTGATTGCTTATCTGATTCCACCACTATGTTTCCCCCCATGCTTTGCTTCCAACAACCTGATTCTGGTATTGGATTGCTGTCATTTGACTGCTGCTTCTCATCTGATACCCGTATCAGACAACTGTCATTTGATAGCTTCTCATCTGATTCCTGTATCACGTTACAGTCGTCATTTGATTGCTTGTCATCTATCAAATTATAGTCATCTGACTGCTTCTCATCTGAGTCCTGTATCACATTACAGTCATTTGAATGCTTCTCATCCTTGCCGTCATTTGGGTGCTTATCATCTGATTCCTGTATCAGGTTACAGTTGTCATTTGATTGCTTCTCATATGATTCCATAATCACATTACTGACACTTGATTGTTGCTCATCTGTTTGTGGCATCAATTGAGCACCTATTGTTCGGTTCGCATCTGATTCCTCCACCATTACTTCATCACCTAGTTTTTCCTTCTCATCTGTCAAGTCATCACCCACTGTTTGCACATCATCACTGGCCATCTCAGAGTGCTGCTGATGATGCGGTCCATTTTCAAACATTTTAAGGTGGTCTCTGTCCAGTGTAGCACAATCTTCTTGACATTTGCCATTTTCATTCCCATCCTGCTGCACCTTATCCAGGTCATCAGTACTTTTCATCACTGAGGAGGATTCCAGCATCCCTGCCAGACTCTCCATGTTTCCTGTTGATTGAGATACATGTTTATCGATTCCATCGCTTTGACATAAGTCCACATCATTCTCAACTGGACAATTTTCAATAATTCCCACTTCAGAATCGTCAGAGACGCAAACTGACGTTTCAGGTGACAATGCAGCATCATCCACTCCCTGCACAGAAATTCCTGGATTCCAAGAAGGTTCAGCCCCACACTCTCTTAGTGAATATGGAATGGAACCACATTGAGGTGTCATACTCCCCGCTTGTTGAAAAATGGCATCTCCAGAAGGGAAATACTCAAATGGTTGCTCGGTTTCTTCATCATCCTGTTGTGAATAACGTGTAAAAGAATAAGAGGATAAATATGTACAAGTAGAAGCATCAATGCACAAGTTTTCAAACAATTATTTTTCCATTTCCGATGGAACTTTGTTTTGTTATGGATAGATAAAGATAAAGAGCACCCCCTGACCGCCTATCCTTCAGCATCTACTACTATCAATTCAAATAAGGATTAAATCCCCATTTGACTCCATATAGTATTCAGAATGTTGGCATTTGGCCCCTACAGTATGCTTTGTAGCATTTGGCCTTTGTGGTATCCTAATTTTTGGCATTTGAACCCTGTAGTATGATTTGGTAACATTCAGCCTCTGTTATTTGGCCCCCTGTGGATTCCATTATCTTTTCATCCACCTCAGGACCAAATGTCACAAATTAGGATACCACAAGGGCCAAAAGCAACCAAATCATACCATAAGGGCTAATTGCCACAAATTAGGATACCACAATGACCACAAGTTACCAAAGCATACCACAGCAACCAAATGCCAACATTTTGGATACCACATGAGCCAAATCTGATTTAATCCACAAATAAAAATAATAATAAAAATAGACATTAACGGCAGTGAATAGCTATCATAAAAAGAAAAGAAATTTCATACCTCTATTTGCTGTGGCATGGCACCATCATGGCGGTAATAGGATGGTTGAACAAAGGATGAACACTCTGCAAGCAATGATCCTGCAGCAACTCCTGGCTCAAAGAGTTCCCTGAGAACCAATCCTGGATCATCAACACAATCAGCATTCCTCATAGAAGATTGCAATAAAGTGATCTCAATTCCTTGACTGGGATCGGAACTTGATATTTTCCCATTACAAGCTACAGCTGAAGTGCATCTCTCCGATACTAACTGGACTGCAGTTTCTTTCATGTTATTTTGTGGAAATGAAGACTCTGGTTCATCACTGCAATCACCAAATGAGAGTTCCCGAGTATGATTATCAAGAAGTCCAGAGATTAGCCTCTGAATAAGTGTACGCTTCAGAGAAGCTTCTGCAGGGGGGAACCAGTCTACAGTCAGCTGGTCATACAAACGGAAGACAAACATTAATGAGTGAAAATGTGCAAAATCAAACAAATGAACTAGCGATTACGAGTACTTGTTAAAGCTTTTGTAGGCTCATTGAAATGAAGTGCGCTTTAAGATAAGTTAATGGCCCCTAATCAACTATCAGAAATGGGAAAAAAAAAATCGCATACATATGATTCAGTATCGCGCCATCTAGCAACTTGAAATGGATCTACTTACACATTTAGAGAATTTCTTTATTTGGAATGGGCTGAAATTCAGAGGAGCCTCTGCCAAAAATAGCTCCAGGTAGTGGAGCAGGAAGAGACCACAATCAAATGAATTTTCCTGCTGTGGCAACTAACAAGAAATTGAACTAGATGTCAGGGAAATAGTGTATAATTTGCAGCCAAAATCCATTCATTCTTGCAGATAAAAGTACAAAAAACATCAACATCGCAAAAAAAAGTCCAAAATAACTTTGTGACCGCATAACCCTTTCGCCTTCTATTTGGCAATTTATTCCAACTTTAGTCAACCCGCAAGTTGGACTTAATGAACACAAACATGTAAAAATGGAGGGTTTATTTTATCACAAAAGTCTACTTGAACTTCTTTGTCTGAATCTTACAGGTTGAGGATTTTGTACTATTATCCACATTCTTGCACATATAGAGGCTAAGTTATCGTGTAGAGATGTGAAAATTACAACACATATACAGACCTTTTTTTGTGGTAGGAAACACAGATAAACAGACATAATGCGCTGGAAAGCATCATACAGAATTGATTTTTTATTATTATTACTTTTTGGTAGGAACCACAGAATAAACGGACAGGATGTGCTAGAAAGCATCACAAAAATACGTATTTCTTGCTTAGCATTACAGATAAGACTCATAATACTAATAAAATATAACTTAAAAATGGTGTTCGCCTCCAACATATTTTACACCGTAACTCTGGTTCTAATTATGTTTGTATCCAGACAAAGGTCCAATCCAGGTTATCTCCCTCTTAGTCTGAGATCATTTCCCTAGCCGCTTTAGTGAGGTACCTTAACCTTGCATTAGACTTATTTCACCAATGGCCAATTCATTGACTATCGACTAGCAAAGCAAGTTACAGTATCCTGTAGAAACATATTCTTAACCTATCCTAAGACTTTTAAACACAAAATTGCTGTTAAAAACAAGGGTCCTTTTTTTCTACAAGAATACAGATCAGATTTCCATGGGCTTTACACACTAAGTAATTTTGCAAGTCGTATAAGATTGGAGTTCTATCTTTAAACTGAAAGTAAAGCATTAAGAATAAAAGTGGATAAATCTATACAAACACAGATGCTAATAGCACATCCAAAGTTAGTCTACACAAATCCTTTCTGCATCCTATGGTCCCTCACAGTAGCTAGAAAAGGCTTCTATGCCAATTGTTTTTGTAACATTCTGTTATCAGAGACGAGTTTAAACATATCACTAATGCAAGGAAATACCTCAAGGGGGACGAAACGCAAATTCAAAAAGTTTGTAGATAAATCATCTGATGTGTCCTTTTGCCTTGCTTTCCACTCTTCCCACAAGTAACTGTAAAATGCATGTCACAACTAATAATGTATTAATTCAAATAAAGGTTATGAAAGAAATGGAGAATGTAGGATGATTCTACAAGTTTGTGACATCCATGTACATATCAAAACTGATAGAAACTCTAATACAATGACAGATTAACAAATACTAATAGTAACATGAAGAAATGGAACTGGTACAGTCTGAAAATAAATAGAGAAATAGATGGATACAGATCAAAGATAATAATAATCTAATGCAGAAAAACCTATCCTGCACTAGCCTAAGGAGAGAAACTGTCCTCCCAAGCCTCAAGGCCAATTCTCACAATGAATTCCCTGAATCCCCTTCTATTCCCCCCAACGCACCTATTTATAACCTTCCAATATAACAACTATAGCTAACCCTAATCTATGTGTCCTCACTATTCCAAAATATTGCCCTTATTGGACTTGTGGTCACGTTCTCTATCAAAAACTGAGCAGAAATAGAAATTCATTTTAGCTGAATGGACAAGCTTGAGGTTATTCAACATGTAAATATTATGAAAGATAGGCAACGTGTCCATTTTCACCAAAATACTGCATGATATATAGTTTGGAACTCTATACTTCCATTTAAAATGTTTTTGATTTTACCAGATTGACCATAACACCATGCAAAGCCTCTCACAATTGAAGAAAAATGGAAACACACAGAGAGATCCAAGACCCCAAAGCAATAAAAATCTGAAAAGAGATAGCTATGTTATGTCATTTAAGCCCAAGTTACTGCAAATGAACCAAGGGACTTGTTGAGAGTTGAACTGCCTCTTGGACAACATTAATTAACCTCAAAAAGAATAACAAGAATTGCAGTAAATGGAACCCTAGTCCTAGACCACTACAAGATGAAGGTGTAGGATACCATTCATTCATCCCTTGAGAAATTCTCTGTTGAAAATACAAACAGATTGATGGACGGATAAAGAATGACAGAAGAACATTAACTCATTATAGACAATATGCTGATTTTGCAACGCTATAAACCCCAAAAAATGAATCCAGAAAAGAGAAGAGGATGCCAACAACCCAACTTTCTTTCTAACAAAAAGTTAGGGTACCTTTGCATGAGGTTTTTGAGACCTGCATGAGTTCCTTTGATAGAATCCATGTGCAATATGCATGGTACACTTACAGGCTTTCCCGGATCTTCTTCTGAAATACATTGCAAGAGTATGTAAGAGGAGCTGATTTCCATCATATATCATATGAATCGACAAGCACTCACCTCTGAAACCAGCAACCTCACCAGGATGGCATATTACTAACAAGCTCCAATGAAGACTGTCATCAAAAGTCATCCTATTAGCAAACATTCCAAGCAAAGATAACTCACCAATAACAATAGATTCTTACCTGAAATTTACAGGAATAAAAACGTAATCTTTTCCAAATATATCCACTTTCCTAGTCCATTTATGAACACGTAAAAAAGCAGCCCTGCCATCAGAGGCACTTGATGGATCTTTGTCTAAATCCGCAAGCTTCCGGAAGAAAAAGCTATTAAAGAAATGGAACCTATGTCTTTCCTGCGGGGGAATCTGATTTTTTAAATACCTGCCAATCAAATCCATGAATTAAACGTACAACACTAGAGAGAGAAACCAAACACTGCTAACACAACCATGTGCATAATGGCATTAGGCTCTATTTCAGTATTTCTACCACAATGCCCAATTCCGATTAATCATATGCAAATTGGATAAAGATTAAACGACATAGTGATGGAGAACGGAAAATTCGAACAAAGATAAACGAATACAAAGGAACTACACTGAACTGATATTATTGATAATAGAGGAATTAGGACTAAAGAACAAAGGAAAGATAATCTAATATAGGAGAACTATCTCCTATACTAGCCCAACGAGAGAAACTCTCCTCCCAAGCCAAATGGCCGGTTCCCACAATAAGATTTCCAATGCCCCTTCTACTCCCCTAGAGCCCCTATTTATAAGCTTCCAATGTAACAACTAGACATAACCCAAATCTATGTGTCCTTACTATTCCAACATTGCCCTTATTGGGCTTATAGTCATGTTCTCCATCACATAGGACATGGCCAACCTCCAAGAAAAGTACTGGAACAGCCGTCCTCACAAAACACAAAAAGATAAAAGTGAAATAGGTAAAAGAAGATTACTTCTGTTCTAGAACAATGCCAAAGAAACAGAATGGACAGGTAATAATTGAAACAAATCATTCTACACATAAACACGAACTTACTTGATGTAGAAGTCAATAATAGTATCATTGACAAACGTCTCCGGTTGTAATAAATCAAAATCTCTCTTACTAATTGAAACTGCATCTGAATCCCCTTTAGGATAGACAACATCTTCAAGAGCCTCATCAAAACTGCAGTACCCCATCAAGATTTATTAATGTCTTATAATTCATTTACTTTTATTTATCACCACAGAAGTACGAGCACTTTATTATCTACATTAAGCTACAACATTGTGTTGGTACCATAGGTAATGCTGTGTCCATTTATTCAAAAAATTTGCCGCAATGATAGAGCAATAAATGCTAGTGAAGGCAACAGCAGATAAAATTTGGCAAACAAAAAATTAAGTGATCGAAGAGGTGCTTGTCTAACACTCCAAGGGCCATGGTAGTTTTTAGCTAGAAAGCGACCATTTTGACAGGGGAAGAAAAAAACGGGTTAGTTTAGAAGCCATAATTACATAAAAGAAATACATGTATACCGCTCTTTCATATTGATTCTTGATATGTCAAAGAGACTAAAACATTAACTCTTTTTATCAAACAAAGTTATATCCCCTAAAAAATAGGGAGCATTAATGAATAATTATTTTAGATGATTATAGATATGTAATTAATTAAAAGAAAGTCAACTAGAACAATGTTTCTAGATTGAAAACTCAAACACGTTCACAAGGAGCCACAAACTCCTCTTGGACATTAATTAAAGACGAAAACTAATCTACCGATTTTCAAATTCCTAATCAACCTATATTTTCCTGACTTTGATCTCCAAAGTAGCATAACCATTTAAAGATAAAGACATAAATTCATATATTTTGAAGAGTGTTGTTACGTTTCCTTGTACAGCTTTCTCCTTGTACATAAATAGTGTAACTCCTACAAGTTCAATATAGAATTTATATATTCTCTATCAGTTAATTGGTTTTCGAAGAGCATTATTCTAGGAATTTTAGTTTTGATATTAAAAATTGCAGGTCTTATCACACTTCTTTTTTTATCCTTCATCAGTTTTTCTCTGCACTTTTTATAGTGTTTTGTGGACATGAGAAAGTGGGTATATGTATGACTTTAAAATCACATTTAGTACCAGTTGAGAAAATCACATTATTGATCTTTCACAAATACATATTATGTTGTTGAAAGTTTTAGAGAGGTGCGTTTTTTAATTCCAGAAAGAAAAAAGGACGTGCAATTATTCGATGAAAAAAAAAAAAACAGGTTTATGAAAATATTAATTTAACTGAAATATTTGACAAAAGCAAAACATGATGTGGCTTTTTGATAAAAACACTACAAGAATGATAAAAGAATGCATTAATTGTAAATTTACATGAAACATGAAGTTTGGCATAAATTCTCTCAAAAAAAAAAAGGAGAGGAGGGGACAAAAGTTGGGGATCACTGCTTTACTGCCAGTGGTCATTTTTATCCTTACTATCCTACTTATTATAATATTTTATCACTTTACAAGTGTAGTACTTAAAAACTATATTTTACAATTATGAGATTACAGCAATAATAATTACTTCTGCATTATATTTTTATTATTTATATAACTATATATTATTACTTGTTTATGAAATTTTAATTACTAACCCCAATTTCTGAATGAACCAAATACTTGATATAATTAACTTCCTAATGGCATACTTTCTGATTCCAATTCGGAAATCTAAACCAAACGCGCCACAAAAAATAAATATTCCCCCTTGAAAGCTAGAAAAACAGAAATAAATAGCCATTACTCACGTTGGAAAATAAGTCCTTCGTTCAAGAATGTTTGCCGCACCATCCATTTGGGAATCCATACTACACACACAAGATGAAAGGGTCAAAAGAAGAATAAAGGAGAAAAAGCAAAACATAATGACAACAGATGAGAAAACAAAAGGCATTATGACATCTGATCTTTTATATTAGAAAACTTGTTGAGTGTGAAGGAGCCGTAAATTGGTAATATAGAGAATATTGCCTTCAAATTATGTTAGTCAAGGAAGGAAGCTACTTAGACATCTTGTGCATAAGAATTCAAAAGAAAAAGAAATAAGAAATAGAGATGATATTTAAATATTACAAGCCTGTAAGCTTTAGCAAAGTACATGGGTTATAAGCAATGAGCAATCAACTTGATTTGTCAAGACGTTGAGCAATTTATTGCTCAATCTTTGCTGAAATAAGAAATGTAAAAAAATTTCACAGTATGAGAACCATCTTCTAGGAATGAACACTATCACATCATGGAATTTAAACACTCACTCCCGCACAGTGGAAGATACAGCTGAGTATTTAACATTCAGAGATGCAATCTCTTCAAGTTTCCCAGACCAGTTGGGCTCCACCAGTGCAAACTCCAGCAGCTCAACCCCTAATGAAGTTTAGATGCGAATAACAATCAGCAAAAACAATAGAACTTCCAAAAGGCCATGAAATAGTGAAAGAAAAAGAAAAAACAAGTTGTGACTAAATAAAAATAAACTACCCTCTAACTGAAAACTAGAGTTATAAAGCCAATGCAATGTTTCGAGTTTATAATCTTTGTTCTTTTTCAGCTGTCCACAGTTATCAAAAGTTTACAAGACCTTGGTTGCACGTGATAAATTTACAACAGAAAGATCACCATTTTACTCAAATATCACACACATTTGCAACTACGAGGTTAAGTCTGGCATATCTCAAGCATATAATCCAACTTCATTCCTCTATAAAACTAGCAGGAGTCCCACAGGGCTGAGGAAGTAAAACCCACAGACCAACAGCCGTTAGCTTAGAATTTGCATCAACATGTACGTGACAGAGGTACTCTTGCATAGTAATGAAGAAGGTAATAGCTTAAATTGTATTATGTTTATGCAATAGCTGCCAGACCTATATCAACTTTATACATGCATGGTGTAATGTCAAATTATATGAATAAAAATGATACACTGGAATAAATGAACCCAAACAACATTAAACCATAGACATGCACAAAATCAGCATAAGCAGTTAAGACATACCATCGGTGTCAACATATAGGACATCATCCTTTGGTCGGAAGTGAAGCTTAACAGTGACAGTTCCAGACTGCATAAAACATGCATAAGATAATCTCCAAAAAAATCAATAAACAGAAGTTAACTGCAGCTCACCCTTCGAAGTAGCTGAGACTCAATGCGAACGATATCAACAATTTCCCTTTCGAAGCAAAAGTTATCTTGCTCTCCATATGCAGGGTCACCACCAATTTTAATGCTATCAGAAGAAAAGGCTACTATGCATCCAGTGTAGTAATTATCCCGATGCAAGACAAAATCGACTGAAATATTTATGCCATCCTGTGAATTCCACAAAGAAAGGTTTGGTAAGGCATCATATTTCTCGAAGCTTTTTTTCCCTGAACAGTTACATAGAACATGCATTTCTCAATTTTATTTCTCAAAAGTCATAACATGATATCCGTTAAGAGTCACGACACGAATAAGCTTCATTTGAGGGTTATCTGTGAGCAAACTAAGATGAGAAAAAAACAACAATTCATCAAGTGAATTTTAAACTATACATGAATGTACAAATCGGCATCTGAAAGAGAGAAGCAATATCTGATTCATATCAAAATATACAAGTCAAAATTATATCCATGGAAGAAAAAACACTACCATTTCAGGAGCTCGGAAACAAATATCTGATGAGCGGCAATCTATGGCTGAAACAAAAAAAAAAACCTAAAACGTCAAATGCAAACGACAATTCGTGACGGAAGCTAGAAAAATTGGCGAGTGGAGAGGAGAATGAAAACGGCGAGTGGAAGAAGAAGCGCTTACATCTAACGGCGGTGGAGTCATCATAGTCATGGGCGGAGCGAGATTAGCCGTCCGATCGCCAAATCTGAGAGTGTCGTCGCCGGAAGAGAAAATGGAAAACAGAAGGAAAAGAAAATAAATTTACAGTGAAAGAGAGATAAATAGAGAGGGAAAAGAAGCTATGCGAGGAGAAGCAATATTTAATCTTGAGATTAACAAATTATGATTCAATTTTCTCAACTTTTGGGGTTTATTTTATGTAGTGATTGTTCAAATACAAGTATACTAAAGTATAACAAGTTCAATGAATGTTATCGGAGCTAAAAAAAATTGTTGTTTGTGAAGATAATTTTTCACTCTATATAGGAAAAACGCGCGATCAGATCCTTCTACTACACCAAAAAAAAAGCGCGCGATCACATCCTTCTACTCCAATCCATCAGTGATCAAATGCACAGAATCAAAATCGAAAATACATCTGCGATTTCAACATTGAAGAACAAATTTACGATCGAAGATACATCGCGATTTCAAAATTGAAGCTACTGAGATTGAAGATCGAGTTACAATCAAAAACAAAAATTTCTAAATTCAATTTGTGAATTCAATACTTACAACAACTCAAGTTTCAGCTTTGATTATTAGGTAAGTTCATCTGATTATTAATTACTGATTAAATTGATTAATTTTTAGATTTTAACGTTTATAGAAAAGTATTCAACATGTCTCATAGCTGAAAATAGATCAACTATGGAAACAAGCAGTAATGATGAAACAAATTCTCCAACATCCAATACAGGATTAGGTAAAAATCTATAAAATCAAATAATGAATAATTACAGTTATGTTCCAAATTATTTATAATATGTTCTACATGATTCTGCACTAATTACAGTTTATGTTCCAAATTATTTACAATATGTTTTACATGCTACACTAATTTTTATAATTTGTATTTGTAGTTTTGGATGATGAAGCACCAATTGTTTCTTGTCAGCAAATTGTTTGTGTAACTCCTGAAGTATTACCAATTTTAACTCTTGGGGGAACAAAAGAATGGATTCCAAATTCTAACCCCGAGTTAAAACCTACCATTGGTATGAAATTTTCTATTGTTGATGAAGGAATGAATTTTTATAGAGCATATGCAAGCGTTTCAGGTTTTAATACTAGAAAGTCTACTACAAAAAAAAGAAACAAAAAACATAGCTTCTTTCCAGTTTGTTGTATGTAACAATTAAGGTTACATGAATCGGCGAAAAAGAGTAATAAAAGATACATTAAACACAGACAATGCAGGACGAAAAGTTCAAGTTAAAAGAAAAAGGTTGATAACTCGTGTTGGTTGTATAGCAAAATTTGTATTAAAATATACAAATGAGGGCTATATAGTGATTGCATTTCATGAGGGACACACTCATCCGCTTTATACTCCCAGTTGTTTAAAATTTCAGCAGCAAGGCAGAAAGATCAACATAATGCACAAAAAGATTATTCTCGACAATGCAAAGGTTAGTTATTAGAACACACTGTTAGTATTATAGAACACACATATATTATTTTAGAACATGCATATTTTAATACTAAATGTTGTGATTAATAGATTAATTTATGTCTTGAACAGTTAAATGTTGGTGCTGCAAAAACATTTAAACAAATCAAGGAATATGTTGGTGGACATGACAATGTAGGTGCATCAAAACAAGATTTCAAGAACTTCTACAGAGATTTAAAAGCTTACATAGATGGATCAGATGCCCAAATGTTTATAGACAAATTCAAAAACAAAAAGTTATTATGCTCAACCTTTTTTTTTACTACGAATTGGATGAAACCTTTTTTTTTACTACGAATTGGATGAAGAATATCGTCTTTGCAGAGCTCTATGGATTGATCCAGTATGTTGAAAAAATTATGCATTATTTGGCGATATGATGTCTTTTGATACAACATATCAAACCAACAGGTATAATCCTATAACATTACTAGTTTAAAACAGTTAATAGTTTACATCGATATATTATAGTTTAACATTATTGTGGATTTTATTTTTATAGGTATAACATGATTTTTGGCCTTTTTACTGGAGTTGATCACCATAAGAAGTGTGTTACGTTTGTTGCATGTTTAATTGCAAAAGAAGATATAGTCTCGTTCGAGTGAGTATTCAAAACTTTTACTAAAGCAATGAGAAACAACGAACCAACATGTTTGATTACTGACCAGGATCCTGCAATGAGAATTGCAATTCAAAATGTGTTCAGAAAAAATAGAACATAGATTTTGCATGTGGCACATCATGAAGAAAATGCCTAAAAAACTAGGTATGAATTACAAACTACTATTTTTTATCATATTCATGTCATATTTCTATTTGATAAGTTATTTTAAATTCTAAACAGAAAATATAGATGCTATTACTTTTAGAATTAATCCTAAACTTAAGCACCCGTGAAGCTTAGGAGAGGTTAACACTTAGCCTTGAAAAGTGTGGAAAGTTTCTCAGTTGAGCTTATGAAAAACTGAGGGGGAAATGCTTGAATACTTGGAATTCGAGAGAGTAAATACTGCGAGAAGTATTTGTTGGACCTAACAAGATCAGAATCACCTAGAGGGGGGGGGGGGGTGAATAGGTGTCTAAGTCCGAATTTAAGTTTTTCAAGAAACTTAACTCAGAATCAAATCTCTTCAGAGTCATAGGCTAACTTTAGGAAAGCGTTTCTGAGAGAGATTCTGCCTTAAGACAATTTTTGTCTGTTTAGCAACAAAAGCTCTGTTTGACAGAGCTTTCGGATGGTCTTCTAAACAAAGACAATGAAAATAATGAGCCAACGGTTTCAGCACTAAATATCAAGCAGTTGTACAGAAGCTAAAATAACAAGTTTTGGGAGGGAGAAAGAGATTCAGGAGGTCCTGATGAACATTTTAATTTATCCAAGTTCGCCACAGAAATCCTGTGACTACGTCCTGTCCTCTGTGACCGCAGTCAACAGAGATTTTAAATCCACTATTTAGAACGTTTATGGCACGTTCAGAAGCTCCATTACATCAACAGAACTTAAGCTAATTTCTCACTTAGTTCTGACTAGCCTAGAATAAGTTAAAGGATTTTCACCAGAACAACAACACCCTGTTTTCTGGAATTCTCACCCAACTTAAACCTTAGCTAGATTTCTCTCAAATCTAACTGAATATCACAAGCGATATCAGTTTACAATTTCTATTATGAACTTGTGTTTCTTCACTCTCTCACTTTTACAGATTTACAATAAAAAAAGAGAAAGAATGGGAAGTTCTCTGTTTTTAGCTTATAATAACAGTGCGTTAAGATAGCTCAAAAATCTCGTGTGTATGACACAAATGAGCTTGGCTACTATTTATAGTGTCTTGTGATGACCGTTGCTTGAATTTGAATCTTCAATTTGATGGTGACAGAGTTGTAGCCGTTAATCAGTCTTGTTCTTCAAACGATCTTCAAATACACTTGATTCCGTTAACCTTGTTCTTTAACTCAAACTGGTAAGAGATTTGAATTGAAGAAGAAGGTTGACTGAAACATTTCTTCATTTGGATCAACAAGGATAGACATTGGAAATCTGGTTTTGTTTGTTGTGGACAACATGCGCTCCTTTAGCAGCTTTTTGAACTTTTGGCGCCTAACATTAAATGCAGTTGATAGGTGCATTAAATGCTTAACAAAGCCCGTGATCAAGCTTCTGATCACTTAATTCCTTTTGCCTAAGCTTCTTATCAATAATGGAGTCATTGCTTTTGGAAACTTGAATATTTCTGAGGAGAGCTATATCAAATTAAAAAAAAAGATTAAACATTTAATAAAATCAAACTGTCCAGATAACACCTCGAGGCGGTGGGCTTCAAGTTATTGTTTAAAAAATAGTTTAGGAGCCATTGGAAACCTGCACAACAGAATATTCTATAAGTATGGATTTGAGATGAAGAAATCTTATAAGGATCTATTTAGGGTCGATCTCCTCTCCGCAGATCTTGTTGACTTCTGGGGCAGAAAAGTAGTGGATTCTTCCCAGTTTATCTACGCCAGCGATAGGTCTCTCACTCATATGTTGCAAGATAAACTCCTCCACGTTAGGTTGGGTTGGAGGTTTGTACTTCAAGAGCATGTCGAAAGAAAGTTGCTCCTCATCAGTGAAGATAGCGTCCTTCGAGGGAGTTTTCTAGGAACGAGGATTTGTGGGAAACTCGTTGAAATCCACTCGAAAGGGCCATGATAGATCCCTCTAGTGATGAATCCTTAGTGTTTTGATTATGTCCAAACGTTTCAGAAGATAAATTTTAAAATTTACTTAGATACTTTTCAATGTTGACTAACAATTTTTGTTAAGTATATGTGTAAGATTCTCAGCAGGTGCTGAATGAAGAGATTCTGGATTGCCTTGAAGACTCAGAAGAGAAGAACTGCTGTAGACAGAAGTGTAAAGCTCAGAAGCTGGATACTCCGCTCTGAAGGCTTTCTGAAGTCTGTTAAAGCTCTCCTCAAAGGATTCAGAAGCAATCAGAAGAATAGTTCGTACCAATTCGATCAGAAGCTTAGGCAAAAGGAATTAGCTCTCAGAAGCTAAGTCACGGGTTTGTTAAGCATTTAATGCTCTAACAACTGCATTTAATGCACGGCGCCAAAAGTTCAAAAAGTTGTTTTGAAGGAGCGCGTATGTCCACTCAAAACAAAACCAAAATTTCCTTGTCTACCCTTTGTTGATCCAATTGAAGAAATTTTTCAGTCAACCTTATCTTCAACTTCAAATCACTTACTGGATTTAGTTAAAGAACAAGGTTAACGGAATCAAAGTGTTTGAAGACCGTTTGAAGACATGACAGATTAACGGCTACAACAACTGATGTCATCTTTTTGAAGATTCAAACTTCACCAGCGGTCATCTTCAAAGCACTATAAATAGTAGCCAAGCTCCATTACATCTCACACGCGATAATCGAGCAAAATCTCAACGCACTGTTTGAACAAGAAAAACAGAGCACCATTTTCCATTCTCAATCTTTCTTAGCATAGCTTTAGTAAAGTGAGAGAGTGAAGAAAAACAAGTTCATAATAGGAATCTTGTAAACTGATATCGTTTGTGATATTCAGTTAGATTTAGAGAGAAATCTAGTTGAGATTAGAGTTGGGTGAGAAATCCAGAAAACAGAATTGTTGTTGTTCTGGTGGAAATCCTTTAACTCTCTTTAGACTAGTCAGAATTAAGTGAGAAATTAGCTTAAGTTCTGTTGATGTAAAGGAGCTTCTGAACTTGCCATAAAAGTTCTGAATAGTAGATTTAAAATCTCTGGTGGCTGCGACCGCAGGGGACAAGACGTAGTCATAGGAATTCTGTGGCGAACTTGGATAAATCGAATTGTTCATCAAGATCTCCTGAATCTCTTTCTCCCTTTCCTATACTTGTTATTATTGCTTCCGTGTACTTGCTTATATTTAGTGCTGAAACAGATTTACTCCTTATATCATTGTCTTTGTTCAGAAGACTGTTCAGAAGTTCTCTTACTCAGAGCTTCTGTTGCTGAAAGGACAGAGACTGTCTTAAAGCAGAATTTCCCTCAAAGGCTACTCCTGTTAGCTTGCCTCTGACTCTGAGGAAATTTGACTCTGAAAAATTAAGTTTCTTCAAAAACTTAAAATTATCATTTTTCAACTTAGACACCTATTTACCCCCCCCCCCCCCTCTAGGTGATTCTGTTCTTGTTAGGGCCAACACCAAGGAGGGACCAAGCCAGATCCATTTCTGTTTGTACGAGCAATGCGAGGACGGTTTTTCGCAAACAATGTTTTTGGGGCCTCGAATGTGATGAACCCCTAGTGTTTTGATTATGTCCAAACGTTTC